>OY754914.1:47500-2778750 GCA_963576535.1 Plemyria rubiginata | reverse complement strand
CAAAAAGCCTCTACTACATTCACTCCTATGGATTAATATTCTTACGCCAGATTTGTTGGTTATTTTTAATATAAATTCGATATATTATATAAAAAACCCATTTAATATAAATATATCAATTTTGCATAGTGTACAAATACAAATCTTAATCTAATTATTCCATGTCCCTTATAAATACTTGCTGTTACCCACGGCTTCGCTCGCGCACGTTTACCTACTTTAGAACTTTTTTAACCTTTATCAAAATCAAATCAAATCAAAAATGTTTACTTGCAAATTCGTATATATGATAACGTGTAATGATGTAAAGTGTGTGTGTGATATAATGTACCTACCTACCTAATAAGACTCGACACATGTGAGACGCTGGACGCTGTTACCAATGCACTGTACAGTAGGCTTTTTCAGTACCCGAAGTCTTTGTTTTTCGATATTTCAGGCCTTTTTCTATGGCAATTCCTAAGGACCTCCTTACAAAAAGGCATGACGTAACGAAAAACGAAAGACGAAAACCGAAAAACTAGATTCAGATTTGGTGCACTGGTCTGAAAATCTACATATTTAAAATATGAAAATCAGGGGCTCACGTTGGCCCATAATGCTAATTCGTTTTGCCAATAAAATATTACTTTACTGCTTACATTATGGTATGGTACTGAAATAAATCTACTTAAGGCGCGCCGCTATCTCGCTCACGCAATTTAAAATTTTTGAAGCAATATAAAATCACTGAATGTTTAGTTGTAAAATCGCAATCGGTTAAGTTGTTGCATTACAAAGATTTAGCGAAAATTAAATGTTGATCCAAGGCAGATTTCGCTCTCAATACATAATGAGACATTATATATATTTTTTTAATTTTCTGCATGAAATATTGGTTTAAATTATATAGATCCTATACTGTGCGTGACTTGCGAGTCAATAGGTGATAGTTTATTTATATATTTATCAATTATTGCACAAAACACAAAGTTAAAGAACAAAAAGAGGGCTTGATGGACAAGCATTTTCTACCAGCCCCCCTAAATGGTTACCACCGAACATTAGGTGGGCCATATCAGCAATTAAAATCAATACTATTTCAATTGGCCGCCCATTCGTTTTTAAGTATTGTGTTGTTTAACCCTTGTACCTTCATAACTAGCATGCCAGCCGCCAAGCACTTCTGGTATCTGCAGTACCTACAAATGGTTCGCCTCGCGAGATTGACGACACAATCCCCAGGTTTTCTGTTAACACAGCTGTAGTATTTGGCCTTATTCATCATGGTGGACCGTTTGAAGAAGGATTTGCAGGATTCGCAAGTGTAGATTCCGTAGTGAAGGCCGCTGGACGTATCCCCACATACGGGACAAATTTGAGCACCTGGAAGTTGCAAAAGTGGATATTTATTTCTGAAAGAATAGAGTAATAATTATACGTTTTACAGAAAGTGTGTAGGTAAACATCAGTGTAAGGATTAAGAATCGAAAAATAAACATTCAAATAGAAATCGGACAACATTTAAAACTTTAAATTTATAAAATTTGCTGCGCCCCGCGGTTTCACCCGCGTAGTTTACCGCGTGAATACCGGGATTTCCCGGTATTCCCACGGTCTAAAAAGTAGTCTGTACATGCTATTACAGACTATAATCAATCTCTGTGCCAAATTTCATCCAGATCCGTTCGGCCGTTCTGGCGTTATTGAGTAACAAACATACATACCTACATCAAAAAACCTACATAAACAAAATAAAAATAAATAAATAAAACTTTCACATTTATGTTAGTGTGGTTATTAGCTTTAGAAAAATACGAGTACGTAAGTAAAATACAGTAGAAAAGTATAGGAATCGAAATAAAACGAGTGACAATTTATAAATACTTAGCTGTATTGATATATAAAAGATAATCATCATTATGCTGTCTATATACTGTGCATAAGGCCGATTAAACTGAGAAGAAAGTAGTTTTGGACAAGCATGTTCAACGAAAATCTGTCCCAGGCACTAATAGCTCGTAAACAACTATTTTTATAGGCTTTTCATTTATGTTCAGTGAAAAGCCCATAAAAATAATCTTTATTACATGCAAAAACACTGTTTTTATGAAGTTTTTTAATGATTAAGACACTTAAATAAAACGGCCAGACACCAATGTTCAACAAACATCAATGTTCACCACAAAAGTTAATAACTCTCTCGGTGACGAACGAACGCATCATCTATATCGCAGTAGCTCTGCTGAGCTACTTTCAACTGACCTGTGAGGCCTTGGCAGCTCAGTTGCTCCAATCACTATCACTACATAGTATAAAACAAAGTCGCTTTCTCTGTCCCTATGTCCCTTGGTATGCTTAAACCTTTAAAACTACGCAACGGATTTTGATGCGGTTTTTTTTATTAGATAGAGTGATTCAAGAGAAAGGTTTATATGTATAATACATGCATGATATGTGTACCCGTGCGAAGCAGGAGCGCGCGGGCGGGTCCTTAGTTGTATAATATAATAATAGCCCCTCTATTGGATATTATCTGCTTTGCTCCTTTAAATCGTCCATAAAATCGTTGACAGCATCGGTAGAGTGGTGGGGACCGTCCTATCGCTTCATGTGATAGGCAAATCGATATCAATATTATTTTTTCCCTTTAGAAATCTGCGGCCCGATTACTTTCAGTTTGACATTTGATTCCCATTGTGTAATAGCAATTGTAGGACGGATGGGAATCAAATGTCAAACTGAAAGCCATCTCGATAGCCATCAGCATTAGACATTTAGCGTAATGGGCCACTGGACGAGAGTAAACGCACGATTCAGGGATGTTGCCACCGATTAAGCATTTTGCGGATGATTATGCTGCATGTTCCTTCCAGGTATCACGATCCCCTCAGCGACATGTATAACCGCTTTGCACCCGAAACAGCTACGGCGACTGCACTGCCATCTTTCTTTCATATTCCGAGAGTAATGCAATGAATACTTGTATCCGTCTATCACCATTAAGGTTCTTTTGTTTTTCGATAACTCGTACGTAACTAAAACAGGTTATAGGAGAGTGTAAGGAGACTGTTCTTTAGTTAGCGTAGGAATTACCGTCTGTATACGACCGTATACATACATGGGTATATGAGGGCATGTGAGTGAGTATAGGGGTATGTTATAAATTATAAATAATAAATTATACCTTACCTAATAAATAAGTAAAATAAAGCTGTAGTCATTACGCGAGAGCCCGATCTTATTCGACGAAACTTCTATTTTTCATTCAAAAGTTGCAGTGCTTTAAGATCTTGCGCTCTTTTGCTAGCTTCAGCAATTTTTCCTGGAATTCCCGCATTATAGCCAAGAGGTGCTGACAAATTACCGCAAAAAAAAATATATATTAACAATTTAATCGAACCTTGCATAAAAAATAATTTAATACCCGGTGTCTGAAAGCTCGATCAACACTAATCAGCTGTCAAGTCACTTGCAATTTCAATTTTTACTTCAAATTAGATAGAGATAGCAAGTGACTTGACAGTCAACTACTTAGTGTTGACCGCCCTTTCAGAAACCGGGGGTAAGTATTTCACTTGACGTTGACACTGGCATGATTTTCTGTCGATATGACAGACAGAAGAAAAGTTTGCGATGCTTAAGAAGGTTGGAAGCTCTTGCACGATTTCGTTACTGAGGTCTTAAATCTTGAAGGAATGTTACCTGTTACATTTTAGGTTGTAAGTAGGTAAGTTATTAAAAGACTGATATTGATTTTTATATAAGTAAGTATATTTTCATAGATTAATACTACAATCGACTATATACCGTCTAGCTTAAAAAGGACCTTCCGAAATAACATTTTGAATGACTGAAGTGGAAATTTAAATTGAAATGTTCCTTTTAACACAACACATAATTTTAAGGCGGAAAATACCACACGTACTTGCCATTCCCACATTTTATATTTTGAAAGATATAAAATATTTGTTTTATTACAGTGAAATAACATTGCATACAGTTCAGTTACACATTTTGATGCAAATAGTTTGTCTATGTACCATCTTCCAAAATGTTAAAATCGGCTGTGCGTGAAGACACATGACCCTAATTTTCAGACAAGACGGTATTCTAGTCTTCATATTAAATGCAACTTTTACAGCGTCACAATTTCTACAAATTCACCCAAATATTATAAGAATTTTGAATATAAAATACATATGCGTATAAAAATAACTTAAACGATTGGGACTAGAAACACATAAGACTAGGTGATAATCCTCGATAGGATTTCCCACAACACACAATAGAGGGCGTAGTCGCAGTTTTGGTTGACACATTACACGCGTGTATGGTGTACACTACACGCAGTTTTTGTATGAAAATAAGAAAAGCACCCCCAGCGGACACGACTGACTTTTCTTATTTTCATACAAAAACTGCGTGTAGTGTACACCATACACGCGTGTAATGTGTCAACCAAAACTGTGACTACGCCCTCAGTACCCTAACCCCCGGATTTTGAAAGGCCGATCAACACTAATCGGCTGTCAAGTCACTTGCTATCTTTATCTTATTTGGAGTAAAAGCTGAAATAGCAAGTGACTTATCAGCCGATTAGCGTTGATCGGCCTTTCAGAAACAAGGCGTAAGTCTGATTTTTTCTTTTTTTTCTGTTTTTCGTCTGTACGGAAACTCTTCGTGTTCTCAGCTCGCCCGATAGAGGCGCAGTCTCCATACAGATACGGCATAACGATACAGAAAACGAAAAACAAGACTTGGGGTACCTACCGCACAAGCAATAACTATAAAGTCACTCCTCCCTCAAGTAAATGAGTCGTTACCTACTTGTTGATAAAATAATAAAAATTATGAATGAATTGATTATCGCCTTAAGGCGATAACAAGATAGGAGACATATACCTCTCGCTTGCACGTTACGACACGTCAAAAGACATGTGTGCAATCACATTGAACACAGTTTAGTACAAATTTCATTTGTGAGTAGGAAAACTCAAAATATTAATAAATATGTATTTTTAAAAAAATAACTAAAAGTGTTTTGTTTACTAAAGTGTGTGCAATGTGAATGCACACAACTCGGTTGATTGCGATTTCAACAAGTTGTAACGTCCGAGCGCAAGGTACATCAGCTCTAGTTATCTCCTTTACTCACTACTGGTATGCTATTGTATACATTATTCAATTCAGTAGTCACAACACACAAAAACACTTCACATGCAATCATTAGGATATAGGAAGCTTCTTCCTATAATCATGCTTATGTACGCTTTTTTGAATACATTATATTTTATGTTATAATTGTACCAAAAAAGGAACATAACATAATATTCTACTTCCTCGATAGCATTATAAAATGCATTTTCTATTTGAATCTTATCAATATTACCGCTCTCTTTCACTATGATGTCTTAAGAAAAAAAACACTATTTCTTATGTTCCTCAAACATCGGCTTCTTTGCAATAAGTATCGACGGCATGTAATATTGCTTACTTTAGTACAATATTTTACAAATAATAAAAACCACAAAAATGATATGATCAAAACAGCCTTAACAAAAGTGTGACGCTTTTTACCCGACCACCCAAAAAGGTAATCTTTTTGAGTGTGGGTTACCTACGTCTGTTAGTGGATAAATATAATTCTTCTATAAGTACATATTCGTTTAAAATTGTCAATAACGCTAGGAATGCGAAGATATATACAAAGCGGAACTAGATGATAACAAGGGTATAATCCAAAGAATCAATCTAATGTGATAGACATTTTTTTTTTATTAGAATAGGTAAAAAAGTGCATTTAGAATCTTCAGGTTTCGTATTATTTTAAAGCACAATTTGGAAGCAGATTTAGGTTGCAGGGGAGTAGTAGAGTTATTTCAGATCTGAACATGATAGAAACGTGCCCTACGATGCACTGCCCACAGATTTTAAGCCTGATGTGCCTGTAATTTCACCGGCAACCATCGTCGACTAATAAAAGGCATTCAAGTTTGACTTACAGACTAGACGCTTAGCTAATATGAAGCAGTAACGTAACTAGTAACAGCCTACTTCTTATTTCAAATACTAATTTAAAGATATTCGTGTAGATGCGCCAGATATGGCGAGAAATTTGAACCTTGCTCGGTCAGAGCCGCTTATTCCGACTGTTACTTAAGAAAGTATACTGTTCCTGTCTTTTTGAATACAAACATTTACAGACTATTGCTATGTTTTAGTATCGAGAACGGCTTAACATAACCAAATAAATATGACAGGAACTTTCGACTACATCTCCACAAACTGAAAACGAAACCATTTCACGACCTTTACCTACCGTGCCTACAGTGCAAGCGAACGAAAATTTGGTTTACGGGTTTGGTTTATTTATCAACCCGTAGACCAAATTTTCGTAGCTCGCTTAGCTCGTGCAACGACTACTATCCGCCATTATTTGAGTATATCAAATAAATAACCAAACTGTTTTAACGGATTTTTCAGCTTCAAAAAAACTTGAAAAAGTTCTCCAGACAACGCGACCCAGTGTTGTTGGTTATTTCCTCAGGTGGACTGTAACCCCATAAAAAAGGTATTAGATGGGTAGTATAGCATCACAGGTCTTATCCAGAATGATTTCCGACAAGGAGCTGTAATAAATCGGCTTCCCCCTGTTAATGAGCAGGTCTGACGCATCATGGTTATGATGACCTTTCACCTCGATGATATGAGATCCCTTAGTCTTAACCACAGCTTTGCAGCACTTGTAAGAGTGAGTGGAACACGTCCACCTGGAAATGCCGTTCCGGACAGAATGCTTGCAGAAGGAGTAGTGATTGTAGACGATCAGGGGTTTGCCTCTGAGGGATTGTGTGAAGAACGCTCCGTCCAGGCCTTTGACACATTTCATCTTTGGCTGCCTGAATATTCCTGCAATTAGACTTTGGGTTAGATCATGTTTTCTACTACAGAGGAGCTAAGACACACCAGTAGCAGAAGAGGAACGACTTGCCGTATATTTAGGCTAAGATACATTTTACTGAGACCAGTAAAGATATCAAACATACTAAACTTAAAGAAAAGGACACTTAATTAATTTGAAATATTTCTGACCTGAGAGTCTGCCCGCGAACACGGCTATTGCAACATAGCCGAAACGTCGGAAAATTATAAAATGTAAAACGCGATAAATACCCGTGAAATATTTCAAATTGATAGTGTTATGATCGCGAAAATTTAAAAAACATAATAAGACACTTAATGGCGGGCTTCATAGCTATTCGCGTTTTTATTACCCTACTATTCGGCTGTATTGTGTAAAAACTGATTAACTCAAACACACCGTACTCCCATCGTCACGAATAGCAGTATTCGTGGATTGCGTACCTATTCGTGTCGTCTGCTTCGTGAACATGGGCGAATCACACACTTCGTTGTTTTTGAGAAAATAAGACAATATAGTCTAATAAAGACAATAGCTGGGTGTTACTACAATTATTATGTGCCAAAAACTAGAAAAACAACAAGATTTGAATATAAATTTTAATATATTTTACTAAAAACACAGAGCATTGGAACACAAGTGCATAATACTGGAAAATATGGTATTTGTACTTATAATACCTACATGTACCTACTGGCAAGAATATACAAGTAGAGATCACATCGTTAATTACGAGTATTATCACAATTAGCACCTATTATTTCTAAAATATATGAACGAGACATTAAATAAATACAAAACACTATTCTATAAACCAGTGCTTATTACACCATCTCTGTCGCAGCGCGACGTTTTTTAACATCCTAATCTGGCAACACAGAACACTTCGTCCAACAACATGGCCGCGAATGCATAGTCATAATTTTCCTCGAATTTAATTTATCTTTTAAGTACTGTAATAACTGCAAATAAACCAATATTAAAAGCCAGTCTTCGTGATTCATCTCAACCCCAACATAGCGCCTCAACATTGGTCCTACGAGCCTACAAGAAACGAATCAGCTACAACAGGAACTTCTCAATACAAGAAAACGGACGACATTTTGCCGCACACGGCGAATAGTTTTACCTACAAGAGGAATCGACTTCAAGCATCATCGTCAGAGCCGGAAAGTCACAAAATCATACATACAAGGAGCAAACAGGGATCCCGAGCGAGGAGCATTTATTGGATAAAGTTTGAATGGAATTTTCGCAAAGCCAAACCGCCATCTTTGGAGCGCCACGCGATACCGCATGAAAGAATTCAGCTAAGTCCTATTCCTCTGCTTTTGCCCACTCCTACCTAATTACATCACGAGCAATACCTAAGTAAGCTGCAAAGTGCGAACATACATAGTTCGGGTTAAATGCACGCCAAGCTTAGGCACGCTAAACATTCAAGATTTCAAAGGGTTTACGCTATTCTTGCACACTTAGCATGGGTTTTATTTTGCTAGCAAGCAGTGTGTGCGCAGTGACGGGATTGCATAGTCAAAGCTACAATCGCGCATCGCATGGTGCACACATCATTTACCACTAAGTTCACAAGTTGCATTGAACTAGCCAGTGGCTCACATTGCCACGCATTTCAGTCATAGAAACGTGGCAATCGCCACATCAGTGGCAACAAAACCTATCATTTGGTTTTCCATCTTTCAACAAAACCTAACATTTGGTTTTTTCAACTTTCAAAACAAAACCTATCATTTGGTTTTCAACAAACAAAATTAGACATTCATTTGTGCTTCATTTCAGCTTCACAGTAAGCAGTCAAGTAAGTCAATAAAACTTGTCCAAACTCCACCTAGGTAAAAATCATTCCAGTAACAGCATTTACACCATTCAGTTACAATGTCTGAAGCCGATCTAAAACTACTTGTCCGTAAGCGAGGAGCCATCAAGGCCCGCTTGACAAATTTCAGAAACTTTCTCAATTGCATCCCCAGTGATCAAGATCTAGCCTCAGAGCTCATTCTTGAGGTTAATATCCGTCAATCAAAGTTGGAATCATTACTAACAGAGTTCAACGATGTGCAATTCCAGGTTGAAATGAGCTATGAAGATCTTACTGAACAACACAAAGAAAGGGAAACCTTTGAAAGCTCATACTACAGCATCATGGCCCGGGCCCAGGCCATTGTGCGAAAGCTTCCTTCTGCAGTGACCAGTGAGACCAATTCAACCGGTGAGACCAAGCCACTTATTGATCATGATGAGGACCAAGAGGTAAGGCAAAGAAAGGTAGGTGTAAAATTGCCTGAAATTAAACTTAACAAGTTCGATGGTACATACAGCCAATGGTTGGAGTTTCGGGACATGTATGACTCAATGATACACAACAATTCAAACATTATGGACATCACAAAGTTCTATTACTTGAGATCATATCTAGATGGTAGTGCGGCTCTCGTTATCAAGTCAATTGAATTCTCAGCTCAAAATTACAAAGTTGCATGGGACTTAGTATGTGAACGGTACAACAACAAAAGACTATTGGTAGGAAACCACATCAAGTCACTGTTCAAGGTATTTCCTGTACACAAAGAGAATGCATTTCAATTGAGACGGTTAGTCGACACATATATAAAAAATTTAAAATCTCTAGAAATACTTGGGGAACCCACTCAACACTGGGATACATTACTCATTTATATTCTGTGCAACAAACTAGACACAGAAACATTACATGAATGGGAAAAATACAAAAGCATGAATCCTGATCAGACAAACACATTTAATGATTTGATTAAATTCATAAGAACTAGAGCAGATATGTTAGAAACATTAGAACAAAGATATACAAAGGGTGAGCGTACAGAGAGTTCACGAGCAATGGTAGCACAGACACAGAACACCAGCAGAAAGAATTGTCCTATTTGCCAGGATGAATCACATGCAATTTACAACTGCAAAACTTTCTTAGACATGTCTCCTAAAGACAGAGAAATCAAAGTAAAGGCATTAGATATTTGTATGAACTGCCTATTCAAAGGCCATCCATCAAACAAATGCAAGTATGGTTCATGCAAGCACTGCAACAAAAAACACAACACATTATTGCACATACACTCCCATAAGGGTTCGGCAGAACATAACAAAACAGATGATCAGAATGCTAGTGCTGTTTTGTTCTGCAATTCGTTGCCGCAGGGTCTCTTGTCGACAGTTGTAGCTCAGGTTCATAATACAGACCATAGTAGGCCTGTCCCTGTACGCGCTGTACTGGACTCCGGCAGCTCAGTCAACTTAGTGACAGAACACTTTTGCAAAAAATACAACATACCAACTAGTGATGTAGTCAGTCCTCTGATATGTCTGAATAGTGTTGAGACAACAGCCAGCAAGCTGTGCAACATAAAATTATCATCAAATTATTCTGATTTCAGTATCGAGTTAACTTGTCTGGTCATCAAGGACATCACTGGTCCGTGGCCTCAAGGTATCATAGATAGGAAGAGTCTAGGCATTCCGAAGGGGATAAAGCTAGCTGACCCTGAGTTCAACCACTGCTCACACATCAACCTGCTGATAGGTAATGGCACATTTTGGCATCTACTGCGGCCAAGTAAAATTGAGTTGCCAGTAGGTAGCATAACATTATTTGAGACAGTATTTGGTTGGATATTAGGAGGAACACAATCAACCTGTGATCTTTTCTGTGGCATCACCCAGAAAGGTACAGTCAAAGAAAACACAGAAGATCATTCAATCCAAGCTCAATTAGAGAAATTTTGGAAATTAGAGTCAATTGATAACAGCCTATCTCAGTATTCAGCTGATGAAATGGCTTGCGAAAACGATTTTGTTCAAAACACCAAGAGATTAGCCAATGGCAGATTTGTTGTAAACATCCCATTGAAGCAGTCTCCAAGCATATTAGGTGACACATACACATTAGCTAGACAGAGGTTCTTGTCACTAGAGCGAAAATTCAAAACAAATCCTGATCTAAAGAAAACATACACAGAATTCATTCATGAATACATACAGTTAGGGCATATGAGTGAAGCCTCCTATCAAAACAGGGTAGGTTCATACTATGCACCGCATCATGCAGTAATGAAACTAGACAGTACTACCACCAAGTTAAGAGTAGTTTTCGATTGTTCAGCAAAATCAACCACTGGTTACTCATGCAATGACTTGCAACAGGTAGGTCCAATCATACAAGATGACATTCTGTCCATTTTACTGAGGTTTAGGCAGCATAACATAGCTCTAACATCAGACATTGAAAAAATGTATCGTCAAGTTATGGTAAATCCAGAACAGAGGAAGCTGCAGCAGATCTTATGGAGAGATGAACCACACCTCCCATTAAAGACTTATGAACTTAACACAGTCACATATGGTAGTGCTGCCTCTTCATTCATCTCAATACGCTGTCTAAAGCAACTGTCGCTTGAGTGCAATGACCCTAAGCTGCAGGAAATCATTGCAAGGGATTTTTATGTAGATGATCAAATAAGTGGAGCTGGCACTGTTAGCGAGGCTATTGACCTATATACTAATCTAACAAACACACTGGAAAAAGGTTGCTTCCCACTTCGTAAATGGAGATGCAATAACAAGCAAGTTAGCGATGCAATTCAAGCAGACACAGCTGACAATTTAAATATGCCTCCTAGCAACAATTCAAAGGTACTAGGACTCACATGGGACAATAATGCAGACACTATTTGTTTCACCACAGAGGTAGATTCAGACACAAATGTAACCAAAAGAAATATACTATCAGTAATATCACAAATCTATGACCCGTTGGGTCTAGTAGCACCAGCAGTTTTGGAAGCCAAGATCATGCTCCAAAGGCTCTGGCTACAGAAACTTTCCTGGGACCAACAGGTACCAGATGACATCAAGGATATATGGGTGGCATTTGTCAGGACATTATCTAGACTGAAGGATATTCAGGTGCCTAGGCAGGTACTCATACATGATCCAAATGATGTGCAATTACATATCTTTACAGATGCATCAGAAAGTGCATACGGCGCCTGTGCATACATACGGTCAACCACCGACACACACACAGCTGTACACTTGCTATGCGCCAAAGGAAGGGTAGCGCCTTTGAAACCAATCACAATTCCACGCATGGAGCTATGTGCGGCGCTACTAGGTACACAGTTACTTGTCAAAATTACACAATCAATGAGAGTCAGTTTCGATCACTGCTTTCTTTGGACCGACTCATCCATCGTCCTGGGTTGGTTATCAATGCAACCAAACAAGTTACACACATTCGTAAGGAATAGAATCTCAGAAATACAGTCCACTTGCAGTAACCATGTTTGGGGGCATGTTCCTTCTCAGGAAAACCCTGCAGACATCATATCACGTGGCTCAATTGCTTCTGCTCTAGTGCAGAACAGCCTGTGGTGGAACGGTCCACAATTCCTGAAGCAGTCAGAGGAACACTGGCCAAAGTTAACAAACAAAACAATGAGCACACTACCAGAAGTAAAAACAGTTTGCCTGGTAACACAAAATAATAAAATATGTGAAACATTTCCATTTCACAGGTTCTCAAACTTCAAGCGCATGCAAAGAGTTTTTGCATACATGCTCAGATTCATACACAACATCAAAGAGTCAGACAAGCACACCGGACCGCTCACATCACAAGAGTTGATAGAGTCTAGAAATGGCTTAGCACTGTTAGCACAAAGGGAATCATTTCCTACAGATTACACAGACATACAGTCAGGTAAACAACTATCTAAGAAATCTAGATTATTAGGTTTAAATCCGTTTATCTCAACATCAGATAAATTGCTGAGAGTAGGTGGACGCTTGCCACTCTCCAATTACACTTATGACAAAAAACATCCAATAATTATCAGTAAGGAACACACATTCACAAAACTTTTGTTTGAACACCAACACAAAATCCTCATGCATGCAGGTCCACAACATATACTGTACTCATTGAGAGAAACATATTGGCCAATAGGGGGACGGGACTTGGCGCGACTTGTGAGTAGGCAATGTCTTCTTTGCAGTCGTTACCGGGGAAACACCGTAACTCCAATCATGGGCAACTTACCAAAGGAACGTATAGAGCCGGCCTTTCCGTTCGAACTCGCCGGCGTCGACTATGCTGGGCCTATCATGATGTCCGATCGGAAAGGGCGTGGCTCTCGTCTAGTCAAGGCATACATCTGGATCTTTGTTTGCTTTACAACTAAGGCCATTCATGTTGAGTTAGTTGGTGACATGACAACAGAAAACTTCATCGCGGCGCTGAAAAGGTTCATCTCACGCAGAGGGAAGCCTTCGGATCTATTTTGCGACAATGGTTCCAACTTTGTAGGCGCTCATAAAGAAATCAATAATATTATCATTAAATCAAATTCAAATGCAATCACAGATGCATTCACATCTGATTCGATAAGGTTCCATTTCATGCCACCTCAAAGCCCTCACTTAGGCGGGTTACATGAGGCAGGCGTCAAGTCTGTCAAGCACCATTTGCGTCGCGTCTTAGGCTTGGCACATTTAACGTTTGAAGAACTATCTACCACGCTTATACTTATCGAAGCATTACTTAACTCAAGACCTTTGACACCCCTCAGTACTAATCCTAATTACTTCCTACCACTGACACCTGGACACTTCCTTATCGGACGAGGCTTAGTGGCGCTCCCAGAAGCAGACTACACTGTGGTGAAGACCACGAGGCTAAATCGATACCAGAGAATGCAGCAGCTCCGCCAGCACTTCTGGACCAGGTGGCAACAAGAATATGTCAGCGAGCTTCAAATCCGAACCAAGTGGAAGCAATCGCAAGGTCACATCACACCAGGATGCCTTGTTGTTATTAAGGATAAACAGCTTCCCCCCCAAAAATGGTTACTGGGTAGAATTACAAAGGTCTTCCCAGGAAGGGGGGACAATATAAGTAGAGTGGCGGAAATAAAAACTGCCACTGATACCATAAGAAGAGATTTCACAAAAATATGCATCCTGCCTATCGATCCAGTTGAAGAAACCTCTTCAACGGCGGGCAGCATGTCGCAGCGCGACGTTTTTTAACATCCTAATCTGGCAACACAGAACACTTCGTCCAACAACATGGCCGCGAATGCATAGTCATAATTTTCCTCGAATTTAATTTATCTTTTAAGTACTGTAATAACTGCAAATAAACCAATATTAAAAGCCAGTCTTCGTGATTCATCTCAACCCCAACATAACGCCTCAACAATCTCCGATCAACACTATTCGTCTAATAAAACATTGCCGTCGCTACATATTGACTTGTCAAAAATAAAGACTGCAATAACTAGACCTTCACTCAAAGATCATACAAAAGAACAAGTAGGAACTAAGCCGTAAGCTTGTTGCCTGTTCTTTTATGCTTAGTCGTGTGGAACTGGCACCTATATTTGATTTCAAAGTGATCCTTGTCAATCAATCGCAAAAGTGCCAAAAATTGACATATGCAACCGGATTTTGAATGCAACAAAAGTTACGTGATCAAGGGGCTGATGACGTCCTTTTTATCTGACAAATAGCGTTACACTTATTGGTTTAATGGGCACTAAGTAATCGCACGCATATTTCCGTTACAAGACTAAAAAGAACCATTTACTTTCATCTTGACACAATTGAGAGGAAAAACATGAGAAAGATCTTTCCTCAGTCATGTGGGAGACAGAAGTTACACTACTCTAACACAAGCGGGTAAATGCTTAACATTTACCTAATAAGCCCAAATTATGGTAACCAAAGTAATTTATTAATAATAATTTATTATTAATAACAATTTATTAATAATTTATTAATAATAATTTATTTTTAATAATAATTAATTAACATACTTATTTTTTAATAATAATGCAAAATACCTTTAAAAGGGACCGGCCCTCATAACATTACTATTAAAAGTAGTTAAAATACCTACAGTTTATTATCAATCTCGCTTTTCTTAGAAAGAGATCGATAGCAAGAGAATTGAGACGAAATAATAGAACGATAGAGAGCGTTATTCTTTCGATGGCATGAGGTAGGTACCTGCATACAGAACAAGATACACAAAGCCAGAGAAAAACGACGCTTAACACAAGGACATAAAAGCGAGCAGTGAGCCTGATGTGTGTACTCTGTTATTACACAGTTCATTTAGAATAGAATAGAATAGAAAATTGTTTATTTTATCTCATAATTTTTTAAAACACTTTTACAATTTGTTTGATGACAAAAAAGGCGACCACTCAGCATTTGCTGTATGAGCTCAAGCCCATACAGCGCTGGTTTTCAGTGGCGCCATATTTATCAATGTTTAAACAATATTATTATGACAAATTCGCAAAAACCAATCTTTTACCCTGCACGAAACTTTTATAGTTACAGAGTTTATGATAACTATACAAGCGACAAATAACAATAAATCTATAACTCTGTGACGGTGTTTAATAAAAATCTGTAAAAAAATTGGAGACCAAGTAACTGTCAAAGGATAGGCCATGTAATATAAAGCTTCACAATCGACATAAAAAATCTTAGCACACATCCAAAATATTGGTAGACTTTACACACAGCACTATCTAGCCCCAAATAGGCAAAGCAGCAAAGCTATCAGCTGGTAATTCAATACTTGTAGATCCCAAACATTTTTTGTTAATAGAAACATACTTATTATAGGTAGGTTCATCACAAATTTTTTTGTTCTCTGGGGGGATCAAACGGCCTACAGTACAGCAGTCTTCTAAAAGTAGCTTCTATACAAAAAACTCTGTCGGTGGATGATTATGTACATTCTTCGCGTACACTAGCTTGTTTGATTCAGTGTATGCCTTGGCCGGGCATCCGTGGCTGTGGGTATAACAGGACCAGGTGCAACTATCCTCGTGGTGGTGTGATCTTGTAAATGTGAAGTCACCTAGCTTAATCAGGCGCTCGCCAGCCCGTGACGTCATGAACTTTACTGAAATAGTTAAAAAAGTATATTAACGGCCGGTTTCCGAGAGCTAGATCAAAGCTCACTCGTATTCCAAAACTAAACTCGAGCTGGATCGAGACTCAAGCTTATAGTTAGTTGAAAACAGTAACATAAACTTTTCGTCGCTTGACTGTTGTTTAAACTGTACTCAATCTGGAGCTTTAGGACGTTTCCTTGTGATTTAATTAAATAACTACTAACTACTACCACTACTACTACTACTACTACTACTAACTAGTACTAAATTTGTCAGAAAATTCAATTGTTTACACATGGGCATTGTTTTAAAATACGGGCTTCACTTTTTCAGGCTCTACAATATGAATCACTACCTTACCTAGTAGGTATGTTTCAGAGAAGTTTCCTTGCTCAATCATCATCATCATCCAGGGCCCGACTTGACCCACTTCTGGATATACAGCGTGTAACGGAAGGGGGGTCAAATCAACCCTGAAGGAGGTGAATGTGCTCATGAAACTCAACAACTTTCCCCGAAGAACATAGGTCAAAATATGAAAAAAAAAATTTGCCCTCACTTACAACCAGCTGATTGATTTATGTTCTTTGGGGAAAGTCGTTGAGTTTCATGAGCACATTCACCTCCTTCAGGGTTGATACCCCCTTCCGTTACACGCTGTATAGTCTTCTTTGTATTTGCCACCTTTTATTTTTACTTTGCCACAGTCCTGCACTATCCTGGTTTTACCCAGGATAATCGCCATATCGTTGTATGCCCACCTCACGGCAGGAGATCCGACCCTTCATATCCCTCGAACAATAAGGATAAATACCGGTAAAGCTTTTTATGCACTTTTGTGTGTGCTGTGCCGTCCATAGACTGCCACCCTGGCAGATATTTCATCAGGTTCACCACGCCTTCTTTCTGACGCCAAGCAGCGTTGCTGTTTTGGTTTAAAGAGTGTGGTCGCCAGTGAAATTACAGGCACATGAGGCTTAACATATGTATGCCTCAAGTTGATGACGCAGGGCAGTGGATCGTAGCGCAACGTGCGCTACCCATTGTGTGTGACATACGAGGCATTGCTTTGTTATAGGTGATGGTTACCAATTAACATCCGGTGGGCCATCCGCTTGCTCCATCACTACCTAGTTGTAATAAAAAAAGGTTCAAAACAAACAAGTGTATGGCCCACAGTTACATGTATTGTATACAAGGTGATGTTGATAAATTTGTAATCAGCCTTACTTCTTTCAACACAGAATGTGTATCATTAGAAAGTAAGTATCAATGAAAGAATATCACAATGATCAACTTATTCCAGTCCACTGCTGGGCTAGGGTCTAGACTAGGTCTCTTCTACGCCTTCTTAAGGCTAAAAGAGCAAAAGTGTGGCAATGCAACAAGCATCTTAGGGAAGCTTCCGTTTGGCAATGATTTTTTAAAGTTGAGCTATCCCTGGATCATTTGCACTCTAAAAGGTCAACTATTGAATGCTCTCTGCCTGGGTGTAATTGTTACATTAGAAGTATGTTTTAAAAAAAAAAGTATTTCAGTATTATATCAGCTATCTAGTTCCTATTAAGCTTTGACTTAGCGCTGGTGCTGTGTGGAAAGTCCAGCAATATTTATTTATTTATGTATGTATTATTATTTATATATTTTGTAAATTCCTACTTGTTATTAGCTCTGTATGTTCTAATCATGTTGTTGTTTGTAATCATCAGATAGATTTGGATCTTTTTTTCGGATATACATCCTCAAAAATTGTAAAGTGAAATCTGCAGAAAATTACCAAAACAATCAAACAATATTGGACAAACCTACTGGAGTGATAGTGAGCATCATTAATGAAACAATTAAATACAACAAAAATGGCATTTATTTTTATCTAGGTATATAGACTTACTGTGATAGCAAAGTAAGCGTTCACATATTTCAGTATTTACCTACTTACCTACCTAAATCAAACTATATAATATATTAGGTACACCAATAAATTATTTAAGTTATTACACAAAAGACATTTGTGTAGGTAGAATTACATTACCTACCTAATACATTCTGAATACTGATTCTAATTTCACAGAGCTGAATTTGAAGCTGTCACTGTTATTTCAGTTTAGAGACTCAATACATTTTTGGTGCAAATAAGCAAGTAGGTTAATAAATAAGCAGAATTCAGTATTATTGTGAAACACAAATATAGGAAGATTGAAACCAACCTAGTTAAGTACCCCTACCATATTTATTTAGCAGGTACAGGTTTTAAGTTTATGCGACCTCTTATCCTATTTAAATATTTTTAGCCTTGTTCAATAAAAACATAGGAAATGACTTCTGTTTACATTATGAAACTTACAATTTATGTCGATATCCCACTGATCACAGTACAGTATCTAATATTATAAGCAACTGGATCTACATAGGTTTGTAATAAACATTCACAGGTTTTATTATTTTTTCACTGACCACTTAACTTGATTAAGTTAAGAAGTCATCATTGTCCGTAACTACAAATTAATTTATGTTTTGAAAGAAATTCGCACTTCGCACTTTCTGTTTTAGAAACTTTGTTTAGATGATACCTAAATGAGTGAGAGAGCTAGATTCCATTCCCATCTTTCTAAAATCCAAACAAAACACAACACAGTCAACACAACACAACGCAACGCTCTCAATCTCATATCTCATAGCTCTCAGCTGTTCGTTTTCGTTGACATTGACATGCGACTTTGACATTCGGATTATTTGCAAATCGCAATCCCATCCAGTCACGTGTCACGTTTTACGTTCCGTTACAAGTATTTTTATTTAATGTTTTTTTTATCTTAGTTCGGAAGAACCTTTTTTTATGGTATTTATTTTTATCAAGGTATCGGTCATTATGGCAGTAAGCAAGGATTCAACAAGAAAATGCATTAAAAGGTACCTACCAACCAAACGAAAATAAACGTACAACAAACAACGCCATCTAGGAAACGATTAGGAAACAGTTTGGGCAGTATGGGCCTGTCTGTACCTATGTTTTTCTATCCTTGTCGGTTTTCTTTTCTCTCAATCAGCTTTCAGCCATCTTAGGAGTTTCCTGTTACATTCAGGTTATTTTGCACTCATTCATGAGTTCGTGGTTATGACTCCTGTGATTTAATGTCATGGAGACCTTCACATCTCTTGCGCCCCAGCCGTTAGTCACCAGCTAACTACTTTTTTTCGAATGGACGAAAATGGTGGTATAATCGTATAACGATTCTCGATAGCGTTACAGGACTACTGGGCGCAGAAGACGCTCTGCCACACAAAAATGGTTTATTGCTACAAACGCAAGGGCCACCTACCTCTATGTAGGTACGGATCTCGGCTTGGGCTGATGCTGGGGAAGAGAGATATCGGAGAGAATCTTCGCTCAAAAGGGACCACTGCGTTAGCGGCGGTGATCTCGTCCCCTAAAATGTGTCGTCTAAGTGTGTTTCGTAAAAATTTTGAATAGTCAACGGGTTTAAAATCGGTGGTCTATGAACGTGCGTCAGGTGAAAGTTGAGTATCACACCGTCTTTCATGAATAACTTCGCCGGACACTTCATGCTGCTAAACGAGCTGC
Organism: Plemyria rubiginata; assembly: GCA_963576535.1. Taxonomy (NCBI): domain Eukaryota; kingdom Metazoa; phylum Arthropoda; class Insecta; order Lepidoptera; family Geometridae; genus Plemyria; species Plemyria rubiginata. The sequence goes on along the minus strand of OY754914.1, from coordinate 2,759,297 downwards.
ACTTCCACCTGTAGGTAGAGTGACGCCAGAATGTGTAACCCTGGAGCAGAATCAGTTGCTTCCCACGACGTGACTCCATAAACTGGTAGGTCATATCTGGGAAAAGCATCCATCATCAAGGGGAATAAACAATTATGTCCCCATCTAGTTTTAGGTATTTATGGCTGAAATACACATCAGTACATAGTATAAAACAAATTCGCTTTCTCTGTCCCTTTTCCCTATATCCCTATGTATGCTTAAATCTTTATAACTACGCAACGGATTTCGATGCGGTTTGTTTTAATAGATAGAGTGATCCAAGAAGAAGGTTTATATGTATAATACATGCATGATATAGTAGTAACACAATGTTCTCCCGTGCGAAGCAGGGACGCGCAGGCGGGTCGCTAGTTTTTTATATACAACAGGCCGATGGTACAAGCAGATGGCCCACCTGATCTTAAGTGGTAATCATCATCTATAACAGAGCATTGCCTCGTAAGTCACGCACGATAGGAACGTGCCCTACGATGCACTGTCCTGTGTCCATCAACTTGAGGCATACCGATGTTAAGCCTAATGTGCCTGTAATTACACCAGCGACCACACTCTTCAAACCAAAACACAGCGTTGCTGCTTGGCGGCAGAAAAAGACGTAGTGGTAGTACTTCCCCGGCCAAGCCCTCCACAAAGAGCTATACTACTCTTATAACCTCCATGTGAAGAATTTGATTAGATATGAGTACTTTGTCGTCGTCAAGCATGACTTGAGCGCAGCATACCTTGGATTTTGTTGTTACAGTCATTGATATTCGTTAGGCAGAATCTTTTGTATGAGTAGTTTTGGAAGATGAGTTCGCGACCTAAGCGGGTGTCAGTATATTCGAGAGCGTATCTTATATCTGAAAATTCATAGTAAATAATACAGGTAATTTATCACAACGTTCTATAAAATATATTTTTACTAAAATAAAATAAAATCTATCTACACTAAACATGTTTAACATTATTAAAAACATTATTAAAAATTAAAAACAAAACAGTAATAAATAAGTAGGTATAATGCCAAAAGTTATATTTGGACATGTCTCTGACTACCTCCTTAGACGTCCTCAAGGAATCATTAGATGGTTTGGTACTTTACTAGAGATCTGGACCGTTATTCACTATGACCAATCCAATCGCGTTTGCGTTTAGATCACGTTGTGACGTCACACGGTTTGGGGCAAGGAATCTCCTATGTCATAGAGAAAAATGCCCCAGTCAGACCAAAGAAGATAAAAACTACGGGGATCAAAGTCATGGCGGCTGTTTCTTTTTCAGTTTGTAATTATTTATTATGCTACAGTACCTATCTTATACCGTAAATACGATAGTTTAGGTTTTTGGTTTAAAAAAACTGTTAAAATATAAAATTATTTATTGCAAACACATTTACACATAACAATTTCTTTTTTATTTACCTAATTCACATGCAAAACACACGCATCACTACTACACATTGTTTAAGAGTGGCCACACACCCATCGATCGGTGCGATTATAATATAATAAGACTAGTTGCGATCCGCGGTTTCACCCGCGCAGATTTATATCCCAGTATTCCAACGGGATAAAAAGTAGCCTATGTGTTATTCCAGACTATAATGTATCTCTCTGTCAAGTTTCATCCAGATCCGTTCAGCCGTTCCGGTGTGAAAGAGAAACATCCATCCATCCATTACTTACAAACTTTCGCGTTTATAATATTAGTAGGATTAGGGGAATTACCGAATGGTTGAAGTTTTATGTTTAGTTTTAATTTAATTTAAACTAAGTATCCATATACATATATCAGAACTCAGATGACATCATCAGAATTACAAATACCTATATATTTCCATAAAAAAGTGAGCACTGAACAAAATAGTAGACTAACGGCTGGTTGTAGAAAGCTCGATCAAACCTAAGTCACTTACAATCTCGGTTAAATGTATGTTAATAGCTGAAATACGAGTAGTGGGTTTTTAAAAGATTTGACAGATGTCAAAGCTCGATCAAACGTTCAGCTCGATCAGATGATCGAGCTGAACGTTAGATCGAGCTTTCAAAAACCGGCATTCTGTTTCCTGATTCTACGTCCCTATCAGAGTCCTGCTCCGATTTTACTGCCTTATGCTCAAAACCTTCGTAAGATACATTTAATAATGTATTGCCATCATTCCTTTAGATTAGTCTGCAATGTGCAAGGCTTGCTAACGGTTTCTGAAAGCTCGTTAAAAGCTGTCATGTCCCTTGCTAATTTAGCTTTCACTTCAAATTAGATAGAGGTAGTAAGTAGTAAGAACTTGACAGCCTATTAGCTTTAGTCGAGCTTTCCGAAGCCGGCAGTTAAACTCCCAGCGCGATAATTGGATTAACTTCTTCCGAAAGTGCATTTTATCAAAGCGTTAGACAAAACGGTACATCGGTAATATTACCCTTATTCCATAAATAACTATACCTAGCTAGGTACTGCAAAATGTGGGTATGTGCCAAATGTAATGTTTGGACGTACCTCTGACTACCCCCCTTAGACATCCTCAAAGAATCTTGAATTAGTACCTACTTGGTACTAGGAGATCTGAAGGGATATCTACCGTGCCTGGGGATCAAAGTCGTGAAGCTGTTTCAGGTTTTTTTTCAGCTAGGTACTTTTTGAATCACGACGTTGGGGATAATCAGCTTACCATTAGGTACTCTTCTTCTTCTTCTTCCTGCCCTTATCCCACTTTATGTGGGGTCGGCACAACAGGTTTTTTCACATTAGGTACATTTGAATGAATAAAAAATATGAAAATAATTTATTCTACACCAAACAAAATAACAGAGGGCCAACCGCAATCTCTTGATTCAGCATTCTTATTTGAATATTACTTTACTTTTTTATCATAAAGCAGACTCTATGCAGTTGATTTAAGACATTGACATAAAAGTATTATTGAAGAAAGCATGCTTCAAGATCGCGATTGGTACAGTACAAAAGAACTAGAGAATAAAAATAACTGTACAATGGGCGGTCCTATCGCTAAGAGTATTTGATTCGAGAAGCAGTGGCAGACACGTTACGCAATGGTACCCACACCCATTCGATCTCTACAAATAAACGAATGTTTGTATTCCAATACTTCGTTTATCGTTTTTTTTAAAGTGACAAAGGTTGATAGTTCACTACATCAAATCGTTCAGCGCGATATTGATTCTATTTGATTCTATTTGACAGCCTTCACAGCTCAGTTGGTAGTAACTCTGGCTTCTGCACCGTAGGCCGTGGGTTCGATTCCCACCGAGGACGAACATTTGTGTGATGAACATAGATGTTTGTTCTGTGTCTGGGGTGTTATATGATATTATAAGTAAGTATTTACAAAAAAAAAGTATTATAAGTATTATATCAGCTACTGGTCACCATAATACAAGCTTTGGCTTAATTTGGGGCTAGATAGTGCTGTGTGGAAAGTCCACCAATATGTATTTATTTTATATTTTATTTATTTTTTTATTGGTAAACCAACAATTAAATAAAACAATTTGTACTAAGTCTACATTAAAAAGTATGGCCAATGAAAGGTTTCCAGTTTCCACTACTGATTTCAAGAATAATGAATAGTAAGCGGAGAATTGTGGAGGTACTTAGGTACGTTATATAAATGAAAATGGTGCAGTTCTACAAAAAACATTGAGCCAAAGTTTTAGATTTCTTTTTTTACGAACAACCTTAAATAAAAGAAGGAGAAGATTATTTTTCCTCACTCGAGCATCGATCGATCGGTTAGTGTGGTAACACTCAAATACTTAATACACGAAAACTTTTTTGTTTAATTTTTCATTTCATGAAGACTTGTAAGTTTTAGGACAAATTTTAATATAAATGCCGTAAACTTCACACTTTTTTAAATTCATTGAGGTATGTACTTTAACTTGTTTATATAAAGTTGGTGTTAACTTTAACTTTTAAACAACAAAAAACTGAAAATTTATACTTAAACTACGATTTTTTTTTAATTTCATTGATATCAATGAGATTTCATGAACTCATAACTCTTCTAAGTTATAGGATAAGTATAAATGCCGTAAACTTCAGACTTATAAAAAAAAACAAATTCATACTTTAACTATTGTTCATGTAAAATTGCTGTTAACTTCAACTATAAACAATAAAAAAACATAAAATTCATACTTAACCTATAGACGTATACTAGTGGACAATACAAAATCTACAGTATTTCCCAAAACGTGTTCGGGACAACCCTGGCTGGGGGATGATTGTGATGGTTGTCGATTTTCCTTAATTTTCCGTCCTTTGTAAAGTATACCATAGCTTTACAAGATGTATGCTTGGAGCAGTAGTAATTATTAGTCTTCTCAGAATCCCGTTTAGAAAATGTATAATTTTTGTACAACAGTGTGTTTGTCCCGTTTAAATCGATTATTTTGTACGTCTCATCTAGAAGAGAAACAGAAACTATATGATAGAAAGTAAGCTGAAAGAAAACTCTTGATAGAGTCAAGCTCGCCTTTGTTCAAACGGATACGGATCCGGCTATACACTTATCACTTTAATTTACATTTTGCTTTGTGTAGCTTGATCTGCATTCGGGAGAAAATGTAATTCGGCAGAAAAATTCATTTTAACTTTTTTCTGATGATACAATTTGGGCCTATTCAAAGCATGCGTGAAAAGGTGTCTTCTAGACCGTTCTGCTTCATCGTTGGCTACATCGTCGCTTAGTAACAGGTGAGATCGTATGCCAAATGACAGCCTATTAAACATAAAAAAGGTGTCGTCTATGTAAACGCGTTACACCGTAGACCGCCTGATGTTAAGTGATGATCACCAGGAATTCATCAGGAAATTGCGGTTAAACGTTTTACATATTGAAATAAAAAATAACATTCAGCTTAAATTTCATTTTGATCCAACAAGTTTTCCTACCTTAAATTTAACTAGTTTCTGTACAATCATCCGAAACTTTATTGTGTTTTTTTTTATAATTAACTTAATATACAAAAAAAAATTAAACGTATGAGTGAGATTGACAGAGGTCAGCCTTGTAAATACTAATTCACTTTTATATATTTCCCGGAGGGTGTTTTGTACAGTTTCGGAGGCGGGTGGTTATGCGTGTTGAGTACTTGTCTCAGAACCATTTCCTTGTCAAAGTTCAACTTGGCAGCACACGCGGTTACTTGCTTCTTAGAACAGTAGAAGTTGTTAGAGGATCCTTTTTTTGAAAACGTGTAATTCTGGTAAAGAATTAAGGTTCGTCCGTTTATGTCGATCTTGTTGTAGGTATGATCTGAACAGTAGATTGTATTAGTAATGTAAATATAAAAAAAAATCTTACATTAAAGCTGGGAATTAAATAAGCATAACCACACAAAAGAAACAAGCACTACCTACGTGGTAAAATCCGTAAAATTGCGAAAATGTTAATTTGTAGTTGTACTAAATATATAACGTAAATAAAACACGGTATTTTTTTATTGACAAATATTAAAAATACTACATAGTGTTATACAAATTACCTATGTTTTTCTTAAATTAAACCAACACAATCTACCAGAGATTAATTTATGTTCATTAAAAATAAGCTATTGAAAAATCTCACGTCACATCAGGGGTGGGTGGGTGCGAGCTAAATATCACATCTCACCAAGAGGAAGGAGGGTCGAAATGTCGCCAAATTCACCTCATTTATTAGAGATAAATGCACGAGGCGGAGTCTTGAGATACATTCCATTGCCGGCGTGAAACAGTCTCGGGGGAGGATGATTATGATCATCTACCACCCTTTTAATATTCCAGTCTTTGTCAAAGCTAATTTGACCCATGCAATGTATCGAAGTCTTCTTAGAACAGTAGTAAAGAAGTTGGTTCGGCGCTCCAACCTTTGAGAACGTATGGTTTTTGTACCAAATTAAAGTTTTTCCACCAACATTAATCGGTTTCCACATGTTATCTGCAATGGATGTTTTATTAGATACTAGTAGCGCCCCGCGGTTTCACGCGCGTAGTTTTAAATCCTGGTATTCCCACGGGACAAAAAGTAGCCCATGTGTTATTCCAGACTATAATATATATTATCTCTGTGCCAATTTTCACCAAGATCCGTTCAGCCGTTCTGGAGTTTTAGAGAAACAAACAAACATCCATCCATCCATCCATACTTACAAACTTTCGCATTTATAATATTAGTAGGATAATATACATATTTCAAACTTAACACCACGTACGATTAAATTTGAGCATGTCTCAAGTGTATGGTCGTCCTGGACTATTATGTCGACCGCACCTGAAAGTTTTGTATACTCTTGAAGTCAAACCAAACATGCCAAGATTATCTAGCAAGTGAGTACCCACCTCACCATTTATTATAAAAAATATACAGATAAAAATGTTAAATTATTACACAGGCATTTATCGCCAAATACTTACTACACATAGCTGGCGAAAGTTGAAAAATACTAAACTAAAAATGTACTTTCATCTATTTACAATGAAGATAATTAAAGATACAGACAATGAAAGGCAAGGAAAAGACAAATATGTTAACTATAAAGAATTCACAAGGGTCACTGAAAAACTCATAAACTAGGTAATTCGCGATCAATCCTGGAAGAAAAGGCAAAAAACACGTCTAAGATGGCTTTACTGTGGTCCTTTCAACTTAGTGCAGCTTTTACAATATTATGTTTAACAATTAGGATGATTTAGATATTCTCCTTTCTCTATTATTTTCTGTTTATTTTAGTTTTAAGTCTATGTATGGATCTTTTATATGTATCTGATATAAAAACACTTTTTTTATTGTGTTATAAAGCCAAGTGGGGTACTATCAAAACGCGGAGTCCTGAGATATTTTCCATTGCCGGCGTAATACAGCCTCGGGGGAGGATGATTATGGTCATCCACCACCTTTTTTATATTCCAGTCTTTGTCAAAGCTAATTTGACACTTGCAATACGTCGAATACTTCTTAGAACAGTAGTATAGCAGCTGACTCGGTGCTCCAACCTTTGAGAACGTATGTTGTTTATAGCAAATTAATTTTTTTCCATTCACGTTAATAGTTTTCCAAGTGTTATCTGCAAAGGATGTATTAAATACTACGGTATAAAATTTATAAACAATACCATAAAATTAAACTTAATTTAGTTTATTTCAGGCAAGATTTGTACAAAAATATACACAGATACATATCACAAGAAATATAAAAAACAATAGGTTACAATAAGTTAGAATTATTAGTGTAAAATGATAAACACAACATTGCACTGGTAGTACAATAGTAGTGCCTTCTGGCAATCTTTACCTAGTATTTTGTGTACCATGAGTGTAAAATCCTCTATTTTAGTAATACTCTGGCTCATGGATGCACCAAGCCGGTCTCCTGTCCTGGTCTTCCAGTTCCCATAATCCACACTCCGTGATCCTCACTCAGATGCCGTAGGTACATCACACTCCCTCTTCGCGCCAACCCGTATCTCTGACATTGACTGCACATTGACAGGTGAGGAGCTTGACACTGACAGTTGACAGGAGGCTAACAACCGCTTGGGCAGATGAGACAGAGTATTGATTCGTTTCCTGTCATCTAACGAAGCAACATAGCATTTTCATTTTAATTGTTTTTCTAGTGTTATTTTGAGTTGTGTTGTGTAATTTTGGTGGTATTTTAACCAACATTACTTGTGGTCTTAGCACAAAGTGTAAGCATTTGGAATGAAAGTGTATTATGTGATATCGTGATTTGACCGAAAATGTTTCAAATGTTTTGAAGAAACCGCCACCATTTTCTTCAAAACAATTGACTGACTCGACTTTGGACTTGACGTGACTAGAAACATAACTACAAAGAGTATAATCTCTGAATCACTTGACATTGGCAAGATTGTCTATGACAGGAGCCATAAAAAGAAGAAAGGAAGGACAGAGTATTGTATCTACTAGATAGATACCGAGCGAACACTACAATGAGAATAATGATGCCAACCATGCATGAGGATTACAATTGTCTTTTGATGTCAAAACATGCAGAGATTAACCAGTAGTACCTCACCATTTATTATAAAAACAGATATAAAACAAAATGTACAGCATGAAAATTTAAAATTGACAAAGGCTCTTCTCCGAGAGACGATAGACGAATGTCGCTGTCGCGGATACCGTGCAGTGTTTGACTGAAAACCAGCGCTGCCTAGGCACGGAAGATACTACGTACTTTGTAAGGCAGCAAAAGCAAAAAACCCCGACAAAAAAACCCGACTTCAACTGCACTGGAAAATACATTCATGATACTAATATAACTCAAAACTACTCGACAGATCTAAGCAAGTTATGGGACCACGTGACAAGCACCAATTTAAGTTTAAAAAAAGCATCATCAAATCGGTCCACCCAGTAAAAATTTAAGAGGTAACAAACATAAAAAACAGACGAGTTGAGAACCTCTTCTTTTGAAGTCGGTTAAAAAGAGTTGCTTCGCATGTAACACACGATATGAACCTGATGCTCTCAGCTCTACGATGTACTGTGCTGCGTCCATCATCTTGAGGCATAGGTATGCCTCAAGTTAAAATATTTTAAGCATCATGAACCTCTGTATGTTAATTTCACCGGTACACCCTTCAAACCGAAGCACAGCAACGCTGCTTGGCGGCAGACATATTCATGGACGTAGTAGGTATTACTTCCCTGGACGAGCCCTTCACGAAGAACTCTACTACTCTTACAGAAATAAATAATCAATATTTAGTACGAATATTCGTTTATCGTTTCGCACAGTAGTCTATCGAACTATATAGTATCGTCCGGATGGTGTCGAAAACAAGTTTGGCGGCGGGTGGTTGTGTTCGTCGACTACCAGTTTTATTCTCCAGTCCTTATCGAAAGACATTCTCGCTTTGCACATTAGCATAGTTTTCTTTGAACAGCCGTAGTAATTAAAGTTTGGTGATCCAATTTTGGAATATGTATAGTTTTTATACAAAATCACATTACGACCGTTTAGCTCAATCATTTTATATGATTCATCATCTGGAACCAATAAATTATAACATTTTTATTTTCAAAATACGTTGTAAAGGCTTTTTTGTTTGACATACCCATAACACATTTCAAAGTTGTATAGGTGGTACACGTGTACTTACTTATATATAAAGGGTAACAATATATTTGTAATTTTTTTTTTTTATTTAACTTAAAAAATATATAATTCCTTATAGACATCAAAGTATAACATATCTGTCTGTTCTTTAAAACCTATGTACTGCTAATTCTCATTCACTATCGACAATAATCCACATCATAATACTGTTGCACTCATTTTTATCACTATCACTACATAGTATAAAACAAAGCCGCTTTCTCTGTCCCTATGTCCCCATGTCCCTTTGTATGCTTAAAACTACGCAACGGATTTTGATGCGGTTTTTTTAATAGATAGAGTGTTTCAAGAAGAAGATTTATATGTATAATACATGCATGATATGTGCACCCGTGCGAAGCAGGGGCGCGCGGGCGGGTCGCTAGTTAAGTATAATACTTTCCGGAAGATGTAACAACTAATTGTGGATGCATGTGGTTATGTTCGGTATAAATCTGTTTAATTTTCCAGTTCTCATCAAAGTTTATTTTGGCTTTACAGCCGAGCGTCGTTTTTTTCGAGCAACGATAGTAATTCTTGTTCGTTGGCCCAATTTTTGAAAAGGTATGATTCTGGTACAGCAACATTCGTCGTCCGTTCAAGTTTATCATTCTGTAAGAGTAAGCATCTGAAAATAATACCACATATTTTTTATTGCAAACGTTTTATTGTAAAATAATAATTATTTTCATGCAATATTAAAGTCGTAGAACGTAAAAAGAAAGCAAGTGAGAAGAGGAGCAATTATTGATCAAAAACAGAAAGGAATTATATCTGTAGGTACATAATTAATGTCTCTTACCTGTTAGGTGGTACATATATACGAAGGTAGGTAAAAACAAGTAACGGCGTTTTCCCATTGGACGATAACGGCACTGACACTCGACGTTTTGTCGTGCTTGCTCTGTCTCACCTTGGCAGGGTCGGCGCGGGCGACTAGATAAGATTATGTAGGTATCCCTATCGTCGCTTTGTGAAAACGCCCTAACGTAGACTATGATCAATTATTAACTCAACAATTCGGAAGGTAAGCGATAGGGAACTAATTTAAAAAAAAATCAAAAATATTATCTTTATTTTGAAAAAAAAAACATTGTTTATAGTAACTAGTAACTGATATCAATTGTAGTTGGTGCATGGGCGATGAAATAATTATTAAAATAAATGAATGAATATTAGTGGACATTTAATAAACCAGTCTCTCATGTACATAGAACGTCGTTACGAAAGCAATGACAATGAATTGAGCATAACTAAGTTCGATCGGAACCTTCATTATAATAATAAATTGAAATTAGAAATGAATAGAAATTTATTTCATCCGTAACAAACATCACAATATCTTATTAAACAGGGTTTAAATGTATTACAATTTTGGTATTTCCTGGTTGGACAACAATGGTACCCAAACTACATAACCCTTTGTTATGGCATGCCAATGCCCTACACCGAACAGTTAAGTCTTTAATTTTAAGTTAAGAAGTTAAATACTGAATTACGACTGAATTACTGAGACGACCTCAGTGGCGCAGCGGGCGAGAGTCCGCCTGCGACGCAAGAGGTTGCGGGTTCGATTCCCGCCTCGGAACAAATTTGTGTACGATCTGCAGAAATTTGTTCCGTTGGTCTGGGTGTTTGTATGTATGATAAAAAATATCTATCTATGTTAGTATATAATGTATTAAATATATCAGTCATCTAGTACCCATATCACAAGCTTAGAGTAGCTTACTTTGGGGCTAGGTGGTGCTGTGTGGATTGTCCAGCATTATTAAAAAAAAACAATCTATGTGAGGAGAATTTTAATTATGTAAGTTCAAACTCTATATATAGTAAACTCTATATAGGGTTAAGCTCGCCTTTGTACATGACTATTATGTATTTTTTGTGTATATCACTTTGTGTACAATAAAGAATAAAATAATTATATAAATAAACATTCTTAATCAATTTGCTATATGTCCTGGCATGCTACAATCAATGTATGTTTAAAATCCTAGATACCAATAAATTTTAAAATTAATAATAATATTCTGTTAAATAAAATAGTAAACAATAAAATGAAATGTTGAAACACTAAAGCCTCACTCCAAAACAGAACAGAAAAATAAGATTTTGTAACAAGGATCTTACAAAGGAGCGGTAGGAACCAAAGCGTAAATTTTCAGTTCTTCTTGACTTCGCGTGAGACTGGCTTAAAGACGAAAAACAAGTAATACATTAAAAGGGCAATATCCCTTAGATACAGAGTACTTTTTAAAGCTAACGATGAAGTTTCTAAAACATTATATGCATTATGATTATTGAGTTAGAATCTAGAATCTAGATTCTAACTCAATGATTATAATAATTCTTTTTGAAATACTTTCCATCGCTCGCTTGATATAATTTAGGTGGTGGATGGTTGTGTATGTCGTTTACGAGCGTCAGAATCATGTTCTGGTCAAAACTCATCCTAGCCATGCAAGACAAAGATTTTTTTTGCGAACATGCGTAATAGTTGCTGGCCGGCCGTCCTTTTTTGGAAAACGTGTAGTTATTAAACAAAATAACTTTAGATCCATTTAATTCAATAATTTGAAAAGTCTCACCTGGAAAACATTAAATAAATAAAATAAATAAAAATTGATTAATTCAGACAACTACATAGTACATAGAGAAAAGTAAACACATAATTATTCTAAACTTACAACTAAATAAATGAAATAAACATGCCAGGAACATATTAGGCATGCCATAGATAGTGGAGTGAAGTTCTGAGAACGATCAATGGGAGAAATGTATTCCTCCATTGATCGTTCTCAGCACAAGACACTTCCATAACGGTGAAATCCAGCTGTCAGCAACAGTCCTCAGGATGCTGTTGGGACCGCCCCGCACTCTACTGATCAGCGACGCAGCTTTCTTGCGCACAAGGGCATACAAACAATGCTGTAATTATTATTTTATTTAACAAGCTGATGAAACATGTATATGGTCCACCTGATGTTAAGTGGTAACAAAGTACATTTTTTAATAACACAGGTTACACGTCAAATACAATGGCTGAAATTTATAGGTTCTTGGGTACAACAAAAAATACTTTATCTAAATATATATAACTCAAAGGTGACTGACTGACTGACATAGTGATCTATCAACGCACAGCCCAAACTACTGGACAGATAGGGCTGAAATTTGGCATGCAGGTAGATGATATGACGTAGGCATCCGCTAAGGATTTTGATCAGTTCTATCCCCAAGGGGATAAAATAGGAGGTTCAACGTTTGTATGAAACTTTGAATTCCTTGGCGCGAGCAAAGCCGCGGGTTCAGCTATCTAAATATATATAACTCAAAGGTGACTGACTGACTGACAGTGATCTATCAACGCACAGCCCAAACCACTGGACAGATCGGGCTGAAATTTGGTATGCAGGTAGATGATATGACGTAGGCATCCGCTAAGAAAGGATTTTGATCAGTTCTATCCCCAAGGGGATAAAATAGGGGGTTGAACGTTTGTATGAAACTTTGAATTCCTTGGCGCGAGCAAAGCCGCGGGTTCAGCTAGTACCATATAACGTACCATATATAACCATACGTCAATCTCTATACAATCATATGGTGATAGGTATAGGCTATATTATATTTTCATAAAAATGGGGGGGGGGGGGCGGGGCCGGCCGCTAGTTACAATTATAATTAAATAAATATTGGCAGAATAAAACTAAGGCTGCTAGGTACTTAAATATTTATTGAGTTTTTTTATAGTTGTTGTTTATTAGGTTTTTACATCACTCATATGTTTTGATATCTCATACAGCACTATTACTCAATACTAATTAGCATTGAGCTCACATATGTATGTACTTAATTTATGTGCAATAAAGAATTTTCTTATCATGTCTTACTTCAAAATGAGTGGTTAGATAGTGTCGTGTGTGTTAGATAATTTTATAAAATATCTATCTATGTAAGTATATAATGTATTAAATATATCAGTTATCTAGTACCCATAACACAAGCTTTGAATAGCTTACTTTGGGGCTAGATAGTGCTGTGTGGATTGTCCAGCATTATTTATTTATTTATTTATTTATTTATTTATTTATTTATTTATTTATTTATTTATTTATTTATTTATTTATTTATTTATACCGCGAGCGTCATGCTACATTTTGATGATGATGATGATTTCTCCAGCTGCCGTGGGATCGCTCTGAGTCTCTCAGAGTTTTTCTCTTTTTTACGTATCTAGAAGAGCTTCATATTATATTATTTCTTGTCATACGTACGATTGTATAAATAGTTCTTGTCTTTTTCTACAGTAAGTAATTATAATAATTTATTATACTATTTAATTATTATGAGTTTAATAAATAAACAGGGTTGCAGGAATAATTCTGCTAGATCCGTAAAGCTGAAATAGCAAGTGACTTGCCGACAGCCGATTAGTGTTGATCGAGCTTTCAGAAACCGGACGATAGTGTGATTAATTAACACTATAATATTTTCCACTCTTTGAAACTACAAATTTAGGAGGGGGGTGATTGTGTTCACTGTAAATATATTTAACTCTACAATTTCGATCGAAGTTAATTCTGGCCTTACACATCATGCCGGTTTTTTTCGAGCAGCAAAACAAGTTTTGACTTTTTCGGCCTGTCTTCGAAAACGTGTGCTGGTTATATAGAATCAGGGATTTACCCTTCAGCTCAATGGTTTGAAAGGAACCTGTGAAAAATGTCGAACCAGTAAGAAAGACAGATGAGGACCGTCAAATTGTTGTAAAACACAAAACTTAATGTTTTGCCATACCCAAAATGTAGTAATAAATTACAGTAATATTGAAAAACAATTTATTTAAGCTATATCTACTTTCTAACACTACACTGGTCCACTGTTTTACATCCTATCTAGTAAATAAAAAATATACCTCAATAATTGTATTAAAAAAAATTGTTTCTCAGAGATGGTGAAAGAGCAACATAGTTTTGATTTGTCCCATTGCTAGGCAAAGGGCTCAATGACTAAAAAATGTAATGACTTTAAATTAAAACTATCTGATGGCATGATACTTTCCATCAGAAGTGGTATACAGTTTTGGAGGCGGATGGTTATGTTCGTCTACCACCAGCTTCACTCCCCAATTCCTGTCGAAATTTATCTTGGCCTTGCACGCGAGCATCGATCGTTTGGAACAATAATAATAGTTCATATTCGTTGGACCGGATTTCGAAAACGTATGGTTTTTGTACAGAACTATTTCCCGACCGTTCATTTCAATCATCTTGAATGGCACGTCTTCATCTGAAAAGAAAGGCTGTGAATATTTCTCAAAGTTTACGTTAAATATTGGTTTTATTGACATTAGTCGCTGGTCGCTCCATTAGCTAAACGTACCGATAAGTGTTGCTCTATTTTTGTTGACGTGTAAAAGTGACAATTATGTATACTATAAAGAGCTGCTATATTATGAAATATGTGGATGGCCCTCCAAGTATACTACTTGGATGGTTAATAAGATATATGCATCTAAAAGCAGAATTGTAGGTGATTGTGATGTAACTTTTACTTTCATAAATCAGATATATATTTATGAAAGCACAAATCTAAAAATTATACGTAGTTAATCTCGACGACCTCAGTGGCGCAGAGGGCGAGGGTCTGCCTGCGACGCAAGAGGTTGCGGGTTCGATTCCCACCTCGGAACAAATTTGTGTACGATCTGCAGAAATTTGTTCCGTTGGTCTGGGTGTTCTATATATAATAAAAAAAAATATCTATCTATGTAAGTATATAATGTATTAAATATATCAGTCATCTAGTACCCATAACACAAGTCTTGAGTAGCTTACTTTGGGGCTAGATGGTGCTGTGTGGATTGTCCAACATTATTTATTATTTATTTATTATCTATATCTCGAAGTTTCTTATCTTTGCTACTGGCATCCAGCTCCTTCTTGTAGGTACATGACGTAATGTTTTGTATTCAAAAAATGGGACGAAACAGGAACGAACATATTATTATAGTAGTCCATTTCCTATGTCAGACGTACAGGTTTATTTATTTTTTTTGCAATTTTAAAGCCAGTTAGCACATAAACAATATCATGGTTATTTTATTTGATTCATTGATAATTTAAATTAGGTTATTATGGAATTATTTCGATTCGAGTTTGTTATATGTATTACTTTACTTACTAAATATATATGTTTTATGAAGGCTTTACTTGCTGTAACAAAACAGATTTATTATGTATCATTAAACGTACCTAAACCAAATAAATAAAAATCCCAATCTGGGCTACGTATTTTAAAATCTAAAAGTAACATAACTACAAACCTACATATTACATAGATCACTTAATAAAATAAATTATAATTAATATTCACTCCAATTTAATAAAATAATTTAATTCGCATTTGTTGCCGTTGGTACCTTGCGTTTCAATGACAGAATGATCAAAATTATTGTTTCATAAGTCACTTTCATCAGTTCCGAACTATTTAAAGTCTTACCACTCCGCTTTGATATTTTATTGTTAAGAACAATCTGATACTGTTCCGGAAAGTGTTCTTTTACTTTACTGGTCAACGTCTGTTGGTGGACCAATGGTAGATTTATACCGTCGTGATCATTGAGATTCATGTTGCTTATGTCTGTATACAAGCTATCCAAGACATCGTTGCTTGTTTTTTGAGCTGGTATGCTGTCAAGAGCTTGCTTCATAGATCCGAGATCTAGGAACTCTTCAGCAGCGTCAGGTTCTGATGACGCAGATGTCGAAGCCAGGGATGCCAGAAGGCGTTTGAAAATTGAAAGAGCTGAAATCAAAACGGTCTTTATTCAATACTACCGGAAAGATCACTTAGCAAAGAATATCATCAAATAAATAAACTAAAATCATAATGCCCACATTGATCATGAAAAGTGCGGTTTATGAAACAAAAAACATATGGTTGAAATTAATTTATTTTCAAATGGAAAATTAGCAAAATACCTAGGTACAAAACACCACAATAATACTACAATACTTTCTGTTAAGTAATTAAGCAAAATACCTAGGTACAAAACACTGCAATAATACTACAATACTTTCTGTTATTCTGTTCATGATAAGTTACATAATTTATAAATTAAGAACAATAATAATTAGATATAATTATTATTTTTTCTTTTACTTAGGTCCTGTCCACCAGTATATTAGCAGATATAAAAACTTATAGGTACTCATGGTATGGACAACCTTTGCAGAAAATTGCATTGCTAAACAATATTATAGCCTTACTAATCGCGTTAAACTGCACAATAAAATAGTAGGCGCTAAACAAGATTAGCGAACTGTTAGTCAATAAAAAATCGTTTTAACGCTCAGCATGTTTAGTCAAGTAGATGTGTTGAACTAAATATATTTAAATCAGATCAGCAGGAAGAGAATCATCAATGTTTGAAAAAAATCAACTACGCTTTAATATAATTTCCATCTGACATCTTAATAAGTTTTATTGGAGGATGGGTGTGTTCAGCGACCACCTCTATGATATCCCCAGCACTGTTGAGCTTTAGTTTAGCAAGGCACCCTGTAGACAGCTTCTTGGAGCAATAAAGGTATCGCTTTATATGCTTCGGTCCCAGGAATGAAAACGTGTGGTTCCTGTATAAGGCTATTCTACTGCCGTTCAGCGTGATCATTTCATAGGAATCTGAAACAAGCTTAAATTATACTTATGGAGGCGACCGCAACGCTAATGAATGAATATTGATGATCGAGTGAATCTAGGATGGATCGTTTGACAAACTTTGGCTGAAACAGTTTATTATTTACGAAAAACATTTGCGACTTCTTGCATTTCATTGTACATAACAGATTTAATTGTATTTAAATGGTATTTGGATCAGTTAAGCAACCTATAGATCGCTTGCAACGGTCTGCAGATATCTTAACTGTTTCATATGTATTTTGTACATTTTGTAAATAATTGTAACTATTAGATGTAATTTTCTTTGTAAATTGTATTTAAATAAACATATTTACAGTTTGTCTGTCAGTCAGTTTTATGTCTGACAGCTCGCTAATCATGTTAGGTGGCTTATTTTTCTCATGATAGCTACGTGATAGGCGTTTATCATGTCTAGCTTCCAAGACGTATTTCCGAATTTGCAAAGGCCTATTTATAGCAGTCTCTAATTATAAATAAATTATGATAATTTTAAACAATATACCTATTTTAAACGATATCACTATCACGACCTACCAGACTAACTGCGAATCTAAATAACTTAAACTCAATAAGGATCATGACTTTTTCCCTGCGCATGAAATGCCCATACACCGTTATATGAGATTTTTTTTTTTATATAATTATACATTGTGTACATATACATACATTGTGTGTATTCTTTTGTGTATACACAAAAGAATTTCTAAGATTTTATTTAGTTTTTTTTTAAAGATTTGATTCTTACATTTTATACTTATTTTAATACAATATTAGCCACTGTTGCACTCTCAAACCTCCTCTAATAAGCACATATCTTATGTTATCCATGTTATGGTAAAAAGTATTGCCTGAAATTTAAGTAATGCAGAGAAGAATCGTTATGGCTATAATTTTACTTGACATTTTGCAAGTACGCATTACTTGTAGAATAGTTATGGTTAAAGGTATTGCTCGACATTTACAAGTAATGAGGTAGGTAATAATTGTTACAGTTATAAGTATTTCTTGAAATTCAAGTAATGCATACGAGAATCGTTACGGTTAAGGTATAGCTTGGCATTTTGCAAGTACTGCGGTGGGGAATGGTTATGGCTAAAATTGCCCGAGATAACTCTTCCTGTTTTCGGGTCTACCCGTATCTTAGCCGTGCACTTGCCTCTCATGCGTCTCGAACATCGCAGATACCTCTTCGATTTATCCAGATATGAAAACGAATAGTTTCGATACATAATGACTGATGACGTCGCTGAAGTTTTCAGAACCTCGATGTACTCGTATGTATCTGTTGATGAAAACACATTGGGTGACAACTTTCGACGTTAAAAGACGGTATTCATTCTCTTTAGGAAAAAACTTACAAATCTGAATTTTCACACTGAATTTATATCTACGAGTGTTATATCACGTTTACCTCATTGTTCAAAATCTTAATTTTTCTGCTCAAAACTTTAGCACAACTAGTGTGTGGAGGACAAGGGATTTAACAAAATATGAAGGAATAAAATAATTAACCCGATAAAATCTTTAGCATTGTTGCCTTCGAATTATTTCTCAAAGCGTTTTAGTAAGATTGAAAATGTCTTCGTACCTACTAATATAAATAATTATTTAGTACATTTGACCACCATCGTACTTAAGTATATTCATTTTATTATTTTCTCCTGGCAGAAAGACGAAACACGCGTGAAAATTTTGAGAAACCTGTTTTGGGTATGGCATGCCTATTAGGGCTATTTATTGCAGATATTATGAGAGACATCATCATTTATACATCACACATCTACATTTTATTGGACTTTCTGTACCTTTCTCTGTTTGAAATAGGTCCTCCATATTTTTATAGGTTTGCCTTGGGTTTGCCATAGTGACCACGCTTGACTTATCGACACACGAAGTTAGGCACTAGCTTAATGGGTTACATTGCACTATAGAGATGATAGGTAAACACGCAAAGATATGCTATAGCCAGCAGTAGTGGGTTAAGTGGTGAAATAATACAATAAAACATAAGAAACCGTAAGAACGATGAGTCTAATTTTTCAATAAAGTTTATTAAGTTTATAAAGTTTATTAGATGACAAAAGAGCTTGAGTTTCGAGAATCTCCAATTCAATAACTATAATACCAAATCGCAAAAAGGATTATAAAAGAAACGTTAAAAGGATCATACAAAGAAACCATAAAATGATTATACAAAGAAACAATAAAAGGATTATACCTACAAAGAAACGGTAAAGGGATTATACAAAGAAACGATCAGTCGTGGCTTGCTTATTCATCTAGATCTTCTCCAGCCTAGATTCACAATTACATCTTACTCAAACACTTTATTTAATATTACGCTCGTATAGGTCAGGGCCGCCATTTAAGACTCGTTGTTGACAAAATTTATAAATAGCGTTGATATGATATACCTATTCATATAAATCACCCTAACCACAAAATTTAAATAAATTATCGCGTCGAATCAAACTCGTAGCTCGTATAATAATGATCGAACTCCACGTACGTTTTTTTATTTTTATTATTATTTTAATGGTACCTCTCGCTTGCACATTTCACATGTTCAAAGATATAAAAACACTCAACTCATTTTAGAAAAATCGCAATCAACCCAGTACCAGACACAAAATCACATTGAATACAGCACAGTTTAGTAAAAAAATTATTTTGTTCAATACAAGTTTTCCTGCTCAAAAGTACGAAAACTTTTGAGTAGGAAGAGAGGGGCATTAGTTCATGTCATCGCCTTAATATTACTTGCCACTTTGTTACTTTTTAGTTCTTTTAAGGATACTGTTCAAAATATCAGAGACTCTAGCAGCTGGATCGAACTCTTCTTCCTCAGGCTCTGAATGTGGACGAACGATAAACCTTTCAGGGTTTTCCTTTCTATACTGTCTATAGTAGCGTAGAAACTCAGGAATATTCTCTGGAAACCAAAAGACTCGTCATTATTGACCTAGATGAAAGTAAAGCGTTTAGTTTTAATCTAAACATTTTGTGACGTCTCCACGTGGACCGTCCACGATACACATTTTCCCCCAAATTGTTTCTTTACTTGTAAGATTAGTGTAATGTTTAAAATCTTTGTTAGTTAGTTTTGAGAGTGTCGCTCTTGTTATGTCATGTGTCGTCATAAATAAACACTTTTTCTTTATTTTTTTTCTAAACTTAGTTAAAACTAGCAATTAGTGTGATGTTTTTATCGACATTATACTATAATATGTTCATAGGTTGGAAGCAGGCTGGACGTAACAAGCCTGAGGTCACCAATATCGTTAGAAATGTCAAAGACAATAAATTTAAGGCTCCGGTGACAGCGGCTCGCAATTTCGAGGTGCAATTGGCTATTATTTCATTTTATTTCATTTCGGGGAGGTTGTTTGAAAGAATAACTCTAAAGTGACACGCATAAATACTGTTCGAACTAGGGTTTGTTCCCGGGAATTCTCGTCCCGGGAATTCCCGGGAAATCGGTCGGTCTCGTACCCGGGAAATTCAGCTCGAGAAAAGTCGAGACATCGAGAAGTTTAAATAAACATTTTTACGCTTAGCTTTCTTTGTAAATGCGAGGCGGCAGCGGCATCCTTTGACAGCACGGCTCGTGTCTGTCGGTATCCTTAGTTTTTGCCGACAAACGCAAGCGCGACGCGGCCCCAGTTGTATTTTGTTCATTCGTGTTTCAACTCCCGCCGTGTTCGGATCGGTCGGATCATAAACCCAGCATAGTGAGTGTATTTACTATTTAGTGACGCACGAGTAATAGAATCGCAGAACAAACAGGTAAGTATTGTTATTATTTATTTAAATAGTTCAAGTGTTTGTTTTGTTTTGTAAGTACTTTTGTATTACCAAAATAATATTTTTGTTTAAAATGAATAGGTATGTTAAAGAAATAAAACTTTTGTTTTTAATCAAATAAGAGAATTGTTAGTGCATAAATCTATTAATGCTTTGGTTTATCTTAAGGCATATTTCATAAGAATTAATAAGCAGGCTTAAAGACAGTTATATTTTTCGTATTAATAGTAGATAGATATCTCTTATTTAATTACATTAAAACTGCCAAAAATTGTGATACCATACCACCCACATAGTGAGATTAGTGAGTGATCTTTAGTTATGATGAGAAAAATTATGATTGTTTTTAGTTAAGATGTTTGTTTTAAGCTGATTGTTAACAGAGATTTTGTTTTTTATTAAAGATTAGTGAGATTAGTTATAATAAGAAGAAGTATGATTGTTTTTAGTTAAGATGTTTGTTTTAAGCTGATTGTTAACAGAGATTTTGTTTTTTATTACAGATTAGTGAGATGAGATTAGTTATGATAAGGAGAAGAAGTATGATTGTTTTTAGTTAGCAATTTTGTTTTGAGCTGATTTTTTATTGAGAACTTGTTTTTTATGTTAAAAATTATGTTGATTTTTTTCATGTAAAATAAACACAGTTAAATTAAAGACTCTTTTTATTAATTAAACAAAAATTTAGACGTATTTTATTTTTTCTCGACAACCCGAGAAGACCCGAGAAATCAGGCTCGAGAAGTCTCGACACCCGAGAACTAAAAAACCTCGAGAAATCGGAAACCCTAGTTCGAACACAAATAATACAATAATATAAGGGAAACATGCCCGAATCAGAAATCATTTTGGTATTAGTATGTTTGGTCTTACGTTTACCTAATACCAAAATGATTTCTGACTCAAGCACATTTCCCTTATATTATTATATTATTTGTGTTCGAACAGTATTTATGCGTGTCACTTTAGAGTTATTCTTTCAAACAACCTCCCCGAAATGAAATAAAATGAAATAATAGCCAATCGCACCTCGAAATTGCGAGCCGCTGTCACCGGACCCTTAAGTGGCAATGCTGATATCCTATAGCTCGTAGAAGCGCCAACACCTGGAGAAGCAAGGAACGAACTAGAAGACGAAGCTGGGACGCTGAAGCCTCCCATCACGATTTATGTTCAGCAGTGAACATCTTCAGGCTAATGAGTGATATCTAGATATAAGACGATATACTCATTAGCCTACCATACCATACCTAGGTATGTGTCGATCGCAAAGATACATATCTATTAATCAAGGTAAAGCATAATAATAAAGCAGAATAAGGAGAAATATTTTAATGCCCTCCATGAAACATAATTGTTCTTATAGCCAAATACACTTAAATTTTACTTGTACACATGAAGATCAAGTTACACACGCCAAAGAAAAATGACATTACAAGGACGCAAAAACTAGCAGTGTACAAGCCTGATCTGTTTGTACCTGTGTACAGAAAATTGGTTTTTACATGTCGTCGGAAATGTAAAAAAAATGTCATTGTATGATGTTCAAAGACTAAGATAATTATTTCAATAGGTTGCTAGATAAAAATTATTTATGTAATTTATGATGTCTATTGATATCCTACTTTATTTGAACCAAATCTACTAGCAAATTTTGACGTTTTTTTTATCTAGTTACATAGGTACGTAAAATTTACTACATCCTTTAGGGAATTCGTCACAATGATTATAAACAAAGAGACACATGTTGAACGTTGCCGGCCTTACAAACACAAAAAAAGAACAAAAAAGGAGACACAAGATAAGATTGTATATCTTACATCTAAGAAAAAACACATAAGAAAAATAAAACAGGCACGTAGAGTCGTGTAGATGTCCCAGAACTCTTACGGTCATTCCCAATATTAGAAAAGGATCGTTTACCCATTTTTTTTAATATCATACATATCCTTTCTTTCTTTTTATGGCTCCTGTCTATAGACCATCTTGCCAGTGTCAAGTGATTCAGAGATAAAAGTTTCTAGTCACGTCAGTCAAAACTCCAGTCAGTCAATTGTTTTGAAGAAAATGGTGGCGGTTTCATAAAAAACATTTGAAACATTTTTGATCAAATCACGACATCACCTAGTACACTTCCAAATGAAATACCACCAAAATTACACAACACAACTCAAAATAACACTAAAAAAACAATTAAAATTAAAATGCTATGCCCATCTTATATCCTTTACCCAAGATTGAATATCTTTGACAATTGATTATAGTTGACACTCTGAAGTTGTACTTGTAAGTTGCAGAAATTCCGATTTATTTATTTATTATGGTTGATTGTTTAACGGGTTCACACAGTAACATGAAAGTACATACAGTAAAATGAAGGATAGGCAGACTTTTCTATCTTTAGAGGGCAAAACAAGAGATAGATTGAATAATGGGAAAGGCCGTTAAAGTACCGTACATCTATGACTGAGACATTCGCAAACAACCATTTTGTGTGCGATCACATTGCGAACGGTTAAGTAAAAAAAATCATTTTGATCAATACAAGTTTCCCTAAGTACTTAAAAGTTTACATTTATCGTTTTCGTAGTTAAGCAAACTTTTGAGTAGGAAAACTTGCATCAGAATGAAATTTTTACCAAACTGTATGCAATGTGATTGCACACAAAATGGTTGTTTGCGATTTTTCAAAATTGGGTTTTGTGATTTTATATCTTTCAAAATGTCGAATCGTGCGAGCGAGAGGAATATTAGGTGTTGTCAACGCCTTAATATTTAGGTATAACTTTGTGTACACTACGACATTCATCTGAAACCTGACTAAGATATCAAAAAAATATATATAAATTGTCCAAAGATATATCAACAGACTTTGGATATATTCGCCATAATTCACAAAACGGTTCGAGATAATAAAAAAAAATAAACACAAGTTTTACCCGAAGGCACCCCTCAGATCTCATATATGTATTACCTAGTATCAAATTAAGATTATTTGTGGACGCCTATGGGGGGCCGTCAAAGGTGCGTCCAAATATGACATAAGAAAATTTGCTGCCACAGCCTGCGTCTATGACGTTGTTCGTGAATCAAACTTGAGGTAGTTTTGGTAAACCTAATTAATAACAATAGTAGCAGAGCTATGTACCTCATCAAAACATTTAGAGCACATATGGGGCTGGTTGGGGCAAAGACTACAATAAGTATTTATCAGCTCGGTATTATCTTGAGCGAAATCAACGCCATGTTTCTTCAAATTAGCTTTGAAGCATCGGTTACAGTACTTCAGAATGGAGTCTTCTCCTTTTTTTCTTTCAAATTCGTGCTTATCCTCTTCTATGTTACGAATTTCTATTTTTTTTCTTGGAGATTTTCTTGTTGTCTTTTTCTCCTCTATATGGTATTGGCTTAATATCAATTTTCTGTAGCTTGCAATCCCTACGGCAAGAAAATTCATAGTGAAGTTCAATTTCAATTCTTACACTACTATCATAAATACACTAACTTATGTGAACTTAGCTTTTACTGCAGAAGCAGTAGAAGCAAAGTTTTTATTTCAAAGAGCAGCAATATTCATACGATTTTTTCAGGGTTCTATATTTATAATGAACGAACTAAACAAATTTTACAATTTTTAAAAGTTACACTCATTACCGTTACCGTTACATTTAGTTGACCTCAATGCAACTAAATGTAACGGTTATCGAGCAAGACTTTCGATAGGATGCAGAAACGTTTCAATGGGCAAAAGCATTATTTTATTAATCAGTACATAGACCATAAGTACTATTTATTTTCCTAAGAAATACAAATAAATAAATAGATCTCAGACTGGCCGCATAAGTACCGCAGTAGCACGTCGCATGGGAAACTAAAACAGCTACACGACTTTGATCCCCAGGCACGGTAGATATCCCTTCAGATTTCTCAGTACCAAGTACTAAACTCAAGATTCTTTAAGGATGTCTAAGATTTGTATAATGTCGCATGGGACATTATACAAATCTTTTTTTTAACAAATTCCCACTGGATGTCCTAATAATATTAGGTGGTGGATGACAATGGCTGCCAATCTCGGAGATAAACATTCTGTCCTTAGTGGTGATCACACGCGCCCGGCACTTGTAGGCAGATCTCTTCGAGCAGTACCATCTTGTCTTCCCATGCATGAGAGTAAACGTATTCCCATTGTAGAAGAGCAAGTCTTTGCCGCGTCGCGTTGGTACGAACTCTAGACAACCTAGATATTAACAATTGTATGTAAGCCAGTGAGTACGAAGCAAAGGTACCTACTACTGACATGATTCTTAAACACCTGCGCTCTTAGGGTGTAAGGGAAAGCATTTAAAATAAAAACTAGCGACCCGCCCGCGCGCCTCTGCTTCGCACGGGTGCACATATCATGCATGTATTATACATATAAACCTTCCTCTTAAATCACTCTATCTATTAAAAAAACAGCATCAAAATCCGTGGCGTAGTTTAAAGATTTAAGCATACAAAGGGACAAAGGAACATAGGGACAGAGAAAGCGACATTGTTTTATATATATAGACAATATAGTCAGTAAAATATATAAAACAGATACGATAACCAAGTTACTAGACCAACGGTGAATGGTTTTATGTATTTTAAGTTTAAGGCTTCAACCACACCTGCGCGTCAGTAGCGCGGGAAGCGATCGCGATGCGGGAGCGTCAAATTCGAAACGTCAAACGTGATCAAATTTGACCGCGTTGTGGTCGCGTAGGTGTGCACAGCGCCATAGATAAGGTGTGTGTAGCGTCCGCCGCACGGAAGACGCCCTGGCATCGCAGTCGCTTTGGTCGCGTAGGTGTGGTGGATCTTTAAAGTCCATTTGAGTATTTAATCGATCATAGCGATCCCTTTCAGACCACCAGTCTACGGTACTGTATTTCTTTAACCGAGCGATTTAGATAAGTGATCGGCTGCTCACATCACATCTGATGGAAAGTGTGGATTGTGGAACACAAAAAGTAAAAAAAATCTGAAACTTACTTTTCCAAGGAGTATATAAATAAGGTTTCATAAACAGTTTTAAAATAATCTTGGTTTATTTTTCTTGAAAACAAATAAGTATCGTCAGCATTTTACATTGATAACAAATAAATATGCTAACCTTGGTTTCTGAAAGCTCGATCAAAGCTAATCGGCTGTTAAGTCACTGCCTTCGTAAAGCCAGGATTATACAGAGTCAGTAACTGACTCTGAATTCGAAACAAGTCAGCGCTGACCTGTAAAAAAAATGTAAATTGATTCTTCACAACACTGAACTAACTTCATAATCATTTTACATTGGGTTTTTTCGGGTCAGTGCTTACCCTGTATAATCCTGGATTAACGGAAAAACAACTTGCTAAAGTTCAAGTTTTTTTAAAGACCTGACAATCGACTAGCAATTACCTACTTCTTCTGATAAACAGCTATATCAGTATATTTATTTTGATTATTGAACCACCGATCTCATATTGATAATTTGACATAAAATATATTTATAATAGATCTAAGCTCCTCTGAAGTTACCAACAGCTAGCTGCGCAGTGGCTATTTTTGGGTCAGATTTGAAGTAGGCAAGTTAGGGGGCTAGGGATGTGACTGAAAAATAATCATTAAACGAAACATGACTGGATAATATAAATATTTTAACATTTATAATTTGTTATCTTATGTATTTGCAATAGTGCCAGACTTCAGAGGGACTTAGATACGTTGTGCGTACAATACCTAAAATTCAAGCATTTTTGACAAAACAACAATTGAATAGCATGACAGATAGCGATAGTGGTGAGATTTCTTTAGTCAACAAGTAACGAATGTTGCTAGTTCAGCAGGCTGATCGCCTAACTTTTGTTGCATTCAAAATCCGGTTGCCTATGTAAATTTTGGCAATCACAAAACTGCCATAATTGACCGCAAATATCAGTTCAGTCTATACTACCTACTATGTACCCACTCAAGATTCATTTAGCATTTTACAACATTCCGTTATAAATTTAAATTAAAAATAATAATGAGGTAAATATTTATAAAGTTGCCTGATTATTTGTTCCACGTGAAGAACTATTTAAGGAATTATTGATAAAATATAGAACATTTATAGTTTTTTTTATGAACCATCATAATTATTCATCTTAAATAAATAATTACAACGTCATATACTCGTTTATAATTATAACGCAAAAGTGCGATGACCCTTTAGAAAACTAGACATACATTAATTAATTATTTATTTTAAACCCTTTTCTATGCCATCGCATGGGCCACTGAGGCCGAGCACCATAAATAATCGCGACAAGAAACTCTTTCGAACACAACCTTTTTTATTTCAGCCTAACTTTTTACGTTCTTTTTCACTGGCACACTATGGTAGTGCTTGCCCTCCATCGATAATATAAATTCTCCTTTATTGTCCATTATAACTTTCGCCTTACATCCGTTCTTCCTCTGAGAACAGTACCAAAGTCGCTTATACTTTTGTCGATTCTGGGAAAACGTGTATCCTTGTAGTACTAGCAGTTTGTTCTTGTACCCCGATGGTATGTAGTATGGCTCTGTGAATAATATCGTAGGCAAGGTGAGAAAAAGGCCTTTTTAATTATACTATCCGATTTAACCGCTGGTAACTCGCTGACAAGAGGTGCGAGTTCTGAAATAACTTTGATCTTCAGTCTGGATGCTATCGTAAAATGTAAATCCTAGTGTGAAACCAGGATAGATGTTACTATGTAATTATTGTAGAATTTTCAGTACCTACGTTCCTGAATTAAAATATGCGTAAAATTTTTGCGATATTTATTTAAGTACATAAAAAATATTAAAAACAACATTGCAGGTTATTTAGAAAACGACAGTTTCAAAAAACAATTAAATAAAAGTACCTACAATGACAAACTTTTTAATATTCATGAACATAGTCACTTAAATATTTAACTTGATATTTCATTTGATGTATAAATATTTTTTGTTATATAACAAGACATATTTATACATCAAAAGCGACAAGACAATGAAGAAACTCTGATACAGGGAAATTAACTAGGGAGTTTTAAGTAGCCTTTACTGGTTTGGATCAGATTTGGTGGTGCGTGATTGTGAATCGAGTTGGTAATCTGGATGCCTCCACCGAGCACCGTCAGTCGTGCTTGACAAGCCTGCTTGCGGCGGCTGGAGCATCTCAAGTACTTCTTCCTTGCGTCACTGAAGGAATAGGTGTGACCTTCGAAGAGAATCAGTGTCCCCCCATTAACTAACGTTATGGTTTGTATTGAATCTATGAAACAGAAACATTGCAATATCATAATACTGTTACTATATCTGTATGTGAGCAGTGATTAGTGAAAAGTAGAGATAGAATGTAAATGAATTAATGTTGCTTTTCGGCTTGTAGAGTACGTGTTTGAAGTGCCGGTTATCAGGTAAGTAGCGATTACAGGTACATGAGACTTAACACCTTTACCCAGGTATACTGAGGCGCAGAAGAACAAGAGTAAAATAACTTCATCTCTTGACATTGTCAAGAGTTACTTTACTCTTGTTTCATCACTTTCTCTAATCCTACACATACATACATAAAATCTCGCCTATTTCCCATAGGGGTAGGCAGAGACCACGGATTTCCACTTGCTACGATCCTGACATACCTCTTTCGCTTCATTCACTCTCATAACATTCTTCATACATGCTCGTCGGTTTAGGGTACTCTTTCTCTAATCAAGTTGTAGTAAATGTAGCTTAAGGGTCCGGTGACAGCGGCTCGCAATTTCGAGGTGCGATTGGCTATTATTTCATTTTATTTCATTTCGGGGAGGTTGTTTGAAATAATAACTCTAAAGAAACACGCATAAATACTGTTCGAACACAAATAATACAATAATATAAGGGAAATGTGCTTGAGTCAGAAATCATTTTGGTATTAGGTAAACGTAAGGCCAAACATGCTAATACCAAAATGATTTCTGATTCGGGCATATTTCCCTTATATTATTGTATTATTTGTGTTCGAACAGTATTTATGCGTGTTTCTTTAGAGTTATTATTTCAAACAACCTCCCCGAAATGAAATAAAATGAAATAATAGCCAATCGCACCTCGAAATTGCGAGCCGCTGTCACCGGAGCCTTAAGCTATTATTCTTTTAATTATATTTTATTATTAGTATTTTAATATGTAAGAGTTTCTATAAGAGGAAAACAAAGTAATAATAAGTATTTAGTAGAGAAAATAATTTATAATCGCACATATTGTCCAGAACTACAACGCATTAGATTAGGTGGTTTATGCGTGTGACTAGTACTAGCACGTATAATGTACCCGGAGTCCACCTTGACCCTAGCTTTGCATCCGGTTTTCTTCTTCGAGCAGTAGTACAGGCGATCTGAAGAAATCCGGGCGAAAGTGTACCCTTGGTATAGAAGCAATTTGTTCTTGCGACCACTATTGATGAAAGTGTAGTCTGAAATGTAATCGCGGTTAAAAAAGTGAAATGGATAAGCCGAATGGTTTGTTTTATTTGTATCAATCTTGTGTGATCATGATTGTTACATTAAATGGCTGGCTTTTTCTCACCAGAAAAAGCCCATATTTTAACTATTCGATTTTATTGATATATTGACAACTTTGTGCCGCTGGTAACTTGCTAACATGAGGTGCGGGTTCTGAAATAATATTGATGTTCAGTCTAGCTAGATGCTATCGTTAAAACTAGATCCTAGTGCGAAACCAGGATAGGTGTTACTAGGTAATTATTGTAAAATCTGCAGTACCTATGTTCCTGAATTACAATTGGCGAGAAGTTGTAAGACTTTTACGATATGTATTTACTTAAGTAATCAAAAATATTTCCAACAAAATTTTAGGTTATTTAAGAAACAACAGTTTCAAAAAACAATTAAAAGAAGTACAATGACAAACTTATTATTATTCCTAAGAACATAAAGTCAGATTAAACTAATCTAATTGATATACATCAAAAGCGACAAGACAATGAAAAAACTCCGATAAAGGGAAATTAACTAGTGAGTTTTACGTAGCCCTTACTGGTTTGGATCAGTTTTGGCGCAGCATGATTGTGAACCGCGTTGGTAATCTGGATGTCTCCGCCGAATACCCTCAGTCGTGCCTGACAAGCTCGCTTGAGGCGACTGGAGCATCTTAAGTACTTCTTCCTTGCGTCACTGAAGGAATAGGTGTGACCTTCGAAGAGAATCAGTGTCCCCCCATTAACTAACGTTATGGTTTGTATTGAATCTATGAAACAGAAACATTGGAATATCATAATATAGTAACTATTTCTGTCTGTGAGAAAAGATGAAATTATTTTACTCTTGTTTCATCACTTATTCTATTCAAGTTGTAGTAAATAGTTATAAAGCCTATAACCTATTAATGTGGTATTTTAATATTCAAGATGATTCTTGTGATTTTATTGAATAAACATATTATGAATTTGAATTTGAAAAAAACGACCCTACATGAGGAAAAAAGAAATGATAAGTAGTATATAGGGAAAAGAATTTATAATCGCACATATTGTCCATCACTACAACGTATTAGATTAGGTGGCCTGTGCGTGTGACTTGTATTAGCACGTATAATGTACCCGGAGTCCACCTTGACCCTAGCTTTGCATCCGGATTTCTTCTTCGAGCAGTAGTACAGGCGATCTGAATTCATCCGGGCGAAGGTGTAGCCTCGGTATAGAAGCAATTTGTTCTTGCAACCAGTATTGATGAAAGTATAGCCTGAAATGTAATCGTGATTAAAAAGGTGAAATGGATAAGCTGAATGGTTTGTTTTTTTTGTATCATCTTATTTGATCATGATTGCTACAGCGGCTTGCACTAAAAAGGTGGTGGACCTCCTCATAAGCCTGTTTCAAAACAAGAAAATTATTTAAAAAAAAAACTAAAAAAGAAAGTACAAAATCAGTTAAATCTAAAGAAAATATATTAAATAGGTTTTATGTACATAATTTACGCTTATAGTTTATTGATACACTTAAAACCACATACACATTGCGAAAGCCAAAAATCTAGAACATAAAATTCGCAAATTTATGGCATTTGATTTCGTTTCATTTGTGTTGTCTGGCGATACACTCCGCCGATGTTAAATCTGCTTATGTGGTCAGTAATAATATATTTTGCCCTTCCATCTTCCCCGCTAAGGACCCCACAGTAGCCCACATCAGAAAAGATTAGAAATAGAAGAGCGAGAGAGAGATAGGGAGGTCTTTGCCTTGTAGTGGGACACCACAGGGTCTTGTTAATAAAAATAGATGTGCTGATTCGTTACATATATATATGCTGTACTCGGACGACTAGCTTTTCATGCCCAAAACCATGGTTCTAGCTTGGTTGTGCTTCTAGAACTGTAATTCTGTTCGGTTTGTATCTCGTATGGGTAGGTTCATGCGTATGGTCGGTGACAGCGAGAATAATAGTACCCTCCACCATTCGGATCCTGGCTTTGCAACCGGTTTTCTTCTTAGAGCAGTACCAATGCCGATCGCTGTGCTGCCGAGCGAAAGTATAGCCTCCGTATAGAAGAAGCTGGTTCTTCAGAGGTCCTGGGATGAAGGTGTAATCTAGAAAATTAAGGGTTATGAACCTGTACCTTAAAGTTACAAACGAATCGACGAAAGTAACACGAACTCCTTTATTCCATGTTTTGAGGAGTGGCAAGAATATTTTTTTGTTGGTATATCCCTGTACATCTTTGACAACATGGCTGACTGGGACAAAAAGTCTAAGCCAAAGTGAATTTATTTAGTTGAATCCAACAGATCACTTGAAACGTCTTCAGGCTAGGTGAATCGAGGATGTCAGAGTTTCATCCTGAATGATTAATTTCCAAGTTCTAATATTACACAAAATATTATGTTTCCCAAATCTATTTTATTTTGATGATATTCTAAATTTTCGGCATTATACAGCGTGTAACGGAAGGGGGTATCAACCCTGAAGGAGGTGAATGTGCTCATGAAACTCAAAAACTTTCCCCAAAGCACATACCTTACAAAACTGACTACCAGCTGATTGATTTACTAAGGGAGGGCCAATTTTTTTTTTCATATTTCGACCTATGTTCTTACACATTTCGCTATATACACATTTAAGAAATTTTTGATATTCACCATTATGAAATGAATTGAAAATTGTTTATTGATAGCTAAAGCAGACATATAAACATTCCAAATAAATGGCTTAGTCGCGTTAGTATCTTTAAATAGGTATATAAAATAAAAGGTTTAACTTATAATGTACCTAAATAATATCAGCTGTAAAGGGGCGTCATCGTCTCATTCTAATGTTCTTATGTTACCTACATACTACATAGTAACAGATTTTATATGTGGTATTTTAAATATTTAGGAGACAAAATAAAGAATGTTCTATTCTGTTCTTTTCTATAGATTTGTTTTAAATTAAGTCAAATTTAATAAAGTAATTTAGAGTAATATTGGTAATAGGTACCTAATTATTTAAAATCTTAGTATTTTCTTTAAAATGAATATTCCAGGAAGTAAATTCGTGATAATACTATTCATTTTTGTTATTAAATGTAGAAAGATTTATTTAAAAAAATTGTTTTAAAATCACTAAAACTTGCGAAGAGTGGAAGGAAGGAAGGGAGGCCTTTGCCCTGCAGTGGGACCGTAGTGGCTGATTAATAATAATAATAAAAACTTGCTTGTAAATGTAAATTACCAAAATAAAGTAATACAAAGTCAATTTAAAGCCAAACAAAGCCAAGATCAAGTCATAAAAAGACAAATTAAAGTCATAAAAAATGTCTTTAAGCTTCCTTATCCCATTTTATGTCGGGTCGGCACAACAGGTTTTTTTCTCGCCATTTTCCTCTATCATTATTAAAGTTTAATATAATATCCATCTTTTAATATTGCGTAGGCAGGGGGTTCGTGGTCATGCGTAGTGCTAGCAAACGTGATCTGACTACGTTCTTTGTTTAAGTATATTCTCGCTTTGCATCCTTTGGACTTCTGGGAGCAGTAGAAGTGCTTAAGTCCCATCGGCGCGAAGGTATACTTGTTACACATGAGGATCTTGTGAACGACGTTGATGAACCTTATTACGTCTTTTCCTGAAATAAAACGACAGTGATAAGGGAATGAATACCTGATATTTGTTTGTACCTAAACGTTTTCTTTATTATACATTTTTTTTTTTTTTTTTTTTTTTACCTTAGTCCAATGTCGTCGAATTCCGAGTTATCATATTATGATTTTTGAAAAATTTACCAAAATCATATGCTTATTCGTTCACAGTGTTCAAACAGACAGTTACTAGTACCTAACAATTTGTTTGTGTTATTTTTATTTTATTTATATATTTTTTTAATCTCGCATGAATAGATGCGTAACGAGGTGACCTACCCCCCCTCACGGCTTTGCATCGACCTTCCGGACACCCTATATTATTACACTAGCTGCGCTCTGCAGTTTCACCCGCGTATTTGTACCGGCATTTCCACGGGATAAAAAGTAGCCTATGCGATATTTTAGACGTTCTGGCGTTATTGAGTAACAAACATCCGTACATACATACACAATTTTCACATTTATGATATTATTGTGATGATTATAACAAGGATCATACAAAAGAACGAAAGGTATCAAGCCGTTATTTTTTGCCGGTTCTTCGGTCGCGTGGAACGGGCGCTGGCAACTAGATTCACCTAATTTTAAGACTAGTTCCAAGTATCCTTGAGATTCTATTGAATAAGTACCGCTTGACTCTTACTATGTTCGAATGAATATAAAAAAAACAAGTACTTACATAGTTATTTCGGAACAGTAACAAATGAAATAATGGATAAGTGTAAAATAAAAAAACGATGATAACAGCAGTAGTTATTAGACTGTGTCGCAGATCAACGCCCGTCCATAAACAATCTACTTACAGTCCTACTAAATATTGTTTGAAAATGGCTGGTTAGAAATTAGAATAACTTAAGATCAATCATAATAACAGATGCCAGGAAAAACCCATGAATGTTTTCAAACAGATTTATTTTTAAAACGAGATTTGCACCATCTACGCTTATCGTATTATGCAGTACCTGACTTCAGAGGGACTTAGATCTGATACCCCCTGTCATTCAAAGTCAAGTTGTAATTTTAACATAATATCCAGCGCTGGTTACTACATACGAAGGGGGCTCATGGTTGTGCTCATTGTCGGCAAACGTGACCTGGCTGCGGTCACTGTTCAGGTATATCCTTGCTTTGCATCCCTTCAACTTCTTGGAGCAGTAGAAGTGCTTCTGTCCCATTGGGGCGAAGGTGTACTTGCCAACCATGAGGAGTTTCTTGGTTGCAGAGATGTTGATGAACTTTATTACGCCTTTTTCTGAAATGCGACAAAATTATCAGGTTTAAGACATTTATTTGTCTAAGAAGAATACAATTCACTTATTTTAGAGAAAATAGTGACTTAGGTGTAATATTATACATATGTTAGAGTAGATACGAGTCTCAGAATCAAAAGAAAAAAATTCTCGCAGACGAACATGTAGTCTTTTCTAGTCAGGACACGAAAGTCATCAAAATTCCTTCAGTACAAATTTACAGACGTTGTGTGATACAAATTGTTATATTTTGTACATAATTTTATGTATTAAGTATACTTGTATATTTATATACAATAATGTAAAATTAATTTAACTTACCTAAAACTAAAAACCATGTTACTCATAATAGAAAACTAATTTTATATTATAACATGTACCGTGTACTTTCCATATTCTTACCCATATAAAATAGTTCGTTATTGTAAAAGTTCGTTTGGGCAAGTACTTACTCAGTTGGTAGTAGCTCTGCCCTTTGTGCCGTAGGCCCTGGGCTCGATTCCCACCGTGAACAAACATTTGTGTGATAAACATAATTAATTAATTTTTAATTAGTATGTATTTACAAAAAAAAGTAAATAAGTAGTATATCAACTAACTGGTTCCCATATCATAAGCTTTGGCTTAGTTTGGGGCGAGATAGAGCTGTGTGTGGAATGCCCATCAATTATTTAAGGCGTTGACAACACCTAATATTTCTCTCGCTCGCACGATTCGACATTTTGAAAGATATAAAAATCACAAATTCCAATTTTGAAAAATCGCAAACAACTATTTTGTCTGCAATCACATTGCGCATAGTTTGGTAAAAATTTCATTTTGATTGATGCAAGTTTTCCTACTCAAAAGTTTGCTTGAGTACGAAAACTAGAAAAGCAAACTTTTAAGTAGGAAAACTTGTATCGATCAAAATGATTTTTTTACTAAACTGTGCGCAATGTGATTGCACACAAAATGGTTGTTTGCGATTTTTCGAAAATGGGTTTAGTGATTTTATATCTTTCAACAAGTCAAAACGTGCTAGCGAGAGTCACATTAGCTTTTGTCTTCGTCTTAAGAAAAAAAAAACAGGACACGTTGCAAAAACCATGAACGAATTTGACGTTATAAACGTAACAACGGCAACAAAATAAGGTTGAATATCGTTTACGTTAACGCCACAAATGTCAAAAAGTATTTGTGATCAATGCCCATTTTGCCCATGCCCCAAGGAATTTGGATATGCCCAGTCCCTAGATCTCTAGATCCCACTCTCGCTATCATACTTTAGTGTAATAACCGTTTATAACCACATACTTCGGTGGGCCATGATTATGATCTGTATGCGCGTATTTTACGGAGGTCTTATCACTGGAGAGTCCAATCTTCGCTTTGCAGCCCTTTGATTTTTGCGAGCAGTAGAAGTGGCAGGGTCTAGTCGGTGAGAAGGTGTAATTGTTGACCATGAGAAGTCGTTTTTTCTGTGACAGGTTAATAAACCTTACAACATTCTTCATTTCTGCAATAAGGTTAAGTTAACTGAAAAAGGTCTCACGGAAAATTTAGTTTTAGTTGATGGACGCAGGGCAGTGCACCGTAGGGCACGTTCTTATCGAGCGTGACTTACTAAGTAAGGCTTTGTGATGTAGTTTATTGTTAATTAATAATAATAATAATGCTGGACAATCCATTATTGTTAATTATTATCACATTGTCGCCCATTTGATGTTAAGGGGCATGACTGCATAATAGGGGCATGAGTAAACAGTCTTTCTGACGATGTATGATATAACTCATCTTTATTAGATGTAAAAGGCCTGTTTACTATTCTATTTAGACCACTTGATTTACGCGCGCTGGCTAAAATAATGAGTCATACATATTTGATATATATGACTCATTATTTTTATCGTCTGAAGCACAAAAGTGAAACAAAGTGAACAAAGTGAACAAAGTGAAATGAAGTGAAGAAACGCCTAAGAAAGTGACGGAGCTGTTTCTGTGGTTTCGGTGCGCGACGTCAGTGTAGTTAGAAAAAGCATGTCGCATGTAGGCCACACGTTCGACGGCGCTGCCAACCGATTCTCCGACTGCTTACCTCTGCCAGGTCTAGCTTAAAGAACATAATAAGCGTCGTCAACTGGCGACTCCCAACACTCTTATTTAAAAAATGTATAGAAGAGGCGAGCGTATGACAAACCGGCACCACGCCTGTACCCATACTAGAATGCCCTTTACTTTGCTGCTATTATTGTCTTTATGACATTTTTTAACATTCTTCTGCACCGCGACCGCTGGCAAAGCCAAGGCCCGCAGTGGAGCGTCTTTTAACCCAATATTGAT
The DNA here is from genome assembly GCA_963576535.1 of Plemyria rubiginata. NCBI lineage: Eukaryota > Metazoa > Arthropoda > Insecta > Lepidoptera > Geometridae > Plemyria > Plemyria rubiginata. The sequence goes on along the minus strand of OY754914.1, from coordinate 2,722,927 downwards.
GTAATACTCCCCGGACTTCACGAAGACGGGAGGCTCACGGTTATGCTTCTTCTCAGCGAAAGTGATAAAAGCCTGATCATCGTTGATGAAGATCTTGGCTTTGCAGCCGCTGTTTTTCTTTGAGCGGTAGAAGTGCTTCTTCGTTGATGGCAAAATGTAACTTGTCAACCATCAAGAGACGTTTCTTTTCATCGTTTTTGATGATTTTTATTCTTCCTTCACAGGAATTCACATTTAAAAACATATTTTTGATTAAGGCCCTTATTCATAATGGTCTTTGAGCCCGCCAATAGCTTATCAGACCGATAAGTCTGTTGTCTCTTTTTTTGTTGATTGCATGAAAGTGAAAGTGACATGAATACTCTAGTGATCCGCTATAAAAGTAGCATTAAAGAATAAAAATATTATGAAAGAATATAAAGGCGTTGTTTATTATTTACAGCAGCAAAAAAAAACAGCTTCACGACTTTGATCCCCAGTCACGGTAGATATCCCCTCAGATCTCTCAGTACCAAGTACTAACTCAAGATTCTTTGAGGATGTCTAAGGGGGGTAGTCAGAGGTACGTCCAAACATTACATGTGGCACATACAGCAGCAAGCAACGGCAAATCAGCATTTTGATTGTTTTATAGAATTTATAGAAATAAGAGCTATTATAAGAAAAACATGCTACGAAAAAAAAATCTACCGATATAAAAAACGGAACTGTTTTACGAATTCAATAAATAAATACTGACATACGTAATTTCTGCCAAATAAGCAGTTAATTTCCATGGTATTCGCCACAACTATGTCATAGTTGTCGTTGTCTTAAACTATATTTAACAATAATTTATTCAGAATTATAATTATATAAAATTAAATAACTTATAACTTATTGTCAAGGGGAAAAAAATGTTTAGTATTACAATGTAGGTATAACATTAATTAATAAAGTGTAATAATGTACCTACTTTAGGACCACAGAAAAGAGGGGACTCTTCTAACACGGGTTAAAAACTTAAAAGAAGAGTCCCAACCCTATTACTTACCTCCTTATTCACAATAAAAAGATTTTTGATTTTTCTGATTTTTGATGAAATATCCTAGGCTATCTTGCAGTAGAATCCGTTCACCACCACATAGCGCGGTGGCTCATGGGAGTGCTTGAGGTCAGCATAGGTAGCGACAGTCTCATCTTGATTTAGAAAAATCTTCGCTTTACACCCTGTCTTTTTTTTAGAGCAGTAGTAGTACCTGGGGTGCGTCGGTGAAAATGTGTACTGATTGACCATAAGAAGTCGTTTTAACGGGGAAATACTGATGAATTTTAAGTCGTATATCTCTGTAATAAGAATACATACTTTTAACACTAGCACAGCATGCCATGCATCTAATCTAAAGATAATACGAGTGAGATTTGAAACGACGGTCCCCTTGACAAGACTACAAAACCTGATATAGGGAGTGCTTCCCCGATCAACCCACATTTTTTCTACCCAATATTATTTTTACCCGTTCAACCGAAAACATAATGTACTCCGTTCTAATAAGTAAACACAGCCCAGACAATTACAATTAAGATATGTTTTTATTAAAACTGCAATAAATAATACTTAATAGAATTAACAATAAATAATTGAGACAAAAAATACATTTGTATTTTTTAAAATAAGTAATAAAATTAAAATAAAAACTTCATTTTGTACAATAGCCTTAAAACTAGTTTTAGTACTTTTTCTACCGATTATTATATTTTTATTTCTTACAATTTTATCTATAGGTCTAGTACTTCCTTACACATCTATCTATTGTACATTCAGAATGTAAATCACTATTTATTTATGGCAAATCTTCTCATCACTAACTGAAAATAATTGGAGCCTGCATGTCTACCGCTAAGCCAATCGTCCAAGATCTGATATTGGCCGGATATCCGGAGCCATCCGTCCGATATCAGACTGCAAGCAGTTCCCAGGTTGTATTCTAGTAGACTGTAGCGCTATATCTGTGGGTTGGATAAGGGTATCCCGGTGCAGGTCAGCAAAAGCTGGCAGAGTATCTGCCGAACATGCCCTGACACGTACTTTCTTGCGGGGTATCTTAGTGGCTAGCAGACCAGCCTCTCGAAGCCTTCGCCGCAAACTAGCCGTAGATATCTTACTGGCTTTGGCCACGTCTGTCACTTTGAGGTTCTGGCAGTACGCCTGGAGTATTTGCTGGTCCTCGAACGCGGTTGTCTTACGGGGCCGACCGCATGCCTTGTGACTGTTTAGACTACCTTCTTCTTTCCAGCGGCGGATCCATAAATAAACTGTATTTCTCTGAAAGGAAAAAAATATTTACTGTTTTGTATACCAATAAGTAAGAATTTTTTATAATGGTGGACATTCCACACCTCACTATTTAGCCCCAAACTAAGCTAAGTTTGAAATATGGGAATCAGATGGCTGATATTATACATAAATCTATACTTTTTTGTAATTATACACCTACATAATTATTACTACTTATATTTAGTGTTATAATTTTACTATAATCAGAAGACAATGGCAAAGACTGCAATGGCATAGGACCAGAAAGGGTGGCGTTTTAAGGAGTAGGTATACCCAGTAGGTTTACCAGCAGTAGGTGTACACAAGCCGAATAAATATATTTATAATATTGTATTCCCTGCCCTGACATTAGCTAATTATATAGGCTAACTATTGTCTCAATACACGGTGCATATTCCCTAAGATCCCTTGAATCCTTGGGATCTCTAGAGACTAATTAGAGGCAAAATAATATCTATCTATTCAGCCTGTATGCACCCACTGCTGGGTATAGGCCTCCTCTTTAAAACGCCACACTCTCTTGTCCTGAGCCAGTCTTTGCCATTGACGCCCAACTACTTCAACTATATCATCCGACCATCGGGCGGGTGGTCCGCCTCGTGGTTGCTGAGCGTTACAATAATATAATACAGAAAAACTTACGGAAACTCCCAATTCATCCGCTATTTCAGTAATCGGTTTGTTGTCCTTGTGCATCGCTACAATACGCTGTCTCAGTTGACTGTCGATTCGGCTGAACTTTGCCGTAACTGAAAAAACAATCGAGGAATAAGTCAATTGAACAATAGCATTACTAAATTACCTTCACAACTCTCATGTAATATTTACTGTATGTCATTTTAAAATCTAACAAACAGGAACAACGGAATAGGGTACATATACAACTTCACGACTTTGATCCACAGGCACGGTAGATATCCCAACAATTACCATGTAAAACTCAGCATTATTTAAAATTGTTTAAGATCCAGAGTTTGTTCAAAAATTACACTTGGCACATACCCACATTTTGCATTAGTTTGTATTCCATACGTGACAGTTGCAAGCCCATCGCTGCTCATTGAGATTCAGGCAGTAAGCCTGCCAGATTACTTACCTTTTCTAGAGATTGCAAGATTTTTTTTATGATAGAAATTGGTTTGCAATCTTAACTATGAGGCAAATTGAATGATGGAACAAGGGTTCGTGTATTTCGACGATGAGTTCGCTATTTGAAAAAGTATAGCCAGGTAATTTTATTGGACAGAAGGTTTTGTCAATCCAACATTCCAATAGTAACATTAGGCAGAAAATCAAGGCGCTTTAGGAAAATAAAAAAAAAGTCGAAGTTTTTGCGAACACTACGTATATTCTGACTTAAACAGTAATCTGGTTAGCATTTTTATTAAATATTTGCTTGCAATCTTCTCACATGGCAGTTTTCAATATGTAGTTTCATCTATATTTTCAATAAGATCAATATTGGAAGTGATAATACTTGGTCCTCAAATAACTCTACACAATCTTAAACTTTTAAATAGTAACCAGAAGTCTTCGAAAAAATATAGTTAGGCGGGTCGTGGTTGTGATCGTTATTTGCGTAATCTACCTCGGTGTCATCTCTTGTCAGGAATATTTTGGCTTTACAACCTCTCAGGTACTGTGAGCAGTAGAAGTTCCTCTTTTGGTTCCTCCGGGCAAAGGTGTACTTGTTAACCAAAAGCAATGTTTTGGTGGCAGATATTTTTATGAATTTTATATCATCTGTAAAAGAGAGAATTTAAGAATATTTCGTTTTATATGTGTACGTGTTTTTTCTGATTAGTTTTATCTGATAGGTACATATAAATTTTACTGTTATTGCCTTTCTGTTACAAAATTCTATAATAAAAAAAATAACAAATGATAAGAGAAAATATTTTGATTACTATGTAAAACATTTTTTGAATGAGAATGCATAATTTGGTTTGTACCCTTTCAACAGCAGTAGCTAAGTATATATTTTTTTATTTAAGTAAGAAAATATTCAGCATTCTTTTTTGCTCTATGTTTAATACTTTGCCCTTTCAAACATAACATACTTACTCCAATCTCTTTTAGATAGATTAATCGATTTCATTTAATTTATTCTTTACAAAAATAAATAACAACTTTTATACTGGATTGCAGTAACAATGTAGCTTATAAAATAAAACTTAGCTTTATCGTACATACTTAAAACGTAGCTTTGGCGGGATGATTGTGGTATGACTGCAACTTGGTCACTTCGTAATTGTCGTTCACGCAGAGTCGAGCCTTGCAATTCGCTCTCTTAATAGAACAAACCCAGCTGTTTCCCTTGTGGAAGCTGTAAGTATACCCGCCTAAGTATATCATCTGGCTCCCTTGTCTTGACGTCACAAATTGAACTGAAAGAAAAATTGACTTTATTTTTTTCTTTAACTATTTTTGTCCTGGTTACCCTGCTCAATCTGACGTACACTCATGATGTATCTACGTTCGTACGTCTTTGAACGTTGATTCTTGGGAACCTACGAGGCCCAGTTAATACGAGTGTGAAAACTATCATCATGACCATCAAGTACGGTTTCACCCGCGCAGATTTAAATACCGGTATTCCCACGGTATAAAAAGTACCCTAAGTGCTATTCCAGACTATAATCTATCTCTCTGCCAAGTTTTATCCAGATCTATTCAGCCGTTCCGGCGTGAAAGAGTAACAAGCGTCCATCCATCCATCCCTGCTTACAAACTTTCGCGTTTATTATATTAGTAGGATATAGAATTTATCAAATAGATGTAGATATTAATGGGAGGAACGATTTGGAGCCTTTCCTATCCACCATCCCCAAGATCGTTACAATGCCGTCGTGTCATTGAGATGGAGGTGCGTCCAACACTTCACTTATACGTACTCTTAACTTTTTTATGCATACATTTATGCAGATTCTTCACATAAAGCTATCTAACCCAAGCAAAGCCTGATGGGACCTGATAGCTGATTCCTGATTGAATGTTTTTGTTTGTGCAAATATCTACGTACTTATATCATTTTATAACATCTAGCTAGACAGAATAAATATCAATGTTCAAATGTTAGTCCTCAGTGGGATTCAAACTCACGGCCACGGCGCAGAAGGCAGAGCTAATACCAACTGAGCTATGAGGCGCGTCTAGTGGTGTGAGCATCGAGATGATAAATGATAGTTTGGAAGAAGAAAACCCCACGTGGGATGAGGACGGAGAAATGATAAGGATGGCTTACTGTTTTTTAGAAATGTATTTTAAATGGTTTTAAAACATCTGTTTTAATACAGTTTAATAACTAAAACAATATGCTTGATTTAAATAATTAAAACTTGATTAGCTATAAAAAATAATCTCTATAGTGAATTATGCTAACATTTCATTACATACAATTAAAAAGATAATATTTAACCTACTAACAACATTATTTCGAAACACATGATGATTTTTGATTGTAATTGTAATGGTCGGCTTTTCTTCCGCACTAAAGCCAGCTATACATATAACTCGAACCAACAAAGAAAATAATAATAAATATCCTATCTTCTAGTGCGTTTGTTTAATCGATTCATGCGAAATCCACGAATGGTAATGAAATGGTCTATGCCGGGACCATGACGGACATGCATTCTTACGTATGAATTCTTTATTCGAACAGTGTAGTCTGTAAGAAGTCACCGCAGTCTGGAGCCTTGGTACGAGTACATGTCTTCCCGCGGGTCCGTTTCGTTCCTTTAGACGGCAGCGGCGGTTTCGGCGGATGGTTATGCTCCGAATTCATTTCAACGATGTTTAACTTATTGTTCAGCCAGACTTTAGCCTTGCATTTCGCGCGCTTGATCGAGCACACCCAGGAGTTGTGCTGGCGGAAGCTATAGGTGTAGCCGTTCAGATATATCAGCTGGCGACCTCGGCGTGACGTCACGAATTGAACTGAAAACGAAGATGGTGTTTATTCCGAAACAAAGGCTGAACTAGATTAAAAGTATGTTTCCTTGATATATTACTTAGTTTAGAATAAAAATTAAATTTCAATAAGAAATATTATACTGCATAATACTCGTACAAAGTAAGTAATGCAAGTGGTGTGGTAGGGTGGGTGGAATGGCGACGGCATGGCTGACTTAATTTAAAATAAAACAAGCTCATTTACAGTTAATTATGTTTTAATACGTAGCAGTGGTGTGACATAGATAAACCAATGATGAATGTGGTATATTGATTTGTTTTTTTCAATAAAACTTGCTGATGGAATAAACATATGGCCCTTCGATGGTGCTAACTATCACCGATAACTATTGCATCGTAAGTCACGCACGATAAGAACACCTTTTGAGACAATTTTTTGCAAAAAAGAGAAAACTTTTCCATCCAACAAAATATTCGCTATAGGTACGCTTAAATTTTTTAAGTTTTATGATTAAACAAACTGATGGCCCTAGATGTTGAGCCCCCCCCCCCTTTACATTAGAAGGGCCATCAGTTAGGCTGCCTATAACAGATGCATTACCTCACAAGGCACGTCTATAGACGACGTGTCCGTACATCCGAAACTAGCTAGAATAGAAGCAAAAAACATGATTTTATCAAATACTTATATAAGCAATTTTCTGTAATATAAACTAGGCCGATTAATTGGGTTATTATATTATATTATAAATAAAAAACAATACTTGCAACATTCATTACATATATATTAAAATCATTTAATTTTTTATAATTTGCGTGGTAGATATCAAGAATTAATATGAAAATATTTATTCATTAATAGGTTTTTACTGTCATACAGTAAAACTTACGAATAAATAAACATTTTTGGATATTATTACACACTTGACAATAAACACATAATATTACACATTCATTACCAGTATACAGGTTGTCTAATTATTCTATTTTAGTACTTGACAATATAAACACATATTACACATTAATTACCAGTATACTGGTTTAATTTCGCGTAAATTTCCCAGCTATGGGAATGAGTGCTACCAATTTACTGAATATGAATATGATTGTCATCCCTATGTACCTACACCATTGACGCAAATAAATGATTTATGATTTATCAGCATTATCGGACCGCTTATTGCTGTGTTTAAGTATTTTATTTCTTTTTCTGTTAAAATATGTAGATGGATGGTTATGTTCATTATTTAATTTAATTATTGCACCATTGCTGTCAAATTTCAGTCGTGCTCTACATTTTTTAACTTTAAGAGAGCATATCCAAACAGTAGGACCACATTCGCAAAAGGTGTAACCGTCGATTAGAATGAGATCTCTGCCTTTTTGGGACTTTACAATCTGTAATGGTATACTTTCTGAAAAAAACAAAGGTTTTTCACTTTTTTTTAAAATCTTCTTGATGATAGAATAACCACGGTTCTTGATGATAGAATAACCACGGCGGTTGTCAGTTCTTCGAGCTATATGACCTGCCCATAATTAAGCATATTTTAAGCGTGATGATAAATAATGCAAAAACGAAATTAAATGTAGTAAGAGCTCTTTCTAACGGGCGCGTCCGGGGTAGTTCTACCACCATGCTACCTAGATAGGAAGGCACGTTGATGTTACAATTTCCTACAAAATTTATTACAAGTACCTATTTACCAAAAATTTCAACACTAACTTTGAGAGGATATAGGTATACCGTGTCTGGGTATGTGGTATTTGTTTAACAAAAAAGATTTTTCACTTTAAATATATTTATTCAACAAAGAAAATTACAGTAAATAGGTACCTACTCACTAGTTACAAAACAAAATACATATCAGTTGAGCTATCTGCAGACCGTTGCAATTGATCTAGAGATAGATCAACTGATTTAAATTAGTGCCAAACAGAAGCGTGGCCAAGACACTAAGGGTTGTACTACAAAATGGTGTCTAACTTTAAACAAATGTCTAAAATTCGCGCTGTCTCTGTTTACCTGCATCTGTTTATAAACGGGTATATTCGCCAGAAGGCGTCATTACCATCGGTCTCTTCGGGTGACAGTGATCATTACGCAGTTTCACGATCTGGTTATTGTGGTCTAAAACCACCTTCGCCTTACAGTTATTGTGGACAGAACAAACCCAAATACATTTAGATTTTTGACGGAAGGTGAAACCGTCTACTACAAGTAGATCTTTTCCTCTATGGGACTTCATTCTCGAGTATCCAATATCTGGAATTTCATGAAGATTAGTAGTCTCTTTTTTCTCACCCCACTAGGTATCTAGAAACCCCAAATCCCTGCGAAATGTAACTGGCAAATACTGGATGTTCTCATCCAGTATGGGAGCCGAAGACCGGGCTCGTGGCGTGATTTGGGAGAGACCTACGTCCAGCTGTGGGCTATCATAGGTTTATGATGATGTATGCATACCTACCTAATTAATATTATTATTATTTATTTTCAGCCTGCATCATCCCACTGCAGGGCAAAGGCCTCCCTACCGCCTTCCACGTTTCCCTGTCCTGTGCTATGGACGACCAATCCTACTACTATAATAAACGCTAAAGTTTGTAAGTATGGCTGGATGGATGGATGGATGTTTGTTACTCTTTCACGTCGGAACGGCTGAACGGATGTGGTATAAACTTGGTAGAGAGATATATTATAGTCTGGAATAGCACAAAGCCTACTTTTTATCTCGTGGGAATACCGGGATTTAAATCTGCGCGGGTGAAACCGCGGGGCGCAACTAGTCTTTCTTAAACGTTTGGCGCGTTCGGCGTTTGTCGCGTGGAGCAGGCACTAGAGTTACCTAGTTTTACTACGTTTCCTGAAACGTGATCCTTGTGATTTTATTAAATAAACATATTTTGACTTTGACTAAACGAATCTAGGTCGTCCCGCCATCTCAGTCTTGGTCTGCGGCGAGGTCGTAACATACCTAATAAAACCCTAAAAAAGTTGTTTTTGGCAGATTTTAAAATAAACACTCTTAGTCCCTTCTAAGTTGGTACTTACTAAGAACAAAGTGTCTGGGAAAAAATAAGTTGTTTCGTTTTTCTTTTCAATCTTGGAGCAATATATATTATTTCAATTCGTATCATGGCTCTACCTACATGCATTCTACATTTGAAGGTCAATACTTTCAGTTGCTGTCAAAAGGTACCTCATTTTGAGTGAACAATTTATGATATTAATGCTAAAATGTAAGCATGAGATCAGGCATCAAAACGGGCTTCAGGTAGTCAGTAAGTATAACATAAAAGCTTGTAGTGAGTCCCCAGCATTGTTTTTGTATGCTTGCAGTCCGACTTACGAGTACGCTCCCGTTGAGGCACAGTGATTAATTATTTTTATATTACACACGAATATATTCGCCCCTCGAAGTCATTATTAATTTTGGCTTTGGATGACTATGCTGGTTATATAAACTGGTGATTTTGTTATTTTCGTCTATCATTAGTCTCGCCCTACATTTGTTTCTGCTATCTCTCATGGAGCACCTCCAAATGTGCTTGTTGTGCGGGTCGTGTAAGCGGAAGGTAAACCCGTGGATTACGATGAGATCTTTTCCCATCAGCGACTTCATTATCTTGTAATCTAGATCTGAAATGAATACTTTTTTTCTAAAGTTAATCTAAAGTTATAAAGCGATTCGATATAGAACTGCTTTTCCAAGAAATATTTTTTTTACACAAATAGGTGACAGGACAAGCAGATGGCCCACCTGATGTAAAGTGGTAACCATCACCTATATATATATATATATACATCATTCAGTCGCACAGTCACGCACGAAAGAAACGTGCCCATGATGCATTGCCTTGCATCCATCAACTTATGGCATACAAATGATAAGTGTTATGTGGGTGAATCAACTTTTAAGGCACTCCTTTTGTGTCCCTGTCATGCAAAGAGCATAAAAATCCTAATTTCCTTATAAAATATGTTTGTTTTGATGTTAACGTAAACTTAGATCCTTTCCTAACATGCTAGTTTCATAGTATTTTATAGTTAATAGGAAAATTTTTGAATTTATTATGGTAACTCAGCAGAACATAAGCACTATCCCTACAAAAAACATGTGTCCCCAGGCCTAGATGACGATACAATTTAGGACGTATCTTAAAAAAAAGGTATGAATGCACAGCCTTTTTACCCAATATTATGATTCAGAAAAAGATAAACTTACGTTTAAAGTTAACATTTATAAAAGTTTGACAAATATTTTATATTTTTCGTGCATCCAAACTTTTGTCCCAAACTTTGATGAAAACATCAGTTCTACAGAGTTACCGATAAAAATTCATGACCGTTATCAAGAGATGACGCCTACCTTGGTGTCATCTAAGGCGATTATTGTCTAATTTTTAGTTGGTATGATCAAAAAATCTCTACCTAGCTTTACCGCCCCCCCAGCCTAAATTAAGTTCTCAGCTGGTGCGCGTAGGTTTATTGTCGCTCTACAGCGTTGCAATGGATATTTATGAGGCACCCTCGTCACTTTTTCTAAAAAAACTCGTTAATATTAGCTTAGATGTCGTGCCCCACTGCAAAACCTAAAAATAGATAAACTTGTGCAAATGTTAACAGTATATTTTCATAATATTTCGATGATTTATTTTTTATTTTTAGTTGTTCATAATGTTGTCAAAGGAGTGTCTTAAAAGTTGATTCACCCATGTGCCTGTAATTTTATATGCTTTACGATTATAGGCTTACAACCATTCTTAGTGTTTGTACAAGTACCTAGTCATTTTAACAGGCACTAAATAGTAAAGGAAGACTTTGAATTCGATTTAACTAGATTTCGTACGTAATTAATCTTTTAGGTTAGTTTGTTTTGATCAAAGTGATATTTTTGCTGGAGCTTTGCTGAAACTACTTCAAACCCTCCAGACTATGGAGGCCTGTGACCAGCAGTGGGCTTATAAGCATGACGATATGTGATACACTATAAATAACGTCATAGTATATACTATGGAAAAAAACACATTTTAATACTATTATTAAAATATCGATTAAACTAACCATTAGATTTAAAGTAGTAAGAACATGAACAACAAAATACTTGCCGAACAACTCAGAGTCCTCAAATTGTTTTTTATGTGTAATAAGATACTTTTGGACGTCCATCATTAAAATAGTGCATAAGTTAATTGAATAGACCGTAGTAGACAAGTGAAAGATAAGAAATAAAAAAAAATATTAGAAAGTTTATTTTAAACATTTGTTTATTTTTAATTTTTAAGGGTAGGGTGTTTCATAGTAAATAAGTCAGAAATTACTTAACGGATCTAGCACGATTTTTCCTGTAACCTTGTATATATACATATATTCATAATATAATTGTTATTCACAAAATTATTCATAATTGTGTTGTAATTTTGTAAATTTACGAATTTTTTCACTGGGGATCTAATAGTCTGTGAATCGGAGGCCTCCCATTCTTTTTAAGCCATATTTTAGAAATATATTTTTGTGAATAAATAATAAATAATGCTGGACAATCCACACAGCACTATCTAGCCCCAAAGTAAGCTATTCAAAGCTTGTGTTATGGGTACTAGATAACTGATATATTTAATACATTATATACTTACATAGATAGATATTTTTTATTATACACAGAAAACACCCAGACCATCGGAACAAATTTCTGCAGATCGTACACAAATTTGTTCCAAGGCGGGAATCGAACCCGCAACCTCTTGCGTCGCAGGCAGGCTCTCGCCCGCTGCGCCACAGAAGTCGTCAATACCAAATATGGTTTGTAAGTCTAAAATATACCAACTCGGGTAATGGGAATGTTTAATCAAATGAAACCAGTTAGTATTCTAATAGCGGCGATGGGCTTGCAACCTGTCACGTATGGAATACTATCTACTGCAAAATGTGGGTATGTGCCAAATGTAATGTTTGGACGTACCTCTGACCTCCCCCTTAGACATCCTCAAAGAATCTTGAGTTAGTACTTGGTACTGAGAGATCTGAGGGGATATCTACCGTGACTGGGGATCAAAGTCGTGAAGCTGTTTCAGTTTCAGTTTAATCAAAGTCAAGCTGTTTCAGTGTCCGAACAAACGTAAAACAAAAGTAATGTCCTATCTACCAGATGTGAGAACAGCAGTGGCCTTCATAGGACTGGAAGGACGGACGATGAGAAAAGGACGCATGAAACGGGAGCAATGGAAGCTTAGAAAAACCCGACCAAATAAATAACCAACCAATAATCTTTGTAATGCCATTGACAACTACTCAGTTATTATTATTATTTCATATCAAACATAGGCAGATAGCATAGGATTTCGATTTTACATTAACTAGATTGAGTGGTAAATATCTTCAAAAATGATCAACTGTGCGAGCGATGTAAAGGCGTGCCGTATGCTGCCCCTTGAAATTAATAAGGCTTAGTCGCGAGGCGTCCAAACTAAAGCTCCACCGCCACAGAAAGCGGGCGATGAGCGATCTGTATGTTCACCGACTCCTGTACTAGTGTCAAATTGTATCTTTAGAGTAACCTCCATCTATAACGCATAGCCTCCACCTACAGGCGGAAGAGCCCCGCTTGCACTTCACTACATAGTATGAAACAAAGTCGCTTTCTCTGTCCCTATATTCCTATGTCCCTATGTATGCTTAAATCTTTAAAACTACGCAACGGATTTTAATGCGGTTTTTTTAATAGATAGAGTGATTCAAGAGGAAGGTTTATATGTATAATACATGCATGATATGTGCACCCGTGCGAAGCAGGGCGCGCGGACGGGTCGCTAGTCATTAATAAATTAATGTTGCGGAGCGGTGCAGTACCACATGCTCCATTGTTTCTTTTTCCTGAAGACAGCTACGACTTGACTTGAATTTGTTTTTTAGTTTGAATTGAGGACGCAGTGGCCCGTGATGATGCCGATCATCATATTTAGCTCTTCGCGTTTAGCTTCAACACGACGGTTGTAAAATGCCTGATCGTAGCTGGAAGCATTGTTTTTGTATGTGTGCAGTCTGGTCTGCTATCTGCAATTGATCCACAGAGATGCGTCACACACGAATATATTCGCCAGTTGAAGTCATTGCTATATTTGGCTTTGGATGACTATGCTGGTTGTCTAGACTGGTGATTTTTTTATTGTCGTCTATCACCAGTTTCGCCCTACATTTGGTTCTACTATCTCGCCTGGAGCACCTCCATATATGCCTGTTGGCGGGGCTGTATTGGCGGAAGGTAAACCCGTGGATCACGATGAGATCGTTTCCCATCAGCGACTTCATTAACTTGTAACCCAAATCTGAAATGAATACATGTTTTAAATGATTTATGCTAACTCAAAGTTATGAAACGAGAGGGATTCGAATTCGAACCACTGTCTTGCAAAAGATTTTTTTTTCGCAACAGACAGAACATGTTCTTCCAAAGTAAGGTGGTAACCATCACCTATAACAAATCATTGCGTCGCACTGCCCTGCGTTCATCAACTGAGGCATACAAATGTGAAGCCTACCTACCTACCTAGCCTACTAACAACTGAGCTGTGAAGGCTGTCATAGCTAAATGTCAAATCAAATCAAATATGTGTATTAGAAAAAACAAAAATACAAGTTACTTATAAAGTCGGTTGACCTTGGATAGACAAAAACTTAGTTTAATTTGATACCAAACTTACTCTTAGAGCTATATTATTGATAGTAATGTGTAATAGAGAGTGTAATAGAGAAAGATTAATATCTCAAATCTTCTCTTAAACAGGATGCCGATAAAATAGTGTCAAGCGTAGGTCTTGAGATAGAAAACCACATGGAATACCCAAATTACCCCCATGTATGTTCCGCGATTTTTCATAGAAAAAAAGTAGCCTAAGTACTACTTTGCTAAAACTTTGGTAAAATTTTACCTTCAAACGGCGGAAGTTCTCAAAAATACAGAAAAAAAATCATAACTCGATCGCAGAACATACGTGGTGGTGATTCGGGTACCCCAAGTAGTTTATCTTTAGACCTCCACTTGACACAGAATTTTTGGATAACCTGTTTACTAGAATACTGAGCCATGCCTACTTAGTTCATTTTATACACATGTTTAATGGCTATCATTAGCTCGTTGAATGCATCCTTTTCATGTTTCATAATATTTCTCTTCCATAAATTTTCAATCATCAAGTCCGGAAAGTTTTCAGAGTGTTTGGTCTTACAAAACCTCTTCACTGCTCTCTTCTGAGACTCTTTTTGGGGAGTCCCATCCTCGGCCGCTGACGTTTTGTCTGGGTCTGACTTTTTAACTTTTTTATGAGTGTACCCATGTTCTGGCAAACAATCAAATGCCGGCCAACTATCGGTATGTATTGTGGTGCCAGTCGCAATATGTTTTTTTATGAGGGGTATAAGCACCTCTGCAGTCCCAATATTTTCTGAAGAAACTTCTAGTCTTAAATCGTCAGACCCATCTTCGCGAAGACCGAGGACCCAGTGGTCTTCGATATGACGTCCTAAAACAAAAGAGAGGATTTTAATGGAACAGTGAACTTAATGACACAATGTTTATTAGAGAATAAACACATTAGGATAAGTAGCTTACCTGCATTATATTTTAGTTTTCCGAGTTTACTCTCATATATGTGGACAACTTTTTCAGGGCCACCGATCTTGCCGGTAAACTCCTGTTGTTTTTCAAGAGTGTATACGAGAACTGCCTCTCTGCAGTTCATATACCAATAGGCTATGGTTTTTGAGCTTAAACGTTGAAGCTTTTGCCGTCTGTAGGGGTCTTCAAAGATGGTTTGATTATAAGACCACCCTTGGGAATATGCATAGAGTAAATAGTAAACATGGACCAAATCAATTCCTTTATATTCAAAAAGTGTGCCTTTGAGACGGGATACTCTGCGACCACTAGCACCATATTTGTTTCTGCAGGACGCTTTTATGCAAATAAAGGTGCCGAAGTATTTGTAATGACTGCTAAAATATATTTTCATTGGTGTGCGATGAGTGCTGCATTTCTTTTCCATAAGAACTAGCCCGTGCTTCTCACTGAAATCCACACATTGTTCGTTGGTTCCTAGTTCACGCATAATGTCGGTCAGATTCCATGGCATGGTAAAAATGTCACTGACATACAGCTGTCTCCTTAAATGTTCGTCATCGTCGTAGTTGAGTGCTGAAGACAAGGACGGTTAATGATATTAATAAAAATGAGATTTAAACTAATACATATTCTATAAACGAATATACCTACATGTAGATACATGAACAACAAAATAAATCTTAACACCTCATTAAAGTCGTCTCAAAAGCCTCCGTTATGGCTTACCGACCACCACATTAACATGCCCTCTAGATATAAATACGGTAATCACCAAGAGATAAATCTCTTGGTGATTACCGTTCATTGGTCCACAATCGTTGAGCTCGTGGCGTAACCGCCACGAGCTCTTTAATAAAAAGCCCACTGCAAATACACTGCAAAAAAAACTATCGCTGAACCACAGTGTTTCAAATATTTATTTTGTGAATACATCTTTAGTTTTTGTTGATTTTTTCACAAACGTTAAATCAATTTCAACCAAACAAGAAAAGGAATCATCGATATCATATATTATTAGCGGAGTAATCGCGTAACGAACATACGAAACTAAAAACATAGAGTTCGATTGAAAACCTTGTTTGATGTTGGTTAAAGATCAAAGAATATGCGATATTCCATCAGCTGTCAAAAAGACTTGTCGTTTCGGATGACAGTGCACGTTGGTCAATCTCACTATCTGGTTATTTCTGTCTAGTTTCAGTCGTGCTTTGCATTGTCCTTGGTGAGTTGAGCAAGTCCATAGCCCGTATTGTGTGTATTGCCGGTACGTGTATCCATCTTTAAGTATCAGAGCTTTACCTTTTCGCGATGTCACAACTTCATATTCCAACCCTGAAATTATTAACAAAGTTTTAAAAACTGAAACTGCTTCACGAATTTGATACTCAGACACGGTACACATCATCTAACCTCTAAGTAACGAAGTACGAACTAAAGATATATAGCAACACCAACCAATGTACCACCAGTCAATACTCTTGAAGTGCCAGCGACCACAGTTAGAATTTGCACAAGAAACATCTATCCCAGATCTCTATACTCTAACTTTACCACCCGTTTTCCCTTACCCCAAAGATTTAACTAAACAGACATCACCCACATTCGACTCAACTTACACCTATAATTCTAAAGAACCTGTCAAAGATGATCCAATTTGAGGACGTAGTCAGAGGTACGTCCATTTCAAATTGTTGTATATACATTTGTGAAATACCCTCATTTTGCAGTATTTTGCATTCCATTCGTGAGGTCGCGAGCCCATCGCCGCTGTAAGAATGATAACTAGTATCCTCTCGGCGTTACTAGCATTTTCGATAGGAAAAATCCATTGTAGCACGACCGGATTCAAACCTACGTCCTTGCAATCGGAAGACGGGGTCACTCCCTCTTGCACCGGTGGTCTATCACTATCACTACATAGTATAAAACAAAGTCGCTTTCTCTGTCCCTATATACCCATGTCCCTATGTATGCTTAAATCTTTAACACTACGCAACGGATTTTGATGCGGTTTTTTT
This sequence comes from Plemyria rubiginata, assembly GCA_963576535.1. Taxonomy (NCBI): domain Eukaryota; kingdom Metazoa; phylum Arthropoda; class Insecta; order Lepidoptera; family Geometridae; genus Plemyria; species Plemyria rubiginata. The sequence continues at coordinate 2,706,056 of OY754914.1, read as the reverse complement.
TGATAGAGTGATTCAAGAGGAAGGTTTATATGTATTATACATGCATGATATGTGCACCCGTGCGAAGCAGGGGCGCGCGGGCTGATCGCTAGTCTTAGTATAAATAAATCATTTCACAAAATCACAGTTCCTAACCATACCTCACAGCTTACTTAGTACTAAACTACTTCATATTCCAAATCGAAAATTGTTTACATTTTAAGAAGTTTAAATCTAATTTAATAAATCATAATCAAACTACACATCACAACTCAGTTGGTTATTATTATTTTAGTTAATTAAATTTTAATTAATAAAAATTAAAATTTTAAATTAAAAGTGATATCCATTCACCTATTATGTACAAACAATGTTGGACGAAGAAAGATTAGGTACTTATATTGCTCTTATTCCGAGTTTTTTTTAATTAAAACTTACCTATTCACAACTCTTAATTGAGAAAAAAGTGCGAACGCGGTTAAGATGCTGACAACCATCAAAGAACTTTTAATAAATCATCATCATCATCTTCATCAACCTATGTTTGCTTGACTGTTGTCTACGTCTTAGGTAATCTTAAAAAAAAATACTATTATTTCAATTATCATAGAATAAATTTTTATCTAAAACCTTTAAACGAGAAATGCTTGTACATTATATTTATAATAATTATTATAATCTGAATCTCGGAAACGGCTCCACCGATTTTCATGAGATTGATTAGCATTGCATAGCATTGATGAGCAGGGATTTTTGGGGGCGATAAATCGATCAAACAAGGATTCATCTGGTCACCCAGATATTTTTCTTTTAACCTCAACCGCACTCTTCAACCCAAAACAAAGCAACCCTTGGTGGTAGGAGAATGCGTCTTGCTGACGCTTCTCGTTGTGAGTCAGTGTACACTATTTAGACATAGGTACCTACGTCAGATGATATGAGACACCCCTGAAGCTGACGTAAATATCCGTCGTTTAGGGTGGTTATGCTCGTTGATTAAACTAACCAGATGGTTATTCCTGTCAAGTTTCAGTCTCCCCTTGCATCCTCGAATAGTTGAACAATACCATGACCCACTTTGTTTGTGTAGGGTAAACGTATATCCATCTATAAGTATCATAGGTTTTCCTTTCCGTGATCTTATTATTTTATATCCCAAACCTGAAAATATTTACTTGTAAATTGAAATCGGAGAAAAACCTTAATTACCGTCATAATGATCATCACCACCCTGCAGAATTGCACTGCTGAACATAGGTTTTCCCTACACATTTCTAGGAAGAACTATTCTGAGCCCATCCACCGGCTTCCCGTGATCTTAGCAATATATTAATGACAGATCTCAATAACAGTGTTCATGTAATTTTCTTCACCAACTACAATGCTTTAAGTACTTCTCTGTTTGACTCTACAATTACCAAAATCGCATGCAGAAATCTATAGACCAAAACCTGAATTTATTTACTTGAGTTTAATTCCGAGCGTGCAGCAGAGTCCAGGATGTCGGTATAGGCATAATGGAGCTCAACATAGGTCGGCCCACCAGGCGACATGCTGGAGACGACAGGCGGTGCAAAATATTATTGGTGGTGGCCGAGGGCTGGTTAGAACAGCGTCCATCGTCCAGTAAGACAATGTGTCGACGAAAGTGTCAGCGTCGCAGGCCGTACATGGATAAGTGTTGCCCAACATCGTGTGGAATGACAGGTGCAGAGTAAGACATGTCTAGCAGTGGACTAAGTCAGGCTGCGGATGATGATGATGGGTTTAAATTTAGCCATCCACATTTACTTCTTAATCAAAGTCATATAAACTATATACGTTTATATTATTCTATGTGTATTTATTACAAAATAGTATATACTTTTATGTGGTAGTTTTTAAAATGATACTATTGGCTATTTATTAACAATATCGTAATCCATTGTAACTGCCTAGTTGTTATTGTTTTAATTAACAATAAGCTACGAGCACTAGAAAAAAAGAAAGAAGCTTATCTTTTTAAACAGCATTGCACCACACTCTCATGTCATTGGAATAAAGAAAAATTTAACAAAAAATATATTAAATTAAAAATTAATAATATTTCAAATGTAAATTCGACGTTACGGTCATGAAAAAGGCCTTTGCCATATTAGCCAGTGGTTTGTATGATGCTCGTTTCCAGTGGCGCCGAAAGTATGCGGTACAGCAACGTCTGTGACGCGCGTTACATATAAGGTGAAGACAAGAGCTAATGTGACTCTCGCTCGCACGTTTTGACTTGTTGAAGGATATAAAATAACTAAACCCATTTTCGAAAAATCGCAAACAAGCATTTTGTGTGCAAAAAAATCATTTTGATCGGTACAAGTTTTCCTACTTAAAAGTTTGCTTTTCTAGTTTTCGTACATAAGCAAACTTTTGAGTAGGAAAACTCGCATCAATCAAAGACAAATTTTTACTAAACTGTGTGCAATGTGATTGCACATGGTTGTCTGCGATTTTTCAAAATTGTATTTAGTGATTTTATATCTTTCAAAATGTCTAATCGTGCGAGTGAGAGAAATATTAGGTGTTGTCAACGCCTTAAGGTGAAGACAAGAGCTAAATGTGACTCTCGCTCGCACGTTTTGACTTGTTGAAGGATATAAAATCACTAATACTTCATCTAAGTGTAGTAGTCATTCATTCTAAATAAATAAATAAAAAGATTTATAATTTATTCTTCTATACTTATTCTTCTATCTTCACAAATATTTAATTGCGAAACGTGCGAGTAAGACGTATATTAGCTATTGTATTCGCATTACCAAAATGATCTTGTTACACACGGACATATTCACCAGAGGAAGTCATAATAATCTTCCGTTTTGGATGACTATGATCATTACACACACTGATGATTCTATTAAACTTATCAAACCTTATCTTTGCCTTACAATTAGATATTCTTGTTGAGCACCGCCAAACCTTCTGTCCCTTATCTTGGCAGAAGGTATAGCCATCAAGTTCAATAAGATCTTTCCCTCGGATCGATTTGATTATTGAAAATTGTATATCTGTAAATAAGAATTCCTTCATCATTAAATCTATTTTGTATAAAAAGGGGGAAAGAAGAGAGTTCATCCAGATCCGTTCAGCCGTTCAGCAATAATTTTCATTGTTAGGAGGTTTCTTGCTTGACGGAGTATGAGAGTTGGCATGAGTTTTCGGGCGAAGAGAATAAAACACAGGGGTCTTTATCAGGTATATTATAATCAAAGGGGATAACTATTCTCTCAAAATATTATCACAGGTGGACGCAGACTATTCTAATTAACGATATTGAACAGACACTCTGCCGATCACGTAAAGTGGTGAGGCACTGTGATTAAAATTATAAAAAGCTATCATCCAACAATATTTGCAAAACTTTGGTTAGGTTTGTGTAATAACACAACAATGTTTCATTACGAATGTTTTATTTGCATAAGACACAAAAACATAACATCATAAAACTAACTGTAAATTATAAATTTCTATCAAATAAACTGAGTAATTACTTACTTAAATTAATCTGTCAAACAAGATCAAACGCCACTGTCCCACTGAATTTTGACAATTTGTTATTTCGACAGAACACTTCGACATAAACACACACCTCTGAAGGACCTATACTTCGACAGACCCCTAGTGCGACGTGCACTTGTTCGGCCGATACCTTGGTAAGGATAGATAGGTGTACCAGGATGAAAAATTGATTCTGTCTGTGGACTATAGAATAGTATTATGGCGAAGGTTTGTTTCAGTCGAAATAATTATCTGACGAACGAAAAGTGCATGTCGCAGTAGGGTATGTCGAAGTAGTGGTTGTCGAAATAATACTTGGTTTTTTTCAAGTTGCCGAGATGTCGAAATTCAGTGGGACACTGATAATTATGATACACTAGCTGCGCCCCACGGTTTCACCCGCGTAGTTTTAGTGTGATAGCTGGTAAATTTATTATCGGTCAATTTTTTTTATAGAATAATTAATAATGATTACGACTAAGATCGATCGAAGTGACAATTGCGTGAAAAAAATTTGTATGAGAATATAAATACATACCTACCTGTACCTTATCAAAATATAGGATATAAAATTTTGCCAAAATTTTTACAAGCAAAACAAGTTAGCATTTTAATTTATATCTAAATCACTTATTAAGGTGTGAAGAGCACTGAGTGACCTATCAAATTTGGTGGTTATTCTGTAGAGTAGTCTTTGTACAAACATCCAAACTAGATAAGATTCATCAGAGTATTGTGCTCCTGTCGCGTGTGTAATCTTAAATGCCACGTCTACTCCCTGCAGTAATGAATTAACTTTATAAACAGTCTGAGCAACAACAACATTTATACATTTTATATCAGAAGCTGTGCCTGCATAGATTACCAAGGGCTGAAATGTTCGATCAAGTTTCGCCAGTTTCTCTCTTCTACTTGATATTGCTGTTTGTAGATCAGCTACATCAGCTACTTGACTTATAAATCCGTCTTGGATTTCACTACGGGATGGTCTCCAAGTTGACTTTCCTTTTATCTTTGACGAAATCAAAGGTATCAGATATGGTAGCACCAACAATGCAGCATTTGTCTCTGACTCTGGTTTATTGTCTGGAATAGAAAGCAGTAAATTATTACAAATATCTGAAGTATCGTTGTCCTCGAATTCACGTAATAATATTATTACAAACCTACATAGCTCAGTTGGTAGTAGCTCTGCCTTCTGTGCAGTAGGTAATGAAATGTGTAATGAACATACGAGTAGATGTTTGTTCTCTGTCTATTTATTGACCAAGCGAGCGAAGCGAGCGAAGCGTCTCAGTTTCCACATTGGCCAAAAATGCGTTTGTCCGGATGTATGTCTGTCTGTCTGTCTGTCTCTGTTCTCCTCTACAGGTCGCATTTTTCAACTGATCTGGACAAAACTTGGTACACAGGTTATATGACTTATTAGAATTTTTTTGTCGTCGGGGATTTTTGATTGGAGGGGTACTTCCCCCAAAAAAAGGGCAAAAAGGGGGCTATTTGATATAGGTACTGGATATCTCCACCAAATGAGATCCGATTTCGATTATTCTTTTTTTTTTAAAGGTAGTTACTATAAGTTGGTCTCATAAAAGTTTGGCGAAGATCTGATAAGGATCTTCAGCATGATGAACAGGATAGCTCATCAAACAATCGATGGTTTTCAATCAAATTTGAGAGAAACACAAAGGACCTCATTCTACACAAGATGATGCAAAAAAAATCAAAAAGATCAAAAAAATCACAAAACGGAAAATGCACTTGCATATTACATTCCTCAAATAGCTCACTTTTAGTATGGTCGCGAGGTCTACAGCTCCCAGAGCCACTACTCATATTATAAGTACGTATTTCCAAAAAAATATATATTATGTAGTATATCAGCTATCTGGTTCTCATACCACAAGCTTAGGCTTAGTTTTGGGCTAGATAGTACTGTGTTGAAAATCCATCAACATTATAGTCTGAGCCTCAGACAGAATCACCAACCAACACAACCATTGAACAACTGACCGACAGTTTAAGCTTGACCACCTACCACCTATTTTAGTCACACAACCATCTACCATTCATTGGTTGAGAAAAATTACTATATTTTGATAACTATCGATATATTGGGTTATTTTTAATTAAAAACATTCAGTCAATTCAGTCTCTCTCATACCCAAATCTCCCAGAGCAAAGCGCACACCTTCAACTTCAATGACCGCTTGAGCGGTACAAAGGTATATATGCCGGAAAAAGGTACAGAAACGGACAGACTTATACGACACTCGCGCGCTGGAATATTCACGGTTTAAAATTTGTCTGTGTCCGTGAGTCATATGGTAGGTGGTGGTTAAGGGTTAATAAAAGTTTGTAGAAAATACCAAACTTACCACTTATGGAATCGATGCAGTTCTGAATTGCTTGTTTGACACCATTGTCTTTCATTTGCTTTATCTTGGATTTTGCTAAGCTAACTATTTTTCGTCGATACAGGATAATATTTGAATACAAAAAGTCTTTGTTAATATTGTGCAAGTGATTAAAATCCTGCAACAGCTGTAAGAACAGACGAATATTAATGACAAGAAAACGATAAATAAATAAAATTAAAAAAAAGCTATTTTATTCTTAACACTCACACAAGCCCAAGAAAACAATAGTACAACAAAATAACAAACAGCACAACAAATCCATTGAATTGCGTGCCCACACTACATTTTTTTTTTTTTATACAACTAGCTGATGGAACAAGCAGATGGTCCACCTGATGTTAAGTGGTAACCATCACCTATAAACAAAACACTGCCCCGTAGGTCACGCACAATAGGAACGTGCCCTACGATGCACTGCCCTGCGTCCATCAACTTGAGGCATACATAAACAATAATTCAGTAGGCACTGTGGTTGCCCGCTCTAGGTATAGTTTAATTATTTTATTACTTAGTATATTTTAGTTTTGAAATCAATTACAAAAAACTAAGGGACAAGGGCCCCAATTTTCGGATGGCAGACCAATGTCGAGCTCTCAGTTCTAAAACTCATTCGATATCTCACTTCGGGGCTAGCCACTAGTAATATATTAAGCACATTCCGTCAGTACCGCCTAAGGAACTTACCAAGCGATATCCATCTGGCTGCTTAAGACAGGGATATAAATTAAAGTATTCTTCAATAGTGTGGATTTCGGATTCGGAAAGCTGTGTGGCCAGTCTAGCTTGTGTGGTGTCTACCCAATTCCTTACAACTAAATTCCAAGGAACTATGGAATTCCTTAGCCACTGCAGCTTTTTTTCAACTTCTTCAGAAGAACCTGCAAGATACACGAAACAAAATTTGAAAATTTTATATACCTAGACATTTATAATTTTTACCTACCTACCCTGAATGTTTCAGCTAATCGGGAAGTGCTCGAAATTAGAGTTACTATATTACGACAGGCAGGCACATCCCGACATCACGGGGGTTATTTTGATTCAATCGGTATCGGATTCGTTACCATCGATCCACATCACCAATCGTGATGTTTACAAGCTGGATTTACAAGCTTGTAAATAATGGAAATTAAAAGATTTCATTCCGAACGACAAACTAGAAAGTGACTAAATAAAAACGTGATAAAATGCGAACGGTTTAAATGTAAATGGGATTAAAAAAAGTCTACCTTCATTCTGGATTGATAATATCGGTGTCTCCTCTGTTACCGGAATTACAGAACTGGAAATCTTAGAACTCCGTGAGGTTCTTATTACGCCCCTCTTGCGCAGTTCTTTTTTTCTATTTACTACAGCATCATATAATTTCCCAGACACATTTCTTTTGATGTGTTGAGATGTAGCGCCCCTATAGGGAACATAATATATTGATGGAGATTCCTTTGGAAAAATCTTCGCTATTTCATGTGCACATTTTATAAACCTGTGGCTAGGCACTACACCAGTTGGATTGTTATTCAACTCTTCTGTTGCAATCAACCTGACTAGTGTCCTTCTAAGTGCCTGGTCAAGTAAACCTCCATTGGTTCGACCACTTTTTAAAATGACTTTCCCATCAATTGAACTCTGAAGTAGTTTGAGCACCTGGATTACAAACATGGATAATATTAATAATAATACACAATTAAACTTAAAAACAAAAGCCCGGTTTCTGAAAGCTCGATCAAAACTAATCGGCTGTCATGTCACGTGCTAATTCTAAGCTTCTTCTATTGGCTTTCCAAGATAACCACTATTTACCGCTTTGCGGTGTACTTTTTGATTGGCAGTGTCAATTTTATGAAATCAATATTATGCTTGTTGTTTCGAACAGATTTTTGATCGATTAAATACCAGTTAACAAGTTTTATCCAGTTCTGTGTAATAAACTGACTTGGAGAAATAATATTCATTCATTCATATGTTTCTAATAACAAAAATACTTTTATATAAAACGGAAAATCAACAAGTTAAACTTGTTTGAAATACAAAGCTGCTTGCTTCTAGTTCGCGTGTACATACAATAAGTGTACTGGTATACTTACTTTACAATATTATTATACCTAAGTAATACAATCAATTTTCTGATCCAACGGCGCAGTAAGTTGGTAATGTTTTCGAGGCTTAAAAAGATTTGGCATAAATAGGCCTTAATTTGCATGAAGTGCCGAATGTTTTGAGAAACCCGAAAAAGGTTGTTTATATCTAATTCTTCAAAGAACATATCTTCTATGTTGTGTTAAAACTTATTGTAAACTTCTTGTACCTGGCAGTTTGGTTGGGCAGCAGTCGTTTTTTTCGAAGTGGTTGTAGGTTCTAGAACGTCAGAAGTATATTCGGAGTCTGTTAACTCCGCGGTATCTATTGTTTCTGAAGTAGCCGCAGTATCTGAAAACATGTATTAGTTAATACCTATTGCATTAATGTTTCATTGAAGAGTTTTTTATGAATCTTTGGAAGCTTATGAAAGATGTTTGTAATATAAATGTTACCTCAGGGACATTTATATTACACACACTAGATGTAAAGATGGTAAACTATGGTACCCTGTACCATAGTTTACCATCTTTACATCTAGTTTATAAATAAGATAGTAACGAGACAAATAATTTACTAATTCGCAACATTGGCCTGCTTACAAATAATGCAAATGTTACAACTTCTATAAAGAATAGTTTTGAAAAAATGAAATAGGTCATATAGATAAAATGTTGAGTTTATTAATTTAATTCATGAATACAACACATAACAAGAAATAATTATATAATAAGTACTTATTATAAAGGACACAAGAGCGGTCGCGTTTACTATTATTTACAAATAATTTACTACTACTTGTGAGATCTCACAATATCCGCTTTCCTATACCTACCCGAGCCACAAAGTCATAGGCCATTCTTTGGACCACCTAATGATTTAGTACCCCTATTAAAACTTAAGCGTTCCTGCACACGATGCCGTCACCACGCCCAGCTACCGCCCCAACGCGCGGTGGCGGGCTTCGCGCGACCTCGTATCTACAGTGTAATTGTGCGGCGTCGGCGCGGCGACGCGACGGCGCGGTGACGGCATCGTGTGCAGGAACGCTGAGGGGTGCGGAAATTACAATGGAAAATTCCCGAGTCTCAGAAATGTCTTTTTACTTGTTGGACTTTCTCTTTTTGGCCCGAGTTAAAGTACCGTGCACGCACCAGCCTAGAGGAGTTTTCGTAGCATAAGGCTCCCCCCATCTACCCCTGATGAATTGTTCCGTAACCATTAAATGGAAATGATCATGTCCGATCAAAACTTCTGCTTTGCAGTCATAAAAAGGCAGGACGTCCATAAAACTGCAAAAGTGAGGGTAGCGCTCTACATCAGCCTTTGACAGCGTTTGGGATGATAGCTCAAAACCTTCCAAGATCCTGGCTTGAAGGGGGAAATTCTTTCCATCTGCGTTGATGACACATTCTATAGTCTGGACCTCACGTTGTGAGGCACTGCTCTTCCACGCACACTTAGCTTTGATCAGTTTCTTCTCGCCTTCCAGTCCAGTTTGCTTGGCGATGACAGGAGAGATCAGGCTGAATTCTGCTCCATCATCGAGCATCGCAAAGGTGTTGATGGATCCCTTCGGTCCACGAACGGTTACTGGTAAGACTTTGAGGAGAATTCTCTTTCTTTTCGTCTTAGTAGCTAGAACATCTTAAATATTAGTAATCCAAGTTACATTACAGAATTTATAAAATCCCCAGGATCATGGTGTTCAATAAAAGAGTAGTACATCCGATGCCGTTTACGTGGTAATTTGTGTTTATATGTGTAACTTTCATGCCTAATACAAATTGCAATAAAAAATTGTCTAATTTTAGAGTTTTTCTTAATAAAAATTCATATACGAATAATCATCCCGTCCGGTGTTTTTATGGTCTGCCGCTTTGGATGGCAGTGTTCATTGAGCAAACTGATGATCCTGTGTTGATCGTCCAGCTTCAGTTTTGCCTTGCAGTTACTTGTTTTTCTGGTACACCTCCAATATTGGTTGGAGTGGGGTCTAGTTTGGCAGAAAGTGTAGCCTTCCACCATTAAAAGACTCCTTCCTGCTTGAGATGTTATAACTTGATACTCAATTTCTGTGTGTGAAGAATTATTTTTTAAATTTAATTTTATTCCATTAAATTGTTACACTCAATTAATTATTTCACATCAGCTTCCTAGGGTGACATTGCTTATTGCACAAACTGACAATTTGATTGTTTTTATCAATCATCAACTTGGCTTAAAGTTAAAGTTTCTTAAAAGCCATGTGTTATGTAATTTAATAAGTATGTATTTACAAAAAAATATATAAGTAGGTAGTATATCAGCTATCGTGTTCCCATATCACTAGCTTTGGCTTAGTTTGGGGTGCTGTTTGGATAGAGCTGTGTGGAATGTCCACCAATATTTATACTTATTTATTTATTTACATAAACCGAGACATTCGAGCGAAAGTGTACCCGTTTATCAGTATGATGTCTTTGCCGTTCCTCGATTTTATAATTTTGTACTGATATCAAATAAATAAACAAATACAATTTGTTCAGCTTACATACATACACAGCTGACAGTTTGAGAGCATCATTTGAGTATTTTCCCGCAAGAGCGATTTTCGTGCAACCTGTAGGTTCTAGTTGATGTCTCTGTAGTTTTTTTATTAATCTGGAATGAGATTATCCTACTACCATTAAGAACGCGAAAGTTTGTAAGTATGGATGGATGGAAAGATGGATATAGATGTATGGATGGATGTTTGTTGCTCTTTTTTCGCCGGAACGGCTGAATGGATCTGGATGAAACTTGGCAGGGAGGTAAATTATAGTCAGGAATAGCACTTAGGCTACTTTTTACCGGAGTGCCGAGGGTTATGTGTTTGGCGTGTATCTATCCATGTATGTATGTATGTATCCTTCCTTCGATATTTCCTTTATTACCACGTAGCAACTAAACGGCTGGATGGATTTTGATGACTCTGGTATTAAAAGATTCGTCGCAACTTCCCAAGTGTCCTTAGAATAAAAAAAAAACAAAAAGTCACGTGGGAAGGAAAGCAGGAGCGATATTCTCTCACATTAAAAAAAAAATATTTTCGCTATCATAGCAATATGGGTATCAAAATCAAGAGAGTGGTGAAGTGTTTACAAATAATCAAAAAAGATTTCAATATTAAAAAGTACCAAATTTACAACATTATCTTATTTACCTACCTACATACTTTTAGTTCGGGCACTCGGGTTTTTTATTTTTTAATAAATCTTCTTGTTATCCCGTGGGAATATATGGATTTAAATCTGCGCGGGTGAAACCGCGGGGCGCAACTAGTATAACATATTCAGTTCAGTCCCATTTTAACAGTGTAGCAATGATATAGGTCGTTAATCTTTAATTATCAGTCTTGTCTTTGACTTTAATTTTTCCTCTTTATTTGCTTTATTATATACGGATATAAGTGTCTGATGCGGGCAGACACATAGCGTTTTCGTGATGACAATGTTCGTTATGCAAGTCCATGATTCGGTGTTTCTCGTCGAGTCTCAGTCTGGCTTTGCAGTTGGGGTTTTTTGTAGAGCACGACCAGATGTAACGAGACCTCTTGGCGAAAATGTATCCGTCTACCACTATGAGACTCTTGCCTTTCTGCGACTGTATCACTTTGTACACAATTTCTGGAAAATTTGAGTTTATGTGTTACTCAATTCTCCTCGGAACAAATTTACCATCTGCAGAAAGTTCCGTTGGTCTGGGAGTTTTCTATGTACAATAAAAACTATCTATCTATCTATGTAAGTATATAATGTATTAAATTTATCAGTTATCTAGTACCCATAACACAAGCTTTGAGTAGTTTACTTTGGGGAGAGATGGTATTGTGTGGATTGTCCAGCATTATTTATTTAATTTAATTTTAATATATGTATCTGATGCTGGCACATATTTCATCCTACTGGAATGACAATGTTCATTGCACAAGCTAATTATCCTGTGGTGTTCATCAAGTTTCAGCTTCGCTTTGCAGTCGGGAATCCTGGTGGAGCAGTGCCATGTATAGCCGTATCTATGGGAGAAGGTGTAACCGTCAACCACTATGAGATCCTTCCCTTTCTGGGACTTGATGACTCTGTAATCACTTACTAAAAAAATATAAATATGCTTTTGGCCATGCAAATAAATAAGGAACCTTTCCAATACTATTTTTTTAATATTATTGTGTGTACAACACAAGATCTCTTGGCCACCATATACCAATTTAAGGTACTTAGGATAATTTAATTTTTAGTTAATGCGTAAAGATCACAAAAAATACTATAATATATAGTTTTTCTTTCGAACCAGTGTGGTGAACGGATTTTAAGTGCGCCCCAAAAAGGGTATTTTTAAGTAATTGACATAAGTTATAGAACCGCTTCATCACGATGCTTTCCTTCACCGTTTTGGGTATTGGCACTGTGCACATATTTTTCGCTTGGTAAACCAAAAGCAGGTAAAGGGTTAAAAGTTTGACTAAGTATTTCAGTTGCAGTAAAATAAAAAAAAAACTAATTTTTAAGTCATACCAAACAGTAAGCTAACGAGGAATAAGTCATTATATTTTGATCCATATAAAAGCTAAAAATAAGTAGAGAACCTCAAAGTACAAAAACGAAATATTTTCGTGTCACGTCATATCAAATCGAATGACTATTATATTGGCTTTTTGTCCAAACTAGTCTAGTCTAAAGAAGCAAAACTATTAAATAAAAAAACAATAAGAAGAGATCAAAAGTAATATCCGCATCATTCATCAGTTTCCAAGTCTGACACATTATATTATTGCGTAATAATAATAAATATGATGAGGCTCAGTTAGCTTTAGTATTTTCCCTATACTACCTATATGTATATATGTATAAGGTATAAGTACTGAGCAAGTCGACTCTACTTTCATAAGCCCCGGGGAGTCCTCCCATGGTCATACGCTTGTGAAATTTACATCTGATCACTTATGGGCTTCGGAGGGAACTTTAAGCTGTCGGTCCAGGCATTAGCGGTCGATAAGCCATGAACTTCAAACAGCCTAAAACTGTCACCACAGTTGGTCACTATCACAGTTCTGTTAAGTTTTATGTCATTATGTAAAATTTATAAAAAGTTTCCTGATTCTAAATAAATCGTATGTTGTTGATCAAAATGCCTTTTTTACAACTAATATACTTTTTTCTCTTCAGTTGGTAAGTACACAGATTTCACACAGGCTGAAACGTTATAAATTTATCTAGACCTGGTCAATATCAACTGATTTCTTCGCACGTAGTCGACTAGGTGGGTGATAAATATGCTCCCCTTTATATTTCTCAATCAGTCCATTGTTCAGTACAAATCTTGCTTTACATCTCTGTCCGTTATGCTTTCTTCTAGAACAGACCCAGTATCTTCCTTTGTTAGGTCCCTTGCCTGTTGTTGTGAACATGTAACCCTCAACCAAGAGACAGTCACATCCCTTTTGAGACTTTACGACCTCATATGGCACGAAGTCTTCTGAAACAATGATGTTATAAATTTTTCTTACTGGCGTTTCGATTCAGTTTTTGATTAACTAATAGAAAAATTGCTGCCTTTTATACCAAGGTCTCATTGTAACTACTTATGGTGTAGTTTGCACTGGCTTTAGTAAAATCAGTTACCTTCCAGAGACGTTTTGAGTCACGAACATGCGGTCGAAAGCTGCATTGTGTATTGTTTCCAGCTCTATTTAGTGAAATAAAATAAAAAACGCCCATCACGGTTCTATAATGTACGTTCTTCACTCCACACTTTGTTTGTGCCGTTTGTATTTGAAACTACGTTTGCTACTCATCACACATATGATTCACCGCTTTGCGGAAAACCCGGGCCATACGACACATTCTCAAACGAGCGTACTGTGGTCTGTCAGTCTGTGCACCACGCTTAAGTCATGTGAATAAAACGCAAATTACAACAAAAAAAATAAAATAACACTTCCGTAGTGCAATGGATTTTTCTATCGAAAAATTTATGTGCGCAATGCCAGTGCTCTTAAACGGTGAAGGAAAACATCGTGAGGAAACCAATTAGTATTCTAACAGCGGCGATGGGCTTGCAACCTGTCACGTATGGAATACTAACTAGTGCAAAATGTGGGTATGTGCCAAATGTAATTTTTGGACGTACCTCTGACTACCCCCCTTAGACATCCTCAAAGAATCTTGAATTAGTACCTACTTGGTACTGGGAGATCTGAAGGGATATCCTACCGTACTTGGGGATCAAAGTCGTGAAGCTGTTTCAGTTTCAGTTTCTGTAGTGCAAAAATAAATAGTGCCACTGTTAAAAAACATTCCGAGTAGTTAATTAATGTTATTATACGTATAAGGTATAACACATAATCCAGTTTCAAGAGCCTAAACATGTACCTAAGAAATAATAAGATGGTCATACGATTTTATGCCTACCCTTGCATGAGTTGATAACGCATTCCAGCATTTCCAGCCAAACATGGCACCTGCCAACTCAGGATGTATTGTAACCATATTTTGATTAAAATAAAACCAACTTTAAACTAGTCGTTTTGGCTCTTTAATCTAAGAATCTATAAGATCAATCTATCCATCAGCTCACAAAAAAACTAACGAGAAATCTAAAGTTTTTAAGTATCGCCAGAAAATCGAGGATCAGAGTGGAATATCTGGAAGCAGTTCCCCATACACAAGGCAGGTTTCTCCGAGCAAGTCGCACACGCAAACATCGTCTTCCTGATACAAGTCCAAGATTTAGAACAGACTCGACAAGGTAATGCTTGTATTGATTTTTTTGCATTGGGTGAGCGCTTTTCTAAGTAATGATATAATTTTAGCTTCCCAGTCTTAGCATTGATCCATGGCATTCCAGGGGCGGCTGCAACAAGTAAGTACTTACCTGTTATTTTTAACTAACAGGTTTTCTTTTAGAGGAACAAGTTTATTATTGCGAGTATTAGACATAACTCTAATTTCTACTCTTAGATATACATTTGTTCCCTACATCTTTACCAAGAGAGGAGTAACATGAACTGAATAAAACATTAATAAAATTCAAACTTATTTACTACACAATGATAAAACACTTACATAGACAGAACTTTTAGACGAAAATTAAGAACATACTTTTAAATGTACATGTGTATGTATATTGCATGGATTTTCTATGAAGATCAAATCTAAATAAAATAGGTTTGTTTAGTAGTCGTGAAGAATAAGCGCTTTTAAGAAGATAACTTTACATACGGCCCCAAATCGGTCTTAATGTACTTTGGCGGAGGGTGGTCATGAACACATTCCTGACCATTGATGATTCTATTACTTTTATCCATCCTAACCCGGACTTTGCAACCGGTCTCCTTCTTTGAACAGTAGTATGCGTAGGCACTCTGCTTGGAGAAGGTATAGCCTTTGAACATGAGCAGAGGGCGACAGCGGCCGGAATCGATAAAGTGGTAGTTAAAACCATCTAGAATATAAATTATAAATTGGATGTTGTGTTTGTGCTATATTTAATTTAGCCCCAATCTAAGTAAAGCATACTTATACATAGCGATATCCTTGAAATTGAACAAACATCTTCATATGTTCAGCACAACAACGTATTGTCTGGGGACGGAGAGGACGATTTATTATCAATTAAATTTGGACCATGCTTATGGTAGTCGACAGAGCCCAAACCCTCTTAAGCCCTTTAACGAGCCCGGGCGTTATAAAAGGGACACTTTGGCTCTATCTTTAAAAACGATGGATGTTTTGTGAAGCGGAAATTAAACGTCGTATTGCCGTAGGCAGGGACACAATGTCTCGATTGGAGAAGCTTTGGAAAAAATCATTTACCTATTTATTTAGACAGCAATCACACAGCATTACAGGTTAGATCAATGCGCTATCGAATACAAACATTTTTTTCAAAAATCATTCACATTAACTCGTCGGCTTATTGTTAGAAGTCAGTAACTACAAAAAGTCACTAATATTATTAGCATGTACCTATTTACAAAAAAAAACATACGTATAATGTAACTACACTATAGCTATCCGGTTTCTATAAACTCGTACAAGCTGTGCTTCGTTTGGGGCTAGTTAGTACTGTGTGGAAAGTCCACTAATATTTATTTTAATTTTTAAATATTAGCAATAGGAATCATAATTTATAACTAAGTTTTACATAGTTACGCTGAACTCTTCATAGACATCATGTACAATGACAATCATGTATTTGCTAATTCGCACACCACGTACCTAATGAAAAAAATAGTAAGAATAAACATTATAACACAAAAAGAGAAAAAATAATGTTAACACAATAAATTTAATGTCCTCTCGTTTTGTGAAACGTTTGTTATCCAGGTCTTATGTCATAGTTTAGTAACCCATTACTCAGTGATCGCTTCTGATATAGAGGTGGTGAGTTTTTTTGCGTCTTCAACTAAATATTCGTATTAGGTATCGTCATCTGCGTATCCTTCTTCGACGATATACTCTTCCATGTCTTCTACATTACCTTCTTCTTTTATTTATCTTCATTTATTTGTTCTTCTTGTAGTTCTTCATCGTGTATTTCTTCTTCAACCAAAAAAAAGTCACAAAAAATGATGACGATCATTTTCTGTGACTTTTCTTTTCGGTGGAACGAATTCTTTTACAAAAATCGTTTGACGTTTAGTTAGGAAATTTTTATTTTTTTTCTTGTTAGGGACTAATACAGATGGTAATCTTAAAACTTCTTTACACAAAAAACATTCGTGCTGCCTCACACCGCATTTTGTTGTATATTTAAACACCCATGATTCGTCAAATGTTTTAGAGACGGAACAGCTTTCTGAAATAGAGTTTGAATTCTGCGATCACAATGTAAAAAAAATAATAATATTGGCATTATTAATATAAATATCACTATTATATTACTTTTAATTATTATATTATATTCATTATATACAAGAAATAATTTTTACTCAGTGCGCAAACTATGACAAATTAAACTTAAATGAGTTTTATTGAATACTTACTTTTATTTTCATAAGTCTTAGTACAAAAAATAAAGTTATAGTTAACGAAAGATAGAATATAGAGAAGACTTTTACATTTAATTTTATGGCTACTCTACGCTGCCGCCGCTCGGGATAGATAGTATACCTACATAGTTTGTTTACAGTCGACACTGGCACTGTCTGACATTTTAAGTTGAAAAAAAATAATTAAACAATTAATGGAAATGATACTGAACCACCAAATTTTTTTTGCGCATTGATATAAACAATTATTCCTGTATAATTATTTTATATACCCATCCTCTCATGCCCTTCTATACACACTACACCCACATATTCTTATGTTAAGATATGTAACTGTGTTTTTTACATCATGACGTGTCCTGTACTGTTTATTCGTTTCCTGTGTTTTGTCTCGTGCCTTGCCTTGTTTCTGTGTTCTGTCTAAGTTCTAAACTATTGTTTATGTAAATCGTGCTTATGTACTCTGGCTTCCAGCGACACAGGTTTGTCCTAGTACGGGGACCATCAGCAACCCTTATAAGAATTTTTTTTTTCAAATATCTAAGTGTCCAAGCTTTTTTCCGAGTCCGAGGTATTCACGGTGAGTTTTCCCAACCATCACTAGCGCCAACCGCTTAGATGTTTCGGCGAGTGGAAATGGAAATTCCAACGTAAGGCGAAGCTCGTTACAGGAATTCCCGTCATTTCGTGCTGCATTGCGCACATAATATGTAGGTAAATCAATCAATTCAAAAATAACTTCACGTACCTTTATTTATATCTGGCAAGTGCTGTATCGTCGTCTACTTCTGTGTTCTCCCTTTCATCTTCAACATCTGTATCTAGGAGATTTTTTTCTTTGGCGTAAACAAAAGGATGCTTGTATTTGAAATGAAGACCCATATTACCATTATTAACAGTAATTGATGGTCTTGCCGTAGTAACCTTCGTAGTAACTGATGTTTCTGAAATTATTACATAGGTACCTATACACATTTCAGAAAATGAAGATGCCCGACTTTTACCACAAGGTACTCAGCGTAAAAGGACAGCGGCTCGCAATTTCGAGGTGCGATTAGCTATTATTTCATTTTATTTCATTTCGGGGAGGTTTTTTGAAAGAATAACTCTAAAGAAACACGCATAAATACTGTTCGAACACAAATAATGCAATAATATAAGGGAAACATGCCCGAATCAGAAATCATTTTGGTATTAGTATGTTTGGTCTTACGTTTACCTAATACCAAAATAATTTCTGACTCAAGCACAATTCCCTTATATTATTGTATTATTTGTGTTCGAACAGTATTTATGCGTGTTTCTTTAGAGTTATTCTTTCAAACAACCTCCCCGAAATGAAATAATAGCCAATCGCACCTCGAAATTGCGAGCCGCTGTCACCGGACCCTTAAGTAAGATCATTTTGTAAGTTTGATTCGAAATCTGAGGGTAATGGTGATTGAAGTTTTGTATTGACTAACTCACCATTGACTTGCTGCTGCTTTATCTTCTTAATATTTGATTGATGTTGCCTTCGCAAATGTCTCAACATATTCCCACGTATCCTCTTGCCACACAGCCTGCATTGTACGAAGGAAAACCTAAGTCTTTAAAAAACTTCTATTGCAAACTCCTTCGCTTCTTCCCTTTTTGGATTGTTCCTGAAAAAAATATTTATTAATAACCATTATGTATTAACTGTTAGTTATTAGTTGTCGTATTAGTCGTAATATTAATTGATTTTTATAACAGAAATTATATATTGAATTATTTTATTTATACACGACGCAAAAACCCATTATTATTCTGTTTTATTTACTACCTCACTCAAGCACCGTAGTAAAACTACCTCGTAAATTATGGGCCAAAATGATATTACGATAAAAATGACAAAAAAAGTATTAAACAATTTTTTCAGCCCAGTAGTAGAACTACCCCATAAAAATGTTCTTAAATCGAAAAATTGTGTAATTTCTCAATTGGTTTTTCGATTTTTTTTTTACTATAATTTTTATACTTTAAAAAACAATAGTAGAAAATACATAAAAAGACAATTTAGATAGTTTTTAAAGTCAGTCAAAAATGTTTACAACATCAAACCATCTCAATTTCATACGTAAAACGAAAAGAATTTTTTCAATTTTTTCAAACCAAGTTCTCGCTATCTATTTTAGCGTGTAATTAATTTGTGTTGGATTATTTGTTTTAAACGTAGTGTTCTGCCTTATTTACAAGTATATTCGAATATTTATTTAACCTTAACAGCAGAGTTTGCCTACGCCTTTTAGGAACAAATTAAAAGTTTTGAAGCTTGGAAGAGGGCTGAAATATTAATAATTTTTATAATAAAAAGATGTATTATGGAACTGTTAGCAATAAGGCAACTTTTAAAACCTATTCAAACTTCATAGTAACAACTTTTTTTTTCTTCATACATTGACGCTCCACCCTAGTGCACATATAATGCATGTATTATACATATATATAAACTTTCCTCTTGAATCACTCTATCTATTAAAAAAACTGCATCGAAATCCGTTGCGTAGTTTTAAAGATTTAAGCATACATAGGGACATGGGGACACAGGGATATAGGGCCAGAGAAAGCGACTTTGTTTTATACTATGCAGTTATAGTGAAGATGAAAGGACCATTAGGCTCTGGCAAATCACTGCCGAATTATTTGGAAAGGGGTCATGCTCTCGTCTTGTGGGTGATGTAAAAACAAGCAAAACGCTTATTCGATTGCATTACCTTATTCATTGCATGTTCAATTTTTTTTTTTCAAATTCAATTGTCATTCATTTTAATGTAAAATTATTGGTTGTAATTAAAACACGGTATCATTTAATACAAATTTAATTGTTAACGACTCAGAATTTTTGTTTGCACCATTATTTTTGCGCTTAAACACATAATATAAAAAAAAGCCTGTGTATCAGGCATACGTACCTACCTATGCATAATTTTCTTATAATGATATTGTCTTATATTCATAATGATATTGTGTTTTCAAATAAATCTGGATGCATTCCTACAATATGACGTTTTGTATTGTTAGAGTATTTTATAATATGTGCGCATATATTACATCTATAATAATTTGCCTCAATTTTTGTCACATATTTCCAGTGCCAACTCCTAAGGTTACTATTGACTGATGACTCACTGAAGGCGAGTGAGTATTTTTGGGCCATGTGCAAGCTCCTTTTATTTTTTCCTGAAAAAAAAGCATTTGTAGAACTGTCAATGTTTTTGGGCCCTTATCTACTACTACTATTAGTTCGCCTTGAACTGAGATACCATGATGTCCTCTCTACTCTAACATTGCCAAACACAAAGTTTTGCCTGGCTTCTGACGTTAGATTGCGATCAAATGTTTTGGCTATATGTAATAAAAAAAAAGTCAGTGATTTATTAAATTGACTCACAAGAATCTCTTTAGAACGACTTAAAAGCTAAGTGAATCTAGGTGCCAGTTCCACGCGACTAAGACTTCTCCGTTCTTGTTTGAAAACCAAGGACTACCGCAGTTCTTGGTTTTATATATATGACTTCGCAAAGTCATCGAAACTAGAAAAGATGAGAATGCACAACAAATGATATAAAACACAAATATACGAATTGTATATACGAATTTGTAACCAAGTTTTACATATTTATACAGAACTCTTTTACGCGATTTCATTTCGTTTGACATTCTCACAGCTTATTAATTGTATTAGGCTACCCGTTCAGCTCAGTCACGCAATTTATTGGTTAATATTCTCTGTTTCTTCGCTCCGCGTCACTGGACAGGCAGCCTAAAATTTTATTAACAGTGTGTAGAAGAAAAACTAAATTTCACTTTTTAATTTTACTGTAATATTTTCTCATAACATATTTACATTATATTAATTTAAACAACTAACCTCCAATTGGTTAGGTAAAAATAAACTTTCGTTTTCTGTCTGGGTGTATACATATATTACAGTACCTATGTACTTACAACTTTTAAAAGATGTATTAATTATTCTGTTATTAGCTTTGTTTAGTTTGGAGCCAGATGACCTATGTTCCTAACACATTCTTCAGTTCTTTAAACCGAACACTCTCGTATTCAAAAACATCCTAGGTACACCTAAAATGTATTACTACATAATATGTATTACTACATAATATGTTAAATCTTCTGAAATGATTTTTTTTTACCTTATTTATTATCAAACAAGCAGAGCCATTTGTTTTTTGACAAGTTGCGAAACACGTATGAATGAATAAAAATTATTGCATGTACCTACATCTTACAAACTCAAAAAACTTTAACAATTGAAGAAATAGTACAAATTACAAAGTTGAGTTAAGAAGTTGTACAAATGTACAATTGACGGCCTCATGGCTAAAAAGCGATCTCTGCCTGACAACCTTTAGCTTGGACGGTGCACACATCAAGGATATAATAAAAACATTCGATATGTAATGGATCTAATAAATAAATTATAAATTTACATCTACCCATAAACCATATCATAAGCATAAACACAACATATTACCTACCTATGGTAAATCAAATGATGATGAAAATCATGACTTAAGAAAAAAGTTCTTAATTAACTTCAGTTTTACATGCGGCTCGCTTTACTTCATGTTTTTTTTGATGCAAAGTTCAAGTGATTGTGATGAACATAGGAATATTTAAATTTTGATGTAACCGTTTTTAGTTCTAATGTAATTTGGCGGGAAATGGTTGTGGGTTTCGTCTGCTCTTGTCACAAATCCTTCATAACTCAATTTAACTTTTGCTTTGCATCCGGATCGTTGTTTAGAGCAATAGTAGTTCTTGTGCGTCCTTGATGCTTGTCCTTGCCAGTAGGTATACCTGTTCAGCATCAGAAGTATCTTATCCTTCGGCGTAGTTATGAACTGGACTGCAAATTTAATTTAGTTAGTAACATTACGACTATCCTGAGTATCCTATACTATTTCAATTTCAAAAGCCTTTATGTAAATTATTATCTACATTTATATTATAAAGAGGAAAGATTTGATTGCTTGTTTGTGTGCTTGTATTGAACAAGCTCAGGGAGGGGCTTCTTAGTTAGACGGTGGCCCGGTTTATTCGGTGTAGATTCTTCAATGTTTTGTGTCGTAGATTTACTTAGCTCTTCTTTTAGAATAAGAAATTCTCTGTTTTGCTCATTGCTGTTCTATATCTTTTTCTGTAAAATGCTCTTTTTCTTTCTAATATAAGCGTTTACTTTTGCCAAATTTTTAATTCGCATTTGCTCATATTTTTCTGGCTTTTCCCTTTTTAGCCTTTCTCTGTAAGCCTTTTGCTTTTCAGCATTGGTTTTTGGGCGCTTCCCTAGAAAATTTGCAATGCTGTAAGCAGGATTTTTAGAGCAAGCCAATTTAAAAACATGACTAGTATGATCGCACGGCAACATAAATACGACAAAATCTATTATTTTTATTAGACCTAATTGAACACAGCGCTAGCGGACCAAATTTATATCAATAATACACTGAACAGCAGATATCCTGACACTTAAATCCTTGACGATGTCTAAGGAGAGTTGGTAGTCAGAAGCACGTCCAAACATTGAATTTGGCACATGCCATATTTTGCTGTATTTGTCATTCCACACGAGACAGTTTGGAAGCTCATGGAGGCTACAAGAACACTGGTTTCCTTACGATGTTTTCCTTCGCACATAAATTTTACGAATATAAAAATCCATTGGTGCACGGCCGGTAATGAATTTCAGATATATCTTGTGTCTGATTGAGATAAGCGACCCTCAGTAATGACTTTTCTGTAGATTTTATGCTAAGCACCCAGAAGAAGATATCGGGACTTAGAAGACTGGCCCACTGTGGCCAAACATCAAGAAGTGTCGAAGGAAGAGCGGTAAGCCTTTTCGCGGAAATATCAAGAGAAACTCTTCGTGACTCGAAATTCGCAATCTCAAAGTTCATCAAGTGTTTGTGTCTGTTGGGCAATATCTGCTGTCTGATCTACATGTTCGTGTGTCGTTACGTCACCTATACATTTTGTATAGTTAATGGCATCAGGATCAAAAGGATAGAGTCTACATATTCTAAACTCGTTGCGTATAATTTCTGGTGTTAAAGCTTTGAGCGTTGATTCCAGCAAAGACGCAAATAAAGTTTTAGAAACATATCTATGACCATATAGCAGTTTCCACTCGTTAACAGTTTTTTTCACGAGTGGTTTAGCTGAGAAAATACCTCGTCAGCAGGTTGAATAATATGATCGTATCAGGGTACAGCGAATACAGAATTATGCGATTTTTTTTGCATAGTTCTGATATTTCTTTGTTTATATGCAATCTGTGCCCATCAATCAAGAAAAGCACAGGAAATTGCACTTCACTCTTTTTCAAATACGGAATTAGAGTATTTGCTATATATTCGTAGAATATTTTTGGAGTTGTCCATCCATTGCTAGAGTAACCAATACTCCACTCCTCATTGATTTGCCCAGCAATTTCAGCTGGGAATCTCTCGTAGGGATAAATTACCAGTGGAGGCAAGATCTTTCCAGACGCCGAAAAAGTTCCTAGAACAGTAATTGATTCTTTTTCTTTGATCAAGTTTTTGTATGATAAAGGTCCCAAAACTAAACCAGAGGATGGGCTGGTTTTAAAACCAGATTTCCCAGCATTTAATATTCTTTCTGAGTCGTCCAATACGTCAGCTGCATTTTCAAATATCAAGTAACCTTTTAATTCTGCATGCCATTTGCGCAATGCACTTTCTGTTACCAAATTCTTTGCCATGTTTATAGATTCTGCATGCCTAGAAGCTATTTCCGAATGTCTTTTCAAATAGCTAGCGAGCCACTTTCGACCTGGAGTATTTTCCCTAAAAGGATTGATACGACCATCTCCTTCAATGATACATTTGACAGAATCAATTATCATCTCTTTGTTGACAGGAAATCCCTTTTCAGCCATAGCTAAAATCCATTTTTTCAGCGTTGTTTCCTCTTGCGTTGCTAGTATAGTAGGAGGTCCCATTTTCCTCTGAACGGGGTGTTTTAATTTCAGTTTGTTTATTATAGTTGAATGGGGTATGTTGTACTTGCGAGCTGTTTCCCTGATTCTACCACCGGCTCGAATGTCTTCCAAAGCTTTGTATACATCGCCATCGCTGTAGCGGAAGAATGTTTTTTTGAGCGGCAGTGTCTGCAAAATTATATTGCAGATGGTCAACTAACCTGTACAAACTTCCAAAATTCAGCCATCGTGGATTTAACATTGCTACTCAAATAATATACGTAACTGTAAAAATATATTATAAAATATATACATCATCATGATGATGACTCAAATAATATACGTAACTGTAAAAATATATTACTATAAGTTTTGTAAGTAATATATTTTTACAGTTACTGTAAAAATATACGTTTATACGTACTTAATTTAAAAACAATCAACCACATTTTTTTTATATTATGTTTCGTAGTACATTGAACATTGCGATACTACTATGTACTACTACTACAAAATTAGCACACATTCAATACAAAAACTAAGGAAATTTGTCTGAATGGTATTTATCATTATAATTTTATACACCTTTTTTACATTCGTTAGGATATAAAAACTTTTGGGGCTTTGCAAAAACAAACTAACATAACCTTTTCATCATCATTTTCATAGTTTAAGTAATATAAACTAAGTAACTGAAATTATAACTTTTTAAAAAAGATGGTTATGCAAACGGCAATTACCTTGAAATATAAACAAGAACTTAATTTAGTCTCTATCTTGTTGGTACCTTAATCTGTTTTTTTATTTAATTGTTTTATAGCTAGACGTTTGACTGCCAACATGACTGATGTAAAGTAACGATGCAGTCTAAGGTGGAAGCACTCTTCTCTACAATGCACTTGTTCACTCTTGGCTTAAAAATGCATATGTTAATGTTCCAGAAATACCGACAACTGTAAAGAGTTCCACTCCTTGGCAGTGTGCACTAGGAATGTAAAGTAAATTTATCTTGAAATCTTTATGTAACCCTTTCCAGTTCTGAGATACTCTGGCGGACCATGCTTGTGAGTTTCGTCTACTTTCACTATAACGCCGTCAATATCCAGTTTGACTTTTGCTCTGCATCCGGAACTTGATTTGGAGCAATAATAGGTTCGGTACTTCTTAGTTGGTTGTCCTTGCCAATAGGTATACTTGTTCATCATCAGCAGTAGTGTATCATTTTGTGTGGTGATGAACTCGTAAACTGTAAAATTAAATTTTAAAAAGTGATATATTTTTTTTATTACTCACTAATTGCACTGGCATTTTCATTTTCACTAGTTTCTATAGCATTCAAACCGGCTTGGCGGCAACAATATGAATGGTGACATATGCGTATAGTACGTTTTTCACAAAATGTTGTGAAGTGAAAATATATAAAATGAAATGAAATATATTTATTTGCCTGAAGTATGGTGAATTAACGTCATAAGTATAATTGTGGTCTCACAAACTTCGTCGATAACCGACATGCAACATAGTTAAGTAGGTACACAAAATAAGGTATTACAAAATGAGGTATATGTAGGTAGATGGTGTTAATTAATTATTAGGAAAGTAATTTATTATAGTCATAATAACATAGGTAATTAACAAAGCACAAATCCTCTCCATCCAAAAGTTGGCTGGAAGAAATAGCTTTCAGATCGCTATTAGACCGCCCATTGTACTACTTCAGTTAATATTTTTAACTGAAGTAGTACAATGTTAGGTATTTTTTGTTCATCTTAGTGAACAATAAAGAATTTTTTATTAATTCAAACACAGAATTAGATTTTCACTCGGATAGACACTAGATTAGAAGAAAATGCTTACAGACTAGAACTCTTTTCTGCAATCCTTTTTTCCTTTCTTTCTTTCTTCTTTCCTTTTTACAACGCACATACATTTAAAATATAATACCAAGGTTCAGCAAAAATTATCAATTTATTTCAAACCGGTTTCCTACAATAAATTTAGTTTTTCTAGTTATCGTACCAACCCCCGATTTCTGAAAGCACGATCAACACTAATCTGCTGTCAAGTCACTTGCTATCTCTATCTAATTTGAAGTAAAAGCTGAAATAGCAAGTGACTTGACAGCCGATTAGTGTTGATCGCGCTTTCAGAAATCCCCGTTTTCCGAATAATCTTACATTTTGATAGGAAAACTTGTTCATTGTAGAGCACCGAGTTTATCCATGGAAAACTCGGTGCTCTACAATGAAGGCCTTACTTATATATAAAACCATATTCAAATTTTTAAATATTTCCCATCGGAAATTTTCAAGTACCGCGGTGGTTCATGGTTATGTTTAGTGTTTAATTGTATTATTTTTCCATTTGAATCCAGTTTCACTTTTCCTTTGCATCCCAACCGATTAGTGCAATAGTAGTTCCTATTGTTGCCTTTCTGAAAGTGCGTGTAGCCGTTCAACATTAACAACATGTTGCCTTTAGATGGAATGAACGTATAATCTGTAAAAAATATTTTCTTATGTAGGTATAGCTGTTCACAATAAAGAATGGGAAATTATACAGTGTGAAAGTTAATAAGTTATTGGTCGACCGAGCATATTATAAGGTGGATGACTTTTTAAATGATAAATTTACCACATGACATTTCTTTTTATTTTATATTCATTTTTTAAATCTAACATAGTTTGACATTTCGAGTTTATATACCTACCTTTTTTATTGATCGTTTGTGTTAGATAATTTGATTTAGTTATTTTTGATTGTTATTTGCATTTAATCCTATTCTGCATGAGTTTAATTTGTTTGTATTTTATGTAAATATTCATATGCTTTAGGCTGAACTGCGGAGGATGGCTCACAGGGGGGTTTTTAGTGGGTGCGAGCCCCACATACCCCTTCCATCACCCCCATGGCGGAAGGGTAATGCGAAGGCATTTTCCCCTTCAAAAAAAAAGTGTGACCTTACCAACCTCAACACCAAAATTATGTAAGTGCCTAAAAGGGACTAAAGTGCACAAAATAATTTTTTTAAAATAATTTTTAAACTAATACTTTTACTGGCAACCACAGCATTCAAACCGAAACCCAGCAACGCTGCTTGGCGGCATAAATATGCATGGCGAGATAATTATGTGCGTGTAGCTCGTTTTTATAAAAATGTTGTGAAATAAATATATATACTTTAGTGTCGTGATAATATAGAGATAATTAACAAAACCCAAAATTTGATTTTCACTCGAATATATACTAGATTAGAACAACATGCTTGCAGACTAGAAATCTTTTCTGCAATTCATAACCTAAAATTGTAGCTATTTACATATAAAACACTCGCATACGTTGTGAATGCGCTACAAGGAACAAAATCTAAGGAAAACTTGGTGCTCGGCGAGGAAAGCCTAAATGTAAAACCGTATTCAACGTTTTAAATATTTCCAATTGGTAGTTTTCAAAGACCGCTGAGGTGCATGATTATGTTTAGCGTCCAATTTTATTATTTTTCCATTTGAATCCAATTTCACTTTTCCTTTGCAGCCCAAATTATGTTTGGAGCAATAGTAGTTCCTATTGCTTCCTTTCTGATTGTACGTGTAGCCGTTCAACATCAACAACAACTTGCCTTTAGTTGATGGAATAAACACATAATCTGTAAAATATATTTTCTTATGTATTGTATAGCTTACTGTTTACTAGAAAGAATGGGAAGTTAGTGTGAGTCTGACTAATGTGCACTAACTGAAATGAAGGACTATGCCCTATTTTCTCGACGGAAAATGTGTTAAAAAATCTGTTATTTTTAAAGCGTTTTTACATTTTGCTTTTAGCTTTTGCGTTTAGCTGGGGGTCTCGCCGTGGCGCGAGACCCCCAGCTAAACAAAATGGTACCTACTATAACTTTTAAACTTACCAATTAATAACTATGAAACAAACTCAGAAATGATAAGAAATAACAGCAGCTCCTCGTCAAACTAAAACTTTTTCTTGTCGTTTACTGTGCGTATGTGTTCTCTAGTTTATTTAGTGTGGTGAAAGGATTTTTAGACAACTAAAGAGAAACTAACCTAATTTAGCGACTAACTAAACCATTTACATAACGGGCAATACTTCACATTTCATGTAGGTACCTCATAGCCTTACATACTGCCCGCTGGAAGTTTTAAAGTACCGTGGCGGTGCATGATCGTGATAATTGTCTACTTGCATTACTTTTCCATTTAGATCCAGTTTCACTTTCCCTTTGCAGCTATTTTTACAACTACATTTTCTTAGTATTCCTTTACTAAGTACTATATATCTTACTACTTTACTTCATTTCCAAAAAAAAAAAAAATTTTTTTTTTGCGATAAAAATATTAATTTTGCTAATAAAACGTTCAATTTTATTCATGGATACCGCATAATCCATCACGGAAACCATGGCTGCAGCTAACGATAAAGAGATTTTGGAAGGGTTCCTGTGTCTAAAATGCAAGGCCGACCTGAAATCTGCATCACAACTCATGGTCCACTTCGAGAGCCTACACCAGGAAAAGCAGGATGCCCTTAGATCCTTGAAGGATATATTTGGAAAGGCGAAGAAAATTATTCTCAACAACAACGACACGGACTTACTGCAGACCTTCGACAGAGCGCTAAAGTATAATCATCGGGAGGAGTTTGTAACACTAGATAGGTATAAGAAATAGTAGCACCTGGGGAGAGAAGCACTTACCTTGCCATAACACAGTTTTTTAACTAGCACGGAAGGTAATGTTCCGTAACCGGAGTGTGCCAGATTGCCTGATAAGCTAAAATCCCTAGAATAAGACCTCTGTATGGCTCAACTCATATGTATTTCTTTTTTGTCTGAAATAAACATTATCTTATCTTATCTTAAGTAACCTTTCACAAGAAATAATGAGGATTAAATAATTAGATAATATTTGCGACACAAATACCAGTACTTACCAGTAGGAAAAGATTCATTTAAGTAATAAAAAAACGGGCTCTGATAACAAGTTGGTCGGTATTCTTCAAACTCGATCGGTAATGCTACACTACAGACAATTCTGCCACTTCTTGTTTGTTTACTAGCTTCTTTCGAAAACAGTGTCGTCATAAGGTTATTTAGACAACTAAATATAAACTAAAATAATTTAGCCAGACACTATTTCATATGTTTACACATTTTATGTAAGTCTTGTTCATAGTTTTGTATACTGTCCACTGGCAGTTTTAAAGTACCGTGGGGGAGCATGGTTGTGGTTGTTGTCTAAATGCTTAACTTCTCCATTTAAATCCAGGTTCACTTTTCCTTTGCACCCACTTTTATTTTTAGAACAATAATAATTCCTAGTGTTTCCACTCTGGTAGTACGTGTAGTTGTCCATCATCAGAAGCTGTTTGCGTTTATTCGACGGAATAAACACATAATCTGTAAAATGTATTTTCTTAAAAATCAAAAATCTATCAACATTAGCATGAGAAAGTCCTCTGGTGGTGGTGGTGGATAGTAGACACAAGCCACCCATACGAATGTGTCTTCGCTTTACCTTGACCCATAGTCTCGTTCGTTAATAAGTTCTAAATATTATCTATACAATACAATACAATAATAATTTATTTGCGAAACACAGGTTAAAGGGTGACACATATTGTAGGTAAGCTCAGCCCAGTTCTACTTAAAAGCATGCAAAAATTTTAATGTCTATTTAACAATTAGATACAAGTATTATTTAAAATGTCAACATAATTATCATAATCAATAAAATTAACTTAATCAAATTCGTCAAGCAGAAATTCGTTAATACTATAGTATACTTTTTCTATTTAAAACTTATTCAACCTCTTTTTATATATGTTTACAGTAGTAGCGTCTTTAATAAAAGTAGGTAGTTTATTATAAATTCGCGGAGCCATGCAGAAGATACTCTTGCTGAACATAGCCGTTTTACTGGGAGGACAAACGATTTTATTTGTTCTACCTATTGCTACTAAATGATTTTCTATTATTCGTTTATTTACAAAAATGATCTTTCTTCACAAGAAAAATCCGATGAATCATTTTGTAACACCAGTAAAACTATTTCTCATTTATTTCTATCATTTATTTTGTGGAATTTCGGACCTAGTAAGTTTAACACGAATAAAAAAATAATCAGTGGTCACATACATTTAGGCCTCCCGCCCACAGGCGCGTCCGGACGCGCGATCTGGTTTGTCATGTTGTAACACGCAATGTAACTGTGACATTTACGTTTTACATTGCGTGTTATAAAGTATGCATTTACAAAAAACTAAGTGAGGTAAATAAAAATAAAGTCAAAGCATAATTGTATTTAATGATAGTAAAATGGCCGTCAACAATAAGCATATTAATATGACCAGAGTTAGTCAGCGAACTTTGTTAGTAATTAGAGAGATATTATCATGTTTCGTATGTGTGCTCAGTAGTACATAATGATTTTGTATAACTGATTCCCCTCGTGGATCGCATACAAATTTTTGAGATTCGACGTCGAATTAAAGACGAAGATGTTGATATAATCGCGAGGCTTAAAATTAGCTGTAATTAAAAAACTCAAGTACCTACTACTGACTTTAAGGTAAATTTAAGGAGACTACTGTCTAAAATACAGATAACGCTTTTCCAGGAGACAAACTTTAGTATTGATCACTTTTATAAATATAATATTCTATTAATTTTCATTTTATTAAAGTTTGATATACTTTCCATCGTGTAATTTCACGTACCGCGGCGGCTCGTGGTTGTGACAACTATCTAATTTCACTACTTTTCCATCGGAATCCAGTTTGACTTTAGCTTTGCACCCAAAGCCTTTCTTAGAGCAATAATAGTGACGCGTTTGTCCCATTTGGGAATAAGTGTAGTTGTTCAGCATCAAAAGTTGTTTACCCTTACCAGACGGCACAAACACATAATCTGAAAATATTAATATCTGATAATATTATATGAAATATTGGCGACCTAAGTGTCGCAGCGGGCGAGAGTCCGCCTGCGACGCAAGAGGTTACGGGTTCGACTCCCGCCTCGGAACAAATTTGTGTACGATCTGTAGAAATTTGTTCTGTTGGTCTAGGTGTTTTCTATGTATATCTAATAAAAAGTATCTATCTATGTAAGTACATAAAGTATTAAATATATCAGTTATCCATACCACAAGCTTTGAGTAGCTTACTTTGGGGCTTAGATGGTGCTATGTGGATTGTCCAGCAAAATTTATTTATTTATCGTTATTTTTTTTTATTGTTATTTAGACGTTATGGTCCCACTGCTGGGCAAGGCCTCCCTTCCTTGTTTCCACTCTTCACGATTTAACTAATCTCATAACTTTTTGGGGAGAACTTGTATTTGATCAAAATGAAATTTTTAATGAGTCTTTGTATGTCATTCTCCAATTTCATTTGTATGCGATTTTTCATAACATTCAGTGATTTTAGTTTTTCAATAATGTTGAAACGCGTAAACGAGAAGTTTTATGAAAAATTTCTAAACTTCATAGTTTTGCTCGGAATAATAAAATATTACTGAGTTCAGATATTTCATTACATTATTATTAAATTACATTGTTATAGTTATACAGTTCTAAAAAAAATGTTTGGTTCTTATTCATAATCCTTGCCATTTTATAGCGGCTCTATAGAGTATATTCTACACTGTCACTTTTATGCCAACGAAAAGAGACATAAGACAGAAATAAGTCTGTTGCTACATATTGGTCCGATAAGCACAGCTGGAGCGCACAGCGACCAATATGAACAAGAGAGTTAAAATTTAACATTTAAAATACTTTCCAGCAGGAGTTTTATTAAAGAATGGGAAATTATACAGTGTGAAAGTTAATAAGTTATTGGTCGACCGAGCATATTATAAGGTGGATGACTTTTTAAATGATAAATCTACCACATGACATTTATTTTTATTTTATATTCATTTTTTAAATCTAACATAGTTTGACATTTCGAGTTTATATACCTACCTTTTTTTATTGATCGTTTGTGTTAGATAATTTGATTTAGTTATTTTTGATTGTTATTTGCATTTAATCCTATTCTGCATGAGTTTAATTTGTTTGTATTTTATGTAAATGTTCATATGCTTTTAGGCTGAACTGCGGAGGATGGCTCATAGGGGGGTTTTAGTGGGTGCGAGCCCCACATACCCCTTCCGTCACCCCCATGGCGGAAGGGTAATGCGAAGGCATTTTCCCCTTCAAACAAAAAAGTGTGACCTTACCAACCTCAACACCAAAATTATGTAAGTGCCTAAAAAGGACTAAAGTGCACAAAATAAAATGAGGGAAACTATGGCCTTGCTAATAGGTATACTTGTTCATCATCAGCAGTAGTGTATCATTTTGTGTGATGATGAACTTATAAACTGTAAAAATAATTCATAATTTTTTTTTATACTAATACTTTTACTGGCAACCACAGCATTCAAACCGAAACACAGCAACGCTGCTTGGCGGCATAAATATGCATGGCGAGATAATTATGTGCGTGTAGCTCGTTTTTATAAAAATGTTGTGAAATAAATATATATACTTTAGTGTCGTGATAATATAGAGATAATTAACAAAACCCAAAATTTGATTTTCACTCGAATATATACTAGATTAGAACAACATGCTTGCAGACTAGAAATCTTTTCTGCAATTCATAACCTAAAATTGCAGCTATTTACATATAAAACACTCGCATACGTTGTGAATGCGCTACAAGGAACAAAATCTAAGGAAAACTTGGTGCTCGGCGAGGAAAGCCTAAATGTAAAACCGTATTCAACGTTTTAAATATTTCCAATTGGTAGTTTTCAAAGAACGCTGAGGTGCATGATTATGTTTAGCGTCCAATTTTATTATTTTTCCATTTGAATCCAATTTCACTTTTCCTTTGCAGAACAAATTATGTTTGGAGCAATAGTAGTTCCTATTGCTTCCTTTCTGGTTGTACGTGTAGCCGTTCAACATCAACAACAACTTGCCTTTAGTTGATGGAATAAACACATAATCTGTAAAATATATTTTCTTATGTATTGTATAGCTTACTGTTTACTAGAAAGAATGGGAAGTTATACAGTGTGAGTCTGACTAAAGTGCACTAACTGAAATGAAGGACTATGCCCTATTTTCTCGACGGAAAATGTGTTAAAAAATCTGTTATTTTTAAAGCGTTTTTACATTTTGCTTTTAGCTTTTAGCTTTTGCGTTTAGCTGGGGGTCTCGCCGTAGCGCGAGACCCCCAGCTAAACAAAATGGTACCTACTATAACTTTTAAACTTACCAATTAATAACTATGAAACAAACTCAGAAATGATAAGAAATAACAGCAGCTCCTCGTCAAACTAAAACTTCTTCTTGTCGTTTACTGTGCGTATGTGTTCTCTAGTTTATTTAGTGTGGTGAAAGGATTTTTAGACAACTAAAGAGAAACTAACCTAATTTAGCGACTAACTAAACCATTTACATAACGGGCAATACTTCACATTTCATGTAGGTACCTCGTAGCCTTACATACTGCCCGCTGGAAGTTTTAAAGTACCGTGGCGGTGCATGATCGTGATAATTGTCTACTTGCATTACTTTTCCATTTAGATCCAGTTTCACTTTCCCTTTGCAGCTATTTTTACAACAATAATAATTCCCAGCGTTTCCTTTCTGATAGTACGTGTAGTTTTCCATCATCAGTAGTTGTTTACGTTTACTCGACGGTATAAACACATAATCTGCAAACTACATTTTCTTAGTATTACTTTACTAAGTACTATATACTATATATCTTACTACTTTACTTTATTTCAAAAAAAAAAAAAAAATTTTTTGCGATAAAAATATTAATTTTGCTAATAAAACGTTCAATTTTATCCATGGATACCGCATAATCCATCACGGAAACCATGGCTGCAGCTAACGATAAAGAGATTTTGGAAGGGTTCCTGTGTCTAAAATGCAAGGCCGACCTGAAATCTGCATCGCAACTCATGGTCCACTTCGAGAGCCTACACCAGGAAAAGCAGGATGCCCTTAGATCCTTGAAGGATATATTTGGAAAGGCGAAGAAAATTATTCTCAACAACAACGACACGGACTTACTGCAGACCTTCGACAGAGCGCTAAAGTATAATCATCGGGAGGAGTTTGTAACACTAGATAGGTATAAGAAATAGTAGCACCTGGGGAGAGAAGCACTTACCTTGCCGTAACACAGTTTTTAACTAGCACGGAAGGTAATGTTCCGTAACCAGAGTGTGCCAGATTGCCTGATAAGCTAAAATCCCTAGAATAAGACCTCTGTATGGCTCAACTCATATGTATTTCTTTTTTGTCTGAAATAAACATTATCTTATCTTATCTTAAGTAACTTTTCACAAGAAATAATGAGGATTAAATAATTAGATAATATTTGCGACACAAATACCAGTACTTACCAGTAGCAAAAGATTCATTTAAGTTTCACGACCTCTGTGGCGCAGCGGACGAGAGCCTGCCTGCGACGCGGGTTCGATTCCCGCCTTGGAACAAAATTTGTGTACGATCTGCAGAAATTTGTTCCGATGGTCTGGGTGTTATCTATGTATGATAAAAAATATATATCTATGTAAGTTTATAATGTATTATGTATATCAGTTATCTAGTACCCATAACACAAGCTTTGAATAGCTTACTTTGGGGCTAGATAGTGCTGTGTGGATTGTCCAGCATTATTTATTTATTTATTTATTCATTTAAGTAATAAAAAAACGGGCTCTGATAACAAGTTGGTCGGTATTCTTCAAACTCGATCGGTAATGCTACACTACAGACAATTCTGCCACTTCTTGTTTGTTTACTAGTTTCTTTCGAAAACAGTGTCGTCATAGGGTTATTTAGACAACTGAAGATAAACTAAAATAATTTAGCCAGACACTATTTCATATATTACACATTTTATGTAAGTCTTGTTCATAGTTTTGTATACTGTCCACTGGCAGTTTTAAAGTACCGTGGGGGAGCATGGTTGTGGTTGTTGTCTAAATGCTTAACTTCTCCATTTAAATCCAGGTTCACTTTTCCTTTGCACCCACTTTTATTTTTAGAACAATAATAATTCCTAGTGTTTCCACTCTGGTAGTACGTGTAGTTGTCCATCATCAGAAGCTGTTTGCGTTTATTCGACGGAATAAACACATAATCTGCAAAATGTATTTTCTTAAAAATCAAAAATCTATCAACATTAGCATGAGAAAGTCCTCTGGTGGTGGTGGTGGATAGTAGACACAAGCCACCCATACGAATGTGTCTTCGCTTTACCTTGACCCATAGTCTCGTTCGTTAATAAGTTTTAAATATTATCTATACAATACAATACAATAATAATTTATTTGCGAAACACAGGTTAAAGGGTGACACATATTGTAGGTAAGCTCAGCCCAGTTCTACTTAAAAGCATGCAAAAATTTTAATGTCTATTTAACAATTAGATACAAGTATTATTTAAAATGTCAACATAATTATCATAATCAATAAAATTAACTTAATCCAATTCGTCAAGCAGAAATTCGTTAATACTATAGTATACTTTTTCTATTTAAAACTTACTCAACCTACTTTTATATATATATGTTTATAGTAGTAGCGTCTTTAATAAAAGTAGGTAGTTTATTATAAATTCGAGGAGCCATGCAGAAGATACTCTTGCTGAACATAGCCGTTTTACTGGGAGGACAAACCGATTTTATTTGTTAACCTATTGCTACTAAATGATTTTCTATTATTCGTTTATTTACAAAAATGATCTTTCTTCACAAGAAAACTCCGATGCATCAAGTAACACCAGTAAAACTATTTCTCATTTATTTTGTGGAATTTCGGACCTAGTAAGTTTAACACGAATAAAAAAATAATCAGTGGTCACATACATTTAGGCCTCCCGCCCACAGGCGCGTCCGGACGCGCGATCTGGTTTGTCATGTTGTAACACGCAATGTAACTGTGACATTTACGTTTTACATTGCGTGTTATAAAGTATGCATTTACAAAAAACTAAGTGAGGTAAATAAAAATAAAGTCAAAGCATAATTGTATTTAATGATAGTAAAATGGCCGTCAACAATAAGCATATTAATATGACCAGAGTATGAGAGAGAGAGAGCGAACTTTGTTAGGAATTAGAGAGATATTATCATGTTTCGTATGTGTGCTTAGTGGTACATAATGATTTTGTATAACTGATTCCCCTCGTGGATCGCATACAAATTTTTGAGATTCGACGTCGAATTAGAGACGAAGATGTTGATATAATCGCGAGGCTTAAAATTAGCTGTAAT
Source organism: Plemyria rubiginata (assembly GCA_963576535.1). NCBI lineage: Eukaryota > Metazoa > Arthropoda > Insecta > Lepidoptera > Geometridae > Plemyria > Plemyria rubiginata. Next base: position 2,669,748 of record OY754914.1, on the reverse strand, counting down.
TAAAAAACTCAAGTACCTACTACTGACTTTAAGGTAAGTTTAAGGAGACTACTGTCTAAAATACAGGTAACGCTTTTCCAGGAGACAAACTTTAGTATGGATCACTTTTATAAATATAATATTCTATTAATTTTCATTTTATTAGTTTGATATACTTTCCATCGTGTAATTTCACGTACGGCGGCGGCTCGTGGTTGTGACAACTATCTAATTTCACTACTTTTCCATCGGAATCCAGTTTGACTTTGGCTTTGCACCCAAAGCCTTTCTTAGAGCAATAATAGTGACGCGTTTGTCCCATTTGGGAATAAGTGTAGTTGTGCAGCATCAAAAGTTGTTTACCCTTACCAGACGGCACAAACACATAATCTGAAAATATTAATATCTGATAATATTATCTGTCTTCATAATATTGTCGACCTCAGTGGCGCAGCGGGCGAGAGTCCGCCTGCGACGCAAGAGGTTATGGGTTCGACTCCCGCCTCGGAACAAATTTGTGTACGATCTGTAGAAATTTGTTCTGTTGGTCTGGGTGTTTTCTATGTATATCTAATAAAAAGTATCTATCTATGTAAGTACATAAAGTATTAAATATATCAGTTATCTACTACCCATAACACAAGCTTTGAGTAGCTTACTTTGGGGCTTAGATGGTGCTATGTGGATTGTCCAGCAAATTTAATTTTTTAATCGTTATTTTTTTTTTATTGTTATTTAGAGGTTATGGTCCCACTGCTGGGCAAGGCCTCCCTTCCTTGTTTCCACTCTTCACGATTTAACTAATGTCATAACTTTTTGGGGAGAACTTGTATTTGATCAAAACCAAATCAAAATGAAATTTTTAATGAGTCTTTGTATGTCATTCTCCAATTTCTTTTGTATGCGATTTTTCATAACATTCAGTGATTTTAGTTTTTCAACAATGTTGAAACGCGTAAACGAGAAGTTTTATGAAAAATTTCTAAACTTCATAGTTTTGCTCGGAATAATAAAATATTACTGAGTTCAGATATTTCATTACATTATTATTAAATTACATTGTTACAGTTATACAGTTCTACAAAAAATGTTTGGTTCTTGTTCATAATCCTTGCCATTTTATAGCGGCTCTATACAGGGTTACAGGAAAAATCGTGCTAGATCCGTTAAGGGCGTGGAGTACCCATCATTTCTGACTTATTTCACTATGAAACACCCTACCCTAAACATAACCCTTTTCAAGCAATTCGACTTTTAATTTTTTTATTGAAAATTTTGTGCACCTTAATTATTATTATTATTGCATTTTTACATGTGTAATAAGATGCTTTAGGATGTCAATCATTAAAATAGTGCATAAGTTAATTGAATAGACCGTAGTAGACAAGTGAAAGTTAAGAAATAAGAAAAAATACTAGAAAGTTTATTTTTCTCTAAGGGATATCTAAAAAAAATATTATGGCAATTGTTTGTGAAATAAGTCAGAAATGATGGGTACTCCACGTCCTTAACGGATCTAGCACGATTTTTCCTGTAACCCTGTATACACTCGAGAGCATAGAAATCGCACATAGGGTAATTTTCCTGCATTTTGATTTCGACACTTGTTTTTTTTTTAATTACAGATCGGTTGCAAATATAACTTAAATTAAATAAAAGTACACACTGTTAGCTTCCTAAAAACCCATAATGTCTGGTCTTGATCTTCCAAATCATACCAGTGGCGGCATAACAATGGAATGGCCTAAATTCGCTCGTTTCAGGTAGCGCGGGTTGTGGGACTTTGAGCAGGTATAAAACGATAAGGGATGATTGAAATGACATCATTTGCATACCAACACCCAGTCAGAAAGGTCCTTTAACGAATACGTCATCTCTCTAAACAAAAAAATGGATACCACACCAGAAGCAGCGTCTCAAGTGGTTGCACTAATCGAAGCTGGACAGAACCAAAGTCAAGTGGCTCGTCAATTAAATTTGAGCAGATATGCTGTTCGACGTGTATACCAGCGATATCAGCAAACTGGTGGCTATACCAGGCGACCAGGAACAGGCCCAAAACGTGCGACAACACAGCGCGATGACCGTTTTCTTGTGAATACATCACTACGAAATCGCCGGTTGAATGCAGTTCAACTCGGACAGCAGCTCCAGGAAGTTAGAGAAGTGGAAGTCAGTCGGTGGACGGTTAGAAGAAGACTAGCCGAAGGAGGTCTGACAGCGCACAGACCAGCAACTGGCCCAAAATTAACCCCAGCGCACAGACAAGCACGCCTTCAGTTTGCTCGAAATCACGTTAATTGGACTATGGATCAATGGCAGGCAGTCCTCTTCTCCGACGAATGCAGGATGTGTCTCCATGGTAACGACGGACGGGGTAGAGTTTACCGAAGACCCGGTGAGCGTTTTGCTCAATGCTGCATCTCCGAACGGGTCGCATACGGCGGTGGTTCGTGTATGTTCTGGGGAGGCATTTCACTGGAAGCGAAAACCGAACTTGTCTTCATCACAGGGCCCGATACCGACCGTCGATCGCGTGGATTGACTTCCCAACGTTACGTCGAGGAGATCCTGCAAGAGCATGTTGTGCCCTTTTCGGGATTTATCGGCGAAAACTTCGTTTTTATGCAGGACAACGCTAGACCACACACCGCTGCTATAGTACGCCAGTACTTGGAGGAGGTTGAAGTACTCGTTATTGAGTGGCCTGCTCGAAGCCCAGATCTCAATCCCATTGAGCACTTATGGGACGAACTAAAGAAACGAGTAAGAGCCAGAAACGCAGTGCCTACGAGTCTCAGAGAGCTCCAAACCGCGATCAAGGAAGAATGGGACAGCATACCGCATGATTTCGTAAAAAAATAGATTTTTTCAATGAAACATCGAATGGAAGCTGTTATTCAGGCTAGGGGAGGCAATACCTCGTATTAATAAATCGTTACATTCACAAATTTATTGTTTTTTTATCCTTTTATACCTGCTCAAAGTCCCACAACCCGCGCTACCTGAAACGAGCGAATTTAGGCCATTCCATTGTTAAGCCGCCACTGCTATGATTTGGAAGGTCCAGGCCAGACATTATGGGTTTTTAGGAAGCTAACAGTGTGTACTTAAATTTAATTTAAGCTATATTTGCAACCAATCTTTAATTAAAATAAAAACAAGTGTCGAAATCAAAATGCAGGAAAATTACCCTATGTGCGATTTCTATGCTCTCGAGTGTAGTATATTCGTCTTTGTCACTTTTATGCCAACGAAAAGAGACATAAGACAGAAATAAGTATGTTGCTACATATTGGTCCGATAAGCACAGCTGGAGCGCACAGTGACCAATATGAACAAGAGAGTTAAAATTTAACATTTAAAATACTTTCCAGCAGGAGTTTTAACGTAAAGTGTTGGTTCGTCGCTGTGACAGCTATCTACTTGCATTAGTTTTCCATCTGAGTCCAGTTTGACTGTGGCTTTGCACCCAGAGACCCTCTTAGAACAGTTAGTAAGACGAGTTCGACCCGTTTGGGAATACGTGTATTTGATCAGCATCAACAGTGGTTTGTCCTTACGACGACATAAACACATAATCTGAAATATTTTCAGATAATAAAATTTTATATTTTACAGTAGGATCTCCGTTAAAGTAATACTAGAAACAAAAATTGTCTAGTGCTCTTTCAGTGTCTCTAACTTCTCTTACGGCCGGTTCCTGAAAGCTCGATCAACACTAATCGGCTGTCAAGTCACTTGCTATTTCATCTTTTACTTTAAATTAGATAGAGATAGCAAGTGACTCGACAGCCGATTAGTGTTGATCGAGCTTTCAGGAACCGGGTGTTTGTTAGTCTTTATTTTTGGTATCTATTTTTATATGAAAGAACAATATTTATTTGTCACACAAAATACATATGATAAGGAAAAACGCTTTTAATTACGTACTAGGAGTCCATGCTAGTAGAGATGAGATAGTGTACAATAAATTGATGAAGAGTTAGTCTTCCAGTGCGACAAACAGTGCGACGGCCATATGCTTCTGTTATCAGAAGCATAATATGGCCGTAATGCGTATGCCTTAATTATTTAAGGCATACGAAGAATCTTGTTCAGAAGCTGTTTATGAGCTAAGGGCTCTTAATGGAAGTAATACGGAGCAAGCAAGCAACAACAAAAACTACTTACTTTTTTATTCATAATCCCTTCCATTTTATAGCGGCTCTATAGAGTATTTTGGTCACTGTCACTTTCATGCCAACGAAAAGAGACAGCAACTGACTTATTGGTCTGATAAGTTAATGGCGCGCTCAGCGACCATTATGAATAAGGACCTTACAAATTAACATTTCAAATACTTTCCAGTAGAAGTTTTAACGTAAACCGGTGGTTCGTGGTTATGCGTAAAAACAACTTTCTCGATTTTCGTTCCACACGCAGCCAACCTTACTCGGGCTTTGCACTTTTGACTTGCTCTTCGGGAACAATAAAAGCTTCCAGATTTTTTTTCACGCCAATAGGTGTACTTGTTCAACATCAAGAGATTGTTACCCCTTTTCGTCGGTATGAACTCGAACTCTAAAAAAATACTCAATACATTTACTGCTTGCACAGACTTGTTTCGTTTAGGTACAAGCATTCGTGGTTGCAGTGTTAGTGCAAAGGAAATGCGGAGGCATTTTGCCCTTAAACAAGAAGATTTATTAAAAAATAAAAAAAACCCGAGTGCCCAAACTAAAAGTATGTATGTAGGTAAATAAGATAATGTTTTAAATTTGGTACTTTTTAATATTGAAATCCATTCTTCAGTCTTGACGAATGATAAAAATGTAATGGTCGCAGACAGTCGGAGGCTCGTGTACCTATGTCCTAGCAGATTAATGACGCCTGTGGTTGTATAACAAATTTTGATCACTTTGGGGTTACCAGCAATCACATTTTTTTTATAACAAAACTCTTCATATCTTCGAAATGGCTTCATCGATTTTGATGCGGTTTTTTCTAAACGATTTGTATGGCCATAGAGAAGGTTTTATGGTATATTTTAGTATCACTCATGGCCTAGTTCGCTAAAGTGACTTAACGAATTTTGCATTCTGGTTTTGTCTTTGAGGGTTTACTTTAAATCAAAAACTAATACATTATTTGAAAACACTTTATCACTCTCTTGATTTTGATACCCATATTGCTATGATAGCGAAAAGATTTTTTTTAATGTAAGAGAATATCGCTCCTGCTTTCCTTCCCACGTGCCTTTTAGGGTTTTTTTATTCTAAGGACACTTGGGAAGTTGCGACGAATCTATCGATACCAGAATCATCAAAATCCATCCAGCCGTTTGGTTGCTACGTGGTAATAAAGGAAATATCGAAGGAAGGATACATAAATACATGCATACATGGATAGATACACGCCAAACACATAACCCTCGGCACTCGGGTAAAAAGGTGTTAGTCTATGAACCTAAGGCTTTTTTTAGTTTAGGGCTTGTATAATTATGTTCAAAATACTTATTCCCATAGTTATGTACCTAATATCTATATCTACACTTATATTATAATGTAGCTTTATATTATTACTAACTGATCCCGCGGCTTTCCTCACGATCGTTTACTTTGAAAGAAAGAAAAGAAAGAAAATACATTTATTTTGGACACACACAATACATACACTTATAATAATTAAAACAAGAAAATACAATAAAAACATTAACAGAAGCACGACAGAAAAGTAAACACGAGAAGACAAAGAAGAACAATTTTAGGATAAAAACAGTAAGTAGAATAAACAGGAAAAGTAGAAATAAAAACAGAGAAGGACGTGTGTAGATAGGTGGAAGGTACAAATCAGCTCGTGCCAAGTGCATGTACGCGCGATCCAAAACAGGCCCCATCTCAGCTTATTGCCGCTCCACAAGTGAAGCGGCGCTGGTTTTCAGATGGGACCTAGCGGCGCTGGTTTTCAGATGGGACCTATGAAATGATGGGACTTTGAAAATTTCATACAAGCTTTCATCCCCTATTTTATCCCCTTGGGGGTAGAATTGATCAAAATCCTTTCTTAGCGGATGCCTACGTCATAACATCTACCTGCATGCCAAATTTCAGCCCGATCCGTCCATTGGTTTGGGCTGTGCGTTGATAGATCACTATGTCAGTCAGTCAGTCAACTTTGAGTTATATATATTTAGATGAGGAAATATTTGTATTTTTGTAAGAGGCTCAAAATCGACTGTTCCGATTATAAAATTCTTTCACCATTAGAATAATAAAAGATTACTTCTTGATTTTTTTTATCGGACGATCCATTCAAAGGATATTAAAAATTTAAAAACTTTAGTTCGCTTTAAAAGCGTGAAAATCTATGTGTAATTCTAAGTTTATCCTAAAATGTAAAAAAATGTATGTCCACACACACACATGCAAAGCTGGGACAGACCGCTAGTGTTTTAAAATAAACAAACCAATCTAAGTTCTTTTGTATTTATATTTATTGGAAATGCACTTGAAACAAAAACAATAAAAGAAAACAGTCATAATTATAAGTAACACTCAATATGCACACAATAATCATTAACTAGAAATGTACGTACAGTCGACCGGACTATCTATAAACAATAAATAACCCTATTCGATCGCTGTCACTACCAGAAGCCGCGGTCCGATTACGCTAATGTATGTCTGGCTATCGAGATGGCTTTCAGTTTGGCATTGGATTCCCATCCATCCAAGGAATTTAGCATCCATCACAAGGAATTTAGATGCTAGATCCATCCATTATGTTGCTATTACACTATGGCAATCAAATGCTCTCGTCAGATACATTCCTTGATCAAATGTCAAACTGAAAGCCATCTCGATAGCAAGACATTAGCGCGATCGTACAGCAGGACGGAAGCCACCACCACTGCAGGTGCTAATGCTGTGCCTACGACTTATTCTATAAATTACTAGTTGCGCCCCGCGGTTTAACCCGCGCTTATTTAAATCCCGGTATTCCCACGGGATAAAAAGTAGCCTATGTGTTATTCCAGTTTTCGCGTTTATAATATTAGTAGGATTAGAGGTAATAAAAAAACAGACAGCATTCGCTGTGCTTTCTTCAAATAGTAAATATATTGTCGGTAATTGCTCAACATTTAACATACTGTCCACTGGCCAATTTAATGTACCGCGGCGGTTCATGGTTGTGACAGCTATCAACTTTCAGTACTTTACTATTAGAATCCAGTTTTACTTTGCCTTTGCAGCCACTTGCATTTTTAGAACAATAGAAGTTGCCAGTGCGTCTCATTTGGCAATACGTGTAGTTATTCATCATCAACAGCTGTTTACCTTTACCCGTCGGAATGAACTCATATTCTGCAAAATATATTTATTACAAACTGTCTACTAGTTTTATTTCGCGGTTTTTTGGCAAGGTTACCGAAATGAAACAACAAAAGTTAAATAAAAATGTATTTTTTGTTGTAAGTAAATAACCTTCGCAGCAGACAAGTGCGAGCGAGCAGAGATACCTAAGCGGTTGTTTTTTTATACAACTTGGTGATGGAACTATTATTTATTATTGAAGTATACAGACGTATACTTCAATTAGGTCAATACGAAGCTTGTCATGTGCCTCATGTGCTTTTTTTTTTAACTTAATAGACCGTTCTTTGGCTACGATATCGCCTGGTCGTAAGCGACGATTTAGGTGACGATGTAGCCGACGATGGAACAGAACGGTCCAGAAGACACCTATTCACTCTTGCCTGTAATATTAGTTCGGCAACCACACTCTTGCTGCGAACCGAAACACGCAGCAACCCATGCAGCGTTACGGCAGAAATGGGTTGGTGATAGGTGAAGTACTAAGAACGAGCCCTTAACAAAGAGCTCTATTGGGATTGTGGAGTACCTAGTAACTATGCTAGCAAATATGTTTTACATAAAATACTTATTTACCAAAATATGACTAAAAAAAATGTGTAAATTATTCATAAACCATAAATTACCGTTTAATTAACGGTTTCTTGTATTCTTTACTTATTAACTTACACTTTGAGATACTTCCCATTAGCAGTTTTGATGTACCGTGGTGGAGCATGGTTATGATCTTGCTCGGCTTTCAAGATCGCTCCACACTTGTCTAGTTTTACCTTTGCCCTGCAAGAAGAGCCCCAATAGCTGGAGCAGTAGTAGGTATTGCTGTTATTCATTTGGACATACGTGAAGTGGTTCATCATTATCATCTGTTTTCCTCTTCGAGTTGGAATAAATATATATGCTGTAACAAAAGACAATTTAGTTTTTATACGTTATCCGACAGAGAATCTTTGTGCGAAAGAAAGAGGAGGACGATGTGCGAAACGTAGCTGGCAAGCATTGGATGTGAAGAGCTGAAGACTGGCCTCAGTGGCATGTCTTGGGAGAGACCTATGTCCAACAGTGGACTAACATAGGTTGTTGTTAATTGTGATGATGATGGTGTTTACACCTGAGGATATTTCAAAGATTGTATCTATTATGTCCCTTAAGTTGTTATTCGAGTGGGATCTGAATCCACAATCATCCTCTTGATAGATAAAAACGATCTTTATAATTATCATTAGTACCTAACAATTGTTGCTTACGCTTATGTACTTACAAATCATTATTACTTTTATGTTTTTATTATGTGGAATTCGAGGGCCGAAGCGAAGTGACATTTTGTGTGAGTTCGTGTCCTAGAAATTTCGAACCCTCGTATGTGTTATTAAGAACCTTTATTGTTTCCCTGCTAAAAAAAGCATTCCCTTATTTTTGTCAACGGTTTGAATATAATAAAAAAATTACACATAGGTAGGTCGCGAATAAATAAAATAGGTTGAAGTCTTAGCTAGTATAGTTTATTTAAGTATAGGTAATAATTTTATTGCAGTGTAACAATTGTTTTAGTGGAAATACAAGTTCGTATTAAAAACTATGGAAGTAGCCTAGTCAACGTAATTCATATTATTTATCTATAGTTTAAAGCTTAGTAACGAACCATTATACAGCCTACGTAGCTCAGTTGGTAGTAGCTCTGCCTTCTGCGCCGTAGGTCGTGGGTTCGATTCCCACCGTGAACAAACGTTTGTGTGATGAATACAGATGTTTGTTCTCTGTCTGGGTGTTATATAATAATATTATAAGTATGTATTTACAAAAAAAAAAGTATATAAGTAGTATATCAGCTATCTGGTTCCCATATCACAAGCATAAGCTTAGTTTGGGGCTAGATAGTGCTGTGTGGAAAGTCCACCAATATTTATTTTATTTTATTTATTTTTATTATGAATACTAGAAATAACGTATACCTATAGGTGCTATTTTAAACAAAGGTCGTTGTAGGCATATTACGCTATCCTAATCTTACATACTCTCCTGTAAAAGTTTTTAAGTATCTTGGTGGTTCGTGGGAATGAGTGTAATCAGCTGACAAGATAACCCCACTGGAATTCAATTTTAGTTTAGCTTTGCATCCAGAACCATGTTTAGAGCAGTAGTAGTGCCCGTGATTTCCGATCTGGCAATACGTGTATTTATTTATCATCAATAGATACCTTCCTTTACCTGTTGGAATAAGCTCGTAATCTGCAACAAATTATATGATTACCATTGTATAATATAAACTAATAAATAGGTATACCTAACTAATAAATAGGTATACCTATGTACCTAGTATACAACTACTAAGTAATGTCAAAATTGTTCTTCCTTGCATGTCTAGCAGTGGACTTCTTTAAGCTGATGATGTAATCAGGTCAAATGTAATAAAAAACAAACTAACCAAACCAATAATATTTGTAACCGTTATTTTTGAATGACAATTTAGTTATTTTTATTTTTCTTTGTATAAAACTAATTATTACCCACCCAATTTTTTGTGAGCCAAAGAGCACCGATGGTCTAGTGGGAGTGACCCCGCCTTCCGATCGTAAGGTCGCAGGTTCGAATCTGGTCGTGCACCAATGGATTTTTCTATCGAAAAATTTATGTGCGCAATGCCAGTGCTTTTAAACGGTGAAGGAAAACATCGTGAGGAAACCAGTTGGTATTCTAACAGCGGCGATGGGCTTGCAACCTGTCACGTATGGAATACTAACTACTGCAAAATGTGGGTATGTGCCAAATATAATGTTTGAACGTACCTCTGACTACCCCCCTTAGACATCCTCAAAGAATCTTGAATTAGTACCTACTTGGTACTGGGAGATCTGAAGGGATATCTACCGTGCCTGGGGATCAAAGTCGTGAAGCTGTTTCTGTTTTTTTTTTAATTTTTTGTCATTGTTATTTTATATTACTTACATAATATTTAAATTGATCATTTTCATTGTATGTTTTCTGACGTAACTCTAATTGGCGTAGTAAGTAATTGGTTATGTCACCGTGTTAAAAGTTAATAAATAAATAAAGTAGTCAGAAAACGAAGTTATTAGTTAGTTATTTGATTTTTTATTTAGAATGGGTCTAAGGGACTTGAAGGAATGGCAGGCAGAAATCAGTAGACAATGTATACAGGACCCTAGAAACCACACATATTAAAACAATAATATTCATAAAAAATATATAAACATAATTAAATTAAGCGACTAAATACTCGCTTATGTTTATTAATAGCCTTGTATTTGTTCACCAATTTACAAGTTTGAGTAAAAAGATTAAGCTCTCAGAAATAAAATAAAAGCTACGCTACATTAACCTAACGAAAACTGGATGTGTTAAATAGAAAAATCATAATTAAAGACTCAACTTATTACTGCAAAACTTATGTACTTCCATAAAAACTAAAAACATTTTATTTTTCTTAGCGGAACTAAAAGCGGGGTTTAGAATGGTTTAAGAATGGATCCTTAAAGCTCTCTTCGTGGAATCGGTCGCTAGATGATTTGAGGATGTAATGTAACTTAGGACTAAGTTTGCTTTTCGCCGCAACTTGTAATTATCGCTTGGCCTAGCTAGTATTGTCACAAAAGACCAAATGAACACTTACTCTAAGATACTTTAATCCACTCTCCGGAACAAGTCTTCTTATAAATCGGTGGGGCATGGTTGTGGACACCATGAGCTGACTCGATGGAAGTATCAGCTCCTAGTTTAAGACGAGCCTTGCACCCCGACTGTCTCTTTGAGCAGTAGTACCTCTTGCTATTCTGATTGTGCGAGTAGGTGTGCCCCATCCACATCAGAAGATGTCCTTTTCGAGTCTGTATGAGCACATATTCTGGAACATTACAATAATGTGGTAGGTATATATCCTGGAACATTACAATAATGTAGTAGGTATAATTTTACCAGGTTTTTATTTCATTTATCCTCCTGGATAAACTTTCAACATAAACTTGACCAAAAACTTTCAACATAGTCTGCAATTAATACTTTTGGCGTTTTGTTTACAAAACCATAAGCAGCACTGAATATATCGACAAAATTTAGGAGACTTATATGAGCCGCTTCAATAGGTCCATTGCGGATCGGATCGGAAATTGCCAAAGGCGTGGTGAAGTTTTTGCAAGAAGATTTTACTTTATTTAATTTTACTTGAACACCTGATATGTTTTTCAGTGCCCTCCCAAAAAAAGCATATGGTTCGTAGATAATTTTATTTGAATAATTTAATCGACTGGTGTCGGTCTGTAGATCAACGATATCGTGAGGATCATTGGTGAGGCAAGCGCAGTACGGGCGGGTAGCACAAACAATTAGAGGTCCAGGAGGCCTTACATTGGCATGACATTTTACCCGCCACGACGCCATACTGACCGTACTTAAAGTAAAGAAAAAAGATTTTTATTTTTCCTATAAAACCTTTGACATCTGTACGGACACTAACTCCCACCCTAGGAATATTCTGTGTTGTGGGTAGTTAGTTACTTACGTAATGTTGAAACAATAACCCACGGTTTCGAAAACTCGATCAACACTAATCGGCTGACAAGTCACTTGCTATCTCTATCTAATTCGAAGTAAAAGTTGAAATAGCAAGTGACTTGGCGGCCGATTAGTGTTGATCGAGCTTTCAGAATCCGGGGGTTAAAGTTTGATAATACGTTAAACAAGTGTGCAAAATTTTCAGATAAAAAATTAAATTGCAGAAAAGTAAATAAAGTAGGGTAACAAAGACTCTGCTGGGTAAAGTTGGACTGCAACCGATCATGATGATTTATGCTATCTTAATGTACTCTCCGCTAGATAACCTCGTGTACAGGGGTGGCGCATGAGTATGGATGCCTTTAGACGATTCTATTTTCCCATTGACTCCAAGTTTAATGCCAGCCTTGCAGCCCGACAAGTTTCTTGAGCAGTAGTATCGTCTACCGTTGTGGTCTTGAGCGTACGTATATCCATTCCACATCAATAGATGTTTTCCCTTTTTGGTTGGAATCAGTTCATAATCTGAAACGTAACACATTATACCCTAACTTTTACCATCGATAAATCTCCAGTTTATATATTACTAGCGACCCGCCCGCGCGCCCCTGCTTCGCACGGGTGCACATATCATGCATGTATTATACATATAAACCTTCCTCTTGAATCACTCTATCTATTAAAAAAACCGCATCAAAATCCGTTGCGTAGTTTTAAAGATTTAAGTATGCATAGGGACATGGGGATATAGGGACAGGGAAAGCGACTTTGTTTTATACTATGTAGTGATAAATAATGTATTTTAATGCATTAAATGAAACACAAAATTTTTTGAATAAATTGAGTTCTTATTAAGCAACATCACCATCACATCCTTTTTTTTTTGTTTGACGCTGGGAAAATGCATTACGCATGCATTCCCACCTATTGGAGGATGGGGGGATATGTTCTACCAGATCTCATTTGGTCCAGGCTCCAATGGATTATCCTACTTTAACATACTCTCCACTAAAAGTTCTGGTGTATACCGGTGGCGCATGAGTATGTATTCCTTCAAACGATTCGATGCAACCATTGTTATTTAATTTAAGGCGAGCTTTACAACCAATCGTTTGCTTGGAGCAGTTGTACCTTCTCGAGTAATGGACCTGAGAGTAGGTGTATTTATTCCACATCAGAAGATGCTTTCCTTTTTTAGTTGGTATCAGTTGGTATTCTGAAATATAAATATATAATGGATAGTAGAAGGAAAGAAAGAAAACATATTTATTTGTACACTAAGTACTAAGATTCTAAATATAATACTAAAAAAACATATTTAATCTAATAAAAAAATCTAAGAGCTGCAAAAGGGACCCTAACTCAGCGTGATTCGTCGGCTAGCAAAAGCGACTATCGCTGGTTTTCTACAACAGGGCCGTACAGTGATGCCACGGACAATATACAATTATTATAAAAAAATATAAAAGAGAACGCCAACACCAGAAAATTTGCACAAATGTAAAATTAATAATATGAATGTTAAGGTTTAAAATTAACATAATTAAATGAGGCAAACAAAGTAATACATAAGTAGGTACATGAAAAATAAATTAAAGCGTTGAAATGTACGACGAAGCACTAACTGTGAAACCAAGAGCGAGGAAAAAAATGTTTCATCTTTAGCAGCTGTTTTTTTAAATATGTCATTGCAACTGTATATTTATATCAACGAGCTGTATATTTACCTAAAAGGCAGTCTATAGTATATTTAATTATGTTTGTTTCGTGTTTGTGACCAAAAGGACTTTATTACTTCCAAAAAGTGAACCACGTGCAAACCACAACATGTAGATGTTAAAAAAATACCAGCATTCAATTTTCTTGCTCAATTGATTGACTGAATTCAATCCAATTCAGGAACTATAAGCAGGAAGTCTTAAGACCTCGAAACTAACATTAAATTTTTTACGGAAAGTGAGATTCAGCTTTGTCTTACAATAGGTACTTAAGCCAAATATTTTAAATTGGTTCAAATTAATATTTTTTTATAAAAACTGGTTAGTAATTAGAGGGTTTGGTATAAGAAAGACCATAGATCTGTTTCAATTATATTTTTAATTATTAGGAATAATAACATTTTCAAAACAATGTAAAATTATAAAAACTAATATTACAGAAACAGCATCACTCATTTGATTCTTGATCAAATTGATATACATGATTTAGATTTTTTTTAATAAGTAGATACTTAATACATATCGGATTGTTTTCATAATTAGGTACTTAGTGTGTTGTTGAATATGAAATAATTGATTGCATTAAAAATTAATCAAGGTTGACGTAATATGAGATCTTCAAAAACATTGAATTGTGATAGGAATTGTTTTAGCCGACTTTAAGCATTTGTCCAGTGTAGGTCCTGGCGTAAACTGGTGGGGGGTGATGATGTTTGCCAGAGGCCGACTCTACTTTTCCATCCACCCCCAGTTTCAGACGAGCTTTGCACACACTCGTCCGCTCGGAGCAGTAATATTGTCTGTCATAATAGTCTTGCGAATAAGTGTATTGCCTCCACATTAGCAGATATCCTCCTTTACCTTTCCAAGACGGTTTTAATTCATAAAACTCTGTAAAACATAATATTTGAAAATAATATAACGTATGTTTTATATTTTCATTTATTTTACGAGAACTATAAGTATATTAAATTATTAAAACTGTGCCATCATTTTCAACACAGCCTACCAGCAAGTAGAGTTCATACACTAAAAAAGTAAACAATTTCATCTCAATCTCAATCTCTACGTGTAAGTGCATAATAGGTACGTTATTTCAAAGTAAGCCAATATTTTCTGAAAACTATTATTTATTGTAAAGTATTATAACAAGTTGATAAAAAATAAAACATCTTAAAAGGCCGTTTCCGGCCTTTTAAGATAAGCAACGCCTCTGGTATTGCAGGTGTCTATGGTCGACGGTGACCACTTTCCATCAGGTGGCCCGTATGCTCGTTTGCCAGCTTTGGCACATAAAAATTATAGGTACTTAAAGATATTGAAACAACAATAACGAATTTAAAACAACAAAATATGGTATGGCCTAAATGTGGTGGATTAAGCAGATGACCCATCTGTTGTTAGGTGGTAGCCATCACCTTTTTTTAATAGACCAGAATGTAGTATGTACTTAAGTAAATAAAGTTTCATCTCCTGCTTTACTATTATTATTCGGAGACTTTGGTCAATATCGAGCAGAACTTGAGCAGGACAATAGCTCAATGAGATTTACCCTGCACGGAAATAATTGTCGCCGGAATTATTTTTCGGCCGAGAATTTTTTTTTCAATAATATTATTTGGAATTAAATAAATACGTGCTTGAATAAACAATAATGTCTTCTCTCAATATTATTCTTAGTTTATTTACTTACTAGAAACAAAACAGTTTTTTAGTAGAAGTATTTTTGTGTCTTGTGTGGAAAAAACTATAACTGCCTTTAAATAAAATGTATGTGTGTCTTAATATGATAGAAACATATTTTAATCCAAGAACTTCTTAGTACCTATTTAACAAAAAGTGCACCATTTTATGAAACTAAACATTAAAAACATGTTAACTAGAAAATTTATTCTTAAAATGAAATCGCAACTCTCTTTGATTTGACTATTTTCACGGATTCTTAATAATACTTCTTAAAAACTATTATTTTTGTGCGGAGAACCGAATGTTGTGAACTAAAATTATTTTTTTTGTACCAATAGTTTCAGACATGTGTGACAAAATGTTCAACTTAAAATTCTCTAAAATATAGTTTATTTACAAGTATGTAAATACGAAAAGAAGAAAAAAATACAAAAATACATGATTTGACAATTTATTAACTATCAGTATCGTAATTTGATAGAACCAAATATTGTTTTCCCCATATACGAATCACGGAAATTCTTGACCAATAAATATTTCTTCATTAGATACAACGGTGTCATTTCACTACACCCCCCAGAAACATATAAATTTCGATGAATTTCTATATCTAAAACTTCATTAAGTAATTTGAGAATTGAAGTTTCTAGATGTAAACATGATTTCCTTATGCGAAGACTTATACTGCTTTCTTATTATAAAAATATAGAATAATAATATAAATTAGAATATTATGTTTTCCCCATATATGAATCACGGAATGCATTGACCAATATACCTATATATTCTTACATCTATTTTTTTTTCTTCTGTTTACTTTCACAATACGTCCGGTGGAAGTCTCCTTATAATCAGGTGGGATGTGCAAGTGTTGGCCTGAAAATGACTCGATTAGTCCATCGATTCCCAGCTTGAGACGAGCTTTGCACTTTCCACTTTTATTAGTGCAATAGTATCTTCCGCCACCGTTATCGAAATACGTGAAATTTTTCCACCTTAAAAGTATTTTCCCCCTTTGCGACGGTAAGAAATCATAATCTGTAATAATACCCTGTTTGTTAAGAAACTTCCGACTTAAAAAGTAATCTATTCACATTAACACATTCATTAACAAAAATTAATTCATCTGACTCATACATAAATTTTAATTTATCATAAGTTTTATTTATATATCAAATGTGAAAGTTTGGATAGATGGATGTTTGTTACTCAATAACGCCAGAATGGCCGAAGGGGTCTTACGCAGAATCTTACGATTTGATTTGGTAAGTTACTTTGGGAAAATTGTTCCTGATGAGAAATAGCGTCGATTGAGACCAACATGTTTTTTTGACAAATGTAATTTTCCAAGCTGACTGTACATTTTTTCAAAAATCTGAATATGTGGTTGTTTTTTTCTTCAAAATAAACCTATAGTTGCCTAAGAACAAAACCTTCTAACTACAACAGAAAAGGTAGCTGCCTTCAATGTCGAAAAATTTTGTCCCACCCTGTATATAGTCTAGAATCTGTGTCGCGTCATACAAACTGGAATATAAAAGAAAGTGACTTGTTCTCTTTAGCAAATTAGTTATCTACTACGAATAAGTAGGATATTTACCTATCTCTAAGAGTAAAAAAAACAAATTCTAGAGGAAACAGTTTTTGTCATACGCTAATTAGACATCAAATAGGTATTTTAGTGACTCTTTTTTAAGCATTTTTTGTTATAATAAACATCTTACTGCTCAATAAAAATTGTTTATTAAAAAAAACCATAGCATTCATCAATACACAAAAAATAAGCAAATAGAGGAAATGTAGACTCTTAAAACTAAAAGCGTTGGTAAATGCTGTGTGGCAGTGGGGCAAATTATATTCTTCATTCTACTATTTTAAAAATATTACACGGGTACGCGTATTTACCTTTTTTTATTTTTCCGACGTTTCGGCTATGTTGCAATAGCCGCGGTCGCGGGCAGACTCTAAAAAAAGGTAAACACGCGATAAATACCCGTGTAATATTTTTAAAATAGTATGTGTAATGATCGCGAAAGTTTAAAAAATAAATATTCCTTCATTCTCTTTTTCCAAACAAGATACAGCAAATACGTCCTCAATAATGCTGTTGCGACTGCCCCTAGAGCTAGCGGATAGTGACATGTTTCCCGCAGATTCTCCCGTTGTACTGACGAAATTAAAATCACGGTTTTCACACTCGGTGAGATTTACCCTATTTTCACCATGTTCATTCTGGTCTTCACATAAACTCGCGGTTTGTGAGAGTGTTGGCCTGAAAATGACTCGATCTTCCCATCGGCTCCAATTTTGACACGAGCCTTGCAATGACCATTTTCATATAAGGTATTACTGCAGTAGAATATCCCGCCACCATTATCAACATACGTGTACTCTTTCCACCTTAAAAGCTTATGTCCTCGTTGCGATGGTATAAAATAATAATCTGTAAGAAAAATGCTTTCTTATTTAAATGAAATGAGGAATGGAACTATAGTAATTATAAAAAAGTAGTTTCTACAAAGCATAGTTTGGTGAGGATTCGAAACGGAAATAAAAGAATGCGTACATAGTTCTTCATATTTTTATTGCCTCATCTGCTCAGTCTAGATGTCCATATACAGAAAATATGTTCGGGCTGTTCGGGCTCAATCACCTAGGCACTGAATAATTTGAAAGACAATTTTTTTTCCTTAATAATTTTTGGTAAAAAAATGTTTTTTTTATTGTAATAAAATTAAGAAAGAAAATAATCGTTTATGTTAGAGGTAGAATAATAATAGAGTTCTTTGTGAAGGGCTCGTCCGGGAACGTACTACCACCACGCCTTTTCCTGCCGCCAAGCAGCTTTGCTGTGTTTCGGTATGACAAGTGTCAGTCAGTTTGAGAGAGTGGTTGTCGGTGTAATTACAGGCACACGAAGCTTAAAATCTGTCTCCCTCGAGTTGATAGACGCAGGGCAGTGCATCGAAGGAACGTTCCTATCGTGCGTGAACTACGAGGCAATGTTTGTTACAGGTGATGGTTACCACTTAACATCGGCTGGGCCATTTGCTTGTACCATCAACTAGGTGTATAAGTTAAAAATATAACACATTAATTGTTGTACGACAGGTGAACTTGTGTTTGAACCTACGACCATCAGAGAATGGAGTGGCTAGATCACCACTCTTGGTTTATTGACTACTGGTAGTGCCAAATGTAATGTTTATGTGGTCTATTTTTTAATATAATTTTGAAATTTGAATATTTGCTTAGTTTGAGAGTAGTCGACCAATATTGAATTATTGAAGTTTCACATAGTCACCAGGAGCGGCGACGACGTATTTCGGCGGCGGGTGATGGTGTTCTCCGCTCACCCTCACTATGAGGCCACTCGCCAGCTTCAAGCGAGCCTTACAACCAAATTTGCTCCTAGCTGAGCAGTAGTAATTCCCAGCGGTTTTCAAGTACATGTATCCTCTCCACATTAGCATACAATTCCCTTGTGCCCGCGCTTGATCGGTATAAACTTGAAATCTGTAAATGGTGCTTGTCCTTTGATTCATTTTCAAAACATGTTTCTGTACAATATTTTGGATAAATTGAAAATATCATTGTTACCATCATTTCAGTGTGTTTGCGATCTTTTCCAGGCAAATTAAGGATGATGGAGATTTCAAATAAACTTATCACGACGACAGTTAAATAATTTATCTCACTATCAATACATTAAAAAAAAACAAAGTTTGTACAATGGACGGTCTTACCGCTAAATAGCGATCTTTATACCAGACAACCTTGAATTAGTAATTCGGCTACAAGAAACAACGCTGTTTGGCGAAAGAAAAAGGCATGGCGGTAGTACTTCCCCGGAAGAACCCTTCACAAAAAGCTCTACTACTCCTAAAATGATGACGAATGGATCTCAGTTCGTTGCCATCACCTTATGGGTATTTATTTTTATATATGTTCCATTAGCAGCCTTAAAATATCTTGGAGGGTCGTGATGATGTGTTCCCTCTGCGACAAGAATGTTTCCATGAGCATCTAGTTTAAGGCGAGCCTTACACTTTGCTTGTGTCTGTTTTGAAGAACAGTAATACTTTCCGGTGATCTCAGAGTAGGTATACCCTTTCCACATTAGGAGATAATTGCCCTTGGCCGTTGGTATCAGAACGTAATCTGTAATTTTATTGTTTTATTACTACTCAAAGGATTAAGCTGTGTTCCGAAACAAAGCTACAAAACGAAATTTATTTTTATGTATGTATAGGTATAGATTTTTTACGAATATTAATGGATATTTTCACACAGATGTAGAAAGTATGAATGAAAGGAGATGAACGAAACAGGTGCATCAGGCGAGTGTGAATACGACTGTTAGGGGTGGACGTATCTCGATCAGATAACATGCGTTTTAGAGAATATCCCAGGTCAAGAGTACCCTAAACCGACGAGCATGTATAAGCAATATTATGAGAGAGAATGGAATAAATGACATAGGAACGGAACATGTGGACACACGTGGTGCCGCCTACACCTGTAGGATTTTACATGTTGTTTTACATTATAAAGCTAGATATAGCTAAAGCTGAGTGAGCTGAGAGCCTAGCTGAGCTAAAACTAACCAAAGATATGGGAACAGATAACTGATGGAATAGTTAACATTTGTATAAATACTTACCGTCTTACTTTGAACACTTGCAAAGAAAAATCATCAATGTTTATTTAACACGTTATCAGTGAGTATCAAAACCTACAGCGTAGAAGGAAGGCAAACTACTAAAATAAAAAAGGAAATTTCACAATTTTATTCTTTACTTAATTTAGTTAATTTATGGATAATATATTGTATATTATTATAATTAATAGGTCAAAAAATAATGGGTTGGACCCACGGAACAGATGTTGTACCTTATATCAAAATCAAGCCGTGATTAATTAGCCAACGCTAGAAGTCTATTGGCACTATTGCTATAATTCAAAATCCAACGGTATCTTGGCTTTGCTCTTCATTGTTTCAAACAAATTGCCTGCTTGAAGCAAGATGGCATTGTACTGAGCTTCGTCGAGCTTACCATCATCGAATTGTTCCTTAGCTTGTGATATAATGATGGCAATGGACTTCTTGCAATCATCTTCGTTCAACTCGTCGCTACTTTCGTCACTGATTTCGATAAGTTTATGTTTAACCACAATTTCTTCAACTTCCACATCCTCCTCCACTCCTTTATCTAAAACAATCACGAAATTAACATTCCGCATTTAAAATATATATAGATATATCTGATCAGCTCTGGGTATAAGCCTTCTCGTTGAATCTTAGAAAACCGACTTTTTATGGTACTGACACACGTGCTCAAAAATAAGCATGCTTATTTTGAGCATGCTCAAAAATCAACCGACGTACGAACAAATAAGCCTGCTTATTTACTAGCACGACCTGTTCACGCGTGCTTTTATTGAGCTAGGCCCGAAAAAAGCATGCTTTTAGCTCGAAAATAAGCACGTGTGTCAGTACCTTCACACCCATTTATATTGAAGGGTCTCCTGCTGATAAGAGCTTATAAATGTGAAAATTGTGATGCATGATGTTGCTCAATCATTCCAGAACGGCATAACGGATCTGGATGACATTTGGCACAAAGATAGATTTTAGTCTGGTTTAGGTTTTTTTTTCAATATTTGATTGATAGTCATTTGGCCACAATCTCACCTGATGGTAAGCGACGATGTGACCGACGATGGAGCAGAACGGGTACTCTAAACCCGTGGGAATACGGGGATTTAAAACAACGCGGGTTAAAGCTCGGGGCGCAGTTAGTGTTAAAAAAAAGTCAAACAGGAAATAGAAATAATAGTTTATTATGCCAACAGAATAACAAACCATGATGGAATACACAATTAAGTCAGTACCCCAAGTCTGAGTTTTGTTTTTTGCTTTCCGTATCGCCAGGCCGTTTTCGTACGGAGACTGCGCCTCTATCGAACGTGCTGAAAACTCACGAGTTTCGATACAAAAACAGCTAACTTGTTTTCTTTCAAATTTTTATAAATTTTCCATCTCCTATCGTAGCATATTTAGGTGGTTCATGAAAATGTCGGCCAACTACTTGCAGTATGGCCCCAGCGTTGTTCATTTTTAAAGAAACTTTACATCCTTTCCTTCTCAGAGAGGAGCAACAGAACTTTCCCCTATAATTGAGGGAATACGTATAATTTTGGTACATCAATATTTTACCGCCTCTATGCGTAGGTATGAGTGCATAATCTGTGGAGCCTGTGAACAGTGCAACGAGTGAGCAGGCAGAGCATAGCAGAAACAAAAGTTCATTCCATTTGAAACACTATTAAGACTATATTTATCTAATTTATTATCTAAATTACTCATAATACCTTACAGTTTTGAAATTGGAAAAAAATAGCGCACCTTCAATACATTTTTTATTATTTTCTTGTCAGCTCTAGATAGGGTACTGTTCTTGACTCACTGGTAGAAATTTAAACATTAAAGAAAATATTATAGGCACACGCAGGTTTAGTCAGCTTCAGCTACGCGTTTTCCAACCATGTCTGGAAAAAGCCGACTTACTTGCTGCTGCTGAAGTCTACGTTCTCGTTTTATTGAGCTACACACCGTTCCTCTGCGTAGAGCCACCAAGAGCATTCGATGTAATGCGCTTGGTGGCTCTGCGTATTTATTATCGAAATCTCACTCTCTCTGCGTGCGGTTCGACACTTATGTAACTTTATTAAAGTCCCAGACATTGCCCCTTACTCTGCATCAATCATCTTGAATACACTTAAAAGCCTGTTCACTATTCTTCAAAAGGTTGAGTGCATTGAACCAGCGCTTGGCTTATCTGATATTGAGCGGTGTTCTTGCTGTGTCATTTGTCAGTTGTCGCTTCTGCATCTTCCCATCTCATAATTTTGTTTTCATACTCTATTTGTTTCTTCGTTCTTGTTTAACTTCGAGTTACGCAAATTTATAGTTTTTATGAATAATAATGCATGAATGGTTTCATATATTATCTACTTATTTATTAATTATTTCACAAAAAAATACTTAGTTACTTACCTAACTTAGTACCTAGAAACACACTGCAAAAAATGTTAATCCAGTAGGTACATCGACGATAATTTGATACAAATTCTACATCTAACATGAGGTAACATACCTATTTCATGTTCAATTCTAATCGGTCCAGGGGAGTTATTCACTATGAGCAATCAAAAAAATCGCGTTTACGTTTAGATCACGTCACTCGGTTTGGGCAAAGTATCTCCTATGTCATAGAGAATAATGCCCCAGTTGTTGTGGAATGATTACATCATAAACAAAGTGAAATAATGCTCAAAGTCAGCCTGTTTCTGTTTGTCATTCACACAGAAATGGTTTTCTCTGTTCCGTGGTCATTCATTACCCATCGGTAAGAGATGGCAATAGCTTGAAAACAATGAATTTTTTTATCCGATATTTATATGAAAGGCCGTACGTGTGTATTTATTAAATTGCATTACTACATAGTATATAAAACAAACTTCAGTTACTTTCTCTGTCCCTATATCCCTATGTCATATGTCCCTATGTCCTTATGTATGCTTTAATCTTTAAAACTACGCAACGGATTTTACAAATAGATACAGTGATTCAAGAGGAAGGTTTATATGTATAATACATGCTCGATATGTGCACCCGTGCGAAGCAGAGGCGCGCTGGCGGGTCGCTAGGTAAATATAATATGGAATAAATTTTATTCCACATTAGCTATGCTAGTTGTTCCGTATTTCTGGTATGCTGATACTTTATAAGTACCTACTCTGTTACCTTGACGGCCGTGAATTCGCCTAGTACCTACTGAGCATAATAAATCATCATACGTTTTAGTCGCCTAGGTCCCATCTGAAAACCAGCGCCGCTTCACTTGTGGAGCGGCAATAAGCTGAGATGGGGCCTATTTTGGAACGCGCGCGCATGCACTTGGCACGGGCTGATTTGCACCTTCCACCTATCTACACAGTCCTTCTCTGTTTTTATTTCTACTTTTCCTACCTACTGTTTATTCTGAAAATTTTCTTCTTTGTCTTCTCGTGTTTGCTTTTCTGTAGTGCTTCTTGTTGTGTTTTATTTTATTTTATTGTGATAATTATTATAAGTGTAAGTATCGTGTGTGTCCAAAATCAATGTATTTTCTTATGCTATATCTATTGCGTGGTAACCGAGACGGTCACGACGAGGATGGTGTAGACTAAAGGTATTTATTACATTTCTTCTCGATCATTTGTGGTTTACAAAACGTTGCAAATATACAGACATACTTTTGCATTTATAAATTGGTATGGACGACGATGGATATCGGAAGAATAGAATCTATTTTCTCCTTTTTCTCTTTTCACTACTTATCCTGTGATACAGGAAAAGTAGGATTATGTTTTCACAAACGTCCATTTTGCTTAACTAAAGCGTACCACAGAAGACGAAGATGCTATAATCCTACTACTATTATAAATGCGAAAGTTTGTAAGTATGGATGGATGAATGGATGGATGGATGGATGGATGGATGGATGTTTGTTACTCTTTCACGGCTAAACGGATCTGGATGAAACTTGGCAGAGAGATATATTATAGTCTGGAATAGCACATAGGCTTCTTTTTATCCCGTGGGAATACCGGGATTAAAATCTGCGCGGGTAAAACCGCGCGGCGCAACTAAGTAGTATTTAATCTTAACATAGAATATCGCTCGCGGTACGGTACGGTACGGTACTGGGAGCCATCACAAACGGTTAATATAATATATATTTTCATATTACGGTATTTTAAGAAACTGAGGGATAACGAACTTCATCTAAAGATGCCTTGCTATGAAAATAAATGTTAACACTTTCAAAATTCAGCACAAAATTAGCATCGCTGATGTAGGACGCAAGGTAGCAAAGCAGAAATGGGATTGGGCAGGGATTACGTGATCCGCATAAACCTTGTAAGCTGGGCTAAAGGAGTCACATAATGGACGCCCGCAATACGCAGAAGACGTCGCGGCCGCCCTAGAAAACGCTGGCGTGACGACCTGGGGACTCCTTCCACAACAAGTGGTAAGAGTTAGGAAAGGATCGAGGAGAGTGGAACAAAACGGAGACCTTTGCCCAGCAATGGGACCGTATAGGTTAACAAAATAAAGAATGAGACACATTATCGTAGTTATCTTAACAGTGTGTGATATCGAAATACCGAAGATGCAGTATTATTTTATCGTATAAGTTATCTTACGATGAAATATTAAAGCATCTTTGTCGTTTGCGATATGTTTTACAGAGCTTCACATAAGTTCCGTCCGGGGTTTTATAGTAATTTGGCGGTTCGTGGTGATGCTCGCCTTCTACTAGCACAATCATTCCGTTAACATCCAGTTTGAGTCGGGCTTTGCAATTTCTGCTCTTGTTAGCAGAGCAAATAAACTTGCCAGTCATTTCGGAATACGTGTACCCTCTCCACATCAAGAGGTTCCCGCCTCTCGGTGTCGGTATTAGTTCATATTTATAATCTGGAAATATTATAAATCTTATTATTATTATAATCTTATTAGGCTTATCTTGGCAGGCCTCATGGCTCAGTTGGTAGTAGCTCTGCCTTCGGCGCCGTAGGTCGTGGGTTCGAACCCCACTGAGAACAAACATTTGTGTGATGAACATAGATGTTTGTTCTCTGTCTGGATGTAAAATTATATATTATTAAGTTATATTATATATTATATATTATTAAGTATATTTACAAAATTTCCCATATCACAAGCTTTGGCTTAGTTTGGGGCTAGATAGTGCTGTGTGGAATGTCCACCAATATTTATTTATTTATTATATTGCGTACAGCCTTTATCTAGTCTGCAGTTGATCTGCCTTCGCCGCTATAAATTGTGAATTCGGTCTGTTTTATGAACTAGTTGCGCCCCGCGGTAATCCGTCTCAGAATACGTGTATTGCTTCAACATCTTGATTTTTGCCTTTGAGTAGGTATGAGATGATATTCATATATTTATGAGAACTTCTATGTTTTTACAAAAATGATTTTAATGGTTTATATATATCTGTTAATATAAATATAATAGAATATAAAGTTTTCACTTTTATTATGCTATAAAGCACCAAACAACTCTCGAAATATTTTTTTTTTTTGCCATATATTGTAAATACCGTTTAATGTTTTAAACGGCGTCCGTGACGTCACTACCTTCTATACCAATAATAGGTTCTTATTCCCTATTTAGATACGAAGTACAAAAACTCATTCAATTCATTTAACCATATTTATTAGTAGGTAGCTGTTTTATTCATGTTTTACCGTTTAAATTATATAAAAACAATCCGAAAAGTAGCAGTAAAATGAGTCGTTTTTTAGAGACTAATAGTATTAAGACTAGTGGAGCTCGTTGTGAAGGGCTCGTCCGAGGAAGTACTACCACCATGGCTGTTTCTACCGCCAAGCAGCGTTGCTGTGATTGGGTTTGAATGGTGTGACTGGTGGTTAAATTACAGGCACTAGAGGCTTATCTGTATGCCTCAAGTCGATGGACGCATCGTGGGCAAGTTAATATTGTGGCAATGCTGTGTAATAGGTGATGGTTACCACTTAACATCAGCTGGGCCATCTGCTTGTGCCATCAACAGAAGTATAAAAAGAAAAAAAAAAGAAATCTCAGTCAATCTCTAGCCTTACTGCTACGGTTTGTTTTAATCAAATAGCCCTGCGGTTGTCAGTAATAATAATGATCAAAACACTGTATTTTTAGATTGTTCTGAATTTTTACATATTTTCCATCTTTCGATTTGATATAGGTTGGAGGTTCGTGGTTATGATGCGTTTTGATCGCTTTCACTCGTCCTTGGTCGAGCTTAATCCGAGCCTCACATTTGCTTTTGATCCTCGACGAGCAATAGTAAGTGCCAGTCGTTTCAGAATACGTGTGTTGGTTCCACATAACCAGATTTTTGCCTTTTGGAGTAGGTATAAGTTGATATTCTGTAATAACTTAAATATTTATATATTAATTCTATTACTTAAAAAATGTTCCCTGCTCGTTGAATTATTTCAAATGTATAAGCAATGAGTTATTCCGATGTCACTTTGCATTTGGCTGTAATGCACTTACCATATGAACACTTGGAGAGTGCAAGAAGGCTTTATGTAAAACTTTCATTTCAAATATGATCGTTTATTTATTTGACGACCTCTGTGGCGCAGCGGGCGAGAGCCTGCCTGCGACGCAAGAGGTTGCGGTGTTTTGAATTTCCTTTAATCGAGATCTCTTAACATAATGAATACCTACTTGAAGTCTGAGTGCAAACTTTCATTATTAGATACTTTATTTTATTCGGAAAACTAACAGTATTACATTCTATAATTGAAGTTACTCAAAATACTATAGCTACTATAATATACTAATCACCAGTTACATGTTATTGCATATATTACCATTAAATAGTTCTTATATTTATAAATTATAAATAGAATAGTACGAGTACATTATTTATTGCACTCATACAGGATTTTAAAGTAGGTACATTATTGCCCTTCAGCCCTTTCAGTTTTTTTGAAACTACACAAAGGTTAACTGGAAGAGAATGGTCTCTAGCATTAAGTTCGCCTATGTACGATACATTTTGTATATTTGCAATAAAGAATTTACTATCTATTTCTATCTATTATTTATTTCAAACATAACCATGCAAGGTCAAAGCAATATTGTAATCAGCTTAATACATATTAAGCCTAATAATAACCTGAATGTCTAAAAAAATGCATGTACTGAATAAAAACAGTGCAATTTATCATTCCTAATGTTAGCCTTGCAAGAAAGGTTTTAATAAAAAAACTTGCCAATTCATGACATTTTTAAATATCTACCATCTTTTAGCTTTATATAGCTAGGAGGTTCGTGAGTATGATACGCTTCGATTGGTTTTATTCCTCCTTGTTCAAGTTTGATCCGAGCGAAACATTTCTGATTTTTCCTTGAGGAGCAATAGTATGTTCCATTTGTTTCAGAATACGTGTAATGCTCCCACATAATGAGGTGTTTGCCTTTTAGCGTTGGTATTAGTTCATATTCTGTAAATAACATAAATGCTTCAATTCGAAATTTCCCAAAATGTTCATCTTTTGTAGTTTAGTAAACCAAAGACCTTTGAAAATGTGAACATATAAGTTTATTTAGACCACCACGCCTTTTTCTGCCGCCAAGCAGCAACGCTGTGTTTCGGTTTGAAGAGTGTGGTCGCCGGTGTAATTACAGGCACATGAGGCTTAACATCTGTATGCCTCAAGTTGATGGACGCAGGACAGTGCATCGTAGGGCACGTTCCTATTGTGCGTGACCTACGGGGCAATGTTTTGTTTATAGGTGATGGTTACCACTTAACATCAGGTGGGCCATCTGCTTGTTCCACCAGCAAGTCGTATAAAAAAAAATATAAAAAAAATATATACTTTCCATTATGGTACGAGTAGTAGGTATCTTTTCAAAAGCAAAGACTAAGGCACGGTCAAAAGTAAATTGAATATTTTTGTTTTTTTTTAAATGTCCATTTAGTTTCAGTTTCGTTTCTTTTTGTCCAAATATTTCCTAAACAAGCTCACTTTTGATCACAGCTTTGCCTTTATTTGAAAATCCGACTCAAGCTCTCCAAACGAAATTTGCCGTTTCTTGGCTAAATCCATAGATTTTATTTTATTTATTGAATAAAATCCACAGCATAAATTAATAAAACATACATTAATAATGTGATATGTGAATAAGATAATGTGCATTGTATACATAACAGAAATTGTTATAATTTGCTTTCATAGCTGTCTTAAATAGTATTTATAAAAAAAGTACGAAAACGATAGCTTTCCTGCTTGCGTTTATGTCAATGCGTACGGGATAGAAGCTGGCGATATGGCCAATGAACTGCTTCAGTTAAGTAGAATTTTACATTAAGGTGAAGACAAGAGCTAATGTGACACTCGCTCGCACGTTTTGATTTAGTGAAGGATATAAAATGACTGAACCCATTTTCGAAAAACGGCAAACAACCATTTTGTGTGCAATCACATTGCGCACAGTTTAGTCAAAACTTCATTTTGATCGATGCAAGTTTTCCTGCTTAAAAGTTTACTGTTCTAGTTTTAGTAGGTACTTACTCAGGCAAACTTTTGAGCAGGAAAACTTGCATCAAACTGTGTGCAATGTGATTGCACACAAAATGGTTGTTTGCGATTTTCTAAAATGGGTTCAGTTATTTTATATCTTTCAGAATGTCGAATCGTGCGAGCGAGAGGTACATTAGGTGTTGTCAACGCCTTAAGTTGTATTTATGGAAAGTAATGTCGTGCAGGCATTATTGAAATCAATTCGTTACGACGGATTGATTTCAATCAACTTCAACTCAATTTCAACTTTCATCGCTGTACGTCCACAGTAGTCCACATTGCCTACATATTTTGGCGGATCGTTGGTGGTTCGTGACAATGATCTTCGGATATTGGATTCACTCCGTTGCCCGTCAGCTTAATGCGTGCAGTGCACTTGTTAGATCTTTTGTAGGAGCAGTAGTATGTTCCATAGGCTTCCGAATATGTATAACCTCTAAATAGAACAAGAGTCTTCCCATATTTGTTTGGTATCAGTAGAAATCCTGGAATAAAAAAACTCATCTTCATAGTTATTTTATCTACTAATTTGAAATTGATTTAAGTAGAATAGCAAACATCACAACAAAACAATTCGTAGACACCATGCAAAACTACTTACGTAAGTAATTACTTTTAGTAAGTAAATTAGGTACATCAGTTTGGATTTTTATAAAAAACTCACTTTTAACATTAAACTTATTTTATACTTTTAACTTATTTTATAACTTATTTTATTACACAAAAGTACGGTAAGTACGTAGGTATATATGTATACAAATGTTAAATTTGAAACATGTCGCGTAACTTGAAAATGTTATTGGACTACCTAAATAACTAATAACTTTCGAAGTCTTCTTGAAAAATCATACATTTTTCAACAGCCTTCATTCTTGTATCACATGGAATCTCTCAACTTATGTACCTAACGTTTTAAAGAGCTTAAAAACATACGACCTTACTACGATTGCCATCACACCTCACAGTAACTCTGACTTCTGTGCCGTAGGCCGTGGGTTCGATTCCCACCGAGAACAAACATTTGTGTGATGAACATACCTAGATGTTTGTTTTCTGTCTGGGTGTTATATATAACATTAAGGGCCCGGCGACAGCGGCTCGAAGTTTCGAGGTGCGATTGGCTATTATTTCATTTTATTTCATTTCGGGGAGGTTGTTTGAAAGAATAACTATCCAGTGACACGCATAAATACTGTTCGAATACAAATAATACATTAATATAAGGGAAATGTGCTTGAGTCAGAAATCATTTTGGTATTAGGTAAACGTAAGGCCAAACATACTAATACCAAAATGATTTCTGATTCGGGCATGTTTCCCTTATATTATTGTGTTATTTGTGTTCGAACAGTATTTATGCGTGTCACTGTAGTTATTCTTTCAAACAACCTCCCCGAAATGAAATAAAATGAAATAATAGCCAATCGCACTTCGAAACTGCGAGGCGCTGTCGCCGGGCCCTTTAGTAGGTATGTATACAAAAACATGTATAAAAGTAGTTTATCAGCTATCTGGTTCCCATATTACAAGCTTTGGTTTAGTTAAGGGCGAGATGGTGTGGTATGTCCAATAATATTTATTATTAATATATATTTATTACAATTTTACATATAATCCGTCGGCTGTCTTCATATAATGCGGCGGTTGGTGTGAATGTTCATTTGCTACAACTACAAGTCGGCCATATTTTGTCAGCTTTACGCGTGCGGCACACCCTATCGAAGTTTTTGAAGAGCAGTAATATATACCCCCAACTTGTGAATATGTATATCCTCCGAACATAACAAGGTTTTTGCCTTTCTTCGTCGGGATAAGTACATAATCTACAAGAAGATCATTTTCTAAGGCACAAACAGAACACAAATTATCTCTATAACCAAACCAGACACAACAATTAAATGAGTTGACTTGAGGTAACAAATAAGAAGACCTAATCTACATCTCATTTAATCTACATCAATAAGTTCCAGTTTTTAAATCATTTTAGTTAGCATGATTTTTGTAATGACGTAGATTTTATTGCAAGGTTTGGTTATGTTATTATAACTATGCTACTAACTAATAAAAATTAATAAATAACTACTAACTATGATACCTATATGAGGGAATTAGGCATAATTAAAAATATTTTTAGAAATATTATAATTTAAAAAATTATAGGTAGGCTGTTTATTTCGAACTATATACAGTTCGAAATAAACTGCCTACTTATAATATACTCACTGTACATACCCGATTCGTCATTTACAATTAATCTGTCTTTGTATTGCACTTGACGCACAATTTACGTCATATTCAGAAATAATTATAACTACAGCTGAACATAGGTTCTCTTCTACAGATTCAGGAAGGACGATTTGAGCCTTCTCCATCCACCGAATGAAGAAACTTCAATATTAATGTCAACATCGAATCGAAGCCAATATTATATATAAAAATAACAGACCTAAATATCAAAACAAATATAGATTTACAATTTAACGTAATGCCCATCAGAAGCCTTCAAATATTTCGGCGGATCGTGGTTATGTTCAACAGCTACAACTCTAAGTCTCCCTTTCTTTGGCAGCTTGACACGTGCAGTACATCCAATCGCAGTTTTGGACGAGCAGTAGTAAGTCCCGTGACTTTCTGAATATGTATATCCTTTGAACATAACAAGGTGCTTGCCTTTCTTCGTCGGTATAAGTTCATAGTCTAAAAGATAAATTTCAGAAATCAGAATCTAGTTGGGTTGAACAGTAAAACTTACTGATTGCACTCTATAACATTGGAAGCCAAAACTGGATACAATTCGTCTCAGAACGCACCAAACACTTTATAACAAATACTATACTATATATACACTATACTATACTATATAACAAATACTATATATACACTTTATAACAAATTAACAAGCAGCAAGATGTTGTTGTTAATTTGTTGTATTAAATGCACCTAACTCTGATCCACTTCTATGCATTTCCTTGTAAAGTACTTCAAAAGAAAACATGTCAAAGTACCCTGTCACAACACAGTTAAATCTAGTAAGGAGGGTACGAATTTTGTAACTGTACCTATTACTTTTATAGCCTGCGTAAAACAGCACGTTGAATTTATTATACTTGTAGTTTTATATAGCTTCCTATCTTGTCTTTAAGTATCATCACTACATAGTATAAAACAAAGTCGCTTTCTCTGTCCCTATATCCCTATGTATGCTTAAATCTTTAAAATTACGCAACGGATTTTGATGCGGTTTTTTTTAATAGATAGAGTGATTCAAGAGGAAGGTTTATTGTATAATACATGCATGATATAGTAGAAAAACAATGTACACCCGTGCGAAGCAGGGGCGCGCGGGCGGGTCGCTAGTTATATTATAATTTAGAAAAATGTGAGCAACTCACTTAAATAGAAATAAATTATGTTTACGTTTAAAAGTTAGAGCTTTTTCTCTTTTTTTAGGCCTCGTCCGGGGAAGTACCTACCATGCCTATTTTTGTGTTTCGGTGTGGGTGTGGTTACCAATAAAATAACAGTCAAAACAAAATAACATTATCTTTGTACCTAGTTGTATAAACATAGCAGACACTAACATCCAAACAAATATAGATTTACAATTTAACGTAATGCCCGTCAGCAGCCTTCATATATTTCGGCGGATCGTGGTTATGTTCATCAGCTACAACTCTAAGCCTCCCATTCTTTGACAGCTTGACACGTGCAGTACATCCAATCGCAGTTTTGGACGAGCAGTAGTAAGTACCGTGAGTTTCTGAATATGTATATCCTTGGAACATAACAAGGTATTTGCCTCTCTTCGTCGGTATAAGATCATAGCCTAAAAGATAAATTTCAGAAATCAGAATATAGTTGGGTTAAATAGTAAAACTTAACATTGAAAGCCAAAACTGTATGTATAAATATTCAATTCGTCTCAGAACACAGCAAGAGCAGCGTTGTTGTATTTCGGTTCGAAGGGTCTAGGTTGACGATGAAAATACAGTCAATTGAGGCTTAAAATAGTTGATGGACGTAGAGTAGTGCATCGTAGGGCATGTTTATATGAGTTGCGAGGCAATGCTTTGTGATAGGTTACGGTTACCACTTAACATAAGTAGCGCTATCTGCATGTTCCATCACCTTAGTATAAAACAATATTACAATGTGGCTGAAATCGGTCTGGACGACATCATAATTATTATGTAGGATTTGTGTTAGTACACTGTCACCGTTGCCCGCAGTGGTGGTCCATTCATGGAATTGATCTTCTCAATCACTTCCCATGTAAGATGGCTTTAAATCCCCCACAGTCCATCAGTGGTAATGATGATGGATTGATGAGTGTTCATTTGTCGCTACTGCTGTCATCGTGACTATTCGATCCGTAATATATACATTTATTACAGCTTATGTATGATTTTAATTGTATGCATTCAACTGTAGGTGTACTTACCTACTGTATCTTTTTTAATGTTTCTGACGTCTTGGACTTTGCAATTAAAAAATAATAATAATAGAAGCTTTATTTGAACCTTACAAAACTCCTATTTCTCTGGCATATTTGTATGCGTTCTAAGCTGTTCACAGTTAGAGGCCAGGTCTGCCAAGCGTAAGTTAGGCATGGGAGTAGGCATGTTTCCATTTCTTTGGTTTTGAGTTTGATAGGTAGGTCGCTCTTAAAAATCTCTTTCATTGACCAGTACTTATTCCACGTGCTCTTTGTTCTTCTTTCTATTTCTAACTCTGTACAACCTTTAAAAGAAATCTGATTTCCTAGGTAGGTTCCACATACTCAAGATTCGCTGATAAAAGAGTCATAGGTATCATTGGTCTGTTGGTCATTATCTTTGTTTTATCATTGTTCACTTCTAGGCCATCTATTCTGCTTTTTTCGCATAGTGACTCTATCATGGTTTGCATTTCAGTCGGATCCTCTGAAAATAAAGCTATGTCGTCAGCAAATCTTAAGTGTGATAGCTATCTACCTTGAATGTTTAGACCTTTCGTGTCTCAGTCTATTGTTTTGAAAATTTGTTCCATTACCGAGATAAAAAGCTTCGATGAGAGGGGGTCTCCTTGTTTTACTCCTCTCTCAATTTTGAAGCTCGGCCCCGGTTTTTTCAACATGATTCTTGAAGTGCTGTTTTTATTTATTATTTTTAGGAGATTAATATAGCCTTCGTTTAAGTAAACGAAGACTTTGCAATTACGTAATAATAAGTATTTTATTTAGTAGCTTGCTAGGAATGATTAAGAGGAACGTTATTAAATATATATGAAATAAAAATGGCGTTTCGATATAAGTACATTTATTTTTTATTTAAACTCATGTTGGCTATAAATACATATTAAGAAGAGTAATCACATAGTCAGTAGGTATATCTACCAACTTTTTTATTTAAGTATATTTATTACAAATAAACATCATCGAATATTTTAAGTATTAATAATATTAAGACGCAGACTACAGTCAAACAACTTCTCGATCGCATATTTCAGCATTTTTTAAATCAAAATCACTGAATTATATTTCTTCTAAAAAAGGAGTTTTTCTCAATTCAACTGTTTTTTATGTTTGTTACCTTTTTACTGGGTGGACCGATTTTGATGACTTTTTTTATCGAAAGCTGGTGCTTGTCATGTAGTCCCATTTGAGTAAGATCTGACGATTAGTTTTTGAGTTATGTGCGAGTTTATTTATTTAAAGTCGGTTTCTTCTTGAAAGTCATTATATTTTTTGTATCAAAATGATATTTGCTCGCTGAAACTCAACATACTTAGTTTCAGTGAGCAAATTTCATTTTGATCTTGCAAATTCATAACTATCTTCACTAATTTTATGCCTTCAAAAGTGAAACGTGCGAGTGAGAGGTTACTTTAATATTGTTAATTAATATTTTAAATATTCCCCATTAGACATCTTCATATACTTGGGTGGACTATGATCGTGCGTCTCTGCAACAATAATGACTCTGCCATTTCGCAGTTTTATCCGCGCCGTGCATCCCAACCCAGTCTTAGAAGAACAGTAGTACATCCCATTGTTCTCGGAGTATGTAAAACCTCTGAACATAACTAGATGTTTTCCTCTCCGTGTCGGGATCAGATGAAATTCTAAGAATAATATTGTTTTAAAACTTTAAAACCTTTGCTGACTAACTTTATAATAAGTATTATTTTATCACACATGTTAGACTTATTTTATTTTTGGTACATTGAGGTTTTAGTAATTATTCTAAAACATAGTCATTTTTAATTTTAGGTCTTTTACTTCCTAGTCCTTTTGGAAATTAGGCTTTCTGATAAGGACGCCTTATTTTGACTTATAGAGGCGACACGTGACCCGAGGGCGGGTGAGTATCTGGCTCAGCGCATCAGCATTCCCATTCAGCGTGGCAATGCAGCTAGTGTCTTAGGGACGCTTCCGATTGACCCTGATTTGAATCAGTTGAGCTATCTCTCGATCGTTTGTAAAGGCCTGCAGATAGCTCAACGGTTTCATAATGTACTTATTTTGTTAATTTTCAAACTTAAGTACTTGTTTTTATTTATATTTTCTTTGTAAATAAATACCTTCACAAATAACTACTTTTATACACGTTTCTATTAATTTATTATTTTTCAGTCGCCGCAACCAAAGACGACTAGGACTTCACTATCGTCCTCATCAAATAAGTCTTGTACCATCTTGATTACGTCCACAGCTTGATGTTGCAAAGCCATGTTCCAGAGTTAACGCAGTAAAACCATAATTTTATTTAAAAATTTCGTTTAATACGTTTAGATTATTTCTAAACTTTAGCTTAGAATAGAATAATCTTAATTATGTCTCTTAAAAGCTAGTGCACTATAATTATGTATCTTAAAAGCTAGTGCAGTAAGTGCTTTTAAACAGCTTCATCATCATCATCAGCCTAAAGAAGTCCACTGTCCACATATGCCTCCTCCAGAAAGAACAATTCTGAGCCATCCACCGACTTCTCGCGGTCTTCGGGATGCGACTCTCTCACAGAGAAGTCGAACGGATGATGGTCTTCAGTCCATCAGGTAGAAGGGCGTCCCACGCTTCGTTTTCCTGTTCGTGGTCGCAATTCCAGAAACAACAACTTCATTAAACCGCTTGTGACGACAAAAAATTTTGCTGCATTTTCTGATGTATGAGCTTAAAAGCCCATACAGCGCTGGTTTTCAGTGGCACCTTAGTGAGTAGAGCAGTACTAGCTCGACAGCTACAATCTTTGTTACTTTAGGAGTATAGTATAAAGAGTAGTAGAGCTCTTTGTGAAAGCGTGCCGTTCCGGGAAAGTACTATATAATTACCACCACACCTGTTTTAGCCGTCAAGCAGCGTTGCTGTGTTTTGGTGTGTTTCGCTTTGAAGAGTGTGGTTGCCAGTGTAATTACAGGCACATGAGGCTTGACATCTGTACACTTCAAGTTGATAGACGCAAGGCAGTGCATCGTAGGGCACGTTCTGCTGGAGAGCTTGCTCTATGCTGTAAGTAAATGTGCGGCCAGCCGATTACATATATATTTGGGCGGACTATGTTCGTGCCTGTCAGAAATGATTTTCATTTTTCCATTCTGCAGCTTTATTTTCGCCGTACAGCCAAATGTAGACTTAGACGAACAGGTGTACATCGAACCGCTTTGAGAGTACGTAAAACCTCTAAAAACTAAAAGATTTCTTCCCCTTCCTCTTCCCGTCGGGATAAGGTGATATTCTAAAAGTAATATAATACATTACTAATTTATAAATCGCCAGAACAACGGCAATTATGTATATTAATTTAAATACAGTTAATTTTTACACGGTATCCGGTAAGGTTGTCGGTATTATCGACAACCTTACCGGATTGTCGGATCTCGGATACCGGATTGTCGGATCTTACCGGATTCTGAAAGCTATTATAACCTATAACTACTTTTCTATCGGTAAAACATTTTACATAAGTAAAACAGTTGTGTTTTTATTTTATTTACTTATTAGAAATAAAAAGTGAGTAAACAGGCTTAGTTATTGAATGCTAGAACGTGAGGGTTGTTTTCCACATATCGTGAAATAGGTAATCTTTAGAGATTTGCATTCGTTTAATGTCATCTTTCTGTGTGATAACATGCATTTCTCTGGTCGTTTTTTATACAATCAAATCTTAACATACTTCCCATCAGCTGTTTTGATATAATTCGGAGGATCATGGGAATGCTTTGCGATAATCGGCAAAACTTTTCCATTGGATATCTTGATTCTTGCAGAGCATTTGTGAGCCGACTTAGAGGAGCAGTAGAATATTCCCCTGATCTGAGAGTATGTATAGTTCTTCCACATCACGATATTTTTACCCCTTCCAGACGGAATTAATTGGTATTCTAAAAAGTAAAAGAAGTATTATGATCTTTAGAAATAATTTTAATCAGGTAAATTTTTAGTTTACTTTTACATTCTTCCAGTTTAAGTATGTTACAACAATGAGAAAAAATACATTGCTGTACCCAAAGAAACAAAGAAAGAAACATATTTATTTTGACCCACGAACATAGGTAAGTACTTACCTAAAACTAACAGAAATACAATAATAACCTACACTAGTAAACAAGCAAGATCAGTAGGTAGGTACGTTGTGCGGGGTAAAAAGGTCGCGTCTCAGCTTAATGCTGCACCTAACCTAGGTAGGTACAGTGCAACGCTGGTTTTTAGACGTGGCCTGGTGTGACATGCGACAGACCGGTAAACAAGTAAAGAACATACACAATAATAGTTTAACAAACAGTACATACAAGTATTTGTATTGCATCAATCGACCAATATTCGATAAGACCATAACAACAAAATCTATCTGATCACTTCGTATTTCACCTGACCACCGAAAGAGGTTATGTTCTCTAAAGAAGATCAGGAAACGTATGATGATGAAATTCTTAAAACGTGTAATGCTAACTTTCCGTCAGTCTATTTATCAAAGGGGTTTTTGTTTAAGTTTGATGCATAAAATACGTCGCCTATTTATTATATACATTTCTACATAAAATCACGCCTTTTTCCCATCGGGGTAGGCAGACCAAATCTATGGCGAAGATCCGCCGGATGAGGATGCGAATATTCGCAACATCCCTGGCAGAGACCACGGATTTCCACTTGCTACGATATATAACCACGGCCTATGGCGCAGAAGTCAGAGTTGCTACCAACTGAGCTGTGAAGGCTGTCAATTAAACCTTAAAATATCTCCCATCAGGTGTTTTGATATAATTCGGAGGAGTATGCGAGTGGTTTGTGATAATTGGTTGAACTTGTCCGTCGGAGATCTTGATTCGGGCGGAGCATTTGTGCGTCTGCTTAGACGAGCAGTAGAATGTGCTCCGAATTTGAGAGTATGTATACTGATTCCACAACACGATGTTTCTACCCCTTCCAGACGGTATTAAGTGATATTCTAAAAAAATTATAAGGATAAAAATAAGTAAGTAGGTAATCTATATTACTTAAAAGGCAAAAGTGATTGACTGATGACAACGCACAGGCCAAACCCTGAGGGCTACCCAGGAAACTTGAAATTTCACACACGTATTCCTCGTATGACGTAAGCACCCACTACGAAGGATTTTTCAAAATTCAACCCCCAAAGGGGTGAAATAGGGGATAAAAGTTTGTATGAAAGTTTTGAGCGCGAGCGAAGCCGCGGGTTCAGCTAGTTATATAGCAAGACTCTTTAGCAGCCATAAACCTACTTATAAAATTACATTTTATAGGTTTATTTCTGTGGTAGATCTAGTAGGCTCTCTGGATCTTAACTACGGGTAGTACCTAAGCGAAGTCTAGACAGGGTCTGTCTCATATTTTCAATAAATGTTTCACTTGATGTTTACTTTTATTGACATCATTTATTTATAAGATTTAATTTTTATTTGAATATTTTGATATAAACATAAAAAATATAAGATAATATTTTGATAACCTAAATCTTAATATAACTACCATCAGATGCTTGTATATATTGTGAAGGAGCATGCAAGTGGTTTCTGTCGATCAGGATAATTAACTGTTCCTTTGATTATCTTTTTTCGTGCCGAGCATTTGTATGACCGCTTAGATGGGCAGTGGTATATCCCATTCTTTTAACCACATATTTTAGTAAGTAGGTTATCATAAATATAGCAAGACATTTTATAGTAGGCAAGCACCTATATATTACAAGGCTGTAAAGCAGGTAGGTTTAGATCTGTACAGTAGGTACCTATTCGTCTTATCTCAAATTAATCTAAGTAATTTTATTTTTATATACTTATTAGGTTCGCCAACAGTGTACACACAACGCTGAACATATAAGTGACTGCATAAGATTCATCATCTTCCTGCCCTTCCCACGCTAAATGTGCCTATACATAAGGTCAAAAGCCTTAATCTATGTGTATGAATCTATTACAGGCAAACATCACTTGCTAAGACGTTAAATCTAAATATATATTATAACTCAAAGGTGACTGACACACATAGTGATCTATCAACGAACAGCCCAAACTACTGGACGGATCGGGCTGAAATTTGGCAAGCAGGTAGATGTTATGACGTAGGCATCCGCTAGAAAGGATATTGATAAATTCTACCCCCAAGGGGATAAAATAGGGGATGAAAGTTTGTATGAAACTGAAAACTTTGAATTCCTTGGCGCGAGCAAAGCCGCGGGTTCAGCTAGTTAATTATAAAGTTAAACTGTGACTTTAGGATAACAATAAGCCACAAAATATACCTCAATGATATCAAAGTGGTTTCAAATAAACCCAACACCAAACAAAAAAAAACTCAAAATAAAAACAAGATAAAAAGCAACTCAAAACAGGGTAATTAAGTTAAGCACCTTACTTACATACTCGTAGGCTGGTATAAAATAATAACATAATTTTTAAACGTTATAGGTTATGTCTTGTAGGTACAGTCACTATCAGAAAGTCTAATAACAAAGCGACGACGAGGCAGTTCGTAACATATTTTCAATAAATGTATCAATTTAATTTTACTTTTATTGACTTATTTAATTATATTTTGGTATGACACAAAAAAAAACATAAAATTACATCATATACTAACCTAACCTAAACCTTTATATACTTTCCATCAGCTGTTTGCATATAATTCGGAGGAGCATGCGAGTGGTTTCTGTCGATCGGCATAACTGTTCCTTTGATTATCTTCATTCGTGCCGAGCATTTGTGCGACAGCTTAGATGAGCAGTAGTATATCCCGTTACTTTCAGAGTATGTATATTGATTCCACATCACGATGTTTTTACCTCTTCCAGACGGTATATAGTGATATTCTAAAGAAATGGTACGGTTCAATAATCTAAGCATATCAGCATAATAACATACTTTAATACAAGTCTCGAACCCTCGGTTTCTGAAAGCTCGATCAACACTAATCGGTTGTTTTAAAAATTATATATGAATGTTACTTACATCTAAAAAACACAATATTATAATTAATTTTAATAATTTGTCAAGTCACTTGCTATTTCATCTTTTACTTCAAATTAGATAGAGATATAATATAGATGTATATTTAATTTGACTTTTATTGACATCATTACTTAATTAATATTTTATTATTAACACAAAAATGTATATATATATATTACTAGTTGCGCTCCGCGGTTTCACCCGCGTAGATTTAAATCCCGGTATTCCCACGGGATAAAAAGTAGCCTATGTGCTATTCCAGACTATAATTTAACTCTCTTCCAAGATTCATCCAGATCCGTTCAGCCGTTCCGGCGTGAAAAAGTAACAAACATCTATAAATACTTTCACGTTTACATTAGTAGTAGGATATAATCAATTAAACCTTAATATACCTCCCATCAGCTGTTTTAATATAATGCGGAGGGGCATGCGAGTGGTTTCTCTCGATCGGGATAACTGTTCCTTTGATTATCTTCATTCGTGCCGAGCATTTGTGCGACTGCTTAGATGAGCAGTGGTATATCCCATTCCTTTCAGAGTATGTATATTGTTTCCACATCACGATGTTTTTACCCCTTCCAGACGGTATAAAGTGATATTCTAAAGAAATATGGTATGGTTTAATAGTTTAAACATTTTAGCGTAATAACATATTTTAGTAGATACCTACCTAATACAAGTCTCTAACCGTCAGATTCTGAAAGCTCGATCAACACTATAATCGGCTGTCAATTCAATTCATTTATTCAGATTTAAAAATTATACTTATAATATGAATGAACTTACATCTAAAAAGCACAATATTATAATTAGTTTTAATAATACTTATGTCAAGTCACTTGCTATATCATCTTTTACTTCAAATTAGATAGAGATATAATATATATGTATAGTTCATTTGACTTTTATTGACATCATTAGGTACTTACTTAATATCTTATAATCAATACAAAAACATAATTTTATATATATTACTAGTTGCGCTCCGCGGTTTCACCCGCGTAGATTTAAATCCCGAAATTCCCACGGGATGAAAATTAGCCTATTAGCACATAGGTTTCTATACTTCAGACTATAATTTAACTCTCTGCCAAGATTCATCCAGATCCGTTCAGCCTTTCCGGCGTGAAAGAGTAAATAAATAAATAAAATAAATAAATAATGTTGGACAATCCACACAGCACCATCTAGCCCCAAAGTAAGCTACTCAAAGCTTGTGTTATGGGTACTAGATGACTGATATATTTAATACATTATATACTTACTTAGATAGATATTTTTTTTTATATATACATAGAAAACACCCAGACCAACGGAACAAATTTCTGCAGATAGTACACAAATTTGTCCCGAGGCGGGAATCGAACCCGCAACCTCTAGCGTCGCAGGCGGACTCTCGCCCGCTGCGCCACAGAGGTCGTCAAAAAGAGTAACAAACATCCATGCATCCATACTTACAAACTTTCGCGTTTACGAGTATAATAGTACTTAGTAGGATATAATCACCTAAATCTTAATATACCTCCCATCAGCAGTTTTAATATAATTCGGCGGGGCATGCGAGTGGTTTCTCTCGATCGGGATAACTGTTCCTTTGATTATCTTTATTCGTGCCGAGCATTTGTGCTTAGATGAGCAGTGGTATATCCCATTCCTTTCAGAGTATGTATATTGATTCCACATCACGATGTTTTTACCTCTTCCAGACGGTATTAAGTGATATTCTAAAGAAATGGTACTTACGGTTTAATAATTTAAACAATTAAGCATAATAACAAAGCGACGGCAACGACCAGACCAGACCCTAATATTATATACCTAGATGTATTTTTTTTATTGACATCATTAAGTAATTTTATTTATTACTAGCTGGTACCCGCGACTTCGTCTGCGTACTTTTCGCAATAAAAGGTAGCCTATGTCCTTTCTCAGGGTCTAAAGATTGTCTGTGCCAAATTTCATCAAAATCGGTTAAGAGGTTTAAGCGGGAAAGCGTAACAGACAGACAGACAGACAGACAGAGTTACTTTCGCATTTATAATATTAGTAGGGATTATCACAAAAAGAACATAACATTTTATTATACAAATTTGTATATCGCTTGTTATACAAAATGATATTTTATTATAACTTAACACAAAAAAAAAACATAAAATAATATTATATAATCACCTAAACCTTTATATACCTCCCATTAAGTGTTTTAATATATTTCGGAGGGGCATGCGAGTGGTTTCTGTCGATTGGGATAACTATTCCTTTGATTATTTTTATTCGTGCCGAGCATTTGTGCGACCGCTTAGATGAGCAGTTGTAGTGTATCTTATTTCTTTCGGAGTATGTATATTGATTCCACATTACGATGTTTTTACCTCTTCCAGACGGTATTAAGTGATATTCTAAAGAAATGGTACGGTATCATTATTTAAGCAAAGAAAATCTTTTACTTACTAAAGAACTAAAAATTTTTGTGGCAATTTTCAAGCGCCAAACATATCATCCAACTAATATTATAAATGTGAAATGTGGATGGATCCAGCCATCCATGGATGATTGTTGCTTAATAACGCCAGAAAGGCTGAACGGATCCGGTGAAATTTGGCACAGAGATAGATTTAGGTCTGGAACATAAGGCCATTTTGTTTAAAAGGACATACTTTTTAATCGTGGGTGACACCGCGGGGCACAGCTAGTTATACTATTGGTGGCCTTTTCACACAGCATGTAGCCCCAAACCAAGCCAAAGTAATAACAATAACAAGATGAGCATTTCATTAGCAGACATAATCACATCTGTTATTTGAAATGTAATCGAGCAGTAGATAGAAAAAAACAACTAGACAGACACAAACTAATCTTTCTAAAACATTTATTAGAAATGTAAGTAAGTATGTAATGTATAGAACAGATTCAAATAGAAAAGAATGACCATAAATATTGTCACATGATAAAAGAGTCAGCGCGAACATTCGAGCATGATAAAGAACAGTGAGTCAAATTTTGACATATTTTCCACCATCTGTCAGCATGTACTCTGGTGGATCGTGCGTGTGTCGATCTTCTATTGGTACAATTTTTTCATGAACAAGTTTAATGCGCGCAGGGCACTTGTGCGCTCGAGTACCCTTAGAAGAACAATAGTAGGTTCCATGCATGTATGAGTAGGTATATTTTCTCCACATTATAAGATTTTTGCCCCTCCCCGTTGGTATAAGGTTATAATCTTAAAAAAAATACACAAACATATTTAAGAACGAAAGTAAGGAGGAAACTACTCTATCTATAGAACATATGTAATTACTGACTTTACTCCAAAACCATTTGAAAATTATTCCTTATTTGGAATTATCATCCCTCATAGGCTGGACATGGACATAGGCCTCCTTTATAATAAGAGAATTTGCTGAAGCGTTTCATCATCATCATCATCATCAACCTATGTTAGTCTACTGCTGGACGTAGGTCTCTTCCAAGACGCGCCATTGAGCGTTTGAGGCGTTTCAAAATATTAGAAGCTCTTAGACGCAAAATAACATTAGGTGCGAGTATATACCTAGATCACTAACCTTATTTTTCGACACCTTACACGAACTACTTATTAGAAATTAAAGAAAAAAAATAATAAATTAAATTATATTTTTTTATAGTGCTTACTACACTTAAGAAAATCACAAACACATTTTGAGGCCTAAAGCAATTAAATTTATTTAAAGAAGTTTACCATAAATAAATATTATTACCGATTTTCAATCAATATTATTCGACTTTCGAATAAAACACACCGTAAAATAAAACCACAAGAGAAAACAATTACTAACATAAAACGTTAACATGTTAAAATAATAAAACAGGAAAAATTAAAATTTTCAGTTTATAAAACCATAACTCGATAACATCCGATGATGAGAAGGATTTAAGGCTCCGGTGACAGTGGCTCGCAATTTCGAAGTGCGATTGGCTATTATTTCATTTCGGGGAGGTTGTTTGAAAAAATAACTCTAGAGAAACACGCATAAATACTGTTCGAACACAAATAATACAATAATATAAGGGAAACATGCCCGAATCAGAAATCATTTTGGTATTAGTATGTTTGGTCTTACGTTTACCTAATACCAAAATGATTTCTGACTCAAGCACATTTCCCTTATATTATTATATTATTTGTGTTCAAACAGTATTTATGCGTGTTTCTTTAGAGTTATTATTTCAAACAACCTCCCCAAAATGAAATAAAATGAAATAATAGCCAATCGCACCTCGAAATTGCGAGCCGCTGTC
The DNA here is from genome assembly GCA_963576535.1 of Plemyria rubiginata. NCBI lineage: Eukaryota > Metazoa > Arthropoda > Insecta > Lepidoptera > Geometridae > Plemyria > Plemyria rubiginata. The sequence goes on along the minus strand of OY754914.1, from coordinate 2,625,605 downwards.
ACCGGACTCTTAATGTTGATTTCTCTTCGTCAGCCGACAGCGCAAAAATCAACTTAGTACTGTTGAAACTGGTATGATGGCATCTCACAATTTTAAGAAAATGTTTTAATGCCTTTTTACTATTTCTTGTCTTATTTCGCTCTTTTCTCTCATCAATGTTTTTAACTTTCTTTTCAGCTTTTTTTTCTGATAGTACACTCTATCCTTAGCCCTTTTTATTTCTGTCATCCTCCGTCATCTTATTTAAAAATTTCCGTTTCCTGGCATTAGCTTTCTCTCGTAGTTCCAAGAAAGCCGAACTATTTTTGTTAACGAGCTTTTTCCGACTTTTCTTATTTTTCCAGCCACATATTGCTAAAATATAAATAAATAATAATAATATTTGAAAAAGTATTTCGGGATCATTGTTATCAGTTCGAGAAACTTCGTCAAGTCGGGAAATAGTCCCGAAACGACTTTTTTGAATAAACACTATTATGTAGGTAGGTAGTTATTTTGTGGCGCGCTTAAAATCCTGACGACAGCAGGAAGAACGCAAGTGCGAGATACAAGATTTAATTAGGTATTATTAATAAAACCAAAATTTTAGTGAAAATCTAGGTATTCACTTAAACATTTGCGACACACGTCAAGTTTGTGCTCCCCACACAAGAACTTCTTGCACTTGATACAAAAAATTCTAGTCATCCTTCGCTTTACAGAGGGGCATAAGGCTTCGGTGACGGCGGCTCGCAATTTCGAAGTGCGATTGGCTATTATTTCATTTTATTTAATTTCGGGGAGGTTGTTTGAAAAAATAACTCTAAAGAAACACGCATAAATACTGTTCGAACACAAATAATACAATAATATAAGGGAAACATGCCCGAATCAGAAATCATTTTGGTATTACGTAAACGTAAGACCAAACATACTAATACCAAAATGATTTCTGATTCGGGCATGTTTCCCTTATATTATTGTATTATTTGTGTTCGAACAGTATTTATGCGTGTTTCTTTAGAGTTATTTTTTCAAACAACCTCCCCGAAATTAAATAAAATGAAATAATAGCCAATCGCACTTCGAAATTGCGAGCCGCCGTCACCGGACCCTTAAGGAACATATTTTCTTTTTTTTTTGCACAGGAGATCCATCGTCCGCGTTGCTTAGTTCGATCTCAATTTGCGAGGTCGAAGTACTACTTCCTGGCATGGGTACAATTTGTGTAATTGAGTTCTTCAAACCCGTCTGAAGGGTGGGTACTGCCAATCTTTTCTGCATGTGCGGTTCGATTAGCTTATGATGCAGAGCTTTTAGGTAATCATGTCTAGACAAAGGTTTTTTGTTAGCCGCCTTAGTATTAGTTCCATAAATAATGTAACTATTTATAAACGCAATGTTGAGCATTCCATAGAAATTGCACAACGGCCAGCGCTGAGTTTTTCGTCTGCACGATGCAAGAGAACACAATTGGTCCAACGTCTCTACTCCACCTTTTGTTTCATTGTAAAATTCAACCATTGCGGGCTTTTTAGTATTCTCATTTATGGTGCCTTTTCCGTCACATGTTTATAGTAAAAATACAACTTTTTGGGGTTTCGGTTTGTAGGAAAGCAGGGTGAGTTCGTTATCGCAACAAAACATAGCAGTTCCAGTTTTTCTCGTGCGTTCGTTTTGTAATTCTATGGGTATCTCTCTTTTATTTGCTTTTAGAGTCCCAGTTAACGTCAACATATACGGTTCATTTAGCAAACTCTTGGCTAGTGGCACTGAAGTAAACCAACTGTCCATTGTAATGTTTCTATATGTGCCGTGAACAGTGCTTGTCAATTTTTTCACAAAATATTCACCAAGTGGTACTCCATCTGTTTTAGTAAAAGAACCTAGATAGGGCTCTGCATCCACCATATACTTTGTGGAATTGTCAACTACCATCACAATTTTTATACCATATTTATTTGGTATATTAGGTACATGAATGCTAAAGGGACACTTTCCTCTAAAAGCTAGGATTTGTTCATCAATAGTAAGATTCAAACCTGGTTCGTAGTTTTCTCGACATTTAGTTATGAACAGACTCCATAAATCTCGAAATGGAGCGAAGACATCGGTTAACCTTCGTTCTTGGCGCGTAGATTTGTCATCAAATCTGAGACAGTTCATTAGGAAATCAAACCTTTCACAAGACATCGTACTGCGATACCGATTTCCACAAAGTGTTACGTCAAATAACTCCCTTGATGGTAAATGATTATCTTTCATAGCTGCAGATAATGTAAGTACGCCAATGAGAGCTCTTATTTCAGTAGCATCAGTCGACCTCTGAGTATTTCTAACATGTTTGTATTTTCGAGATTGTGTTTCTATCTCTTCATTGGTGTTGGTCACAATAATGTCAATCATATCTTCAGTAATAAAGAACGAAAAGCATTGGAGAGGGTCTAATTCATTTTTGCATGAGCGTGTAGGTCCAGGTCTAAAATGACTTATAATCCTTGTAGCTATTCTACTTTGTGCACTTGACTTTAGTGATGACCACTTGTGTTTGTCTTTTCCAAGAAGAACGCTGCGCGACGGCCGTATTATCACATCGCTGGATTGAACTGAAAAGCTAGGTATTGAGTCTTCAATAGATGTATCACTACTTGCCTGATTATCTTGACCTGGATGTTGCTTTTGGGTAAAAGGAGTAAAATAATCTTCATCATCATCCGTTTCATAAGCTGGATCAACATCAACGTGGTCTTCACTCTCACTCCCTGATGAATTTTTGTTATGGCCTTCGTTTTGTTGTTGTAAGTAATAATTTTGATCTAAAACACGAATAAGTAAGTAATAGGATGGAATAACTGAAACAGAAACTGAAACAGCTTCACGACTTTGATCCCCAGGTACGGTAGATATCCCTTCAGATCTCCCAGTACCAAGCAGGTACTAATTCAAGATTCTTTGAGGATGTCTAAGGGGGTAGTCAGAGGTACGGCCAAACATTACATTTGGCACATACCCACATTTTGCAGTAGTTAGTATTCCATACGTGACAGGTTGCAAGCCCACCGCCGCTGTTAGAATACTAACTGGTTTCCTCACGATGTTTTCCTTCACCGTTTAAGAGCACTGGCATTGCGCACATAAATTTTTCGATAGAAAAATCCATTGGTGCACGACCGGATTCGAACCTGCGACCTTACGATCGGAAGGCGGGGTCACTCCCATTAGACCACCGGTGCTCATTTAGGATGGAATAATGTATAAAAAATACAAAATAAAGAATACACAAACTAAATCATAGTAGGTACAGTACAAAAATTCGATGCAGTTGAAATTTTGTATTTTGTTTCGTAACTCAGTAATATGGCCATTCGTACGGAGATTTCATGAGCGCCTCTATCGGTCGTGTTGAGAACTCGCAAGAATCCATAGCAAAAAGCCCGACCTTGCAAAAAACAAACCTCAGAGATGGGGTACTGGGTTCGACTGTTGGTTGCTGGAACGCGGCGCCCTCCACGCAAGCATGGGAGAGAGTCCGTCGGGGAAGTAACATATCGACTGATATTAGATTAGACACAGTAGTAACTATGGAAAAAGTGCGAGTGGCGAAGCTTTGTATTATGACTATCAGTTAGATTAAGATTATTTCATTATGATCAAAGAATAGTCTGTTGCATTTTTTTCGTATCGTTGGGCACAGGAAGGAAAAGGGGGAGGCCAATATCTCTGTCCAGATTCCAGACTCTGCCATTCTTTATAAAATACTTCCAAGTTCCAGTTGCCCCCTCTAACGATTCTTCGGTCTACCGATGTCAGATGAAGGTCGCCACCGAGGTAGACCTTGGTGGCGACGGGGATCAACTCAATAAAAAAGAAGGTATATTATTCTAGATATTTTCCAATAAGTGTACTTACTTACTAATAAGTAAGTAACATAGTAAATACCAATTAGTTAGATAGGTACTTTTATATTTAAGTAATGTATTTCTGCCGAACTGAATTTCTAACCGGTATCAAACTTTTATAAGTATATGCTTCCCATAAATGGTACGAATATAATACGGGGGGATCGTGTGTATGGCGTGTGTCAATTGGAATAATTTTATTTGCCGCTACTTTTATACGCGACGTACATTTCAATCCAATTTTTGAAGAGCGTACGTTCCATTTTTTTGGGAGTACGTATATCCTTTCCACATTACAAGGTTTTTACCTCTGCCAGTCGGTATAAGTTTAGACTCTGCAAGAAAAGAAAAATGTTTGAGTAATAATAATTATTTATTTATTTATTCAGACAACAATTATAGGTCTAAGGAACTAGGTACATTGAGTCAGACTAAGGCAAGTTCGAAGGAAGGGGCACAAAGGGCAAATACTTTTCTCGTATTTAGATAAGTATTTTTTTCTGTATGTACTTATGTGTGTCAAATAAATAAATGTATTTTCTAATTGTGTCAAAACTTGACGACAAGTTCTGACACAACTGAGGGCCTTACTACAAAACGGTGTCTAACTTTAAACTGTGTCTAAAATTAGCGCTGTCTCTGTTTGCCATTACGCAATGGCAAGAGATGTCAAATGTTTAGGCAGTGTTTAACGTTTGCCTATTTTTTTGTAGTAAGGCCCTTAGTTTTTGAGAAAAATGCTGAGTATTTTTCTTTTTTTTTATGAAAACTTCCTATTAAAATCGCGTTTTAATTTTTTCTTGTTGATATATGGTTTGATATTTGATTGCCCGATGTCTATGGGTTGCTCCATTCGGTTGCTAAATGGTTTTGGGGGGTGTTGAGTATACCGTTGCTTTCGGGATTATGGTAAGTAGATGAAAAATAAATGACATACAATTGGCCGTTATTTTAATCGTTAACCATTAAGTAGTTGGAATGCTGCACTCGCTTTCGGGTAACGTTGGTTTTCCGTGACACCAACATGCGACAGCGCGACAATTGTGACCCCTGTGTCATTGTACAGGAAACAATAAATAAATATTGATGGACATTTCACACATCACTATCTCGCCTCAAACTAAGCCAAGGCTTGTGTTATGGGAATCAGATAGCTGATATACTAATTATATACTTTTTTGTAAATACATACTCATTAATAAGTATATATGTATAACACCCAAACAGAGAACAAATGCCTATGTTCATTACAAAAATGTCTGTTCTCGATGGGGATCGAACCCACGGCCTACGGCACAGAAGGCAGAGCTTACTGCCAACTGAGCTGTGAAGGCTGTCAACAATAATAACAATACTTTTATTAAGTAGGTATAATCAAAAACTATTACAAAACAGTAGTCTAGTACTTACTTAGCTACCTACAGCAAAAACAGTATATAGGTAAGTACTTACAGACGACTTGAAAAATAAAAAAGGACGTAAGTAGGTACCTACCATTCGAAATAAACTACCACGAAAGGCAGTCTTCCACTAAATGTTATTTTTAGTGACTGGAAGATGGGGGAATGCCGATCACCTGAGAGAAAAATGCTTTATTTGTTTTTTCATTTGTCTTATGTTAGTTTTGAGGTTTAGAGACTGCCTGCTCAAGCGTTACAACCCGAAGATATTTTGAGATTGCTCGAGGAATTCTTTTTTGGAAGTTACAAATAAGTTGTAAACCATTTTAAATTTCGCGCCCATCAGAGCATGCATAATTAAGACCTAAATAATTAAATAATTTTTGCTTGCGGCCCTCGACACCATGACTGAAACATGTTTGTGGTATCAAAAAAAGGTTGAGCATGTCTGGTCTAACTTTATTGTAAAATATTGAAAATTTTCATGTCGACCCATACGAAACTGAGAGACGCCGCTAGTTTATTATATTTTTATATATTGTCCATCAGACAAGCGTACATATTTTGGCGGTTCGTGTGTATGTTCCGTGTGTATTAATATAATATTTCCATCTTTAGCCAATCTTAGACGTGCACAGCATTTATGACTCCCTTTTGAAGAACAATAGAATATTCCTTTTGCATCTGAATAGGTAAATCCTCTCCACATTATAAGGTGCTTACCTTTCCTAGTCGGTATGAGCTCGTATTCTGCAAGAAATTGGCATAAAAACATCAATTTAACCACTATCAACCAAATAACCGCTCTTGCCGTAAAAAAGCTGACTAAGAATTAGTTAGGTATGCTCTGAATTGGAGGCTTATCACCCTTATGCCGTTATGAAACAAAGAGTCTTATCAATAGAAAAATAACTAGGTATTCACTAATCAAACTACTGATCGATACAGGTAGGTACTATAATTCGTATCTTCTATTAGTTAGGCCTATCGGCTATAACATACAGTGTGAGTGCACAAACGGAAATGAGGGAAACTATGCATTATTTTATGGACAAATGTGTTAAAAAATCTATTAAGTAGTTTTTTTTATTTTTTTAGCGTTTTGAAACTTTGCTTTCGCTACGGCGACCCCCAGCTAAACAGAATGGTGGTAACTTTTAAACGTACCAATCAATTACTATGAAACAAACTCAAAAATGTTAAGAAATAACAGGAGCTCCTCATAAAATTGGGAAGAAAGCAATCCTTGATTAAAACGTTTGTTGCTAGTTTGATGCTAAGTAGATCGGCTTTTTTTCATCAATTTTTGTAATAATTTTAAAATATCTCAATAAAACCCCGGCATATTCTAAATTTTTTTTTATTTTACATTGTGTTATCCATCTGATGATGGTAAAAATTGCATGTTCATAGCTCACTCAATCACAACATTTTGCCCACTGTTAAAGTCTTATGTTGCTCACTTATCTTCTGTGATGTATTACATTCAGTGTAATTTCGATGACAGGATATCCTTTACGATACGATGGTAAATATTTTGGATTGGGTACATTTTCCCCTCTGTAGTGCGATATAACTGGACGAAAAGAATTAATATGATCAATGATGGGCTGGTTATCGATCTTTTTGGGTTTTGGGTCTATCCCAAATTCCTCGCATATCCTTTAATTCGTGTGTTTTAAAGCGTTTCTTAGAACTTTGTCGTTATTTCTGTTGAACCCAAGAGTGGTCAAAAAGAAAACCCTGCACACAGTAACTTTCTCACCATCTTCTTTTGACAAATAGTATGTAACAGTTTTACCACGGTTTATTTTTTTTGCATTAGCGTTTTTTCTATGTGTTCGTCTGGCTGGTTTATTTTGAGACGTATTGTTGGCTATGTATATGCGCTGTTCCCTTCAGGTAAAACTACGAAACTGCTTATTTAATATACTTCGCTGTGTGTCAGATATATTTGAAGTACACTTTTTCTTACATTCTTCACCACAACCTGGTTTAAAACAATACTGCGTATTATTCATGATTACATTTTCAGAAATCTGGTCAGTCTGGGTTTCAGGCTCAAAATGTTCTTGTTAAGATGACTCTAATACGCAAATTTTGTTTTTTGTGATGTGGTTCCTATAATAACCTGTGTTTAGACAAGATACAAAATAAAGTACTTAAAAATTATTTTTGTTGAAAAAATAGGTACTTACGTAAAAAAATAAATATTATCTATGTAAACTTACTTACCTAACATAAATAAAGGTTTCTTGGAATATGAACAACTGTTAAATTCACCAGAGACTTTACTTAAGGCTCCGGCGACAGCGGCTCGCAATTTCGAGGTGCGATTGGCTATTATTTCATTTTTTTTCATTTCGGGGAGGTTGTTTGAAAGAATAACGCTAAAGTGACACGCATGAATACTGTTCGAACACAAATAATACAATAATATAAGGGAAACATGCCCGAATCAGAAATCATTTTGGTTTTAGTATGTTTGGTCTTACGTTTACCTAATACCAAAATGATTTCTGACTCAAGCACATTTCCCTTATATTATTGTATTATTTGTGTTCGAACAGTATTTATCACATTTATAACATATTACATACCTGCGATAAAGGCTTTAGGATGTCTGTATTGGAATGTTTAGAAATTACAAACACAATACACAAAACTACACACTGTTGAATGAGCAAAACACATTCACAAGATCACCGTTGTTACGTATTTTTGTGGACGGTGCTGTAAACAACGATCGACCGTCCGATGACTCACCAACAACCAGTCACTAATGGTCGGCTACCTGGCGGCGCAGGTATAAATAGTGGGGTGGGCGAGTGTTGACTCACTTTCAGCTCAGCGCTCGACGAGGCAACACGTTCAGTGCACAGCGAGGCAATTTCCTGAAGATGCTTCGTAGAGAGGCGAAACACGTGTCGAAATCTAATTAAGTTTATTCCAGCTTAAGGAGATTAGATCATCGGATTAGTACTACATATTGCTTTGTTCAAGTTAATTTATATTTAACAATGGACTTCCGCAATGTCACGCCTGAGTCAATTAACTAGTATTTATGCGTGTCACTTTAAGAGTTATTCTTTCAAACAACCTCCCCGAAATGAAATAAAATGAAATAACAGCCAATCGCAACTCGAAATTACGAGCGCTGTCGCCGGACCCTTAATACTTAAGTATCAAAATCAGTAAGTAATCACATTTATAACATGATTTAACCTATCATTAAGAAACAACCGATCGTAGGTATAACACTAAATGATGCTTCAGGGACATGTTAAGCTGTCAATCTCAGCTATAACGATCGTGAGGCCATGTAAGATGCCTAAAAATGCTACGAGGCACTAGCTTCTTCGATCATAACTAACATTAAGACGGTGACAACCATCAAGCCACTTTACATTTCAACATTTTTTTTAATAAACACAATATGAATTAAATCATTGAAGCAATTTTTAATCACTTGGTAGGTAGGTACATTACCACTGAACTTTTAGGTAGGTACCAATAGTTACAAAGTATTATTAAGTAATCAACACTAAACAAAGTTGCTGGCAACATGTGGCTTCAAAATCAAAACTTAAAAAAAAATCAAAATCACTTGGGATCAAGCCATCACCAAAATCAGTAAATCAAAATCATAAGCATAAGGCGCCTATAAGTGCTTGAAAGGAACCTCTCTTGAGGCGCACTAAAAATCCTTTCATCACACAGTTTCGAAATTAACAAGTGGCATGATAATAATTTAAGCATGCCAGGATATAAAACATTGTGGACACAGTGGCGGACCACCTGGGCATCCAGCGCATCTGTAGTAACTCTCTCTTAGCTTTTTACTTCTGTAGCACTGGCGACAGTTGAGTGGAATTATAATGGACTCAGGCCAGTGAACGTTTCTGGAGGCTCCGCCTTTATCATCTGAGGCAAGGAGAAAAACTGTTAAGCGTTATCAGTAGGAGCTCGAAAGGAGCCTCTTGAGGCGCACTTAAAATCCTTTCAGCACACTGTTTCGTAAGAAACTAGTGAGACGACAAAAAAAAGAAGTAGGAGCTTTAAGAATTCAATAAAAATAAATTGAGAGAAAAATAGTGGCATGGTGCATTTTGGAAAGAGCTGTTGTTTTTGCCGATATCATATTTTTGTAGTAAGGTAAGTAGGTACCAAGATTGAAAAAAAGAGGAGATTCTTTGGGGATATCGGTGAAGATCAAAAGTACGTCCAAATTTTACATTTGGCACATAGGTACCTACCTGGGTACCCACTTTTTGCTAATTGGTATTCCATACGCAACAGGTTCCAATTCCATCGAGTTTTAGACTGGCCCTATTCTCCACGTTTAAACTTAGCGTGTTGGTTTGTTATTTAAAATTTTAAAATCTCAACTAGATTGATTTATCGCCCACGAAACTCCAAATTATACCAAAATTTTTGAAAATCGTTGGAGCCGTTTCCAAGATTCAGATAATTTTTAAGTAAATATATATAGGTATATCAAGAATAGCTCATTTAAAGGTAGGTACCTAAATAAATAAAAATAAGTAATGCTGGACAATCCACACAGCACCATCTAGCCCCAAAGAAAGCTACTCAAAGTTTATGTTATGTGTACTAGATAACTGATATATTTAATACATTACATATACTTACATAGATAGATATTTTTTATTACAACTAGTTTAGCAACTTGTTGTTCTAAGTGTCTTTTTTAGAAATGTGGGTATGTGCCAAATGTAATGTTTGGACGTACCTCTGACTACCCCCCATAGACATCCTCAAAGAATCTTGAATTAGTACCTACTTGGTACTGGGAGATCTGAAGGGATATCTACCGTACCTGGGGATCAAAGTCGTGAAGCTGTTTCAGTTTTTCAGTTTCTTTTTTAGAAAACACCCAGACCAACGGAACAAATTTCTCTGCGCGTATAAGTAGTATAACACAATAAGATAATTTCTAAGTATGTATATATCAAGAATTACTCGTTTAAATAGCTAAAAATACCCACCATGCCAGGATTTGAAGCAACCTGGACAAAGCGGTGGCGCATCGAAGCATCCTTGACATCTGTAACTGGTCATTTTCTGCAATTTATTCTTGCAGCATTGGTGGCAACGCATTGTAATCAGAACAGGGTTGAACTCCGGCCAGTGTGTATTCTTAACCTTCGAGTTGTTGTTTCTGGATTTGAGCTTCAAATCTAAGAAAAAATGGTTTATTTTTAACTAGGCGTTATTAGCAAGCAGTTGATACATGCAATATAATCATGCTAGGTAATCAAAATATAATAAAAGTAAAGAAGCCTTTGGATCTCTAATAATTAGATTTTATGTAATTATGTAGGTATTAATTACTACTACTGACCCCGCGAACTTCGTACCACCTAACAGCGAATAGTCAGTTCAGTCAGTTTTAATATATACATATATAAACAAATACTAATATTATAAACGCGAAAGTTTGTAAGTATGGATGGATGGATGGATGTTTGTTACTCTTTCACGCCGGAACGGCTGAACGGATCTGGATGAAACTTGGCAGAGAGATGTATTATAGTCTGGAATAACACATAGGCTACTTTTTATCCCGAAGGAATACCGGGTGTTGGCAGATATTTAGCATTTTACCGTATTTAGCTGATACATTTTTAGTTCCTAAATAATAACTAGATGTCGCCACAGGAAAGATTAGCACGCACTATCGTTGCGTTTTGAGCAATGAGTGACATCAGCAATCGTAGGTATAAATGTTTTCCGATCACCGGGGTTTAAATCTGCGCGGGTGAAACCGCGGGGCGCAACTAGTAAACAAATAGGTAAATAAATGTTATTCATTCAAGCCCTCGCGAGGTAGTAGTTGTATGGAGTGAGACAGGGTTTCAAAACTTTCAAATTATCAAGATTTCTAACCCATACTTACATAATACGAGTGCGATTAATAAACTAACCTCAGGCCGTGGTTATTCACTTAGTTTTAATTTAAACATTGCTTAAGATTTGAACTTTCATTGTCATTTTTACCTTTACCTAAGAGAAAAATAAGAAATAGCATAGTTTAAAGCTTTGCCATTTACTAACATACCATTGCCATATACAAGTAAATACTTAAATAAATATAAAACATAGTATTGGTAAGTAAAACATTTATTTTTGCGACCTATACTTTATAATACTTACACTTATTCAATAAATAATTTTCGGTAAATTTAAGTATAATATACTTAAGTATAACCATGAGTGCATCTTAATTTGACTAATAACTAAGTCTACATGATTATGATTATTATTAATTTTGAGATCCAAAATTCAACCTTGAGATACGCTAGAACTTACTAAATATATCTCTTTTTTACCAATTTTACTATTCTGGTAAAAATCTTTCACGCTTCACTTTAACATAAATTACCTACTACTTAAATAAGCTACTTACAACTTTCTATTCATGAGTTAAATAATCAAGGTAAGATCCAGAATATGAATACTTGTGTATCACAATTAAAAGATGTCCGTAGCCATTCTCTACGAATGTAGCCCTTCTCTCCGAATGTAGCGCTTCTCTGTTGTAGCATACTGCTACGTGCTACGGTGGCAACAGATGACATAAGCTCTTAATTAATACTTACTTTGTTTTTTGTCTTGGTAGTACTATCTGTTTCAATCTTCGTACGAGTTTTCTTTCTGGGTTCGTTTGGACAAACAAATAAACCAATAACTGTTTGTAGACATTTCGCTCAGCGCCATCTAACCCCAAAAAAAGTAGCTAAGATGTGGACTAAAATACTAGTTCAAGTTAAAAGAGAAATATTGTGCATATTCTACACTTCTTACACCTAACACAGAGCCAACATGTTTTTTTACAACACAACTACGTATTTTCGGATGGAGTTTTTAGTTCATTTCAAGAATCACTTTGAAATGTCGTGAATCTACGTACCATAATCAAGCCTAGAATGACAGTTAAGAAACTAAGTGTGAAATTACAGCGGGAGCGGGGCAGGTAGCGGAATCTGCTGACGGGTAACGCAAACATAAGGTTCTTGACTCATCATCATCTTGCTGCCCTTATCCCACGCTAAGTGGGGTCGGCACAACAGGTTCTACTCCTCCACTCTTCTCTATCATTCGTCATCTCGGTGCTCACTCCTTTCTTACTCATGTCATCCTTCACACAGTCCATCCATCTTTTCTTAGGCCTACCTCTCTTTCTAAAACCAATCACATCCATGTCTAACATTCTTCTCGTAATATGACTTTCTTCCCTCGTCATGACATGCCCATACCACGCTAACCTATTACTCCTCAACTTATCCGTCACAGGCGCTACCTATATGAAATGTTGCCTTAAATGGTTTGGGACTGGTGCATCCCTATTTTCTAACTTCCTCTAATATACTCATTCTTTATTTTATCCATCCTTGTCACTCCGCACATCCATCTCAACTTTCGCATTTCTACAAGTGCGGGCGGGGCGGTTGAGCGGGAAACGCGACGGGACGAGCGGGGCCACCCACTCCCGCTGCCCGCCCCGCGCCACTGTAATCACTAATCGCATAACTACAGTTACAGTTTGGTTCTTCCTACCGTGTTTTTTACACCAAGTGCTGGTTGAGTATCCGAATCCTGGGACTAATTTTGACCAGCTTTCCGCCAATGTTAAGATACTGCGGAGGTTCATGATTATGGAGCTGGTTCACGTCTATTAGAGTGCCATCCGAGGTGACTTTAACCTTTGCCTTGCATTTTGTGAGTCTTCGCCGAGTGCAGTAGAAATTATTTTCAGTTTTTGAGTTTTGAGAGTAATCGTAGCCGTTGTACATAATCAGGTTAGCACCTCTTTGCGACTCAATAAATTGATATCCTGTAGATAAAGTAAAAATAAATATTGGCAGACATCACAGCGCAAAATTTAAATGTATAGGGTCCTTAATAAAATAGGCTCACCACGTTATCCTGCAGCAATCCTATCAGAACTCGTAAAGTCAAAGGATATTTATTATGTTGAATCACACGGAGTGGATACATCTTGGTACCCACCCATGTTACATGTACTCACTAAAGATATCTAAAGCATATCTATAGCATATCTAAAGGAGGTAGTCAGGGACACATGCTTTTTTTTTATACATCTAGCTGATGGAACAAGCAGATGGCCCACCTGATGTTAAGTGGTAACCATCACCTATAAACAAAACATTGCCCCGTAGGTCACGCACAATAAAAACGTGCCCTACGATGCACTGCCCTGCGTCCATCAACTTGAGGCATACAGATGTTACACCGGCGACCACACTCTTCAAACCGAAACACAGCGTTGCTGCTTGGCGGCAGAAAAAGGCGTGGTGGTAGTACTTCCCCGGACGAGCCCTTCACAAAGATCTCTACTACTCTTAGAGGAGTTGGTTACCGCCGGTATCTGAAAGCCCGATCAAACGTAATCGGCTGTCAAGTCACTTGATATCTCTATCTTATTTTAAGTAAAAGCTGAAATAGCAAGTGACTTAACAGTCGATTAGCTTTGATCGAGCTTTCAGAAACCGGTAAATAAATTTCTTAAATCACCAAACTTTATTATCAATGCAAACCTTCGTTTATCATTAGGACCCCTGGAGGAAGAGTTGCCTGTGGTTTAAACCCCAAGACAGGACAAACGAAGAAAACTCATTTTAAGGTTAAGCGTGCCTTTGTAATGTCTTCTGTTATCACATTTATGTATTTTTTTCTGTTCGCAATATCAAGGTCAAGTCTACTCGCCAACCTTGTAATATTTCTTCCCAATACAGACGTAGTTTGGAGGTGAATGATTGTGGGTCAATTCTGTACCCGTGATGACCCCATCTGGCCCTACCTTGACCCTAGCTTTACATTTAGCGGCAATTCGCTTCGAACAATAGAACATGTTCGTTCCTTGGTGGTTTCTGGAAAAGGTATAACTGTTCACCATCAGCAAATATCCGCCTTTATCAGTCGGTATCATTTTTACATCTGAAAATAAAAATAATTAGAAGGAAACTTGGTTGAGGTACACTAAGTACATTGACAACCAGCATCAAAGACCCATTTATTTGGATTATTCCCGTTGAGTAACAGCTTTTTTTTATACAAAGTAGGCAGTCGAGCATACGGGCCACCTGATGGAAAGTGGTCACTGTCGCCCATGGTCCCGTCGCTTTCGGTCACACTGTGACACAATGGGAAAAAACTTCTAGTTGAGTAACAGGGATTACTCAAAGGGAATAACCCATTTATTGGGGTTTAACCCATACCTTAGGATCAGAAGGCCACCAGGCTAGGCCACCAGTACTCTCAAACACTATTAATGTATTCGTTGAAATACAAGCCGGATGATAGATCCGATCAAATTCTTCTTAAAGGTTTTGGAAGAAATCGCTTACAGCGATAAGACCGCCTACTGTAGTACTTTATTTTAAAGTGTTTTTGTTGATTTTGGTGTACAATAAAGAATCTTTCTTTTATTAATTCTTCCTCCGAACTTTTACTCACACTTGTTGGTAACAAACTAGAGGCGTACTTTATTAAGTTGGGAATGCAACAGGTACCTGCACTTGGTCCTTTCAGGATAAACGCACGCAATAGGTATGTAAATAAGTAGTTTTTTAAATTACCCTTTACTGACACACTGTTGAGCAATATTAAGATTATACAACAAACATGGTAAGTAGGTATCAGTAAATTGACACAAATTTAATCAAAACCTGGATCGCATACCTCACAAAGTGGTGTTTTTATACAACTAGCTGATGGAACAAGCAGATGGCCCACCTGATGTTAAGTGGTGGTTACCACTTAACATCAGGTGGGCCATCTGCTCATCAGGTGGGTCAATGTTTTAATAATGGTGATGGTTATCACCATTATTAAAACATTGACACGTAAGTCACGCACGATAGGAACGTGCCCTACGATACACTGCCATGAAATTGGTGGTGTACTTGGTAGGTACACAATACTTCATCATACCAACAGACCAGTATTTGTTTTAAAGTAGGTACATAATTAAAATAAGTACCTAGTTGTCTCTATAACTACTAAAATATTGATAAATAAAACTACAAGTTATATTTGAAAACAGTTTATTTAAATTGTGTCCTTACTTTCCTATAGCTAACTAGGGTCATTGAGTCTGCAATGAAATGAAATTGCTTTGTTGCTAGAACAGTTGACGACCTCAGTGGCGCAGCGGGCGAGAGTCCGCCTGCGACGCAAGAGGTTGCGGGTTCGATTCCCGCCTCGGAACAAATTTGTGTACGATCTGCAGAAATTTGTTCCATTGGTCTGGGTGTTTATGTATAATAAAAAATATCTATCTATGTAAGTATATAAGGTATGAAATATATCAGTCATCTAGTACCCATAACACAAGCTTTAAATAGCTTACTTTGGGGCTAGATGATGCTGTGTGGATTGTCCAGCATTATTTATTTATTATTTATTTAGTTGTATTACTACTATATATTAGTTATACTTAATATCGGTGTAAAAAGGTTTAAAACACACAGGATACTACTAATACTAATAAACCTTTAAAATAATTTCATTAGGCAAGTAATATTAAGTACTTCAACAAAAAATAGAAAAAAACAACCGAAAGGGTCCAAAGGAACACAGGAAAGGAGATGGCGGGTTGAATTCGACAGCCATCTTAAGGACAGGTCCACTGTGACCGAGGATCGAGAAGTGTGGAAGGAAAGGAGGGAGGCCTTCGCCCTGCAGTAGGACGACACAGTCTGTCTGAATATCCACAGTTGTTGTACCCACTAAAATTCAATATTACCTAACTAAAATTACTGTGCAGAAAATGGACATTAACCAAGTAATTTTTGAACTTGTCCATCAGAATTTGGTTAATATTGCCTTTCTCATACAATACAGGCAGGGTTAGGCATTAACAATGCACATTTAACATCCATGGGTACAATGGGTTGTTCATGGGTTGGCAGCGTGTAATTTTCAACCTTTTTCATCATAATCAAAATTTGTTCGATCTGGAAAATAAATACAACATTTTGTTAGTACAGATAACTTTATTAAACTGAAAAGACATATTATCATGTTCAGGAATATATAAATAAAAATATGAAATCAGAATAGTGTTTGTAATGGAAAGAAGAAATAAAATAACTATTTTATGTATTTTTTATTAGTTGAGGTATATAAATAAAACACACCTAATTGAAAAAGGCATTTATTCCTTGTATTTATAACATTGAAAAAGCTGAAATACCATTTACGGGACCTCAAAATATTAAAGAGGTAATACAGAGAACTTTTCCAAAGTTGATCGGTGACTTTATTTAGTTAAAAACTTTCTACAAAAATCATAGACAACACTGTGTTTGTGTGTATTAATAATAAATTTAACTCCAGTGGATAGCACAAAACGCGCGAAATCGTTAGTATGTTTACACTACATTAAACATACCTTCCCACCCTTTCTATAAAATTTTAGGTACCTGGAATTACACATCATGAAACCTGGAATTACACATCAAATGCAAACAAACAATAACATAAAGTTTACATCATGAAAACTGAGTAGATAGAATTAATGATAACACTAACAGAATGATCCAGTTCGTTGTGGTTTGTTTTCGATATGTTATTTGCTAGCACTTACCAATTTTGCTAGTACCGCCAACAGCTGGAATCCACCTAAATTCACTATAACATATCACGTTTTAACCATAAATTTGCACTTTCACTGGTTTAATTCACAAATAAACAACAATACACAACGCAAAAGTTTTTAGGTTATACTTTTATTGTAAATATACGATTTTTATTGATAATTTATTCTTTTTCTCACGCTTTTCTTTACACTCACACTTTATTATTGTTAGGGCTTGTACCATTTCGCGGATATCGTGCTTTTGTCGCGGTTATTTGTGTTTAGCACAATATTTATTTTGACAACCAATGTTTACTACTATTTAAGGTCAAGCGCGCACTACATACACTCGACCTACGCTACCACGCTACGTAACGTTACTTTTTCTGCTCACACGGCTGCCGGTCGCGGTTCTGCGAAACTAGGGAGCACCAACACCGAAAAAGCTAGCCAAGATTTATTTATTGTTATTAAATCTATTTTAATCTGCAAAAAATATCCAATTTGAGTAGGTACCTACCTACAGAAGGAGGGTTTAATACCAAATAATTTCTTCCAGTCAGCCTTTGTTTTTCTAAAAGCCCTGTGTTTTTCTAAAAGTCCTGTGTTTTTCTAAAAGCGTGATCAATGTGCAAATCAACATATGGTTTAGTAGGTAGGTAGGTACTTGGATGGAGTAGATAGGTACCTAGGTACTAAGAATGAATAGTACGGTAGTAATAGTAATACATAGTAGTAATGAATAGTAGCTCTGTTTCTTGGGCCACAGCTAACGCTATTCCAGAAGACAGAGCCTCACACTTACTGTTGATTTTGTTAATTATCGTTCGTAAACATTTTTCATTTCATATGTGAAGAGCTCGTCCTGAGAAGTACTACCACCACACCTTTTCCAGCCGCCAAGCAGCAACGCTGTGTTTCGGTTTGAAGAGTGGTCGCCGGTGTAATTACAGGCACATGAGGCTTAACATCTGTATGCCTCATGTATGCCTCAAGTTGATCGACGCAGGGCAGTGCATCGTAGGGCACGTTCCTATCGCACGTAACTTACGAGGCAATGTTTTGTTATAGGTGATGGCTACCACTTAACATCAGGTGGACCATCTGCTTGTTCCATCAGCTAGTTGTAAAAAAAAGTCACATTCAAATTTTACAAAACAGACAATGGGCGTTTTTCCAGTACCCGGCCCGGCACCGGCACCGGCGCCGGCGCCGGCGCCGTGCCGTTGCCGGGGAAGCAAAAATGTATGAAAATGTATGGCTCGCTTTTTGACTTACCGGCGCCGGCGCCGGCCCGGCATTGAGTCCCGCCGGCGCCGTCGCCGTCGCCGGGGTAGCAAGCTTCCCACCGGTGCCGGCCCGGCAAAATTGCATGTGTATTGCATGTTTAAATGATTTGTAGCAGTGTGAGTGTGTAACTGCGCGGGAAAGGTGAAAAACTTACCTCAACGTCACTACTAGCATTTCTTCCGGTGGTATTGCCATTCTAAATGAAGTATCTTTCTTCTTAATTTTCTGATACATGTTCTCCAACAAATAGTTAAATGTATCTTCGGTCATGCGAAAATAGTTGAAAATTTTTCTGGAGTCCTTTTTTAACTTTTCAAATAGCGTATAATATGATCCTTCTACGTATCTGACTTTTAGTATTGGATGAATCCAAAATTCGACGTCTCTGCGTCTGCGTCTTTGGCGTCGTAGATGTAAAAGATATAACAAATATAGTCGACGGCTTGACGATATCATTGTTATATCTAAACGTAAATTACACTTTACGTGTCGTCGTGCTGAAGTCCGTGTCAGTACTGTACCACTCACCGGGCGTAAACCGGCATCGACACCGGCGCAGTGGAAAAACGAAACCCCGGCGCCGGTGCCGGTGCACGGCCATGCCGGTGCCGTGCCGGTGCCGGGCTGGCTAATGGAAAAACGCCCATTCATTTCAATTTCAATATGCCCATGCCGATGACGCCGCCCAGCCGGGCATGGTCGTTATAAGGAACATTGGTTTGTAGGGTGTGCGACTGACATTAACAAACGTTCTAGCACAAAAGCAGTGTGACCACCTGTAAAGTACAGATCCTGCCTTACTTTAAATTGCCAACTATAATTACTGTGCAGCTGTGGTATTCATTCAGAAAATGAGAAGTAAAAATACCACAAAATACACATAAATGTGCTATTACTACATAGTTAAGTGTAGATCGTTCAGCCGATCTAGAATACATTAGATCACTTCCACATCTCCCACAATCTGAAGAACTGGATTTCCCTCCTACTCTCCAGGAGGTAGTTGATGCTATCAAGGCCCAAAAAAATCAAAAGGCGGTTGGCATTGACAACATCCCTGGAGAATTACTTAAATATGGAGGAAGAGAACTGCAACAAAAGATTTGGCAGTTATTTCAACGAGTGTGGGAGGTCGAGGAAGTTCCTTGTGACTTTGGAGTTTCACTTGTTTGCTCTCTATATAAAGGCAAAGGAGACCGCTCTGACTGCAATGCATACAGGGGCATTTCGCTCCTGTCTACCCCAGGAAAAGCTTATGCTAGGATACTCCTAAACCGTCTGATGGAGCTGTCAGAGAATATCCTGCCAGAGACCCAGTTTGGTTTTCGTCCAAATCGTGGTACCTGCGAAGCTATATTTTCATTGAGGCAACTGCAAGAAAAGAGCAGAGAACAAGGTCATCCTTTATTTCTCTGCTTTATTGACTTAGAAAAGGCTTTCGACAGTGTACCTCGCGAGGCATTATGGATAGTTCTGTCCAAACTGGGATGTACCGACAAGTTTATACGCTTGATAAGGCTACTTCATGACAATATGACTTGCTGCGTAACCATCAATGGTGAACGATCTGACCACTTCCCCGTTACCTGCGGCGTAAAGCAAGGCTGTGTTTTAGCACCTACACTGTTTGCTTTATATTTCTCATTTGTCGTGAGGGAGACTTTGAACGCATCGAATACTGAAGGGATCCGCATTCGATTTCGCACAGATGGCGGTTTATTCAAACTTACTAGGTTAAAAGCGCGCACTAAGGTAGCATACGATCTTATTACTGAGCTCATGTACGCCGATGACCTGTGTTTCGTTGCGGAATCCCAAGAGGGACTTCAAGACCTGATAACCAACTTCAACGCTGCCTGCTGTAGATTTGGCCTCAAAATAAGTATAAAAAAGACTGAGGTGATGGCCATGGATGCCGTAGACCAAGCTCCTCTAAATCTACAGCTTGCCGGAACAGCTTTGAAGCAGGTCGATAAATTCAGATACCTGGGAAGTTGCATAACATCCAAAGGCGACCTTGATTCGGAAATCAACAGCAGACTTGGCTGTGCTATGGCTGCTTTTGGCAAACTCCGAGCCAGGGTATTTCGGTCCCACAACATTAAATTGAGTACCAAAATCCAGGTATACATGGCGATTGTTCTGCCTAATATCCTGTACTCCTCGGAGACATGGTGCCTGTACCGCAGACACATACGCACGCTAGACAGATTCCATCTGAAATGCCTCCGCGACATTATGAACATCAAATGGTCGGATCGGGTTCGCAACACCGATGTACTGCGACGAGCTAATGTGAGCGGAATAGAGGCATATCTGATGCGGCGTCAGCTGCGTTGGTGCGGGCATCTGTCTCGGATGTCTGAAGAGAGGAAAGCGAAGCGCATTTTCTTTTCTGAACTAGAACACGGTAAGCGGAAACGCGGTGGCCAGTTTCTTCGATATAAAGATGTTCAAAAAAGACACATGAAAAGATGTGGCATTGAACCTTCCTCTTGGGAGTCCCTCGCTGAAAAGCGACCTGAATGGAGACGTCTCGTTCAGGACAAAGTCAATACGTGTGAGGATGAAAGGCGGCGCGAACTTGATAACAAACGTGATCAACTTAAGACCCGACCGCCTACAAACATCCAATACAATTATGTCCACGGCAGCCTAACTTGCACTATCTGCGCCAGAACATTTCGCGCCAAAATCGGGTACGTGAGCCATATGAGGGCAAAACACCCGAGCCCCTAATAATAATAACTATTATAAAAGTCCAAAAAGCTAAGTCTCTGTAGCCGAAAACGGCTAGGTAGATTATATACTACATAGTATAAAACAAAGTCACTTTCTCTGTCCCTATGACAGAGAAATCGAATTTGTTTTATACTATGTAGTGATTGCAAAATCCTACTTCCTACTAATAGGTATTATAAACGTGATAGTTTGTAAGTATGGATGGATGGATGGATGTTTGTTACTCTTTCGCGCCGAAACGGCTGAACGTATCAGAATGAAACTTGGCAGAGAGATACAACTCTTTCACGCCGAAACAGCTGAACGGATCTGAATTAAACTTGGCAGAGAGATACATTGTAGTCTGGAATAACACATAGGCTACTTTTTATCCCGTTATTAATACCGGGAATACCGGGATTTAAATCTGCGCGGGTGAAACCGCGGGGCGCAATTAGTATACTATAAATCAGGAATCAGGACTAATTTTTTTAAAATTTTCTAGTTGCATGCTCCTGCGCGCTGCGGACAGCCGTGTTACCGATTTGCAGTTACAGTTAGGTACAGGCTTTACAAAAAGCCACGTCTTGATCATCCTCAGCTTTGGAAATCCATCATGAAATTACCTATGTACAGGACTTTTTAGGCAAAGTTTTAAAGTTGTTATTTTAGAATCCTATCCTAATCCTAATATAAAGTTTGTAAGTACCTATGGATGGATGAATGGATGGATGTTTGTTACTCTTTCTTGCAGAAAACGGCTGAACGGATCTGGATGACACCTGGTAGAGGGTTAGATTACAGACTGGAATAGCACATAGGCTACTTTTATAACGTGGTAATACCGGGACTTAAATCTGCGCGGGTGAAACGCGCAACGCGGGGCGCAACTATAGTGCAATATTACCCTTAATGTTTCCATAATTAATACTAGATGTAACGCATTGGATTGTATCTGTAATGTTATTTTCTACAGTAAATACATTGAAAACTTCAGCCGATGATGCCAGATTCTACAATGAGAGGGGAATCCTGCCAAAATGGCAGGAACCTGCCTTAAATGGTCACACTGCACTTGAAGTGGTAGGTTTTTCTGCATAAAGTTCACGCTAAAGTCTTTACACCATACCATCTTTTCCTGCTGAGAGTTGGGATAATAAATTTATATTTATTCGTATGTAGAAAAATAGGCATCCAAAATCGGGCAATTGATCTTATACAGTCCTACTTAACCAATAGAGTCCAAAAAGTTGATGTTGGCGGTGAGAGGTCTTCCGGATCGGTCATTGATATAGGGGTGCCACAGGGTTCTATATTGGGTCCCTTCTTATTTTTAGTTTATGTAAATGACCTTCCACCTTTTGTGAAAAATTTGTGTGAAATTGTTCTATTCGCTGACGATACCTCTTTAATTTTTAAAATCGACAGATTGAAGGCTTACTTTGATGACGTTAATGCATCTCTGTCGCAAGTACTTAACTGGTTTACTGTTAATAATCTTTTGCTCAATGCTGGGAAAACTAAATGCATAAAATTTACTTTGCCAAATGTGGTTCAGCGACCAACCAGTATCAAATTAAATGGAGAGTCACTTTCCCCTGTCAATTCTAAAATTTTTTTAAAGTACTTAACTATTGATGCAAAATTGGAGTGGGGTCCTCACATAAAATCACTTGCTGGTAGACTGAGTTCGGCTGCATACGCAGTTCGCACTATAAGATGGCTCACAGATGAGGCTACAGCTAGGCTGGTGTATTTTAGTTACTTCCATAGTGTAATGTCCTATGGTATTTTGCCATGGGGTAGAGCTGCTGATATACAAAGTATATTTGTACTTCAAAAACGGGCGATACGTGCCATTTATAAATTAAACCACGTGACTCATTGAGGGAGCGTTTTAAGGAAATTAATATTCTCACAGTTCACAGTATTTTTTTGAAAATTTATTGTACACTCATAAACACATTGGTAGCTTTAAGAAAAAGAGTGACGCACATAACGTTAACACTAGAAATAAAAATAAATTATGCATTCCGAAATTTCGATTACAAAAGGTAAATGGCTCGTTCATGGGGAACGGTATACGCTTCTATAATAAACTTCCAGAAAGTGTCACTGGGCTTCCTATTAAAAAATTTAAAGTGTACATTAAGAATTATCTGATAAGGAAAGCTTACTATACTATAGATAGTTATATTAATGATAAAAGTAAGTGGCCCGATGTCCCGGTCGCTCTGCCCATCGACGGCTAACATATCTGCAATGTCTTTACTA
Organism: Plemyria rubiginata; assembly: GCA_963576535.1. NCBI lineage: Eukaryota > Metazoa > Arthropoda > Insecta > Lepidoptera > Geometridae > Plemyria > Plemyria rubiginata. The sequence continues at coordinate 2,602,416 of OY754914.1, read as the reverse complement.
TTATGTTATTTAAAAAAAGATTTTTTTTTATTGTTGTTTGACTTACTACACTTTTTACTTATGTATTAGTATTATTAGTTTGAAGCGTGTGTTCTTTTATGAATCTGTTTACTTTTCCTTTTTCTGTTAGATTACTTAATGTATTATATAGCTTCAATAGTGTAGGTATTTTATTACATTGTAACGAGGATATAAAAGAGCGATAGATACCAAGCCGAGTTTGTTGCCTGTTCTTCTCGGTGTTGGTCGCGTGGAACTGGCACTAGTCACCTAGTTTTAAGACGGTTCAAGATGGTCCTTGTGATTTTATTGAATAAACATATTTTGACTTGACTAAGCATAAAATTGTTTCAGTGATTGTAAAAAAATGAAGATCGTTTTGATTTAGTATGATTTAGGTATAATCTAGCATTTATTTACATTCTAGCAATAAGTATACAAAATATGTTGGTACTGACTGCAACCAAGTAGGGTACCTACCCTACCTACATACTACCTACATACTGTTATATATGAACTAATGACCTAGATTTCTTGTCAATAAATAACTTTTGTGTGTATATACCTAATTTGTAACACAATCTGTAGAAACAAAAAAAACAAGTGAAATGGAATGGAACGTCTTATTTATAGGCCGCATGTATAATGTAGGTATATAGCGTTTGTTTTTGTTGGACTGGGCAAAAGTTACTTGAATTTTACAGAAAGAACAGCCACGGTCGTGTGAAGTAAACCTTTTTTTTATTTTGGTTTTTGACAGTTCGTTCACGCGAGTCGTAAACATAAAGTATAACCTACAAATATGTCTTGTATAAATAAAGTTTACAAACATATTTTATAACTAATTTACTTGTTTTTTAACCTATTTTATTTCGATGTTTCTTTGAAAAAAAACATTGATAAATATATTCAATACCGATCATACAACAGTGTTGCACTCTGGCTGGTGTGGTTTGTTTGATCTTATGTAAAAGTAATTATGTACCTCTATTCGTCTTCTGTGTTTTCCTTTCAAATTTGTTTGATGCTGTTGTGAGCAATAAAAGTGAGCATAGCTTCTCAACGTGAGAAGAGCCTAGAGCTGTGAAGTGTATAATAAGATAATTGTGGCATAAAGCAGTAATGGCGCCAATATTGTGTTATTGTTGTGATTTGGCTTCCTTCGGTTTTGTGTCTTCATAGCTGTCTCAAGGTATCAATTGACTAATGCTTTTAAATTTTCTAAATAGTTATGTCCATTGTTAATAATTATTTAAACAAAAATCTGGGGTCTAGACTCTTAGATCTTAGTTATCTATCTACCAATATCTACCTACTAATGACCAATATGCTACAAAGATATGATTTATGCCATCTGCAATATATATTCTAGCTAGTTAGGTTTGTGCTGATCAATATTTCAAGCTAGGAATAACTTTATTAAACTGGAATCTTTCTTTTCTAGGTAAGTGGATGGTCATGGAAGTTGCTGTTCAGGATGTTATCGGTAAGTCGAAGGTAAAATTTAAGATAGTCCAGTAATTCCATGTTTATGAATTTGGCTTCGTATCTTACAGTTTATAGTAACCATTGATTGAAGTAGGTACCTTTATCATTCAGGATTAATATTATTGCACTGTTTAATTTTGTGTAACCTAGGTGAGTATCTATGAGTGTTACCATCACTGATTTTTAAAGGAGCTATCATGTACATCCTGTTTGTAAGTACCAGTTAAAGACCAACTTGCCTATTAAATATGCATAAATTGCTGCTTGACATACATAGCGTTAGAAATTGCAAACAAAATTAATAATAGATGAATAACCATAATTTTGGGTCATAAACATGGAACACTGCCGGATATATTGATGACCTTGCCACAATGAGGTAAGCTACAATTCTGCTGAAAAATTTAAATCAAGATGAAGCATCTATTCTGGTTATTTTGACAGTATAAGATAGAAGCAACATGGTTTTTACAAATTAAACTAAAAAAAAAAATACAAAATGTGTTTTATTGATAAACAATTCTATAATAAAACATTGGAATATTAGCCACATTTCATTTCCCTCTCCTTCATTTTCTTTATTAAAAATAATCATTCGAAACATTCATATAGTTTTCTATTTAGTTTGTAGTTGGTAACTAGGTAGCATTATCTAAAAGGAATCTTCGTTTACAGCTAGATTCGTGAAATCGGAACGAGGCGTCCAGTTGCTGCTATTCAGGAGTTATGTGTACCGACAGCAATGCAAGACAAAAGAAGGCTTTCGGACTTGGTACTGCACCATGTATTGGAAAAATCAGTGCAATTCAGTACTAACCACGGACAGTGGTGAACATATTATAACTATCAGAGGGTCTCACAACCACCCTGCACCTAATGCAACTACCACACCTGATGGAGTGTTGCACACAACTAAAGTAAAGAGAGGTAGGAAGAAAAAGGTTACTAACTGTTATGTATTTGACAGCTGATGAACTTGAAATGGCGTGTATCTTTTACTAACAATACATTATGTATTGACTAAGATGTGAATGCTTTAAGGAGCATATGATGATGATGCAAAAGATGACAATGTTCCATTTATCTTGAATTATTTTGAATATGTGATAGAATTGGAAGTAATTAGCAAACTAAGTAGTAGAGCTCTTTGCGGTGGGCACTAAGGAAGTACTACCACCACGCGTTTTTCTGCCGACAAGCAGCGTTTCTATTTATGGAGTGTGGTACGGAGTGTGGTCGCCTGTGTAATTGTACAGTTACATGAGGCTTAACGTCTGTATGCCTAAAGTTTATGGACGCAGGGCAGTGCATCATAGGGCACGTTCCTATCGTGCATGACTTACGAGGCAATGCTTTGTTATAGGTGACGGTTACTACTTAACATCACGTGAGCCATCTGCTCTATGTATAATGTTTCTATGTATAGTAAAAATATATATCTATGTAAAGTATATAATGTATTAAATATGTCAGTTATCTAGTACCCATAACACAAGATTGTCCAGCATTATTCTATTCTATTATTCTATTCTATTTTCGTGTGAGATGCTGATAGATTGACTACACTCAATTGATGCATATAAGCATATGATTATGGACAAGCTTTTAAAAATGACTGTAATTTTTTTAAGCTTTAAATGTTTTAAGATTAATTTAACCAACAAAATATTGTTTGCCTAAAAACTTATTGATAAAATAGGTATGTACAGTAGAAACAATTGTATTTTTTTCTAGTCCTTATAATAGAGGTAGGTATAGAATACATTGGAAAATGAAAAAAATAATAATAATGGTACATTTAATGCTAATGTATCTAATTACATTTTATTAGTAGCTCTGTAAATTTTATTTGTAACTCTGACATGTTGTTTTAAAATAAACATAAGTATAATTTTATGCATACCTAATGTATGAATATTATTTTTCCCTTAAAATTACATTTATTAAGAAGTAAGTACTTAAGTATTTATATTGTTTTATTGAAATATAAAAAATATATTCCTACCTTAAAAAAACCCCCTCTACACTCCGTCATATTAAACACACCTACTTATACACTTTTACTGTACCAAATCAAAATGTAGTAGGTATGTGTACACTATTCATTAGTTTATGTATGTTATGTACACACCGATACACATCAGGCTATGCACTGCTTGCTTTTTAATTGTAGGTACCTACCTAACCTACTTGTTGCCTCATATTTCTTTGGCTTTGCTATAGCTTGATCTGTATTCTGATTGTAATTTAAAACAATCATACATGTCGTTTGCCATTGTAAAGGAAGGTACCTACAGTGCGGTCCACATATCTAGGAAATCTTTAATTTAGCCATAGGCCGCAAGTACGGTTTTTGGTACTTCCCAAGGTCGTTGTCAGTCATTCAGCCAAATGGTTGTCTAAACCAAGTTTGGCGTCCGAACTTTACACACATACAAATCAAGCTAAACAAAGCCAAAAAAAATAACGCTAAAATAAATAAAACAATTGGTGCCGAGACCAGTCTTGGAGGAAGTTCATGTCCAACAGTGGACGGTTACGGGCTGTTATGTTGATGATTATGAAATAAAGCAAGCAGTGTTTCGCTTGATGCGTATCCGTGTGTACGTTCCTAGTATTGAAATAAATCTGATATTCTTTTACAGCGAGATACGTGAAGTCGGAACGAGGTACCCAGCGACTGATATTCGGCAACTTTGTATACCGACAGCAGTGCAAGCCATCAAGGGAAGGCTTTAAGACATGGTACTGTAGCATGTACAGCTCTAATAAGTGCAATTCAGTCTTGACAACTGATGCCATGGAACATATTGTTACGATCAGAGGTTTTCACAACCATATTGCCCCAATCACTACTACGACGCCCGATGGGATTCTGCACACTTGGAGTAAAAAAAAAAGAGGGCGGAATATAAGGGTCAAAAAGTCAAAAGCCAAAAAGTCAAAAGCCAAAAAAAAGTATTAAATAATGTGAATTTTATGTACTAGTCATGAAGTGAATGATTTTGAGATTTTACCTTGAATTGGATTTTATCTGGCTCATTTGGATGCCCCAACTCGAATAAAAGTTTATATCCAAAACTTACTTCACTGCGACTTTAACTGCATGCAAAATATGACTGAGACCTTTCTCCAACAGAGGTCGCTTTCAGGCTGTTCATTAATTTGAGTTTATATTTTTTTTTATGTTAAGTCATACGACATGATAACTCAAGCCGTTATTCTCTCCAGAGCGCGTCATGATAAATCTTCTAATCTTTGTATTTTATTCCGTATTCCTATTTCTAGTCGTCTACGTACCTACCTACGTGATGCCTACCAAAAGATTATGGTACCACTTGGGTAAGTAAGTACTACATAATATTTTTAATACACAATGATTGTTAAGCCTCATAATATATTGTAGGCTTTGTGAATATACTAGGTTAATTAAAAAAACTAGGTAAGTATTTATTTCTAAATGAACATAAAACAATTTTTTTGCATTCGAAACAAATCTTTTGAGTGTAATTTTTGGTCACGTTATTATTGGAAGAAATAACTGCCTTTAAAAATTTTAGAAACCGTTATAGGTATGAGTATTTTATGTACTATAAAAAACAAGGAGTAGCCATTTCTGTAAACTTAAAATTTTAATGAAATAGGCAAAACAGGCCGCTAGTATAGAATCTTTCAATCTGAATTTCTTCAAGACACGTGTAACTTGGTAAGTTGACTTCTATACTGTCCTGCAATATTGTCAGCTACATCGTCACTCATTCATTAGTTCACTTGTGTTGTCGGTCTTCACTACATAGTATAAAACAAAGTCGCTTTCTCTGTCCCTATGTCCCCATGTCCCTTTGTATGCTTAAATCTTTAAAACTACGCTACGGATTTTGATGCGGTTTTTTTAATAGATAGAGTGATTCAAGAGGAAGGTTTATATGTATAATACATGCATGATATGTGCACCCGTGCGAAGCAGGGGCGCGCGGGCGGGTCGCTAGTTTTGTATATACTAAATAGATTAGGAGCTTACAGTGTTGTTTTGTGTTACACTATATTCCTTACAGATGCGTACATCATACCTTCGAGACAAAAGCGTGGTTCAGGCATGCTGTTCTACAAAAAGTACACGTACTCTTGGAGGAACCTTTTGAAGAACGGCAACTATTGGACCTGCTCCAGCCATCAGAAGAAAGGCTGCAAAGCCTATGTCGTGACCAACGAAAATAACAAACCATTCCACGTGTCTAGATATCGAGATTTCCATAATCATCCACCTAAAAATATCACAATACCGGCTGATGTCAAATATGAATAGTTTTTTTATACATGTGTACTCGTAGGTGCGCACTTTATTTTTTGTTACAATGTTATTTAGGTATTAATCCTTGGTTATTTAGGTATGGTACAAAATTAATATTAAATATTCATAAATATTGGTTCGAAAAATAATAAGCAAGTTTATATCTTTAAGGATTGCCTTAAATAAAGCCATAATTACTTTGTGAGTGTCACTGTGACTCGAAAACTGTGAATAAAAAAAACAATAGGTATAGTAACTACTTACTATAAAAATAAAGCAATGCGTAAAAGTCATCATGGATATTTATTTCTTAAAGTGTTGATTATGGCAATAAATATTATGAAATCGTTTGTTTTATATTTTAGTTGATTTATTATATTAGTTGATTTATTATATTAGTCGTATTTAAATACAGTAGGTACATATGTAGCTATATGTGACAATCATGCTTTACCACCGGCACATGAGAAAAAAATATTAGCTAGAAGGCTTACTACATATTTTGTAACGGTTCTGTAACAAAGCTAACAAAACGATTTGGAATTGAATTTCGAAAAAAAAGTTGCCTGACTTTACGAATAACGACTCTGATACTAGGGACCTGTATCAGAGTCTTTTTACGTACAACAAGATTTCAGTCAAAGTTATTCAACCTCCTGACCATATGGCGATTAGAGGACGATCAGAATTTTATGAATCGCTCATTTACTGCTTGTTGCTTGACGAATACATTCTAATCGAAGCACGTCAGCATTTTTCTGATAATGTGGGTCGGAAGATAAAGAATGTGAAATTACATTGTATACAATACAATATTTTCCTCTTTGTAATAATATTAGTCTAGCTAAGTAGTTTATATAATAATAAATAATGCTGGAAAATCCATACAGCACCATCTAGCCCCAAAGTAAGCTACTCAAAGCTTGTGCTAAGGGTACTAGATACATAATACATTATACTTACATAGATTTATTGTTATACATAGAAAACACCGCCGTAAAAGTTACTAAACATGTTTTACTTTGCTCTACAAACCTTTTTACAAACCTTGTTTCTTTGTAGAAATCCACTTCATCGTCTCCAAGAAAGGGAAGAGGCTACTCGTCTACGAAAAGTATACCTTCTCCAAGAACTCAACAACTAAGAACTACGTTTCCTGGACCTGTTCCTCTCGCTGCTCTAAGAAGTGCAATGCCCAGGTGGTCCTATCCAACCAGGGGATATTCACAGTGCTAGGTTCATCCCACACGCATCCCCCTCCTGTGTTTTACGTGAACGATGAAGGTGAATACGTGCGAGTACATGACAAGGTTGGAGAGGAACCAAGAAAGGAAGATGACAATGAGGTGAGCACTTGCAGGGTTATTGGTGCACATGGGATACCTTCTAAATTAGCGAAGAACTTGACGGTAAATCCTCAGTCAGGTTAAGGGGCTTGGGTTTCAAATTGTTATGCATTGTATAATATTGTCATGATACTGTAAAAGGAATCTTATTTTAATTTCACTAGTAATATTATAATTACACGGATTTATGTAAATCGTCTCTATTTTTATAGACTTCATAAACAAGAATATTAAAAAAAAACCCGACTGCCCGTGCTAAAAGTATGTGGGTAAATAAGATACCTAAGGTTTTGAATTTGATACTTATTGATAGTTAAATCCATTCTTCAGTCTTGACGAATGATAAAATGTAATGATCGCAGACAGTCGGAGGCTCGTGTAACTGTACCTCTATGTCCTAGCAGTTTACTGACGCATGTATTCGTATAACTCATTTTGATAACTTTGGCGTTGCGGTTTCTGAAAGGTAGATCAACACTAATCGGCTGTCAAGTCACTTGCTATTTCAGCTTTTAGTTCAAGTTAGATAGAGATAGCAAGTGACTTGACAGCCAATTAGTGTTGATCGAGCTTTCAGAAACATGGGGTTAGCTATTTAATTCTCAAAAAAAATTAGGCTGTGTTTACTTATTTTATGAAGATGTATGTTTGTACGAGTCGGTTAGTACGAGTACATAATGCGCATACTCTAAGTTTTTAATGTTTCTGACCTTTTCAAAGCTTTTTGTAAAAGCAGTAGGTTTTACTGGGAGCGAATCTATAAAATAAATTAGGTGTGTAAAATGAAGTCGCTTAGGTAAGTAAGAACCGTCCGTTAACTTATCTGTATGTGCAAACAAATAGGGATCAAAGAAATAAATAATAGTTTCAGCATTCTCAATTTATCATAATGTGAGCGAGAAGTTGCCGAATGGTTGTCAGCGTCTTAACTTAAGTTATCAACTTTTCTTAAATTATTGAAGGGACAAGTCTATGTCCGTCTATCAACATTTTCGGGCTGATGTGATGACGACGATTACTAGGCAGTAGCAAACAAAGGAATACCAACAAATAAGTAACCTACCTAGTAGGATTAAGTAGATAAGTTTTAATGTCCACATTCTTGGACTGTTTTGTTATTTTGTGTAATTTTTTTTACATCTTATTAAGTACTAGCTGGTACCCGCGACTTCGTCTGCGTACTTTTAATCTCTTCATCTCTTTTTTTCGCAATAAAAGGTAGCCTATGTTCTTTCTCAGGGTCTAAAGATTGTCTGTGCCAAATTTCATCAAAATCGGTTGAGAGGTTTAAGCGGGAAAGCGTAACAGACAGACAGACAGAGTTACTTTCGCATTTATAATATAAGTTGGGATTTTAGTTTTGGGTTAAGTAGGTACCTACCTAAATCGCAATCAACCATTTATCACATTGCATACAGTTTATCAAACCGAGTAGGATTAGGTAAGTTTTTATGTCCGAATGTTATTTTTATGTTACGGTTTTACATAGATTAATTATTTTAGTTTTAGAGTATCTACCTAAATGCGAGCGGTATATTTAACTTAAATGTTTCACACAGTTAATTTAGATTGATACAATTTTTCCCGCTCAAAAATATTCTTTACTAGTTTTCGGACATAAGCATTCTTTTGTATCTTTCATATCATTCATTGAACATGTTAAAAGGTGTAAGCGAGAGGTACATTTGCTCATGTCTTCGCCTTAAAAGCATTTTAAATAATTATTAGTAATATAAAATTATATTTAAGTTGTACTAAGAATAAGTTTGATAAGTTTAATTGCGTATTAGAAGAATTCTTCTTGCGCGAGTAATTGATAAGTTCACATTGTAAAATTATAGCTATATTTTTAATGATTATTTGTTTTAATTTCTCCTCGTTCTCCATTCTTCTGACGGTTAACCGAACATGTGGCTATTTTGAAATAACGGAGGTACATCTCCCAGTAGGTATACCATTTGTGCCACAGTTGTACCTAGTTGAAAGTCGCTGAATTTATCGAAATGGATTCAGTGCTGATTGAAAAAAAAACATCAAAAATATAAAATAACTATGCACACAGATAATACTCTGGTTTTCAGTGTATTGAATAAGTATTTTGAAAATAAAAATTAGCTTGGATAATTTAAGCAGCGATACGATGGCCAGAAGAAGTGTCGTTCATCATCTTCCTACCCTTAGCCCACGCTAAGTGGGGTTGGCACAACAGGTTTTACTCCTCTACTCTCCTCTATCACTCCGCACATCCACCTCAGCATTCGCATTTCTGCTGCATGCCCTCTTCCTCGTCCCTTAGTTTGCCCAATACTCTATCCATACAGCACGACAGGTCTTATGATCGTCTTGTATACTTTCCCCTTAGGTTTATTCGTTTTCGTGGATCACATGTTGTTCCTGAGACCTGCCACCATTTCATCCATCCTGCATTTGTTCTATTTTCACGTCTCGGTCGATCTCACCGTCGTTCTGAACGAATGAGCCGAGGACAAAAGTTTCGTTCAATTCGTGTGAAATAAGAGATATACTTTTTTCTAGAAATTATTAAATCTTCGCGTGGCGAAGACATGTTAATATACAATAACTACGCGTACAACTTTGGCTATACTGCCAAGAGAGATGGCACGTTGAACTGGTATTGCTCGTCGAGAAACTCCCGAAAGTGTAAGGTGAGACTGGTCACACGACAAGATGGAACGCCCGTTCAATTAGTCAGCCATCACACTCATGATACGAGGTTCAACGATACACCGCAGGGGCTTAGACGAAAAAAGCATTATTGAACTGTTTATTTCCTACATCACCCTTATCAACTGTATTACAGGCTTTATATCTACCATGACTGGGGATCAAATTCTTGAAGCTGTTTCTAATCTAACCTATGTCAGTCTTGTAGATCCAACTAGTGGTTATGCGTGATGAAAATAGTTTTTTTTTAGATTAGAATTTGTTACGTGAGTTAGTGTTAAAATCATATAAATAAATGTAAGTACATTTGTATTAATACTCGTAGCTTCGATGTTTAAAGTATTCGCGTGTTCCATGCATTTATTAGAATGGAATAAGGATATTGTGTAAGCTATTTTCTTCCTAGATAATATAAGTAAATAACTAACGTACAAAAGCGATAAGAAATAGTTTATTACTTTATTAAAAATATAGAACATTGCATTTGGTATTAATTATGTCTGTCACCAACTGTAATAATTATAATATAAGTAGGTATACCAGGTATACAATTTATCACATTAATTATAAATAAAATCTAGTCAATTTATTACGTTGTAAAAACATATTAAATAGGACATGACTCGTTTGCGTTTGTTTTATTATGGTGTAAGTACATGAATGTTAAACATTTATAAAAAGAAATGTGATTAGAAATAATGCTTTTGCTGCTTGTAAAGTTATTTTGGTCACATTATAAGAATATACCTTTTCAAGAATCTTGAAAAGAGAATAAAGATCGAAGAAATATCTACAAATAAATACAATAATATGATAATATACTTAAAAAATGGACGGTGTATGTTTAACGTTTTTTGTACAGAGATGCTGCTGATTGAGAAATACAAGTTGAAGAGAGGTGGACCTTATCGTGGAATACCGAAAGAGATTCGCCTATCAAAAGGGAACCACCATTTGAGACTTGAACCTAGTGGTAAGTATGTGAGGTGCCGATACTGCAGTACAGCGAGACACAACAAACGTTCTAAGTATTATTGCAGCAAATGTAGAGTTCATTTATGTGTTGCACCTTGCTTTGAATATTTCCACCGATGATAATGTTGTTTTGCCATAAAAAAAAGGAGATTCTCATTTCGACACCCTGCTACTTTAACTCCAGACAAAACTACGCGTCAGATCTGACTCAAATTTAAATGGGACCACAAGCACTGATTTCGATTTCAGAGCTTTCGATTCATAATATAATCATCAAAATACAGTCTAATTATTACAGTATTTAAACAAAATACAGTCTAATTGAGAACCTCCTTTTTTGAAGTCGGTTTGAAACGGCTTGACGATACATTTTTTTCGTACATACAAGTGTCTTTTGACGTCCGCCAGGCATTCCTCGAAGAGCATCCATTTGAGAGCACCGATATTATTTTTTGTATAGCACCAATCAATATGTGTATGTAGAGCACTGGTGGTCTAGTGGTAGCAGCCCCGCTTTCCGATCCTAAGGTCGTGGGTTCAAAACCGGTCGTGCACCAATGAGTTTTTCTGTTCAAAAATGTATGTGCGCAATGCCAGTACTCTCAAACGGTGAAGGAAAACATCGTGAGGAAACCGGCATGTTGTAAACCTAACAAGTTCTATAACATGTGTCAAGTGCTCGAAAGGAGCACTTAAACTTAAAATCCTTTCACCACACTTATCGTGTCACTTGTTTCGAAAGAAACTAGTGACAATATAAAGAATATTTAGATATTCGAGATAGACATTATTCTAAATTTTAGAATATTAGAATATTTAGATGGATGCTCTAGCACCTGGGATGGAGTTGCTTCTGGTGTTGGGGTCTTCCTTCCTTATTTTACTCAATACTAATTTCCTATGTATCGTTATTGTTATTTGACAACCTCTGTGGCGCAGCGGGCGAGAGCCTGCCTGCGACGCAAGAGGTTGCGGGTTCGATTCCCGCCTTGGAACAAATTTGTGTACGATCTGCAGAAATTTGTTCCGATGGTCTGGGTGTTCTCTATGTATAATAAAAAATATCTATCTATGTAAGTATATAATGTATTAAATATATCAGTTATCTAGTACCCATAACACAAGCTTTGAATAGCTTACTTTGGGGCTAGATAGTGCTGTGTGGATTGTCCAGCATTATTTATTTATTTATTGTAATCTTTCTCTAAATTAGGTGGACCTTGGTACTTAAGTCTGGGTAGATTATCTAGTGGTTTCTGTTTATGCTATCCTACTAATATTATAAACGTGAAAGTTTTTAAGAATGGATGGATGGATGTTTGTTACTCTTTCACGCCGAAACGGCTGAACGGATCTGAATGAAACTTGGCAGAGAGATACATTATAGTCTGGAATAACACATAGGCTACTTTTTTTCCCGTGGGAATACCGGGATTTTAATCAGCGCGGGTGAAACCGCGGGGCGCAACCCTATATTTGTCGCTCCACTTAGATCAACAAGAACACATTATATTATTATTATAATATACTAATAATATTTTTATCACACACAAATTTATTTTATGTATTATTATCTAGGTTTAAGAGGTAGGTTTTAGGGAATTATATTCAAATATCTTATTATAATTCAGTTAAGGTACATAATGGTTTCTCGAAGAAGACACATTGATTTTGTACAAATAAGAGTAACGTAATATATTTTCGTTAGATCATATTGTTATAGTAAATCTGTTAGATACTTACTATATTAATTTATATTAATGTAAATCATTGTTATGTTTATTAGAAAACTGTAGAAAAAAAATAATACGCAAAAAAATTACTATAGAATTGTCAAATAAGGGCACAGTAAATGTTTCTGCTGTATGTAAGGAAGTTATTGTATAGCTTTACAGCAGTAGTGAGATATTAGAGAAAATTTATTATAAATTGATATAGTTACGTAAAGTAATAATAATTCAATAGTAATTAAGTGTCATTACCTACCTTATTGTTCCTCATTCTGTTAGACACAAAATGTTTTTCCAATATTCTCGCCTATCATCTACATCTCAGTACTTACTCCTTTCTTGTATTCCGTGTATCAAAGTACCTATTGAATAAAATAAAATGTTTTAAATTGAATTTTGTATTTTTGCTTTTCTGCCTTTCTAATGACCTGGTCCACCGCGGGCAGTCGGTGAATGGAGACCCAGCAAACATTTTTGTCTTATAATCAAACATTTAAATGACCTTAAGTCTTATTAAAGTTATTTTACAGTATTTTTTTTTACTCTTCGTCATGTACTAGTGCCATAAATGTCCGAATAGTCATATACATTTTTTGTCGTATAATATTGTCATATAGACGTTATTTCGATATTTTTTTACAACCGTCATATAATAGCGTCCATGAGGACATCTATAAAACTTTCTTATATAACTTGTCGTCGTGTAAACGTTTTCGTAGTATTAACGTCTTAATACTGTCAATTTTGTCATATAATTACCTTTTAAACATCTGCTAAACGGATAATAATTGTTTACACGTTGTATTTGTAACAATTATATATAAGTCGAATAAGTATTACGAGTGCAACCTGTATACATCCTAAAGTATCGCAAATATGACAATGCGACCGCTATTTAATTAATACTCATATTAAAGGTTTATATAACATGGCAACATGGCTTTATAAAAAATAGGTCGACCGTGACCAATTTACTCGAGTATAAAAACTTCCTTTGTCAGGCTTTTGCCAAATGTGGTCAAGTAGACTCCATCTATACCGATTTTTCCAAAGCCTTCGACAAAGTTAATCATAAATTACTCTGTCACAAGCTTACGTCATATGGTGTTCATGGTAGTTTATATCGTTGGGTTTGTTCATATCTTGATAATAGAAGCCAATTAGTGGCTTTGAAGGGCTTTGTTTCATCGCCGGTGACGGTGACCTCTGGGGTCCCACAAGGATCGCATCTGGGGCCACTTCTCTTCGTGATTTTTATAAACGACCTGATTGAGCGCTTGACCTGTAAATGTCTCTTGTACGCTGATGATTTAAAAATTTTTAACGTTATTTCTGGGAATGCTGACTGCAAAATTTTACAGAGAGACCTAAACACTGTATCCCAGTGGTGTAAAAGCAACCTTATGTATTTAAATATCGACAAGTGTTTTATAATATCGTTTACAAATAAGCGTCATAAATTTTTAAACCATTATGACATCGATGGACATTTATTACACCGATCTTACGTTGCCAAAGACCTGGGTATTTTGTTCGATGATAAACTCACATTTCGTCCACACTATCAGCATATTACATCTAAGGCCAACCAACTCCTGGGTTTTGTCGTGAGATCTACGAAAGGTTTCATAAAGCCTCGTAGTATTTTATATCTCTTTAATGCTCTAGTGAGAACAGTTTTGGAGTATGGTAGCCCGATATGGTCTCCTAACTATAAGGTTCACTCCGATGCCATTGAGAGAACTCAGCGTAAATGCCTCAAAATGCTCATTTATCGCCTAAGTCCAGGTCGTTCAGGTCTAAGTTACGAAGAAAGGCTATCTAGATTTAATGTTCAATCATTAGAAATTCGACGTATTTACTTTGATTTAATTTATCTTTACAAAATTATACACTTTTTAATTGATTCCCCTCAGTTGCTATCGGTGATATCGCTCAATATCAAATTTAGAGCACGTAACTCCCTCAAAGCCAATCTTTTTGCTTTACAAACTTATAAAAATAATATTTCATATTATAATCCTTTAACTAGAATGGCTCGCCAATATAATGATTTGGCAAAAAATAATGTCGAACTTGACATATTTGTTCCCAAATTGAGACACTATATTATTATCCTTAGAAGCATCCTTTATGTAAACAACGTTAATTGCTTGCGATAGGTGTCTTACACTTATAGTTGAACTGTAGTTGGACAGGTAATGACTCTGTTGTTGACCAGTGGTTGGTGCCTGTGGCTATATACATACCTGATACCTATACCATATGGGTATATCGGTTGGGTGTGCAGATGTACTCGTAGGTGTGGGCTACTGGTCTACAACAAAGATGTAGATAATAGTGATAATATTCACTATGTTTGTGTTTTAGGTAGGTTAAGCTGTTGTGTATGCATGTAAAAATCGTTTTTGTTTCAAAACAATTAAAGAATTGTTTTGCTTTTGAAACCTAATGTCACTCACTATTTTTCTGTTTATTTTTTGTTTTTAAATTGTTTTTAGCTATATCTAAAATTAACTAATAATGTTCACCTAACTCGTTACGTACATAAATGTAATTTTCGGCTGTATGCACATATATTTACGATACAATCCAGATCAGTTGTAATATTTTAGTTTTAGTTTTTTCTTGGTTGTAATGTGTTTTGTGCGTTTAAATAAATAAATAAATAAATAAATATATAACTTCGAATACAATTTCCACCAATTTAAAAATCAAATTTATCATACTTACCTATTTATTTACTGTTCGGTACAACATGGATAAAAAAACATGGAAAAGTATTAAAAGAAGTGGTGCATTCAAAAGAAAATTTAAAAACAACTATCATTCGCTTCAAGCACGTTCTTTAATACGAAGTAAGCTCAAGCTGAGAGTGAGGAAAATAAGAAGGGTTCCGTATCGCATTTAAATGCAAATTTAACTAATTAATTTAACCAAAATGCTACGAGTAGTATACCCTGCAATTCATTTGCCGAAGTTCAGGACTCTTGTTCATTTTCCGAAGTTGAAGACGAAGAAGTTACAAATGTGCGCGTATCATTTCGATGAAGTCAATCTTTGATAAAAACTTATCAACATCCGCATAATTATAGATCATTGTGAGGTTTACCTAAAACAAAAGTAGACTTAATTAAGTTATTTGTGTCATGTAATTCCTTGTGTTCTTCAAATATTTTTTTTTTAATTAAGTTAGCTAATAGGCGTTTATTATTTTATTATTGATCCCTAAAACAACTATCATGGCGTACACACTTACAATGAACACGCAGTTTATAGGTAGGGAAGTTATATAGTTGTCACATAACGCACTCACTTAATAAATGATTAATAAAAATATGTAAAAACATCAAAATTAAAAAAGCGCATTAAAAATTTGTTCCAAACTTACCTCACATTAATCAGTAAACTTGATTGCACAATGGTTTACAAGCGATGAAATGGTTTTATCACCTCAAATAACAAAGTAAGAAATGTAGGTATTAACTCAGTTGTCAAAAACACTGCCATGATATAAATAATCTGTTACAATAATTATAATTCGGTCAAGATTTGCATCATCTTTAAATGACAATAACACAACAATTACTTTATATAAAAGTCATATTGTGTAGCCATTACTGGACTCGAAGTCGAATACACGCCGCGACAACTATCATTACATGACGTGTAGTCAAATCGCCGACGTGTATATGACTACTATGCGACTAAGTAGACATTTATATGACTGTTACACGAAACTCTTAGCGCCTTAAGTTGAATAAAATGGGCCCTAATGCCATCGAGTAAACGTCCTTGTGACATTTATACGATTATGCTTAATAACTTTAAGTTGCCACCAAAACGTCAACTCAACGTTTTAAATGTTTGCTGGGGAGGGCTCAGAATCATTTTTCCTGGAAATGTGTAGGGGAGGTTTTTAGAAATTCTGAGTTGACTGAGTCCCACTCAATTTACCGACGACATAATACGGGAAATCAGTGGGTGGAGATTGATTTCCCGTATTATGTCGTCAGTTTTTTCACTCAAGCTTTAAGAATAATAAGTGTTGTTTCCGAGGTGAACACTCTACTTACCCTCAATGAGAAAATAAGTAATTGCAACTTATGAATAGTCACAATCAGTCACAGACACGAATTCACGAGGTTACGAAGTCACGAAGTTAAGAAGTCATGGAGTTACTCTCTTTTCGAATTGATATGATAAATAAAAATAAAAAAAAAATATGCTGGACAATCCACACAGCACTATCTAGCCCCAAAGTAAGCTACTAAAGCTTGTGTTATGGGTACTAGATAACTGATATATTTAATACATTATATAATTACATAGATATATATTTTTTATTATACATAGAAAACACCCAGACCAATGAACAAATTTCTGCAGATCGTACACAAATTTGTTCCGAGGCGGGAATCGAACCCGAAACCTCTGCGTCGCAGGCGGACTCTCGCCCGCTGCGCCACTGAGGTCGTGAAAAAAACTATTGTTAACCTAACTTTTTTATTCGGTAACGATTTCTGTTTCGTTTGTCAGTGTCGACGGTCAGACTGCGGTCAGCGTGGCTCTAAAACGTTAGAAGTACCTACTGCAATTAATAAAATTTAAATGAGGGACAGATTTCAATAAGTTTATTATCCATTGAAACATAGTTTAAAATAAAAAAAGAAATTTTTACAGAAATAGTTAGAACTTGGAGAAACTATACCCCCCAGCAAATGCAAAACGCCGTGGACGCCGTCAACAAAGGGGAGGCATTACGAGCTGCAGCCCGAAAATTTAGGGTACCTCGTGTAACTTTGCTTGACAAAGTTTCAGGTAAAACCTCTATTGGATGCTCTATGGGCCCAAGTACATACCTAACAAAAGAAGAAGAAGATTTGCTAGAAAAATGGGTTATTGAGTATGATAGAGAAACTCCAGTTACAAAAAAAGCATTACTTGATAGAGTACAACGCATGATAATCGATAAAAGACAACCAACCCGTTTTCACGACAATAGGCCAGGTGATCACTGGTACAGATTGTTTCTTAAAAGACACCCCCTCATCGCCTCGTTTTTTACGGGGCGTAGAAAAAAGAAATACTCAAGCCAGCTGTAATAGTACCTCCTCAGCTTTCTATCCCACTTTTTTCAAGGAAGAACGTAGACCGAATAAAAAATCTGATGCTCTAACTTTGGTTTAAATTTACAGCTAAAACCTAAATAATTTTAAAGTGCTAAAGGACCATTGTAAATCTTCATTCTTTAGCGGGTCTCTCACATTACCTACTAGCAGGCGACCCGCACGCGCTTTACCAAGATATAGAAACTATTGTTATCCTAACTTTCAATCGGTAACAATTTCATTTCGCGTTAAATTGTAGTACCTTACCTACGTTTATGCGACACATATATGTATTCAGTTCTTATTTTTCTTTCCGTAAACAACATATTTTTTTTCCCACTAACCACTATTATTTACGTATCATTTCTTTCTTTCAGGTCCAGTGTTAGTGAAACCTGAGAAGAAAAGCTCAAAAGGGTACACACTGCTATACCAAAGCTACACCTACCGTAAATGCGCCAAGTCTAAAAAGGGATCCACCTGGAAATGTACCAGCAGCAAAACGGACAACTGCGAGGCTATGGTAGTAACAGATGACAGTTTGAATGTTATATCGATGAAAAATACGCACAACCATGGGAGGAACGCTTTAGGAGGAAAGCCTAAACATGTTTACTTTTCAACTGACTAGTTAAAAGTTCGATCGTTTTCATGTTAGATTTTTTTTAGTTAGAACATGAACACCGAAATATGCCAGGGTTTTGCGTACGAGTAGTTGAAATAACTATAGACTAGATATTAAATATATAAGTTTTAATGATATAATAATATAGTGGGTATATTTATAAGTATACTGGTAGAGGTTTGTAAGGGAGTTTTCGTATAGTATAGTTTGTGTGCGTGTGTGCGTGGTACGAATATTTAGGTTTAATTATTGTAGAGTTTTAAGTAAAAATATAATGTAGGCAGACACAGAATACTTGTTATTTGAAAAATTATGAGAAAGCTCTATGGTTGGTTTTACCAAGTACCTACCTATATTATTACACTAACAGTTTGCTCTTGGTCCAAAATAAATGTATTTTCTTTCTTTCTTCTTTCTTTCTTTCTTCTCTTGGGTAATCGTAAGGTACGATAATGATTAAGAAGGTGTATTTGTTTAGAATACCTACTATTTAGTACATAATGTGAATTACAAAAGAGACCCCTGGCCTAGTGAGATCTATTATAGGCATTAAGATCATCTACCTCAGAGCATTTTAGATACATAAATATATGACTGTTTAAGTGAACGACAAAATGCCTAGAAAGAAAAAACTGTAATCATGTGTGTATGAAGTATTTTTATACTAGGTAAAATCTTTTTGATTATGTTGAGTAAGTAAATAGAAGAGCTAAGAATTAATTTAAATGGTATACTTTGTATATAACTTATATGTATGTAACTTAAGTAAATCTACGTCTATTTGTTACTGGTTAGTCACCACCTTTTAAGAATATGCTTTTTATACAGGTTGTTACATAATGTCCCTATACACCCGAAAGGGGGGGGGGGATATTCCACAATTCATTGCGAACAACGTCAGATATACGATATTCACGAATATAAAAAAAAATAGATAAAAAACTTGAAAAATTTTTCGTTTGCCAGGTTTGGTGCCAGTTCTGTTATTTCTCTAGCAGTGTTCACACCTAAAACTACAAAATACAAATATAAAAAATTTAAATAGGCAAAAAATTAAAGTAATTCAAAAGGCATTTCATGAATGAAAATCTTCGTTACTTGTCTTAGAACAAACGTTGTCCGCCATGACGTGTAGAATACTAAATTTCGGGCTTATAGTGACATTATATCATACAATCTAAATATGCATTTATTATGCTAACTGCAACACATAAAAATATTATAGTAATAAGTATATTACTTATGCACTTATCTAGTACTTATATAGTTTTTATGTGTTTTTTTTTTCAGTACATATAACATAAATAGATGTATCATAGGTAAATATATCATGGCAAGCGTATTAAATAAATATATTATTTTCATGTATGTACATTGACATTCACATGCCTTATTGAATTTGTATTATTCCTTGGTATATATTTTTGATATTAATTATAATTGATAATAAAAAACTTGACATTTTTATGGTCATTTTATTAATTTTCTAATTTTACCTATGTAAGTAATTTGTTATTTTTATTCTGACTAATTATTTATAAGTTTTAATTTTGCATGCTTGTATACGGTAGAACTACATTGGTCCATGCAATCATTAAACATCTAATAACATACTTAGACTTTGCCATCTCTGTACTTTGCACACCGACTTCGGTAAGGCATGTTATGTTGTCACACTACCTTTGTTTAGATATCATCCTTATTGCACACCATGTTTAAGCAAATATCTTCTTCTTTATCTTTAGGTATATTCTTCGAAATTATGCAAGACTACCTGCATTATTTAACAAAAAAATATTAATGTTACATAGATTTAAGATTTCATAATTTGTTTATAAATAAACTAATAGTGTGTGATATGGCGGTTTCATTTAATCAGCTCTGTTTATCAAGTACGTTAGTTACACGAAACCCACGAATTTAAATGACCGATTTAATCTTCATTTTCTTTCATGTTAGGTTTTCTTTCAATTTCATCAAATTTTCTATTAAAAAGTGGCCCAAAGTTATGACGAAGAAGTCCAAGACCACCAGCAGACTAGACGAGTTCCTCAAAAAGAATCCTCAGTTCATCAACTGAGGCTTCTTCTAAAGTACAGTCCATAAAATGCAAAATTCCTCTGTGTCATCCCATGTTTCGCGCGCTTTCATACACCCTAGGTGCATGGGTACGGTCCACTAGACTAGACATCAAAACATTATATCTTACAAAAAATTTGAATAAATACACTAGTAATATGTACTTTCCCAGCGTTTTTATTTACAATATGCTGATTTCCGCAGCCCTATAAAGGATTAATAAATCATTTCCAATTTTGAAATCCTTTGCAATTCAAATTTATGTAGGTAGGTACACATAGTTGACATAATTATCACGTCTAGTTTATAGATTGTCATTTATTAAGCTTCATCTAAGCATTGTACAACAACGCTATGTAGGCACACTATGTAGCCAAAAGTAATGGATTCAACCGAAAAGGCCCCAATGAATTTCACCCATTTCTCTGTCAACAGTGTCGGTCGTGACAGCCATCGACGGAGCCACCCTTCTCATACTTAACGGCTTTGCGTTCGTCGACCCTTCGCCCATGCCCAACGGCGAACGCTGGTACTGCTCTGGCAGAGGTAGATGGAATTGTAGCGTCTGTCTCCACGTAAACGATGATTACGAGCTGGTATGCATATCTCATGAGCATACTCACAAGCCACCAGTGTACGAGAAAACAGCTGGAGGATTGTATGTGGAAGTCCCCAGAAGCATGGTGGAACCGAGAGAGGTGGCAAAAAGCCCGATTTTACTAGACTAAGTAAAAATAAATATGAATAAATGTAGGTAGGTAACTGTGAAAACGCAAGACATCTGTCTGGGTACGCAAAATTCTCGAAGAATGGAATGCTAGGGAGAGATGGCAAGACCATTTGATATCATAAGGCGTTACGTAGAAATTATGGCGATAAATAAATATTTCAAATAACACGTTAAATATAAACTTTTCAATTATTTTCTACTTTTATTATTGATTGATGGTATAGCATCTTTAGATAGATAAAAAACAGCACCGGGCGTTACTGGGTCAGGGTTGGGTCTCGTGATATACAGAAATGACATGCTTTAAAACATTTATCATTACTATTCAATGTGCTCTCTGAGATTGAAAATAGTCTTGATGATGGCTCATTGGTTTTAGTACCTAGGAGCAGATAGTAATACAGACACGAGCCTAAACCAAGTGTTGATGAACAAAAAAGTAGGCGAAATACAAAGAAATATTAGGAAAAAAATCGGTCTTCAGTCAGCTCTGTGTTATAATAGAGTTTGATGCACTAGGATAATACTGGTCTTCTGTGAATGAATATTATATAGTCATTACGAATATAATGCGTAAGTGACCTTCTGTTACTACATAGTTATAAGTTTATTAACATGCATTAGGTATACGTTAAGTTTTTAATATAATATATTGGTCTACTTTAGAAAGTTGTGAAGTGTATTGTAAAAGGTTGTTATGATCAACGCTTTTCAGTTCAGTTCTTAAATTATAACCAAAACGTACAAAAGATTGATTATTAATGAATAGTACTAATAAGTGTAAAATAGGTTATAGTTTTATAATTTTATAAAAGATTGGCTTGAATTAATTATTTTTGGAAATACAAGAATTTATTAAAACGTACCTATGTTATTTAATCAGGATAATTTTTGATAACTGTATGGGATTGCGTAGTAACTATTTAAACTAAGTTTTGAATATAAGCTAGCTTTATGATATATACTTTTACTATTTTATCTGAGTGTTGGTGTCTTATAAGATTGTTTTCGTTTTCATACGTTGTTGTATGATGGCATTTATTTCTAACCATCACTCAATAACATTCAGATATCTTCCAACGTTTTATCGCCGACGCAAGCAGAAGGATTTCACATTTTACGAGTGTATGAGCATCAGTCGCATTGTAGGTAATTACTAAACGGATAAACCTATATTGACTATATCTTTGTTCAAAAATTGGCTTGATCGAGTGTTCTCAATTTTTATTTGAAATAATCAAGATTTGTAGTCTTCAATCCTGTCTACTTTCCATCTACCTAAATAGTAGCACAGCATTTCTCTTTAAGTACGTGGTTCCTAAACCTTCCTACTTTACTGCGTCTGGCCTTGAAACGCAGACAACACATGCGCACACATCTCAACCGTCTCAGAGAATAACATTGCAAAGGTTCAACATATCATGTACAATACACAATAAATTTTCTATAGTGTCTGTGATCCCGGCATAATAGAAGTTAAGACAGACTGACTTACACCAACGTGACTGCCGAAGGCGGTACAGTCGAAACGAGCTTCTTACACCTAGGCAACTGCTGCCTTCGACGCGCAGTCTGCATCAAACAGCAGATTCTGACATCAAACTCGCTGCTTTACTTACCCCAGGTAATAAACTGGCTTCGGCATTTTAGTATTTGAAATATCTCAAATAACGAAATAAACAAATAATGCTGGACAATCCACACAGCACCATCTAGTCCCAAAAATAAATAAATAAATAATGCTGGACAATCCACACAGCACTATCTAGCCCCAAAGTAAGCTACTCAAAGCTTGTGTTATGGGTACTAGATAACTGATATATTTAATACATTATACTAACATAGATAGATATTTTTTTATTACACATAGAAAACCCCCAGACCAACGAAACAAATTTCTGCAGATCGTACACAAATTTGTTCCGAGGCCAAAATCTAACCCGCAACCTCAACAACGCCGAGGTTGTTGAGGAGCGGCGCCACAGAGGTCGTCAAATAACTAGATAAAAAAAATCACTGTCACTCACCGATAGCCATTTTGTATCCTTGTATAATTTACGATTAATCAATAAAATATGAACTTAAATATTCTTTTCTAAGTAACATATTTTTTTAACACGTGGAAACATCAATTATCAATACTTATTTGGTAGTTAATATTAATAAATAAATAAATAAATAATGCAGGACAATCCACACAGCACTATCTAGCCCCAAAGTAAGCTATCCAAAGCTTGTGTTATGGGTACTAGATAACTGATATATTTAATACATTATATACTTACATAGATAGATATTTTTTTTATTATAAATAGAAAACACCCAGACCATCGGAACAAATTTCTGCAGATCGTACACAAATTTGTTCCACGGCGGGAATCGAACCCGCAACCTCTTGCGTCGCAGGCAGGCTCTCGCCCGCTGCGCCACAGAGGTCGTCAATAATATAGTATATGGAGTGACCCGGGAGAAACGAATGATAGAGGAGAATAGAAGAAGAAAACCTATGGTGCCGACCCCACTTAGCGAAGAACAAGGGGCAGGAAGATGATAATGATTAATACTACAGTATAATGTTATAATTTAATACGTTATTTTCACGTCATGTCCGATAACCCGACCGAACACACAATCATATAAACATTTTTCTATTTCAGGTAACCCTTTGCCGTTGTATAGGTTCATCCCATCGGCCCAAGGAAAGCATTATGTCCTCCTAATAGATGGTAGTAAATTCAACCAAACTACCAGCAACATTAGATACTGGAACTGTTCCAAGCGAACGTCAAGTAAATGTAAAGCGAGAGCTCGTTTTGACAGCAATCTCAATATGACATTCTATCATGGACACCATAATCACTTTCCTGTTACTCCACCGCCATCATTACCAGCAGCAGTACTGCCCCCGTATAATGTGTCCGCTGCTATAACCCAGGCGTTTTCTCAGTTGGAAAGACATGAACTTACTGTCAATTCTCCGTCGTCGATAACTCGAAACTTTTTCGATGCCGGGGATCAGACTCCTCGTTTATTACGAGAAAATGAGCCGCCATACCCTGCTTATACATACTCATCATCACACGCTTTAAACTTAACTACAGCTGAAATTCCTAACTCTCGTTAAGAGAACGAGTCTTGTTCTTAGTAGGTAGGTACGTATAGCATAGAGCAGCCATACTCAACCTTTTTTTATAGGGGCCACAAACACGTTTCAGTCATATGGTGTCGAGGGCCTCAAGCAAAAATTAAATAATTTTAAGTAGGCCTTATTAAAACGTGATTCCAATTTGACGATGTTGTTACTTTATTCATGAAAAGAGAAGTTTTAACAAAGATGTTTATATATTTTGAAACATCCATCCTCTGATGGGCGCGAAATTTAAAACGGTTTAAAACAGATTTGTAACTTCAGATGAGCCAATAACAAAGGCTCGGCGGGCCGAGGCGGCTTATACCAATAAAGAGAATGGTGGCGCTTATAACCAATTACCAGTGAGCATAAAAGAGGTACATCAGTATGTAAGCAATAGTGTGTGTGAAAGGTAATGATAAGAATATTTTCTTTATTGGCGCAAGGATATGCTCATTGAAGAAATGTTACTGTTTATTAAAACAAGCATGACCAATTTATCTCATTTTTCAGGCAAAGTAAAATACGAGATTATTTAATACTAAGACAATGAACATAGGATTAAATATAAATTAACTTGAACAAAGCAATATGTAGTACTAATCCGCTGATCTAATCTCCTTAAGCTGGAATAAACTTAATTAGATTTCGACACGTGTTTCGCCTCTCTACGACCATAGGATTTTTAAGTTAGGTAATAAACAAATAGAACTTATTAATCATTATTAATGTTTGGCTGGACAATAAGATGAAAAATTGTGTCCCTCGATCTGTAGGGGACGTACCTACTAAGTTGTAGTGGTAGATAATTAATGTAAAATAATATTGGGTGTCATACGTAACGAAGTGTGTACATATTAAAAAGACTGTTTACAATGATAACATATTATTTCAAATAGCAATATGTCAAAATAAATAAATAAATAATGCTGGACAATCCACACAGCACTATCTAGCCCCAAAGTAAGCTATTCAAAGCTTGTGTTATGGGTACTAGATAACTGATATATTTAATACATCATATACATACTTACATAGATAGATATTTTTTATTATACATAGAAAACACCCAGACCATCGGAACAAATTTCTGCAGATCGTACACAAATTTGTTCCAAGGCGGGAATCGAACCCGCAACCTCTTGCGTCGCAGGCAGGCTCTCGCCCGCTGCGCCACAGAGGTCGTCAAATATACTCAAAGTCGACTTTGTTGAGCATATTTTGAATTTTTTTTTCATATTAAGGATTTAACCATACGCTGCCTCATAGCCAAAACGTAAACTTACTAAGAAAATAGAATAAGGTTCAAGTATTTTTGCCCTCGCTGCTACAAACACAACCAAAGGGTAATTTTAATTGTTAGAATTAAGACTGTTACTGCCAATAGAAGTTAATGCCAAATTATGAATTAAGTATTTAAATTGATAGATGTTTTACAATTTTGAGAACATAGTTATTTAAATAGTCATAGACCTACCTGTATGTACAAACATGTGTATGTGCTACACCTCTATTAAGTATGATTTGAGGTCGTTGACTGTGATTTTTATGAATTTCAATCAATCATTGCTTATTTTGTATATTATATTGTTTTGTGTATTATATATACGAGTATCTTAAGTATATTAGTATAAATGTAAAAAAAAGTAAATTTGCGGGGAACGCGATAGTAATATTTTTTATCTTTACTTACCTTTCCTTTTTATCATAGTAAATTCTATATTAATTGTTCTTGTTTTTGTAGCGTAGGCATGGGCACCCATCTCTAGGAACAGTTTTTTAGTTCCAAATAGACTTCAATAGATGGCGATACAGGTTTCGATTGAAATATAGGTTTTTGTTTTAGTCCAATTAAGAAGAATTATGGTCATGAATAGCCTGAGTTATACTGTGAAAAAATCTCCCATAAGCACGGGAAGATGAGGAATTATGCTTTTATCAAATTCTTTATGTTTTTGAAAATCAATATTGATTTCACTTTTTCTGGTGGCTGTAATTTGTACTACGTTGTTGTTTGCTTCCAAAAGTTTGTTTTGTGTTTTGATGGATGGCGCTACTTGCAGTAAACGATTTTTTTGCGTTTCGTTCAGGCATTTCAATAATGTATGTAATATTTCATATTTTAATTACCAATGTCCTATCTACATAATAAAAAAAATACATAAATTAGTTGCAACTGTTCAAAAGTGCATTTTACGAGATGCCGGCCGCTTGCTCGCAACGCAACTTAGCGACATCTAGTGGCTGTGCGGGCTATTTTGCTTAGATTTGCGGGCAAAACAAAATAGCCCGAAGAATAGCCCGACTTAGGACGGGACCGTTTCAATGTATGGGATGGGGTATCTGTACTAGTATAGTATTATTTTATCTGTGGCGTAGGCCAGATCTCAACTTCCTTTTTCTTTTCAGTAGCCGTAGTCACCCTCTCTAACGGACAAACCTTGCTCATTGTCAACGGGTTTACCTTCAAGAGGGAAATATGTGTGACGGATGGTAAAAACACCAGATGGGGATGCAACGAGCTTTCAAGGAAAAAATGTGATGTTTATCTCTATGTTAATGAAAAGTTTGAAGTGATATACATGGCTAATTCGCACACGCACGACCCTATATTGTGCAGTTTGTTCCAAGATAGAATATTGTAAAGATTTCAAACTGTCTTGTAAACGTATCAAATTTTTAAACAAAAGTTTATTGAACTTTAAACTTTTTTATGAAAATGTGATTATGTTGTTTCAACGTTTTAGTAAAAAAATAACTTTTAGGTTTTATGTATAGGCAGTTTGAAAGTTAATATACAATGAAGCTACTCTCTACTACAGTAAATAGACTGGAGTGAAATGTTAATTTATAAAGTTTCAAACTATCTTGTTCTTACGTCTCAAATTTTGAAGTTTAAACTGGCTATATAGTGGAAATTTGATAATTTTGTTTTAATATGAGAGTGAAAATTTTACTTTAAGTAATATGGTTAGGTAGATTGAAATTTAATACAAAGCTTACAGTATACTCGTAGACTAGAGTAAAAAGTTTCAAAATAATCTTTTTAAATAGCGTACTTTACAACATTTTATAAAGTACTCTCCTTAAATTACAATCTATCCACTAGCGGGGTCATGAGTAATTTTACATTGTCCTATATTTTTTGCTTAACTAAGAATGTGTCCATTAACAATTTTCTTACTCTCTAATAAGGGGAAGACACCTTGTTTTTGTCGTTACTTTGTTTTTGTGTTTAGTTTCATACAATCGCATACAATTAATTATCATGCAAGACTATCAAATTATTTGAAGTATTATGTTTTATCATGCACGTTAAGTTAATAAATTGTACAAGATTAAATTAAAAGTATTCAGGCCGAGTATTTCCATCTCACATAAACGACTCAGATGAAATGTAACGCTATCGGTTTTTTAACAGTTTCAAGTGAGAAACATTTTTTTATATGTGACGGATAGTTTAACTCAGAACTGGTAAAACTACCCTTAGTTATATTATACATAATGATTAATATTTTAGGTAGCAAATAAGAGAGTTATAAATAAATAAATAAATAAATATTGGTGGACTTTCCACACAGCACTATCTAGTCCCAAACTAAGCTTATGCTTGTAATATGGGAGAACCAGATAGCTGATATACTACTTATAATACTTTTTTTTTGTAAATACATACTTATAATATTATATAACACTCAGACAGAGAACAAACATTTATGTTCACCACACAAATGTTTGTTCACGGTGGGAATCGAACCCACGACCTACGGCGCAGAAGGCATAGCTACTACCAACTGAGCTACGTAGGCTGTCAGTTGATCGATAAAAGTTAATATCTAAGTGCCTCTAGTGGTAATAAACTAACACATCGCAACTGTCTAGTCTTGACTACCTAGGTACTCTTAATCCTTGCCTATCATTTGATCAGGACCAAGGTTAGATACGGAAGTTGTTATTCTAGGCTTATTAATAAAAGCTTAGAAGTTACATTAATAAGTTACTTATTTGAAAACTGCATTTGTTTTAATTGTGTTATTGTATTTTATACGTCAATTTTATGTTGGTGTTAGTATAAAATACTTTGATTTTGTTTTCTATAATTGAATTTAAGCTTATTTTGTCTGGATAGATTGAGATTGAAAAGGCATCTGTTTTATTTTTTTAAATAAATCTATTCATTTTTATTGCGTACTCTGGATTGTTTTATTTGCCTGGAAATTTTAGTTGGAAGCTATTTAATTTTTGTTGTCATAGTTTTACCGCATAATGTTGGTCAGTCCATTGTGCACTAACAAAGGTTGATGATTATGATGACAAATGTTGATTTAAGTAAGGCTTTTTATAGAACCAAATCTCAATAGCTCCTTGTTACAGATTTTGACCAGAAAAGCGTGAGGACTGAAGATTTCGCCCCAAGTGAGGCAGACTTCCTCGAAGCGAACCTAGAGGGAGTGTACGACGATACTTCTTTACTCGGAGAAGAAATTGACATCGACGACGAATTCCCCGAAGAGAACGTTGCACTTTACATTGAATCCACGAAGGGCAAGCCTTGCTTACTCCTCAATGGCTTCAAGTACAGAAAGGCGTATAGAGCTAAGTTCGGATGGCGCTGGAATTGTTCCAAAGATAAAAACTGCTTGGCATATTTGTATATGAGTGACAACGAAGAGATCACAAAGTGTCATGAGGTGCACGACCACCCCATGGATGATAAACTTGAAGATGTAGTAGGTAAGTTTTATTTTCACAAACTATTTTATTGAATTTAAATATATTCCAAATCTCAACTCTCTAGATTTTGCTTTGAGAACTGGTGACAAACAGACAGACGAATAAATAAACACCGGAGTAAGATCATAAGTGATCTGCTTTTCAAAACTACCAAGGTTTGAACAGCAAACAAAGCTCTAAGCAAATTAAATGACTATAATTCTGAAGCTTAGTAAATATTCCTCCCATTGTCGATGCTGCTAGAATATTAAAGTATGGCTGTTTTTCATTTTGGGCCCTATCTGTTTTCTCATAAAGTTTTTTAACTGTTTGTGATTACGAAATTGGGCACATCGTTTTTTCCATTGAGGCCACATTGTAAGGCCGGTTCGGTTTGTTACTGTCCTAGAGATGGCATATTTTAGGTATGAAAATAGGCTCACGACTAATTCCTCGACACAATAGACATCCTCTCCGGTCATGTAATGATGACTAGTTGCGCCTCGCGGTTTTACCCGCGCAGATTTAAATCCCGGTATTCCAACTGGATAAAAAGTAGCATTTGTGCTATTCCAGACTATAATCTATCTCTCTGCCAAGTTTCATCCAGATCCGTTTAGCCGTTCCGACGTGAAAGAGTAACAAACATCCATCCATCCATCAATAGTAGGATAATTTGGTTTTAATGTCTAAGTTGCATACAGTTAATAACAATTATTATAAACTAGTTGCGCCCCGCAGTTTCACCCGCGCAGGTTTAAATCCCGGTATTCCCACAGGATTAAAATAACAGACTATAATCTATCTCTATGCCAAGTTTCATTCAGGTCCGTTTAGCCGTTCCGGCGCGAAAGAGTAACAAACATTCATTCATCCATACTTACAAACTTTCGCGTTTATAATAGTAGTAGGTAGTATTTTGCCGCTGTTGCTGTTTTAAAAGCATAATAATTATTTATAGCAACTGACGGCGCAGCAGCGGTAGTGATCACATCACGAAAAGGCAAGGAAATGCTGCTCTACCGCAGCTACACCTACCGTAAGCAGTACATGGGTATGAACCGAGTGCGCTGGGTATGCTCGACAGAGAAGAACTGTAAGGCGTACGTGTCCACCAACACTGAAAACTTCATCATCTCGTCTTGTGAGGACCACACTCATGATCCGCCGAAGTATTATCTGAAGCCTGATCATTTGTTAGGCGCTTTGGCACAGCCGGTTATTTTCGAAACTGATTAGAATCTTTCTCTGTTATATTAAAAAGTGCGAATGAATGAATGAAAAATTCTTTATTGTAGGTACACCAAAATTTTCAATTTTTGTATTGTGTGTAAGTAATATTTAATCTTAGGTTAATTAAGGGCCCCTTAAAAAATTAAATATTATGATAATCTACGTTTATTGTTTTACTCAAAAATGTTTTGATTATTATTATTATATAGTTTTAAATAAGTGTTCCAGTAAGTAGTGATAAGTGTTCGCTATTCGAGAATCTTTCGTTTGTTTGTATCATTGTTTTGTCTCCGTACCACAAACCCAAGTATATTTTGCCAAAAAAAAACAGTTGTTTTGGTCCTTCATATCTGATCATCATAATACTGTCCACAGCCCAAGGATTCATGGTTCGCTCGCGGAACGGTAACAATAACCTATTACGTCAGTTCGCCTACAGAAAACAGTACAGTAAATGAGATAAAATTTGATGGAAGTGTTCTACCAGCAAACACTGCGAAAGTACTAACTACTGAATCATTTTCAGATCCTAAAGTCGACGTCGCAGTCATATCAAATCTCGGAACAGTATTAGAACTGAACGGATATGTTTACAAGAAGACAGAAGAATTCACGAATGATGGCACCCGTTGGGTATGCGGGGTGGAGAAATGTCACGCATTCCTGATTATGAATGACGATGATGAAATCATATCAGCTAAGGAACTGCACAGCCATGCGGCTAAGAAGAAATGGAAGATGACTACTATCAATGATAAATGTGAGTTTACCTTCTTCCTATCTAAATATCAATCGTTTCTAGCAAAAACGTCAAGTACAAGTACGGCAAGTTAGGGAGTCACGGGAGTCACTAATTAATTTAATTCACTCAATTCAATTTTTTATATTAATGGCATGTGGGGGTAAGCCAACTTCGCCAATGTGACATTGCAAGTTAGGCCTTAGCATGAGTGAGTTATATAACCGGTGAATCTATGTATTGTTCCACCAATAAGCAATACTATTCGGTTAATTTACTGTAACTAATTAATTTATGCGTCGTGTATTGGGACTAGTTAATAGGATCTAGTCGTGCACCAATGGACTTTGACAATTGTGTTTGAAATTGCCGTGCGCGAAGCCTGCCCACAATCGGTAAAGCATCGTAAGGAAACCAGTTGGTATTTGAGAATACTAGTGCCGATGGGCTTGCAACCATGGAATACTAACTATTGCAAAATATGGGTCCAAGTATGATACATATAATTATATATAATATAAAACAATGGATTGCATTAGCCGACATTTTATGCAATCCAATTGGTTAATATTTCTCTGTTTCTCCACGCAGCCTCGTTCCGCTTCACTGGACAGCCTTAAAGTGTCATATAATTTCAGCAAAAGGAGAACTCGTGACGTCACGCAACGGAAACCAAAACCTGATGTACCGTCGATTCGCTTACCGCAAGAAGTACACCAGGGGAGACAAGATCAGATGGGTCTGTGCCACCATGAAGTACTGTCGAGCCTGCCTACACACCAATGAGAGATTGCTTGTGTTGAAAGCTTATCAGGAACACTGCCATGCGCCGCCGAAGTATAACTACAAGTAGTTCGACTTACATGTCAACTGGCTTAGCAATTGATGGAATAATTTAAATAGCTTTGACATTTATAGATGCGTGAATCTCATCGTTATATTTCTGCCCTTTTCTCACTTTATGTGGAGTCGGCACAATAGGAAATCTATGCCATGAAAATCTGTGAAATTCGGGACTACTGCTTACCCCTGGGGGAAACAGGCGTGATTTTAAATATACTACTACGTAGCGTATATGCCAGTTCCAGTCCTAGAAGAACTGGCAACATACGTGGCATGTTTTTTAAGAATGATCTGTTTTTAAAATTAGAATCTCACCGGCAAAAAAGCATACGTATATTTCATCTCCATGTTACAATACCAGTCGTATTACTCTTGCTTTGCCGAACGAGGATATAGTTACTAAGTCTTAATCATTCGCAAAATAATTTCACTGCTAAAGTGAGTTTTAAACCTTAATTAATAATATTAGTGAAGTACTGATTGGAGGCAATGTCTCACTGCGGAGAAAATAATAAATAAGAGTCCAAGTTACTACTAATTCGTACCTACCTTATTAATTAGAAAATGTATTTACCCCCAAACTCCATTTTATCACTGGATGGGAAAGTTATTGATTGATATCTAAGATAGTTATGATATTAGAATTAAATTTAATTATACTTAGCAAACGAAGAAATCAATGTTGTCAATGATTTACAAATATTTAATTATTAATTTGAATGAAGCGTATGTAATTGAAGTAGTTAAGTATTATTAAATCTATTAAAATGCATTTTAAATTATTTAGTTCTTTCTTCTTAGTGTCCTTTAACGTTAGATTAACGAACTAACTAATCAAATGCTAGATAAATGTGGTTAGCATTTTTATTTGAATACTAACTGGTGTAAATTCGAGGCTTATCCAAAATATAATATATCCCAAATAAATATATGGTGATATCTCAAATTTCAATTCAATTAAGAGCACACTTTACAGAACACGTTAAATTAAATTAAATATTGGTGGACTCCACACAGCACTATCTAGCTCCAAACTAAGCCAAAGCTTGTAGGTACTATGGGAACCAGATAGCTAATATAATGCTTATAATACTTTTTTTTGTAAATACTTAAGTACCTACTTATAATATTATATAATACCCAGACATGGAACAAACATCTATGTTCATCACACTAATGTTTGGTCTCGGTGGGAATCGAACCCACGGCCTACGGCGCAAAAGACAGAGATCCTGCCAACTGAGCTATGAAGGCTGTCAAATTGTCGTTGGAAAACCTCTTAGAGTCAATGAAGAAAAACATGCATAACTGTACCTACTTTGTCATGTATCCTTGTACCAAGTCGTAGATGGTTTCATATAAATTTGGAAAATAGGGATGAAGAATTATTAAAAGTGATCTACTCTGTAAAAAGTTATGCCAATCAGTAAGTGAACAATCAATCCCTACCCTTAAAGTTGTTTTTTTTTTCTCAAATTTATATTCCGGGGTTCCCTTTCCATTAAAAAAAAATCATCTACATCAATCGGTCTACTCTAAAAAGATATGCGCGGTAAAACATAAAAAAAACAAAAACGCTTCGACTTGAGAACCTCCTCCGGTTTTTTTCTGCGGTTATAAAAACAGAAAATTCTCATCTCGATGACTATAGCTACATACTTGCAATACCTAGCAACAAAATAATCACATTCGCAATTTTTTTTCGGATTAGGCGTTAAGTGAAGGCCCAAAACTTTATTGCCCAGTTTAGCCTCTAGCATTCTTATTTTATGGATTATGTTGCAAAATTCTTTGGAAACTGCGACCTGATCTTTCTTAATAATAATCTTGACACAGCTCAATTTACCCTATAAACTAAATAAAAAAAATGTACAGGGTTACAGGCAAAATCGTGCTAGATCCGTTAAGGGCGTGGAGTACCCATCATTTCTGACTTATTTCACTATAAAACACCCAACCCTAAACTTACCCCTTTTATTTTGTGTACCTTATTATTATTATTATTGCATTTTACCATGTGTAATAAGATGCTTTAGAACGTCAATCATTAAAAAAGTGCATAAGCTAATTGAATAGACCGTAGTAGAAAAGTGAATGTTAAGAAATAAAAAAATATTAGAAAGTTTATTTTTCTCTAAGGGATATCTAAAAAAAATATTGAAATATAAAATAGTGAAATAAGTCAGAAATGATGGGTACTCCACGCCCTTAACGAATCTAGCAAGATTTTTCCTGTAACCCTGTATAAAGGTATATAACTTCTACTCATAATGATATTTAATGTTCTACTTTAGGAAAACTAACGTTGGTAACCAATATTCTTAAATCTTCAGGTAAAGACGACGACACTACGCCAGAGAATAGCGAAACCCTTAAAGTAAACCTTTTGCCAATTAAGTCTAAAGCAGTGTACCTGAAAAGGTACGAAACCTTCAATAATTGGATAACTACCAACGAGGTGGAGATTTTATCGGAGGAAGTCCTTTTGCAGTATTTTAATGATCTGGCACAAACAAAATTACCATCCACTCTTTGGACCACTTATTCAATGCTTAAACCAATGATAGCTATGAAGCATAACGTTTACATAAACAAATACAAAAGATTGTTAATTTTCTTAAAAAATATTTCAAAAGACTTCAAACCAAAACAATCCAAAGTGTTGAGCGCCGAAAATTTTGATACCTTTTTGAGAGAGGCTCCGGATTATCGCTTTCTGGCAATAAAAGTAAGTTCTAGCAAACGATGTCGGTAAAGGTAGTGACATACGTGCTTACTTCGAGCTAAAAGCATGGTTTTTTTGAGTCTTGCTCAATAAAAGCACGTGTGAACATGTCGTGCTAGTTAATAAGCATGCTAATTTGGTCGTACATCGGTTGATTTTTGAGCATTCTCAAAGTAAGCATGCTTAATTTTGAGCACTTGTGTCAGTACCTTCAGGAATATGCCTAGATTTAAGCTATTGCTGTACACTTGTATTATGTTACAGGTTTTGCTAATTTTTGGGGTGAAAGGCGCTTGCACCGGCAAAGAGCTAACTAATCTAACACTTGACAACATCAAAAAGTATTCGGATCATATGTTAATAACCTTGGACAATGAACAAGACACAAACGCACACAAATCATTTGTTATACGCGATGAACATATGAAAACAGTGGAGAAATACATTGCATTGCGTCCCCCTGATATCAACACCAATCGTTTGTTCATTAATTATGAGAGGGGCAAGTGTATAAAATCAGCAATTGGAAAAAATAAACTGCAACATATTCCAGGACAGATCGCAAGCTACTTGAAGCTGCCGAATCCAGAACAATACACGGGAAGTTGTTTTCGCAGAACATCTAGCAGATGGGCTAAATATTATTGTCCTTAGAGACTAACCTCCGGTTTTTGAAAGGCCGATCAACACTAATCGGCTGTCAAGTCACTTGCTATTTCAGCTTTTACTGCAAATTAGATAGAGATAGCAGTGACTTGACAGCCGATTAGTGTAAATCGACCTTTCAGAAACCGAGGGTTAGTTTAACGTATTATGGTATATCTTATATTTGGTATATGTATTGTATGGTAATTAAATAAAAATACTTAGATAAAATGTTTTTACAGCTGTTTTAGTATACAGGTGCCATTTACTTCATAATTCAACATAATAATGTATACCATCAAAATTATTATGATGAGTTGATGATGAACCACGATAGTTTCATAAGTTTAATCGAATCATATTTGTTCGCAGATTTTGAATTCATGACGAGCGAGTACAATGTGTCTCCTGACCTTGAGACAAGTGGTGAAGATATTATCCAGAGTGAGTAATTTTTTCGATAGCTTTACTTATCATAGACTGCCCCCACAGCTCAGTTGGTAGTAGCTCCGCCTTCTGCGCTGTAGGTCATAAGTTCGATCCCCACCAATAACAAACATTTTTGTGTTGAACATAGATGTTTGTTTTCTGTTTGGGTGCTATTATATGTTATAGATACATTTTAACGAAACAAAGAAAATTCACATCTCGATGAAAATAGCTACTTAGGTACCAGCAATGCCTAACAACAAAACAATCGAATTCGGCAATTTCGTTTCGGATTAGGCTTAACGTGACGTCCTTAAACTTTATTACCGGCCTTATCTATATTAACAAATATCCTTAAATCTTCAGGTAGAGACAACACTACGCCAGAAAATAGCGAAGCCCTTATAAACCTTGTGCCAATTAAGTCTAAAGCAGCGTACTTGAGAAGTTACGAAACCTTCAAGAAATGGATAACTACCAACGAGGTGAAGATTTTATCAGAGAAAGTCCTTTTGGAGTATTTTAAAGATCTGACACAAACAAAGTTACCATCCACTCTTTGGACCACTTATTCAATGCTTAAACAAATGATAGCTATAAAGCATAACGTTCACATAAACAAATACAAAAGATTGTTAATTTTCTTAAAAAATAATTCTAAAGACTACAAACCAAAACAATTCCAAATGCTGAGCGCCGAACATTATGATACCTTTTTGAGAGAGGCCCCGGATTATCGCTTTCTGGCAATAAAAGTAAGTTCTAGTAAACGAAGTTGGTAAGGGATATGCCTAGATTTAAGCTCTTGCTGTACACTTGTATTATGTTACAGGTTATGTTAATTCTTGGGGTGAAAGGCGCTTGCACTGGCAGAGAGCTAAATAAACTAACACTTGACAACATCAAAAAGTATTCGGATCATATGTTAGTAACATTGGACAATGAACACAAAAACACACAAAAATCATTTATTATACGCGATGATCATATGAAAACAGTGGAGAAATACATTGCATTGCGTCCCCCTGATCTCGACACCAAACGTTTGTTCATAAATTATGAGAGGGGCAAGTGTAACAAAACAGTAACTGGAATAAATAAACAGAGACATATTCCAGGACAGATCGCAAGTTACTTAAAGCTGCCGAATCCAGAACAATACACGGGAAATTGTTTCCGCAGACGTCCTTGCAGATAGGCTAGTTATACTTAGATACTCTTGCATACCCTCGTCATTGAATAAAAATACTATGATAAAATATTTTATACTACACCTGCTTGGAAAGTACCTTGATACTTTATCAAATTTACGGTAGAAAGTACGTCATTGCATATCGAACAAATATGCAGGGAGAAAACGCATCTGAGCGGGAGAGAAAAGTGTATGGAAATCCATTTCTTACGTGGTTTTTCTTTTTTAATTTTGGGTAAGACTATGCGCCGGTAACCTAAATATCAAAAGCCAAAAAGTTTTTACAGTGAGTTTTTATCTCCAAGTTCGCAAAATGACACTGGCCACTAGCTGTGTGTTGGATGGTGTCGGACTGGCAGTGCGACCCTGCGGCGGCAGGATAAACAATTTGAAAAAAGAACATGTGAAAATTGCAGACTCGCCATTGGCGCCATTTTCAATTTGTGTGTTGTTTGAGGATTCAGTTTTAGTTTTTTATTTTCCTCGTAAGTGTAGTATAAAGCACGTATCACACGAGAGAAAGTGCGATTCCCGATCTCGGGTGTTTTAAAATCCTCGCCTACGGCTCGGGCTTCAAACGACACCCTCGACGGTAATCGGTCACTTTCTCCTCTCGGTGAAAAATGTACTATTGTATACTTGGCTACCGTACTATGGGAACCAAGTCCTACTAATATTATGAACGCGAAAGTTTGTAAGTATGGATGGATGGATGTTTGTTGCTCTTTCACGCCGTATTATGGTATATCTTATATTTGGTATATGTATTGTATGGTAATTAAATAAAAATACTTAGATAAAATATTTTTACAGCTGTTTTAGTATACAGGTGCCATTTACTTCATAATTCAACATAATTATATACCACCACAATTATTATGATGAGTTGATGATGAACCACGATAGTTTCATAAGTTTAATCGAATCATATTTATTCGCAGATTTTGAATTCATGACGAGCGCGTACAATGTGTCTCCTGACCTTGAGACAAGTGGTGAAGATATTATGCAGAGTGAGTAATTTTTTCGATAGCTTTACTTATCATAGACTGCCCCCACAGCTCAGTTGGTAGTAGCTCTGCCTTCTGCGCTGTAGGTCATAAGTTCGATCCCCACCAAGAACAAACATTTTTGTGTTGAACATAGATGTTGGTTTTCTGTTTGGGTGCTATTATATGTTATAGATATGTTTTAACGAAACAAAGAAAATTCACATCTCGATGACAATAGCTACTTAGGTACCAGCAATACCTAACAACAAAATAATCGAACTCTGCAATTTCGTTTCGGATTAGGCGTAACGTGAAGCCCTTAAACTTTATTACCGGCCTTATCTATATTAACAAATATCCTTAAATCTTCAGGTAGAGACAACACTACGTCAGAAAATAGCGAAGCCCTTATAAACCTTGTGCCCATTAAGTCTAAAGCAAAGTACTTCAGAAGTTACGAAACCTTCAAGAATTGGATAACTACCAACGAGATTAAGATTTTATCGGAGAAAGTCCTTTTGGAGTATTTTAAAGATCTGACACAAACAAAGTTACCATCCACTCTGTGGACCACTTATTCAATGCTTAAACAAATGATAGCTATAAAGCATAACGTTCACATAAACAAATACAAAAGATTGTTAATTTTCTTAAAAAATAATTCTAAAGACTACAAACCAAAACAATTCCAAATGCTGAGCGCCGAACATTTTGATACCTTTTTGAGAGAGGCCCCGGATTATCGCTTTCTGGCAATAAAAGTAAGTTCTAGTAAACGAAGTCGGTAAGGGATATGCCTAGATTTAAGCTATTGCTATACACGTGTATTATGTTACAGGTTATGTTAATTCTTGGGGTGAAAGGCGCTTGCACTGGCAGAGAGCTAAATAAACTAACACTTGACAACATCAAAAAGTATTCGGATCATATGTTAGTAACATTGGACAATGAACACAAAAACACACACAAATCATTTATTATACGCGATGAACATATGAAAACAGTGGAGAAATACATTGCATTGCGTCCCCCTGATCTCGACACCAAACGTTTGTTCATTAATTATGAGAGGGGCAAGTGTAACAAAACAGTAACTGGAATAAATCAACAGAGACATATTCCAGGACAGATCGCAAGTTACTTGAAGCTGCCGAATCCAGAACAATACAAGGGAAATTGTTTCCGAAGACTACCTCGCAGATAGGCTGGTTATACTTAGATACTCTTGCATACCCTCGTCATTGAATAAAAATACTATGATAAAATATTTTGTATACCTGGCTACCGTACTATGGGAACCAAATCCTACTAATATTATGAACGCGAAAGTTTGTAAGTATGGATGGATGGATGTTTGTTACTCTTTCACGCCGGAAGGCAATTTCGTTTCGGATTAGGCGTAACGTGACGCCCTTAAACTTTACTACCGACCTTATCTATATTAACAAATATCCTTAAATCTTCAGGTAGAGACGACACTACGCCAGAAAATAGCGAAGCCCTTATAAACCTTGTGCCAATTAAGTCTAAAGCAGCGTACTTGAGAAGTTACGAAATCTTCAAGAATTGGATAACTACCAACGAGGTGAAGATTTTATCGGAGAAAGTCCTTTTGGAGTATTTTAAACATCTGACACAAACAAAGTTACCATCCACTCTTTGGACCTATTATTCAATGCTTAAACCAATGATAGCTATGAAGCATAACGTTTACATAAACAAATACAAAAGATTGTTAATTTTCTTAAAAAATAATTCTAAAGACTACAAACCAAAACAATTCAAAATGCTGAGCGCCGAACATTATGATACCTTTTTGAGAGAGGCCCCGGATTATCGCTTTCTGGCAATAAAAGTAAGTTCTAGTAAACGAAGTCGGTAAGGGATATGCCTAGATTTAAGCTATTGCTGTAGAGATTTAAACCATTCTAAAAATGCACGCCCCTCTACCTGCCTTTGCTTTGCTTTTGTGGGTGAAGGCAGGTAGAGGGGCGTGAATTTTTAGAATGGTTTATCTCTACACTTGTATTATGTTACAGGTTATGTTAATTCTTGGGGGGAAAGGCGCTTGCACTGGCAGAGAGCTAAATAAACTAACACTTGACAACATCAAAAAGTATTCGGATCATATGTTAGTAACATTGGACAATGAACACAAAAACACACAAAAATCATTTATTATACGCGATGATCATATGAAAACAGTGGAGAAATACATTGCATTGCGTCCCCCTGATCTCGACACCAAACGTTTGTTCATAAATTATGAGAGGGGCAAGTGTAACAAAACAGTAACTGGAATAAATAAACAGAGACATATTCCAGGACAGATCGCAAGTTACTTGAAGCTGCCGAATCCAGAACAATACACGGGAAATTGTTTCCGCAGACGTCCTTGCAGATAGGCTAGTTATACTTAGATACTCTTGCATACCCTCGTCATTGAATAAAAATACTATGATAAAATATTTTGTATACCTGGCTACTATCGGAACCAAATCCTACTAATATTATGAACGCGAAAGTTTGTAAGAAGTATGGATGGATGGATGTTTGTTACTCTTTCACGCCGGAACGGCTGAACAGATCTGGATGAAACTTGGCAGAGATAGATTATAGTCTGGAATAGTACATGGCTACTTTTTATCCCGTGGGAATACCGGGATTTAAATCTACGCGGGTGAAACCGCGGGGCGCAATTAGTAGCTGATAAATGCATATATCTATACTTTTCTTGTGAAATACCTACATACCTAATATATTGCTGCGCCCCGCGGTGTTCCCGCGATTAAAAGTATGTCTTTTTCCTCTGTCTTTTTCGGCCATTCCTAATGCTTACTTTTTACTAATTTTATTCTGTATATATTGGCGATATTATTTTTATTTGTTGAATTAATAAGTGTAACCCAATAGTAAAGTAGGTGATGGCGATCGTGTTGGGTTATACCGCTCACTCCAATAATTTATTAATTAAGGTGCCTTGAAACACAGCGAGCACGCTGCAGCGCAGGGGTTGTAACGCTTGAGCAGGCAGTCTCTAAACCTCAAAACTAACATAAGACAAAATATGAAAAAACGAATAAAGCATTTTTCTCTCAGGTGATCGGCATTCCCCCATCTTCTTCTTCGGTATATTGAAAAAACAACACAAATTATTTGCAAAATCGTAATTTAATTTGTATATTAAAAATATGGCAAGTACTACCTATCTACGTAGGTAAATCGTTTTCCTAAGATAAACATGTAATGTTTTTTAAATATTTAATGTTTGAAAACCGATTAAGTAATACTTTTCACATAATCAGCCTTATATTTGATTATTGCTAAACATAATACTGACTGATGACCTTCTTTAAAAAATCTAAAGAGGTAATATACATACATATATTATATAGGTAATAATATACACTATAAAGCAGTGTTTCTGAAAAACAAAATAGCATGTTTTACACCAACATAAGTCAAATACTTAGTACCTATTAAATTTCTATTAGACAGTGCTTATTATACAATAATATTTTGTAAAGGTGGGAATTCGTATTTCATAAATATTTTAGATCTACCTATTTTACCAAAATCTCTATAGGTAAAGTAATTGTACACATGACGATAAAATAAAATTCTGATGTACCTACATAAAATTTTATTGAAAATACTTACCTGCAGAACGGCATAGGTATGTTGCTTATATTATAAGCTAAAAAAGTACAAACAATATCAAAGGACAAGTCAGCACATTGTATTCTTCTGACAGAATGCATTTTTTATTATCCACAAAATGAGGTAAAATCTTAGGTACACGTTATTTAAATGTAATGTCAGTCTATATAAAAGTTATCTACGCAAAAGCAGATACTCTACAAGAATATGTAATATATGCATTACCTATGTGTATTTAAAAGTACCTACAGTACTTACAATATAAGTATGCTTATATACCTATACCACTATTTAATTATGAACACAATTGTGAATAAAAATGGATGACACCAAAATTATGTACAAAATAAATTATGTACTTGCAGATGACGCCATGTTTTTTTGTGAGATCCCTTATGGCCGGTGTCTGAAATCTCGATCAAATCAGAAGTTAAATCACTTGTTATTTCAGCTATTATAAAAAAATTATGGAAATAGCAAGCGACTTGACATCTGATTAGGTATGATCAAGCTTTCAGAAAACGGCCATTAGACTAGTAAAAGCTTTATCAAAGCCGCTTTTAAGCTAAACTATTTTGAACGAGCCGTCCTTTCGTCGATAGAACCCTGGAGGAGCATGGTTGTGGTTATTTCGCACTCGCTTGATCACGCTGCCTTGTCTCTGGACTGCCGTTGTGACGTCCACTGTGCAGCCTAGCTTAAGTCGTCCAGTGCAGTACCATTGCTTTTTGCCATAAGCAAGCTTGTTCTTCAGTCGGAAGGCGTATCCGTTATGCACTAGTAGCATACTTCCTTTTGGTGTAGGAACAAAATTTGCAACTGAAAAAATAATAATTTTAGATATCTATTATCTAGTCCAGGGCTTCCCAAACTTATTTGAACTGTGACGCCCTTGGGAAGTATCGATATTTTTGCGACGCCCTAGCCTTCTTCCCATAGCATACCTACCTAGGTAGGTACATTTACCTACAAGTTGTAGTTCTAGCCTAATAACAATTTGTCAGAAAAACTCCAAATAGCGTCTAAGTTTTTATTAGAAAACAAAGAACAAAATGGAGGGAGTAGGTCCTAGTCCCTCCATTAGCAGATTTCCTAAGTTGTTACTTTTTTCGGAACTTTGATACCTAGGTAGGTACTAGGTAAAATAATGAACTAGGTAGATACGAAACGTGACAAAAAGAAAGCACATAAAAGACATAATACAATCGAACTTTATTTATTTTAACCATTTTTTAAAACATTCTTCATCCCCATCGGTTTTTTTAAACATAAACTTTTTTTAAACATCCGTAGCCCGACACGGGCTACGGATGTTTAAAAAAACACAATGCACACCCTGAACGGTGCACATTGGTTTTTCTACTATATCATGCATGTATACATATAAACCTTCCTCTTGAATCACTATCTATTAAAAAAAACCTAACCTAAGTTTTAAAGATTGAATATTGATCACGATTCGCGAAAAACCTAGCATTGAATTTTGTAGGTAGTACAGGTACCCAGTAAGGAATTGTTATTTTGTTTGCAGTTTACTTAGATAAGCAAATGAGATCCTTCATAGAGCTACCTGTGCTAGGTAGGTAGGTATCACCTTAATTCTATTTCAGAAGAGCAGGGCTATACCTATTTATCTTACAAAAACATGTCGTTTTCTATATAAAAAAATAAACCTACCAACCATTAATATATAGGTAATACCAAGGCAGTTAAACTGGAACTTAGCCTATCTTTCTTAAAATTAACGTAGTAACAGCTAACAGGAAAGAAAACAAAACTTTTACAATGACAGAAGTGACCTATTCTAAGGATGGATTAGAAATAATAAAGGTATTTACGCGTTTAACATGCACTTTTGACACATTTTTAAGTTATAAACTTACTATACAAATTAAAAACATCACAGATAGCTTCTATTACACTCAAAATAAATAAACAACTGAATGTGCCTAACTTCACTTTAGTTAGTAAAAATTTCAATCGATTGATACTTAGCTAGCTTCTCGCGGATGCGCATTTTACAGAGTCCGCGATGATGGCGCTACCATCTACGCGTAATCTAGTTTTGTTGCTCTACCATCTAAATTATATTGTATATTATTAGCTATCAAAAACTGTATGTAAATACTACCTGCATTGTTTATTCCTCCTTATTAAGTAACTATAACGCTTAAAATAAGTAGGTACACAATAAATCTAAAAATTATGTAAATTCACTCGAGTTTGAATGTACTGTACCGAATCCGAACGGTGTCGCGGCTAGACAGATTGAAAAAAAAAAAAACAAATGTCAGTGTCATGTCATAATCAGTGTGACAGATTGTGGAGTAATCTCTATTGAGACTAGACCGTGTGTATTACTTTCCTGCACACAAACAATGGTGAAGTGATAATAAAAACTGTGTTCTCTCTCGATAAGTAGTGTTATACCATTGGTTTTATTGATTATTACGATAAACTATGACCATAAGATTGCCTTCGCTTCATTTTACAAGTTGGTGAATAAAATGAAAAGTATAAACAAGGTTCTAGAAGTGTTTGTGAAGTTTAGACATAACTCAAAACTTTTTGCAGAATTATTCACATCAATTAAAAATAACTTACCTTAACTACTAAGTTATGGTAAGTTTTTTACCTATACCCTGCCTTGGTATAATCTCACGAGCAGAACTTTTAAAATAATTATAATAGTACAAGAACTAAAGAAAATTAACATTTCTATCTAAGTAGGTAGGTACCTACCTACGTTAGGTAGGCATGTGTTATGTTTTCCTTGAAAACATCTAACCTAAGTTCTCTAGATAAGTTTACATTCCTCAAAAAGTGATAACCTACCTTACTTTGAACCTTATTTTTATAGATTTTTCAGCTTTTCATTAATTAAAATTTTGTACACAATAAATCTTTGTTTTTATTCACATTCCTTTTACTTTAAGTTTTAAATAATTCAAACTTAGGCCTATCATGTTGTGTAACATTATTTTAAATTTCAGGTATATTTATTAATACCAGAGGAAATTCAAAACTATTTATATACCAAAACCATACATTCAGATTCATG
The DNA here is from genome assembly GCA_963576535.1 of Plemyria rubiginata. Classification (NCBI taxonomy): domain Eukaryota; kingdom Metazoa; phylum Arthropoda; class Insecta; order Lepidoptera; family Geometridae; genus Plemyria; species Plemyria rubiginata. The sequence goes on along the minus strand of OY754914.1, from coordinate 2,557,994 downwards.
TACAAAAAAGCATATGGAAGCCAGTTATGGTACTGCTGGTATTTCTTCAGTCGGTGCTGTCCTGCCAAGCTACGGATAAACAACAATGGACGAGTGACAGAGAGCATTGGGAGACATAACCATGACCCACCAACTTGTTGGATGACCCCAGATGGCAAGTCATATAACCTACCTCCTTTACCACCACCTGATAAAGGTTCTTCATAAAACTATAAACAAATATTCTGAAACATTTTGTTACATGTCTATTCCCAATTATGGATCTCAGTGACAATATTGTTATGTCTATCAAATGTTAATTTGCAATTGGATTACCTAGTCGCATCAATTCAAGCTAATTTTATGACACTCAAGATAGTAGGTATTATCTGTTGTACAAAAATATAGCAATTTGTGGTTATCACATTCTCTTTGTCTCTGGGACTTTCAATACCTTGTCAGAAGCAAGGGGACATTGAGAAAAGTGTGGCTCAATTTCTAGAGGGTTGTAAATGAATTGAGAGCCTCACGGCAAATACTTAAGTTGTCTGTTTACTGTTATTTATATCCATAATAGGGAGCTTGTCATTTAGTTGTGACAACCAAACTGCCTCCTTAAAATTTCCAAATGAGATTTTGTTTTTTTGCTTATGTTATAAATAATTATGTAGTTCATTATTCCTTTAGTGTTAATGTTATCATAGAATATATTTTGTACAAAGATTATCAAAATATTAAATGAATTTAATGTATTATACATAGGTACTTTACAAATAAATACCTAACTTAGGTATTTAAATATTAGCATTTAGCAACAAAGTTCTGAATGCTGAATAAGAATTGCATTTCTAATTTTACTTAGTTTGTTGCAAATTGATAGGTGCCTAGGGACCTACACCAAACCAAATACATATGTATACCTTCTATAACAATGTTTCCTGATCTGAAATTTCTCAATGCATTATACAGTTACTTATTTAATATTAGGTACCTATGCTCTACTTCACACACACAGTTATTTCTACTTTGAGACATCACTAATATTTAGATGGCCATTGAGTTAATAGTTCCTCAATATTTTCTTTCTGAATGTTTAATAACTGGGCAGTATTTGTGAATTTAGAACAGATACAAGGAAACAGTCTCAGAAATCAGTACTAACCCCAGGTTTCTGAAAGCGCAATCAACACTAATCGGCCGTTAAGTTACTTGCTACTTTGAAGTAAAAGCTGAAATACCAAGTGACTTGACAGCCGATTAGTGTTGATTGAGCTATCTTTTTTGTGGATATATTGTTGGCATTAATATTTAGTAGGTATTGCTTTTTTTAGGATCATTGCATTGTATTGTATCCAAAAATTTTGTAACAGTGAAAAAAAACAATACCTACCTATTGGTGGACATTCCACATAGCACTATCTCAAACAATCTGAGCCAAAGCTTGTAAAAATTAAAAATCCAAATAGGTATATGGGAACCAGATAGCTGATATACCTAGGGGAAGCAGGGGTAATGACGATCATGTCGGGTAATACCGCTCACTCTAATAACTTATTAAATAAGGTGCCTTAGAACACAGTGAGCACGCTGCAGCGCAGGGGTGTAACGCTTGAGCAGGCAGAGTCTCTAAACCTCAAAACTAACAAAGACAAATGAAAAAACAAATAGAGCATTTTTCTCTCAGGTGATCGGCATTCCCCCACCTACCCGTACTACTTACCTACCTACCTATGTACTTTTTTTGTAAATACATACTTATTATAAAACACCCAGACAAAATGTGATTAAATAAAAATTTTATACCCACACCTACTTAATTTTTTTTACATACTAGGCATTGTTATAATAGAACACCATAAAATACTTGGGACAATTAACCTATTCGTTGCTGAGGACACAACAATCTCTGTGTCATCAATTTCTTTAACTTGTGACACTAGAGTTGTGTCATTAAAATTGATGATGCCCTCAAACTAAGGCTAAGAACTCACGAAGCGGTTTTCACCCGTGCCCGCCGCGGTGGCGGAATGGAGTTTTATTTTCAAAACTCACGAGACCGGAGTTTTGTGCGGTTATGCACGCACAAAAAGCCGCCGATACAAGATGACTGCCGGTGCAGCGGGAGCCGCAAACAATCGCACACGCCGCGCCGTAAAACGCGTCGTGAAATGTGGTTTAATTTTTTACTTAAATATCTGTATTCTACAAAGGCTGCGGGCCCGCAACCGCGGCGGGCACGGGTGAAAACAGCTTCGTGAGTTCTTAGCCTAAGTTTGAAGGGTTTGCCTGGAACAAAACTATCATGATTTTCCATGTAGATCTAGTCTGTTAGCTTCTGAGTAGGTATTGTGTGAATTCAAAAATTGTAGGGGTTGACAACCTTTATAGGTTGCATTGAATTTTTCTTTAACGTGTGGCGTATAACACGGAGACGTGTCATTTTGAATAAAAAAATGGCTTTTTAAGTGGGAAGCCGGGGAGGGTTGCTAGGTATAGGTATTAGTATATAAGGCGGTAACTTGCTGAGTATCATAAACTGTTGTATACATACGTGGGTGTTTACGGGCATAAAAAAAGATTTTAAAAAGTGCGGTGCGGCAGTCCATCTGGCAAACAATAGCCGGCTCTTTTTATGAATACATGCAGTCCCTAAGCAAAGATGAACCTTATCCTAAAATACAACGGAATATGCTTCGTATAGTCTGGATGTACTTGTGTGTGCAATGCCGTGTGGTAGGTACCCGTGCGCACCCACCGCCCTTAGAGATGGGCGCTTACCCGGTAAAAATTCAAAACATTTTTTTATTAGAGAGTTCTGATGGCAAAATTCGATTTGTTCCGCATTCGCCCCACGCGTTCGTCCCACATTCCAAAAATTTCCGCTTTCGCCCTATCTCTAACATATTTCTCGTTTCACCCCACATTTTGTAAGGTACCTACCTACAACAAAGGGATTGGGAGTACAGTTGACAAATAAAAACATTAATTTTTGTAAAAATATTTATTATTATGTACTCATTGAATCATAAATCATAGAAGTTATTAATTAGGTAAAATTTTAAATTATTAACGATTATGTCGTGCCAAGGTAAACCTAGGTACAATATAAATATAGTCTTTCATAAAATATCTACATATCAATGCTTATTATTTATCAGGTAGTATGATTAAATCAAACAGTCTCTTAACATTAACACATAATCAAATTCACAAAAAAAAATAGGAAAAGGAATACAAATACAATATTATTATAATCAAATATTTTCTACATTTGGTAATTTTATATATATTTTTTTTATGATCAGTTAGTAACGAATTAAAAAACAAAGGGGCATATTTTTTCTAAGCAATGACCCACTGAAATAGAGCCATTTAGCATTGATGTTATTGAGTCCTTAATAATTCTGTCCATCTCTTTAAAAATATAATACCTAAATATTATTTACGTAGTTGACCTTGAAGGATTGTTTATTCTGACTGTACTAAAGTACATCACAAAAGCTTGCGGGGCGAAACAGGAACTCAAAATGGGACGAACACGGAAAAATAATATTAAAATAACCATAAATTAATTTCGGGGCGAACAAGGAATATAATGTGGGGCGAATGCGGAATTTTACATGTGGGACGAAACTGTGGGGCGAATGCGGAACAAATCGAAAATTAATCTTCCGGCGATCTTGACGATAAAAGAAGGCAAGAAAATGAGGAAAAGATGTAGTTTGTTAACAAAAGGTTGCTGTATCATTTGGATGCCCCGTTTGTCCGGGATTCCCGGGACTGTGTCTCAAATGTTTTAGGGTTTGAATTTCACAAATATTAAATTTATCTATTGTATAAGTACATGTAGTAATTAAGATCATTCCCAGTTGAGTGTAAACAATTTTTTAAATAAGTAAGTGTTAAAAAAAATAAACAATCTAATAATTTACTCACAACAAATTTATAAAATTAGCTAAACACAGTTAACTAAGATACCTATTCGTAATACCACGACGCCTAACATCTATAGACAAGAATGTCAGTCTTTTAAAACTAGTTGCGCCCCGCGGTTTCACCCGCACAGATTTAAATCCCGGTATTCCCACGGGATAAAAAGTAGCCTATGTGCTATTCCAGACTATAATCTATCTCTCTGCCAAGTATCAGTCAGATCCGTTCAGCCGTTCAGCGTTAAAGAGTAACAAACATCCATCCATCCATCCATCCATACTTACAAACTTTCGCGTTTATAATAGTAGTAGGATTAGGCACCTCGTAAGCAACATAACCAACATAAATAAATATTAAATCTAAAAAAAGCAGTCGGTCTGCGACTGCTGGGTAAAGGCCTCTTTCTCAAATCACTACCTCACGAGTAGTGTGAAACAAAGTCGCTTCTCGCTGTCTCTTGTCCCTCCCTATGTGTATGCTTAGATCTATAAAACTACGCAACGGATTTTATGCGGTTTTTTTTTGTAGTTAGATTGATTCAAGAGGTTTAATATCTCTAATAGGTACATGCCAGGGCGGGTCGCTAGTACCTCATATTAAATAAATATTGGTGGAATTTCAACACAGCACTATATGATACCTACTAGTAGTTCGCCCCGAACTGAGATTTCGTGACGCGACGCGAACGCTCCAAAAATATAAGTAAGTAGTAGTCTAGAGGCAAGTCCAACCAAACAATGTGTTTGGACTTGTCTCTGGCTACCACCTACTAACTAAGTATGGTAACCAAATTTCAACTGAATTGGCCTATTTATTGAAGAGTTCCGTTAAACAGACCTTGGCTCCATCATCAGAACAGGTCTCTATCACCATTTAATGAGTACCAAGTACCTTCTTAATCTTTTTCAAAAAAAAATCATTGAAAAAACAAAGAAATTGGCCGACCAGTAGAAAAACCTTGAGGCCAACGAAACTCTTAGAAATGGGAGCTCTTGGTCATTGGTTATCGTAATTTAACTTTTTGTTGTATCCCAAAAACCGGGCATCGTAGAAAAAAATAAAAATGGTTTTGGAATGTCCAAACCAAGCCCTTTCATATGACATGTAATTTTATTTTTTTGCTTATTTTTTTTAATTTTTGCCCCCTTAAAAACCTCCATAATTTAATAACCCCTCATCCGATTTGACTCATATACTTACCAGTAAATTTCTCAAGTACAAACTATCGACTTACCAAATTTCATTCACACACACATAAAATGCCAAATCGTCCAAGTTGATTGTAAGATTTTCGTTCGCTTCGCTCATTCGATCAAATATAATCATTTATTTAGTAAGAATAATACACGTAATCGTAGGTACAAGTTTAGTTACATACCTAGCTCCAAACTTAGCTAGGTAGATTAGATACCTACCTTTTTTTTTTTTTTTGTCGGGGGAAATCTGCACACAGACACACCTTCCGCATCGAGGGATACGGTAGGGTAGTGTGAGGATGACGGACTCGTCGTCTCACTAAAACCACCCCGGTGGCCGGCCTCGTTGCATGTCAAGGGGCTCCGTCGACTCTTAAAAGAACATATCGGTGCCCCTCTCGCAAATTGTCTGAGCACATCCCAGGAATGCTACCCACAGCCATCCCCGTGCTCACGGCGACACCCTCCACCAGGTGCCGCCGCCTTCCCGGGATCCGCATACGACCAACCGGAGCCCTCACTCCGACCGCCCACGGATCCGAAAAGGCCTCTGTTTGGCAGGGGCTACCACTCGCCCCCTCTCGGGGCAGGCGGCGCAGGATCGCTGGACAAGCCTGCAACCCTTTGCCGCCACCATCCAGGTAGGTACCTATGTTATGTTTGGAATTTGGGAACCAGAAAGCTGATATACCTAATAATACATAGGTAGGTACCTACCTACATTTTTCAGTAAGAAGGAACTTTCTTTGATAATAATTAAGCAATGCAATGATTACCTTATTAGTGATTGCTTATCTACCAGGTGTTTATGAAGGTACCTACAAGGTAATTGTTCAACTGCTGTGTTGGATGATTTTTGTATACATATCATATAATACCTATGTAATGATTTATGATTCATCCATTATGTAGGTAGCTTAATTCTCAACCAAATAAAATTGGTCTGAAAGAAATGAAAATGAAAAATCAAATCGCGGCGCCTGAATCTATTCGCAGCGAATAGGTAGCCAGTCACACGAATACTCGCGGCGAATAGGCATTCGCAACGATTAGTCGCTGTATGTGACCGCAGCTTTGTGCTTCGGTTTTATAAAGATTAGTTTGATCGAAATTTTTAAAACTACCTAAGTACCTAACTACCTACCTACCACCAACCAACTTTAGATTCAATGTCATTCAAACAATAACAATCGATTAATTAATGAAACCGAGATCAATCGTAATTGATAATATGGATGTGTCATTCACTTACCGCCTGTAGTCGTTATTGCTTCTAAGTTTTAGGTTCAAAATAGTTTGTTAAGTTGATGTGATGACCGTCCAACCGAGACATATATAGGTAGGTATAGATAGATAGGTAACTAATACCACACCGTTACCGTACCACGCGTTAGTAGTACTACATACTAACGCGTTTATCAATTTCATCACGGAACATAATATCGTACGAATATCCATATGCATTGTACCTACAACTTTTACTAACGCATTTACTTCTTCTGAAACAGTCAAGAATCATACAATGTAGTTAAAAATTTGATTGATTGAAAATTCTTTATCGCACACAAATAAAAATACAAAGGCGACCGTAATGCTATAAAGCATTAGGTATCTTCCAGATAATGTTTAGTAGAATAGTTTGAGAATGTTATTCTAACTCAGTTACATAAGCAAAAGTTTTTATGGATAATTTACTAAACAGCTTATAGTGTACCAGAGGACAATCACATGTCACCTCTTTTGTCTGACTATTTGAGCGGTCACATATAAGCGGAACAGAAAGTCACAACATGCCTGAACCCATAAATCACACTTTGTAAGCAGTTCGTAAAGAAATCGCCATCTAAGGCGGTTTTCTTGAGATGTTTAAAATATTTCCCTGCACTCTGTTTGACTGCGTACTTTGACTTTGAAAAAAATACAGTGAATGTTTGTACTAGGTACGTTCGTTTTTTTGTATGGTCGACAAGTACCTATGCTCTTGTATGTGTGAAGGTTTTGTTTAAGGTACTATCGTAACGTATATCAAAATGCCACTTACCGGCGCGGAAAAAACCAGACGTTAGGTATAGAGAAAAACTTAAACGAGATGGCCCGGAAGAATATAAAGCACAATGTAAACGGAATTTGGAAAGAATGAAATGCAAAAAAAGAAAATATCTGAATTGACATTAAGAGAAGCTTACAAGAAGAGGAAAAAATGGGGAGAGGAAAAACGGAAAAGCTATAAGCGGAAAAATAATAAACCAACACAATTAAGAAATGTAGATAGTGAACCTCATATACCTATGAGATTGGCTAAAAATACTAGAAAAACGTAAGTACTTTATTAATTCAATAGGCATTTTAAATGATTAGATGAACAACAGTAATATAATATACCGGTATTTAGGTATATTGTTTTTTCTGCTCTTGAAGATGACTCTTGATTTAAGGTAAGGTTTCGAACGTGAATGGCTTTTTAAAGCCATTCGCGTTCGAAACCTTGTATTTTATTTTTCTAAAAATTCTATAAAGTACCTACCTCTGTAGTACTTTTATAGTTGACTAATAGGTATACCTACACATAAGTACCTACGAAAATATTAATAATTTTCCTTGATATGTAGAATAGTTACAAATAACATTACCTACCTATATACTTAAATGGACGTTAGTTAAAATACCTACCTACCTACTAACCTTGGGTGGCCAAAGTCCGAATGATGCGGGTAGGGAAAAGTTACCTACCTAGCTATACTATAGGAACTAGGTATTTATTTTCGTAATTGTGAACGTCTACATAAAGTCCCGTATGCTCGTCTGCCAGCCTTGGCATAAAAAAAAAAGTTGACTTCTAAATACCTACCTAGTTACCTGACTTTCAGTGTTTTTTTTTCAGATATTATTATACTGGAGGAACTGGAAGAAAATAAAAATAAAAGAAAATACAGTGAAGCCGCGCTGAGAACCGCAGTCATCAATGTATTAGAAAAAAAAATGAAAATTCACCGCGCATCCAAAATTTTCGGTATTCCATGGTCTACTATCAAAGATAATGTTCGTCGTGTAAAATATTATAGAAAATTATAAAATTATAGAAAATCTTTAAAAAAAGGCAGTTTGGTTGTAAAAGAAAAAAGCCCGCCTTTACAGCGGGGCCCGCACGCCCCCCCCCCCCCCCCCTTTGCAGCATTCGCATCTTTGACTGCGAAGCATATTATTATCAAAAATAACTATTTATAGGCACACATACATACGTAGGTCTTGTGATTTCCCAAAAATTTCGGCTGATTTCGTTATCGTGTGACGCGTTTCGAACGTGATCAAAGCAATATAGTAGGTAGGTATAGTAGGTACCTATACATATTATCAAGTACAAATACCTACACTAACGTATCGAACTTACAAGGACGGTCAGCATTCTTTCTTCTTTTTTTTTCCTAAACGTTAGCGTCGACCCGTGGCGTGGACAGACCGGACGGAAATCAAAATCATCACAGGTTTCGTTTTAACTTTTAGGGGCAGCGCAGACGGCAGACTATCAGTGAAGCACTTTCAGTCTGCACACAAAATCCGTGTCATTCTGGCAGATCGCGCCACTCAAAAAGTGCGCGAAATATAGCATAAAAAGGGGATAAAAGTGTGTCGTCTCGTCTGCGCTGCACCATATACCCTCAGAATTTAATCACGTAGGTCCATCCACAGTTCTGAGAAAAGCACTTCAGAGGCACTTCAGCTTATCCTGTCTGTTGCGATATCAGACGAATGTCTTATTTTTACACAACATGCTGAACAAGCAGATGGTCACCTATTAACAAACCATTGCCGTGCACGATATCAACGTAGGGCACGTTGTCTCTCTCTCTCTATGATGGCCGCGTCCGCACTAGTTTCTTTCGAAACAATGTGGTAAAGGATTTTAAGTTGACACAATGTTATAGAACTTATTAGGTTGTATACAACATACCGATTTCCTCACCATGATGTTTTCCTTCACCGTTTGAGAGTACTGGCAATGTGCACATAAATTTTTAAACAGAAAAACACATTGGTGCACGACCAGATTTGAACCCACGACCTTTGGATTCAGAAGGCGGGGCCACTACACCACCAGTGCTCTATATACTATAGGTAATCCTATGTGATTAGACGTAGGTACCTATACTGAAGAACAAGCTGTTTTTGTCAAGTTTTATCATCGGCTATACATTAATGTGTATTGAAGTAGGAACTTGTAAAAATGGACTTTGGTCTGGTTTATTATCTTTATGTAAGATAGGTGAGTACCTACCTACCTACTTATGCTAATATGAACTCAGGGAGGCGTGTCAGTGTATTATGTAGGTAGGTACTTACAGATTTAAAATTTCAAGTTAATTTCAAATATTTCTAAGCCAACACGAGCCGAGTTTTTTTTATTTTTAGGTTTAATGCGTAGAAAAGCACTTACCTACCTACAGGAGCATAAAGAGTTCGGAGATGTAGATAAATATTGAGACGTGAGAATCCGGAACAAAAACTGCGAAATACCTAAAACTAAGTAGGTAATGACTTATTTTATCAATATCTGAATATAAGTAGGTAGGCTACCTACCCTCTTAGCTCATATTTTCTAAAAGTGAGAATAGAGGGGAAAAGAGTGGAGGGATTAGGGGGAGGCCTTTGCCCAGCAGTGGGACAGGTAGAAGGCTCATAATAATATTTGTCGTAGCACAATTTGAAATCAATTGTCGTTTGATTCATCGGATGGTTAAGAATTTGTAATATTTTTCCACAGGATTAGTTTCTCATTTACCGTTATGTAGGTACCTACCTACTTAATTAGATTAATCTCGAATTTGAATACCTACTACCTACTATTTCATAAAGTACAAGTCCGAGATAGGCTGCAGGCAAACTGCAACTGCAGGCGACCGACATTGCGGCTACATGACACACTTGGTGCGCGATGGGCCGCAAACCGCAACTCAGTGTTGCCGCGCTTGGAACAATTTCCATAGAGATTCATGTGTCGCAGGCTGCAGTTTGCGGCTTGCTGTCCATCTTGGAAAGGAACCTTATTTAAGTAGGTATCCAACACAGGAGGTTAGAAGAATATAGATCAAGGAAACGTTGTTTGTTACTCGTAAGAGTTGCGTCTTCTGTAACCCATCATGTGATCTTGACATGATGATCTTCATAATAATTCTCAGGTACGTACCTATTTACTTTGGAGCTTTCTATTCCCATTCTATTGATGTCATATAATTTTTATCTTGATCGATGAGTATTACATACCTAGTTAAGGCGTTGACAAGACCTAATTTACCTCTCGCTCGCACGATTCGACATTTCAAAAGATTGGTAAAAATTTCATTCTAATCGATGCAAGTTTTCCTACTCAAAAGTTTGCTTATGTACGAAAACTAGAAAAGTAAACTTTTAAGTAGGAAAACTTGGATCGATAAAAATGATTTTTTTACTAAACTGTGCGCAATGTGATTGCACAAAAAATGGTTGTTTGCGATTTTTCGAAAACGGGTTCTGTGACTTTATATCCTTCAACAAATTAAATCGTGCGAGCGAGTCACATTAGCTCGTGTCTTCACCTTAAGGTTTCGGCGACAGCGGCTCGCAATTTCGAGGTGCGACTGGCTATTATTTCATTTTATTTTATTTCGGGGAGGTTGTTTGAAAGAATAACTCTAAAGTGACACGCATAAATACTGTTCGAACACAAATAATACAATAATATAAGGGAAACTTTCTTCCTGTGATTTTGAGATGGTTTCTAATCGTAGATGTTATAGACTTGTTACACCTTCCTTAAATACTAGGTTTGCACAACGACTTGGCCACTCTAACAGAATATTTGTTTATAATAAAGTTGTGAAATTTTGTAATATCAGAAACAAATCGATAACTGAAGCAAAACATACATTATATAAGTGGCTTGCTTCATTGTCTTACGATAAAACAGAGGAATTATTGCATGTTATCATATAGTTCTGCTAATTTTTAATGTAAATCTAGTTTTTATAACTTTTACTTTATATATTGTATTATTATTATTTCATTTGTTATCAAACAGTTCTTTTAGCAAACAATTATATTTGTTTATCTACTTTCTTGTCTGCCGAGCGCTATTCATTCATGTATTCTGTTCTGGTACACTGGTCTCCTCGATACAGGCTCTGCCTAGTGAGGGGACTAACGATCCTACTTTTGTATATTGGCTCTCTGCAAAACATAAAAAGTTTCCAATGTTTAATTTTAAGTATATTTTACTGTTTTGCTGCAATAAATATTTTTTTACTTTTTTTTTTTTTTTTTTTTAAACATGCCCGAATCAGAAATCATTTTGGTATTAATATGTTTGGTCATACGTTTACCTAATAACAAAATGATTTCTGACTCAAGCACATTTCCCTTATATTATTGTACTAGCGGCCTTTTCCAGCTTCGCATGGGTGGACATAATTTTTTTCATCATTTTAGGATAAACTTAGACTCCCGCGCTTCGTAGCCCACCAAGGTGAAAATACACGTGCCAGTAAAATGGTACAGTACCGGGCATGCAAGTTACAGGCATGCAGGATTTACGGACACATTCACACATGCCGGTTTTGTAGCCCCCGCGACCCCTCCCTGACGTGGCATGCCAACACGTCAGGTACTGGCATGCCTGTACCTAAAGCGACGTTCAAACATGCCGGTTTCGTAGCCCCCCTAGTCCCCTCCCTCACGTGGCATGCCAGTACCTGACCTAAAATAGAATTTTGTGCTAACTACTTGCATGCCAGGTACAGGCATGCCAATTAGCGTATGTGCCTGTAGCTTGCATGCAAGTGTGCCAGCCATGGGCATGTGTATTTTCACCTTTGTGCCCAAGCTGAGTGAGAACTCGCCTCGCTGTCGCGCTTTCTAGAGCGCACTAAAGTTTTTAATTTCGTAATATCTTTTGAATGGAATATCCGATTAAAAAAAATCAAGAAGTTATCTACAGCTATTGAAACAGCCTTGCATACAAAATAATTTATTTGGATAAGGACTAATATAAAGGTATAGAATAGAAACCATGGTCTGTTTTTGGTCGGCATTTCTACCAACATTTTAAACGTAGAAAAGTAGTTGTAGTAACATATAAACTACAATAGTTAGACATATGCTATCACTGACTTATTTGTAGATAATGATGTGTTCTATAATATTGTAGAACATTATTTTGTTATCATCTATAGTTTTCGCAGCGCATGCGGTGAAAGACATTTTATATTACACCTCGGGTTACATTTTTTATGTTTTAGTAGGGATCCCTAATTTTTTTCAGTATTAAATGTAGCCTATATTACTCAGGGATAATGTAGCTTTCTTATGGTGAAAGATTTTTTTAAATCGGACCAGTAGTTTTTGAGCCTATTCGAAACAAACATACAAAGTTTTCCTCTTTATAATATTAGTGTAGATTATTTGTGTTCGAACAGTATTTATGCGTGTCACTTTAGAGTTATTCTTTCAAACAACCACCCCGAAATGAAATAATAGCCAATCGCACCTCGAAATTGCGAGCCGCTGTCGCCGGACCCTTAACTTGACGATAGATTACGAACGCAACGATAATCATTAATTTGATCATAAATTGATCATTTCGATACCACTAACGCCATCTATTAGGGATAGTGTAGGACTAGTTTGTACTGCAGTACTGCGGACGCGGTAGAGTTGAATATTTTTTCGCTGTGTATCCGAACGTGTTGATTCACAAATTTTACGAAGACAGTTCCATTCAGCTAATACAAAAATCTAATAGGTACACGTACATACATACGTATGTATTTTTTATGTTTTTAGGTATGTATTTGTAATTTTATGATAAATGTTATTACCATTTTTTTCTAATTGCTGATATAATAAATAGTCTTTCTGTACTTGGTTTTAGGTATTGAAATTGGCTCAATCTTCGTAAACGAAAGACGCTCGCTCGGTCACGTGAACGTCATTTTGTTTGACATTTTTGCGTGCGTCATTCATTTTGTTCGTTTCGATCTCGATCTGTGTATTTTTGGTGTTTTCCCACGTTTATTTTATTCTAATTGTTGACCGCAGTATAGAGTTTGTCAAGTAATTTCCTATACTTTGATGCCCGGCTCTTGTAATACAGTTTAGCTGCAGGTACGTGCTGCCGGATGGAATGCTAATTAGGTTGCGGTAAAGCTATTTTTGTACGCATTTTGTGCCCCTTTTTCTTCATAGTCGTCAGAGCTAAATACGAAGATAACAAATGAAAAATGTACCTATTATAAACTTGCAGGATTCGACGTTGTACAGTGTGTACCTACTCGAAAAGGTCATCAAATTCTGTACAAAGGTTATACGTACGTATTCAAGAGTAAATTGCAGTGCGGTGCTGAACAGTGGATTTGCTCGTTCCGGCAAAAAACTGGTTGTATATCTGTTATCAATATGCAGACGTTCGGCGTGGAAGTAGTAAGGGACTTCCACAATCATAAGAAACCTATGTTCAATGACTGAGTGCTCCAGGATATTGTATTCTCATTCTCAATGAAAATAAGGATTTTGTAGCTAATAAAATCAGCTATTTTGAAGATTAACCTATTTAGCACTCCGGTTTAAGTCACCCTTACCCTGATCTAAACTGATATAGTTGACTTATCAACGACATCAGTATAGGAGTGCTTTAGCTACATAATAGTCCAGTGTAGTTAGGACTGAAAACAATCAGCTTCAATAAAAAATAAAGTCTTTGACAACTAGGTACATTGTGTTTTATTTTCCTAAGTGTTTTGGTTATTAAAATTTTATGGCAGTATTGGTCTTTTTTTTCCACACCATGTAGGTAGTTGAGGTTGATTAGTAAAAAACAACCATTTAACAGAAAACTAAGAATAATTTTCATTTGTTCAGGAGGAGACATGCCGGAATGGGTATCAATATACTTTGTTGTGGTCCGAGACAAGAATGTTATGAAATGCAACCTCTGCGAGATAGAGATCCCTGGTAATGTGAAGTCACCAATATTGTTCGACCACATGAAGGAAAATCACAAAGACATTTATGACCTGCACAAGGTAACTATCCTTTTTTTATATAAACTTCAACCTTAAACTTAAACTTAACTGTAATAAAATCAAAGAAACCTAATTAGCCTTACTGGAGTTTCTATATTCAGATGCAAAATCTAGTAAGAATGGTCTAACTAACATATACCTACAGTTTTGCAGTACTTATTATCCCTTCTTTATGACAACAAGGATGTGTAAATCAGTCACAGTAGTCTAACCAGCAGGCCTAAAGCAGCCACTTGGATGTTTCATAATATGATCATAAAATGTTTCATTTATCACATGGTAAAGTGGCTACAAAGAATCAGATATTTGTCCCTCTCAGTCTGTACACACTCAGTGCTGGTACATACTCTCATCATGGTGAAGGAAAACATCTGAAACTGGCATGTAGACACTTGTGTCAGGTGCTCGAAAGCGGACTCTGCAACAAAATCCTTTCATCAAATTCTTTCTTAAGTACTAGTGGTACAATAACAAGAAGTGAGCATATTTCATTCCCTTTTTACAGGACAACCCTGAGGCAACTGTGGGGTTTCGCGTAGAGTTCCTTCATTTGAATGTGTTGAAGGACAGTGGGGAGGAGGTTGAAACTAAGGCCCAGCCCGTCTTCCTCAGTGAGACATGTGATCCAGTTGCCGAGACAGAGGTACACATTTTATGTTTTCATTAATTATTTACATGGTAGAAGAAACCTTGTAAATAAAAAAAAACTGCTTGCTTGGTTGTTGAAAGTGAAAAGAAAGTTGAAATATGATCACACAGGTGATTTGTTTGAAGTGATTTCGTAATAGTATAGGGTGATGTTTTACTACAACTTTAGTGATTTTTATTTATTTAGATAACATGAATATCATGCCACTGATAGTCGCGCGCCGCCACGCGCCGTCTCGTATCAGTGGCATGACATTTCCAACCGCATGCCATAGTCGTTAAGGTTTAATTTAAATAGATTTATTCTCAGTATTTTCGCCGCGCCTCCGCTGGTTTGCGCAGGCCCTAATACCCCTTTGGCCAATGAATACCCCTTTTAGACATCCTCAAACAATCTTTAAAAATGATTATGTTTCGGCAGATCCAAGATGAGAGCGTTCAGGAGCAAGAAGAAGATGTCATCAACATGCAGTATGTTATGCTGGATACCAAGAGGAAGTACACCAAGAGAGCTACCTCATCTACTACAGGTGGTTGGTATTACTTTATATCTAAGCTTTACGGCAGGCAGTAACTACAGTTTGTAGAATTACTCCTGACGGACCCTGAAGAAATGTGAAAGGCTGGTCAGCCAAGAAAGCAGTAGTTCGATGATATCATAGTAATAGCTGGATGCAAGTGGACAATCACTGCAAATAACAAGGACGCATGGAGCAACCTGGAGGAGGCTTTTACTCACAAGGGTCAAAGTAACACTTAGCATAAGCAAAAATTTTTAGCATATATAATATTTAAAAATGTACATGACATGTGTTATCCTACTTCCTACTTCACTATTTTGACAGCCTACGTAGCTCTGCCTTCTGCGCCGTAGGTCGTGGGTTCGATTCCCACCGTGAACAAACGTTTGTGTGATGAACACAGATGTTTGTTCTCTGTCTGGGTGTTATATAATATTATAAGTATGTATTTACAAAAAAAAAGTATATGAGTAGTATATCAGCTATCTGGTTCCCATATTACAAGCATAAGCTTAGTTTTGGGCTAGATAGTGCTGTGTGGAAAGTCCACCAATATTTATTTACTACATAGTATAAAACAAAGTCGCTTTCTCTGTCCCTATGGATGCTTAAAACTACGCAACGGATTTTGATGCGGTTTTTTATAATAGATAGAGTGATTCAAGAGGAAGGTTTATATGAATACATGCATGATATAGTAAAAAAACAATGTGCACCTGTGCGAAGCAGGGGCGTGCAGGCGGGTCGCTAGTATATTATAAACGCGAAAGTTTGTAAGTGTGGATGGAGGGATGGATGGATGGATGTTTGTTTTTCACGCCGGAACGGCTGAACGGACCTGGATGTAACTTGGCAGAGAAATAGATTATAGTCTGGAATAGCACATAGGCTACTTTTATCCCCTAGGAATACCCGGATTTCAATCTGCGCGTGTGAAACCGCGGGACACAACTCGTGTGTGAAAATAAAAAGCTTTGTTACGATTATTGTTGTAAGAGTTATTTATTTACTTCCAGAACAACGCAAACGCAGCTGGATATGGAAGTACTTCGACAAGCTGAGCAACATTATCTACCGCTGCAACATTTGCAACGTAGTGCTGTCCATCAAGGGATGCAACACTAACAACTTGAACCGTCACATGCGCTCGCGCCATCTCGAGAGCTACAAGACAGAGAAGTTCGGAGAAATGTCCGCCAAGCAAGTGAAACAAGAACAGGTAATTAATAACAGTCTTCGCAGCTCAGTTGAGAGTTCTGCCTTCTGCGCCGTAGGCCGTGGGTTCGATCCCCACCGAGAACAAACATTTGTGTGAACATAGACGTTTGTTCTCTTTTCTGGATATTTTAATGTATTTACAAAAATGTATTTAAGTATTACTTATATCAGCTATCTGGTACCCATATTACTACCTTTGGCTTAATTTGGGGCGATATAGTGCTTGTGGAATGTCACACACAAACCTAACATTATGCCTTACAATCAAATATTCTAAATAATAAATAAATAAATATTGGTGGACGTTCCACACAGCACTATCTAGCCCCAAACTAAGCTTATGCTTGTAATATGGGAGAACCAGATAGCTGATATACTACTTATAATACTTTTTTTTTTGTAAATACATACTTATAATATTATATAACACCCAGACAGAGAACAAACATTTATGTTCACCACACAAATGTTTGTTCACGGTGGGAATCGAACCCACGACCTACGGCGCAGAAGGCATAGCTACTACCAACTGAGCTACGTAGGCTGTCAACTTATTCTAACTCGAATATTTGAGTATGCTGTCGATTTAGTTGTTAAATTATCCTTCTATCTCGGCTTCCTGTTAAGTATTATCCTTAACGAACTCAATTAGACAGTGCTGAAATTAAAGCCATCATTGTTGGTTCAGTAACTCAGTCTTTGCAAAATGTACACAAAATATGGCTCGCTTGGTTTTCAGACAATATGATGCCCTATGGTACGTAGTTCAATCCAACCTAGTTCAATTAATATCTGTAGCCAGTCACCAGCCCTCGGGTCTTACCTGCGTAATTTGGACTGGGTTTTGTTGAAAATAAAACATCTTTAATTGTTTAAATTAAGTTTAATAAATACATAATTTAGCATCAACATTACCCTATCACTAAATTAACTTGGATTAATATTAATAACATTATGAGTTTTATTGCGAGACCGATAAAACTTGTTCTTTACCTCTGAAAACGCAGGGAATTTGTAAACAAAATCATCATTCCGTAGTTTACTGATTTCGCTTGCGTAGATTCTTTTAATGGGAGCCGGGTCTGTGCGTACACGCTTCCTGCATTTGTCTATGACTAGACTGACGCCCTCGCCTCGAAAGTCGGGTGTACAAGAATGCGGCGTTTCTCGCCAAACCTTAGACATCTGCGGGTTCAAGGTTATGTTCGACCTACATTTAGTGCACTTCCAAATGCTTGAGCCGTTTTTGTTCTTCTTGTTGATACGATATCTACGTCCAGCTCTTAATAGAATGCTCCCCCCTTTAGAGCTCTCGACGAAATGAAGGGCTGGTGAGTTGGAACCGGTCGCAGTATCTTCAGTAACAGTGGATTCAGACAAAGCGGACGAAGGCCGGGATGACTTAGTTTTCACGTCATCTTCTGGATCCTTGTTTGCTGTAGTTGTTGTTTTTTCGTCCTTAATAGTCTGTATAAGAAATTTCGAAATTTCGAAAACGACTGAAAGAAAATCAAATTAGCAGATTAGTTATACCATTATTACTTAATAATTGAATAACAGCGGAAATTTCACATTTCGAGATCATATCCAAAATAGGAAAATACATACAAACACGTATATAAGGTTACACACGTACATAAGGTACAAGGTTGACCTAGTTTATAAGACGCGTCAGAGTGATCCTTTTGAATGAACTAAATAAAACCGTCTCTATTGTGAATGACATTAAATTTTCAGTTTGTGTTACAGGAAAGCCTGATCACCTCTGACTCAGAAGCACCGCACGCCATTATCACCGAAGAGATCTACGCTAGCAACCGAGACAGTTTAGGTAAATTTTTAGATCTCTATTATCACACATAAAGTTTAAACCACACACATAAAGTTTGACAACCTCTGTGGCGCAGCGGGCGAGAGCCTGCCTGCGACGCTAGAGGTTGCGGGTTCGATTCCCGCCTTGGGACAAATTTGTGTACGATCTGCAGAAATTTGTTCCGATGGTCTGGGTGTTTTCTATGTATAATAAAAAATATCTATCTATGTAAGTATATTGTATTAAATATATCAGTTATCTAGAACCCATAACACAAGCTTTGAATAGCTTACTTTGGGGCTAGATAGTGCTGTGTGGATTGTCCAGCATTATTTATTTATTTATTATTTAAACTATAAAAGGCCTTCGACCGGCTTCACCTACAAGATATTCATGAAAAAAAATAGAAATAGCTTGATGTGACCTCTTTATATAAATCAAACTAATATTATAAATGCGAAAGTTTGTAAGTATGGATAGATGGATGGATGGATGTTTGTTACTCTATAAACTCCAAAACGGCTGAACGGATCTTGGTTAAAATTGGTACAGAAATATATTGTAGTCTGGAATAACACATAGGCTACTTTTTATCCCGTGAGAATACCGGGATTTAAAACTACGCGGGTGAAACCGCAGGGCGCTACTAGTATTCAAATAAATACAAAATAACCCTTATTCATATTGGTCGCTGTGCGCTCCAAGGTTCCACTAGCTTCTTCTCTAAGTTTGTTGCTATCTCTTTTTATTGCGATGAAAGTGACAGTGACACGAATACTTTAGAGCTGCTATAACGTGACAAGAAATATGATTAGAGGGGTAGAGATAATCATTCTTATTATAACCTAGTGTTTTTCTTTGGATACAGACAGCTCTTCTGGGCAGAAGCCGCGTCGCAGTTGGATTTGGTCATATTTCAATCAAGTTTCCGATACACAGGTATATCACATTACACCCTATATTCTTCTTATAAATGAGAAGTCGACACCTTCGAAACTACAGAGCCTAAGAGATCTGAAATTTGGCACAAACAATCTTTAAGGAGTGACATTAGGAAAGGTTAAGAAAATTTTCATTTGTATGGATTATAAAATAAGTTTGTATGGAAATATCACTCAGAGTCACGTGAGATTTCACTGGTACTTTATATGTATTTATAATAGAGTTAAACCCCTCTTTGTGAAGGGCCCGTCTGGGTAAGTCACACCATGCCAAATTGCCTAGCAAAATTGCGGTTTGAAAGGTGTGGATTTCGTGCAATTACAATCGCATGAGACTTAACATCTGTATGCCTCAAGTTGATGGACGCAGGACAGTGCATTGTATGCCACTTCCCTATCTGAGATACATTAAAATAACACAGTAACTAAATGAAAGCTTGATATAATTGATACAGTGACTTCGAAAAGGGCACAAGTCACACTTTTGTCGCCATTTTATTTATTGAAGCGTTTTACATATTCCCCGTCAAAACGCCACATCTACATACATCACAAGTCAACTCAAAAGGCAACGAATCAGCGTCTGCTTAAAAACGGCACGAGTAAGAAATACATATTTGTTGATCCTGAAAAATTTTGATTATTGGACTCATGCTCTTTTTCAATTCAATTATGTATTTTAGGTTCAATTAGGTATCAATCCTACTCTAATAATATTATCAGTATAAAACAAAGTCGCTTTCTGTCCCTATATCCCTGTCCCTATGTATGCTTAAATCTTTAAAACGGATTTTGATGCTGTTTTTTTTATAGATAGAGTGATTCAAGAGGAAGGTTCATATGTATAATACATGCATTATATAGTAGAAAAGCAATGTGCACCCGTGCGAAGCAGGGGCGCGCGGCCGGGTCGCTAGTTGTGTCATTGACCGAGCGAGTGAAGCGTCTCAGTTTCCACATTGGCCAAAAATGCGTTTGTCCGGATGTCTGTCTGTCTGTCTGTCTGTCTGTCTGCCTGTCTGTCTGTTCTCCTCTACAGGTCGCATTTTTCAACCGATCTGGACGAAACTTGGTACACAGGTTATATGACTTATTAGAATTTTTTTGTCGGGGATTTTTGATTGGAGGGTTACTTCCCCCAAAAAAAAGGCAAAAAGGGGGCCTTATTCATATACTGGATATCTCCACCAAATGAGATCCGATTTCGATTATTCTTTTTTTATTTGAAAAGTAGTAACTATAAGTTGGTCTCATAAAAGTTTGGCGAAGATCTGATAAGGATCTTCAGCATGATGAACAAGATAGCTCATCAAACAATCAATGGTTTTCAATCAAATTTGAGAGAAACACAAAGGACCTCATTCTACACAAGATGATGCAAAAAAAAATCAAAAAGATCAAAAAATCACAAAACGGAAAATGCACTTGCACATTACATTCCTCAAATAGCTCACATTTAGTATGCTCGCGAGGTCTACAGCTCCCAGAGCCACTAGTATTATTATGTATTTATGTGATGTTTTGTGTTTTAAGGCGCAGTGCAAGTTATGCCAGCGTCTGATAAACCACGGCGGCAATGCGACCGGCAACATGAACCGACATCTCAAGATGATCCACCACAAAACATCCAGTAAGTACACTTATTAATGTATAAAATATGTTATAAATTATTCATATGAACTAAGTGGGAACTCAGTGCCCATCCTGTTTGGGAATGAAAAGGTTTCTGGAGGTCTTCAAAATGTATTTGTTTATTTGCTGTCAATTACGTTCATGAAAAGTGCTTATCAGAACTAGTGCTAGTATTTTATTGGTATCAATTCTGTTGTTTAATTTTCCTAATTTAACAGCACAAAAAATATTGTCCCTTTCTAAAAGACCGAAACGACAAGGACGGCAATCTTTTTCGCGCTGTCAGATTACGTTAGTTAGGTTAATGCAAAAACAGACACCATTGTATCCAATAAAATACTAGCAGGTAGCTAACTACATACTTTATATATTACAAGTAGGGTACTAACAACGTAAGTACGCTAGAACTCTAGGGCTCGTCCGGGGAAGTGCTACCACCAAGCTTATTTCAGCCGTCAAGAAGCGTTATGTTAATTTATTTATTCAGGGTTTACAGTGAGTAATACACAATTCTTACAAAAATAATCAAACAATGATGATACATTTCCTGTGCTTACTCCTTGAAGTTAGCCACAGCTAGCAATAATGTTTCAATGTGAAGGGTTTAGTTGCCGGTGAATTTACAGGCACATAATGCTTAACATCTATATAATAATAATAATAAGCTTTTATTCAGTATGGTCTTACAACATTTGTTTAAATAACAATTGGCAGTTGTATTTAAACAAATGTTGCTTGTTGCTTAATATGCCCAAATTCATGGCACGTTTAATCGTGCGTGACTGGAAAGGCAATGCTTGGTAGGCCATTTGCTTGTACTATTAGCAAGTCTTTTTAAAAAAAGTCTATACACAAAGAAATTTTTAAAAACTTCCATCCCAAGATTTTGAAAACGGCTATCATTGTGTATTGAAATGCTCCATGATTCCACTTATTTATGAATTTATCTCCTTTCAGGCGACAGCGACTGGGTGTGGAAAGTGTTTGAGAAGGATGATGGCTACACTTGCAAGATTTGCCAGCAGCAGCTACCCCGAGATAATATAGACGCAGATATGGTCACCATCATGCACCATCTGAAGAAAGAACATGGCGTCGTGTCGGGCGACCAGATTATAACTGGCGCTGAGTGTATTGAGGATAACTGACGAATACAATTAGCTGATGGAACAAGCGGGCGGCCTGTATGATAAGTGGTAACCATCACCTTTAACAAAACATTGCCTCGTAAGTCACGATGCACGCCCTGCGTCCAACTTGAGGCATACGGATGCTAAGCCTCAGGTGCCTGTAATTTCCCCGACAACCACACTCTTCAACAACTTAAAATGTTAATGTTTGCAGTTATTGCTAATATATATTATGCCCTTATGTGAAAGTGTCTGAATCTGTATTCAGACACTGTCCCTCTAAGGCCGGTTCATTTTTTTACCCCATACCCAGAGTTTGAATGGCTGTTTTAATTTTTTTCCGTCTTCTGAGTGAATTTTGTATCGAGTCGCGATAAGCGGATTTAGGAAGGTTTAGAATATCCCAAAAAAAGGTCATGGGTTCACCCACTTGGATGATAACTTTTGTGATATAATAAGCAAATTGCAATACACAAAAGCTTGTTTCAGTAGCGCCACTCAAACTCGGGTAGAATACTGTTTTTGGGACAAAAAGTAGCGTTTATATTAATAATTTGTCATGCTAGGCATGGTCTATTATTAAGCCTCTCGCCCAACAGGCGCGATCTAAACGCGAGTCCGGACGCGCGATTGAATTGTCCTATTGTAACACAAAATGTAAAACATAAAGGTCACTTATAACTGTAAAACTATGACGAGTGAATAAGGTATCTTCTAGGTAAGCGTGCTACACCGTAAACCGCATTGTCTCTTACTATCAGATGAGATAGCGGTCAAACGTTTTACCTATAAATTGTATAAAGAAACCGTAATGTAAAACGCAATTGCAGGATGCAGAATCGCAGAGCGCGCCTGTGAAGAGTATGATTCTAAATTTCGTTCAAATCAGTAGAGTATTTGAGCCACGTATCTGTGTATCGTGTTTCGTATCTGTAATAGATGTAGATACTAGAATCACTGAGCAAAAAGGGATGTATCGAAGCCGCAAAAGCAAATTTACTATCCCGTTTTTCAATGTAATTATGTGTGTTTATTCAAATAGTTTGGAAAAAAATATTGTAGTATACTAATATCTTGAGTATAGGTTTGAAAAAAATTATTGTGGTATAATACTAATAACTCCGCATATTATAGTATAGGTTTAATTAAAAAGAGTGTAAAATACTTTAGGGTAGACTAAAATATATTTTTGTTTTCATACAAATATCATGAATGGTTTTCTAAAATCAATTGCTTGTACACATGATGCTGTAATAGGAATAACCTCAGTGTTGATATCAACCAAACAGAATAGCTAGGGGTGCCCTACGTGCCCTCTAGATTTATTAAGATTCTATTTAAAATGCGTGGATTTCATATTGCCTAGATTATCTATGCAAGTCTCCAACAACCGACAAACAACTTCGGGCTCTCACATTACAACATTTCGAAGATATACATAATATAATATATGACGGTTGTTTGCGACTTAATAAATTTTCGCTTTGTGCGACTCATGTGGTTTGCAATTAATACTAGACAATTCTAGGCAATTTAGACAATTCTCATACAAATTTTGTGTATGTACCTTAAGTAAATCTTATACTAAACTATAAAACCCCGTAACCTCTAGACTGTTGTGCTTCCAAACAGTAGATTTTCTGGACCCTAACAAAGTAGAAAAGAGGTTAACTTCTATGTTGCTCATGTTCTGACAACAAATATGTTTATGGCATATTATTCATATTGTCTATTAAATAATGTAAAAATCATGATGTCATCAATCTATCCATTCTTTTTAAATTTTATTGCAATAATTTATTAGTTTTATGGTGTTAACCTAACTAGAATTAAGGAAGGAAGAAAACAAAGGTTTAAAATATCCCAAAAAAGGTCATGGGTTCAAATCCCACTTAGATAATTACTTTTATGATGTAATAAGTAACATCTTTATTGTATTTCCGAAATCAAATCTTCTAGGTGTTCAAACATTATTAGTTACAGCAACTTGATACAATGACCTTTTGGCTATAACTTTAACATCTTGCCAGATAAATCTATTAGTTTTGTACAGAGAGTCCTCCAAGTTTTAATGGTAAAATTCATTAAAACTTGGAGGATTAGAAGTCAGCTGTTAGGGATAGTAGCCACATCAGCGTAATAGACGAATTAAATGATTGGCCATTCACGCCCATGCCTAGTTGTCTTCTTATGGGTAAGTTCAGATTCTAGTTCTGTAGGTCTGTATAATAGACGAAGTAGTTCTCTGACGATGTTCGTGACTTCGCCGATTTCACCAAACTATTTGACAAATCATTACCTAATCGGTTATAAAAAGTAATAAAAATGTCTGAGTGTTGTCATGGAAAGAAATTAAGGATTAATCTGATAACCACTTTAATTTTGACATACATTTGACATATAGACCAGTGATTATATTAAGCGGCCAGTTAAGGAAGATAATCCTTAGTTAGGGCATGGTGAAACACAAAACAACCATAAGTGTGAAATTACAGTGGGAGCGGGGCGAGTAATGCAAACATAAGGTTTTTGACTAAGGAGCAACAAGTGCGGGCGGGGCGGGTGAGCGGGAAACGCAGCGGGACGAGCGGGCGCCACGCTGGCGCTGCCCGCCCCGCGTCACTGTAATCGCACCCTGTTGGCTAAAAGACTTCAGGCGTTGATAACACCTAACATTTCTCTCGCTCGCACGATTCGACATTTTCAAAGATATAAAATCACAAATTCCAATTTTGAAAAATCGCAAACAACCATTTTGTGTGCAATAACATTGCGCATAGTTTGGTAAAATTTCATTTTGACTGATGCAAGTTTTCTTACTCAAAAGTTTGCTAAGGTACGAAAATTATAAAAGCAAACTTTTAAGTAGGAAAACTTTTATCGATCAAAATGATTTTTTTACTAAACTGTGCGCAATGT
Source organism: Plemyria rubiginata (assembly GCA_963576535.1). Classification (NCBI taxonomy): domain Eukaryota; kingdom Metazoa; phylum Arthropoda; class Insecta; order Lepidoptera; family Geometridae; genus Plemyria; species Plemyria rubiginata. The sequence goes on along the minus strand of OY754914.1, from coordinate 2,533,014 downwards.
GATTGCACACAAAATGGTTGTTTGCGATTTTTCGAAAATGGGTTAAGTGATATTATATCGTTTAACAAGTCAAAACGTGCGAGCGAGAGTCACATTAGCTCTTGTCTTCGTCTTAAAAGCAATCAGTATAATATACTATGGTGAAAATCTCTGCGCAGCTCGCGTATTTCTTCAAAGGACAACTTACTCGTATCTGTCGCGTGTTTTTTGAAGTTGAGAAATCGGAACATTTGTTAATTATGATCCAAAAGATATTGCGGATATTGGTGTAGGATTAAAATTTAGTAATAACTATAAAAAAAATATTTAAGATGCCTTCTAGATAATAATAAAATTTCATATTTGAATTAATACTTATTGAGAATATTTAGGTTAATTCCTTTTTTCAAAGGATTTGGTTTTACTTTAAACATATTTTTCTAATATTCGCTGTAAGCAATGGATGAAGGTGGTTTGTTTTATTTTATTGTGGAAAGTAGATGTAAATATTTTAGACTAATAAAACAAAATTACGAAATAATATTTTATTTTAAGGTTAGAACACTATTAGAACATAAGCTACATTTAACTAATTGATTTATTTTTCAAAATATTGAATAATAACTAACTGGTGGCTTCTAACTGGTAGTTATGTCAAAATCCATTTGTTCGATAAAATTTATTTGCCTTTATTTAATATTGGCTTTACTGGCCTCTATTTAAAACTTTTAATACACACGGATACACACACATCAGCCTATTTATTGCTCGCTTTATGTAACTTTTCTTCGGCTCTGGGTAGTATAATGTACAAGTTTTAAAGAATGATTTAAATGTAAAAAAAGTATAAATTCTTATCTATTAAATTCCAAATAATAAGGAAAATAAAAACGCAATGATAAACAACTGTTATGACTAGTTTATTCCATACAGATTCAAATACACATCAAAATATACAACGCTACAAAATTTGGCAAGATACACATTTTACAACTAAAATATTACTTGATTACACAACCACCGATACATACAAATTTACTTGTTTTCCTTCGAGGTAGCGTTTGCAAAGTTTAATACATAGTTTAATATATGGATCAGTTTTAAGTTATATTATACAGTGGGTTTAACTGAATATTCACGGAAACTTTGGTAAAAACGTAATCCTAGCTTAAAATATTAGTAATAATTTAGGTATGCTAAAACTAAGTTTTAGTTAAATTTTAAAATTGCTTCTGTTTACCCTGCATTTGATCCTATTTTTTACGGATATGGATGGTGCAATATAATAAGATTTTTGAAGAGGATTTGTATTGTCTGCACTAACCAAATGAAGAATAAAAAATATATTTTAAATTTTTAGTTATCACATAATCATTTTATTGAGGTGTTCACCTATGTAGGTACTTCATTTTATTATACATAATTATCCATATTATGTAGATAGGTACATAAAGTATAAGCCTACATGATTACATAAACATGCCTACATAGGTACTATAAAAAATTACATCCAAAATATGATTCTGCATAAAATTTTATTTTAATTCAAATGAAAATCTAATCTTATACATAATGGTAATATAATAATATATTTACAAATCTACTAATAGGTAATTTTGTACTGACGCCTATTTTATTGATAATCGTGGTCAACAAACCAATTTACACCAAACATATACCACCTCATAATATTTGTCATATTCATAGAAACAAATCATTCACCAAGATTTTTGAAATGTCTATGACAGGTTTTGTAAGACTGGTTGTTACAATTTGAATTCATGTTGGCATCCAGCTCCTAACAATCACGTAACCTAAGCCGCCCAACCACGGATGATGTCTATGGTTAGGCCACAGAGGGCCAACCGCGATCTCTTGAAGCATTCTTATTTCAATATTACGTTACTTTTTAATCATAAAGCTGACTCTATGCAGTTGATATAAGACATTTACATAAAAGTAATGTTGAAATAAGAATGCTTCAAGAGATCGCGGTTGGCCCTCAGGAGAGGCTATTGTTTGGCTTCTGAAAGCTTAATCAAACCTAATCAGACGACAAATCAATTTTTAATTGGAAAACAAGTAGTAAGACCGCCAGTCAATTACAAAATTATGAATCTTCCTAACCAGATATTCAAAATTTTGTAGAACGGGCTACTAGAATGCCAGTCAATTACTAAATTAATATTCAAAATTTCGTAAAACGGGCATTCTTGCAGCCAGTCAACTACAAAATTTTGAATCTACTAATCAGAGATTTGAAATTTAGTAGTTGACTGACGTTCTTGCTACCCGTTAGTGATTACGCTTAATCAAACTTAGAAACCAGCCTCGAGACACAGTTATACTGACTACAAAAGTTATACTGACTACAAACGTACCACAGAGGTCATCGCCGTCTATGGCGCCGCCACAGGAGGCTTAGGCCCACAGTTGTGCTGGCTCTGTATATACACAACCCTGCCTCGGTACGTGTGGAGGGCTGCTTTGCACCACGGTCCGCGTGAGCATCTCCACCGGATCTTGCCGTTGCGAGCACAGCCGTTGAACCGAAACCGGTATCCGCCGACTGTGATGCCCATCTTGCCTTGCTTGCTGAGACAGTAAGACGCGAAGCAGTCCATTCCCATCCCGATTAGACCGACTGGAAGGAAAGTGTCGGTTAGGTATGCCAGAAGTATATGTACACTTATTCTGCTATGTACGCTATTCTGCTGTCTATGTAGGTATACTTATTGTGCTATGAATTCTTATTCTGCAGGTATGCTTCCTGTAAACTTGTTGAATTAAATGTAAACTTACTCTAAGTAGATGTACTTGTTATGTTAATCATTATTACGTTGTCCGATGTACTCGGTGCAATAAAGAATTTTTTTATCTGATCAATACGTAGACATAAAACTAAATCTTCAATCATTTGTATTTGTTTGTAAAATAAATACGAAGTTATTCTATTTGATTCAGATCTGAATCTAAGTACGAAATTACTAGTTTCAGAAAATTGACAATGCGAGATACTAAGTATGTACCTAGGTACTGATGATTACTTAATTACAGATTTGATAACCTGATTTGAAGGTTAAAAGCAGTTGAAAGCAACTACTACATCGATTCGCCAGAAATAACCCCTCGTAAGTGATTTTTTTTCTATTCTTACGTGAGTCACGTGGTATGTCTTGCCCACCTCTGTTCAGATAGAAGATACTAAAAGCCCTGATGGACGAGCTAGTAACACCGAGGTCTTATGGCTCGTCGGTAAAGCTCTAGTCCGTCCGTCGTCGCCAGAAGGACTACAGCTTTATCGACTAGCCGTAAGACCGCGGTTTTACTCGCTCGTCGTTCAGGGCCTTCAGGCAGCTTCCGTGCTGGCAACCATTCATATTATATTATTATTCGCAAGTTTATTATGTGTAAGACCGAAGGACTTACTTTTTTCTTTTTTTTTCTATTCTTCTGAGAATGTTTTTTTAACTCTCATAATATGATTTTGATATTTGATGAATGAGTGATTAAACTATACTTTAACCGTCACCTTATTCCAGTGCGTTTCGGCCTCTCCAACCGAGGACACCTGGTGGTGTACATCGGTGAGCACAAGTTTATCAAACACGAATGCTACAGGAAGAAGGTGAGGTGGACTTGCTGCAAACGACTTCAGTTCGGCTGCAAGGCGAACATTACTACGGAGAACTCGGTATTGGTTAGGTCTAGTATTTACCATAACCATAGTTAAGTTGCACCTTATGGGTTGTACTACAAAACGGTGTCTAAATTTAAACAATGTCTAAAATTTTCGCTGTCTCTGTTTGCCATTACGCAATGGATGCCAAACGTCAAAAGTTTACGTCGTTACAGATGTCAAAAGTTTAGGCAGTGTTAAAATAGGCAAACGATAAACTATGCTTAAACTTTTGCCATCTCTTACCATTGCGTAATGACAAACAGAGATAGCACTAGTTTTAGACATTGTTTAAAGTTAGGCACAGTTTTGTAGTACGAGGGTAATTGTCTAACTCTCTGGTAATCGTAATCGGCACAGATGAGGAAATATGTAGTATCGCAATGTCACAGATAAACTTGATATGTACCGACCTACCTAGTACAGAAAGTTTGACACTTGAAACCCAGAATATCGTCATGGTAATAGGCTTCAAGTTAGACAATAAGGCCCATGATTACCGATGATAATTTGGGTCAGTTTGCCATCATCTTAACCAACAATATAAATAAAATAACTCTGACGACTATTATACCGACATGACTGGAAATGCAAGATCTATCCTTCAAGGTTTGCTAAAAGATAACTCTTTAAGGATAAGCTCGCCTTTGTACCTTCATGTCATAATGTTAAAGTTTATTATTACTGTGTTCATTAAATAACAATGACGTTTGCATACATTATCTGTCAGCTTAATAGACTGACAAAACGTATTTAATAACACATATCTACTAAATGAATCTCCTAACACCGTTGCGGTCCAGGTAGTACATTATTACCCTTTTTCACATTTTACTTGTGACCTACTAAAAAAATTTGTAATTTATCTAATAATGTGTAAGTAAGTGTAGACACTTACACCTTATTATTATGAAGAATGTCGGTAGTTTCACACCTTATTATATCGTGTAACTTAGTTTTTTGTTACAACATTAATTTACGATTTGTTTGTGTTTATATTTATGTTTATGTTTGTTTATGTTTATGTTTAATGTTTATTTCAGACAAAAAAGAAATACATATGAGTTGAGCCATACAGAGGTCTTATTCTAGGGATTTTAGCTTATCAGGCAATCTGCCACACTCTGGTTACGGAACATTACCTTCCGTGCTAGTTAAAAAACTGTGTTACGGCAAGGTAAGTGCTTCTCTCCCCAGGTGCTACTATTTCTTATACCTATCTAGTGTTACAAACTCCTCCCGCTGATTATACTTTAGCGCTCTGTCGAAGGTCTCCAGTAAGTCCGTGTCGTTGTTGTTGAGAATAATTTTCTTCGCCTTTCCAAATATATCCTTCAAGAATCTAAGGACATCCTGCTCTTCCTGGTGTAGGCTCTCGAAGTGGACCATTAGTTGCGATGCAGATTTCAGGTCGGCCTTGCATATTGGACACAGGAACCCTTCAAAAATCTCTTCATCGTTAGCTGCAGCCATGGTTTCCGTGATGGATTATGAGGTATACATGGATAAAATTGAACGTTTTATTAGCAAAATTAATATTTTTACGCAAATAAATTTTATTATGCAAGGAATTTGAATTTATATTTATAGTTATATTATGTATGTAACCGTAATGTAGGTGCACGCTTGCACTTACCACTTATTATGTGTAATCATTCCTTATATCATATTGTTAGATATAGGTAGGTAAGCAGTTTTTACCTAAATAACCTTGTAATGACTAAAATGTGCCTTATAAATATAAAAATGTTAAACCACTTTTGCATGAAATGCATAAAAACTACAATATGTTTAGGTTAGTAAGTACTTGATGCCTTCAAAGTGCCTTAAATTCAAATCTTTAATCAATTTGACAATAAACGAATCGGGATTTACATTGAATTACTGCCTTTAATTTTATATTTATTGCCAATTTTATTAATAACTAAGTAATATAACATAACACCTAAATATGAAAACATTTGAAAGCAGGATTAATTTTCATATGTCCGCATTATTGAACTATAATAAACAGTTGAGGCGAAATCTACCGTGCCTGGGGTTCAGTCATGAATCTCTTTCATTTTGAACCCTAATCCTAGTCCCTAACTATCGCTAACCCTAATCTAAGCCTAATTTACACAACATGCACATAAAATGACAGCCTTCACAGATCAGCGGCCCGATTACGCTAATGTCTGGCTATCGAGAAGGCTATCAGTTTAACATTTGATTCCCATCCATCCTATCTAATTTATATACCAAGCTTTGGTTTAGTTCGAGTCTAGATAGTGCTGTGTGGAAAGTCCATTAGTATTAATTTACTATGACTGATTACCTCTGACTGTCTCCTTTGACATCCTGCGTATATAGTTAGGTAAAAAAATATGATATAAAAAAAACACAGAAAAGGAAGTAACATGGATTCTTATTTAATGTCCTTAGAACTTAAATGGATTGAATTACACTTTGTAATCACAACATTTCCTCACTTTTGATTGCTGATAACCAAATAATGGTCTTTATCTTGTTGATTGTAAAGCATTTTAAAATTTTTTTAACAGATCAATAAATTATCATTTCGCATATCATCTAATCTAAATCAGTTGCCTAGGAAATAACGATAGGTACATAGGTACTAAGGAAGGTATTAAATTAGGTTTTACAATTTAATGACTACTATACTAAACCTACTATATTATACCTACAAATACATTGCACCATTATAAGTAAACAGAATATAAGACTAAAAAAGTATATAAAATATTTAAGTTAGTTTATGTTTATTTTAATTCTTATTTACAACAACAGGTACGTAATAAAATAACATAAATGCGTATAACAAGTAGAAATTTCATTTGAGATCTAAAATGAAAGGAAAATAAATGTTTAACAAATTTAAAATTGACGTTCAAATAACTATATGATGGGAGCTAAGTTTGTTTGACATGAGATCTTTTATAAATTTTATAAAAGTTTTATGAAATAACAAAAAAATAAGTTAAGTACCTACCTACTGAAACTACGAGTCATACCGAAACATTATTTGAAAGAAACAAGCGTTGGCAAACTGGGAAAATTTTCATAAAAAATAGTTTTCACAATAAAGTTAAGCATAATTTCCTACTAATAAATTAACGGCTGAATTTAGTTGAAATACTAAGCCACTGACTTCTTGTGCTAGCGTAGTATGTACTTTATAATTCTATTTGTAACAAAATACTACTGTTTGATTTATAAAGTTCGAGCTAATAGTAAATTTCGATATAAGAACCAAATTATACTAACTATAAACGCAAGTCCCTTGACCGTGGTCGATAGACTAGTCACTCATTGGCTGATTACAATACGGTCCCCATCCAACATTGTATTGGCAAAAGGAAAACCGCAAGTGAAGGTTTTCAGAATGAGGATCGAAATGCTGTACCTAGTTTTAACATGATACCACAGTTTGACGACTCGATTAATTAGTATTAGATAATGTCACTTAAACTTATTGAGCTATTTCTAGAAATAGGAAACAATTCTAGTATTGGCACTGGTTGTAAACTATTCTGACTAGAACCGGGTATAGTCCTGCACGGCACTTCTGGGTCAAAAACCGTGCGGGGATGTTCAGGCTCATCGTGGTTATGGATGTTCTTTAACTTGATGATATGGTTGCCGGTGGTAATGACGATGGCGAGGCACTTGTTGAAAGCCTTACAGCAACGCCACCGTGTGTGGCCGCGTCGGCTAGTGTAGTGGCGCATGAACCGATGCTTGTTCACCATGAGGACTGGCCGGCCGTTCACCTCGCAGAAAGACGCTTTGAATTCTGAAAACATCGATTTATAAGTATAAGACAAAAATAAGTTTTTATTGATGAAAAGTAAATAAGGGAGTTTGCGTTTAGAAAAAATAAAAAATAAAGTGTGTGTCGAAAACCAATTAATATACGTTTATTAACAAGTTAAATATTAAAAAATCCTTCTTCGAATCGAATAAAATAACAAATAATGTAACACTAATGCAACTTAACTACAAGACAATGCTTGATACGCCGTAATACACATGTAGGTGTCGAAAAATAAATGAAAAAATTAGGCTGCAACAAATTAAACTTTTGCATCCATAACGATGTCTGTGGATTCAGCGTGGCAATTAGATTTCTCTCCTGTATGTTTATCGTTTATATCTTTAGGGTCATCCAAGTTGGGAACTACAGGTGGTAGTTTTAGCTGCGCCGGCACAACCGAATAGTTTCCGTTCGCTTCCAAGCATGATGAAGCAATGGCATTCGTCTGTTCGGTTCCTGGTGGTGGAGGTTCAAAGAGCAGTGCTTTTTCTGCGAGTGGGGACGGTAACATACATTCGAAATCAGAAGTCGAAATGCTATCGAGAGGGTCTTTTGCCAATTGCTCTGACAGATCTTTACGTTCAACAGTCTCCGAAGGAGGTATAAAGTGATAGTTCTGTATCACGGTTACGTTTTGAGGAACCGGTTCGTCGTCATCGGAAATTATTTGAATAGGTGCCTCCTCGCGGACTACTTCTATTACGTCGTCATCTGAATCGTTCTGTGATATTATGTCGGTTATAACGATATCCAAACATGTACCACTCTTGTCTGGTCCTGAACTAATATTTGTAGCGTCCTGTGATTCTGTAGTAAGAAAACAAAATTTCCATTATTTATCTGAGAGAAACTGTTATCAAAAAATTGTTATTATATAGAATCTACCAGCCTATATAACCTACTATCATCTTTGGAATTGAAATCTCGAAAACAAAATCACTATAGATTATGCTTATTGCCGTGGCTCTTAATATAGATGAATTGCATGACCCAAAGATCAAGAGCGACACAGTATCTACACAACAGAGATTTTAAACATAACACTAATCTTAGAAGTAGGATAAGAAACAAGTTTAGGGGGAATCGTCTAAAAGTAACATCATATTTTTATTAAGAAAACTTAGTAATAAATAATATAATTTACACATAGAATACATAGATTTAGGTATATAACAAAAGTATTTATTTACAACACACAAAAAACAAATATAGATAGTTTTTTTTATAATCTAAAGGCATATAATTATATAATGCATGCACTCCCCTTTTTTTATCTCTCTCACACTACTGATATACCTTCAAACGTTTAAACTACTTAGATAAGTAGTTCAACAAAACTTCAATGGAAGCGATCGCAAGTTACGTAACAGACAGACGTCATACATGCAGATTAATATTGCTCAACTTACTACATTCGTCAAGGTGAAAGTGCAAGCGTGTTTGTTCATTTTGTTGACCCACGCAAGCCTTCGATAGCTCAGTTGGTAGAGCGGTGGACTGTAGTTGTGTAAATAGTAGTTATCCATAGGTCGCTGGTTCAAATCCGGCTCGAAGGAATATCTTTTTGTATATTTAAATATTTTCATGTTTTTTACAAACTTAAATATATACTTATTATATTATACGTACTAAACACTTGAGGGCATACTATATTCCAGGGGACAGTCGACGCCGTACGTGTTGATCATTTATTGTATTCCAATAGCTGTTTTCTTCTTTCTAGGTCTGAATTACAGAATCGTGAAGTCTCAACGAGGAAGAGATCTATTGCTGTATGAGGGCCACACTTATTCCATGAAAAGATACGACTACTATTCATGCTCAATCGCAACAATGAATAAATGCAAGTCTGTTCTGAGGTTAGACGAGCATGGTAGGATTATCAGACAGGTTGGAGAACACACTCACCCGACCATGGAGTACGCAATTACGAAAAACGGAGATTTGGTACGGATAAACTCGCGCAAGAAAAAATAAAACCCTACAGTAACAGCCTCAAACCCCAAGATAAATTGTGTCGTGGGTATCAGAAAGAGAGAACATGTTTTTGTAACGGACATACACGGAACACAATGCAACAATGAAGAACAGCAGTCTCCGATTAACGTGTGATCCACAAACCTTATCGCAAAATAGACAAACAAAGTTGTGACATATTTAACTTTTGTCTTAGTTTTTGCATTTTTGCTGTACCTAAAAAAATGATTTTATCATCGTGTAAAAAAAATTACACTTCAGGTCATAGGTTAAACTCGAGTGTTCTATAAGTGCGCTGGCGCTGTGAAACACACTTGATTGGTTTTACCGTATTTTTAATATATCATTCATTTAATCTTGTAAATAAATAATTACGAATTCGGCTGGAAGAAATTTATTTCCGTCACTTATACCCAGGCTATTTATAAACAGTTTGCTCTTAGTGTTATACTGTCAGCAGTTCAAAATCTATTCGTATTCTAATAGCATATTTCTTTCCAGGTGTGATGTACAGAATCGTGAAGTCTCAACGAGGGAGAGATTTACTGCTGTTGGGTGGCCACACTTATTCCATGAAAAGGCCTGACTACTACGCGTGTTCGATCGGTACGATTCATAAATGCAAGGCGATTCTGCGCTTAGACCAGAATGGTAGGATCATTATGCATTATGCGCAGCACACCCACCCGATGTTGAAGTACGCAGTAACTGATAGCGGACAGTTGATACGGATGAGAACACCGAGGGTTAGAATCAAACGTCCACTGTAATATACTTGTAAATAGCCCTGACCCCACAATATGATCGCTTTCGTCGGCTTAGCTCAAATTCAAAGGAGGCTTCAAGAAGAATAATTATTAAAATTTTATTAACCCACTCGGAGGTTCTCAATTCGACCGTGTGGTTGTTTTATGCCATTACTCTGCCAGTTATTAATTGTTTTTTTTTTTTTTTTTTTTTTTTTTTTTATTAATAATAAATAATGCTGGACAATCCACACAGCACTATCTAGCCCCAAAGTAAGCTATTCAAAGCTTGTGTTATGGGTACTAGATAACTGATATATTTAATACATTATATACTTACATAGATAGATATTTTTTTATTATACATAGAAAACACCCAGACCATCGGAACAAATTTCTGCAGGCCGTACACAAATTTGTTCCACGGCGGGAATCGAACCCGCAACCTCTTGCGTCGCAGGCAGGCTCTCGCCCGCTGCGCCACAGAGGTCGTCAAATTTGATTATTCTTATTTTTGTTTGTTAGGTAAATAAATAAATATTTAATTATATAATACGGTACATACTTCAGAGGACCCATATAAATTTTATCAAAATAAAATCAGATATACCTTTTTACTTTAATTTGACGTTTTGGTTTCCTCTAAGTATGTATTTAAAAAAAAAAATATTATACCTATCAGCTATCTGGTTCCCATATCACAAGCTTTCGCTTGATTTGGGGATAGATAGTATGGAAAGTACACCAATATTTATTTATTATTGTTATATAATTATAATGATAAATAAATGAATAGAACGATAAACTTGAGCGAAATCTGAAATTTACAGAAGCCCTAATATTTATTAGGTTTTTTCCCGAAAGCCCAGGAGGGCTATCTTTTTCGGGGGTAGGTATGTATTGTCAGACAGTTGTAAGGCCTCGATTTAAACAGTTTACAAATACATATATAGTTTTATTATGTAGATTCCAAGTTATCCTCGTGCTTTTCTTACATGTTTTAATCATAGTTAGGTTTAAGATTTAAAGCCCGTGCATACTGGCGCACGGCACGGTAAGTATTTCAAATTTATCATTGTAGGTATTATTCATCTTATGTCATCGGAATAAATAATATATTACAATGGCATATAATTAACCTATAATCGCGAGGTGATGACGTGTGATTGATAAAATTAAAACACTGGTTTGCGCTGGCTTTGTTTCTTATAAAACAATATTATGTAATAGTTGTCTTGAAATAATATTTATGTGCTTACATAGTTAGTAATTACAAAATTATTAATATAAAGTAACACTTCACATCAGGTGGGTGGACCATCTTGTTCCATCAGTAAGTACTTAATTTAGTTTAGATAGGTAGATCTGACAACAAAATAAAGTAAAAGCTTTTTTGGATAATTTAGACAGCGACAGCTAGCCCCAATCTAAGCAATTTATTGTGTACCTGTGGTATGTTAACACACGTTACCTTAAATTTTAATGTAAATTTCTATTCGCAGTTATGAATTTCGATAGGTTATTTAAAAATTGTACCTAGTTGGTAAAGAAATCGCGCATTGGCTTGTTTGTTTGAGTAAAACTTTGCACACCCCTATTTTAAGTAAATAATAAGCTTTTGTAGACTTGCTCAGGAAAAGTTACTCTGTAATCACATTGTACACAGATATGTAAAAAAAAAATTCGATACAAGTTTACCTAATAAAAATTAGCTAATTTATTAAAGTAAAGTATTTAGTATTTAGCTAAATACATGATCAAATAGATGTTAGTAAGTAATTGAATCAATCATTTTGTAATAGTAAGTAGGTACTCGCGCCAATTTCTGTCAACGGTGAAATAGCCATCATTTTCTTCAAACATGGCATTCCGACTTTACGTGACGTGGCTGGATTAATTTAAAACTTTTTATTAGTTAAAATAGTGGCAATTACATAATTTGAATAAATAATCTTCCACTTCACACCGACAAGACTGTCCTCGATATGATGGACTGAGCCCTAGTGCTCAGTCCATCAGAGGCGGACACCCTAGGGTACCCTACCCTAGTTTGGCTACCCTAGGGTAACAAGGACAAAATTATTCCAATCTAAAAGTTTTATACAATCCTTTTTATTGGCGCGGGTCATATAATAACTGTATGTAAGTTAACACTTGGTGGAGGTTAAATAATTATATTCTTTTCATGTAGTAGTAATTTAAAAAAAACTGTCCAAAGTTAGACAATGATTAAACAATTGCTATCTCGTTCGAGTTAGTAATTATTGATGTTAAACAATGTTTAAATTTAAGCTTGGTTTTTAAGAGCGGGGTGTTTATTTTGCTCGAGTTACGTAATAATGTGTAACAATGTAATCTATTATAATTTAAACACGTTTTAATAAAATATCTAAGGTTCATTTTTGTTTTTATTATTATTGACTCCCTTATTTATGCAAAATGTAATGTTTGGACGTACCTCTGAATACCCCCCCCCCCCCTTAGACATCCTCAAAGAATTTTGAGTTAGTACTGAGAGATCTGAATGGAAAGTCGTGAAGCTGTTTCAGTTTCCCGTATTTAGTTTCGTTTAGACATGTAACAACATTATGTGGACGTCTCACCGTTGTCTGTTATCTCTTGGTACAGCTGCCCAAGAGATATTAAGAGAAAAATGATTCACACAGCGACAGTGCCATTTTACCCTTAACTAAGCAAATCTACCCAAACAGCTTTATGGTAGCCGTTACGAAAAATCCCAACACTTGCGTCGACACTAGCAATATTTTTTATCGGTGAGTAGACTTAGTTTCGGTCGCTGGTCGCTACGTTTGATAACAGCATTCCTTCCAAAGACTGCGGCGGAAATTAAAATTAAAGTTGATAGGTAGGTACATCAGATGACATTTTGGGTTTCTGTTACATACATACAGAAGGTACTGGTCCGAACCGAATAGAATTCATGCGATGTCACATAGGGCATTTCCTATGTAGGTACGTGCTGATTGATGAGCGTTGATAAACGATGATCTTATGTTCTTCTAATATTCTTAATAAGTAGGTAGGGAGGAATATTAAAACAATGACGTAGGTATGTTTTTTATCACTACATAAGTATAAAACAAAGTCGCTTTCTCTGTCCCTATGTCCCTTTGTACGCTTAAATCTTTAAAACTACGCAATGGATTTGGATGCGGTTTTTTTAATAGATAGAGTGATTCAAGAGGAAGGTTTATATGTATAATACATGCATGATATGTGCACCCGTGCGAAGCAGGGGCGCGCGGGCGGGTCGCTAGTAATACTATAAAATGAAGTAATGTATAAAGGCCCGATTGTACATGCTTAATAATAAAATTACTCCTTTACGTAATTAATTCTTACTGTTGCAATAAATAAATCAACATAATCATGTTTTTACATTAATTTATTCCTTCGTCAGTCACATAAATTTAAGAGACAATATGGTCAAATAATCTGGTTTTCTGTGGTAATGCCAATGGTCTGTTTGGATCCTCGTCCGGTTAGCGTGGTATGGGCATGTAATGAGGCACGAATAAGAGAAGTGTAAGATATAGGAGCTGGTCAAAGAAAATATAGATGGACTGCGTGAAAGATGACTAATGATAAAGAGTGGATAAAACCTGTTGAGCTGTCCCCTTAGGGTGGGATAAGGTTAGGAAGATGATGATCATGTTTCTTCAGATCATACATAAAATCAGGCCTCCATTTCCCTTAGAGGTAGGCAGACCACGGATTTCTACTTGCTCATAATATTCTTCAAACATGCTCGTGCGTTTAGGGTACTCTTGACTTCAGATCAGTGTTGAAAAAGGGTTTCCTAATCCTTCTTGGAAAAGGAATGTGGTTAGGTTCGCGTTCTGCCGCGGTGAGCCTAGCACTGTGGCAATGCTGGGTGTAAGCAGTTATGACGTAGTCCATGTTATCTGGCAGGGTCTTCACGAATGCCTTACATCCAGTCCTCGTCCGCCTGGAGCAGTGCCAGAGGACTGCATTGCTTGAGACTACTTTGAAGGTGTACGAGAAGTTCTGGTACATGAGAAGTGGGTGCTTGCCTTTTCCCGAAGGTATGAGGAACCCTATAATAAAATGCATTTTTATAGAGCATTGTTACTTTTATAGAAATTATTTCGTATTCCTGATATTTCTTGCTCCTTAATTGTTGTTGTTAGTAAGAAAACGAAACTTTATTTAAGATTAAGTTCGTATTACTTCAATATCGATGTCATCTGTGTACAGTTTAGTAAAATGTATGTCCATAAAAACAATATTAACAAGGTACCTAAATAAATAATAAAATAGGAACTTTACCAAATTATATGTAAACAGTGGTTTTGTAAAAAATCATAAAATTAATACCTATCATCAAAATGTCATTATACGTGGCAATTTTTTAAAATATAAACAATTTACTGGGCACATTATAATAATTAAGGCGTACATTTTGCATAAATAACTTATAGTAAAAACAAATAGCAAAAGAGGTAGAAGGATAAATTATAATCCGTTTATCGATTGATTTAAGGTTCCGGTGACAGCGGCTCGCAATTTCAAGGTGCGATTGGCTATTATTTCATTTTATTTCATTTCGGGGAGGTTGTTTGAAAGAATAACTCTAAAGAAACACGCATAAATACTGTTCGAACACAAATAATACAATAATATAAGGGAAACATGCCCGAATCAGAAATCATTTTGGTATTAGTATGTTTGGTCACCGGACCCTTAACCCGTGAGAAGGCGCGCCTAATGTTGTTACAGGATAGGCGCGCGCGGGCAAATTGCTCACACTACTTTAAATGCTTATATTTCTACAATATTCGTATTTAAGGCTATAAATGGGTTCATAATTAATAAAACAACATTTATTTAATATGAAAACAAGATATTTAATTAAAACTATGGAACATAAATGCAACTTCTACTACAAATAACAAATTAACTAATTTTAGACCTACTATTTTTTAGCAGTCTTCAAAAAAATCACAATAAAAAAAATTTGGTAAATTAAAACTAAAAGTTTTACTCTTCCATGACATCAGGACAAGTGTGCCTCTCGAAACACATTGAACACATATACGTTATGTGCTCGGTGCAGAGTAATTTCTTGCACAAAGTGCAAGCTTTTTTTGACCGTCTATTCTTACGTCTAGGACATATCGCACAGAATCCACTTGGCCTAGGCTCTGCAGTAGTCGTAGGAATCGGCACAAATCGCTTCATTAGGAATTTGAGATCTGAAGATATAAACAATTTAATACAAATTGACAAAATAATACATAAGAAAAACATGATAACATTTTTTTGATACGAAAAAAAACTTACGTGGATGGGCGCGCGATGAGTAAATTGCCGCGCGACGATGCAGGGCCTCCTCAAGTGCTTCACTGCGCGGACGCAGCGGGACTGAACGGCGCGTAAGTTGCACGAGGGGAGAGGGGCTGAATAGTTAGGAAGGTACCTAGGCGCTCGGGACGCTATGAAGTCAGGATCACCAAAAACTTTTGCAATCAATTTTTGTGTGAGCAAATTGCTCATAGCGCGCCTTCTCACGGGTTAAGGAACTGGATTCCTTAATTAACGAAAACATAAAATCAATGAATAAAATATTTTGGGTTTATTGTATCTTGGATTGGATTGCAGAATAAACATGTACCTATTAAGCTAAATGAATGTATTTGAGAAAAAATTTGACTAAATACTATTGTATCAAAACTATGTATTAAATATTGCTGTGATTAAATTCATTAACCTATTGATTTCTGTTAATATCAATTTTACCGGTAAAGCCATACATATTTAATATTACCTACATAATTTAAATCATTGTTATTGCTTCTATTATTATAACTCCATTATTGTCCTACTTCTAGCTAGCAGCTTAATTCTTACACTAAGAATTTTATAAATTATCAATAAATTATTGCAGATTTCATGAATATTTTTATTTACCCCAATGCCCCAAGATACACTCATGGGAACAGAATAATCTCCTCTGAATTTCAACTTCACTCGTTAAAGAAGAACCAATGGTGTTCTTTTTTTAAGCGTTGCTGCTCTTGTACTCTGGCGTCACAGAAGACCAGCGCTGTAGTATAAAATTAGTGCACGCGCAAAGCTGAGTGACGTCCGATTTTGTTATCTTAACCAATATTGTTCTCTCTGTATTTTTTTTGTAGTATATTTTTGAGACACAAAACAAACGATTTGATTAATTGTACAGATACATACAGGAGATTTAAAGCATCTAGATCGGTCAGAAGTAAAGCATATGGCGCGCTGTCGCTATATAAAAAAAAAACATTACATACACCTCATCCTATCCTTGAAATAAAATTAGTTACGTCGTGTAGGTATATCAGAAACTACAGGAAGTGTATGTCGAAATATGGTCAGATATTATATCTAAAAGGGGCTGGCAACATCTTCTCAAATTGTTGATAAGTGAACTTCCCGATGTAAAAATTAAGATGGATAATAAACTACGAGTATATAGTAACATCTTATAGCACACTTCACAACGGTAAAGACGCCTTATTTGTACATGCAAAAAGGAATTTATAAGCATATACCTACTAACTGACCAGATTATTATTCGTAACTTTATAACATGGCAAATATTGGCATCATATATTATAGATAAGATACTATACTATGAGATAGCGCAAGGTGGTGTCGCCAATGGCCTTCATATTCCCCAAAGATGGTATACCAAATTTATTTCTGCCCCATACCCCAATTTTCCAATATTTGTATCCCAAACGTGACAGGTTACAAGCCCGAAACCGCTGCTAGAACAAAATTGGTTTTCTCACAATTTGTTACTTAACCGCCAACTGAGAGCACTTGATTTCATTAAGATCGACCTACTTAATTATTGTATTTTCTAAAATACTTTCTTATCACTGAATACAAATATTCTACAATTTATAGATGCCGTTTGTTGATTACGTTACCTATTTGAAAAGTTATTATTTAAACTTATTATCTACTTACCTACTAACCTATTGGCTTTGTCTAAAATACCTACCTGGCTTTGAAATTAAAAATTTGGCTAAGGAGATCCGATTTTTATGTGATAGCTTAGTTATGTAGATAATGCCTCATTTAACCCTGAGAATACAATACCTGTTTTCATTTTTCATTATCTATTGGCAAGATATAATGAAATTGCAATATTATAGGTAGTTGAAGAGTTATAAAAATATGTCAAAAGAATATATCGGTTAATAAACTTTGGGTATATATAAATACCACTTACCAAAATGTAAGTTTTTTACGTGTATTTCTCGATATTTTATTTTGACAACTTTTGACTGGTTCTAATGTATTTTTCTCAGAATAACCACAGTTCACACATTCTGAGAAAAACGATTTTGTCTTATTTTTCTAAGACCGACAACGCAGGAATCTTGAAAATTCGATCGTGTCTGATACTGTTGTCTTCTATTGATCTTCTGTTGAAGATCACACTCTCTCACTTATGGTTTAGGGAATAAGGCTTGTGTAGCAGTATGTGCGTACGAACGATTCTCCGAAAAATGATTACAAATCTAAACTTTCTCGTAATATGGCTCTAGATTCGCCCTGTTCATCTGTGGATGCATATCTGTGTATCCGCTAGGTATTTTCGGTGGGGCGTGGTCGTGGGGCTTCAGCGCAATGGCTCTCGTCCCGAAGCTGATAGCAGAAGCTCTGCAGCCCTTCAACCTTCGGGAGCAGTACCAAGATATTCTTCCATCGGCATTCTGCTTCTGGTAGCTGTAGGAGTAACTGTTTAGGAGGAGAAGCGGGTGTTTGCCGCCTCGGTTCGTCCAAAGGAACGTCCCTGGAATTGCGAAAGTGTTAGTTTTTTGTTATCAAAAATCAGAGGTGAAAATTAAAATAGCCGTTTAATCTGGCACGGCCTAATTAATGTGCAATCTTCGTGCTTTCGGGTATAAATAACCTACCTAAATCAATAAAATGCAAAATCTGCTTCTGTGGGTTCGAGGCTCCGCGTGTGATTAATTTTGAATAATCTTATCGACCTAACTAACTCTAACCTAACTTTATTTAGTAAATTCAACAAAACTTTAGGGGTAGCTGAGTACTGTACTAAACACCCGAAAGGATATCTACTTCATCTAAAAACCTGTCCCAAACATACCGTAAATTGGGGCTTGACTTAAAAAGTTGACCCTGACGCTGTATAAATCGCATCATCAAATAGCTGTCAAATCTAAAACTTAAAAGTTTAAGTCAGTTTAATTTAAACGTACATTAATCATTATATTTTAACCGGTTTTCTGTCTATTTGTGATAAAGGGAATGTATACACTATAACAACATGCATATTTTAATCTGAAGATAAATTTCAGTATGTGAACTATCCAAAATGTTGACTTCACATAAATAAATAACTGAAATACATCTAAACCAAACTACATTATAATAATAATAACACTAAAAAGAATGCTTTGATAAGGATTTGCTAATATCATTTAGAACATCCTGTAGTGTTTGCAAAACATAATTACCTAAGTAATTTTCTTATAACCAACTTTGCAATATGTGCCATCGAGTTTCCTACGGTAGTTAGGTTTAAGATGTGTGCTATGCTCATGGTATGTGCCTATGAACTGTCCCGAGTGGTCCAGCCTGATATAAGATATGCAGGAAGACGTGGCGGTGCAGCGCCAACGTTGCCCAGCCTTCGAACTAGTGTGCAGACAGTATGTATACCCGTTAAAGTATATCAGGTGCCTTCCGTTTTCTAGGACTATCATCTCCAACTCTAAAATATGAACAGAGACATATGACATTCACAGAATAATGCCGGAATCTTTGCTAAATGAAAAAACTGAAACAGCTTCACGACTTCGATAGGCACGGTAGATATACCCTCAGATCTCTTGTACCAACGCAAGATTCTCTGAGGATAGACCATCTAGCTGCTATTCAGCTTCCCTTAGATAAGGGAAGCCAAAAGTACATCCAAATATTAGATTTGGCATATATCCGTAGTTTTCTTTAGTTATTCCATGAGACAGGTTGCAAGCCCATCGTCGCTGCTAGAACAAACTGTAACTAGATGCTTCTGTGGTAAAAGCTATTTAAAACAGTTTCGATTGGGCGTCCATCGTTTAAGGTGGCCAATAACGTTAAAAAAATTGTGTTTAGGAACTTATCGGGTCGTTTATTGTAAGTTAATAAGAATAACTCTTTCAAGAAAAAACCGACCTGAAATACACTCACACAAAACTACTCGTCAGATCAGACTATTTAAATTATACCGCACGGGAAGCTTTCAAATAAAAAAAGAATCATCCAAAATCGGTTTACCCAGTCTTCTTCTTGTCGTGTCACTAGTTTCTTTCGAAACAGTGTGGTGAAAGGATTTTAAGTGCGCCTCAAAGAGGCTCCTTTCGAGCACTTGTCACATGTTATAGAACTTATTAGGTTCTACAACATGCCGGTTTCCTCACAATGTTTTCCTTCACCGTTTGAGAGTACTGGCAATTATGCACATAAATTTTTGAACAGAAAAACTCGTTGGTGCACGACCGGTTTCAAACCCACGACCTTAGGGTCTGAAGGCGGGGGCGCTACCACTAGACCACCAGTTCTCTCATTTTCTCACATTACAATCCAAAGAAACTTTTTATCTCCTATGAATTTCACTGTCAGTGCACTACTCGTAGACCGTATAAAGAGGCTGACATCTACGCGCTCGCACGTTTCAACTATTTAGAAGACATAAAATGACTGAAGGTACTTATGAAAAATCGATGGCAACAAAAGTTTTGATGAATACGAGTACCATTATAAAGTTCTAACAAAAATGTAAGTTTCATATACATGTTGTGGCACCTAAAAGTTTACTGTAAGTACTACAAAAACTAGCACCTTTGTTAGCAGCAGTGTTGGGATAGAACATTTCTTATCGGATGTACGTGGTGTAAAATTCGGTAAAAAATATACGAAGAACATGAGTCTTATTATTTATTTGTCATATGAAAATTAGTTACAAAGCAATTACTTTTACTGTGAAATTTTAATCGTAATAATAATTGTAGTGGTATTGATTGAAACATGGTAAACAATAACCTTTTCTGCATTGCAGGCATTCAGTGGTAACCTTGATTGCCTTTTGTCTTGCTACCGCTGCTGTAGCTCCAGTTCTCTTGTGGTTTCTATAACATCCAGAGCATCGCTTCTGATGAGCTCTACCACTATTGCTTGGAATACGCGATATTTTGTGGGCAGTAGCGGGTCGCTCGAAATCTGCCAAGTTAATCAAAAGTTATCACTTCATCGTGACTACAGTATAGTATTTATCTATGGAAGTAACTTATTGTACCTAATATTACGTTATTTTGTTATCAAAGTGGATTAGTTTTATTCGTGGCCGTTTATGCCTCGTCATACTAATTAACGAGCGAGCGTTAATTTCTCAAATACCTTTGACTTATCAGCATTATGTTTGTTAGAACTCCTTTTATTGCTTCTATAGTATGGTCACCATACTATAGAAGCAACTCCTTTTATTGCTATAGAAGTATGGTCACCATACTATAGAAGCAATAAAAGGAGTTGTTGCTCAAATTTTACTAAAATTTGTGGTTGCTTGTTCATTTTCCGATAGGATAGGGATATTATAGGGATAGGGATCCCTCTTAACGGAATTTCTTTTTAAATGGAGTGTAAACCTCGCGATGATGTAAATTAGACTAAATAAAATGCAGTCAAGGCAGCAAGTCAGTGTTTTATTCATTTTACTTAACGTAACGTCTAACGTCTTGCTCAAGAAACAATAAGCCGCTAAACATGATTAGCGAACTGTCTGACAATAGAAATGATGTGTTCAACACCCATAAATAAAAGAAGAAAAATCGGTTTATCTTGGTAAACTTGTTTAACTAAATTAAAATATAGACACACATATAATAGTTAGTTGAGCAAGCCGTCCCTAAATTCAAGCTTATAATATAGGGCTTTCTATCAAATAATATCCTAGGTACTACTACTAATAATCCTAGCTACCTATAAAGCTGGCTTCTCACGGCGCGAGATGTCACGAGTCGCGCCGCGACAGCAGCGCGAGGTTAAGCGCCGTGTGAATGTGGCTCGAGGCGACCGACGCACGTCGCGACGCGTCGCGTGAATGTATTGGCTCGAGACGAGACGACGCGGGCTAGCGCGAGCACGACTCAGCGCGGCTCGACTCGTAATATCACGCGCCGTGAGAAGCCAGCTTAAGGCTAAGGCCGCACTAATACAAGCGGCCGCACCTGCGGTACAATTTTTCTAGGGGCACAAATTCACGCGAATAAAAACCACAGCGGTTTAACCGTAGTGCGGCCTTAGCCTAAGGCGGCACGCGACGGTTTTTGAACAGTTGTAAATCTTCTAAAATGCAAAAAAAATACATGAAAAAAAAACGAAAACTTTAAAATTGAACATGTACTCGAGCGCTGTGTAAAGATAGAAACGTAAACAATGATAATTTTCTCGATAAAAAAAATCATAAAGATGACACTTAATCGATATTTCAAACATCCATTACTTAGATAATTTTTCTTGAAATCATGTCGAAGTTATATCAAAAGATAGGAATTAATATTTACTAGCGCTGTGTGAAAAAAAATCTATTTTTTTATTAATATCTGAGAAGAAAATCCAACGAAATCTAGCTGTTCAAGTGCTTGCGCCGAGCAGCCAGTACCACCGAGGCGTCTTGGAGGTTGGAGGTTCTGGGATATCCCCGCCTTAAGATAAGTTACAATTTGATGTATGTCCCCTCAGACGTTATAATATAATTTGGGGGTTCGTGTCGGTGCGTGCCAGATGTTTTGACAACAGTTCTGTCAGTGGTCAAGGTGATGGTAGCACTGCATGTAGCGGTTCGGGTGCATCTCCAAAGCGTGTGATTTTGAGATTGACGCTTCATCGTGTATGTGTGTTGGCGGTACATACAAAAAGTTTTCCCAGTGCCCGTTTTTATGAGCATTGCTTCTGTAGAACATTGAGTTTACTTTAAATCTGATTCGAGTGCATAATTTAGTTTCATAGTATATCACTAAGAAATTGAATATCATAATTATAATTATATAATAATATAATTATAATATAATTATAATATATTATATTATATATAATAATATAATTATATAATATTCATATTATATTAATATATTATAATATCTGAACCCTAGGCTTCGGACGCGCACGTTTAGGTATTTTGATTTTTTTAACTTTAAATATTAGTACAAAATGTATTCAAAGAAATCTAGGTACTTAATCTACTTTGGTTTGTGTTTTGTTTGCCTCCCGGTCAAGTAAATACAGTACCTATACCTAGATAGGATTTTTTTTAGTAAATTGACATTTTATAGGCTACTAGTTAACCCCGCAAACTTCGTATCGCCAAATGAATGTCCGGTGTTTGATAGTTACGAAACTCATGAACGTTTTGTATGGCAAATTGTTTTTTCTTTTATTTGATTTTTCGAGCAATTTTCTTTATTTTTTTTTTAACATAACAACCTTCTCCTAACATTAGCAAACACAACAAAAAAAGAAGTCCAGCCGTTCACGCGTGATGCCGTGACCAAGGGAAATAGTAGAAATAGCTGTAACTATGGTTCGTTACCGGGTATTAGTAATTTTAACTTTTTAGTTTAATTTATATAATAAAAACAAATAATTTAATATTCTTCGGCATTTATTTAAAACAAGCGACCCGCCCGCGCGCTCCGGCTTCCCACGGGTGCACATATTATAAACCTTCCTCTTGAATAACTATCTATTAAAAAAACCGCATCAAAATCCGTTGCGTAGTTTTAAAGATTTAAGCATACATAGGGACATGGGGACATAGGGACAGAGAAAGCGACTTTGTTTTATACTATGTAGTGAAGTTCGTTTAAGATGTGTCACTGTAACAAATTTTTCAGGCAGTGAATCACAATCAGGTCCGTGTAGCAATGAAGACGGATATGAAATTATTACATCCCAGCGAGGAAAATCCGTACTATTTCGTGCAGGATATAAGTACAACGAAGACCGACAAAACAAAGACGGGTCAAGTGTTTGGAGATGCGCGAAGAGAACTGTATGCAAAGCGTGTTTAATTATTACTAGCAATAACTGCATCAGACGTGATATTGTGATATTGTGTTTTGACACTTACCTTAATAAGAGTAATCAACAGATATTCACAAAGAGCTCTACTACTCTTAAAATCTCTTAAACAGTGTTATTATTAAAAGCGTGTATTTATAAATCTTACTACAATTATAAACGCGAAAGTGTGTAAGTATGGATGTTTGTTACTCTTTCATGCCGGAACGGCTGAACCAATCTGGATGAAATTTGGCAGAGAAATAAATTATAGTCTGGAATAGCACATAGGCTACTTTTTATCTCGTGGGAATACCGGGATTTAAATCGGGGTGAAACCCCGTTACTAGTAGGAAATAAAAAGGAGAATATTAAGTATCTATCTGGTTCCCATATTACTTACAAGCTTAGGCTTAGCTTGGGGCTAGATAGTGCTGTGTGAAAAGTCCACCATTGTTTATACTATAATATTTAAGCTATTATATACTCTCCCTAACTTTGATGTACTTTCCCGTAGAGGTCCGTATACACCGGGATGGTTCATGATTATGCGCTGTCGGTTCTCTAAGCACCCTATTATCGGTGCTCAGACACATCCTGGCCCCGCATTTTGATGTGCGGATGCACCTCCAAGACGTATCTCCGGTCTTTGCCTCATGATGGAATGCGTACATGTAGTTCTTGTACATCTTGTATTTTTTACCGTTGACCATTTCTATGAAGTAAGGTTCTATAAGTAAGAAACATATTGTTATAAAATGAGATTTGTATACCGAGTCTTATATTCACCTATTATTTGATAATAATAGTCTTTTCTAAGTATGTATTAGGTAAAACATTCTTTGTAATAGCTGTGTTTTATTATTTAGATATCATAATCACGAAAACTTTACAAATTTACATTTAACAAGGAAAACGTAATTGAAAGCTTAACTTATGCCATTATCACTACAACTTTATAGACCTAATCTTCGTCATCATCATCATCATCAGCCTGGTTAGTCCACTGCTGGACGTAGGTCTTTCCCTAGACATGCCACTGAGTCCGGTTTTCGGCTCCTCTCATCCAATGTTTGCCAGCTACATTTCGCAGATCCTCCCTCTACCTAACCAGAAAGCGTCTACACTACGCTTACCTAAACGCGGTCTTCACTCAAGTATTCGTTTTCTCCAATGATTGTCGGTTATAGTCTTATTTTTGCTCAAAAGCTTTAATTGCATCTTTTCTAATTATTGTATGTGATTTGTCAAAAATTTTAGTACTTATAATAAAACAATTAAACGTAAAATTAGAGAATACATCCACTGCATAGTCACTGATGACTTATTGATAAATAAATAAATTATGCTGGACAATCCACACAGCACTATCTAGCCCCAAAGTAAGCTATTCAAAGCTTGTGTTATGGGTACTAGATAACTGATATATTTAATACATTATATACTTACATAGATAGATTTTTTTTATTATATATATATATATACATTTATTATATATATACATAGAAAACATTTCTATGTATTTATTGTATTTTTATTTTTGTATTTCTTTTTTGTCTGAAATAAACATAAACATAAACACCCAGACCATCGGAACAAACTTCTGCAGATAATACACAAATTTGTTCCAAGGCGGGAATCGAACCCGCAACCTTTTGCGTCGCAGGCAGGCTCTCGCCCGCTGCGCCGCAGAGGTCGTCTGATGTACAACACTAATGTCCAGCCTTCTCTATTGACTTCACGCAACCTTCACGTTATCTTCCATTAAAGGCTTATTTTTCAGTTCAAAAACTCCATACTTTCTTAGGTATTATCATGATCAGCAGCGATAATATAGCCCGCTATCGTTTTGTCCATACTTCGCAGGTTTATGTATATGTTCGCCGATCGCATACAGGAACTTCCCCTTTTCAGACACCATGATCCGAGCCCTACATTTAGAGTTGGATGAGCACCTCCAGCGAAGCCCATCCTTGTTCAGATTCCCGAAGCAGTACGTGTACTTTCTGTACATATAGAACTGCTTTCCGTTGATCATTTTAACCACCCTGAAGTCTGAAAACCGATACGAATACTATTTCATTAGGGTATCTCTATGATAGATGCCACATTGTCATTATTGAATTTTTTTAATATTTTTTTTTTATTTGTTTTTTTTAGACAAATGTTTAATTACAATTATTATTCAGCTCAAATAAAACATTTAAGTTGTATTTTACCTTTATTTAGCCTATAAGACATCTATCTCACACCCAGCGCCAACTATGTTAATAACTTAAATTTCAGTAAGGTCGCGCCTAAATCATTATTAAATTGGTTTCAAATTATTTAATATGGGATTTTTCATAGAAAACTTAAACTCTAACTCACACAAAAACTACAGTAGAACATTTAATGGCTTTTTTATTCATTTTAACCCTACTATGACGTCCTGCAAGGCATATTTCGAGTTAACAGTAACTCTGTATATTATTTATTTCACAGTTTATATAGCTCAGTTGGTAGTAAAAGCATGTATTTATAAATAAACTAGTAGCACCCCGCGGTTTCACCCGCGTAGTTTTAAATCCTGGTATTCCCACGGGATAAAAAGTAGCATATGTATTATTCCAGACTATAATCAATCTTTCTGCCAAGTTTCGTCCAGATCCGTTTAGCCGTTCCGGCGTGAAAGAGTAACAAACATCCATCCATCCATCCATCCATATTTACAAACTTTCGCATTTATAATATTAGTAGGATAAAGTATTATATCTGCTATCTGGTTCCCATATCACTAAGCTTTGGCTTAGTTTGGGGGCTAGATAGTGATGTGTGGAAACTCTACCAATATTATATTTAAAGTTTGATGTACTTTCCCGTAGAGGTCTGTATATACCGGGATGGTTCATGATTATGCGCTGTCGGTTCTCTAAGCACCCTATTATCAGGGCTCAGAGACATGCTGACGCCGCATTTTGATGTGCGGATGCACCTCCAAGACGTATATCCGGTCTTTGCCTTATGATGGATTGCGTACACATAGTTCTTGTACATCTTGTACTTTTTACCGTTGATCATTTCTACGAAGTACGGTTCTATAACTAAAAACCATTGAAAAATTAGATATACTATAATTTTGTTATACATAATTATAGATACTGTTTTCTAATTCCGTATTGTGTTATAGTTACATATTACAACGTTAAAAATTTAATTTAATACATGTCAAACTTTTTTGTAATAACCGTGTTTTATTATGTAGATATTATTTATATTTATTATTTATTTATTTATTATTTAATCCCAAAAACTTATCATGATTACTATACGTACTTTGTACTGTGTTCTATGTGTACTTTCTGTACATATAGAACTGCTTTCCGTTGATAATTTTAACCACCCTGAAGTCTGAAAACCGGTACGAATACTATTCGTTAGGGTATCCCCATGATAGATGCCGCATAGTCATTGTTGATTTTTTTAAATATTTAATTGTTAATTTGATTTTTTTTAGACAAATGTTCAATTACAATTACTATTCTGCTCAAATAAAACATTTAAATTGTATTTTGGCTTTATTTAGTCTATAAGGCATCTATCTCACACTCAGCACCAACTATGTTAATTACTTAAATTTCAGTAAGGTCGCGCCGTAAATCGTGGTGCGCGTGCTGCGCGGGGAGCTGCACCACCCGGCGGTGCTGACGGCACTGCGGCTGCGCGCGCCCAACGACTACGTGGGCGCGCGCCGCCGCCCCGCCATGCTGGAGGTGCCCATTTGTAGGACCAACCTACATAAGTTTGCCTCCATGTCACTCGCTATTTATTTACTAAATATTCTTTCCCAAAATAGCATAGATATTTTTCACCATAACCTGCCGAAAGCCATGATGGAAATGGCACAGCGTGTCATTGAAAATGTTTAACTTAGGTAAGTAGTGTTGTCTATTATTATTATTAAGTAGGTAGATTTAACATCGCCTTAGGGCTTAATAAAAAAACCTGTAATGATGTTAATTTCTCAATAAATAAATAAATAAATTGGTTTCAAATTATTTAATCTGGGATTTTTCATAAAAAACTAAAACTCACTCAAAAACCACGGTAGAACATTTGGTGGCTTAATTTGTTTCATTTTAACCGTACTATGACGTCCTGCAAGGAATACGTTGAGTTACCAGTAACCCTGTATAATGTCCACCACACACACAATGCTGCTA
Source organism: Plemyria rubiginata (assembly GCA_963576535.1). Classification (NCBI taxonomy): domain Eukaryota; kingdom Metazoa; phylum Arthropoda; class Insecta; order Lepidoptera; family Geometridae; genus Plemyria; species Plemyria rubiginata. The sequence goes on along the minus strand of OY754914.1, from coordinate 2,505,510 downwards.
TTTCAGTTTTCATAGCTCAGTTGGTTTGGCTTAGTTTGGGGCCTAGATAGTGCTGCGTGGAAACTCTACCAATATTATATTTAAACTTTGATGTACTTTCCCGTAGAGGTCTTTATATACCGGGATGGTTCATGATTATGCGGTGTTGGTTCTCTAAGCACCCTATTATCGCGGCTGAGACACATCTTGGCCCCGCATTTAGATGTGCGGATGCACCTCCAAGACGTATCTCCGGTCTTTGCCTTATGTCGGGTCGCGTACATGTAGTTTTTGTACAATGTGTACTTTTTACCGTTGACCATTTCTACGAAGTACGGTTCTATAAGTAAAAATATATCGTCGGTTAATAAAATGAGATTCGAATAGTACTTATAATTTTTTCATAATTCAAGATACTGCTTACTAAGATTCTTATGTTATACTTATTACAATATTAAAAACTTACTACTACTTACCAAACACATGTCAAACTTTTTTTTAATAACCGTATTTTATTATTTAGATACAATTTAATCACAAAAACTTTTACAAATATACATTTAACAAAGAAAACCTAACTGCAATCTTGACCTGGGTCGTGATCACTGCAACTTTACATACCTAATATTCGCCATCATAATCATCAACCTATGTTAGTCCACTGCTGGACGTAGGTCTCTCCCAAAACATGCCGTTGAGCCCATCCCACTGAGTCTCCGGCTCTTCTCATCCAGTGCTTGCCAGCTACGTTTTGCACATCGTCCCTCTGTCTTGCCGGAGGGCGTCCTACACTAAGCTTTCCTACACGCGGTCTCCGCTCAGTGTTTGACAACCACAGTGGCGCAGCGGGCGAGAGGTTGCGGTTTCGATTCCCGCCTCGGAACGAATTTGTTCCGTTGGTCAGGGTGTTTTCTATGTATAATAAAAAATATCTATCTATGTAAGTATAAAATGTATTAAATACCTATATGAGTTATCTAGATACCCATAACTTAAGCTTTGAGTAGCTTACTTTGGGGCTAGATGGTACTGTGTGGATTGTCCAGCAACATTAGTATTATTAGTATTTGATTGCACCAGCGATTGTCGGTTTTAATATTGTTTTTATTCAAAAGCTTTAGTTTCATCTTTTCTAATTATTGTATGTGATTTGTCAAAAAAAATTACTAGGCACTTAAAATGAATCAATTAAACGGTCAGTCAATCAGTTATTGTCATGATCAGCGGCGATAATATAGTCCGTTTTTGTCTTGTCCATACTTCGCAGGTTCATGTATATGTTCGCCGTTTGCATACAGGAACTCCCCCTCTTCAGACACCATGATACGAGCACTACATTTAGAGTGGGATGAGCACCTCCAGCGGACCCCATCCTTGTTCAAATTTCCTAAGCGGTACGTGTACTTTCTGTACATATAGAACTGCTTTGAGTAGCTTACTTTGGGGCTTGATGGTGCTGTATGGATTGTCCAGCATCATATCATATGCTAGCGGCCTGACCCAGCTTCGCATGGGTGGACATAATTTTTTTCAACATTTTAGGATAAACTTAGACTCCCGCGTTTCGTAACACACGAAGGTGAATATACACGTGCCAATAAAATGGAACAGTAGCGAGCATGCAAGTTACAGGCATACAGGATTTACGGGCACATTGTTGATACATTTGCAAGTTAACTCGTCAGGTCAGGTGTCGCGACGTTCACACATGCCGGTTTCGTAGCCCCTAGCGTCCCCTCGCTTACGTGGCATGCCAACACGTCAGGTACTGGCATGCCTGTACCTGTCGCGACGTTCACACATGCGGGTTTCGTAGCCCTCCCCCGAGTCCCCTCCGTCACGTGGATGCCAGTAGCTGACCTAAAATAGAATGTTGTGCTAACTACTTGCATGCCAGGTACAGGCATGCCAATTAGCGTATGTGGCTGTAGCTTGCATGCAAGTGTGCCAACTACGGGCATGTGTATCTTCACCTTTGTGCCCACGCTGAGTGAGAACTCGCCTAGCTTTCGCGCTTTCTAAGGCGCACTAAAGTTTTTAATTTCGTAATATCTATTGAATGGAATGTCCGATTTAAAAAATTCAAGAAGTAATCGATAGGTATTGAAACAGCCTTGCATACAAAAGGATTTATTTGGAAAATGACTAATATAAAGGTATAGATAACATGGTCTGTTTTCGGTCGGCATTTTTATCAACATTTTAAATACAGAAAAGTTGTTATAGTAACATAACTACAATAGTTAGACATATGCTATCGTTGACTTAATTGTAGATAATGATGTGTTCTTTAATATTGTAGAAAAAATTTTTTTTGTTCTATCGTCCATAGTTTCCACAGCGCATGCGGTGAAAGATATTTTATATTACACCTCGGGTTACTTTTTTTAAGTTTTAGTATGGATCTCATACTCAGGGATAATTTAGCTTTCTTATGGTGAAAGAATTTTTGAAATCGGACCAGTAGTTTTCGAGCCTATTCGAAACATACAAAGTTTTCCTCTTTATAATATTAGTCAAAGTCAAAATATGTTTATTCAATAAAATCACAAGGACCATCTTGAACCGTCTTAAAACTAGGTGACTCTAGTGCCAGTCATATCATAAGTCATATATAATAATATTAATACTAATGGTTATATTAGGAACTACCAAGAAAGCTATGCAACAAGCTGAAGGTGTTAATTCCTTAAATTCTCTGTTTTGTTTACTCATGAATTTAGACTGAACATTACAATAATAAACAAAGGTCGAAATCGTTACTACGTAACTACTGTGGGATAATTTATCTTTATATGTATAGGACATTTTTTTCTTATTTCCAGTGTTTTAATGGAAAATTTTTGTTCTAGTATCGGCTACTACTAATCTTAACATACATCCCGTCTTTGGTCTGGGCGTACTTGATAGGCTTATGCACGTGTGAACCACTAGCCTGAAGGAAATGTCCCTCGACACTGACTAAGATTTGAGCGTTACACTTTCGGTTGACGGTGCACCGCCAGGCGTATCCTTTATAAGTGTGATACATGTAGCCGTATGTGTAATCCTTATACATGTAGAACTGCTTGCCGTTGGTTAATGTTATCATTTTGAACTCTGGAAACAAAAATTTAAAGAGTTACATCCCATCCCATCCCACTGATATGAAAATTAAAAAGGTTTATTGGCAATAATTAACATAATCAAAAGTAATGTGACAATCTGTCTCCTAGAATAACGTTAGCTGTGGCCAAAGATACAGTATAATCATAATCATAAATCATTTATTTGCGTCAATGGTGTGTATGTACAAGGTAGTGACAAAATTTATAAAATAGGTAACAGTCATTCCCCATAGTTGGGATGCAAATAATCGGTGTACAGTACTCTCCCGAATGAAAATATAGTTATGTACTTATACTTATCAATGTGAAAGTTTGGATGTTTCATAATAACGCCAGAAGTGGCCAGATCGGCTGAGCGGATCTGAAATTTGGTACTGATAGACTACAGTCTGGAATACACACACATAGGCTACTTTTTATCCCGTGTGGTGGAATACCAGGATTTAAAACTACGCGGGTAAAACTAGCGCAACGGGCGCAGATAGTGGTGTCTAAATTCCTAGAGCATCAAACCAACCTTGCTGGTGGCACAAGCATATCATGCACATTATGAGCGTGCCCTACTGCACTGCCATGCGGCCATCAACTTGAGGCATACAGATGTTTTGCCTCATGCATGGAATTCAAGTTATAAAATATCATTTTTACTGTGGCTCTGGTCTATGTACAAAACATAGAAAAATTTCAAAATAATATGAGATCACCAAATAAGTGTGATTTCTTTAATTTGTAGGCAAATAAATTCAGGAATTTTTCAACTTGTGAACACTTCTGAATACGCTATGGCAATTATGTAATTGACGTTTGCCATTACGTATTGAAATTTGCATCGCTTTGACAGTTTTATGGTGTTCAGGCTGATCACGTAACTTTTGTTGCATTCAATATCCGGTTGCCTATTTCAATTTTGGCAGTTTTTCGATCGCAAAACTGCCAAAATTGACATAGGCAACTGGATTTTGAATGCAACAAAAGTTACGCGATCAGCCTGCAGTTGTTGGTGTGGTTGGTCAAGGAATATAAATACTACGTACTATAAGTTGTCAGTGGTTGGTAATGGAATTATACTATTGTAAAAATTTCATTTCACGCTTGTCATCGTGTGGTGGAGAAACAAACGTGTTGGGACATTTTTAAATAGATGTATTGATCCGCTGGATCGGCATGTGTGAAGGCGCCGGATGGTTATGTGAACCCCGACTATCTAGCAATAAGGCATCATTCACCAGTAGAGTCGCTTTGCATATTTTGCTAGTAGAGCATCGCAATCTCGTCCCGGCCTTATTGGTGTACCAAACACCGTACTTGTAACCGTTGTACATGTAAAACTTTTTTCCGTTCGCTAAAGTCACTGATTTTATATCTGTGGATTGAATAACTTAAGAATCATATTATGTTCTAATCGATTCTAGCCGATTACTAATAACTACTTTTTTATCGATTGGTTAGCGTTAAGTTCTACTAACCTGCTGGTTTCTAGCTTATAATACGAAAATTATTTCGAACTCCAAAATGATTAAAAAGCAGTTAAAAAAAATATTTACACTGATTTTATTCCACTTTATACTTATGTGTATACTTTACTGTCTTAATCATGTTGGTCGCTGAGCGCTCCATTAGCTTATCAGACCTATAAGTCTGTTGCCTAAGTTTTCATGAAAGTGACAGTGACAAGTACACTCTATAGAGCCGCTATACAATGGCAGGGAGGCCTTATATTTAAACCTAGCCCTTTAATAATTTATTTGCCGACGAAGGCAAAAGTTTGAACACTATTTATATCTTAACAGATCGGTATAAAGAGCTCAAACTTAATCCAGGACAAACTACCCTTCAGAAGCTTCTTGAAAACTTTCGTACAAAACATAGTCCGAAGTAACACTGTCCGGCCGTTTCACTTTCTTGTACCTCCCATCTTCAGTCTCCACGAACAGTTTCGGGCGGTGCGCATGTTCCCTCGGTTCCTTTATCAAGGAGAAGTCATCGTTGACGGAGATAGAGGCGAAGCACTGGTTTGTGTTGATACAGCGCCACTTCTTGCGTGCGTACGGAGTTTTGGTGTAATAGTGTCCTTTGTAACGTAGCAGCATTTTGTTGCTCATGTTCGTAATTATCTGTACTGCGGAAGAGATGTTTTAACAATAAAGTATAATTATGATAAATGAATATTGGTGGTTCCACACAGACTACATTACATTATTCAGCCCACAAATAAGCAAACCTTGTACTATGGACCGCTTATCCTATCCTACTAATATTATAAACAAGAAAGTTTGTAAGTATGGAGGGATGGATGTTTGTTACTCTTTCACGCCGGAATGGCTGAATGGATATGTAACAAACGCTTTACTTTCTGGAGACTGAGTTTTGGTTTTCGTATTTAGTTTGTCGTTACGTCAAGCCTTTTTAACCGACTTAAAAAAAGGAAGAGGTTCTCAAATCAATTGCATTTTTTCTGTTACCTCCTAATATTCCTAGTCAATTTTCTAGAGGTCCTTTTCTGTATATGGTCATTTTTCTAGTTGGACGTTTTCCCGATTGAGTGTTTTTATAGTTGGGTATTAATATGCTATTGGACATTTTTCTTTTTGTCATTAGTCGTGCTAATTTTTACTGGGTGAACTGATTTTGATTATTTTTAATCGAAAGGTGGTGATTGCCATGGTGGCCACTTTAATTTGAGTCAGATGATCTGATCTGATGGGTAGTTTTTGAGTTACGTAGTACTAGTGTGTATTTTTCAGTGCATTTTAAGTTTTTTTTTTTCTTGAAACAGTTATTTGTATAAGAGTCTTTATCGGGCGTGCTGAGAACTCTCAACTTTCCATACAAAAAACAAAAAATGGTTAACGAAACTCGCGGACTTACCGAAATAAGTATTCCTTTTTAGTGTTTTTTAAAATAAAAAAACTTTATTTTCAAAGCAAATTACAATGAATATGATATACACATTACAATGTATGATACAAGTATTAAAATGTATAAAATACACACGAAACAGTTGACTGAGTAATAGCAAAATGTAGAAATAGCTGAACTGAGTGCTCATGGAACACTTAACAAAAAGTTAACTAGGAACATGTTAACTAAAATAGAATAATTTATGTAAATACTACTTGTAGTTTAATAGAATATAACTTCAAAATAATGTCATACTCAACTTTTATTTAACTTGACGACCTCAGTAGCGCAGCTGGCGAGAGCCCGCCTGCGACGCAGAGGTTGCGGGTTCGATTCCCGCCTCGGATCAAATTTGTGTACGATCTGCAGAAATTTGTTCCGTTGGTCTGGGTGTTTTCTATGTATAATAAAAAATATCTATCTATGTAAGTATATAATGTATTAAATATATCAGTCATCTAGTACCCATAACACAAGCTTTGAGTAGCTTACTTTGGGGCTAGACGGTGCTGTGTGGATTGTCCAGCATTATAAATTATATATAAAAAATTTATATTCACGATGTTGAATTGTGTAATTGAACTTTTTGTGGTGCCTTTGTGAGGTTATGCAAACATTAGTAGGATTGGGTTGGTATCCTAAGAACAAGCAATTGTATTGCAAAGAACTTCGATTAGCCTGACACCCAAAACCAAAACATTACTAACTAATGTTCATGCTTATTCAAACTTTAAGGCAGTGTAATTTAGATCAAAATGATATTCTTGCTGAGCTATTGATGTTATTATCTAACTAAAACTTTATGTGATTTTTCATAATTACATTCAGCGTTTTTACATCTTCAAAAATGAAATGCGTGAGCAAGAAGTGGTTTGACTCAAAAGGCGAAGACAAGAGCTGTATTGTAACTGTCGCTTGCACGTTTCGACATGTATGATTATGTAGTAGTTAGTACGAGTACTTATTACGGGAAGCAGGGGTAATGGCGATCGCGTTGGGTAATACCACGCACTTCAATAACTTATTACACAAGGTGCCTTGAAACACAGCGCAGGGGTTGAAACGCTTAAGCAGGCAGAGTCTTTAAGGCTCCGGTGACAGCGGCTCGCAATTTCGAAGTGCGATTGGCTATGATTTTATTTTATTTCATTTCGGGGAGGTTGTTTGAAAGAATAACTCTAAAGAAACACGCATAAATACTGTTCGAACACAAATAATACAATAATATAAGGGAAACATGCCCGAATCAGAAATCATTTTGGTATTAATATGTTTGGTCTTACGTTTACCTAATACCAAAATGATTTCTGACTCAAGCACATTTCCCTTATGTTATTGTATTATTTGTGTTCGAACAGTATTTATGCGTGTTTCTTTAGAGTTATTCTTTCAAACAACCTCCCCGAAATGAAATAAACTGAAATAATAGCCAATCGCACCTCGAAATTGCGAGCCGCTGTCACCGGACCCTTTAACCTCAAAACTAATATAAGACAAATGAAAAAACAAACAGAGCATTTTTTTCTCAGGTGATCCGCATTCCCCCATCTTCCTCTTCTAAGCAAATATTTGAGTAGGAAAACATGTATATCGATTAAAATGTTCAATGTGATTGCACTCAGAATGGTTACATGTCGAAACGTGCGAGCAAGATTACATTAGCATAGTACATTAGCATTTGTCTTAGCCTTAGGATGACGCTTTTTTGCTTCGTCGCCTTCTTTGTTGGAGCCTCCAAAAAGCTCTTGCGTTATATTTCTCTTTTGGTGTTAAATCGTCAACAAGTCTTTTATTTTTGTGATAATTCTCCCTATGTCTTCTTTTATACTCTTCGTACTTATTGGGGTCTTGTTTTAGCCGCTCTCTATATCTCATTTGCTTTTGTGCAGGTGTCAGTGGTTTTTTGACTGAAATAAAACATTTTAAATGAAAAATATTTTTTATTCAATTAGGTGATTAAATAACAAATTGATAACATCTAATGATATTTTATAGTGATAGTAATTGTTTAATCGTCTTTTTTTTTTTGCACCCGTTATCACCCTGTTTTTCAAAAAAAAAACTTTCTTACAGTACTTCTTGCTTGACCATTACATCGATCAAATTATCTCTGAACATCTAGGCCCTAGATTCTGGACGTTGGAGTAAATATTTGTTTATTTTGAAAAAAACTGAAACAGCTTCACGACTTTGATCCCCAGGCATGGTAGATATCCCTTCAGATCTCCCAGTACCAAGTAGGTACTAATTCAAGATTCTTTGAAGATGTCTAAGGGGGGTAGTCAGAGGTACGTCCAAACATTACATTTGGCACATACCCACATTTTGCAGTAGTTAGTATTGTTTATTTTGGTATTTATAATTTTGTCAAAGATTATAATATTTTGTTTCATACATACTCATATTATCCTGTTAATAGTATAAATGTGCGTAGCTACTAGTAGTTACTATAAGTACTATAGCAAGTACCTGCTACTCCCGAAACCCAGACCCGGACCAAATATTTACAGTTCATGCAAATATTTATAGGTACTGTCGCAGGATTCAAATACATCAGTCGCCATCTGTTAATTTATAGTTATAATATGCCCATCATCATCATTCGATGTAAAAAAAATCAAAGAGGGACTTAAAAATATGCCTTTTATTTACAAACAAGTTCTTGTTCTTCGTGTAATAACAAGAATATAAATTAATTGAAACATCTTAAATAAAGGATTGGACCGCCACGTGGCCATCGCCAGCTAAGGCAAACTTTCATTGAATTTTAAGAACATCGTTCATTAACATGATTAATTTCGAAGTAAACGCCACTTTACTAGCTGCTCATATCGAAAATGTCCATAGCTATCGAGTGTACTTGCCATCAGCTCGTACATACAACTTCCTCATTTCGTGATTGTGATAGGGATCCACACTCGTGATCACGCTTAGGTCGTCAAGGTACAGCCAGGACTTGCAACGTGGGAAGTTGGTGCAGACCCATTTATTGCCAAGCTTCGTGTGGTACCGGTAGAAAAATGTGTAACCTCTGTAGAGTAGGTGGGTCTTACCACTCGCCATGACCACCATTCGAGCTGCAACGTACATCACTATCACTACATAGTATAAAACAAAGTCGCTTTCACTGTCCCTATATCCCTATGTGCCCATGTCCCTATGTATGCTTAAATCTTTAAAACTATGCCATATGTTCCTATGTCCTTATGTACCTATGCTTTAATCTTTAAAACTACGCAACGGATTTTGATGCGGTTTTTTTAATAGATAGAGTGATTCACGAGGAAGGTTTATATGTATAATATACATGCATTATATGTGCACCCGTGCGAAGCAGGGGCGCGCGGGCGGGTCGCTAGTTGTTAATAATCAGAACGTGATAAATTTCAGTTCGATTATTTTATTATTTATACCCTACCTTTGCCGACTTTGATCTTGTATTTTAAACTGATGAAGGAGCTCGCCTTAAAACTATTGGAAAAGACATTTGTTAGTGACAAAAATATTACATTCATTTATAAGTCAAACTCAAAATGTCTATTTACGATCTTACAACTTATAACATAACAAAACCAAGCGTATATATTTACTAAGATTAAACTTAACAAAACGTATTTAACATAATTAGACGCAACTATAGTAGGTACTATTTCATTGGGCGTCTCGAAAATGAATTTCTAACAATAATATATATAAATATATTTACTATTGTGTTTCTATATATTATCATGTAATCAAAAATATTGCACGCCTAGTTTTAAGTAGAATACATTGGACATTATTATAATTATGTGACATCTTCTAATACATGTATTTATGCAATAAAATACTTTGACTTTGACTAAATTTTCATAAATTTCAACACAATACTAAATGTCAGCTGGACTTAAAGGAGTGAAAAGCCTTAAACACTGTTGTTCATTGCAGTCCCAAAAGAATTTCTCAAAGCTCAATTGACTAACTAAAACAATAGTGAATCCTGTCTCAGTCTTAGTTTTATAGTAAATAGAAATCAATGGAACAATTCTTCACGTATTTGCACGAAATGGTTTAACCGATTTCTTGAAAGCCTTTCTTAGCTCCCTAATCTTCACCAAACTATTCGCATTTGGTTCGTGGTTATGCCTAAGATTCATTTTAGTCATTTTTTCGCACTCCATGATGAAGAATGCAGGGCACGATTCGTGAGAGGAGCACAACCAGATCACTTTATTTCCTTCTACCACTCTTTTCTCAAATACGTAGTTTTTAAAAATCATGAGCTGCTGTCCTGCAGGAGACTCGAAAATCCCGCCGACTACAACGCATTTTTTTTCTACAATAATGTAAAGTTTTATTTAAAATATCGTCTAAACATTAAAAAACAAGTAAAAGACTTCTAACAACAACAACAACTTTATATACAGAACAAAATATTGCCCGTAAAAATTTAAAACTACGAACATATTTCAAGACTTCTACGCAACAAGCACTATGACTACATTAGGTATTCTATGTCATGAATGGAAAGAAAGAAGAAAGAAAGAAACATTTATTTGACACACAACACACAGAGAAAACAGAGAAAAAAAAACATAACAGATTTTTAATGGCTTTCAGATAAATGAATAATGTGTTTAAAAAACTTGAATTCGTTTAAATTTGACAAAGATGTATGAAAGAGTGGATCGAAATGTTTTACTTATTTTTAAATCAAACGTATAAACTTACTTCCTTTATAATTTTTCAATTCAGCTTGTTACGCAGACGTTAAGTGTCTACGTAGGTATTTTTTACAGACTGATTACAATTTATTTTAGTGTAATAAATAGCTCTCTTACAAGTGAAGGGATCGTCCGGGGAAGTACCTACTACTCCATTCTGCCGCCAAGCAGCGTTGCTGTGTTTATGTTTGAAGGGTGTGATCACGGAACAGAGAAATACGGTGTGATAGCTGTTATAACAGGCCTAATGCGTGAGACATGTACTTGTAACTATGCCTCAAGTTGATAGAAAGGGCAAATGTTATGCTGGCTTTGACCATCTGATTGTTGTATCTGCAAGAGGTTTTATTTGAAACGACTACTAAGTCGTCGTTAAAAAAAGGTACTAACCTTTTTTTAACGACAAACGACGCAATTGAAATCTAAATATATATAACTGACAAAGGTGACTGACTGACATAGTGATCTATCAACGCACAGCCCAAACCAATGGACGGATCGGGCTGAAATTTGGCATGCAGGTAAATGTTATGACGTATATAGGCATCCGCTAAGCAAGGATTTTGATTGATTCTACCTATACGGGTTCAGCTAGTTTTTATATATAAATCTCATGCTACATTGCAGTTATGTTACGCGTATTGACTATTTATGACGATATAAGACAATTATTTATTAATTTATATTTTTTCCCCTTCACTTTCACCTTGCACCTTCTTCCTGGCGTTGTAGAGAGAGAACCTTTGATGTTTTTGATTAAAGGAACTTCTACGCCTAAATTCAACCGACTCGCTTCAATATCAAAGTATTCTTTAAAATCGCTGTTATTGGGATATTCGTCGATGACACTTGTTTTTTGCAAGTGTCTAACCAGATAGCAATATTATTGGCATTGAAATTTGGGATACACGTATGTTTGTGCTCCTTCAAAACATTGTGATTACTAGTTTTTTTTTATTGCAAGATAGCTATACGTTTGACTGCCAGCTCATCTGATGGAAAGTGAAGATGCAGTCTAAGATGGAGCGTCCCTCGGCATTTTTCAGACTTATAATTAGCACAGCGCATGAATATTGCGCCATTTTTGTATCGCTTATGAGTGTAGTATTGATGGCAAGCCTTTAGAAAAACGGTGCCACCTTTGCGTTGAATCAAGCTTATTTCTTCAGCATCTATATAATAAGTTTGACTGGTCTTTTATAACTGTTGGCGAAACAAATACTAATCATTGATTTTTTTCCATTGTCACTTGTATCCAATAAAAATATTGCAAGTGATAGACACACATTTTTGCCATTATTTTAGGTTAATATAACCTCTAAAACCACTTAAGTTTTAACCTCTGTAAGATCTATTTACACAGTTTTACAGTAAACGATTCTTATTCTTAGGTATATATATATGATTGACCTCGATAAAAAACTTTAGGGGTTACTTAAGAATGGATCTGGACATCTGAATAAAACAAATTTTAATTTAATTTAATTTTTACTAAAAATTATCTAAAGTAGACAAAACACGATTTTGTTCGGTACAAAAGTAACATGTACGAGTACAGTACGGCCGGCGGATCTAGACCGGTCTGAAGTTGCGCTTTCGGAAATTGTGCGCAGGTACAGGCGAGACAAAAATAGTTTAAACATTTGAAAAATAGTCTAAAATCTACCACATACCTATCTCAAAGTGACACCCCGCGTCTTAGATAGATAGATAGATAGATAACTCTTTATTGATTATCACAACAAAATATAGACAACATTTTGACTTAAAAACTAAAAATTGTAATAATTCAATGGGCGGCCTTATCGCTAACAGCGATCTCTTCCAGGCAACCTTTGGATGGACAGGACTGAAGATGAAAAGAGAGGGGGGGAGTCTGCTAGAAGTTTATTTAAAGTACATAATCTATTTTTAGGTAGCTACTTATAACCTACATAAACATACTTACAATAAATACATACACTACATAAACATTACACAGATAATGAATATAGCAAATATAATATAATAATATATATAATATATATAAACATAATATATATAATATATACCTACAAACATAATATACCACCTATCCACCACCACTACGTCTTACCACCTATTCGACCCTAAAAGTGACTACTGCGCAGCGTTCCGAACGAACTTAACGCCGGTCTAGATCCGCCGGCCGTACTGTAAGTAGCTTTTGAATTCTGAATGCTTGATACTAAATTCAAATTAACTTTCTGTATGTATCGAAAGTAAAGCAAACAGTATTATTAATAATTCAAAGAAAAAAGAAAGAAAGAAAATATATTTACAGAAAAGCAATACCTAGCAGAAATCACAATTATTTATTTGTTCAATAAGTTATGGTTTACATTGTGTTATTAGTTTCGTAATAGTTTGGTTTGCATTGTCATAAGTAAATTATGTCTATTAAATATGTATAGGTCTAGTAAATTATCATTATACCCGTGTTTTCAGATAATGAAAAACTCAACTTATGAAAAATATTACTCTTCCTCGACCATTATTAATTATTTAACTCAACTGCCTTATAAAAAAATGGCGCAATATTCTTCATCACAAGTAAATGTTTGTTTAAAAACTCGTCATTGGATGTGGAGAAAATCAGAAGGTATTTATCCTATCAGTTTTTATGATGTGGAGTTTAGTTGGAAAGTAAAATAAATTTAATATGAATGCATTATTTTTTTTTAATTTTCCAATTTAGATTTTTTCCTGGCAAGGTATAAAGCCGTTTTTATACTTTTAAATTCAGGAACTTCAGTGGGATTGATTCCATAGGCTTCAATTTCATGCAAGGCATTCTGATAAATCGCTGGAACTGGAATATTTGTCGAAGATGCTTGTTTTCTGCAAATGTCCATCTGGATTGCTATATTATTAGCTGCAAAATCTGGGATACAAGTATGTTTTTGTTCCTTCAAAATGGTCTGATAGTCACTCGTTATTGTAAGCGATCCATAGCATTTCTGAGATTTAATTTTTGTACAACGTAAAACGAATGTTCCATTTTTGTATTTCTTGTGAGTGTGATATCGATAACCGGCTCTTAAAATAACTCTTCCGTGATTTATGAAAATTATACCTGCAAATGCAAAAGCCAAATAAAATTGATTATTCAATGTTTCTTATTAAAAGTTTCTTATTTAAATGCATACTTAAACAGGCATTTCATAATTAGTCGATTTGGTGATATTCTCGAGGTTCTGAAAAACGGTAAATGGTAATAAAAAGGTTAATTAAAGTAAATGAAACTAAGTAACTTTAAACATACAATCATTTTATTAAGACTGAATAGTCAAATAATCATTTAAAATCTTTTGTTGTCCACTAACAACAAAGAATAATTTATTTTACATCCAAGCAATTATAGCTTTAAATAAAGACACTAAGATTGTTCATCAAGTTACATTCACACCGCAAAAACTAAATCTGTTCCTAGGACAATCAATAATGATTAAGTTAAAAGTAGTTTTTATTAAAATAAAACACACACCCACGGTTTCTGAAAGCTCGATCAACACTAATCGGCTTGGGAAGGTCGCGGGTTCAAATCCCGCTCGGAGAATAACTTTTGGGACATTATAATATCTTTGTGATTCCCTTAAGTGTAGTAATTAAACACTATAAAACGTATAAAATCTCTCGTCGATTTAACTGAATGCAACTTCGGTTATCAAGCAAGGATTCTTAATAAGTCAGACCTGTAGATGGAGCCACGGTCGCATAAGTACTTTAGTATATTTATCTTTTATTGCGCAGTTGGTAGCGTAGCCCCGTATCAAAGGAAAGGTCGCGGGTTCAAATCCCGCTCGGAGAATAACTTTTGGGCCATTATAAAATCTTGGCTACAAATTGTTAAAAACACATTTGTTTGTGCTCTTATTAGTCATAAAAAATAAATTTTATGATATGATAATAATCACAACATAGTATAAAACTAAGTCGCTTTCTCTGTCCCTATGTCCCCATGTCCTTTTGTATGCTTAACTCTTAAAAAAATGTGAGAATGTGAGAAATCTTTAAAACTACGCAACGGATTTTGATGCGGTTTTTTTTTAATAGATTGAGTGATTCAAGAGGAAGGTTTATATGCATAATACATGCATGATATGTGCACCCGTGCGAAGCAGGGGCGCGCGGGCGGGTCGCTAGTCATGATATACTTTAAATCTTATATGTAGTCATTTAAATTTTAACGTATCTGCCATCAGACATTAGCAGGTAGTTATAGGGGTTGTGGTTATGGTTTCCGAACGCAGCACAGACGACGTCGTCCTTGTCGACGTTGAGACGAGCCTTGCACCCCTTACTGAAAGTGCATGTGCATCTGTATCGACCTCCTCCGTTGCAGGTCTCGCTACTCTTTGCAAAAGTGTGGCTGCGGTACACTAAGAGTTTGTAGCCACGGACCAGAGTTATATATCTTGCTAAAATGATAAATCGTCTAATTAAATTCGAACATTTTTATTTATACGTAAAATAAAGATTGCGGGAAGTAAGTCAATGGAGACGGAATTGTGGTTTCTGAAAATGAATAGGGGAGGCCTAGGTTTTGTCCAGACTGATGATGTTTAATAATATCACGAGGAATTCGCGAAAGTAAAGCGACATCCCAAACATTGGACAGCAAAAATTCACCTCTCATGCTGAGCGTCCTCACAAAACAAAAAAGTCTTGTCCGAAAATACATAATAATATAATAATAATAATATAATAATGCTCGACAATCCACACAGCACCATCTAGCCCCAAAGTAAGCTACTCAAAGCTTGTGTTATGGGTACTAGATGACTGATATATTTAATACATTATACGAGTATACTTACATAGATAGATATTTTTTATTATACATAGAAAACACCCAGACCTACGGAACAAATTTCTGCAGATCGTACACAAATTTGTTCCGAGGCGGGAATCGAACCCGCAACCTCTAGCGTCGTAGGCGGACTCTCGCCCGCTGCGCAACTGAGGTCGTCATCGAAAAAATCATCGAAAAGATTGAACAATTTTTACTGAAATAGGTAATTTAGGTTCTTATGCCTACGCTTTGGCTTATTTACTCAATAAGAAAATGTCTTAAGACAATCAATAATTTATTCTTAATAAAACTAGTTATTATTATTTTTAATTTTTATATTTATAATTCCACAAAAACGATTATTTTCATAGTACGCTCATGAGGTGGATATTATTTCGAAAAGTAAGTTAAAATCAATTTAAAAAAAAATATTTATTAGAAAAAATTGACATAATCACGACATAAATTGTACGAAATGCGAATTATTTATCATAAATTACGTTGATAAAATGTAATAATAAGAAAGTTAAATCAAAATTGTAAAAAATATAAAATGAAATGCCATCATGGTATGGTATGAAATGAAAATTATTTTGTATGAATCGTATTGAAACAATCCAAACACATTGTTTTTTCACACGCAAAGCAAAATGTATTTACGCGTTTCGATCTTTTTCTAGCCATAGCCGCCGATTCGGCTGTTGTAAAATGGTCGTAACAAGGTCTGCATCTCTTTCGGGTATCTCTGAGCTTTCCTTCCGTTTTCTCTAACTTGTGTTTTGGCTTTCTTTGTGCATGGGGCCCACCTTCCTCTGTAGCGTCATCGGGTTGATTATCTAATTTATACTATGTACTAGCTTATAAGAAAGAGAGAGAAAGTATAATTCCTGTCTAATCCTGCCCATGTCCACCGGTGGCGCACCCCGCCCGGCAAGACTTTCAGTTTATGCGGCGGTGATGTACCACCAGTGGCCATATGAAGATTTGCGCCGTAGGATACCAAGTGAGATAGATAGATACCGTAGGATACCATGAGGTGCCGGTCTGAACGTGTAAAGACAGTCATAGTTTTCCCAGACAAGACACTAAAATACTTTAACAAAAAAAATTGTTTAAACTAAAAACAATATTTTCTTCCGTGGAATATATCACGTTTTTTTGGCCAAATACATTATTGTTAATTCAAGCATGTATTTATTTAATTTCAATCAATATTATTGGGAATGATAATTTTCTTAGCCGCAAAATAATTCCGAATGCATTTTATTCGTGTATAAAAAAGAATTATCTAAGTCGGTCCACCCAGTAAAAAGTTATGAGGTAAAGAAAATAAAGTCGAATTGGGAATCCCTTTTTTGAAGTCGGTTAAAAAGTGAAGTGAAAGTGAGAGCACTGGTGGTCTAGTGGAAGTGACCCCGCCTTCTGATCGTAAGGTCGCAGGTTCGAATCCGGTCGTGCACCAATGGATTTTTCTATCGAAAAATTTATGTGCGCAATGCCAGTGCTCTTAAACGGTGAAGGAAAACATCGTGAGGAAACCAGTTAGTATTCTAACAGCGGCGATGGGCTTGCAACCTGTCACGTATGGAATACTAACCTACTGCAAAATATGGGTATGTGCCAAATGTTTGTTTGGACGTACCTCTGACTACCCCCCTTAGGCATCCTCAAGGAATCTTGAGTTAGTAATTGGTACTGAGAGATCTGAAGGGATATCTACCGTGCCTGGGGATCAAAGTCGTGAAGCTGTTTCAGTTTCAGTTTTTTTAAAAAGTGAACTCTTCAAACTTTGCAATAATCCCCATTAGGAGCTCTTACGTATCTCGTAGGCTCGTGGTTGTGGTCCGTGACTGCGTGGACAATGAAATCTCCATGAATATAAATATAAGCAGGACAACTCTTGGATCGCGAGCATGAGACCTGTATCGAACCTTCCCACTGCGATTGGGTTTGCCGTTCCTTCCGAAGGTGTGACCTCCGTACACCAAGAGTTTAATGCCGCGTTCCAATGTGATGTATGTTGCTGGGAAATCAAAATAATTTATCGCTATTTATTGGTCAACATTATTAACAGGGGTCGCACACAGTAAGGTAAGAATCGCGGCGAGAGGGCTCATTAATTATTGTTCTGGTTTACTACATTGACAAAAACATAAAGGTACTCAAGATTTTATTAGAAAAAAAATACAAATGTTATGACCGCAAAATTAGGATTCACAATAAATAGTCAATTTTCAACACCAGGGGCGCGTTCGATCTTCCGATATGTTTTTTACCGGAATGATATAACACTACACTAAGTATAAGGCGAATGCATATTAAATTTAATTGACTTTTCTACTACTTCGTTTGAATCCTTAGACTTGTTTCTGACGAGTCGTATAAAAAAATGCCGCGCTCTTCAACCCTTTATCAAACTATTGGTTACTTGTTCTCATACTTTATTCTCTTCTTAACGTAATATTAAAATAGTAATGTTTCAATACTCTGAACGCGTATTTCTGCAGTCAAGCAGCGTTGACGTGTTTCGGTCTGATCGGAGAAAATACAGGCACATATATGCCTTTACATCTGTATGCTCAAGCTGACGGAGAACAGTGGATCGGGCACGTGAATGTCATGCATGACTTGCAATTGCAAGGCATTGCTTTGTCATAGGCCATCTACTTGTTCCATCAGCTGTATAAGAAAGTGTTCTTCAAACTTTGCAATATTGCCCATTAGGAGCTCTTATGTATCTCGTAGGCTCGTGGTTGTGATCGGTGACTGCTGGCATAATTACATCTTCATGCAGATAAATATAAGCAGGACAACTCCTGGATCGCGAGCAAGAGCACCTGTATCGAACCTTCCCACTGCGATTGGGTTTGCCGTTCCTTCCGAAGGTGTGACCTCTATACACCAAGAGTTTAATGCCACGTTCCAATGTGATGTATTTTGCTAGGAAATCGAAATAATTTATCGCTTTTTATTGGTATACATAAAACATTATTAACAAGGTCGGACACAATAAGTAAGGTAAGAATCGCGGCGAGAGAGCTCATAATCCTTGTTCTGGAAAATGAACAGAGGAGACCTAGGTCTTTGTCAGGTTGATGAGGATGCTTAATTAGTGATATCCGTTGGTAACAAAGTTAGGGTTTATACTACATTGACAAACACATAAATGTACTTAAGATATTATTTAGAAAAAAATTAAAAATTTTGTGACCCAAAAATTAGGATTGACAATTCAAAGTAGAATTTAAGTCAACTCCAGGAGCGCGTTCGACCTTCCAATATTGTTTATTGACGGAATGATTTAACACTAAGTATATTTAAGGCTAATGCAATAGCATATTGAATTTAACAGACTATTCTACGACTTCGGTTGAATCCTTAGACTTGTTTCTGACGAGTCGGATAAAAAAACAATGCCGCAGTCTTCAACCCTTTATCAAACTATTGTTTACTTGTTCTCATACTTTATTCTCTTCTTAACGTAATATTATTAGAATGGTAATGTTTCAATACTCTGAACGCCTATTTCTGCAGTCAAGCAGCGTTGACGTGTTTCGGTCTGGGAAGTTATTCACTATGACTTATCCAATCGCATTTGCGTTTAGATGACGTTGTGACGTCACACGGTTAGGGCAAAGTATCTCCTATGCCATAAAGAATAATGCCCAAGATCGCGTTGTGACTTCGCACGGTTTGGGGCAAGGAATCTCCTATGTCATAGAGAACAATGCCCTAGAAGTATGGGGTTATCGGTGAAAATACAGGCACATAAGCCTTTACATCTGTATGCATCAAGCTGACGGAGAGCAGTGTATTGTGTGTCATGCATGACTTGCAATTGCAAGGCATTGCTTTGCCATAGGCCATCTTCTTGTTCCATCAGCTGTATAAGAAAGTGAACTCTTCTTCAAACTTTGTAATATTCCCCATAAGAAGCTCTTATGTACCTCGTTGGCTCGTGGTTGTGGTTGGTGACCGCTTGCACAATGACATCTTCATGCAGATAAATATAAGCAGGACAACTCCTGGATTGCGAGCAAGAGCACCTGTATCGAACCTTCCCACTGCGATTGGGTTTGCCGTTCCTTCCGAAAGTGTGTCCTTTGTACACCAAGAGTTTAATGCCGCCTTTCAATGTGATGTATTTTGCTGGAAATTCAAAATAGTTCATCGATATTAATAAGTAAAATTAGTAACAGGAAAACCCCTGTTAATAATCAACTTGATCTACGAGTATATAAAACTGAAATAGTAAACTGAAACAACTTCACGACTTTGATCCCCAGGCACGGTAGATATCCCTTCAGATCTCTCAGTACAATGTAGGCACTAACTCAAGATTCTTTGAGGATGTCTAAGGGGGTAGTCAGAGGTACGTCCAAACATTACATTTGGCACATACCCACATTTATTCCATACGTGACAGGTTGCAAGCCCATCGCCGCTGTTAGAATACTAACTGGTTTCCTCACGATGTTTCCTTCACCGTTTAAGAGCACTGGCACTGCGCACATAAATTTTTCGATAGTAGAATCCATTGGTGCACGACCGGATTCGAACCTTATGATCGGAAGGCGGGGTCACTTCCACTAGACCACCGGTGCTGTCTACGAGTATTATCCGTGTGTATATCACGGATATACTTGTAGACAAGCTGCTCATATCATAGTGCAAAGTAAAAAAAAACTTCGGCATGTTAAGCGTTTAATAACGTCAAAGGAGAAAAAAATAATCCAATATTCATGTGACACACCAAACTATATATTTTGGAGCCTCTTAAGGCGTTGACAACACCTAATATTTCTCTCGCTCGCACGATTCGACATTTTGAAAGATATAAAATCACAAATTCCAATTTTGAAAAATCGCAAACAACCATTTTGTGTGCAATCACATTGCGCATAGTTTGGTAAAAATTTCATTTGGTTTGATGCAAGTTTTCCTACTCAAAAGTTTGCTTGAGTACGAAAACTAGAAAAGCAAACTTTTAAGTAGGAAAACTTGTATCGATCAAAATGATTTTTTTACTAAACTGTGCGCAATGTGATTGCACACAAAATGGTTGTTTGCGATTTTTCGAAAATGGGTTAAGTGATTTTATATCTTTCAACAAGTCAAAACGTGCGAGCGAGAGTCACATTAGCTGTTGTCTTCGTCTTAAAGCACAAAAGTAATCATCACATTTATAATCAGCAAATCCAAAGAACGTAGTGGGCCAACTGGATTGAAAACCACGTGGTTCAGATTTTGACGTATTTTCCATCACCTGTTTTTATATACTTGAGCGGTTCATGGTTGTGATCGACGACTGCGAACTCAATGATACCATTCTTTACCGTGACCCTTGCTTCACAACCCTTGCTTTTTTTATTAGAACACCTGTATCGAGCCCCGTTGCGAACATCGACATGCTTCGCGAAAGTATGGCCTTGATACATAAGGAGTACTGCACCCCGCTCCAGCGTGATAAACTTTGCTGAAACGTCAACATATTCGATAATCTATATGTTTTTGTTTCCTCAATAACTTTATGTTTAGTTCATACACATACATTTCCTAACATTGTTAGCAAATGTTATTATGTTAGAAATGTTTGTAAGCATTTTTTTAAGAGCAGTGTCTCCAATACTTCCACCGATACGTCTGATCGCATTGCTTGTTGTAAATTAACTATACCAACTCATTGGATTAGAAGCACTTTGCAGATCCTGCCGAAACGGGGACTAGGGAAGGAAGTAAAACAGAACTTTATAAATTTATTTTTTACTTTTATCTGTGGTACAACGAATCATTTATAAATCGAGAGTGGAATTTTACACTGCTTGTGTATCGCAGAAATATGATGCTGCAATATTGAAATACGAGAGAACTCCGGATAGGTAGATAAGGGTTATCTCCGTCCAGTACCTCAGCGCTGGAACATAAGTAGTGTATGACTTTGTTACTGAATACACAAATCCGCGTGATATTAGCAATATGAGCATATATTATACGTATCATAAAATCCAACGCCCTACGAATCTCCATCGCTCAACAAAAGATACACTTTCGATAATTTGATTATTTGAGTGCCAATCGTTTGACTCTGATATATCTACCATTACCGCCACTGATATTCTTGTCAGGTGCATGCGTGTGTTTGCTGGCAGCTTCATATATTATAGTGTCTTTCCGGTCTAGGTGTAAAAGTGCTTTGCAAGCTTTGCTTCGTCGTTTGGTACAGATAAAGCGGGAGCCACCATCCAGTGTTTTGCTGAGAATTTCAAAGGTATGCTTTTGGTATACTAGGAGCAGGTCTTCGGCCTTCCGGGTGATATAGTAAACTGAAATGATAATCCTACTAACATTATAAATGCGAAAGTTTGTAAGTATATGGATGGATGGATGTTTGTTACTCTAAAACTCCAGAACGGCTGAACGGATCATGGTGAAAATTGGCACAGAGATATATTATAGTCTGGAATAACACATGCTACTTTTTATCCCGTGGGAATACCGGGATTTGAAACTACGCGGGTGAAACCGTGGGGCGCTGCTTGTATTTAATACATAGACGTCCTTTAAAAATATCTGGCAATCAACTACAAGTAGGTATAATTATGTAAATAAATGTGAAAATAAACCTCTCGATGTTCCAAGAAGAATAGGTACCAAGAGATAATTATGTCATTCGTTATCTCGTACCCTGTTATCGTATTGTCAGATAACCCATCAAATATTCTTTTCCTTTTGCGCATTAGCAAATGAAGTACGCCGTAAAAAAAATGAAGTACTTAATCTATTTATTTAAAAAAATTACAAAAAATAACTCATGCGTTTTAACAATTGAAATTCGATAGGTAAACTTTTTTATGGACGCTGGCTTTGTGGCCCGAGCCGTAGACGGATTCTGATCCGTTTCTGCAAACGTCTTTTATATTTATTTTGTTCAACGGTTGATTTCATTAGGTACCTACAATCTGTAATGGTGGTAAGTATTGATTGTGTTATTTTTTATATAATCTTAGACCTTACTTTATAAAACAGACAAATCATTTTTACTCAAGATTAGCTCTTTTCAGCTATAAGGAATTATAGTTTGTAGAAGAAACCGCTGACGGATTTGAAGTATTTCGTCGGCGGGTGGTTGTGGTCGGTGACAGCTCGTATGATGACGTTTTGAGCATTGACGTGCGCGAAAGCGGGACAGCCCCGACTGAAAGCGTTGGAACACATGAAGCGGGAGCCACCTTTGCGAATAGGGCCGTTTCTGCTGAAGGTATAGCCTTGTAAGACAAGTAGTCGTGTGCCGTTACCGAGCATTATGTATTCAGCTGTAACATGAAAGTTCATGAAGGATGATTTGATTTAAATTTAAAAATCGCGTGACACGATGTTCTCGAACAACACAAGAAAGTTAGAATGCGGGTTTTAAAATACTATTTATTTTAAAAATAAGTCAAAGTTCAAAACAAATCAGTCACGTCCAACAAGTCTGATTCGAAGCATATGGAATATTTTTTTACTTTAGGTACATATCACTTTAAGCAATACTTTTTAATAGCGGTTAACACCAAAGGGCATTTCTAGCACGGAACCCATGGAACAGAGAAATAAAAAAACTCATGTAGTATCAAAAGATTTTGTAATGGTATCCATTTACGGTTGTGTAATTAGCAGAAGGCAAATGGTTGTGTTCGTTTGCAATTTTCAAAATAAAACCAGCGTCTGAAACGTGGGCATACGCTTTACATTTAGTTTTTTGATAAGACGTACAAAGGTAGCGTCGGCCAAAACCTCCCCTAAATTTGATAACTCCTCGTTTATTGTACGTGTATTTATCAATCATCAGGAGCTTTGCTCCTGTATGCAGAGTTATAAACTGAGCTGAAAACCGAAATGCAACTTGTCACTAATGGCACACTTATCTTAGTAGTCATAAAAATTGGATCCGCACCGAGGAAGCACGTTTTTGTGATGAACCTGTTTGTACTTTGTCTTGGTAATATTGTATAATAAGTATGTTATATTTACAAAAAAAAGTATATAAGTATAAATAAATAAATAATAAATAAATAATGCTGGACAATCCACACAGCACTATCTAGCCCCAAAGTAAGCTATTCAAAGCTTGTGTTATGGGTACTAGATAACTGATATATTTAATACATTATATACTTAAATAGATAGATATTTTTTTTTATACATAGAAAACACCCAGACCATCAATCACCTATCTGGTTTCCAATATTACAAGCTGTGCTTAGTTTGGGACTAGATAGTGCTGTGTGGAATCAATATAATTTTTATTAATTCATTTAAAGAATATAAGTTACAGGTTACAATAACATCCTCAAAGAACTCGATAGTATTATACCAAAATCTGAGGAGGTTGTCTATCGTCCTGGATATTACAGTAATATCTTTTTTTTTGCGACGCTAGATGGTGCTGTATGAAATGTAAGCCAATATTTATTAAAAAAAACGAATTCTCATGCTTAACGCGTTAATTTAAAAGACATAGTTTAGTTTAAGTAAATCCGTGTACCGGTCACATTTTAACATATCCATCCTCAGTCTTTAAATATTTACATGGGCCATGATTATGATCGTAAGCAGTTTTTATTATAAATCCGTTGTTTAACACATGTGCATACGCTTTGCATCGACTTCTAAAATTGCGCGAGCACACGTACCGAACACAGTTGCCGTTTTTAATATCACTTTGTTTTTTATACGTGTATTTTCCAATCAAAAGCAGCTTTGCACCGCCGGTTAGCGTGATGAACTGTGCTGAAACAAGACTTCAACATTTATTTAGTATTCCAATATTAACACATAGGCGGCGAAGCGGACAAAAAATAGCTGGTACATCACCATCAGCCAGGAGAAGTCCACTGCCGGACAAAGGCCTCCCGTATTTATATCCAGGAAGAACGATTCCGAGCCATCCGTCCACCAGCCGCGGTCCTCACAATGTCATCGGTAGATCGACGAAATAACTGATTGATCAAGGTCAATTTCTGGTTTTTCTTCTTCTGGTCATACCTGTGTACCAGTGCTAGGTCGTCGTCTCGACACGGAGTATGCAAATCCTGTTCCGCTAACGCAATAGTAAAATATTGGTACCAATTCTGTTGTTTAATTTTCCTAACTTAAGGCGTTGACAACACCTAATATTTCTCTCGCTCGCACGATTCGACATTTTGAAAGATATAAAATCACAAATTCCAATTTGAAAAATCGCAATCAACCATTTTGTGTGCAATCACATTGCGCAAAGTGATTGCACACAAAATGGTTGTTTGCGATTTTTCGAAAATGGGTTAAGTGATTTTATATCTTTCAACAAGTCAAAACGTGCGAGCGAGAGTCACATTAGCTCTTGTCTTCGTCTTAACCTAATTTGACAGCACTAAAAATATTGCCATCCCTTTCTAAAAGACCGCAACGACAAGGACGGCTATAATTTTAGAGCTGTCAAATTAGGTTAGTTTAGGTTAATGCAACAACAGAATCGACACCATTATCTACCTAGATTGGGGTATTTATCGGCGAAAACGAAACACAATATGCGTGTGGTGCCCCGTTGCAGTCTGTACCACACGTGCATGATCCATCCTGCCCCAATACCTGCACAATGAAAGACCTTAGGACCTGCACGGATAATGCGGTAGACATGGCCACCAACTGGTCAAAGTTACGGTAGTAAAAAAAATGTTTTTAATTTTCAATCTTCTATTTCCCTTTGTTATTTTATTTTGTTATTGTGCTGTAAGTTCTTATCTTTGTTTATGAAATAAAACATTTTTAATTCTATTTTTTCTATAATTGTCCGCGGGGATATCTTAAGTAGCTCTAGCAGTAAATTAAGTAGAAAACATGGTCAATGGTCGCATGAAGTTACTAGTTATTTTGAGCTGTCAACCATGCGTTCCGCCACGAGATCTCTGATTGACGAGCAAATTTAACTAACTCTTAGAAGCAGATACCCTTCAATCTACCCTACAAACATTTGCAGTCAAACCTATCGTTGACAGCATAACGATATAGATACCGTTAACTTCGAAAATGCCAAAGGGCAGGTACCTACTTGAAGTTTTCAAGTAAGTTAAGTAAAGTAAAGATAAGTAAAAAAAAAGAAGAAAATCATTAGGTACATGTATTTGCCATACAGAACGGAAAGCTATAGTACACAAAAATCAAAATGATCTTTATTCAGTACAACCACAGGGATCACTTTGAAGCGTCTTATATAATAGGTGAATCTACCGCCATTTCGTCGCGACCAAAGCCTTGAAGAACTGGCAAGAAACTAAACTAGGTTCCTAGCAATAAGCAGAGTAGGTACAAAGTAAAAAGCATACAAACAAATAGATCAGTATCAGTAATTGAGAAGTTAGTTCGTTCCCTCATAACCGAGTAGAAATTGGGTCCTAGAGTCCCACCCCGAGTGGAGTAGGTTATCAAAAAAAAACCCCCGCACTAAATAGGATAGGTAACTTATCTACCTTGCCAAACTTTAAAAAGTTAAACTCTAATATGGCATCCACTTGTCGTCGGTATGTATATAGTTGGCGAGTGGTTATGTTCGTTTTGAGTTTTCATAATAAATCCATCATCGGAAACATGTGCATACGCTTTGCATTTAGTTTTGTCGTACGACGAACAAGCATAGCGACGACCCATCCCGTTTTTAACTTTTACTATTCCTTGTTTTTTGTACGGGTATTTGTCAATCACAAGTAGCTGCGCTCCTGAATGTATAGTGATAAACTCAGCTGAAATACGAAATTGAATTTTTAATATAGGTATATAGCGCTCGAAAGAAGCCAGGCGCACATAAAATCCTTTCATCACACTGTTTCAAAAGAAACTAGTGCCACGACAAAAAGAAGAACACACAATATACACACAAATAAATTATATATTTGTGTGGACAAAACAAGTTTTGTAAGACAAAACAAGGCCTTGCTCGGTATAATGTCTCAAATAGTTTAGTATATTAGTTTAGTTGACTTGTACTCATCTATTTATATTTATTTATATTTAAAGTCACAAAAATACTGCTCTTAAACATTTTCAAACAGTCTTGAAAAAGGAAGATTTATACTAAGCACCAACTATTCTGGGGGCTCATATCGTGTCTTGGGATTACACATACAGCGTCTGCTAGCAGTTTCTTAACAAAAATGGTGTATAGTTTTTTTACTGAAATGCTTATTTGCAAAATTTTAAAATTATTATAATTATTACGTATTGTTTCTTTCAATTCTTGTGAAGTGCAAGTCCAAGCTATAGTCTTTCATATGATATATCTATCTTTGTACGACGAGTTCCTATCTGTACATTTCTTGTATTAAGTTGTAGATTTGCTTGAATTCCAGAAATCACGTAGTAAGCACGTAGTAAAAACATACAAACAAATAAATCAGTACCTGGGATAGCTAGTTAGGTACCTACATAACCTAACAGAAACTGTACTTATACAGTACGGAAAGCAATATTACACATGAGAGCCAGAGTTGGTAAGTTTAAAGTAAAGAATAAAGTAAAAATCTAAAGGTATTTATTCAATAACATCACTTTGAAACGTCTTAAAACTAGATTATTATTATTATTATGAGCCTGCAGTGTGTCCAGTGGGACACACTGCAGGGCAAAGGCCTCCCTTCCTTTTTTCCTTAAAACTAGATTAATCTAGATGAATTTGTTTGCTTAACAAGCCACGTAAACAAATTCTAGAAGAACAGGCAACAAACCTACGGCTTGATTCCTGTGTGTATGTATATTAGTAATAAAAAGCCTCACAGAAACAAGGTCAACTTGATGCCTAAAGCAAGTACAGGTTTCTAATACGTGTTTAAGCAACAATGCTGATTCAGGGCCTGTGGCAGGGTAGAAATCTTGCCAAACTTTAAATGGTTAAACTCTAATATGGCGTCCGCTTGAAGTCGGCAAGTATCTGGTTGGCGCGTGGTTATGCTCGTTTTTAGTTTTCACAATATACCCATCACTCGAAACATGAGCATACACTTTGCATTTATGGGACGAACAAACATAGCGACGACCTATCCCATTTTTAACTTTGACCGTTGCTTGTTTCTTGAACGGGTAATTGTCAATCAAAATAAGCTGTACTCCAGAATGCAGAGTGATAAACTGAGCTGAAATACGAAATTTAAATTGTAATAGAAAATAGCGCAGATACACATAATTAAATTATATGTTTGCCCAAAACACGTGGTTAATGCCTAATCTTATCTTTGCTTATCTTTGCTAGTATATCGTCTCAAACAGCTTAGTGCCGCTTAGTTTAGTTCTGCTATTACAACTTGTATAGTGCGCGTCAACCAAAAATAACGCTGGAAAACAGTGGAGGGATGTGTTTGCGCATACAAAATATTCGCGCCATCACCCTCGTTCCGGCGTTCTTTTTGCATGACGCGCACTATACTAGCTCATCTATTGCTACTTTAGGTTACAAATATAATGTTCTTGAGAATGTTGCTCAAATAATCTTGAAAAAGAAAGTTGTATAGGTACTAAGCACCAAAACTCATCTGAGGGGCTGTATATCGAGCCCTGGGATTACACATACAGCGTCTGTTAGCAGTTATTTGGCCGCTAGATGATGAATTGTCAAATAAAAACAAATAATTATAAAGAACATGGTACCTCAGGTGTTTTAAAAAAGTATGTTATCAAGTTATAGGAAAGGTAGTTTCTTCGAAATGATATTACAAGTATGAAAAAAAAAACAAATGTTGATAGCAGAGCGATAATAGATATCATTAATGACGAAAAACGGCAACTCGATAGATTGAAAGTATCAAGTAGATTAAAATGAAAGAAAGAAATAAAATACATTTATTTGTCACACAGAACGGAAATCATTAATAGGTAGGTACACATATGCAAAATACGTACGTACTCGTACATAGTAAAAACATACAAACAAATAATAAGTCAATACCTGAGTAGCTAGTTAGATTAGGTTACCTACATAACCTGACAGAAACTGGGTCCTAGCCTGTCCCATATCCCACGCGGAGTTTTCAGGCGTTGACTACACCTAACGTACCTCTCGCTCGCACGATTCGACATTTTGAAAGATATAAAAATCGCAAGCAACCATTTTGTGTGCAATCATCACATTGCACACAGTTTGGTAAAAATGTCATTCTGATCGATGCAGTTTTCCTACTCAAAAACTAGCTTATCTACGAAAACTAGAAAAGTAAACTTTTATGTAGAAAAACGATCAAAATGATTTTTTTACTAAACTGTGCGCAATGTGATTGCACACAAAACGGTAGATTACAATTTTTGAAAATGGGTTCAGTGGTTTTATATCCTTCAACAAATCAAAGCGTGCGAGCGAGTCACATTCGCTCTTGTCTTCACCTTAGTTTATCAAGACGGTACAGCCCCAACTCGACTTTTGCTGCCAAAAAAGTATATTTTGTCCAACTTTAGAAGGTTAAACTCTAATATAGTATCCACTTGCGGTTGCTACGTATCTAGGTGGCGAGTGGTTGTGCTTGATTTGAGTTTTCACAATAATCCCATCAATGGAAACATGTGCATACGCTTTGCATTTAGTTTTTTCATAAGACGAGCAAGCATAGCGGCGACCCATCCCATTTTTTATTTTGACTATGCCTCGTTTTTTGTAAGTGTATTTGTCAATCAAAAGCAGCTGTGCTCCTGAATGCAGAGTGATAAACTCAGCTGAAATACGGAATTCAGCTCTTATTAAACAATAACGCATACAAAAAAAATTGGCCAAGATAGCTAAAGCTCAGTATGGTCTTCGCTGGTACAGCGTCTCAAATATCTGTGCACCTTAGTTTAATTCTGCTATAGGCCCAGAACACATGTATTACTATTTTTCTGGTAAATAATATTCTAGCATTTATTATAGGCATAGTTACAGTCACAAATATTTCTCTTAAATATCTATAATAATTCTAAAACAGGAAGATATTATATACTAAGCACCAAAAGTAATCTGAGGGGCTGTATATCGAGCTTGAATAGTCCCCTTGGTCGATTTAGAGCATCAGTTACAAGCTTTCACGACTTTGGTTTCGGTGTTTGTTAAAATACCACCGAAATTACATAACACAACTCAAAATAACACTTGAAAAACAATTAAAATTAAAATGCTATATTGCTTTGCAAAATGTCAGAAAACTAATCCTACATAGTTATTTGACAAACAGAACGGAAAGCTATAAATAACCAAAGTTGGTAAGTAAATAGTAACATACGAACAAATAAAGTCAAAATCAAAAGGTATTTTCCAATAAAATGTAGGTTACCTATTACCTACTAATATAATGCAGACGAAAGGGGAGGAACCTTAAACCTTTCTAAACTCACAGAAACAGGGTCCCATTCCGTGCAGAGTTTTATTAAAAAAAGGCCCTGACTCAGTTTTGCTGCCCAAGAAAGTATTGTTTCTTTCTTCCTGACTCAGTTTGCAACTTTAATATGGCATCCACTTGTCGTCGGTACGTATATAGTTGGCGAGTGGTTATGTTCGTTTTGAGTTTTCATAATAAATCCATCATCGGAAACATGTGCATACGCTTTGCATTTAGTTTTGCCATACGACGAACAAACATAGCGACGACCCATCCCGTTTTTAACTTTGACAATTCCTGCTTTTTTGTACGAGTATTTGTCAAACAAAAGTAGCTGTGTTCCCGAATGCAGAGTGATAAACTTAGCTGAAATACGAAATTCAGCTCTTAATATTACTTATATAAATATAATTAACATGTTTTTAAATGTGCATTTTGACATATATTAATTATTTTTATAGTTATTTATGTCGCAAAAATACTAACATCCTCAAATAATCTTGAACAAGGAAACTAATAACTAAACAGCAGCTGTTTTTATCGCTAAATGGTGGTGTGTGAAATAAAATCAAATAGTTCTATTGAACGCAGTATTTAATACTATAGCAGTAGTAACTCCGCATAAAAGAGCCTAACCTCCAGATTCTGAAAGCTCGATCAACACTAATCGGCTGTCAAGT
This sequence comes from Plemyria rubiginata, assembly GCA_963576535.1. NCBI lineage: Eukaryota > Metazoa > Arthropoda > Insecta > Lepidoptera > Geometridae > Plemyria > Plemyria rubiginata. Next base: position 2,474,976 of record OY754914.1, on the reverse strand, counting down.
CACATGCTATTTCAGCTAAGTGACTTGACAGCCGATTAGTATAGATCGCGCTTTCAGAAACCTGGGGATAGTCAGTAAAATTTTAAAATATTTAGGATCAGTTATCCAATATATATACGGGGCGTGGTTATGTCTGTTTACCATTTTCTTAATAAACCCGTCCTTCGACACGTAAGCGAACGCTTTGCATTTAGTTCTGAAGCTGCGCGAGCACAAATACCGAAAACTGTCGCAGAATTTAACAGCATTTTGTTTTTTATATATATACGCTGCCTTGAGTGTCTTTTCCAATTTAATGAGGTGTAGGTCACAGATTATCGTAGGTGATCACCTACGATAATGTAGCCTACACCCATGTGTAGCACATGGGCTCCGCCGTATCTAATATTCTCTTTTCTCTGCTTCTTAATGACCTTCCGGAATCTGTAAGCACCGCGGAGGTACTGATGTACGCCGACGAAGTGACTGCAGTAGCGTCTGCCGCTTCATTGGACTGTTTAGAGCAGAAGCTGAACCTTACTGCCTCCCGCCTAGCGGGGTGGTTTCAGGATTTAGTGCTAAGCTTAACAAAGTCGCTGTTCAATCGTATTCTCTTCTCAGGACGCCCGTGTAGGCGGCTAATGGTCCTCGCGGGAAGTACTAAATAAAACAAGTGGAGAAGGTGAAGACAAGAGCTAATGTGACACTCGCTCGCACGTTTTGACTTGTAGAAGGATATAATAACACTGAACCCATTTTCGAAAAATCGCTAAATACTATTTTGTGTGCAATCACATTGCGCACAGTTTAGTAAAAAAATCATTTTGATCGATACATGTTTTCCTACTTAAAAGTTTACTTTTATAGTTTTCGTACTTAAGCAAACTTTTGAGTAGGAAAACTTGCATCGATCATAATGAAATTTTTACCAAACTGTGTGCAATGTGATTGCACACAAAATAGTAGTTTGCGATTTTTCGAAAATGGGTTCAGTTATTTTATATCCTTCTACAAAAAATAGTTTCTTGCGATTTTTTTTTTAATTATGCTTAGTGATTTTATATCTTTCAAAATATCGAATCGTGCGAGCGAGAGGTACATTAGGTGTAGAATCACGTCATCAAATGAATGAATGCTGGTGCACACTAGTGCACTGCATGCGCCGCGGTGTGACTGCACCTGCATCATCGTACAGTACAGACATTACCACGTCTGTCAGCGTTATGCTGAGTATACTTCCTGAACCTTCTAAAATTATCTATCACATCAATTTTGTTAAAGTTTCCAAAAACGCTTTCTAATATAAAATCCTCCTGGAACCTGTACATATTCGATTGGTGGGTGATTATGCTCGTGTGTTTGTGATATTATGATGTCATCATTCGAAACGTGGGCGTAGGCCCTGCAGTTCATTGACTCGTAGCTTTTGCAGGTGTAACGGTGACCATCACAGCGTCCCCCCGATGTGAGTTTCTTTCGTCTGTAGTAGGTGTAGCCATCTAACATAAGCAACCTCGCTCCGCTAGATAGTATGATATATTGAGCTAAAATTACAAATAATAATGTAGTGGTAAATAGTTTAGTATCTCCTTTGATACACACGTTTACGAAATCCTAAGCGAGGGCGTATTAAGTACAATACATTAGGCACAGTCTGCAATAGACTTTATATTACTATTGTAACTTTCATGGCAGTATCGCATTGCAACAAACATGCACTCAAGGATCATGAAAATAGTTGATAAGTTCACTTATTTATTTGGTTATTTAGTGAAAGTTACGAATTATTTACATAATAATGCAGTCAACTGTACATTCAGCAAATGCCCACTTTTGCACTTTGTTGGTACATGGTACACAAACTGACCAGGAAAAGGGTTATAAAACGATGTTTTTAATTTATAATGATTAACTTAGCCAACAATAACTGTAGTATCTCTATATTTTATTGTAAATTAAAAGGTGCTTAGGAATTATTAAATTATGATAGAACCTCTTTACAAATATTTCATACATCATAATTCTTGAAAAGGCCTTTGTCTTTTTCAAAGGATAAGGAATATATACACAGTTGGCTAGATGTTTCACAATTATTTATTTGTATATTATAGTAGCGCCCCGCGATTTCACCCGCGGAGTTTTAAATCCCGTTATTATGTGAATTCTTGATATATCGAGTAGGCTGATGATTATGTTCGCCGGCAGTTTTAATAATGAAATGGTCAGTAGATACATGCGCGTACGCCTTGCATTTCTTACTATACCGGCTGGAACACACGTACCGGTAGCCATTCCGACCTTTGTTTTTAATAAATCTTTGCTTATAGTATGTTGAAGTACCGATAGTAAGCAATTTCGCTCCACTGCCTAGAGTTATGTATTGAGCTGTAAGATAAAAATGGCGGATTTTTTTAATTTTTTTTTTTAATCAAAAGAAGGATAAATAGGGTGTATTGGTGTTTTCTCTGTTCAGTGGTATCGCTTGAAGTGTCAAGTGTCTTGACAGACAAACAGACAACAGACAGACGGACAACAAAATGATCCAATAAGGGTTACGTGTTTTCCTTTTGAGGAACGGAACCGTAAAAACAACCAGGCTATTGACTGTCATCCGTAGACACAGTAGGTAGACAGACCTTCAGATTCTTTCATACAAGCGGTTTTCAATCAGATGTATGTCTAGCGTCTTTAAAAAATACGAGTTGAAATAATCAATAAAATGATCAGAGTAACAATAATCTTTTAGAAAACTTATTTATTTTCGTATTAACAAGAAGCAAATGTTGTTCTAGTTTTCTTTCTTCCGCGCCTATCGCCCGGTATCACCCCATTATTTTGATATTTATAAAACAGGACTGTACGTAAACTTCTCTGTGTGATACCTAATTTCAAATTTCAAATTTATTTATTTATATCAGTAGCGCAAATTACATATTGCAAGATACCTAATTGTTAATTAAAAAAGTTTTGCAAACCCTCATGTCTCTCTCGTTGTTGGGTAAATAGAATGAACTGTTTGATTATCTTAAAACTATTGTACCATAGCGACGACGGAAGGAACTAAGCACAGGTTTAACACAAGAGCTTATAAACGCTCGCTGTGCCTGAGTGTTTCCGAGATTCCAATAGTTGCTGAATATTTTGGCTCGTGTTTTTGTTTTGAAAGCAGTTGAACAAGAAAATCGGCAGACATCCGTGCATGGTGGACCGAGTGTTTTGATTCTCCCTGCTTTATCGTACTCTACAACACCACCATATTTACGTCCATGAATCTCGTTTTCACTGTCAGAAGTATGCTCGATTGAGCGATCATTTCCAAAAACTGTAACAGACGGGTTTAAATGAATTCCCGAGAGAAATATTTCCGCGTTAGTAAGCGTTTGTAAGTTTTAAGCACTAAGTAAGTAGATATTTACTAGTGCTTTAGAACTAACTAAGCCGTTTCCTATTTAAATACTTGTCCACCTATATGCCAGTGCTCTTAAACGGTGAAGGAAAACATCGTGAGGAAACCAGTTAGTATTCTAACAGCGGCGATGGGCTTTGCAACCTGTCACGTATGGAATACTAACTACTGCAAAATGTGGGTATGTGCCAAATGTAATGTTTGGACGTACCTCTGACTACCCTCCTTAGACATCCTCAAAGAATCTTGAATTAGTACCTACTTGGTACTGGGAGATCTGAAGGGATATCTACCGTGCCTGGGGATCAAAGTCGTGAAGCTGTTTCTGTTTCAGTTTTTTTTTCCACCTATTAATTTGAATTTGATGTTCTATTGTTGTACTAATTGGCGCGCAAACGGTTTGCTATAGAGCTGTTAGTTTGTAGTTTCATTGTAATAAATAAATAAATAAGATGATTTAATAAAAATCATAGTTCGTAAACTCTTACATGTGAAGAAATATACAATGATTGTATAGTATTTAATAAGAAAAAAGAACGGTCAGTGCTCTATTAAATGTATGAATAATAGTAGTTTATGAAACTGTTGCATAATGAGGGGTATTAAAACTCGAGGGGGTGTTTAAAAACCGAGCCGTAGGCGAGGTATTTTAATAGTATCCCACGAGAGTTTTAATACCTAGTTATGTGCAGTTTCATACACTACTTTATCTACTCTCATACATTAGTGTTCAACCTAATAAATAAAATATCAAAGTTAGTAAGAAATCCAGTTGACTGAAACAAAACGTATCAATTGGCGCCAAACCAACCGTATAACAGCGCATGCGCGCGCTGCGCCGCCGCCGCCGCGCCGCGCCGTCGCCACAGACTATCAAACTCTTTCAGCCTTATTATAAACAAATCAAACCTGGGTTTAAATCTAGCTCAAGCCACGTTTTCTTATTATAAACAACTTAAACCTGGTTTATCTCATAAATTTAGGATCATCTAAGGTTTATCATTTTCGTATTACAAAAGACACTTTAATCGAAGACTACATAGTACCTGAGATAGTCCATGATTCATCATCACAGAACATAATCATTCAACAAATATCCACAGACTATAACAAATTATGGCAATCAATCGTTCATTCATTTTGGAATCACCAACTTATCTGAGCCGGTCTGAAGTTAGCCACTTGTGCATAAATGGCCAATAGTTAATCGAGAATTCTCTAAACAGCTAACTTCAGACCGGCTTAGATAAGTTGGTATAACTGTCCTCTCTTGCCGCAGGCTAAAGTCATATGCGCATACTACCTCGTCTTTCGTTGTAGTTTTAAGAAAGAAGTCTATCGAATGACGGACAGACAGTGCTTTGCTTATATCCAGGCATAAATAAAATAATAATTGATCCTAGGACAGGTGCCAAATGTGACATATAACAACTTTCACTGTACCTACACCTTCATTTACTATAGTTTTATTTAAGGGGTATAAAGCATGTTAAGTGACAGTCGAGTATAAGGGTTAATAATTATACCTACCATTTTAACGAATCAATTTTTAGTTTCTCTTCTTGACTCAGATCTCCGCCTTTTTGTTTTAAATCTCGTTATCAACTTGATATTGACAAATTCGTGGCAACCCATGCGTTTTGACATTTCAAATTTAGATCGGAGTCTAGAGTTTGAAATGTATGTTGGATAATGCAGTGCTACAAGTTGTTTTATTGAATAAACTTATGTGGGAGACCAAATAAAATTTGGCAAAATGAGATTTTTATTAGTTAGACCATACTTAAACTAGGGGTCGTTCGGGTTTATCTTTAAACCGTGGTTTAGGGGATAAACTCCGTTTTATAATAACGTCTGATCTAAGTCTTTGATTTTTCTATAGAGCAGGGACCAACTTCGGTATCAAAGTTAGACCACGGACCAGTGGCTTAAGCCTAGTCTAACTCACATTTTTATAATAAGACGGTTTGGCTATACGGTTTCAAGACCCTTGCCTTGTATCGTTATGGTAAAAAAGTTATTTTATACAACTATCTTTGTATGAGGAGCTGTATCATAATTAAATTTTTTAATTTGGTTACGGTATTGCGTTTATAAAGTATATCAATATGAATTCGTTTTGACGTTTATAATTCGAATTTTATGGCATAAGAGTAGATAAATAAAATTACAATAACTTATTATACCTATATTGAAGTGCTATGATTTAATAGATATTATAAAATCGCATTAGTATTGTTGTGCACCACCAATTATTTTCCGTTTATAGATTATGTGGGTGTATAATTATAACAATTATCTACATTTAGACTTATATTATGAATTTCAGTGATAAGAGTGAGGAACAGGAACATGTGATTAGAGATAAATATGGAGTGAAAGAAGACGTAGTGATGAGGATAAAGAAAGGTATGTTAAGATGGATGAAAGGAGATTAACAAAACAGGTGCATCAGGCGAGTGTGTATGGGACTGTTGGGAGGGAAAGACTACGGCGAACGTATCTGGACCAGATAACAGACATTTTAGAAATAGGCCAGGTCAAGACCGAAGACCATGTGTGAAGAATGAGTGAATGAAGCGACAGAATCACAGATGTATGTAAGGATCGTAGCGAGTGGCAAACCGTGGTATCTGTCTACCCCTATGAAAAAAATAGGCGTGATTTTATGTATGTATGTAGACTTATTATATAACTATATATATAAATAACAAGTAAGTAGGTAAGAAAATTTGTTTTAACTAAAGTGCTAATGTTCATTAGTATAGCAGGGCAGACAATAATGAGTCCTACACGCTGGACATAGAGTGGTTACTTTCTTGACGTTTTTCTGAGCATATTTGGTGCCAAATTCTCTTACGTTTGCTACGTAGCAACTGTGGCATCTGCACCTTCTGCGTCGACCATTTTTCATCTTTTCTGAAGGTATCAGGGCATGTTGCTCTAAGACGTCTAAAATCATATGTAGTTATGTATTAATCAATAACGTATAAATAATGTATATTTTTAACCCACATTGAATTTAAATTAGGGCGAAGACAAAAACAGGAGTAGTATACATATTAATGATCATTTTATTATTTAATGCGATTCTCATAATAACAAGAACATCTACATCGAAAATACGAGAAATGCAAAACAGAAAGAAACCTCTATAAAAAAGGTTTTTGGATAGCCGGAAATATTTCTCGAGATTAACAACACCTAGTTTAATCTGATTCGGTATTTAATTTCCTGATTCTTTTTCTAGTATACGTGAAATAATTTTCTAACCCACATGATTGGTCCAAGTTTTCGAAAGCAGACCTGATAGTTTTTTCGGAAATGTCCAACGTGTTGATAAGGAATTTCTTACATACACGAACTTTATGGCCGTTTATAGTAAAATGAAAAGATTGCCTTTCCACATTCTTAGGCAACTGAAACTTAATTGGGATGATCGTACTACACGATCTGATGTACGCGTGTTGCTTGTTTATGCTGTCTAACTTCCAGTAATTATTGAAGAGCTCTTTTCGTTTCTCTTCGATAATACGCTCTGGGCATTGCAAATTGCATAGTTTGAAATCCTTGAAAGGTTTCTTCTTCATGCTTCGTTTTTTCTTAAGCCTCATCTGTTTCCGGCGTTCGTTTCTAAATGTATTAATTGACTGAATGCTGTCGCTCGATGAGCCTGAATTCAGATCAGTATAATCGATGTGCAGATCTGAGTAGTTAAGCCTTTTAATTAAGTTATTTTTTATACCTGTAAGCCAAACAATTACAATTTTATTAGACAACATTATAAACTCTCGAGTTTCTTAGTTTATAAAATTATGTTGAGTAATGAGGCATGATCAAATTGTGTGTTAAAAAACCCAAACCTAGAGAGTGATATACCTAGCACCTAATTAAAAGAAAAAAGGAAAACAACCTATTGACCATTGCTATTTCTGCTTTTAATTAAAATTAGAGATAGCAAATGACTTGAGAGCCGATTAGTGTTGATCGAGCTTTCAGAAACCGAGGGAGACGATTTTTTAAAGTTTATATTGTATAGGTACTACGTGTGCACACGACTTCGCCCGGCATCGGGCCGATTTCTGGAATTTGCTTTTTCAAATTGGTATGTAAATAAATACATATTATATAATAATAATTTATCTAGGTACATAAAAAATATATTTTTAAATTGTTGAGACATTATTCTCTCCCATTGAACTTCGTGAAATAGAAGCTACGAGTATACCAAGGAGTGTCCAGACTGCAAGCTATCACTATGCTTATGCAGACAGACATTCGCATTCATAAATTGGTATGTATTATTTTCTTCTGGCCCTTCCTCTTAGGTCTTTTTCTACAACGCCCGTGTTGTCCGTCTTCGTTAGGACAGTTGTTATCACCCTATCATTAATGTCTAAAGTAGCAGTGAAGAAACTTTTACAAACCCGATGTTTATTATTATCGACAGTAAAATAAAATGCCTGGTTTAGTCGTCTCCTATTACTCCCTGAGTACTGATATTTAGGTTTTATATCTGCCATACATGGTACACGATCGCCAGCAATGGAAACGCATGGAGGAGGCCTTCATCCACTTTTGGGTGCCCAAATGAAATAATATACCTAATAATATAAATCATAATAATATAATTAATATAGAAATAATAAGTGAGAATAATTTGATATAATATGTAATTAATTTGGAAATAAAGGCTTTATTATTATTATTATTTATTTATATTCATAATTTATAAGTATTTTACAATATAAAATAAATAAATAAAAAACATTATATTATAAAAAACCTAAAAACTAGAATGCCACCGACAGCGGGGCTAGGCCCAAGCTATACCGGTGGTTAGGGCTGCAGCGAGAGGAACCTCCTAACAATGCGAGCCGTGTCAAGGATCACTGCCTTCTGCATCCGACCCTTGAGCCAACCCTCTAGCGAGAGCCTCTTGAGATGTTGGTCGAGGCTCTTCGCTATAAGGCCGTTCGCCGAAACGACTATCGGGACAATGATCGTCGAATCAACATCCCACATGGCGGTTACCTCGTGGGCCAAGTCAAGGTACTTGCTGAGCTTTTCCTTCTCGGCCTTCACGAGGTTATCGTCATGCGGGATAGTGATGTCCACGAGCATTGCCCGGCGCTGAGATCGGTGGTTATTATTATTATTATTATCTGCCATACATGATCTGATGTAGGCACGCTGCAGGTCTATATTGCCGAGTTGCCAGTAATTATCGAAGATTTCTGTCCGATCTTGTTCGGTCAACCGTTCGGAGCACTTAATTCTACAATTTGAACAAGGCGCTTTGATGCTTCGGCCTGGAATTAGTTTTTTAGAATGCAGCGCAACATAGGCTAGGCCGCGGTTTCTTAGCTGTTTTGCTATGTTTCGTTTCCTTGACGGGTTGTTATTTCGACCGTCACGTCTTTTCTTTCTATTGGTGGTGGATTTTTTTACCTTATGTTTTTTGCTACTTTTCTTTGCCGGATTAGAAATTGAAAGGTTACTATTATCTTCATCAATGAATTCGCTATTTTCTTTTAAAAAATCATAATAATAACCTGTAATTATATATATTGAATCAATACCAGAAGACATTTATTTTCAAAGAAATTAATAAAAAACACTTTTTTGTCGTTAATCATGCACTATTAAACTGGATAAATGAATTAGTCGCTTAGTCAATTGCGTCAGCCTATTATGCTTTAAGGCGAGGATATCCCAGAACCTCCAACCTCCCGTGCCGCCTTAGGCGGAACGGGACGGTTTTTGAACAGCTGTAAATCTACTAAAATGTAAAGAAATACATGAAAAAAAAACGAAAACTTTAAAATTGAACATGTACTCGAGCGCTGTGTAAAGATAGAAACGTAAATAATGATAATTATCTCGATAAAAAAATCATAAAGATGACACTAAATCGATATTTCAAACATCCATTAAGAGACAGTTACTAAGAGAGTTTTTCTTGAAATCATGTCAAAGTTATATCAAAAGATAGGGATTAAAATTTAAGTACTAGCGCTGTGTAAAAAAAGATTTCATTATTATTAATCTCTGAGAAGAAAATCTAACGAAATCTAGCTGTTCAAGTTCTGCAAGTCTTGGAGGTTGGAGGTTCTGGGATATCCTCGCCTTAAGAACTCTTCGCGATGAGATTAATACTGACCAACTTAACCCGTGAGAAGGCGCGCCTAATGTTGTTACATGGATAGGCGCGCGCGAGCAAATTGCTCACACTACTTTCAATGCTCGCTACTTTAAAGTAATACTTTAAAGTGAGCACCGGTGGTCTAGTGAGAGTGACCCCGCCTTCCGATCGTAAGGTCGCGGGTTCGAATCCGGTCGTGCACCAATGGATTTTTCTATCGAAAAATTTATGTGCGCAATGCCAGTGCTCTTAAACGGTGAAGGAAAACATCGTGAGGAAACCAGTTAGTATTCTAACAGCGACGATGGGCTTGCAACCTGTCACGTATGGAATACTAACTACTGCAAAATGTGGGTATGTGCCAAATGCAATGTTTGGACGTACCTCTGACTACCCCCTTAGACATCCTCAAAGAATCTTGAATTAGTACCTACTTGGTACTGGGAGATCTGGAGGGATATCTACCGTGCCTGGGGATCAAAGTCGTGAAGCTGTTTCAGTTTTTTCAGTTTAAATGCTTATATTTCTACAATATTAGTATTTAAGGCTATAAATGGGTTCATAATTAATAAAACAACATTTATTTAATATGAAAACAAGATATTTAATTAAAACTATGAAACATAAATGCAACTTCTACTACAAATAACAAATTAAAACTAAAAGTTTTACTCTTCCATGAGATCAGGACAAGTGTGCCTCTCGAAACACATTGAACACATATACGTTACGTGCTCGGTGCAGAGTAATTTCTTGCACAAAGTGCAAGCTTTTTTTGACCGTCTATTCTTACGTCTAGGACATATCGCACAGAATCCACTTGGCCTAGGCTCTGCAGTAGTCGTAGGAATCGGCACAAATCGCTTCATTAGGAATTTGAGATCTGAAGATATAAACACAGTACAGTATGGGGTTCTTTAAAAAAGGCGTATTAAAATATTTAAAGGGTCAGCAACGCGAGTGTGACACATCTGGTGTTACAAACGTCCATAGGCTACGGTGACCGCTTCCCATCAGGTGGGCCGTATGCTTGTTTGCTACCTTGGTAGTATAAAAAAATAAAAAAAAATAAATAAACAATTTAATACAAATTGACAAAATAATACATAAGAAAAACATGATAACATTTTTTTGATACGAAAAAAAACTTACGTGGATGGGCGCGCGATGAGTAAATTGCCGCGCGACGATGCAGGGCCTCCTCAAGTGCTTCACTGCGCGGACGCAGCGGGACTGAACGGCGCGTAAGTTGCACGAAGAGAGAGGGGCTGAATAGTTAGGAAGGTACCTAGGCGCTCGGGACGCTATGAAGTCAGGATCACCAAAAACTTTTGCAATCAATTTTTGTGTGAGCAAATTGCTCATAGCGCGCCTTCTCACGGGTTAAATTAGTTTATTATGCATTGGTTTAATCCAAGATAAGGTATAGCATTCACTTCTGGGGCAATAGCTATAAGTAATTACAATATTGACAAAGCTTTTATTTTGCAAAAAAATATTAAATATATTGTGTCACACAAAGAGAGTCTGTGCAAAAAACATTTTAAGAAGTTAGGCATTTTAACCGTCCCAAGCCTATATGTTCAAGTACTCATTAGCTTCTTAGCCAAGCACCTTCACGAGTTTGAGACACTTGAAGAAAAAGCCATAGGAATAAAATAAGAAAAAATAAATTTAATCACAAACTAAACTTTATTATGTAATCATTGCACAAAATATAAAGCAGTAGACATATTTAATAAACTATTACTAGAAATAAAATCAGTTGTCCATCAGAATGTTATCCTTCAATCGAGATCTTGATCGTAGTCAGTAATTATTTTTATTTATTTTAAGAGCTTTGTCGCTTAACGTTTTAATGTACAACTTTTGAAGGTATATTTATTTTTTACAATCAAGCTTTGACATACAATCCATTGCATGTAGCCATATACTGTATAGGCTCATGGTTGTGTACAATATCACATTTCACAATTAAGTCAGAAGCAGACACCTGTGCGAACGCTTTGCACCCTTTATTTCTGTTGGAGCACTTGTATCGAAAGCCCCCATCCTTATTCTTGACGTGCTTGCTAAAAGTGTGTCCATCAATTACGAGTAGGATAGCACCGCTTAATAACTTAATATAGTGTGCTGGAATTATTCAAATTAATAAATAAATATAGGTGGACTTTACACACAGCACCTGAATACCGCGCAATCTACAGTGCCTGGGGCTAAAAGTCGTGAGCTGGTTCTGATCTTTTAACATCTGCAAGTCAGAAGGCAAAAATAATGAAGGATTAGGTTTTAAAATGTATCGGTGTATTATTTTCCCATCTTATACATAAATTCCAACAGTAAATTACACAATAAAAATCGTCCATAGACGATTATTGTGTCTTTTTAATTTGAAAAAAGACGTCCTTGGCTTTTCTTTATTTTTCAAATGTCAATCAAAGTTTCACATAAGATCCGTCTGACGCCTTTACATAGCCAACTGGTCCGTGAGTATGTACTTTTTTACAATATACTATAACACCAGATGTGTCGACCTGTGCGAAAGCCCTACACCCTCGACCATAGCTGGAGCATCGGTATCGTTGTATAGCGCCTCCGTCCTTCTTCCTTCGGTGCTTGCTATACGTGTGGCTGTCTATCACGAGTAGTGTGGCACCGCGCGATGACTTAATATAATGGGCTGAAATCATATCATTAAGACAATATATTTATTTATACAGTAATAATAATAATTATAATTAAGAGTCCGTAGTGTCTCACGTGCCAGACAAATGCCTTCCTTCCTTCTCTCCAATCTGTTCTGATGTGCGCTTTTGTAGACCAAAGGAAATTAAAAAGTAACTGTGCTTATATTATATACTATTGCAACTTTAAGAAATGGGTAGTAACAGAAAAGTTTAACCTAAAATTTAAAACCTATGCATATACTTGCCTCACTACCTATCACTATTATGGTACTTGGGTACTAAGTACTATGGTTTCTTCTTCTTGGTCATTGCACTCATGACAGTGTGGTCGTGGTCGTCATATCTTGGCAGTGGCTCGCTTGACGGTTCTTCGCCACTCCTCTCGCACCGCTGCTCTCCTGGCGCATTCGTTGAGAGGCACATCCATGGCTGCCTTGATTTGGTCCGTCCATCTCATGGGAGACTTATTATGGTTTAAGGAACCGGAAAACCAGATTTGGGATACTTTATAGATGAACTAGCGATCCGCCCGCACGCCCCTGCTTCGCACGGGTTCACATATCATGCATGTATTATACATATAAACCTTCCACTTGAATCACTCTATCTATTAAAAGAAACCACATCAAAATCCGTTGCGTAGTTTTAAAGATTTAAGCATACATAGGGACATAGGGATATAGGGACAGAGAATGCGACTTTGTTTTATACTATGTAAGTAGTGATTAAAAGAAATATTTAAAAAATGGGCTTAGCTTTAATGAATAAAAGCTGCATGTTAAGATTAAATGTTTTGTTTGTGATACTCCCGAAAGAGCGTTTCTAAAAGGTACGCCATACATACTTTAACTCTGGAAAAAGTCGCTGTATTAAATGGACGTGTACGTGTACGACCCTATGTTTCATTGTCCCCGAAGATCTAGTTTCCGTAACGAATTAGATGAAGACTCTAACGTTCACAACTCACCTCTTGTTGATTTACCTATTGATATGGTAGAAGATTTTAATATCGTTGACTTATTACATTTGTTTGATCTTGGTATCATGCGGAAATGTTTAAGAAGTTTCATTTTTCGAACAAAACTAAGAGGGTTTGAAATTGATTTTCTAAATGAAATAAAGTTAAGTATAGTAAAGTTAAATGTTTCTTTATTTAAGGGAAACATAATAGTTACGTAGACGTACATTATAAAACACAACAAGATTTATACTCTAGCCACTTTTAAGCTAGGCCCCTAACTACTATTATAATGAGCTATAGCAGCCGAGCTAGGTAGGACCTGTGTTTCGGCTTCTAATACCAATACTTCACAAATTACACTTTAAAAACAAGATGAAAAAAACAAAATTAAAAAAAAAAAAAAAAAAAAAAAAACAACAAATTTTCAACAACTTTAACAACAACATTTACTTAATTAAAATAAAAAATAACATTTGACTTTTATACAGAAAAATATACATTGTAATAAAAAACTAGGAGAAGAAGGTAGATAATTTATACTTAATTCCTATTAATTTGAAGTCTTTGGTAGGATCAAGTAAACAACCACTTACATAAATAGCCAACTGGGTGACAAGAATGGCCGCAACTTATTAAATATTTTTTTTTGTAATAGTCAACAAAAGAATAATGTGTGATATGTTAGAGTGAAAGTTTTGGTATTTATACAAAATGTACATTTAAGTAGATGTTCAGAAACGATGTAAAAAATTATTGAATTTTGGTTTTCACAAAAGAAAACATTTCGAAGGTGAAATAAAACGTTTACATTAAAAGCAAAGATTCTTATTGAAATTTTCGCAGAAGTACGTAAAACAAAGTGTACACTAAGTATTAAAACAAGTTAATTTTTATAAGTACCTAAAACTAGCGAATCACCCCGGCTTCGCAAGGGTGCACAGTGTTTTTCTCCTCAATTATTGCGTTGTTTTTAAGAGCATACATAGGGACAAATATACAGATTGTTTTATACTAATTAGTATTCCTCCAGAACATCTGAGGTTCTTTTAAAATTTTGTCTACGGGTCGCCATTTTTGTTTGGGACTATCTCCAGGAGCGTGAAAATCGCGACGAGTCCGCCCTTCTATCGTCAGGTCATCTCCACGAACGAACGATTATACTGCCAGCGTATCGTCACGACTCTTAGAAATCGACGACGCGGCGCGGCGCCTACGGCTCTTGTTACATTGGTTCCAGCGGCTCTTGATATTGGCCCCGATAGATCTCTTGTTGATAGTCCCGGAGGCGCTTCTGCTGCCGGTGGGCTAACTTCTGGTTCGCCGTTGTCATCAATAGGTATGGCATTTTTACGGTATTTTTTTGATATTTCTAATTTCACCTTCTCGGCTATGGCCCTTTTTTCGCGTGTTTTAACAATACTCCGCTAAACAATTTTTCATTTTTTTGGTTGGACCATCTCGTGTCAGCCTTCAATAAGACTTTGTAGAAGAGCTAAAATAGTGTTTCCAGGGTTTGAAATGCAAATTTCTTTTGTAACCCTTCAGTCCTAGATATGCCTGTCCATGACATTTTAGTCATCAGACTTCTAGTCATGATTTGTTCCGCCATCTGCTTTCCCAGTACTTCTCCTCTACCTTGGCCGTCCGTTCCAATAAATCTATGAAAATGATTTTTCTGCAAATAATGAAATCGGCTAAATTTAAGCTGATGTAGGTAATGTTGAAGGGTGCAAATACACACTTCAAAATAAAACAGAACCCTTAAAACATCACTCATGCGTATATCTGTCTATCTGTCCATCCGCCTGCCACACAAGACCCCTTTTATTCTGTTAGTATTTATAAGAATAATTAATATTATTTCTGTTAGTTAATAATAATAATATATACGAACCATATCATTGCCATCCAATTTTTTTATTTATTTAGGATTGACATTTGACTTTGAACACTGAACTTAAAAAAACCAATAAGGAGTAATATTATTCTAATGAGTTTCATTAAAACATGCAAGACACAGAGGTTTTCTACAAATTAGACATTGTGTGTCAATTTTTTTTGATTTTCTACGTGCATCAGCAACTGAACGACCTTCTTGTTTAAATTTTTTGTAGCAACCAGCGCACCTCTTTCTATAGATTTTGCCATTCAGCTGCCATCCGAAATTTATCAGTTTGTGGGCCTGGACCACTACGGTAGCTGGACTTCTTATCCCGGATGTAGGTGTAGATGCTGTAGATGAGGATGATACAGGTGAAGATGATGCTAACGTAATCCCACGTGACGGCCCTGGTTCTTTAATTCCCAAGAGATATCACATCACTATCACTACATAGTATAAAACAAAGTCGCTTTCTTTGTCCCTATATCCCTATGTATGCTTAGATCTTTAAAACTACGCTACGGATTGTGATGCGGTTTTTTTTAATAGATAGAGTGATTCAAGAGGAAGGTTTATATGTATAATACATGCATGATAAGTGCACCCGTGCGAAGCAGGGGCGCGCGGGCGGGTCGCTAGTTTTATTATAATTTCGTGTCCCCTCAACAGTAGTATTTTTTTTGGGATTGATGTTCTTGTAAATAAGAACAGCATTTATAACCGCTATTTTTTTACCGCAATCGCGCGGGCCGTAGGTAGGTGGGTATAATATACATAGCTCGATTACTATTATTATACATTACAGATTGTTTGCACTCGCAGAGCGTAAATTAATCACTAAAGCCTTATTGGTTATTATTACGTAGCGAAGCGAGCGACTTATCTATTGCGACGCTTTGCAAGTGTAGTGGGATGGTGATACCAACAAAAATCCTCGTAGTCTTTAAAACACGATAGTTTAAGTGCTTGATAATTTTAGGCTGGATAATTTCTACATTCTGAGCATAGGTCATATATTGTGGATTCCATACGGCGCTGCAGTACTCTAATGTACTTCTGATATATGAGAAATACAGCATCTTAAGCAACTCAGCAATTTAGTAAAAGGGCGACTAATTCTCAATCCGAAATCCAAACTTATGTAACCTCTAACAGCAATAGTATCTAAAAATGTAAGTTTCAGCGTCCATTAATACTCCAAGGTCTTTTACTGACATCAAACTGTTAGTTTAAATAGCTTGTTTACACTTAAGCTGCGTTTTATACTCAGCTCATGTCCGTGGAAACGCGAACGTCAACGCTCTCTCGCTCTCTCACGTTACCGCACGCGTTGCCTTTCGCGCATTGCCCATGTCGCTAAGTGTGTTTGAGCTAAGCATGTTTAAGCTAAGTGTAAAGTGTAAGCACTTTACACTTAGCACTTAGTGTTAAGTGTAAACACTTTACACTTGGCTCAAATGCGCAGGGACATGGGCAGCGTTTCATCCTATATACCTACTAATATTATAAACGCGAAAGTTTGTAGGTAAGTATGGATGGATGGATGTTTTTTACTCTTTCACGCCGGAACGGCTGAACGGATCTGGATGAATCTTGTCAAAAAGATTATAGTCTGAAATAACACATAGGCTACTTTTTATCCCGTGGGAATACCAGGATTTAAATCTGCGCAGGTGAAACCGCGGGGCGCAACTAGTACTTTTCATAATTTGTTTGCAAGGTTAAAGGGTAAAGTTTCTAAGGTGCACAATAAATAATTTTTATCAAATTATTAATTCATATTTTAATATGCAGTCCGTCTTCTAACTTTACATAGCTTACTGGCTCGTGATTGTGTGTATTAATACATTTTAATATAGCGCCAGAACTAGAGACCCAGACGACCGCATTACACCCTCTTCTTCTACCGCTGGAGCACTTGTATCGAAACACCCCCTTCTTGTTCTGTGCGTGTTTGCTAAACGTGTATCCGTCTACAAGAAGTAAGGTGACACCGCGCGAGAGGTTGATGTACTGTGCTGAAATGTAGACTGAAATTATGAACCACTTAGGGTAAAAATACTTTTATTTCTTATCGGTACAAATATGTAAAAATTACAGGCGTAGACCGAAAGCATATCAATCAAGTAATAACACAAATACTATAACATTATTAACTAGTGGCTCAGGGAGCTGTAGACCTCACGAGCATACTGAAAGTGAGCTATTTGAGGAATGTAATGTGCAAGTGCATTTTCCGTTTTGTGATTTTTTTGATCTTTTTGATTTTTGTTGCATCATCTTGTGTAGAATGAGGTCCTTTGTGTTTCTCTCAAATTTGATTGAAAACATCGATTGTTCGATGAGCTATCCTGTTCATCATGCTGAAGATCCTTATCAGATCTTCGCCAAACTTTTATGAGACCAACTTATAGTTACTACCTTTCAAATAAAAAAAGAATAATCGAAATCGGATCTCATTTGGTGGAGATATCCAGTATATCAAATAGCCCCCTTTTTGCCCTTTTTTTGAGGGAAGTACCCCTCCAATCAAAAATCCCCGACGACAAAAAAAATCTAATAAGTCACATAACCTGTGTACCAAGTTTCGTCCAGATCGGTTGAAAAATGCGACCTGTAGAGAACAGACAGACAGACAGACAGACATCCGAACAAACGCATTTTTGGCCAATGTGGAAACTGAGACGCTTCGCACGCTTCGCTTGCTCGGTCAATAAATAATTTTTGTATCATTTGTATCGAATATTTCTGAATATTGATTGTGTGAACACAATTAGGATTGAAATAAAACATTTATTGACATACTCGTAAGTACGGTGTTCACGTTACATGTGGTGATTTTATAAAGGTCGAGAGGACTGTTGGCATCAAGGAATTTAAATACTACGTGTTGGCATCACTATCACTACATAGTATAAAACAAAGTCGCTTTTTCCAAAATATATTTTTATGCAAAGGTTATCAAACTTTCAGGGTAGCTTTTCAGGGTACAGTCCGTTTTTTACATTTGTAGCGAATTTTGGCGTGGTTATGTACATTATTACATTTAGACACACGGCCAGAACTAGATATCTGTGCGTATGCCCTACAACCACTTCTACGTCCGCTGGAGCACCTGTATCGAAAACCTCCGTTCTTGACGGGTACGTGCTTGCCAAACGTATATCCGTCTATCTCGAGTAGAGTACCGCGTGAAAAGATGATCAAAGGTGCTGAAATAATTAATTGTGTGAATAGGTTAGAAAATGTATTGGATTGAACGAGGAAGTCCTATAAAGGGTGCGGCTGCAATATGTATGTCGCATCTTTCTGAATTTGTCTTTTCCTTGTTATGTTTGCTTATAATAAAATAGATAGAAACTATGTAATGTTTCTGAATTTTTTTAAATAGCCTTTCTGGTTCTTCGCGTGATGGTAAACGATTTTGGTAATGTAATACTTACCTAGATAATGATCACTTTTGAGCTAATGTAACCTATTTAGAGTCACTTTCTTAACCTGCTTCTCTAAAATTATTCGTAATTCGTAATAACGTAATGTCACAGATGAACTTGTTATTAAAGTTTGACACTTGAAACCCAGAATATCGCCATGGTAATGGGCTTCAAGTTAAACAATGAGCACAAACTGCATTACGAACTTAATAAAATAATAATAAAGGTGGACATTTCACCTAACCCCCAGCCTCCAACTAAGCAAAACACGAATTTGTGTTTTTGTGCCTCAGTACAATACCTAACATACAATTCCTTATTTTATTGATTGAAACTTCTTTGTTGAAACCTTTCCTCTTTTTCCGGAGAAGAAATCATTTAGGTTTGAAGACATTTATTCTCATAAAAAAAATTTTGAAGTCGACGAATTTGCTACATTTGAGTCTGTCTTCGTCGTACCTTTGTCAACGCCTGTGCATTAATAAACATACTGTTTTCCAATATTTGATACTATTTTAAAAAGAAAGAAAGAAAGAAAAAAAACATATTTATTAAAACATATTTTTTAAACATATTTTGGAAGGTTTGTTAACGAACACAGCCTGTCTCGCCGCAATTCCACATTTAATCCGGGGATTGTAACAAATCGTGCTCCACCAGGGTCTTTTCTAACCTTTCATAAGTCTGCAAGGATATCAGGATTGGAACAACTAGCTCGACCAGCAAATAAATTTTCCGGTGTTCGCAAAGATATTCCATAACGCTGTTCAAAACTCACCCACCAGTCCCAACCAGCAAAACCTTTGTCTGAGCTAAAGCAATGCTTAGGATTTTTGCATTTGCCAACGATAAGACAATTTTTCGAATTTAACGGTCTTCCAATTTTAGACATACTGTACAAATTGAGATTCGATTCCTTTATCTCTTTCTTCTTTAGCACGACGAACATTAAGTCTGAGACTAGTCCATGGAATACCGAATTCTTTGGATGCGCGATAAACAGTCATTTTTTTTTCTAATACACTTTCGACTGCTGTTCTCAGCGTCACTTCAGTGTATTTTCTATATTTTTTATTTTCTTCCAGTTTCTCCATTATATCTATAAAAAAACATTTAAAATCAGGGGTAACAAAATAGATGCTAGTTTAGTAAATTACTTACACTATTTGAAAGGAATAATTATACTGATTTTTAAGGAGTATTCTATCTAATAACAACAATGGATTTAGTATCAAGTTATTTCATTATATTCAATACACAAAGGATATAGTAACTATTTGATGCATCAACAGTTAACAATGTTTGGAAAAAATAGGGAATACGGAGTTAAAAATATCACAAAAAATATCATACTGTCCTTTACCTCACGAAAATAACTATAAACCTTATAAATAAAACAATTTAAGCACAATCATAACAAGAAATACTTAAAACATAAAATGTATTAAACAAATCGTAAAAATATTTGAAACAACGAAAGAACCTAGTTCTTGGAATGACAATCTGTAAAATAAGTATAATAACTTTATATTAGAAATATATGAGATGTGAGTAATCACTACTTTTAACATCTCGTTTTCTAAATTGAACAAATAATATAGAATATAATTTCAAATAAATAATATTTGTGGGAATTACACATGGCGCCATCTAAACCCAAACAATGGAACTGTGGAAACCTAATAACTGATAACATATTACAGTAGGTAGGTACATTTTACCAAAGAAATCACCACTGTGAATACCAAAACTGAATACACAGTTCATGAATGCAGGAGAGTTAATGAATACACAGTTTGAAGGATATGTTTCATGTTCTAGTCTAGACGACAAAGATAGACACGACTAAGGTGACACATGACGAAATAAAAATTATTTTGGTCTAGATTCATTGACATATCGTAATATTATGGTAGCTTAACTTTATTCTTTTTGAGTTTTCTTTGAATAATTGTATTATAGAAAAAAATCTAAAATGGTGCTATAAGGCTAAGAACTCACGAAGCTGTTTTCACCCGTGCCCGCCGCGGTGGACCGGAGTTTTGTGCGGTTACGCACGCACAAAAAGCCGCCGGTACAAGATGACTGCCGGTGCAGCGGGAGCCGCAAACAATCGCACACGCCGCGGGCGTAAAACGCGTCGTGAAATGTGGTTTAATTTTTTACTTAAATATCTGTATTCTACAAAGGCTGCGGGCCCGCAACCGCGGCGGGCACGGGTGAAAACCGCTTCGTGAGTTCTTAGCCTTAATCATTACCACACTATTTTTGAATTTCGTCGTGTGCGACGCCTCCTTACATAGTTAAAAGTAAACTACTAAAGGCGATAACCGACACGTATGGCGTAAAACTTATTACATATCCAAAGTCTTTTTTTGTTTTTCAATGAAATCATAAGGATCACTTCGAATTGCCGCATAAACTATGTGAATCTAACGTAGTTTTACGCGACAAAAAACAAAATGTTTCTTCTATTTATATCTCAATACAAGGTAAATACAATTCAGGTGTTTTTTAGCACAATTTATGATTATACAATAAACATAGATTGAACTGAACAGCACTTTTGTGAAACCTATACTTCGTTTTTTTTTGTTTTCATATTTTAATAATAACTCAGGTACAACTACTCTTTGGTTCCTAAACTATAACTTGACTAGCTTAAATATATTTGACAAGAATTTGTTGCTAAATTGCTTAACTACATTTTAAATGTTATATCAGTGCTTATATAAGGTGCGAGAGTATTATAAATTACCTAAGTACCTATGAGTACACACTTTACAAGAAATTAAACAAAAAAAATGAGATCATCTTTAGCAATTAATATGTAACAATTATAAATTGCAGTATTTTTTAACCTTTTCTATCATGGTACATAATTAATATTAACACGGGTATTCAATAAGTAGGTAATAAATAAGATAATATGCAATAATTACCCGTGTCATATACATTTTATACAATTATAATAACATTTTGTTATTTCATTACCTATACCACCTATAATAAGCTCGGGAATTAAAATTTGTCATGGAATGGCATAGAAATGAGTCAATTTGGTAAAACGCAGTTTATTATTAGCACGTTTTTTTAAGTCAGATTACAAAAAGATTTAAAAAAAAAATTCGTACGCGTATCCCGCACGGAGTAGGTAATGTCATCATATGAATTGTTGTTGAACCTATAAATCTTGTGATCACACAGTAATCATGACTGACTCATGATAACATACCTACTCTCACATTCATCCCTCCGGGAAGACTGCCAGGTGAATGATGTCTCACACGACTAATTAAATATCATGTCAATTCAGCGTGCATACTAACTACTGCAAAATGTGGGTATGTGCCAAATGTAATGTTTGGACGTACCTCTGACTACCCCCCTTAGACATCCTCAAAGAATCTTGAATTAGTACCTACTTGGTACTGGGAGATCTGAAGGGATATCTACCGTGCCTGGGGATCAAAGTCGTGAAGCTGTTTCAGTTTCAGCGTGCATAGTTTTTAAGTTCTTTTAGATAATAGATTTTGTCGTTTGCGATAATAAGACAAACACGCACTATTCATAATTTTTGAAGATATGAAATCGGTGAATTATATAATAAATAAACAAGTTTCGGTGAATAACATTGTGTAGGCTCAGAGAACATTTATTCTAAAGCCGGATCCGCAGCGCCAATTTTCTAACAAAACATGTTACATAACATGTTAAGCATAACATGTTTTTAAAACAGCCCGTCTGGTGTGTTCTGTTTTGTTTATTGTTTTTGTTTCATTCCAATTCATTTCAAAAATGAGTTCCGACGAAGAGGACGTAGAAGCTTACACATATATAACATAAAATGTGACGCTTCCCCTCCCCGCAGGCGAACGCGGGTGATGTTATCCATTTGTCTCGGCAAACATGTTTTTGTGTTTTTGCTAACAAAACTGTTAAGCCACGCCCCTATTTTGTTTTGTAAACATGTTAAGATGTTAGAAAACACGAAAACACGGCGCTGCGGACCCGGCTTCATACGAACAAGTTTTCCAACCATAAAGTTTTTTTAGCTACTTACCTAGTTTTCGTACTTCAAAAGAATAGTAATTATTTTTTGTTTTTCTATTTTTCATGGACTTCCGTATTATATCTTCAGGAATGAAATATGCGAATGAAGTTGCCATACTCAAAGTGTATGAAGCTATTGCAGTTTATCTACATATTCACTACCGCTACCTGAAAGCTAGCGGTAAGCGTTCTTCTTTGCTGTAACAAAAGCACTATGCGTATGCTCCATATTGCTTCTCACGATCGTCATATCATCAGCCAAGTGAAGGTAGGCCTTGCATTTGTGCCAGCGGTTCTTGGTACAGCCCCAACGGAACCCGTGGCGACTCCGACTCTGCTTGTAGTAGGTGAAGTTGTGGTATATCAACCGCTCCTTGCCCCGCGTCGTCATAAATATGTTTACTGAAATATAAATCTGTTAGTTTTTACCCTAGCTGTACTGAAACAAGTCTAAGAAATAGGTTCTTAGACTAGACATTCAATTATAATGAGATTAAAATGCATCCTACTACTATAATAAACGCGAAAGTTTGTAAGTATGGATGGATGGATGGGTGGATGGATGTTTGTTACTCTTTCACGCCGGAATGGCTGAACGGATCTGGATCAAACTTGGCAGAGAGATAGATTAGTCTGGAATTAGATTAGATTATAGTATTTATTCCGTTGGTCTGGGTGTTTTCTAAGTATAATAAACAAATATCTATCTACTAAGTTGCGCCCTGCGGTTTCAACCGCGTAGTATTAAATCCCGGTATTCCCACGAGATAAAAAGTACATTTATGTACTTTTAGATTTATGTACTTTTGGATAGTAGATAGATATTTGTTTATTATACTTATAAAACACCCAGACCAACGGAACAAATTTCTGCACATCGTACACAAATTTGTTCCGAGGAGGGAATCGAACCCGCAACCTCTAGCGTCGCAGGCGGACTCACTATCGCCCGCTGCGCCGCTGAGGTCGTCAAATCTTATCAATGTTTAAAGAATTTTGTTTGGCATATTATTTAAATAAATAATGCTGGACAATCCACACAGCACCATCTAGTCCCAAGTAAGCTACTCAAAGCTTGTGTTATGGGTACTAGATGACTGATATATTTAATACATTATATACTTACATAGATAGATATTTTTTTATTATATACATAGAAAACACCCAGACCAACGAAACAAATTTCTGCAGATCGTACACAAATTTGTTCCGAGGCGGGAATCGAACCCGCAACCTCTAGCGTCGCAGGCAGATTTGGCAACTACATTTAGATTGACGTGGGAGCTATGATTGTCCATTAATGTCAATGCTGGGTTATCAAAGGCGCAAATTACATCTGTATGCCTGTATGTAAGTTGATGGACGCATGGCAGGCAGGGTCTTAGGGCACGTTTCTATCGTGCGACCATTGCTTTGTGATAGGTTATGGTTTCCACTTAGTCATCAGTTGGATAAAAACATATACCTATACTTAGGTAAGTACATTCACCCAACATAAAAAAAAAAATATTTAACTAATTTCATTTATTTATCCTTGTAAAAATACATAAAAAATTATTCTAATAGCACTAAAAGAACCACTTAGGTTCACAAGAATAATTATATATAGAGTCTTATAACAATAGCGTGTATAAAAATAATACTTCCGATAAAGTAATCTAGGTAAGTGCATTTAATTAAGTAGGTATGTATGTCACTAGCACTCTCACATGTTTGAAAATACTATGGTTTATTATAGTAAATACCTGAGTATGTATATAAGTGTCAAGAGAAACCACGCACACATCAAAATAGGTTCTTAGGAGTATAATAAATAAAAAGCCTCACTACTTGGATCCCTAGGCATGGTACATTTATCTTCTCAGATTTCGTAGCACGAAGTACTAACTCAAGAAAATTTGAGGTTGTCTAAATGGGGAAGTCAGAGGAACTTACAAATGAATTAGGCATACCAGAATGAACATACCGCTTTAAACCTATGCCACAAATTAACTAAATAAACTATAAGGCTCCGATAATAATGCTACATACCTTATCTAAAATGGTGTTAGCCCCCGGATAATATATTGTACCTACCGATATAAATATACGTAGTTACCTATTTACCTAGATAAACTTTAATTATGTGTAAGTGTAAAATTAAATCTAATAACATGTACCTACAGAATAAAACTAACCCCCACATCCACAACACAGTTTTTCCTCGGATAAAATGTTAGGGCGCTACCAAATCGATCCAAATGTGACTCGAAATTTCTACACACGGATACGCAACAGACTCGCTTTTACGTCATTGTAGTGTGCGCATTTTTTTTGGTATAAAGATTGTTCTGTATTCATGTGTAGTTAGATCTAATCATCTATGTATTAGATATATTTCTTAAATATGTTTACTTTAAGTTTTTGAATTTCTTATTACTATACAGTTCTAAAACGAACTCTGGTAAAAGCACTTACCTCAAGTAGCACCTACCTACTAACATTATTAGAATTGGTCAAAAGGATTTGTCTATGCAACGTATTTTGGTGGGGGATGGCTGTGCTCACAATTATTTCGAACCACAGAAGTGTAATCTAGAGACAGTTGCACAAACGCTTTGCAGTTGTTTTTTTTACAACACCACCGTACACCTTTTGTGTTTGTACATTTCTTGTAATAAGGAAATCCATTGACCAGCAGTGACTGTTTCCCATTCGACAACTGGATGATTCTCATTTCATGGTCTGTAATGTACATACAGTTTGTTAATATTACTAGTTTTCGAGCGTGTTTGTTAATTTTACTTAATACTAGCGACCCGCCCGCGCGCCCCTGCTTCTCATGGGTGCACATATCATGCATGTATTATACATATAAACCTTCCTCTTGAATCACTCTATCTATTAAAGTTAAGTATAAATTTTTAAGTGTAAGTTTTAAAGATTTAAGCATACAAAGGGACATGGGGACATAGGGACAGAAAAAGCGACTTTGTTTTATACTATGTAGTGATGATTAAATATCATAGTGTTTGGGATGTGTGTTTATTTACTGTTTGTTGTATATACCTAAATATTAATTAAGCATATATTTTTTTTTTTATTAATTAATTTAAAATATTTTTTTATTAATGTACATTTGATGCTGATATGCTTTAGCTTAGAATTCCCCTAATATCTTACCATCAAGCAAATAATTTTACTGAATTTATTTCGTATAAACAAACTTGGCACATATTTTATTATGCAATATTCTGTCTCAGAGTATTCGGAGTTTTACTCACTGACGTCCGTGCCGTGCGAGCTAGTTTTTCCAGCGGTTTTTGTATGGTTATACGATAATCGCCTCTAGCGGTCACGTGGAGAAGTCAAATAACAGACCACAGTGAGTAAAACTCTGGTCTATTGTATATGCAAAAAAGGTAATAACTTTAGTCGTATATGCAAAAAAAAACATTAATTTCTCGGTTTAATATTTATTTTTTTACTTACTAACAAAAATATTACATTATTATTGACATAGATAGAATGTGAACATCACCGAACGGCTCTTATGGAAGCCCAGAGTTGGATTACAATCACCATATTGCTGAGACACAGTTTATTTGGCGTTACGTAGTCATGTTCCTCTTAAAAATGAAATATACCTATCACATTTCTGTTCTGTGATGTTAAACATAAATTTTCCATCTTACACAAAAAAATATTTGTATTTTTTAAACTTTCGCGATCATAACACGTACATATTTTGAAATATTACACGGGTATTTACGTGATAAACACCAGTGTAATATTTTAAAATAAAAAAAAATATTTGTTGCTTGATCGTTGCATCATTCATGGGAAAATAAAGCTTTCTTGAAACTTTGGAAAAAGAATAGACACGACGACTAAGCTTTTAATTTATTTAGTTACGTCTTAGAAATGAAAATTAAAAAAATAATATTATAAAATTAATCTCAAACTATAGCATCATTAGCCTGAATACTCACTGCCGGCGCGGCGGACCGCCGAATGCCGGACGCAAACCCTTGCAGGAAATCTATTGACAGGGGTTTGCGTCCGGCATTCGGCGTCCGGCGTTTTGCGTGCGAAAATTATAGCATGCTATAATTCTCCTGGGAGAACGATTCCGAGCCTTCTCCATCCGCCGCGCGATCATAAAGCCTCCTTCCCACAGGCGCGTTATTGCGATAATCTGTTTTCAGTACAATTTGTATTAGGACGCGCACGAAGTTTAAGTAGCGAGATGCCTACTATCGGACTTAGTTCATTTTTACTTGCATTATGACAATATTTTTAAATTTCCATACAAGTGATCGCAATGTACCGAAAGTTGCGTTTGGGCAAACATTATTCTAAAAAGACCATAAATGTCGCATATATGCCTACTTTCGTTCTCAGCTGTATTTTTGTTACTCGTGCGGCCTACTAAATTTACAATCAAACACAAAACTGTAATTTTCCGTGCCTAGGTATGGTCGGTTTAATTGAATTTTAACAGTAATTAATCAGCATACCTATAATAATTATGCAAACAAAACATAAATGTCAGCTCTTTAAACTAAAGTAAGTAAATACCTAAGTATTCAAAAGTGTGTTAACTGCAATAAAAATGCGCGATTGGATAATGAATAACAACGTAGGCGATATTACCGCTCGAAAATAACGCGCCTGTGGGGGGAGACTCGACGATATCGTCGTTCCAAACCGCGGCGGGCACGGGTGAAAACCGCTTCGTGAGTCATCTTGTACCGGCGGCTTTTTGTGCGTGCGTAACCGCACAAAACTCCGATCTCGTGAGTTTTGAAAATAAAACTCCATTCCGCCACCGCGGCGGGCACGGGTGAAAACCGCTTCGTGAGTTCTTAGCCTTAGAGGGACGTCTCAACCAAAACTACACTCTAATATATTTGCCGGTCATTGATGTTTTCATATATTTTGTACGCGGATGGTCGTGCTCACAATTACTTCGAATTACAAGAGAACAGTCAAGCGAGGAGATCACAAAAGAATTACAGTAACTTTTAGTGCAACTCCACCGAACTCCTTTGGAGCTTACAGATTTCTTGTAGAATGGATATCCGTTATGCAGAAGAATCTGCTTACCATCTACTAGGTCAATCACGCTAATTGTGGCTTCTAGAAGAAAAAATAAAAATATTAAATGAGTCTTACATATTTTTCTAAATTTTTGTATAACAAATGACATAAGAAAATACGTACCTACTTGCGTCATTTATCCAAGCCAATTAATATTGACTTAGATAAATGACGAAAGTTAGGTAATCCTAATGTACTAAGAAATTATTTTATGAACTTTTTATTAAACATTAAACGCTTGTAGAAATGCAAACAAATTTGATAATTAAACATCAAATAGGTACTGTTACTAAACTAGTTACCTATATATATAGTAATTTTATATTTTAGATTAATACCGCCGTCAGTTATGCTTGCACATTTCTTACATATGTATTTTAACTTGAGTACCTACCTACTTTGACTTTTATTTTTTACTTCTTACCAGCTATCCCGATTTTACATAAACAATTATGGAGCCTAAAACTTTCAGTTTTGTGATACAAAACACTACATAATGCATACCCACAATGCCTCTATTATACAACTAAGTAATATGTAAATACAGTGATGAATAAGTTTTCCATCTCTGCAAAAATGGCTCTTAACTACAAGGCTATTTCTATGAAGCACTAATTAGTAAGGACTTATAGCTATAGTAAGGTGATTGTATTTTTTGCATAATCTTTTAATAATGAAACTCATAGTCATTTGAATTCAAAATAAAACGAACACAATTTATAAAATATACCCAGAATAACAAATAGATACACGAACCACAATGGATTATTGTGGACGGCAACACAGTAATAGGCTCCAATGGCCAACCAGCACATAATGGTTTTCCGAACGATGCGTTGCAGCAACGCGTTATTGAAACCTGAAATCACATACGTCATAAAATTTTATCAAGTCTAGTCGGAAGTTTTAGTGGTTTCTATGATTTCCACTAAAACATAATAGATAATTTTAAATGAAAACACACATAAAATCGCGCCTGTTGGTTGGCAGAGACACGGATTTCCTCTTACGATTCTTACATACCTCTTTCGTTTTCATTATATCGGAGTGGTGGTCGACCAAGGGCTGCACGACGACCGTAAGGCAGACATGATCTGCGACGCAAGAGGTTGCGGGTTCGATTCCCGCCTCGGAACAAAATTTTTGTACGACCTGTAGAAATTTGTTCCGTCGGTCTGGGTGGTTACTATGTATAATAAAAAATATGTAAGTATTTAAGTATATTCTATGTAAGTATATAATGTATTAAATATATCAGTTTTCTAGTACCCATAACACAAGCTTTGAGTAGCTTACTTTGGGGCTAGATGGTGCTGTATGGATTGTCCAGCATTAACGTTGTTCGGATGATCAACGCGATGGGACTGCTGTAGATACGTTTAGCTAAGGACCGGGAAGAGTGACGAAATAAAGAAGAGGCCTATATCTAGCAGTAGGTGCAATGAGTTACATAGATGGTACTATTTTTACCTATCGGCAGTTAAGAATGTCAATCAGCAACGTCTTTCTGTACTATTGTCTGTTTTTCTCTCCTGTCTAGAGGTACAACTGTATTTTTCCCATTCCACTAATATCTGAGAGTACTTCCTACAAATATAACATCCTAATCCTAATAATAATATAACGCGAAAGTTTATAAGTATGGATGGATAGATGGATGTTTGTTACTCTTTCACGCCGGAACGGCTGAACGGACCTAGATGAAACTTGGCAGAGAGATATAGTCTAGAATAGCACATAGGCTACATTGACGACCTCTGTGGCGCAGCGGGCGAGAGCCTGCCTGCGACGCAAGAGGTTGCGGGTTCGATTCCCGCCTTGGAACAAATTTGTGTACGATCTGCAGAAATTTGTTCCGATGGTCTGGGTGTTTTCTATGTATAATAAAAAATATCTATCTATGTAAGTATATAATGTATTAAATATATCAGTTATGTAGTACCCATAACACAAGCTTTGAATAGCTTACTTTGGGGCTAGATAGTGCTGTGTGGATTGTCCAGCATTATTTATTTATTTATTTTATCCCGTGGGAGTACCGATATTTAAATCTACGCGGGTGAAACCACGGGGCGCAACTAGTATTGTGTAATAGCACTAGCTGTAGCTATCGCCCGAGCATTGCTTGCATGCATTAGCTTAGTACAAGGTATGCTAGTTCTGTCTTATATCATACCAGTTACTGGAGGAACACAAGGAAACGCGAATATAAAATAAAACACGTTTATTAACAATTATAAAAATAGCATTAGGTAGATTTAAAACTTAAAAGTTACACTAATCAGAATGTCTAAAAAATGTTATTAAACTTACTTAATCACAATTAGGGTGGGTAGTGGTACCCAGTTGTTAAAAGAAATTAATATAAAATTATGCAAACCATCCTATGCACGATTGACATCCTATGGAAAAATCTTAGTGAAAAAGAATATTATGGTTCATAGATTTTTCAGAGGCACGCGCATTACACATACATAATTTATTATTATGTAAGCAGACAATACGAACTAAGCAAATAGTTGAAGTCATTATTATTTGTACCTATGTCTCTCAATGTCAGCTGTCGACCTTATGCCCTAGGACAGTCTATAAAATACACACCTAACCTACTAAGCAATAAAATTAGAAGTACCTACTCGTAGATAAGTAATTTTTCAAACATTACCCAAAGACATGTTTTCTTTATTTAAGAACGCGATACAAACAAAAATTGTGATGAATCGTTTTCACCCGTGATGTAATCACATATTTCTAAATGTAATTTTTAGACTTATGCCCCAGGGCAGCCCACAAAACACATCAAGGAATTAGAAGTAGATGGGTAATTTTTCACACATTTTAAAAATAAGTTATTATTTAAGAGATTACAAACATGAATTAAGATGAATTGTCGTCTCAATAAAGTCTTTTGTCGATGAATATACGACTAAGAATTGGATTTGGATGGGTCATTTTCACTAGTAACCCACATGTCACGCAAAAACCTCGGTTTGGTGCCCACTGAATCATCATTTTTTTGGTTCGACTTTTTTGGTTTCGCAACGTGAGTATGATTGATATCTGCTTTCACAACTTCCAGCTTATCGGTGATGACGAGGTATGCTCTGCATCTGGACTTGGATGCGTAGGAAGTGCAGCTCCAGCGGTGGATATTACCCCGAACCTTGTAGTGCTTATAGAAGATGAAGCCATTCAAGCGAATGTTCACTCTTCCCATCGGATTGAGGTAGAACTCCACTGTGAAGAGATAAATGAGTTTTTAAAAGGTCTAAATGGTTCCTATCTACTTAGTTTCTATACATATAATAGGTCAACCTACCAAAGATCATGCATGCATTTTGAAATTCGTTACTTAATTTGACATAGTATGTTGCATTGGTCGAAATTGCCAACCATAAGCCAAGGAGAGAAGTCTTTGGTATCGCTACAAAAAAAGAATATTTGGATGAAAGATTAACATAAGAAAATAAAACAAAATGTTAGTATAAAAAATATAGAAATATAATAAATTGTCCTTGAATTTGCTCTGATTGGATCATCACTAAAAATAACGGATGTATTCTTTATTCTTTATTCTTTGTTGTACACAGTGAAAATATACGGTAAACTTAAATAACAATACATGTACAAAGGCGAGCTTAACCCTAAAAAGATATATATTATTTAAATTAATTAATTAATTATTAAATTAATTAAATTAATTTAATTATTTATTTAAAGATGTATATTTTATTTTAAATCATAATAATCTAACCTAACAATAAAAATTAGGTACATTTGTTTTCATCACCGTTTTATAGTGTGTGTGCTCTATGTATAATAAAAAATATCTATCTATGTAAGTATAATGTATTAAATATATCAGTTATCTAGTACCCATAACACAAGCTTTGAATAGCTTACTTTGGGGCTAGATAGTGCTGTGTGGATTGTCCAGCATTATTTATTTATTATTTATTTATTTATTATTTATTTATTTATAGTAAAAACCAATATTTGAGAAAAATAAAAACATTTGCATTTTGAGAATTTAAACATAAAAATACTAGGTAAGTAAGTATATATACCCGTTTTTTTATACAACTAGGTGATGGGACAAACAAGTGGCCTACCTGATGTTAAGTGGTAACCACCACCTTTAACAAAGCATTGCCTTGTAAGTCACGCACGATAGCACCCTACGATGCACTGCCCTGCGTCGATCAACTTGAGGTACACAGATGTTAAGCCTCATGTGCCTGTGATTAAACCGACAACCACAGTCTTTAAATCGAACCACTGCAACGCTGCTTGGCGGCAGAAAAAAGCGTGGTGGTAGTACTAGTAGAACTTCCCTTGACGTGCCCTTCGCAAAGAACTCTACTATTAAATATTATGGCCCTTATTCATAATGGTCGCTGAGCGCACCAATAGCTTATCAGACCGATAAGTCTGTCGCTCTCTCTTTTAGTTGGCATGAAAGTTAAAGTGACAGTACTCCATAGTCGCTATAAAACGGCAGGGATTATGAATAAGAAGGTAAATCAATATATATCAGCCTTTAAATTTTTGTCTATCTTCGAATAGATTCGAAAGCTGTTATGTATTGTACCTTTTTTTTAACACGTTGCTAGCTTTACTGTCATGTAACGAAAATAGTGTTAAGGGTGAATGTGGATGGATTAAGGAGTAGAGGCAGGCCAAAGAAAAGATGGATGGATTGTGTGAAAGATGACATGGGAAAGAAAGGAGTGACTACTGAGATGACGGATGATAGAGGAAAGTGGCGAGAATAAGCCTGTTGTGCCGACCCCACATAAAGTGGCATAAAGGCAGGAAGAAGAAGAAGCTAACTTTACTGTGTTGAAGTGTTGGCTGCTGCAGTTAACGCTTGCGTTGAGTGTTGCCCGTCTTCTTTTCATTTTTTTTCTCCTTTTGCTTTCGTTTTTGTTCCCGCCATCTTTTCCTTCTCGCCATTTTCTCTTTTTCAGTAAGGTCTTTTATCTTTTTACAATGTTTTTTCACTCGTATGAGCTCTTTTAGTCTATGTATTTCCCTTTTTTCTGGGTCTAGCTTTATTCTTTCCCTGTATCTTTTAGCTCGTTCAGCACCTGTCAAAACCCTGGAGAATTCTATAATAAATGAAATTGCAATTAAGATATTCATGTTTTTTAAGTAGGTACTTACCAAGATCTTAAAATTAATTTAGCCGTCGGAACTAAGTTCATGAGTTCAAAATGTAAGTAAACTTACTTAATTTGTAAATATAATAATGTATGTTTACGAATCGTCCACGCATTGCTCCGAAACTATCAATTTGTACGTGACTGTTCTTTATTACATATATTTATCTACCTATTTGTTATAAGGGAACCGCGCAAATTTTATCAAAATTCGTTTAATAATTTTCAATATGGACTACCTAATGGAGTATGTGTAACTAATACGTGTGTAAATACTCACTCCTTTCATAAGCGCAGCGCAAACCAGCGGAGGCACTGCGAAGATTCACATAGAATAAATTAAACCTTAGCTACTATGATATGCGGTTGGTAATGTCATGACTCCTGGTACTCGCGTATCCGCGCGCCGCCGCGCCGTCTCGTAACTGTGGCATGTCATTTTTCCGCCATGAGATTTCAGAAATGAAAGACATCACGAATAGGTAGTTTTCATATAAATGTGGATCTTATTTAATTTTTTAAATAATACTGGGTTTCATGGACGTGGTTTGGTCAGAGGTAATGAAACGATCATTTTGGTTTAATTTTTAAACCCAAGCAGTTTATTAAAGCAAAAATCTAAAATAATATATAAAATGAGTATCTGAAAAAACGAAAAAGTTGTGTAAACCAATACAAATGATTATCCATTTAACCTATTATATATTTTATTAGTCGTGCCTAATTATTCTTAGTATTAATCTGCGTCATAGGGACCTACTATAAATTGCTCATTATAAACCATCGAGTTAGAATCCTATATAAACTGAACTCTTAAGCCTAATATTAAGTTTTAGTGTTAACATTAACTACATTAAATTACTACACATAGTGATTATCCTGATATCTAGAAAAACATCTGATTATATACAATAACACTCCAAAACCGTAGGATTGGGGAAAGCTGAAACAAGCCTATTCTTAATATAAGTAAGCTTCAGTTCATAAGTAACTGATTGATTTATAAATTTTCTTTAAAACCCTACACGTCCTTGGACATTGCCTATTTTAAGTGCTAAAGGATTTATTCCTTGTCGGCCTTCCGGGTTCCTCCTGCCTGGAGCATCATCAGGAAATTTCTTGCCCTGAAACAAATATTTTAAAATGTCATAGTGAAGATAGAGCAAAAATATAAGTAGGTATACATTGGTTACGGGTACAGGTCCCTAAAAAGATTAGAAGGTAACCTTACCGCTTTAACGCCAGCTGATTTCAACTTCTCCAGAAAGTAAGTGGAAGGAGGATGCGTGTGCTCCGTCTGTGCCCTGACGACCAGCTTCTCACGGGTCACGTGCAGAAACCCTCTGCATGACCTGGATCCCATCTGGGTGCAGCTCCAGCGGAAGCCGTCTTTTAGCAGCTTGTGCTGGTAGTATGTGTAGCCGTTGAGCATCAGAAGGTCTTTTCCGTGTCTACCTTTCACCATCAGAACTGAAATTTATGGCTTATCACAAACTGCGTTGTTGCACATGGTAACTAGAATATTTTACATTGAATGTGCCATGGGGCATGGTGGAGTGGGTGTTTTAGTTTTTTTCTTTTGGGCACAAAATCCATTAGGTAGTTTTAGTTCAAGTCAGATTTAAATGTTTTAGTGAACGAATGATTGTGATCTGTACAAATAGTAGGTGAATTTGTATCTTAGGTACCTTTAGAGTGATTTGGGTGGGTAAGGTACCTTACAGGTTATTATGTCCACGATATACTTAATTAGGTATAATAATAAGGTAGCAATGTATGTGTTACAAAATAAGTAGGTATTCAAGTTATATCAGTTATAAGGTTATAAGTTAAAAGAAATAAGTTTGGGGCTGGAAAGTGATGTATGGAAAACCCACCAATACCTAGCTGAGTCAGGGCCTTTTTGGCATACAGTACGCACTACTCTGAACGTGACGGGACTGGCCACCAACTTTGTTTTTCTTTGTGTACCAATATTTTTTTCCTATTGTAAGTAATAAATTTTTTTTTGTAGGTTCCTGCCTGTCCGTTCTGTATTTCTTCTTTTCTTTTGCTATTGTACTTATGTACTTACTCGTATGTGTTTCAAATAAATGTATTTTCTTTCTTTCATTTAACTATTTATTTTATGGCAATCTTTACACAATTCATAAAACTTATTGCAAATGTCCCATCTCGCCTCTTTACTATGTCAGTGGGTTCATATGTATGTTGTCCGAATACTTTGTGGATCTTTCCGTCTTTTCCCAAGACAACGTTCGCGAAGCACATTGGAAATCCTTCTGCAACACTGCCACCGTTCTCCGCCTCTTTTAAGGACTTCTCGCTTACAGTACGTGTAGTTGTTAAAAGTTAACAACTTTCTATTGTTTTTTAAAGAAACCATTGCTCCTGAAACAAAGTTATATGAGATAGATCATCAACCATTCATGGTTGATGTACTTACGCGCACCAAGCTTTTTGCTTCTATTTTAAATGATTCCCCCATCCTACTACTATTATAAACGCGAAAGTTTGTAAGTATAGATGGATGGATGGATGGATGTTTGTTGCTCTTTCACGCAGGACGGCTGAACGGATTCGGATGAAACTTGGCAGAGAGATACATTATAGTCTGGAATAGCACCATTAGCACCATTAGGCAACTTTTTATACCGAGATTTAAATCTGCGCGGGTGAAACCGCGGGGCATAACTTTGTAATAACACTAGAAATACCTATACCTTTTTTTCAAGCGAATAGTGTATTCACTATAAACGCTTACTTGAGGTACTTATATTTTGTAAAGAATGAAGGACTCTTATGGGCTTCGAGGATGATTTTTGGGGATACCAAAAGAATTACAGTTTATCAATTACCTATGTACTAAGGTACATAGATAAATGATGTACTGTGTTCCTATGATGTTGTAGCACTGGATTTGTAGACTTTTCTGATGTATTACCTAACCCCTCTAAACTAAATCATGTAAAAAAAAACTGAAACAGCTTCACGACTTTGATCCCCAGTCACGGTAGATATCCCCTCAGATCTCTCAAGTACCAAGTACTAACCTCAAGATTCTTTGAGGATGTCTAAGGGGGGTAGTCAGAGGTACTTCCAAACATTACATTTGGCACATACCCACATTTTGCAGTAGTTAGTATTCCATAAGTGACAGGTTGCAAGCCCATCGTTGCTGTTAGAATACTAACTGGTTTCCTCACGATGTTTTCCTTCACCGTTTAAGAGCACTGGCATTGCGCACATAAATTTTTCGATAGAAAAATTCATTGGTGCACGACCGGATTCGAACCTGCGACCTTACGATCGGAAGGCGGGGTCACTTCCACTAGACCACCGGTGCTCTTATCTACTAAATCATGTTTTTCCACAAAAAATTGTACGTCAGCCATTCTGAAATAAATGGCCAGTTTCAGAAAGGTCACTTGCTAACTCTATCTAATTTGAAGTAAAAGCTGAAATGGCGAATGATTTGACATCTGATTTGATCGAGCTTTCAGAAACCGGCCGTAGGTATTTAGTTACTTATCAGTTTTATGCCAGAATTGGTCCCTTACGATATACAATACTGAAGGCCGAGGTGGTAAGTCCTTATTTCACCATAAAAACAATAGAATACAATGTTTTACAGCATTTTATTACTGAAATAAGTATTCTATGATTAAGTACCTTTTGTGCAGATAGGGAGTTTTTCTGTTTGGCAGTTTTGGCACATGAGTAAGTAATTATTGTAAGTATAAAATAAGTGTTAAAAGTAAAGATTGACTAGAAAAAAGATTACCGAAAGGATCACAGCAAAAACATAATTTAGTTATCTACCGACCTAGGTCTTAATATTTTTATAAGTTTGTAAAAATACTATACTTAGTGCTATAAAAGTAGGTATGCACCTTTTTTAAGTGATTAATGTATGTACAGCATAAGTTGAACGCCACCTATATTTCCTAAGAAATAAACAACAATACAATAGTTACCTAGTACAGAACAGAACAAGTAACGCCATCTCTAGTATTCTTCATTTACTAACTAGGTATATTTACTTAAATAATGAACAAATAAGTAATGTACTTTCTGTGTTAGCCACCAGGTGGCGCTGTTTCAAAATTTACAAAATGGTTTTAGGTATTTCTTTTAATTCTATATAACATATGAAAAACTAAATAAGTTCACGATTCTGGCAAAGACAGCTTCAGATTTGTTATGAACACACGGTCATTGAGGCGTCTAATGGGGAGTAGTCGAGAAACGTCCAAATACTACAAGTAGTAACTTCTCATATTTTGCAGTAGTTAGTCAAAACCATGTTAGGTACGTTTTTTCAATAAAGAGTTTTCATATAATACCACCTAGGTACTAATAAGTACTACAATACGTAAAACTTACTTAAATACATACAAATTATTTTCATGCACAATAAAAATTTCTTGGCACAACTTTTGTGGCTAAATCTACGTCTAGAAAACCTCTATGTAGTTTAGTGCAAAGTCAGTATCCTAAATCCGAGATCAATTCATAAATGTGGGAACGTCATAGGGGTCTAAATATTTCCTTTACAAATAGCTATCAGCTTTTGTTCGACATTAATTAGGTAATAATTACTTAGGTCGATAATAATAATGTTGAAGGCCCAGCATTATATCAAGATTTACATAATAGGGTACCTACCTAATATGTAATTGTTACAAAACCTAGGTAAGTAGGTATTATTAATTAACAAGTATTTACCACATAACCTAACAATTACTTAAGTAGCTTTTTGCTAAACTTTTTTATGGAATGTTTTGAGTTTTCGCTGAAAATATATTCATGGATATTATAAAATAATTACGAAAAACTACTTTCCTATTTATAATTACAAAACACGTTTTTCTTAGGGTCTATGCAGGATTCATTTATAAATAGTAAGCATAATCTATTATTCATCCGCGAAAACTACGGACCGAAATGGATTTTCCTAGTGTTTTTATTGCATATTGGGTTGTATTTATTAAAAAAAAATATCAGCAGTCATTAAAATTGTCTTTCGTATAGTTGTCATCGTGGTTATGGTATCCTTTATGCTTAAGATATCGTCCCTCAGAGGTAGTTTGCACGCAGCTGTTACACCCCAATCGTTTGCGATCGCGGCAAGTCCAGTTAATAGTGTTCTGATACCGGTTATTGATCCAGAATTTGTTGTCCTGGAAAATCATTACCATGCTGCCCGTCCGGTGTGAGGGTAGGTAGTAGATCCCTAAAATGAAAACCAAATTAGCACTCATTACGGTTTGTACTCGCATGTTAGTTTCACTAGGCTTTTGGATTGGGTTGGTAGGTTCAAAAAGTAACAAAAGTTATTTTGCTAAATGTTAAATTCACCACCATAATTCTAAAACCACTTTCTTTAAGTTTTATTTTTCAATAGGTAATACTAGAGTAGTGCCTAAGCCGCAACCTGAAATAAAATCTTTTAAGTTAAAATCATCCTTAAACTCAAATTCATATTAACCTGTGGAGCTTCTTGCAGTCGAAAATCTACATTTAGAAGCACATCCCAAGCTTCAGACTCGTGTACTGATGGAAGATCAACTCCATGAACCCAGTAGTCCTGAAAGTATCACCTTCAAGGAAAGCACAACTTGAAATAAAACATACGAATGTAAAAATAAAATAATATTTATCAGAATACTGTATTTCTAAACATCATGTCACATAAAATTGTTTTCTAAAAATCTAGCAGGTCCCTAGCAGAAACATGCGCCGAAGAATACCTTCGATAAGTACACGATTTTACAATTAATATTACTTGTGATTGTCCCAAACGTATGCACGAATAATGTTCTGCGGAGAAGATTAATCTTTCGAATCGGGTCCGGAATTAACTACCTTTACCTATCCAAAATTTAAATTTACTGACAATAGTGAGTTTCTAGTGTCTTTTTCTCTTATAAATCTACCATCATGACATTGCCTTAAACGGGGAGGAGTGTGAATATGCTTGCCCCGGAATATTGAGATGTAATCTATGCCGTCAGCTCCTTTGTACGTGATGACGTCAGCACGGCAACCGTGGACGTCTCTCGAGGAGCAGTACCATTGCTTCTTCCCATGTGCTTGGTGGTTCTTCATGTAGAAAGTAAATCCATCAAGTATGAGTAGGCCAGCGCCCGTTCGTCCCGGGATAAACTGTGCAGGAACTGTGAGGAAAAACCCAAGTTTAGTTACCTTTTTGTTGGAAGGGGAATAAAACTACAGAAACGAATGCGTATTCTTTATTTGACCGCTACTCTGATAGCTATCGACGTGGAAGGGTCTACCAAATAGTCTTCTTGTAGGTAGGTACTCCGCGTAGGCGTCCGCTTGAGAACATTAAATAAAAGACAATTGATGTTAAATTTTATTAAAAACTCGACCTGGGTTTGATTTTCAATAGTCAGACATCAGAAGTAAATAATGAAAACCAGCTCCTTAGAAAATGAGTTCCTGAATACTGACATTGAAAATCAAATTAAGTAGGTAAGGACAGGATAACTGGATTGGATGGGATTGGTAAATGATTAGACACACAATTTCACATTCTTTATTCATGAAAAGTTTTTGGTAGGTTCTTTATTAAAAAAATCGCTGACATAACCTGTTCAAAATTAATTAAATAAAACATATAAAACCTATAAACTTTATGTAATGGCACCATAATAATAAAAATAAATGACCTACCTAAACCAAAATGATAAAGAAAAGGGCTCCTAAATTTCTAAAGGCAAATATTTTGTTAAACTTGGAAACACCATACTGTGTAAAAAATAACAAGTTTTTAAAAGGCTTCCATATTTTTGATTATCAATACAACATTCTACTGATGGCTTCATTATTTTATCGTAGCGCCTGCATAGGTACTTACTATAAGTACCCTTATTTATAGTGATACCATAATAATATACGACCTAGTAAGTAGGTACTTACCTATTTATCAATAGGAAGCAAAAACCTAAAAACATTTTCCTAAGCAAATCTTGTCACAGACGACAATAAGTTAGGATGAGCTGGTAACCAACCGATAATGGAGGCCTTCCTAAGGCTTCCATCGTGATTCTCATCCATCATTATTTAACGTGCCCTATGGAGAACGGAAGCGCTCAGATGTAAAAACCTTTAGGACACCCTTTCGAATAGTGACCATGAAGGAATTACTTAGCAATGACCATGCAAGTCACGCCATCAGCGCTGTCACAGCATTATCTGCTGTATATTCTTCAATCTATAAGCTACAATAGTTGAGCATCATCTTTTGAAAGATAAGCATGGGACTCGAACCCATACACTTTACATTTATACTCGAGTATATACACTTTACATTTGGATTCTTTGATTTTGAAAGTTTTGGGACTCGAACCCGTACAATGTAGACGGCCGTTTGAGAGTTACTGCAAGAGAAGCATGGGACTCAAACCCATACTCTTTACATTTGAGTTCTTTGATTTTGAAAGTTTTGGGACTCGAACCCATTCAATGTAGATCGCCGTTTGAGAGTTAGGTACTGAAAGATAAGCATGGGACTCGAACCCATACACTTCACATTTGAGTTCTTTGATTTTGAAAGCTTTGGGACTCGAACCCATACAATGTTAATCGCCGTTTGAGAGTTACTGAAAGATAAGCATGGAACTCGAACCCATGCACTTTACATTTGAGTTCTTTGATTTTGAAATTTTTGGGACTCGAACCCATACAATGTAGATCGCCGTTTGAGAGTACTGAAAGATAAGCATGGGACTCGAACCCATACACTTTACATTTGAGTTCTTTGATTTTGAAAGTTTTGGGACTCGAACCCGTACAATGTTAATCGCCGTTTGAGAGTTAGGTACTGAAAGATAAGATAGATAGATAGATAGATAATACTTTATTGCACACCACATAATAATTACACATAATATAACAATAAAAAACATCTGAGTGATATACAATGGGCGGTCTTATCGCTAAAAGCGATCTCGAAGCGAAGCGAGTATGGGACTCGAACCCATACACTTTACATTTGAGTTCTTTGATTTTGAAAGTTTTGGGACTCGAACCCATACAATGTAAATCGCCGTTTGAGAGTACTGAAAGATAAGCATGGGACTCGAACCCATACACTTTACATTTGGTTTTTTTGATTTTGCAAGTTTTGGGACTCGAACTCATACCATGTAGATTGACGTTTGAGAGTACTGAAAGATAGGCATGGGACTCGAACCCATACACTTTACATTTGGTTTTTTGATTTTGCAAGTTTTGGGACTCGAACCCATACCATGTAGATCGACGTTTGAGAGATACTGAAATAAAAGCATAGGAATCGAACCCATACACTTAACATTTGTTTTTTTTATTTTGCAAGTTTTGGGATTCGAACCCATACACTTTAAGTAAAGTACATTTGGATTCTTTGGTTTTGCAAGTTTTGGAACTCGAACCCATACAATGTAGATCGCCATTTGAGAGTTACTGAAAGATAAGCATGGGACTCGAACCCATACACTTTAGATTTGAGTTCTTTGATTTTGAATGTTTCGGGACTCGAACCCATACAATGTACATCGCTGTTTAAGAGTTACTGGCATTGTGCACAAATTTTTAACCAGAAAAACTTGTTGGTGCACAAATAGTTTCGAACCCACAACCTAAGGATCAGAAGGCAGGCCACTGCTGCTAGACCACCAGTGCTCAGGATATTGTAGGGACTGTAGCAGGGGTTGGAAAGCTTGCTGGCCTTGATATATTGGCCCAGTTCAAGTATGAGCCGATGTTGAGTTTGTTCATGCACAGTTGTGGGTTCAGTTGATAACTTCAATACTTGATAGGTAGTTTTTTCTTATTAACAGCTTTGCAATATCCTTGGTATAGGACTCGAACCTAACACCATTGGAGATAAGTATAATATATATAATCAGATACCTCAGTCTGATTGAAATATCCTTGGTACAAAATACATCCCATTGCGGGATATTCATGCAGATCTCATTCCCCACCACGAATTTGAAGAGTCAAAGCTACTATCAGCTAAGCCATTTAAATCATAGGTTTAGGAGTCGAACCTTAAACCATTGACAACAAAAATGTTGGAACCTGCATTGTCGAAAACCGCGACAACAGAACACAAACTTTGATAAATCCTAAGTAAGTACTTACCAGCAACACTTGGAATCCCTAGCTTAAAATATGGTTCGAACCTGCTACCCAGATTTGAAATAGGTACTTTTAAATAGGTCAAGGAATTTATCCTGAAACCATTAGAAACTCCAGTCTTAAATCCTTTTTTTAGGGAAACAGTTTGGAAACTTCTGCTTCCAAACTGCGCAGAATCTCCAACTTTGAAATTATATAAGTATAAGAATCAAACCATCACTTGCTGCATACACCATCATAATTTCTTAGGATTGCGCTATTAATCAGATGGTTGTTCTCATATGTGTTTACGATAAATCATACTTACTCAGAGGATCAACTTGCTTGATTTAAAATATCCATCACAGGATTTGAACCTGATACCGTTGAAGATGCAAGCTTAATAATAACCTTTGTGTCCAGTTGACATATCCAGTTTTGAATATTCTTGGCACAAGGATTGAAACTGCATGCCCACTTCTTGAATATTGATTTCAGACATAATATATTAATGTGTCCATCTGAACTGTGTATAAGTGGACTAGAAGACAAGATATCTTTAGTACAGGGATTGAACCTGTATTATAAATCCTTTACAGCATCAACTGCAAGTTTTTGAAGTCTTCCGACAAGTCTTGTACCAAACTCACTTAACTCACAAAATGTTCCATCATCACATTTATGTAGGTGATGTATGATTGATCTAAGATGATAATTTACGCCTTATACCTACTTATGATGGATGCCATCATGAGGGATGGGATCATCATAACAACCATACTTAATATGTTTAGCAAAATAAAAACCTACCTCATTTTGTAAAGATGGAGACCTTAGATGCAAATATCATGTCAATTTTAGATAGGTAATTAGAGCAATAAATCTAAGTACCAATGACTAATCATATAATCTTTCAAACTAAGTACTTTGAATATGATGTGTTGGATACTTTTTACACACTAAAGTACATTCCAAAACCTGAATATTTGCCTTTACACCAAAACATCGCAACATCAATACTTATGATGTATAACAACAACAATAAACAACAAGGTTATCTTGAAAAAAAATAGGTAAATTTGGAAGCCCTTGGTTAAAGAACTTACTCACTATTACTCACCGAACCGCAGACAGGAAAAGGGGTCTAGGATCCTGGATGTGCAAGATCAGGAGCCAGAAAATAGCGGGAACCAAAACTAACCTCACAACATCACAACACAACAAACATTTTGACACGGAAAACCGGCATTTTATTACTTATCACAACAAACACTGATTATTCAACATAATTACACCACAGTATTCCAACTAATAGAGCTTCAAATGGTAAAATTACAAACAAAACACCACAAAATATTTTGACATTATTTTGATGCAAAATACATGGCAAAAAAATAAACACAGCACTCGCGTTTTCCACACAGTTTGGTATGTTAAATAAATCAAAAACGAACGCGGTTGACTCAATCTCGAGGATAACGGAGTTTCAAGATTATTTATGTCTTCCTAATGGTATCAAAATAAATTTGTTTGGCATCGACTTCGAGAGAGTTTTTTTGTTAGACAAATTTGACTTGACAATTGACAAGCAAAAGACAGTTAAAATCTGACTGACAATGACAACTGACAAGACGAGCATGCAAGACAAGATGACAAAAGGAATTTGAATGACGGGCGGCGGCGCGGCCGTTGGAACCAAGGTTGGAACGTATCATTTTATTTATCAAAAACACAGTATAACCTTGTAAAATGAAAGACTATACGAGTAAGAACAGCTATGATTTGAAGTTAATCACATTATTCCTAACTAGTTGCAACCCGCGCAGATATAACTCCCGGTATTCCCACGGGATAATAAGTAGCCTATGTGCTATTCCAGACTGTAATCTATCTCTCTGCCAAGTTTCATCCAGATCCGTTCAGCCGTTCTGGCATGAAAGAGTACCTAACAAACATCCATCCATCCATACCTACAAACTTTTGCGTTTATAATATTAGTAGGATTTGATCAAAGATGTCTCGAATGTTTTATACAATAATTGACAACAATCATTTTATAAGTATGACTGCCTGGCGGCGCTGTACAAACTTGCAAGCAAGGAC
The DNA here is from genome assembly GCA_963576535.1 of Plemyria rubiginata. NCBI lineage: Eukaryota > Metazoa > Arthropoda > Insecta > Lepidoptera > Geometridae > Plemyria > Plemyria rubiginata. Next base: position 2,430,950 of record OY754914.1, on the reverse strand, counting down.
AACAAAAAAGTGCCTCCCTATCTACGTATAAATATTAGGTACATATTTATTCATAGTGTGTAAATAAGTTGTAATACTAAGTATTTATTCGTAGCTCTCTAAGTACCATTCATCTTCGGTGTGTGCCGAGGTTGCCGGTCGGCGTCATCGGTCGGCGTCATCGGTCGGCGTGTCATCGGTCGGTCGGTCGTCGGTGCGCAGCGCCAAGGAATTTGGATACTACGCACGCAGCGCAAACTTTATTAGCTGTGAAAGCTTGATGTAGTTAAAGTTCATAAAAAAGTGGGTATTGATTCATTCATTCTATACTATACCTATACTGTTTCACATTGTATAATAATATTTTTTTACTATTAGAGCCTGTATGACGCAACATCAATTACCTAACTAGTATTTTTATGCTCTAAGATTTTTGGGTAAACTAGCTACCCTGGTACCTGAGTTGAGGGTTGGGGATAGGGGGGATGCATGTGGGGGTAGATGGCAAGTCTTTCCCTATAGTTCTTTTTTCTAGGAAATGAAAAAAAAATTCTAAAATTTCTTCACTTAAAAAAAAATAAATAATAACCCTAACTTAATGAGAATTCCTTTCCTTGAGTCTTTTTGTCATAGAGATGAAATATTACTAGGTACCAATTTTCTTCATATAAAAAAAAACCCCCTAACCTAACTAGTAACTTACCTGAAAAATTAAATTATTTTTTTTCATTTCCTAGAAAAAAGGACTCAAGGGGAAGACTTGCCATCTACCCCCACTTGCATCCCCCCTATCCCCAACCCTCAACTCAGGTACAAGGATTGCTATAGCCAACCCGTATTTTTTGTACAATCTATGAATAAGTATTACAACGTTTGACCGCAATCTTCCTAAGTCCGTAAGGATTTAATGTGTTCTGTGATGTTATTTGGATGCGGTCTAGTGTTATGTACCTAGCACGTTCACCTACTTATAAGAAACCTCACTCGGATCGTCTCTTTCTTTTCATATTTTGATTTATTTCTGCACTGGGCGGTGGTTGATCAAATAAACAAGCTATATGTTTGTATGTATAATGATGTATTTTGCTGGTGCTACTGCTACACCCTCGGAACAAATAAAAAACATTAAAGTGTACGTGTAAAACCATTCAAAAACTGCTTTTACTTTTAAATTACTGCCATCTAGTGGTAATCTTATGAACTACTTAGGACGTGATTGTTATTACAATGATATTCATCCCTTTCTAGGTATTATTAGGTAAGTAGAGATAGGTATGTTTAGTTCATGTATTGCAGTAGTTTGTCACTAGATGGTGCTTTTATAATAATTTCAATAGGTCTACCAAATACAAAAGAAAATTATTATTCTGATTATTCCGATTTAACCTCCGGTTTCTGAAAACGCGATCAACAGTAAATAATGCTGGACAATCCACACAGCTCCATCTAGCATCAAAGTAAGTCACTCAAAGCTTGTGTTATGGGTACCTTCTAGATAACTAATACCTGTATTTAATACATTTTATACTTATATAGGTAGATATTTACATAGTTACATAGTTAGTTACGTAGTAAGTGTAGTATATACTTACATAGTTGGCTATTAGTAAATATGTAGGTTTAGGTCCAATAGTTTATCTAAACTTTATTCCGTAACTACACCGCCGTCAATTTCTGATTAGTTCTTATCCTTCCAAGGTTGCCTGGAAGAGATCGCTCTCAGCGATAAGGTCGCCCATTGTTTTACCTTAAATGTATGCTTTTACTCTGTACTATGTTTCTGTGTGGTGAACAATAAAGAGTATCTATCTATCTATATTTTTTTATATAAACAGAAAACTCCCAACGTTCGTAGGTAATAATAATATTAGGTAAATATTTTTTTAGCGTCGGAATGTCAACTTCAGCTGAGTTACAAGTCAATGTCAAAGTCTAATGTCAAAAGCTTTGTGTGAAAATGTCAAAATCAAGTAAGTTCGTTTTCGGTAAGAATTTTAGGAAGCCATCGTATTCTAAATTCAAAAATTGTATTCCGTGCCGAATCCGACACCGACGGGAATCAAAATACCTAACCCTCGAACACGTTCTCATAGTTTGGTAGCATTTTAGAAGACAAAGGAAACATGTTTTTGTAGAGTAGGATTGGGTAGCCATGTCTACCGCATGTCGGATGCGTTATGGACTAAATCCACCACGGATTCGACGCCTAAACACGGAAAACGACCTCGCGGACCGCTGCGAAGATGGAGGGGCGAACTAGGCGCCTGCTGTCCACAGTGCAGTGGCCCAAAGTAGAAGCCACTGGAGAGAAGGAAGGGAGGCCTTTGGCCCTGCAGTGCGATACTACAGGCTACTAATAATAACCTTAGCAATATTAATAAATAGATAGCCTAGATACTTGTTCTTACAATGCTAAAAAAATGTGGAATTTCTAACTCTAAGCACAAATTATACCTACATCGCAATGTGCATTACAACACTTGAAAAAAAGTCATCGTCAGTTATTAATTATAGAAAACGTGTTAGGTTAGATTAGTATTTATCACGTATTGTAAAAAATTATTTGGTCATTAAGGTTTACTTAGATAGGCATTTCATTTCTAATTTTATTATTTGTGTTACAAGCATCGGTGGTTCAGTGGTAGAATGCTCGCCTGCCACGCGGGCGGCCCGGGTTCGATTCCCGGCCGATGCAAATATGTTTTTTTTTAATTCCTGGCAATTTATAAAATTCAAGTTTCAAGATAACAACTGCTTAACTACTGTGTCATACTGGCCATAGATATCCAAGATTAACGATTTTTATTATATAGAAGAACTTCATACATAATTGTATACTTTTACCCTCTTTTTCAAAATCATAATCCCTTGCTTTTTGGCAAGGCGCCTGCAAACAATGTTTTTATTTTTACTATTTGCTATGCATTGAATTTAAATTTACCTTACATCTAGTTAAAGTCGTGTATGTGCTATTATTTATTGTGTTACATACTTTTGCGTGTTCGCATTTACGGTCGAAGCGGTAGCTGGCCATTTATTGTTTTATTAAAAAATAAATTTTAATACGTACTTATGTAGATGATTGTTTAAATTAATTTAAATGTCCTACTGTTGCTATAATCTTATATTTTTAACTAACTTCAAAAAAGGAGGATCTCAATTCGACTCGTTACCTCATAACTTTTTATTGAAACTGAAACTGAAACAGCTTCACGACTTTGATCCCCAGGCACGGTAGATATCCCTTCAGATCTCCCAGTACCAAGTAGGTACTAATTCAAGATTCTTTGAGGATGTCTAAGGGGGGTAGTCAGAGGTACGTCCAAACATTACATTTGGCACATACCCACATTTTGCAGTAGTTAGTATTTCATACGTGACAGGTTGCAAGCCCATCGCCGCTGTTAGAATACTAACTGGTTTCCTCACGATGTTTTCCATCACCGTTTAAGAGCACTGGCATTGCGCACATAAATTTTTCGATAGAAAAATCCATTGGTCCACGACCGGATTCGAACCTGCGACCTTAAGATCGGAAGGCGGGGTCACTCCCACTAGACCACCGGTGCTCCACTTTTTATTGAGGTGGCTGATTTTGATGATTCGTTTTTTAATCAGAAGCTGGTGATTGTCATATTGTGGTCCCTATTCAAATTTTTTATGATCCTTGTCTACAATGCTTGAACGCCTCCGCTATATTACGTATGTTACCAACGTACACGACCGCGTATCATCACTACATAGTATGAAACAAAGTAGCTTTCTCTATCCCTATATCCCCATGTCCCTATGCATGCTTAAATCTTTAAAACTACTTAGGATTTTGATGCGATTTTTTTTAATAGATAGAGTGATTCAAGAGGAAGGTTTATATGTATAATACATGCATGATATGTGCACCCGTGCGAAGCAGGGGCACGCGTTCACTATTATTATTTTCGTGGCCGCGTCGTAATTCTAACAATTACATTATAAGCATCGGTGGTTCAGTGGTAGAATGCTCGCCTGCCACGCGGGCGGCCCGGGTTCGATTCCCGGCCGATGCAAATACCTTTTTTTGTAAATGAATTAGATGACAAAAACAAAATACCTTTTAATAATGCCCGCAATTATGCTCGAATCTGGCTGGATTTATTTTGATTTATTTACAACTTAATTTTAACATTAGGTAAATAAATACAATAGTTAAGTATTCTGTTATTATTACATACCCTTATTATTTAATCGTAGCGAGACGAGACGAGACCAAACGTGAATGTCTAGTAGATTCAAAAGAAAACCTTTCACAATTTTCGTTGCCGGATTGTAATTCTAGCAATTACATGACAAGCATCGGTGGTTCAGTGGTAGAATGCTCGCCTGCCACGCGGGCGGCCCGGGTTCGATTCCCGGCCGATGCAAGTTTTTTTTATACATTGATATAATTTGGGAATGATTTTGATGTTAGTATGTTAAATTTCTTCACATGTACCTAATTACGCATTTATATATTGGCTTACAGGTATAATTTTTTTATACGAATCTTTGATATGGCTATCGAGAGGTACATAAAAAGGCAGGTGCCGTTTTTTTTACTTTATATACTTTGTTTCTTTCCGAGACATTCAAGGTGTTCCAACGCTTTTGCCTGTGACTTTGATTATGTAAAGTTAAAGTCCAAAGGTCAATCAATAAAATCACAAGGATCAAGCAAAGATTCCTTTGAAACGTCATAAAGCAGGTGAACTCTAGATGCCAGTTCTACGCGACCAAAGCCTAAAATGACAGGCTTGGTTCCTTATACCGCTCTTTTGTGTGATCCTTGTTACAAAAAATGTTGTAAGTCGAAAAATGTACATAATGAAAATCCCTAGAATTGTGTGCAAACTCGTTTCAAATCAGAATTAGCCAACCTAACGCGAATGCGATACTACAATGCGATAGAGCTAAGCGAGCTCGATTTCCAAATGTATTTTTAAGGAGAAAATGTGGGTGGAGCAGCTTGCTTGAGAAGTGGCTTCCGTCATACATCCTACATTTTACCACTGGCAAGCAGGGATACTAAATCAAACACAGTCGACTCGGCTGTTTTAGTAGGTATCTGTAGACGCTACCCAAGCCACGGGTTTTCCATATCTAAATAAATTATCACTATTTTGCAACTATGAAAAAAAAATTAAGGGCTGTTTCAGCAGAGGCTACTGCTGATAGTAGCACGATCAAAATATTTCTTTTACTATCTATCTACCACCAAGTTATCGAGGTTTGCTTTTAGCCAAAAACGCGACAGATTTAAAAAATATTTTCCCAATGTAAGCCTCGTACGCATTGCGTATGAGGTTGACTTGAGAAGTATTTTCTAGTACTGTGCCCATAAAATGTGTCCCGTTTTTGGCCAAAAACCTAAAAAAAAACCCAAAAAAGTAAAGACAAAAGTTTTGATCGTGCTAGTATCATCAGTATCCTCTGCTGAAACAGCCCTTATTTTTTGTAGTTACAAAATAGTGGTGTATAGTATAAGTGTTCCAAGCGTTACGCATAATATAATTACAAAAAAAATATAATATTTAACAATACATTTTTCTGTTTTTTCATCTTCCATGCGGCGATGCAACTTTACGTAACAGAAGATGCATCGTTGTTTATCTGCACATCACAAACTAAAACTCAACAAACAAAGTCCTACAAAATACAGAAAACTTGCAACTTTACTACACTCGCCCGCAAAATGGGTCACCTAGTTAACTCCAAATAACGTAGAAACCACAAAAGCTAGCTCTTCAATTTAAAAATTATCAAGAATTCTGGTGCATTCTTCTCAAGTCAATGCCATGATTTTGCATAAATTACCTAAAAAGCGATTATTGTTAAAAAGGTTAAATAAAGGGTTGCTGAGCAGTCCGCATAATATTCTCTTTTGGTACAACAACTAATGTGACTCTCGCTCGCACGATTTGATTTGTGGAAGGATATAAAATCACAGAACCCGTTTTCGAAAAATCGCATACAACTATTTTTTGTGCAATCACATTGCGCACAGTTTAGTAAAAAAATCGTTTTGATCGATACAAGTTTTCCTACATAAAAGTTTATTTTTCTAGTTTTCGTACATAAGCAAACTTTTGAGCAGAAAAACTTGCATCGATCAGAATGAAATTTTTACCAAACACAACAAAATGGTTGTTTGCTATTTTTCAAAATTAGGCTTGGAGATTTTATATCTCGTCGAATCGTGCGAGCGAGAGGTAAATTAGGTCTTGTCAACAACAGTTTATCTTGATTATTTCAAGATATGCTGTTTTCAAAGGTGACCCTTCATTTTTGCGGGCGAGTGTGTACGTTGATCCTCAATTAATGTGATCAGCATTTATCATCTCAAATCAAGAGATGTCATATCCACTATGTTTGGGGATCAAGCTTAGGTGGACGCAGGGCAGTGATAGGGCACGGGACTATTGCAAGACCTGCGAGGCAATGCTTTGTTATAGGTGATGGTTACCACTTAACATCAGCTGGGCCAATTGCTTTTGCAATATCAGCAACAAGCTGATCCCGTGGCTTTGCTCGCGCTCGTTTGCTTTGAAATTTTCGTAAACGAAACTTTTATCACCTACTTCATCACCCCTTTGGGGTTGAATTTTGAAAAATCCTTCCTTAGTGGATGCCTACGTCATAAGAGGCGTACATGTGTACGTAAACTTAAAATTTCTGCGTTGTCATCAGTCAATCACTTTTGCTATATTATATACTAGCAACACGCCCGCGCGCCCCTGTTTCGCATGGGTGCACATTGTTTTTCTACTATACCATGCATGTATTATACATAATATAAACCTTCCTCTTGAATCACTCTGTCTATTAAAAAACCGCATCAAAATCCGTTGCGTAGTTTTAAAGATTTATGCATACATAGGGACATAGGGATATAGGGGCAGAAAAAGCGACTTTGTTTTATACTATGTAGTGATAGTGATAAGTATTACAAAAACCTAGGTCTACATAGCACGCTATAAGCACGCTCTAGACGGTACATTTTAATGGAATAGTCGTCCGCTCCACTTCAGTCGAGCTCTCAAACTAAATTGGAATGTCTATTCAGCGAACAATCGGACTGCACGAGTTCTCGAACTAAGCAGTACACTTGTGAGGAGTGCCTTCAGCCGATTACTTTATACTGTTTCCTAGTAGCTCGAGACTGGATATTCATCTTCACAATGAGGGGTATCTATATCTACTGATATCTATCTCGGTATCTATCAGATTTAGCAGATTTAAATATTTGCCGCCAGTACGATATATTATATCAAAAATCAAATTATGTTTATTTTGGAACAAATCAAGGAACAATATTAACAAGAAAACGATAATGCTCGCAGAAGTTTCAGTAGTAACTGTGTCGCGAACAACGAGAATTAATTACATAATTAAAATTTGTAACAAAAAAGTATGAAAATAGAATAATTATTCTATATCTATATAAAATCCACCACTAAAATTATTTATATACTTAGATCTATTAGTAAAAAAACTTATAGGTAAGCATGTGATACATGATTGTCTCTTACCTTAGAAATATACCTAGAGAGATATGCATATAGGTAAGAAAAAAGCCCAATTGGCCGCCCCCCAAAATTTGCCTCTAAAGGCTTCCAGTCTGCTGGTAAATCCGCAACAGCTAGCCTTCTAAAACATGTATGTGTGTTGCGATAACTTCCTTGTTTTCTAAGGTGATGGAGAGGATCATTAACGATCAACTCCTAGGGTACCTCGAGGAGCACCAGCTGATCAGTGACAGGCAATATGGTTTTCGCCATGGTCGCTCAGCTGGTGATCTTCTTGTATACCTCTCTCACCGATGGGCAGAAGCCGTCGAAAGCAAGGGAGAGGCTCTTGCTGTTAGTCTGGATGTCGCAAAGGCCTTCGATCGGGTTTGGCACAAGGCACTTCTTTCGAAGTTACCAGCGTACGGACTTCCCGAGAAGTTATGCAACTGGGTAGCCAGTTTTTTATCGGAGCGTAGCATTAAAGTTGTGATAGACGGGTCGTGCTCTGATATAAAGCCCATAAATGCTGGCGTCCCACAAGGCTGTGCTGTCGCCTACCCTGTTCATTCTGCATATCAATGACATGTTACACGTTAGTAACATGCACTGTTATGCGGATGACAGTACCGGTGACGCTCAGTATACGGGCCGCGCAAACACTTCTCGGGAATGCATTGAAGAGTGTCGAAACAGAATTGTGTCTGTTCTTGAGGCTTCCTTGGAGCAGGTCTCAAAGTGGGGTGAACAAAACCTAGTTCGGTTCAACCCCACTAAGACTCAAGTCTGCGCGTTTTCCGCGAAAAAAACCCCATTTGTCGTAGCTCCTAATTTCCAAAACACTCCCCTTACCATTACTAAGAGCTTGGGAATCCTCGGAGTCGACATTTCGAGTGACGTCCAATTCCGTAGTCACCTGGAAGGTAAGGCCAAACTGGCCTCTAAGAAGCTCGGCGTCCTCAACAGGGCGAGTCGGTACTTCACATCGGTCCAGAAACTTATGTTATACAAAGCACAAGTCCGACCGCATGTGGAGTACTGTTCTCACCTCTGGGCTGGAGCGCCGCAATACCAACTCCTTCCTCTTGACCGGATGCAACGCAGGGCAACTCGTATTGTCGACGATCCCAAGCTCACAGACGACCTGGAGCCCCTTAGTATTCGAAGAGACGTAGGATCCCTGTGTGTGCTCTATCGTCTGTACAATGGGGAGTGTTCTGAGGAACTGTTCAGTTTGGTGCCCGCGGCTAACTTTCACCATCGCACCACACGCCGCAAAAATAAATTTCATCCCCACCATCTGGATGGCTGGTTCTCCTCAACTACTCGTTTTTCTCGGTCGTTTTTACCTCGAACGAGTAAGTTGTGGAACGAACTTCCCCTTGCGGTTTTCCCTCGGAGCTATGACATGGGGTCCTTCAAAAGGCGGGTTTATCTCCTCTTAAAAGGCCGGCAGCGCATCAGCAATGCCTCTGGTGTTGCAGGTGTCTATGGGCGACGGTGACCACTTTCCATCAGGTGGCCCGTATGCTCGTCTGCCAGCTCTGGCATAAAAAAAAAAAAAAAAAAAAAAAAAACATGTGTCATATTATGGAGCTTGTTTGAGGGCCACTTAAAAGCCTTTCTCCACACTGTTACTCTCCACCCCGTGTTAGGTTAGGCCTTTTTTAACTCGCCACTCTTTCCTGCACCATCTGAAATCTGAACCCACGACATTATCCCAAATCATAAACCACTCCTAAAGTCGCCGCCACCTCTATATTCAGTGCTCTCTGTATAATAATGTACATGAAGTCCATTTTATAGTTTCCACCCGATGTTTCGACCTGAATCCAGGGTGCGTCTCGACTCGAATACTCGTTTATCTAATCAACTATTATATTCATGGTAAGAGGAATAAGTCGTCCCTTACACGAAGGGCACTGAATAATGGATGCCTCCCACGGATCCCATCTTCCTCGCTTTCTGTTTCGTACGGAAATAACATGTCAAGTTGTTAAAACTTTGTGTCGTTTCGTTTGGAAGTATCTTATTTACACACAGAAGATTATATCAGATCCTTTACCAAAAACTCATCTTACAGGTAGGTATAGAAGGTGCATGACTGAGCTTTCTTAGCTTAGAAATATACCCAGAAACAAGATTTATGATACGTATAATAAAAAAAGCATAATTTGCCGTCCCCTAAAATCTGCTCCAGGTCTGCTAGTAAATCCATCACTGTGTAGATCATAAGTTATGCTGATTTAAAGTCCATTTTAAATAAATAAATAATAAAAATAGTTTATTTCAAACCACTAAGTCCATAAAAGTACGTACACGAATTATTAAACACACACAAAATTTTGAACTAAAATTAAAATAGGCCATATGCCACCCTATGCCATTGTGAAGCACTGAGGACGATCAACGTGAGAAATATATTCCTCCATTGATCGTTCTCAGCACAAGATATTTCCATATAGAAGAACTCCAGCTATCAGCAACACTCCAGCTGTCACCTTTTCATGCGTTACAATTTTTATTTTGTTTTAAAGTTAGTAATCGTACTGTATCTTATTTTTGTTGCAGCCCTACACGCTGAAATATCTGAGAGGATATCAATAAGAGGATCAAAGTCATGAAGCGTTTCTGTTTTTCCGTTTCTTATTATAAAATTATATTAATAACAGGCACAGGTGTGATGGATTAAGAGTAGTAGAGTTCTTTGTGTGTGGCTCGTCCGGGGAAGTACCTACCACCACGCCTTTTTCTGCCGCCAAGTATAGCTTTGCTGTGTTTCGGTTTGAAGAGTGTGGACGCCGGTGTAATTACATGCACAAAAGGCTCATGCATGATTTGAACAGCAAGGCCGTTATTCGAGCTCGAGTTAACCCTTATTGTAATTACAGTTTACGTTTCACGATCACAAAAATAAAAGCAAATAAAAGTCTGATGCCTCATAAAAAGGAATGGCAGGAAAAAGATAAGTTACCATTTTCAACACATTAATAAATTAATTTGCATCCGTAGGGCACGTTCCTGTCGTGCGTGACTTACAAAGCAATGCTTCTTTATAGGTGATGGTTACTTAACATCAGGTGGGCTATCTGCTTATTCCACAGTTGGTTGCATAAAAAAATAATATCCGTAGCATCTAAAATCCTGCTTCATCATTCTGCTTGTTTTTGAAGGTTGTAGGTTTAGTTGATTTGTTAAAGCTCAAAGTCAAAGTTACCTAAAAGCTATTCAATAAAATCACAAGGATGAGGGTGAACGTAGTGATAGGAGAGTTTTATTTTGAGTTGTAAGTAAAGTCGCAGGAAAAGCTACAGTTTAATTATTATCTTCTTAACTTGTTAATACAGGCTTTCAGGGTGACAGGCGAAAATCTCTAATTATTCACGTTAATACCATCGTCAATTAAGGGGACCCGGCTTATAACGTACCTATATTTAAAACGTAGGCAGAGGAAATTTATTTTTGTTTTCAGGGTCGCTGAATTTATTTTTTGTTTTAACATAGTATGTTGCATTCAGTACAGTTACGTAGATAATTATTATAGTAGTTTGGATAGTTGAAATACAAATATTCCCTGCCATGTTATAGCGGCGCTTGCTCGCTCTCACTTTCATGTCAACGAAAAGAGACAGCAACAGACTCATCGTTCAGCGCTCAGCAACAAATGCACTCCTTCAAGAACTAAGGAATAGAAATAGAAAATATTTATTTTACGACACAAAAACACAGATACAATTGAATAAGACATAAATATAGTGTCACTCAGAATTAGCCTTAAGTGGTGCAGCAGCGTCTGCGACACGCGTTACACTAAATAGAATGACTACCTACTTACAACGTATTTTATAACTGTGTTTGAAACACCCCCGGTTTCTGAAAGCGCGATCAACACTAATCGGCTGTCAAGTCACTTGCTATCTCTATCTGTAAAAGCTGAAATAGCAAGTGACTTAACAGCCGATTAGCGCTGATCGGCCTTTCTGAAATCGGGGGTTAGTAACCTATTTATGGAAAAAACAATAACGAAATATTATAAAACAATAGGTAAATTGTGCAAGAAAATAAAGCTATTAAAAGCTAAAGAAGACGTAGTACATAGGTATTAAACGATTTTTGAAAATCACACTCTAAATAAATAACGAATTCGCTTATTCTACTAGCAGATATTTTATATAGCAGGTTTTCACGGTTCACAGTTTTTCTTGAATCCCTCTTTTCCCGACAAATATGGTCATAGTCAATGAAGCAAGGGTGTCTACACGTCGGGAGAACTGATTCATTAACGGACATGGGTATTCGCTCAAATGACTCGTGAATGGCTGGGAGCTGGAGAAAATTTTTGATTGCAATGAAAAATAAGGTTACCACATGTTTGGCAGGCATTCATAATGCTTATCAAAGCAAAATAAGATAAATATTAGTGTATTATCTCAATATAATTACTCAATAGCCTACTTTTGTAGCGAGACAGTAATACAATTAGGGTAATTATTGTTATTCTGTAATATGTAAGCTAACAAAACATTATATGCACACAAGGCCTAAATATCAACACGTTCTAACGTCATACAGTAGGTACATAGTTCAGCACATTCATGTTTATAAGTGAAAGTATCAGCATAATTTCTAAATAGCAAGTTGTTCTATCTATTACCTACCAATCATTAACAGTAACGTAATTCCGACGTGTAACACGTAAGCATCGGTGGTTCAGTGGTAGAATGCTCGCCTGCCACGCGGGCGGCCCGGGTTCGATTCCCGGCCGATGCAATTATTTTTGTGAAATTTGATTTGAGTGGTGACTTGAGCATTCACTAGCGCGATGAGTGAGGTAATCGAAAACTGAACAGCTTTTACTAAAAATAAGAGAGATAGCAAGTCAGCAAGTGACTTATTGACATCCTATTAGTTTTGATCGGGCTTACAGAAACCAGCGTTAGCTCCCCCCTTCAGTAAGAGCTCTGCCTACTACTACGAATCACTTATCATCAGGTATCTTAACCACTAAAAGCATTACTTATTTTTTAGTGGGGCAAGTCGTGTGACGTCACCCTCCCTGATGGACTGACATTATTAGGATCACGGAAAGTTGGTGGAGAGGGCTCAGAATAGTTCTTGCTGGAAACGTGTACTCTGATGATGAAGTCGAGTGCTAAAGGGAATGTCTACCAATTTTTCACCTGTCTGTCTGTGTCTGTTTCGAGCCTTTCTCAGTAATTTAGTTTTTGTTGATCCCCAAGGAACAATTCTAAGTAAGTTTCAGAAACAGATGGTTCAAAAACTATCGTAAGTCGATTTAGGAAAGTTTTGTTGCTTTGTATTCTTACCCTCGGGGTCTCAGCTTAAAAACTCAAGACATGCAGGGCTATTGAGAGTAAACGCAGCGTTAAAACATTCGTAAAAGTGCGACATTTTTGTTTTTAATCAAACAGAAAGCAAGAGAGTCTAATTACGACGTTTTTTTATCTATTTTTATACCTAGTTGTAAGTTCCTAGGTATAAAAAAATAAAACACGAATTTTTATTTTTTATTTTACTTTATTATTTCTTTTATATCTTATTATTATAAATCGAGAAAGTATCGAGACTTCCTACCTCACAATTATGTTACCTAGTAATTATTATAGATAGAAATATTATACCTATAGATATTATACAGATATAAATTATTATACCTATTATTCAAAATTCCTTGCCCTCATTTAAACCTGTTTAACATATATATCCCTTTAGTTTTTTTTAGATTCAGTGCTAGGTATAATTAAGGAAAGTTTCTGATAACTTCTGTAGGTAATTTGTTCTCAATAAAAATTTTTGATTTTGATTATGCTGTTGGCGGAACAAGCAAACAAATGAAGTGTATGTTTCTCTTTGTATTGACTTGACTCCACAACCAATTACATGCCTTTGATACACCAATTTATCCCGTGTCTGAAACAGTACAGAGATATGAATAGTATATGTAATAATGTCTTCAACTAGTCTATGTAAACAATTTTAATCCGATTGGTTTGAATCAGGTTGCTAACCACAATCGGCATATCGTCTATAGTGTAAAAAGGAAACTAGTGGAGAAGGCTAATTCATTCTAAGGCCCTTATTCATAATGTTCTTAGACCGCGCCAATAGCTTATCAGACCGATAAGTCTGTTGCTGTCTCTTTTCGTTTGCATGAAAGTGACAGTGACAAGAATACTCTAGAGCCGGTATAAAATGGCAGGGATTATGAAAAGAGGCTAAGTATACAATTATGATTGGAGTTCTTATAAATAATAAAAAGCGTTAATCTTGGATATCTATGGCCGACACAGTAGTTAAGCAGTTGTTTTTTTAAAACTTGAATAATTGCCAGGAATGAAAAACAAAAAAATATTTGCATCGGCCGGGAATCGAACCCGGGCCGCCCGCGTGGCAGGCGAGCATTCTACCACTGAACCACCGATGCTTATGAACCGAGGTTAAATATTTTAAACTTGAGTGCACGTTTATACGTGCACCTTTTTTTTTTATACAACTATCTGATGGATCAAGCAGATGGCCCACCTGATGTTAAGTGGTAACCATCACCTATAAACAAAACATTGCCCCGTAGGTCACGCACAATAGGAAAGAGCCCTACGATGCACTGCCCTGCGTCCATCAACTTGAGGCATACAGATGTTAAACCTCATGTGCCTGTAATTACACCGGCGACCACACTCTTGAAACCGAAACACAGCGTTGCTGCTTGGCGGCAGTAAAAGGCGTGGTGGTAGTACTAAGAACCTTCTTGTGGATAAGCTCAAGAATTTGAAAATAAGGTATAATATTATGGAGTTTCCATACAAAACCACAATACCTAATAAATAACTGAACTTGTAACCTAAACTATGAATGCGAAACCAAAACTATGTTGCACCGAAAAAAATAAATGCTCAATAGGTAACATCACAGCTAAATCGTGGAACCAGGACTCTATTATACTTTACAGCTTTCACCCTACATAAGCTACGATAAATATTGTAAAAAAACCCACTCTTAAACCTAGATTCAGCTCCACTTCGTCGAACAGAATATCCCGTTTTGGAATAAACTGGCACATATCCTTTGAAATAGAATTCATTTACCCTTCCACCCCGCGGGCTGCGCGACCTATGAATGTATGAATTCGAAAACAAAAGAGTTGGTACAGACGTAGCTATAGTTCCATATACAGGAGAGAGACCCTTTGTACAGTGAGTACCATTCTAGTTTAAAATAAAAAAGAGGTGTTGCATCGGCCGGGAATCGAACCCGGGCCGCCCGCGTGGCAGGCGAGCATTCTACCACTGAACCACCGATGCTTATGACTTTTGTGATATAATTACGACCCGCCAACAAAAATTGTGAAAGGCTTGATATTTCGAAATGTAGACATTCACTTTTTGTCACGTCTGGAGAAGATTGTATTTCAGATATTATAGCTACAAAAATCTAAAATTATTTGAATAACAATCACTTCCACCTTAGAAATAATTTGTGATAGATTTTGCTACATTTTTGATAAAAATATACCTACATTCTCGTAGTAGATTTGGTACAAAGGGACCATGGGATAAGGGCAGGAAGATGATAGATGTAAACCACATTCTGAGTGAGACTTTGAATAAAAAATAAAATGTGTTGGACATTCCACAAAGCACCGTTAAATTTACCATACCATTAAACTAAGCAAAACTATTTTTTTCTAAACACATACCGAATATCTATAATATAATAATAATACCCAGATAGAGAAAAACCCCTGTTTATCTTTAGGTACAAAAGTACACAAAATAAAGCTTCCTATTGTGTTTATTTTATCCAACCCTGTCGTCTAACAAATAACCCCGTTCAGAACGAATGCTTTTTGGAATTTATTTGGCCTCTCCGCCCCGTGGGCACACCTGCAAAATGCATTTATAATGGAATACTATTTGTTATATCATCTACTTATTTTATATATATTTATAAAAAATGGCATGAGTAATTATGCAATCCAATAAATAAATAAATAAATTTTGTAGGTTGGTAGGCCTACAGTCAAATTACTACATGTTATTACAACAAACATGAAACGTTTAGATAGTTGCAAACGTACTTATTTTAATTTACAAATATTTAATTAGTATAAAAATTACGAAAAGCACTGTAAAAAGATAGTTGCATCGGCCGGGAATCGAACCCGGGCCGCCCGCGTGGCAGGCGAGCATTCTACCACTGAACCACCGATGCTTGCTAGCAACTGCATAATTTTGAATCAGAAGCAATGAGTTATGTAACTTAAAGTGAAGCGAAGATGTTGCGGAAGCACGTACTGCTTCAGATACTTAAATATGTGCCAGTAGTGTAATAGTATGCATACTCAGCCATATTTGATTAAGACTTCTACATTTAATAATTTTACTCTGGATTCAGCAACACTCGTGAGAACATCGTGAGGAGACAAGTTTGTACTCTAGACTAGAAGCGTTCCATGCATTGTAAAAAGAAAATAAGTTTTTTTTTTACAACTTATAGGTAAAAACGTTGAGTATGATCGTAATAAGATACTCCCGCTTTTCTTAAACCCCGTTTTCTTTAAAAACACGAATTTAAGCCGCAGACAACGGTCAAAATCCTAATCCCTCGCACACTTCAATGTTTTTAATGCTTATGATAATATGAAATCAGTAAATTTCAATTAAGCTGTGAAAGTTTGCAAATACCAAGATGCTGAGACTAACAAGAAGGTTCATCAATAATGTCAGTTGGATCCGAGAAAGTTTTCCCATCAAAAACTTGCTCCACTCATCCAGATCACGTTTTTTTTCTTTTTTAATACAACTAGCTGATGGAACAAGCAGATGGCCCACCTGATGTTAAGTAGTAACCATCACCTATAAACAAAACATTGCCCCGTAGGTCACGCACAATAGGAACGTGCCCTACGATGCACTGCCCTGCGTCCATCAACTTGAGGCATACAGATGTTAAGCCTCATGTGCCTGTAATTACACCGGCGACCACACTCTTCAAACCGAAATACTTTGTCATTGCTATAAAAAAGTATTTTTCATTTTATCAACTGACTCATCATCTTCCTGCCCTTATCCCACTTCATGTGGAGTCGGCCTTAGTGTGTTCATAGCTATTCATCGATTTAAAATATTAAGCGAGAAGTTATTTAACGGTATTCAGCATCTTAAACAGGTCCAAGCAATTTTCGTGTTCCAGAAACAGTTTTGCAAACGACAGCCATTTTTTGCAATAACTACAATAAACACATTAATGTTTATTTATTTGCTTTCAGTGCAAATAAATAAAGATATTTATGATTCCTTACGTGGCGATCGCTCTTTTTGTATGTTTATTGTCAGAATACTACTTATGAAAATAGATGTTCGAAGCAAAAGTGTATAAGTCTAATGGTAGGTAAATACAAATACTAGATAAAAATATTTTTTGTCGAGATGACAAAGAAGTAAGTTTCAATTGAGTAACAAACATACATATACAATATAATTTTAGAGCTGTCAGATTAGGTTAGTTTATGATAATGCAAAAACAGAATCGGCACCAATATTATAAACGCTAAAGTTTGTAAGTATAGATGGATGGATGTTTGTTAGTCTTTCACGCCGGAACGGCTAAACGGATCTGGATGAAATTTGGCAGAGAGATTAAAGTCTGGAATAGCACTAAGAAAAGTGACTTTTTATCCCATGGGAATACCGGGATTTAAATCTGCGCGGGTGAAACCTCGGGGCGCACTAGTTATCCATATAGTAAAAATGCATTCTGCATTATGATAATTTTTTCATAACGCACTAACATCCGTTTATAATCATTGATCATTGTCCCTCAAATAATTTGTAAACTATCATGGCTGACTACCCGTGGTTCTACTAACAACGGAAGTTTTTAGAATAGTCTATCCGCCTTGGTTTTGAACTATTTATCTTTGTAGTTCTATTCCAAATTAGAAATAAGTATTACCTACGTGGTTCTATGCTATGCAGTTGTGCTTACACAATAGGTACAGTAATTACTGCTACCATTTGATTAGATGATAAAAATATGTCTCATACGCATAAGCATCGGTGGTTCAGTGGTAGAATGCTCGCCTGCCACGCGGGCGGCCCGGGTTCGATTCCCGGCCGATGCAAACCCTTTTTGTCTCTCCGTAAACATTTTTTTTTTCAAATAATTATATCGCCCTAAACGCATTGGCTTGGCATGTTTGATTGTGCGAACATAAAACTTTTGACCATTACGCTTGTACTTATTGAGATCGAGGATCAAATGGGGGTTAAATATAAAACATTAAGTGAATCCACCTTGTATATTCAGAAATGATTTTAACTTTATTTTAGCTAGCGCTTAATTAGCGCTTAATTATTCTTTATTAAATAAAACATTTAAAATAATTTAAATTTTGTCGGCGGTGCGTAGTCGTGTTCTTTAGGACTGAAATAGAACGGCTCATTGCTTTCCGACTTCAGTACAGATCTTGAACGCATCCAGGAAGCAGATTCTTTCAGCACCCAGAAGAATTGAACAAGCATTTTGATAATAATGTTAAGGAAGACCACGAAGTTTGCCACGAGGAAGCACACCAGTATTACCAGGTCTTTCATGGCGCTGCGGAGCGACTTTTCACGCCTTGTTGTTCGACGGAGTGGGCAGTATCTTAAATTGTATCCAGCGCATTTATCATACAGTCCTTCCAGCAGACGAAAGACTAAGTTAGTAGGCTTTATCACAGTGAAACAGTCGATTCAAAATAAATATTGGCACAAACAAACCAACATGAAAATTTTATATGATCCGGTTCATTTCCGGGGCTCAACGTTTGTACACAGTGAATCGAAACTGTCCAGGTTTCGGCATATTTGATTTTTGTGTGAATAATTTCTGATGTATTTTATAATATTCCGTTTCCTGTTCTCGTTTTAGTAGCGAATATAATGTCTTCTTTAAATCTGTTCGCTGTGTGCACTTTGTTAGCTAAGGGATACAACTAGCGCATTTCGCTAAACTAATATTGATGTAGAACAAGTAGGTTGATTCAGTTGGGGGTGGGAATAGTGTGGATATAGTTTGTGGAGTCCTTTGATAGAGACAGATGTAATAGTAGTTATAACGCCATAGCTATTATTATAGGTACCAGTTTTGCTACTTGGTTTCGCTACCAAAAAGTGCCGGGTAAGACTTTGGTATACCCATAGACTTATATACATCCGTGGGTATACCTGAAGTCGGGCTGGGCAAGTTGACCAACGTCACAATATTATGTGGCTGTGGTTAGTGTGGCATACATCCGTAGCTAAATTATTTATTTTTATGACCTATCATGATCACTGCCAGCTCACGATAATTTAATGTTTTGGGTTTCTTCATAATAATTTATAGTCAAAGTTATAAGACAAATCCTACTAATATTATAAACGCGAAAGCTTGTATGGACGGATGTTTGTTACTCTTTCACGCCGGAACGGCTAAACGGATCTGGATGAAACTTAGCAGAGAGATAGATTGTAGTCTGGAATAGCACATAGGCTACTTTTTATCCCGTGAGAATACCGGGATTTAAATCTGCGCGGGTGAAACCGCGGGGCGCGACTAGTAATTAATAAAATCACGAGGATCAGTCTGAAAAGTCTTAAAACTAGGTAAATCTATAGAAGCTCTTGGTGCCAGTTCCACGCGACCAAAGCCTAGAAGACCAGGCAACATTTCGATTTTCATTTGCTACGTCCATGAGTTATGCTCTCTTGCCCTGAGGGTTCCGGCTGTATACATTTTGTTGGAAGCGCGACTAGGTTGTGCAACAGTAAATTGGTATTAGTAATAGAGCTAGATAGTGCTGTGTGGAAAGTCCAAAAATATTCATTTATTCAGTAGGTTTTTAGTGAAATAGGGCCAAGAGTGGTTTCTCTAGCTACCTATGTATGTAATTTCATGCTCTATGTTACTGTGAAATGAAGTTACTTGGTTGCAGCATTGGAATGTGGTAACGTGTCTGGGAATAGCGCAGACATGCTGACGACGTAGTTTGTTGACATACTACTTGCATAACTTAAATTACTTAGTTTCCCTCTTATGTAATAACGACCCATTGTAGTTAGCGCTTATATCAATGAGCCTAGTTTTTTTTAAATAGGATAAATAAAACATTTACTTAGGTAAGAATTTATTGCTAGACAAAGCAAAATGTAATACCAAAATCCCAAGCGCTGTCGAAGAATTCCAAGTTCGCAACACGAATTCGGAATTCTTATAACTACATATTGCTTCGTTGTTTTAATGAAAAAAGAGCCACGTCCAAGAGGAAACGGTAACGGACAATTTTCTTAGATATTAAAAAAAGAAGTTACAACAAATGTTTGATAATCATCCCTAATCCCTAATCCCTAACTAATATTATAAATGCGAAAGTAACTCTGTCTGTCTGTCTGTCTGTTACGCTTTCCCGCTTAAACCTCTCAACCGATTTTGATGAAATTTGGCACAGACAATCTTTAGACCCTGAGAAAGAACATAGGCTACCTTTTATTGCGAAAAAAAGAGATGAAGAGATTAAAAGTACGCAGACGAAGTCGCGGGTACCAGCTAGTCAGAAATAAATTCATCATCCAGTTGAGTCAAATATGAGTCAAAGTATAAAAGCCCCACGAAATATAATATATTTTTTCCTAATGCTGTACCAACATTTCCTTAACTTTCATAGTTATCAGACTTTGCCGACCTATACCACATTTGTGTTAAAGGTTGGTAATGGTAACTAAATCTTGACTGATTAACCGTTACCATACTAAGAAAGAAAGAAAGAAAGAAAATACATTTATTTAACATACACAACAAGAAAAGATATACATAGGTACATAAAAAATTGCAGTTATAAACAGAGACAAAACGAAAGATGTAACAGTACCAAAAACAAAAGAAAACATAACTGTACGCCAAAAAGGCCCTGACTCAGCAATTGTTGCTTAACAAAGTAGGTAGCCTACCTTGCCAAGCAGCGCTGGTTTTCAGTCAGAGCCTTGAGTAGGATGACGTCACTACAGAAGAATATGACGTAATTAATAACAATTTAAATACATAGAAAAGACATACATAGGTGAAAAATAATTATTTATACTATATACATAAATAGTGTATTAACGTTACAGATTAATGTTTAAACAAGCGGTGCTTAAAATTATTGTACAAGCTTTTTTATATTTAGTCTGTGCCCGACCACAGATTGGTGCTTACCAATCTGTGGTCAGAAACACAAAAAATACGTCTAGTCTGTGAAATACAGCGAAGCAAGGAATCTGAATACAAGTCAAATTCCTATATATCCTTTCTATCCTATATTCCTATACTACGATCACATGGATACACATTTAAGCTATAGCCAAAGAAAACTCACGCTTACTACAAACACATAAAAGCGGGCAGTATGACGCCTGCGTTCATACCTCCACCGGGGTTGCTAAAACATTGCTATCATCAACCCAGTCCTTCTCCGCTACTTTTGGTATAGAGGTACAACTAATTGATTGATGATGATGATGATGATGTCCTCCTCAACGTATCCATTAACGGCGAACCCTGCTAGCTTCGGTCATGTGAGCGAATATGACTTGCAAAACCAAATTTAGTCTTAAACGACCTGTTACATGGCGCACAATGTAACTGGCCTATTGAATTGTAAGTGTAGATGTAGGAAGGCTTGGGACGGTTCTTTCTAAGTAGACGCTTTGCATCAAGGTCTTGCTGTCTACTACATTCAAAATTGGTTAATTGATTGAACAAGCAGATGGCCCATCCAATATTGAGTGGTAACCATCACCTTTAACAAAGCATTAGCTCGCAAGTCATGCACGATAGGAACGTGCCCTGCGATGCACTGCCCTGCGTCTATCAACCCGAGGCACACAGAAGCCTCATGTGCCCACAATTTCACCGGCAACCACATTATTCAAACCTAAACAGCAACGCTAGCTTGGCGGTAGAAAAAGGCGTGGGGTAGTACTTCCCCGGACTTGGGCTAGCTGGGAAGAGGTATAAAGGGGCATAAAGTACAAAACACCCCCCTGCAGGATATCAGTGTAGATCTTATTTCCCCAAACGAATTAAAATATAGTCTGATGCACCTTGTGTTATTTGAAGTTATATTCGTATTAACATTTTCTAGTGGTGCAAGTAGCCTCAGTAATTTATAGCAAAAACGAAGGATAACTTCAGAATATATGCCTGTGGTGATAAGATAACCTCTACAGCTCTAACTACGAGCAGAACCAACTCAAACTATTTAATACTATCTATAGTTTGCAAAGTTCTCCGACGTTAATCCCCTTTCCCGGTTTGTACGCACTCAACGACATTGGGGAATTTATGCCCTTATTTTAGTTTTAGAGTTTCCCGGGACACAGTTTGAGGTACTTTGGTCTGTGTAGTTAAAATACTTTATTTAAGTTTAATGTGTGGCACTATCGAATTACGAGCGTAGTTCCGGAATGTTGGTCGATCCAGCCAGATTCAGTTTGCGGTTCGGGGCGACAAGCTTTAAACAAACTCAGCCTTATTATAAACAAATCAAACCTGGGTTTAAACCTAGCTCAAGTCACGTTTTCTTATCATAAACAACTTAAACCTGGTTTATCTCATAAATTTAGGATCATCTCAGGTTTATCATTTTCGTATTACAAAAGACACTTTAGTCGAAGACTACATAGTACCTGAGATAGTCCATGATTCATCATCACAGAACATAATCATTCAACAAATATCCACAGACTATAACAAATTATGGCAATCAATCGTTCATTCATTTTGGAATCACCAACTTATCTGAGCCGGTCTGAAGTTAGCCGCTTGTGCATAAATGGCCAATAGTGAATCGAGAATTCTCTAAACAGCTAACTTCAGACCGGCTTAGATAAGTTGGTATAACTGTACTCTCTTGCCGCAGGCTAAAGTCATATGCGCATACTACCTCGTCTTTCGTTTTAACGAATCAATTTTTAGTTTCTCTTCTTGACTCAGATCTCCGCCTTTTTGTTTTAAATCTCGTTATCAACTTGATATTGACAAATTCGTGGCAACCCATGCGTTTTGACATTTCAAATTTAGATCGGAGTCTAGAGTTTGAAATGTATGTTGGATAATGCAGTGCTACAAGTTGTTTTATTGAATAAACTTATGTGGGAGACCAAATAAAATTTGGCAAAATGAGATTTTTATTAGTTAGACCATACTTAAACTAGGGGTCGTTCGGGTTTATCTTTAAACCGTGGTTTAGGGGATAAACTCCGTTTTATAATAACGTCTGGTCTAAGTCTTTGATTTTTCTATAGAGCAGGGACCAACTTCGGTATCAAAGTTAGACCACGGACCAGTTAGTCCTGGCTTAAGCCTAGTCTAACTCACATTTTTATAATAAGACGGCTCGGCTTTAAGTCGCAGTTTACATTGTGAAATTGTAGCAGCTGCCAGTCCTAAGACATCATCAACAGTCTAAATAAGTTCACTGCTGGACATAGGCCTCTCCTATACGTTTCCAGGAAGAACAGTTCTGAGCCCTTTCCATCCACCGACTTCCCGCGGTCCTAACAATGTCGTCAGTTCATCGGGTAGGAGGAACTTTCAGTAACTTTTTTATAATATGTACTTGACAAATGATTCAAAGCAGTTCACCATGAATCGCTCAATGCTAAGTTTATCTCTGCTTTAGCATGTACTTGTTGTTTCTTTGCATAACAATGTGGTAAATATTAGTTTGAAGCGTAGCGTCTGCTTTTATGTGTTTCGGTTATGCCACTCCTCACTAATTTCAATTGGCACCACATTGTAACAAGGATCATATAAAAGAACAGTAGAAACCAAGCCGTAAGTTTGTTGCCTGTTCTTTTAGGCTTGGTCGTAATTCACGCTGTATAACGATAAAGTGAGCTTTGCGATTCCTTCCTTCCTTCTTTTTTATGGCTCCTGTCTTTAGGCAATCTTGCCAGTGTCAAGTGATTTAGAGATTATATACTCTTTGGAGATAAGTTACTTGTCACGTCAGTCCAAAGTCGAGTCAGTCATTTGTCAAAACCAACACCATTTTTTTCAAAACATTTTCGGTCAAATCACGATATCACATTACACTTTCATCTTTGCGCTAAAGCCTCAAGTAATGTTGGTTAAAATAACACCGAAATTACACAACAAAACTCAAAATAACACTAGAAAAACAATTAAAATAAAAATGCATGACAGAAAACGAATCCATCTTTGCGATTCAATTGGATTATTTACTTTGACTTTGACGTGGCTCTTTTTAGTCGCCTTTGTCCTCGTTTCGAGTAGTACTATTATGAGAAGAATACATTTTAAACAATCAAGTTAATTTTGGAACCCCGCGTGCGACAGACAAATGATATTACATTAATTCGGACTGCATTCGCGCAAAATATGAACTCTACTTAATTTGTGTCCTCGTATCGTTTCCGGACACCATTTCATTTTCAGAGTAAATATTTCAGTATTTCAGTTGTGGGGCTGTCGATGAGAGATAAGTTTATCGCCCGCTCGTTTTGTTTGTTTAAATTTTATATTGAAATATTCGTGTGAGGTTATGATGCAAAACTTATCGGATCAGTGAATTGCTGCCAAGCAACAACGCTGTGTTTCGGTTTGAAGAGATTGATCGCGGGTGCAATTACAGGCACATGAGGCTGATCAGTATGCCTCAGGTTGATGGAAAGTGCAGTGCATCGTAAGGCACGTTCCTATCGTGCGTGACTTACGAGACATATAGGTGACGGTTACCAGTTAACATCTGCTTGCTCCATCAGCTGGTTGTATAAAAAACAGTGCTAGAGGAAGGGCCTATCCCATTTATTAGCTGATATATGATGCCTAGGATGTTATTGGGACTAGGATGTTGGATAGTATAATGTTATTGTAAATTTAACTTATTTATTATCATGATAAAAGTTGCCAGTCATCCTGGACTCACAGCTGCCCTGATAAGAAAACAAACGAACGCTATAGTGCCGATTACAAATTAATCCGTCGCGAGAGAGACCCTAATAGATTAGGTAGGATTATGATTTATCATTTATTATTTAGACCGTGATTTTATTTAAGGCGTTGACAACACCTAATATTTATCTCGCTCGCACGATTCGTCATTTTGAAAGATATAAAATCACAAAATCCAATTTTGAAAAATCGCAAACAACCATTTTGTGTGCAATCACATTACGATTAGTTTGGTAAAAATTTAATTTTGATTGATGCAAGTTTTTTTACTGAAAAGTTTGCTTGAGTACGAAAACTAGAAAAGCAAACATATAAGTAGGAAAACATGTATCGATCAACATTATTTTTATACTGAACTGTGCGTGATTTTATATCTTCCAACAAGTCAAAACGTGCGAGCGAGAGTCACATTAGCTCTTGTCTTCGTCTTAAAGCGACAGCTGTGATTTAAAACCTTTTCAAGCATCTATTTTTTTGAATTTTTATACCACGATATACATAAATTGGTGGACATTACACTCAGCACTATCTAGCCTAAACTAAGTAATACCTTGTTGAGTATGAGATACCAATAGCTGATATAATACTTCCGTATGCACCTCATTTGTTCTGTCAATCATGTAAAAAAGAAGTACCTATATTGTGACACCCAGACAGAGAATAAATAAGTCAAAGTTAAAGTAAAAAGGTATTCATTCAATTAAATCACCAAGAATCACTTTGAAACGGCTTAAACCTATTTGAATCTAGGTACCAGTTTCCGTTTCATTTTCAAAATCAAAAGGTAGGTATATCTAAATATATATAATTCAAAGGTGACTGACTGACTGACATAGTGATCTATCAACGCACAGCCCAAACCACTGGACGGATCGGGCTGAAATTTGGCATACAGGTAGATGTTATGACGTAGACATCCACTAAGAAAGGATTTTGATCAATTCTACCCCCAAATAAAATAGGGGATGAAAGTTTGTATGAGATTTTCAAAGTAAAGCCGCGGGATCAGCTAGTATTCAATAAAATCACAAGGATCACTTTGAAACTTGATTTATCTGGGATTAAGGGGCCAGCTCTACGCGACCAAGCTTATTTTATTATATTAAGGCGGGGATATCCCAGAAGCTCCAACCTCCAAGACGCCTCGGCGCCGGCGGGTACTGACGCTCGGCGCGAGCACTTGAACAGCTAGATATCGTTAGATTTTCTTCTCAAAGATTAATAATAATTAAATTTTTGAAAAAAAAAATCACACAGCGCTAGTAAATATTAATCCCTATCTTTTGATATAACTTTGACATGACTTCAAGAAAAACTCTTTTAGTAATGGATGTTTTTGAAATATCGATTTAGTGTCATCTTTATGATTTTTTTATCGAGAAAATTATCATTATTCACGTTTCTATCTTAACACAGCGCTCGAGTACATGTTCAATTTTAAGGTTTTCGATTTTTTTCAGGTATTTTTTTACATTTTAGTAGATTTACAGCTGCTCAAAAACCGTCCCGTGCCGCCTTAAACAGATATTACACCAATACCACCAACCTTGTTCTAGATGGGCATCCCAAACCCAGGGCATGCGGAGCTGAAGGCAAAGCTACGTGGGCCATCTGCGTATAGTTCACATAAATTATAAGCTTGACTAACAACAACAAAAGTCTCGCTTTGAGCTCATCTAAAGCTATCTATCTTCTTGTAATCTAAATATACTTATAATAACGAGAGACTGATTGACTGACAAACATCTCGCGTATATTAACCAGTTGGTATGTTTTTCGGAGCACTGACATTGTGCACTTAAATGTTTTGAAGGGTAAATCTCTTGGTGCACTCCCTTGAACCTGGTGCTACGATCAGCGGCCCGATTACGCTAATGTCTGGCTATCGAGATGGCTTTCAGTTTGACATTTGATTCCCATTTATTCTATAAGTTTCTATTACACTATGTGAATTAAATGTCGAACTGAAAGCCATCTCATTAGCGTCTCATTAGCGTAATCGGGCCGCCAGGCGGGATCACTCCTGCTAGACCAGCGGTGCTCCATATCATAAAAGAACGAATCTCCGTATTATAAACAAATAAGTGTTAGAAGCGTAAAATTTGGTGAGAACATTTTTTTATAATAAGGAGATGCATTGCAAAAAGAATGTCTGTAAAACTCAGCGGGAGAACTCTCAAAGCATTCAGCGGAAAGCTTTGGTAAGTAGGGGAAGCAGGGGTAATGGCGATAATGTCGGGTAATACCGCTCACTCCAATAACTTATTAAATAAGGTGCCTTAAAACACAGCGAGCTATCTACAGCGCAGGGGTTGTAACGCTTGAGCAGGCATAGTCTCTAAACCTCAAAACTAACATAGGACAAATGAAAAAACAAATAGAGCATTTTTCTCTCAGGTGATCGGCATTCCCCCATCTTCCTATACTTAGGTCTGGTCTGAGATTTTATGAATTTTCCATTTTTAGGCACGAAAACTTGTTCATCAAGATATAAGCTGTACTTTTGATATTCTTCGTATATTAAACTACTCAGACACGGTAATAAATATGATAGTTTCTAAGTATGGATGGATGGATGGACGGATGGATGGGTGGATGTTTGTTACTCAATAACTCCAGAACGGCTGAACGGATCTTGATGAAATTTGTCATAGAGAGGGCCACTCAAAACCACAGGATAAGCACCAGCTCGATTTAAACCAGTAAAAAGATTTGAGGTAACAAAAATGAAAAAATACAGTCGAATTGAGTACCTCCTTATTTTGAAGTCAGTTTAAAAAGATACTACATCTAAACATATATACAAATAAAGTAAAGTGAAATAGTGACGTCTAACTATTAACTGTAGGTACCTATACGATCTATACAATTTTTGTAATGATGATCTAGATTTTTAAATTCTGCTGAAAAGCCAAGACGATTTATGTTTGGTGAAACGTAGGTATTTATTTATTAACCAGTCTTCTTGGATTTCTAAAGATTCAGAATCTCATCTGTAGTCATATCACGTACCGCCTATTCATGAATTTCAACCGCCTTGCACGTGACATCTAAAGAGTTAGCATGAGTTCAGTCTCACCTTAGACTACGTTTTGCTCATAAGTACGTGCCCATTTTAGCTACCTCATATTCAAATAAAAGAACTATAAAAAATGGTTATTACATTAATCACTGACTTTTTTATACAGTTAGCTGATGGAACAAGCAGATGTCCCGCTTGATGTTAAGTGGTAACCATCACCTATAACAAGCATTACCTCGTAAGTCATGCTCGATAGGAACGTGCCCTACGATGCACTGCCCTGCGTCCATCAACGTGAGGCATACAGATGGTAAGCCTCATGTGCCTGTAATCACACCGGCGACCACACTCTTCAAACCGGAACACAGCAGCGCTGCTTGGCGGCAGAAAAAGGCGTGGTGGTAGTACTTCCCCGGACGAGCCCTCACAAAGTGCACTACTACTCTACTTAAATATAAAAGAATCAATCGAATTCGTGAGGATGGTGGGGCTCCTACCCCTCACCATCCTCACGAATTCGATAGGACGGCTTCTAGGGACGACTAAGAATCGTCCTTCCTAGAAATATGTAGGGAAACTGCTTAGCAGACTTCTTCAGGCTGACAAAGATGATGATGACAGGCGTAAATAGGTAAAATAAAAGTGAATGAATGAATGAATGAAAATGCTTTATTGTACACCTTACAAACTAACAAAACAAGTGAAACAAGCAATAACAACTATAGAGATATGTACAATGGGCGGTCTTATCGCTAGCAAGCGATCTCTTCCAGACAACCTTTGGATGTAGAGGATATAAAAGATGGTTGGTTTATATAAGTGATATCTAAGGTACTTACTACTCCGTCGAAATTCACTTTTTTGTACTAAAAATATATTTGCAGTTGAAATCGATGCACAACTACTTTTCTGAATTGATATTGATTTGTCGTTTACACGCTTGCCAGAACAAAAAATGGTAGAAATAGTGCTAACCCTCCTAGCCCCAGCTTTGAGATGAATGAATGAGTCTACACAGATTGAGACGGATCCTAATGTATAATTTATGAATTTAAATCCCAATTTTTGTAGACATTCAGCTTTGTACCCTAATGCGGATCATATTAAGAGTTTAAGTTACACGTTTTTTGAATAAATTATACACATTCCTATCCCGTTGGAATCTTCGAGAGAAGCCTTGGAATATTGCGATTCAATTATTATTTAACATATTATCCTTTCAATATTCTAATTTGACAAATCCGATGAATTTTATTGTGTTGTGATACGGTCCATATTTTGGTATAATATTTGGCAGACTTTAATAGATTCAGGAGGCTGTCACATAGATCTCTTAGTACCAATTACAAATTCAAGATTATTTGGTATAGTATTATTTGGTAAGAGTATTTGGTCTATATGTCATAATGGAGTCAGAGGGACCCCCAAATATTATTTTTGACATATACCCACATTTTTAGTAACTGTTACTTAAGGGTCCGGTGACAGCGGCTCGCAATTTCGAGGTGCGATTGGCTATTATTTCATTTTATTTCATTTCGGGGATGTTGTTTGAAATAATAACTCTAAAGAAACACGCATAAATACTTTTCGAACACAAATAATACAATAATATAAGGTAAATGTGCTTGAGTCAGAAATCATTTTGGTATTAGGTAAACGTAAGACCAAACATACTAATACCAAAATGATTTCTGATTCGGGCATGTTTCCCTTATATTATTGTATTATTTGTGTTCGAACAGTATTTATGCGTGTTTCTTTAGAGTTATTTTTTCAAACAACCTCCCCGAAATGAAATAAAATGAAATAATAGCCAATCGCACTTCGAAATTGCGAGCCGCTGTCACCGGAGCCTTAATACGTGACAGTTTGCTCATCGCGGATGCTTGAATAAAAACTGTGTAGTTTTCCACAAAAACATAATAATAACTCTTACTACAAAAATCATCACAAGGAACCTAAAGCCCCTGGGGCATCATGACGTTGTGGGATAAAGAAAACCTAAGTCATTATTGACTTTCAGCGACCAATGTTGGCCGCGGACGACCGCGTGAAATTTATTGGTTTTCGCTCGAGTTTCGGCGCCATTTATTACTGGATCTGGACATACGTCGAACCTTTTTGAAAACCGACGGGACTCAAATCATAGGCAAAAAATATTTCGTCAGGCCACGGCATACTGAAAATCAATTGAAAATAGATATTTTCAAACGATTCGCAGATGCGAATCTATACATTCTTTCATCTTATAATGTCACTAGTTTCTTTTGAAACAGTGTGGTAAAAAAAGAGGCTCTATTAGAGCACTTGACTCGTGTTTATAGGACTTTTTAGGTTCTACAATATACCGGTTTCCGCACGATGTTTTCCTTCACCGTCTGAGAGTACTAGCGTTGTGCACAATCATTTTTGAACAGAAAAACTTATTCGTGCGCGACCGGTTTGGTACCCACGACCTTAGGATCGGAAGGCGGGGCCGCTACTACTAAACCAGCAGTGCGAATTAACACCAGGAAAATTTAACGTCAAATCGTCAAATCCTGACGTCAAATCGTAGCAAAATCTGATTTAACGAACGATTTGAGGTTCCCCTAAACCCTAAATCTACATAATTTTAGCTATACACAGCTACAATTATGTGATTTTTTCTATAAACTAGTGCTCATCAAGGTTCAGAACACAAAAAAGTATGTTAGAAATTATTTCTGTGTCAGTTTCGTGTGTCGCACGTGCTGTAACCAGACACGTTCAGTCACAGACGGCGAAACTACGTGATCGTATCGATCCGGATACGGAAACTTAGAAATCTATCTACAAGAATCTGAAAAACTGAAACTGAAACAGCTTCACGACTTTGATCCCCAGGCACGGTAGATATCCCTTCAGATCTCCCAGTACCAAGTAGGTACTAATTCAAGATTCTTTGAGGATGTCTAAGGGGGGTAGTCAGAGGTACGTCCAAACATTACATTTGGCACATACCCACATTTTGCAGTAGTTAGTATTCCATACGTGACAGATTGCAAGCCCATCGCCGCTGTTAGAATACTAACTGGTTTCCTCACGATGTTTTCCTTCACCGTTTAAGAGCACTGGCATTGCGCACATAAATTTTTCGATAGAAAAGTCCATTGTTGCACGACCAACAAGAATCTAAAGGTCGAAATAAACTAGCCGGCGCTCGTGGCTACGCGCTTGTATTAGAAGTAGCTATTATGGTCATAGTTGATGATAAAATTTAAAGCGTTTTCCCTATATTGAGTTCCGGATCTCTACCCCATTCCTACTTCTTCTTCTTCTTGTCGTGTTACTATCCTCTTTCAAAACAGATAGATAGATAGAAAATTCTTTATTGCACATAAAGCGAACTTAATGCTAGAGAGCATTCTCTTCCAGTTACAGTGTGGTGAAAGGATTTTAAGTGCGCTTCAAGAGGCTCCTTACTTGACAGAGATTTAAGGTTCTACGACATGCTGGATTCCTTGCGATGTTTTCCTTCACCGTTTGAGACTAATTTCGTGTCATAAAGAGGTGGTTATGGGACACAGATAATGCGAACAAGTAGAAATGTATACCATAGCAGTATGTAATAATTTTATCCAGGTTTCATCCAATTCTTTGTTCAAACTACAAAAGAAACAAAATAGTAGGAAATCATATTTTATTATCTCTACTACTATTATAAATGCGAAAGTAACTCTGTCTGTCTGTCTGTCTGTTACGCTTTCCTGCTTAAACCTCTCAACCGATTTTGATGAAATTTGGCACAGACAATCTTTAGACCCTGAGAAAGAACATAGGCTACCTTTTATTGCGAAAAAAGCGATGAAGAGATTAAAAGTACGCAGACGAAGTCGCGGGTACCAGCTAGTTCTTAATACGTTAGTACAGCAGTAGTCAAAATAAATCTTATCCCAACGGATATAGGGTGTATTCTGAGACACGCTACGCAAATTAAGTTATAGGAGTCAAGTTGCGAACAACTAGAGAATAACTTTATAGTCTAAGTTTAAATTGCAGTTGTAATGGAATTGTGGGATTAGATTCATCCGAAACGGGATTGTGAAGCTAGGTTTTCTTAGGCAACAAACGTTAACTCTAGTGAGTAATGTGAGCTAGAGGGTCTCTAGTATAAAACAAACGTCTAAAATGAGTGATTTTAGCCAACACGATCAAATGAATATATTTTTAAATTTTAGGGAATGTGCTCAAGAACTTCACGATTTAATACCACCGTCCCCTTTCCACCATAGGACAAGTAGACGTATGGCTTAGTACAACCTATACCTGGTTAATTTATCACCCATTATCATTAAACGCTATGTTTCTACCTTCGTCAAGAGAATCTAGAAACGCTAAAGAGGGAACTCATTGCCGTCGTTAGTTTTTCTCGACCGCTACTGGGTCTCTTCAAGGGTAAATAGATGTGTTTTAGACCATTCTGTTCCATCGTCAGCTGCGTTGTCGCTTACCATCAGGTAAATAAATAATAAATAAATAATGCTGGACAATCCACACAGCACTATCTAGCCCCAAAGTAAGCTATTCAAAGCTTGTGTTATGGGTACTAGATAACTGATATATTTAATACATTATATACTTACATAGATAGATATTTTTTATTATACATAGAAAACACCCAGACCATCGGAACAAATTTCTGCAGATCGTACACAAATTTGTTCCAAGGCGGGAATCGAACCCGCAACCTCTTGCGTCGCAGGCAGGCTCTCGCCCGCTGCGCCACAGAGGTCGTAATCAGTTTAAGTTTTCATATATGTATTTAAGTTTTCAGTGAGATTGTGGCCAAAATACAGCCTATAAAAAACTAACTTTCAAGAAATCAAAACCCGTTGGGTTAAGACCTTCTTTGTTGTACTTAGCTTTCTGTCTCTTCTCTATGTATTATATATTGTGTGCAATATATAATGATACTCGCTGAAGTACAAAACTGGACCAGATACATTGACAAAATTTCTTTTTAATAGGTTATAGTCTGGAATAGCACGTAGACTGATTTTTATCCCGTGAGAACCGGAATTTAACCGCGTGGGTGAAACCGCGGGGTGCAACTAGTAGTTTATAAGTCCATAGTGTACATAATGTGCATGAACAAATTTGAACTCCTTTCAGGATCAAAAAATCCGCCACCAGTGCAGTCAAATAAATTACCAAATGGTACATCCAGTAGAACTTGGCACTACGTTAACTGGACACTACACTTGTCCGCGGTTTTGGCCGCGAGCCAGACGGCCGCAGTGGAGTGGCCAAATCTAATAAATCTTTTCAGTATTGAGTGTGTTTTTGTCAGTGTGAATTTAATTGAAATCATGATATTTTTTATGATTGAGCTATCAATTATTTCAAACGGCCATACACGTTTTATTTATATTTAACTAAATGCTATGTAAGGTCGCGGAATCAAAACGTTCGTCAGTTTTTTAAAGAAGAAAAAAAAAAGACTACAATGCACTGGAAAATAAATACACTCATACTACTATAACTGTCTCTCTCTCTCTCTCTCTCATATATAAGTTGGAATCAGGGTTACCAATAGAAACCTGCCGTATCGCGGTGAAAACAAAAATCTCTGAATGAAAGAGAGCGTAGAAAACAGTAGTCTGTCCAAGGATGTGTCCTGCGTCTATCAACTTGTGGCATACAGATGTTAAACCTCATGTGCCTGTAATAATCTTAAATATGTTTGTTACTCAATAACTCCAGAACGGCTAAACGGATCTTGATGAAATTTGACATAGAGATAGATTATAGTCTGGAATAGCACATAGGCTACTTTTCATCCTGTAGGAATACCAGGATTTAAATATGCGGGTGAAACCGCGGGGCGCTGCTTGTTTATCATAAATTGCACCATAGGTACTTCTAATAGGCACATTAGTTTTCGTAGGTAGTTTGAAAACGTCAGGTGTGTAATATTAGTTGGGAAAGGCTTCGACTCCATGTGCAAATAAGATTTTTTATTTTTGTATGAGTTTAACTTTTAAAATAAGCGTAATAACTTTTAGTCTCAGGTAGAACCTCAGGTGATTCTCTGATGCAGGTGATGGGTTTTTTATTTTTCACCCAAGACAATGTGAAAAAATAATGTCTGGGATAGGTACAGTTATAAATTTGTTGTACTTTTTGGGCTGGAAGACAGTTTACTGTTAACTTGACCAGCTTGACTCGATCATCAAGAGCTCTTTGTGAAGGGCTCGTCCGGGGAAGTACTACCACCCACCACGCCTTTTTCTGCCGCCAAGCAGCAACGCTGTGTTTCGGTTTGAAGAGTGTGGTCGCCGGTGTAATAACAGGCACATGAGGCCTAACATCTGTATGCCTCAAGTTGATGGACGCAGGGCAGTGCATCGTAGGGCACGTTCTTATTTTGCGTGACCTACGGGGCAATGTTTTGTTTATAGGCGATGGTTACCACTTAACATCAGGTGGACCATCTACTTGTTCCATCAGCTAGTTGTATTAAAAAAACATGCTAGTCTGGTGTTACTTTTAGTTACGGCCTAGTGACTGTGACATACAAACCTCTTTATGTCACTAAATAAAAAATGCTGAAACTAGAAAAACTGAAACTTTGCTCTTGGTTTCAGCCATGGGGACTTTATTTTCTCCTGCGAATATAGTCGATTGTTAAGACGAAGACAACCGCCTAAAAAACTACTGTATACAATCTGAAACAATGAAAAAATATTATGATTAACCATTGCCATTATTAACGGGTAACAACCAGTGACAGGGATAATTTTAATCAATGTTTAAATACATTATGTCTGTTTATACATATTACTTATTAGCAATATTGTTTAAAATGTCTGAAGTGACAGGAGCCATCCTATGAAAGAAAAACGTCATAAGCTCTGCTTGGTCGTATTAATTTAAAGCATTTTACTGTACCTACCCATAAGTTGTGGTTCAGTGAACCGAAGCTCTTTTACCTACTGATTGGATAAAGGTATTAGCATACAGAACCTGATAGCAATGAAGATACGTGAGCGTGATTTTAATGAATAATTATAGTTATTATTTGTCTTTTTTTTTTTTTTTTTTTTTTTTTTTTTTTTTTTTTTTTTTTTTTTTTTGCTAGAGGTTTATCTTGGGACTATGTAGACTGCTAAGACAATTAAATAACAAAATGCCCGCTTCGAAATTGTTTATAAAAAAATAACAATTGCAAAAAGTTTACCTACAATCACATTTATTTTGTAGGTAAATTTGTATCGAAACGATTTATCTTTCGAACCCTAGTATTGTTATTCTGCGACACGACTGGTTGCTTACGATGTTTTACGTATCTATAAGTATATTCAACGATCCACCGCGTCGGCATCGCTGCGTACGGAGCGGACGGATTTGTTGCTTCGTATTGATTTGTATGGCAACGCGCCATTCGGAATTGCTTTGAAAATACCGATACTGCCGATGCAAAATCTGGATACAGTGGACGCACCCCATCGGCATTTTGTTAATACCGACGCTCCGTCCGCTCCGTACGCAGCGATGCCGACGCGATGGACGCTTAGCTTTAAAGACTACAAGTTTACCGACGAGCCATAAGACCGCGGTTTTACACGCTCGTCGATCAGGGCCTTAAGACACCTTGTTTGACGGTTGTGAGCCTCCTAAGCTGATCCAAGAACACGGCTGAGATATTAACGAGAAAACTTCACAAAACTTATCTTGTAGACTGAATTAAATAGAGTACTTATCTACTAAAATAAAGGAACTGAAGTATTATTCTTCAGTTTGAATAGGACCGTCTTCATACAGATGAGGTTTTCAACGTTATGTTTAATCTACTTGACTTGAGGCTCTTTTTTATTTTTCTATCCTTTTTCCTTATGGTCTGAGGCAGGGTCACCGCCAATAGACCACCACCAAACTTTGGTTTATAGCACCGCTAGTGGCCAAACTTTCAAAACGAACTATCAAACTTGCCAAAAAAAATTACCTACGCTCCAAGTGCTTTAAAGCGACCCGCCCGCGCGCCCCTGTTTCGGATGGGTGCACATATCATGCAAGTATTATACATATAAACCTTCCTCTTGAATCACTCTATCTATTAAAAAAACCGCATCAAAATCCGTAGCGTAGTTTTAAAGATTTAAGCATACATAGGGACATAGGGATATAGGGACGGAGAAAGCGACTTTGTTTTATATTATGTAGTGATGTACGTTTTCTGTTCAAAAGCTCTTTTCATACTCTCCACCAGCATTTCGGCAATGAGGATCAGTCACGTTTTTAGACAAGTATGTAGATTGATAACCGATACCAAACCATGACATACTGTGTGTGACATACAAATATCCAAACATCGAAGTAGGATAGGGTTCTGTATAGTAAGTGTAAAACTGTGATCTCCATCTGCCCCAAGGCATCACGATTCACGCAAGATTGCAGGCTCTTAATCCATTGGGATAAAGCGTCAAACTATGAAGATTTAGATCAACGCTGATCGCGAAGCGAGTTCGCCACTAATTGCCACTTTATCGACGAACCAAGTTCCTACTAACTACCAAAACTAGGGATGGGAAGAGTTATTTTCGATTAACATTATTATTTGTGTTACTTAATGGCCATCGGAAATCGGGCGTTTTCTACTTTGTTTTTCTAGTTCATGGTCGCCATTGGAGAAACTATATTCCCCAGCAGTTGTAAATGGCACCTTCATTCACCTAGCTTTATGACATTTCAAAAGGAAGAATTGAGATACATTCCTTTTGATTCAAGTGAAACTCTATCAATAAAAAATATTTACAAAACATTACATTTAATACAATATAATTATCTTCTACTACTGCTTATTTCAAATTTCGAAAATCCTAATGTCAACCTTGAATAGGAAAACAACTCGTGCGACGCCTGATGGACTGACGGCATTGTTAAGATTGCGGAAAGAAAGAAGAAGAACGATTCTAAGCCCTCTTCATACACCGTACGAAGAGGGCTTAGAATCGTTCTTCCTGGAAACGTATAGGGGAGGCCTATGTCTAGCAGTGGATGTAAGTGATGATGATGACTGTGAAAGTTACCAAATGTGAAGTTTGTATGAACCTTTTACATCATCGCATTCATCAACGCGAATCAGTTAAGGAAATCTGACATTATCTTTCACATTATTTTAGTAAGCGCCTAAATATTTTCAGCAATGGTAAAATAATAACACTTTTATCATCGCTTAGAGCTTTGCGCCTTGAGATTTCCACACATCACATAAAACTCTAGAGCGCTATTACAGTAGATATGTGCGCACAAGATTGAAAACATCGATACGTGGAATTTTTATCGATTATTTCTGTCGGTACTTAAAAAACTATGTTTTCCTATAGCATTTTGTTATTACTTGTTTTGTGTGTGTACTCGATGCATCAAATGCGACAAAAGGTTTAGGTATTTATTTTGCAGGTAGCAGAACGCACAAACTGCGACTTATTTGGTTCTTTACGTTAAAATGGCGACGCAAGAACTGCAATTCATCCATCTTTACCATACATAAATGATTTTGTATTGTATTGTAAATGCACTGCATAACCTCGCAATAAATATTTACAGTATTAAAACGGTAGCGGTTATTCAGCAAGCCAAACTACGTGACAATAGCGCAATCAAAACCATAAACAAGTAGTTCAATGACACATCTGACAAAGCAAGTGCACTAGTTCAGTGGAACACAAACGAATATAATGGAAATAGTAAAAATGTGCGCCGACATTTTACGGTTTAGTACATACTACACTTGTATTATTGTTACTGACAACTTCAGTGGCGCAGCGGGCGAGAGTCTGCCTGCTTCGCAAGAGGTTGCGGATTCGATTCCCACCTCGGAACAAATTTGTGTACGATCTGCAGAAATTTGTTCCGTTGTTCAGGGTGTTTTCTATGTATAATAAAAAAAAATATCTATGTAATTTATATCGTATCAAATATATCAGTCATCTAGTACCCATAACACAAGCTAGTAGCTTACTTTGGGGCTGGATGGTGCTGTGTGGATTTTCCAGCATTATTTATTATTATTGTTATTAAAATAGCAGCTAGTTGATAAACAATGTTTTAAGCTTTTCCAATCAGATACGCAACTACAATGCTATATTTAAAAACGCATCAAATCCGCCCGCGAATATAGAACAGTCATGATGCAATTAAATAGTAATTTGAATTCTAAATCAGAACTTGATCAATACGCCTTCTGAACGGGTTCACACGCTGTCGTACTCTACTGGAAGAAATAGGGTCGTGGAGTTTTTATTACAAAGACTAGTTACCTACTGCCTATTCTAGTTTTATTCTTGTGTCACTAGATACGTAAGAAACAGTGTGGTGAAAGGATTGTAGATTCTATGACATGCCGGTTTCCTCACGATGTTTTCCTTCACCGTTTGAGACTGGTTTTGTGCACAGAAAAAAACATTGTTATCAGTTATAGAACTATTTGGGTTTTATGATATGTCGGTTTCCACCCGATGTTTTCCTTCACCGTTTGAGAGTAGGTACAAGCATTTTGCACATTAAAAAAATCATTGGTGCATGAGTGGTTTTGGACCCACGACCTTGAACCTGAGCTCTACTATTTACATTGATCTGAGCTGTACTATTGCTATTTTTATTTATTTATTTCATATGTTTCCTAAATGGTTTAGTTTTGTATAAAATTGTTTTATGGCTTATGGAATGGAATACCCTTAGCACTGCAGAAGCTACAAGTCATTTTCTACGTTAGGTGTGTTGCTGACATATTGACGTTGCATAATCGTTGTTTCGAACTGTAATTAAGGTCAAATTTTGTTGAAAATCATCGTATACCTAATCGAGCGTGAACGAATGCTGAGTTGGTATTGTTTCGGATGATTTCGGGTCAAACGTGCTTTATTAATGTATTTTGCAATAACAAACCATAGCACTAAAATATATTTTTTGTTTATGAAACTAGGTAGATACAACCAAGTATAAAAAAGGTACATAGCTAATTTTTTTAGGTTTTTTTTTATTTATTATTATTTACATTGACGTTTGGCTATAATCTCAACTGATGGTATGCGACAAAGAGAAGTCGGAGCATAATAATATTTTTTATAATTAAATTACCAGTACCGGTGGTAGTTTTTTAAACTAAATTATGTCAGTAAATATACAATACCATGAATTACATAAAAAATCGTTGTAAAGACAAACATTACATAACCTCTTATCAATAATTAACATTAAATTATCTACAAATGCAAAAACATCGATAACTAATCTAATCGATGAAATTGGCACATCCCTAACCTCGCAATAACACCAAGGCAGAGGTGTAAAAGTACGTAACGACCAATTACCGAAACGTATTCGCTTATTGTCTTTACGCGCGCAAATTACTTTGTTATAGGAAGCGACGGAGTTATTATTATAAACACGTTAAATCCTAAAGTACGTTATAATTAATAAATACAATTAGTAAGGTTTTATTAATTTACTTCAAGGTTTAATAAAACTGCCTAATTTTTGCATTCTGATTCACTTGTAGTCTAATAAAATTTATATTTATACTTACTGTTCCATGCCATGATCTACTAACATCCAAGTTTTATGGAAATCACTCCAGTTGTTACGGTATTTGAGTAACAAAAATCCAAAGATCTGCACAAATACAGAGTAGTAGAGCTTTTTGTGAAAGGCTCGTACGGGGAAGTACTACCGCCGTGCCGTTTTCTGCCGCCAAGCAGCGCTGCCATGTTTCAGTTTGAAGAGTGTGGTCGCAGGTGTAATTACAGGCACATGAGGCTTAACATCTGTATGCCTCACGTTGATGGACGCAGGGCAGTGCATCGTAGGGAACGTTTCACTCGTGCGTGACTTACGAGGCAATGTTTTGTTAAACGTGATGGTTACCACTAAGTGGTAGCCCTTGTAAGTCTTAACATCAGGTGGGTCATCTGTATTTCCATTAGCTAGTTGTATAAAAAAAACTAGATCGCTGACACAACGATATGTTTGAAATGTATAGACTGATGTTTCTTCACTTTTCTTGAATTGATTTAGACACGACCAAAGTTATATTATAAGATAAGAAAAACTTGCTATTGAACGGCTGCAGTAGATCAATTTAGGACCAGTCGAAATTGGTCAAAGGCGGCTGATATTTCTATCCATTTCCTCATCTTCTCCCTAAAGTCCAACAGGGAAATTTGCAAGCCCAGTATGAATTAAATAATGTGCTGTTATGTTTTGACCGCATTCTCAGCTCTGTTGGTAGCATTTCTACCTTCGGCGCCGGAGGCCGTGGGTTCGATTCCCACCGAGAACAAACATTTGTGTGATGAACATAGATGTTTGTTCTCTGTCTGAGTGTTATAATAATTGATAGTATGTATTGACAAAAAAAAAATATGTATGTATGTATTATATCAGCCATGGTTCTAGTACAAGCTTTTGCTTAGTTTGGTTCTAGATACTTATTGCTGTTCTCAAAAAAAATGTTTATTTGAATTAAATAGAAACATCGCGGACCTGAATACACAAGAGTAGTAGAGCTCTTTGTGTGTGGCTCGTCCGGGGAAGTACTACCACCACGCCTTTTTCTGCCGCCAAGCAGCAACGCTGTGTTTCGGTTTGAAGAGTGTGGTCGCCGGTGTAATTACAGGCACATGAGGCTTAACATCTGTATGCCTCAAGTTGATGGACGCAGGGCAGTGCATCGTAGGGCACGTTCCTATTGTGCGTGACCTACGGGGCAATGTTTTTTTATAGGTGATGGTTACCACTTAACATCAGGTGGGCCATCTGCTTGTTCCATCAGCTAGTTGTATAAAAAAAAAATACACTACAAGCGTCGCAATATCACAGCCTTCAAAGAGAACCGCAGGTCTAGAAGATTTATCAAAATTAACAAGGCGACGTACCACGTATTTAGCTCCAGAAATATTCAAAGTTAATATCATTAAAAGTCCCTTTTAAACACTTTTGCAGGGCCATTCAAACAAATTAAGGTGTAAAATATTCTACTGGTCGGCTTCTATCTGAAATGTATTTACGTAAAAAAAGAGCGGCCAAGTGCAAGTCAGACTCGCGTACCGAGGGTTCACAACAAACATGAAGGTAAATTATAAATCTCTATTCTATTAGGTCTTACATGTAATTAATAGATGTAATGTTGAAATAAATAAACAAATAAAAAAATATATCATACGATGAAACTAAAAATTAATGCTTTTCACAATTTTTCCTTTATAATCTGTGCTATATGACATTGCTTCGAACCAAATTTCAAGATTCTGAGTTCACGGGAAGTAAGTACTCTGTAGGTTTAGATTCCCTTGCGAGTGTCAAAAATTTGCAGCATAAACGGCTGTATCTTTTGATTGCGTTGGCTTAGAAGTTAGATTTTTTCACAGCTCAATCCAAGGGACAGCAGACCTGAGTATTTGATATGAATTTCAGCTTGATACCTCCACTCGTTCCTGAGGTTTTTCTCTCAGGTCTTGACATACAGACAGACAAGACGGACACAATGTGATCCTATAAGGTTTCAGTTTTTTTCGGTTTCAGTCTTTTGGTACGGAATCATAAAAACGTTATTTATGAAACTTTCTTGGTTGGCATTTGACTCCATTTTTAAAGTTGGAACGTTCAAATAGTGACTAAAATAAAATGAGATAAGGTTACGAAGACCTTAACTTTCATAAGTCATATCCTAAATTTCTAGGCCATTTACAAGTGTATAACGTCTATGTATATTCCCAGTTTTTTTTTTTTATACAACTAGCTGATGGAACAAGCAGATGCCCACCTGATGTTAAGTGGTAACCATCGCCTACAACAAAACATTGCCCCGTAGGTCACGCACAATAGGAACGTGCCCTACGATGCACTGCCCTGCGTCCATCAAGTTTATGATAGTGCTAGAAATGGTACTTGAATGGTGTAATGGTACCTAAATGTTTTATAATTTTATCAATAAACAGTTTCGTATATATATATATATATATATTAATCGCTTTTATTCCGACATGTACTGATAGTTTAGCTGCAAATGCACAAACAAAACAAAATTCATTCCAATCGTTCCGCGAATTCTCTATTTTTATATCTGCAACCGAGTACGCTGCATAAATAATCCTGTAGCTTTTCCTCGAACTGACATAGAAAACAACACTACCACCAAAGCATATAGTCCTACTACTGTTATAAACGCGAAAGTTTGTAAGTATGGATGGATGGATGTTTGTTAAGGCGTTGACAACACCTAATATTCCTCTCGCTCGCACGATTCAACATTTTGAAAGATATAAAATAACCAAATATAATTTTGAAAAATCGCAAACAACCATTTTGTGTGCAATCAAATTGCACCCAGTTTAGTAAAAATTTGATTTTGATTGATGCAAGTTTTCCTACTCAAAAGTTTGCTTATGTACGAAAACTAGAAAAGCAAACTTTTAAGTAGGAAAACTTGTACCGATCAAAATGATTTTTTTACTAAACTGTGCGCAATGTGATTGCACATAAAATAGTTGTTTGCGATTTTTCGAAAATGGGTTTTGTGATTTAATGTCCTTCAACAAGTCAAAACGTGCGAGCGAGAGTCACATTAGCTCTTGCCTTCACCTTAATCTTTCACGTCGGAACAGCTTAACGGATCTGGATGAAACTTAGCAGAGAGGCAGATAATAGTTTGGAATAGCAAATAGGCTACTTTTTATCCCGTGGGAATACCGAAATTTAAATCTATGCGGGTGAAACCGCGGGGTGCTACTAGTATTTTATAAAAGTCTTACTCGACATGATACTAAAACGGGTCATTATTGTTAGCTCTCCGCTTATGACATAAAAATGGCATAATAAGACTACGTCGTTATTGGAATAAAGATAAACTAAAAATAAAAACATATCTAAAAATAAGCTTTCTCTAAAAAAATTCTTAATAACTAACAATGTATATGTCACCTTCTGCTTCAAATATCAGTTTCGAAATTTATTTGCATAAATACATTGCAATTTAAATTTAAATTAGAAATTATTAAAACCGTATTTTACCATCATACGCTATGGATATAAAAATGTTTCATCTTTGCAACTGCAAGGTTGTAAGGGTGATATTACCCTGGGTGAGGTACTGAAAGTGTGTTCGCTAGGCGCGGGCCTCGGTACGGCATTCGACGCTGCGCAGCGCTCCACGACTCCCGACTACCAGGTAGGAACCTCTTTCGAAGTGTTCTATTTTTAAATGAGTGAATTTAATTTTTTTGTTTGTACTTTTTAGTAGCATGTCTATTGTTCGAAATTTAAATAATATGCGTTTGAATATTTTTATTGTACATATTTAGTTATTTTTGTTTTTTTAGTGTGTTTTTTTAAATTTTGCTTCCACTGTGAAATCAAATTAGTTTTGTGTTGTGCGTCGTACGTCAAATAAAAAAAACCTTCTCGAGTGTAATTTTACGCTGGCTGAAAATATACTTACTTTTTCGATCAAAAAGCTAAGAAGTCTTACGGGCGCGCAGTAAAAGTTCCCAAATAGAACGGTTTCGAGTAGGAAGCTTCGGGGAAAACTTTCAGTGCGAATTTGTATTGAAATTCGCTGGCGTATCGGTGTGAATATTCTTTGTAGGAAATTGTGAAAATGTAGGATTGAAGTTTATTGCGGAATGGCTGCTTTTGCTTGAGTTTTAATTAAAAAATGTTTTCTTCGGTGTCTGAT
This sequence comes from Plemyria rubiginata, assembly GCA_963576535.1. Taxonomy (NCBI): domain Eukaryota; kingdom Metazoa; phylum Arthropoda; class Insecta; order Lepidoptera; family Geometridae; genus Plemyria; species Plemyria rubiginata. The sequence goes on along the minus strand of OY754914.1, from coordinate 2,387,728 downwards.
AAAATAAATTGTATTTTGTCTGGTTGTGATTTTAGATTAAAGCCAAATCGACTTGATTACCTTGCCTGCCATAAGTATGCTGACAAAATACATCTGTTTAATTTTTTCAACTATTGTGATTGTTTTGTTTAAAAAATAATAATAAATAATAAATAAATAATGCTGGACAATCCACACAGCACTATCTAGCCCCAAAGTAAGCTATTCAAAGCTTGTGTTATGGGTACTTGATAACTGATATATTTAATACATTATATACTTACATAGATATATATTTTTTATTATACATAGAAAACACCCAGACCATCGGAACAAATTTCTGCAGATCGTACACAAATTTGTTCCAAGGCGGGAATCGAACCCGCAACCTCTTGCGTCGCAGGCAGGCTCTCGCCCGCTGCGCCACAGAGGTCGTCAAAAAAACGTTTAAAAAACTATTATTTTAAATTTACAATTGGATGACCAATAAAAATAAATAACAGTTGTTGGTTTAATAGTTATTTTTGGATTGGTTAACAATTAGATATCACTTTAATACAAAAAATTAAATTTTTTCTTTGTCAATCCTAGCTAACCAAACGATGTTTAATGATTATTTTAGTATAGGTACTGCAAAATTTGACTTTCGACTGGCAAATAGTTTTTATAATCATTGTTATTGTACTCAAAAAAAGCTCTGACTGACTTTATAAATATGTTTTGTGAACTTAATTTAATTTATGTACTTACTTTGATATAAAAAAAATACGGAATAACAGAATTATCTCGTTTCCATCTCTACTCTCTCTACTGAGCTTTAAGTTTACGAAGTAGTATAACCAAGCTAAAAACTTGTTCTACGTCTTTTTGCCGACTGACAGAGATAAGTGTACTCCAAACAAAGATAGCTGTGGTGTGAGCACTTATAAATCACTATGAGCTAAACCACAAACGCTGAAGCTGAAACTCTATAAAACGCTTCATGTTTTTGTAAAACTTGCCAGTCTTTGATAATAACTTTGATATATCGCATCATGGAAAAAAAGCGAATGGAAAAAAAGCATACAGTGGAATTGACAACCTCCTCTTTTTTTTGGAAGTTGGTTAATAAAATAAAGGTTTAATTAGCTATACACACTTATGCTTGAAATCAATCAAAAAGCTAAGCATAATAAAAAACAGACAACGATATAGATGATACCAATGCTAAAATGGTATTCTAACCCCCAGTTTCTGAAAGCGTGATCAACACGAATCGGCTGTCAAGTCACTTGCTATTTCAGCTTTTACTTCAAATAAGATACACATAGCAAGTGATTTGACAGCCGATTAGTGTTGATCGCGCTTTCAGAAACCGAGAGTTAGTATAGATATTAATGTTAATTCAAAAAAAATTATTGATGTCTACTTAACCTAAAAGTATTTCTATAATATCCTAGATTAGTAAAAATTAAAAAATATGGTCGTTTTCGAATTTTTTAGCTAGGTTGCAGTGTCACTTCTAAATTTATAAAAAACTACCAAACAGAATTCGAACATACCAGCTTATAATAATCATTAAACACGTAAACAAAAGAAAGGAACGAGATGTTATAACAATTTTGCAGATGTTTGTACACGGTATGTTTTACTAGCAGCGCCCCACGGTTTCACCCGCGTAGTTTTAAATCCCGTTATCCCCACGGGATAGAAAGTAGTCTATGTGATTTTCCAGACTATAATCTTTCTCTGTGCCTAACTTCACCCGGGGCCCGTACCACCATCTCTAGAAGCATTATTATTTCAATGTTACTTTTATATCAATGTCTTATATCAACTCAAGAGTCAGCTTTAGGATCAAAAAGCCAAGTAGTAATGAAATAAGAATGCTTCAAGAGATGGTGGTACGGGCCCAGATCCGTTCAGGCGTTCTGGCGTTATTGAGTAACAAAAATCCATCCATCCATCCATACATACAAACTTTCGCGTTTATAATATTATTATAGTAGGAAATGAAAACATTGTAGGTTAAGCTAATAATACTGAAATAAAACAACCTTAACCTTGCATGTCCGGGGGCCTGTTTTGTTTGTATACCACCCGTGCATTTGGCATCGGTAATTTATTTACGAGTTACGTAAACTATCGTATCGATGTAACTTTTGCGTAGTAGCACGCAAGCCTCGGCGTGGATCATTTTCTTTATCACCGACATTTGATGAAGAATATCCGCGACTACCTTTGCTATATATCATCATCATCAGCCTAGAAGTCAACTGCTGGACATATACCTCACCGATACGTTTCCAGGAAGAACGATTCTAAGTTCTTTCCATTCACTGACTCATCAGGAGGGCGTCCACGCTTCTTATTTAAAATCATCAAAATAAAACAGAAATATACCGAAAAATTGAACATTTTTTTTGGATTCAGTCGTCCATTTATAGTTTTAGGTTTGAATGCCACACGGTTCAAAGCTTGTGGGACATTTTAAAATCTATATTCCTATTTTAATTTCTCAAGAAGAAAAAAAAATACATTAGGGGTAAACCTCAAGGCTTTATTTACCCTCGCTCGTAGAAAACGGTTCATATTTTACATAGTAGAATCTATTCAATAAAATTCCTAGGATTACTCCTATTGTTGGAGGACTTCCAGTAACATACTGTGAGCGGGTCTTTGTACTTTCCAAATTTATTCAACCAGAAGGCCCAAAATATTCATAAAACACATTGCGAAATAGCCAACGGACTGAATTTATAGGAATTGCTAGTCCTGTGGCCTTTTTAGATATTATTGCTTGAATGGGACTGTGTTTTTACATTACCTTTTTATGAAACACCGTGTAATATAAATAAAATGTTGAAAGTTTGAAAAACGAGGCATCACGGCCACACGTGATTCAAAATTAACGTCGTACCTCCTCCCTTGTATTGCAATTGTTTGCAGATATACCAACTAATAGCATTAGGATCACAGAACGCAGAATAAAAAATAATAATAATGCTGGACAATCCACACAGCACCATCTAGCCCCAAAGTAAGCTAAAAGCTTGTGTTATGGGTACTAGATGACTGATATATTTAATACATTATAATTATGTATACTTACATAGATAGATATTTCTTATTTTACATAGAATACCTCTTTTCTGTATTTTGTGGTTAGGATTTGAGATGGATAGAGCAATGGACAGACAAATAACTCATTCAAGGAAAAAAACTACTTCAAATACACTCATACACTAAAAAACTGAAACAAAAACTGCTTTTCGGATATAACTCAATCTGATAAAATTAAAGAGGGAGCACATGACAAGCACCAGATTTCGATTAAAAAAACATCAAAATCGGTCCAACCAGTAGAAAGTTATGCGGTAACAAACATTAAAAAAACCGTCTAATTGAGAACCTATACTCCTTTTTATGAATTCGAAAAAAAATCGACTCGCATAATACTGCATAACACTGCTTGCTGATAGAAATCGGACAAACTCTTTTACAAAGAGCCTACCTACTACTAAGTTCTTTCTTTGTGATATTTTCAATCGATTTTGCGGTCGTCTGATACTCCCGACAATCAAGTCTTATAAACCTATTAGCTGAGCTAATTATTTAAATGCCTTTATTGCCACTTTATTGCCTAACTTGTCGTAATTTCTACATCAAATTAAAATGTATTAAGTAACGACTACATAAGTGAACCAGTATGACTTGAAATACCATTCACTTTAGTATACCCATACCCATTCATATATTTGGCAGTAATTAATTAATCCTCATAAAAATATGAATAGAACGAGCAATTCGATTAGAAGATTTCCACGAGTTCGTGCTTTTTCTCGATTGAATTTCCTGAAAAACCCACTTTAACTTTATGAACGCTTCCTTTGAAAACTATCGAATACCAAGAAAGCAATCTAATGCCGTACCCACTAATTGAATCGAAACGTGAGCGTGCAAAAACTACACGCGATGTTTAAAGTTCGGAATCGTAGAGCAACGGCGGCGGTGTGTAGTAGCTTATGCTGCGTTACTCAGCTCTTGTCCGTGATAACGCGAACGTCAAAGCTCTTCTTCTTTCTTCATTTTTATGGCTTCTGTCTGTTATGTCTGTGTATAGAAAATCTTGCCAGTGTCAAGTGATTCAGAGATTATACACTCTTTGAAGATAAGTTTCTAGTCACGTCAGTCAAACGTCAAGTCAGTCATTTGTTTTGAAGAAAATGGTGTCGGTTTTCTTCAAAACATTCGAAACGTTTTCGGTCAAATCACGATATCACTTATTACACTTTCATTCCAAATGCTTACACATTGCGCTAAGACCTCAAGTAATGTTGGTTAAAATAACACCGAAATTACACAACAAAACTCAAATTAACACTAAAAATACAATTGAAATGAAAATGCTATGTTGCTACGTAAAATAACAGAAAACGAATCTCTCACTCTCGCTCACTCTTGCGTTATCGCAGGCGTTGCCTTTGACGCATTGCTTATGTCACTGGCCATGTCCCTACGTATTTGAGCTAAGTGTGGATTCGTTTCCTGTCATCTAACGAAGCAACATAGCATTTTCATTTTAATTGTTTTTCTAGTGTTATTTTGAGTTGTGTTGTGTAATTTTGGTGGTATTTTAACCAACATTACTTGTGGTCTTAGCACAAAGTGTAAGCATTTGAAATGAAAGTGTATTATGTGATATCGTGATTTGACCGAAAATGTTTCAAATGTTTTGAAGAAACCGCCACCATTTTCTTCAAAACAATTGACTGACTCGACTTTGAACTGACATGACTAGAAACTTATCTACAAAAGAGTATAATCTCTGAATCACTTGACATTGGTAAGATTGTCTATGACAGGAGCCATAAAAAGAAGAAAGAAGAAGAAGAGCTAAGTGTGCTATATCAATGGATACTATATAGTTTAATTATATACTGCCGATCCATTGACGCGGAGCGAAGCTTCGAAATGACATTAATAGAATATTAAAATTCTATATTTAAAAAAGCAAATATGTTTAAATATGTTCTTCTAAAAGGAAAATTTCAAAAACCTCCTGCTGGTGACTGCCAGAACTTTAAGCAAAAGTAATCAACGAAATATATTTCTGTGCCAGTATTTTACATTTCTTTATTATTCTTCGTTTATTACCGTACTAATGAGGGTTTCAAACGTCGATTACATGCGGAAAAATGTTTTGCCATGCACAAAAAATGTAATAAGAAAACTGCGCAGACTTTACCGTATCTTAGAATAACGTCTATCAAATTAAGAAGGAAATACTTGCCCTATTTTTTTGTCAGTCAAAATTTTGGATTCCTTTGACATTGAAAACCATTTTCAGTCAAATCAAAAATCAGTAAATACATTTTGAAATAAATGCTCACACTTTGTGCTAAGACCAAAGGTAGGTAAGGTATTAACCAATATTACCCGAGTAATGTTGTTTAAATACGGTTGTGAGCTTCATTACAAAAAAAAATACTTTTAGCTATTTTTGTATTGATCAATGTCTTCGAAAACTGGTCGCAAGACTTTTCTACCAAGTGGTAGGAACCCAGCTGTAAGTTGGTTGTATGCCTATTCTTGTAGGCTTGTGCGAGTGGAATTTCAATCCAGATTAACATAGACGTTTCAAAGTGGTATTTGTGTTCAACTGATGAAATAAATATGGTAAAAATGGTAATATGGTGAAATGACCGTAGCGCGCTCCTGGTTAGACCCGCGGCTATCACGTCACATCCGTCATTTGAGCATCTAATCAAGCTTGATGCGCAACACAAACCCCTATCAGATTTGGTCCCGGAAATTAGATAGTTGATGGAGATTTGGTTGTACGGCATCTAGTCATTTCGACTATGAAAAATAGCTTTGAGATTTGCTATGTGAGCTTGTCGAAAATTGGTTGTACTGAAATGTAACTACATACTTTATTTTGTTTATGTCCGCTTAAATAAAATAAACTTAAATGGTATTCGCTTTTTTTATTCTTCGTGAAGAGTATTTTCATTTTAGGAAGGTAGCTGGTAGCTTGGTCATTCCTAAACGTTACAACCAAATAAAAACAAAAAATTATCAAATTAATTTTGATCCGAATAAGTTTTAGTTCATGGCAAAAAAAAACCACCAAAACATTATATCTTGAATTTTCCTTATGGTGTACTTATTACAATTCTGGCAACCTTGTTGAGCATTATAGTAATTTTGGTCTTCAAAATAGACAATTTCTTTTCTGTGAACATTGCCGACCATTACAATAATTTCTTTATCTTAGTAATGACAATAATAAAGATACCAAAAAAGCTAAATATTTTCTTTTTTTTTTCAGGCAATTTCTTGAGGAATCCCGAAGTAATCGAGTGAGTACAAATTACATTACTTGAATTCTGTAAAAACGTGATAATTACAGTGTAGTGTCGTTGAACAACAAAATGGCCAAATGAACAGAAAATGCGCCGACAAATTAATCGTGAGGAAGTAAGAAAGGTCGTTCTCTCGAGAATTCAATAGACTTTTATTAAAATTACAATATACTTCCGAGCTGTCCTAGAGAACTATACTATAATACTCTTTTTAGGGTTCCGTACAAAGGGTAAAACGGGAACCCTATTGCTAAGACCCGCTGTCCGTCCGTCTGTCTGTTTGTCGCCAGGCTGTAGCTCATGAACCGAGATAGTTAGACAGTTGAAATTTTCACAGATGTTGCTACTATAACAACAAATTACTATTACTATTAGCCCATAGTGTCCATTGTTGGGCAAAGGCCTCCCCCCATTTCCGCCAGTCTCTACGATCATGAGAGCCTTTATCCGCCAGTCGCCAGTTCTTCTTTATTCTTTATTATACACAAACTGATTTACACAAAAAATACATAATAGTCATGTACAAAGGCGAGCTTAACCCTATATAGAGTTTTCTTCCAGCAAACCTTAGAGGATAGAGAGCTGATTATAGTGGTGGGAAGGTGTACAACATACTTTAAAGAAAAACATTGAAATAATAGGAGAGAAATCCTAATAAATTATATACAGTACCTACATGCAAAATGAATATAATTATATATATATATATATATGATATGCCTACACATATAGATAAATATGTAAACATAAATACCTAAAATATAATAACTAGTCTTCTTTCGTTCTTCTCATAGGCGTCCGGCTCGTCTCGCCATCTCATGAGCGGTCTGCCGCGACGCCGCCTCGCTGTGTCAGGGCACCACCCGGTAGTGGTTTTAGCCCACAGGTCATCCGGCATGCGACGACCGGCCCAGTCCCACTTCAGCCTAGCGGCTTTATGGTCCACGTCAGAAATTTTAGTTTACAACAAATAATTAAATTAAAATAAAATTTACATATAAGCAAGTCAAAAAAGTGAGGATGTTGTTCTTTTACAAAACATTGTTGCAAATTAGAGTTTAGAGCGACTCGAATGGAAATGATCGGTCGCCGTTAGACCACCTCATTAAATATTCAGGCCGTTCGGATGTTCGCCATTTCCATTATAGACTGGAGTTGAGTTTTAAGTCGACTTTTGTACTGACTCTGGGGTTCGTTCATATAGGAAAGACATCGTTTGCTACTCTGTTGGCAGTTTTAAATATCCATTCTGCTTTCCAGCCGTTTGGCATAAATAGCCGTTTTGCTTTATATATACTTTTACCTTCTCGTAAAATCTTCTTATTATTTTAGAATTCTTTTTTGCACCTTTCTTTTTTTCAACAGTTTCCACAACTGTCATTTATTTTTATTCAAGTCTTTACTTTGCACTCTCTTCAAAACCTACGAGTAAAATGGAATCATAAAATACATTTTCATTCTTAATATTCAAATTTGTGTAGGGTATTAATGTTGCTAATACCTAATAAGTTAGATTTTCGTTTGATCATGCTTTCACAAATACTTTTTCATTCTTAGTCTTCCCCTGTGTAGGGTAATAAACAATATTAATGTTGCTAAATAATGTTTGTTTAATACGGGTGTGAGCTTCTTTACAAGGGATTTGACATACCTTAAGCTAGTTTTTGGTTTGATCATGCTTTTGAAAACTGGTCGTAAGACTTGGTACCAAAAGGTACACGCAAAAAGCTCTATTGTTAAAAGACCCTTTAAGGCAGAAGTCGAGCAGAATTTCACAAATAATATTTAAAGTTAATACGGAAAAAACATCATCGCAAATACACGGTTCACTTTAATTAAATGCGATAGTTATGGCTTGAGATGTCCACAACTCGGCAAGTCATTAGTCGGCTTGCGCGTGCCAAGAATGCATTACGTCGTCACTATCTACTGAATAAGTAATCTTGCGAAGAGCTATAAGGCTCTGACGCATACCTTGAATTCATAACATGAAATAACCCTATATTGGTCGTTTCTTCCGTACGTTTTCTTTTTTTAAGAGTAGTAGAGCTTTTTGTGAAGGGCTCGTCCGGAGAAGCATGCTTCTTTCTGCCGCTAAGCAGCTTTGCTGCAAAGCTGGTCAATGGGTACGTCTAAATTTATTTAACACGTACTCACATTTTGCAGAAGATGGTATTTCATACGTGTAAGGTTGCTGCAAACCGCTGTTCGAATTCCAAAATTAAATAATAACGTTGAATTTTTTGTTGCTAAGTTGGTTGGTTAAAACAGTCAGTCAAGATAAGCCAAAAGCAATTTTTGAGTTACTTCTTTCAAACTGCCTGAATTATATTTAAGGCTTTGAAAGCTTTCCAAGAATCGTCAAGAGACTGCAAGCCACTTTAGTGTTTTTTTATTGCGGCGGTTATGACCCTGAAATTTTCAGAACCGTAAAAATATTCCGTCAAGTTATGTGTATGGCGGATGGAATAAAATTGAAATGGTTCATTTTAAAATTCAACGTTTGGTATGTTTTATAATGAAGTCTTTATGCAGGCTGATTACTTTGCTTTTATTTGCCGTTTGAAGCTGGAATTCATATTTTACTGAATAGTTAAATCTACATATAAATTTCAACCCACTGCGCACAACGAGCTTTGGATCATAAAACGATTTTCAGTGTTTTAGAAACTCACAATTATATTTCAAACTAGCTGCGCGCCGCGGTGTTACCCGCGATTAAAAAGTATGTCCTTTCCTAGGCTTTCCTTCGCACGGGTGGACTTCCAACCCCCCGCCGAAAGCCCCCTTGACCCCCTCCCTCCCCCCTCAGAAAACGTGTTTATTTTTAAGATATTTTCGCTAAACGTGTGCAATGTGGTTGCACAGTATTCTGTTGATGACAAATTTTCATGAATTCGTTCAGTGATTCTATATTTTTTTTATTGTTCAAATGTGAGAGAGGTAGTAGTAGCAAGTGTCTTAGCATTGTCGTATAAATTGAGAGTAAAAATAACTCTCAAGAAAAAAGCAACTTCAATTGAAATATAAAATACACTCATTATACTCTCTCAAAAATTACTCGGCAGATCTGACTTTAAAGTCCTATTTAACTTTAAATAGAGCTACATGCCAATTACCAGGTTTCGAAAAACAAAATCATCAAAATCGGTCAACCCAGTAAAAAGTTATTATAAAAAAAACATATATATATTATTATAGTTAAACATAAAAAAAACAATCGAATCAAGAACCTCCTCCTCTCTTTGAAGTCGAGTATACTAACGGATTTTTGTCCGTAAATTTGTTATTTAAAGTGTCGAAAGCAGTACACCCAGCAACATGATTGGCTAAAATAAGCAACGCAAATTTGCCTTACTTGCGCAAAACAGCGTATTCAAGGGATTTTAATTATAATTGAACTTCAAAGAAATTTAAATTTTCTATTAAAACAGCATCGCTCGCGAATAATTTTGACTTGCTGTTCTTAACCGTTACTGGCAAAGTAAACCAAATTATCTGAAAAAAGGTTCAAAAGCAATCTAGGAGTTAGTAAAGCTCTTTGTGATGAGCTCGTTCGGGGAAGTATACTACGACTATTTTCTTGCGTGGCTTATAAGGAGTTTTGATATAGGTGATGGATACCACTTAACATCAGGTGGGCTACCTGCTAGTTCCATCAGAAAGAAGTGTGAAAAACATTTTCGATGTACCTTAATATAATCTATCTCTAACAAAAGTAGGAAGTCACTTTCTATCAGCTGCTGCAATGATAGTAAGTGACCAACCTAGATCGCAGTTGGCAGATTTCTGATAAAATAACGACATAAACTAGTTGATTTATTAACAATGATGACGTGATCTCAAACAACTTTATCTTAAGTTGAAGAATAAAGTCTCAAACAACTTTATCTTAAGTTGAAGAATAAAGTCTCAAACAAAATTCGAACTTATAAAAGACTAGTCATTAAACCTAAGCATTATGGAACTTTGCGCAAGAAATGTGAAAGAAACTTGAAAAATATTAATTAATTTTATCTTTACAAATTCATAGCCTCTTCAAACCGCTAGGTACCTATAAGTACCTAGATATCATTCATTTTTGAATCGTTTAATCCCAAATAAGTGGTGGTTGTGGATGGACACGAACTTGAAATATAAAAAAATATTTCTTACTGTGAATTTGAATGTCAAGTGTCAAAAAGATGGAAGAACTCCATTGATTCTTCAAGGACTTGATTATTAAGGAGACAATTTTATCTAGGTAATGTCATATTCTCACTAAATTTAGTTCATTATTCTACCACGCGAGTCCTTAAGGCGCCACTGACGTTAAGTAGCTCTACTGATAAAGAATTTTCAATTTCGATGCGCGTAATCTTTTTGAGGTTCAAAATCTATAATACCTCCGTAGTTTCTGATGTATAGTGTAATAGATATACACGTATACCTACATAGTGATTGCTCTGCAATAGACTTAACTCAGATTTTCAGATCGCAGTCCCGTAGGAACCGAGCACGTGGAATTTCAATTTGGCTGGAATTCTATGATAGCGAATGCTAAATCCTTGCGATCATACTGAATTGAAAATTCAGATGATTTCAATAGATTCGAAGAATGAAGTACTTCTAGTCACGAAAATTGAAACTTAATAGAAATCTGCCGAAAACTATTGGTTCATTTTTGTTAAAAGTTTTTATCCTACTACCTACTATTTTATAAACGCGAAAGTTTGTAAGTATGGATAGATGGATGGATGTTTGTTACTCTTTCACGCCGGAACGGTTGAACGGATCTGGATTAAACTTGGCAGACAGATAGATTACCTATAGTCTGGAATAGCACATACTTTTTATACCGGGATTTAAATCTGCGCGGGTGAAACCGCGGGGCGCATCTAGTCTGTTATAAAAAACAAACAGCACGGTAGATATCCCTTCAGATATCTTAGTACCAAGTACTTACATCAGTCTTTGAGGATGTCTAAGGGGGGTAGTCGATACGTCCAAACATTACATTTGGCACATTACATTATCAGATAAATATTTATTTACCTATTAGCAAAGTACACAGTTAGCAACCAATGCTTAGATTATTGATTCTCTAATAGGTAATTTAAAAGTACCTACGTCAGGTCTTATTAGATTCTCAACAAGAATTTTGTTGAAGATTTATTCGTATTTATATATATTTATAAGCTCGTACATAATGTTTTTCAACTCCAGTCTGTTTATATTATTTCAGTTCAAAAGTAACATGTGTTCCTTATCTGGGCTCACATTTATTTGAATGTTTATACAAAGGCACCGTTCAGTTTGTAAATAAGACAGGGATTTTTACGATCTCTTTACAAAATTATGATAAAACTTTTTGTTTGGTGTAATAATATGTTTTTATCTTTTGTATTTACATTTTTTTACGAGTCTTAGTAGCTTTTTTTTTTGGTATTTCAAGATTGGGTATTCTTTTGTCGAAGCATTTATTTTATAAATAAATAATAATAAATAATGCTGGACAATCCACACAGCATCATCTAGCCCCAAAGTAAGCTACTCAAAGCTTGTGTTATGGGTACTAGATGACTGATATATTTAATACATTATATACTTACATAGATAGATATTTTTTATTATATACATAGAAAACACCCATGCAGACCAACGGAACAAATTTCTGCAGATCGTACACAAATTTGTTCCGAGGCGGGAATCGAACCCGCAACCTCTAGCGTCGCAGGCGGACTCTCGCCCGCTGCGCCACAGAGGTCGTCAAATAATATAAAACTTCTTTGTAGTGAAAATTATTTAAGTCTTGCAAGCTGTGACGTATGGAATACTGCGGGTTGCGGGCGCGGTAGAGGTCGCGAGCTAGCTAGCGCGTTTCGTACGTGAAGACTTCTTGGATATTGCGTCGTAAGTTTGATATTTCGCGTCCGCACCCGCGCCCGCGCTATCAATGTGGGTGAGCTTACTAATGCAAAATGTGCTTAGTGCCAAATGTAATGTCAACGTACTTTTTACCCCCGACGTCCTTAAATAATCGTAGGTACTTCGTACTTGGTACTAAAAGGCCTGAGGGGATAATATCTACCGTGTAAAGTCATAAAGTGATTTCAGTTTTTTGTTATTTTTATATTTGTAACAATATCATAAGCATGTATAATAAAAATAAAAAAGTCATTATAAATATGTACTATGAAAATTAAAAGTATTTCATATAATAATTTATTACCATTGTGTAAGGAAGTACTTCAGTTTATTATACTACAATACATCGGAAGTTCATTGTTATCCTATTAGCCCATTGTGTGTAATTAAAGGGTATATACCCTATTGTTGAAGCCTCCACAAATTACGTAATTAATACAAACAAGCTCTCGTTTTACAGAAGATTAAACTATTGAAATAAATCAACGGAACCCTGAATATCAAGTGGGCCGTTATCTGCGGTACCAATTAACATTACAAACTACCCTTTATTTTAGTTTGAAAACAACAGCTTAAAATTAACAGCTACTAATCTTCAGTGATAATAAAATATTAGTGGACTATCCACTCATAAATCTATATCCATATATAGATATATCCATCTATAAAAAAAAAAAAACAGCTTCACGACTTTGATCCCCAGGCACGGTAGATATCCCTTCAGATCTCCCAGTATCAAGTAGGTACTAATTCAAGATTCTTTGAGGATGTCTAAGGGGGGTAGTCAGAGGTACGTCCAAACATTACATTTGGCACATACCCACATTTTGCAGTAGTTAGTATTCCATACGTGACAGGTTGCAAGCCCATCGCCGCTGTTAGAATACTAACTGGTTTCCTCACGATGTTTTCCTTCACCGTTTAAGAGCACTGGCATTGCGCACATAAATTTTTCGATAGAAAAATCCATTGGTGCACGACCGGATTCGAACCTGCGACCTTACGATCGGCGGGGTCACTCCCACTAGACCACCGGTGCTCTTCCAAAACTAAACAAAGATTGAGTATAGGAATTAGATTGCCTTTTGTTGTACCTATATTAAAGCACCCATCAGAGACCAAACAACTGTATGTTACTACAAAAATAAATATTGGTGAACTTAGTCCTACTAGACACTGGTGAGGGCAGACAAATAAAACGTATACTATTTGAGACAAAAATAGAGCTACATATACATGAAGAATGATAATGTCCAATTTATCAGTCTGTCGCGAAAGCCTTTTCTATCGTGAATACAATTAAACAAACCACTATTATGTACCCATTTATAAAGATAACGTACATAGGTACAAGCGGAATCACACTTTATTACGTCGTTACAAGAGACGCTATTTATTTGAACGTTTTGGAGATTCAGCCTTCAGTATTATACTATTATTTTGTTCTATGGCAATAATTCCGGAACGAATAGTCTCCGGCGCTGTGGGCGTTATTTCATCGATTGGCTATCGCTCCTGAAACGAGTAATTAACAAAAATAAACACGGCATTGTTAAATTTTAGATGATTTATTTAGCGTCTAGCGTTGGATTTCACCAATTATCTGATGGAATCGGTAATTAGTGAATTATTTAGAAACACGTTCTTCTAAATCCGTTCATAAGAGGCTCAGTGGAAAACAATGGGTGATAAATTCGTATTTAGAATGTCTATCATCATGTCAAAACTAAGAAATCATCAGATAGACATACCCCCGGTTTCTGAACGGCCGATCAACACTAATCGGCTGTCAAGTCACTTGCTATCTCTACCTAACTTGAAGTAAAAGCTGAAATAGCGCGAAAAAGCTGAATAGTGACTTAACAGCCGATTAGCGTTGATCAGCCTTTCAGAAACCGGGCGAGAGTTAGCTATTTAATAGTGTACACACATTTTTATGGAAATAAATATTTTTTTGTATCTATGGCAGGTATATAAAGGTCGTAGAATTGTAGAAACTATTACTGCTTGATCTGTGGTAGGTAAAGGTGAGCACGACTTTCGTAATTACACTTCAGGTTCTGAGATAGCGTCATCCTAATGAAATATGGTTATTGTAGATCTGATACCCTACGTTTCCTTACGTTTCATTTAAAGCCAAAAATATTTAGGTTCCTAAAATTAAGATAATTGTAAGGAAATATCTCTTAAATGCTTTTCTATAATTTTTCCAATAATTGTTCCAAGCGTTTTTTTGACATTTAGAATCGAATTTTTAATATCGTATAATATGTATTGTTTAATTATTTTCCTCCATTCAGGTCGAGAGTTATGTGAATAAATACAGCATATGAACTTTGAAATACTCAAAGTTTCATTAAAATGCGTTCAGCCATTACGGAGGCAACTGGCATCGAAAACACACCATTATGAACTCTCGCATTTTGGTAACATTCGACCATCAATCACAGAGATCCTACAAGTCATTTATTACGACGAACGAAACGAATTCTACTTACACAGAGTTGAAAACTTTTACAAAATGCAATTTCCTTCTAAACTTAAAAACGTTACTTTTCTCAGCTCTCCCTACATTTTCCCTCGAGAGGTCGACTCCATTTTTCCTCTTTATTGAGGTTGCCACCTTCAAATTTATCAAACTGTAGCAATTTATTCGCCGTTTCCTTTGCAGCAACATTGGCACACAATTTCAGGATACGAATTTAACAAATAACAATGATTTAGGAAATAAAATTTATGCAAGAGCCTCATATTTGAAAAACTTGCACTTTTATTATTTAATTCACATAGCCATATTCATCATCATGTGTCTTTTTTTCATGTATAAAATGAATTCGAGTCATTATCATCATCTTCAACAGCTCACAGAAGTCCACTGCTGGACATAGGCCTCCCCTATCCGCTTCCAGGAAAAACGATTCTGAGCCCTTTCCATCCACCGACTACCCGCGATCCTAACAATGTCCATCGCATCGGGTAGAAGGGCGTCCCACACTTCGCTTTCCTGTTCGTGGTCGCCACTCAAGAACCTTCGAAGAATATATCGAGTACTGTAAAAAAAATATCTCTTATAATATTATTTGCATTGATTTTACTATACCTACCTGATATTTTTTGTTAATATTAAATATCTCTAATAAAACCTACAAACCAAGATAAAACCAGGTTAATCAATCAAAGCATACCTCCGTCACATAACAGCCACTGTTTTACTGTTTTTAAAACAAAATAACTTCAAGAACATCGCACAACATCACACACTGTCTTGAACGAGCATAACGCGAGTTGTATATTTTATAACAACTTTGTCTGGGGATTTGGGAGAGATAATGCGTATTAACTTTACGTCGGTACTGAATGTATTCGACACGCTTTGTGGTTTGGCTTATGGCAGGAGTTTCGAAAGTATAGGTTTATAGCTAAACATTTTAAACAGTTACATTAGAATTATTAAAATTATTTTGGTCAGAAATTGGGAAATTGACTGTCGACATATTTTTTTATCATAATATTAGCTCACTAAATTGCTCTATGGATTTTTACAAATCCCCTTCATTATTAATCGTGTAAATGAATTCAATTTTGAATATGAGTAAATTGGAAAAAGACTAAATCGATTCTTTTAAAGGATTTTAATAATACTTGTATATGCAGTCATGATGTTCATCATTGCTTATGTAATTAAAAATAAAAATACACTCGTTTCGATTCGTCATTCGAATAAAATACATTCAGAAATTGCAATTTATATTTCTGCTATTTCGAAAACCGACCATAGCTAACACTCAGGGCGTATCCGCGGTAGTTAGACGAGGAGCTACGAGTGGGTTAATTTATGTAAAGCCCGGGGCATTTCCGTTCCACTTGCCACGCCAGTCCGCCACTTCGAACGAAACACTTTTAAACTTTTTCAGTACGGTGAGCTTAAAGCCACCATAAGCTAAACAGAAATCTAAAAGTTACATGTAGTGCGGTTGGATTATTATATCTACCTCTATATTATTACATTATACAGATTATTAGTTATTCCATGTTGTGGTGAGCATTGTTTTGTTCGAATATTTTGGGGAAATGTGAGTGGATTGTAAACTTATTTCTTGGTCAAAACATGGTCAACAAAATGGTCCACCTATTTATGTCTTAAACGATTTAAATATGGTCTACAAAATCATCTTCTTTTCTAGCGACTGCTGGGACCTATAGTAGGGCACGCTCCTATAGTACGTGACTTGTAATACAATTCCTGGTTATTATAAGTGATGGTTAACATCAGGTAATCTGCTTGCGAACTAAAAATAAACAAAAAATACCTAAAAAACTTAAAAATGTAAATCCGTTATTGACATTTATGTTTGAAATCCAAGTAGGTATTTTCACACAGTCACAGAAAGCTAGCTGAAACAAACTTACTTAATCTCTGATAGTAGTTCGAATACGACCCTTATAGATTGGACCCGATTGATCCCAATAGCACTGTTACAAACTCCAATGGATTGTATATTTAATGTTGAAAACAGATATACACGTATACGTATCAAAATAGGTACGTATCAAAATGGATACAGGGTGGAAGGAGCTGACATCTGTCTTAATTGAACTCGGATGGTCATCAATTTAGAGGGGTTAGTTCTGAAATACTTGTAAGTAATTGGATTCTACTCCAAATAGTCCTCTATTGGAATAAAATCCAAGGCAGGCCATTACATAATTATGACGGATCTGTAACGTAAGATGACCTTGATTTTGAAACTTATACAAATAAATATCATATTATGTGTCTAAATTTAATCACATTTCTTGAGGAGGAAATGAGGAAAATACTTACGCATTCTATTCAATTTATTTCTGATTCTATCAGCAGCGGCCAGCGCGTATGGTCAAGTCAACCCCCCGATTTGCGTATGTAAAACAACTATAAACAAATTAAAGAGCCTTATAGAGCCCCTTTGCAGTGCACTTAATATATTTTCACCACACTGATTCTAATAAAAGTAGAGATACTACGAGTATAAGAATGAGTGTTTGTACGAGGAAATAGTATTTTTTTTGAGTGGGGAAAGGATTATAAGTGCATTATAATCCTTTGTGCCTCAAAGATGCTTCTTGCAAGCTTCTTTCCAGGAAAAAAATAGAAAGAAATGTCTCGTCACTAGCAACACTGAAAGCAGTAGAAGATATATTTGGACTCAACCAACGTCATCGTTGTGGAATGTGACATGTTAGGCGCAGGCGAGTACTTGAGCCGGGTAAGCTGTCGAGCCCAAGTTAATTCAAAGTACCCGCAAACCCTTGAGTTAATGAGCGCCCTCTAGTGGCAGGTGTGCGTAATCACGGGCCTCGGTTTTGCGGAATTGCGACATAGTTGGGCATTGAGATAATACATATAGGTAGCTAGTTGAGTGTAATTTTTGGGTCAGGATAATCGCTAGGGTAAAAGGTATTTTGGTATTTTTGTGGTTAAATATTCGAATATATTTTAAGTAACAGGTTTGTTGGGTTTGTTTATGATTTTTTAATGTCGGTTACGCCTATCCATGTTTTAACGAGGTAACGTTCTGCAGTAAAATTGAGTACGGACCTGGAAGAGGTTCATGGTAGTAAATTCAGTATTTGTTACATAATATATACGATGTTACTTCTACTATAATTGATTATTTATTATAATTTTAAATTACACTTAATATTATAATACCTAAACACCGACTAGGTATTATTCATCACTAGGTATATTTCTTAACAAACGTATGCAATAACCTATTCACGGCCTAAATAAATTCACGTTGAAACACAGGAATATATGGCTTATATTTTGAAAGTTAAAGTGGAAATTGCTTTTACGCAGATTTGAATGGAACTGTGCGTTCCAGCTCAACAGGTCGAAATAATAGCTTTTCGGTCAATTTAATGCAGTGGAAGTGGGAACTGCCTATCCCTTAAAAGCTTTCCGCTCTGAACATAAAAGTCGTTACAAAAATCTACAGTTAAATGGTGATTGTATATTCAAAAAATTAAAACTCAAAAGTAAAAACATCGTGAGGAAACCAGTTCCCACACACACATACTGTTTTTATATCAGCTTTGCGTAGGTACATATTTTTTAGCTTGCAACCTTGCATTCGAGAATACCAACTACTGCATAGAAGCATGAGTGAAATGTAAAGTGAATTTTTAAACTTTTTAAAAGTCACTTCTTAAAGCCCCATAATATGCTTGTAATTTCACCAACAACAAACTTTAACTTGAATAGAGCAACGGTGCAGAAATAGGCATGGTGTATTACTTCTCTGGACGAGCCCTTCACAAATAGCTCATTATACTTGATTGTGATTGATTGATTGATCCCTAGTATTTATAAGCACTAATAGAGTTATTGCGATGATAATAATGATAATTAGAAATTCTTACATCTCTCTGTATCTTCATAAGATCATGGTATTTTATGACGGAGTCAAACATCTATAAAGCTGGTTACTAAAACACATCTATTATGTTTAGCATAATATATTTTTATGTTCATCGCTACATAACTTTTTTTATCGTCCTAAATTATATAAGCCTTCTTAAAAATAAAACGTACATAGGATACGTATCTACGTTCGTATTTTTTATTACATAGGTGTAGGTAGGCATTCGTTACGATCACTTTTCTCTTGTCACAAAGTTGAGATAACAATCAACTCTGAGATAGCTGAGATCTTTTACGACCTTGTTGCCCATAAAAAATTCGAAGAACATAAAACATTTAATTGGATCAATTCTTCTGAAAATGATATAAAAAGTTTCATTTAGACCGGCTTTCTGCTAAGGCGCTACACGAAATTTTAACTATGAACTGCCTCGTTTTATTGACTGGTTAACAGATCGATGTTTCGGTCTTCTCCCCAGAAGGTTGTTGGTTCTATACTCTCCAAAAACAAATGTGCGATGAACGTACGTGTTAGTTTTGTGTACTTATACACTATGATTGTACTATAAGTATTTATTTACAAATGACACAAGCTTTGATTCTCGGCTGTGTGGCAAGCGTTAAATAGCCATGATGGAGGCATTCAGATGGCTTTTGGTCTCCATCGCCCAGCAGGGGTAGTTTTATACACTATGATTGTACTATAAGTATTTATTTACAAATGACACAAGCTTTGATTCTCGGCTGTGTGGCAAGCGTTAAATAGCCATGATGGCCAATGGTACCAAGCCGAGTTTGTTGCCTGTTCTTCTCGGTGTTGGTCGCGTGGAACTGGCACTAGAGTCACCTAGTTTTAAGACGGTTCAAGATGGTCCTTGTGATTTTATTGAATAAACATATTTTGACTTTGTCTTTGACTTTGATGGAGGCATTCAGATGGCTTTTGGTCTCCATCGCCCAGCAGGGGTAGTTTACTATATCAGTTTTTTTCAGTTTCGTTTCGTTTGATATTACCATAGGTCTGTAAGGAACTTGTAATGAACAGTATCAGTGGACAATAGACCTAACCTTTTTTCATTTGATTTTTTTACAGAAATCTTGGAAAAATGTCACTCTCCGAATTCAGAAGGAAGAAGCTGCTCTACGTATTCAATGTATTTTTCGGTAAGATAAACTTTCTTTGAGTCCGATTTTTACGGGTTCTTGAATATTGTTTTAAATTTATTCGTTTTATTTTAGACGTCAATCAGAGCGGGACCATCGAGCGGAAAGACTTTGAACTGGCTATCGAGGTAAACCTTTCATTTGAAAAATTTATAGCGTAACAAATTATTTTCAGTGTGCAAATTGGACAAAAAATTCATAAATTTCGTTTCAAATGCCAAATTGAGCTTTTTATAAATTGACTTTGTTTTGCAGCTTACGTTGTTGAATTGGGGTGGATCGGGTTGATTTGCTTCTAGGGTTTTTATTTTAGGGTTGTTTTTGTCGCTTTACTTAACAAGGTCAACAAGCCACGAGAGAGGATGGTAGGGGTGGGTTTCGTATACATTGTGAGCCTGATTAACCTTCGTCCGTATTCAACCCTTAGGTAGTTAGTGCTTGATCACATTTCATCTAGTTGCAAAAATATCTCAAGAAAAAGTTTGAAATGTAGATTAATATCCAGAAAACGAATTACTTGATATCTCTATTAAGGAATAATAGAAAATGTAATATGTCTAGAATCTTGGTGTTCTACAAGTGCATAAAAAGTGGATGAGGTCATAAAAATGCCATGTTATAGTAGCTCTGCCGTCTGCATAGTATGCTGAGGGGGTTATAAGGGGGGTATAGATAAGATATAAAGGTAAAAAAAACTGTTAGATATAGATGTGCATTTCATAAGGAAAAGCAGGCATTGATAGACTGTGTGGAGTGGAAGTTGACATGAGTACGAAAGAAATGACCACCGATAAAACGAAGAATGCTAAATTGATAGAAGACAATCGATAGAAGACAATGGAAGAAGGAAACCTGCTGTGTCACAACTTACATTAAGCATGTGATAAGGTCAGGAAAGTAATGAGTTTTTTTGTACAGAAAATCTGCAGCCTGCGTGGATGGAAGCCCGGCGATGCCAAGCACTCTGAGACCCATGAGATCATGATCAAGATCTGGGATGGACTGCGGAAGAGGGCGGACTCCAACAAGGATGGTCAGGTATGTAAAACTTCTGAAAAAACTGATACAGCCTCACGAATTTGATCTTCAGGCACGGTAGATATCCCACCCATCGCTTGGTATCATGTGAATTTCACAAACGGACTCTAATAGAGAATGGTATATCCAAGCGTGACAGACACCCTCAAAGATTTCTGGCACAGTAATGATGGCAACCTTTCACTATTCCTCTTTTACAGTTTTAGCTTCAACAGCAAACCTGCCACTTAGTTGCAAACCTGCGATCTGCAGTGGTTGATATGGTCAACTTTGTCCTCTGTAACTCACAGAAACACGATACACCTTGTATTGTTATTCTTTCCAACTTTGACATCATTTTACTGTGTTCCACTTGTAGTAAGTGTCTCATTATGGGACCCAGTGCAGACCGGCCAAATTACTCCCTTGTTTTACGATTTGCCATCAAAACGATACCTACTACTTTATTTTATAATTCCCTTCGAAAAATGATGTCTCCTAAAACAGGCACGGAAGTGAGCTTAAATAATAAATTTGTAAAAATGGGTCATAAAATGCCCGTATCGGCTGTCACGCAGGGCCTCTTAGATAAATAAAATTATGCTAACGAAGAGAAACGCTGGAAAAATGCCTTCCAAGTTTCTTAAAATAACCCTATAGGCGGCTCTCTTCTTTTGGCTTTCAATTATGTAAAGGAGATATAAAATAAAGACATTTCTTCAGCTCTTCTTTGATAAGCTCCCAAGCTAAATGAAATAATCTAAATTAACTTTTAAACAGCTATTCTTACGCATTCCTCGAAAATGAAACCACACGTCTATTCATAATGGTGAAGCCGTGAAGCAGTTCTTCAATAAAAAAATTACAATGGCATGTCACTCGTTGCGTTGCGACGTTGGAGTGACGCACAACACACTAGGAGGAGACGAAGTGAAAATGTACTACGTCAGTATAGTAGTGGAGTATTGTTGACCTATTGAAGAGTGAGCTTTTTGTGGAGGGCTCATCCAGGGAAGTACTACCACGCCTTTTTCTGCCCCAAGCAGCGTTGCTGTGTTTCGGTTTAAAGACTGTGGTTGCCAGTGTTAGTAACAGGCACATGAGGCTTTACATTTTGCCTGCCTTAAGTTGATGGACGCAGGTCAATGGATCGTACGGCACGTTTTATCGTGCGTGACTTAAAAGGCAATGTTTTGGTGGGTGATGGTTACCACTTAACATCAGTTGGGCCATCTGCTTGTTCCATCAGCTAGTTGTTTAAAAAAAGGGTTACTACTCACGACTTCGCACAATAAAAATTATAACACGACATCCAACAGAACGCAATGCAATATGGCAACGCACTGGAAACTGCTTATTTTAAAAAGTTTCTATCGCACAAAATGTTTTTATGAAAATGCATTATGACAGTCAATTATTAACAATACATCTCTTCCAGACAACCTTAGGATGGACAGGACTGAACATAAAAAGTGACATTACCCCGACTACCGGCAAGGAATATAAATACTAAAGTCAACACTTTCATGACATCTTACTGTGACGACATGTTGGAGTTGAAGCTTAGGCTATAAAACCCAGAACACATAAACTAGTTACTGTCGATAACAATAATAATTTTGAAATCAACCATTCATGCTGCGCTATAAAATTGCGGTGCACTAGCAATAAATATTCAATTGAATCCCTTTCGAATTAAGGAGTATATTTTCCCTTTATTAAGTTCGTTAATTCTGTTTACTCCGCCTCCGGTAATTATTCGGGGTAAAAAGTAAACAAAATGCTAATCCGGGTGTTTTTTTTTTTGGCCTAAATTTCATTACGATGGGTTTCTTGTTTAGACCACGATTGGGCAACAAACATCGTTAGTCTTTTTAACTATCGCATTTAAAATTAAGTAGAACACGAAACGGAGTGGTCGGACCACAATGGATGCAACTGGCTCAGGACCGGAAAGACTGGCGTAATAGAGGGGAGACCTATACCCAGCAGTCAAGTGGGTGTCAACAGGTTGATTAGATATATAGGTCACGATAGCAAGGATATATTGTGGTCCACTATCCACGACGAGGTTATGAAGATCGCAGGAAGTCGGTGGATTGAAAGTGCCTAGAATCGTTTTTCCTGGAAAAAGACCTATGTCTAGTAGGCTTTCTCAGACAGATGATGATGATTATTCTGTACTGGCATCGCGTGGATAGGCCTAGCTTTGACATAACGGTTTAAAATCATTAACTAAAGTTATTGTTTATTACCAACCCACGTTTAATGACCATGACACCTCAACACAATTTCAGGACGAGAGTACCGTGTTCATACTTTAGTTGACAACTGGAACTCTGGTTTTTATTTATTCATATTTGTCAGAATAATAATACACAGTTGGATTAACCGCAATAAAAGTCTGATTAAATTAAATAAATAGCATGCGTTTCCTGACTTTATTCTCCGAAAATAAGTGTATGTACTACCTTTTCTACATAAAGATCTTTAAGTTTGTATTTGGTACTACGTGCCTGGGGATCAAAGTCGTGGAGCGTTTCCATTATTTTTAAAATCAATGTAAAGTTGTATAACATGCACTTGTTTGAAGAAATGCGACCTTTAATAACGTTCTTCTGCTGAGAATCTACGAGCACACATTGCATTTTAATATCAACCGCGGAAATGTCAGATAGCATTCGCTTTCGGTTTAATTATTCGCCCTCATTGTTCTCATAAATCGCACGGACGACCTTTATTAGATTTTTTCGCTGTGTGATCCTGTTATTTATTATTCCGGACCACAATACAATGGCTTCCATAAGTCGTATATTATGCAAAGGCATCAAACATCTTCTATGTTCTTCTATTACAAAATTAAAGTCTGTCAAACAAATAACACTGTCTACAAAAGTACTGACTGACACAAAGCATCTCCCTAAATACCTATAAATTGTTTTCATGCAAAAACAAACCTTAGTTTGCTTACACATTATTTATTCGTAGGTTTACACCTTATTCTTCTTTCTTCTTCTATTTTCTTTCAATATAACAAGAGTAAAAGTCTTGACTGACACAATGCAAAACACACATCCCCGAAACTCGAAAGTACGTGTGTATGCAGTAGGAATTTAGACACAACTTAATTATAAAAATTCGCTTCTCGAAGCCAAAACGGTTTTTTTTATATTACTAATTTTCTCTGAAACGGTACGGCGGGTAAAAAAAGCCAAACAAAGGACCGCAAACCCAAGTACACAAAACACAATGTATTTTTTTTTTGGCATGTAATTCCGTTCTGTCTGTATTTGGACGTGTGACTGTTATTATCAAACCACAAGTCCTTTTCATAAGTCCCTATAAATTGCCTCGATACCAAGCCTTGTACATACCTTCATAAAATACTATGTCATGTTTTGTGACGGTAATAGGCATAAATTAAACGTACGCTCGGGTACAGTAAGGGTTGGGTGAAGTTGTTTTAAGGGCGCATTGTGCGCACATAAACATTGATGTAGGGCGGTGTCGTGAAACAGTATTAGGACCGTGGCGAGAAGGGTGATTGAGTGGGCTTAGGTACCTTATCAGATGATGACCAACTTTAATTGAAAGTTCTATACCTACTTTTACATAACGAGGCACAGGCAATTTTGGAAAAATAGCATTTATTTAGTTACTTTACGGCGTGCATAAAACGGTCGTAATGTAGCGTACACTACAATATTTGTATCGAAAAAAATATGGTTTCCGTTTGCTTTCACTAGAAACTAAGAGTTGGGGATTTTCTTATCACAAGATAAGGACCTAAACTAATTGACTAACCCCCGGTTTCTGAAAGCTTGATCAGCACTAATCAGCTGTCAGGTAACTTGCTATCTCTATCTGATTTGAAGCAAAAGCTGAAATAGCAAGTGACTTGACAGCCGATTAGTATTAATCGAGTTTCCCCGCGAGTAATCCCCGCGGTAAATTTTTGATTTGGATAGAAACATTATCTTTGTTTGTCAACTGGTTTCACTACACGAACCCATTGTTAGCAAACACTGAATTTCGATTCAAACTAACTTACTTAAATAAATGATTCACGAAGCGGTTTCGTACCTAATTTCTTAAAAACTTTGTGTAACTTAACTTTGTGTAATAAATAAAATAAATAATGCTGGACAATCCACACAGCATCATCCAGCCCCAAAGTAAGCTACTCAAAGCTTGTGTTATGGGTACTAGATAACTGATATATTTAATACATTATACTTAAATAGATATATATTTTTTATTATACATAAACACCCAGACCAACGGAACAAATTTCTGCAGATCGTACAAAAATTTGTTCCGAGGCGGGAATCGAATGCGGAACCTCTGCGTCGCAGGCGGACTCTCGCCCACTGAGCCACTGAGGTCGTCAACCTCATAATGTAACTTTTGTTCCCAGGTATCCGTCGAAGAGTGGAATTCAATGTGGAACGACTACGCTCTGAACCCGTCTGCTGCTCTCCAGTGGCAGCAGCAGTACTGCCACTTCATGTTCCAGCTGGAAGACGCCAGCGCTGACGGGTCCATCGACTGCGATGAGTTCACCACCGTTTGCTCGTCCTACGGCATCGATCCTCAGGAGTGCAAGGTCGCATTCGCTAAAATGGCTAAGGTATGTCAAAAGCAGCCAGTACACTCAGTGTTTATTAGGGTACCCACTTGAAGAAACCTGAAGGTGCGTTACTGATTACGTAGCTCACGACAGGCTGCGACTTACCAGTTCACCTAAATTACTGTTTTTTTATACAACCGGCTGATGAAACAAGCAGATGACCCACCTGATGTTAAGTGGTAACCATATAACAAAGCATTGCCTCGTAAGTCATGCACGATAGGAACGTGCCCTACGATGCACTGGCCTGCGTCCATCAACTTGAGGCATACAGATGTTAATTCATGTGCCTGTAATTACACCGGCGACTACACTCTTCAAACCGAAACACAACAACACCGCTTGGCGGCAGAAAAAGGCGTGGTGGTATTTTCCCGGACGAGCTCTTCACAAAGAGCTCTACTACTCGTAAATTCTTGATCCCTTGATCAACAGGCGTATAATATAAACATTACTCTCAAAATAAATATGTAGTTCTAATATCTCTCAAACAACTTAACTGAATCAATTATGATTCAGTTAAAATAGCATTAGCTATACAACAGCTTCTACAAACACTTCCAATTACATAAGCATCTACGTACACACACAAGTCCTTTCACAAACCCACACGTCTGCAAATGATTGCCTAAGCCGCAAAATGATGGACCGGTAGGAATCACAAAGTTCGTCGCCTCTTCGCTAAGGGGATATTAAGTTCAAAATGATGGAGCGGTAGATATAGTGCGCGTCACGCAAAAACATCCCTCCCACTGTTTTCCAGCGTTCTTTTTGGTTGACGCGACCTATATCACAAAGTTCACTACTAAAATAAATCCTACTGTCCTACTAATGTTATAAACGCGAAAGTTTGTAAGTATGGATGGATGGATGTTTGTTACTCTTTCACGCCGGAACGGCTGATCGGTTCTGGATGAAACTTGGCAAAGAGATTAGTTATAGTCTGGAATAACACATAGGCTACTTTTTATCCCGCGGGAATACCGGGATTCAAATCTACGCGGGTGAAACCGCGGGGCGCAACTAGTTCCAGATAATTCCGAGACACGCGAGCCTCACATGTCACGCACACAACGGGACAAAGAAAACAGCTTATTCTAAGTTCAAAGTGGCCTGTCGTCTGCAGCTTCGAGATGTTTCATGATAACTTGAAGTTATTTTCGTATCGACTGTTGGATCCAGGAATATGTACGAGAAAGGAAATGCTTTCAGTGTCTTGCTTAAGGGTAACTTTGAGGGCAAACATGGTTATTACACAACCAACGCACAAAATTGCTTTGCATTGAATATTTATACGTCACAACATGGTGCAAGTCCAGAACCACCTAACTTGTCTATTTTAGTTAGAAGTGCTCAAACACCGACAGCTAAAATAAAGTAGTCAAAGGAAAATGTTCTTCACTACATAGTATAAAACAAAGTCGCTCTCTCTGTCCCTACATCCTCATGTCCCTATGTCACTATGTATGCTTAAATCTTTAAAACTACGCAACGGAATTTAATCGGTTTTTTTTAAATAGAGTGATTCAAGAGGAAGGTTTATTTGTATAATACATGCATGATATGTGCACCCGTACGAAGCAGGGGCGCGCGGGCGGGTCGCTAGTTATTCAATAAAATTACAAGCATCTTGAATTGTTCCAAACATAGCCAGCCAGTTTTAAGAGACGTTCCACGATTTGAAACTCCAAATTTTACCACCAGGGTAAGAGCAGCGTGGGCTGGGAGGAGTTCCAGGAGTTATGGAAGGAGTACTTCTCCACCGAGGATCCCACCGCCGCTGGCAACTTCATCTTCGGCCGGACCAGCTTCTAGAACGAAGCAACTACCTTACATCACGTTCCTCGTGGATACAAGGCCATACATTCCAATGATACGTTATGTCTAATGATTGGCTAAAAAGTTTTCAAATTCTTCGTGCAGGAAGCAAAAAGCTACGTCCATAAGCAAGACTACTGCTAGGACACCCGATTTGTGTGTCAATATCTCAAATTAATACAAAATTTTTGTGTATGTGTTCAGAGTAGGAGTAATTCTTGATCTTTGTAATAGAAAATAGTTCAATTCACTTCTAAGTAAGGCTCAAACTATTACTAGTTCTCAGTAGATTTTATTCTCACGACAACGAATAGTTACACCTTTTTTCTATACTAGCATATCTAGTAGTCATATCTTAGAGTTCGCTGAAGTTTTAACAAGTCTCTTTCTTCTTCAACGTCTTGCCCAATTATATAACTTATAACAGTTAGAAGTATTTTATCATATATGTTATCTATCTATGAACATTCTCATTGTTATTGGTGCAAATTATATTATATGTCTTTTAATGTACGTTTATATTTATTCATGTTCACATTATATATATTATTCTACATTCTTGTTGAATTCTAAGAATAATAAAGTACCTAATCCCGATTGACTGTAGTGCTTCGAGCTGTCTTTCCATCTCAGGAGCCTTATGCACTATGACCATTTGCAGCGCGAGCTCGGCTAAGACAAGGCAGGCGGTGTAATACGGTCAGGGCAAAGTATCTCCTAAGTCATAAAGAATAATGCCCAATATCAAGTTTTGGCGTTTCACGGTTTGGGGCAAGGAATCTCCTTAGAATCTCCTATTTTCATAGTGAATAAGGCTCCAGTATTAATATCTAGTCATTTTACTGTTATTATATTCTGAATATAATTTAAATATATATTTTGATTTGTATGTGTACTTGTGTGATTGTGTTTGACTGTTTCGTGCTACTAGAATTATCTGCAACTTCATCTTGATAAGCGCCATACTTTATAGATTTAATAGGCGAATTAAATGTATGTAAATAAGTTATAGTATCGTTTCATTTATTCGTTTACCTAACATTTGAAATAAAGAAAACATAGGTACAGCAGGCAGGCATTTATAAGTGCAAAAAGGATATGCAATAATAAAGGTCCTATTGCAAGTACCTACGAATACTATCCTATCCTTTCCTTCCAACTCCACATTATATTGGGAAAGTTACGATGGTTGGATGTTAGGATGTTTTTTGTCAATCAGACCGTAACCGATTGGGTTACGGTCATACGCTAATTTAGATTAGGAACTATATTCTAGCGGGCGAGAGTCCGCCTGCGACGCTAGAGGTTGCGGGTTCGATTCCCGCCTCGGAACAATTTTGTGTACGATCTGCAGAAATTTGTTCCGTTGGTCTGGGTGTTTTCTATGTATGTTTGATTGATTGATTGATTGAAAATACTTTATTGCACATAATAATAACAGTACAAAGGCGAACTTAATGCTATAAAGCATTATCTTCCAGATAACCTTTGTGTATTGTGGACATAAGATGTGTCAGTAGTGCACATGAGAGGAAAACGTAGAGATAGGTACATTAAACCGAATACATTTAAAAAGTTGTAAAAAATTACATACAAAATCTAAATATGTATAATAAAATAAATAAAACAAACTAAATAGTACAAACATACATACATTGTCATACATTACAAACATACATATATTGTCGATACATATAGGTATATATAATATATATAATATAATATATTATGATAGGGATATGATAATGTCAATTCAAAATTGCTCATTCGTTCAGTTTGCCAAAGAGATGATCATGGATTTTAGCCTTGAACACCTCAACTGAAGTAGCTACGCGATTTGTAAGAGGAGTGTGGTTCCAGAGATGAGTAGCAGTAATTGTGAAGGAGTTGCTATAGGCCGAAGTCTTATGCTGCGGAGTTACCAATTGTAGTCGCTGGCAAGAGCGAACTGGTTTGTCGTCTGCATATAAGGGCGTGAAACGCTCACTAAGGTAATGGGGAGACATAGGATTATGGAGAATGTTATAGAGGAGGGTTAAAATGTGCTCATCCCGACGAGCTCTGATGTCAAGCCACCTTAGCTGTCGTCGAAACATAGAGACATGGTCAAATTTCTTTAGACCATAGATATACCTGATGCATAGATTTTGTAAGCGCTGCAGTCGATTTAGTTGCTCTTCAGTTGCATCAGGATAGCACACATCGGCATAATCTAATAAGGGAAGGAGCAATGCGGTCACCAGTGTGGATCTCGTGGACAGCGGCAGGAAATTTTTCATGCGTTTGAGAGAATGCATGGTACCATACATCCTCCTGCTGATTTGGGTAATGTGGTAATCCCACGACAAATTTTCTGTAATATAAAGTCCCAGGTTTTTAACTACTTTGCAGTACTGCAATGGAATGTCATTATATTTAACAGGGAGAAGTGTGCTAGTATCAACTCTGCTAACCAGAGTGTTACCTCCTATAATTATCACCTGGGTTTTGTTTGGGTTGATAAGAAGACCAAACTTTTGAGTCCACTCATACACAGCACATAGATCCTTAGTGACGCAGCAGATACCATGAAGAAGCTGATCTGGGTACACACTAAGATACAATTGGACGTCATCCGCATACAGGTGATGAGAGGTGTAACGAATTACTGAAACGAGGGTGTTAATAAAGAGAGAAAAGAGAAGAGGTGAAAGAACGCCACCTTGAGGCACCCCCGCCTCAATGTCACTCCACTCAGAGGTCACGTTGTCGATTCTAACTTGTTGTTGCCGCCCACAAAGATATGAGCTGAACCATGAAACAGAAGATTGAGATAGATTTAAAGAGCGAAGGACTGCTAGCATAATATCGTGATCGACACAGTTGAACGCATTACTGAAGTCTAATAGACATAAGAGTGTGAGTTTACGGTTATCTATGGCAAATCTTATATCATCCGTAATTTTGATGAGAGCAGTACTAGTACTGTGAGCATTGCGGAAGCCAGATTGCAGATGGTTAAGTAGGTTATTAGCTTGTAGAAAGGAAGATAGTTGGCGATTCACTACTTTTTCAAGAACCTTAGAAAGAAACGTATGTAATAAAAAATATCTATCTATGTAAGTATATCGCTGGTTAAATGCCAAAGGGCCACATGACGGAAATTGTAAATTTTACAGGAGAGCCCATCAAAGTTTTCATCATGATAATTTTACTTTTTTTTCGAATTCATAAGTGCTACATCTATGTATTTTATATCGTTCGATGCGTATTTTATAGCTTTACCCATACATTATTAACGAATTGCATCAGCTTGCATCTACGAAGGTATAATATCACATGAGTCCCTTTCGCTTATAAAAATGATTGTGGAATCTGTGAATATATTTAATAAAACACCACAAATCGAAAAATAAATAATGTTTATTGAACGTTTTTCTTGCAAAACCATAACTATCAACCTTGACTAAACATTAATATAATAATAATAATAATATTGGTGGACTTTCCACACAGCACTATCTAGCTAAAAGAATATTATATTATTCTTTTTATGTTATGTTTATAGACTACTTTCCGTAAATACGACTAAAGCAAAACAGGAATTTACGTGTTCATTCTTTAAAACTAACTTTACATAGCAAAAATACCTCAAAAATATAATATACTAAAACATTCGTTGTAAGGAAATCGTTATTATAAATAAATATCTGTCTTACAGATATTCACAATTTTACTGACATCTAAATCTTATACATACCTACGAGGAACAATATTTTTAGTTATCACAATAATCAGAATAACAAAAAAATCCGTTAAAACGTTTATAAATAAAAAACATTACACACTGGAACGTTAGTAGGTATAGCTCTATTAGTGGAATATTGGGAATATACTGGGCGAATGGCAATCGTCCTTATGTGGCTGAAATTCATGGCAAGGTCAAGGTTTCAAATGGTTTTCAATGTTGGGTGCCTGAGTTTCATCGCTGATTGACTGAATATGCTAGATGGTTCAATATCTTCATCCGTGGCAGAGTCGGCTTTGGGTTCGCCAATTTTGAAATCAGGATCTTTAACAGTATTAACTGAAAAAAAGTCCGACCTTGTTGATGAGTTATCGCTAGAGCTAGAGTCGCTATCTCGCTATCTGAGTCACTGTCGGTGGGGGTATACTTTCGTCAACGATGAAATTCGGTCGTTTTTTGGGACTGTTCTGCGAAATATCAAAGTTATGTGCCAACATACCATGCCACACCATGAGATACAATGACAGCCATATCTGATTTCTGAATTTGTATCAAAAAGATAGTAGGTACTGCATCTAAAAAAACAAGTAAGAAGCTATTCTCTAGTCAGTATTTAAAATGCAAAGCGGACACATTCTCTAGTATACAAAATAATAGTACCCTTTGGTATATAAAATAATTTAGTATGTACTCACGTGATATTTATATTACATACGGCCGCATTCCACAATATGGCACTTTAGTCTATAAAAAAATATTCAAACTCTAGAATTATTTCGTATTGTGGCCCCTTTTCATAAAAATAACGTGCACTTATGCCGATTACGAGGACTCAACTGAAAAGATGGCCGTTTTGCCCTAAAGTTGGTCACCAAATCACGGAATGCGAAAGGGGCGGCTGTCTGATTGGTCCATTTCTAGCGCTAGAATCATGGGTGTCTCTTTCGAATATAAAAATTTTGACGATTTAGATACCATTTTTGGATTAAAAAGAGTTTTGTTTTTTTTTGCGTTGTGGCCCTTTGGCATTTAATCAGCGATATAATAATGTATTAAATATATCAGTCATCTAGTACCCATAACACAAGCTTTGAGTAGCTTACTTTGGGGCTAAATGGTGCTGTGTGGATTGTCCAGCATGATTTATTTATTATTTATTTATCTAAATTAGCGTATAGGCCACATTACGTAAATAGCAGTAGCTACTGTCTGGAAAGGCAAGCGCCTTAAATATTGATGTTAGCAATCACTATCAAGCATAACTAGTATTCTTTAAAAATATAAATGATTAAATAAAACACTTACACACCCTTTCCCGTGTAGCAATATCATAAATTGAAAAGGATTTTAAAAACATCGATGAAGAATATACTCGTATTTTCCAATCGTGACAACAAACCAACAAACCAATATCACTTTCAGTCGTCGATCTAACGATATGTTACCGTACCTCGATGTTTCCAATAGAATGAATAAACCCAGTCGACAGTCTATTTATTCGTCCGTCGAAGTTGAACGGAACGACTTTATTAAAATCGGTCCGGTGATATTTCCATTGCATCGCCTCACAAAACGACGTCAATGCAATATTGCTAAAAGTCTGTCATTCATCGAACGAGACGGTTATTTTTTGTTTATGTATTTTTGTTAGCATGTATCATCACACTGCGGGGCAAAGGCCTCCCACCCTTTCTTCCAAACTATTTGACATTGTGTCACAATGGTTCCTCGCGATCATTCTCCGATCATCTTCTCTTGGGTCTACCTTGACGGCGTTGACCTTGTGGGATTGTTTGTTTGAAAATAGACTCTATGCAGTTGATATAAGAATTCTTTAAGAGACGGTGGTAAGAGCCCGGTATTTACGTGCCATCTTATTCTTTATAGCACACAGTAACAACATGGTAAACTTAAATAATAAAATATGTACAAAGGCGAGCTTAACCCTAAAAAGAGAGCAAATAAGAGCATTTTCTTGATTTTGGAGCGCAATTCCTATTATATTTTAAGCGATCTTTAAGTTTGATAACACCTTCGCCCATGGAGCGCTGGCAAACTTCAATTTTATTTTAGCCACTAGTATAACAAGCTTACAAATTGTAGGATGATTTTTTTACTAGATCTTACACATTACTTACGGAAATAGTAGAGCCTGGGACAGGGTTTCAGATAAAGTAGCTCTGCTCTTCCTCACAGCTTAGTCAGCCTAATCCACACAAAATGGTTTATTCAATTATGACAAAAAAAAATAATTAAATAATGCTGGACAATGCACACAGTACTATCTAGCCCCAAAGTAGAGTAGGAGGGTAGACTTGGACGTGCTCAGTACGGTTGTGGCTCCACGGTTTTATTTCGTTTATCTACACATTACTACTCGTTTTTACCTACAAGTGCAAGATTCACGATCGCTAACTAGTTTTTCGGACGTATCAGTGTTTGTGAGCGTGCTACATTAGTTTGAGCCCAGTTCTAGTGTTTATAATTAATCAGGTCCTAAATATCATTTTGTGTATAGGGTAGTGCAATTTTTACTATCGACATCTAGTGTCGAGTAGTGGCAGTAAATTGATGATTATATATCTACTGTACAATCGGTCCTTCCTTTTGTTCTGCGAAAATAAAAAACTCAGAATTTACGCTGTGGATTTTTTATATTTGAGCAGGAGCCTCCAGTGACAAGAACATCGGGAGATTAGAGAGGAGATAAATAAAGAGGCGCCATCTATTGGTCAGCGGGCGTACCGTCGGGTCGGCTAAACTAATAATTAAACTACACTATGTTGAAGTGTGCGACTTGTGGGAAATTTATTTCTTCCAATGCGTCTGCAAGCTGCGGTGTCTGCCCGTCGGTGTACCACAAAGCCTGTGTCTCGCTCCCAGATACTGCACCGGTTAGTAGAGAGTGGGCCTGTCCGGATTGCAAAAATAAGGCGCCTAAAGATGACAACATCAGCAGTGCAGGACAAGTGAAGTCCTACAAGGAGGAGGTGATCGACGAGATTCGCAAGATGCAGGACGGGGTCTCCGAGGAACTGAGGTCGCTCAAATCCGAGGTGCGTAGCCTGTGCACCGAGCTGAAGGAGGTCCGACGGGAAATGTCGGATTTCCGTGAGTGCGTCACTGGCGTGAACGCGCGCATGGACGGACTCGAGGCGCGCCTCGACGCCGTCGAGCGACAGCGTGCCGCCGAGCCCGAGCCGAGCTCCGCGCTCGCTGACCTGCAGGCCACCGTGTGCCGGCTGCAGCGCGAGCTTGCCGAGCGCGACCAGGACGCGCTGCTCGCGGACCTCGAGATCGGCCACCTGCCGGAGGAGCGCGGCGAGAGCGTGCTGCACGCCGTCACTGTGCTGGCCGCCAAGCTCGGCGTGCCGCTTGAGGAGCGCGACGTAGTCTTCGCGGAGCGCGTTGGGGTCGCGCAGGGCGCCGCCGCGGCGGGGCAGCGCGCGCCGCCGCGGCGCGTCGTAGTGCGCCTGGCGCGCCACGACCTTCGGGACCAGCTGCTGCAGGGCGCGCGCGTGCGCCGCACGCTGACGGCCGCTGACGCGGGCCGCGCACCCGCGCCCGCGCCGGACGCTGCACAGCGCATTTACGTGAACGAACGGCTGACGCGCCTGAACCGGCACTTGTTCTTCCGCGTCCGGGAGGAGTGCCGCCGGGCGCAGTGGAGGTTCGCCTGGACAAAGAGGGGCCGGGTGTACGCGAGGCAGGCCGACGGCAAGCCGGCCTATCCCATCCGTTCGGAGGACGACGTAGCGAGGGTTTTTGGGGTGTCACCTGTTGGACAATAGTTATATTTTGTAATGTTGATTATATTGTGTTGCGTCAAGTTGCTGCTAAAAGTGTTATTATTCTTTATTTGTGTAAATCTTCTACTGGTGTGCAAATCAGTCTCACGCCCATGCATTTTGCTCTTATAGGACCGGTACATACAGCAAACAAAAATGATTCTTTATTTTTATTTATTTTATGTAGTAACCAAAATGTCTATTTAATAATAAAATACTTCCACCTAATCATTTACATACAGCTACATCTTAAAAAATATAATATTATAATTATATACTATTTGTGTAATTTCTTCTTTATCTCATACAAAATATTAACCAGATATCTAAAACCAACTGCCTGCATCTTACAATATTTAAATGATATTATATTATATTACTTTGCAAGTTTTTGGCATGCTATTCACTATTATAGGTGCACTAGCTATATTTCATTAGACTGTGGTACATCATCTCAAAAACAAAACTTCCTTTAACCAATGTTAAGGTTGGTCTGTTTAATGCAGGGTCCCTTAATACTGGCCATGAAGAATTTCTAGTAGCCATGGAAAAGCTTAATCCAGATATTATGGCGATAAATGAAACATGGTTGGGTGATGGACAGGATGAGAGAGCACCTAAGATACCAGGTTTCCGATTGATCCTTCAACCAAGACCTAGCTGTGTAAAGAACGGTCGGGGCGGCGGGGTGGGTTTTTATATAAGAAGAGGTATTAATGCGCGAGCCTGTCCTCACCCAGTCGTCACAACGGTTGAGCAACTCTGGATTAGGTTGCATGTCGTTGGCAAGTGCATTATTATTGGAACTGCCTATCGGCCACCTGACCAGCGTGATGTTATGGGGTTTTTTGATGCTTTAACTGATTCTATTTCATCCTTTTCTCTCATGTGTGACAGTCTGATACTGCTTGGAGATTTTAACATAAATGTTCTTGAGCCGATTTCTAGCAAATTTCAGTTACTGAACCAATTTCTACATAGTTTAAATATAAATCAAATAATCACCGAGCCCACTCACTTTACTGAGCATAGTCAAACCCTGATTGACTTGGTGTGTACGGATGCTAAAGTAAGAAAGACTATTGTTAAACACATCCCCTCTCTGGGAAAACATGCAATGGTGATAGTGGAGTTTTACATAAAAAAAGAAAAAATACCAGCACGGTTAGTAACATATAGGCCCCTTAAAAATATAGTTGTGGATTTATTTTTATCTGATCTTAATTCTATTAACTGGGATTATTTTTCAGCAAATGTACATTTAAATGAAATGGTTTCAACACTAACCAGTACCATTGTAACACTTTTTGATCTCCATGTCCCAATCAAAACAGCTAGGTTCAAAGGTCCACCCCATCCTTGGATAACAGACACAGTTAAAGCAATGATGAGGACACGAGATGAATTTCATGAAAGGTTTAAGGCGGATAGGACTGATATTTTAAAGACTTGCTATAAAGATATGAAAAACATTGTAATAACTGCTTTAGAGTGTGATAAAAAAGCCTACTTTAAATATAATATTAATAACAATAAACATGATTCTAAAAAACTCTGGAAAAATCTAAAAAACAATATCTTACCGAATAAAAAAGAATCCATTGATATCCCTTTGCATCTCAAAAGTCCTGATCTGATCAACTCTCATTTTATCAGTGTCCCCGGAGCAGATGTTGTGGATATTTCACTCCTCACTTATTATGAGTACCATAGGTTTGGTTCTAGCACTTTCTCACTGGAACCTGTAACAGAATACACAGTGCTTAAAGTAATTAAGAGTTTCAAGTCAAATGCACAGGGAGTCGATGGTATATCTTTGGAGATGCTCAAGCTGACCTTGCCGCAATCTTTAAGTGCAATAACTGCTATAATTAATGAGTCGATGACCAGTGGTATGTTCCCTGATGCTTGGAAGACTGCGGTTATAAAGCCTATTCCTAAAACTAATCAGCCCAACTCACTTGGAGATTTGCGTCCGATAAGCCTGCTTCCTTGCCTCTCCAAGGTTTTGGAGAAAGTAGTCAGTATGCAAATGACAAAGTTTCTTGAGATCAACAACATCCTGCCCAAACAACAGTCTGGTTTTCGCAAGGGCCATAGCACATCTACTGCACTCCTTGATGTTGTTGATGGTCTTTTGGATGCTCAGGATAAAGGAATGTGTAGCATCCTCGTTCTGCTGGACTTCTCAAGGGCATTTGACTCAATAAACATTCCACTCCTACTATCTAAACTTGCATTTTACGGGTTTGACTTGAAATGTATTTCCTGGTTTTCCAGTTACCTCAGCAACAGACTCCAATATGTTGAACTGGAGGATTCCATTGGTGGTAAAATCAAATCTTCACATCGCCCAGTCTCTCGCGGTGTACCACAAGGTTCTATTCTTGGGCCAATCCTCTTCATCTTGTACAGTGCAGACATGGTTAAAGACATTAAATTCTGTAACTTTCATCTTTATGCTGACGACCTGCAGCTCTACCACTCTTTCCTACCATCAGATGCAGCTAGAGCTGTGAATGCAGTAAATATAGATTTAGCCACTATTTTAAACTGGTCAAATTTAAACTCCTTGGTCCTAAACCCCAAAAAATCTAAATTCATGTTGATCAGTACGAAAAATAAACTAAAACATCTAAACACTCTAAGCCTAAATATTAAGATCAATGGGGAGCAGATAGAGTGTGTAAGAGAAGCAAGAAACCTAGGACTTATCATGGACAGCTTTCTTCGATTTGAGAGTCATGTCGCAGAAGTTGTCCGTAATTGTTTCTATCGCCTCAAGTTACTGTACAAGATTCGCGCCTACTTGTGTGTGGAACTCCGCATCACACTGTGTGAATCTTTAATCTTGTCACGATTAAATTATTGTGATGTGGTATACGGGCCATGTCTATTGGCTCGCACCATCGGGTTGATTCAGCGCGTTCAAAACGCATGTGCGCGTTTCTGCTTCTATGTTCCCCCGCGAACACATGTCACCCCTTACCTTAATACGGCTAATATGCTGAAAATGGAAGCGCGCAGAAAAGTTCATTTGGCAGTTCTTCTCTTCGGTCTTATTGCCAGCAAGACGCCAATGTACTTGTACACTAAACTAGCTTGGGCGTACGAGGATTCACGGCACTCGAAGCGAGCGTGCAGCAAGGTGTTCCTCACACCGAGACACAAAACCGTGGCATTCAGAGGCTCCTTTCGATTTGCTGCGTCTCGGTGTTGGAATGACTTGCCCCCACCAATCCGTGAACTAAAATCAAGCACCTCATTTAAATATATACTCAAAAATGAACTCTTGGGTTTGCAGAAGCGATCATAATAGGTACTTTCCTATAATGATCGTTTCTGTAGACATAAGAGTGCATACTTTTCTTCTTACCTTTTGGCCACCTATTCACTCACACACTTATTCTCTCGTAAACTCACTACCTTTTAGTTAACTTTCGTAAAATATAAACACAAGCAAAGCAATTTTGTGCTTCCAATTTCTCACGCTTTTAGATTTCACCAAATCAAACCGCCTCCTAACCTCTTGAGTACGAAAAAATCGCATGCGAAACATACGAAAGCATTTTGCATTTTGGTTTGTTTGTTTGATTCGTTTTGGTTGGACTTGGACAAGTTTGAACTTGTCTATTTACGCGCCGCGCTTTCCTCCCCGACCGCCACAGATAAAAACGCTACACTAGCCAACGCGTTGGCAACGAACAAAACGCAGCCAACACGATTTGTTACGTACGACGTACGAGAAACTTTTCAGCCACAGACAGCACACTTTATATTGTATTGTCTCAAAAGTATTCCTACTCCTTTTTTATCCTTTCTGTATGTATCTACTTTTCTGTGACCTTTTATTACCTACTCCACCTAACTATTTCATATCCTACCTACTACTTATAACTATGTACTACTTACTATCCTACCTACCTAGGTACCTACTCATTCCTAATATATTTGTACCTATTCATTCCTTTATTTCTGGTTTGCTCATACTAGAAAAGCACCTACTCTGTCATCTGTTACCTTGACGGCCGTGAAGTCGCCTAGTACCTACCTACTGAGCATTTATACTATCATACGTTTTAGTCGCCTAGGTCCCATCTGAAAACCAGCGCCGCTTCACTTGTGGAGCGGCAATAAGCTGAGATGGGGCCTGTTTTGGATCGCGCGCACATGCACTTGGCACGAGCTGATTTGCACATTCCATCTACTATCTACATACGTCCTTCTCTGTTTTTATTTCTACTTTTCCTGTTTATTCTACTTACTGTTTTTATCCTGAAATTGTTCTTCTTTGTCTTCTCGTGTTTACTTTTCTGTCGTGCTTCTATTAATGTTTTTATTGTATTTTCTTGTTTTAATTATTATAAGTGTATGTATCGTGTGTGTCCAAAATAAATGTATTTTCTTTCTTTCTTTCTTTCTAAAGTAAGCTACTCAAAGCTTGTGTTATGGGTACTAGATAACTGATATATTTAATACATTATATACATAGATAGATATTTTTTAATATACATAGAAAACACCCAGACCAACGGAACAAATTTCTGCAGATCGTACACAAATTTTTCCAAGGCGGGAATCGAACCCGCAACCTCTTGCGTCGCAGGCGGACTCTCGCCCGCTGCGCCACTGAGGTCGTCAAACAAGTCTACTATATGAATGAAATAGCCTGTATTTTTTATCCGGTCGTGCACCAATGGATTTTTCTATCGAAAAATTTATGTGCGCAATGCCAGTGCTCTTAAACGGTGAAGGAAAACATCGTGAGGAAACCAGTTAGTATTCTAACAGCGGCGATGTGCTTGCAACCTGACACGTATGGAATACTAACTACTGCAAAATGTGGGTATGTGCCAAATGTAATGTTTGGACGTACCTCTGACTACCCCCCTTAGACATCCTCAAAGAATCTTGAATTAGTACCTACTTGGTACTGGGAGATCTGAAGGGATATCTACCGTGCCTGAGGATCAAAGTCGTGAAGCTGTTTCAGTTTCAGTTTTTTTATACAACCAGCTGATGGAACAAGTATAGGGTCCATCTGATGTTAAGTGACAAACGTCACCTATAACAAAGCATTGCCTCGTAAGTCACGCACGATAGGAACGTGCCCTACGATCAACTTGAGGCATACTGATGCCTCATGTGCCTGTAATTACACCGGCGTCCACACTCTTCAAACTGAAACAGCAACGCTGATTGGCGGCAGGAAAAGGCGTGGTGGTAGTACTTCCCCGACCGAGCCGTTCACAAAGAGCCTACTCATACAACACTTGTATGAGACAACGACCAAAAACAAATCATGTTGTGATAAGCAGCTGTACTATATTTATGACAAATCAATATCCGGATCCGGTTATGCCGGATATTAACATACCTAACCGTAAAAAGGATTTTTCTGTTGTTTGAAGGTACCTATTTACGTAAGTATAGGCTTGATGATGCAGTACCTTAATCGCTGCAAGCACGCAAAGCTTTATTTCCATGTAGCGTCCGCCCGCGGCTTTGCTCGCGACGAACCTACCCGGTGCGAGGCTCTTATGTAATTCATGACAAAGATACCTTGTCTATATAATAATAACATACTCATTCCATTTTCATAATTCCATTTCATCAACTCCAGGCTTAAACCTCATGTGCCTTTAATTTCACCGGCAACAACACACTACAAACCGAAACACATCAACGCTGCTTAGTGGCAGAAACAAGGTTTACTTAACCAGACTGCTTTTCTCAAAGATTTTTGCAGCTTTTAAGTACCATTAATATCTCAGAGCTGAAACCTTTTCGGAACAAGACCACACCAGTCACGGGTGCGCTATGGAAGCCATTTGCTTTATCGATCCTCGTCCATAGAAGATGGATGTGGCTAATTCTTCACGCACCGCGGCAGAAAAGGGTATTTTTATAGCGTCCCGTTAGACAAATTGGTGTAATACGCTGACAAGTAATATTGCTGAGATTAGGTGAAAAATGATAGCTTCTATAACCATGCAGCCAATTTTTGTGGAGCAAGAACATTACCACGCAGGGCGGTTCATCGTACGGCACGTTCCTATCATCCGTGACTTACGCTTAGGTGATGGTTACCGCTTAAAATCAAGTGGCTATCTTCTTGTTACATCGACAAGTTGTATAAATAAAATCAAAAGATTGTAGTAGGTACAATTTGGCGACAGAAAGTTGTATGTAAGGTGGTAATACTCATACTCATCATCAGCATAATATGTCCGTCTACTGCTAGACATACGTCTCCCTTATACATTCCCAGAAAGAACGACTATATATGCAACGAAGAGCGAGACCTCTCCATTTACCGACTTCCAGCGATCCTCACGACACTTTATTCCCCAGCGGTTATCAGTTCCTCTGGTTCTTTTTCTTTTTGCTTTGAGCTTATACTTTGTCACTTTGGCTTGCTAATTCTACTTCTACTTTGCTGAGATAGTGTATCATCACTACATAGTATAAAACAAAGTGGCTTTCTCTGTCCCTATGTCCCTATGTATGCTTAAATCTTTAAAACTACGCTACGGATTTTGATGCGGTTTTTTTAATAGATAGAGTGATTCAAAAGGAAGGTTTATATGTATAATACATGCATGATATGTGCACCCGTGCGAAGCAGGGGCGCGCGGGCGGGTCGCTAGTGCAAGTATATGTATAAACATGGATTAAAAAGTTGCCTCTAATACTCAATAATCATCAAATAGATGGAAAACTTTTGTATTTTTTATGGATTGACAACTACAACGTTCGGCTCTATGCGTAAAAAAAGAACAAGGGTAAATGTACTTTCGCCTTGAGGGTCCCGTATAAATATAACTTTACTGAGAAAACCACAAATCAGTCAATTATTACAGATTGGAAGTTTAGAATACCTCTATTGCGTTAGGGTCCGGTCTTGATAATTAACAAGTTTCGGGGTTAAATCTATCAATATTTTTTTGTTTTTTATATGGAGAGTACCATGTGTCTAGTGGATTTTGCTACCCTGTTCTTTAGTTGTGAGTACGAATCTAGCCTTACACCTATGAATTCTTACCTAAGTCAAATTTATGTGACGGCTCTCTAGCGATGAAGGAAAAAATAAACAGCTAGTATTCTAATAGCGGCGATGGGTTTCCAACCTGTCACGTATCCATTGCAAAATGGGGGTACATATTGCAATTTTCATGTAAAACGGGATATTTACCATTATTTGTGAGTTTAAATGAAAAGTTTTTGATTTAAAAGTTATGTTCATAACCGATAGGTTTAAAAGTTATATTGCTATTTGCCTCCAAAGCACGACGTTAATGCGCTCTAATTTTCAAATATTCTTTCAATTACCTATCTATGTAGATTAAGTCCAGTGTGTAGTGTGTGTACAGTGTGTCACTAGGTAGCAGTTTTTATAAACAGCACAGATTTGCCAAGAAAAGAGAGCATTGACAGACAGACAACAGGGCAAAAAGGTAAGGACTAAGAGTTCCGCTTTTTCTTTCGAAGCACGAAACCCTAAGTAATAAAACTCTTCTGCATAACGTTTTTATTGACACTAAAATAGAGTCCATTTTATTGGTGGATAGAGCCCATTTCCGACTCAACACTTAGCAAGCACATTTCATTCACAAACAGTAACACAATATTGCAAACCAAATTCCACATCCAAAAAACTTCATATCTTCGCCGACTGATAGAATTAAGGTTTTGTCTGGTTTTACTCGTTCGTCGGTAATGTAGTCCTTATTGCGAAGACGGATGACGAGCTTTACCGACGAGCTATAAGACCACGGGTTTACTCGCTGGGCGTTGAATGTTTTTTTTACCAGTAGGTATTAAAATCAGCAGCAACAAATACCCACAAATAAAAATACTCAAAGTATTTAAAATCTTTTTATAGTGTCTGCACTGAAAAAGAACCTCTTCATTCTAATGTCCCTTTTGCAGCTCTTAGGTTATTTTTATTTGATTTATTTTCTTGTTTTTTGTATGTTTTGTATTGTATTTAAGTTGCTGCAAATAAATATGTTTTCTTTCTTTCTTTCTTTCTAATGTTAACATGATGACCTGATGGAGGAAGCAAATGGTCAACCTGATGTGAAGTGGTGAGCGCACCCTATAACAATGCCTGCTTCGTAAGTCAAGCACAATAGAAACGTGGGCATACAATGCAATGCACTGTGTCAACTCAAGTTGAGGCATACAGAAGATATGTAAATGTATGTTCCTGATTACACCGGCGACCACACCCTTCAAACCGAAACACAGCAACGCTGTTTGGCGGCAGAAAAAGCTGTGGTGGTATTACTTCCCCAGACGAGCCCTTCACAAAGAGCTCTACTACTCTTAATAACCGTTAATAAGAACCTGGTTTCCAAAGTACAAGCTTTACTAAGAGTAGGATTCGATAACTGTGTGTAAAATATTCGCGAGTATTTTTTTATGTTAACTATGCCTCAGTACGTCCTCCCCTGTACATTTCAAGAGCTAAATAAGTCTCCACCTCACTCAAATCCATAACTCGTTTGCATTCAGCATTCGGCATACAATTCCACGGAACAGAGAATACCCTACAATTCGAGTGGGCTACATGATTTATCTTTCGATCCGCGAGTAGAGTTGGGCTAAAAAAAGG
This sequence comes from Plemyria rubiginata, assembly GCA_963576535.1. Classification (NCBI taxonomy): domain Eukaryota; kingdom Metazoa; phylum Arthropoda; class Insecta; order Lepidoptera; family Geometridae; genus Plemyria; species Plemyria rubiginata. Next base: position 2,344,325 of record OY754914.1, on the reverse strand, counting down.
AGTGTTTTAAAAGTGGATTTAAAAAATACATACTCTGTTTATTGACCGAGCGAGCGAAGCGAGCGAAGCGTCTCAGTTTCCACATTGGCCAAAAATGCGTTTGTCCGGATGTCTGTCTGTCTGTCTGTCTGTTCTCCTCTACAGGTCGCATTTTTCAACCGATCTGGACGAAACTTGGTACACAGGTTATATGACTTATTAAATTTTTTTTGTCGTCAGGGATTTTTGATTGGAGGGGTACTTCCCCCAAAAAAAGGGCAAAAAGGGGGCTATTTGATATACTGGATATCTCCACCAAATGAGATCCGATTTCGATTATTCTTTTTTTATTTGAAAGGTAGTAACTATAAGTTGGTCTCATAAAAGTTTGGCGAAGATCTGATAAGGATCTTCAGCATGATGAACAGGATAGCTCATCAAACAATGGATGGTTTTCAATCAAATTTGAGAGAAACACAAAGGACCTCATTCTACACAAGATGATGCAAAAAAAAAACAAAAAGATCAAAAAAATCACAAAACGGAAAATGCACTTGCACATTACATTCCTCAAATAGCTCACTTTTAGTATGCTCGCGAGGTCTACAGCTCCCAGAGCCACTAGTTAGTTAAATAATCTGGATAGGTAACAGTTAGGGGTGGTAAATAAAAAAAACGTATTGCAAAAAGACGGAAATAACATGCCTAACTAGTCATTCCATCATGTTTGTGGCTTATATTTTTGTGCAAGATGTAATGAAATAGAGAAAGTTCTTATTTAACATTCTAAATAATAAAAAAAAAACAGAAAGCTGAGTGACGACTTACTTTGTTTGTGTCTGTCCAAACTAATGTTGTTCTTTGATATTGCCTGCATTTTAGTAACACAATGAACGTTTTTTTGTTTTAATCTTCTTTTTGTCGTGTAAATGTTCCCAAATAGTCCAAGTAGTTAGCCCAAATAGTTAGTAGTTTCCCAATAGTAAAAAAATATAGTTACATCCATATTTCAACAAAAAACTCTATATTTAATTCGATAAAATAATTTAAGTGTCACATCCCTACTCAAAGGATGTGCGTGATGTCGAAATCATTTGTCAACTTTTATTGCACCTTTGTACAGTCAGTGACAAGAGAATTAACTATTTTAGTTATTCAATTCCCATTTCCTCTGGAATGAAAGGCAAATGAATAACAGAAACAGCTTCATGACTTTGACCCCAAGGCACGGTGGTTATCACCTCAGTTCTCTTACTACGATTATTTATAGAATACATACCTACATACCAAGTACCTACATACTTTGATTGAAAATTTTTTTTTGTAGTATTAATGTCTTTTTTATTTTACCTGCACTTAGGAACATTGATTTCCAAGAAGAAGCATTGCTCATATGAGATAGATAACAATATCGTTATCTGATATGTTTACAAATGTAAATAAAATAAAAAAAATTCGTCGACTAGGAAATGTATTATAATATACCATTATTTACGTCCATATTTTAAATTTAACTAATTAATTGCCATGGTTTGTCTGCGACGCCGTATTATGCAGTGTCACGGTGCTTTGTAGGCGTCCACAGAAGCGTCTATAGACGACAATTTTCGGCCAAAACTTTGCATCCATAAATGGAGCTGGCTTAAGAAATACTTGATCTTAACCGGAAGTGTTTATCTACTTTCCTGTCTGATTGTACCTTATCAAAAATCCAAATTCCTTTCGCAATTTGCTGCTTTCATTAGAACTCAAACAGAAGTCTTTGAAACCCGCAAACCTTAATGTTATATTAATGTTCATACAACAAAGAAAATAAATTATATTTCCTACTCACCCTAAACTACATAACGATGGTTTGGCTTCAAGCGCTGTTTGTTTCACGCCTGAAGTTCGATTAGCACCACACTGGAACTTCAGTTTTATAATTTTTCTAACGAGGATCATTACAAGGACTTTAAATAAATAAAAGTGTGGTAGAAACCAAGGTTTAGTCTTTTTCCTGCTTTTCTAGGCGTGGTTTCGTTGAACTGGTGTGGTTGCCAGTGAAATTAAAGCACGTGAGGTTTAACTTCTGTATGAAATTTATAGACACAGAGAATTGCATCGTAGGGCACGTTCAATGTTCATATCGTACGTAAACTACATTCATTGCTTTGTCTAAGGTGATGCCATTCAATCGTGTAAATGTATTTTTTATTTGCTAAAAACACTTTTTAAGACTTATGGTAAGATAAGATAAGAAAATTCTTTATTGCACATAAATAAAGTACATTAGGCGAACTTAATGCTAATAAGCATTTTCTTCCAGTCAACCTTTGGGTTTTGTGGAGTGAGTGGTAGTGCTCTTTGGACAATAGAGGAGAACAACTTTTAAAAACAAAAAGTGTAACATAACAAAAAATAATAATAAATATTTACCAACTTACAAAACAGACTTCCCTCGTCGTCGAAAGCTCTCGATCCCGGCTATAAAAAAATAACGGCAGTACGCAGCTCATCCTTAATTCAAATTTCGAAACACCTGGGATTGGCCGATGAGCAACGGCAGTATCGCATATCAGCCATTCAACAACTAGTAAGGTATACACATGCCAGTAACATGAGCCGGTAGCGGGCATGCAAGTTACAAGCATGCAGGATTTACGGGCACATTGTGGATACATTTGCATGTTAACTGGTCAGGTACTGGCATGCCTGTACCTGTCGCGACGTTCACACATGCCAGTTTCGTAGCCCCCGCGTCCCTTCCCCTTACGTGGCATGCCAGTACCTGACCGAAAATAGTGTTGTGCTATCTACGCGCATTCCAGGTACAGGCATGCCTTTTAGCGTATGTGCCCGTAGCTAGCATGAAAGTGTATAACAGCTAATTCTGAAAGCTATGTGCCGCCATCTAACTTGTATTACATAAAGCGTACCTTTGTGAGGCTTAACGAATTTCCGTCCAAAAGGCAGTTGGCACGTATTCCAAGCACGTACAGAAAATGAATGTGCTGTATTATTTCAGCCGCGACATCACATCAATTGAAATGTTGGCTGCAGTTGTGCTATGGTATCAAAACATGCCATAAATAGAGTTGAAATGAAAATAAATTGTCTTATTTATTTGATAGCTCACACAGCTCAATTGTTTTGCGTTGGAGGCTGTGATTCTATCCTTCAACAAACATTTATTATTGACTCGTGTATCGTGTATCTTGATCGTGAAATAGGCAAATATAGGCGAATAATATAGTCACTACACACCGTCGTTTTTGGGGAATAAGACGAATATGCGAACACGAATAGCTGTCAGGTTTCTTTCTTTTTTTAAATAGGTGTTTGTTGTCTGTTTGGGCATAACAAAATATGTATCAATAGACTATGCTTGAGGTTTCTTTAGAAGGTAGCGATATAACATTTTTGTGAGACCTGTCATTATGTTACATAGTTTGGGGTCAAGTCTATGTATTGGACTGTTAGTTGGAATAGTAGTAGCTTTTACAAAAGACCCAACGTCTCATCTTGCGTGCCAAGGCACATAGTTTGTCACAAAAAAGCCGTTTCATTGTCTCACCTTGGTCCAAGATAATCTACGTGCTACGGAAACTTGCTACGAAGGTCTATGAGCGTCTATGAATTACGTAAAGTAATAAGTTTTGTTTGTAACGAAATAGGTTATACGTTTCTCAGAATATCTGAATAATGTAGTTTGAAACTAGCTCAGACTGGAGCAGTAAAGGATATTATGATAGAGTGGTAGCGTAAATAAAATTGGGCCGCTTTGAAGTTAGCTTTTATAAGACTTTCGCAATACTGAGGTAACTGTAGTTTGCAGATACCAAGTTTAACTACATAATTTTTCTAAGGCAGTAAAAGTACGACCTATTTTCCGTAGTTTTACTGGCGTGGCCTTGAAACTGGCCTTTAATAATAATAATAATTCTATTGTTTCTGCTACACACAATAATTGGTCCACAACATATAATAAATACAAATACCTACTAAAACTGCATTCCTCCATTATTACTAATCCAACTTACATTAATTAAGCACTACTAAATAAGAATAAATAAATAAATGTATTCAGTGAAAACCACTTATGTACCTACCTACAGGACAGAACTAACCTCCACAACACAGGTTTTTCCTAGGGTGGAGGTTAGTGCGCTACCAAATCGGTCAACATGTAACACGAAACTTACAGGTAATATACTACTATTTTTTCTGTCATGTGTGTATATTTTAAGTTTTTTTGAATAAATTTGTTTTTTTTTGTTTTTATGTTTTAATTCTATTGTAGGTCATAAACTATGTATTTTCCGAATATTATCTAAATAATTCCAAAAGTTAGAGTGTTTAGAGATGAAGAGGTCAAAGAGTAGTAGTAAAGCTCTTTGTGAAGGGCTCGTCCGGGGAAGTACTACCACCACGCCTTTTTCTGCCGCCAAGCAACGTTTCTGTGTTTCGGTTTGGAGAGTGTGGTTGCCGCGGTGTAATTACAGGCACATGCGGCTTATCATCTATATGCCTCAACGTGATGGACGCAGGGTAGTGCATCGTAGGGCACGTTCCTATCTTGTGTGACTTACGAGGCAATGCTTTGTTATAGGTGACGCTTAACAATTTACATCAGGTAGGCCATCTGCTTATTCCATCAGCTAGTAATATAAAAAATCTTATATCTACATTTTTCAATTGATTTATGTATCAAAATTAAAACTTGACATTTTTACATTCATATTGCCAAGTAAAGAGATGTCATTTCGTGGAGAAAGTATGGACGTCGCATTGGAATGAGTCAATTAAAGGTACGCGTCCATTGGCCCGCGCCGGCACGCAACGGATTGAACGGATTTGCCTTGCTTATAAAAGCCGCCATTCGGTGCTGGCGGCGCGGATAGTGGACGCAGCGCTATGTGAATTCATACAAAGCAAACTAAAAATCCGTTGCGTGCCGTGCGTGCGGTGCGTCCGGCGCGGGCCAATGGACGCGAACCTTTGATAAAACTGCCTTAGAACTCTAGAGTTTTTTTTTAGTTTTGTTAGGTCGTTTCAAGGTCAGACACTTGGCGATCAACATCCTAAATTTTTGCTCATGAAAGCTCCGCCTTTTTGGGTATAGTTTTCTAAGCACTTACCACCGTCTTTTAACAGCTATTGAAACATGTGTTTCGAGATACAAATTTGCATGTCACTACTAGAGCCACACCACATTGGGGGGGCATTGTTGAAAAATCTGAAAAAAAAAAAATCCCATGCAGTTTAAAAATTATGGGCATTTAAAAACCTAAAAATTGTCAATCTGTTACCATTTTTCGGTTATTGTGGTTAATTTTTATTATTTTTGTTCATTTAAACTTTGGAACCGTAACCCTAAATAATATTTCTAAGAATCACAGTCAAAAATAATGTTTCTTTTTTCAAGTTTTTTTTTTTCTGTTTTTTCTCATGATCGTTTACGATCAATCCTGTCGCCCCGTTTCGGCTTGACGTTGAATTCTGAGAAACCCTGTATACCTAGTCACCTAGTTTTAAGACGTTTCAAAGTCATTCTTGTGATTTTATTGAATAAATATATTTTGACTTACACTTTACACCATACTGAACTCAGATCCCGATCGCCGATCACAGATTCAAACAATATCAAAATAAAGTAACGGTTATGGATTTTCATACTTAATTTTATTTTTACTACACCATTACCATCATAATAATTTTACACGATCACCAAATGTCACCTAAAAACGATTACTTATTATTGTTTGTATGAGTACAGAGTAAAGAGTGTTTTTTGGCGAATAATCGTCCAGTCTATAAAACGGACGTACGTTCTCAAGAAATCCATGCTAGCGCCGTCCGGGGTCATAAACGTCCAGGGTAATAAATTCACGCCCTTATTTCGTCTTATCGACGTACTTAACCGTAACGACCGTGGCCTTTGCCATACTGAGCTAGAGATGATTTAATAAAAGCTTTCTTAAGGTCCGCTAGGATTAAAATAGTAGGAACGGAACGAAACAGCTTTAGAGTCTAAGTTCTGGTAAATATATCAACTCAGTCCCACTCAACCCCACTTCTTTAACTTTTTTCTATGATTCGATATCTCGGTACTCATTATTTTCTCACTCGTGCCATAATTTGTGCTTGTTGGTATGGGTATAGTATATGGCATCTAACTGGCACTAACCACTTTCACTTATTTCGGAACCTTTGCTACGTTTTGCCCACTTTTTGCGGTAAAATGTTGGTAGTGTAGACAAGTCGTGTTTCTGAGTGCATTGGCATGCGTGCGTGCACGCAGTTTGTTATTACTTACTTCCTCGTACTCAGTTATTCAAAAATTATTTGCAAACAGGGTTTTTGTCGTCACGGCAACTTTATTGACGGGTTAGGGTCGGCTGAAACATGTCAGAGTAGTGGAGATATTTAGCAAAATAAATATTTGGCTCTTTTTTCTACCCTGTAAAATTTTGGTTTCATTCAAATCGGTCTAGTTAGGGTGTGATTATGACATACAGGGTTACAGGAAAAATCGTACTAGATCTGTTAAGGGCGTGGAGGCGTCATTTCTGACTTATTTATCTATTTTATATTTCAATTTTTTTTTGAGAAAAATAAACTTTATATTTTTTTTTATTTCTTAACTCACTTGCTTACTACGGTCTATTCAATTAACTCAAGCACTATTTTAATGATTGACGTCCATGATGACGTGTACGTTGATGGGTACTCCTTCACGGATCAAGCACGATTTTTCCTGTAACCCTGTACATCCAAACATCTAAACTTACTTATTTATAATTTAGTAGAATCATATCATCATTAACCCGAAGAAGTACACTGACACATATGCCGTAATAGGCCACTGGTCATAATCGTTCTTCCTGGAAACAGTCTTCTTTACATTTCCAGGAAAAACGATTATGAGCCCCCACAATCCACTGACTTCCCACGGTCCTCACGAAAGTGAGTAAACGTGAGATTTAGACTCATTCGGTTTTATAAACAATTTTTACCCATGTAGACCAAACGAGAGCACCGGTGGTCTAGTGGAAGTGACCCCGCCTTCCGATCGTAAGGTCGCAGGTTCGAATCCGGTCGTGCACCAATGGATTTTCCTATCGAAAAATTTATGTGCGCAATGCCAGTGCTCTTAAACGGTGAAGGAAAACATCGTGAGGAAACCAGTTAGTATTCTAACAGCGGCGATGGGCTTGCAACCTGTCACGTATGGAATACTAACTACTGCAAAATGTGGGTATGTGCCAAATGTAATGTTTGGACGTACCTCTGACTACCCCCCTTAGACATCCTCAAAGAATCTTGAATTAGTACCTACTTGGTACTGGAAGATCTGAAGGGATATCTACCGTACCTGGGGATCAAAGTCGTGAAGCTGTTTCAGTTTTTTTTTAGACCAAACGAAATTGAAATTTACTAGAGTCTGTAGCGAAATTGTTGCTCTCAAGCTTCACATATATTAGTTTTATCTCAAAGCAATACGTCTTACCGATGTCTGAAATAAATCTTTTTGAACCCCGCCACGTTTTCTTTGTTCTTTCTTTTTTTACCTGAAGTCTCTAAAAAACGAAGAACGTCATAACATAGTTAATTGACTCAGGCGTGACTTTGCGGAAGTCCATTGTTAAATATAAATTAACTCGAACAAAGCAATATGTAGTACTTATCCGCTGATCTAATCTCCTTAAGCTGGAATAAACTTAATTAGACTTCGACACGTGTTTCACTTCTCTACGAAGCATCTTCAGGAAATTGACCCGCTGTGCACCGAACGTGTTACCTCGTCGAGCGCTGAGCTGAAAGTGAGTCAATACTCGCCCGCCCCACTATTTATGCCTGCGCCGCCAGGTAGCCGACGATTAGTGATAGTGACTCGTTGTTGGTGAGTCATCGGACGGTCGATCGTTGTTTACAGCACCGTTCGAAAAAATACGTAACAACGGTGATCTTGTGAATGTGTTTTGCTCATTCAACAGTTTGTAGTTTTGTGTATTGTGTTTTGTAATTTCTAAACATTCTAAAACAGACATCCTAAAGCCTTTATCGCAGGTATGTAATATTTTATAAGTGTGATTGTTATTTAGTGAATGAGAGGATTCGATTAGATGTTTTGCAAAATGAGATCTTTCGGGACAATTGCCTCTGTAAGCCGCCATGTGCTCCTTGTATCTGGTTTGGAAATTACGACCGGTTTGACCTATGTAAACACCATTACATTCATCACAAATCAATTTATAAATACCCGCTTTTTTATTGTTTTCCAATTTATCTTTACCGTTACAAATTTGTCTCAATGAGTTGTTCGTTCTGTATGCTACCCTAATTTTATTTTTAAACAATATTTTTGAAACTTTGTCGCTAATTGCTCCTAAATAAGTTAGACTGCCCAAATATTTCTGTGGTCCATCTTGTTGCACGGGATATAGAAGTGATCGAACAATACTACGACGTTTTCCCTTAATTAATCCGTCAACCATACTTCTATTGTAACCGTTTCTTTTAGCCATGTAATATATTATGTTGAGCTCCCTATTATAATTGTCTTGAGAAAGTGGAACCGACATTAATCTATGGATAAAACTACGATAAGCTGCCAATTTATGTTGAATGGGATGACAAGAAGATACTGGAATTGTAACATCTGTGTATGTGGGTTTCCTATAAATTCTGAAATCGTGCCTATTACCTATTCTCGAAATTGTTAAATCTAAGAAGTTTAGTGATTTACTATTTTCGTCCTCTAATTCTAATTTAAATTTTATTTTTGAGTGTTTACTGTTGATTTTATTGACAAAAACATCAATTTGACGAAGGGTACCAGTCCAACATATAATTATGTCGTCTACATATCTATAGTAATATAAAATATTTGGTTGATCTACAATATGAGTATTTTCAAAGTGATCCATAAAAATGTCAGCCATCAGTGGACTGAGAGGCGAACCCATAGCTAACCCCTCCTTTTGTTTGTAATATTGATTTTCGAATCTGAAATAATTTTGGTCCATACAGTTTTTAGTTAATGATATCAATTCATCAACCTCCCCCGGGTGCATACGTTGTCTTTCAAAATGTCCTTCAAGTATCTGCAAACATTCCTGATAAGGTACATTTGTAAACAAGCTTTCAACATCTAATGACAACAGCTTGGCTCCCTGCGGTAAAGTGACATCTTTAATTTTATCTATTAACTCTAAACTATTTTTTAAACTAAATTTGGGGGTATAATTTGATTTTAATTTTAAAAGATAATTCAAGTGTCCTGATAATTTGTATGCTGGGGCTCCAATATAAGAAACTACTGGGCGAATAGGTATATAAGGTTAACATACCTATTCGCCCAGTAGTTTCTTATATTGGAGCCCCAGCATACAAATTATCAGGACACTTGAATTATCTTTTAAAATTAAAATCAAATTATACCCCCAAATTTAGTTTAAAAAATAGTTTAGAGTTAATAGATAAAATTAAAGATGTCACTTTACCGCAGGGAGCCAAGCTGTTGTCATTAGATGTTGAAAGCTTGTTTACAAATGTACCTTATCAGGAATGTTTGCAGATACTTGAAGGACATTTTGAAAGACAACGTATGCACCCGGGGGAGGTTGATGAATTGATATCATTAACTAAAAACTGTATGGACCAAAATTATTTCAGATTCGAAAATCAATATTACAAACAAAAGGAGGGGTTAGCTATGGGTTCGCCTCTCAGTCCACTGATGGCTGACATTTTTATGGATCACTTTGAAAATACTCATATTGTAGATCAACCAAATATTTTATATTACTATAGATATGTAGACGACATAATTATATGTTGGACTGGTACCCTTCGTCAAATTGATGTTTTTGTCAATAAAATCAACAGTAAACACTCAAAAATAAAATTTAAATTAGAATTAGAGGACGAAAATAGTAAATCACTAAACTTCTTAGATTTAACAATTTCGAGAATAGGTAATAGGCACGATTTCAGAATTTATAGGAAACCCACATACACAGATGTTACAATTCCAGTATCTTCTTGTCATCCCATTCAACATAAATTGGCAGCTTATCGTAGTTTTATCCATAGATTAATGTCGGTTCCACTTTCTCAAGACAATTATAATAGGGAGCTCAACATAATATATTACATGGCTAAAAGAAACGGTTACAATAGAAGTATGGTTGACGGATTAATTAAGGGAAAACGTCGTAGTATTGTTCGATCACTTCTATATCCCGTGCAACAAGATGGACCACAGAAATATTTGGGCAGTCTAACTTATTTAGGAGCAATTAGCGACAAAGTTTCAAAAATATTGTTTAAAAATAAAATTAGGGTAGCATACAGAACGAACAACTCATTGAGACAAATTTGTAACGGTAAAGATAAATTGGAAAACAATAAAAAAGCGGGTATTTATAAATTGATTTGTGATGAATGTAATGGTGTTTACATAGGTCAAACCGGTCGTAATTTCCAAACCAGATACAAGGAGCACATGGCGGCTTACAGAGGCAATTGTCCCGAAAGATCTCATTTTGCAAAACATCTAATCGAATCCTCTCATTCACTAAATAACAATCACACTTATAAAATATTACATACCTGCGATAAAGGCTTTAGGATGTCTGTTTTAGAATGTTTAGAAATTACAAAACACAATACACAAAACTACACACTGTTGAATGAGCAAAACACATTCACAAGATCACCGTTGTTACGTATTTTTTCGAACGGTGCTGTAAACAACGATCGACCGTCCGATGACTCACCAACAACGAGTCACTATCACTAATCGTCGGCTACCTGGCGGCGCAGGCATAAATAGTGGGGCGGGCGAGTATTGACTCACTTTCAGCTCAGCGCTCGACGAGGTAACACGTTCGGTGCACAGCGGGTCAATTTCCTGAAGATGCTTCGTAGAGAAGTGAAACACGTGTCGAAGTCTAATTAAGTTTATTCCAGCTTAAGGAGATTAGATCAGCGGATAAGTACTACATATTGCTTTGTTCGAGTTAATTTATATTTAACGTCATAACAACGGCCATGATATTGCGGAGGCCGTCTTTTGCCATCACTGCATGTACGAGTATGTCTAATTCTGGATAATATTTAGTTTCATTTTGAATTTGTTTATTCCGATGGTCGTGGTGGGTCCACTAGTGTATTACAGGTTTTTTTCCTTAGCTTATTTCGCCCCACTGCTGGGCAAAAGACACCAATAGCCGCGTACTGACCAAGCGAGCAGCCTCGCGAGGCAGCCTCGCGAGGCTGCCTCGCGAGGCAAATCCTCGATCGGTCAAGACGTGCCTTGCCCGAGGCAAACGCACACGCTGCCTCGCCCGAGCGTGCCGCGGCCCGAGCCGAGCGTTGTCGGTTTTTGTCGATGCTCAAAGGCGCCTCAGTACGTTTGCCGCGCTCACTCAAGACGGTAGTGTTTTGCCTCGCTTATTCGTTGCGTGTTAGTTGTGCGTCTCTATTCGACTTCAAGTTAAACTAAGCGTCGATGCTCACGGTGGCTCGGCCTTGCCGCGCGAGGCAGCCTTGGATTAGAAAACTTACAGACCGAGGCCGCCTCGCGCGGCATGCGTACTGCGGCAAATGCCCGAGGCAGCCTCGCGAGGCTGCTCGCTTGGTCAGTACGCGGCTATTGACTTCCATTTCTCCCTATCCCGAGCCTCCTTCCACCATCTACCTTCAAAGGCATCTTGGTCATCCCGCCAGCGCTTTCTCCACCGACCACAAGGCCGGCGTCTGTCAGGAACCCATGGTATGCAGATCTTAGTGCACCTATCAGGAGGCACCCCGCTGATGTGGCCCGCCCGACCCCATTTGAGCCTGGCAGCTTTCTCTCCAACATCGCTTATGCCTGTCAAGGAACGCAACGCATATTGTTTATTATATTTATATTGTTTATTATATATAGAGAACGCGATAGTTTGTAAGTATGGATGGATGGATGGATGTTTGTTACTCTATAACTCCAGAACGGCAGAACGGATCTTGGTGAAAATTGGCGCAGAGATATATTATAGTCTGGAATAACACATAGGCTACTTTTTATCCCGTGGGAATACCGGGATTTAAAACTACGTGGGTGAAACCGCGGGACGCTACTAGTGTTACATAACATAATAATAGATAATTATTATACCACGGCAATATTCGGAGTAGAAGTGGGCCGAAGTTAGAAATATAAAACTAGCAACTACGTAGGGGGTAGGGGTTCATAAAATTCAAGGTTTATCACACTAATACCATAGCTAGTGGAGTAAGTAGATGGTCCACCATATGTTAAGTGGTAACCATCACGAAGCATTGCCTCGCAAGTCAGACACGATAAAAACGTGCCCTACGATGCACTGCCCTGCATCTGTTAACTTGAGGCGTACCGATTTTAAGCTTCATGGATAAAAGGGAATAATAAGATAAAAGGGAATAAAGAGAAATAAGTTTTTTTTATACTACTCGCTGATGGAACAAGCAGATGGCCCACCTGATGTTAAGTGGTAACCATCACCTATAAACAAAACATTGCCCCGTAGGTCACGCACAATAAAAACGTGCCCTACGATGCACTGCCCTGCGTCCATCAACTTGAGGCATACAGATGTTAAGCCTCATGTGCCTGTAATTACACCGGCGACCACACTCTTCAAACCGAAACACAGCGTTGCTGCTTGGCGGCAGAAAATGGCGTAAAAGTACTTTTCGTGCCCAACACATATTTCATTGTATAAATTTTTTTTACAATAAAATACTCATATTATACGATAGATGCTTCGGGTCATATATCAAACGAAAGCCGTCCTCTGAACATTGAGGCCACACGCCTCACGTTTTGGAAACATTGAACGATCATTTCTTTTACTTGCCTTTGTAAGAGTAATAGAGCTCTTTGTGAAGGGCTCGTCCGGGGAAGTACTACCACCACGCCTTTTTCTGCCGCCAAGCAGCAACGCTGTGTTTCGGTTTGAAGAGTGTGGTCGCCGGTGTAATGACAGGCACATGAGGCTCAACATCAGTATGCCTCAAGTTAATGGACGCAGAGCAGTGCATCGTAGGGCACGTTCCTAACGGGCGCAACTTACGAGGCAATGCTTGTTTCTAGATGATAGTTACCACTTAACATCAGGTGGGCCATCTGCTTGTTCCATCAGCTGATTGTATAAAAAATTGCATTTTACTTTAAGTGAATACTAAGAAAACAAAAGGTGGACAAAAACTGGTGCTAAAGGGGAGCTTTGTCTCGAAAATCGAAATTAACGAGCACCATCTGCTTCGAAGGGCCCAAGGAGCTACAATCAATAAGGGACAACAAATAAATAAATAAATAAATAAATAAATAATGCTGGACAATCCACACAGCACTATCTAGCCTCACAGTAAGCTATTCAAAGCTTGTGTTATGTGTACTAGATAACTGATATATTTAATACATTATATACTTACATAGATAGATATTTTACATAGATAGATTATACATAGAAAACACCCAGACCATCGGAACAAATTTCTGCAGATTGTACACAAATTTGTTCCAAGGCGGGAATCGAACCCGCAACCTCTTGCGTCGCAGGCTCTCGCCCGCTGCGCCACAGAGGTCGTCAATGTCTTCATCCGAAACAAGGGCGGACAACAAAACCGCACAGCAAAATAGCACGGAGTACAGACAGCGACCAAAATAAAAAGTAAAATTTAGCGTAGTCGAATTGAAGATTAATTTAGTTATTAGTGTCCTTTGTAAATTTTTCGTGATTATCAACGGTATGAAAAATGATCTTGCATGACTTAAACGATTATTGTGAAACATAGATACATACTGTATGTTGACGGGCTTAATGCTGGATAGCATTATCTACCGGCTGCCTTTTGGGTAATGAAAAACCTTTTTTGAATAAAACTTTTGGGTGAACATGAATATTTGCCAGTAGAAACACAGTTGAAAACTAACGAACATAAGAATATAATTTTTTTAAAGGCTTACCCCCGGTTTCTGAAAGCGCGATCAATATAATCGGCTGTCAAGTCCCTTGCTGTCTGTATCTCATTTGAAGAAAAAACCTGAAATAGCAAGTGACTTGACAGCCGATTAGTGTTGATCGAGCTCTCAGAAATCAAGGGTTAAAGGCGGCGGTTGTGTGTCTTCTGTGTCTCGTGTACGGCTTTTATTCAGAAAACAAAACAAATTAAAAAGTATAAGTTCAGAAGTTTTTGTAGCTGACTGTACGCAACCCTTAAAACCAATTTAGGTGGCGGAGGAAGATTTTAACTAGGCTATAATAATACAATGATAACATTTTAATTAAAAGTTTAAATAAATTTTGTACTGACTGAAATGTTTTGGCCTTAGCGCCACGGTGGAGTTTGATTGGCCAAATAACACAGTTCAAGCTTCTTTGGAGATATCTTTAAAAAACTTAGCCGAGATACGTCTAGATTACTTACTTGTTGGTATTCCACACGTGTCAGTTTCAAGTCATTATTAGGTTTTTTTATCATTCTTATTTCTTTAACCATGAGTGACAAACACAACAGCGTTGCTGTGTTTCGGTTTGAAGAGTATGGTTGCGGGTGAAGTTACAGGCACATGAGGCTTAACATGTGCATGCCTCAGATTGATAGATATTATATTGATAAACGCAAGGTAGTGCATCGTAGGGCACTTTCTTATCGAGAGTGACTTACGATGTAATGTTTTGGTATAGGTGATGGTGACCATTTAACATCAAGTGGTATTTGCTTGTTCCATCGATATGTAGTTGACATTCAATAGTGTAGGTATTTTATTACATTGTAACGAGGATCATACAAAAGAGCGATAATAGATACCAAGCCGAGTTTGTTGCCTGTTCTTCTCGGTGTTGGTCGCGTGGAACTGGCACTAGAGTCACCTAGTTTTAAGACGGTTCAAGATGGTCCTTAAGATTTTATTGAATAAATATATTTTGACTTTGACTTTGACATCAACAATTTGAATAAAAAGAACCTTTACCAAGTTTAGATGAATGGAATACTGCCAGCATCTTCGGTACCTTGTCTAAACGATGTTTAGATGAATGGAATACTGCCAGCATCTTCGGTACCTTGCCTAAACGATGTTTAGATGAATGGAATACTGCCAGCATCTTCGGTAACTTGCCTAAACGATGTTTAGATGAATGGAATACTGCCAGCATCTTCGGTACCTTGCCTAAACGATGTTTAGATGAATGGAATACTGCCAGCATCTTCGGTACCATGCCTAAACGATGTTTAGATGAATGGAATACTGCCAGCATCTTCGGTACCTTGCCTAAACGATGTTTAGATGAATGGAATAATGCCAGCATCTTCGGTGCCTTGCCTAAACGATGTTTAGATGAATGGAATACTGCCAGCATCTTCGGTACCTTGCCTAAACGATGTTTAGATGAATGGAATACTGCCAGCATCTTCGGTACCTTGCCTAAACGATGTTTAGATGAATGGAATACTGCCAGCATCTTCGGTACCATGCCTAAACGATGTTTAGATGAATGGAATACTGCCAGCATCTTCGGTACCTTGCCTAAACGATGTTTAGATGAATGGAATAATGCCAGCATCTTCGGTGCCTTGCCTAAACGATGTTTAGATGAATGGAATACTGCCAGCATCTTCGGTACCTTGCCTAAACGATGTTTAGATGAATGGAATACTGCCAGCATCTTCAGAAGGATGTTTTACTTATTATGGTTATTGTTTTTTTAAGGTTTTTGTTTTAGGTAATTTAAGTTAATGTTACATATTTATTAATTAATATAGTTACAAATATATCATGCATGTAAAAAAAAGTTTAGATTATATAAGTTCCAATTTCTTTTTTGTGTTAATTTTTTAAATGAGATGAAAGATCAAACATTATTATTAAAGTTAGCTAATTAAAGTTAGCTAATTTAGTAAAATAGTGCTTAAAAACTGGAACTAAAAAAGACAATAACAAAGACACTAGACATAAAATTTCAAATAATAATACCTAATTCTAACGATTCAATTTCAATTTTTAATAATTTCATCAATTAAAATTCAATTATCAATAATTTCAACACTGTGACGTAGACATATCAGCGAAAGCTGCTCGTCTATAAATAAAATAAATAAATTAATTAATACGGAACCCTACAAAAACCCGACCAAAGTACAAAACCCAAGCACCATAAAACGATTCACTAGGGATTAATTAGTACTTTTGATTAAATAGATAGATAGATAGATAGATAGAAAATACTTTATTGCACACAACATAAGGATACAACAAATAAACAAACTTAAAACTAAAAGTACAATGGGCGACCTTATCGCTAAGTAGCGATCTCTACCAGACAACCGTTGGATGAAATGTACTCAAGAAATTTAGAAGGGGTCCTTGTGTGCGTGGAGATAAATAAAAAGAATTTGTGAATATACATACAAAATACAAAGAAATTAGAAACCATATATACATATATACACAATATATACATAAATACTTACATTATCTAATCATAAATACTAAATACATACTATACCTACTACAATACATATAGCTAATATACATTTATTATTAAAGAAACAAGCAAGGTAAAGTTAGTGACAGCAAATACTGTGAGGCTCAGCTTAATTTACTCTTCAGCCTATCTGAATTTATAAGTCCCACAGCGCGATTGCTTACCGCTTTATTTTTGAACTGACTGCAAAGATAATAAAATATGAATGACATTGTACTACCAATAAAAAAAAATATACAACCAGCTGATGGAACAAGCAAATAACCCACCTGATGTTAAGTGGTTACCATCACCTATATACAAAGCATTGCCTCGTAAGTCACGCACGGAATGTGCCCTACGATGCACTGCCCTACGGCCATCAACTGGAGTAGATCAAAGAGTGTTTTTTCTTAAAAAATAGAACCAATGGGTTGGCTAATGTGACCAAAAACTTGTCGTAGTTGAAAGAAAAGTTGCTGGATGTCGCCACATCTAGCATGTTTTTCAAAAGCGAAAAAAAACGAAAGGGACTGACGCTGGATTCGCCTAGTTTATAAAACGTTTCAAAGTGAACCTTGTAATTGAACAGAATAAAGTTCATAAGTTTGTTCACATTTTTCCCCAATTTTATACTTCAAAATTAAATGACAATTGCGTTTAATATATATTGGTCAGGTTAACTCGTTGGTTGTTGCAATTAAAACGTTTTGAGTTGTATGATGGTGAAATCCTTTAAATTCGTCAAAATAATGACTCGTGCATTAAAAACTCTTTGGGTTGTATCAGGGTAGAATGCGGGACGGATTTAGCTTAAATTTCACATTTGCAAGTCAATGTACGGCATGGCCACCCTTTATGAAACCTCAGTAATACTGTTAACTGTTTGCACCATAACAAACTTCTGAAGTTGGAGCCCAACGGTCGTTCCGAGGTGAAAATATCAGTTTGTGGATGTGAGAAGTGAAAAGGGACGAAATATCGTCTCTTTTTCAACTACATCACAGCTGTTGCCTTTTGTTGAACACAGTTTTTTTCAACACAACACCATCTTCTTTTTTTTATGGAATTTTCTGGGATTTAGTTTGTCTAAAGGTCTCATGATGATCAAATCTCACTGAGAAAACATAATGTATGTGGAAAACTTTACTGAAATAAGTAGTCCAGTGAAGTGTCAATTTGATAGACATCACTACGTGTACTAGCACCTTTCTAATTGTGTCAATATTACTTAAGACAGCTTTTAAAGAATGATTGGCTTCCGCCTGTATTGCACTGTTACTGTGGCATTGTTAAACTCGTCCCTTGTACAGTACTAGGGCACAAGAGACAGGTCAGCCCTGGACTGCATAAAGCTCGAAGTCAATCGAATTGTAGACTTCATTTTGTATACAATAAAAAACATCAAAAAAGCCATTAAAAACTATTTTTTACCTTTGATACGTAGTATGTGATTGCAATTTGATATACAGCAAGAAGGTACAAATACATTGATTAACTGATGCGTCCGACCAACCCAAAAATATCCTCAACGATCTTAATTGAGATCGAAGAATCGAGTGAGGAGAAAAAAACAAAATTAGCTAGCAAGAATCATAGAATAGAATCGAACATTCATTCAACATTATCCAACAATCGAACAGAATTTTACTGCTGGTCTGACTCTGACACACATTATACTATAGATAGCTATATACATAATCACTCTACATAGTATAAAACAAAGTCGTTTTCTCTGTCCCTATATCCCCATGTCCCTATGTATGCTTAAATCTTTAAAACTACGCAACTGATTTTGATGCGGGTTTTTTTTATAGATAGAGTAATTCAAGAGGAAGGTTTATATGTATAATACATGCATGATATGTGCACCCGTGCGAAGCAGGGGCGCGCGGGCGGATTGCTAGTTATTTATATTACACACTTGCGACCCGCCCGTGCGCCCCTACTTCGCACGGGTGCACATTGTTTTTCTACTATATTATACATGTAAACCTTCCTCTTGAATCACTCTATCTATTAAAAAAACCGTATCAAAATCCGTTGCGTAGTTTTAAAGATTTAAGCATACATAGGGACATAGGGATATACATAGGGACAGAAAAAGCAACATTGTTTTATACTATGTAGTGATATACTCCTTTATTCCGGCCGCGTTAAAACTGGTACTGCCAGTTCCCATGCCTGTTTAACATCCCGTCTCTCAAACAAGACACTTTAATGGACATATCTGCATAATGTTTCAGTTGAAATTGTTCCATGAATAACGAAAATTCTCCTCCGTAGTCAAGAAGCCATCGTAGCGTGAGCCATAAAATAAAGCTATTGCGATTTTCAAACTGTGAATGTCATTTGACATGTGTCACAGCTTATGGCACAGTCTCTACGCTGAAGATTCGGGTTTCAAGGCTGCATTGATTTGGATTACCCACCATTTTTTTGTGGTGTTTTTGATAGCACCGGAGTGTGATGTGTGTGTGATTGTGGGAGTGACGACTTACCCACCATTTTTGTGGTGTTCTTGATAGCACCGGTGATAGTGGGAGTGACTACGCCTTCTGATCTTAAGGGTGTGGGTTCGAATCAGATTGTGTATCATAGGATTTTTCTCTTCAAAGAGCAGCGTGAATGAATGAACGTGTACCAGCTGGTATTCTAACAGCGGCTTTGGGCTTGCAACATGTCACATGTGGAGCTTGGTACCTATTTATTACAAAGATATCTGAGGGTATCTTCTGTGCCTAGTGATCAGTCATGAAGCAGTTACCTCCTGTTTTTCTAGAAACTCAATAGGCTTATGACCATGCATGCGGTCGAATCTGAAACGCGCGTTTTGTCTAACAATCTGGGCTTTTGTCTAATGGGTCAGATTTTCTTTTAATAATAAAACTAGTATCTTAGCTAGGTAAACTTTGAAACCGATAAAAAGTTTAAGTGAAAACTGCAGGTTCTTTTGTTAGATATTGCCGAGATAATCTAATTAGTAGCTGTGAGATAGAAAACCCGAGAATACCTAGACTGGGGCCTATTCGAAGAGTAACAACAAAAAAAAAACAAAAACAATAAGAAAAAACATAATTATATAAAAAAATATAGACGAGTATCAGTTGCTCCCGGCCTACGCATGGCATTGAAGTTTGCTTATTATTTTTTTGTATTCTTTTATACCCCGTTCCTACAGTGAAAGTACCGTTCTTATCAATCGCTTAATTGACATTTAGAATCGTCAAAAATTCATTAAAAATGGATTCAACAATGGATAAAACCATTTTTAACGAAAGTAATATTTATTCCTGGCAATCTTGTAGGAATGTGTTGAAACCAATTCAACCAACAACAAATACTTACCATCTGTATGTAGCTCGCGTCAACTAAAAAGAACGCCGGAAAACAGTGGAGGGGATGTGTTCGCGTCTACAAAATACTCGCGCCATCACACCCTCCTTCTCCTTCCGGCGTTCTTTTCTCATGACGTGCTATACCTCTAGTTAGGGCCTTATC
This sequence comes from Plemyria rubiginata, assembly GCA_963576535.1. Lineage (NCBI taxonomy): Eukaryota > Metazoa > Arthropoda > Insecta > Lepidoptera > Geometridae > Plemyria > Plemyria rubiginata. The sequence continues at coordinate 2,324,364 of OY754914.1, read as the reverse complement.
GCTAGCAGCGATCTCTTCCAGGCAACCAGGGACATGTCGTATAGACGGGAAAAAAAATCTAATTTCAAGCTTCTGAGGCCTAGGATCCAGTTCATTCTTCGAAAGGGGCCCTAGAATACCTGGAATAGCGCGTCTATCGGAAACTTTGCGGCAAGCTGGCGCGGTCTCGTGTTCATGAGAAGGTGGTTTTCGTTTTGAAGTTATTAAATTGTTCGTTTTATAAAATTCTTCTAAAAGAACGAGATTAAACCCACTAAGGAGCATTTGAAAATAAAGTTCTGAAACATTGTTGTCGATTCTGTTGTTGCCATATCCTAAACTAACCTAATCTGACAGCTCTAAAATTATAGCCATCCTTGTTGTTTCAGTCTTTTAGAAAGGGATGGCAATATTTTTAGTGCTGTCAAATTAGGATATATTAGGAAAATTAAAGAACAGAATTGGCACCATTGTCAAATTACTTAGATAAAGAGATTGATGAACAGGATGGACAGAAAGAGGGAGGGACAGAGGTTCAATTACACCTTAACTACTTAACCGATCGGCAAAAAACTCACAACAAATATAGTTAGTAGCTTGAATTAGCAAACATATATGCTATATTGTATCCCGAAAAAATACCAGAAACGGAGTAAAAACCAGAAACGCACCTAATATAGGAAATACCATAAATATTGACTAATCATATCCAAAGGCGAGCGAAGCCGCGGGTGACTACTTGACATTGTTAAACGTCTATTTTTTTTAGATTTCTAGATGAATATAATTTTAATATTATAGATTATTACGATACGGCCCTTTTCTGTTTTGTTATGTTTTGCTGTAATGGCACTCTATGTTTTTCTGGTTATTTTATCCGACGTTATAAACATGTCCCAAAAATTGGTCCAAAAACCTTATGGTATAGATATTGGGGTTATCGGTAGGGTTATCGCAAATCCCACAATCCACGTTTTCTTATTCCGAACACGCGCGGTTTTCTCGTACCGGCGCATACATACGTTTCCCTAACATTTTATATAGGGAACCACAGATCTGAATGGCATAGAACGATAAATACTTTTTTCGCTGTTAACGGATACGTTATACAGGGGCATTATTTAAATGACAATCAACACACAGCTTCACGACTTTGATCCCCAGGTACGGTAGGTATCCCTGCAGATCTCCCAGTACCAAGTAGGTACTAATTCAAGATTCTTTGAGGATGTCTAAGGGGGGTAGTCAGAGGTACGTCCAAACATTACATTTGGCACATACCCACATTTTGCAGTAGTTAGTATTCCATACGTGACAGGTTGCAAGCCCATCGCCGCTGTTAGAATACTAACTGGTTTCCTCACGATGTTTTCCTTCACCGTTTAAGAGCACTGGCATTGCGCACATAAATTTTTCGATAGAAAAATCCATTGGTGCACGACCGGATTCGAACCTGCGACCTTACGATCGGAAGGCGGGGTCACTCCCACTAGACCACCGGTGCTCGACAATCACTTTAGCTGAAAATTCTCAAATCAAATGTCATTAATTTAGCTAGAATAATTTTCACGAAAAATCCCAATACCAGAAATTATGGATAAAACTAACTCAAACATTTCTTATAACTATTATTTACATTGCATAAGAGGGTTTATAATAAAGCATGACCTTGAACATTATCCATAGATGAAAACAACGACGCGGCGTTTGCTACAAATGCAAGCTATATTTCTTAGCGCCACAAAAAAATTACAAATCAAATCAGTAGCTGTTCCTTCAGCAATCGTATTAAAAGAGATGACAACATTTTTACCAATAAATAACTACAATACATTTTGCTTTACGATTCTACTTCAATCATCATCATACTAACGGTGTACACTGTGTTGGTAATCGAATAAGCTAATAAGTCATCAGCCTGCAGAAGTCTGCTGCAGGGCCTAGGCCCTGGTAGGTCTCTCTATAGAGGCATCTATTAATAACGGTAGCAAAAGTTAAGTAAGTTAAGTTAAAAGTTACCTAGCCCTGTCACAGCTTTGCTATTGAAGAATAAAAAGTCTCTCTAAAAAGGTTGCAAAAAAATGTTCCTAGCCCTGCCAACAAGTTACGCCCAGCGCTGCTATTGTTTATACAACGTGACGTGCCTTCTATGCCTTATAAAGACGATGGTATAAAATGTTGCGAAAGCCTGAATGTTTGCAGGCACTTAAGGGTAGTTGCGAACGCTGGTGGATGGAAATTGAAACGCGATCGTTTGAATATGGATTTCAATTGGAAATCTGGAAAAAACTGCTGTTTATTCGATCTCGATTGCTCGAGATTATTTTTGTGTTCTTTACATTTCATTTCGATTTAGCTACTTTTATTATTATCCAAATTCAACAAACCATTTACAAAACAACAAAAAGTACAACCAAATATTGTTGTTATTGTATTGTGTTACTGTTTTTTATCCAATAAAAGAAAAAAAAACATAATCGATCGACTAAGCAAAGTCGGGAGCGGTTGAATGAGTGACTGCTATTATTTTTCCCGTAGGTAATGGTTACTCGTACGTTATAAAGACCGGACCTAACTCATCACGAGCCTTTTTTGCTTTTTTATGATATTAACATCAATTTATCTTACTCCGAGTCCATTTCGTTATGTTTGTTACAAACTCCGAGGGCGTTTATAACGTCGCAGATGTTTCTTGATCTCCATCTGTCTTCTGTCTGGAATTACTTTTGTTTGACGTTTCAGACGCGTGCGTTACTTTTAGCGTGTCATTGCGAATTCAATAATGTCGTTTATGACTTTGATTAAGGGCTCGTACACAAAACTGCCATGCGACGTCGCATCGCAAAAATCTGCGAGCTCCCTTTATGCATCTCTCGCGAATCTCATCTCATCGCGAATTCGCATCGCATCGCATCGCAGTTTTGTGTACGAGCCCTTCGGGCCTGAGTGATCAATATAGTTCACGATATGTTAACATTTATGAGAAAATAAAACTGGTAAAAGTTGTTTGGATCAGAGTGGTATTTTAAAAATAATACATGCCTATGGTGCCTTTTAATTTTAAAAACTGTATGATGTATATTTTTCTATGTGTTGCAAATAAACTTATTCTATTCTATTCTATTCTATTTTTGCTAATTGCAAATTGTGTATTTCTTGGTTGATTGCGATAGATTTTTCAGAAGTTCAGTGATTCAAAATGTGGAAATTTGCGACCGAGAAGTACATTAGCGGAAGTCTTCGCCTTAAAACAGGAGCCTTATCGTCAAGACTAATTATTGTTATGATTCGATTATAAAGCATGTGAAAAAAAAACAATGAAAAAAAAAATGGATCGTATTATAAAAGAATTTATGTAATTAAATTATATAAGTGTGTTATAGTATTAGCAGTTTGAATGTGGCGAAAAACTAATGATGAGGAAACAAACAAAATATTTTTGAATTCCACACAAAACCAAAACAAAATAACTACATGTCATGTTTAGATAAGCGACAACATCACAACATTTTATGTTGATTGAATGAACGAACGATTGAATCAAGATGTTTTTACAGACGAATGAAGGCATTTGTCTGAGAAAATCTCACCCTGATTATAGGTACAGATGGTTGCTATCTACAACGTAAGCACAGATATTACTCAGAAAGAAAGTCGTGACTAAAACTGCCTTTACAAATGGCCACGGCAAAAATGGCCCTCCTGATTCTTGAAAATAAAGTTCCTAGTGCTTTTGTTCATATCCTGGTTGAGAGTTTCAGTTAGTTCAAACGATTCGTAGGACTGTTGCTATCTCTTTTCGTTGACGTGAATGTGACAGTGACTGTATACCAAAGAGCAGCTGTAAAATGTCAGGGAATAATTAATTACATGCAATATTAGAGTGATATCTAAGCCAAGGGGAATAAGCGTAGAGAGCCCTAATTGCTTTTCAGTCCAAACCACAAGGATCACCATAAATCGTTTTAAAACATAGGTGAATATAGGCGCAAGTTCCATCTGACCATCTCATGTAGTTTGTCAAAGGTTTCGCCAGAGCAGGGTTTAAAAATCTGTGTCGGGAATATAAATGCGCCCTCTGCAATACCCATATTTAGTTAAACGTTTTATGAGCATTCTATGTATCTCAGAGGTTTAATTTTTAAATCTACGAAAATAGTTCGGAAGTGGTATGGAGATACGCATGTTGGGTCTCTAAGTCTAAACTCCTTTCTCCTTTACTCGTACATCATGCATGTGAAAAGGCGTACGACTTCAGAAGTAAGCCCCAAACAGTGAAATAAATATCCAAAAGAGGCTGTTAGACGGTTTTTAGGGCCTAGATAAAGGCTTGTTTACGCTGAGTCAAGGCTAGGCCGAAGTGTATTTTCTTCAAAAGAAAAGAAGATTGGATGCCTTCAGAACAATGTTTTCTGAGTTTTGTAATAAAATATAACATTAGTTATTCTGATGGCGGATGGGATAATAGAAAACCATCATAATGTTGCCGCATTGTGAGGGTTTCATACAACCCAAAAGTTTTAAAACACAATTTATATTTAACTAGTTGTGCCCCGCGGTTTCACCCGCGCAGAATTAAATACCCGGTATTACTACGGGATAAAAGTAGCCTATGTGCTATTCCAGACTATAATCTATGTCTCTGCCAAGTTTCATCCAGATCCGTTCAGCCGTTCCGGCATGAAAGAGTAAGAAACATCCATCCATCCATCAATCCATCCATCCATCCATCCATACTTACAAACTTTCACGTTTATAATATTAGTAGGATGAATAAAACTAATATGAAAATCGTTAAGTTTCGAAAAGTCGATGGGGGGGCTTCTCTCTCTGTCTCTGTCCGGATATCGTTTCTCAGTTGTCTTGTTTATGAAGAGAACACAAATTAAAAAGAGCTTCTCGACTTTCATCCCCAGGCGAATAAGTGGATATATATTTTCGACTTTTGCTTCGGTGTGGCTGAGGCGTCAGACCTATAATGACGTAATACAAATTCAGACAGTGTTACGCTTATTCTCTCTTGGAATTGACCCCGTCCTCGATCGGTGTCATAATCTATCTTATAGGCTATCGTTCCCTTTAATATAGAAAATAAATATTTTTGAAATTGCCACTTTATCTAATACCTATAGACGAGCAATTCCTGAATATACTCGTATAAGAATTCTGAATCTCGGAAACTGCTTCAACGATTTTCATGAAATTTGGTATGCAGGGTGTTTTTGGGGCGATAAATCAATCTAGCAAGGATAAAACAAACAGATGGCCCAAGTGATGATAAATGGTAACCATCGCCATATCAAAGCATTGCCTCATAAGTCACGCACGATAGGAACGTGCCTTACGATGCACTGCTCTGCGTCTATTAACTTGTACCATACAGATGTTAAGCCTCATGTGCCTGTAATTACACCGACGACCACACTCTTCAAACCGAAATACAGCGTTGCTGCTTGGCGGCAAAAAAAGGCGTGGTGGTAATACTTCCCCGGACGAGCCCTTCACAAAGAGCTTTACCTACTCTTTGACCTCTTCATCTCCAGATTTTCTATGTGTGACATCGTTGTAGTTCGAAATCAAAGTTTGGCAAAATACTATTATGGACCTATAAATACATTAGCATAAAACATAATAGAGATCATAAAATATGTATAAAAACCTATATAATAACCTATATATAGTTATACAATATTGAAACTGAAAAAAAAACTGAAACAGCTTCACGACTTTGATCCCCAGGCACGGTAGATATCCCTTCAGATCTCCCAGTACAAGTAGGTACTAATTCAAGATTCTTTGAGGATGTCTAAGGGGGGTAGTCAGAGGTACGTCCAAACATTACATTTGGCACATACCCACATTTTGCAGTAGTTAGTATTCCATACGTGACAGGTTGCAAGCCCATCGCCGCTGTTAGAATACTAACTGGTTTCCTCACGATGTTTTCCTTCACCGTTTAAGAGCACTGGCATTGCGCACATAAATTTTTCGATAGAAAAATCCATTAGTGCACGACCGGATTCGAACCTGCGACCTTACGATCGGAAGGCGGGGTCACTCCCACTAGACCACCGGTGCTCCGGTTATACAATATTGATCACAAAAATATTTGTAATTTGCACTAATAAATGCAAACCAAATTGCATTGCAAATGCCGATTGAGCAATGGCAGCGAGACTATGCCAATTATCTCCAGATCATTAGGCTTGGAGCCTAACCTTTGTTAAATGATTTGTATAAGCAATACAGATATCGGTGAATGAAAATACCGGTCAATTATTATACATTACTTTCTCTAAAGTTTTTGCAATTTGTATAAATAAAAAACTTTAGTTATAAGCTGATCCCGCGGCTTTGCTCGCACTCGTTTACTTTGAAAATCTCTTATAAACTTTCATCCCCTATTTTATCCCCTTGGGGGTAGAATTCATCAAAATCCTTTCTTAGCGGATGCCTACGTCATAACATCTACCTGCATGCCAAATTTCAGCCCGATCCGTCCAGTGGTTTGGGCTGTGCGTTGATATATTAGATATTAGAATATTAGATTAGATTAGATTTAATTGATGAACCTAACGTTCAATGTGTGGGTGTTTACGGAGCGTTAATTTTATAGTAAGGATATATTGCCAAAAAAGTATTTAACCAAACTTTTTTACCCTACAGTTCATAATAAAATTAAAGTTACAGATTATAGAACGACCGGTAAACGTTTTTAACGAGCCTTTATTTACGTTTAGGAAGGCAATCACGATTACCGTATTTTACAAGACGTTAACATGATTGGCGAACAGTGAAACAATGGAAATTGTGTTACGCTTATTCTGTTTAGTTTTATAAACATATTTTTTAAATACAATAAGACCTTGCGCAAGCGGTCCTTACTCTGCTTACTTACATCTTCGGCTAAATATTTTTTTTTGAATTTCCACTTTCTGTCTGTGAATTTTATTCTAGTCTTATAACCCGATTACAGCGAATGTTCACACATTAACAAAAAATATCGTTGAAACCAAGACAGCAGTATCTGTGCACACTTAGCCTAATCTTCCATTGTCGCAGTGGTACCATGTCGGCTTCGGCCCATATGTGCCGCTACACTGAATATCGATTTTCATTTAACAATAGACATTGTACTGTGGCTGTTTCAAATGCGAATCTGAATTGAGCCAATTTCACGTTGTTGCCTGTGATTTGTTGCAGAACAGGAATTATATCAGCATTTTGTTCTGATAGTGTAGGTAATGTTGATTTTAGAAGATGAGTCTGTGTTAAGGTTAGACAAGAGCTGATGTGACTCTCGCTCGCACGTTTTGACTCGTCAGAGGATATAAAATCACGACTCCCATTTTCGAAAAATCGCAAACAACCATTTTGTTTGCAACCACATTGCGCACAGTTAAGTAAAAATTTCATTTTAATCGATACAACTTTACCAACTTAAAAGTTTGCTTTTCTGATTTTTGTACTTAAGCAAACTTTTGAGTAGGAAAACTTGCATCGATTAAAATGACATTTTTACCAAACTGTGTGCAATGTGATTGCACACAAAATGGTAGTTTGCGATTTTTCGAAATTAGGATTAGTGATTTTTATATCATCCAAAATGTCGAATCGTGCGAGCGAGAGGAAAATTAGGTGTTGTCAACGCCTTAAGAAAAAAACATCGTTAGGAAACTGAAAACTCAGACTAAAAGTGAAACTAATTATGTCGGTAATTTTTGGCCAATGCTTCAGGCTATAATTAAAAAAATATTGGTCAATATTTACCACACCATCGATCCACAAACTAATCTGACACAATACAAAGATACTTTTTATTCTGTAATTATATACTCTTATTATTTTATAACACCACAATTTTTTTACACCTCGGTGTGGCTCGAACATGGGTTCGAACCTACCGCCTTCAGCTCAAAAGGCAGTGTATCGTAGGGCATGTTCTTATTGTGCGTGACTTAGGTATCAGGCAAGTTTTGTAAAGTGATTGTTGACACTTTACATCAAGTTGGCCATCTGCCAGTTCAATAAGCATGTAGTATAAAAAATCTCGCTGTTTCGAAGGACTTCTTTCGACATGAAACAGTTCGTCCCACGAGAAAATTTCTTTGCAGTTTGTACTGACGAAATCTGTAGCTAAAATTCGTCGTTCGGTTTTATTACGGTCTTAGAAACAAATTTGAATGGGTCCGTTTTGTAGAAACGAGCTAATGCTCGGGATTCTAAGGATCCAAGCCACCCCTTTAGATGGTGAATCTTGCCCTTGGTTCGGGACCCTTTTTACCCGCGAGATTTAGAGATACCCATTTCAAAGTGTTTCGGCGAAGTCAAATTGGAAGGTACACAATGGTTTGGTATCTGATTAGAGATAAAAATTTACCGATAAATTTTAAATCAAACATGCCTTTTAGTCAATAAAATATTTGTGTTTTCTTCTTGTCGTGTCACTAGTTTTCTTTGAAACAGTGTGGTGAAAGGATTTTAAGTGCACCTCAAAGAGGCTCCTTTCGAATATTTCCGTTTTAAAGATAAGTAAAATATAATTTCACAGAATCAACTTTTATACCTGTATTATTTTTTGTATCAAATATTTAATTAAACAGTTAATTTATGTTTATAAATATCTTAAAAAATATTGAAGTGCAACCGAAAATATAATTTTAATCTTTTACAATGAATAAATAAACAAAATCACCTGAAAATAGCACATACCCGACACTCAACTTTCTGTCATTATTTACTTTTTAATGTCACTGTAAAAATCTAATCTCAGTAAAAATTCCCCCGGGCATATTCCGTTCCATTTTTACCCCAGACTGGGCCCAAGCAGATCTAGGGTGGCAGTTGTGATTGAATAGCCGGTTTCGAAAAAATTGGCTATCAATCTTCATTAACTATCAACTGTTAGCTAGCGTATAGGCAGTTTCAACTAATGGCCTTAATTTGATTTTTTTTAATAAAAAACCGGACATTAGCATGTAAGGCAGGCTATTTTATCATTATGATTGACAATCAATATTTCAGGCAAAAATGTAAATACGTCGTGGCCCACATTTCATAAATACTTTAAATTTAGAATACATGGTTATTTAGACGGATTTTCTGCACCTGTTACGCAGTGTCACCGTTGGGCCGAAACTCTGCATCCATAAAGTTCGAAGGACGTCCTGTTTAAGGTGCCTGGTTGAAACAGATTCTGGGCCTTAGGAACGGCATGAAAAGTCGGAAAGGTCCCAATAGCCGGAATAGTTCCGCCCCTATCCGCCAGGGATATTCCAATCAGCCTGCAGAGGAAACGGACGTAAACTGGGGAAATTGCTTCATAGATTCTGAACATGAAATTCTTTTTCGGCGTTCAATGAATTACAAGTCGAGTTATTGTTTCTATTTGCATTGAAATTGAATTGCTCTTTTGCCTTTCGAGTGGGTATTTTTGAGGACAGGAGTAATCAGAGCCACATCCATACCTACATTTTGTAGTAGTAGGATTACTACGCTTAACCAATGTTGTGTACTCAATTATTTATGTTGAAAATAGTTTTTGAGATTCTATCTCGTTAGACAACAATATACATTCATAGGAGTGCAATTTGGCGATAATAGGTACCAGTAAAAGGCAAATTATAACCAGTGCTTTGTACAATAATAAATCAGCGATGGCAGCCGTTTTTATTTCAACAAGATTATTAGAATTTTAAATAGGTAATTTTCAAAAAGGACTTTCATATGCATAAACTTTGTCAAAAAAAAAGTTACGAGACAAGAACGGTCAACAGTGGCAAATACTGAGGCAGTGGGTGAAATCAAAGTTCAAAGTTCGTTTATTGATAACACAGGTTACACGTCACAAATAGGTACAGTAAATAGGTAAGAACACAGTTAGAAAATTAATTATAAGTAACACACAAGCAATAATAGTTCTTATAAAATAAAATAAGTAAGGTACATACAGTTTTACAAATTATGTAAAATAACATTATAAAATAACTTTCATTGCAATGAATTCATCCATGTCATAAAACGACTGTTCGATGAGCCAATTTTTTAGCCTGTACTTAAAGGACTGCGTCGATTGTGCTTCGGTGATAGTGGACGGTAATCGGTTGTAGACTACGGGCCCCATGATGTACACAAGCTTTTCCGTTTTAGTGAGTCGTCGAGGGATGGCTCGCAATCGCTTAGCATGCCTAAAATTGTATCTATGGTCATCCCCCAAACTTGCAAACTCTTCCACGTGGTGTCGGGCATAGATTGCAGCCTTGTAGATCACGAGAGCGGGGACAGTCATTACTTTAAGTGACACAAAATATGGCCTAGCGGATGTATCTTATGAAACTCTAACAATGGCGCGCACTGCCCTCATGATGATGCCTGTGATGATGATGAGAGTATTTATAGTCTGGGCTATAAGCGACTTTCATAAGCCAGCTATGGTCTAATGCTATAGTAAAAATAAAAAAGAGAATGGTAATGGAGAAAATGCAGCCCATGAGGCATGTTGCCAAAACGCAGCCAGACTGCGCTTTCAACTCGACTGAATAATTCTTTATCGCATTATAGCAGGTTCATTACCCACGACTGTTTAAAAAATATGGGACTTCTTTGTCAATGCTTCGCTGGTAGAAAGTAATTGGCAAAACAGCATTGCTGCTATAGGTGTATGTTATTAAATTTGAATTTGAAAGCACATAAGGCTTAACATTTTTAATGCCTGAAGTTGAAGGACGCAGGGCAGTCATAGAAAGAAAAGAAAGAAAAATTATTTATTAATCAAAAAATACATAGATACAGAAAGGCAGGTAACAAAAAAGAAAGAAAGAAAGTAACAATAAGAAGTAAAAAAATGATAGAAAAAACAGTCCTGCGTGGTCTATGGGTTAATAGGTCCCTGGCTCAGTATTCAGTTTCATAGGGCTCTATATCATGCGGGACTTGCAAAGCTATGTGTTTTATAGGTAACTAGTTGCGCCCCGCGGTATCACCCACGCAGTTTTAAATCCCAGTATTCCCACGGGACAAAAAGTCGCCTATGTGCTATTCCAGACTATAATCTATCTCTCTGCCAAGTTTCATCCAGATCCATTTAGCCGTTCCGGCGTGAAAGTGTAACAAACATCCATCCATACTTATAAACTTTCGCGTTTATAAGGATGATGTCTGGCACTTAACATCAGATAAGCTATTTATGATTAATCCGTTTGGAAGTAGTGTAAAAAAAATTTTGAACACTAAAAAATTGTATGGCAATCTAGCTTTTAAGAAACATAGACGGTGCTATAAAACTATGTTTAAGGTTGTTGTGAAAGTTTTAGAGGTATGCATTTTGTTTTATTTTAGAGAGCATTAAAAACGTTACTTTGTTCCTTTGTGCTTGCAGTTTTATACTAAACAGTAAACCCGCGAACGTATGGTAACACGGTTTACACATTTTAACTTTATTTTCAAACCATTATCGTTTTAAGTATCTACGCTTCCAGAAAGATTTAATGGTTCGATAAGGGTCTACTAAGCAAAATGATAAACAAATGTTCGTATGTGTATGTAAATGACGACCTCAGTGGCGCAGCGGGTGAGAGTCCGCCTGCGACGCAGAGGTTTCGGGTTCGATTCCCGCCTCGGAACAAATTTGTGTCCTGCAGAAATTTGTTCCGTTGGTCTAGGTGTTTTCTATGTGTAATAAAAAATATCTATCTATGTAAGTATATAATGTATTAAATATATCAGTTATCTAGTACTCATAACACAAGCTTTGAGTAGCTTACTTTGGGGCTAGATGGTGCTGTGTGGATTGTCCAGCATTATTTATTTATTTATGTTTTCAATTTTAAGTGATTAAAGAAAATCTGAACCAGCTTCACGATTTGGATGTCTATAGCATGGTGGATATAAGTAATAGGTGCTGTGTGGAAATACGTCAACATAAACCACGAATACGACCGAGTCGGCTTCTTCTTCACTCCGATTAAGGACATGTCCATCATTTGACTGACATTCCTTCGTTTATTTAACGCGTTTATAGTGTACTAGCGACCCGTATGTAGTGATAGTGATAGTGAAGCAACATTCTATTGATTCGGCTCAGTAACCTTAACCATACTACTAGGATTTGAAGAATATAGGTACTTCTATTTCTTTCTATCACGTGGTTAATCGAGTACCTAGCTTCACTTGTCAGACAATACAAATATTTTTGAAGGCGCAAAGGTGGCTACAGACGTCAGCTGAGTTGGAGAATAAAACTAAAAAATCTACGTACGTAGAGGTAGAGAGTGTAGATAAAGTCTAACACTAGGTCAAAAGACATACTAGTTTTTAGACGTCTAAAGAAACTGTTTTGAACGATGTGTTATCATATTCGTCGCCATCACAGCGCTCGCCACATTCGTAGTCATCACGGACAAAGTGAGAAGACTCAAAAGAACCAAACCTTTTGAGTTAGTGCAGTGACAAACATAATATTGTGTGGTGATAGTGCTACTTTTAATGAACACAAGAACAATGTGTCGCCTTAAGTAGAGACTGTAAGAAAAGTGCCAATGGACACATTCTTAGTAATACTTCACTACATAGTATAAAACAGTCACTTTCTCTGTCCCTATGTCTCTTTGTATGCTTAAATCTTTAAAACTACGCAATGGATTTTGATGTCGTTTTTTTATAGATAGAGTGATTCAAGAGGAAGGTTTATATGTATAATACATGCATGATATGTGCACCCGTGCGAAGCAGGGGCGCACGGGTGGGTCGCTAGTATTCTATAAAATTAAGTCAAAACAAAATTACTCATTAGCCTACTTGGCTAGATTGTGATGATATTAGGGTACCGCATCTCATCCGCTAAACTAATTTAGTAAAAAAAAAATATTTCGTCAAACTTTCACTGCTGGTGCCGTTGCAATTACAGGCTTATGCGACTGAACCTTCTTAAGTCTGTAGTGAACGCAGGTAGGTGGTAGTACTCAAAAAGTAAAACGATAAAGTAAACTCTTTCTCTCTCATCGGGGGCAGACACCGCGCAATTTATTCTCGCTGACTCGAGGGTTCCCAGTGCTGACAGCGGAAAAAATAATGATGCCAGTTACACAGTTTTAAACGTTTTGTTTCATCTGTAAACAATGATAAAGCAGAATTAGTTGCAAACAAAAGAATATTTAAAATTTCATTGTTTCTCCATGTGTATAAATAATTGAGGGTGCGGTATATATTAAAACTAGCTGATCCCGCGGCTTTGCTCACGCTCGTTTACTTTGAAAATTTCATACAAACTTTCATACCTTATTTTATCCCCTAGGGGGTAGAATTGATCAAAATCCTTTCTTAGCGGATGCTTGCGTCATAACATGCAGGTGCATGCAAAATTTCAGCCCGATCCGTCCAGTGGTTTGGGCTGTGCGTTGATAGATCACTATGTCAGTCAGTCAGTCAGTCAGTCAGTCACCTTTGAGTTATATTATATATATTTAGATTAATAAAAAGAAAGGTTTACTTCAAGAGTTGCGCAATTTTGAAATGTTTTTGATATTCTACGAATCATTCCGGTTTGAGCCGTAAAATTATTAATAATGAAAATAAAGGAACTTTTGATATTTTACGAATCATTTAGGTTGGACCTAAATGATTCGAAGAACCTTGGTGACGCAATTTATACATGAGAGTAACATGTTCAATTACATTGTTGCATGTTATGTATTACGAGAAAAGTGCGTAGTATCTGTTACTTCAGAAGAGGGGTAACAGTAAGTGTGTTGCTTGGTCCTAGTAATAATTGGTATCTAGGTTCACATAGCTGTATGACGTTTTAAAGTGATATTTCGACAACATGATCCAATTGGAATCCCTTCATGCTGAGTAAGGGTACGTTTTGTTTGGCCCCAATGACTTCTTGTTGTACGACAAGTATTATGTTGCGTTAGTGTATTTTTATTTATTTATAAATATCGCTTAAAGGGCTTCCCCCTGACCTAATACTAATATTATAAATGCGAAAGTAACTCTGTCTGTCTGTCTGTTACGCTTTCCCGCTTAAACCTCTCAACCGATTTTGATGAAATTTGGCACAGACAATCTTTAGACCCTGAGAAAGGACATAGGCTACCTTTTATTGCGAAAAGTACGCAGACGAAGTCGCGGGTACCAGCTAGTATATAATATATGTAATATATAAGCTGGTACAGTTTCCGCCTTAATCGTAACACCCATACATAAATGAAAAATGATGACTTCCTAAATTGTTCGTTACAACCTTAGATTTGATCCGAATGGCTCTCCTACATTAAAGGAGCTACAATGTCAGGGTCGCAAAGCAATTCATCACTTAAATTGGGGTTGCTACACTGAATAGGTAGTATTAATCTTACGGTATTTTGCAAAATATAAGCATTTCTGTATGTTATTCTAGTGATTTGTTAAAAAAATGTAAAGTTTTTTTCATGACGTTTCAATGTGATCCTTGTGGTTTTATTGAATAAATAACTTATGACTTTGAATTTGATGATGTGAATAAGAAGAGAGTGACTACTCAGTTGACTTTGAGGAGAGTTGAGAAAGCTAATCACCCAACTTATTTATGAAAAAATGCAATCAACCAAGTTGTGTACACAAATTGCAATGTCTGGGTAACCAAGCTTTGCTCAGTTTCTGAATCCATGCTAGATCGATTTATCGCCCCCGAAACCCCCTGCAACTCTTCATGAAGATCGTTGGAGCCGTTTCTGAGATTCAGATTATTATATAAATATTATATACAAAAATTGCCCGTTTAGAGGTATTAGATATACAATTCAGACCAACACATTATTTTGATCCAAATAAGTTGTCCTACTAAAAAAGTCTGGTTTATTACTCAACCCCTGTGAAGGGGAATTCTGGACTTTCTGTCCAAAAATCCCCTTATGGCTCTCTAAAGAGAAGCAAAGGCGATTTCTGGACAAGTACAGTAAACTTTTTAGTATTTTTTTTAGTAAATTTATATTTTTGCTATATTATTACGCAATTCTCCAAAACTTGGATGTCAGTGATTTTTCATAAAAACTTTCAGTGATTTTTTCGTGAGATGTTTCTCAACGATTGTCAGCCTCAGAGGCTATCATATACCTTGTCTTTAGTTCGTTTACTCAGACACGATAAATATAAAGATACTTGTCTATACAGATAAATCAACTCTGCAACCCTAGCCGAGAGAAGCCTGAGCAAAATAACTAGTTAGAAATAATGCTCATACGCCGAAGTTTCAGCTGGTACCAGTTTCCATGTACCTAACTCCCCGCAGTTACCAACTCCGCCAGCTTAGTTGGGCTTTACGTACATTTACTGCGAATTTAGTTAAGGCTTCCTTGATGAGTTTTCGGGATGGCGGTGGCAATATAGCGGTGAACGCTATCTATCTAAATACAAATATAAGACAGAAGTACCTAAAGAGTTCGTCGACTTGTATGGAAACCGAACGTGTAACATTTGGCGTAGGTACTTTGAAGTCACGAGTGTGACGGGTGTGTGACGGGGTTAGTGACGGGGAATATACATTATGTAATGCACAGTTAATTATTGCACTAGTCAAACTAGTTCACGTAGATATAATACCGAAAATCAATAAACACAATATATCCTGAGAGCATCGAGGCGACTACGCGGGTAGGAACACGATTGCGTGATTTTCAATGTTCATCACCATCATCATCAACAGCCCACAGAAGTCCACTGCTGGACATGGGCCTCCCCTATCCGCTTCCAGGAAGAACGATTCTGAGCCCTTTCCATCCATCGACTCCTCGCGATCCTAACAATGTCGTCAGTCCATCGGGTAGGAGAGCGTCCCACACTTCGTTTTCCTGTTCGTAGTCGTCATTCAAGAACCTTTATACCCCATCGGTTGTCAGTTCTTCGAGCTATATGACCTGCCCATTGCCACTTCAACTTGCTGATTCTGATTTTGCAATGCTATTTCAACGCAAATCAATATTGCTAAAGTTTAGTGGCAGCCGGCCCTTAATGCGCCCCAAGGCAGCTCATTACCATTGTTCTGTTAGATTAGCTCATTGAACTAAGTAGACACTTATTAGATCATACGACAATAATATTTACTATTTCGATTACGAATGCCAAAACAATGAGTTAGAACACTCATGTAAATTTTTAAATATTTGTCCAATCACACTCTTGTGTCTCCAGTCACATATCAACTGCCGACACTACCAGTAGACAAAATTAATTAAAACCTAAACGGTCTTGATTAAATAGTATCACAAAGGTTACTATAAAAGTAACTGAAGACATGCAAGCGCTTCGGATATCTATATATGCCATGCTGTGTCTAAGAATGGTGAATTGTTGTGATTGTAACTTGGAGGAGATAATAAAAGACACTGTAATTAAAAGTTCAAGCAATACGATGGCGAAACGACAGATGCAAGATGATGACGATTCGGCTGAGATGATGGAGGATTTGGCGACAACTGAAGGAATAAAAGATAAAGACGAAACAAAAAAAACTACCGAAAAATACAAGACAAACGAAAGCAATGAGTGTATGTTTTACAAGGACGTGCCCGATTTTGGTTTTGAAAATATGGCCGACGTTTGGAAAATAGCATTTTATAAGGCTAATGATAAACTACCATGCTTCAAGATGCACATAAAGAAAACCACAGTGAAGGTATCTTTCGAGAAATTCATAATTTCGCTGAAAAAAGCCAAAAATCTTGAGAGTTGTTCAGACAAATTTGATGGCAATGATGATCCAATTTCGAAGATTTTTTGTGAAGTGTAAATAGCCTATCGTGTATAGTTTCAATTACAGTTTTAATCACAATTTTGATATTTTTGTGCAATTTCAGGATCGTAAAATTTGGCAAGATAAGTTTGGAGATTTTAATGACATAATTGACTGGAGAAATTGCCAATTTGAAGTAGTATCCAGTGCATTGAAGAGTGGAAGGTCAGAGCGACGACACTTTTTACAGGACTCCAAAAAAGACGGTGTTTTCGACAATATTATTCTGACAGCAGATGAAAAAAGTAAGGAGTTTAAATAAATCAAAATAGTTTAAGAGGAGAAAAACATCGTGAGGAAACCAGTTAGGTAGTTATTAGGGAGATTTATCCGTGTTTTAAATCGATCTAGCTAGGGTTCATTCAAGAAATTGAAATTCAGGCAATGTAAAACAACGACAGAACTGAAAAATATGACTCTTCCGGACATCTATTAGCGATTAATAATACTAATCATCTTTTAAGCTACTTCAGTCATGTTTGTTTTGATGGGAATCGAACCCACGGCCTTCAGCGCAGAAAGCACAGCTACTACCAACTGAGCTTTGAAGGCTGTCAACAAGCTGGACTGATATTTTAAAGAACTCTATTTAATTCCTCTTTTATTTTTCCTAGGTAAAACAATGTCTCTACTCGACCAGAGCCCCGACCAATGGATGGTTGCCAACCACCTGCTCCTGATGCGAGACTGCGACAGCGGAGACGTGGTGGTGTTCTCTCGACTGCCCATCGAGCCCACCCCGAGGGATATAGAAGACGCCTTGACTAGCTTCGGCGAAGACGCCAGCAACGGAACCTTGGCTTGTGAGACGCTGATGGATCCAAAATATCAAACTCTGTCGTGAAGTTATCAGCAAAAATGTACTATGATAAGAACTCTAGTATAGAATATAGAAAGAAACTAAAATAAATTTAATTGTCAACAAAGAAACAGATTGATCACAGACAAATGAATATAGGCAGTAAAAAATATTCAAGTAGGGAGGGGCATAAAAATATCAGGGTGTGCGAGCTTTGCTCGGTTGTGAATCCTAGCGAGATCGACTTATAGCTCTCGAAACCACCTGTATACTAAAATTCAAATTCATAAAAATAGTTGAATCCGTTCCCGAGATTCAGATTATAAGACAACAAACATAAGACAAAAATTGCACGTTTAAAGGTATTATATATAATTAATACACACATGTATTGAAACGAACGTAAGATCACAGAAAAACCTAAGCAGGTAAAATAAAACAGAATTTTCGGACATTCATTTTAAACGTAAATTAAAAGGAAATATACAACCGTAAAGATATAGTAAAGTATGCTATATCTATAAATAAGAATATTGTTGAGAATTTATCATTAAACAAATTTTCGGCAAACCGCAAACATTTCCTACTTCCTCTAATGAATATTAGATATACAGAGAATATTGCTCCCATAAACCCCTTATGGGAGCAATATTCTCTGTATTATTAAGGATCTCTCATATGCCTTGAGGGACTGTTTGCAGACGTACAATATACAACGAGTACGCTATGGATAGGGATGATTTTAGAAAGAGAGGTTGGCCAAAGAAAAGATGAATGGACTGTGTGAACAATGACATGAGTAAGAAACGAGTGAGCACCGAGATGGTGAATTATAGAAGAGAGTGGAAGAAGAAAACCTGTTAAGCCAACCATACTAATTAGCGTGGGACAAGGGCCGGGAGATGATGATGATGATAAAGTTAGTATCAAAACTAGATTTTCAAATTCAGTTACTCTACGCTCCCTTTCACAAAGAAATGGTAATCCTAACAAAAAAAAGGACGTTAACTCGAGACAGATTTCAATACCAAACACACACCGATACATCGATTTAACTACAAAAAATACGCTGGTATTAATTAGTGTTTCAATTTTCGAAACCTAGAAAAAAATAAGAAAACTCTTTGTAAATAAAACAAGTCCCCTTCTTCTGTCGTATTTCGTATTACCTTGTACAAATAACAGTCAGACCGATGATTTATATAAACATACGCATGTGTACAATTTCCGTGCTCATGCTAATGCTTTTATATTTTTCATTCCATTTCAGTCCCTTCATATTGGTACTTATGTTTTACAAGACGCGACTAAAAGTCGCTAACTATGACTTTATTACAGCTATAGCAGCCAGGTGTAAATTGCGATAAGCCTGCCATAAGGAAGGCAGAGGCCACCCTCCATCCACCTGGTGGACCAACATAAAAAGAGACCTCACGAAAACCCAATTGCCCGAGCTGAAAAATCAAGGCGAATACGCAAATTCTTTATTCATAATTAGAACAATCATAAATTAAGACTGGTCACAGGTACTGTTCCATAAAAAACACTTTATTTTTGAAAATGGAACCAAAAGCGCCAAATGCCTATTTCTTTGATAGAATGCTTACATTGCGTTGCAGCTACAGAACAAAAGGCATTGGCGTGAAATTGGTTGCACGAGCTACGGCTAAGGCAGACTGTCTTGGCGCCAAAAACGACCTCAAGTAATGGGAAGAGGGATGAAGAGATAAGAGAAGTTATCTGTCCTTCACTGTCATATTTTGTCATTTCACGCGACTTCAGTCGACGTGATACACGACTGGAAGTCGCGCCTTAAGCCTTATTAGCAACGCAATAAACACACATTTGGTGGATTTGGGTTCGCTTTTGAAGCATGCCATTCATAAAGCCTCGACCTCGGTCGAGCGAGCGCATTCCTGTTAAATATTTCGCATTCAATGTCGTAAAGTTAACATCAATAGTTATTGATGTTATTTGAATAATCGAGTAAAAGATGTGCGAGGAAACGGATACTGATCAAGCTACACAAAGCCAAAGAAAAATGACGCTTACACTACACGGACTTAAAGGCGAGCATCCGTACCTAATAAGATCGAATCAATACTGCTAAAATTCTGCTTTAGAGGTAATTCTAGTAGTAGATTTGACAGTTTGTTATGTTCGATTTTGTTGGAATTCGCTGTCTAATACGACCGCATGACTTATTAAATGGTAGATCATCAAGTTATTGATTTAGGACTAAGTAATAAATTATATATCCTCAGCGTCTTTCCACATCCACTGATCTCTTTAATAAAATTCCATAATAATTTAAGTAAGTATTACGGTGGTCCGTAAGGATAATAACTAAGAACAAGCAACAGTATAATGAGTCAAATAAAGTCAAGTCGAACAAGTATTTTTTTTAGATCAACTACATTTTCTATGTCTTCTTTGTCGAACTACGACTGGTTCTCCATCGAAAAATACAAAGGCAACGACAAATTTTACTGCTACTGCTATCGCTGTTGCATATTTTTAGATAATATTTCCATTTTCGTGTAAGCTTTACGATAATTATGGTATCTCAAGATTTATTTCCACAGCCGAGTGCCTGTGCCAAGGCACTAACTTTTGTCCTGATTAATGTTTGTAGGCTTCTAAAATCAAATTACACTTGGGTCGAGGTTAAAATAAATGGGTATGAAAGGCCATTATTGATCTACTAGTAGCGCCCTGCGGTTTCACCCGCGTAGTTTGAAATCCTGGTATTCCCACAGGATAAAAAGTAGCCTATATGTTATTCCAGACTGTAATATATCTCTGTGTCAATTTTCACCAAGATCCGTTCAGCCGTTCTGGAGTTAGAGATTAACAAACATCCATCCATCCATCCATCCATACTTACAAACTTTCACATTTATAATGTTAGTAGGATAATTAGATAATGTAACCTTTCACGTCATTAATAGAGGGACTAGTTTTACACGTTTTATCAATCGGCTATTGGATTCTTTCTATAGCACGTAAGTAGGTCAAATGTCCTAATATTTTTTTATGTGTCATCTACATAAAAACATTATTAGGGCATTATAGATAGACATCAGTGGCACCTGGGTGAGACGTAAAAACTTTGCTCCATTACCGTAGTAAAGTTAAAGTAAAATTGCATTTATTCAATGATGTCACAAGGATCATTTTGCAATGTCAGGAAGTAAATGAATCGAGGCGAGGCGAGGCGGCATTTTTACAACTTTTTGGAACATCGTCTTACTCATAAGTCATACTCGTACATATATCTAACTTAATAAAATCGTACCCCCTGTGTACTTATAAAGTCACTTAACATTAGCCCTGTCACTATTTGTCAATACCAATTAATAAGTAATTTGACAATATTTAACTTTTTTTTAATATTCAGATGTCATAGATCCATTTAAACTCCAAAATAACAAACGAGGCAATCTACGAATAAATTAGTAAAATGCCTCATCTATTTATTGAACGCAGATAAGACTGCCCATGGATTCAGTTAGATAAAAGCTGCCGTCTCTTTCTTTTTAAGTTTCAACAGGTGAAATAAAAGAGTTTTCATTCTTATTCTTTATTTCTCTCTTTCTACTTTCCGTAAGCAGAAGGCAGAGCTACTACCAACTGAGCTGTGAAGGCTTAAATGCAAAGCTTGAGCGTTTAAGCAATTAAAGCTGATGATAATGATGTGTGGTTCCACTTTTCCACGTTCTTACCACCTTTTATTGAAGTCTTAACAAAAGATTTCAAACGCGCTTTGCACAAGCTAAAACAGCCAAGAGAGTTTGTCCATCGTTACGACCGCTGCCCGAAATGAGAAACAACTTGTTTCAGTCAACCGCCATCGTTCTTGTTTTGTTTTTTTTTTTATGTTCAGTATTGGGCTCACGAGAAACGTCAACTTCTCAAAATGTACACTTCTCTTATTCTCAAAATAACCAGTTTGCAGGACGTCTTTTACGTAATACGTAGCACCGGTGTTCTAGTGGGAGTGACCCCGCCTTCCGATCGTAAGGTCGCAGGTTCGAATCCGGTCGTACACCAATAGATTTTTCTATCGAAAAATTTATGTGCGCAATGCCAGTGCTCTGAACGGTGAAGGAAAACATCGTGAGGAAAGCAGTTAGTATTCTTATAGCGGCGATGGGCTTGCAACCTGTCTGTCACGTATGGAATACTATCTAATGCAAAATGTGGGTATGTGCCAAATGTAATGTTTGGACGTACTCTGACTCTGAAGATATCCCTTAGACATCCTCAAAAAATCTTGAGTTAGTACGTATTGAGGGATCTGAAGGGATTACCGTGTCTGGGGATCAAAGTCGTCAAGCTGTTTTTTTTTTCTTTTACGTAATATGTCCAAACCGCAAAAAACAGGTTCTTTCTCTTTTCAGTCCACTCAATGCACACTTCTCATTCTCTCAGTCACTAACGCCACAAATATACTACTATATAGTGTTAAGTAATAAATAAATATATACATCTCGGAACTGTCCTCCCGTTTCGTATGTGTGTGTGCCAAGTGACGTTGATACCTATTCAAGAATGTTCTAGAATGTAATGTAAAATAGCCCTTGCTCTGATTATAGGCTGTCTGGACATACTCTATTATTTTCACGGATTCCTGCACCACCCCCGCATATAAGATAAGATAAGAAAATTCTTTATTGCACATAAATGAAGTACATTAGGCAAACTTAATGCTAATATGACTGAGGAGAGCCCGAATTATCCTGACGCTCCGACATACATATCTCGGTACTTACGCAACGTCATTTCACCGCCGGCGGCAATGGACAAACACTGTGGGAATCCGTCAAAGCCGTCTCCCGGAATGCCTTTATACCACCGCTATACAGCTATACACGTCGAATCCTGACGAGGGTGCACAATTCTGTTGTCATATGATCGGCAGGGATGACGGATGTCAAACATTTTCGATAAGTAAAATCCTTTCACCACAATGTTACGAAAGAAACTAGTGACACGACAAAAAATAGAAAATAAATAAATAATAAATAATGCTGGACAATCCACACATCATCTAGCCCCAAAGTAAGCCACTCAAAGCTTGTGTTATGGGTACTAGATGACTCATATATTTAATACATTATATACTTACATAGATATATATTTTTATTATACATAAACACCCATACCAACGGGAACCATCCAGAGAATCGAACCCGCAAACTCTTGCGTCGCAGGCGGACTTTCGCCCGCTGCGCCACTGAGGTCGTAGAGAAAAAGTTTTATAGTGTTTATTAAACTTATTGAAATCACAAAGATATTTTTCTACGGTCACGGGTGTGTAATATAGATTTAAATCCAACTTTATCTCAGGTTAGTAACATTCCTTTTCCCCTTTTTCGTATACATTAGGTACCGGTTCAGCAAAATAATCTAATTCGCGAACCATTCGTAACTGTAATCAGTTTAAGGGATGCCCGATCAGTTAGGTCGACTCTCGCTACAGTAGCCGTGGAGCCTGTGGGAACATGACGCATGCGCCGCCGACAATCACTGCGTGCACGCGCGCAGCCATTGGCGGGTAGCGGAGATCCGCGTTATATTTACGTTGGCGCTGTCTCGCTCTAGAGAAGCGCGCTCTTTCACTGGCTCGCCATACTTTGTCCCTCAGACGCCTTCTCATTGGTTGATATAAACTCACTCGCTCTGCAGAATGATCTGCAGAGCGAGTGCTGCGCTATCATCAAAGTGTAGCATATATTAAGGTCACTTTTTCAATAAAGATGTTCAGTCAGTAATCGCGTCTTTAATTTCGAACCCCAATAGAAACCCTAGGAAGTGGTAGGAATCAGTTGTAGGCAGGAAGAGTAGGCTAGTCAGGCTAGGCATATGATCGCAACGCAACCATACGATCGCAACACTACTCGCACTACAAACTAGGTACTACACAGGCGTAGGTACCTCCACAAACCTAATTGATCCTATCACCGCTGTATTACCTACCGATTAGCTTAATCGAGTGAAAAAAAGAACAAAACGAGTTAAGTCGTAATGGATGACATATCCATTGGAGGTTTTGTAGTCTAAGGGAGTTCTAAAACATGCTTACACCAATGCGTTTTGGAAAACAGAGACAGCGCAAATTTTTAGGTCTAGAATCGATTAATACGATAGAATATACAACATCAAAAACCTACATCACAGAAATACAGCTATGCACTGTTCATAACTAGCTATCAGTTTATTAAATAAACACTAAAGTAACCGCATAATCGCACTTCAAGTCTTCAAGTTTCAGTCAACTCTGCTTCAAATACAAACCTAATTAAAGTTTTGCTGAATGCCAATGCAATCACTCCGCGTTCATCAAAGAGTTCTCGTCCTTTGAAAGTCCCAGTTCGAAGTTATTGAATCGATAGCGTCTCATCATCATCATCATCAACAGCCCACAGAAGTCCACTGCTGGACATAGGCCTCCCCTATCCGCTTCCAGGAAGAACGATTCTGAGCTCTTTCCATCCACCGACTACCCGCGATCCTAACAATGTCGTCAGTCCATCGGGTAGGAGGGCGTCCCACACTTCGCTTTCCTGTTCGTGGTCGCCATTCAAGAACCTTTATTCCCCATCGGTTGTCAGTTCTTCGAGCTATATGACCTGCCCATTGCCACGATAGCGTCTATGCAAATAATACACGTTTCAGTTGCTAGGGTTCTTTGGAAAGCCATTTGCTGATTTTGCGAGCTGTGTAGTACTTTGGAGTGTAAGGGAATATCCGCACTAGGCCGAAAGAGTCTGGCGGAATATTAATATATGCTTTCTGAAACTTATTCTTTTCTTCATGCGGTGTCACTAGTTTTTTTTTATACAACTAGCTGATGGAACAAGCAGATGGCCCACCTGATGTTAAGTGGTAACCATCACCTATAAACAAAACATTGCCCCGTAGGTCACGCACAATAGGAACGTGCCCTACGATGCACTGCCCTGCGTCCATCAACTTAAGGCATACAGATGTTAAGCCTCATGTGCCTGTAATTATTAATTGTTTCTTTCGAAGCCGTGTGATAAATGGAAATGCACCTCAGCAAAGAGTTTTTAAGCGTCTCTGAAACGTCTTAAAGCTAGTTGACTTCAGGTGCCAGTACCACGCGACCATAATTGTTCTAGAAAAAATTCTTATTAATTCTTATTAAGTCTAAGCAAAGTATCTACGCATCGTTCCGCTATTACCATAATTTACTTTGAAACCGTAGACGCGAATAAAAATGTCACAGAAGCTACTTAAATGGAAGGCAAATTATGCTATAAATATCCTGCTCCAATTTTTGTAGAATTTTCGCAATAAATGTAAATAATTTATGATGCTGGTAACTTCAGTTTGCTAAGCGAAAATCATCATCAAGAGTGAGGCATGAAATATTGCATGCTGGTTTCGACGCCAAGCTTTTCAGTCATCAATATTCATTTATCAAAAGTTATGACTAAAAACAAAAAAAATATTTCGTTTATTTCAAAATACTTTTAAGGCTTTTAAAAATAGATTCAATACTTTGAAACTTCAAAATAAACTAAATTCAATTTTAAACAAAGCAATTTTTTTATTTTACCCCCATAGACAACCTCAAATAATCTGAAGTTACTTGGTAAAGAAATCTGAAGGGATATCTACCGTGCCTGGGGATCAAAATGGTGAAGCTGTTTTAGTTTTTCAGTTTTTTCAGTTGGAAGCCTTATACCAGTTCGGTCGAATCCACCTTTAGGATATTAGAGACAAACAACACTACCTCGTTCACCTTTTCTCTCCACTCTTTCTCTTCACTTTTTTCTCCACTCTTTCACTCCGACATATCGAGAGCACTGGTGGTCTAGTGGTAGCTTACTAGCGGTCAAAAAAGCTCCTTACGCGCACTTAAAATCCTTTCACCGCACTTTTTTAAATAACTAAAGACTCGAAAAGAAGCAGAAGAAGAATACTCGTTCACTTGCCGGCTTATAGATGATGATGCTAATGGTTGCATTAACTTTACCCTCGCATTTCACTCACATTTTTGCCATGTAATGAATTGTGAATTAAATTGGGAAAAGTTAGTCGACAGTCGAGCGACGCATTTCGGCATAATGACTTTGAAATTAGGAACTAAGTCTTCGATTAGTTCACTAATAGAGTTTTTAGTAAGTTTAAAGAGGTTTCTACTGAAACAGCTTCACGACTTTGATCCCCAGGCTCGGTAGATATCCCTTCAGATCTCTCAGTACCGAGTACTAACTCAAGATTCTTTGAGGATGTCTAAGGGGGTAGTCAGAGGTACGTCCAAACATTGCATTTGGCACATACCCACATTTAGACGACCTCTGTGGCCTGCCTGCGACGCAAGAGGTTGCGGGTTCGATTCCCGCCTTGGAACAAATTTGTGTACGATCTGCAGAAATTTGTTCCGATGGTCTGGGTGTTCTCTATGTATAATAAAAAATATCTATCTATGTAAGTATATAATGTATTAAATACTAGTGGCCCGCCCCGGCTTCGCACGGGTATTTAACAATAATTTCAAAATTATAATACACACACATAAACCCTTCTATTTGCGTTAGGTTACTAAAAAAGAAAAGTATAACGCCCCATTGGAGGATGGGGGGGATATGTGGGACTCCCCGGCCTGTGAGGGCCGGTATACCCACTAAACGACCCAGTGGCACTCCCGCGTCGTCACCATGGAGGGGAACTGGGAAACTGGCAGAGCCTTTTCGTCCAGTTCCCCGCCGACGACCGCCCGCCTTGACAGCGGGGCCTACACGCCCCTCCTGGAGGGAGAGGCCCGGGAACGACCGCGAGTGCTCGATCATTCCCGCTCGACGGAGGTGGCGAATAGTGCAATGCGAGAGATGGCGCCTCCACGCCTATCTTCCGCTATTCATCACCTTGAGGGGAGGGAAGACGTCTTCTCCTACCCCTCCTCCGCCTGCAGAGCGGCGCCTGAGGGTCAGCCTCCCGCGCGCGCTCTGCTGCCTCCTTCTGGGACATTACGTCCTCACAGAAGGAGGCGACCGCTGCCCAGCCTGTCGCGTCCCTCAGCGTGGAGTTCACCACGCTGGGGAGCGACAGGTCTGGCCCAACTACCGCCACCAAGTCGCGGCGCGGTTCGGCCCACGACGGGCACACCTCGAGTGTGTGCTGTGCCGTGTCTTCCACCGCGCCACAATGGTGGCAGGACGGGGCACCCTCCTTTCTGATCCGGTGCAGGTACGACCCAAAGCATCCATGCCCGGATAGCACCTGCACCAGACGGAATGATGAAAAGCCGTGAGGCCGGTCGAGCCAGTCCTGCAGGACTGGCCCGAGTGCCTCCAAGGTTCGGTGGCCAAACGCGGCGGAGGCGAGGTCCACCTTCCAGTGCTGGACGATGGCATCCTTCGCCTCCCGCTGGACAGCTTCCCGCTCCTCCGAGGCGGGGCGCTCTCCGAGCGCCCTACGCCTCGCCGTCCACTCGTATACTCTGGCGAGGACCCACGCCTCGAGTTCCCAAGGAGGGGTGCCCGCCAGAGCGCAGGCCGCTGCAAAGCCCACCGAGCGGTAGGCTCTTGCGACCCGCTGCGCGATGGCCCTTTGGGGGCTCCGGAGTGCGGCGGCGTTCTCCCTTCGTTGAAGGGAGTCCGCCCAGATAGGGGCCCCGTAAAGGGCCATGCTCTTCAAGATGCCGGCATATAGCTGCCGGCATCGCGCTTTTGGCCCGCCCAAATTTGGGAGGAGCCAGGAAAGCGCTCCCGCAACCTTAAGAAGGCGCTTTGACAGCCCGCTGAAATGCAGGCCGAAGCGCCACCTGCTGTCAAGCACCAGGCCCAGATATTTCATCTGGGCCTTCACCTCGACCCTGACGCCCTCCACCATAATGTGGGCGTCACTGGGGATGCGCTACCGAGGCCCGTGGAAAAATACGGCCTCGGTCTTGTGCAGCGCCACCTCCAATCCAAGCCGGCGGATCCTTCCTGCGACCAAGGATCCGCCAGCCGAGGCCAGGCTCGCTGCCTCACTAAAGCTCCTCCCCCGACCCGTGCGGCCCCTACCCTAAGGTGCTGCCTAGCTCGCCAAGCAGGGTGAGTGGCTACCACGCGACCTTTTTCTAATACTTACATTTTTAAACTTGTGATATCTTTCGAATGGAATGTCCGAATTGAATAATTTAAAAAGTTTTATAAAGGTATTAAAGCAGTTTTGAATATGAAGTAATTTATTTTGATAAGGATTAATACCAAGATACAAATAAAGAGCCTCTTATAGCGGCGGCATTTCAATTAAAATTTTAAAATAAAAAAACACTTATTGTGGCATAACTATAAGAGTTAGACATATACTGTCGTGACACTTTTTGTAAATAATGATGTGTTCTGCAAAGTTGTAGAACATTATTTTATTCTATCATCAATAGTTTTCGCAGTGCACGCGATGTAAAGAATATTTTACGAATTTTTTTACACCTTGGGTTACATTATTTGAATTTTAGTAAGGATCCCAAATTTTTTTGAAAATGTAATATAGCCTATGTTCACCGGGGATAGTGTAGCTTCCCAATGGTGAAAGAATTTTTCAAATCGGTCAAGTAGTTTCGGAGCCTATTTAATGCAAACAAATAAACAAACAATCAAACCTTTCCTATTTATAATATTAGTTTAGATATCAGTTATCTAGTACCCATAACACAAGCTTTGAATAGCTTACTTTGGGGCTAGATAGTGCTGTGTGGATTGTCCAGCATTATTTATTTATTATTTATTATTATTATTTAGCAGTAGTTAGTATTGCAAGCCCATCGCCGCTGTTAGAATACTAACTGGTTTCTTCAACCGTTTAAGGTTTGAAATCAAGAATAAATTTGGCTTCTATTTATGTATAACATCTAAGACGCAAAAATGTAGAATTAAAAATATATACTAAAATACCCTTGTTCCCTAGACTTTGTTGAGTAGTGTATTTAAATTCTCGGACCTTTTTAACAGCACTGTACTAAAGTAGGCATCATGATATTTCCAAAACGATTTAAAAAAATAAATGGCAAGCTGCTACAAAACAGTAAAAAATTCAAAAAGTAGGCGTGGTGCGATTAATTATACAGAGGTTTCATTATGTCGGCGATATGCAACCAATTGTATGAAAATTTGTAAAAGTCGGCTAAGCTCTATAGTAGGCATCTCGCTACTAAATCCTAATTTTGATGATTTTGACAATGATCTTGTCTACCGAGAGATCCTTTCAAGATGGTTGTGTTTGTGCTAGCTTGTCAAGGCAACACATAGACGGCATACAACTTATCTATTTCGAAACGATCGAAAACCAATCATTGGCTGCGTCCAAGCCTTTCAGCCAAAACACGAAATGAAGAAACAGTATCTGAAACTCTGTCACGTAATTCATTATTTCAAAAAACTTTTTCAATTACGGTTCTCGTAGATGTTAAAATAGTTTGAACCAAATTCTCGGATAAAAACCTTCGGGGATGTAAAGTGGGTTCTCTGGGGAGCAAACTTTACTTTCATTGTTCAAAAGAACTGGCAGATCATGAATATTAATTATTGTGCAACTTGATATTTATAAGGTGGAAAAATTCCCGTTATCTTCACTTATTTACAAACCTTCTTTTTTTTACTGAATAGACCGTCCTTTGACTACAATCCCACCTGATGGTAAGCGACGATGTAGCCTACGGTGGAGCAGAACGGTAGAAGCCACCTATTCACTCTTGCCTTGAAGAGAATATATATCATATATTTTTATTATTATTAAGAGCCTGTAGTGTCCCACTGCAGAGCAATAATAATAATAATAATAATCTTTATTTCAGACAAGGGTCCATAGTTAACCAAAAAAACGAACAAGTGTAGTACACAGAATACATAAATTTTAAATTAAAGAGAAAAAAAAACTACATTACCTAGGTACAACCATAGGCAGTGGTGCTATGTGGCAATAGCCACCCATCGCTTGTACATGCTAGTCCTTATAAGTCGTTCCGCCAGACTTCTGATGATAGAGTTGCTACACGAGTCAACTCTGGACATAAAAGACGCTATACGCTTACGCTGAATGGCATTAAATGTATCGATACGGGCATCTGCAAACATTTCTGAAGCGCTGCAGAAGCGCTTCAGGCCCATCAGTTGCCTAAAGGTGTTATTGTAGGCTACCCGTATTCTATCGCAATGACCTCCCTTGCCTCCATTCTTTTCTGATCTGTTTAACATCTTTAGTTAAATTGAAACTGCTTCATGACATATACCCCATGCACCTTCAGATCATTTAGTACCAAGGATGACCTCCATATTATTTTGTGGATGTCTGAGTAGTAAAAGGTACGCCCAAACTATTTGATTTTTCATATCCACACCACATTGAACAAATGCTCATTTTTTAGTGAGTAGTAGTTGGTATTCCAAACATGACAGGTTGCAAGCCCATCGCCGCAGTTAGAATACTAAAAAAAGTACAGCTGAGAAAAACTTTCAGGGCAGACTTAGTCGAGGCTACTCGTGACTCAATTACTGATAGTATCTAGCTCAGCGCATCAGTATTAACATTCAGAGACGCATGCAGACAGCGTTTATACGACGCTTCCGATTGTTCTTCTTGTTTATTCACTAGTTTAACTCTAAACAGTCACGTGAAAGGATTATAAGAGTTCCCTACATCCAATTCGGACTGGTGTGGATCGGCTGAGCTATCTCTAGATCATTCAAAACGGTCTGTAGATAGGTCAACGTACATTTTGTAAATACTTATATTCATTCTAGTTTTCTTTGTAAATAAAGGTATTAGCTGTATTATCTTTGTAAGCAAATAAAAAAACTCATAAATACAAACGGTGCGGAAACACGGAGTAATAAAATCTCGCAAGGTTTGTATTTTGAGCATTCTAAGGTATTTTCAGGAAATAAAACCTTACCGGGTAGGTTAGGTTATGATATTTATTTTAAACAGCAATGAGCAAAATTCTGAAATTAAAATACATTTTCACAAACCCTTGTTATATACATAATTGTTATATAAATAACCCTTGTTATTGTATATATAAAGTATATTTAGCTAAAAGAATATATTTTTATCTTTTTATTTATAGAACACACAATTTGGACTCGAAGCTTACGCCAAACCGCCCAACACTAAGGTATAGGTACATACTTTGAGGGTTTTATGTCTACCTAATTTTTGTAAACACATATCATCAGGAAAGTCATGAGTGTGTGTTCTATCAAAAGTTGTTTTAAAAAAACCCAAGGCCTTTATTTTCTAGTATTTGTAACTAGGCACTGTTTCCCTGGAGTACCCTCATAAAAAGCGGTGTTTTCGAAAGGTTTACGAGAAGATTTTATAGCTACTGAGGTATTGTAAACGTGGATCGGCGTTAGTTCGTAGAACTTATGTCAGTTCTGTGGTTCTAGCTCTTCTCGTTAGGTGTTTTATTTGCAGAGCAATATAGATAACGAGCGTTTTTATCACAAAATGCTCGTAAAAAATCTTTTTGACCTCTGATGCCGGATGCGGATGCCCTAGCGTTTTGAGACTTATTTATTTTAAATCAATGCCCAAGTGGGGTCAGACT
The DNA here is from genome assembly GCA_963576535.1 of Plemyria rubiginata. NCBI lineage: Eukaryota > Metazoa > Arthropoda > Insecta > Lepidoptera > Geometridae > Plemyria > Plemyria rubiginata. The sequence goes on along the minus strand of OY754914.1, from coordinate 2,293,248 downwards.
AGGTAGTCTTAGGTCCCGGTAATGTCTTTGAAGTCCCAGAAACCGGAAAACAATAAACTTATATCAGAATAAATAAGGCGAGCAGTGCGGACTAGCTTTGAATAAGACAATATTTTAGTTCTGTATATAATGCCAGTCAACCATTCGGAGAAGGAAAACATCATGGGAACCAGGTAGTAAAAAGAAACTAATACCTAAGTAGGATTGTGTATATGATAAAGAATACCAACACGACCAAATATCGGTATGGCCACAACGTAATGGTTGGACGTACCTCTGTCTAATAAGACATTCTTGAAACAGCCTTCCGTTGGTACTACGATAATGTAGTATATCGGTAGATGCACGGTAGTGCCTGACAACCAAAATCGTAAAGCTGTTTCCGTTTTTATCTGTTGCTGAATATGCCCTATGTAAACCAGGTTAAGGTCAGGTTAATAGTTGTATGTTTAGAAAAAAGTGTAGAATCGTATTCCGTGTAGGCACAGATAAGAGAATACGTGTAGGGAACATACCTACATTCAATGCTGCCAACACTAAATTCAAATTGTGGCTTCTGATTGTATTGTAACTGATCCCGATTGGTTGTGGTTTTGCCAAAACGACCACATTGCAATCGGCTGTATGTGTGTGGCATAGTATGTAACAAACTGAATTTCAGGTAGTGAAGTTCGGCAATCTGCATGCATCCTGCTTAGAATATTAGAATTTTATGAGTACAGAATAGCTTCATAGCTCGTAATTAAAAGTTAGAATAAATAGTAAATTTTCATTTAGAACGAATGTCGAAGGATATTTGAAATCAAGTGAAAATTGTATTTATAACAAGTTTCAAAAGTCAGAATAAATTTAACCCCAAACCGAATCGCAGGATGTTAAATAAACAGGTTTAGGATTACATTTCTTACGTAAGGTATGATTTTACGGCAAGGGCAAAACGCGTAAGCCGCATCCTGTGTCTCAGCAGCTATCGTATTAATAATAATCATCATCATTCGTAAAATGACTAATGCTGGTTTTCATTTTATTGTTTTCAACTGGTTTTGACATCGATTGTCGTTTTCAGTTGCTAGTACATTAATTTACGTTCGAGATGCGTCTGAATCAGTAATTTACATAATACTATCGACTGTGGGTTAGATTAGGATATACGTGATAAGTTTCCCGAACTTCATGATTAGTAATAACGCCCGTCTTATAACGTCATCCACTTCACAGTAAGCCAGGCTTATCACACAACTCAGTTTAATCCTATAGAAGCGAGATCCATCTTCAACTTTGATGTAGAGTGAATATTGTGTACGCTTCATGCCGCCTTCAAAAAGTGTTATATGCCTTTGTGAACATATTGGTGCGTGCTCGTCTGGCTGGGACGTGTTAGCAGACGGTGTCAGCATACTAATGGTTGTAGAGATGAGGCCAGTCATGAAAAGCGTACGTCGTTGTCGACATGAAACTGATGCAATAATTCGAGACTTGAAAATAAATTATCTACAAAATCAGTATTGAGTTCAAGCAGCGAGAGCAATGGTAGTCTAGTGGTAGAGACCGCCTTCCGATCATAAGGTCGTGGGTTCGAAACCGGTCGTGCACCAATGAGTTTTTCTGTTTAAAATGTATGTGCCAATACTCTCAAACGGCGAAGGAAAACATCGTGAGAAAACCGGCATGTTATAGAACCTTAAGTTCTATAACATGTGTCAAGTGCCACACTGTTTCGAAAGAAACTAGTGACACGACAAGTCAATTTGATGAAGGTCTCTGATGGCCTTCTATAAACAATACCAGAAACATTTTTAAGCCATCTCATCTACCGACTACCCGCGATCAAATAAAATCGAATTCCACAAAACAAAAAACATATGAAGGATCGCATAGAATGATGTGGGTTTATGCATAGGTAGCTCTTATTCGACCGTCAAAATCGTTCAGATAGAAGATAATCCTGTTTCAGAATTGTGGCCGTCCACACGGTCAACTCCTGTGGGAAAACCTATTTCAGACGGGATTGAGTTTTATTCATTTTTCCATCCATTTCAGATTGGATAAAGCATGTAATCGAGCTTACGTTAAGTAGTTGGATTTTCAGTCAGCTCGATTATATCAAAGTCGGGGTAAATTAAAAGCTTCATCTTCTTCAAAATAAATGTCAATTATTTTATTGCATTTTTTACATGAGCACAAGATTTTCTATCACCTTGGGAATCAACATAGCTTATTAATTAATTTATAAATGTACATTATATTTGTTTGCAGTGTGTTTTTTGAGACCAATTTATACAAACCGCTTTCGGTTGTATTTTATCCAAAAACTCTTTGAAGTTCTAGCACCAAGTATGAGCAGAATGAAATTGTATTTGGAAAAATATTGATGGAAACTAATGGACGATTGCTTTCACTTCCACTTGTCTTTTTTTTATCTATATCACTTATCACGGCAAGATTGTCAAAATGAAGGACAAGTGTGTAAACTAGGAGAATAAGATGAAAAGAGTTCTTCAGTGGAGGCATTATAAATATGGAAGGGTTCCAACCGCTAGAGGCAAAGTACTTGCACTCATACTAACGCAGGCAGTTTGGTAAACGCATTTATGTAGAAACGTCATAAGTAACCTAAACATTGGAGCAAGTCACAATTACGTCATTCGCATTTTTTTTCTTAGAAGGGATGCTTCCATTATTGAATAATATAGAAATCTTCTAATTACCGTGTTTTCATCCTCATTAGTTTCGACGCTATTCCAAACTAAACACGCACTCATGGTAATTATTCTTAACAATACATAATAGCTAGAAAGGTACGTCTACCCTTCCAAGGTACCTCCGTTCTTGTCATTTGGCCAGAAATGCCAAGGAGGTAAACCTCCCTATAAAAGTTCATGTCTGCTTGCCATTAAGCGTTACGGTTGGGCCTTCATTTGTAGCGTTATTTTGTGAGGCTTCATTGTAGCGACGCATAAAATACACAATATGGAGCAAACTCGTGAGTTTTCATGCAAAAGTTTGGAGATTTCCTTCTAAGTATGCAGACATTGTAAGATTAATTTGACAATGAAATTTTTAAAAAAAATTTTTAAACAAATTTCAAAAAGGTTAGTCGACGTCACAGGAGACCGAAGAGCTGGCAGCTACCTCGGCCAAAGAATTAGTTTAGCTATTCAAAGGGGGAATGCTGCCAGTATCTTCGGATCCTTGCCCAAAGGGACGCCTTTTAATAATATATTTTAGTTATTAGTTATTGTATTTTTTAAGGTTTTTAGTTTAAGGTCTATAAGTCATTATATTATTTGACAATGTACAAGTATGTGATTGTTGTTATGTGTGTGTACATTCGGAGTAAGGACTGAATGTAAATACGGGTTCGTTATAGCTGCTTTTCTGTTTTGCATAAATTTAAGATGAAAGAGGGAACAGTTAAACCATTACACATTACTGTTACACAAAGCATAGTCCACAGAACCTTTTGTGACATACACATACACCACTTCCTTACTGACTTCTACAAAGTGATCCATCTGATGTTTAGTGCCATGCCATCAGCTATAACATTGCCTCGTATGTCACGTACGATAGGAACGTGCCCTACGATGCACTGCCCTGTGTCTATTGAGCCTCATGTGCCTGTAATTACACCAGCAACCACACCTTTCAAATCGAGACACAGCATAGTACTTGACGGCAGAAATACACATGCTAACGTAAAGATTCTATGCCCGTGATCAAAACGAAAAAAGATGTACGTAATATTAAAGACGGTCATTAATAAGTAATAACACAATATAAATCATATTAAACGAATTCTCGGTATCAAGGCAACTAAGCCGACCACGGTTCCCAATCCAATTAAGGCTAAACGATCTCAGAATACCACGAGATATAATCTCGGAGCTATAAAAGTGCACTGGCTACGAATCTTTGCACACGACCTTATAAATAAACTAGTTGCACCCCGCGGTTTCACCCGCGCAGATTTAAATCCCGGTATTCCCACGGGATAAAATGTAGCATATATGCTATTTCAGACTATAATCTATTTCTCTGCCAGGTTTCATCCAGATCCGTTCAGCCGTTCCGGCGTGAAAGAGTAATAAACATCCATCCATCCATACTTACAAACTTTCGCGTTTATAATAGTAGTAGGATATTATTTCGAAATCGGACCACGTGATTTTTTGATGGTGCGTCACTACCGAACGTTTTCAGACTTTCTCGTTTTCGCTTGTAGAACGTGAGGCGCTATAACCGATACTCATGCTCAGTTCAAAAAAATCAAACTTTCGCGTTTATAACAGTAAGCAGGATAAAATATTAATGGTCTTTCCACACAAACTTTTTCCGTTCCCTCAGACCATTGCAGTCAATCTGAATGATAGCCAAATTAGACCAGCGTGGCCAGACTGGTTTACCTCGGAGGACCGGTTAAAACCACCTAAAAGTTAGAAACCATATTTGTTCCAAGTTTAACCCCAGCGTGTATGAGCAACAAACATTCAAATATCATAATCATTACCGCCCATTGTAACTACCACTTTAATTGAATTTTTAGGTGTTTTTTGTGCATTTTTTTATTAATTCATTCATTTCATCTAAACTAATATTATAAAGAGGAAAGGTTTGATTGTTTGTTTGTTTGCATTGAATAGGCTCCGAAACTACTTGACCGATTTGAAAAATTCTTTCACCATTGGGAAGCTACACTATCCCCGGTGAACATAGGCTATATTACATTTTCAAAAAAATTTGGGATCCTTACTAAAATTCAAATAATGTAACCCAAGGTGTAAAAAAATTCGTAAAATATTCTTTACATCGCGTGCACTGCGAAAACTATTGATGATATAATAAAATAATGTTCTACAACTTTGCAGAACACATCATCATTTACAAAAAGTGTCGCGACAGTATATGTCTAACTCTTATAGTTATGCCACAATAAGTGTTTTTTTATTTTAAAATTTTAATTGAAATGCCGCCGCTATAAGAGGCTCTTTATTTGTATCTTGGTATTAATCCTTATCAAAATAAATTACTTCATATTCAAAACTGCTTTAATACCTTTATAAAACTTTTTAAATTATTCAATTCGGACATTCCATTCGAAAGATATCACAAGTTTAAAAATGTAAGTATTAGAAAAAGGTCGCGTGGTAGCCACTCACCCTGCTTGGCGAGCTAGGCAGCACCTTAGGGTAGGGGCCGCACGGGTCGGGGGAGGAGCTTTAGTGAGGCAGCGAGCCTGGCCTCGGCTGGCGGATCCTTGGTCGCAGGAAGGATCCGCCGGCTTGGATTGGAGGTGGCGCTGCACAAGACCGAGGCCGTATTTTTCCACGGGCCTCGGCAGCGCATCCCCAGTGACGCCCACATTATGGTGGAGGGCGTCAGGGTCGAGGTGAAGGCCCAGATGAAATATCTGGGCCTGGTGCTTGACAGCAGGTGGCGCTTCGGCCCGCATTTCAGCGGGCTGTCAAAGCGCCTTCTTAAGGTTGCGGGAGCGCTTTCCTGGCTCCTTCCAAATTTGGGCGGGCCAAAAGCGCGATGCCGGCAGCTATATGCCGGCATCTTGAAAAGCATGGCCCTTTACGGGGCCCCTATCTGGGCGGACTCCCTTCAACGAAGGGAGAACGCCGCCGCACTCCGGAGCCCCCAAAGGGCCATCGCGCAGCGGGTCGCAAGAGCCTACCGCTCGGTGGGCTTTGCAGCGGCCTGCGCTCTGGCGGGCACCCCTCCTTGGGAACTTGAGGCGTGGGTGCTCGCCAGAGTATACGAGTGGACGGCGAGGCGTAGGGCGCTCGGAGAGCGCCCCGCCTCGGAGGAGCGGGAAGCTGTCCAGCGAGAGGCGAAGGATGCCATCGTCCAGCACTGGAAGGTGGACCTGGCCTCCGCCGCGTTTGGCCACCGAACCTTGAAGGCACTCGGGCCAGTCCTGCAGGACTGGCTCGACCGGCCTCACGGCTTTTCATCATTCCGTCTGGTGCAGGTGCTATCCGGGCATGGATGCTTTGGGTCGTACCTGCACCGGATCGGAAAGGAGGGTGCCCCGTCCTGCCACCATTGTGGCGCGGTGGAAGACACGGCACAGCACACCCTCGAGGTGTGCCCGTCGTGGGTCGAACCGCGCCGCGGGTAGTTGGGCCAGACCTGTCGCTCCCCAGCGTGGTGAACTCCACGCTGAGGGACGCGACAGTCTGGGCAGCGGTCGCCTCCTTCTGTGAGGACGTAATGTCCCAGAAGGAGGCAGCAGAGCGCGCGCGGGAGGCTGACCCTCAGGCGCCGCTCTGCAGGCGGAGGAGGGGTAGGAGAAGACGTGATCCCTCCCCTCAAGGTGATGAATAGCGGAAGATAGGCGTGGAGGCGCCATCTCTCGCATTGCACTATTCGCCACCTCCGTCGAGCGGGAATGATCGAGCACTCGCGGTCGTTCCCGGGCCTCTCCCTCCAGGAGGGGCGTGTAGGCCCCGCTGTCAAGGCGGGCGGTCGTCGGCGGGGAACTGGACGAAAAGGCTCTGCCAGTTTCCCAGTTCCCCTCCATGGTGACGACGCGGGAGTGCCACTGGGTCGTTTAGTGGGTATACCGGCCCTCACAGCCCGGGGAGTCCTACATATCCCCCCCATCCTCCAATGGGGGGGAATGCGTAACGCATTTTTCCCAGCGAAAAAAAAAAAAAGGGGCCGTACGGGTGGGGAGTCAATGTCAAGAAATGAAGTCGGCTCCCCTACGCAACGGTAAAAAGTTAAGTAATAAAAATAAAAGTTCATTAAAATAATAATGTTCAAATTTTCTTTATACTTTTCTTTTTTAGTAACCTAGAAGGGTTTATGTGTGTGTATTATAATTTTGAAATTATTGTTAAATACCCGTGCGAAGCCGGGGCGAGCCGCTAGTCATTAATAAAATAATATCATTATTCGTTTCAGATCACGTTATTCTACTAGCTTGTTATTTTTGAAATGACACGATTGAATCTTTAAAAAAAATGCTTTTCTGTGTATTTGTGCTTTCTGCAGCATCACTGCATTGCTGCAAGAGTTGTCGTGTGCAAGATCTCATAATGGAATTGCGTCGGAACGTCGTCCTATTGTCTTGAAGATTTTCTACTAAAGTTGATTAAAAGATCTCAGATTGGAATAAACGTAACTCAATTCCATTCCACACATAAATTTTTCAGGTTTAATAATTTTATTACATTGTACTTGTGTTTTATTTCCTAATTGTACCGTCATGAATTAAATTTCATGAAATATCATATTTCTGATACGAGACAATGATGAGGATCAAGCCAATATCAAGTAACCGTTTTTTTATTAAGTGGATTCAAGTCAAAGAGTAGTTTAAAAGTAGTAGAGCTCTTTGTAAAGGGCTTGTCCGGGGAAGTTGATGGACGCAGGGCAGTGCATCGTAGGGCACGTTCCTATTGTGCGTGACCTACGGGGCAATGTTTTGTTTATAGGTGATGGTTACCACTTAACATCAGGTGGGCCATCTGCTTGTTCCATCAGCTAGTTGAATAAAAAAAAAAAAAAAAAAGTACTACCACCTCGCCTTATCTGCCACCAAGCAGCATCGCTGTTTCGGTTTGAAGAGTGTGGTCACCGGTGTAATTACAGGCACATGAGGCTTAACATCTGTATGCCTCAAGTTGATGGACGCAGGGCAGTGCATCGTAGGGCACGTTCCTATCGTGCGTGCCTTACGAGGCAAGGCTTTGTTATAAAACTTCACTTTACATCAGGTGAGTTGGCAGTCAAAAGTTTAGCTATCAAACAAAAAAACATGTTACTAAACCAAGCCGTGCATTGTTAAACCTATCGCACGCGGACACGAGCATTTCTTCGTTATTTACTGTAAAAGTTCGGGCAAAATGGACCGGGACATCTGTCGGCGTTATTAGTTTCCTCTGTTGACTTCGCATTTTAAATATTGCAGAGAGAGCAGATTTTTTATTAAAGTTTTTCGTATTATTACGTGATTCCGGGGTCTACTCCATCTTCTACTTGTTTCTTCCGGGGTTTATTAGGCCCTGGCGGAATACCAGTGCTGCGCCGTTACCTGTAAAAAGGGTATCGGTGCAGCAAATACTGAGCCAGGGACCTGTTAACCCATAGGCCACGCAGGACTGTTTTTTATTATTTTTTACTTCATACTATTACTTTTTTGTTTTCTACCTACCTGTACTTGTATTTTTTGTTTTTGGGTTAATAAATAAATTTTCTTTCTTCTTTCTTTCTTATTCCGAAGGTTAACATTGAAATAATACGTTTTTAGTTTTTTTCTTTACTTACCTATACGACTTGCTGATGGACTGAGCAGACCCACCTGATATTAAGTGGTAACCGTCACAATAAAAAAGCGATATCTTGAAAATCTGGACCGTTAGGAACGTTGAACAAGCCTTGCCCTGCGTTAATAAACAGTTAGGTATAAAATAAAAACTTATTCTATTCAATTCTATTCTAAATACTGTTTTGTAGTAAAAGGACTGGTCGAGTCGACCTATTAAGACTTGCATACTGCGCATTGCAAATGAGACGAAGCTCGGTATATATTTTTACAGAGTAATAAAAACTGTTTCGTATTATTAGGTTTTTTTGGATCTGGCGATCGTCACACAGAATTTTATTCCTGAAAAAGCATGTAAATAAGGATAGCGGCAATTTAAAGATGCATCTGCTTAATATATCTGTCTTGTTCACGTAAAGCAGGACAGCTGTACAATTGCAGCAATAAATTGCCGCAAGATTAGCCCGTTTACAGGACGCTTTAATAAATAACTTCGGAAATAAGCAAGCACATCGCACGGTAATAAAATTCTATAAGCCTTAAAAAAATTAAAAAATACACGTACTTATCTAGATTCGTCTTTGGAAATACAGTTATCAAGAAGTCATATTTTTAAAGAAAAGTATTTTAAAAATGGATTTTAGATGTAACGTCTTACCTAACTCCCTCAGTATTTCTATTAAAATATAAGGGAAACTTTTCTATAAAAACTAACGACAAAAAATTGGACCCTTTCTCCTGCCCTGATGGCTAAAAAAGGCTATGAAAATATTATCAGTCGTTCTACAAAGGACAACCTTGCCTTAGGGTTCGTGTTCAAAAGTTTGTACTTTTAGAAAAAGATTTTTGCCGGGAAAAATAAATTATAAATTGATATTTCAAATGCGTCAGATTGAATAGATATTAGCAAAAAATTTACTATGCTGTCAAACACTAAAATGCTTATGATGATGACGAGCTTAACTTATAATTGACCGAGCGAGCGAAGCGAGCGAAGCGTCTCAGTTTCCACATTGGCCAAAAATGCGTTTGTCCGGATGTCTGTCTGTCTGTCTGTTCTCCTCTACAGGTCGCATTTTTCAACCGATCTGGACGAAACTTGGTACACAGGTTATATGACTTATTAGAGCTTTTTTTGGTCGTCGGGGATTTTTGATTGGAGGGGTACTTCCCCCAATCAAAAATGATGCAAAAAAAAATCAAAAAGATCAAAAAAATCGATATTAAAAAATCTTAATTTTCAACTACATAATATAACTCAAAAAGTACTCGTCAGATTGACTCAAATTTACCTTTTGATTAAAAAAAATATCATCAAAATGGGTTCACTCTGTAAAAACTAAAAAAACAGCTGAATCGAGATCCTCCCCTTTTTTGCAGTAGGTAATAAAGAGTTGTAATAGACTTAGGTATCAAGCCATTTTAGTTAGTGAAGCGTTCGGCGACCAATATGAATAAACCCACGGAACAGAGAAAACCTATTTCTGTGAATAACCCCAGGTACACTTTTGACATAATCATCTTTCAATACTTACTCGTGAAAGAATACGTCTTTTATGAACCCGGATATGGCCTTCATGCGTCGTGTCATCAGCTAGGCAGTTTCTGATGATGTTAAATTCATATGCATCGATATTCAAATGAATGAGTTTTGCATAAAAAACATCACCGAAGGAGGTTTCTACGTCAAGTGATAAAAAATAAATAAATAATGCTGGACAATCCACACAGCATCATCTAGCCCCAAAGTAAGCTATTCAAAGCTTGTGTTATGGGTACTAGATAACTGATATATACATTATATACTTACATAGATAGATATTTTTTATTATACATAGAAAACACCCAGACCATCGGAACAAATTTCTGCAGATCGTACACAACTTTGTTCCACGACGGGAATCGAACCCGCAACCTCTTGCGTCGCGGGCAGGCTCTCGCACGCTGCGATACAGAGGTCGTCAAGTGATGTTTTGTGCATATTGAGCAAGTGAGTATACATTGACGTATTATCGTATGGCGTACAAAAGCTGCTACAAGTTTAAGGGGTATTGACGGAGTGAACGTCTAAAGAGGTTAGCAAACAACTTCTTGGTAATTTTTTATATTATATCAATAAACGAGCTGCGCGCCGTGGTTTTGCCTACGCAGTTTTTAATCCCGGTATTCCCTGGGGTATAAAAAGTAGCCTATGTGCTATTCCATCTATGTCTGTGCTAAATTTTATTCCGATTCGTTCAGCCGTTTTTACGTGAAAGAATAACAAACACCCATCCATCCATCCTTCCATCCATCCATCCTTCCATCCATACTTACAAACTTTCGCGTTTATAATATTAGTAGGATTCAATCAAGGAATTTACGTAACAGCGTAGTATATAAATTCCTTGTAGTATATTCCTTGCACTGCATGAAGTAGCTAGGGCAAGTCAAAAATAACCATGTATAGTGGAATAAAATTACAAAGAGCTATGTTATAAATAAGATAAATAAGTAGATCAAAAATATATATACGATCCAAAAAACTTAATTCACCAAAACGTTTTTTTTTTTTATACAACTAGCTGATGGAACAAGCAGATGGCCCACCTGATGTTAAGTGGTAACCATCACCTATAAACAAAACATTGCCCCGTAGGTCACGCACAATAGGAACGTGCCCTACGATGCACTGCCCTGCGTCCATCAACTTGCGTGAAATGCGCTTCTTGCGTTCGCGATATTTATGTCACAATTTTCATTGTAAGTTTGATAATTTTATATAGAGTATACTAATAATTTTGAAAAACAATGAAGAAGTAAACTAGTACCGTCGCTTGTTTGAGGCGGGAATCGGACCCGCAACCTTTTTTTTTTTTTTTTTTATACAACTAGCGGATGGAACAGCAGATGAACCTCTTGAGTCGCTTGCGGACTCTCGCCCGCTGCGCCACTTAAGTCGTCACTAATAGTCACTAAAGTCTTTAACAGAACAATCATCACTACAATGACATACCTTTCATGCATAGCACACAACAATAATTAGAGAATACTCTGTTTCTATCAAAATTCACTCGTCCTAAAACCGCAAACCGACAAAACGAAAAGCGACAAAAGCGATGTCCGTCCAATTCGCCAGTCTACAAAAAGACACATGCAGTTTGTCGACGGTTTGTGCCCTTAGCATTAGTTTCTTTGCGCTGTCATCCAAATAAGATGCAATAACGTGTGCACAACTTGGAAACTCCTAGTGAGTGTAATCAATGGTAGGGATCAATATCTTGACGACCTCAGTGGCGCAGCGAGCGAGAGTCCGCCTGCGACGCAAGAGGTTGCGGGTTCGATTCCCGCCTCGGAACGAATTTGTGTAAGATCTGCAGAAATTTGTTCGTTGATCTAGGTGTTCTCTATAAAAAAAAAGCTTCACGACTTTTATCCCCAGGCACGGTAGATATCCCTTCAGATCTCCCAGTACCAAGTAGGTACTTATTCAAGATTCTTTGAGGATGTCTAAGGGGGGTAGTCGGAGGTACGTCCAAACATTACATTTCGCACATACCCACATTTTGCAGTAGTTAGTATTCCATACGTGACAGGTTGCAAGCCCATCGCCGCTGTTAGAATACTAACTGGTTTCCTCGCGATGTTTGTTGTTGATTTTTCTTGTTTGATTTTTTATGTTCTCTATATTAATAAAAAAATATCTGTCTATGTAAGTATTAAATATATCAGTTATCTAGTACCCATAACACAAGCTTTGGGTCTTAGGGCGGGGTATACATCAACATTTATTGATTCGCTAAACTTGTGCTAACGTATTCAGTACGCCAACTGATGAGAACCGTAACGTTTGTCTACGCTAAATCGAATCGGTTTCCAATCACAAATTTGTTTGAGTGGAAATGAACTGTGGTCTACCTCCGTCATTTCATTAATAAAAAAAGCTATGATAATATGGTAGTAGCACTACCTTCTGCGCCGTTGGTCGTGGGTTCGATTCCCACCGAGAACAAACATTTGTGTAATGAACATAGATGTTTGTTCTTTATCTGGGTGTTATATAATATTATAAGCATGTATTTACAAAAAAGTGTATAAGTAGTATATCAGCTATCTGGTTCCCATGTCACAAGCTATGACTTAGTTTGGGGCGAGATAGTACTGTGAGGATTGTCCACCAATATTTATTTATTTATTGACCAACTAGTTGCGCCCCGCGGTTTCACCCGCGCGGATTTAAGCCCCGGTATTGCCACGGGATCAAAATTAGCCTATGTAGTATGTGTGTTCCAGACTATAAACTATCTCTCTGCCAAGTTTCATCCAGATCCGTTCAGCCGTTCCTGTGTGAAAGAGTAACAAACATCCATCCATACTTACTTTCGCGTTTATAACATTCGTTGGATGAATTTAAGTAGTCAAACAGTGTCTCAAGTTGGATCTCATTAACTTCGCACATAATGGATTTGAAAATAAATGTTACTTGGCAGTGTGCCTACAAACTCCCCGAGAAATCTCACGTCCAATTACGGGAACATAAATTAAAGTTTACAGACATGAAATAACTAGTGATGTGGCTGCAAGGGAAGGAATTTTAATCAGCTAAATTAAATTTAAATTAAATAAAATTCAATAATAATAATAATTTATTTTGTTTATAAACACAGGTTATTTTTACATAAAAGTAGATCGTAAACAAAGTAATTGACCGCTGTGCTTTGCTTGGCGGCGGCGGCGTACAAACATTTACATTTTGTCACATATTAATCTAATTTGTCACATAAAATGTTTTGGTATGTCTTCTTATCGTGTCACTAGTTTCTTTCGAAACAGTGTGGTGAAAGGATTTTAGGTGCACCTCAAGCAATATGTTATAGAACTTACTCGGTGAGATTAGAGAGAAATAAAAAATTTAGTATTTTTCGTATTTTTATTTACATTCTTTCGTGTACTTTCCTAAATTTGTGTCTAAGTATATAAAATTATTATTTTATTTTATTATTCTTAGGATTTATTATATAAGAATACCCAGACAGAGAACAAACATTTTCATCACACAAAATTTTGTTGTGTGGGAACTGAACACACGTCCTAAGCGCTTAAGGCGGAGACACTACAAACTGAGCTGTGAAGGCGGTCAAAAAGTAACAGGTTTTTGCATTTCTTATAAATGATGAAACACCATATTTATGAAAAAAAAAATGTGATTATTTTATTATTTACTAGCGGCCCGCCCGCTCTTTGCACGGGTGCACATTGTTTTTCTACTATATCATGCATTTATCGCATCGCATCAAAATCCGTTGCGTAGTTCTAAAGATTTAAGCATACATAGGGACATAGGGATATAGGGACAGAGAAAGCGACTTTGTTTTATACTATGTAGTGACTAGCTGAAACCGCGGCTTCGCTCGAGCTCTTTACTTTGAAACTTTAATACATCTTATATCCCTTCACCCCTTTAGTTGGTTTTTGAAAAGTCCATCCTTAGTGGGTGCCTACGTCATAAGAGGAATACGTGTGCGAAATTTCAAGTTTCTAGCTTTAGAGCTAAGCTTTCTAGCTTTTTTTTAGCAAAGTTGCTTGTGTCAGTCAATCACTTTTGCCTTTTTTATATATAGATAAAACTTTTTAAACGAATAGAATTCATCTGCGATCCGGTATGAGGATATCAAGTTATATGGTTAAATTTATGAGCTCCTTTTATAGCAGTTTCAAAGATGACTTTTCGCTCGAACACTCAACAGTTTTTTTAAAATGCGGTGTCTGTCATATGATAGCCGTAATATGAACAAACACCTATAGTAATACCGTCTCAAAAATGGGGAATGCTCTGAAGAGTTATTGGACCTTATCTCAGCGTCAAAATTTTACCACCGCTTTTCTCAGCCGGGGTTGAAGTCATTAACGCTTACTAGAAGTCTAGAGGGTTTGTTATACAGCTAGTTTCAAGATCAAGTTTCCCCTTCTCATAAACTGTGGAATGAGCTACCATCGGAGGTTTTCCTGCTCAGCTTGTTACAAAGACAGCTTCAAGAATAAAGTTAATAAAGTCCATCAGATAACACAACATTGTTGGTGTGTACGGACGACCGTGTGTAAGTGTACACGAATGAAACATCGTGGTAAAAGAATGATATGGAGTAAAAAATACAGGACTCCATTACATTTTGTCGCTAAATGCGCTCTGTTTTAAATTAATGGTCGCTTAATGCATTTGAGTCTTAGAAAAAACTTGGCACATACCCACTTCGTAGCATGATTCTATTAAATATTGTTTAGTCCAGGCCGACAAAAAGTAAAGTCACCTACAATATGTTTTGACGGCGGCAGTTTCTTTAAACCCCTCATCACCTCACGTTGATGTTGTATAACAAAAAATGACGGCCACCACTTTTTGGAAAATCCACTCTTTACATTTGGCAAACATAGAAGCGGTAAAAAGTTTTTGAAACTAGCCGGGTTTACGAGTAGATAGCCCGGGGGAAACTTGAAATGAAAAGAAAAATAGATATAAACTCATAACTAGATAGCCTTTTCAATCATACAGATATCCGTAGAGAATCTAGAGTTGGTACTAAGAGATATTAGAGAATGTTCCTACTGTGCCTGGGGATCAATGTCGTAGGGTTGTGTGTGTGTGTGTGTATTTAATCATTCCGGTAGTGCTATTGTTAGAAAGTAGCTTGTGTGCTATTCCAGACTATAATCTAACTCTCTGCCAAGTTTAATCCAGATCCGTTTAGGCGTTCCGGCGTGAAAGAGTAACAAACATTCATCCATCCATCTATCCATAGTAGGTTGTTACCTCAGTGTTTTTTAGGTACATATTCATATTTTCTCATTAATTTTATCAAACAATCGCTAACGTTTCACTGCAATTGTTACCTTTCAAACCGCCCACAATGCTTGGTACGAAGCGCCTACGTTGCAAGCCCATCGTTCCACGCAATTTGCCGTGAAAGCCTTCGTTTAATCAAACTCACCCGGAGCAGTGAGAAAGGTAAGCGAGATCGCATCGAAATTTGTCGCATGCAAAAGTCTCTCAGCTTAATTAAGAAATGGGTTTTATACAAAACTACCAAAGTAACACACAAGACTACAAAATAGTTTTGTAGTGTTTTTTACACTAAGGAAATCACAAAGACTTTATAATGTCCTAAAAGTATATGGAACTGAGACGTGGTCGCTTACTATTGGCCTCATCACCAAGCTCAAAGTCGCACAACGAGCTATGGAGAGAGCTATGCTAGGAGTTTCACTACGAGATAGAATCAGAAATAGTAGCCGACATAGCTCTCAGAAT
This sequence comes from Plemyria rubiginata, assembly GCA_963576535.1. Classification (NCBI taxonomy): domain Eukaryota; kingdom Metazoa; phylum Arthropoda; class Insecta; order Lepidoptera; family Geometridae; genus Plemyria; species Plemyria rubiginata. The sequence continues at coordinate 2,277,685 of OY754914.1, read as the reverse complement.
CAGCAAGTTGAAGTGGCAATGGGCAGGTCATATAGCTCGAAGAACTGACAACCGATGGGGAATAAAGGTTCTTGAATGGCGACCACGAACAGGAAGGCGAAGTGTGGGACGCCCTCCTACCCGATGGACTGACGACATGGTTAGGATCGCGGGTAGTCGGTGGATGGAAAGGGCTCAGAATCGTTCTTCCTGGAAGTGGATAGGGGAGGCCTATGTCCAGCAGTGGACTTCTGTGGGCTCTTGATGATGATGATGATGATGAAAAGTTTTTCTCCGTGCGGGATTTGAGAGGAAGGTCGCGGGTTCAAATTCTAAGATTAACGTTTGTACGGAACCCTCGGTGCGTGAGTCCGACTCGCACTTGCCTGATTTTTTAAATGAAGTTTTAAATGGTCTCCATTAGCGAGTTACGGATAGGATTTGCGAAGATGTGAAGATTGCAAGTCGGTGGACCGAGAGGGCTAGAACTGAGCTTCCTTTAAACGTATGAAGAGGCATAATTATGTTCATCAGTGGACTTGCAAAATCATGATGATGATAACAATAATAATAATAAATAAATAATGCTGGACAATCCACACAGCACCATCTAGCCCCAAAGTAAGCTACTCAAAGCTTGTGTTATGAGTACTAGATAACTGATATATTTAATACATTATATACTTATACATAGATAGATATTTTTTTATTACACATAGAAAACACCCAGACCAACGGAACAAATTTCTTCAGATTTCTCTTTTATACCTCTGTGGCGCAGCCGGCGAGTCTGCCTGCGACGCAAGAGGTTGCGGGTTCGATCCCGCCTCGGAACAAATTTGTGTACGATCTGCAGAAATTTGTTCCGTAGATCTAGGTGTTTTCTATGAATAATAAAAAATATCTATCTATGTAAGTGTATAACGTATTAAATATATCAGTCATCTAGTACCCATATCACAAGCTTTGAGTAGCTTACTTTGGGGCTAGATGATGCTGTGTGGATTGTCCAGCATTATTTATTTATTTAATTTTCAGGCCGCGCCCCGCGGTTTCTCCCGCGTAGTTGTAAATCCCGGTATTCCCACAGGATAAAAAGTAGTCTATGTGCTAGTCCAGACTATAATCTCTTTCTATGCCAAATTTCTTCAAGACCCGACAAGAAGTTCAGCCGTTCTGGCGTTATTGAGTAACAAACATCCATGCATCCAAACATTCACATTTAAAATATTACTAGTTGCGCCCCGCGGTTTCACCCGCGCAGATTAAAATTCCGGCATTCCCACGAGATAAAAAGTAACCTATGTGTTATTCCAGACTATAATGTATCTCTCTGCCAAGTTTCATTCAGATCCGTTCAGCCGTTTCGGCGTTAAAGAGTAACAAACATCCATCCATCCATACCTACAAACTTTCACGTTTATAATATTAGTAGGATTTAGATAAATACCAAAGAACTATAACCAGCTATAGCCAGCTAATTACGACTCTGCTCGTTCATAGGTGTTCGTAACTGAATAAAACTGCAACGTACGGGCCCGTAATTACAAACGTGAGCCAGCACAAACATAAGCTTTGATAAAGATAAATTAGAATTCTAATTACTTTTTGAAAATGAATGTACAGTACGTTCGTTTCCAAATATCTAGAAGCGCGTAGAAGGAAAAAATAAAGAAAATACATTTATTTATTCAGCGTGGCAATGCAGCCAGTGTCTTGGGTACGCTTCCGACTGGCACTGAATACATTGGAGTAGAATACATTGGACATTATTATAATTATGTGACATCTTCTCATACATGTATTTATGCAATAAAAATACTTTGACTTTGACTGATTTGGATCAGTTGAGCTATCTATAGATCGTTTGCAACGGTCTGCAGATAGCTTAACTGTTTCATATGTATTTTGTATATTTTGTGCATTTTGTAAATAATTGTAACTATTAGTGGTAATTTTCTTTGTAAATAAAGTTATTTATTAGACATACAACATTATATTCAACACAATAACATTATTGGTATAGCCCAAGGAATTTGAATGTATAGCCGACTGCCGGGCTATTTCAAATCTTCCGAAAACGTTTTCGATCGCACATGTCTAAATTTATAAATAATAAATAAATATTGCTTTACATTTTTTTCTTTACAACTCGCTGATGGAACAGGCAGATGGCCCACCTGATGTTAAGTGGTAACCATCACCTATAAACAAAACATTGCCCCGTAGGCCACGCACAATAAAAACGTGCCCTACGATGCACTGCCCTGCGTCCATCAACTTGAGGCATGCAGATGTTAAGCCTCATGTGCCTGTCATTACACCGGCGACCACACTCTTCAAACCGAAACACAGCGTTGCTGCTTGGCGGCAGAAAAAGGCGTGGTGGTAGTACTTCCCCGGACGAGCCCTTCACAAAGAGCTCTACTACTCTCACATTCCACACAGCACTATCTAGCCCCAAACTAAGCCAAAGCTGTACGGGAATGGGAACCAGATAGCTGATATAATACTTTTTTTTGTAAATACATACTTATAATATTATATAACCCCCAGACTAAGAACAAACATCTATTTATATCATAAAAATGTTTGTTCACTGTGGAAATCGAACCCACGGCTTACGGCGTATAAGGCAGCGCTACTACCAACTGAGCTGTGAAGGTTGTCTGTAATTTTTTTTCTATTTTGTTTGAGCAAAAACGACAGATTCTTTCGGTTTGTTTGTATGAAAACATCAATATATTAGATGATCTTTAGTAATTTTACTCTCTGAAACTTGGTTGATTGCTGGTTTTCATAACAAAAGTGAATTCACATCTTCAAATTTAGTTGTGTGAGCTGTGAGTTTTTGACGGCTCTCAGCCTTTTAAGACCTGAGTGTCTCACAAAAAAAGCATACTGACCTATCTAAAGTTTCTTGATAAAAATAAATAAATAAATATTAGTGGACATTTCACACAACACTATCTAGCTCCAAACTAAGCCAAAGCTTAGTATTATATCAACTATCTGGTTCCCATAGTACGTGAACCAGATAGTTGATGTAATACTTAATATACTTTTTTTGTAAATACATACATATAATATTATATAACACCCACACGCAGAACAAACATCTATGTCCTTCATTACACCAATGTTTGTTCTCGGTGGGAATCGAACCCACGGCCTACGGCGCAGAAAGCAGAGTTACTACCAACTGAGCTGTGAAGGCTGATATACTCAAAACAGATTATTCTCAATAAATTCCCTTATTCTTATCATCTTAATCCGCACATTCGTAAACTTAGTTTGTTAGTTTGTATAAGATCAAAGCGTTTTCACAAACAATACCAAATATTCTTTAGAAAAATTCTGTGGCACACTAAACTTGTAGCTCGGTGCTACGGCGTAGCACCGTAGCTCACAATGATGTGCTACGCCGCTCACATAATGATGTAGCTACGAACGCTAACTTCTTTGTAGTTTACTTTCGAAGTGCAAAAGAAAACACATTTTCTCCATTTATTTCTTCCCCGCTTCTCGTAACAAGATGTACAGTCGGGGGCAAAGGCGATGAACGGGTGACGTGCTCGATGTGATTATTTTAATTATACGCTGTACTTTACATTGGACATAAGTACTTTTAGAATAGTGAAGCTCTTTGTGAAGGGCTCGTCGGGGGAAGTACTATCACCACGCCTTTTTCTGATGCCAAGCAGTGATGCTGTGTTTCAGTTTGAAGAGTAGGTCGCCGGTGTGATTATAGGAAGTGAGGCTTTACATCAGTATGCCTAGAGTTGATGGACGCAGGGCTGTGCATCGTAGGGCACGTTCCTATCGTGCATGACTTATGAGGCAATGCTTTGTTATAGGTGATGGTTACCACTTAACATCAGATGGGCCATCTGCTTCCATCAGCTACTAAGTTGTAATAAAAAAATGTTCACAAGCTCATAACCGAGTTATGAAAAGAAGGATACATTGACTTTGCATCATTATTAGTGCATTGTTTAGATGATTTAATATTAGTCTGAGGTTTGTATTTTATTTATTTTAGTTTATATTTTTAGTGTTAATAATGAACAGTAACAAAAAAAAAATTTTTTTATAGCTTTGACGACTTTTACATTCTACTATCCACTAGTTTTTACAAGTAAAGTCTACTTCCTGGCTTTAAAAGTGTACAAACTTAGCCATGTGACTTCATATAAAAGCAAAAAAGAAAAAAAAAGAAATAATAGAAACTAGTAGGTTTTACCAAAACCATTTGCCAAAACTACCATTCAGGTACATCGATTTCACGAAATAATTCCTAAATGTTAACCCATTTGTTGACGATTGTATTCGAAAAATTTTCACAGTCTTCTACTTTAAGAGACAAACTGTGTCTTTCCCTCTGAACAGATTAATTAAAATGTACCAAAGAAAACGGCATTAATATTTTAAATATAGTCTTCGGTTGGTTCCGTGGCACATCGTGGATGCCAAATGCTTTTATAAATACTTTATAGTCGTTCAGCCTCAAAGCAAATGTGGATGGCAAATGCTATCCTACTACTATTATAAACGCGAAAGTTTTTAAGTATGGATGGATGGATGGATAGATGGATGTTTGTTACTCTTTCACGCCGGAACGGCTGAATGGATCTGGATGAAACTTGGCAGGGAGATTATAGTCTGGAATAGCACATAGGCTTCTTTTTATCCCGTGGGAATACCGGGATTTAAATCTGCGCGGGTGAAACCGCGGGGCGCAACCATAGTTATAAATACTTTAAGTCGTTCTTATCAGCCCTCAAAGCAAATGTAGTAGCTCTGATTTCTGCACTGTAGGCACTGTTCGTTTTCAGAGGAACTTCCTCCCGCGCACTCTAAGGTTGTGGAATGCACGTCCATAGGCTGCGGTAACCGCTTGCCATCAGGGGGGCCGTATGCTTGTTTGCTACCTTGGTAGTATAAAAAACAAAAACAAAACTGTAGGCATTGACTGTTGGCCTTGTTAATCTCCCTCCACCGATAGCAAACATTTGTATGATAAACATAATTATGCAGATGTTTATTCTGAGTTTGGGTGTTATCATACTTTTTAAAGACAGAAACATAAGGCTTATGCCTCAAACATGGCTCAAACGAAAATCACTGAAAGTACCGTGCCATGCTAGGAACTGAAAACTTTATCAAAGCGCAATTTTAAAAACAATAATGCCTCACGATTTTAATATTCAGAAGCCATTAAATAAATTGTCTGATATTGCAAAAAAGGAATCTGAGCAACTCTTGAAAGTATTTGAATATTCAGAATTGGTTTTTAACTATGCTGTTTTTAATGAGAACTTGACTGGCTGTTATCAGCGTCTTAAGGTAAGCTTCAACGGTGGTATGGTGCGGAGTCATGGCTACCAATATTTTATAATCACATTAAGATAAATTTGAACCTTCTTCGGAAAAAATACAATATTAACAGTCAAACGGGGTAACTTGTGCCTACGAAGTATACTCTACTCTAGTAGAGTTGAAAAGACCACATGCTAAACAAAACAAAAAAGCTAAAAAACACTAACTAATACCTACTAGCAGAGACAACGTCACATCTACGAATATAATACGAATATAATTTAAGAGTAGTAGAGCTCTTTGTGAAGGGCTCGTCCGGGGAAGTACTACCACCACGCCTTTTTCTGCCGCCAAGCAGCAACGCTGTGTTTCGGTTTGAAGAGTGTGGTCGCCGGTGTAATTACAGGCACATGAGGCTTAACATCTGTATGCCTCAAGTTGATGGACGCAGGGCAGTGCATCGTAGGGCACGTTCCTATTGTGCGTGACCTACGGGGCAATGTTTTTTTTATAGGTGATGGTTACCACTTAACATCAGGTGGGCCATCTGCTCGTTCCATCAGCTAGTTGTATAAAAAAAAAATTACATTCATTATTGTCCGCAACATTATTTAGTTTGTTATGGTAATGCTTTGAACGCTCAAATGGAACCCGGACAAAGAGTTCAGCGTTGCAGAAAATGTTATTTGCATATAACGTTTCAGTGGAAAATAATAGTCATCATTATTTTCTACTTTTTCGTTCGATGGAAAGTATAATGGGCGAATATTAAGTATTCCTCGTTTGAATTGTTATTGTTATCAGTTTTTTGTTTGAGTGCCGGCTTTGTTACCAAGTGTATGTATTTTAGCCTTGTGGCCAGCGGTTTCGCTCGTCATAGCAGCGATAATTTATGCAATCTTATTGGTTACTATTTCTCCGTTTCTCCGCTCCGCAGCCTCGCTCCGCGTCAATGGACATGCAGCCTTAGCTCGCACTACTCAGTTCTCAGATAATGATGATACTGATGCAACCATCATCATTTAAATTATACAGTAACAAGATAACCCGAACTGTATCATCATTACAATTCCTAGAAATGGAAGCGCTTGCTACGTTGGCTTCTGTTCAGTGTAAGAAGCTGTTACAATGAAAATGGTATGGTGTTAGTACTTCCCAAGACAAGCTACACAAAGAACACCACTCAAACATATATTTTTAATCAATAAATCGATTTTGATTTTGTGTTTGACCGGTCTCGAAGCACCCTGTATAATTGCGGTTGAAAATAGGGGAAGCGTTTTATCAGCGTTTCGTCACCATCTGATTTGTCATAGGTATTGTATATTTATAAATATATATATGTATATATATTTTATAGTAGGTATGTATTTATTCATAGAATGTACTATGTAAGTGTGTATGCATTTTATTTTTATATTTTCATTTAGCTTTGTAGGTATATGTAGCTGTGTAGTTAGTGTAGGTAAGTTGTTTCATTTTTAGTCATCATGTTATTTTTATGGTGCACCCAAACCAACCATCTTTTATATAGGCTCCTCTCCATCCAAAGGTTGTCTGGAAGAGATCGCTTGCTAGCGATAAGACCGCCCATTGTACATATCTCTGGTTGTTAATCCTTGTCTCACTTGTTTTGTTAGTTTGTAAGGGTATAAAGCATTTTCATTCATTCATTCATTCACAACGCTAAACCACCATCTATCCACCTGCTCATTACTTGTCCATCACGTACAGGGTGCACGGTCCCTCACGTCCTTTCAATTTAACAATAATGTTCCCCTGCAGCTGTTGGGCGTTTTAAATGTCCCACGTTCCTATTTGCCATGAAAGCGCTGTACAGATATTTTATACTTATTAGTTTGATAGTGTTTACCTACCTACCTACTACTTTTATGTTATAATAACCTAAGAAAAAGAATACATTTGTGCACATGTCAGCTGACAGGACAGCTGTACAAAACATTTATAATATGTTTGCAGGTATTCTGTCATTTTGCGAAGCAACATAGCATTTTCATTTTAATTGTTTTTATAGTGTTATTTTGAATTGTCTTGTGTAATTTTGGTGGTATTTTAACCAACATTACTTATGGTCTTAGCACAAAGTGTATGCATTTTAGTAAGTTGTATTATGTGATATCGTGATTTTACTGAAAGATTTTCAAATGTTTTGAAGAAACCGCCACCACGAAAATGAATCTTCAAAACATCGACTTTGGACCGACGTGACAATAAACTTTTATCTCTGAATCACTTGACACTGGCAAGATTATCTCTAGATAGGAGCCATAAAAAAGGGAAAAACCTGTGTACAAATAAATAATTGAATTTTTATTTACAAAGATTGTTTATAACCCCAAAATTTATTATACAATCTTATACATGCGTTATAGTAAAAAATTGAAACCAAAGTTAGATACATACATAGAAAATACTTCATTGCTATCTATTTATCATTATATTGCACACAGCATGTGGATACAACAAAATACAAGCTAACAAACAAGTTACAGGAAGTTTCAAATCCAACTGAACAGCCAAATCAAATCAACAAGAATTACTCTGTAAGTTGAAATACATAAATAATGCTGGACAATTCACACAGCACCATCTAGCCCCAAAGTAAGCTACTCAAAGCTTGTGTCATGGTACTAGATGACTGATATATTTAATACATTATATAATTACATAGATGGATATTTTTTATTATACATAAACACCCAGACCAACGGAACAAATTTCTGCAGATCGTACAAAAATTGTTCCGAGGCGGGAATCGAACCCGCAACCTCTTGCGTCGCAGGCGGACACTCGTCCGCTGCGCCACTGAGGTCGTCAAAAATAAATAACATAAAATTGGAACGAATATGCAAGCCGCATGCGAACTTGTTATTTCACACCAGCTTCCAAGTTCTTTAACCAAATACACGTTAAAGCTATCATTTGAAAACACTATGAAAGAATTCACTTAAAACGTCGCAAAAACATAAGTACTCGTACTTTTGATTTTGCGAAAGTAAACCTCGTTAGCAACACCCGAGCTAACAATATTTATAGCTTAATGGAGCTTGTGAAACGCTTTTTAGCTCAGTTGGCGACGAAAATACCAGCCTTCGGGGCTTTTTCTTTCAACTAAATTGCATGTAAATGTATTCAGTATGAACGCGCTCAAAGGAAAACTTTATCTGCTTTTTCGTATGAGCTCCTGCTACAAACTGCTACGAGTTGCTACGAGTCGCTACGAGAGGTTCGGCGTTTTTGCTTTTTTTAAACTAACGTGGGTCAAAAAAGTCCGTACATGTTGGATAAGGATTTACCTACCTAATATTGTCATCTTTATTTGAAAAAAAAAAAAACTGAAACAGCTTCACGACTTTGATCCCCAGTCACGGTAGATATCCCCTCAGATCTCTCAAGTACCAAGTACTAACCTCAAGATTCTTTGAGGATGTCTAAGGGGGGTAGTCAGAGGTACGTCCAAACATTACATTTGGCACATACCCACATTTTGCAGTAGTTAGTATTCCATACGTGACAGGTTGCCAGCCCATTGCCGCTGTTAGAATACTAACTGGTTTCCTCACGATGTTTTCCTTCACCGTTTAAGAGCACTGGCATTGCGCACATAAATTTTTCGATAGAAAAATCCATTGGTGCACGACCGGATTCGAACCTGCGACCTTACGATCGGAAGGCGGGGTCACTTCCACTAGACCACCGGTGCACTTTACTTGACATTACTAAAATAGCAGGACGGAGAGGGTGAAGTCGGGCTGTCGATGATGATGGTAATAATGGTGATGATGAGGATGAATATTAAGATAAACGAACAATATTAATACGAGTAGCAATAATATAGTGGTTGTGTCAACGTATTCTTCGTATACCTAATAATTTGGCATAATTTTTATAACTATGCGTCTATAACTTTTTTAAATTTAATTATTATAAAAAAATCTAAAGATATATATCGTGTTATGATATATATATTTATTCATAGATTATAATTTGCATTTGAGTGCAAACACACTAAAATAATCCACACTACACTTTAATTTCTCTTCGGCATTCGATCGAAGGAGCCAAGTATTCACAGTTCTATTTTAGACGGGCCACGTGTTGGGAATCGCATTTTCTAATTGGTTATACTCTGTTTATACGTTAAAATTGCGTAAAAACTTTGTTTATCAGAAAAAGCTTTTAACAAAAAACCGATTTCAAATGCACTGGAAAATATACACATACTACTGTAACTCAAAAACTGTACCCGTAAAATCTGACTCAAATTTAAATGAAACCACAAAACCCCTTTAAAAAATAACAATAACCATCATCATTTATTTCAGGCAACATAGTATATAGATCATAAAAATACAACGCCCATAGCATAGATACCTTACAAAGTAAAATATACATAATATACATTAATATTATCTTATTTATCTAGGTAGAAAACTAGGTAAAAGTCACGCACGATAGTAACGTCCCTAAGAATCATTGCCCTGCTATCCTCAACTATGTTTTTATATCTTCGTCTGTTTGAAACAAAGAAAGAGTATTATTTGACCAGCAACTTATAACAAAAACACACACAGCGAGTAGATACCAACCTAACAAAACAAAGCTGAACAAAGCCTTGAAATGCTTCTAATGACGCAACAAAAACCAAGTAATTGGCTATCTTGTTCTTGTGAGCAAGCTAAGTCATGTTAGTACGTTAAAATCACCAACAGAAGACACAATTGTGAATATTCTACAAACACGCCTTTTTCTGCCACCAAGCAGCAACGCTGTGTTTCGGTTTGAAGAGTGTGGTCGCCGGTGTAATTACAGGCACATGAGGCTTAACATCTGTATGCCTCAAGTTGATGGACGCAGGACAGTGCATCGTAGGGCACGTTTCTATTGTGCGTGACCTACGGGGCAATGTTTTGTTTATAGGCCATGGTTACCACTTAACATCAGGTGGGCCATCTGCTTGTTCCATCAGCTAGTTGTATAAAAAAAAAAAAACACGACAGATTCTGATGAATAAAAATAAGCATTTTTCCATTTTGACAGCCTTCATAGCTCAGTTGGTGGTAGCTCTGCCTTAAGGCTCCGGTGACAGCGGCTCGCAATTTCGAGGTGCGATTGGCTATTATTTCATTTTATTTCATTTCGGGGAGGTTGTTTGAAAGAATAACTCTAAAGTGACACGCATAAATACTGTTCGAACACAAATAATACAATAATATAAGGGAAACATGCCCGAATCAGAAATCATTTTGGTATTAGTATGTTTGGTCTTACGTTTACCTAATACCAAAATGATTTCTGACTCAAGCACATTTCCCTTATATTATTGTATTATTTGTGTTCGAACAGTATTTATGCGTGTCACTTTAGAGTTATTCTTTCAAACAACCTCCCCGAAATGAAATAAAATGAAATAATAGCCAATCGCACCTCGAAATTGCGAGCCGCTGTCACCCGGACCCTTAACTAACAGAAATGTTGGTTCTCTGTCAGGGTGTTATTATAATATTAAAATTATGCATTTACAAAAAAAAGTGAATAAGTATATAGTTAAACAACAAAATCACAAGCTTTGGCTTAGTTTGGAGCTAATAGTGCTACATGGAAAGTCAACCAATATTTATTTATTTTATCTCCCCAAATTTGTTAGTACCAGTACTATTATTTTTTACTATATACATTTTATAGCTGTCTATATTTAAATATGTTTGTTTCATTTTTAGCCACTAAATCGATATTGATATATCTACTATAGGCTAGGCTACTTCTAGGCTTTGGTCACATGAACTGGCTGTAGATTCACCTCGTTTATAAGACGTCTCAACGTGATCCTTGTACTGAATAATGACCATTTTGATTTTGAAATAAAAAATAAAATTCTTGACAAAGTGTTACAAAATCAAGAAAACGGTAGAGTATGTTCTTGTTCCTCATTTTGAGCTAATTTTTTCTAAGTGCCTCTATACTCAAGTAATCTGTGCTAAGTGTACTGAGAGGTTTGGCTTCTGGACTAAATCCTGTTGATACTACCTACAACTTTCATCAAACCCAGTCAATATGCAAAAGTTATAAAGAGTAGCGTAATTACGCTAGTGTCTGGCTATCGAGATGGCTTTCAGTTTGACATTTGATTCCCATAATGCATTAGCATTTAAGCTGAGACGTGACTTTTTTGCCCCGCACAACGGTAGGTAGGTTCTTTATTAGTGTAGGTTATAATTTTATTATCTGTTAGTTTTAAGTAAGTACCTACTTGTGTTTGTGGGACGAAATAAATATGTTTTCTTTCTTTCTTCTTTCATAATGCAAATGTAAAGGATGGATGGAATCAAATGTCAAACTGAAAGCCAACTCGATAGCCAGACATTAGCGTAATCGGGCCGCCCCGTTCCGAAGAACTATGACATTGATTTTAGTAACACAGAATTCAAAGGTTCATTAACATTTATATTAAACAAGAATTCATGACAACATACGAGGAGTTCTAGTTACGTTGGTCACAAATTTTATTCTGTAATATTTTGTTTTCAAAACACAAATAAATTCACTTTTGTTCACCAGCTAGTGTAACAATTTACATCCATATGTTTAAATATCCAAGCAAAATAACCCTTTTATGGTAAAACTTGGTAAATTAGGAATTTATGACGTCACTCGGGCGACCAATTAACTCGTAAACTGTGGCTATGAAGGGGCGAACACACTCTTGCCGTTATCTTGTGATTACTTCACAAACTTCGATTTAGAAAGCAATATACGATGTGGTAATATTCTTAAGGGCAGTTTCGAAAAATTTATGTGCGCAATGCCAACGCTCTTAAACAGTAAAGGAAAACATCGTGAGGAAACCAGTTAGTATTCTAACAGCGGCGATGGGCTTGCAACCTGTCACGTATGGAATACTATTTACTGCAAAATGTGGATATGTGCTAAATGTAATGTTTGGACGTACCTCTGACTACCCCCCTTAGACATCCTCAAAGAATATTGTGTTAGTACTTGGTACTGAAAGATCTGAAGGGATATCTACCGTGATCCCTAGGCACGGCACGGTGGTGGTCATAGTACGAGATATGGTGGTCATAGGAGATACTTTGCCCTGACCGTTTGACACCGGCTGCCTTGTCTTAGCTGTGATCGCGGTGCAAATGGTCACAGTGAATAATGGATGGATGGATGGATGGATGTTTGTTACTCTTTCACGCTGGAACGGCTGAACAGATCTGGATGAAATTTGGCAGAGAGATGTATTATAGTCTGGAATAACACATAGGCTACTTTTTATCCCGTGGGAATACTGGGATTTAAATTTGCGCGGGTGAAACCGAGGGGCGCAACTAGTGATATATAAAAATTTGATTCCCTAAAAGATTTTATAATTGCTTGGGTGCGCAATATAACAAAACTCTTTCCACCCAAAACTACACCGCGTAAACAACTTGGCAATATTTCAGGAAAGTTTCAGAAACTTTCTTTAATATAAGTCCACCCTACCTAAGGATCTGCTTTTGGCACAAACTGAAAATGGTGAGCTAACGGAAGCGACTTCAAGACAATCGCTTCGCCATTGTGACGCGATTTGGCACGACACGGGCTGGCGATCGGCCAATTACATGCACTTTATGTTTGATTGGAGGGCTGTTGCCGAAAACTGCTTATTTCGATCGTTTACGGAAAGCTTAAGTTAATAAATAAATAATGCTGGACAATCCACACAAAGTCAAATTCAAAGTCAAAATTTGTTTATTCAATAAAATCACATGGACCATCTTGAAACGTCTTAAAACTAAGTGACTCTAGTGCCAGTTCCACGCGACCAACACCGAGAAGAACACAGCACCATCTAGCGCCAAAGTAAGCTACTCAAAGCTTGTGTTATGGGTACTAGATAACTGATAATGTTTAATACATTATATATAATAATAAATAAATAAAGCATGCAAAATCAGCATTTTACCATCGGTGTAATACATAATGCAAAATACACCATAGTTTGTTACTGCTTGATAAACAACTTTGTTTACCGACCGTGTTCATGTGATAAGGCACTTAATTGCAGCATTTGTGCATTTACAAGCTCCTACAAAGTACTTCAATTATTCATTCACCACTTAGTCTGGAAAAACGTTGGACGAGAAAAGCTTGAATTAAAACTAAAGCTTCAAGTTGAATGAATGTTTTTATTTATGTTCACACCGAAGTGACATAATGAATGCCAGGAAATTAAAATGCCTGTAGTACTATTCCGTAGACAAAGAGTTCACGCAGTGTATCCCCGTACACTTCAGTCAAGAGCTTCGCTTTTTGTTGGCATTTCCGTTCGCCAAATTACGGGGCGTGATGGGTGATATATTACGGAATAATAATCATTTGTTCACAGGAATGTAGGTACAACAGTTGGTAATTTTTATAAAGTGCTTTAGGCCCGTTACATTCTGCCAAAAAAAAACAACAGAAATCAATGTAGATGCATTATTATATAAAAAATATACCAAATTGAAAACTCACGTTGGATTCTGCGATCATTTGGGTGAATGTTTAAAACGGAATAACAGCTCTGAGCAGTTGTAATTAAATACTTTGCAATTATTTCTCTTTTGCTTGTAGAGATTGAGAAATGTAACATCACATTCCACTAACGATGAAGAAAAATTACTAAGGATTATAAGATGTCCTAAAAGTTTTTATCTGAGTGAGATAATAACTTTTTTATAGAGTAACAATTTTTGGAACATTATTAAACCTTTTAAATTATTAACGATCATTGCTGTACGTCCGTAGACCGTTTATAAATAAATAATAAATAAATAAGTTTGTGCCCTTATGTAACTTTTCATTGTGAGTCAATTCTGAAAAGGTCTAAAACCTGCAATAGCTTATGCAATTTATTTTAGCTTTCCCGCTTATGCTATATATTTGGATGTTTCGATATTTGTGGTTCAATCATGACTCAAACAGAAACAAACAGGGGTAGCATTTAACTTTTGATAGACAGCTCTTTATTCTTCACCACACAGAAACGTAGTACAGGGTAAAAGCATACATTTTAGGTAAAAACAATACGCGATCGCTCGAGCGATCTCTTTCGTTACCTGGACTTTTTACCCTGAAAAATTACCTGGATTAGCATAGGCTACTTTTTATCCCAAAAAATACCAGTATCCAATACGTGAGTGAAATCGCTGGCTGTAGCACATAAACTATGTTTAGTCACGTGCAACTTTGTCTAGCCCACAGCTCGTGTTGAGCCATAGTTTCTGGCATACGGGCTGCATAATAGTGGTTAAACGATTTATTTTAGTTCCTTGGTGCTGGGTACATCGCACACTAATCACTAACCTCACGCTAGGATGTTTCTAAAAAAAGAAATAAATAAAGAAGTAAGAAAATTTATTTGCAACGGACGGTAACAAGTGTGAAGGGCTCGTCCGGGGAAGTACTACCACCACGCCTTTTTCTGCCGCCAAGCAGCAACGCTGTGTTTCGGTTTGAAGAGTGTGGTCGCCGGTGTTACAGGCACATGAGGCTTAACATCTGTATGCCTCAAGTTGATGGACGCAGGGCAGTGCATCGTAGGGCACGTTCCTATTGTGCGTGACCTACGGGGCAATGTTTTGTTTATAGGTGATGGTTACCACTTAACATCAGGTGGGCCATCTGCTTGTTCCATCAGCTAGTTGTATAAAAAAAAAACAATATATCTATTGTTTTTTTTTTTAATATATTATTTTATTATATTTTTTTTTTATTATTTTATACGTCCTGTGTATCCACAGGACGTATAGTATTCTCTTATCTGTGACAGGACACACATACAATGTTAGCAAGTCTTACAACAATAAAATACCTACGATTAACTCTTTCAAGCAAAAAACAGACATCAATTACACTGGTAAATACACTTCTGAGTCGAGCACGGGCGGCGGCGCCGTCGCCGCGTCTGAGTTGTCTTTCGAAGAGCACATGCAGCAAATGAAGACCATGTAAACTATCTGTGGTGTCCGGGCGAAGTCGAGGATAAGGCTGGCAGCACTGTGGCAACACTGTGCTAGACAGCGGACACGGAGCCGGCAGCCTACACTCAATATTTATGATATTTTGTGTATTATTGGATCTAAAGAATCCCACACTATCCCAGTTGTAGCGGCAAGGGGGGGGGGGTACTATTCACATTAATCGGCTGTCAAGTCACTTGCTATCTCTATCTAGTTTGAAGTAAAAGCTGAATAAGCAAGTGACTCGACAGCCGATTAGTGTTGATCGCGCTTTCAGAAACCGAGGGTCATACTACTTTATAACTCAAAAAGTACTAGTCAGATCTAACTCAAACATAAATGGGACCACATGACAAATACCAGCTTTATAAAAGGTTCATCAATATCCATCCACTCACTAAAAAGTTATGACAAAAACATAAAAAACAGTCAAATTGAGAACCTCCTTTTTAAGGTCGATTAAAAATAGAAGATTTTCGCAAAAGTCAGTCAAAACGTCAACCCTCACACGGAGCGGCAATAGAATTGGCACACCACCCCCGCCTACCCTGCGGTTTCCTTGGCCCAGACGTGTCGCCTGCCTGATGCATTTATAATCAGCCCTAGCATATTTTTGCGAGGAAATAGTTACAACGTGGGATGAGATGGGATAATACTACTCGAATATCTGTCTAGGTAGTATACAGGTTGCTACGCCCAAAAATTGAGTAATCTGATGTAACAAATTGGTTTTGACTCACGCGTTTTCTGCCGCCAAGCAGCGTTGCTGTTTCGGTTTGAATAGTGTGGTTGCCGGTGTAATTACAGGCATATGAGGCTTAACATCTGTACGCGTCGAGTTGATGGATGCCGGGCAGTGCATCGTAGGGCACGTTCCTAGAGAGCATGACTTACGAGGCAATGCTTTGATAAGGATCAGTTAGGTACCGTTTTGTTTATTAATCCAAATTATAGAGACTGTTTGTGAAATAAAAATAACGACTGTAAAAAACTGTACAAACTAAGCCTTATGTAAGCTACAGTGGGCTATAAGGATTTTAGGTATTGCATAACTTCAAATCGGGTCTGTAACAAGTGTACTTGGTTATTTAGAGCACATAGCTACCACTAGATGGCGCAACATACTAGGAAACCCTAGCTTAATACCCTTCTTGCTACGAACGTAGCATTTCATTTTTGTTACTTTTCGTAGAACCTTAGCGCAGTGTTTTGTTTATAGAATATCAACTAGATGGCGCTGTTACTGTTCAACGAAAGTTCAAGGGTTTTCAATGAGATGGCGCTTTAAAGGAGAACAAACGTGAGCTTTACAAGGCACAATGCGTGCTTGCTGTTTGATTCGCAATACTTCCAGAAGAGTGTGCTTTATGAAATTGTATTCTGATAAAAATTTTATTATTAGTGAAATTTAAGGTGTGTGTGTCTCCAGCTTCCTCATATTGAAAATGTAATTTCTATAAATGCCAATATTTAAAGCATAATTAGTGCACTCATAGATTTGAATCATAATTTAGCTGCCAAATAAACAACGATGCTATAAGCTTATAATAGTGTGTAAGCTGGAGTAACATGTCTCCAGCTGCCTCAGTCAGTGTGGGCAAACGGCTAATGATAGAGATATATAGTAAACGCAAGGATTTAGTACCAAACGAATTAGCGAGGTACCAAAAATTTCAGGTCTGTAGCTCGGAAACTCTTCGAGTTATAAGACTTGATCAACGTGTAAGCTGGAGTAACGATACGTGAAAAAGCATATGCTCGTTCTCTGGAATGGCTGGAGCTAGCAGGTTGCTTTAAGTCTCCAGATTTAGTACCAAACGAATTAGCGAGGTACCAAATATTTGAAGTGTTTCTGTTCAAAACTCTATGAGTTACAAGCTTTTCCAGCTTTTTTTGTTTGTCCAACTTGCACATGTTGGATCTCAGCAACCACAATAGGTACAGACTCGGTTGATGTCTCTGAACCGAGCTATGAATTAGTGCACTCGGTACCAAAAATTTGGAATCTCTAGGACAAGCAGTTCTGTTGTAATCAGCAAAATAACATCCAAGGAATTTGAATACAGACAGATATATTCAAATTCCTTGATTGCATCAGTAGGTACGAGTGTGACGCATTCGCTGTAGTGACAGAGATAGAGCTACTATCAACTGAAGGCTGGTCGAAATGGAACTATCTGGTATTCTGTAACTCATCATAATATTAGTTATTTTGCTGATTACAACAGAACTGCTTGTCCTAGAGATTCCAAATTTTTGGTACCGAGTGCACTAATTCATAGCTCGGTTCAGAGACATCAACCGAGTCTGTACCTATTGTGGTTGCTGAGATCCAACATGTGCAAGTTGGACAAACAAAAAAAGCTGGAAAAGCTTGTAACTCATAGAGTTTTGAACAGAAACACTTCAAATATTTGGTACCTCGCTAATTCGTTTGGTACTAAATCTGGAGACTTAAAGCAACCTGCTAGCTCCAGCCATTCCAGAGAACGAGCATATGCTTTTTCACGTATCGTTACTCCAGCTTACACGTTGATCAAGTCTTATAACTCGAAGAGTTTCCGAGCTACAGACCTGAAATTTTTGGTACCTCGCTAATTCGTTTGGTACTAAATCCTTGCGTTTACTATATATCTCTATCATTAGCCGTTTCCCCACACTGACTGAGGCAGCTGGAGACATGTTACTCCAGCTTACACACTATTATAAGCTTATAGCATCGTTGTTTATTTGGCAGCTAAATTATGATTCAAATCTATGAGTGCACTAATTATGCTTTAAATATTGGCATTTATAGAAATTACATTTTCAATATGAGGAAGCTGGAGACACACACACAATTTAAGGCTGCCTGTCCATTGACGCGAAGCGTGATAGCGGAGCGGAGAAACGGAGATTTTCTGTCATTCTTGTGGTTTATTCTCTCTTTCTCTTCTTCATCTGTTTGGGTATCTGTTTGCCGAATACCCATAATTTTTAAATTTTCGCGACTCGTCTTCTGAATAAACGCTATACCGTTGACCATTATAATCATTTTTCAGTCAATGAGACAACAATACCCCATATAAGTACCACATGCTTGCAAAATTCATAAAAAAAAACTTACACACTTCTTAGCAAATTATCTCTTACGTTTTCTATACTTACATGTTGGTGAGATCATGAAGTATTTCGGTACAGACACAAACCCAAACACTGACGATAGGGGAACCGTCTGTCGTAAACTTATGTATGTCCGATAAATTGGTTTAGCCATTAAAAACGAGTGTTTGATCTCACATTTTATAGGAAAAACTCGATTGCCTGAATAATTAGGTAAGCATTGAAGAAATAACTATATTTTATTAGATAAATATATTAGTTAACATTTCTCATAGCTATCTAGTCCCAAACTAAGAAAAAGTAGCAGCTATGGGAACCAGCCTAGGACCAGCCTGAATAAAATACTTATAATATTTTTTATGAAAAGGTGAAAAGGCTCATATAAAATACTTATAATATATTTTACTTACAACTTACATACATTATTATTTATTATTTATAAAACCCGGACCGGGAAAAAGCATCTATGTCCATAACACCAATGTTTGTTCTCGGTGGGAATCGAACACACGGCCAATAGCGCAGAAGGCAGAGATACTACCAACAGAGGGCTATCAAACATGTTAAAGTGCACTTGTTACGTAGTACTGCTACGAATGACGGCGTAGCCACCACGTAGCACTGCTAAGAATGACGTCATAGCGTCGTGCAAAATTTCTAAGACAATAATTGTCTATTCTGAAATCATAATACATCCTATAAGTTCATAATATGAACATAAAATTACTTTGCCCAGCATTGGGAAGAATCAAGAAAAAAACAGCATTATACAAAAACATTCTGAATCGCAGTGTCGTAGTCAATCAAACTATGTACAGCCTTCATAGCTCAGTTGGTAGTAGCTGTGCCTTCTGCGCTGTAGATCGTGGGTTCGATTCTCAACCACCGAGGAAACGAGAACAAACATTTCTGTGATGAACATAGATGTTGTACATTGAAAATAGGTGTATATAATAATAATGGCGGTATAATGGCATCTATGTAGTATGGGTAGTTTCACTTGTTCCATTTCAGAATAGTCGTACCGCCAGTTATTAACAAATAGAGCGGTACGAACGACCGGATGACACCATCAAAGGGTTATCATGAGGTTACAGTTAACTAGCTGCCGCACACAGCTTCGCTTGCGTGTTAGTTATTGCCAACGATGTTTTTTTAAAAAAACTTTAAGGGCTCTCGCCCATGGCGACATTTTGTAGAGATGCTGTCGCGCTTACGAAACGTCGTGCTAACGCGCGTTAGTCCTTGCGACGCGCTACTAACGCGCTACAGCATCGCGATTGTATCGATGCAAACGCACGGCCGTGTCATTGGCAGCGAAATAATTGTTTCTGTGTTTTTTTTACAATATATACAATATATGATTTATATTGAAATATAACAAACTACGTTTTTTTTATCGTACATTTCTATCTACTCTACCACCTTATCCATGCAAACGCGCGGCCTTGTCATTGGCACTGAAATAGGTTTTTCTGTGTTTTTGTATGTACCAAAAGGTTTTCTATATGATTTATATTGAAATATGAAACTAAAGCATACTACGTATTGTTTTATCGTACATTCCTATCTACTATCTATTTTACCTACATATTTTTTACCGTCGCCCATACGAAAAAATGATAGTGGACATTTTTGGGTTTACTATCTACTCATTAAATCTATCGTAAAAGGAACGAATAATTTGAGTAATCAAATTATTTATTAAGTCCTGTGGGTGGGGCTGTCCGTTAAGCCTATAAGCTTTAAACGAGCAATACTTGTATATGAAACTGAAAACTGAAACAGCTTCACGACTTTGATCCCCAGGTACGGTAGATATCCCTTCAGATCTCCCAGTACCAAGTAGGTACTAAAACAAGATTCTTTGAGGATGTCTAACGGGGGTAGTCAGAGGTACGTCCAAACATTACATTTGGCACATACCCACATTTTGCAGTAGTTAGTATTCCATACGTGACAGGTTGCAAGCCCATCGCCGCTGTTAGAATACTAACTGGTTTCCTCACGATGTTTTCCTTCACCGTTTAAGAGCACTGGCATTGCGCACATAAATACTTGTATATAATATAAAATATTTATAATTTGAATAACGGAAACGGCTCCAGCTATTTTCATGAATCTTGGTATGTAAGACAGCCTTTGATGTGCCTCTCAACGAATGCGCCAGGGGAGCAGAGTTGCGAGAGGAGTGGCGAAGAACCGTCAAGCGAGCCACTGCCAAGATATGACGACCACGACCACTCTGTCAAGAGTGCAATGACCAAGAAGGTATGCAGAGTCCCCGACAGGGTCGCGGTCGAATCTGACTGTGACCCTCTGTGAAGTGCTGATGCGTTCTTGAACGAATCGTCTGATGAAGATCGGTTTGACGATACATTGGCATTAAGGCGTTGACAACACCTAAAATACCTCTCGCTCGCACGATTCGAAATTTTGAAAAATCGCAAACAACCATTTTGTGTGCAATCACATCGCACACAGTTTGGTAAAAATTTCATTTTGATCGATGCAAGTTTTCCCACTCAAAAGTTTGCTTAAGTACAAAAACTAGAAAAGTAAACTTTTGAGCAGGAAAACATGTTTCGATCAAAATGAATTTTTTACTGAACTGTGCGCAATGCACACAAAACGGTTGATTTCGATTTTTCAAAAACGGGTTCAGTGATTTTATATCTTTCAATTTATCAAGTCAAAACGTGCGAGCGAGAGTCACATTAGCTCTTGTCTTCACCATAAGATGAATTTCTGGAATATTAATGGGTTTTTATACGGTATGCCATCAGTCTGGTGGTCAGTCCGACAGACCCTGGCTCTCGTCCAGCATTTTTCCATCTTTTAAAAAGAAAAGGTGCCCGTCCCACGCGGCCAAGCCTAGCCTTACCACATACCTCCTAATCTTCGATTTAAGTTGATACATTGTACCAGAATTACGCAAATTTATTAAACTACAAACTACGCTTCTGTTTTATTGACTTCTGGAAGTAAAACAACAGAATTCCCATTCGCTAATTAGTACTGCAAATGTCACACAAAACGTTTCAAAGCGCGTGTTTATTTGCAAAATCAAGAGGCTGATAATCGTCGATTAAATTTTAGATCACACATTTCAAAATAAAATAAAAAATGTCTGCATGTAGTTTATGAAAAAACGTAAACAAAAATGTTTCGGATTATTGTTTTATTTACATTAGAAATGGTTAGCAAATATAATATTAATATCCAACAAGTTCGATGTTTACGTAGTTACTGGGTGTTATATAATATTATAAGTAGTATGTATTTACAAAAAAAAAGTGTTATAAGTCAGCTATCTGGTTCTCCCATATTAAAAGCATAAGCTTAGTTTGGGGCTAGGTAGTGCTGTGTGGAAAGTCCACCAATATACATTTTGACTTAAAAACAAACAATTGAAGTAATACAAGGGGTGGCCTTATCGCTAACAGTGATCTCTTCCAGGCAAACTTGGGATGGACAGGACTGACCATAAAAGCGAGAGGGGGAGGGGGAGTCTAATGTGATTTCAAAGGATTGTAATTAATAAAAACTGTTTTGATTAGTAGTATTCTGTTTGATTTACTGCAAAAACACTTGCCAGAAAAATTTTTGACGGTTATCTTCGTCTTAACTTATGTATCGCAGGATAGCACAGATAAGAAAAGTACTTATTGGATTCAAATAAGAACGTGCACGGATTTTACTACTCAAAAAGATTATGCGCGAAATATCCGTGCTCTAAATATTGCAAAGAAAAAGGTTGGAATATCCTCGGCTTAGATCCGCGGGTGTTTTTGTTCTTCTGAATATGACCAATTAATTTAAGGATATTATGTTGTATATTATAGAGATCAAACCCACTGCCTAAAGTTTATAGGGCAAAGCTATATACTAAACTATTTGAGTTGTCAAAATACTTCTTCATTTTGTGTCACTAGTCTTTCTAGAACACTGGTGGTCTAGTGGTAGCCGCCCTGCCTTCCGATCTTAAGGACGTGGGTTCATAACCGGCCGTGCACCAATGAATTTTCTGTTCAACAATTTATGTGCACAACGCCAGAACTATCAAACGGTGAAGGAAAACATCGTGAGGAAACGCGGGATGTTGCAGAACGTAATAAGTTCTATTCCATGTGTCAAGTACTCGAAAAGAGCCTCATGAGCCGCACTTAAAATCCTTTCACCACACTGTTTCCAAAGAAACCAGTGATGCGACAAGAAGAAGAAGACTAGTTTTTTCGAAACTTTGTAATCAAAGGATAGTATTTGTTAGCACCATGTTTGCACTATTAAAAGGGTCCTTTCAATAAACTTCCGTTTCCGGTCGCACATATTAACAGTATTGAAGATATAAAATGAATGAAAGAGTTATCAGACAACAAGTTTTAGAAATAGTTGGAAATATCATAAAGTTCACAAAAAATATCATTTTGATTCAAACTAGTTGTCTACCTACAAAGGCTACGTACGCCTAACTTATTTTCAATCTTCAAAACGTTAAAACGTGCGAGCGAGAAGTACATCAGCGGTAGTCTGCGCCTTAAGAGTTCTACACTAATTAGAATCAACCAAATAAGCATAAAAACACAGAGGTATTCATAGTTTAAAAATAATACTTGTTTTAATTAAAAATCCTGAATAAAAAGGTACAAAAAATATTCAATCTCTATCTTGTGCAGCACAAGAAAATGTAGCAAAATAGTACATTGTTCACCGAGAGGAGAAAGTGACCGATTACCGTCGAGGGTGTCGTTTGAAGCCCGAGCCGTAGGCGAGGGTTTTAAAACACCCGAGATCGGGAATCGCACTTTCTCTCGAGTGATACATAGTGCTTTATACTACACCTACGAGGAAAATAAAAAACTAAAACTGAATCCTCAAACAACACACAAATTAAAAATAGCGCCAATGGCGTTTGCAATTTTCACATGTTCTTTTTTCAAATTGTTTATCCTGCCGCCGCAGGGTCCTGCCAGCCCGACACCATCCAACACACAGCTAGTGGCCAGTGTCATTTTGCGAACTTGGAGATAAAAACTCACTGTAAAAACTTTTTGGCTTTTGATATTTAGGTTACCGACGCATAGTCTTACCCAAAATTAAAAAAGAAAAACCACGTAAGAAATGGATTTTCATACACTTTTCTCTCCCGCTCAGATGCGTTTTCTCCCCGCATATTTGTTCGATATGCAATGACGTACTTTCTAACGTAAATTTGATAAAGTATCAAGGTACTTTCCAAGCAGGTGTAGCATAAAAGGATTTTACATCAATGAAAAGTCCTTTTCAATGCATATGAAATCTAATCAACGCACTAATCACGCATCAAATGAAAAATGAACGGAGTAAGAAAAATAATTTTTCAAATGTGGTAATTATTTTATGGAAATCCTATTAGATTTCAATAAACTAGATATTATGTTACTAATAATACAGCGTTTACATAAATAGTGTCGTTTGACTGTATATTATATTAATTTATAAAAGTTACAAATGGTTCCGAAACATACACGTTCTTAAAGTTTTTGACCCAGAAGTTAGCAAGATGGCAATCAGACACTCTTTCTGAAAGGTCATAGCATTTTCCGGCATAGTCTTTGAGACTTTCACTTTGTGTATGGATGAGCTGCAGTAATTACTGGCGTGAATCTTTTCACTTGTATTTTAAGCCTTATGCACGCCCTGTACGTACACACTATAAAGCCCTTAGGCTTCAACCACACCTGGGCCCGTACCACCATCTCTTGAAGCATTATTATTTCAATATTACTTTTCTGTCAATGTCTTTTTATCAACTGCATAGAGATCTAAAAGTAAAGTAATATTGGAATAAGAATGCTTCAAGAGATCGCGGTTGGCCCTCTGCGCGTCAATGAAACGGGCGCGATGCGGGAGCGACAAATTTGAAACGTCAAACGTCAAAATTTGACCGCGTTGTGGTCGCGTAGATGTACACAGTGCAATAGATAAGGTATGGGTCACGGAATAGAGAAAATTTGTTATATTTCTGTGGTATGGGTAGCAGACGCTTCCGTTTCTCAGTCGCTTTGGTGTGGTCGATCCTTTATTCATACTCCCTGCCATTATATAGCATATATATATTCATTGAGTATACTTATCACTATCATTTACATGCCAACGAATAGAGACAGCAACAGACTTGTCAAGCTCATCACACCATTTTGTTCTTGCACTTAGTATTATATGATATTTGTTTTATTTTTAATGTATACTTCCAGTATTTTATAACAATAACGAGCGTACAACACGCAACTACCACGTACGTTCGCATTGCAAATTGTAATAAACTCGCAACAATCATCCCTAAGATAAATTAATGTTGAGCTTATGTACAAAAATCTTACTGCCTCATTATGAGTGGCATTTTATTTTCCAAGAATAAAAGTTAAGACTGTAGTAATGCGGAAACCGTTATAATAACTAATTTGTTTGTGAAATAAATATAAATTGAGGTCCAAAACCTGCAATAAATTTCGACGTCCTCCATCTTGTACATCCTGACGTTATTGTTATTTAGGTTTTCAGTTCAAGAAATAAACATAGTAAAGTCATCCTTATAAATAAATAAATAATGCTGGACAATCCACACAGCATCATCTAGCCCCAAAGTAAGCTACTCAAAGCTTGTTATGGGTACTAGATGACTG
Organism: Plemyria rubiginata; assembly: GCA_963576535.1. NCBI lineage: Eukaryota > Metazoa > Arthropoda > Insecta > Lepidoptera > Geometridae > Plemyria > Plemyria rubiginata. The sequence continues at coordinate 2,252,607 of OY754914.1, read as the reverse complement.
ATATATTTAATACATTATATACTTACATAGATAGATATTTTTTATTATACATACAAACACCCAGATCAACGGAACAAATTTCTGCAGATCGTACACAAATTTGTTCCGAGATCTTGTGAGACATTTAACAAATATCGTTGTGATTTCTAAGCGTTGGAACATTTGGAAATTACTACTAGTAGTACTTGATCATGGTGTTTTTTTAGGAAGTAATATTTCCAAAAATGTTGCACTTTTGTACTTACTGAAAAAACTTTTTTGAAAAACAAAGATTTTAAAATGTCCCAAAAGTTATTCTCCGAGCGGGACTTGAACCCGCGACCTTCCCTTGATACTGGGCTGCGCTAACCAACTGCGCCACCGGAGTACTAATCACACTTGACTTTTTTTTAAAAAACATTTTTTTTTTAAATTGACGATACCCTTTTTCTTTAAAGTTGTCAATACACTTTTTTAGCAATGAGCAGTAGAAATCTATGGACTCTGCTTACCTCTGCCTCTGCTAATAATTGTTCCTATAATGGTAATTTTATTTCGAGTGTGTGTATTGTGTAGTATTGAGTATGTCATCTGAAACATAAGCACGTAGTCGCACCAAATCCCTTATGACAAAAGCCAATAAATCCACCTGTCGTTTTAGCCCACAACCAAACTTATGACGCTGGGTTAAAGTTATCCACCAGTATTTTGTTTCCCACGCTGATATCATTAGATTTTAAAAATAATCTTATCGAATAGATACGAAACTGCTCAATTTGCGGAAGTTCATGAACATTTAAAACAAAGCAAATAAAACTTATTCCATTTACAATCTTAAGAGCCCTTGAAATACGTACTACCTACCACAATGACTATTTTTGCCGCCAAGCAGCGCTGCTGCGTTTCAGTTAGAAGGATGCTAGCGATATAACAGGCACATAACATCTGTATCTTTACTGTAGAACTCAAGTACGTAGGATCGGGTCATCTGCTCTTCCTTTCCGCAAGTAAAAAGAACTCGTACACAATCGCACTGAAGCCACTACCAATAGCAAAATAGTAAAACGTTTGGACTAGCCTTCAATCTTTTTTGTTTCTCGAGTTTCATGTTTGGATAGACAATGTTTGGACATACCTACCTCTGATCTCCTTTAGACATTCTCACAAAATCTGTTCGTACTTGGTACCGAGAGATCTGATCGGATATCTACCGTGCCTAGGGATATAAGTGGGAAGCTGTTTCTGTCTTTTGAACCGACTTTAAAAAAGTAGGTCTGCTTCGTAACTTTTACGGGGTGGACCGATTTCGATGATTTTTTTTAGTAAAAAGCTGGTGCTTGTCGTGTCTCATTTAAGTTTGAATTTGATTTAGATCTGACGAGTAGTTTTTTAGTTATAGCAGAATGGGTGTATTTTCCAGTACATTTGAAATCGGTTTTTCTTGAAAGAATGAATGAATGAAAATGCTTTAATGTACACCTTACAAACTAACAAAAAAAATGAAACAAGGTATAAAAAAAGAGATATGTACAATGGGCGGTCTTATCGCTAACAAGCTATCTCTAGCCAGACAACCTTTGGATGGAGAGGAGCCGATATAAGAGTTATTTCTTAAGGATTTTTATAATGTCCCAAAAGTTATTCTTAGAGGAGAGGAGGAGAACAACTTTTGGGACATTATAAAATCTTTGTGATTACCTCAAGTGTAGTAAACACTACAGATCTAATAAAAAATTGTGTTATTTCTTGCAAAAAGTTATCAGTTGTGCTTTTCAGTTGTCGCTTCAATAATTTACAAAGTCGTGAGTTTCACATCTACGATGTTCCCATGAGTCTTCCAGTGATGGTGCGGCCGCTATATAAAAGCAGGCGGGCCCCGGTGGCAGCAGACACAAACACCTGGGCGTCGTGGTCAGTGGTCGTGCTCGCGGTGAATATATCACTGTAAGTTATTTTTTTATATTGATAACTTGATGGAAGGTTTACGTTAAACTAAAAACAATTTCTGAGAAATAATTTTACTTTAAAAAAAAATTAAGCATATAAATTCTTGAAATCTTAATTTTTATTTGGAATAATTTTAATAGTAATAATACTGATCATATTGGATTTATTTAATTTCAAAGTATATTAATTTGTTAAAAGCATAAAATAAAAGGCAAACAAGAAAACAACTTTTTGAGTTACAATGATCAAATAAAAAAATATTTATACTTTTTTCCGGGTCATTTAGAATGTGAAAACCCTTCGAGTACTTTTAAATTAAAAAAATTGTAGTAATCTTTAATTTATTTGGTCGGCACTTTGAAAAACTATTTTTTTTTGTTTCTACAATTATGGAATTTGACTAATTCACATAAGTCTCTATTTAATACAATTCGAGGGTGACTTTTCGATAGTTTAAAGATCACCTAGTAAATTGACTCAGGCGTGACTTTGCGGAAGTCCATTGTTAAATATAAATTAACTTGAAAAAAGCAATATGTAGTACTTATCCGCTGATCTATTTATTTAGATCAGCGGATTAGTACTACATGTTGCTTTTTTCAAGTTAATTTATATTTAAAGATCACCTACAACGGATCTAACAATCTCAAACTGTATACTATATGGAAACTATTGTAATGTTGTGTATCTTTTGTTGGCAATCCTAAATAAATAAATAAAAAAAAACACTTTCTGTCTTCTTGACTTATCAGAATCTTTTTGACTAGTCTGAAGTAGAGACAGAATTATCAAATAGTAAGTTAAAGTTTTTATACTATCTTAAGTTAGTTGAATAAGCTAACCTGCTGAGATTTCTTTCCTAAACCAAAAATATCAGTGCGCCACGACCACTCATCTGTAATAGACAAACACGCAACAGAGATCAGTGGCCACGGTTAAATTTAAAATTGGAACTCTTTTCTAGGGCCTAAGCCTGAATGTTACTGCAAAAATATGCGATAGAGATAAACATATCACCTAGATTAGAAGTTTGAGAACGTAAAAGCATTTTCCTTTTATTTTCGTCTTTCCGTTTTCATCTTACAACTCAAATTTCAGCACAGAAAGCGTCCTGACAATGCATTAGCATGTCTCTAACTGTTGAGACAACTATTATATCATTCCACTATGAATGCACCGTACTTTTGTATCAGAAGCTTTCATTCTTTCGAGAAAAGCTGTGTTCCTGTCATGAGTACTAAGTTACGGGCATGCAATACATTCTAGGTTGGAGATTTTATCTCATAAATTATAATAAATAAATAAATATTGGTGGACAATCCACACAGCACTATCTTGCCCCAAACTAAGCCAACGTATGGGAACGAGATAGCTGATTTACTACTTATATACTTTTTTTTGTAAATATATGCTTATAATATTAACACCCAGACAAAACAAACATCTATGTTCACCACAGAAATGTTTGTTCTCGTTGGGAATCGAACCCACGGCTTACGGCACAGAAGGCAGAGCTACTACCAACTACCAACATGGGAGAAGCCACTGGCTCCTGAAACACAGTATTTACTAGTTCGGGAGCCTATGGATTCAATATTGAATTGTGCCTACTATGTATTATGTCAATAAAGTTATTTTGTATTTTAACTGAGCTGTGAAAGCTGTCAAAATTATCTGCTGCAAAATGTGGGCAAGTTCCAGTGATATAGTATTTATTTAACTTTTATTTTTTTGTTACCTTCCAGTGTTTAGGGTTTTAAATAATTTATATTAAATCATAACGCTATCTAGCTCCCAAAGTATAATATATACTTATAATAATATATAATATTATAAACTATGTGTTGAAATGATTTTATGCTCGCCTCCTAGAAGCTCCTTTCGCTGAGAGCTTTTATCAAAGCCGTTACATAGGTTTACAGTTCTTGCAGCCGTCATAGTTTTCAATAATGGGGTAATGCTTTGTCCTAAATTAAATTAATTTCAAATCGTCTCCAACTATATTCAGCTGTCTCCCTTTATCTTAACATTCACATTTCAAAACCTGCGTAGGAGTTATTCCTGTTGATATTGCGTTTTCTTGATGCAAATTTAATATTGCACTGAACGTTTTGCTTTTTTGCTTTGCGGTTTGCGATTTTTTTTGCGTGGTTATTATTATTAATAACACTAAAAAAAGAAAATTACAATGAATAGTATTTACAAATATTACTAAATCTGCAGACCGTTCCAACGATCTAAAGATAATTATTAGTTTATGAGCTATCTTTGCAATAATAGCTACTTGGCAATACGTGATGTAATATATCTCCGAATAAAACTGTGAGGATATTTCTTTTTTCACAAATAGTGGACAATCAGCTATTTTTAAAAAGCAACGTTTTTAGTAAGGGCGTAAAACATAATAAATTATAAATAAATAAATAATGCTGGACAATCCACACAGCACTATCTAGCCCCAAAGTAAGCTATTCAAAGCTTGTGTTATGGGTACTAGATAACTGATATATTTAATACATTATATACTTACATAGATAGATATTTTTTATTATACATAGAAAACACCCAGACTATGGGAACAAATTTCTGCAGATCGTACACAAATTTGTTCCACGGCGGGAATCGAACCCGCAACCTCTTGCGTCGCAGGCGGACTCTCGCCCGCTGCGCCACAGAGGTCGTCAAATTATGTTTTATCCATTACTAAACCGCATTCTGTAGTTATTGAAAGAGCACGTAATGTAAGCTGACATTAACAAAACATGTATCTTTTGTTGGCGATCCTAAACAAATAAATAAAAGCTGTATCGTAAATTTTATATAACGTATGAGGTAGATTTGTAATGCTTGATACAAATGTAAATTACACTTCTAACGGCTTAATCAGATAGCGGGAAGGAAGAATTGCCCTCAGCGCAAATTAGGACAATCATTCTTTCCCGCGTACAAAACCAAAATAAAAATAAATAAAATAAATATTGGTGGACTTTCCACACCGCACTATCTAGCCCCAAACTAAGCTTATGCTTGTAATATGGGAACCAGATAGCTGATATACTACTTATATACTTTTTTTTTTGTAAATACATACTTATAATATTATATAACACACCCAGACAGAGAACAAACATCTATGTTCATCACACAAATGTTTGTTCACGGTGGGAATCGATCCCACGACCTACGGCGCAGAAGGCAGAGCTACTATCAACTGAGCTACGTAGGCTGTCATACATGTAAGCAGATTTAATGTAGTCAAGTTGTAGTCCACTTTTAATTTTTTGTTTATTTTGTTCTTAAATATAAGAAAAGTTAATGTTATTTAATGTTAATTTTGCTCTAAAATAAATGAGCAAAAACTAATGGATAACTATGGAAGATATTTTTAAGCTGTGCTGTGATAATTTAATTTTGAACACATTTCAATGAATTTAATTATAAAAGTTCTTAATTAAGGTGCTATTAATAATTGTTGCGTAAAATATAGAGTCGCTACAAAGAATTGTAAGTTGGTTAGTCTGGCATTATCTGTTACTTCTAATTATTTTATTTTGCATAAAGAAAACGGCTGCTCTAACTTCTGCAGATAAACATCTATCTGCGGAAGTTTGTATGTTTAGTACAAACAAGTTATGTATTAGTAGAGTAGCGGTGGTCTAGTGGTAGTGACCCTGCCTTCTAGTCGTAAGGTCGTTGGTTGAAACCCGGTCGTGCACCATTATTGCAATGCCAATGCTCACAATCTGAAGGAAAACACGCGAGCAAACTGCTTTCTAGCAAAAGTGATGTAGCAACCTGTTACAGCAAAATTTGGGTATGAGCCAAATGTAATTTTTGCCAAAATGTGATTTACCATCGTGTCTTCTTCTTCTTCTTCTAATTGAAGAGCAATGCTCTTGTCGGCGTAATTGATGCATTTCTCTCCAGGTGTTTCTTTTCAGGGCAACCTCCTTGACCTCCTTATAAGACATGACGGCAACCTTCGCTTTTATTTGGCTCATGTAGCTTATCCTAGGTCTTCCCCTGCCTCTCTTTCCTTCTATCTTTCCTTCGATTATTTTCCTTATAAAGCTGTCATGTCTTACAAGATGGCCAATCATCTTTCCTCTTCTACTCTCAACTGTTTTTATAATGGCTCTTTCCTCGTTTACTTTTGTCAATACTTCTTTATTTGTAACTTTTCTTGTACTTCGGCAAATAAATAAACTTTGACTTAAAACTTTGACTTTGAATTTGAACCTACCTTGTGCTATACTTACAAGGCTATGTTTTGTTAAAGGTGATGGTTGGCAATTTGCTTATTCCAACAGAAGTAGAAGAAAAACCGTAACTCGGGATAAAAATTTAGCTTTTTATATGTATTTTCTTGGATCCGTATTTATTAATTTAGAACGAATCTGCGCGAATATTATTGATCATCATCCCAATCTTCGCTATTTCTTGTTGAAATAATGTTATTGTTATTAGAGAGGGCACTTCTCAGAACTTGACTGAGTTTTGAGAAGTGCCCTCTCTAATAACAACAAATCATAATCATAATCAATGTTGGTTTAGGTAATGCTCAGGTTAAAATTATTATTTCTGATCTCTTCGTGTTTATGTTAGGTTTAAATTGAGTTTTTAGTGGAATGACTAAAAATATTAACATTTTTTTTCTTTGTAAACTTGTGTTGTGTTGTTACACAACAACTGTATCAAAATATTACTCAGTGACTTTCGAACCATGATCAATCAATAAAATAAAAACAAAAAGCATACAACGAAATTGGTATTTATATATATATAATAAAATAATCTATTTTCGTTTCTTAATGAAAAATACCAAATCAAGATTAATATTAGTACCTATTTATATTACAAACTGGACATCAGCACTTCTGAAAATACGATATTTTAGATACATTGACTATGAAAATCTAATTGGTGACAAAAAGCAGGATAATAATAATAAGTCTTTATTTCCTCGAACATAAATACAATATATACTAGATAGTAGAAACATTTAGAAGTAGGTAGTTTGCATGCAGAATTTAAAGATAGATACAATAAAATAAGTAATATTTATTTACTAAAACCTATAAAACTGGACTTAAAATCTACTAATGGCTAATGCTTCTGTAAAGTACATTATAAATCCATTGACTGAAATAACCCTATTGTTTTAAGAGATCAAAGTATAAGTATGTACTTTCATCCGTCTTGTGGGTCCACTTTTGATTTTTTGAGTTTCTTTTTAGAGTATTAAGTATTTTTTAGAGTCATAATGTGTTTGGAAAGAATCTTTAATAACTCTTTCAATAACCGACTTCAAATGCACTGGAAAATACACTCATACTACTGATACTATATACTATATATGATATATATACTATAACTCAAAAACAACTCGTCAGATCTGACTCAGATTTAAATGGGACCACATGAAAAGCACCAGTTTTCGATTAAAAAAGAATCTATTATTAAAAAAGAAATTATTATATTAATAACTATGATTATCACCTAGTTGCGCCTACCTAGTAGATTCTAATCCCAGTAATAAAAATAATAAATAATAAAAATCCCATAAAAAAGTAAAGTATCTCTCAGCCAAGTTTCATCCAGATCCGTTCAGCCGTTCCAGCGTGAAAGAGTAACAAACATCTATCTATCCAACTATCCAATACTTTTAAACTTTCGCGTGTATAATAGTGGTAGGTTTATCAAAATCGGTCTACCCAGTAAAAAGTTATGAGGAAACAAAACAATTTTTAAGCATTTCAAATTTGTGGTCCCATTTAAATTTGAGTCAGATCGTGCGAGTAGTTTTTGGTTATAATAGTATGAGTGTATTAGTGCATTGAAGTCACTTGTTTCTTATAACAGTTATTTTGTTACAGAGATATAAATATGGCAGTTGACAAGGAAAGGACCACCAAATGCAGAGGGCCCCATAGCATGATCGCATCGCGAGTCATGGCCCTGCTTCTCATCATAAGCCTCGTCGAATGTACTTCAGGTACCCCTTTTTGACGACCTTTTTGACGATAACGACCTCAGTGGCGCAGCGGGCGAGAGTCCGCCTGCGACGCAAGAGGTTGCGGGTTCGATTCCCGCCTCGGAACAAATTTGTGTATGATCTGCAGAAATTTGTTACGTTGGTTTGGGTGTTTATGTATAATAAAAAATATCTATCTATGTGAGTATATAATGTATTAAATATATCAGTTATCTAGTACCCATAACACAAGCTTTGAGTAGCTTACTTTGGGGCTAGATGATGCTGTGTGGATTGTCCAGCATTATTTATTATTATTACTAACCTTAAATATCAAGCTTTTTTTTATTTGGCTCCGTACGTGCTTAGATACTTAGTTCTTAGATTGTGCTTAAGTGCTTAAACTGCTAGACTAAAAAGTAGAAGAAAGTAATGAAGACTAAAACGTTGCAAATCAAGTATAAATTTATCATGCCCCAACTGTGATGATTTTTATTTCTTGACGAACGTTCGCTCGCATTGTCATGTACAAATGCTATCAAATAAACAATATTCATGGACATTCCACACAACTACACAAAGCTGGAACTATGGAAACCAGATAGCTGGTATATTACTTATATACTTTTATCTTGTATGTACATACATACTTATCATAATAAGTATAACAAATACTAGTAGCGCCCCGCGGTTTCACCCGCGTAGTTTTAAATCCCGGTATTCCCACGGGATAAAAATAGCCTATGTGTTATTCCAGACTATAATATATCTCTGTGCCAATGTTCACCAAGATCCGTTCAGCCGTTCCGGAGTTATAGAGTAACAAACATCCATACTTATACAAACTTTCGCGTTTATAATATTAGTAGGATAATCATTACACAAATGTTTTATTAATAGGGATCGAACCCACGACTTAGGGCGCTGCAGGCTGACCTATCAGCTAAGCTGTGAGAGCCGACAAATAGTGAGAGTGACGGGTCCATCATAAAACGGATTTTACCGTTTTATGATGGACCCGTCACTTAGAATGCCAGAGTTTATGAAACCCTGCGGTTCATGCAGTGTCACCTCCCGGTCATAACTCTAGGAGCATTAAGAGCATCTGCATTATTCCAGTGCATTGTTGGTCACCTCGACACGTCACATGGAAATGTCGTACGTGTCTGACATAATTTCACTTACTATACTACTACTAAAACACACTAGAATCTACATATACAAAGGTGCAAGCATCCTAAAATTTTTGGCCTGGAATTGCATAGGTTTTAACGTTTGATCTAGGCAACTTGAAATAACGTAGACACAAATTTTTGGTGGCAAAATAAGCAATATAATATATATATATATATTTGTATAGTATATTTACGGATTGTTTTACGTTTGTGAGGTCATCCGTGGCCCTGTCTGAAAACCAGCGCTGCTCCCCACGAAAGTGTGGAGCAGCAATTATGCTGAGACTGGACCTGTTTGGCCCATACAACACAGAGGAGACAAACTGTCCTCGAACACTGTTTTTGTATTTTTCTGTTTATCTGTTTCTTTACTTTTACTGTTTGTTAATAATAAATATCTGTTATGTTTTTTTTTCTCTGTGTTCTCTGTGTCTTGTGTGTCAAATAAATGTTTCTTTCTTTCTTTCTTTCTTTCAAAGTCACAGGTGGAAACTGGTATATAGTTGTAGTAGTTGAAGCTATTTATATCACCATCATCGACTTGAAAGAGACCATTGTTGGACACAGGCCTATCCTATAATTTCCAGGAATTCAATTTCTAGGTGATCAAATTTTTAAGCTGGAAACTAGGGAATACTAAAAAAAAGAATTATCAAGGCATATTAAGGTGACATATTAATAGGGTTCTCTTTTGTGATCATTTTTAAGTATTTACTAGGTATACACATCAAAGGGTACATGCCTACATCAAACTTAATTAATTGGTGTTTTATAATGCTAAAAAACATGGAACAATATGCGCTTTTTCCACAGTAAGAAAAGCCAGATTAAAAATATCTCGGACCTTTAAATTAAGGATGAAAACATGATTTTTATTTCTCGCCTAGCAAGATTTTGAAACATACACGTAAAACACATTTTCAAATAAGTAGCATATATTTGCACTACGCGTGTTACCAAGCTTATCCAAAATAATCCAAATAAACCTAAGTATCTTAAACCCAATTTTTCCTCCTTACGCAAAAATGGCTTATGAAGAAAAATACAGTGTAACGCTACTGATGTGAACATTAGCTAAGATTGCCAGTTAGTACTTTTGAGCCATGAAATGAAAATGAATTGAAACACTTATTTGTGAAATGAATCAAATGATTGTTTTACAAAATATCGGTAATCAAGCGCCTAAGTAATATGTGGTATCCGTTTTGAAGGAAAACGTTTTCATGAAGAAAACTGTGGCCGTTTTGTTTTTTCAAAACAATTTGCAGTGTTGACTCGAGGATTGATTTGACTTAAGTCCCAAACTAAACTTACCCTAAACTAAAATATCATAGACCTTGGAACCAAAAAACTGATTAAATACCTAATAATTTTTGAAATTACTATGTATTACAAATAAATAAAATAAAATAAATGATCAAAATATTACGTTACTACTAAAGGTAGGTACCAAGCCATTTCTGACCTTTCTAGACTTTTTCGTGACTATTCACCTAACTAAAAAATAAACCCTTTTGCTTGTACATGTATGTACGATGCCTATCAAGAAAAATCTCTGACCGAACGTGTTACATTTTTGATAAGTATTCGAAATCGAATCGAAGTTTGTGAATACATTCAGGCCACGTAGAGTTAACTTTATTGTAAAACAAACTCTACAAAACTTGACACCAAACCATTTCTATGTCAGCACATACGATGCTGGATAAAAAGTTACCAAAACGTTCATCTAGCTAGGGACTTATTGACATTTCGTATACGACTTCAATTAATTTTTTTGTATAATGGTATGTGAGGAGGGTACGCCAACTTCGCCAATTTCACGTTGCAATTTAGGCCTTAATAAAAATGAGCAAGATAAAAGCAATACTATTCGGTTATTTTCCTGTACTTCTGTAACAATACAACAAAACACAAAACAAAACAGACACCATAATTATCTTTTAATATTGATTGCTTAAACCAACGTCACATGTTTAGAAAATTGTATTTAAATACAGGAGAGAGATATAAAATTGGTTACATCTTTCAATTTTCAATGTCATCTCAGAGTAATGCTGTCCATTACATTTAAAAATTTTAACCCAGCCTTAAAAAGATACGTTGTATTGGAGAGATGATAGATATACTATGCAAAAACCAAGAGTAGTGCATATTTCAAATCCTTATTTTAATCACCAGGAGCATAATAAGTGCGTTACACTAAACCGAGGGTTAGTGTTTCAAAATGGTACCTACCATTGCTCCACACTTAATTAACCGAGTGCATTGCACTCACTTGATAGGTTAATTGTGGTAAGTTATAGTGGTAACACAATGAGATATCTATGGTTATTAACATATCATTCAAGTAGTTTAGGTAGGTTATATACAAAGGATTCAAGGAAACAGATCCTAGAGCCTTCCTGTCTGAAGTAGCTTATCATTGTTTTGGGATATTTCTCCCAAGTATTCAACCACAATAGATACTCACACACCATAATACATACACATGTCTTTTTTCGGTGAGGGTCAAACCCACCGGCATAGCGGTGAATATAGATCTACTATCAACTGAGCTGGTCCCGGAGAGCCCTCATATGTGAGGGTCCTGGAGAGGCATTTGTGGCAGTGGACTTTTTAGAACTCATAATAGTGATGCCATAAAATTTTCTAATTCAACCGCTGCATTTCCCTGCAGAGCCTCTTTTGTGAGTCGTCCACTATTCGCATAACTTAGTGCGTGATATCACGATGGACTTTCGATAGCGCTATTTTCCAATGAGTGAGCCATAAACGGGTGTTTATCGATGGTATTAGAGCCCAATTTAACGACCCTCATAAAGCCAAACGTACAAATATTTGCTTGTGTCACATGAGCTTCGAGCCTAATGGTAAAGAGTTCTAGGCAGTTTTTAAACAATATAATTAAAAAAATTGTTTTTGTACATATTTGGCAAATAATCATGATTAAACTAAGCGTAAAACACGTGTAGTGTGGATTCATCCATTGCCACTTCAACTTCGGTTACTTCGATTCTTCTACGGAATTTCTTATTACAACATAACTATCTCCATAGCTCCTTGCACACAAGCATATGACACTGACACCGGGGGTTAAAATCACAATTTTAACCCCCGGTGTCTGAAAGCGCGATCAACACAAATTGGCTGTCAAATCACTTGCTATTTCTATCTAATTTGAAGTAAAAGCTGAAATATCAACTGACTTGACAGCCGATTAGTGTTGATCGCGCTTTCAGAAACCGAGGGTTAGTTTGTTAATGAAAGCAAATAGTCGGGGGATAGAAAATCTAAATTTTTTAAGAGGTAAATATGTTGGGGGCTGTATGAGGAGAGAGAGAGTACGATAGAGAGAGATATTAGATTCAGCGGATTAGTACTACATATTGCTTTGTTCAAGTTAATTTATATTTAGATATCGTCCAGCAGTGAACTTCTTCAGACTAATAATGGTAATGAAACATAGAAAAGCAACAAAATATCCTTTACTGTAGAGGTTTGTTGTTTGATAATAAATAAAATAAATACTATAGTACGTTTGTATTTAGCTTGTTAAAATTTAAAATCATTAATTCACACGCCAGTTGGTTTTAACTAAAATGTAATTTATTCAAAATTCTGATTCTGACTTGATGTAAACAATGAAGATTATTACCATAGCCCTAAGAACTTTGTAATAACTGTATTGGAAGCTAGTTTTCTAAGCAACCGTTAAATAAATACCTATTTATTTATTTATTTTATTTTTATTTCTCAGGAAAACAAACAGTACTTACAGACTAATTATAAATTCATGAAAATAGCTACAGACCATTAACACGTTTTCGCATAGTGAAACTATAAAAACAGCTTACCTGTTAATCAAAAAAAGAAAAAATTAATTAAAGTTTAAGAATGAAGAGAAAAACCAAAAAGAACAATAAAAATTAAACAAAATGAAATAGGTTACATTAACAAAAGAAATAGAGAGCCTAGGAAGACTCATCAAACCAGCGCTATATGGGCAACTATATTTACTGTGGTAAATTTATTAGTTTACTAGCGACCCGTCGCGCCCGCGCGCCCCTGCTTCGCACGGGTGCACATATCATGCATAATAGGTACTCTTAAAAAAAACCGCATTAAAAGCCGTTGCGTAGTTTTAAAGATTTAAGCATACATAGGGACATGGGGATATAGGACAGAGAAAGTGACTTTGTTTTATACTATGTAGTGATTTATATTAATTAAGGTGTTATATTAAACATTTTCTAAAAATAATCACTTGTGTGTTAGAGATATTTTTTGTATTTAAACAGGCTCACCGATAGTTTCTAATCAGGGATCAACAGTACGATTATTATAATTATGATAATTTACATGACTAGTGTTTGATTTTTTTATATGAAATGCAAAACATACTCTTATGCTAGCAAAGTAGTTATGTTGCAATTAAGTTATGTGTTGGGGTAGGTCGACACGGCATTGTAGAGTAGTCAAAAGTGCTTCATTTATTTATTTTTCGTTTTACAGCGTAGACGTGTACTAAGAAGGGATTTTTCAAAATTCAACCCCTAAGGTTGTAAAAAGGGTTGAAAACGTTTGTATGAAAAATCGTATTCCTTCAACCTAGGAACTTGAAACTTAGAGGACATATACCCCAAAGTCAATAATTAAGTTTGTCATTTTTAGTTTTTGAGAACTACCCCCAATAAGGGTGCAAAGGGGTGTTTTAGTTTGTATGGGAGGTTTTTAACGAGTGGTTCGATTGATTTCAAACTTGGAGTAAATATACTTCTAAATGAATAATTAAGAACGCAGATCTCTTAAAACAAAATAATATAGAACAAAATAAAAGACTTGCCATAATCGCTTGATAAGTTGCAAATGACGTCACATAATGGCGCTTATCAATTTAATTCACATTGAAATAAATATTATTGATACAAACAAGCAATAACAATCGCTTAAAAATAACACAGCATGGGGATCGCCTATGTATGAATCACTTTTTATTAATAAAAACACATCTTTAATTAATGTGCATTAGGAGTTGATTATTTTCTCTAACTTACTCTCTGTTCACTGCAACAGTATTTTTTTAACCTTATTTCTATCATAAAACTTTTGGAATTTACTATTCAATCGGGTCTATCCTATCTAACTTTGTCATAACAGCCCAGCTTCCTGCAAACTATTTTCTACCCTATAACCTTTGACCTCTATTTCCACAGAGCAGAGATTTAACAGAGGCAAACCTTCTAACGTAGTAGACAGAATCAACGGATGGCGTAGTCAGCGCGGAGGTATGGAACATGCGCTTTTTGCACGCTAGATGGCAGCACTACTAGACGTGTTTGTAGGGTAGATGATTGTTTTAGCATGATAAAACAGAAATTAAAAAATTATTCCGTTATCTGATAATTTCAATTATTTTATCTCTTTCCAACTGCACGTTTAGATTTCTTTTAAAAACTTTCATATTTTTTAATTGATCATTTAAATGTAAAAAGTTATTCATTTAGTAATTAATTAGTAATTTAAATGTAAAAAGTTATAGGTGGTGCTTGTTATGTGGTCCATTTAAAGTTGAGTCATATTTGACGAGTAGTTTTTGAGTTATAGTAGTATGAGTATATTTTCGTTTGTTTTTGAAGTTGGGTTTTTCTTGAAAGTATCAAAATATCCTAGACTGCTTCATGCACAATATGAAAAAACACATTTCATGTTTATTTATAGTTTCTGATAAAAAAACAGACACTTCACGACACGTAGAAACTTTCTTTCATCTTTTATAATATAATTAGAATAACTTCCTTATGATTATATTAGGGGTGTCTAAGGGGAGTAGTCAGAGGTCCGTCCAAATACATATATTTATAATACGTAAAAACCTTAAAAAATATATTATAAATTAAGCATATTAAATAAAACATATTATCAAAAGGAGTCCGTTTAGGCAAGGTTCCGAAGACACTGGCAGCATTCCCCCTTTGAATGGCCAGACTAATTCTTTATCCGTATACGTAAAAATTCATTTGTCACATACATGTGCAGAGTTGGTATTCTAAACATGACAGTTTGCAAGCTGCGTAGTTTCTGAAATAAAATATTTACAGTTGCCTCTATTATTTCTCTACTCTGTAAAGTTTCCAGTGTTTACACAAAAAGTTGCTCATTAAATTATATATTATTGTTCGTACAACCATTATCAAGAACATGCAACTGTTTCTATGCACGACAATGCTGGTTTCTCGTAGCTATTTCATTAATCTTTCTCACAGAATCGGGAGTTACTGACTCATGACAAACAGCCATAGCACCTTCAAGCATATACAAATATAATCATACAGGGCCCGTACCACCATCTCTTGAAGCATTCTTATTTCAATATTACTTGACTTTTCGATCATAAAGCTGACTCTATGCAGTTGATATAAGACATTGACATAAAATTAATATTTAGTTATGTTAAATTCAAGAGATGGTGGCACGGGCCCAGGTGTCTGCGTAGGCGCAAAATACTAATTATAAATTATATAACAGTAGAAATAATAATATTATGATGTCAGTCCTATACGTAAAATTGTTTAAAAGATTAAAATATAAACGCATCTAACAAAACAATTTAAAATGCTTGTTCTATCGGCTATAACAAAAACGATCATAGCTCACAAGTCCTGCCTACTCTGTAATACACAGTGTTATCATAATATCTTAAATTTCCAATCGAAAACGAATGACGAACGAAAAAATCTTTTATACCAATACATAAAGTAAGTGACAGCTTTTTTTTATAAGGCACCTCCGTTTCACTTGTTTATGTTTGCTAGTAAAAAAATGCTGTTTAGCTCTACGCTTCTTTAAAAAGGTCCAAAAACACCGTATAGATACAAAAAATTTTATTTAATTTATTTTACGAACAAAATTACCAAAAATAAAACATTATTTTTGGTGTTTTTTACAAATAAGTGCATATTCCTTAGAAATACACTATCTATAGGCTCTCAAACTACGAATAGTCCAGACTAAAGAATTCCAAAAATAATACACTATTTTGGTGCATTTTGTTTAATAAATATATAGAACACACGTACACTTCACGTAAAGATATATTGCGTGTGGAGCTTACATTAGACGCGAGTGTGTACCTCTACCATAGGCCATGAGCAATTACGAGTACTTCTAAGAATAGTAATTGGTTTGATGAAGTGCTGTGTCAAGGGTAATTCTCAAAACGCATAGTTTTATGACACGAACTGCAAAATGTGTTGTTATGCTAATGCTTCGACGAACAACTCTGATTTGAAATGTTTTCGAACTTGATTAGGTGGGAGTTCGTTTTATAGGTTTTAAAGCTGAAAATTAAACAAGAGAGCTATGCATAATAAGCTACGGGATTGCGGTTTGCATTAGTATTATTTTCAGGTACTCTGTTGCCATCTTTATAATTCCACTGCTAGACACAGGCCTGCCAAAATGCAGTTTAACTTTATAAATAACCATCTTATGTACGCTATACGCTATAAAACGTTTGACCGAAAAATCATATGATGTTAAGAGATGAATTGTGATCAACGGCACGCTTACCTAAAATACAACTTTTCATTTTATTATTGTCAATTCACTTTTCTTCATAAAACACCCAAATTATAGATATCCTGTAATATATTCTACAAAAAAAACTATTAGAAGATTAAAACAAATGTAACGAAGAAAAAATCTAGCTATACATAACTGATAGCTGACCAATATGGCTACGTAGTTCAATTAACTCTGTCTAATGGAAGCACGCCGTCAGCAATATACATCCAATAGCCTCATTCGATTGTAAGTCCCAGTCACAACGTCATGGCATGACATCAAGGGAAAGTGTAGGCTGTAAGGCAGGGATGGCGAACTGATTGCACGCTTTACAATATTTTGGGCACGCCACGGGTTCGCCACTCCTGCTGTAGGGTGTTGCCTTCTTGAACAGACTAGGACAACATAGGAAGATACCTAGTCATTTTGTGTTATTAACCTGTTTTAAAAGTTTTGATGGAAAGTTCCTCTTATTTCTTTTAAGCTCAATATGGTTCATGGTAACAAGTCTGTTCTGTGAGTATACGCTGGCATAATGCTTATTAGTAACATAAAGAAAGACGTGACTAACGCTTTCAGAGATATGAATGCAGTCTTGGACATTTTAAACAAATGACACCCGTCTTTACGATGGACTGAAGTTAATTATTGCGCGTATTGTATACTCTTTCGATTGTAGAAGATCTTCCAAGCAATAAATAGTTCTGAGACACTCATTCACATCCCATAACCACAAATTCATACGTAATTCACTTTTATATCACGATCAATATTCATCAAACCCAATCCAATCTGTTATAGAGGCATAAATCTGTTGAATACGTAAAGATTTCCCCGTGGATCAATAACAACAAGAAAGTTTGTATGATCTAGTGATCTACTCTGCAGAGAGTAGGCCGCCCTAAGGCCTCTATCAGAGATCTCTCTCTCTCTCTCTATCGGTATATATTTACCTCTATCAGAGACCTAAGGCTAGCAGTATACTAACATAGGTTGATGATGATGATGACGATGAAGGCCTCTACCATGGCGAGCGAGAATCTAACTAATATGCCATCCAAATTGGAAGCGCTACATTTAAGCCCTTCCGCTAGTGTCACCCATCTGAGTGGAGAAGTTGCTTGACTTAGTTGATCGGCCTTGAATGACAAAGCAAGCTAAACCATAAGCGCTTATTTCTCCCCCTATATTGGTATAGTACAGGTTATCCTATATGTAATTTACTCTCTAGCCTAAAGGGCGAGTGATTTTCAACACTCACAGGAACAACAATGTTCTACCATTTTTGTTAATTTGTTGGATTCCTTCAAAGAAATGTGCAGCAAAGTTTGCTTCAAAAATGTTTAGTTCAGTAACGTTTATGAATGAACTTCTAATTCCTGGCATAAATGTACAAGACCTATTATTTGTGGCCTTGGCATGACTATTATACCATAGAGACCGGTATACTACGAATCACACGGATAACACGTCATAATAAAGAAATTACTGCACCCTTCGATTTACACTGAAAACGTTAGAAGCAAAAGAAAATAAACTTGTAGTTGAAATAACCGTTTTTAAATTACAGGCTCGCGATAAGAACTTCAAATTTCGTAAGCCATCGTCTAACTAACCCAACGTCTAGCTAGCGAAACCTAAATATATTAGGTACAGCGTTTTAAATAAAAATATAAAAGGATGGTTAAAAAATTGCTCTAAGCGCTGCGCTGTACAAACCATGTATGTGATAATTTAATATTAGTTTAATATAAAACTTATTTTTTTATGTTTCAGGGTCTTGTCTGAGCTACGGACACTCGTGTTGGGGAGGTGAGTTACTCGTAGTATGTTATAATTTCAGGATTAGAAAAAAAAAACAAATTAATGTAGGTACACACTTCAAATATCATATAGCACAATAGTGTTAGTAAATATTTATTTAATTGAATCGCAAGGATCACATGACTCCATGTGAATCTAGTTTCCATGTTCTGAGCCTAGAATAACACTTTCAAGAGAAAACCGACCTCATACACTATAAAATACACTCAATAACTACTCGTCAATCTGACTTAAATTAACCTCCTCCTTATTTGAAGTTGGTTGAAAACAGGCAACAAACACGTTTTTTTTGTGACAAAATACTACATAGTATAAAAAAAGTAGCTTTCTCTGTCCCTTTATCCCTATGTCCCTATGTAATAGATAGAATGATTCAAGACTTTTTTTAATAGATAGAATGATTCAAGAGGAAGGTTTATATATATGATACATGCATGATATAGTAGAAAAACAATGTGCACCCGTGCGAAGCAGGGGCGCGCGGGCGGGTCGCTAGTAATAACAGGGTGATTGGAAGGTGGGTGCAAAGCTGAAAGGGGAAGGTAGTCTAGACCATTTAGAACCATTTAGGCCATAGTTATGTTCTACGAAGTCTGACCATTTTTTTTTTACCGATTTTTTTATCTTATTCTTGATAAAACCCGAAATTTCACAGTTAATTGCTAATACTTGCCAGGTTTCTTGATAAATGTTTTTTTTTTATATTTTTTTAAATTAAAGTAATGTGTAAGCAATGTAACAAAATATGGTTTAAGCATCTGTGTCATCAGACATTTTTTTGGCAGACACTTTAAGCTACGAAAATTTTCAAAGATTAAAAGAGACAGGTTTTTGACGCTAAGTTAAAAAAAAACAGATGGTGCTTTTTTCGTTCAAACTTTTTGGAAACATGCTTGGTTATTACTCTTTTATTTGAGATATTATTTACGCGGTTATGTTACAAATTAACAAAATTGGGACCTAAAAACCAGATTGAGGGAGAAAATTTAAATTTTTAGGCAGACTAATAAAACAGCATTTTAATTTAAATTAATTATTTATTGGTGCTCAAAATGATTTCCGTGATTCCTTACACAAGCACGGGCCCGATGTGTTACTTCTGTTGTTGTAATTTTTAACATAATCTCCAGCTTCATCGTTTGAAACGCTGAAATTATTCGTTCTTTTAATTCTTCTTTAGTATTTATCTCTACATTACTGTAAACAAGTTCTTTGGCACGACCCCACACAAAAAAGTCCAATGGGGTCAGGTCTGGTGACCGAGCGGGCCAGGGGATTGGCCCATCTCTACCGATCCAGCTGTGTGGGAAGCAATTGTTTAGGTGTTCCCTCACAACTAACGTCCAATGAGCTGGACAGCCAAAGAATCATTGCCATCTGCTCTGCCGTACATAAAGATGATATCCGCATATTCTTCATTGGAAAAAGTAGCCATACTCGCTTCACAATTCAAAAGCAGCGTAGGAGCGCACTAAATATCAACTCAAAAAATGTCAATTCAACTTAATCACAACACAATAGTCTGAGATCAACACGTCTAGGAGCGCAAAGCTAGGGCAATGGCTACGACTGGACACGGTGAAACAAAATTATCCAATACACAAGATATCAAAACGTGCAGGAGCGCTAAGGGCTACAACTGGACACGGTTAATTGCGAATTAGCGCGAATACGAAAATAACGTCAAGTCACAAGGGCACTTGTTAATTGACTAACGAAAAAAAAACAAAATAAGATAAGAACTAAGTCGACTTTGCTATAAACCAATGCATTCTCCCTCCCTATTCTCTATTCTATTCATTGGGCATGGGTACCTGGAAAAACGCTTTATGGCACCGCGCGCGGCGGTCTTTAATTGAAGAATACTGTCAATATGGTTCTCGCACGTGCCTAATTCTTAGAATTCTTAGAATTAAGTAGCTCTGTTATCATTTTAAACTCACAAAGTATGTTTTGTTGTTAGCCTAATGTGATGATGGTGTGCTTGTGTAAGGAATCGCGGAAATCATTTTGAGCACCAATAAATAATTAATTTAAATTAAAATGCTGTTTTATTAGTCTGCCTAAAAATTTAAATTTTCTCCCTCAATCTGGTTTTTAGGTCCCAATTTTGTTAATTTGTAACATAACCGCGTAAATAATATCTCAAATAAAAGAGTAATAACCAATCATGTTTCCAAAAAGTTTGAACGAAAAAAGCACCATCCGTTTTTTTTTAACTTAGCGTCAAAAACCTGTCTCTTTTAATCTTTGAAAACTTTCGTAGCTTAAAGTGTCTGCCAAAAAAATGTCTGATGACACAGATGCTTAAACCATGTTTTGTTACATTGCTTACACATTACTTTAATTTAAAAAAATATAAAAAAAAACATTTATCAAGAAACCTGGCAAGTATTAGCAATTAACTGTGAAATTTCGGGTTTTATCAAGAATAAGATAAAAAAATCGGTAAAAAAAAAATGGTCAGACTTCGTAGAACATAACTATGGCCTAAATGGTTCTAAATGGTCTAGACTACCTTCCCCTTTCAGCTTTGCACCCACCTTCCAATCACCCTGTATAATAAAATAATGTACCTCCATGATGGTGCCAATTTAATTTAGTGAGGCGTAGGCAAAACATAAATTTATTCTATAGTAAAATTAATTACATATACATATAATAGATTTTGCCACGGTTTTATGCGCCATAATAATGATCAAAAACGTGATAGTTTCAAAAGATAGACACGAGTCTTACTTATCACGTGGGAAAACCATGCAAAGTTGATCCCTCATTCAGATGGGTGACATAAATTCCCGTCTGTATATTGCACTTTAGTAGCCTCTATTATCATTATTATTGGCTTTGTTTTATCCAATGGCTTAACGCTGGTTTTATCATGAAATATATTTTTATCATAGCTTAGTACGCCGATTCAATGCGTATTTTAGACGGTGAACTTTTTAAAGCTATGATGATATGTGATTCTCAAACTGAGGCTGCAAAAGTTAAAGACTGATATTTTAAATCACGTTTTATCTATGGATTCGTATATTTGTTAAAACCTTTGTACCTTTTTTACGGCCGTACGAATAAAATAGTAAGTCTATTTATTCGTAGATAACGACCTTACATAAATGGTGTATTTTATTTTATAAAAGTATCATACAAAAGAATGGTAGGAACTAACTGTCCATTCTTAGGAATCATCACGTTCAACTAGTTTGAAAAATATAATATATTGGAAACATCATTGGCGTACTACAAGGTTTCCAATATTTTTTATTTCTTAGATAATTGAATGTGTAATAATTTTTAGATTACATTCGATATCCATCGAAATCCAAAGTCACTACTGAAAAAAGTTCCGCTGGGAATCAAGTACACACGTATTTGATTCCTGAAAAGCTGTAACAATGATTTCCGCATTAATTTTTTTTTGTGGCTCATTTTTGTGCTGTCATGGCGGACGTAACCACACCGTCATTTCAAACAAATTAGGTGAAGGGCTATAGGAATCAGGTGTTAGAATATCATACATTTTTGCTAAACCTTTGTACTACCGTGCATCAAAAATGGTCGTTTGTAATCTTTCATAACAAAAATATAAATACATTCAGTGACAAAAATGTTTACAAAATCTTGAAATGTGCAAGCGAATAGTGGATTGGCTGTAGTTTGCGTCATAAGCCATGACGAAAGCATAGGGTAGCCTGAAGAGTTGACTAGACCTGCAGTGCAAGTACCGTTCTTATCGATCGCTTAAACATTTAGAATCGTCAAAAATTCGTTAAAAAAGGTTTCAACAATGGATAAAACCACATTTAACGAATTTTAATGATTCTATTGTCAAAATAAGCGATCGATAAGAACGGTACTTGCACTACAGAATTGGCCAGTACCTTAAACAAAATAACTCAAAAAAATCTTATTACACCTTATTTTTCTGTTTCTTGTAAAAACAAAAGCACAAAAAACAGAAACTAACAAGATTGTATCATAAAGCCAATGACATGTTTTCTCAAGTAGTTATTTTACCATTTTCATTACACGTACATACGATGACACGTTAATCTTTTTACCAATATAATACCGTTAACGTACGTTAATTATATTTTAATCCAAAGAGTATAATGACTGTAATATTGACAGAGCGCGCCTAGGACCACGTTTTTGGCAGAAAACAATTTAACCAAAATAATATGTCATTGACAAAGTCAAACAGTGTGCCAATAAAGACACAAATATCACTTTCAAACTTCTTATCAACTAGCTAGGTGAATCTAGATGCATACGACCAAACCTAAAAGACGCGCTAAAAAACTCTATGGGCGGTTGGAACTGGACTGAATTAGCTTACATACATACATACATACATAAAATCACGCCTATTTCCCATAGGGGTAGGCAGAGACCACGGATTTCCACTTGCTACGATCCTGACATACCTCTTTCGCTTCATTCACTCTCATCACATTCTTCATACATGCTCGTCGGTTAAGGGTACTCTTGACCTGGCCTTTCTCTAGAACATCTGCTATCTGATCTAGATAGGTCCGCCGAGGTCTTCCCCTCCCAACAGTCCCATTCACACTCGCCTGATGCACTTTTTTCGTCAATCTTCTTTCATTCATCCTCTCTACATGCCCAAACCATCTTAGCATACCTTTTTCTACCCTCATCACTACGTCTTCTTGCACTCCACATTTCTCTCTGATCACACTATTCCTCATTCTATCACTCAAATTCACACCACACATACTACGTAACGCTCTCATTTCTACTGCATTCACTCTACTCTGATGTTTTTTCTGCCATACCCAACTTTCACTACCATACATTAATGTCGGCACTAACACTCCCCCATGTAAGCTTAAATTTTAGTAATATATTAATATGTCTTCTAGACCGTTCTGCTCCATTGTCGGTTACATTATCGCTTACCATCAGATGAGATTGCGTAGCCAAAGGACATTTTATATTTATCCATTTTATATATCAAATATAAAATGGATAAATATAAAATATGTAGATATTCTACATTGCACTATCTAGCCTAAAATAATCAAATTTCTACTATGGAAACTAAATAGTTGATAAATTAAGAACTTTTATGCTTTTTTTATTAATACTTTTAATATAACACCGAGACAGAGAACAAACAATAATATAGTAAGTTCATTACGCATATGGTTGTTCCTAGTGGAGATCAAATCTATGGCCTACAGGAAGGCAGACTAACTACAAACTGTACTGAGTGTATAATTTCGCGTCAAAGATGACATTTTAGCGACAAAATGTAGGTATGTCGAAGGAAACGCACTCGCAGCGCGTGACCCTGTGCTAATATTGGTGTCGATTCTGTGGTTGCATTATCCTAGACTAACCTAATCTGACAGCTCTAAAATTATAGCGATCCTTGTTGTTTTGGTCTTTTAGAAAGAGATGGCAATAGTTTTAGTGCTGTCAAAATAGGTAAAGTTAGGAAAATTTGGAAAATTAAACAACAGAATTGGGCCCAGTGACGTACTAAGTAAAGAAAATATTTCTAATAAATCAGGGCCTGTGAAGTACCTAGGCGCGTAGATGTGATTGTCTACATATCTAATGGTTAAGGAATTGAACATATAAAATGCATGTACAAGAATATCCGATTCACATTGCTTGTATTGTAATGTCACGTTTCGAGATCACACCTTCATGGCGGAGGGATGAATATTAATTACTGATTTTGGGTGTAATAAAATTAGAATTGCGGTATTTTAGCCATTTATTTAGCGTTTTGGCAAATGTCACGTACGACATTAACAAGCGACGAGGAATGTTTTCAATTACTAAACACGAATTAAGTGTAGTGCTTTTCCGTAAAAAGATTCAATCAATCAATATCATTTGATGCCACACGTAAATACAATTTATAAAAATACAGGAATAGAAGTAAGTGACATAAATTGGCATCCGCCATGAGTTTTCAGTGATTGGCATTCTGTAATATATTCGACAACATTAGCGCCCCGCGTGAGTTTCATGGCGGTGAAAATGCCTTCTGAAGCTCGTCCAAGATTCAAAAGATCCAAGTGAGCACGGATCCACTTGGTGAAACTCCCGGTGGTTTCGTTGTTCAGAGAATCGACACCCTTTTTTATATTTGTTACCTCATAAGTTATGAGGTAACAAATATAAAATAGGGTTCACTGGGTGAAACTATTTTGAAGATATTTTTTTTCGCCGGGAGCTAGTGCTTGTCATGTGGTCTCATTTAAATTTGATCTGACAAGAAGTTTTTGAATTATAGTAGAATGAAGTATAGTGTTTGAAATCTGTTTTTTTCTTGAAAGAGTTATAAGTAACTTATATTCATTTATCCTTGCCACCGAGTACATACACTAGAATTCCAAACATAATCTATACATCCAAACATAACATAACTGCAGGGCTGCCAACAGCATCCTGCAGGTCGTAATGAAGTCTTTCATTCGGGTCCTGATCCGATAGTTTCATATCATGAAACTGTGGGATCGGGTACCGAATGAAATCCACAAAAACTTGCTTACCTGGTTCTTGCTTTTATTATAAATAGGTACTAACATAGCAAATAAGTTAGTACCCGATCCCACAGTCTCATATTATCATGAGACTGTGGGATCGGGTACCGAATGAAATCCACAAAAACTTGCTTACCGGGTTCTTGCTTTTATTATAAATAGGTACTAACATAGCAAATAAGTTAGCCTGTAAGTTGACTAACAAATATGGACCAAAATTGTCTGATTTAATAAATTAATTTAATTTAATAACACCTATCATAATAACTGTAGAATCCGAATGGGCCTAAAAATGAAACTGAAAGATACTAAAAAGGTAAACATTATTTTGTATTTTTCTAAGAAGGCTAGCTTCGTCGTCTGGTACTATATTCTTTATTATTCAAGAACCTTTATTCCCCAATAATTGAACATCATGATGTAAAATTTAGATATACCCTCTAAGTCGTCCTCAAAGAATCTGGAGTTATCTACCGTGCCTGGGGATCAAAGTCATAATGTTTTTAAAAATATAGATAACAGACTAATAAAGTACGAACTAATGTACTTTGTTATGTTAACACTGCAATGTTACGTGACTTTGCGTTAAGTTACGAACACGGATATTGCCAGTTAATTCTGGCTTGTAACATCAAACTTCTACACAGATTTCACATAGAATGGTGTGAATATGGCTTTGTATATGAGTTTGGTATAGTATTCCCGTGGATTAGATAGATAACTCTTTATTGATTACCACAAAGGTACACGTTTTACTTTAAAACTAACAAAAGTGGAAATATAGTGAATAAAGAAGGGGCAGCATACCGATTGAACATTTTTGAAGATATAAAATCACTGAATGTAGCTATGTAAAATCGCCAAAATTTTTAAGTGTGAAATTTGCTTATATCGAAATTGTATTTTCGCTAAATCTATGTAATGCCATTGACGACAACTTGACCGATTGCGATTTTGCATAACTAAATTCAGCGATTTTATATCTTCGAAAATGTTCAATTGTTCGAGCGAGATAGCGGCGCGCCGTATGCTGCCCCTTAATAAATAAGTAAACTGGCGTTTTTTAAGAAAATCTAATTTATCAAATTGTTTAATTCCAGCGCACGGGAAGCGGTCCGAGAAGCCTCCAGCGGCGGCTCCAGACTGGTTCCTCACCAGGCTTCTGCGCCGAATGGCAGTCAACACTGAAACGGTAACTTTTTTAGTAATTTGTAGTAGCTACTTGCGGAATGGGCTACTCCGCAAGTAGTTACTACCACCACGCTTGTAGCGAGGCAAGTAGCACCTCCTACCACGCGTCCGTGTTTACTGATTGGCCAATAACAACAAAATACCGTGGTGGGAGGTGCTACTCGCCTCGCTACGAGTATAAGCCTGGTGCGAACAAGGTCTAAGAGCTTGAAAGGAAACTCTTTGAGACGCACTAAAATTACTTTCACTGGACTGTTTTGAAAGCAACTAGTTAGACGACGCAGAAAACTTGATACTTAACACAGTACTGCTTACTTTTTAGGGTCCCGTATCTAAAAAGGAAAAACAGAACCCTTATAGTATCGATTTGTTGTCCGTCTGTCAAGACCCTTTTTCCCTGGAACGCGGGGAGGTATCAATCAATCTATTATAAACGCGAAAGTTTGTAAGTATGGATGGATGGATGGGTGTTTGTTACTCTTTCACGCCGAAACGGCTGAACGGATCTAGATCAAACTTGGCAGAGAGATAGATTATTGTCTGGAATAGCACTCAGGCTACTTTTTATCCCGTGGCAATACCGGGATTTAAATCTGCGCGGATAAAACCGCGGGGCGCAACTAGTTGTACATACTCGGAAGCACACTCAACGAAATCTAATCACCCCATATTGTTATATCATAGAACAATTGTTATATATATTATGTCATCAAACTTTCATTCGACTGTATTGTGCTGCTGTCTATATTTTTACCTTGAAACTTTCAGAACAACGGAAATCAAGAACCCTCTCGCAACGATCTCAGCGCCATCTTTCAGGGACTCTCAGGTGACGACGCGCCCTCTACCGACAAGCTTGTGTAAGTTTACCTTGCTAACTCTTTGTCAGGTACAACTCGTTTCAGCGTTGTCATAGATGGAGTTTTGAGTTGTGTAAATTTAAATAATTATTATTAACTAGCTGGTACCCGCGACTTCGTCTGCGTACTTTTAATCTCTTCATCTCTTTTTTTCGCAATAAAAGGTAGCCTATGTTCTTTCTCAGGGTCTAAAGATTGTCTGTGCCAAATTTCATCAAAATCGGTTGAGAGGTTTAAGCGGGAAAGCGTAACAGACAGACAGACAGAGTTACTTTCGCATTTATAATATTAGTTGGGATTTATTACTATTTTCGGTATAATGTTTTTATCTATTTGTTTTTCGTAAGGCGCTACCACAAATAAAATAAAACCAGGTGCGCAATTCTTTCGTACAGAAACAAAAGTTCATAGAAAATAACAATTTCAGATATTCAGTGCGCTGTTTTTGGATTTATCTAAATTGCAGCTTTGATTTGCAGATAGGTGTTTGTTTTTAAAATATCCCCCCTTGCGTCTCCGCTTTCCAGTCATCCAAAAGACCACGGAGTTTGTAATAAATAAAAAAAACTTTCTTGCAATACAAATAAAAAAAACATATACTAAAACTAGCTGATCCCGCGGCTTTGCTCGCGCTCGTTTTTTGAAAATCAAATACAAACTTTCATCTCCTTGGGGGTAGAATTGATCAAAATCCTTTCTTAGCGGATGCCTACGTCATAACATCTACCTGCATGTCAAATTTCAGCCCGATCCGTTCAGTGGTTTGGGCTGTGCGTTGATAGATCACTATGTCAGTCAGTCAGTCAGTCACCTTTGAGTTATATATATTTAGATAATTGACTAGTTCCTAAACATGGACTACCTTTGGCGGTAAGCCTTCTCCAGGGGTTGTAAGATATTTTTTTTATTTTCCAGAGACAACAACGATGGCCCCATACAGCTACCGCTCAGCAGGAACATGGAAGCTAAGCCGATGCTGGACGAAGACTTGCTTTCCAAAATCAAGATTTGGCAAATAATGGTAAACTCACACAATATTTTATCAGCCCTCACTGCTCAGCTGTGTGCTAGAAAGGAGCCTTCTTGAGGCGCACTTAAAATCTTTTTTGTCCTTTCTGTCTGTGTATACGAGTAGTATTTTTTTACTTGCTTAAACTTAAAATTATAGTATTTTTATTTATGTCCACCCATGCGAAGCTGGGACAAGCCGCCAGTATCACATAGAACTATCAAAAATCAATAAATCATTTTTAGTAAACTGTGTCAGATTTTACAACGTCTTGCCATTGCCAGACAGCATTACTATGTTTAAACGAAGACGCATTTAAAAATATTAAAAAAAAACACTTAGTAAACCAGGCATACTATGATATTAACCAATTTCTTGCCGACCGCAAATCGTGGAATGACATTGAATTATAAATTTATAGTTTAGGTATTTTTAATTTAAATTTAGTTATTAGTATATTTTTTGACGACCTCTGTGGCGCAGCGGGCGAGAGCCTGCCTGCGACGCAAGAGGTTGCGGGTTCGATTCCCGCCTTGGAACAAATTTGTGTACGATCTGCAGAAATTTGTTCCGATGGTCTGGGTGTTTTCTATGTATAATAAAAATATCTATCTATGTAAGTATATAATGTATTAAATATATCAGTTATCTCATCATAACACAAGCTTTGAATAGCTTACTTTGGGGCTAGATAGTGCTGTGTGGATGGTCCAGCATTATTTATTATTTATTTATATATTTTTAATCTTTATTATTATTAATTTATTTTGAATCATTTTTTTATACACTGTTATGTACCTACTTATGTAAAATTTGACAATCTTATGTGCAATGCAAGGAATTTGAATAAAGACATGTATTCAAATTCCTTGTTGAATACAAGCAATGTATAACATGTCTGTCAGAAAAATAAATGAACTGAACTGAATAGAAATTTGAAATATTACACGGGATTTTTGACGTTTTGTCTGTGTATAGTTTGATTTGTACTGTTCTGTTTTGTACGTCCTATTTTATTTAAAAACATTGTTTAAAGAGAAGGTACACGCAGGAGTTATAGAGGCCAGGATGTCCGCAGTAAACTTTTCAAACTAATGATGTTGATAGCTAATTGAAAACAATTTCTTTTGCAGAAAGAGTCATCAGACGAGAAATGAAGAGCGCTTTAAAGTATTGACTGATGTTACTATCTTCATAGTTTATTTCCTGAACGATTGTTTACCTGTAAAGATCTTTGTAATTAAATACTCTGGTTTAAATCGTATTTACATAGAATTATGTCAATTGTAAGGCTGGGTTGCAATTGGCAATGTAGTCTGTAAAATATAGGTGTTAAGGTGTATTGTGCCATTTATAAAATTATTAAGGAGTTTAGCTTGTTTTATTTATTTTTCCAAAAATTATATATATCATGAGTAACAACAATATAATAATAGGTACATATTAATAGGTTGGTATTTATACAAAGCAAAAAATAAGAGATTAAAGATATTCGGAAAAGACCTTTTCCCACACGTGGGACATACAAACAGAAAAAAACATATTTTGTTCTTATTCGATAACATAAAATTATAAAATTGTAGACACAGTATAGATAGCTACGAATCTACAACGCCGATAACTACGTCGTAGACATTCGTAGCATAGAATGCTCAGTCGATAATGAATCTAGCTGAGTAGTGCATAGATTTCTTTATGTTTAACGTCAATGTTATCAATCGAAGTGAAAGTGAAAAGAACAATTTGCTATAGAATACAGACAATTTAGAACAAAATATCATCAAGAACAATCATTAAAAATAGATCGTACCTATAAAACAATAATATTCTTACACTAACAATTAACTCACTATACCTAATACACTAATTCACCAGTCGGCAAAGAATTTATATATGAAAAACAGTATGCAGGTTCATAAGGTGAATTCCCACTGCATCCCCGTAAATACTGTCTAAAGAGGTGAGTAAGATGTAATACTTACTTGTGTAGCGGACCGTATAAAGGCAGCTGTACACTAAAAGCATTGTTCCGTAATACCTCCCTGTGGCTGAAGGTAGTGTTAATTGCAACTGCTTGGACGCGGTACAAGATTAATAAAAAATAAAAATAAATATTGGTAAACATGCAACGTAGCACTATCTAGCCCCAAACTAATAATAAAATACATACTTATAATATTATATAACACCAAGACGGAGAAAAAAATCTATGTTCATCACACAAATGTTTGTTCTCGTAGAGATCGAACCCATGGCTTACGACCCAGCAGGCAGAATTACGCCAACGTAGACGTGAAGGCTGTTATGAATATTATAATGGAGTATAGTTTCGAAAGCCTATAACTTGCACCACAATCACATAAGCACCGAAACGCGCAGACCTATTTTGTGTCAAGTTTGCAAACCACTCCGAAGAGGAATAACTTATGTACCTGTTGCAATATCATTTCTATTGTCTAGCTTACGGCACCAAACTAAGGCAGGTAGGTAGGAAAACTTGCATCTATCAAAAAGGATTTTTTTACCAAACTGTGTGCAATGTGATTGCACACAAAATGGTTGTTTGCGATTTTTCAAAATTGGGATCAGTGATTTTATATCTTTCAAAATGTCGAATCGTGCGAGTGAGATGTACATTAGGTGTAGTTAACGCCTTAAGGGTGAGTTGCACTATCTAACGTCAAATCAGAGCAAAATCTCTGATTTACGAACGATTTGACGTTTAAGCTAAATGGTGCTACTAGGGGTAATACGCTTGGGGTATACTGAAAGACAGCGCTGTACAGACATTAACATGTCTGTCAGCATTTATGCTGAGACCTACTCAGTCCACTCAGTCATACCCTTATTGACTGAACTATCTAAATATAAAAAAACATGATTATTGCTATTGTATCAATTTTGTTTAGTTTTGCAATTGTTATGATTATTAGAATAAAACCTTCATGTTTGTAATTTATGCTTTATGTTCTACTAGCTGCGTACCGCGGTTTCACCCGCTCAGATTCAAATCCTTATATTCCCACGGGGTATAAGTGTCCTATGTGTTATTCCAGACTATAATCAAACTCTCTGCCAAGTTTAATCCAGATCCGTTCAGCCGTTCCAGCGTGAAAGAGTAACAAACATCCATCCATACTCACAAACTGTCACAAACTTTCGCATTTATAATATTAGTAGGATAGGATGACTGACAGATTGACAGTTGTGACGTATCCAATAATGGTGTGAGATGTATCGATAGAAATTTATTTATTTTTATTTCCAAAGAAAACAAACACTACTTAATAGTGTAATTAATAAATTATAAAAAACAACTATTGACCATAACTATCATATTTGTGTGATGTAGCGCGTTATTCGAATAAATATTAATAAGAATAATTATGTAGCCGAAGGATTTTTTTCAATTGATGAAGAAGTGCGTCTTATATCCTTCCTTGGAATATACACTAGGAAGTCGATTAACATGGTAGCAGAGCGTGGTTATTAGGAAACAAAAAACGCCTTTTCTTTCTTTCTAGTTTAGTTACTTAATGTAATCCTGGCTTTACAAGTTCCATTTAGCACCTCGTTATTTCACTTACAAGAACATTTCTCGACGCAGTTTCGGCCACGTATTCCGCTTTATAATTAAAACTCTAGTTTCTTTCCTCTCGCTCCGACCGCACCACTCGTTTTGTAATTAAACTTAGGCAAAATAACAAAGCACAAACCATTCCAGAAAACAGTGGCTTTTCAAATGTGTGAAGTTATAATGAGACTCAAAAATAGAATACGTTCCTGACATATTTACAATTGGCGTTCACAATAATTTAAACAGGTACACAGTCCACAGCCCATATAATATGGACTGTAGGCCAATAGTGTGAACTCATAATAATTTATTATGTAACACTAACACAATCAGGCAATTTCGAATAAAACCATTTGTAATTCGTTCAATCACATTCACACACATACACTTACACACATACACACAAACATACACGTACACACACACTGGCTTCTCCTGTGAACCCTAGACTCTTATGAGACTAGTGTAATCAGGAGAGGCCAAACATACATACCCACAAACCGCAGCTACATATTTCATACTAAACTTATTTTCGTAGATATAAACTCATACTTTCACACTCAATACACACTTTCAATACAGTCATGTCATTAGTACCTATGTTATCAATTAATTTAGTGATAGTCGTTTTTTATATTATTAGTTAGCTTAAAAAATGTAAATCCATTGTTGGCTTTCAGCTACATTCATTATGTTAGTTATATAATACAAAGAGCTGTGGATTTTGTTCAATAAATAAAATAAAAATAAATAAATAAACTCATGACACTAATAGTGTCATGAGTTTATTCACAGCCCGCATAATAACATGGACTATCCGCGTGCTAAGTTTGAGCGGCTCGTATTTTATGAATAGAATGCTCAGCAAAATTTCACCGGACTTGGGTGGTACAATTTTTGGTCAAACTTTGTACTTGATGTCATTTAGTGATTTATTTTAACTAAAAAAATTAGAATATGTGAGTGAAAAATGTTTCGATGTGTCCGCTAGATTTATTTTATTCTAAAAGTGCGCAGACAAAATCAGTTTGAAAGCCTGTCCTAGACAGTCATAAATAGCTACGTACCAGTCATTGCTGGTTAATTTCAGCCGTTTATGGCGATCGTTACATGCTCCTAGCTCAATAAGGAAATGACCCATTTTAACGAGCTTTGCATGATAGCTCTCAGCTTTTAGATTCTCGTATTGATAGCTTTTTGTAACGAAGTGCAGCTGGCAGTGAAACTTCATCACACATTTTTTTTAGATTAGTAGTTCAAGCTTTCTGTACAATATTAACAAGTTATTTTAATATTTATATAAACTGAAACAGCTTCACGACTTTGATCCCCAGGTACGGTAGATATCCCTTTAGATCTCCCAGTACCAAGTAGGTACTAATTCAAGATTCTTTGAGGATGTCTAAGGGGGGTAGTCAGAGGTACGTCCAAACATTACATTTGGCACATACCCACATTTTGCAGTAGTTAGTATTCCATACGTGATAGGTTGCAAGCCCATCGCCGCTGTTAGAATACTAACTGGTTTCCTCACGATGTTTTCCTTCACCGTTTAAGAGCACTGGCATTGCGCACATAAATTTTTCGATAGAAAAATCCATTGGTGCACGACCGGATTCGAACCTGCGACCTTACGATCGGAAGGCGGGGTCACTCCCACTAGACCACCGGTGCTCTTAATATTTATTTTAATTCATTTTAACTAAGGTAATATATTATATATTTTCTAATCATAACTGAAAACCATAGTCATAGCTTTAGTGTTTAAACGATTCCTTTATAGAAATATATTAAAAA
Organism: Plemyria rubiginata; assembly: GCA_963576535.1. NCBI lineage: Eukaryota > Metazoa > Arthropoda > Insecta > Lepidoptera > Geometridae > Plemyria > Plemyria rubiginata. The sequence goes on along the minus strand of OY754914.1, from coordinate 2,219,181 downwards.
AACTTGGTTGACAGCCTCAGTAGGTAGTAGCTCTGCCTTCTGTGCATCTGGCTGTGGGTTCGATCCCCACCGAGAACAAACATTTGTGTGTTGAACATAGATGTTTTTTCTCTGTCTGGGTGTTAACAAAATTTAATGCATTACAAAATGCATTTAATTATGCATTATGCATATATATGCATAATGCATAATTGCATATGCATATACATTTACAAAAAAAAAGTATTTATGTAGGTAATACATCACCTATCTGGTTACCATTATGACAAGCTCTGGTTTAGTTTGGGGCGAGATAGTGCTGTGTGGAATGCCCACCAGTATTTATTTATTTAGTAAAGGAAATAAAAAGGTTTATAGATCGCCTTCCTGCCCTTATCCAACGCTAAGTGGGGTGGGTTCATCTTCCATTCTCCTTTGTCATTCGACATCTCGTTGCTCACTCCTTTCTTACTCATATCATCTTTCACACAGTCCATACATCTTTTCTATGGCCTGCTTCTACTAAAAAAGCATCCACATCCACTCTTCTCGTACTTAATATGTCCCCATTTACTTTTACCTTATATACATATTGAAGCTAGGTAAATTTGGATTGCTTGACACTAACATGGAGAAACTAGAGAGATCTATAAAAAAAATGTTATATTAATGATTTATAGTAAGTTTTTAATAATTGACAATAATAAAAACGTTATTATTAGTTATAATGTCACCTGGGCTGAAAGTAATGGCCTTGCTCGTATATTTTTAAATTGGCCATAACCTTTCCCATACAATTTGATAAATGGTTGCCCCACATCACCTTCTTACTCAACTATTACATACAAATACATTGTCTTTGCACACTGAATAATCGAAATTTAACATCGATCGTTTGCTTTGAATGAATGATTGAATGAAAATGCTTTATTGTACACCTTACAAACCAACAAAAAAATTACAACAGGTATTCACAATGGGCAGTCTTATCGCTAACAAGCGATCTCTTCCAGACTTCCAGCTTTGGTGCTGTTGGCACAGCTTTTTGGCCTTTATATAAGAAACCTGTCAAAATCTTGATAGTAACATACTCTTACCGATTAACAATGATCGAAAGAGATGAGGTACAGAAACGTTTAGGCCAAGGCTGTTAGTTTGTAGTTGTATTGTGTTATATAAATCCCAACTAATATTATAAATGCGAAAGTAACTCTGTCTATCTGTCTGTCTGTCTGTTACGCTTTCCCGCTTAAACCTCTCAACCGATTTTGATGAAATTTGGCACAGACAATCTTTAGACCCTGAGAAAGAACATAGGCTACCTTTTATTGCGAAAAAAAGAGATGAAGAGATTAAAAGTACGCAGACGAAGTCGCGGGTACCAGCTAGTAAATAAATAAGGCATTTGAGCGAGGTTTAAATAAGGCATTTGAGCGAGGTTTAAATAAGGCATTTGAGCGAGGTTTAAATAAAGCATTTGAGCGAGGTTTAAATTTCAAATTCCAACTTAAAATTACCGAGGTATGACATATTTTCAAACGATCAACAACTTCAATCAATTTGAGAGTGGACAGAGCTCTTTAAAGGGCTTGTCCAGGGAACAACCTAGCACCATGTCTTTTTCGGCCGCCTTGCAGCGTTGCTGTTAAAAATATTACAGGCACATGTGGCTGTATGCATCAAGTCGATGGACGCAGGGCAATGCTTCGTAGGGTACGTTTGTGTCGTGCGTGATTTACGAGACAAAGCTGCGTTATAGGTAATGGTTACCACATAAAATCACACTTAAATCACCTAAAACCACTTAAATTACAAATGCAAGAAGAAAGAAAGGGACCCATATAAAATTTCGTAACAAGTATGCCTGTATCAATTTTATTTTTTCTTTTGGTTTCTTTTTTAATTCCAACGTGCCTAGGTGTGGCAAAGCCATTAGCGTCCATTCATTGGATTCACATGAGGCCGCTTAGACCGGGACGTATCGGTGTGCAGTGAAAAATTCAATTTGTACAAGCAAGTACACGGAAGCTATGAACTAGAATGGATTTATTTTCGTTTATAGATTTAGTATACTTTGTACGCACCTTCTCATTTGACTACTGCTACTTGGTAAGTAAGAAACTATTCAACTCACAAAATAATCATTGTAATTTTCCCGTTTTTTATGTAATATTAATAAAATAATAATTCAATGTCCTACTTGATCTTCTTCATACTCACGTAGCACAATTTTTAGTTCTGTGCTAGACCGGAAAATTATAGGTAGTTTCATAGCAGTAATTAAACTGACAATCCAAAATCTAAAAAAAAATCTAAATCCTTATAATTAGTAGATAAATATGAAATGAGTTATAAAATGAGACATCAGAGGTTTACTATTTTTTTTACGCTAAGTAAACTACAATAAAAAATACTAATCACACCGTGTTGGGCGCCAAAAGTAAAATCCTTGCCTATAAATCCAGACTGTAAGGCTGGATTTATTTTATTATAACCTTAACCTTTAAAGTTTAATGCAGCAACATTTAGTGCACGTTAAGATAACCAGCGAGTACTGTAAATGAAGAAAATCCGGCGTGTTTGACCTCTGGACGTGAAGCTTGTTTCTGTTTCAGACATAGTGATAACTTGCGATACCGTATACAAGTTTGTGGTAAGTATGCATCTCCACCGTAAAATGCCTTAAAACAAAGGTTCGTATTCACATTATGTGTTACGTTTTTTTGTGTAGTAAGCATGCTGCAAACGGCGGTGGTATTTAATTTGTTATGTTTTTCTCGAACGCATGTAACGGTTTACATGGTATTTCTGATCGAAAAATAAATAAACATTGGCGGTCTTCGCCATATTCTCTTAACCTATCCACACCTTGTATTTTTGGCTAGCCTTTAAACACAGTAGAATAAACACAAAAGAAATAAAAAATGAAAGCTTTATTGAAGTCGTTTAGTTTTACTAAATGTTTTTATATTTTCTTAGAGAACAAATAATTAGACAGCACTCTTAGTACCATCTTCTTAAATTTTAGAGTTCAACTTTTGTCGGGGTTCTGATTCCATATATGGATGGATATATGCGTGTACGGATGGATGCGTTCCTCCATATATGGAGGAACGCATCAGAACCCCGACAAACCCGACTTATAAGTCGACTTATAAGACTTATCAGAACCCGACTTATAAGTCTTTCGAATACAGCCTTCTTGAAAACCATAAAAGACATAACAACAATCATATCTTTTATCTGGCTCACGCAAATAATTCCTAGTGTTACTCTTCCCTTTTTCTAGCCTTTCTCTTAAAGGTAATTGTTGCAAAAATCTTCAATGTAAGTAGTAACTACAAAATACAAATACAAATACAAAATGTTTATTTTCTTTCCAAAAAATTTACCATAATTTAACTGTTGTTGATACCTCCTTTTAAGTAAAAATACCTGTATTAGGAGGCATCGCTCTTCCATAGCATGCTTAGCGAATTATAAACTAAATTTTATACCTACAAAAACTCTGTTTCTGGGTTTTAAAAATGTATGTGCAGTGACTTATCAACACGGCTTATTGCTTTCCCCTTCCATTTCCTAGCTAGATCGATGTGACATTCAAATCAGCTTATCGAGTGTCGGCATACACAGTTACTATCCTAACATACTATGTTCTGTTTGTCTATCTCAGATTTTTCAGATGACGACCTCGGTGGCGCAGCGGGCGAGAGTCCGCCTGCGACGCAGAGGTTGCGGGTTCGATTCCCGCCTCGGAACAAACTTGTGTACGATCTGCAGAAATTTGTTCATTGGTCTGGGTGATTTCTATGTATAATAAAAAATATCTATCTATGTAATTATATAATGTATTAAATATATCAGTTATCTAGTACCCATAACACAAGCTTTAGTAGCTTACTTTGGGGCTAGATAGTGCTGTGTGGATTGTCCAGCATAATTTATTTATTTATTATTTATTTATTTATCTGTTGTGTTTTCACAGCTAAATCATTGAACTAGTTCCGATGAAAGACAAAGATATATTTGTAAGCCAGCGCTCGTTATTGCAGTGAAAATAATTATGTATGTAGTATTATTGATTACCCAAAAATTGTGAAGAAATCGGTTGGTACAAAAACAGCGTAGATTTTTTTTTTTACATTTTTGGACGACGTGTTTCTGATTACCATCGTAGCCATAGAATTATCATAGAATCTTGAGTTTCAGCATAAGTGCCATGCAAAGTGACCAAGCCCGGATAAAGGCTGCAAGTAACACTAAATAATAAATAATATATTTTTTTTTTATTATTTCATTTCATTTCATTTCATTACATAAAGCGTTACTGATCTAAAGACCATTATATCTTAAATATAATCATAACTAGTTGCGCTCCGCGGTTTCACATTCCTACGAGATAAAAAGTAGCCTATGTGCAATTCCAGACTATAATCAATCCAGATACCTACCAAGTACCATACAGATCCGTTCAGCCGTTCCGGCGTGAAAGAGTAACAAACATCCATCCATCCATCCATCCATACTTACAAACTTTCGCGTTTATTATTAGGATAAATCATGGGGATGAAGCCGCGCGCAAAAAGTGGTTCTTCGGTATAAATGACAAGCGTGTATCGTTCACCGGTGTGCAGCATCTGTAACTGATTTAAGAGTTCTCTAGTGATAGGCTTTTGAATACGAGCAGGCTACGAATTATCGAAATCGGAGAGTCGATTTCATCGATATTTGTAACTGTTAGTTATGTTTGAGAGGAGAATACGTTTTCTACTGGGTTTTAATAAAGTGTTTAACTATTCTCTTCACTTCTCAGCGTCAAAATTTTGTTATGATCGTTTCAGCGTGTAGCAACCCATAAAATGGTTATAGGTAAAATATAGAATATAATTAGGAATGCAATGACTTACAAATTTGTGTACCATGTTGGGCGCCAAATTCGAAATGCAGTAGGTTTTTTGACCTACACATAAATAATAATAATAAATAATAAATAATGCTGGACAATCCACACAGCACTATCTAGCCCCAAAGTAAGCTATTCAAAGCTTGTGTTATGGGTACTAGATAACTGATATATTTAATACATTATATACTTACATAGATAGATATTTTTTATTATACATAGAAAACACCCAGACCATCGGAACAAATTTCTGCAGATCGTACACAAATTTGTTCCAAGGCGGGAATCGAACCCGCAACCTCTTGCGTCGCAGGCAGGCTCTCGCCCGCTGCGCCACAGAGGTCGTCAAATATGATAAATATGATAAATATCCAAATATAATATCTAATATACTAGCGATCCGCCCGCGCGCCCCTGCTTCGCACGGGTGCACATAATATCATGCATGTATTATACAAATAAACCTTCCTCTTGAATCACTCTATTAAAAAAACCGCATCAAAATCCGTTGCGTAGTTTTAAAGATTTAAGCATACATAGGGACATGGGGATATAGGGACAGAGAAAGCGACTTTGTTTTATACTATGTAGTTATAGTGATAATATAACAATGGTAAAACTATCCTGAATTACTGATTACTACATATCTGATTTTTACACAGGAAATGTGTAAAGCACCTAATTACTCCATGCGGGTAGGAATATCAATCACGTGCCGTATTCGTTAGGCTTAGGAAGCAGCCTTGGTTCTCTGAATTATTCGTTCGTCTGAACAACGGTGATAAGACATTGGATCACACGATAGGAATCTGCCCTATACATTGCACTACCCTGCGTCCATCCACAGCAAGATTACATAGTCTTCCTTAGACGGACTTCACAAATAGCTCTACTCCTGAAATGTTAATAGTGGATATGTACCAATATTGAACACCTAATGTAGTAAGTGTTACATCATCATCATTTTCCTGCTCTTATCCCACTTTATGTGGGGTCGGCACAACAGGTTTTTGCTCTCCACTTTCCTCTATATCAGCCGTCATCTCAGCAGTCACTCCTTTCATACTCATGTCATCTTTCACACAGTCCATCCATCTTTTCTTTGGCCTACCTCTACTTCTATATCCATCCACATTCATCACTGGCACTCTTCTCGTTACATGGCATTCTTCTCTTCGCATAACATGCCCATACCACGCTAACCTACTTAGAGTAGTGTATACATATTTTCCGATAAAAACATCATGCTACGTCTAATCCATTTAATCACTCACCGTCACACAATAGAAAAAACATACTCGCAGTTTTTGTACCACCTCTGCTGGTTTAGAAAATATTATATTGTGGAGAACTGTGAATGGAAGCGAAGTCCATCGGGAGAGTACATTATTCCATTTGACACAAATGAATAGAGTCCAGTGTTGGTGTGTCAGAGAAAAATGATTTGAAATCATAAGTGATGAATATAGTGAATTAGTGTAGGTAGTGTTTTCAACCGAATCTTACGTTACTACTTGAGAGTAAGAGATCTGAGGAGATATCGACTGTGAGACTGTGCTTGGGGATCTAATTCGTGAAGCTGTTTCAGTTTTTACCGAATTAAGAGAAGTAGAGCTCTTTGTGAAGGGGTCGTCCGGGGAAGTACTACAACCACGCCTTTTTCTGCCGCTGTTGCTGTGTTTCGGTTTGAAGAGTGTGGTCGCTGGTGTAATTACAGGCACATCTGTATGCCTCAAGTTGATGATCGCAGTGCAATACATCGTAGGGCACGTTTCTATCGTGCGTGACTTACGAGGGATTACTTTGTTATAGGTGATTGTTACCACTTATCATCAGGTGGGCCATCTGCTTGTTCCATCAACTAGTTGTATGAAAAGAAAATTAATTGTACTTAGTATAAATGTTTGTTTTGTAGTATTGGTTATGTTATGTACTATAGATAAGATTACTTGGAGGAAATTGCTTTGAGCGATACCCATCTTATCATTTTGATATCCAAGATATGAGATTCCTATTCTTGTGAAGAATAAACAGTTATCTCTCTAAGCTTTATAGCATGAAATATTGAGAGAATGAGTAGGTGGTTACTTGAAATACTTTTAACCGAATTACCTTTACATTTTTGACCTGCAAGCTTTATCATAGGGATAAATAATTGTATGGGGAAGCTAAGCTTACAATAGCCGCGACCTTTATTCAGGCAGCTGTGCCCATTAGGTCACTATAGAATATTAGTTTTGTATGGCACAAAGTTGCCTATTTATGTCTCCAAGTGATGGTAAGAATCCTAACATCCAAACATCGTAACATTCCGATTTATATATTAATAGAATAGGAAATAATTAAGGTTTCTTACTGGTTTCAGTGAATATATTTCATGGAACTGGTGAGTTTAATGCTCACTCTGTAGTGTATTAAATATTTAATATTTTATTTATAGACGAGCAGCTTTCGCTGATATGTCTACGTCACAGTGTTGAAATTATTGATAATTGAATTTTAATTGATGAAATTATTAAAAATTGAAATTTAATCGTTGGAATTAGGTTTTATTATTTTAAATTTTATGTCTAGTGTCTTTGTTATTGTCTTTTTAGTTCCAGTTTTTAAGCACTATTTTACAAAATACATGTATTTCATTCGATTAATGAGGTAACTGTGAATATACACTTGGGTGTTATTTTTTATAGCCTGTAAGTAACAATACAAAGATTAAACAACCCTTCTTCACTGAGATACGTAAATTTCAATATTAATCATGGTTTTGACGACATCCTTGCTATTGTTCAAATCATTTCAAGGCAGAGCTAAGTGTTATTGTATTGAGTTGTCTGATCCACGCCTTTTGTGTTAATTCAGCTTTGTAACGAGATTAATGTGTGGAGATACTTTGGCTTTGATCCTATGCATGCTTTCTTATCATCATTCATGATGGTATCATCCCACACTGTGAAAAAGTGTTTTTGGGCGAACGACACGATAAGACACGACATGACATAGAAGTGTAAAAAAACAAAACACAACTGCTTATTGTTGTTGTTTACGTGCGCAAATGTAAACTATTAATGTGAATCTCTTCTTTTGCGTTAATAAGGCTCTCTCACTGATCTCCGTATTAAACAAGTACGCGGCTCTCTGTCCGTCGTGGTCCGACATTTAGCCATAGTCAAGTGGAATAATTATGAAAAGTTTTTGATCACTGATCTGTATCAATACAAGAGATCAGTATTTTTATTCCACAAGTCTCACACATTGATCTTTAACATTAATTGAATCAAAAATAAAAAAATGTTGTAAATAGAAACCTAAGGGACCTTTGCCACCCTTTTCCCGTGAGATTATCGAATTAAAACTCTTCACGTAATTGGTAACTCGTTCGCGCATAATGTCCCAAATATTATAATCTCATTAAAAGTTGACGAGTTACACTGCCGAGTCGCTTAACAAACTATGGTTGCGTTTAAAGTTCACCAACATTCAAACACGATATTGTAACGATAACGATTTGATTTACGGCGTCATACAAAACTTTTTTTTTAATTTTATAGATAAACAATGCTTACTATGTTTTTAAGCAGCATTTATAAAAATATTAGTTCAAAATATAGTTAGTTAATAACTATTAGTTATTGTGTCCCTGGCCATGGTAGTTATTCCAGCTTATGAGGTTTTATTGAATTTTTTTTTTCAAGCAAGCATACTCGAAGCGAAGCTCGTTCTTGATTATACTGCTGTCCTTCACCGAAGAGAAAATAATATTTACTTATTGTAGCTACGTGTAAAAATAATAATCTGATGTAAAACCAGTAGGTAGTTGATATCTTGTTCAATTTTATTAAGATCGACTCAGACTTAGCCGTGTAAATGAAACAAACAATACATTACAATTTCACATTCCTTTTCTATTTTTTTTTTGCGTGTCAAGGTACAACTTAAACAAATAAGGAATATGTATATGGAATTTGTAAACATAACCTATGGATAAATATAAACCGTCGGTAAATGTGTTGGTGAACTCCAGCCTTCAGGATAAAGTTAGGGTGAGATAGGGATATATGGAGTCTCTATTCCGTGCGGTTGGAGTCATACTTGTTGGCAATAACAGCTAAACGGTGGGTAAGAGAACAAAATAAAGTTGATATTAAGCCCATTTTAGGCATGGCGTTATTTATTAAAAGCGAAAGCGAGTGCAGTGTATATTCTCATCGCTTTGTGTAATTTCTTCCATACAATCATTTATTACTTGGCCGTACCGTAATCTATTGAACTTAGTTTTAAATAATCATCTAGAATCTAGTGCAATCGCTTAGTGAGTATTTAATTTTTCCGTCCAATAACAACTATGTTCTATTTCATTGTGATCATTCTATTTCTTTACCCTAATCATTATACTAATAGGCAACAATAAAACCACTATCTTGTCCATAAAATGAGCACTGACAGACAAAAAGTCTGAAGCCTCTAAATTAGAGATTCTTGAAGAGTATTTGTTATACTGCTATACTTAGGGTAATGGGATAGTTCTGAGGTACTCGTAGTAAATCGTTTTGCAAATGGTCTGGTGGTGGTCTGGCTCGTGTGTAAAAGGTTTCATGTGAAACAAATTATCAAGCGGCAATGGGCAGGTTATATTCCTCCAGGACGGGCAGGACGACTGATATATTTAATACATTAAATTCTTACATAGATATGTATTTTTTATTATACAACACCCAGACCAACGGAACAAATTTCTGCAGATCGTACACAAATTTGTTCCGAGGCGGGAATCGAACGCGCAACCTCTTCCGTCGCAGGCGGACTCTCGCCCGCTGCGCCACTGAGGTCGTCAATCGTCATGGTTTTAGATGTATACACTGGCTCTATAGAGAGAGTTCAAATCATTCATCCTGGTAATAGCCGCCTATGACCGTGATGATACACAAATAAAAACACAGAAAACAAAAAGATTTGAAGGGATATCTACCGTGCCTGGTGATTATAGTTGTGAGGCTGTTTCTTTAAGAAAACGGTATGTATATCTACATAAATACATACATACACAAAATCACGCCTGTATCCCATAGGGGTAGGCAGAGACCACGGATTTCCACTTGCTACGATCCTGATATACCTCTTTCGCTTCATTCACTCTCATAACATTCCTCATACATTCTCGTCGGTTTAGGGTACTCTTGACCTGGCCTTTCTCTAGAACGTCTGCTATCTGATCCAGATACGTCCTCCGAGGCCTTCCCCTGCCAATAGCCCATTCACACTCGCCTGATGCACCTGTTTCGTTAATCTCCTTTCATCCATCCTCTCTACATGCCCAAACCATCTTAACATACCATAAAGGTATGTTTGCTATGCTTTAATGTATATCTTAAATTGCTAATATCATTTTTTACGATATTTGATATGATTTAAAAATTTTAAAACTAGAAATAAAACCAAACTTCGTCAATCTTGATGCACTAGCCATTTATTACACAAAACACTTATATTTAGAGACAGTCAATTTTCTACTGAGTAGATTATAACTTATTTATATTAAAATTTACATATATTTTGGTGGTAAACTTATATCACGACTAAATACATTATTAGAAATGTCAAGAAGGGTTTTTCAGGTACCAAGATAAAGATTAGATAGTGAGGTTATAATTTAGAAAGATTTTTAGAAAGTAGTTTTTCCACAACATGATGCAATTTTCGATCTTGATAATTGAAGAAATACAATTTGTGAAATATCATCTAAATATTACATTTATCTAACATTACAGATCGACCTAACTCAACGCAGAGAACAAGAATTAGATAGATAACTTATTTATTTGCCTATCATTACATACAATACAAAAAAAGAAAAATAAGCAACATAAAATAAAAATCTAAGCACAAAGAATTCACGAAATTAAATAAAAATATCAATAGCATTAATATAACAAAATATTTAACAATTATTTTCTTATCTCCCACACACGAAGTCAGAATACTCAGAAAATGATGTACTCGTATGTACCAAAAGCGCAAGTTTTTTCTACTATGAAATAAAATAAACATTTTGAATTTATACCTGTACAAAACACGAAGAATTCCCAACCTTTTAAACTATAACTTTTCGTAATAAAGAAACAACTCGTAAACATAGAATATAATTTATAATTGACAATATAATCTATAAATCTTATGATATTTTATATACTTAGATTATTTTACAATTCTGATTCTGATATATTATGCTAAATGGGCTTTTTCACTAAACGATATTCGCATATTTTGATGTCGTATACGATGTATGCTGAATAAAATAGAGTCGTAATAAAATATTATGACATAAGCATGTTCTGTTTTATTTATTATTTTTGTTATCTTTGAAACATTTTATATTTCAGTAAATAAGATAGAAGTTCGTACATAAAGAACATAAAAGATAGGAAAATAATCAAGCCCATTTAAGTATAGCAACAATCAATATTGATATATTCAGATAATGTTTTTTATTTACATATTCTCGACATCAAAGCCGTCCTCGTTCTGTTGTGACCGCCTGTAGTTATCCACCTGCGAATAAAATATAGTATAAATATTATTGATACGATCACATGAAAAGGTGAATACATAATATAATAAACATACGTCTCAAAGAGCCTGTTTTAAACAAATAAAGCCTCATCTAAGTCGACGCGACTCCCACTCGTATTTACCTAGTCTCCGGCGGCGTGTCAGTCGCGGGTTCGATTCCCACCGAGTACAAATATTCCTAAAAATATCACACTGGATCTAAAATATGGTTTTACCGTTTGATTGAAAAAACGGTAACAGGCAGGAGTCGCATGATTGAACATCCCTCTTGCAATAAAACGTGGGCTAAAGCTTAAACCTGGGTTTAAACCTGGTTTGGACCATGCATATTATTCTAAAACATAGTTTATCTCATAAACCGAGGATCATGGTCACCATCCCATGGTTTTAGATGATAGTATTACAAAACACAGTTTAGTCAAGGACTACTTAGTGCCAGAGATAGTCCATATGGTACTCGTTGGGATCGAACCCACGGCCTACGGCACAGAAGGCAGATAGCTGGTACCAGCTGAGCCGTGAAGGCTGTAAAAAATACCTAAATACCTTTTGATTTAATATTGCCGCCTCTCCATCTCCCCGATTCCGAAAACTAAGTAAATGGTTCTCACCCAATGTTTGAAGATGTTGCGCAGTTTGAACTTCATTAGGTCGCGGCCGGCGTCCTCGCGGTCGAACGCACCTGCAACGTGACCTGTTAAACTGTGTCCGTGGTAAACAGTCGCCGGTTGATGACGGCCGTTATCCTAATACTAGTATAATAATAGTGCTGGGCAATCCACACAGCACCATGTAGCCCCAAAGTAAGCTGCTCAAAGCTTGTGTTATGGGTACTAGATAACTGATATACATTAATATATTATATACTTACATAGACAGATATTTTTTATTATACATAGAAAACATCCAGACCAACGAAACATATTTCTGCAGATCATACACAAATTTGTTTCGAGGCGGGAATCGAACCCGCAACCTCTTGCGTCGCAGGCGGGCTCTTGCCTGTTGTGCCACTGAGGTCGTCAAACGTAGTATAAACGCGAAAGTTCCTAAATATGGATGGATGGATGTTTGTTACTCTACGGCACAAGGCTCCTTTTTATTCCGTGAGAATACCGAGTTTTAAATCTGCGCGGGTTAAATCTGCGGGGCGCAACTAGTGCCTAATAAATAAATAAATAAATGTAGGCCAACTTCGCAAACAGCACTTTCTAGTCCCAAACTAAGCCAAAGCTTGTAATATAGGAACCAGATAGCTTAGATAATACCTACAATATATATGGGGTCTACTGAAGTAAGTTAAAAAATAACAGTATTATTATTCGTCAATACATGTCAGGAAGAGTCACATTTTTCATTGCCTGAAAACACGAATAATATACAATAATATATAATAATATACACATTTACTAAAAATATATCGGTCGGGATTGAGCCCACGGCCTACTGCGCAGAAAAGACAAGGGATCAACTACAAACTGAGCTGTGAAGGCTGTCATTTAATAGTAGTACAGCTCTTTTGGAAGGGCTTGTCCGGGGAAGTACTACCACCATGCCTTTTCCTGCTGCCAAGCAGCATTGCTGTGTTTCGATTTGGAGATGATTGCCGGTGAAATTACAGGCACATGCGTCAAGTTGATGGACGCTGGGAAGTGCATCGTAGGGCACGTTCCTATCGTGCGTCACTTACGAGGCAATGTTTTGTTATAGGTAAACAATCACCTTTGATAAAGCTAATTAACTTTAGGTGCTTCCTTCAGCAAGTAGTACTTGACTGTCAGATTCGGTCACGACCGACTTCGCATAAATGCGTCTACGCTTTCTGGGAGCTGCTCTTGGAAGGCAACTGGGGTTTAAGTTCACTAGTTTGTCTTATGAATTAAGTGTGGGTTACAGTGTACAGAACAGTTAGTACTTTAGCAGTGCTGTCGGATTGCTTTAGAGGCTTGAAATATGCCAAGCCTACGTGCTATAGCTAATTTAGGGTTATATGCATGTGATGTCTATTACACCTAACTATCATGTAGCCTGTAGGTACACCTACATTAACCGGATGACCAAGACAATTGTTAGTGATTCCAAAAGATGGTAATAAGGTTACAAAAATGAAATTTACTTCTAAAACATAACATCTCCTTAAAAAAAAAGCTTTTATTAAATCATGAATTCTGATTTTATAGTTCTGTTTTCGCCTCTTTCTTATGTCTCTTTTTTCTTTGAAACTTTTTAAATGATTCCATACGTATTTTACTAATGGATAGCTAAAAATATCCCTTTAGTACTATAGCACTATAGGGCATAAAGCACTCAGAGCTCTATTCTCATCATTGTCAATTTATTTTAGTCTTCTGCTAGATGTGGGTTTTCACAAGATACGCCACTGGGCACAATCTCGTCTCTTAGCTAACTAAATCACGGATCGCCGTTCTATCATGCAGAAGGGTTCTACGTTCATCTGGAATGTCCTACATATCTAGCCTGTTTATGTTTGTCTTTGAACCCATGCAAAACCAAACAGTACCTTGATCAGTGTCCATACCTCCATCTCTGACAGGTATGATGTCATCGCCGGGTTGCAGCAAGTTGTAGTGGGGGTATCCGGGGTAACCAGGGTGGGGAGGAGTCTCCTCCTGGCCCATCTGGTGCCGTGCTATCATCTCCTGCCCTGATATCTGAGAAAGGTTCTATGCTAAGTATGATAGTGGACGCATTTTTACTTTTACATTTTTATTGTTATTTTTAATTTATTGTTGTTCGATTATTCTACTTTATTTCATATTTTATTAGGATTATTTAAATTATGACATATTAATTATTCTGTGAGTGACTTATCTAAGTACATGTGACATGTCAAAAGATCAATAAAGATTATGAATTATGAATTGGGAGAAGCATGAAAAAACCTATGCTCCTCACTCTCCTGGGATCATGTTTCTCAGCTCACCAGGCCTACCGTCTTTGCTGCAGACTGTGAGTTAAATTTCCACCAAGGTCAAACAACAGGTTCTAATTTTCTAGAAATACGTATCGCCGCCTTTTTCTGCCGCCAAACAGCGTCGCTGTGTTTCGGTTTGAAGAGTGTGGTCCGGTGTAATTATAAATAAATAAATAAATAAATAATGCTGGACAATCCACACAGCACTATCTAGCCCCAAAGTAAGCTATTCAAAGCTTGTGTTATGGGTACTAGATAACTGATATATTTAATACATTATATACTTACATAGATAGATATTTTTTATTATACATAGAGAACACCCAGACCATCGGAACAAATTTCTGCAGATCGTACACAAATTTGTTCCAAGGCGGGAATCGAACCCGCAACCTCTTGCGTCGCAGGCAGGCTCTCGCCCGCTGCGCCACAGAGGTCGTCAGGCACATGAGGCATAACATCTGTATGCCTCAAGTTGATGGACGCAGGGCAGTGCATCGTAGAGCACGTTCCTGTCGTGCGTGACTTACGAGACAATGCTTTGTTATAGGTGATGGTTACCACTTAACATCAGGTGGGCCATCTGCTTGTTCCATGAGCTTGTTGCATATAAAAAATGTAACTTTTCCACACTATGAGTCAGTCAGTTACTTTTATCTACAAATGTCGACTTCGGGGTATTGTGGGTATCCTAGAAGCTCACCCACGATAAGCAATCCTATTGAGGGATCAGGATATGTGGATATGGATACGGATAGGTATATGTATGCACTTAAATATAAATTAACTCGAACAAAGCAATATGTAGTACTCAGCGCTCGACGAGGTAACACGTTCGGTGCACAGCGGGTCAATTTCCTGAAGATGCTTCGTAGAGAAGTGAAACACGTGTCGAAGTCTAATTAAGTTTATTCCAGCTTAAGGAGATTAGTTCAGCGGATAAGTACTACATATTGCTTTGTTCGAGTTAATTTATATTTAACAATGGACTTCCGCAAAGTCACGCCTGAGTCAATTAACTATGTATGCACTTACATCAGCGCCAGTATCTCCAGATCTCTTCCCGTGCCCGCCGAAGCAGGAATGGCCAAACGCTGAACACCCGCCTTAAACAATTCATGATCTTCATCACTACATGGTATAAAACAAAGTCGCTTACTCTATCCCTATATCCCTATGTACCTATGTATGCTTAAATCTTTAAAACTGCGCATCGGATTTTGATGCGATTTTTTTAAATAGATAAAGTGATTCAAGAGGAAGGTTTATATGTATTTTACATGCATGATATATGCACCCGTGCGAAGCAGGGGCGCGCGGGCGAGTCGCTAGTAAAATTATAATCAGTTGGATGCTTAGTTCAGTAAACGAAGAACAAAGGTGTTAGGTATTTTATGCAGTACAATGGGTGGCATCATAGCTGAAAGCAATCGTTTCCAGGTAACCTTAACGAAAAGCACCGCATAACAAAATGCATAATGAATAGATAGGTAACATACAGCCTATAAAATCTATTTAATCTGCTAAGCTGTTAATTATGAACTAAACTATTAACTCGAGTTATGTAGTAGTATATCTTTTAGAAATAACTTAGTTATTTTTGATTGTTACATTCCAATCGTACCAAACCAACACAACTCGGATAGAAATTCAACACGAAATTAGAGTTTGAACCCTTTTTTAATGATGTAAGTTATTATATTACATTACTCGATTCAAAAATTACAGTCATCAACCCCGATTTTCAAAATTTACTATATTGAAACCAATGCTGTTTCTGTATGTTTGTGTTTCAGTATTTATTAAAAATTGAGTTTTTACAAGAACCGCCTAAAAATAAAACTCTAAGCAGGAATAAACCGTTTTTTTTATATAGCTCATACATAAGATATAAGATAAAAAGATACTGAAACTGAAACAGCTTCACGACTTTGATCCCCAGGTACGGTAGATATCCCTTCCGATCTCCCAGTACCAAGTAGATACTAATTCAAGATTCTTTCAGGATGTCTAAGGGGAGTAGTCAGAGGTACGTCCAAACATTACATTTGGCACATACCCACATTTTGCAGTAGTTAGTATTACATACGTGACAGGTTGCAAGCCCATCGCCGCTGTTAGAATACTAACTGGTTTCCTCACGAGGTTTTCCTTCACCGTTTAAGAGCACTGGCATTGCGCACATAATTTTTTCGATAGAAAAATCCATTGGTGCACGACCGGATTCGAACCTGCGACCTTACGATCGGAAGGCGGGGTCACTCCCACTAGACCACCGGTGCTCTCACACACACACAGATAAAAAGATGCTTGAGAAAAAATACAAAGATACAAACAAAAAAAAATACCGAAGTCAAAAGCAAATAGGAATCATGAATGAAATTAGTAAGCATGACTACACAACTATTCCATAAAATCAATTGACTGCAAATGACACAATTTCTATACTAAAGAATTGGAATGTAATTTTTCGAGCGTAGTATTGTTTGACGATGTACTTATAGCTTCTAGCTATTGGATTCAGTCAAGGCTATGCTTATTCATATTTGGGTTATGACAATGGCTTGACGCAATATTGAACATTGAATAGAAATAAAACTGACCTATTTTGCCATTTGCTTTCAGATTTAATTAAAAAACAAGATCAAAAAGTTTTACCCTCAGTATCTGAAAGCTCGATCAACACTAATCAGCTGCCAAGTCACTTGCTGTTTTAGATTTTACTTCAAATTAGATAGAGACAGCAAGTAACTTGACAGCCGATTAGTGTTAATCGAGCTTTTAGAAACCGGCGGTAAGAATATTACATTAATAATATTAATTTATTTATTCAGCAAAACTTAAATAACAGTATTAATAATACAACATCGTGAAACCTAGCAAGGTTTGTGTCGATGTTGGCACTGACTCGAGCTGTTGCAAAAATAATAATAATATTAATTGAGTACATTTCTGTTGTCTGTGAAAAGGGCAATAATCAAGCACGTTGTTCTGGTTCAAATATAATTTTTATTTGTTGTATCTAAAAAGTCAAGTAAAGAAGAAAAAAGTATAAAAAGAAAAGAAAAGAGAAAAGGGAAGTAGTAAAGAAAGAATAAACAACGAAGTCCTAGAACATCAAGACGACCTCAGTGGCGCAGCGGGCGAGAGTCCGCCTGCGACGCAGAGGATGCGGGTTCGATTCCCGCCTCGGAACAAATTTGTGTACGATCTGCAGAAATTTGTTCAGTGGTCTGGGTGTTTTCTATGTATATAATAAAAAATATCTATGTATGTATATAATGTATTAAATATATCAGTTATCTAGTACCCATAACACAAGCTTTAGTAGCTTACTTTGGGGCTAGATAGTGCTGTGTGGATTGTCCAGCATTTTTTTTTTTTTATTATTTTTATCAATACAAGTTTCCAAAAATATCGATTGACCGAAAAACATTTTGCAAATTCTAGAGCAATAGCCGAAGTCATTCAACCGAATGTTAAAGCTTGGACGGTTACAACTGAAGGTTTGCATATCCCCGGAGTACGTTTAACATTCGCTTGCACTAAGAAACGCGGTCTCAGTTCTAGTATTGTCTTAGCCAATTTGCTTAAAAACGTTACCGTCACGAGAGCGAATACGTGACAAGCCGTTCTATTCTGACATAGCCTGTAATTTTTCAAGTACATAACAATGCTACAACTTTTTTTTTCAATACATCTATGATAACATCAGTATAACCATCAGGTATCCATCACCTATAACAAAGTGCCTCGTAAGTCACGTACGATAGGAACGTGCTCTACGATGCACTGCCCTGCGTCCATCCTTTTGAGGGGTACAGATATTAAGCCACATGTGCCTGTTTTACAACGGCGACCCACTCTTCAAACCGAAACAAAGCGTTGCTGCTTGGCGGCAGAAAAGGCGTGGTGGTATTACTTCCCCGAACGAGCCCTTCACAATGAGCTCTATTACTCTATGTATGGATACATATTGTAAGAATTGCATCTAAAAACTTGCTAAAAACTTGTGCTGGTATATTGAGAATAATTCAAGGCAAAAATTTTTTCTTTACTTTAGAATTATTTAATCATTGGATTGACGACATTAATGACAAAGTATCAAAGCCAATTTGAGTTTTATATGAATCACTACTTACAGTGCAGTTTTATGAGTCTTGCTTGTAAATTTATATGCTGTGTTTTATGTAAGAGCTCGAACGTATAAACTTAGGGCGAACCAAAGAGTCTACACACTTGGTTTATTCTTTTAAGTGCTCGAACGTGGCAATATGCTTAGAGATTATTAAAAGGTATTGTGAAAATCTTTACAAAAATTTGTGCAAACGGTAAGCTTTATTGGACTTGTATTTCTATTTAACGGACACAATAATACAAATAAATACGAATTCCAATTTTCTGATATTTCTATTACTAAAACAATGGCACTTATCTTGCCTCATTGAAAGCTCTGAGTGGATGAGGTAGTTTCGTAAGACGCGTGTTATCTACATCACCGTGCGTGGCATTGCCTCATAAACAACACACGCGAAAAGTTTAAGAAGAAAAGATTTTCAACTGACAAACGATGCGAGAATATCCGGCCGTAAATCAGGAGGCTCGAAGAAAAAACAATGCTAGAAATCATAAGAACAATGCTATCTATTTGCACGTATTTGCATATCGTGCGTTGGTTGTATATCGTGCGTTGGTTGTATATCGTGGATCAGATGAGCTATAAATTCAGATTGATGCAAACGACCTGGAGATAACTCAACTGATCCAAAGATTTGCAGGTTTGTAACGAATAAACTCAAAAACTACTGGTCCGGTTTCAAAAACTCTTTCACCGTTAGAATGCTACATTATCTCTGAATATTATAATAATATTTCAATGTGTAAAAAACATATAAATATCCATCTGTGTGATGCAAGGACAAACCGCTTGTTGTTTTTAAAGCCTTTTCAATATATTTTGCAACCCAAACATTTCAAAGCTTATCAAAGTTTCACAAAGAATCAACCACAGAATCCGATCAAATAACTTGTACAAATACTATACCAACAGTGGTTTAGAGGCCTATTTTTAAACTTCCACGACGACGTAGTCTTTACAAAGAAATATTCGAACAAACATTATGATGCTTAAAGCTGTTTAATACTTTTATAAATATGGCTTCAAAACTTTATACCAACATTTATGACTTAAATAAAATATGCCTGTGAAATATTCTTATAATATTAAAATCTTAAATATGATAGTTTATTACTTAATGTAGGATTAGGAAAGTCCCTAAGAAATTAAGGCATCGCTTAGGGATGAATTATCCTAATTAGGTATTGCTAAGCGAAGAGATTTACCTATTTAATTGTAATATTTTTTTTGGGAATTGGTGGACTTTCCACACAGCACTATCTGGGAACTCATTTATTTATGGCACACATAAAAACAATCTATAAATACAAGAATAAACAACGTATGAAGCGGAGGATAGGATTCTGTTTACAGGTTCTGAGTCCAAAGGTAGGTAGAGTTTGAAAAATAATCATATTTAGGTCTAACAAGACTGAAAACCAGGTCAACAGTGACCATCGAATTGCAAACCACATAGGTATCTCGTCGGACCGGTTTTGCTATAAATACTACAGGACAGCTTACAGCTACAGGATTATAGACGTTAGTTCGTTAGGCTAATCTGATCAGATGGAATTTTTGCTGAAGATGTGCTTTTATTCCATAAATGATTTTTTGACACATAAGCATGACATTTAAGTTATTATTTTTAAGTTATTTTTTGTTGTTTTTAGATTGGCCTAGATTTAAATTAATTATAATAATGTGTTTTTAGATGTAAGTGACATTCATATATAATTTTTAAAACAATTATGATTGAATAAATGAATTGAATTGAATTGAATCTGGTGCACCACGGCCACGGAGTATTGACGTAACGAATGGTGAGTTTACAAAGAAAACCGTGTTTAGGAATCTGTTTTCAGTGGTGGTATACTGTACAGGGCTTGTCTAGGCCAATGTTTTGAACGGCAAAGTTCTTAGGTAATAAAATAAAATATTTAATTTAAATTTATTGGATCCCGAGAGGTTACGAAACGCAAACTTAGCTCATTTAAGGATAGATAATATGTTTTCATTTTTCAACTTTTGATCACTCTTGAGCCTGTGTTGCCATCTTTGAATTTTGATTAGAACATTGTTTTTTGTAATTTTGTTAGCCTACTTCCCGGTTTGTGTTGTTTATGTGAATATATTTACTATACCTCAGAATTTATATTACAGCATTGTTTTATGTCTAAACTTTTTTATTGGAGAAGTTTTCAAGCAAAACTCACAGATTTATTTGAAAGACAAAACTATAGTTTTGTTTCATATATACAATAAACTGACGAATTTGATAACTGGACCTACACAAAACTGGACGTTTCCAGTAACCAGTGGTGTAATAAATTAACAAACTAACACACAAACAATCATGTTCTTGGAATTATTTAATTTGAGCGTACACAACCTGTCTAAATAAATTTCTTGAAAGTTTTCGCATTTACACAGATCCTACCCTGGGGCTATAAATTTTGGTTACGTAAATGTTATGCCGGCTGTACACACAAGTCGAGAACGTCTCGCCGAGAATCTCGGCCGATGAGGCTTTCGACGAGAGCATACCTGTACTGTACACTCGTTTTTTCATTAGTACTCCAGATTCCCGAAGTAATGGACGTAAAAATTTTGCTCTGCTGTTTGTTTTAGTCTTGTCTATTGTATTATTATATTGTAGGGGGACTCCTGTTTCCGCAACCAGTCTCAAAATTGGTCCATTGTGCGTCAGGATGTGCTGGCTATATCTGTAGCCACCCCAACTCCTCCCAGAAGCGCAGTTTACTGTGGGCTTCGCAGGCTTGGAGGAGTGACCTAGGGTTGCCCAGGATTTCTTATCGTTGAGTTGCTACGCCCTCTTAGTCTTGTCTAAATGAACGTGTGTACATACTCGCTCCCGTTTTCCATTATTAATGACGATAAGCACACCTCTATGTACCTATTGGGTAAAATATTAGTAAACAATCTTTTTTTGCAAAAATTTTATTCATAAATTCCAAAATCAATTAATGTCGCTGGACTTTTGTAAATACATACTTAAAATAAATAATTGGTATTGGGTAAAAGGTATTTAATTAATTAAAAACAGAGGAGTACATTTTACCTGCTCAACAGCGCTAGTATTATTTTTTGGAAAATATTCTCAGCGTATTCTTCAGTTACGATGAAATACACAGACCCTTCAAGGGTTATAAGTACCTACGCGTTTTTTTTTCGGGTTGATGAGGTAATTTTCACTGAAGCGGCAAGGGTCTGATAGGCTAATCTAAAGTATTGTGTTTTGAAGAAAGCATGGTTACAAAATGATTTTTATGATTGGTCGATCTGTTTTTCTAGATAACTTTTCAGCATTTTATTGAAACTGTAATAAATAAGTTTCAATAAAAATGCTGAAAAATTGTCAATCTTGAATGATCGATCAAAACCATGACTGACCATCAGATGATTTTTCGGCCAAAAAACAGATAAAAAAGAGATTAAGTAGGTACCTATCGACAATTTGTCATCAAACAAGTATTTTCCCCTGGTAAGGATCAAACCCAAACCTACATCCGGTTTTGTAATTATCTGAAAATCGCAGCTTTGTTTTAACTTTTAAAAGGGTGCTTTTATAAATACACTTAATTTATACAATATTATAAGTTGTCATTTAGTTTATAATATACATCAGTCAACACCGCTTGAACTTTGCTCGCACAAACAATAAAAACATTTCGATAAAAATTACAAAAATTGAAAAGGTTGTAAAAGAAAGCATTTGGAAGGATCGGCGATTCGTAAGGTAATGTGGTGTAGTAAATAGTTACCTTTGCTCAGATACTGTAAGCAAAATGGAAGGTTTTACACAAATGGAATACGAAAACTTTTGCCTACTCACAATAGAAGCACTTCAGACAACCGGCTTTAGTTTTATTTATACCGATATTTCCGGAGATTTCTATGTTTTTGTTTTGGTAGAGTGTAGAATCAATTTTTGAATGTCACAAACTTTAAACATGTCAAAAACATTACAATAAAATGTTCATGGACATACTTTTTATTTACTAAAACATACTTTTTGTATTTTCTTCTTCTTTTATATATAGCTTTTTTTCAGTGGTCGATAGGGGTTGTCCCTTTGTTTTCTTGTTACAACTATGGAATTTATAAACTTTACCTAGTTTATAAATTCTATAAACTTGTTTATAAATTCATTTACGAACTAGCATTTGTTGTATTATTTGAGTTCGTTCATTTATGAGTCTTGTCTATGTAATTTTGACAGTTTGGTCTCATTTAAATCAAACCGAGTTTTACCCATGTAGGTACCTACTGCGAAAATTTTACAATAACCAAAAAAATTGTTTTAAGTAAATTATGTACTAGCCACGTTTTTTAGCTTAATTAATACATAATATGATGATAAATGACTTTAATTCTTCTATCAAAAGTCCAAAGTCCAGAAATTTCAGGGAATCTGATAAAAATAACAGGCAACATCACATCACGTGTACTTAAACATGGCTTAAATACTTTTCGGTTTCTTTCCCCATTGGTTTTAACTGGTTCTGTGTGGATTAAATAAACAACAATATTAAGGGGGAAACGTGATCACGTGGTGTGGTTTTGCGATCAAGAATCGTAACTTTTGGTGTACAGCCGGCTGCACTGACATGTAAAATTTGATGGGCAAAACCTCAGATTTAATGGTATATTTGTGTTGATTTGAACAAGAAATGCAAGCTCACCTTCAAAGTTTTTTTACTGCGACAATTTTGGACACGAAATCAGTCTTTTTCAGTTACCTAGCCTTAAAGCTAGATATAGGCATATCAATGACTATATATATAAATGTTTTAGAATTTTAGAGTAGGTGTTATTTTTTTAGGCAAGTGCTTGTGAGCGAAACCTATTGATTGCTAGGAGGAGGAGGAGGTTCTAGTAACTTACGTTTTGCGCTGACGCCGTGGCACATCACCAGTACTACCATGATAGTTACAGCCATCATTGTCTGAGCCATTTTATTCTGAAACAATCAGAAAAACTCTAAAAAACATTTTCATACACTCAACCCATGATCGCACCATTAGTAAACTAATGGTGACACATCGCTATTCGTGTTCGAACGTTAACTTTAACATCAAACCTCCTTTAAACTGGGACTGACAAGTGGTCAAAACTTTATGCGAGGGTTGACCTCAAGATTGACCAACTTTAAGTACCGTAAATGTTAATAAGTAAAGTTAATAAGTAAATAACGATAATCTAGAAGAATGTGCCTCAGACTAACCTATCCAAACTAAACCAAAGAATTTGTTAGTAACAAGAGATCGATGCTACACCTATTTTTTTTTCTTTTATTCTTTAAAATTACATAGTTGTAGCTACAATACAAATACCACCTTAATAAAACTTATGACAAGCTTATACAAATACCCTTATACCAGTGTTGTAAACAATGTAAAACCAACCCTAAATACCTTACGTTGATTTTACAACGTTTACAACACTACTGGTATAACGGGTGTAAGCATTTCTTAAGGCGGATAAAGTTTAACTTATCTATTACTGTAAAAGTACCTACAGTTTGGCTTCCAGTGTAAATTTACAAATCAGCTTATCAAAGTTGCAAGCAGTTGCAGCGAGCGTTCGCAAGTTCTTGCTAACTTACTCGTAAATCCCCAAAGTGGCAGTTGCAGAAGTTTTGGTATTGAGATCTTTGCACCGACAATAGCCTCACTGTTGAATCAATAATCAAACTACTAACACTGAGCCATCGCTTACCAAACCAACTCAACATCTATCAAGATTGCCTGGTTTTGGAAGTAATCCCTTTCAGCGATAAGGTCAGCCTTGTGCTTTATTCATTTACGCCAGATTTGTGATGTATTTTGTGTACCTACTATAAAAGTGTTATCGGTTTTAAACATCTTATTCGACAAGCATGCTTGTCATGCACACTAATAGCGATCCGTTTTTGATGACAGAACGGCAGGGTCTGTCCAAGGAATATCAAATTCCTTGAGTCTGTCACTATCTACCAGACATACAGATACACCACGGAACAGAGAATATTTCTGTGAGATAGACATTTATATGCCGCTTCTACACTGACCTTTATTGAGGTCAGTGCGTTTTTATTATCACATCATAGTTTCGCACTACTACTTTATTTTTTATTCAAATATACGTCTTATACGTTTCATCATCATCATCAGCCTACAAAAGTCCACTGCTGGACATAGGCCTCCCCTATACGTTTCCAGGAAGAACGATTCTGAGCCCTTTCCATCCAGCGACTTCACGCATGTTTATTATATAAATAAATTATTTACAAGATTTTTATCTGATCATACCTACTAACAGAAATCCTGCCAGTCTTTGTTTTCATCCGTGACATTGCCATTTTTGAGTCACGACTCTTTTTGTTGTTTCATCACTAAAATCTACTTAGCTTTACAAGCACAAGTAGTAATAGTGAAACATCTAAATGATTTGATCTATGTGACATTCTACTCGCTCTTCTCATCTTGCAAATAAAATATCTTCATCTTTATGTGTTCCATGGAGAGAGAAGTTAATTTTTCGGTGGGCTCAGTTGGGCCGCATGCTTATTTGGGACTTGCTATCATAAAACAAAAATATCGGCAACGATAATGAGTTCTATTTCATACCCCATTCCATTGTAAAAGACACACGTGTGTGGTTGTGTTCTTGAATCTGTTTTACGGTATCGTAAAAATATTCATTACTAGGTGTGATTACGAATGGCACTTACGCAAATTGTTCCACACTCTTGCAAAATAATAACGAAAACTTATTTATATGAGACGATGAGGAACGGAGAAATAGACAGAGGCAAAACACTACACATGCGACATTATGTATGTTCCATCAGCAAATAAAATAAATAGTCTTCAAATACACTGCAAAATACACTCATACTACTCATACTCATACGCAAGCTTTGAGTAGCTTACTTTGGGGCTAGATGGTGCTGTGTGGATTGTCCAGCATACTACCTCAAAAAGTACTCGTCAGTTATGACTCAAATTTAAATGATGAATGAACTACATGACATGCACCAGCTTTCGATAAAAAAATCATCAAAATCGGTCCACCCGGAAAAAATTATGAGGTAACAAATATAAAAAAAACAGTCGAATTTTGAACATTCTCCTTTTTGACGTCGGTTTTTTTTTTTATTTATTAGCAATTAAATATCTTAATACATACATTTGTGGTAAAAATAGCATCTAAAAACCACTAAGGTTTATGTCGGTGCTATCGCGAGTTAACGTATTTTAACAATACATCTGATTGCAAGTACCTAAAAAACTGAGAAGCTAGGTACTTATATGTGATAGTAATATTTAAGTGTATCATGTAATGCGAATAACTTATTACACATTACCTACCTATTTATGGAGAATAATTAGGGTTAAAAATGTGAAACTTTCAT
This sequence comes from Plemyria rubiginata, assembly GCA_963576535.1. NCBI lineage: Eukaryota > Metazoa > Arthropoda > Insecta > Lepidoptera > Geometridae > Plemyria > Plemyria rubiginata. Next base: position 2,193,260 of record OY754914.1, on the reverse strand, counting down.
CGTCATCATAAACCTGGATAAATCCAGGGCCAAGAATATTTTGTGCTAAATTAAGGGCTGATCATTTACGAGTATGTTCTTTACACAAAATGTTTGTTCTCGATGGGGATCGATCCCACAGCAAAGGAAAGAGAGTTCCTCTGAGCTGAGCGGGATTTTTTTTTTTTTTATTATACAACTAGCTGATGGAACAAGCAGATGGCCCACCTGATGTTAAGTGGTAACCATCACCTATAAACAAAACATTGCCCCGTAGGTCACGCACAATAGGAACGTGCCCTACGATGCACTGCCCTGCGTCCATCAACTTGAGGCAACAGATGTTAAGCCTCATGTGCCTGTAATTACACCGGCGACCACACTCTTCAAACCGAAACACAGCGTTGCTGCTTGGCGGCAGAAAAAGGCGTGGTGGTAGTACTTCCCCGGACGAGCCCTTCACAAAGAGCTCTACTACTCTTAATCTATGATGTTGATGATGATGTAAAATAAAGTAAAAGCTTATTTCAGATCTAGAGTCTAAGATAAAACTAAAAAGACGATTTACCTCAGTGGCGCAGCGGGCGAGAGTTCGCCTGCGACGCAAGAGGTTTCGGGTTCGATTCCCGCCTCGGAACAAATTTGTGTACGATCTGAAGAAATTTGTTTCGTTGGTCTGGGTGTTTTCTATGTATAATAAAAAATATCTATCATAATATAACATATCGATATAATTCATATCTATCATATCGTATTAAATATATCAGTCATCTAGTACCCTTATCACAAGCTAGTAGCTTACTTTGGGGCTGTGTGGTGCTGTGTGGATTGCAGCATTATAAAAAAAACTAGTGTAACGATACTGACTGATAGGGTAAGCCTATTTTCTGCAGCAGACTTCTTCAAGACAATGAGGATGATGCATCTTGGTACAGGCATCTCAAACCAAAACCATTTATATTCATTATAGTCAAGGATCACTTTAAAATATCTTACAAACTAGCTGAATCCCTTGCGTGAATGAATAACTAGAGTTATGCTCCCATCTAAATATATATAACTCAAAGGTGACTGACTGACTGACTGACTGACATAGCGATCTATCAACGCACAGCCCAAACCACTGGACGGATCGGGCTGAAATTTGGCATGCAGGTAGATGTTATGACGTAGGCATCCGCTAAGAAAGGATTTTGATCAATTCTACCCCCAAGGGGATAAAATAGGGGATGAAAGTTTGTATGAATCTTTGAATTCCTGGGCGCGAGCAAAGCCGCGGGTTCAGCTAGTAACTAATAAGTTTAGTGTGAACTAGGCGAACTAGTTTCTTATTTCATTAGTTGTTGTAAATTTTCAGATAGAACCTTAAGTTTTACTAAAAGTTGTGGAACTTAGGTGCTATTAATTACACATCGTGCTGTCCTTTAGGGATGCAGTGTAGTGCCTAAGTTTCTTGGATCAGTTCATTTAAGTCAATTCAAATTAGGATTTTATGACATAGTTTTAATTATGTATCGCATTTAAATACCTTATTAATAGGTAAGTTAACTGATATTATAAGCATAAAAAACTGGATGACACTTCGACGAGCCCACATTTTTTGGCAAAGAATTGATTGTTTATAATACTAGTAGTTGCGCCCCGCGGTTTCATACGCGCAGATTTAAATCCCAGCATTCCCACGGGATAAAAAGTAGCCTCTGTGTTATTCCAGACTATAATCTATCACTACCGAGTTTTATCCAGATCTGTTCAGCCGTTCCGGCGTGAAAGAGTAACAAACATCCATTCATCCATCCATACTTACAAACTTTTTAGTAGGATAGGATAACGACCATCATCAACCGGCGACTGTTTACCACGGTTTTACACAGTTAAAAGGAAGTGATTACTTGTTCGCATGAGGCTTATCATCTGTATGCCTCAAATTAATAGACGCAGACGTTCCTATCAGGCGTGCCTTTCGAGGCTATGGTAATGGTCACCACTAACATCAGAGAACCGTCTGCTTGTATCAAATAAATTTTGAAAAATCAGGTTGAAAGTTATTCTCTGCGAACATACGAACAGATGACGCCAAATTTCCCAGGTTAGCATAAGATCTTTATATGTTTCGCGTTTAGATAAATGGGTTACATAGTTTATAAATTTGTTGTATTGCAATTTACCTAAAACATTGATAATTTGAGTAATTTATCACTAAGTTTGACAGCGTGACTCAAACTGATTTATCAAAATAATTTCATAGAAAGGCCTCCAAACTTTCATTTAAAATTGATTATAGTTAAAGGTGTATTAGGAAACCCTTTTTTCTATTTTCATTAAAATTTAAATCATATATAAATCCTAGCAACTCAAATTCTTATACAAAAAGGTGTGAATGATCACTTAACTTTCTTTAACATTTAAACGGTATACGGTAAACATATCCTAATATAACTTGGTGGTTAAGATTCCGTGAGAATGTCTAGGTATCAGAATCACTTCTAAACATTAGTGACGTGCACTCCTTTTGAAACAATGATTAAAAACGAAACGCTTAAATTATTGCATATAAGTGCCTAAAATAAAAATAAAAGTATTAAAAAAATAACTTACATGGAAGCCGTTAAAAACTCATTAGATGTTATCAATGTGTAGTAAAAAGGGATTGTGATCTATATTTTATATGCAATCTGTGATTAAGTTAGTTTCCCCTTAGCTATTATTACCATTAATTATAGAACTTAATTACTAAGTATTTTTTTATTATAAGAGATAGTAGTAGGATTTCAAAAAATACAACGAAACAAAAGTACGATACTGCTTATTGGTTTTCAAGAAAATCTATTTATTGTTTCCGATTATTTTCCAGAATACGTTTAAATCCAATTTATGTAAAACATAAATATGTATTTGACTGCCCTATATTGGCAAAATATTTGTATTTGTAAGATGCATAGTTAATTTGTGTAAAAATCTGTACCTGTTTTTTGTTGATTTAGTAATGATGTATCCCAACTCAGTGTAGGCACTACCTTAGTTTTTTTTTTTTTTTTATACAACTAGCTGATGGAACAAGCAGATGGCCCACCTGATGTTAAGTGGTAACCATCACCTATAAACAAAACATTGCCCCGTAGGTCACGCACAATAGGAACGTGCCCTACGATGCACTGCCCTGCGTCCATCAACTTGGGGCGTACAGATATTAAGCCTAATTCAGACCAAAGCTATGCTGCATGTAGATATTTGAATATTAGTAAATAATTATCTATATTTCCAGTAATAAAAAAACACAAATAAACTGTGAAATTACTTTTAAAATAATGTTAAAAACAGAAACGCCTCTTTAAATACTTTGTCAAGAAGTCGCTACATTTTTGTGAAATATTTACTATTTCTCATAGATAATTAGGTAAAATTAGGAAGTACATATATTCAAAGAAAATAAAGACATTCACTTCAATAAAGATGAAAGTTTTGGAATTTTTTCAATAACTTTAGTAAGAAACTTGTCTTTTGTTTTTTTTTCAATTAATTGTTTTTTAAATAATATCACTTACCGTTGATAATCCGAATCACAGGACTCTAAAAACTTTTTTATAATCACGGCAAAGGGGTGGTTTCGGCCTCGGGTTCGGAAGTTCGAATGCGTTCGGGCGGCGACAACCGCGGCTTATAAACGCTTAGAGTAGACTTGGGAATATGGAGACAGTACTTTGTTTATTCTAGAACGTGGGCGCTAGTGACGTAAGAGTAAGTTTGTAAAGGTTGTTGTTATAGTGGATCAAATTATACATTAATATATATTTATTTATTTTATTTATTTATTTATTTATTTTATATAACTAGAACGGTCAAGACTAATTACTCTAATTATAAATTATATTCTGGCTACTATAATTACACATTGAAATTAATAAATATCTTGAAGGTAGATATCAAAAACGCCTTCAATTCTGTAGACAGGGGCGCCTTGCTTAAACAAATTAAAGAAAAAATTCCCGAAATTTATCCATTTCTCTGGCAGTGCTATGGCTCACCTTCCAAATTAATTTATCGGAACAATGTTATTTCGTCTGCGGTTGGCTGTCAGCAAGGTGACCCTCTTGGTCCGGCCATATTTAGCCTTGCTATCCATCCAATTATTCAACGTCTCAAATCCAAGCTTAATGTTTGGTATTTGGATGACGGAACCCTAGGTGGCGATGTGGACACAGTTTTTGGCGATCTAAAACTCATCACAGATGAATTTCAGCAAATAGGTTTAGAACTAAATTTCTCTAAGTGCGAACTTTTTATTTCCGACACTTTTGTGGACAAAAATAATATTATTGCAAAATTCAACACTTTGGCTACTAATATTACAGTTGTTGATAAATGTTCACTTCGACTCCTTGGTTCACCAATTCTAGATGAGTCTATTCCGGCTTTTGTAGATGAGAAAATTCAAAATTTTAACAGAACCTCGGACAGATTACTCAAAATTAATAGCCATATGGCTTTTACAATTATTCGGTTTTGCCTGTTTGTACCAAAATTTACATACTCTTTAAGATGTTGTCAACTGTGGAAACACAGCGAGCTGGTGGAAGGCTTGGACAACATTATAAAGACTACTTTATCATCGGTTTTGAATATTTATTTGGATGACAGGGCATGGTCGCAGGCCTCCCTGCCTGTTAACTTGGGAGGCTTAGGTATTCGCAAAATTTCTAGTGTAGCCCTACCAGCATTCTTGTCGTCAGTCTATAGCACTAGTTCTTTGGTAAAAAAAATTCTATCTCCATCTCTTTTGGCTACTTCTTCTTGTTTAATATCTTTCAAAATTTCATATCAAGACGATGCTCAAAATGCTTGGCATAGTGCCTGCCCAAATACTGCTCCCCCCAAATCTCTTTCGTCTCAACGGCAATGGGACGGGCCTCTGTGTGAGTTGACACGGAATTGTCTGTTACAAACGTGTTCCAGTTCCGCAGATCGTGCCCGTCTCCTAGCCGTCTCTAAATGGGAGTCAGGACATTGGTTGCAGGCACTTCCTTCTCATAACACCGGTACCTTAATGGATCCTGTCACGTTTCGTATTGCTACCTCTCTACGGTTGGGTGCGCCGTGCTGCGCGCCCCATCAGTGCCAGTGCGGTACTGCGGTCGATCAGCTTGGTCATCACGGATTGTCATGCACTAGAGCCGCCGGTCGGATATCTCGTCACGCCAGCCTTAACGACATCATCCGGCGAGCCTTTACCACCGTGAATGTACCAGCCGTTCTCGAGCCGAATGGTCTGTTGCGTGACGATGGTAAACGGCCCGACGGTATGACTCTGGTTCCTTGGGAGTTGGGGAGGCCCATGATGTGGGATGCCACTTGTGTCGACACACTTGCGCCTTCCCATCTGCCGAGAACATCCGTTGGTGCTGGCGCGGCGGCAGATTCAGCTGAGGATCTCAAGAGGCGCAAATATGCAGGTCTCGACGGGGCCTACGTATTTGCTCCTCTTGGGGTTGAGACTCTAGGTCCGTGGGGTACCGAGGCCTACCGGGTCTTCAAAATTTTATCCAGGCGACTTATCGACGCGACGCGTGACCCGAGGGCTGGTGAGTATCTGGCTCAGCGTATCAGCATTGCCATTCAGCGTGGCAATGCAGCCAGTATCTTGGGTACGCTTCCGACTGGCACTGATTTGGATCAGTTGAGCTATCTATAGATCGTTTGCAACGGTCTGCAGATAGCTCAACTGTTTCATATGTATTTTGTATATTTTGTAAATAATTGTAACTATTAGTTGTAATTTTCTTTGTCAATAAATTCTACATAAATAACAAAATATAAACAATAATGTATGTCAAATTACACATGTCAAACAAAATAATAATAAGTCAATTAATTTCACACAAATTACACATTATATAGCTTAACAACTTAGATCTCAGGCACCGTAGGTATCTTGGTACCAAATAGGTACGAACTCTTTCTTCAGATTCTTTGATGACGTCTACGGGATGTAGTCAGGGGTACGTTCAAATAGTACATTCGGCACAAAAAAAACATTTTGCAGTAGATAGTATTCCATGTAGCTAAAATGTATATACATTTTAGTTACATGGAATAAATAATAATAATAGAATATAAATCTACAGTAGGTATCTACGGTATGTATTTATCTCTATTTTATGTTGTTGCTCTTTAGTTTCATCTGTGTGGTTTTGTCTTAGTTAATCTGATTGAAAAAACTGTAAATTATAAGGAGTAAGTAAACTTTTTACACTTACGAAGTAACCTAATTTATTTCAGTTTGTATTTTTCTTCTAGAAAATATTTACTTATCAAGAAAATGAATTATGAAGCAGTATCACAAACAAATATGTGAGAATATTTTACCGAATGTTCAAGTGAATTCTGTTTATAAGTAAGTTTTCATAACATGTTAAAAAAAACTTGCTAACTAAAATAAAGTATTACTTGTAATATATTTTCCTGCTCTATACTATCGCTAACTCTATGCCCGCCCGCCCAACGCTTGCTAGCCACTCGTAGCACAGATTTGAAAACTGAATAATGCTTGAGATAGACAGCAATACTCCCGCATAGCTCTGTCACCGTCTACCTGAAAGTAGACGCACTTATTTCGTCCAGATATTAACATGCAATCAGTTGATTGTTTTTACCGCTGTAATAGAGCCACTCTAGATTTTAATTATGTTTGCGACATGTGTTTTATCGACTTTATGTCGACCACGTATCGTTTCTTTCAGGTTATCTATCGGTGAAAACTATCATGCAAAATTATTGCAAAAGTATTAATAAAAAATAATTTTTGCAACCAACCATTACATATAAAATAATACTAATAAACATTGTAATAACATATAATATACATTGGACATTATTATAATTATTTGACATCTTCTCATTCATGTATTTATGCAATAAAAATACTTTGACTTTGACATTGACTAAAACAGAAAAGGCGGTCTTACACGGATTATTTCTTCTTCTCTTCGGATTACTTTTATTTTGTTGCATGTTAGGATAGGATTCAGACACGATTTGTAAGAGAATTGTAATTGAATAAACGAATTGAATTGAATTATCACTCGCTAAGCATTATTTATTTGAAGTTGTGACAAAGAAGATGCTGCATATCTAGAAAAGAAAGAAAAGAAAGAAAGAAAACATATTTATTTCGTCCCACAAACACAAGTAGGTACTTACTTAAAACTAACAGAAAATAAAATTATAACCTACACTAATAAAGGACCTACCTACCGTTGTGCGGGGCAAAAAGGTCACGTCTCAGCTTCTCTTCTTCTATCTGTTATGTTTTTTCTGTGTTCTCTGTGTGTTGTGTGTCAAATAAATGTTTCTTTCTATCTTCTTTCTGTAAAAAAAGTTCAACACAAATGTTACAAATGTCTTCTTCAAATCTTGAAGTACATAATTTTTTTATTGCCGTTTTGATAGATCGAACCGAAATGCTCTTACTACCACGCCTTTTTTTGCCGCCAAACAGCATTGCTCTGTTTCGGTTTAAAGAGTGTGGTCGTCGATATAATTACAGGCACATATGCCCCAAGTTGACAGACGTAGGGCAGTGCATCGTAGGGCACGTTCCTGTAGTGCGTGAGTTTCGAGGCAACGCTTTGTAATTGGTGATGGTTTACAATTAACATCAAGTGGGCCATCTACTTGTTCCATCAGCTAGTTGTATAAAAAAACATTTAAATGCAAATGCAAATTTAAGTAAATAAATAGCATAGATATGAATATACGAAAAAACATAATAATAATATGTAATAGTATACACATACATAAACATGTGTAAGGACGATAACATTGAGGTTATTACGATGCAGCTGTAGTCTCAAATTTTGCACAAGGAAAATTAAAAAGAAATTGATCCCCCTTTTAAAGTCAGACCGATGACGTAGTTACGATGTAGTAGTAAGATGTAGTAGTAGACGATGTAGTAGTTGCTCTGCCTTCTGCGCCGTAGGTCGTGGGTTCGATTCCCACAGTGAACAAACATTTGTGTGATGAACATAGATGTTTGTTCTCTGTCTGGTTGTTATATAATATTATAAGTATGTATTTACAAAAAAAAGTATATAAGTAGTATATCAGCTATCTGGTTCCCATAACACAAGCTTAGGCTTAGTTTGGGGCTAGATAGTGCTGTGCTGTGTGGAAAGTCCACCTATATTATATTGTTATTATATTATATTATTATAAAGTTTTATACCAAGTCTTTGTTTAATTTAACTTATACCATGAAAAACGTGGTGCAATTGGGCCCTAAGGACCGATGCAACTTTAGCTCAGTGTAAAAGATAGCAATCGTGTATTTACTCTAGAGATTTGCACAAACGTAAGTTTTCTTGATCAAACATTTACTCGCGCGAGAATGTCGGCAAGTGGAAAATGCATACGCGGGTCAAACCGCATCGCATTTTGGAAAACTTTGGCTTTATTTATTAATAATAACTAGCTGCAGCCCGTGGCTTTGCTTGCGTATTTAATAATTGGTAACATTCCCTACTATATAAAATCACGCCTCTTTCCGGGGCAGCGACGGATTCTTATGCTAAGATCTTCACATACTTCTTTCGTTTTATGCTCTCTTATAACAGCTTGATACATTCACAAAATACAGTTTTCATTATTTGGAAAAAAAAAATCGATAGTTAAAACTCTATTTATTATATCATAAATAATAGTATAATAAACTGATTAGCTACAGACTTACTACAGTTTGTAGAGTCGTCTGATTCAATAAATTAATAAATTTTTGTATATTTTTTCTTTTGACACATTACTTATATCTAGGTCGACTATAAACAAGATGTCTGCTAACCTCGTCTTAAATGTACAAATCTTAATTCGACAGAATACGAATCCTATCAGTACGTGCTTCGTTTGAAAATTGATTTAAATTCAACTCTGGTGTGAAATTTGAATGTTAATGCGACAATTTAGACTTTGGTCTTATAATTTGTTAGATTAGTCTGCAATTAATTGTTTAAAATAATTGAGAAGCACAAGCAAATGGGCAGCAGTAGTAGTTAATACCATCACTGCCCGCCAAGCGTCGACATTGCCGACGGCTTTGAAATGTTTTAATGTCTCAATTTTGTGTATCTTTGTTTTTATCATTGTATTCAACGTAGTTATGTTGTCCCCTCACCCCTCTGCATTAGATTAGTTAAAGAATAACTGTTTTGCTTATTAGACATGGCAGTTCACGGAACTGAGTATCTGCTGAATTAGCGTCTGCAGTCGCCCGCGACTGCATCCGCCCATGTACTTTGCATCATTAATAAAGAACCTCTAAATCGGTCAACACGTATATTTTATTAATCATTATTTCACGATTTTAATTAAATATAGTTTTTTAAAAACACTTTAATTAGTCACGAAAACAACAGTGGCGCAGCCGGTAGGATTTTCTTGAAATCACGGGGTTTTTCACAGTTTTCCGACGTCCAAATCCGTTAGGAAAATTTTGGGGAAAATTCCATGTAGAGTGAATCTGTCGAACCAAATAAATTTCTGTTGAGTGGAAGTGTGGAAGCAGTATGGGAGTAGCGGTCGGTTGGTGAGTAAAACTTTTCGCCATTCCTTTCCCTCACCCTCCTATTATATTGCACAATTTTTGTTATACTTGAGATAGAAACTTGCTCATTATAACTTACTTTTATTCAGTAGACCTTGTATGAATTTCTATCAAGATCAAACCATGTTCTAAAAATAGAATAAACATAGATTTAAGAATAAAATTGATACGGCATATTGAAATCATAAAATCTGATATTAAATAAGTAAAAATTAGATGTTAAGTAAAGATTACTGATCTGAAATCGATCGTAAAATCAATTAGTAGTTATAAATGAAATTTTGAAAAATTAAATTTATTTTTACATAAAAAAACAATATTTTTATAAAATCATTTTACATTTAATCCTTATGTTCTATTGCTTGTCTTATTGTATTTTATTGTGTTTAAATTTTTGTGTAATTTGTGTGATCGTGATAAAAGTCAGTTGCCTCCTCCGATTATTTTCGTAACTCACAATGACTGAGTCAGGGACTGAAAGTCTTCAACTTATCCCTAGAGAAGTTTCTCAGTTAATTCCGCTTTTTAAAGGTGATAAAAGACAATTAAATTTATATTTGCGGAAATGCCAATACATCATCAGGCGATACGGTAAATCGGGAAACGAAACTCAGAATCTTTATGTCTTTAATGTTTTGACTAGTAGACTCTCTGAGGATGCAGCTGCGCTCTTATCAGAACGCGAGGACGTTGAGACATGGTCAGAACTAAAGGAAGTACTTATACAACATTTTGGAGACCCACGTAGTGAAGCTTGTATTAATATCGAATTAGAATCTCTAAAAATCAAATCAGGTGAAAGTTATTTAGATTTTTGTAATCGAATCCAGACAATTCGCTCATTATTAATTTCAAAAGTGAACACAATTGATGACAGCGATTTAAAGCGCGCAAAATTGATAATTTATAACAATACAGCTCTGAATGTATTTTTATACAACCTTCCCGAAAATATGGTTCGCATAGTGAGACTTAAGGCACCCACGACCTTGGAAGCAGCATTAAGCGTTGTTCTGGAGGAAGTCAACTTCTCAGAGCAGTACAATATGAGGAATCGTATTCATGGTGGTAGGCAGATCGAACACGCAACAACGTTTTCAAGGCCAGCGATAAGTCAGCCTACGTCATCCGGCTCTATTAATGCACAGCCAAAGTTCGGTTTTGGTGGCCCTAGTAATGTACAGCCAAGGTTTAATTTCGGACCCATTAATGCACAGCCTCAGTTTAAGTTCGGTATCCAGAATGCACAGCCACAAAATTACGGTATTTCCCGACAACCATCATCCGGATATAAGCCTCAGTTTGGCCTTCAGCCACAACAACAACAAAATAACCAGCAATTTGGTTACAAGCCTCCACAGCCATTTGGTTACAGGCCCCCTCAGGCGTTTGGTTACAGACCCCCTCAGGCGTTGGGCTACAGACCCCCTCAGGCATTTGGCTATAGGCCCCCACAAGCATTTGGTTATAGGCCCCCTCAAGCGTTTGGTTATAGGCCCCCACAAGGGTTTGGTTATAGACCCCCTCAAGCCTTCGGTTATAATCCAGAAGCGAAACCATATGTACAGCCCCCTCAATTACAAACAAGCGATGTTACAATGCGGACAGCGGCCCCTAAGGCACCGCAACAAGTTTTCAATTTGAACGAATTGACTACAAACGAGTACGACCCCTACTACGACCAAAGTTATGCGTACTATGATGATTATAATGATTTCGATTACTACGAAGCCGATCAATATAACGAATATTATAACTTTGATAATGAATTACATAATGACGACAGTGAAAAGACTGACGACAATCCACAAGAGGATTTTCAGACAGCAGCCTCCGACGACAAGAAATCTTAGAACTAAATTGCGATCCAAATTTAAAACTTCCTTATGTTCACATAAAAGAAATTGATGCAAAAATGATGATAGACACCGGAAGTATGAGATCTTTCTTCAGCCCCCGAATTGCTTACAAATATTTTGGTGAATTTATTCGAAAAGAAGCATTTCAGGTAGTTAGCACCCACGCAACTAGTAGACATGACGAAGTGGTAGAAATCCCTCTCTTGCCTTCTTTTGCTTCGAACGATTGGCATAAATTCTATGTATATGACGTCGATTCACGTTACGACGGTTTAATTGGAAATGATCTTTTGCAACAATTAGGTGCAGTTATTGATTTAAAAGCTAATCTTTTGAAAACCAGTGCTACTTGCATTCCAATAATTAATAATAATCTAAATTATACCATTGATATACCAGCACGAACAGAAAAACGAGTCAAATTGCCAATTGACCAACATACAGGTGAAGCTATCCTTGACTTTAGGAAATTCGCCAACGGTTTAAGAATGCCTAGTGCGATAGTAAACTGTGTAAATGGTTACGCATCTACGGTTATTCAGAATACACTAAATGAACCAAAACAATTGACAATTAAACGACCCTTTACAGTGACTAAATTTGAAAAGACAGACTGTGATCTGAACTTTACTAAAACCAACACGGACGACATTGGAATTGACCAACTGTTAGAAGAGAACTTAAATAAAATCAGACTTGACCATACTAACGAAGAAGAACATGAAAAGATTTACAGACTATGCAAGGAATACAAGGACATATTTTACTGTGACCAAATTCCCTTGACATTCACTAATCAGGTTAAACATCACATTAGGACTAAAAACGAAGACCCTATTTACATTAAACCTTACAGACAGGCTCCGTTTATACAAAATGAAATTGCTAAACAGGTAGATAAGTTATTGAAAGACAATATCATTCAGGAATCTCATTCCCCTTGGAGCGCACCCGTGCATTTAGTGCCCAAGAAAATGGATGCATCTGGTGAAGTGAAGTACAGGATGGTAGTTGACTACAGACGACTCAATGACATAACTATAGACGACAAGTACCCCTTACCTAACATCACAGATCTTTTCGACAAGTTAGGAAAATGCTCTTACTTTAGCACACTTGACCTAGCAAGTGGCTATCATCAGATAGAAGTAGAGAAAAATGACAGACAGAAAACAGCCTTCAGCACACAAAATGGACATTTTGAGTTCCACAGAATGCCCTTCGGCTTAAAAACAGCTCCAGCAACCTTCCAGAGAACTATGGACAATGTCTTACGAGGCCTACAAGGACTCCACTGTATGGTTTACTTAGACGACATAATAATTTTCTCAAACAGCCTTGACGAACACATTACAAAATTGAGAACGATTTTTGACAGACTCAGAGAGACTAACTTGAAATTACAGCTTGACAAGTCAGAATTCTTACGTAAAGAAGTTCTTTACTTAGGACATACGATTACTAAAGACGGACTTAAACCTAACAATGACAAAATTGACGCTGTATTAAAATATCCATTACCAAAAACAACGACAGAAATTAAAAGCTTTTTAGGACTTGTTGGTTACTACAGACGATTTATAAAGGACTTTGCTAAAATTACGCAGCCATTGACGGCTTGTTTAAAGAAACGTAACGGAATTGTCATCGATCAAAAGTACATTGACGCATTTAACCAATGCAAGGAACTTTTGACGCATGCCCCTCTATTGCAATACCCTGACTATGGCAAACCTTTCGTACTTACGACTGACGCGTCAAACGTAGCGGTAGGAGCAGTATTATCTCAGGGACATATTGGTAGTGACAAACCTGTAGCATACGCTAGTCGCACATTAAGTGATACTGAAGCTCGTTATAGTACGATCGAACGAGAATTGCTTGCTATTATCTGGGCAGTGAAACATTTTAGACCTTATTTATACGGTCGAAAGTTTTTCATATACACTGATCATCGTCCATTAATATGGCTTCGATCTCTTAAAGATCCGAGTAGTAAACTCACTCGATGGAGGTTACGTTTACAGGACTATGACTATGAAATGATTCATAAAGACGGCAAACAGAATACCAACGCTGATGCCTTGTCTAGGATAAAGATAAATGCTCTAGAATCCAACGACGAAAATTTATCCACTGCGGTTAATGTAGATGAGAAAGAAGAGAAGCTAAAGAAACATTTAGAAAATATAGTTGAAGAGATAGGAAGGTTAACAGCTGAAAAGAAAGTAAATAGGAATGATTCATCTACAATAACTATATCGGATACAAGTAGGACAAATACAGCCAGCCCTATCGAAATTTCAGATAGGTCATCCATACATAGTCCTAATAATGACAATTACCCAGTGCGTTCAGAATCCAGTAAATCAGCAACAATACATTCTGCTTTAGAGCAGGAGTCAACAGGAATACCAATTTTACATGAGGCAGTAGACACCAAGCCCAACCAAATTTTGGTATACTCATGGTTTAAAAATGAAATGCAGGTGAAAAATCTCTCTCGAGAAAAACAAAAAATTTTGGAAGTTTTTCTACCAACAGATAATCCGGAATTAGTTAAAGAATTTTTGAAACAATATATAAAACCAAAATTAAAATACTTCATATATTTTGAAGAGAGCTCACATCGTATATTATTCGCTAATATAATCATTCAATTATTTAAGAAAGATATGATCAATTTTTATGAATGCACTGAACGAGTAATCACTATCGAAGATGAAAACGAACAAAGAGCAGTAATAATCAAACATCATGAAGGAAAGACTTGCCATCGAGGTGTAAAGGAAACGTTAGTTAGGATCCGTAGAAATTACTATTGGGACAGGATGCAGGAAACAGTAACAGCAGTAATAAATTCTTGTGAGGCATGCCAAAAAATGAAATACGACAGAAAACCTATCAAACCTATTCTACAGCTCACACAAACTCAAGATTCGCCCTTTCAAGAAATTTTCATAGACTTATTTACTATTGAAGGAACATCTTATCTGACTCTTATTGATGCCTTCAGCAAACTAGGACAGGCCATCGAAATTCAAAACAAATCAACCCCCGAGGTCATTCGAGCATTAATGAAGTATTTCTCTTATTACGGCATACCCAAAAAGATTAGTTCAGATCCAGGCACAGAATTTAACAACGAATTAATGAAAGAATTTTTAAGTTTACACAAAATTGAACTTCATATCGGAACACCCAATAATCCTAACTCAATGGGACTAATAGAACGTTTTCATTCAACAATTATCGAAATTTATAGACTAGCAAAATACGAAAAACGTTGCACTGATGCAGCATCCACGATGACGTATTCAGTCATGGCATATAATCACGCCATCCATTCTGTTACAGAATTAACCCCCTTTGAAGTAGTATTCGGACATACAGACACAAGCAGCCCTTATGGCATAGAATTACAAAAGCGTTATTTTCAAAAACTGGTTAAAGATCATGCTAAGCGAACAAAAGTTTTGTATGAAAATTTGGCAGAAAAGATGGTAGCTAGGAAAGAAAAGAATAGAGAAAAGAAAGGTGGTGAACGTGATATAGAATTTCCCATAGGAAAAACAATTTTCGCCAAAGACGTTAACAAGCGTAAAAGTAAGGATAAGCCGCGTTATGTAAAAGCCAAAGTAGTAGGTCAACCGGAAAGGAATGTATTACCTATACAAGTAGGTGAAAGGAAAACCAAAGTTCCTATTAAAAATATCAAACGCCCTCCGCAGGTGCAGCCTACTGCTAGTAGTGGTGCCGTCGCTGGCTCTTCATCTTCAAACACTTGAAGGAAATCCAGGTTTACTTCCGATCAAAGAAGGACAAGCTTATGTTCAAACTAATCATTGGACTATAGTAAAGGTTATTAAATTGGATAGGATTTACAATGACTTAAATTACGTATCTGCAAACTTTGAACAACTGTGTAAATTAGTCGACTGGAATGCATCATATTCTCAGCAATTTAAGAGTGTGAAATTACATACAGAGTTTATTCGCGATATAACTAAGGAAAAATACCAACAACTAGTTCCACAACAGCGCTTTAAAAGAGGTCTCATTAATCCTTTGGGTTCTCTTATAAAAATTGTAACAGGAAATCTTGATAACGAAGATGCTATTAGATTTGAAAAACTTACTTCAAAATTGAGTCATAATGAAATTGTGATCTCTGATAAATTAACATTGGTCTCGAAAATGTTTGATAGTTTTATTGATGTAACTGAAACTATTAATAATAACACATTGAATTTGGAAAACCGTCTAAAAACAACTGAAATCATGATAAGAGATTTAGCTAATAAAGAGAAAAACTGGATTTTCTCTACTTACGTTATTGGATTGTTTAACGTTTATACGAGCAGTTTTCATACCTTATTTGGCAGACTTAGTGAAATTGAAACTGCTCTAGCCTTGAGTAAAGTATCTGTATTACATCAGTCTATTGTGAACTCTACGGAACTCTTGTATCATTTAAAATTGATTGCTAACTCTGAAACCTTAGTGTATCCGCCAAACTACGAAAATTTGTTAAAATTAGAGGAAACTATTTGTGTAAAATCCTATATTAAGAAAAATCAGATCACATTTATTATGGAAATTCCTACAACTGATAAGCTTATTTATAATTATTACAAATTGTACTCCTTACCAATTTTCCATGAATCCGAAAATAAGACCTTATCCATTTTTCCTAAATATCCTTACCTTTTGGCGAAAGGAATGAAATACTTACCGATTGTGAAACCGTGCCGCCCGCTATCAGCAGGTGACCATTTCCTGTGTGACACAGGCAACCGAGCCTTGTACCATGAACTTACCTGTATGGAGCAACTCATGAGATTCGACAATGACCCCACTCGCTGTACACAGCATCAGGTCCAGATTGAAGAGGTCAAGGTCCAACAAGTCAACCCCGACAGTTGGATTATATATAGCAGGCTGAAGACGACCCTTACCAAGCATTGCGATAATGACATCAGTAAATTGTCAGTTTTCGGCACTTACCTCGTGACAATCGATGAACCATGTGATTTGGAGATCAATGGAATTCGCATAAGCCACCGTGTCTGCATAGAAACGGAAGTTGTGGAGCCAATTCCGCTAATCGCCTTACCACGGCTACGTGTGAACGCGAGTCTATCCAGTGCACGTGCACTCAACATGAACGATGTCAGTTTAGATGAAGTTAAATATATGGCGTACTCTTTAAAGCATAGTTCAGTGATTGAAAGTGTTTTGAATGAAAGAAAAGACTTTAACTTCAGTGAAATTTTAGGATACGTGACTTTAGGCTTAACTATTTTATGTTTTCTTGTGTTTTTATTTTATGTGTTTCGACTCAAATTGTTGAATAGTGTATTGTGTATGAAAAATTATCGGAACCAATCTAAAATCGATCGTACCGATAATTTTCCTCTTAGGGATGGAGGAGTTATGTTGTCCCCTCACCCCTCTGCATTAGATTAGTTAAAGAATAACTGTTTTGCTTATTAGACATGGCAGTTCACGGAACTGAGTATCTGCTGAATTAGCGTCTGCAGTCGCCCGCGACTGCATCCGCCCATGTACTTTGCATCATTAATAAAGAACCTCTAAATCGGTCAACACGTATATTTTATTAATCATTATTTCACGATTTTAATTAAATATAGTTTTTTAAAAACACTTTAATTAGTCACGAAAACAACAGTACGTATTTTGTTTCGTAATATAAATATTTTAATTCTATTCCACTCTATTCATAACAAAAGTCTGAGCAGGTAGATATAAAAAGGCCAACAAACGAGAATAATTTAGCATGAATTGTTTCAGTTTTTTTTTACTTCACTTTACAAAAGTTTCAGAAAGCTGGCAAAGGGACTTTGAAAATGAATGCTCAGTAAACTAAAAGCCGTTGAAAACCGTGTCAGTATCCAAATATCGCGTGTTTGTCTGAAAGCTTAGATAGTTCGTAACCTGAAAGACAAACTCCAATTCAAAATGACAAAGAACAAAGGTAACAGTAACACAACTCGTGAATAAATAATCAGCTTTGACTCCATACTGGGTTTCCCCGTGGAGTATTAAACACGTAAGTGAAACTCAGGCCTGGAACGAAGATCAAGGAGATGTTTGTCGCGAAAATCGAACTGTAACCTCTAATAAAAACCAAAAAGAGTAGTTAGAGCTCTTTGTGAAGGGCTCGTCCTGGGAAGTACTACCACCACGCCTTTTTCTGCCGCCAAGCAGCAACGCTGTGTTTCGGTTTGAAGAGTGTGGTCGCCGGTGTAATTACAGGCACATAAGGCACATAAGGCACATCTGTATGCCTCAAGTTGATGGACGCAGGGCATCAAGGCACGTTCCTATCGTGCGTGACTCACGAGGCAATGCTTTGTACATAGGTGATGGTAACCACTTAACATCATGTGGGCCATCAGCTTGTTCCATCAGCTAGTTGTATAAAAAAATGCGTTTTATAGGTGGAAGTTCAATAGCCATGAACTAGCATGATAAGAGCGATTATCCCGTGCATTTTTTTCATATTTTTATAGAATGTCTCTTGGCTGGCAATCTGTTTGGTAAGCGACGATGAAGCCGACAAAGGATAATCTTTCAGTATTGCCTTGAAAAGACCCAAATTGTAGTGATCAAAAAAATCTGACGACACGGCAATGAGTTCCATTCCATTGGCGGGTCGCTTAATGAAGCTAAAGGCAAACGCTTATATTATGTACCTAATAACGTCCGTCTTGCCCTTGTTGATAGAAAAATGAACCTTGCTTTAGCTCTAGAAGGTAAATCAAAATCTACGATAGTTAATTGGTGTGCTGATGAAATACTATTTTAACGCACTGCCCCCTAAACCTCTTGGGAACCAAGAACAGATTTATGCAAATATTCATTTGGCCACTTTGCATGCGTCCAGCGGGATCCAGAATAATGCATGATAATTGTTTGCAAAAAGTTCTGCGACTCGCAATAATAATTGTTCTCTTTTTAGGTAGGTACTGTGCGATTTGATTATCAAGTTTTGCGAAGCGATTGAGACCTAGTGGATTTGAATTGCATCTGTAGAACTTAAATTTATGCGGTTCTTCTGAAAACCATGCAGCAATGAAAGCAGAGTTACTACCAAATGACCCAATGGGCTATAGAGGGTCACCTTTAACCTAGCTTTATGACGTTTCAAAGTGATCCTTAAGACTTCTTTGAATAAAAAATACATTTGACTCTGACTTTGACAACAAAGGAAATACAGTGATAAAAAAGGCTCAGTAGTTTCTCCAAAGAAACCACACAAGCAACTACTGACTACGATCGCATTTATCATTCATTGACATGAAAACGACAATAAGTCGGTAAAAATCCAAGCAAGTTTTGACTACTTAAGATGTTTATGAGAATGTCTCTGCGCTTGTGGTGTCTTAAGTCTATTGTAATTTTTATTATAGTACATAATATTTTATTCCATTTCTAAATCATGTTCGGCACTGCTCGATATCTCCGACTTTTTATTTTCTTCAACAGCTTTTCTCTTGGAGTTGATCATTTCCACCAGATCCACCTTCTGCATCGTGACTCTTACCAGGTCCTTGAGTATCTTCCTTATATCCTCATCTTTTGCAATGAGACCCTTTATTCTTTCTTTTGTGAACCCAAACTCTCTCCTGGCACCTTTGGATTAAAAAAATAATCGCTCTATTACCATTTTTAGTAACACCTTATAAACGTTCCATAAAAAGATTTAGGTATACTTATTAATGATAAAGCTAGACGGCTAAAAACTTATAGACAAACGGTCATGACTTAGCTGTAAGGGTCTGGACTTCGCAACCCTGAACACAATATTACCTATTGGGGGCATCAAAGAAGCTTTAGCCTTCTTGCGACCTCTTTGTATCGGTGGCTGCACTGCCATTTGTGGCTGATGTGGAGGTGACGGTGGCTGGTTCAGAGACATTGAGCCATCCATCTGCCTTCCAAAAATAGAAGGGGGTCCACCACACTCGTTGTTACAGCTCATCGAGCAACACATCTTAGGGAAGGGGCACTCGAAAGGTCTAGGAGACGGTGGTTCAGCTATTGCTCGCAGCGGCATCGGGACTGGCTTGGGTGGCCCCTCTGGTTTCCTCTGGCAGTCTTTGTAGTACAGCAAGTTTTCTATGCTCTCGTCTGAGGAGGAGGCGTACCTCTTTGTGAGAGCATTTGTTACTTGAATTGTAATTAGTGCCTGGTGGAACAGAAATGATGTGATAGATAGAAATTCTCTGTCTTATATTTATGCTATTCCATATAACAAGCTAGGGATGTATTTTTAAAACTTAATTTGTAATCTCTCAAGTTCATCTGTTAAGGCTTGATTAGTCGCAAATATTTAAATGTAAAACCTATACATCAAATTTTAACGAAATAAATAAATAAATATTGGTGGACTTTCCACACAGCACTATCTAGCCCCAAACTAAGCTTATGCTTGTAATATGGGAACCAGATAGCTGATATACTACTTATAATACTTTTTTTTGTAAATACATACTTATAATATTATATAACACCCAGACAGAGAACAAACATTTATGTTCACCACACAAATGTTTGTTCACGGTGGGAATCGAACCCACGACCTACGGCGCAGAAGGCATAGCTACTACCAACTGAGCTACGTAGACTGTCAATATGTGTAATAATTATAAATTAATTATTTTGGTGTTAAATATTTATGTGAATAATATAGTATTAAATATCCCAGCTAATAGCTGGGATATTTAATACTATATTAGTTATTATTATATTATAGATATTATATATATTATATATATATATATTATAGATATTATTATTAGTTATTAGTAGTATTAAGCAGTTGACGCTAAATTATTATAGTAAAATAGTATTTTTTTTAACCTTTTGACCCGCGAAATCCGCGATGCGAATTATTGCGAATCCTCCTCACGCCTCACGCCCCCCGCGGCGGGCCTCTCAGATTTGCGCCACACTTTAGATAAAGGCTCATAAAAAATATCTAGACCCCCTATCTAAGTTCTGTAAACGGTATTAGCTTCCTAAATAATTTTTCTATAAGTGTATTATATTTATATCAGCTAATATTTACAAACAATAACACAAGAACAGAATAAATACGCAATTTTTTCAGAAGCATATTTAGGCAAGAAAACTAATCATATTTTCATGGAAATTGATTAGAATAGCAAGAAGATTATCTATTTATAATATTTCAATAATAAACAAGAACTGTGCTTTGAAAAAATATTGAAATATTTGAAAATAAAAACATCAATTTTCTGTTTACCTACTGCGCCATGTCGTAGTAGTAGTGGCTAGGGTAGAATTTTTTTTATTTTTTTATTTATTCTTTGAAATAAGCAACTACTTGCGTAAATAAATGCTGTAAATACGATTAGCCCTTCACAAAGAGAATATATACTCTTAGAATATACTCCTTGCTGGGTACCGACCGCCAGCTCGTAAAACTTTCTTGAAACGTCAATTTCGTACCGCGAGCTACCAAATATTAAACGTCATTCATTCAACCAGTTATAGGAATAGCTCACTAGTTTTTTCGTACTAGGTGACGTTTTGTTGGCTTCATGTAACCCGTCAAATGCTTCAAGTTTAGATCGCCTATCGGCGGTGGCAGTTGGATAAAAATTAGGCGTGTATATTAGGATGCAGTTCAAGTTATGCGTCGAAAACTAATCTCAACTGCTTTATTCAATATTATTCGTTATAAAAATACACAAGGATGGAAAACAATGTTTCTTAGTTGTTTTGGTAGTCTTATTAAACCTTTTATATCACTCATCTTGCAGTTTCAAACGAATACTCTGTAAAATATGTTTATTTTTGAATCCTTTATGGGTATGTAGTAATATCTAATATCTAGTATTATCATAATGCTAATAAACTTTGTATTTCTAAAGAATTCTGTAATAATTTTAAGTACATTACATCCATTCGTAATTTATGGAAACAAGTCGTTTGATATCGATAGGTACATAGTCCCGCCTGCAGCCGTATAACACCGTCTAGGGGTTAAGTGCTATCAATTTTGAATTTGGAACACATCCGTTTACACGTTACATGCATGGTGTGTATGTGTGCGTTCTTGAAAAAGCTGACCAGGTTTTTTGACATTTATTTGTACCACGTGGTGTTGTTTGTGACCAGTGTGGCAATGCTTGACGGTGGCTGGACACTTTTTAGCAGATGTGGAAAGAGGAACTTTTTTCGCAACTGTTTTGTGGTTTACACCGTTTGATTTTCATTTTTAGTTCATATAAGTGCAGTGTACTCATAAAAAGGTTAGTTATAATGGCGAGAATTAAATACCCTTTACTATAATAATAGATAGTTAACTTAAAAAAATAAAATCCGTTATTGGTTTTCAGCTACATTCATTATGTTACTTATATAATACAAAGAGTTGTGGATTTTATTCAATAAATAAAATAAAATAACTTTATGTACAACACTCATGATTATGAATCTAAATATATATAACTCAAAGGTGACTGACTGACTGACTGACTGACTGACTGACATAGTGATCTATCAACGCACAGCCCAAACCACTGGACGGATCGGGCTGAAATTTTGCATGCAGGTAGATGATATGACGTAGGCATCCGCTAAGAAAGGATTTTGATAGATTCCACCCCCAAGGGGATGAAATAGGGGATGAAAGTTTGTATGAAATTTTGTCAATTTTAAACCGATCGGGCTGACTTTGCATGCATAAAGCTACTATGACGTAGGCTTAAGGATTTTGATAAATTCCACCCCTAAGGGGATAAAATAGGGGATGAAAGTTTGTATAAATCTTATATCTATCTTCTATCTAAATATAAATCTAATCTAAATCTAAGTTGCTTTATGAAAATTTGCATGCAGGTAGATGATATGACGTAGGCATCCGCTAAGAAAGGATTTTGATAGATTCCACCCCCAAGGGGATGAAATAGGGGATGAAAGTTTGTATGAAATTTTGTCAATTTTAAACCGATCGGGCTGACTTTGCATGCATAAAGCTACTATGACGTAGGCTTAAGGATTTTGATAAATTCCACCCCTAAGGGGATAAAATAGGGGATGAAAGTTTGTATAAATCTTATATCTATCTTCTATCTAAATCTAAATATAAATCTAATCTAAATCTAAGTTTTCTAATTTTTCTAATCTAAATATATATAACTCAAAGGTGACTGACTGACATAGTGATCTATCAACGCACAGCCCAAACCACTGGACGGATCAGGCTGAAATTTGGCATGCAGGTAAATGTTATGACGTAGGCATCCGCTAAGAAAGGATTTTGATCAATTCTACCCCCAAGCGGATGAAATAGGGGATGAAAGTTTGTATGAAATTTTGTCAATTTTTAACCGATCGGGCTGACTTTGCATGCATAAAACTACTATGACTTAGGCATCCCCTAAGAAAGGATTTTGATAAATTCCACCCCTAAGGGGATAAAATAGGGATGAAAGTTTGTATGAATCTTCTTAGATTTTCGACTGATTGAACTAAAATTAAAGATTGGAGCTACTATGATGAAGACGTCCGCTTCAATAGGATTTTGATAAATTCAACCCTCCAATTTTTTGCACACGCTTAACAAAAGTAAAGCCGCAAAAACTATGCCTAATTAATAATAATACTTCTAAACGCGAGCGAAGCCGCGGGCAAAAGCTAGTAAATTCATATTGTTCATTGAGTGAGCGAAGCGAATGAAAATCTTACAATCACCTTGGGCGATTTGGCATTTTATGTATTTATGTATGTATGTACGTTAGGGTGCTTCTTATTTTTCGACT
Organism: Plemyria rubiginata; assembly: GCA_963576535.1. NCBI lineage: Eukaryota > Metazoa > Arthropoda > Insecta > Lepidoptera > Geometridae > Plemyria > Plemyria rubiginata. Next base: position 2,170,008 of record OY754914.1, on the reverse strand, counting down.
TTTGAAAAATTACTGCGTCAGCCCACCATTTGCTTCTATCACCTAAAAAACGAACCTAGTTTTTTAATTTTTTTTGTTAGGTTTTTAGGGGTCGTACCTCGTGTCAAAGTTCGAAAAAATATGATAATTATTACTTGCAGCTCAATGTACATAAAACAGTATATTCATCATTTACACATGATGAAACATACTAATGCAACTCGTTGTCACATTATTCCGTAAAAGTACACTCGTACCCCACCCCTCTCCTCTTCCCGCACGCATCAGTCACGCCTTGAAAAAAGCAGCAAACTAGTTATATTTTTCGAACGTACGCGTCGCGTCACGAAATTTCAGTTCGGGGCGAACTACTAGTAATAACATTTTAAATGCTCGCCATTTGTCCCATAAAAGTGTCAAATCTAGCGCTCAATGTAGTATAATTGGAACCCTGTCAATTGACATACTTGACTGGCAGTAATGACGTTAACCCGGCGAAGATTCGTACCAAAAAGAGCATATTGGGAATGAGGTTGGTCATTATGACCATAATGAATTTTCGCAATAACTTCTAATTTATTTAGCATGTTTTTTAACTGAATCTTTGTAACGGTGGTGTAATTCCTAAAAAAAGGTATGATTGTACCGTTATTTAACCGATACCTATACAATTACGGTATAGAAAAAAAAATGATGGAGCTGGCCCATAGCAGACTGAAATGATATAAGATAATGGGAACATTTATTGTTTTGAATTGCCAGCTGATAACCTAAAATCTTTTGGTGTTATAACACTAAAAGGTTTTAGCTTATCAGCTGGCAATTAAAAACAATAAAAAGTTGTTCGGTATACCAAACAACTTTCATAGCTAACACATACCGTACTAATTGTATCATTAGTTCTTCTGGTAATGTAAGTTTTCTTCCCAATTTCACCTAGGCCATGTTGTCCTACTTCGTAGTAGGACATGCATGTTAGCATGTTTATGATTATTTAAGATAAAAATAAAGTTTATTTAAGTTACGTTCTAAAGTTAATAAAATTATAATTGTTGATTAATACTAACTTCAAAGGACTGAACCAATAAAGACTTGTTTGACTCATAAATTTCGTATTTATTTGCAAAAAGGCTTATGGTGTGCCATATTACCCGAAGTTACTCTATCTAGTTTTTAAAGTCGAATTCAGATATTATTATTTATTTGTTGTTATTCCTTATACGATAAAGGTGTCGTTATTCTTCTACACTTTAGTCAGTTCAGTTATCGAGGTGAGAGGTAGGTTCTTAATAAAATGTGATTAGGTATTATTGTAAGTGTAAATAACTTTATATAGGATAGATATTTAGCGCCTCGTGGTTTCACCCGCGCAGATTTTAATCCCGGTATTCCCACGGGATAAAAAGTAGCCTATGTGATACTCCAGACAATAATATATTATATCTCTGTGTCAAGTTTCATCCAGATCCGTTCAGCCGTTCCGGCGTGAAAGAGTAACAATATACATCCATACTTAAAAACTTTCGCGTTCGGTATACCGAATAGTAGTAGAATATTGATTGCTTGGCGAGTTTTATTCCTTCCTAAGCGCTTACGCAGGCGGCAGCTAGTGCGTAATAAGAAAGGAGCAAAATCATGTTTTGGATTCCTATCCTACAAATACAATGCCCCTTTCCCAATCCTTAACGAATTCAGCTGAAACGTAATTTATGACCCGGAAAAACACATAGGTTACTTTTTATTTCAATAGATATCACGCGAATGCTTGTATAAAAATAAATAAGCATACTTATCCTTCAGAGGGTAGTAAGGACCCTTATAAATCTTCGTCAGGTTGAATGATGCATTCAAAATCTCTCCCAGCAATAAATAGTTTGTACCATTTTGTAATAATTTATATACAATTTTCAGCCACAAAATGACTTAAAAATGTTAAGTTATGCATCTTTGTAGTTTAAATTTATCAAATAAAGTGAAAATTATGATTTTCATAGACTAAAGGATTGAACCAAAGGATTTTTACTAATATCCAAAAATCGCAAGTTACCGAAAATATTTGAAAATTTATGTCACTTAGTTTCTGAACGTCCCGAGACCTTGAAAAACATTTAGCTCACTTTGTCAGCTTTATAAATGGTGGCGGTACCAATTCTTAAGCAAAAATGTTTTGTTGAGGTTATGTTCACAAAAGTTATTTGACATTTCACAAAGGCAACCAAAAGCAAATTGGTCTTTATTCATTTCTAACACAAGGACCACTTTGGATTGGGGTACGAAAGTGAAAGCTGAAAGCAGATGGCGCTATGTTACATCGTACCTGGATCTGTCATAATGCATCTTTGTTTATGTTTGTTTACAATTATTATAATTGCTAGATCCCCAAAATATATTCAACGTGGAGTGTATTTCAATTAAATGATAAGCTACGGATAAGAAAAGCATCTACCACTGGTAAAAAAGGTGCTCTGATAGAAAGGTAAATATCTAAACACGCCATATCAATATTAGTCAGAAGCTAAGGTTCACCACAATAAATTTTTCAACAACTATTTTGTCGTTATAGGCTGGATTCCTACGTCAGGAACATTCTTATTGGAGTAGAAGACGAGTTGGACGATCAGATTCCGGGGTTTCCTGCCTTGGATAGCTTCAGAGATGTTAATAAGAGCACAAATCTGCTGGCGTTTTTAAAACATAACATTCAAGAGTTTGCAGCAATATAAGAGATAAAATTCTCAATGAATACTTGCGCTGCTTGCATAGATAATTAGATATTTTCGTTCTTCTAATAAGGTAGCTTAATTATGACAATAAATAAACTTAAAAACATTGTGTTGTAGTGTTTAAGTAGTATCAAATTATCGTTGAAGTAGAATCAGTTAATTAAGCGTTTTATTTTGAAACCAATTCATGCTCATACTATTTGCGCCCCGCGGTTTCACCCGCTCAGATTTAAATCCCGTTATTCCCACGGGATAAAAAGTAGCCTATGTGCTATTCCAGACTATAATCTATCTCTCTGCTAAGTTTCATTTAGATCCGTTCAGCTGTTCCGGCATGAAAGAGTAACATCCATCCATTCATCCATACGTACAAACTTTCTCGTTTATAATATTAGTAGGATTATGCTTCGACAATGCTTCTCTTATTATCGAGCTTCTGAAGTCAAAAAATCAGAGCGATTTTTTTTCAGTACCTAGGTGTAGCTTGGTTTCTTTTACTTAAATTGAATCATATTAAAATGCTGAAATCATAATAGGTGTTGCTTCAGTTGAAGAAAGGGACTACTACATTTTATAGTGCCCATTAGGTTGTAAAGAGCACCGGTGGTCTAGTGAGAGTGACCCGCCTTCCGATCGTAAGGTCGCAGGTTCGAATCCGGTCGTGCACCAATGGATTTTTCTATCGAAAAATTTATGTGCGCAATGCCAGCGCTCCTAAACAGTGAAGGGAAACATCGTGAGAAAACCAGTTAGTTTTCTAGCAGCGGCGATGGGCTTGCAACCTGTCACGTATGGAATACTAACTACTGCAAAATGTGAGTATGTGCCAAATGTAATGAAATGTAATGTTAGGACGTACCTCTGACTAACCCCTTAGACATCCTCAAAGAATCTTGAGTTGGGTAGTACTTGGTACTGAGAGATATGAAGGGATATAATAATAACGATAATAATGCTGGACAATCCACACAGCACCATCTAGCCCCAAAGTAAGCTATTCAAAGCTTGTGTTATGGGTACGTACTAGATAACTGATATATTTAATTTATTATATACTTGGATAGATATTTTTTTATTATACATAGAACACACCCAGACCAACGGAACAAATTTCTGCAGTACGTATACAAATTTGTTCCAAAGCGGGAATCGAACCAGCAACCTCTTGCGTCGCAGACGGACTCTCGTTTGCTGCCTATCTGCTGGATATCTACCATGCCTGGGGATCAAAGTCGTAGAGCTGTTTCAGTTTAATTAGGCTAGTTTATTTTAAGCAGACAATACAATAAGTAAAAACTGTGGCCACTTTTTTATAATTTACCTACCACAGAGAGGTCCACAAACATTTAATATCTTTCTGAAGCATAAAAACATATATCGCTACAAGAAAGGCCAATTCATCTATATTCATCCGACTTTCCTCCAATTATTTATATAGAAAGTGTGTCTGTAGCTTTATCTGTTTGTATGTTAAACTTTCACGGCTAAGCCGATTGGATGAATTGGATGATATTATATTAAATCCCGAAGGTGGATACTTTATTTCATGATTTGATACGTACCTACGAGTACATGTTAAAAACCATTAATACAAAAAGCTGATACCTTCACATATTTCTATTGTTTTTCTTTATAAACTAGTAGGTCGCCCCGAACTGAGATTTCGTGACGCGACGCGATCGCTCCGAAAATATAAGTAAGTGGCAGTCAGAGGCGAGTCCAAACATTGTGTTTGGACTTGTATCTGGCTGCCACCTATTAACTAAGAATGGTAACCAAGTTTCAACTGAATTGGCCTATTTATTAAAGAGAGTTCCGATGACCTTGACTCTATCATCAGAACAGGTCGCTATCACCAGGTAATGAGAACCAAGTACCTTCTTTATTTATTTCAAGAAAAAAATAATTGAAAACCCAAAGGAACTATCTGACCAGTAGAAAAACCTTGATGCCAACGAAACTCTTAGAAATGGTAGCTCTTGGGTCGTTGGTTGGTAGTTGTAGTAGGTAATTTAACTTTTTTCATTTATCTCAAAAAGCGAGCAAGCTAGAAAAAAAATTAAAATGGTTTTGAAATATCCAAATCAACCTCTTTCATATGACATGTCATTTTATATTTTGCATAACTTTTATATTTTTAGCCCCCTTAAAAACCCCGATATTTTAATAACCCCTCATACGATTTTACCAGGGAATTTCTCAAGTTCAAGCTATCGACTTACCAAATTTAATGCAGATCGGATAAATAAACGGGTTTCAAGTTATCGTCGGACAAACACACATACATACATAAAACGCCAAATCGCACAAGTAGAAAAAAAAAAACTTGAAACAGCTTCACGACTTTGATCCCCAGGCACGGTAGATATCCCTTCAGATCTCCCAGTACCAAGTAGGTACTAATTCAAGATTCTTTGAGGATGTCTAAGGGGGGTAGTCAGAGGTACGTCCAAACATTACATTTGGCACATACCCACATTTTGCAGTAGTTAGTATTCCATACGTGACAGGTTGCAAGCCCATCGCCGCTGTTAGAATACTAACTGGTTTCCTCACGATGTTTTCCTTCACCGTTTAAGAGCACTGGCATTGCGCACATAAATTTTTCGATAGAAAAATCCATTGGTGCACGACCGGATTCGAACCTGCGACCTTACAGTCGGAAGGCGGGGTCACTCCCACTAGACCACCGGTGCTCTTCGCCCAAGTTGATTGTAAGATTTTCGTTCGCTTCGCTCACTCAATCAATAATTGAGTTATTATTACCATATTTGATCAAGACTTATTTAAAGGAGAGAAGGTACCTACTTTGTTCTCTTATTATGGTGACAGTGAATGTCTGATATCGGATCCAAGGTCTGTATAATGGAACTCTTCCATAAATTATCCGATAGTTTTAACTTGAATAAATAATTATAAATAAATAATAAATAATGCTGGACAATCCACACAGCACTATCTAGCCCCAAAGTAAGCTATTCAAAGCTTGTGTTATGGGTACTAAATAACTGATATATTTAATACATTATAAAAATTAAATAATATGTAAATTTAAAATATCTATCTATGTAAGTACATAGATAGATATTTTTTATTATACATAGAAAACACCCAGACCATCGGAAAAAAATTCTGCAGATCGTACACAAATTTGTTCCACGGCGGGAATCGAACCCGCAACATCTTGCGTCGCAGGCAGGCTCTCGCCCGCTGCGCCACAGAGGTCGTAATACCTATTACTAATATTCAAAAGTGACATGTCATATGAAAGGGGTTGATTTGGACATTTTATAGAAGGCGGTAGTCAGAAGCAAGTCTAAATATAATGTTTAGATTTGCCTCTGACAACCACCAACTTTATTTTCAAAGCCTTCGTATCGCATTACGAGATCTCATGCAGTTCGTGGCTAACCCCTAGTATTTATTTAGTGAATCCAAAATAGTGACAGCATGATGTTTCGACGATGGAGCCTAGTAATGTTGAACGAAATAAATTGGCCTATTGAACTGAAACCTAGTAAGCGTATCGTTATGTTTGGGGTAGTCGGAGCAGAGCACCCCTAAAAAAAGTAAACGGCAAAATACTAGAAAGTAAGAAAGAAACATTACGTAACTACGTGGATTATTTATTAGGTACTAGTTGGCACGCCGTGGTTACACCCGCGCAGATGGAAATCCCAGTAATCCCACGGGATAAAAAGTAGCCTATGTGCTATTCCAGACTATAATCTACCTCTCTGCCAAGTTTCACCCAGATCAGTTCAGCCGTTCCGGCGTGAAAGAGCAACAAACATCCATCCATCCAGGTATTAGTAGGATTGATACAGAACTGTGCAGAACTCAGTGGCTGTCAGTGGTGTTTAAGTCAGCAAGTTGAAGTGATCAAATAGATTAACGAATAAATTTAATAATTACAGAACCTAAACAGTTTATTTCGTTTTAAGTATTAGTGAATTATTAGGAGCAGATAAAGTCGGGGGTAGCAACTAGTCCAATTACAATTATTCAGTTGACAGCTAATGGCGGCTTTACATTATGGCTAGTTTAGTAGAACTAAAGAGGTTTGCGTTTAGATTAGTGTTTGCACTTGCAAGCCAATACATGACACACACACACGCGCAACTTTTACTTATACATTTTACTCGAAATGGTATATTGTTATACCTATTACACACACGCGTAAGAAATATAACGATTGCATAGAAGCAATTAAAATGGAAGTTCCTGAAGATTCTACTGCAGCTAAAGCGACCTCTGTGGCGCAGCGGGCGAGAGCCTGCCTGCGACGCAAGAGGTTGCGGGTTCTTCCCGCCTGGGAACAAATTTGTGTACGATCTGCAGAAATTTGTTCCGATGGTCTGGGTGTTTTCTATGTATAATAAAAAATATATATCTATGTAAGTATATAATGTATTACATATATCAGTTATCTACCATGACACAAGCTTTGAATAGCTTACTTTGGGGCTAGATAGTGCTGTGTGGATTGTCCAGCATTATTTATTTATATATATTTAGAGAATTATGTATATTATCATACCTACTTAAAAATGTTGCATGTCGGTTATCGACGAAGTTTGTGAGACCACAATTACACTTAGACCATGATTCACCAAACTTCTGGCAAATAAATACATTTCATTTCATTTATTTAAAGCTGTAGGTGCAGCTCAAGACAGTCAGTTCGAGTTATTAGGTATCAGTTTACCCAAATAGATAATAATGTGTAGATGCCAAAAATGCATCAAACGTATATACAGGGTTACAGGAAAAATCGTGCTAGATCCGTTAAGGACGTGGAGTACCCATCATTTCTGACTTATTTCACAAACAATTGCCATAATATTTTTTTTAGATATCCCTTAGAGAAAAATAAACTTTCTAGTATTTTTTCTTATTTCTTAACTTTCACTTGTCTACTACGGTCTATTCAATTAACTTATGCACTATTTTAATGATTGACATCCTAAAGCATCTTATTACACATGTAAAAATGCAATAATAATAATAATTAAGGTGCACAAAATTTTCAATAAAAAAATTAAAAGTCGAATTGCTTGAAAAGGGTTATGTTTAGGGTAGGGTGTTTCATAGTGAAATAAGTCAGAAATGATGGGTACTCCACGCCCTTAACGGATCTAGCACGATTTTTCCTGTAACCCTGTATATAATAAGTGTGTATCTGGCAGTTACGCGACAATACGTAGGGAGTGTCGATAATAATATTTTCTGCAATTTAATGACGTTTCACTAGTAGTAGGTAAGGGATGGTTGTATAATTACACGCCACCCAAAACTAAGGCGAGATTTTACATTTTACGGATATGAGAGAGCTATTTATCTACACTAATAATATTATAAAGAGAAAAACTTTGTATGTATGTTTCGAATAGGCTCAAAAACTACTGGTCCGATTTCAAAAATTCTTTCACCATAAGAAAGTTAAATTATCCTTGAGTAACATAGGCTACATTTATTACTGAAAAAAATTAGGGATCCCTACTAAAACTTAAAAAATGTAACCCGAGGTGTAATATAAAATATCTTTCACCGCATGCGCTGCGGAAACTATAGACGATACAAAAAAATGTTCTACAATATTAAAGAACACATCATTATCTACAATTAAGTCAGCAATAGCATATATCTAACTATTGTAGTTATGTTACTACAACAACTTTTCTGTATTTAAAATATTGATAAAAATGCCGACCAAAAACAGACCATGTTATCCTTTATATTAGTCCTTATACAAATAAATTATTTTGTATGCAAGGCTGTTCCAATACTTATCGACTACTTCTTGAATTTTTTAAATCGGACATTCCATTCAAAATATATTATTATTACGAAATTAAAAACTTTAGCGCGCCTTAGAAAGCGCGAAAGCTAGGCGAGTTCTCACTCAGCGTGGGCACAATGGTGTGCCAGCTACGGGCATGTGTATATGCCCGTAGCTGGCACACTTGCATGCAAGCTACAGACACATACGCTAATTGGCATGCCTGTACCTGGCATGCAAGTAGTTAGCACAACATTCTATTTTAGGTCAGCTCTGGCATCCACGTGACGGAGGGGACTCGGGGGGGGGGGCTACGAAACCAGCATGTGTGAACGTCGCGACAAGTACAGGCATGCCAGTACCTGACGTGTTGGCATGCCACGTAAGCGAGGGGACGCGGGGGGCTACGAAACCGGCATGTGTGACCGTCGCGATACCTGACCTGACGAGTTAACTTGCAAATGTATCCACAATGTGCCCGTAAATCCTGCATGCCTGTAACTTGCATGCTCGCTACTGTACCATTTTACTGTCACGTGTATTTTCACCTTCGTGTGTTACGAAGCGCGGGAGTCTAAGTTTATGCTAAAATGTTGAAAAAAATTATGTCCACCCATGCGAAGCTGGGACAGGCCGCTAGTTACCTATACTTACAATAACACAATTATGGAAACTTGCCATACTTTAGAATCTAACAGATATCTAAGGTTTAGATACCTAGCTACATCCTACTAATAGGTATTATAAATGCGAAAGTTTGTGAGTATGGATGGATGTTTGTACTCTATAACTCCAGAACGGCTTAACGGATCTGGATGAAACTTGGCAGAGAGTTATATTATAGTCTGGAATAGCACATAAGTAGGCTACTTTTTATCCCGTGGGAATACCGGGATTTAAATCTGCGCGGGTGAAATCGCGGGGCGCAACTAGTTAATTATAAAAGTACGTGGTTAAAGGATCATACAAAAGAGTAGTAGAACTCTTTTTTTGTGAAGGGCTCGTCCGGGGAAGTACTACCACCACGCCTTTTTCTGCCGCCAAGTAGCGTTGCTATATTTTGGTTTATAGAGTGTGGTCACCGGTGTGATTACAGGCACATCAGGCTTTACATCTGTATGCCTCAAGATGATGGACGCAGGGCAGTGCATCGTAAGGCAAGTTCCTGTCGTGCGTGACTTACGGGCAATGCTTTGTAATAGCTGATGGTAACCACTTAACATCAGGTGAGCCATCTGCTTGTTCCATCAGCTAATTGTATAAAAAAACAAGCCCTAAGTTTTTTGGCTGTTCTTCTAGGCTTTGATTGCGTGGAAGGGGCGCGGGCGCCTGGAGTCACCTAGCTTTGAGACGTTTTAAAGTAATCCTTGTGATTTTATTGAATAAATATCTTTTTGCTTTGACCTTCACCTCGAAATTCATCAGATATATAGATATACACTAAGTTAATTAGCAAGATAATTAACTTACCCTCGGTTCCTGAACACTCGATCAACATTTATCGCCTGTCAAGTCGCTTGCTATCTCTATCCAACTTGAAGTAAAAGCTGAAATAGCAAGTGACTTGACGACCGATTAGTTTTGATCAAGCTTTCCGAAACCGGCCGTTAGTATACAAATCTAGAGCGAAAATGCTACTGTCTAAATTTAGTGAACTGAGCTTAGCCATGTGTAAACGCGCGCGGAGGCAGTCATTTGTGAGTCTTCTACTCCTTGATAGAGAAAATCGAAAATAACCGAAAAAAAAGTTTATAGAACGACAAAAAAGTTTAAAATGTCCAAAGACAACAAAACCATGTCAGCTAATCTTCGCATATGTGTGTGAGAGGTCAACTTATACAAGCCAGTAAAGTTTTCAAGAAAGTTTTCACAAATGCTAAAATTTGACAGATCAATTCTATGGTGGCGGTCGGCCCGCTGATAGAACAAGCAATTGGCCCATCTGATGTTTAATCGTTAACAAAGTTTCATTCAGCTACGAATTATGATTAGGTACATTATGAATTTGTGAAAACAATACTCACAATTTGAAATAAATCCATAATTTCTCATAGCGGAGTCCCTTCGTCATCAAAGTCAAGACGGCTAAAGGAAGCCAACAAAGGAACTATGCTTTGTCAACATTTACTTTTTGTTTTGTAAACATTTCCTTTTTTATACTTACACAACAACCTATAGTGAAGAAATCTTATGCTTTGCTCGCACCGACGCGACGCGATCTTGAATATCGCTAATGCGAAGCGATGTAGGTAGAACGTATAAAGGCTCTCCCCCACAGGCGTGTTCTGTGATTCTGCGTTCTGAAAAACTGAAACTGAAACAGCTTCGCGACTTTGATCCCCAGGTACGGTAGATATCCCTTCAGATCTCCCAGTACCAAGTAGGTACTAATTCAAGATTCTTTGAGGATGTCTAAGGGGGGTAGTCAGAGGTACGTCCAAACATTACATTTGGCACATACCCACATTTTGCAGTAGTTAGTATTCCATACGTGACAGGTTGCAAGCCCATCGCCGCTGTTAGAATACTAACTGGTTTCCTCACGATGTTTTCCTTCACCGTTTAAGAGCACTGGCATTGCGCACATAAATTTTGCGTTAATTCTGCGTTCTGCGATCTGCAAATCTTTTTTCAGTACATTTTGTATTAGGACGCGCAAAGTTACACACTGCTGCGATAAAAAAACGCGTATGGATGTAAACTCTAAACGCGCGTTCTAATCGCGCCTGTATGGGAGAGCATTAACGTCGCCCCGTCTTTCATTTTTTTGTTTACCTCTAAGACTTGACTAATTAATTTTCAATAACTAAAAACTGCGACAGCATAAAAAATAACAACTTACGGGTGGTTAATTGTGCCGCTCAGTGTACATTCTGCTTTTTATTATCACTAACTACTACTACTTATGAAACAAGCAGGTGAACCACCTGATGTTAAGTGGTACCGTCTCCTATGGCAAAACATTGCCTCGTAAGCGTAAGTCACACGATATAAACGTGTCCTATGATGCACTGCGTCCTTCAACTTGAGGCGAACAGCATAAAATATAAATATATATGCTATGCTATGCTATGCTATGTATGCTAAAAGCTGTTTTCGGTGACAATGGAATGTACCACGTAATTTGCAAATAGCTCTTCCAAATCTCAAATTGGATTCCCTATTAGCGCATTATGTAACACGTAGTTATTCTGTGGCATCAAGAGCCTACAAAATAATCCATTAGAATGTTGTGCCATACGTATTGAAGAATCGAGTTGAATTGAATTTCGGCCACATAGAGGAAGAAGAGGGAATGCCAATCACCTGAGAGAAAAATGCTCTATTGGTTTTTTCATTTGTCTTATGTTAGTTTTGAGGTTTAGAGACTGCCCGCTCAAGCGTTACAACACCTGCGCTGTGTTTTATATATATATATATATATATATAGACACCTTATTTAATAAGTTATTGGAGTGAGTGGTATTACCCGACACGATCGCCATTACCCCTGCTTCTTCTACATCCTAATATCGTATTTTTACATCATAGTTTTCAATTATTTTGATCTCCCCAGTTCGAAAACAAACAGTAGGAAAACCAACAGCACAAAAATCAAAAGAGTAAGTACCATGGTTAAGGCGTCATTCAGCAAATGATGATGATGTAGTCCTAGCCGGTTTCGCCTACGGCGACTGTTTCTGGATCGTATGATCTGTGTGAGGGCCCTGTTGTTCTCCCTCTGCATGATGCGCTCCAATATGGCTGATGTACCCAATTTTTTAACGAGGGTACGAGCGCATGTGGGGCATGTCAGTACCCCACCAACGTAATTGTATGTGATGGCTGCTGGTGGTCTGGCCTTTAATTCGTCTCGCTTTTTGTCGAGATCCAGTCGACGATCTTCTTCGAACTGGTTCACCTGGAGATGTATTCGACGTCTCCATTCCGTACGCTGGGCGGCTCAGAGGGCTCAATTTAGCATCGCTTCATGTATCTTTTTTTATCATAGCATACAATCGTCATACCTTTCGCATTCATATTAAGTAGAATAGGACCATTGTAGGGCCCATCGTGCTACAACACTTGTTATTCATTTTCACAAGAAAAAATACAGCTGATAAAGCATATTAAAAGTACCTACTAAATCCAGCTTATCTATCAATAAACAGATAATCCCCACTCTGAGTATTCATTACGATGTTTTAATTATTTTACCGACTAGGTACCGAAGCTGCAAGAGTAGCTAAAGCTCTTTGTGAAGGGTTCGGCCGGGGAAGTACTACCACCAGGCACATGAGGCTTAACATCTGTATGCCTCAAGTTGATGGACGCAGGGCATTTCATCGTAGGGCACATTCCATCGTGCGTGAGTTACGAGGCAATGATTTGTTATAGGTGATGGTTACCACTTAACATCAGGTGGGCCGTCCGCTGTTCCATCAGCTAGTTGCATAATAAAAAAAACCTCCATCTTATTTCATTTTTATTTTTATCCAAACCGAACTGGTAACAAGCCACTAAATCTAAACATTCTTACGTGTATTAAAATTTTATTGAATCCGTGGAAGTGGCTCCTTTGATCATAATTGTAGGATCAAAGCCGTGAAGGTGTTTCAGTTTTTCAGTAATATGAAGGTAGAGAAAGTGACTAAACCATCTCATTCCTTATTCTATTCTGCTTCTTTTTGTATGCCTGCACTTGGTTCAGTACATCTCTGTACAAAGACAAGCTATACGCCCGCGGACTCCCCTCCTTCTCATACATCTTGGCGCAGTAGTTATACCACCACGGTGTGAGTAACAGCATCTTCATGTTTCCTGCCGAGCGAAGGTTCATTTCTGAGCAGAACCTTTCGCTCGGGATACGTAGCTCTGGGTATTTTGTCTGATCTGCAGAGCGGAGGTCTGTGGGAAAGTATGGCTTCGGCCGGGCTGATGGCGTTCTGCTTGGACGACGGAGGCAGCTGGCTAGGGTCAGGCAGGAGCCCAGAAATACGATCTGAATGTAAGGAGTAAAAAGTTCATAATATAATATATATTTTTTGTTTGTCAATTCAAATCAAATCAAATATTTTATTTCGGAACTTATAAAATAATGGGGTAGGTAACACGAATTGGATACGAAGATAGTTACAATAGTTAAAAACTGTGACGTAACCATCAACGCCCACCTCTTAGATTTAGGTATGGAGAGTTCCTTAAAACAGCATGTTACAAAGTATCAAGATGAAAACTATAATAAATGAAGGGTACAAAACGCTTAAAATTAAATTAAATGACAAATAGGAGCAATTTTACTAGGTTAATCAGGGAGCATCTGAAAAGTGTAAAGAGGTATAGGTATTATATTAGAATGAGGCTGTGGGGACGGGGGGGCTGATTAATTATAAAATACTAGCTGATACCGCGGCTTCGTTCGCGAATGTTTGCCCTTGGGGGTTGAATTTTGTAAAATCCTTTCTCAATGGGTGGTTTCATAGAGGTGCGTGCGAAATTTCAAGTGTGTGCACACACACACACACGTGTGCGAAATTTCAAGTTTCTAGGGTTTGGCCTGTGCGGTCATCGAGTAATGGTAAGCCTCGAAAGTTTTAAAAGTAATGAAGTTATCCACTTAACTTACCTGTAGTATTTTCATGTCTCTAATGAAAGATTCGCAGGGTTACACTGCGTATCGTTTGTTTTTAATTATGTTTTTAATGTTGATAAGCTCTATGAAAATTTTAGTACATGTCAAATAATCATAAATTATATAAAAACTATGAAATGAGCATAGCACCTGCTACTTTCCCTTCGAATTATTTATTTATGATCTACTACATAAATTATCTGGCTTCCTTATTATTAAGACTGACACCTCGGTCGCATTTTTTAAATTACATAGAGGTAAATCGTTTGACCGCAATGTCACCTGATGTTAACTGATGATGCGGTCGACGATGTAGCACGTTTATCTAGAAAATACCTGTTCAATCTTTTGAAAACATCCAAATTATGTTTAGGTATTTGGAAGAACGGACGCCGGCAAGGAGTTCCATTGTTTGGCCGTACGAAAGTTGAAGCAAAAGCTCTTGGTGCGGGCAGTTGGTAAGTCAACCATGAACGAATGTCTCGTTTCCGTGCGTCTGGTGTCCGATGGTAGAAAGGGGATGAGGGGATCAAGTCACTCACAGTTCCGTCGCACACTTCCCGAAATTTATCCTGTAAAATACCGACAGACTGGAAACTTTGCGGCGAATCGGCGATGTAGCGGCACTGGCATTTGGATTTGTAGAAACTTACTGTTTTTCTGTAAAAGTATTTTTCTAGCAAACCTTTCTAGCAAGTTTTTGCGCTCAGTAAAGCAACAGGCGATTTTGAGGTGATTTATAACAGGTGATAATATAACGAACCTTTAGACGTTTTCTGTTATCGTCAGGCCGGTAAGGGCCTCTATCGAGCTATAGAGAACTCACGAATCTCGATACCTACAGGGCTACAGAAAACTAAAAACGAAACTCAGCCTTCGGATAGTCTGCAGAGACCTTTAGTTGTGGGCCGTTCGTTCATAAAACAAACCATTATCATGATGAGAATGCAATATTACCAGTGATGGCAGCACTCACATTTATTGTTTTAAATGTAGTTTTTCTGAAGTTACTCAGTCTTTTGTTTTGTGAAGACTTATTTCTTTAGAATAGGTATATAGTGGAGGCGTTCCTAACGAAACTTCAAAAGCTGTCTGTTTTCTATTTATTTCATTAAATAAATGAAAATTTAATACAGAATAAGTCTTTTTAAATCTTTACGAGGCTAACACAACTATAATTACTATTTGAGACATCATTTGAAGATACTCAAGATAAAAGTTCTTTTGTTACTATCTAGACCCAATCTAAGAAAAGTTTGTAATATGAGAGCCGTCATCAGAGTCGGCTACCTTGCTCCCATATCTGGCTATCAAACGTGCCTGAAGATCAATCTCGTAAAGGTTATTCCCTTTTTTTCTTTTACATAGTTAGATTTTATTTTTCACTCATATTATGACTCCTATCCGTCATTTTGTCAGACAATCAGTGACGCGTTGAAATCTTTACTTCTAAACGATTTCTCAACAGACTTTAAAGTTATAATTTAATGAAATTAGCCAAACATATAAAACGGCCAAGCATAATTAATTAGAGGGTAGTAAAACGTGGGGTAATACAAAGGGTAGGTGTAAGCCAAAGGTGGAGGTGCCGGTGGTGCCAACTTGAAATGTTCACAAGAAACCGGCACCCCGTTTTTGGCATTTTTATCCTTTTCTGGTTTAGTCGGCTTCGCTGCGATGCGGCTAAAACATTCTAGAAACATAGCGGCCAAGATAAGAACTGCTTTTTGATGCATTTTGTGAACCTGGAAGTATAAAAAAAGTTATTCGTAAATTAATTGAAATGACAACAGACAACCTTGTAATTTTAAAGTGATTATAAATTTTTTCAACACACTTGCTCTTGAAGTGAGCCTTATTACATCGTTCTTAGGGCCATAAACCGCACTATAATACACACATACCTATTACACTTCAGTGCATAATAGAATTATTCCATAACTTTGTAGAGATAATTCTATTTATTATTCGTCAAATCAGGCTGCCATTTGTTTCGAAGATAATGGTGGCGGTTTACTCAATACCACACAGCGCAGTGTTTTACTGGTAATTTTTTTTCGTAGTTTTTTAGCGATGGACACTACGTAGCTTACCTCCAAATTAAAAAAAAACGTGCTAATTTGTTAATTTAGCTTGAAACCTCTTTCTCAAACATCAGGTTGGCCATTTATCTGCTGGTTCCATCAGAAAGTAGGTAATATAAAAAAATTCAAGCTACTTGTACTTACTGAAAAACTTCTTAAATATAGTGAGCTATTACTCAACAGAACATGATTAAAAAACTCGATATTTCCTTGCGTAGGTACTTAATTTATGGACATTAATTTCTGATGTAATCGAATATTTCGGCCTTCCATTATTGCTGTGGAAAACGATTTTCCATAATGAAATTTGAAAAATAATGGCATTATTAATTTTGTAGATAAGTTCACTTTTAGAGTAAAACATTAACTTTAGAATGCGTTTAATCACATAGTTCCTATTATGCCGTCATGTTGGCAGTAAAGTTTATTTATTAGTAGAGATATGTAGATTGCGTTTTATTAAATCCTACTAATATTCTATCGCGAAAGTTTGTGAGGATGGATGGATGGATGGATGTTTGTTACTCTTTCACACCGGAAAGGCTGAACGGATCTGGATGAAACTTGGCAGAGAGATTGATTATAGTCTGGAATAACACATAGGCTACTTTTTATCCCGTGGGAATACCGGGATTAGTAGGATTTAGCAGTAATACATATTTTAGTTTTTAAATAAAACCTACATTATTATTATTATTGTTGCGTTTTATTACTCGCCATCCTTTGGGTATCCTATCTGACGTTCCGTTCACCGGGATTGAAGACGAAGACAAGAGCTAATGTGACTCTCGCTCGCACGTTTAGACTTGTTGAAAGATATAAAATCACTAAACCCATTTTCCAAAAATCGCAAACAACCATTTTGTGTGCAATCACATTGCGCACAGTTTAGTAAAAAAATCATTTTGATCAATACAAGTTTTCCTACTTCAAAGTTTGCTTTTCTAGTTTTCTTACTCAAGCAAACTTTTGAGTAGGAAAACATGCGTCAATCAAAATGAAATTTTCACCAAACTATGCGCAATGTGATTGAACACAAAATGGTTGTTTGCCATTTTTCAAAATTGGAATTTGTGATTTAATATCTTTCAAAATGTCGAATCGTGCGAGCGAGAGAAATATTAGGTGTTGTCAACGCCTTAATTCTGCGCGGGTGAAACCGCGGGCCGCAACTTTTAGTTCATATGTCGTATTGTTGGAAACCCTTTCTGTCAACACGCCAAGACGTATCTGTAATATTATAAAAACTACTAAAACATAACTACTGCCAACATAAAATTGAGATAGTAGATTTTGGATGTTTTTGATTAATATCACGCCTGGATCAATTTCACCGATATCAATATAATCTTAAATTAGTAATTTGATAGGTACGCATCAGGCTCTGCTGCTCGCTTTTATGTCTTTGTATTAAGCGTCTCTGCCTGAGAAAAATGACGCTTGATTGTATGTAATGTAGCTTGATTGTATACGTAATCTAAAATATTTTATTACAGGCAAAATTTTAGGATACCATTCAAGGGATGGCTATGGCTAAAGCTTCTATTAAAAGAATATTAACTAAGAGTAGTTTTCACGCCTTTTTCTGCCGCCAAGCAGCAACGCTGTATTTCGGTTTGAAGAGTGTGGTCGCTCTGTATGCCTCAAGTTGATGGACGCAGAGCAGTGCATCATTGGGCACGTTCCTATCGTGCGTGACTTGCGAGGTAATGCTTTGTTAGGTGATGGTTACCAATTAACTTCAGGTAGGCCGTCCATTCCATCTGCTGATTGTATAAAAAAAACATAAGATAAGCCAAATAGTTATTTTGATGTACTAATTCTGACTACCACCCCGTTAGACATCCACAAAGTATTATAGATACCAACCTAACTTAGTACAAAGTAATGGCCCTCGAGAACTTATTTATTTTTATTAATAATTTGTTTTATTTAGTGAGGCGTTGTTGGTATGTGACTCTCCTAAAAAACTATCTTACTAACTACTATTATATACGCGAAAGTTTGTAAGTATGGATGGATGGATGGATGTTTGTTACTTTTTCACGCCGGAACGGCTGAAGGATCTGGGTGAAACTTGGCAGATAGATAGATTATAGTCTAGGCTACTGTTCATCCCGTGGGAATACCGGGATTTCAATCTGCGCGGGCGAAACCGTGGGGCGTAACTAGTAGATAATAAATTGTCCTTGTCTCTATAAAACCGTCTGGAAAACGCTGCCGCACCAACGCCAAAAATACATATTATTTTTAGGTACATAATAATACCTGTGTAGGTATTTTTGTTTTCATAAAATAGTATTCCTCGTACTATCAACAGGTGGCCTTTCACGTGCGTAAGCAAACATTCGATAAAATGTTTATATCAAGCGATATTATTGCCAACAACTCATTATTGATTGCTTAGCATAGCGTTATTTTTGCTAGCATCACTAGATACGGGACTATTATCTAAGAACAAGCAATATAAATTCTTAGTAGCAGCAATAAAATAAAGAGTTGATTATGTAAACTAATTAGCACAACTATCGATTGCAATAGCGATTTTACCATTACCTTTATCAAAGTATTGCTTCGCAAGTCACGCACGATATGAACGTGCCCTACGAAGCATGCTGCGTGTGCCTGTAACTTCACCGGCAACAACGACCTTCATATCGAAAGACAGCAACGCTGTTTGACGGCAGATATAGCCATTGTGGTGGATCCTAGGGGTAAAATCTAAATATATATAACTCAAAGGTGACTGACTGACTGACTGACATAGTGATCTATCAACGCACAGCCCAAACCACTGGACGGATCGGGCTGAAATTTGGCATGCAGGTAGATGTTATGACGTAGGCATCCGCTAAGAAAGGATTTTGATCAATTCTACCCCCAAGGGGATAAAATAGGGGTTGAAAGTTTGTATGAGATTTTCAATGTAAACGAGCGCGAGCAAAGCCGCGGGATCAGCTAGTTTATTATATAAGAACAACATACTGACTTTAAAATTTGTTAACGACTCATTTTACTGCTACTGCTATGAGCTTGTCATCTTTGCTGGTTTCTTTACAATATGTTTCCCAAACCCTACACAAAACACAAAAGCACTTATTGGTAACTACTACACAACACATTTTCACCTTTGAAAACTTTTTTTGCGTTCAAAAGGCAACGTGAATACGAAACTTTTTGCTTTGTGCATTGATTGCTTTGGAAAAATACACGCAGGTGACTGTGGAGCTATAATGTAATTCACGATAGGGTTGCGTAGAGAAAAAAAATATTGGTGGACATTTCACACAGCACTATATCGCCCTAAACTAAGCCAAAGTTTGTAATATGGGAACCAGATAGCTGATAATATAGATACATACTTTTTACTTACATTATTACCTGTATAGCACACAAAGAACAAATATAAAAAACAACATAAAAATAATTAAAAAAATGGTTGTTTTTTGCAATAACATTTTATTTACTACTCGCCGTAAGCTTTAGTTTGACACGTCATCATGGCGCATGCATCTGTGGCAAAATATAATCAAACTCACAAAAAAATGGTGAAAATTATCTTAGTAACAATTTATCTTCGTTTGGGCTTTATTCAACGCACATAAAAAATCTAACCTAACTAGTGCTAAAAAAGTGAAGTTATAATTTTTCATTTGCTAGACAAAAGCACTCAAGGGAAGGACTTGCCATCTACCCCCACTTGCGACCCCCTTACCCCTCAAGCCTAAACCCAGGTACAGGGATTGCCAACCTAAAAAAGTCAACTAGGACCTGGAAATTAGGCTTCCTACATTTCCGGGAAGAACAATTCTGAGCCGTCTCCATCAACCAACCTTCAGTGATCCTCACGAAGTCGTCAGTCCATCGTACGAGTAGAAGCATCACGCGTCTCATCTTCTATAAAGGTATGTAAATCCAATTCTAAACCTAACCTTCTAAAAATATAAGTCAAACAATATTGAATTCATAAGCGAAATTCAACCTAATTGATGCCTGAATTTACTGATGGCTCTTGTTTGTTAGCCAAACATATCCAAGACATTGAATCAATTACATACTAAGTACCTATACATTAGTACAGCATTGCATATTAAGTATACATTAAGTACATTAGATACATATAGAGTACCGTAGAACACTATTGAAACATGATGTTGAATGTAGAGGTCAGCTCGTGACGTCGAATTATATGGGAGGCTGTATAGCGGGGGCTAGCTAGTCATTCAAAAAACGCGGATCATTGTACGCGAACTGCGCATGCTCCACGCTCGCCTTCCCGCGCTTTTATGGCGGGGAATTCGAAGTTTAAACATTTTTGAATTTTCGAACACTTTTTTTATCATTCTACTTTTTGATAATGTTCCCACCTTTTTTATTCGACCGGTCAATCAATTGCCATGAAGTTAAAAGTCGGAAACTTTTTTGTGATTTTATAAACTGTCAGTGACACCTAGATAACTTTTGTAGTGCTACAGATAAAAAATAATGTGTTAGTGATGGAGTGCAACAAATTAACGAGTTCGTTTGAAAATGTCGCCAGAAATAGGACGATATCGTTTCTTATCTGCGTGTGCCGAAAGTTAACTAGTTTAGAGAGCGTGTATGCGGGCATGATAGTGTTGCTATTACCCTCTGTTTTATGCCAATCAGGTAATATATTTTTTTTATTATCATCATTACCAGCATTTTTAAGATTAGTAGAGCTTTACGAAGAGCTCCTCCGGGAAAGTGGAGGAGAGGAAATGAGGGTGTGGTAGCCAGTGAAATTATAGGCATAGTCTGAACATTTTTGTTTTAATTGTTTATTTACATTTTAATGCCCCAAATTGATGGACGCAGGGCAGTGCATCGTAGGGCACGTTTCTCTCGTGCGTGACTTGCGAGGCAATGCTTTGTCACAGGTGAGTTACCACTTAATATCAGGTGGGCCTAACCGATCAAGTATGCTAATATTACTAATGTCAAAAATTGATTTTTTTATGTACCTATGCTTTTTCACTACCTATCAATAATGTTTACATAAAGTGTGCTCTTTAGTAATATTGTACGTCTGATATGGACAAACTGTTCATTCTTGTATAAATTTCATAACACCTTAGACACAGTTTAACAATTAAATATTCTTATTATCATACTGCTAGGGGCGCCCCGCGGCTTCACCCGCGCAGATTTAAATCCCGGTATTCTCACGGTATAAAAAGTAACCTATGTGCTATTCCAGGCTATAATCTATCTCTCTGCCAAGTTTCATCCAGATCCGTTCACCGTACCGGCGTGAAAGAGTAACAAATATCCATCCTTCTATACTTTTGCGCTTATAATATTAGTAAGATTGGACACAGTGACACAGTGCCTAAATCAAATCTTCAGTGGACGTAGGTACGTCCGCTGTAAAGTAATGTATTTTCATTACTTTACATTACATACATTACATTTGTAATTGACGGTACTAACCACTCAACATCAGGAAGGCCATCAGATTGCTAGATAAAATGTCTCATAAAAATCGTTTTATTTAGTACAAGGTGCCCATAACATTACCAATACCAAATAATTAATATATTTTAAGTAGGTAGGTTAGGTATTCTAAATGCCATTTGATATTTGGTAATAGAATTGCATAATGACACTGACCTTCTAATATTTTTCTCTAGACAAGCACCTACTTATTTAAATAAAGTAATATGCATCATCGATTTTGGTTTCGTTTTGATGTTTGAAAGTCCAAAAAATAAAACTTATTAATAGTGTTCAGTAACCTATTTTTATAGAAAACATTTTCAGTGGTTGGAAAACCTTCCGATCTTTTTATTTGACAAAGGAGGTTATTCCGTTTTTTTTATAAGATGCACTGAACAAAGATACTCAAAAAGTACTCGTCAGATCTTATCTGAATCAAATTGAAATGGGACCACATGACAAGCACCAGCTAACAATTAAAAAAAACCATCATCAAAATCGGTCCACCTAGTAAAAAGTTATGAGGTAACTATTTCATCGTAGGAGATAACAAACATTAAAAAAACAGCCGAATTGAGAACCTCCGCCTTTTTTGTAGTCGGTAAAAAAACATACGCATATACGTGCCTTACTTTAGTTATTACGTTTTTCTGACCACCCAGTTGCATAAATCTGTACAATGGTAGATTCATAATACCAAGATACTTTTCCATGGCATTGTCGTACGGGTTCAGACTCTCTATGCCCGCACGCAACCGCTATTTATAAGTTGTATACTTTTTCCCCTAAACACGTGTCACTGATGCAAATTAAGCAAATACTTGGCCCTTATTCATAATGGTCGCTAACCGCGCCAATAGCTTAGTAGACCACTGAGCCTGTTGCTGTCACTTTTTGTTGGTATGAAAGTAACAGTGACAAGAATACTCTATTGAGCCGCAATGGCGTGCATAAAATGGCAGGGATTATGAATAAAAGGGTTATTATCTATTCAAAACAAGACAAGTATTTAATTAAAAGACATCCTTGTGCTCTGACTTTGAATTTACATACAAAAGTATAGACAAAGATGGCCGCGTACGGGTGTATAGTGCCGGAGTGACGCAGAACGCAACGGAACGCCGGCCACGGTAATCGATGCCCTCCATTAAACTCGATTACACAATGCATTTCCGATGCGAGCGATTGTAGTCGAGTTCTAATCTCGTGCCGCAGGGATCGCTCTACGATTATTGTTTTACAGCATTAGGCAATAGAGATTTTTTTTTACACAAACATATTTTATGTCTGTGTAAATTACGAGTAAAACAGTGTAAGCTACTAGTTTTAGTACTAAGTAGACTTTTGACCAAAAAAACTTGCATCGATCAAAATATATTTGCAACGCAAAATGGTTGATTGCGATTTTTCGAAAATGAGTTCACAGATTTGATATCTTTTAACATGTCGAATTGTGTGAGCGAGAGGTCATTAGCTGTGACGTCTTCGCCTTAAAAATACAGGCTGTACTTGTGTTTTACGCAATATATTATTACTAATCAACGCTTGGGGCTTTACTGCGCCTAAAAAATTGTTTTGAACCGACGAACCACAGATATCTCAATGAAAGTTGCTGAACGAGAGTTAAAATATGATGTAACAGTATACCTAGTGGTCAAGAACCAGCTATACATGTAAGTATATAATTATGTTACACATCTGTGCCTTAGTTACTATGGCTTTGAGACCCATAAAAACCATATACTAAGACAAAAAATATATTTAAGTAACAATAATAGTACATAGTTATGTTAATTTGTCCTTTGTCACAAAACAACGTCACATTATATTTTTAGAGATACCACTCGGTCAGTAGGTATAAGCTTGGGAACCAAATAGTAAAAGCTTTGATAATAAATACTCATAATAATTATATCACCTAGACTCAAGACAACAAACCTAAGTTCATCACACAAAATGTTTGTTCTCAGTAGGGATCGATCGAACCCACGTCCTCTATCGCAGAAAGCAGAGCTACTACGTCAGGCTTTTTCCTGTCCTTGATTGGTGCCTGTTAGTTTATGCCTGAGACCTTCCACAGTCTATTTCGGTCATCGATTGATGAAGCTTTCCATATAAAGAAGCTTCACCATCACCAAGAAGGGAGAGTAAAGGATTTTTACTAAAAAAGTCAATCAAAATCACAAAAGATTAATATTGGACAAAGAAACCATAAAAAGTATTTTCCTCAGACGGTACTTACAAAATTGTAAATTATAAATGGAATTTTTTGGATGTTTTGTTGATTGGATATGGAATTCAGATAGGTAGAATTCAGAGTAACATTCATAGGTTAGTTTTTATCCTGATACAACGCAAGAAAGTTAAGTAAAGATTTACTAAAAAGGGCAATCAACCTTTTTCGGATTTAAAAGGTTTATATCGGACAAAGAAGACTGACTTTCTTTGAGAATTGTAGTGTGATATTAAATTTACTAGGGTCCGAGAATGCATTGCCTCCGGGCCCTGACATGGATAACCTGGCCTTATTGATATGCGGATTGGTGACCGCAGAGCTGGTGTAAAATATGATAATGTGCTTCTCTTATAGGTCGCGTCAACCAAAAAGAACTCTGGAAAACAGTGGAGGGAATGTGTTTGCGCATACTAAATACTCGCGCCACACACCCCCTCTCCTTCCAGCGTTCTTTTTGCGTGACGCGCACTATACCATCCACCTTCTGTTACCTTGAAGTGTTTCCTCAGTCACCTTGCGACAGCCATGAGAGGAGATAAAGGGATTTAACTCCCTCAGAGGCCGTTATGAATGAGCAAAGTTACGTAAATTATTAGCTAGAGCTATGATTGATTCAAAGGTATAAGCGGCGCTGTACAAAGCTTAGAACAGGTGTTACGAATGCAGGTCAATTAATATGACTAAGTAGTGTTGTGCCCCGATCAGATGTATTTCATTTCATCCAGATCCGTTCAGCCGTTCCGGCGTGAAAGAGTAACAAACATCCATCCATACTTACAAACTTTCACGTTTTTATTATTAGTAGGATAGTAGGATAGGATATTTTCCAATCAACCTATTTACTTATTATACCTATTTGGTTATAATAAAATAAATAAGCACAGGAATTCCTAGAACGCCTAGACAAGGCAGGCCTCTCTCAGATATCTTTAAACAAAGTACCCTCAAGATTATTTGACGATGCCTAGTGTGACTCCTCTACGTGTACGTGTTTTGTATGCTAGGTTTTTATGGCGAAGTGTGAGGTTCTTAAACCATAGGTAATAATCATCAAATATGTACCTTACTTCACGCAAATAAATTATTTCATTTCATTTAAGCCGTAGGTCGCGGGTTCGATTCCCACCGTGAACAAACGTTTGTGTGATGAACACAGATGTTCGTTCTCTGTCTGGGTGTTATATAATATTATAAGTATGTATTTACAAAAAAAAAAGTATATAAGTAGTATATCAGCTATCTGGTTCTCATATCACAAGCATAAGCTTAGTTTGGGGCTAGATAGTGCTGTGTGGAAAGTCCACCAATATTTATTTATTTATATTTACGTCGGTAGAGGTATGTCATTATACAAAGGCTTAGAGTAAGTTATATGTCTTTTAATAGGGGCAAAATATATAATCTAGCGCAATAATCATATTCTTTATAAGGATCCTGGAGCGTCAGCGATTTGAGAATTTTTTGAGACGAACTTTATTTCCTGAACAAATTCCTGGGGATAAAAGTATATATATATAGCATTAATTATTTGATTAATATAGTTACTTTGATTCCCAACATGGTACTTAGGATCCTTCAGTACCAAGCCCTAGCTCAAGATCCATTAGGGATATAATAGGGGTTAGTCAGAGGTACGTCCAAGTATTAGGTATAGATATGGCACATAGATACCCACATTTTGCAGTGCTTCGTGGTCCACGCATGGATATTATGTCACATTCGCCCAGTAACTTCATGTGCTACTGTGCCCGTGAGCCATGAAGGGGAATGTTAGTTTCATCATCATCATAATTTCAGCCTGATATCACCCACAGACTCCTGTGCGGTGCCTGTGCGTCTCTTGTCCAAGTGTTTCCTGTGACGTCTTCGATGTTGTCAACGCAAACTGGCATACCAGCAGTTACAAAATAAACGTAATAGCAAGTTCAAAACCAGCACTTTCGTGCAACCGGTTCGGAGATCACTTGATATTTACGTTGACTTTATTTCGTACACTTTCACTCGATTTCTTCGTCACCGTCTAATTGACCGGTACCCGTAGCACCAGTCTCTACAAACGTCAACAAACGTCAAAATCAAAATTAATTTCGAAGTATTTGTACTGTGCGAGCAGTTAAACTAAAGTGTTTTTGTGAATGAAAGTAAAAACGACAAGACCTTTTTTTTATAACCGGTTGATATCAAATCCTATTTCCTACTAATATTATAAACGCGAAAGTTTGTAAGTAAAGATGGATGGACGGATGTATGTTACTCTTTCACGCCGGAACGGCTGAACGGATCTGGATGAAACTTGGCAGAGAAATACAGTCCGACCAGAAAGAGTAGAAACGGAACTAATTTGACATGCTGGTATTTCGCATAGGTGCGAGCAAGACCGCATGTGAATGAGCGTTGAAAATGTATGGAAAGTGGCGCCCCTATTGTTTTCTACTCTTTTCGGTTAAGCTGTACATAAGTACCTTAAAATATTTGAATACGGTACAATTTGTAATTCTAGAGGTAAAAGTATATAGACGAAAATGTTTTGAGGAAAGACAATGCCATTTTCTTTAAAACAAGTACCTAAGTAACTAACGAATTTTATTTAATTTGACGCGTGGGCTTACAACAGAATATCGGACAGGATCATAATATTGTGAATAATTGTGAATGGCTTAGGAAGAGAAATAAAACCATTAGTATTTAGTACTTACATAGGTATTTCTTTAGTAAAACCATTAGCGTACGTACTAATAACGGTTTTATTTCTCTTACGACAGATTCATATTAAAAGACAACGGACTTTGGTCAAACCTGCAGGCGAATCACAATTGAATAATGACATTTCTTTCGTTAACGTATCCTAGCGATATTTGACATTATTCTGTTGCACGTCTATTTCGTTCGTGATTAAGTAGGCCACACCAGTGCAGCAGACTCGCGAGGGCATCGATTAGATCAGAAACTAACGCTAAGGGCACAGATGTATTGCAATTCATGCATTTCGCTTTTTGGGAAAGTACCGTTACGTTGGTCATACGTTTAGGGCAACGTTGTTTGATTTTTTTAATATGTATATTTATTTTTATAATTAATTTTAAAAAAGTTTTAAAGTTGCGTTTTATTTGTTTGCTGTATTTATTCATATTTGTATTCTGTCTGAATAATCCTATTTCCTAAATTAGCATCGGGCTCAGCGAATCAGCAGTCAATCTGCGGGACAATCCTTCAGGAACAGATAGTTGAATTCCTTAAATGTTGAATTTTCAAAAAGTTGAATTTGCATTAGGTTGAATCCTAAAATATTGAGAATATAGGTTGAATTCCTTAAATGTTGAGTTTGCGGCTGTCTGTGTCTGGATTTGGCACTGTTTTGGATCAGATGAGCTATCTCTCGTTTGTTTGATCTCTCAGATCTGGGGCGTTATTAACAAGACCAATCCAATCGCTTTGAGTTTAGATCACGTTGTGACGTCACACGGTTTGGGACAAGGAATCTCTTGTCTATATCATAGAGTATAATGCCCCTGTAGATAACAGATCCAAATGAAAATAAACGATTCAAAATTAATAATATAATGTTTCGTGATAGTCGTATATCACGAAACATTTTAAATCCTCACCCAATATAGATAGACAGTGTATGGAAATAAAGAACAAAGTCGTGTCGAGATGCCACTAGTTAAGTAGGTACTATATCTGCAATGTTTCAACAATGGTGTCATCATTTTAATGACTGAATTTGCTACGATGACACCTTGAACTAATATTAAAATTGCTTACGTAACCTAAGATAGTTTCAAATACGTGTGATAAAAATGTTGATTTAGACAGTGAACACAAATAAAATTTCTGTCCACTGGATTTCAATGTTCAATTGAGAAATCAAACGTTTAGAAACTTAATATTTATAACTTTTTTTTATAACTTTGTATTTTTGACCTACTATTAACTTTAATAATGTGTTAGATTAGATAAAATATTTTACCTTCTGTTTTAGAAAATTACAAGTATAATTTTTTTCGGCCATGGCCCAAAAATTTGAATTTGCAACGATGAGTGCATCGTAGGGCTCGTTCAATCGCGGGTGACTTAAATGCTGTCTAGCATTAAGCTCGCCTTTTGTACTCTGTTTTTAGTGCAATAAAGTATTAAATAAATAAATAAACTTACCAGGCAACTCCTTATAAGTGGTGGTAATCTGCAAGGAGTACCTATAAAAAAAAGTTACTTAGGCTTATGAAGAAACCTTGGAAGAAATCATAATTTTCTTCACAAAACAAATGACGGCTGGCTATGGCCTGACTTGACTACTTGACACACTGTCTGGCAAGATTTTCTGTCGAACGGAACCAAGGAGTTTGGATACTTGTTTATTCTTCTTAGAACGGAACGGATTAGCGGAGTGAAGAAGAATAATTTATTTTATTTTATCTTATTTTATTTTATAGAAGAAGCTTCTAAGATAAGAAGCAATTTTCTATTTTCCCGTTCCCCCAAGAAATTTAGATACTATACGCGCTACGGTTTCACCGTACAAGCTGTACTTGCCATGTTAATAGCCTTAGGAAATGAAGTCTGAAATCTCCAGGGGCTGATTCTACACTGCATGACACATAGCTTCCCCCGACACCGACACGACATCTCACTTGCATGGAAACTCCAAGTTTCTTCCGAGATGAGCCATTGGGGCTGATTAGTTATAAATTGACTAGTAGGGTACCTTACATACTATAGGTCAAAGGTATACTTATGCTCTTATTCATATTGATTGCTATAGGCTCCATCATTGACAGAGGGTAATACGCGTCAAACAACTTCTCACTCATACATTTTAAGGGGCTGACAACCATCAAATAACGGATTTTTTACATTTGAATCGATACATTTTCCTGCTTAATAGTTTGCATAAGCAGAAACTAAAAGTTTGCTTAGTTAGCAGTTTGCTAACTAAGCAAACTTCTGAATAAGAAAAGTTGTACTGATCTATTAAAATCGTTTTTTACTAAATTGTGTGCAATCACATTGCACACAAAATAGTTGATTGGAATTTTTGCAAAAATGTATTTAGTGATTTTACATACATCTTTCAAAATTTCGAAACGTGCGAGTGTGAAGTTTGAGGTTTGTCAGTCCCTTAACATTTTAGGCGATTTTAATCTGTTCTTCAGTTCCGTGTGTGCCTATAAACAAATAAATAAATGCATATTGGTGGATATGCCATACAGCACCAAAACCAAACTCAAAGCTTCTAGGTTTGTAACATGATATGCAAACTGATACCTACTTATATGCCTTTTTGTATACCTATATCGTACATTTTTGACGACCTCTGTGGCGCAGCGGGCGAGAGCCTGCCTGCGACGCAAGAGGTTGCGGGTTCGATTCCCGCCGTGGAACAAATTTGTGTACGATCTGCAGAAATTTGTTCCGATGGTCTGGGTATTTTCTATGTATAATAAAAAAATATCTATCTATGTAAGTATATAATGTATTAAATATATCAGTTATCTAGTACCCATAACACAAGCTTTGAATAGCTTACTTTGGGGCTAGATAGTGCTGTGTGGATTGTCCAGCATTATTTATTTATTTATTTATTTATATATTTTAATATATTTATGAGAAACACTACACTCATTACACAATGTCCTATTCTCGATGTGGATCGAACCCACAGCCTGCGCATATAAGGCAGAGCTACTACCAATTGAGCTGTGCAGGATGTTTTCTAAGAGCAATGAAAATACCTAGCTTATTATCTAGCGAAAGGCG
The DNA here is from genome assembly GCA_963576535.1 of Plemyria rubiginata. Lineage (NCBI taxonomy): Eukaryota > Metazoa > Arthropoda > Insecta > Lepidoptera > Geometridae > Plemyria > Plemyria rubiginata. Next base: position 2,140,376 of record OY754914.1, on the reverse strand, counting down.
TTTAAGGTCACCTCATCTTCAATGCCAATGTTAAAACATATCTTTGTTTTTAATAGCCTATTGAAAGTCCTAAAAGATTGGCCTTAGCCCTGTTTAGATTTAAGACTTAAAAGTCAAGGTGGCATTGACAATGAGGCTAATGATATATTTCAAACACTAATTTCCGTATGAGGCTGACTATTAAAACTGAATTATTGGTAAGATTATTAGGATAATTTTCTTCCGGTTTCCGGTTCCCGACCCGTGATTCAACTGCTTTGTCCAAGCTGTTTGTTACCAAGAATCTCTGTTTTTTACAATTTGTATACAAATAAAGCTATCAACAAACTTTGTTTTTACCAAGGAATATAGATGTTTTTACATGGTCCAACTGTCAGGTTTTCTTTCTGAAATTTATTGTAATGCTCCGTGGTACAACCGAGGGGCAGTTGTCCAACTGGGGCATTATTCTCTATGACAATAGGAGATTCCAAGGAGATTCCTTGCCCCAAACCGTGAAACGTCAAAACTTGATGTTGGGCTTTATTCTTTATGACATAGGAGATACTTTGCCCTGACCGTATAACACCGGCTGCCTTGTCTTAGCTGTGATCGCGGTGCAAATGGTCATAGTGAATAAGGCTCCTGGTTTAAGAACCACTGCTATGCTCAATGGTTCCACGGGCGAGACAAATTACCTACGTTGAATCAATGGTTGAATCCAACTGTCAGAATTGATTGATTGATAGAATGTTTCATTATATATATGGGTGCTCCCACACTGCTGTTAAAAAATGTTTAAAAACCCATAATATTCAGTGATGATATTAATTTATTTATCCATCACTAGCTGCGCCCCGCGGTTGCTACCCGCGTAGTTGTAAAATCTGGTATTCCCACGGGATAAAAGTAACATCTGTGCTATTCCAGACAATATATATATCTATCTCTCTGCCAAGTTTCATCCAGATTCGTTCAGCCGTTCCGGCGTGAAAGAGTAACAAACATCCATCCATCCATACTTACAAACTTTCACGTTTATAATAGTAGTAGGATAGTACCTACCTATAAATTTGAAGTTAGGTACCTGTACTTATTTACCTCAGTTATGACGGGGAGCTAAGTTGATTCAGTAATGATAATACCTATAGGTACTCCTACGTGAAAAAGAAAATAGGCCACCTCGACAACATTGCGCCTAAGTACTTAGATACAGCGGTCCCAGCTTGGCGGCGGCGGCGGCGGCCCTCTAAGGGCCCCGCCCCGCGCTTCGCCAGCAACCGCTGCGCCTCTGACGCCGCTCGCGCATTCCACCCGAGATAAAACTCTAAATTAGTTTTTTTGTTATTTATCTACTTTTACTCTTAGTTTCAAGTCAATCGCACTACGCGTACAAAAATTCTCGTACAAACTTTGACATCCCTTTGCACCCTTATTAAGGGTAGTTTACAAAAACTAAAAATGTCATTCTTAATTATTTATTTAGAAATATATTTACTGCAAGTTTGAAATCAATCGAACCACTCGTTAAAAAACTCCCATACAAACTACAACACCCCTTTGCACCCTTATTGGGGGTAGTTCTCAAAAACTAAAAATGACATACTTAATTATTGAATTTAGGGTATCTGTCCTCAAGTTCCTAGGTTGAAGGAATACGATTTTTCATACAAACGTTTTCAACCCTTTTTACACCCTTAGGGGGTGAATTTTGAAAAATCCCTAGTACACGTCTACGCTGTAAGAACTATGTACTCCTCAAATTTCAAGTCTCTACGTCCAGCGGTTAGGCTGTGCGTTGTCTATTATGTCAGTCAGTCAGTCAGTCAGGACTTTGATTCTTATAGATTAGTCTTCAAAAATATTGAAATGTGCGAGCAACGAGTTATTTGACAGCAATCAGCAGATATTCTATATTTTCACAAGAGCTTGAGCAAATTTTATAAGGTTAGTATTTGCATTGCAAAAACATTATTTATGCAAGTTTATGTCAAGAATTTATGTAAAGAAATAAGATCTACTTGGGTATAATGATCTTTTCGTGTGTGCTGGATGCTAAATAATGGCATCCTAACATGATATTTCATGATCAATTAAATTATTCAAATCCGATAATGCTGTTTTTGTAGACTCTTTAGCCTAACCTTGTTTTCTTATTCTTAACCTAGCTTGCGTTTCATTAAATTTATTGTTATTTTATTTGGTAGTGCCATTGGAAAACCTTTATTCCCCAGCGGTTGACGGTTTTAACAGCTACGAGCAGGTATATTACCATTTATACATACCTAACCATAGGAATAAGATCTTTTTTTGTACTACAGTTATACAATAAATTATTTCTGATTTCTGATTTCTTTATGTTTATATGCAAGCTAATTCTTGGACCTATGTCGGTAAGCCTCTACGGATTTCGTAATTTCTATTTTGATCACAATAAAACTAATAAATATTAAGAGAATAATAAAATTAATAATAAACGACTAGAAAATAATAAGAGCTATAGGTAAATATGTAGATAAAGAAGTTTTCGAAAGACAACAGTTAAATTCCAAAAGACCCGAAGTTAAATTATGCAACATGTTAATCAGGAAAACTTAACAAGTTTCAGAAACAGCCGGTAAAGACTGTGGTAAAGAGCAAGTTATTGAATAAAACCAAACAAAAAGGAGTAAATGTGAAAGGTCAGTAACAAGTCTGAATGCCCTTTATATCAAGCCGCTTTTCAACTGATGAGTGCCCTGCAATCTTGTTGATTACGTCTGTACGTCTGTTCCAATTCGAATGGGGCCTTTGTCTCTAAATACCCGCTGGCCCAATGCCACGTGACCAATCAAACTGATGACTCTCTATCATTTTTTTCTAATCAGATAAAGTTTTGTTATTATAGCTAACTTCGATCATTTATCGTAGCTATATAGTTTCATCATGTCCTATCAGGGTCTGGTATACCCTGATAGGTATATTAATACAGCACGATAATGTACTGCACGATAATTAGAAGCCAATTTGGTATTTTTTTCCAAAAAAAGAGACCTAACAAGTAATTCAGCTAAAAAAGTAGTGGACACGGATAATTGGGTGTACATTTTCATCCCATACATTACCATGCGGGGCATTATTGGCTCATTGGCTCCCTTCTATCAGTTCGACCATAGAACTTACGTAGGTATATAAGTACCAACGTAAACAACCAAGTTGTTCCTTGAAAATGCATTAGAATTAAAACGCACCTGTTACTACTTGGTAGGTAATCATCATTTTGATGAAAGGTTACAAAAACCATGAATCACGTAAATTAGTCGCACGATACCACTATTTTGTCGGTTGGCTGCTCACAGCACAGGCTAGAACAAATGACAATAGTTACCTACTTACCTACTAAAATACCTATGCCTACGGGGGTATGGTGAAGGTTTTCTGTGTAAGTAGTGGTAACCATCAAATTATAAATAAATAATGCTGGACAATCCACACAGCACTATCTAGCCCCAAAGTAAGCTATTCAAAGCTTGTGTTAAGGGTACTAGATAACTGATATATTTAATACATTATATACTTACATAGATAGATATTTTTTATTATACATAGAAAACACCCAAACCATCGGAACAAATTTCTGCAGATCGTACACAAATTTGTTCCAAGGCGGGAATCTAACCCGCAACCTCTTACGTCGCAGGCAGGCTCTCGCCCGCTGCGCTACAGAGGTCGTCATTACCATCATCACAAAGCATTGGTTCGTAAGTTACGCATAGGAACGCGTCCTAAGATACTCTGCCCTGCGTCCATCAACCTGCGCACTGACATCCAGACAAAATGACTTCTGTTCTCGAGCAGCCCTGAAAATGCTATATTTCTGACTCTTATACCTGCCCTGCCTATAACGCTGACATCAGTCGTAATTTTTATACATTTCGTAATATTTATTCTGTACTGCGCACAATTTTAACTAAAAAAAATCGATCGATAAGGATCTGTTAGAGTCGGTAATATAATTTTTTATCATGTACAATCCTCAGACCAAATAATACAATCCAGTCAACCTACTAAAAGTATAACGTGGTATGGTGGCTCAGAAAAAACAATAACCATTAAAAGAGCCATGGGTATCGTGTTATCTCTTTTGTAGTGTGTTGAATTAGTGCCATTGTATAATACATTCAGGGCGTAAAGAGTTTGGCATTGATGCGGTTTTAGGTTAATTTGATGCAACGGCGTTGCGCAATACGCTGGCAGATGAAATTAAATCATTGAAAGCATTTTAATTGTATTTATGACTAAGCTATTACCTCGTTTTTTATGAAACTCAGCACCTTGTCTTCTGGGAATTAATTTACTGCTCAGCAAATTCATTACAATATCGTCCATTTGCGACGACAGTGTGACATCTCAAATTGTACGATTTTTCGTTTTGCTGATGTTCTGAGTCAGATCGCGTTCTGTTGTCTTCGGGGACGGGATGTTCTTTTCGACTTATACAACAAATTTTGTTGTATATGTCGAAAAGAATATCCCGTTTTTGAAGATAGTGGAACGCGAGATCGCGATTCAGAGTGTCGGTGGAGCGAGGGATCGTGTAGTTTGAGATGTCACGCTGCCGTCGCAAATGGACGATATGTTGAATGTGAAAAAGGATGTCACACACAATACATGACACCTGAATGACGACCTGAAATTGACCGGTTTGATGATTTGATTTAATGTTGATAACTCTTGAAACACAGTCTGAACTAGTTCAGGAGCCTATGGATTCAATATCTAACTAACTCGAAGTAAATTTTATGTCAATAAATTTATTTTGTATTTTTTAACATGATCGGCGTCAACTGCTGGACTTAGGCTTCATCTAAACATTTTCAAAAAGACCGCTTTTGAGCCTTCATCAAAAGACTTCCATACAATATCGTGAGGCAATCGGAATGGAGGCGTTAAAATGCTTTGCCTTCTGGTACATAGGTGCCATTCGAGTATGAGTGCAATAGTTTGTTGTCCTCTTTATACAACACTAGCTGCGTCCCGCGGTTTCACCCGCGTAGTCTTAAATCCCGGTATTCCCGCGGGATAAAAAGTAGCCTATGTGTTTTTCCAGAGTATAATATATCTCTGTGCCAATTTTCACCATCATCCGTTCTGGAGTTATAGAGTAACAAACATCCATCCATCCATCCCTCCATCCATCCATCCATACTTACAAACTTTCGCATTTATAATATTAGTAGGATAATATAAGTAAAACCATCTATATAAAAAGTATTTTTATATTATCTCAGCTATTTATTCCTTTACTATGAAAACTGAAACGAGAATTGCATTGGCTGGATAACATGTGAAACGTTCACTACCATTTATTTATCATATCTTTGTTTCAGACTGGGCGACCCGTCTCACCTACGATAGGATATACAATAGCACCAGCTACGCCCAAATCCAGCACCCACGGCCATACACCCCAGTCACACATAGCCAGTACATAGATAGTCATAGTTATAGGTATGTATGAAAACAGATTTATCTAAAAAGAGTTTGCTAATCGGCATATAATGATGCGTTTGGTTCCGACCACATCTTTTACCATCGCCATGTTTCTCAGCCGGATTTCACACTTTTGGAGCTGTGTTTGTCTTTTTCACTCAGATCAGTACATTATCCTTTAAGGACTACAGGGTGGACATAGCAAAACAGGTTTAACTGGTTCAATTGTACCTCTTAAAATGTTAGTTCCTTGTTAGGAATTCATGCCAATAACCTTTTAAGCAGAGAAAATAAGTACCTAATTTAAATCTAAATTATTCTCAAAATATCTTAGTAGGTGTTTACGTGCCTATTTAATTTAAATACAAATTTTGAGACCAATGCCCTAAGCGATGACGCATGGAATTAATAGGTAATGTCTAAAATAAAAGGTGTGGATCAATACTGGTCAGAGCAAAGAATATGGATTAGAATCAGAAGTCTCATTTCAAAAATTGCAGGTTTAGTGAAGAGACCAAAGGAAACGAGGTAGATGATGACATAGACTACATAGATCAAAAGAAGGGGCAGCTACTGGTTGGCTTCGCAAGGGACCCTTACAGATACAGCGTGCCTGAAGACGACTATCGAAAAGGAGTCAGGTAAGGTCATCACTATCACTACATAGCGTAAAACAAAGTCGTTTTCTCTGTCCCTATGTCCCTATGTATGCTTAAATCTTTAAAACTACGCAACGGATTTTGATGTGGTTTTTTTTAATAGATGGAGTGATTCAAGAGGAAGGTTTATATGTATAATACGTGCATGATAAGTGCACCCGTGCGAAGCAGGGGCGCGCGGGCGGGTCGCTAGTTAAAAAATAAGCAAAGCTTACGGGCATTAGGTAGCTGATCATCATCTTCATCATCATGAGTAAGCCTCTCTGAGGCATTTCCAGAAAAAGCGGTTCTGAGCCCTATTGGTGATGGAGTAGTGCTGATTCCCCACGATTTTACAATTTTGTTGGAACATCGAACGTCCTACGCTCCGTCTTCTTTTCTAGCAAGTTATGTATGAGCTTGTTCTGTTTCAGTTCGTGTTTTGTTACTCCCTTTGTCAGACATTAGCTTAGGTACCTATACAGGGTGGCCAAAAGTCGTGGAACAAACGCAATTAGGGGTTAGATGGGCTCATCAGCTGCAAAAAATTTTTTTACGGGAGGTATTGACTTTTTTTACAAAAAATTCGAATTCAAAGTAAATTTTCTCATAAAAACCCAAAATAAATTATAACTATAAGGGGTTGACCTTAAGGACCTCCCGTAGAATTTTTCCAATTTCCTTCCAATCTTTTGCGCTGATGACCCCTATTTGCGTTTGATCCACGACTTTTTGGCCACCCTGTATAGGCATTTGTGTATAATTGCTATGGGTTTTTATAATCTCTTTTATCTGTCACAGAAATATAAACCCTCAAACGTATGCAAATAAGGGCGATCGTGGCAAGCGCGGCGTGTTGCATCTCTACAACATGATATTCTGTGCGACTGGCTGCGAGCCTCTGGCTTACAAAGGCTATGGCTGCTACTGCGGCTTCCTCGGCGCTGGACGGCCGACCGATGGAATCGACAGGTTCGTCATAAAATTAACAAGAGACCAAAACTCATGTGTTTCGGATGAAAGGATTGTAATTTTGCGCCCCTGTGACGAGGCTTCCTTTCAGATCTTTCAGTACTAAGTACTAAACTCAAGATTCTTTGAGGATGTCTATATAAGGGCAATCAGAGGTACGTCCAAGCGTTACATTTGGCACATACCCACATTTTGCAGTAGTTAGTATTCCATACGTGACAGGTGGCAAGCCCATCGCCGCTGGTAGAATACTAACTGGTTTCCTCACGATGTTTTCTTTCAACGTTTAAGAGTACTGGTACTGCGCACATAAGTTTTTCGATAGAAAAATCCATTGGTGCACGACCGGATTCGAACCCGCGACCTTACGATCGGAAGGCGGGATCACTCCCACTAGACCACCAGTGCTCAAGTAAGATAATTTGAACACTGGGTGCTTAAACCAATATGATGTACTAGTTGCACCCCGCGGTTTCACCCGCTCAGATTTAAATCCCGGTATTCCCACAGGATAAAAAGTAGTATATGTGTTATTCCAGACTATAATGTATCTCTCTGCCAAGTTTCATCCAGATCCGTTGAGCCGTTCCGGCGTGAAAGAGTAACAAACATCCATCCATCTATCCGTCCGTACATCCATCCATCCATCCATACTTACAAACTTTCACGTTTATAATATTATTAGGATATCCATGGATGAAGGAAAGGAGAGGATGGGGCAAGGGGGCGTGACCCGTGTCGCCGCAATATGTCCAAACTACTGTATTCCAACGTCTGTGTGTATACCTATCAAATTGCTTTTATGTTTGATCATTTCTCTAGACTCTCATACCAATTTGACGCTGGCTGTAGGTACGAATGCTTGATGTTGTGTTCATCTAGATGCTGCAAGATGCACGACCAATGCTACGAGAACATCCGCTGTCCGTTCTACACGGTGTACTTCCAGCCGTACTACTGGAAGTGCTACCACAACGAGCCTCTCTGCGCGCTCGAGAACTACCACACGCAGGGTCACGTGGTCAACGGCTGTGCCGCCCGCCTGTGCGACTGTGATAGGTAATCGCACAATGGAACAAGCAGATGGCCCACCATGTAAAGTGGTAACCATCATACAATCATCAGTAAGGCAATGCGTCGTAGGGCACGTCCCTATCGAGGCAATGCTTTGTTATAGGTGATGGTTACCATGCCATCTGCTTGTTTCATCAGCTATAGTTGTTTATAAAGAACAAAAAAATAATTATCATTTATTGTTTAGTTGATGATCAACAAATCCTACTACTATTAGAAACGTGAAAGTTTGTAAGTATGGATGGATGGATGTTTGTTACTCCTTCACGCCGGAACGGCTGAACAGATCTGGATGAAACTTGGCAGAGAGATAGATTAAGTATAGTCTGAGAGATAAGCGTTTGCGTGTAGATAACGTTGTGACGTCACACGGTTAAGGCAAAGTATCCCCTATCTCATAAAGAATAAAGCCCAATATACGTTGTGACTTCACACGGTTTGGGGCAAGGAATCACCTATGTCATCACTTCACTACATAGTATAAAACAAAGTCGCTTTCTCTGTCCCTATATCCCTATGTATGCTTAAATTTTTAAAACTATGCAATGGATTTTGACGTAGTTTTTTTTTATAAGATAGAGTGATACAAGAGGAAGGTTTATATGTATAATACATGCATGATATGTGCACCCGTGCGAAGCAGGGGCGCGCGGGAGGGTCGCTAGTAGAGATTATAATGCCCCTGGTGCGAACATAGTTTAAGAGCCACTTCCCCTATCCCCTAACAGATTTGTGAGCATTGTTTCGTTATTTGCAGACAATTCGCGATGTGTGTGCGAAGGTATTCGTGTCCGCGCCGCCGCGCCCTCTGCCGATCCTCGCCGGTGCGGCTACTGCAGAATATACTCATGTTCAAATAACCAACTACAAACAAAGTGACAATAAAACACGGTTAAGACTGCAAGAAGTGATTAATTTGCATTGCCCACTAGATAAACAACCATTGATTTGCCACAAAGACACAGCATAACATCAAAACCTACTTATGTTCAAATAACCAAGTTAAAACAAAACTGAAAAGAAACTGAAACAGCTTCCCGACTTTGATCCCCAGGCACGGTAGATATCCCTTCAGATCTCTCAGTACCAAGTACTAACTCAAGATTCTTTGAGGATGTATAAGGGGGGTAGTCAGAGGTACGTCCAAACATTACATTTGGCACATACCTACATTTTGCAGTACTTAGTATTCGTGACAGGTTGCAAGCCCATCGCCACTGTTGGTTTCCTCACGATGTTTTCCGAGCACTGGCATTTTGCACATACATTTTTCGATACAAAAATCCATTAGTGTACGACCGGATTCGAACCTGCGACCTTACGATCGGAAGGCGGGGTCATTCCGACTAGACCACCGGTGCTCTTAAGTTAAAATAAAGTTATTAACATACCTAAATACACTGCTTAGACTACAAGAAGAATTTGCATTATATACCTACTAGATTCGGCATAGACAATCATTGATTTGCCACAAAAACACACAGCATATCAACAACATCTACTCATCATGTTCATACAAAGTGACAATTATACCGCTTATCAAAACCTCGATCAAAGCTAATCGGCTGTCAAGTATCTTGCTATCTCTATCTCATTTGAAGTAAAAGCTGAAATAGCAAGTGACCTGACCGCCGATCAGCTTTGATCCAGCTTTCAGAAACCGGAAAATGATAAATTTCTGATACTGCAACACATTCTCATGTTCAAATTAAATTTCTTACGACAAAGTTAACCAAAAAATATATTAGACCAATCGATAGATCATTATTTGATGTCCACCATAAATTAACCCCTGGTTATAAGCTTAATACCCTTGGGTAAATAACGCATTTTCATTTTGAAGTAATCTTGCTAATTTATAGCGCATCAGCCTTTATCTAAGGAAAATATTTTGATGAAAAACTCTAATCAGCTTCCGACGTTTTCCTTATAAAAGTAACTCGACTAATCCCTCGCCCTAACCCTGACTCTTCTTATTTTTTGTCACTAGTTTCTTTTAAAACAGCGTCTTCTTCTTCTTGTCGAGTCACTTGTTTTTTTCGAAACAGTGTGGTGAAAGGGTTGAGTGGCAACGTTTGATTTAGGTACTTTATGTAATTTATATGTAAATAAAATTTGTAAAATAAAATTTCGTTTTTATTTCTACTACATACATCCATAATTATGTATATTATATTACTTATTTAGATATAGCAAAAAAAATATATTGATGTTTCATAGCCTAAACTACAAAACAACGAGGCATTATGCATGATGCTCCATAGTTAGCTTTATGTTATTCCAGGTAAGTACAAACTAATTATTCAAATATTCATTTAAATCAGTGCAGCCCGTTTTTGAGATATGTGGGAATAACATTTACACAGACTGTCACATTTTTAATATTATGAGACTTGCAAAAGTAAGTTCAGTAAATGATTAATTTAAAACTACAAACGAGATCCGCACTACAAGCAATAATCCTATCAGCGCGGTTATTATTTCCAAAAGAGTAAGTTTACTTTCCAAAAATGATATAACGTAGGTACACTTACTTACTTTGGTAAAAATGTTGAGGTTCCACGCACGACTGACCAGCCAACTATCTTAAATGTACACCCGATGTTCACCAACACCTAAGCCGCTTAACGGCTGCTTAACTAAGCGGATAGTTTTTAGACCCCACCGGGACAAATTATTAGTGCACGGCTGAATTCGAACCCACGGCCTTACGATTACAAGGCAGGGTCACTCCCACTAGACCACTAAGGGTGCTCTAACTATGTGCTATTAAACAAATTAATCTTTTTTAACTACTTTTAAACACGGATTCATTATTTTTAACAAATAGTTTAGTAATAAAATGTTCAAATAAAAATAATAATAAATAAATATATATTAATCATAAAATGTTTAAAATAATAGAATGTTTAATTGACCGAGCGAGCGAAGCGTCTCAGTTTCCACATTGGCCAAAAATGCGTTTGTCCGGATGTCTGTCTGTCTGTCTGTCTGTTCTACTCTACAGGTCGCATTTTTCAACCGATCTGGACGAAACTTGGTACACAGGTTATATGACTTATTAGATTTTTTTTGTCGTCGGGGATTTTTGATTGGAGGGGTACTTCCCCCAAAAAAAGGGCAAAACGGGGGCTATTTGATATACTGGATATCTCCACCAAATGAGATCCGATTTCGATTATTCTTTTTTTATTTGAAAGGCAGTAACTATAAGTTGGTCTCATAAAAGTTTGGCGAAGATCTGATAAGGACCTTCAGCATGATGAACAGGATAGCTCATCAAACAATCGATGGTTTTCAATCAAATTTGAGAGAAACACAAAGGACCTCATTCTACACAAGATGATGCAAAAAAAATCAAAAAGATCAAAAAATCACAAAACGGAAAATGCACTTGCACATTACATTCCTCAAATATTTTTTTTTTTTTTTTTTTTTTTTTTATGTAAAAGATAGGCAAACGGGCTAACGGCCCACCTGATGGTAAGCGGTCACCGTCGCCCATAGACAACAACAACACCAGGGGCGTTGTCGGTGCGTTGCCTACCCTGAAGGACTTTATTAACATTTTTCTTGAAGCTTTTCATGTTAAATCTTGGCGGGAAAACTTCTGATGGTAACTCACTATAGCTCACTTTTACTCACACAAATAGCTCACTTTTAGTATGCTCGCGAGGTCTACAGCTCCCAGAGCCACTAGTCTAAATTCTTTGCTAAAACAATCACTAGACACAAATAAGTAACTGTACTAGATATTAAAGTTTAGGAATAAATAAAAAAAAAGCAGGTAGGTACTAGCTGACATATCTACCTACATATTTAGTAGTGTTTGTTTTTATAGTTCTTCATATGAAAATACATATTACAATCAATACATACATATTTATTAATTTTCTTTACTTCCAGTGGGCCCTGTAGGTATGCGATTTTCTAAACTATTAAAACGTAGCACTTGTAGCATTTCGTAGCTATACCCATACCTCTCGTAGCTCGTAGCAGTCGTAGCGAAAATAGTCAGGCAAAAATTTTTTAGTGTGCGTCACACAAAAAGAACGCCGGAAGGAGGGGGAACGGGTGTGATGTGATGGCGCGAGTATTCTGTATACGCAAACACATCCCCTCCACTGTTTGCCAGCGTTCTTTTTGGTTGATACCTATAGGTTGCGTCAACGCGTGATGCGCACTAAACATATTATAACATAAATAATAAAAAACTAAATTGTAACCTAATAAATGATAAAATTTTGGATTTGCCCCATATTTCTCAAGGAATCATTTTTCTTGAAGAAGGCAACAAACGCCAATTAGAACTGTAGAAAATAATTGGACTTTTTAACGATTTTTGTAAATTGCTTCTAAAAATCAACGACTTTTACCTCCTTCCATCTTCATTATTTGCAGCCTGATGTTATAGAAATAAACAGGTATTTTAGCCACGACCGAATATTTGGCAAACAAAACAAAGTCGCTTTCTCTGTCCCTATATCCCTATGTCCCTGTGTATGCTTAAATCTATAAAACTACGCAACGGATTTTGATGCGATTTTTTTTAATAGATAGAGTGATTCAAGAGGAAGGTTTATATGTATACTACATGCATGATATTTGGACCCGTGCGAAGCAGGGGCGCGCGGGGGCGGGTCGCTAGTATATAATATACAATAGCGAAAGTTACGGTGTTTGAAACATCAAATCCATGTTTGTCTCAATTATGCCCTCACTGGACCGATTTGGATAAAACTGGAAACACAGAACAAAATATAGTGGATTAACATATGTATATGCTACTTTTATCCCGAAAAATAACCAAGTACGGGGTATAGTAAATAAATAAACTTATTAAAACTATCTGCCTGACTATTAAATAACTGGACCTAACTGGATTAATCCCAACTAATATTATAAATGCGAAAGTAACTCTGTCTGTCTATCTGTCTGTCTGTCTGTTTACGCTTTCCCGCTTAAATCTCTCAACCGATTTTGATGAAATTTGGCACAGACAATCTTTAGACCCTGAGAAAGAACATAGGCTACCTTTTATTGCGAAAAAAAGAGATGAAGAGATTAAAAGTACGCAGACGAAGTCGCGGGTACCAGCTAGTATATAATATTATAAATGCGAAAGTAACTCTGTCTGTCTATCTGTCTGTCTGTCTGTTACGCTTTCCCGCTTAAATCTCTCAACCGATTTTGATGAAATTTGGCACAGACAATCTTTAGACCCTGAGAAAGAACATAGGCTACCTTTTATTGCGAAAAAAAGAGATGAAGAGATTAAAAGTACGCAGACGAAGTCGCGGGTACCAGCTAGTGCAAAATAAATATAATTAGCACCTACAATGTTTAGCTTACCTACCTTGGGTAGGCACATAAGAAACCCAAACATGTGGGCAAATAAACTTGGTAAATACAGTAATTAGGTGAGTGGTTCACACCGTAAATTACTAGAACGACCTGCAGTGCGATTCCGTAAACATCCATTCACCCAAGTGAACGCGGAATCCGTAGTGAGATTTGAATTTGACATTCAGTAAGTAGTTAGGTTTATTCTGAATTTCAACAATTTATTTATTTTTGTTTTCCAATACAACGAAATCCAAGTATTTATATTCCTAGGAATACGAAATCCAAAATAAAAAAACAAGTTGTCAATATTCAATAGAAGTATACCTAGGTTACTAGTCATCATCCCAACAATAGCGCCTCTGCGTATGTGTTGTGGCGCGTGGAAATGCCAGCTCATGATCCAAGTAAGCGGAGATTCACTGAATGAAACTCCGCGTGATGTTGTTTTAAGAATCGACATCCTGCCCTGCTTGTACCTAGAGGTCATCCCGCGAGGTCTCTAGAACCTCTGTTGCGATCAAATCAAACAAAGACACGTTGGAACTTTTGTTCCGTGGGATTCTTGTGACATTAATTTTAGTTATCTATACACATTGTTATGTGGGTTTTAATTTAGGGTACTCAACTACCTACCTCAGAAGAAAGTGAAATGAAATGGCTGTAGATTCTGTAGTTCTTACAACTACAGAATCTACGTTCTAGGGTTCATCCCAATCGATTCAGTGGTTAGCGCTTGTATGAGACGCTCCGCCTCGCTCCGCACATCAAAATATCTTAGGACCCTGTCCAGAAAAGGCGTTTTACGCGCGAGCCCAGTCGCGCGTAGGCTTACGCGCGTAACCGAGGTACTAGAGCTACATACATCGCGTCCAGAAGCTCTGGGCAGGTTCTATATAACTTGCGGACACGGAATGAAAGTGGCCTGTTTACATTCTCGCGTTGCCCATGTCCTTTCCCATGTCCCTACACATTACCACGGATAGAGCTGAGTTTAAACAACACGGCACAAAATTGACCATAGTCCCTTGAACATCTTGAAGATGATAAATCAGAAACCTTTCTAATTTTAAACAATGAGACGAATTATGCAATTATCATACCGCGCGTGAAATTCATTTACTGTATGTAGGTATTGGTTTTGCAATTTCTAGACGGACAAGTAGATATAACATCTACTTGTCCGTCTAGAAGCAGATGCATAGTCCTCGTTCACTTCGGCATACACAACTCAAGTGCTTATGGTAAGTAAACATGTTGGACCTTCATAGTCAGTCCTTTGTTGCCTGATCTTCAGGCTTTTATCTTCCTAGGTACCTACCGAAATTTCTTAATCAACTCGAATGATTCCGTGTCGTACCTATGTTTGTATTTATTATATTCCGTTTTCCGTATTAATTTATTTTATAATTTTTTAAATGACCGCTGACTGAAGAGCCAGTAATCAGTCAATGACTACTAGTCAAGATGAGATATTGATTGTGGTCACTATATGAGATCATAGTTATGAGCAATGAATATTAATACCTACTCTCGTTATGAGTGAACATGCGTTAGCACCCTACTGTCTGTAGAGTGAACCATTACAGGCACTTGTAATTGTTTTACAGATGTCTGCATGGCATATCATCTCCATTCTTCTCATAGCCTGCTCGCTATGTTTCACTACACCACCATGCTCACGAAAGAGTTCAGACTCTAAAACCAGCTGTGCGTTCTACTGGCCTTACTACTGGCCGTATTACTGGCCCTACTACCGAGCCGAGGAACCGGCTAAGAACAACGCATCGTCTTCGGAAGAGAAGCCTAAGGAAACGGTGTATGCGTACCCGTATTATGCTTATTACCCGTACGCGTATTACTACTACCCTATGTATGTTTATGGTTGAATCTGATATCGGAATGAAAATATGTTGTTCATAAATAATTTGCATTTTATTTTGAGCATTTAATTTAAAAAGTTTCAGTACCTATTCTATCAGCTATCTGGTTCCCATGAGCTTTAGTTTGAGGCCAGATATCGTAGTGTAAAAATTTACCAAAACTTTTTGTGTTTTGTGCATGAATGATGTTCCATTTCATTTATTCATTAGAAAGAAAGGCCCTCTACTCATAATGGTCCTTGAGCGCGCCAATAGCTTCTTCTTCTTTCTTCTTTTTATGGCTCCTGTCATAGACAATCTTGCCAATGTCAAGTGATTCAGAGACTCTTTGTAGTTGTTTCTAGTCACGTCAGTCCAAAGTCGAGTCAGTCAATTGTTTTGAAGAAAATGGTGGCGGTTTCTTCAAAACATTTGAAACATTTTCGATCAAATCACGATATCACATAATACACTTTCATTTCAAATGCTAATGCACTTTGTGCTAAGACCACAAGTAATGTTGGTTAAAATACCACCAAAATTACACAACACAACTCAAAATAACACTAGAAAAACGATTAAAATGAAAATGTTATGTTGCTTTGTTAGATGACAGGAAACTAATCTTCCGCCAATAGCTTATCAGTCCGTTATGTATGTGGCTGTCGATTTTCGTTGGCATGAAAGTGACAGTGACAACTGACAAGAATACTCTATTGAGTCACTTTAAAATGGCAGGGATTTTGTAAGAGGGTCGCTGTTGGTTTCTTAATTAATTAATTAATAAAATGTCTACGGAGGTAGTCTACGTACGTACGTAGTCATAGGTACGCCCAACTAAGAACAAATACTAAACAATTTCGAAATTCTGAAAATTTATGTACTTATGCAATCGAAAACTATGCTGACCTTTACATAAATTATCATGTACTATTTATTACCTACTATGTATTATTTATTTGCTTGAATAGGCTATTATTTGTTTTAAACTAACAATGCCAAAGAGTGGATAAATAAAAAAATAACTTTAGTAGGTACCTATAGGTATAATTACTATTTGTGCTGGTCTTCACCTTCAGAAGCTATTCAATATTAGCTCAAAGTTGAGTAATAACGACAAACATATTTAATGTCTTCCGTATATATTCAAATATTTACATCATCATTACTAGCGTGGATGAGTTTGAGTAGGTACTACCTATGTTGCTATACTTTTATGATACAATTAATTCATTGACCTAAATTGAAATTACACCACCAGCATAATTCCGCGGTCACCATTTGTAGTGTGACTGCATGACTTGGCTTAGTTTGGGGCTAAATGGCGCAGTGCGAAAGGTCTGACTAGGCTTACCTAATGGTATGAATCGGCTGTACACACACCACAAATAAAATCTAAAAACCAGTCTAAACAAAAATGAAACAAATAGCTACCGTAAAAAAAATATAATTCCTGCCAAAGCCTCCAACAATACAAAAATATACAATATTACACTTTACATATTGGTCACTGAGGGATCCATTAGCTAAAATGATGGCTAAGGTCTAATCTAAGCATAAACTCTCTTTTAAAAAAAAAAAAAAAACAGCTTCACGACTTTGATCCCCAGGCACGGTAGATATCCCTTCAGATCTCCCAGTACCAAGTAGGTACTAATTCAAGATTCTTTTGAGGATGTCTAAGGGGGGTAGTCAGAGGTACGTCCAAACATTACATTTGGCGTACCCACATTTTGCAGTAGTTAGTAGTAAGTAGTCTCTTTTATTTGACATGAAATTGACAATGACAAGTATACTTTATAGATCAGCTATAAAATGGTGGAAAATATTATTATCATAAAAAATACTTAAACAATAATGGACTTCATGTCGCTGATAGCACCTTTAGTTAAAACTAATCGCTGTCGAAGCTATCTCTTTTTGTTGACATGCAAGTGACACTGACAAGTATACTTTATAGAGCGGTATATATGGTGTGAAACATGAATAAGTTATTAAAAATATACATTATTGGACTGCATATTGGTCGCCGATGGCACCTTTAACTAAAATGGTCGCTGTCTGTTGCTATCTCTTTCCGTTGACACGAAGGTGATAAGTATTCTATTAGAGCCGCTATAAAATTGTGGAGAATATGATTATGGACCCTTTCATTTATTTTATATACATAACTTAAGTTTATAAGAACTTAGCGCCGCCGATGATGTTTACTGGCCGACCTTTGTACTTCTTGGAAATGTCGCTTTCAATCTGAAACGAACGCAAAATCGTATGAGAATATAATCCGGATAAAAAGTAGTCTTTATTTTATTCCAAATTTCTAGCCGCTATAAAATAACGGAGATAAAAATGATTTTTATTTTTATTTATATTTTGATCTTGGGAAGCAACATGCATTTATTTTTCTCTTTTTTTACTTTTGTTATGACATTTTGGTGGTATATTTTAACATAACTAGACGTCATACCACAAAGTGTTAGCATTTAGAATGAAATTGTATTATGTTTGTATATGTAATATCCTGATTTGAACGAAAATGTATTTCTAAAAACTTTTTAATTTCTCAATTTAAAACTGGCAATTTTGTCTCCTAAAATGACAGAGAGGAGCCATAAATACGAGCGATGATGAACCTTAAATAAGAATACATACATTATGTTGCAGTTCTTTCGTAACAGCAGTGAGTCTGGTAAGGGCTGGTCGCAAGTCTGCAGCGCGCGCGACCGCCAAGTCCCTCTGGTCGCGCGACCGGCTCGCAAGCCGCGCCAGTTTGTCGCACAGACCTAGTTTCTGCTTCAGCTGCCCTGTGAGGACGTCCACGTATCTGTGGAGAAGACCCAGTGGTGAAATGTGATGGCAAACACTGGTGATGGAAATCCTCAATGTTTTCGTCGACGTCAAAAGTAGTGTTTACCAAGAGAGCATACGATCGTTTTAAAGGCGATAGAGTTTCTTTGAATCCAGAGCAGAGCGAAGCATTCTAGCTTAAGGGCCCGGCGACAGCGGCTCGCAGTTTCGAGGTGCGATTGGCTATTATTTCATTTTATTTCATTTCGGGGAGGTTGTTTGAAAGAATAACTATCCAGTGACACGCATAAATACTGTTCGAACGCAAATAAATAAATAATATAAGGGAAACATGCCCGAATCAAAAATCATTTTGGTATTAGTTTGTTTGTTTGTTGTTTGGCCTTACGTTTACCTAATACCAAAATGATTTCTGACTAAAGCACATTTCCCTTAATTATTATATTATTTGTATTCGAACAGTATTTATGCGTGTCACTGGATAGTTATTCTTTCAAACAACCTCCCCGAAATGAAATAAAATGAAATAATAGCCAATCGCACCTCGAAACTGCGAGTCGCTGTCGCCGGGCCCTTAAAATAGATTTTGAAATAGAATCCTGAGCGCAGTGAGTCTTAAGTCTCAATTTTAGTCCGTTTTTACGATGAATTAACTAGCTCTGCAAATAGCTGTGTCTCTTTCCGTGTTGAAAAAAATAGGCAAATATGCGTACGCATTTTGAGCATGGACGAATAATTCGTCCATGGTTTTGAGTCACGGCGTTACGTACCACTACCACTAAATTGTATGCACCTGGGTGAGTATTTCATATCGTGTAGATGCACATACTAAGGTGCCGTAAGACTGGCACTTGCCAGCGTACTGGCTAATGTTACCCCGATTTCTGTCAAATATTGATGTAGAAAGAACCTATGGCTTAACATTAACCACTAAATCACATTGTACGTACCTGGGCGAGTGCTTCACATTGTGTAGATGCACATACTAGAGTGCCGTCAGACTGGCACTTGCCAGCGTACTGGCTAATGTTACCCCGATTTCTGTCAAATATTGATGTAGAAAGAACCTATGGCTTAACATTAACCACTAAATCACATTGTACGTACCTGGGCGAGTGCTTCACATTGTGTAGATGCACATACTAGAGTGCCGTCAGACTGGCACTTGCCAGCGTACTGGCTAATGTTACCCCGATTTCTGTCAAATATTGATGTAGAATGAACCTATGGCTTAACATTAACCACTAAATCACATTGTACGTACCTGGGCGAGTGCTTGACATTGTGTAGATGCACATACTGGGGTGCCGTAAGACTGGCACTGGCAGTTTGCACACTTGCCAGCATACTGGCTAGTGCATCCGTGCTCTCCGCTGGCAGTTGCTGGAGAAGCGAGAAGCTGTGGTTCTCATTTGAGAGGTTGGTCTCGTAGAGACGCATTTTCAGGAATGATTCTAACTGGGGAAATAAAATGATTTTATTTTGATATCCATAACTCAGGTCATATAGCTCGAAGAACTGACAACCGCTGGGGAATGAAGGTTCTCGAAAGACGACCGCGAACAGGAAAACGAAGCGTGGGACGCCCTCCTACCCGATGGAGTGACGAAATTGTTAGGGAAGTCGGTGGATGGAAAGCTCAGAATCGTTCTTCCTGGAAACGTATAGGGGAGGCCTATGTCCAAAAGTGGACTTTTTTAGGCTGTTGATGATAATGATGATGTTGATCCATATCTGATATATATTTTTTTATTTATTTATTATTTAGCCTAGGATTAGGGCAGGAAGATGATGATTATTTTGTACTAGTAGGGGTAGGTGCTTACTTCTAATAACTGATCAACGAACTGGTTCCTAGTGCTAGGATTGTCAAGCAGCGTCAGAGCATCCTTCCCGCGCGCCACCCCTCCCAACACCCCTTGTTCTTCCACCACTATCCCGGACTCTTCCAAGGAAATACTCGCTATGTCGGCTGATATATCCTGAAAACAAGGCAACTCCATTATTTATTGACCCTCGTTGTTTAGGAAATTTTCGCGGAGCGCCGGAGTCTAGTGGGACTGACCCGCCGATCGTAAAGTGGCAGGATCCAATCCGCGGTGGTCAAGTCGTGGCAAGATTTCCGATCGTAAGGTGGCAGGTTCGAATCCGGTCGTGCATTAGTCTTCTTATCATCGATAAATTTATGTTCGCAATGCCAGTTGCGATGCAACAGCAGCGATGGTCTTGCAACCTGTCACTGTGTCATCGTTTTCCTATGTTTCTGTATTTCCGTTTATTTGTTCCTAATAAATACTTTTTGATTTGATTTTTTATGCTTACAATATCGCCGGGACCCGCGCTATCGATATTTCCCCAGTCTATTTCCGCAGCATCACCATCCCCAAAGTCAATAGCCGCTTCGGCGTCTAAGGCTCCAAAGTCGATTCCAGCGTTCTCGCCGAAATCTATCTGAAAGTTAGTGGAGAATGTTAGAATAGGTGGGCGTTTTGATAAAAGACAGTACAGTCATTGGTTTGAAAAAAATGGTCACCTGCAAAGTTTTATTGGATTTTTGAAAATTGTTAATTTTATAGATTTCAAGTGCTCTTTTTGAATTGCAACTTTGGCACTTTGTATCGTCGCCGCTCGCGCGCTGCCAAATAGGAAAATGGCGCCTAACAGAAGTTTTTTGGCAGTATCTTCAAGTTAACACTATAAAACTTGTAATTTTTTTTTATAAAACTAGCTGATTAAGCAAGCAGATGACCCATCTGATGTTAAGTGGTAACCATAACAATTCATTGCCTCGTAAGTCACGCACGATAGGAACGTGCCCTACGATGCCCTGCCCTGCGTCCATCAACTTGAGGCTACAGATGTTAAGCCTCATGTGCCTAGAATTACACCGGCGACTACACTCTTCAAATCGAAATACAGGAACGTTGCTTGGCGGCAGAAAAACTAATAACTAGTACTTGTTTTCATTGTATTGTTCTGTGAATCAATGACCTGATACCTGATGATGAAATACCTGATCACCAGCGGCTTGGTCTTCGTCATCCAACTCTATGTGAATAGGATCCAGCTCGATACTCAGCGGTGGCTCCCCATAGCTCCACTCATAAACAGTGGTGTTGCCGTGTTCCACCACGTATTGAAGCAATGGCAACACTTGCGACGCTTTGTCGCCGAGGATGTATCGCCCGAACGCAGCGTACAGCTCTATGGCTGGGAGTAGGGGCTTTAGGGATTTGCCGATCTGTTAAAAGAATTATAAAGATAAGAGTTTTATGAGATAAAGGCTCTCTCCCCCAAACGCGTTATTATCGTACAGTAATATCGCACGCGTTTTTAAGCCTCTCGCCCACAGGCGCGATCTAAACGCGACGGACGCGCGATTGTATTATCCTTTTGTAACACGCAATGTCAAACGCAAATTTAACCTAAAACGTAATGTAAAGCGCAACCGCAGGACGTAGAATCACAAAACGCGCCTGCGGAGTAGACCTTTATCATACATCCACATATCATAATAATATATCATACATCCTTTATCCAAACGCGCGTTATTATCGCAGCAGTGTTTAATTATTTTGCATACCTTATCATACATTTCAGGAAGCTCTTGAAGCCTGTTCACCAGCTCCTTCTTGATCCGGTCTCCGTGGATGCCGAGCTGCTTGCATTGTGACAGGAATTCGGATTTGGTTGAGGATTCATTCTTCAGATAGTCTGATTGCTTCTTCTCACACTCCTAAGATAAAAGATATAAGTATAATGAAGTAACATTATACTGAGTAGAGAATTCAAGAAATATTCAAGGTTTTTAGGGCCTTACTACAAAAAAATAGGCTAAGGCAAACGATAAACTATGCTTAAACTTTTGCCATCTCTTACCATTGCGTAATGACAAACAGAGACAGCGCTAATTTTAGACATTGTTTAAAGTTAGGCACCGTATTGTAGTCAGAGGGTTAGTTAGTATAGTACCCGTCAAACTTCTTGGCCATCGCGCGAGGTGGTAGGGGAAAGGTTTGCACTCTTCGCACCACCAAAGAGACCTATTTTTTGTTTCTTTTTCATTCAAGGTCGTTTGTCCAAGAAGTTTGACGGATACTATATCTAAGAGTAAGATATCAACTTTTCAGACTCTACTTTAGAATGGTCACAAAACCTAACCTAAAAAAAAAATTATAAGTTAAGTTAGACCAGTCTTACTCTGGTAAAACCCACCATTAATATTGTTTTGTATTTATAATTTTTTTTATGCAACTAGCTGATGAAGCAAGCAGATGGCCCACCTGATAATAAGTAGTAACCATCACCTATAACAAAGCATTGCCTCGTAAGTCACACACGATAGGTACGTGCCCTACGAATCGCGCAACTTTGTCTATGTGAAGATGTATTTTGGAATGTGTATGTCAATGTTTGTAAAGAAATATTTCCATACAAATCTTTTCAAACCCACAGGCTTGAAATTTTCTCAGTAAGTGCCTTTATCTACACACTCATCATAAGTCACTCACTCGTAAGTAGTAATTTTACTAGCGACCCGCCCTGGCATTGCACGGTGCGCCCGTGCGAATGTTATAAGTATCATCATAAACCTTCCTCTTGAATAACTCTACCTACTATAAAAAATGACCGCATCTAAATACAATCTAAATACAAATAAAATTGTTTTAAAGATCTAAGCATACATAGGGATGGAAAGACAGACAGTGGGAAAAAGACTTTGTTTTATACTGTATAGTGATTATTTCATTTATAAATATAATATTTAGAACTACATACAATTTGGAACTGTTCCTCCTTAGCAATCTGCTTCTTCAAGCCGGGTATCTCATAGCTCACATTCCTGACCAGCATCTGAGCTGCCTCGGCGAGATACAGATTATCCTTCTCATAGTTTTTTACAACATCCTGCCAGTCTTTCATGCGCTGCGATCCATATCTGAAAATGAAATTAACTCACAACCTTAGCTTCTGCAAGAATTATAAAAATCTGCAAAGATCAAGCAAGAGCTCGTTATTGGAATTTTTACATTGATTGAGCAGTAAGATTTTTTTTACACAATAATCCATTAATAGTGTTCATTAAAGCTTGCTTCATCTACAGAAAATATGTATACTGTATACACCTCATGTTTTGTGTTTAACTGTCAAGGTTGGCTGGTGGAAAACGTGGTCTAGTTCTCCTGTTGTACAAACTTTGTTTGGTGCAATAGAGATTTAAATAAATAAATAGACAATACATTCCGATTTCTGATAGAAGCTATTTAGGCTATCTGCAAATTAAAAACTACAAAATGTTACCCATCAGACAGTCACCATACCACTCCCAGTCTTAGGCAGTTGTAGAACTACTAAGATAAATCATGGAGTACCTTTGTGAGTATGTTGGACAGACATACAAATTTTAAGTTCACTGGGCCGCCTAGGATTATGATATGTTCATTCATAT
This sequence comes from Plemyria rubiginata, assembly GCA_963576535.1. Taxonomy (NCBI): domain Eukaryota; kingdom Metazoa; phylum Arthropoda; class Insecta; order Lepidoptera; family Geometridae; genus Plemyria; species Plemyria rubiginata. The sequence continues at coordinate 2,116,779 of OY754914.1, read as the reverse complement.
TTGTAGTGAAAAAAGGACTCAAGGAAAGAACTTGCCACAAGGAACTTATCGGCTCCATAGTTAAGTTCATCTTGAGTTTATAGTTGAGTTCATATTAAGTTCAAGTGAAGTTCAATTTGTGATCAAGTTCGAGTTCAGATTCAGTGTTGAGATATTCGGTGAAGGTTTCAGTGTAATTTAGTGTACTTAAGGAACAAGTTACGGGAAAATAAAGAATCTAATAAATCTCAGAAGTCTTTTCAATACAGTCCACAACAGTTCCTTTACCTATAAGTTCCTTGACTTGCCACCTACCCCCGCTTGCAATCCCCGTACCCCCAACCCTCAACCCAGGTACAGGGTTGCTATAACCAACCCCTTCTTTATTAAACAATGTCCCAGGCACTCTAGCATACCATAATGCTGATGCTGATATTATCTAGAACAGATGTAGGTAGGTTCACCTGCCAAATAAATTCTTTGTATCTGCCTCTGTCTCCTTCAGAATATCTATAATTTTTGAACAGTGGAAGTAGTTGATATAACTTCCCGACAGCAACGCAGCAATGCCATCATGAACAGGCATGTCCTGAATAGCGTTGTTAATCTTCTCTCTCACAGCTAGGATATTCTTCTGCCATTCTTTATTCACGTGCCGACGACTCACAAGCCAGTCTTGCAGCTTACCAATATTTATGTCGATTGGTATGTTACTTTCCTGAAAGACATGATAATTATTAGGTTCGTCTTTCTGGCGTGTGCATCCATAAATGTGTTTACTTCATCCTAGTGTGCATCGAAAGTTTATTGAAATTTAGACTTACATCCATTATTCACGGATATTTATTCCTGTTCGGTAAAAAAATATTACAGCCAGACTTATTTTACGTGAGCGCCAGCCTGGACCAGCTGTTTTGTATTTTTTTTTATGTTTTGCTTTTATTTGATGTGACGTGTCAGCACGTGTCAGTGTCAAAATGACAACACATTTTTGTTTATGGTTTTGACTAATTATAAATGTTGCCACAGCGTCAAATTAAAAGGTACCCCGCAATGTTTTAAACTTACAAAAAAATTAAACAGCTACACGACGACCCTCATTTCTCAGTACTGAGTACGACTATCCGATTATTTTTGAGGGTGTCTAATGGGGGCAGTCAGAGGGATGTCCAATTTTTTTTTTATTGTTAAGGTATCAGTTCTATTACGTGACAGGCTGCAAGCCCATCGCAAACTTTTCCACGCATACCTACTCGCTGCACTCAAAGTTCTCCCTGGATGTGATTTCTGAGTGCAATTTGTTTTAGTTTGATTATTAAGTAACTACTTAGATGAATACACACACAAAATATGAGCAAAAAATATAAAACTAACAGCACTACTAACTGCGGTACTAAATACGAATGTGTGTTGCGTCCATCATATTTTTTTAACGATGCCGATTATTTTATAGTTTACGGAACGTTGGCTTGACATTAGTAATCTTCCCCTTTCTATGTATAGTACTTCTGTAATCTACCTACTATAAACTTGCAAGGTGCAATCATCATTCTTTGTGTAACAATACTATACAGTCATAATTCTTTTATAAAACAATATGCTGGAAATATCTATAAAAAAGATTTGTGTGAGTGAATGATGACGTGCTAATGGATGAAGCATCGTCGAAGCTAAGATAAAACGTTATCAGTATCCAAGTACCTACCTACCTAGCACAAGGCAAACCTGTTTTATGCGCATTTCGTCAACTCATATCTCGTTCTGCATTATTATTTGCCACATATTGGCCTAATTTGTTGGTTTTTAATGTTTTTGCTTTGAAGCACTCATATTTTTTTCAGTACAACTAGTTGGAAGTGATCATCTAAAGTAATTTATTAGAGGTATTTGTCAGTAATTATGTAAAATTCATTAATTTTTAGTGTCAAAATGAATACTGCAGTTTCCAACAGGTATGTTTAAAATTATGAATCAATCACTCACTATCTGCATCCCGCGGTGCTACCCCAATAGTATAATAACGATAATAGCCGCGCGATTTTCCCAAGGAATCTTTAAAGTACTAGCCTACCTACCTCCTACCTACCTGCCTGCCTACCTACCTCTCCCAACCCCCACCCCAGATTTTACCGGTGCGGTCTAGCGTATTCAAGTTCCTTGGGTGCACCGGTGCCAATAAACATACCTCTACATTTTTTTACAGGACAAATACATATCACTACATAGTATAAAACAAAGTATGTGCGAGAAGTCTAGGTACGTAGGTACCTAGATTTACACATATTTTACTTAGAATAATAAATCAGGCTTTAAAAACACGGGTTGGCTATAGCAACCCTTGTACCTAAGTTGAGGGTTGGGGATAGGGGGGATGCAAGTGGGGGTAGATGGCAAGTCTTCCCCTTGAGTCCTTTTTTCTAGGAAATGAAAAAAATACTTTAATTTTTCAGGTAAGTTACTAGTTAGGTTAGGGTTTTTTTTTTATATGAAGAAAATTGGTAGTAATATTTAATCTCTATGACAAAAAGACTCAAGGGAAGGAATTCTCATTAGGTTAGGGTTATTTTTTTTTTAAAGTTAAGTGAAGTAATATTTTTTTTATTTCCTAGAAAAAAGGACTCAAGGGGAAGACTTGCCATCAACCCCCACTTGCATCCCCCCTATCCCCAACCCTCAACTCAGGTACAAGGGTAGCTATAGTTTAACCAAAAACACCACTTGTGTAGCAATAATACAAATTAATAGTTGTAAAATGAAAATGGATTTGTTGACATTCTAAATTCCTTGGTTGACACTTCACATCTCAAAGAAAGAAAGAGAAAGATTGATTGAGGAACGAGAAAAATAGATTTTGACCTTAGAAGAAGATTACTATACTTTTACGACGTTTACATTCAGAATGTTATACTTCATCCAAGATTTTGACAACCATTTAACATATAGCCAAAGTACCATAGACAATTACGACCAGTTTCAGTTTGAAATAAGTTGCGGCAGACTGCTTGGGACCACAGAACACATATATCCTCACGGACTTGGGACAGCCCAAGGAATTTGATTAGGGTAGGGTAGGGACAGCCAGCCCAGTTTTACATTCTCTTTGGCCCAGTCGTCGAGCGAGTCGTCCATCTAAAATTCTAACTAGTTTGTTTGTAACTTTTGTAAGTTTCTAGTAAATAATTGATTTACGCTATCGAGAAGCGAGCGAGAGCACACAGCACAGCACCCATGGAATAAAAATAATTCTGGTTCATAAACAGTTCTAATTATTAACACTCCAAGATACAAGGTAGGTTTTGTAGACCTAAAATCGGAAAAATTCATTTCTGATTCGAGAAGTTCCCGATCTACGATGTTCCCGATTCAAAAGTTTTCAAAACATTGTACGTGAAGTTTTTAAACTAATTACTAAGTTTAATATTTTTTTAGCTATTCCAGCACCACCGGGTCAGACGAGGGTATAATATCAGTGGATCTGTCCAGGGATGTGCTAGAAGACTCGTTTGCAGAGATGTCTGATACCCGTATACCTCCAGACATAGTCATGTAAGTCAATCCACAGCGTGTCCAGTTGGCTTCTCTTTGATAGGCCAGTTTTGGATTTCGTTAATTTTAATGTTGTTAGGTACCTACATAATATCAGATGTCAAACTTGATTGCCAATTAATATTTTGATGGCAATGAATTTATTATGAATTTATTTGTCTGTATTCAGATCAGCAGAGCTGAACCCTGATGGTGATGAGTCTTCAAGGCTGACCCTGGCATACGAGAGGCTTTTTGAGATACCCAGAACTATTGTGGAGAGATTCTCGGATCATGTCAAGTATTTGGATATCAGTCATAATAAAATAACGTAAGACCTTACATGCCTATCTATATTATCATCTAAGATTGCAACTTCATTAGCAATTTAGCATTAAATTAATTTGATTTGAAAAAAAAATTACTATCCAGGTATACTTTGGCAATTCAACGCATGTGAAGCCATGCAAATCCTCGAATAGAAAATAAATGTCAGACGGCCCTATCTAATAAATAAGATAGTCATAGAATAACAAATTAATAAATATTAGTAAGTATATAAGCTACTAGTAGCGCTCTGCGGTTTCACCCGCATAGTTTTAAATCCTGGTATTTCCACAGGATACAAAGTGTTATTCCAGACTATAATATATCTCTGTGCCAATTTTCACCAAGATCTGTTCAGCCGTTCTGGAGTTATAGATAAACAAACATCCATCCATCCATCCATACTTACAAACTTTCGCATTTATAATATTAGTAGGATGATAATCAGGCTCAATCTTAAATAGCATATTAAAATCATGCTTTTTACTACAATACCTGTTTTATCATTCCTTTAAAATTGAATCACCACAATAGACCAAATATTTAGAATGATAATTGGCTCACATCATAATCTTTTAATTTGCTACAATGTTAGCGCTAGAAACTCATGCCTTCCTCGTATTATACCTGTTTTGAAAACCAGTATTTTATGTGCCTATTAGTAAAGTAGGTAGGAATGTAGGAATAGTATAAAAGACCCATCTACATTAGGAGGAAAACATTGCTAAAACTGGCATCTTCTAGAACCCTCATCACTGGCAAATCTGGCAATCAATTGCATCATCTGCTTGAAGCTTCAGCATATTTATAAAAAACCAAAAACTTTTATCTTGTTCATCAGTATTTATTTATTCAAATTCAAATTGTTTTATTCAGTAACTTAATCTATGTTTACATTTTATGGGTTTGAGATCTCCTTTTAAGTAAATGTATACCTGTGTTAGGAGATCATGCTCTTCCGTAATTATTATATTAGAGACTAAGTTGTAACTACTACTAAGTTATATTATAATGTTTATCCTAAATTTAAAATAGATAAGTGTTAAAAGATCTCTTATGTTAAAGTACAAAATTAAATATTCTTTTAAAATTGTGTATAAGTGATTTATTGTTTGTTATTACAGAAACTTAGACGCTCTAGTATACTTCAAGCACCTAACTTCACTGATCGCTGACCATAACCCTATAACAGAGAACTGCATCCTACCACCTCTGCCGAAATTAGAATTATTATGGTAAGTCATTACTCACCATTAGGCATGGTTCATACATATGATGTGGTCTGTTATACTAATGGAGCACTCAGCAACCAATATAAATGAGAGGGTCTTCTGTGGTCGGCAATTCATAACTGAAGATCGTGGTCACTGAAAGATGTCTTTCCTGTACTGGAGTGGACTGCTTGTCCGACGACTGTTGTTTGTTTGTGAAATAAGAGGGTAAATGTTTTATTTCCAGGTTGAATCACTGCAAGATCTCGTCTCTCTACCCATGGGTGGGCAAGCTGAAGGAGTCGTGTCCAAACCTACAGTACCTATGTCTAATGGGCAACCCAGCCGCACCTAGCTACTTCAACGGAGGCACTTTCTATGAGTACCTGCAGTATAGGTGAGACAAAAACTTTTTTTTTTGCTGATTTCGTCCCACCGCTGGGCAAAGTCCTCCCCCAGGACTTCCATTTCTCCCTATCCTGAGCTTCCTCTACCAAAAAACTTATCATAATAAAAATCCTCAGTAAGTCAAAAAAGATAGGAGCGTGTCCTATGATGTACCGCTCTGCCCATTAATTTGAGGCATACAGATCTTAAGTTTCGTTTGCCTGTAATTAATCTACTATGCTGAGCTTGAAGCTAGATAATGGTGGAATGTGCGCCAATGTTTATTTAAAAAAATACTTCAGCTTTCATAAGCTTTATAGTTTTATTAGTGAACATCATATGTTTTATGAATAAGATACCTCTAGTACTGTGGTATAAGGCGACAGACAAAATAGAGATATAAAAAAGAGGCTGTAAAAAGAAAGGTCTATTGCAGTGAGTATGTTCAAGGTGTAAAATAAATAATTTTCATTCATTCATTCTATTGCCAATCAGCGGCCTGATTACGCTTAGTCTCTACTACATTTGATTCCCAATATAATCCCTTAATAGCGCTTATTGTATAGTTTTGATGGGAATCAAATGTCAAACTTAAAGGAATCTCGATAGCCAGACATTAGCGTAATCGGGCCGCAGTAACCTAGGCGCTACAAGGCTAATGATATATAGCCCATGTTATCACACTAGCTAGATGATAGGGGTCAGACAATAATTATACAAACTCAAGATATATAGTGACAGTGGTCAGGCCGTAAAAAAACCAGATTAGGTCTTTAGCTCATCTTTTTCTTTTCAGACTCTTCGTGATATCCCAATTCCCGTCCCTCAACCATCTCGACGACCGGCGAGTGACAGAAGACCAGCGAACCGAAGCACAGCGGCTGTACAAGCGCCCCTTTATGGATCGCTTCGTGAGCCCCGGGGGCGGAGGCCTATCGCAGATCCTACAAGGCTCCGTCACCTGGAGCAGTCTTCAGAACAAATTGACGTACTTGTGGGGGAAAGAGAGCAAGGAGAGGGAGGGAAGGAATCTTGTGATCTAAGATGAAACTATACCCTCTTATTCTTATAGGTCGCTGAGCGCTCCAGACCGGTAAGTCTGTTGCTGTCTCGTTGGCATGAGTGCCAGTGACAAGTATACTCTATAGAGCCGCTATAAAATGGCAGGTAATAAAATGAATAAGGGCCTTCATTTAAAATCTCGGCCTGCCTCCATGTCACTATAACTTATGCAGGCCAGATACTTACAATTAACTACTATTGATGTCCATAACTGAACCATAATGGTGTAAGCAATAAATGTATTTGAAATGCCAACGACATAATAGCACTTCTAACAGCGCCATCTAGTGTCAAATTGGAAGCAAATTATGGATTTCGCTTGAATGGTTAAAAAGCTATTTTTGTAAAATGCCTTAGTTACGACGTACATTTATGTTATACTTTTATAGAAATTAATAATGAAAGTTTTTTATAATTTATCTAAATGAAGAGGCAAAATATGACAAAGAAAATATCACAGTCGTCTGAGGTTAGCTATGTACATTAGTATTGGATAATGCAATGAATATATTTATACAAAACAATTTTTTTGTACCTCTTTATTTGTAAGCGTCAGAACCACTGGACCATCTTCTATTTCTTATGTTCTGAAACTATCAATATTTAGTACCTTTTTTGTACTATTTAGTACCTCAATTAGAATAATTTGTATGTACCTTGATAGTTTGTGAATAAACATGAAAAGAAAGTGGCCAGCCGTTCTGACGTCAAGATGGCTGGACCACATTTTTTTCACATAGTTAGAGACAGTTAATTATTTATTTGCAGATATTTAGTACCTTTTTTGTACTTTTCGAAACTGTTTTTATTTTAATTTTATTGCGTCCCAGAAAAAAGTTATTGTCGAATGCAATTTTATATGAAGGAAAGCTGGACCACATTTAATTTACATAGAGACAATTTAGGTTAATAAAATTATTTATTTGCAGATATTTAGTACCTTTTTACGGCGGTTTCTGGCGGTTCTTCTCTGGCGGGAGACGCCCCTCCAGGGCTTCCAAGACGAGCGCTCACCATACTGCCAACCTTCATCATGATGGAACGTGTTTTGTTTTGGGTCGCCCGTGGGAGGGCTGCGGCCTGTAACCTTCGGAGAGGGCTGCGTCCCCAAAGCCTTGGGAGCCCTCGAAGCTACAATCTCCTTTCTGAGCTCTGCCATTCCCTGCGGAGCTCGTCAACCTCCTTAGTTAGCCTGGCATTCTCCCTCTGCAGTTTCTCGGTCTCCTCCGCTGAGGACACCTTGCAGAGGATTTCTGTTGCCATCTTTATCGAGGCTATAGACTTCTTAAGGGCACGGGTAAAGGTGCCTTTTAGGTTTCCGGACTTGGTTGCCACGTTGTAGACAATGTCTATATCTCCGAGAATCCTGTCCGACAGAGCGTTGACAGTTTCACTGTCCACTTCCGATGCAGAAATCACCTGCCCTAGAACTACCCAGTGTTCCTGGGCCCTCTGTAACTGGCTCTCGACCAGGTTTTGGGCTTCAGCACTTCTCTCATTATTTCTTTTCAAGAAAAGTTCCCTCTTTTGTGAAAGCTTGCACTTGAGCACTTCAGGAGGACTCAAGTATCGCAGAACGTTGACTGTCGGCTCCACTAGATTCCGCCGAGTGGTCTCGGCGTCGTCTCTTGGAGCCCTCCTGCCAAAATTTGCCAGTCTCTGTAGACCGCACCGACGCAATTGTCTCCACGCTTGTGTCCGAATCATCAGCGGTTGTTGCTGCGTTACACTGCTAACATTAACCGTAACACTCAACATTGACTTCTTTTTTAATTGAATAATTTGGAAATATCCAACGACTTGGCGAACGAACATTTTTCCATATTTCTTCTCTTAGAATAGTTGCCCACTGGTCAGGTGGTAGCAAAGTTTTACGACGAAAATCGGATAAGGATTTTGTACGCATAGCGCAACGTACCATGGGCTTTATTTTATTCCATTGATGAATATCAATAAAAAATCATCACAGTGTCCTTTGTTTCAATACATACTTCTGCAAATTCATCAGAAGAAGCTTCAGACATGTCGTTGCCAAAAAATATATCGTAATTTCTTTTTACTGATATGTAAAGTGATTTGCTTGTCATTTCGTGAGACATTCTTTGAGAAATCTCCTGATACACGGGATGACATGGTGATGGTAAATCATTTTTCCTTTTGAGGAAATCTTTGAACTCACTCAAAGCCCCCTTTAGTTCTTCGAACGGAACTGTACTTTTCCGTTCTCTTTTCATGAACAGTTAGTTTATTAGTGCATGAACAATAAGTGATTTATGATTGTCACACAAATAATTGTATTTTTAAGTTGAATTATTTGATTATGCTTGTTATGTTTCATAATTAATAAAGTATATTTTAATTAATCAATTTTGTAATTGTGATAATGGCTGAAGAGGAACAATAAATGATAATGTCTATGAATTTAATAAAATTGTATGTTTATAAAAAGTATTTCAGTTATCCAACATCAGGCCTGGGGTAATTTGATATTGAACCAAAAAAAATCCGCGTATTTAAATAATTAATCTTCTATTTTCTTTTATTATTACTTATACTAAAGGAAATCACAAATATTATGTCCCAAATCCTAAAAGATGTGAACCATAATGATCATATTATTTTAAAAGGCTTCTCTCCATCCAACGGATGCCTCAAAGATATCTATTTTAAAGATAAAACCGTCCATTTTAAATTATTTGAGAAATATTTTTTTGCTTAGCACTGTTTTTTCATTTCCTTGTTTACTTGGAAGGTGTAAAGAATTTTCAATTCATCTCATTCGGTCGGTTCGTAACTTTTCGGAACTTATATTCTAAACTTGTAGGTAACAAAAATACAGTTCAGTCAAACAAATCGAGTCCCGGTTTCTTCCAAGCAGTGAGGTCTACGTATGGTATGCTGCTGTAGTCGTCACACCTGCATTTAGGGTTGTACTGTGACTCCTGCTCGAATGCCCTCTTCTGTATATACTGCACGTTGGAATTATCGCAGATGAGACGAGCCATCGACGCTTTTTTGATTTCAGTTAGTTGCTCTGCAATTTGACAAGTATTTGGCTAATTATATTTCATAGCGACATCTAACCCTCGCTATGAAATATAATCATAATTTCTGCATTCTTGTTTTTTCGATACACGAACTTTAATAATAATAAATGAAATAATAATAATTATTATTTTATTCTCCAAGTCCAAATGCATCCTACTACTATTATAAACGCGAAAATGGAGAAATGTTGATTATACTAGTTGCGTCCCGCTGTTTCGCCCGCGCAGATTTAAATCCCGGTATTCCCACGGGATAAAAAGTAGCCTATGTGCTATTCCAGACTATAATCTATATCTCTGCCAAGTTTCATCCAGATCCGTTCAGCCGTTCCGGCGTGAAAGAGTAACAAACATCCATCCATCCATACTTACAAACTTTCGCGTTTATAATATTAGTAGGATTTGTGTTACGCACCTACAATACTATAGTGTGGAAATTTTTAACGCCACCTCAGAGCACGGGCAGTGGAAAAGTTAGAGAGATTTTACTTATGCTAGTGATGGATTGGATGGACCCTAACGATCGATGTCATTAAAGGTTGTGGCAAGCGAAATTTAGAAAATCTTTGAATGCCGTTTTGTTCATTACAACAAACTAGTTGCGCCCCGCGGTTTCACCCGCGCAGATTTAAATCCCGGTATTCCCACGGGATAAAAAGCAGCCTATGTGCTATTCCAGGCTGTAATCTATCTCTACGCCAAGTTTCATCCAGATCCATTCAGCCGTTCCGGCGTGAAAGAGTAACAAACATCCATCCATCTACTTTCGCGTTTATAATAGTAGTAGGATAAAGGAATGTTTCCATTGAAAAAAAATTCAGTATTTCAAGTAGGTACAGTACTTTCCCTTCAGGTGACATACAATGTACCTAGGTACGCCATAATGTAAGTTTTTATAATTACCATGGGTAAAAGAATGCGCCATTTCCCCGTTGTCATAAAAGAACCTGTCTCCAACCCTGGTCCGGTAGAACTGCTCGGCCACTATGCAATGGAAGGTGTGTCCCAGAATCGACCCCTGTACGTCTCTTTCCAAAGAACCTCCCACAAATAGGTCGATGTCGTCTACACATTCGTATAGTTGAGATAACGCATTGATACGCTAAAAATAGATAAAAACACAATTTTTATCGATACATCGATCGTTTGGCTGTCTTGTAGGTACTATTACCTACATAGATAAGCAATGATTAAATTTCAGGCAATGCGTGCCTGTAATTTCATCATGTAGTGCCGTACCTACAGATGTTATGCCGCATAACATCTGTATATTTGGCATTAGCAGTCATTTAGATAATCTCAAGGAATTTGGATACTGGTAATCTATAGACATATGATAAAAAAATGTCCTTGGTGGGATTTGAACCCATGGGCGCTTGTGCACTTCAAGGAATTTTACTGTCCGGCAGTCCGATTTTGTTAACCGTCCTCCTACTCGTCGTTTTTACCGTCGTTCTCAACTATGTTAAACTAGTTGCGCCCCGCGGTTTCACCCGTGCAGATTTAAATCTCGGTATTCCCACGGGATAAAAAGTAGCCTATGTGTTATTCCAGACTATAATCTATCTCTATGCCAAGTTTCATCCAGATCCGTTCAGCCGTTCCGGCGTGAAAGAGTAACAAACATCCATCCGTTCATCCATCCATCCATTCATACTTACAAACTTTCGCGATTATAATAATAATAATAATAAGTAGGATATAAATAGTTGGGTATGATAGTAGGATAAAAATAGTATTTCATCGTGGGTCGTTCTATCCTCTTTAGCGTAAAAAATCGGACTGCCGGACAGTAAAATTCCTTGTAGCGCACAAACGCCCGTAACGTACAGCGCAGACAACATCAAGGGCTGTTAGTTCTACGAAAATACTTACATCTTGTGATATTTCTCCAGCCAAATCCTGAAAGGACCTTGCTTTAGGCAGACCACAGATTTCCCTGAAACGAAATGAAGTGGTTTCAAAACTGCGTTGGGAGTTGTCTACACATACACACCTATTATAAAAGGCCCAAAATGTACCTAAATCTGGTCAAATTTGAAAATTCTTTCACCATTAGATGCTAAATTATCCCTGAATAACATAGGCTATTGAAAAAAATAGAGATCCCTGCTAAAACTTCAATAACTTAACCCACTGTGTGAAAAAAAAATTGGCTATAAAATTTCTTTCATAGCATGCGCTGCGGAAACTATTGACGATAAAACAAAAAAAAACTGACATAAGTAAGAGCAATACTATTATTTTAGCTTAGAACATTAGCTACAAAAAATTCATATCAAAGACTCCTTCGCTGGTATATTATGTACCCACTTGCTAGAAGATCAGTGGGGATCAGTCTTGAAGCTTTTTTACATTTCTGTAACTTAGTACCTGTAATCGTTGTAAGAAGCCAGGCCATGGTCCCTGCCTCTTTGAATATCCATAGCAATAAGGTCCATGCCCCACTGATTGTGAGACTTGAACAGCAGATTTGTGATCTCCTGCGTCATATGAGGGTCTGACTCCGGAGACGGCAGCGTTGTGATGCCGCGCAGCATGTCATCGATGGAGTCAGGGTACGACTCCAGCATGCTTGGATTGAAGTAGTGGTCACTGAGTCTGAAGAAACACACAAGTTGCTTTGAATGTCGCATTTGATGTGTATCTAACCTCGTATAGTTGTTTTGTGAAGGTCTCGTCTGGGGAAGTAGTCTACTTAGAACTCTTGCAGCTGGTTGCCGGTAAAACTACAGCCACATGAGGCCCAGCATCTGTACCTATGCAGTTGATGACGCAAGTACCTAGATGTATAATAATAATAATGCTGGACAATCCACACAGCACCATCTAGCCCCAAAGTAAGCTACTCAAAGCTTGTGTTATGGGTACTATATGTATTACGCCGGTTTAAAACGTTTAACTGAAATAATCCTTTTTTTTTCGATTTAAATCGGTTGGTGTCGATGACTGTTTTTCTTAATTATTATGCCTAACTATAGTAAATGTTCTTGATTTTAACGAGTAAGTACCTAGGTAGATTTTAAAAAACTGATATTGATACTTATAATAGCGGACTACAGACCTTCAGTTTCAACTGACAGTTCTAAAGTTAACATGTATTATGTTAACTTTAGTTTTCACGTTACATCTTCACCATCTTTTTGCACGCCCAGGATGACCGGTAGGGAATGGTCCTAGCACTACTTACATTGTTTTAAACTGTTGTATCTAAATGTATATTACTCAAAGGTGACTGACATAGTGAACTATCAACGCACAGCCCAAACCACTGGACGGATCGGGCTGAAATTTGGCATACAGGTAGATGTTATGACGTAGGCAAGAGTAGTAGTGGTAAGAGTAGTAGAGCTCTTTGTGAAGGGCTCGTCCGGGGAAGTACTACCACCACGCCTTTTTCTGCCGCCAAGCAGCAACGCTGTGTTTCGGTTTGAAGAGTGTGGTCGCCGGTGTAATTACAGGCACATGAGGCTTAACATCCGTATGCCTCAAGTTGATGGACGCAGGGCAGTGCATCGTAGGGCACGTTCCTATTGTGCGTGACCTACGGGGCAATGTTTTGTTTGTAGGTGATGGTTGCCACTTAACATCAGGTAGGCCATCTGCTTGTTCCATCAGCTAGCTGTATAAAAAAAAAAAAAAAAAAAGGATTTTGATCAATTCTACCCCCAAGGGGTTAAAATAGGAGATGAAAGTTTGTATGAAACTTTGAATACCTTGGCGGGAGCAAAGCCGCGGGTTCAGCTAGTTTGAGTTATAAATAAAGTGAACTGACTTGTGCAAGTAGCCGGTCTGGTAGCCGGCGCCGGCGGGGCACTGCGCCGGTAGCTGCAGCACCGACTCGGGCACGATGGAGTGCAGGAAGCGGAAGGCGGCCGCGCCGAAGCTGTTCACGACGCCGGGATTCACGGCGTCGCTATAGTCGCGGCTGTACAGGCCGCTCGGCGATATCCGGTAGTAGCGGAGGTAGTTCTCACCTGGAGGTAAGACAGCCGTCATAGATCAGTTGGTAGTAACTCTGCCTTCTGCGCCGTAGGCCGTGGGTTTGATTCCCACCGAGGACAAACATTTGTGTGATGAACATAGATGTTTGTTCTGTGTCTGGGTGTATAAAATTATATACTAGCGTCCCGCCCGCGCGCCCCTGCTTCGCACTAATGCACATATCATGCATGTGTGTGTATTGGTGCTTCTAGTGGTGTTGTATCATCACTACATAGTATAAAACAAAGTCGCTTTTTTCTGTCCCTATGTCCTCATGTCCCTTTGTATGCTTAAATCTTTAAAACTACGCAACGGATTTTGATGCGGTTTTTTTAATAGATAGAGTTTCAAGAGGAAGGTTTATATGTATAATACATGAATGATATGTGCACCCGTGCGAAGCAGGGGTGCGCGGGCGGGTCGCTAGTACTTAATATAAAACATTTTAGGAAAAAAAGTTAACTGGAAAGGAGATAATCCGTTTCTATGGTTTCTATGGACTTTCTCGATTTTAAAATATTCTCTAAAACTATGAAAGATAGAGCCACGAGAGTTTTACTCTGAGTTTTGTTTGAATGTTATCTTTCTGAAAACCCATTAAACCCGTCCGCAATTAAGGTAATATCTCACACCGTGCAGTGGTATAGTCCATGTATGTTTTACCAAAATTCAATGGCAGCCACTCCTGGTAAGTTATGTGCTGTATCTCTGCCACCACTATCTTCCTGGCCTCCTGGTAGATTTTCTCGTCCGACCACAGAGGATTCATGGAACTCAGGGTGTCTGCTATTCGGTTGTGTTCTCTCAGCAGTAGAGTGTGGACCAATGCTAATGTAGGGGTCTGATTGATTCTGCCATCACCTTTAATAGACACACGTTAGTAGGTAGGTAATGTTTTTTTATCACATCAATTCGAAAAGAGTTATTTTGCTCTAATCATGTTTTATCATGTTTTTGTAGACAGGCCCTCAGTGGGCAAGCCTACTCACTATCAGTTTTTCTCAGGATCATTTATAGAATCTTAGGCAAAACTGAGAGTGGCCTGAAAAAGGGACCAGGACCTCGCAAATTCCTAGGTGCAAAGCCATACCTAAATAGCGTGAAGCAAAGTCACCGTCTACTATAAACCTAAATTAACCAAGGCCGAGTATATTGAGGATCTCGATGTGTTGTAAAGATTAGGCTTATCAAAAACAATCGGAGCTACTAATATCTTCCAACAATATTGAAGTCCAAGTCCAAGTTTGATCATCTACGCTTGACTAATTTCTCAATAGAAAACTACCATGGGACTATTTCGAGCTTACGCTCCTGAGACTAGAAGTAGCGTAGCCCAAAATCGATTAAAATGGAAAGAACCCATGCCCAGCATGTGGGTTGAGTCAGGCTGCGGATGATGATGATGATGCGGCAGGAGCCTTATTCACTATGACCATTTGCACCGCGATCACAGCTAAGACAAGGCAGCCGGTGTCATACGGTCAGGGCAAAGTATCTCCTATGTCATAAAGAATAAAGCCCAACATCAAGTTTTGACGTTTCTCGGTTTGGGGCAAGGAATCTCCTATTATCATAGAGAATAATGCCCCAGGTACACGTTACGTAAACCTACCATGGCGTACGAGGAACAACGACAGCAAATTTTAAGCAATGTTTAAATTGAAGTAACTTTGATAAGTATGGAGATAAACTTACCAGCCAAATAGCAAGGCTCTGAGGAGTTCCTCATATCACAGACAGCCCACTTGTCATCTACCGATGGCAGGTAGCCCATTTTCGTACAGCCCTTGGAATCCTGCCTCAGTCTACCGCCTTTCTTGGAACGTAGTTTAGACGCTAGGATTTTGTCAGAGCCGTAGATTTGAGAGCCGTCTAAGAAGCTCGTAACGGTATTCATCTGAAACAAAATAATGATTCATCATTCTCTTTTCTTATCCCATTTCATGTCGGCACTATAGGTTATTTCTCCAAGGAATTTATGAACTACGTAAATTCCTTGTCTTTCTCTCAACCGCCAATACAAGGAATATATGGCGCCAATATTATCAGTGCGCAATGTCTAATTCTCAGAATGACCAAAACGCATAATGAAGTCAAATACAGAATGACGCATACGCCAAAACTGCTTAAGGGTCCGGTGACAGCGGCTCGCAATTTCGAGGTGCGATTGGCTATTATTTCATTTTATTTCATTTCGGGGAGGTTGTTTGAAAGAATAACTCTAAAGAAACACGCATAAATAGTGTTCGAACACAAATAATACAATAATATAAGGGAAATGTGCTTGAGTCAGAAATCATTTTGGTATTAGGTAAATGTAAGACCAAACATACTAATACCAAAATGATTTCTGATTCGGGCATGTTTCCCTTATATTATTGTATTATTTGTGTTCGAACAGTATTTATGCGTGTTTCTTTAGAGTTATTTTTTCAAACAACCTCCCCGAAATGAAATAAAATGAAATAATAGCCAATCGCACCTCGAAATTGCGAGCCGCTGTCACCGGAGCCTTAATGAGCAAGGACTAAAACGCATTTTGACCCTTAGTTTGGACCAAGGAGTTTGAATACTAATTTTGACCGTGATTTTGATCAATAGGTAGGTACTTAGATTTTATCTAATTTTTTGACATTTTCTTCACTCTTTACTCATGAATGATAATACCTATCATCATGAATATGTAGGTACCTAGGTATCATTCACACAATCTTTATTTTGGCCTACGTCTGCTCGTATATCCAGTGATACCTAGTATTCTTCTTGTCCAAATGATATTCTTCCCCTCGCATGACAAGCTACGCTACGCTATTACTCTCATCTTGTCAGCCACTAACGACTGCAATGGCTAGACTTTGGAGTACATTATGTCTCATTAAATTATGACCAATTTGTTTGGTATTCTACAGATAACAAGAGAATTTCGATATTTTTTGAACAAACCCTCGCCTACGTACCTGCAGATTAGATTACCTTGATAGTATACCTAACTAGATACTATCAATTAAATACTATCTAAACTGGCCTGCAAAATTAAGTAGGTACTACACTTTTAGCATTTACATAATTTATAAACTATAGAAGTTAGATTAGATAGAGAAAAAAACATTTTATAGCAATTTTTATCGGCTTTCTTTGGAACTATAGTAAATTATAGGTACATTAGTAACATATTTGTCTAAACAAGATAAAAAAATTAAAATAGCCATTTTCAGCATAACTCGACTAACATTTGCAAGTTTTTTTACATGTTATTTATTTTTTAATATTATATTAATACCTTCACTTCCCCTTCAGGACCGTTCGTAACGTCACACCCACCATTATTGCAGTACGACGCATACTGATGCCTAGTTCCAGAAAAGTCATGATCCTATAGCACATTCTTTAGGTGAAAGAGGCATGATAAAAATAAGTCTATGTGCTGTTGCCTAACTTAACTTTTGTATCAAGACATCATCGATCAAGAAAAAATAAAAAAATAATGGTAAAATTGTAAGTAATTCGAAGAGGATTATTTTTTATTTTAACGTTTTTTTCAGTCATTTCTTAAAAGAAGATTACCGACTGAAGATTTATGTACAAAAAAATTAAACTCTTTTTCGAGTCCTTTTTGTTTCGAAACGATATCTTGTGTACTTTAAAAGATATTTCAATTTTAAAAGTGTGATACTTATTTTTGCAGGCCAGTGTAATAAAAAGGTGGCGAATTAATTTACTCGTTTACCCACTCGAAACACCTATAAATACCTACCTACTCTTAAATTTATCTCTAGTCACCTGTTCGGCATACCCCAGACTACAGTCATCTCGAGGAGTAGTGACACTACGCACGAAGTTCAGACATCGGATGCCATGGGGCCTATAGAACGGGTCATCATCAGGCACGCATATAGGAATGCACTTGTCGTTCATCAGCTCCGGGGGGAGGACGTCTTTGCCGTTGCCCAGGCAGCATTGGATGCCGCCTTCATCTGGTGGAAGAAAACACTTTCATACTAAACTTTATCTCAACTTAAAGAAGCAATTGAATAACCTAATAACTAGGGTCGTTCCTTGTTCCTTCTACTCAATTATTTTTCTTGTTTTTTTGGAATAATTATATTGAGTTATGAAACAACCCATTATGGAAGAGCGAGACCCTCTATCACAGGTACCATACGTATTCTTTTATCTGTGACCATACTTAAAAGAGGGTCTCAAACACATCAAATGTATTTATTAAATAAGGTTAACGAATAAAATATTTTGGATTTGTATTGTATTAGTTGCAGATATGGTGCACGTAGCGCTGAATAATATTGCTGTATTTTTGGCCAACAAATCATCTGCATAAAATATGGTAGGTAGATTTGAATTTCACCAGATGCCATTCGGCCTTCGTAAATCCTCAATAAAAAATCTCTTACCTGTGACTTCCATAACCTGAAACACCATGTCGTGCGTGACGAACTGTCCCCACTGCATATTCATGTGTGTCAGAACGCGACTTGGAACTGATCTGTCGTAGAATAAATGCGTGGAGAGGACACGAGCGTTCGGCAACTGGCGACCACTTTTGGCTATTGGCATAGCGTAGATCCCTGATAAAGGTTTAATTAGGATTAGGTAACTAAGAATCTTAGCCACTCTGGCTGATGACTGATGAGTGATACAATTTGGCTTTTCGTTTTCTGTAACGTCAGGCCTTTTTCGCATGGAGATCAGAGACATTACTCTCTAAGACATGAGAGATTCCTTGCACCAAACCGTGTGAAGTCACAACGTGAACTTGGACCTGATTCTTTAAGGCATAGGTAATACTTTGCCTTAACCGTGTGACGTCACAACGTGATCTAAACGCAAACGTGATTGGATTGGTGACATAGTGAATAACGCCCCCGATAAGCGTCTCTATCGGGCGTGATGACTGCTGAGAACTCCATAAAATAACGGCCTGTCGATACAAAAAACTAAAAACATAACTACTGCACCGATTTCATCAAGAGCTGAACAACACCACTCGTAACTGGCGCTCCACGTACCGTCTGCGTATCTTGGCGCTGCTATCCTCGTGAAAGGGCCAGTTCTGCGGCCCCATTCAGGGTGCTTCGGGTTGTTGCTCGTCCCATCAGCCGTGCGGTACTTGCTGCATTTGTAGTTGACGCTGACCGGCTGGCAGTATCCTGACTCGTGGAGGCGGATCACTTGGTGCTCCAGAAACGCGAGGAATGTGTTTGGGGTTACGTTGCAACTGTCCAAAAAAGAGGTTTTTATATAAAATTTGCAGATAGAATAAGGATATGGGCCACCTGTTTTTGAGAGGTGGTTATAGCCATCACAAAGCATTGTCTCCAAAGTCACGCACGTTAGGAACGTGCCCTACGATGCACTGCATGTGTCCATTAACATAAGGCATACGGGTGTTAGCCTCGTGTGGCTGTAATTTCACAGGTAACCACACTCCCCAAACCGAAAAACAGCAACGCTGCTTAGCGGTAGACAACTGACGACCTCAGTGGCGCAGCGGGCGAGAGTCCGCCTGCGACGCAAGAGGTTGCGGGTTCGATTCCCGCCTCGGAACAAATTTGTGTACGATCTGCAGAAATTTGTTCCGTTGGTCTGGGTGTTTATGTATAATAAAAAATATCTATCTATGTAAGTATATAATGTATTAAATATATCAGTCATCTAGTACTCATAACACAAGCTTTGAGTAGCTTACTTTGGGGCTAGATGGTGCTGTGTGGATTGTCCAGCATTATTTATTATTTATTATTATTATTATAACTAGTGGTGTGCTTCCCCGGATGAGCCGTTCACGCAGAACTACTACATAGCTACTCTGAGAAAAGAGGATTAAAGGTGCTAGAAGGTTGAGGTTTAAAGTAAGGCCTTCTTAGTTTCTAAAAAAATTTCTAAAACATGGTCTCAAATGCTCGAATGGAGCTTCTTTAAGGCGCACTTGAAATCCTTTCAACACTGTTTTGAAAGAACTAGTGAAACGAGGAAGAATAATTTTATAAGGTAGGTATTAATGATGGGTAGATACCTACCTACACCTAAGAACTATAAAATGATTGTCCGTGATAAGAAAAACCATCCTACTAAATCCTACTACTATTATAGACGCGAAAGTTTGTAAGTATGGATGGATGGATGGATGTTTGTTGTTGTACTATTTCACGCCGGAACGGCTGAACGGATCTAGATGAAACTTGGCAGAGAGATAGATTATAGTCTGGAATAGGACATAGGCTACTTTTAATCCCGTGGGAATCACGGGATTTAAAACTACGCGGGTGAAAACGCGGGGCGCAGCTAGTAACAAAATATTTATTCTCATAGATCCCCTGATCCATCCTAATTAATGCATCCATTGGTTAAGGCCCCGGCGACAGCGGCTCGCAGTTTCGAGGTGCAATTGACTATTATTTCATTTCGGGGAGGTTGTTTGAAAGAATAACAATCCAGTGACACGCATAAATACTGTTCGAATACAAATAATACAATAAGTGAAATGTGCTTGAGTCAGAAATCATTTTGGTATTAGTATGTTTGGCCTTACGTTTACCTAATACCAAAATGATTTCTGACTCAAGCACATTTCCCTTATATTATTGTATTATTTGTATTCGAACAGTATCTATGCGTGTCACTGGATAGTTTTTCTTTCAAACAACCTCCCCGAAATGAAATACCTCGAAACTGCGAGCCTCTGTCACCGGGCTCTTAAAGCAGCATGGTTTGAAAATAAACCAGCCAAATGCGTGCCGGATTCGCGCACGAAGGCTTCCGTAACATTGTATAAAACTGCAAAAAAACACGTTTGTTGTATTACTTCACTATCACTACATAGTATAAAACAAAGTCGCTTTCTCTGTCCCTGTCTCCATGTCCCTTTGTACGCTTAAATCTTTAAAACTACGCAACGGATTTTGATGCGGTTTTTTTTAATAGATAGAGTGATTCAAGAGGAAGGTTTATATGTATAATACATGCATGATATGTTCACCCGTGCGAAGTAGGGGCGCGCGGGCTGGTCGCTAGTAACTACTATGATTTATTATTAAAGTGGGTACATAATAATAAATATGTTTACAAACATTGATCAAATGGTTTTATTTGTCAACTGTACTACTTCCCTTTGTTGTAGGTACTTTTTGTAATGTGGGACGAAACGAGAAATATTTTAGAGATAGGACAAAAATTTGGCGACTTTTTGAAATGTGGGACGAAATGTGGTTTCTGGTGTTGCAGGTTTTTATGGGCGACGGTGACCATTTTCCATCAGGTGGCCTGTATGCTCGTCTGCCAGCTTTGGCATAAAAAAAAACGCGTGGGACGAAAGTGTAACAAATCCATTTTAGAGATTGTTTTGAGATGGAGGTCGTGTATTGGTGCGCTCTCAATTCTGTTTGAGCCAGTGAGAGACAGTAAGCACTTTTACTTACTAGTGAGTAAAAGTGCTTTTTGAACACGGTTTTCAGATACTAAAATGCTTTTTACCGGGTGAATGGTCTAAAAAAGTTTATGCGGTGAACTTAGACATTTCGTGACTAAACAGTGGCAGATAGGTATTAGGTTCTGAGGTGTGGCTGGGCGCGGTTCATAAAACACTAGAATGGTACTAAATCAAGACTAAGTAAAGAATGGCTCTATGATGAAACACTACAAAAATTATAATCATGATAATGGCTAGCCTCTGTTGACGTAGGCATACCTAACCTACCTTTTATTCTGTGCCCGTTGAGTAACACCTTTCAGTAACATAGTGACACAATGGGACGAAAGCTTCCCGTTGAGTACCTAGGTAACCCCTGTTACACATTGCTAATTTTATTTTACGGGGGAAAAAGTTTTAATTTGTAACAGGTGTTACTTACTCAACAGGTAGGTAAACCCCGTACCTACTTACCTGCCTATTTTGTGGGATTCGATGTTTTTACAATAGATAGGTAGAAAGTACCTTACCTATATGAAAACTGAAAAGATAGCAAGAGATCGTAAATATGTATCTAGTAGGTAGGTAGGCTGCAGATACCTACCTACAATAAAGATAGGCGACAGATACCTACCTAGTAGGTAGGTGGTATGTTGGCTTCTGTGAAACTAATCTCTATCAAGCACTTTATCTGCACGGCTTCAATGTACCTACAAAATACGTTATAATATTACTTATGCACAGTTAAAAAAACTAAAAAAATGCCCCAGCCAACTAGGTGTGTCAATATGAAATCACAGGCTACGAGAGCCCAGCAGCAGTGCAAGTACCGTTCTTATCGATCGCTTAATTTGACATTTAGAATCGTCAAAATTCGTTTAAACTGGTTTTATCCATTGTTGAAACAAATTTTAACGAATTTTTTACGATTCTAAATGTCAAATAAGCGATCGATAAGAACGGTACTTGCACTGCTGGTATGCTAAGCTAGCAGGACACGCGCGAGTTGGCGCTTAGCGACCAATAGGGATGAATAAGGGATCTAGTGTATATTATTATTTAATTTTGTTTTTAATCTGAATCTCGGAAACGGCTCCAACGATACGATAAATCGATAAAGCAAGGACTCATTTAAAAAAAATTTTACTTACCCTTGTTTTTAGGCAATGAAAAACATAAACTTATACAATAAAATGACTCTTGCTGACATAATCTATTGACGAGAAATAGGTACCTAATACTTACTATGTACCTACTTACTGTATATTATTTGTTATGCTACATACTTCAAAAGCATAAAAAATAATAAACAACAAATAATAATTAATTAATAATAATATTTTTTTCATTCCATCAAAAGTTGAAATCTCGGTCACCCAGATCATATAGGTAATATCTATATTATTATGATCTTCATATAGGTAAGCGAGGAGTTGATTAGGTATCGTCTGTTTTTCCTGGCCACTGTGACTACAATCTAAATCTCTTCAAGGCAAGAGTGAATAGGTGTCTTCTAGACCGTTCCTCCAACGTCGGCTACATCGTCGCTTAGCATCAGGTGAGATTATAGTCAAAGGATGGTTTATTCTTTAAAAAAAAGTTGAACGTCTCATTTATTAATATCCACGTACCTGTTACATAATTTTATCTGCAGCAGTTTAGTCGCTGTCAAAATCTCTTGGGATATGTCACATGCCTTTCGGACATCAGCCGGTAGATTAGAGGAGAAGAAATGCAGCATGGCCGGTGTAGACGCTTCCAGACTGACTCCATTCTTTACCAGCTGATTGGCGCGCTTTTTCTTGGCGCGGGAAAGCTCGCGCCCCTTTTTCAGGCAGTCGGTGACGAGTTCAGATGTAATCGGACCTTCTTCCTCTAGGGGAAACAATATATTACACCTACTGAGCACTAAAAAACTATTGGTAGGTATTTTATAGTTAATCATTGTATCTAAATTAAAGTGCTATAGGAATTATAATGGCTTTATGTTTATTAGTCACTGATGTATTTTAAAATAGCTTCTTGCTAACTATAGGTACAATTACCTAATTGACAAATAATTGCCAAAACTAATAAAAAATTAAGAGCTGTACAACAAATTAACATTGTATCCTGCGAATGCGAAGGAAGGTAGTTTATCGTATCAAGCGTGGGTTAAATATTTATTAATTTAGTTAAATCGAGTTTTTTAATCTTCTAGAAGGAACAAAAACGCAAGACCAGATATTGTACATACATAAATCAAATAAACTAGCAGAAGTAGGTCCTCACCAATAGTATGAGTTTTAAATAAATCCCCTACAACTGTCTTTGTACTTGTTAATAGCGGGCACAGATCTGGTAGCAGGTCTTCCAAAAAGTCCCACCCAGAAAAACAACAACCACTCACATTAGCCAGCAATAAACACGTCAACAATATTCCTAAAAAACTTATAATATCACATAAAAACTTTTTCATATCCATTATTGCTGGCACAGATAAAATCCACATGCCATTTGCTAATAAAAACACAAATCAGTTTTTTCTGATGGCTGTTTATGAAACTACACTTCACAACTACAAAACATTTTCTTTTAATAAAAA
Source organism: Plemyria rubiginata (assembly GCA_963576535.1). Taxonomy (NCBI): domain Eukaryota; kingdom Metazoa; phylum Arthropoda; class Insecta; order Lepidoptera; family Geometridae; genus Plemyria; species Plemyria rubiginata. The sequence goes on along the minus strand of OY754914.1, from coordinate 2,093,250 downwards.
AAAAATATATTAACAGTACAGGTTCTTTTTGTTATAATTTTGATCTGAGACTGAATTCTGCTACTTTCATAACATAAAAAAAAATTAATCTTTACACGTTTGTTACGCAAAACCTGTTCTGTAAGAATTAGATCGCGAGGATAAAGCATGTTTTAGAAGATATGATTTTGAGTGCATTACAAGATTTCAGTTACAAACACACAGCACTTGCCGTAATACGATTCTAGGACCAGCAACTAGTACTTTTTCTTGTGACTCATTAGATTTTTATTTATTTATTTACTTTAATTACAACGGCTAAGACACCTATTACAACCTCAATTACAGTAGGTAATTAAAGACAATTGAGTAATCATGTTACAATAACACAGACTTAAGTGAACCCACCTCATAAGTACACCTACAAAACTACAGGGTGGATGTGGAATAATAAAACAGGCTTCTCAATATTAATTTAATCTTTTTTTTTTACCTACTTTGATCTATTTATCTGTGCCTTGGTTACCAGGCACAGATAAATAGATCAAAGTTCCATTCCATTCTTATAAGTTATGGATGTTTGAATAAAAAAAAGGAATAATAAAAAAATCGTTTAATCTCCATCATAACGAGACGTACCTTTAACAGCTTTGTATCGACTTAGAATTCGAGTAATAATACGTAGGTATGTACCTAGTTGTACTTGCTATTACTTAATTACGTAATAACCTACAACCTTTTTATCACTCAGTGCCTATTTCACCACTAGGTATTAGGTACCTACTCTTAGTAACTTTGTTTAAAAAAAAGTCTAAATTAGAGACGAAAATATTTTCTTGTGACGCATGAAAAGATGGTGAAATAGTCACTTATTAAATAATTATGATAGGTAACTGTTTTCAATATCACATCAACGTTTTTGGTCATATCCAAGGAATATAGAATTCAAATTCCTTGGTCATATCACAACAATGATACCTGCACAATACTTAGAAGCTAACCGGAACTAACCCACACATTTAAGGCGCAGCATACGGCGCGCCGCTATCTCGCTCGCACAATGGAACATTTTTAAAGATATAAAATCACTGAATGTAGTTATGTAAAATCGCAATCGGTCAAGTTGTGGTCAATGGCATTACAAAGATTTAGCAAAAATAAAATTTTGAACCAAGCAAGTTTTCATACATAAAAATTGGAAAAATATAAAGTCACATTTTTAAGTATGAAAACTTGCTTGTATCAAAATTTCATTTTCGCTAAATCTTTACAATGCCATTGACAGCAACTTAACCGATTGCGATTTTACTTAACTATATTCAATGATTTTATGTCTTTAAAAATGTTCCATTGTGCAAGCGAGATAGCGGCGCGCCGTATGCTGCCCCTTAAGTATAGAAAAAGACATATCGCAAAAAATTACACTTGAGTTAAGTCACCCTTTAACCGTCGTCGATCGTATCATACGTTAAATGTACAAAATAGTAGTACCTTTTCAAATTACCTATTTAGACCCAAGAGAATATAATGCTACGCTAAGACAAATGTCATTTGCAAACACATTGCTTCCAGCTAACTGGAATACTTACAAAATTAAGGGCAATCAAATGAAAATTGGCACAACCGTGCCCAGTCTCAGGCTCCCCTGGGTAGAATAAGGAAATGCTTTCAATTCTGTAATGAATTAAATTGAAACCAATAAAATACCTACGGTACCTACATTTTAATAATAATTTGAACATAAAAAAACATGCAAAAAAAATATATATTTGTTTTAGTTTACATACAATCCTCGTTCCTTTTGAAAGAAATATGTACATTTCTAGTTTTTTAGATTATCGGGTCTTATTAATTAAAAAACTAACAAGCTTTAATCTTATTATTTTGCAATGTTGATATAATGTGGGTTATATCTTTGTCGACAAAATATTTGTTCAGTTAAAATTGACAGATCATTTTGATCTTTACAGGGTTGTTATGTGGGGTTTTGTCGGTTCCGTGGTTAGGTGTACCTATTTTAAAAGCTTTCTGTACTAAAACTACCTTAATTATGACATGAGTGTTATAACGTTTGAATTTTACTGAAAATCCTTCAAACTAAGCATAAAATTTTATATCCTTTTATAATTAAACTGTGTTTTGAATTTCATTTTGTAACAGCTGTTGAGTTGGTGTTACAGTGTGGATTGGTTCCGGTTTGCGTTTAATATGTCCATTTGATCATCAATAAAAAAAAAGAATCAATAAAGTAGGCAAGTACTCAACCTTCTACTCAGGTTTTCTATTAAAATAACTAATAAGTCATCGTGTACTAAAAGTTCCAGTTCAAACTAAAACTTAATTTCTTTACACAAACAAATGTACGAAACACATAATCCCATAGCTTGCTGCTAATGCCAAAAGCTGAAACAAGAGAAAAAACAACTGTATACCTATAAAAATAGTTATAAAAAAATGAGGTGAAAGAAGCAGCTGCTACAAATCTAGACTGTGACACAAAACAAGTTATTTCAAACTTGAATAGCTTGTATAGCCGTTTGTAGCCGATATTTCGGTAAAAAGTTATCTTATCTCGTGGAATAGATAAACTCACCTTTATCAGGATTGAGGAAGTGATGGTTCGAATGGTACCTCTTCATTGCGTAAAGGTAGGTCCCGTCCGCGGGCGAGCCGTGATGCACGTAGAAATGAATCATGTCGTACGTCAAGTATCCTGGATAAATACTTTTGTTGAAGAAATAGGAAGGCAGATACCTACTTTGAGGTGTTTCGTATAGGTCAAAATCAAAATTAAAACGGTCTTTATTCAGTACAATCACAGGGGTCAATTTGAAACGTCCTATACATATACTAGGTGAATCTACTAATGTTTGAGGTGCTTTGTATGAGTACTAAGTAGTGTCACAAGCAGATGCTCACCTAATGTTAAGTGGTAACAAAGCATTGGCTCACAAGTCACACAATAGAAACGCGTCATACGTTGCACTGCACGCGTCATACGATCCATCAACTTTATAGGAAGGCATACAGCCGCGGCTGTATTACCGCTGAAATTACAGGCACGGCTAGCCGTAATCACATCCTTCAATCCGAAACACAGCAACGCTGACTGGCGGCAGAATAGGCGTGAGAGAGACATTAACTAATTTTGTGTTTTGGTTTAGGTAGTCACAAATTGTAAGCATACTATTTATAACCACTATTAATTATTGCTTCTGCTTAATTCACATAATCAAATATTTTTTTGATATCGAAGGATACTCCGGCAGTTGAAACAAATCTTTTTATACCTCAGTCATCAAAATCCATCCAGCAGCTTTTATCTTTTGATAGCTTTTTAAAAAACCGATAATATTTGGACGGAATAAAGCCTCTCGCCCACAGGCGCGATCTAAAAGGGCGGCCAGCCAGACGCGCGATTGTATTGTCCCATTATAACACGCAATGTAAAACGTTTTTGTCACCTAAAACGTAATGTAAAACGCAATCGTAGGACGCAGAATCGCATAACGCTCATGTGGCGAAACGTTGATAATATCCTTGTGGATATTTATTATGGGTCCAGAGATTTGCAACTAGTTTATTATCATGTAAAACTAGTAGGTAAAGTATATATTCAAACAGTATTCGTTATTTTACGTTTATTTACTTACCTTGTTTGCTTTGTTGTATCTACATAGTCACATAAATTACAAAGTAGTAAGTTGTAGGTAGGCGAAGGAGGAGGTTCAGAAATCTGTGCGTCTAGACAAGATCCAAGTTTTTTGTGTTGTGTAATAAAATCTATTCTTTTCTATTGCGAAAAATGTCTGTGCTCATAAAAATATAATTAGCTTGATAAATAATCATGTCCTTTTCATAGAATTTATCTTTCCGTGGGCGTGCTTCAAGCAGAAAAAGGTCAGACCTGCGGAACAGAACAACCACTCCTCGGCGGCCCGATTACGCTAACGTCTGGCTATCGAAATGGCTTTCAGTGACATTTGATTCCCATAATGTAATAGCAATTGATGGATGGGAATCAAATGTCAAACTGAAAGTCATCTCGAAAGCCAGACACTAGCGTAATCGGGCCGCCGAGGAGTGGTTGTTATGTTCATAACCCTGGAGATACAGCGAGCGTATTCCATCCATGATTCTTACCAGCAAGAGCACCAGTCAGTTTGAGCATCGAATACGTTAAGAAAAACCGCAGACCGCTGAACAGCACGCATGCGATCACAAACGCAGGGATAGGCGGGAACACTTGGCGGTAACTGTCGAACGGCACCTACAATAAACACCAAAATAGTTAGTTTGCTCATGGTTTGCTCCTAGGTATTTCATCTATCTGAAAAGCAGCGCTACCCATTTTCATGGTGCATGCACGCACGGAGTAGCATTAGGCGCTGGGGGGATAAGAGGCACATCTCTATAGCCCTACACTCGTGCGAGGCCCGAGGCGCGATTGTGAACAGACGCTCTCGTCTGAATTAGCCACGAGATGATGATGTAGACACGAGACGAGGTCCAACATGAGAGTGTAAATACCGCCTAATAAATAAATTGCTGAACATTTTAATACAGCGCTCTGCCCCAAACTTGTTTGTAAGGACTACTTTGGAGACCAGAGAGCCAATAGAACACTCAAATACAATTATGCAGGTAAACTGTTCAGTTGTAAATCAGATTTCTTATCTTTCCTATCGAGAAGCATTTTTTGCTCCCGGCTTTTAGTCCCATCGATCCTGTATGAAACTGTGTGGAATCTAGTACATGATGCTTACTTTATGATGCATGCCGTGTATGACGAAGTGGATCTTCATCATGGTGACGGAGGAGCCAGGATCCAAGTGGAACACCCACCGATGCAGCGTGTACTCCAACGCTGTCCACAGGAGGACTCCTAATGCGATGTGGTACACGAACTGCAGACCAGACAAGGGTGCTTCTTCGCATGAGTCTGGGAAATAATGCTTGTGGATAATTTGAAAGCAATCCTACTAATATTATAAACGTGAAAGTTTGTAAGTATGGATGGATGGATGGATATATGGATGTTTGTTACTCTTTCACGCCTGAACAGCTGAACGGATCTGGATGAAACTTGGCAGAGAGATGGATTATAGTCTGGAATAACACATAGACTACTTTCTATCTCGTGGGAATACCGGGATTTAAATCTGCGCGGGTGAAACCGCGGGGCGCAACTAGTATTAAATAAATTCCTTATTTGAAAAAGAGAGAGAGAACTATGAGGTTTGACAGCACTCACAGTTCAGCTTAGTTGGCAGTTAGCTCTGCTTTCTTAAGGCCGAGGCGTGGGTTCGATCATCGATCCCACCGAGAAAAAAACACTTGTACCTACTTATGATGATTATATTGTTTGTTCTTTGGGTGTCTATCATCATCATATATATCATCTATCTACACCACAAATATTATAAAGAGGAAAGCTTTGTATTTTTGTATGTAACTAGGTATAGGCTCAAAAACTATGTAGGTATTGTACCGATTTCAAAACATTGGTTCCCATTTTATACAATTTGCTTAGTTTGGTGCAAGATAGTTTTTTTATCACACTATCTGATGGAACAAGCAGACGGCTCACCTGATGTTAAGTGGTTACATCACCTATAACAAAGCATAGCCTCGTAAGTCAGACACGATAGGAACGAGCCCTACGATGTAGGTACTGCTCGGCTTTGAGGCATACAGAACAGAGGCCTCATTTGCCTGTTATTACACCGGCAACCTCACTCTTCAAACCGAAACAGCAATGCTGCTTGGCGGCAAAAAAGGCGTGGTTGTACTTCCCCTGGCGAACCCTTCACAAAGAGTTCTACTATTCTTAAAAATTATAATCTTTTTGCACGCCCAGGATGACTGGTAGAAAATGCTATTAGCATTAAGTCCTCCTAGCACTATATTGTTTTGTGTGAAAGTTTTAAATAAATAAATATAATAAAAACAGTGCTGCATGGAAATTCCACCAATATTTATTTATGACTTGAAACGTAATAAAATTGTTCGTTCATACAGAGCTATTCTAAGCTCGCAAAATCGCGGACGCACGCAGACCAGCTCGCACGACGCACCGTGGGCCCGGCCTGTCCGTGATAGCACAGACACATCTGTGGCGGTGCGCCGGTATCCATCGCGAGTCGGTAACTTCAAAGGTGCGGTGTGTCTATCTCTATATATTATCGCCTATCTCTTTCACTTTGCCTTTTGAAATGAAGATCTACACAGACCGACATGCACCGTTGAAACGGCCCTGCCTGCGGTGCGTCGCCGTCCGTGCTCGTCGGCTAGCGGCTGTGCGTGGTGATCCGTAGAATAGCGCACCGTGGGATCCCAGGTTTAGAGAGAACATAAATAAAACTTGACAATTGACAAGGTAATATTTTATCACTGTGTTGAACATAAACAACAAATTGTTACATGGACTCTTCGCTTAGGGAGTGGACTTATCGGATTTACTTGGCACAAAACAGCTCATTGTAGTTACCGACCTTATAAGTCAAAGTTACAAGATAGGTATTTATTCAATAAAATCCCTAGGATAACTTTGCCAGTTTCATCGTTCATGCGACCAAAGCCTAGAAGAACATACAACAAACTTCTACTAAATAGAGTTGGTCTAGTAGGTCTACTTACATGGAACCTGCGCCGTTTTGCGGCCCAAATAAAATACGTAGATAGGGTTATTTTAAAACAACCAGAAATTTCTAAATAATATAGCATTCTAATGGTTAAAGAATATTTGAAATCAGACCAGTAGTTTTGAGCCTACTGGTTACATTATGTACAGAAATAGAAATATTTTCTCTTATATTGTACTATCTAGCGACCCGCCCGCGCGCCCCTGCTTCGCACGGGTGCACATATCATGCATGTATTATACATATAAACCTTTCTCTTGAATCACTCTATCTATTAAAAAAACCGCATCAAAATCCGTTGCGAGATTTAAGCATAGGGACAGAGAGAGCGACTTTGTTTTATACTATGTAGTGATTAGTGTAATAATTCTGTACAATCAAATACCTATTTAGTTACCTACCTACACAAAAATGTAATACGCACAACCTCAGAAAAAAGCATACCTGGTACCTACCTAAGTACCTACCAAAGCTACATTTAAATAAAGTACCTACAAAGTCTACGAACTAACTACGAAAAGAAAACAATACTAGGGTCTATATTTGAGGGCAGTTAATACCATCAGGCAATTACCTAATGAACGACATTAAAGAATGCGATAACATTCATTAGAACAAGTCAAAGCTCAGTAAACCCGTCCGCATTGTAAACCTACAGTCATAAATAAATTTGTACCTGGATCTTTACCTGGTTTCTTGCTTTTATTATGAACTAGTTGCGCCCCGCGGTTTCACCCGCGCAGATTTAAATTCCGGTATTCCCACGGGATAAAAAGTAGCCTATGTGCTATTCCAGACTATAATCTATCTATCTGCCAAGTTTCATACAGATCCGTTCAGCTGTTCCGGCGTGAAAGAGTAACAAACACCCATCCATCCATACTTACAAACTTTCGCGTTTATAATATTAGTAATCCTACTAATATTCCTGATCCTAGTAGGATAGTATAGGATACAGCAAACAAATAAGTTAGTAAATTTTCTAAACAAAATTATGAAATGACGACCTCTGTGGCGCAGCGGGCAAGAGCCTGCCTGCGACGCAAGAGGTTGCGGGTTCGATTCCCGCCTTGGAACAATTTTGTGTACGATCTGCAGAAATTTGTTCCGATGGTCTGGGTGTTTTCTATGTATAATAAAAAATATCTATCTATGTAAGTATATAATGTATTAAATATATCAGTTATCTAGTACCCATAACACAAGCTTTGAATAGCTTACTTTGGGGCTAGATAGTGCTGTGTGGATTGTCCAGCATTATTTATTTATTTATTTCTGAAACAAAAATTGTCTGAATTCAATAAATAAACTAAATTAAATTTACCTTACCTCCACAATTAACAGTTTTTGTGTACTGCGTAGCCCCCAGGTACATTATAACAGGCACCCAGACCATAGGTACGAGGTACCACGGCGTATATGACATGGCTTCCAACATGGGGCTGGCGAAGAGACGGCATTTCCTATACACCGCTGTGTTCACCCACTCCGTGTAATGTGGCGCTATCTTGTGTATCTGGCTCAGGATAGGCTGTGACCAGTCCAGGCGACCCTGGAACAAACCAGTCACGTGATTATCACATGAGCTGAATGATTGTGGGTCCTAATTGAACGAACTTCTATTTTATAGCATTACTAGTGATCCGCCCGCGCGCCCCTGCTTCGCACGGGTGCACATGTCATGCATGTATTATAGATATAAACCTTCCTCTTGAATCATTATATCTATTAAAAAAACCGCATCAAAATCCGTTGCGTAGTTTTAAAGATTAAGCATACATAATTACATAGGGACATAGGGACATGGGGATATAGGGACAAAGAAAGCGACTTTGTTTTATACTATGCAGTGATTCTTTAAAAATCTAAATGGAATTACAAAGTCAACAAAAAATAACACAAAGTTTTTTTTACCGCCTATTTTATGGTTTGTTTCCCGTACTTATTTTCAGTCATAAATGCACAATTATTTCAATATCTGGGTGGAAAGAAATAAATGTGATCCATGTACCCGCAAAACGGTCATGGCTCTGTAAAGCGCATCACAGACGACGAATATAGGTACTATAATATTTAACGCTCGCATACAATCACTATCATATGGGCCAGTATCATAATATAAGCTACCGTATAGCTGGGAACAAATTATCTGACGCGTCCGTAAGCCGCGGCTGACGGACGTGGCTTGTTTCTATCTGGTTAATACAAAATACACTAAACTGTGCACATTGTCTGTCATAAATCGCGGACGTGACCTTGAGCGTACGGACGTCCGAACAGGATTTTTTTTTTTCTTTTATACTACTAGCTGATGGAACAAGCAGATGGCCCACCTGATGTTAAGTGGTAACCATCACCTATAAACAAAACATTGCCCCGTAGGTCACGCACAATAGGATCTGGATCTGGCTGGCTGGAAGTTTTTGCGTCCGCGGACGGTATGAACGCCGTCGTCCTACAAGCGTGCACATTGTTAAGCCGCGTCCGTCAGTCGCGGCTTACGGACGCGTCAGATAATTTGTTCCCAGCTTTAATAATATGAATTCTTAAGACGAAGACAAGAGCTAATGTGACTCTCGCTCGCACGTTTTGACTTGTTGAAAGATATAAAATCACTAAACCCATTTTCGAAAAATCGCAAACAACCATTTTGTGTGCAATCACATTGCGCACAGTTTAGTAAAAAAATCATTTTGATCGATAAAAGTTTTCCTACTTAAAAGTTTGCTATTCTAGTTTCCGTACTCAAGCAAACTTTTGATTAAGTAAACTTGCATCAATCAAAATGAAATTTTTACCAAACTATGCGCAATGTTGCACACAAAATGGTTGTTTGCGATTTTTCAAAATTTGAATTTGTGATTTTATATCTTTGAAAATGTCGAATCGTGCGAGCGAGAGAAATATTAGGTGCTGTCAACGCCTTAACCGTTCATAATAATTGTGTCGCGAGCGAGAAAATTTAGGAGCTCCCTACACAGGCGCATTCTGCGATTCTGCGTCCTGCGATTGCGCTTTACATTACGTTTTTGCTTTACGTTAGTATAGGACAAACCAGATCGCGCGTCCGGACGCGCCTGAGGCCGGGAGGCTTTATTTATAGTATCTTCGTCGTCTGTTTACCGCTGAAAATCACAATCGTCAAGTAGGTAATTCAATTAGGCCAATAATGTTTCCGAAAACCTAAATCTAGAAAAACGTCGTATTGAGAAGATGTTTTGATCGTTCAGCGAAGGCATTTGAGGGTTCTGAAGCTTTAGGAAGGGAAAGTATTTGGCAATGGAAGAGTATCAGAGCTTACAAATACAAAGCTTTGGAAGAATCGCTTGAATCACTATTTCTGTTGATTAAAAACCAAGATGTTGTTGATTTTAACAAATCAATGGTTGTACCCCGTCGCGCGTCGCTGCAGATGTAAGATTTTACGGCGTTGACAACAACACCTAATATTTCTCTCGCTCGCACGATTCGACATTTTAATAGTAGTTTATGAAACTGTTGCATAATGAGGGTTAGTAAAACTCGAGGGGGTGTTTAAAAACCGAGCCGTAGGCGAGGTTTTTAATAGTATCCCACGAGAGTTTTAATACCTAGTTATGTGCAGTTTCATACACTACTTTATCTACTCTCATACATTAGTGTTGAACCTAATAAATAAAATATCAAAGTTGGTAAGAAATCCAGTTGACTGAAACAAAACGTATAAGTTGGCGCCAAACCAGCCGTATAACAGCGCATGCTCGCGCCGCGCCGCCGCCGCCGCGCCGCGCCGTCGCCACAGACTGTTTGGCTGTACGGTTTCAAGACCCTTGCCTCTTCCAAAAAGAAAAAGAACTGTATCGTTATGGTAAAATAGTTATTTGTTATACAAGAGTGCAAAGTTGCTTTTTAACCGCGTGTTCAATTTTGATGACCGAGCAAGCGAAGGATTCTAAAATTTAATCACGAGCGCAGCGAGTGATTTAAAATTAGAATCCTGAGCGTTAGCGAGGGAATAAAAAGAGCACGAGGTGAAAAATCTTTGCACTCGAGTGCAACACGTAACTTTTCATTCCACCTCAGCGAGGAAATTACTAAATGCAAAAAAAAAAGTTTACAATCACATGTTGGCGTCAAACAAACTTCCTCGTCGCTAGAATCACTCATTTTAGTTTTTTCACTTGTTTTCAAGTTTCTTGTTTTTAATATAAGGTTTAACAATGACGTGAAAAAATGCCGCGTAAAGAACCGCGTACAAAGCAAATTGAAAAAAGAACACCAAGAAGGTTCCGAGTCTGAGTTTTTAACAAATTAAAAAAAAGTTGTATGATATATTCGGCACCATAGAGGTAGCAGTAAATAGGTTTAATGTTTTTTTTAATTCACAAACTTAGCGCACACGATGTTCTAAATTCAATTTACTTTATCCTCTAGAGAATAAAAACGGCTTTTGCACTCAGATATTGAAGAGCAAAAATACTCCTTCCGAGATGGTGGGATGAAAAAGTTATTTTATACAACTATCTTTGTATGAGGAGCTGTATCATAATAAAACTGAAAAAACTGAAACAGCTTCACGACTTTGATCCCCAGGCACGGTAGATATCCCTTCAGATCTCCCAGTACCAAGTAGGTACTAATTCAAGATTCTTTTGAGGATGTCTAAGGGGGGTAGTCAGAGGTACGTCCAAACATTACATTTGGCACATACCCACATTTTGCAGTAGTTAGTATTCCATACGTGACAGGTTGCAAGCCCATCGCCGCTGTTAGAATACTAACTGGTTTCCTCACGATGTTTTCCTTCACCGTTTAAGAGCACTGGCATTGCGCACATAAATTTTTCGATAGATAAATCCATTGGTGCACGACCGGATTCGAACCTGCGACCTTACGATCGGAAGGCGGGGTCACTCCCACTAGACCACCGGTGCTCGCATAATTAAATTTTTTAATTTGGTTACGGTATTGCGTTTATAAAGTACTAGCTGGTACCCGCGACTTCGTCTGCGTACTTTTAATCTCTTCATCTCTTTTTTTCGCAATAAAAGGTAGCCTATGTTCTTTCTCAGGGTCTAAAGATTGTCTGTGCCAAATTTCATCAAAATCGGTTGAGAGGTTTAAGCGGGAAAGCGTAACAGACAGACAGACAGACAGACAGATAGACAGAGTTACTTTCGCATTTATAATATTAGTTGGGATATCAATATGAATTCGTTTTGACGTTTATAATTCGAATTTTATGACATGAGAGTAGATAAAAGATATAAAATCACAAATTCCAATTTTGAAAAATCACAAACAACTATTTTGCGTGCAATCACGTTGCGCATAGTTTGGTAAAAATTTTAATTTTGATTGATGCAAGTTTTCCTACTCAAAAGTTTGCTTGAGTACGAAAACTAGAAAAGCAAACGCAAGGGTCATCCTAAAAAATATTTATACATAGATTTGTAAGCAGTTGTAGGTAAAGCCTATATATTTGAAGATTATGATGGATGGCATTCATTTAAATAAATTCTGATATTGACATAGGTGCGATTATTTTACCCGTTCCAATATTTAATTATTTGTAAAATGGATCATAAGAAAATTATCAATTAGTTCAACTCCATGTTTTACGTGTATCCCTGTCCCTATGTAGGTATGCTTAAATCTTTAAAATTACGCAACGGATTTTGAGTCGGTTTTTTTAATAGATAGAATGATTCAAGAGGAAGGTTTATATGTATAAAATACATGCAAGATATGTGCACCCGTGCGAAGCAGGGGCGCGCGGGCGGGTCGCTAGTCTTGTATGTAATATTAAAGCCTATTAACATAGCTATACCTATACATATTATATAACACTGCAGTTTTAACTTTTAAGTTATTAACTATCACTAAATGGCAACTTGTTGAATCAAAAGTTACTTTGACATTACATAGTCGTTTGTAGTGACCAATTGTATCTTACAAAAAAAATACTACCTTCAACATCGAAGGTAGTATTTTTTTGTATAATACTTCTATATTACCTACCTACTTACCTATGTTTAGAAGTTTATTCCAGTGTATCGTACAAGTTGCGGTTGTTCTGGTTCAGGAATCGGTAAATTTTTACCAGTTTGTGACGAATGAATTTTAACAGTTGAGAAATTGAACCATTTTAAATTGTGTTTGTATAAGTATTATAATTATTTCTTTAGGCATACTTAGGTATCACAAAAATTTACTAAACGACTTTAGGGTGTTACCACACCAATCGATTGACTTCCCATTGAGGGTCGTCGACCCTTAATCTGGTGTTTCCCTCAAAATTGTTCGTTTAGGTATCTTGAATGCGAGTTCGTCCAATTTTTTGTGTACAAATTTAAACCTACAACAGTTGGAAGAAAGACCGGAATCGGCGTGAAAAATTACACGATTTGAGGTACATAACATCAGCTTCTTTATTCGGAACTGTAAGTTGTTCTGAGCAACTAAACCAAATGATATAACTAGTGGCTCTGGGAGCTGTAGACCTCGCGAGCATACTAAAAGTGAGCTATTTGAGGAATGTAATGTGCAAGTACATTTTCCGTTTTGTGATTTGTTTGATAAGTCATATAACCTGTGTACCAAGTTTCGTCCAGATCGGTTGAAAAATGCGACCTGTAGAGGAGAACAGACAGACAGACATCCGGACAAACGCATTTTTGGCCAATGTGGAAACTGAGACGCTTCGCTCGCTCGGTCAATTATATAGTCTTATCCTTGTCGTTTCGTTAGGAATCGAACCAACATCCGAGGTGGACTACATAGGTAGATGTTATCGATTGAGGAAATCACCTCAATTGGCCTTGACCAGCTATGAGTGATAATTATGTTCGCCATGAAGGAAACCATCGATTGTGTACACTGCTCATACGAAGAAAGCGTCGCGTTAAAATCAAGGAAGGAAGGGAAAGAAACGAACTTGATAAATCGCTTCCATAGCGACCTTTGAAGACAATCTACTGCTTCTAGCATTCGTATCGAATTAGTACTAGTGGCTCTGTGAGATGGTAGACCTCGCGAGCACACTAAAAGTGAGCAATTCACTGGCTTAGTGGTAGGTAGATATAATTTTTCCAATTTTTGATTCTTTTGATTTTATAGATTTTATGATAATATATTAAACAGGGTGCCCAAGAAACCGACGTCAACCCGTGGCCTGCAGGCTGATCACGTAACTTTTGTTGCATTCAAAATCCGGCAAAACCGCCAAAATTAACATAGGCAACCGGATTTTGAATGCAACAAAAGTTAGGTACGTGATCAGCCTGCCGGTAACGGGTGATAGGCCAAATTGTAATGGTTACTTATCAGAAGACTATGAAAGTACTATATTTTTAAAATTATTGGCACACCTATTAAGAAAATCTAGGTACACCCGTCCGGTGCCGGTCTTTTGGCTCGGGCGAGATAGTGTAGTTTTTTTATTATTTTTTTTATTTAGTTATTTATTTAAGTATGAAAAATCGTAAACAATCAAAATTCGGAGAATAACATTTTTTCTGCCAAAAAATAGTTTTACTTTTGACAGGAAAACTTGGATCAAAATGATATTTTTGCTAACTCTGTAAATTATTACTAGTGGCTCTGGGAGCTGTAGACCTCGCGAGCATACTAAAAGTGAGCTATTTGAGGAATGTAATGTGCAAGTGCATTTTCCGTTTTGTGATTTTTTTGATCTTTTTGATTTTTTTTTGCATCATCTTGTGTAGAATGAGGTCTTTGTGTTTCTCTCAAATTTGATTGAAAACCATCGATTGTTTGATGAGCTATCCTGTTCATCATGCTGAAGATCCTTATCAGATCTTCGCCAAACTTTTATGAGACCAACTTATAGTTACTACCTTTCAAATAAAAGAAGAATAATCGAAATCGGATCTCATTTGGTGGAGATATCCAGTATATCAAATAGCCCCCTTTTTGCCCTTTTTTTGGGGGAAGTACCCCTCCAATCAAAAATCCCCGACGACAAAAAAATTCTAATAAGTCATATAACCTGTGTACCAAGTTTCGTCCAGATCGGTTGAAAAATGCGACCTGTAGAGGAGAACAGACAGACAGACATCCGGACAAACGCATTTTTGGCCAATGTGGAAACTGAGACGCTTCGCTCGCTCGGTCAATTAAACATAAATGAATTTCTTGGTTCCTCATCGGTTGCAGTAAAACATTTTTTACATTGCACTTTTTGTTAATTTTCCATAAAATACCTATTTCCGTATTCCGTGTATGTAGGTACGGTACCTATGTAGTAGGTAATCTACATAAAATACCTACCTCGAGACTACCATGATGTCAAAAGTGATGTGTCATACACTACTGAAGCCTCTAAATTTTTTATGATGACTTCCATGAAAAATCAATACCTTCAGCCTATACTGCATGAACAACTAACAGAAACCATGCAAGTAGGTAACTTTAGATTTATACGCTATAGGTATAAGTTCCTAGGTTGAAGGAATACGATTTTTCATACAAACGTTTTCAACCCTTTTTACACCCTTAGGGGTTGAATTTTGAAAAATCCCTTCTTAGTACACGCCTACGCTGTATGAACTATGTAGTACTCCTCAAATTTCAAGTCTCTACGACCAGCGGTTTAGGCTGTGCGTTGTCTAGGTACCTATAGGTACCTATTATGTCAGTCAGTCAATCAGGACTTTGATTCTTATAGTTATAGATAGATAAAAAACCCGAATGCCCAAACTTTTTGATAAATAAATCCATTCTTCAGTGGTGACGAATGATAAAATGTAAATCACTTTGGGGTTACCAACAATCACATTTTTTTTAACAACTCTTAATATTTTCAAAACGGCTTCATCGAATTTGATGCGGTTTTTTTAAACGATTTGTATGACCATAGAGAAGGTTCTATGATATAGGTATTTTAGTATCACTCATGGCCTAGTTCGCTAAAGTGGCTTAACGAATTTTGCGTTCTAGTATTGCCTTTGAGGGTTTACTTTAAATCAAAAACGAATACATTATTTGAAAACACTGTAGGTACCTATCACTCTCTTGATTTTGATATCCATATTGCTTTGATTGCGAAAGATTTTTTTTTATGTCAGAGAATATCGCTCCTGCTTTCCTTCCCACCTATTTGGCTTTTTTTATTCTAAGGACACTTGGGAAGTTGCAACGAATCTTTTGATACCAGAATCATCAAAATCCATCCAGCCGTTTGGTTGCTAGGTAGGTACGTGGTAATAAAGGAAATATCGACGGATGGATACATACCTACATGAATAGATACACGCCAAACACATTACCATTTGATGACCTCTGTGGCGCAGCGGGCGAGAGCCTGCCTGCGACGCAAGAGGTTGCGGGTTCGATTCCCGCCTTGGGACAAATTTGTTTACGATCTGCAGAAATTTGTTCCGATGGTCTGGGTGTTTTCTATGTATAATAAAAAATATCTATCTATAAATAAATAAATAAATAAATAAATAATGCTGGACAATCCACACAGCACTATCTAGCCCCAAAGTAAGCTATTCAAAGCTTGTGTTATGGGTACTAGATAACTGATATATTTAATACATTATACACTTACATAGATAGATATTTTTTTATTATACATAGAAAACACCCAGACCATCGGAACAAATTTCTGCAGATCGTACACAAATTTGTTCCAAGGCGGGAATCGAACCCGCAACCTCTTGCGTCGCAGGCAGGCTCTCGCCCGCTGCGCCACAGAGGTCGTCAATCTATGTAAGTATATAATGTATTAAATATATCAGTTATCTAGTACCCATAACACAAGCTTTGAATAGCTTACTTTGGGGCTAGATAGTGCTGTGTGGAGTGTGCATGTCTCCAGCTTCCTCATATTGAAAATGTAATTTCTATAAATGCCAATATTTAAAGCATAATTAGTGCACTCATAGATTTGAATCATAATTTAGCTGCCAAATAAACAACGATGCTATAAGCTTATAATAGTGTGTAAGCTGGAGTAACATGTCTCCAGCTGCCTCAGTCAGTGTGGGCAAACGGCTAATGATAGAGATATATAGTAAACGCAAGGATTTAGTACCTATTTAGTGCACCTGGTACCAAAAATTTCAGGTCTGTAGCTAGGAAACTCTTCGAGTTATAAGACTTCATTAACGTGTAAGCTGGAGTAACGGTACGTGAAAAAGCATATGCTCGTTCTCTGGAATGGCTGGAGCTAGCAGGTTGCTTTAAGTCTCCAGATTTAGTACCAAACGAATTAGCGAGGTACCAAATATTTGAAGTGTCTCTGTTCAAAACTCTATGAGTTACAAGCTTTTCCAGCTTTTTTTGTTTGTCCAGCTTGCACATGTTGGATCTCAGCAACCACAATAGGTACAGACTCGGTTGATGTCTCTGAACCGAGCTATGAATTAGTGCACTCGGTACCAAAAATTTGGAATCTCTAGGACAAGCAGTTCTGTTGTAATCAGCAAAATAACATTTTACCGCTAAAAATTCAAAGCATTTCGACGCGACCACAAAAATGATGCGTTGCCGCTCTGAAGGTGATACTACGCGCCAGTCACTGGTTGCGTCTATTTTATTTTTTGTTTTTGTCACATCCGCATGAACATCCGCATTATTGGTGCGATGCGGATGTCCAAATCGATGCGGAAGAAACATACATAGATACAAGAGGTGCGTTTTTACTGGTAGGTAGCCCCTCTTTTTACCTTTTTGGCAGTGTTAAAATAACGGAGTTGTATCTGTATCTACATAGGTACCTACTCAAAGCGCCAGTTCTTTAACACCTACCACAGTACCCATAGGAGAAGTTAAGTAGTAAAACTAATAAATGATTAGGTACCTACGTAAATCTAAATTTACCTAATTATTTATTTAACTGCTACCTACCATAATACTGGTTTATATAGGTAGGAAGGATTCGTTTTTGCAAATCGAAAACCTCTCAAATTTGAATGACTTGACTTAGGTCTGATGACGATTCACTTGACATGACACTAGCAAGATTAGATTGGCTGTCAAACTGTCAAAATACGGACGGACGGACATGCTTCTCGCTCCCTGCCTTGCCTGCAAATTCTGCAATATATATAATTGGTATATTTTAACCTCTCAAATTAGAATGACTTGACTTAGTTTGATGACGATTCACTTGACATGACACTAGCAAGATTAGATTGGCTGTCAAACTGTCAAAATACGGACGGACGGACGTGCTGCTCGCTCCCTGCCTTGCCTGCAAATTCTGCAATATAATTGGTATATTTTATCAAAAAAAAATATAAAATGTCAAACCATACCAAACTATTTAATTGATGAGATATGGCAACATACAACGCCCCGCTCTTCAACGCACATCGGAAAGAGAAGGGTATAATAATTATGCCTTCAGAAATTTAAAGGACTGAGTGCATACAAAAAAGACTCTTATCGCGGGTAAAATACGTTCAAATCCGCAGAGCGTAATATCACCTTCAGAGCGGCAACGCATCATTTTTATGGTCGCGTCGAAATGCTTTGAATTTTTGGCGGTTAAATGTTATTTTGCTGATTACAACAGAACTGCTTGTCCTAGAGATTCCAAATTTTTGGTACCGAGTGCACTAATTCATAGCTCGGTTCAGAGACATCAACCGAGTCTGTACCTATTGTGGTTGCTGAGATCCAACATGTGCAAGCTGGACAAACAAAAAAAGCTGGAAAAGCTTGTAACTCATAGAGTTTTGAACAGAGACACTTCAAATATTTGGTACCTCGCTAATTCGTTTGGTACTAAATCTGGAGACTTAAAGCAACCTGCTAGCTCCAGCCATTCCAGAGAACGAGCATATGCTTTTTCACGTACCGTTACTCCAGCTTACACGTTAATGAAGTCTTATAACTCGAAGAGTTTCCTAGCTACAGACCTGAAATTTTTGGTACCAGGTGCACTAAATAGGTACTAAATCCTTGCGTTTACTATATATCTCTATCATTAGCCGTTTGCCCACACTGACTGAGGCAGCTGGAGACATGTTACTCCAGCTTACACACTATTATAAGCTTATAGCATCGTTGTTTATTTGGCAGCTAAATTATGATTCAAATCTATGAGTGCACTAATTATGCTTTAAATATTGGCATTTATAGAAATTACATTTTCAATATGAGGAAGCTGGAGACATGCACACCTGTGTGGATTGTCCAGCATTATTTATTTATTTATTATTTATTACCCTCGCGGCACTCGGGTAAAGAGAAAGACAAAAAAAAAGAACGGAGAGGAGTTTTATAGAAATGTTTGAATATTCTTTTCAAACAATTGTTAGAGAATTGCAAACATTAAGTACCTACCCAAATGGTGCTATTTTAAGATTTTTAATGTTAAAAACGATAATTAAAACTATTTCCTTATATCTAACGTTGGGCGTTTTCCTTAAAAACACTTTTACCTCATGAACACGGAGGGCCGCCTAAAAATTTTAATTGGCAATACCTACTACTTTCCAACAACATTATTTTCCTATGATAGGTATTTTATAATAATTATGGTAAGTAAACAAAAACAACAAGATACGGTACGATAGAAGAGCGGCCAACGGAATACACTCGTTTTCATATTTTAAAAATATTGTTCTTCTTGGAAACGAATCATTAAATAAATTAATATATACCTACCTAGTTGTTCTATAGATAGGTAATTATATAACAACACATTTATTAACAATTTTGCAAGAAAAGCAAACCACTTCTATAAACCACGTGTTATTATTATTATACCTAGTAAGCAACAAACGCGTGGTTTTTTAACAAGACAAAATGCATCATAAAAAACAGTTAATTTTAATCAGTTTACATAGAGTTCGTAGGAATTATCGCTGACATCGCAACTATTTCAAACAATATAGGTATTAGGTACCTACCTACTTACCTAGGTAAGTACCTACCTACGGGACGGTAGCTAGGCACTTAGGTAGATACCTAGGTAAATGTTTAAAAAATACAGATAAACAGCTTATTCTCTAGAAGGCAGTAGACTAGGTACCTAAGTAGGTACTTACCTCTAGCTCTTCCAAAAATGCAATATCCTCAGCATTCAGCTTCTCTTCTTCGTTCGTAATAATCCTTCCGTTACCACTTAGTTCACCGGTCAAGTTAGCATCCTCAATATTTCCCGACACCTTCAGATCATTCAACATGTGATAAGCATTGGCACTGTGTCCGAAATTCAGCATAGCGTTCGTAATAGACTTCCCTTCGTAAGCTTTCAGTGTGTTCACACCGCCTGGATGATCGCGCATAAAGTTTTTCAGATCATAGGATTCACCTTGGAATCGGACGGAGAACGCCGCTCGCTTCATATTGACACGGCCTCCGGCGAACTAGGCAGGCAAGCATTGACTGACTGACTGACTGTGTTGTGTGACTGGGTGGGAACTGGGACTGGAGTGGAGGCTCGGCCGGCTCAACTCGCATTCTCCGAAACGAAACTTCGCCAACGAACGAAATTCGAAGATTCGATAGTCACCCTACCTATCATTCGCAATTTCGCACGAGGATCAAGAAGACAGCCAATTTCCGTGAACGAATGGAATAAACATAGATATTAAGGGTACCTACTTACCTACTTAGGTGTGGGTGATTTTATTTCAAGACATTATCGTAAATTCATTACAAATTTATGTAATTAGCTTTTTACAAAATATTTATATTATACACTAGCGGCCTGTCCCAGCTTCCCATGGGTGAAATTTTTTTTAACATTTTAGAATAAACTTCTTCGTGTCTCGCGGATACATAGGTAGGTAACTATACCTATTATGTATTTCATACTTGCACGCCCTTCTCCCTCGCCTTATCTTATCAGCAGCAGTGGTAGGTACAACCCCATAGTAGGTATTTGATAGTAGGCTAGGTACTTACCTGCCTATGGTTTTTTACTATCACAATAGGTTTATGTATGATTCAGATCAAACACTACGATTGGGCAACGGTACATTTTTAAGGGTCCGGCGACAGCGGCTCGCAATTTCGAGGTGCGATAGGCTATTATTTCATTTTATTTCATTTCAGGGAGGTTCTTTGAAAGAATAACTCTAAAGTGACACGCATAAATACTGTTCAAACACAAATAATACAATAATATAAGGGAAATGTGCTTGAGTCAGAAATCATTTTGGTATTAGGTAAACGTAAAACCAAACATACTAATACCAAAATGATTTCTGATTCGGGCAGGTTTCACTTATATTATTGTGTTATTTGTGTTCGCACAGTATTTATGCGTGTCACTTTAGAGTTATTCTTTCAAACAACCTCCCCGAAATTAAATAAAATGAAATAATAGCCAATCGCACCTCGAAATTGCGAGCCGCTGTCGCCGGAGCCTTAACGTGCTCAAAATGCAGCATGCTTTTTTTATTTATTTTGGGCATGCTCACAAATCAACCTACGTAGGTACGACGAAATAAGCATGCTTATGTACTAGCACGACACCTGCTTTTATTTAGAAAGGCTCAAAAAAGCATGCTTTTAGCTCGAAAATAAGCACGTGTGTGTCTATAAGATACCTAATGCGGGACGATACGACACGATACGGTGTATCGTATCATAAATTATCGGGGCGCCTATTTCCACCGACTTTTTTCAACTTTCATTCGGTCTTCTTTCACATTTTAAACTTTCTGATTCGTAAAACAAAAATGTGAGCATAATTTCATAACTAACTGATATCTAAATAATGTTTATGCATGCATTGTCAAGAAATTATAATAAAATGATGACATTTTGCACTTTAGCAAACATTTATATTATGGCGGTATAAATCTTTACTGCATTAGCTTTGAGAGATACATAGAATTCAACATAGTTAGTATGTGGAAATGATGATGATGATCTAGAAAGTCGGTAGGAATAATATTATGATGAGTTACAGAATACCAGATAGTTCCATTTCACCTAAAAACTAGCAAACTACTGTGTTACACTTTTGCGTGACACAGATTCAAGTCTAGTTACAATGAAAATATGCAACTTACGTACTTGCCAAACACAAACAAGTCAATGCCAGCCAGTTTCCAACTGAATTTCCCTAGATAGCTTAAAATTGCTAATTAAGATTAAAAAACAGGATACCTACTAAATTTAAGTTGGTTTATGACATTGTTTTGCAACAAAATAATCAACAGCACCATAATATTGTTATAATTTTAAGTGTTGTAATTCTGTTTGTTTCTCGAGCTGAGAGTTGTATGCCTACCTACTAGTGGAAATAAGTCATATTTTGATTCTTTAATCAGTTTGCTAATCCTACTTCCTAATCCTAATATAATATTATAAATGCGAAAGTTTGTGAGTATGGATGGATGAATGAATGGATGGATGTTTGTTAATCTTTCACGCCAGAATGGCTGAACGGATCCGGATGCAACTTGGCAGAGATATTGATTATAGTCTGGAATAACACATAAGCTACTTTTTATCCCGTGGGAATACCGGGTGTGGGCAGATTTGCATTTTACCGTATTTAGCTGGAATACATATTTTAGTACCTAAATAATAACTAGATGTTGCCACAGGAAAGATTAGCACGCGCTATCGTTGCGTTTTGAGCAATGAGTGATATCAGCAATAGTTTTATAAATATTTTTCGATCACCAGGATCACCGTGATTGAAATCTGCGCGGGTGAAACCGCGGGGCGCAACTAGTTTACTATAAAGTCTTTGTTTATCGCTCGCCAGATGCACCTATTTCGTTAATCTCCTTGCATTCATCCTCTCTACATATATGCCCTTATCATCTCATAATAAATCTTAATGAAAGAAGACGTATAAGTGAGTGTAGATAATGGTTTCTCTACACTCGCATACGTCTTCATTCACTTCAAATATCTTTCTAATTATATTATTTCTCACTCTATCCCTCAAATTCACTACCTACCTTACTATACATTAAATAAATAAATAAATAATGCTGGACAATCCACACAGTACTATCTAGCCCCAAAGTAAGCTATTCAAAGCTTGTGTTATGGGTACTAGATAACTGATATATTTAATACATTATATACTTACATAGATAGATATTTTTTTATTACACATAGAAAACACCCAGACCATCGGAACAAATTTCTGCAGATCGTACACAAATTTGTTCCAAGGCGGGAATCGAACCCGCAACCTCTTGCGTCGCAGGCAGGCTCTCGCCCGCTGCGCCACAGAGGTCGTCTAATTAATGTCAGCACTAACACTCCCTTGCAAAGACAGTCGTGCCTATACGGATAGTTTCCAGATACCTACTCTTAAACATGTCTAGTGCCTGTTATCTCTATTTCCAGCAGTCACTCTTTTTAAAATATCATTTGCATGCTTTCCATCCTTTTTCCTCGCATTTCCATCTTTCGTAAATAAAGTCCCTAAAATATAAACTGTCTAGTAGTAGTTATTTTTGGTTCTCAAAAGTAAAATAGCTGAAACTGACTATGTAGCCAATATTGGTTGATTTTATTTTTAAAGGAAGTTGCTAATTACGTGTATTATAGGCAAACTTTGAGTTGGCAACATTTTTGATGATAGCAATCAATCCAAAGACTTTGTACTTATCAATCAATAGCAAGTAGTTTGTTATTTGACAATATCAAACGTCAGTTTTGACAGTAAATACCGGATTTGTTAGAAAAAAAAAGTCGGTAGATATAATACCTTCCCATTATGTCTGCTTATCAGTGTTGCCACCTTGGTGTTTTTACCACTAGAACTAGCGTTTTTTTAAAGCCTTTAGTGGATTTTTTGAGTAACATAGCGTTTTTATTTTTTTTAGTGGTTTTTAGAGGATTTTTCAGTATGAAATCTGGTAACACATTTTTACCTACTATTTCAGAATTTCCCAATGTGAAGCATAACCTATGTATTACTATCTCGCTCCTACTTGAAGCATAACCTATGTACTACCTCGCTCTATGTGGGCAGACCCTCTCTTTCATTGCAGCTATTGGAAAAAACACTAAGTATGCTTTTAAAAATCAACCACAAGCAACAACATCAGCAACGACGTCGACGTCGTTGGCAGTAGTTTCGGCGTCTGTGAATTATGATGAAGCTATGGAAGATATAACATTTGATAACCTTGAATTTTAATTTCAATTGTATAACTTGTTTCTCTTGATTCATATTGTACTGATTAGTTACAAATTAATAACAACTGAACATAGTTAAGTATGTCGTTTTATTTCATTGCTCTAGATTAGGTACTATATATAATTTGAAAGATAATTTTCAAGTAGTAGGGAATATTTTTGTCTAATTTTTGCATGTACAACATATTCCTTCGATTACAATTTAAATTTGGGTTTTTTCATTGAGATAAATTAATGCAATAGCATTATCTTATTATTATGTTTTTATTTTTTTATTATTATTATTATACAGCGTTATTTAGTGGTTTTTTTGTGATCCAAATTTGTGAAATCTAGCGACATTTTACTTTTGACCTAGCGCTTTATAAAAATTCAAGGTGGCAACACTGCTGCTTATAGGCACCTAGTTGTCTCAAAGATCTGATCATAGGTAGATACCTAAACGATAGGTAAGTCTATATTTTATTTTAAAGGCTTTTATAAAATTGCTGATTGTTATTTGGTAAGTAGGTACCTACATAGGTATTTTGGCATAGGTATTAGTTAAAAAAAATCTTTTTTCCCAATTAAAAATAATTTAGATACCTAAGTACACGCACACGGATACAGTGGTAGGTAGATACTTACCCCAAGTCAGAGTTTTGTTTCTCTTTTTCCATTTATTATCATCATCCGTGTCGCCTTGCGAATTCTAATGCCCGATAGAGGCGCTGATCGAGTCTCCACTCCGTACAAAAACGGACTGCCTGACGATAACGAAATCGACAAATCGAAATACAAAACTCAGACTTGGCGTAGGTAGGCTAAAAAAAGGTAGGCTTGGTTGGTAGGTTCAAAGAGAATGTAAAACGGTAGGTTGACCTCCGCTCCGTAGGGTACCTAACTATAAAAAAACACGTAGGTAAAAAAAAATCACATTTGTTGTATGGGAGCCCCCCTCCCCCTAAAATATTAATTTTAATGTGTTTTATGTATAGGTACCTATTATATTATGTATTTGTTGTTGTACCGACAACAGAAATACATCATCTGTTAAAATTTAAATTTTAACTAGGTATCACGGTCAAGGAATTTAAATACAACCTAACCTACGTACACAGGTAGGTCCGTAGGGTTTTACCCACGGAATAGAGAAAACCCTTTGGGTACGGAGAGTAGGGTTTTCTCTGTTCCGTGGGTACGGAACTCTAAAAACATGAAAATTACTTAACCTACCTACCAATCTTTTTTTTTTTATTTTTTTTTATACAACTAGCTGATGGAACAGATGGCCCACCTGATGTTAAGTGGTAACCATCACCTATAAACAAAACATTGCCCCGTAGGTCACGCACAATAGGAACGTGCCCTACGATGCACTGCCCTGCGTCCATCAACTTGAGGCATACAGATGTTAAGCCTCATGTGCCTGTAATTACACCGGCGACCACACTCTTCAAACTCTTCAATCGCTCCCTAGATGGCGTTATAGGTACGTACCTATCAGGTATCGGTATCGGTAACAGCAAAACCTTGCGTTTAGCTACACCTGGTTTAGTTTGAACCTAGTGTTATCGGAGCAAAATATGGTGGTTGGTAAAGCCAAACAAAAACTTAAAAATTAAAGATTTAATCGCGGACAGAAAAACTAGAATGCTGTCAAGGCGCGCGTGTCGTGTGCGGGGCTCGCATTGATGACCACGACTAAAAAACGGCAACTTTTTAAAAACTAAAGTGTACCGAGCTTCCCCGCGCGCTCTTCGACACCCCTCACGTGCCCTGGCGCATTCTAGTATGCACTGATTTGTTAAATTAGACCAAACAATATAAGATTTTTTAATTCAATGGACACAATTTATTTTGCGTCGCTAACACCTAGAAAATTAATACTACCGACATCTGTAATGCCCTTTGGAATTAAATCACCTTTTCCAATTACCTACCTAATGAAACCTTTCGGGAATGTAGTAAGTATTTACAAGGATAGTCCACACAGTAGGGTATAAGATTTATAAAACAAAGTCAGAACTTGTACATACACAAACTTTATTTTTAAACATAATTGAAGTTTTAAAATTCATAAAATCATTACAGTAACAATCTGATAGCTGGTTCGCACTGGTCAAGTAGGTAGTGAGTATTTTGGTGTTATCGGTCAACCAGTTAGCACCAAGTGAACACGGACACATGGTTGGAGGTGACCTTGACCAGTGTGAACCAGCTGTAAGTACCTATTAACTTACTGCTACTACTACTTAGGACTTTCAAATTGAGTTGGAGTTGAGACTGGAAAATATTGTATAATATTTTAAAGGTGTAAAATTAAAGCTAAAATAATCACAGTCTTCTGCCCCTTTAAAATTTTTTAAATATATTAAACATGACTGGGTGTACATATTTTTCATCTTAAGTTCATTAATTTCTGCTAGCAATGGTTCTGAAGGTTGTTGCAGTAACTTTAGCATTTTTTGATGGTCAAATGTCTTAAATGGACACCCACCTTCAGAGCTTGCATTGCTCACAGATTGAATGCATTGGCAATTCACTGAAGTGTAATTTTTCTTGCGTCCCTCTAATCCATACATATGTCTTATCCCATACAGATACTTTTTTTCATCTTTTTCCCAATTGTGGCAACAAGCATGGCTACCATTAGGACTCTGTCTATATTCATGTCTCCAGAAATCAATAGCTTCTTCAATAGGCAGACCTATGTCTTTTAAGAACAGACTATAGTGGAATCTTTGTGTATGAGATAGCCTATGTTTATTTCTTAGGTTACGATGCAAATTGAGCATGCATGGAGGAAACCATCTTGAAACATTGTCAATTTCTTTACTCAATAATGTTTTTGTTGATTCACTAGAATAGGGAAAGAATTTTCTTCTTACTTTAACAAGCAATTCCATTACTCTGGGGTCAGATTTAAGTGCATCCAAAGCAGTCTTTTGAATTCTCAGTTTCAAGCTATTCCTAAACATTATAGTAAGGTATTGCTTCCATTTGCCACAGGGTACGGATGCCACTCCATTTCTTAATTCAACTTGCCTATTTGCTATGAAGTCCAAACAATGCCTAAAGTTTATAAAGATACTATGCTTTTTGCAATTATTTGTATGAGTTGATGAACACAAATGTTGAGCCAAATCTTTAATTATAAGATGGTGAGATAAGGCAATCAGTGGGTTGAAAAAGTTGGGAGTTTCAATGTGTTTTCTTATGCTCCTTAGCAATTTCTTGGCAAAGCTTCTCATATCATATGCACTGAGAGATATGATTCTTCTGTGAAACAACTCAACTTCAGCCTTCATGATAAACTGGGTAAATCCTGCATTTTCTCCCAGAATAGCAATAATACAGAGCATAAAATGGCTTACATTATCATATAAGCTTCCTTCAACCACATATTCATTGTAAACAAGGGTACTATTTTTTAAAACATCCTTCAAGTAATCCAATCGTTTGTCGATGATTGTTTCAAGTAAATGTATAGGAACATCTCCTTTGACAGCCGTTAAATAGAAGAAGGACATAACAATAACACTAGTCCTCACCTGTAGGTTTAATTTTACTTACAAAATATAAAACTGAAGATTGTTTTCATCCAAACAGTCTAACAAGATCCTACCCATGAAAAAACTCCAATACCACTGCCTGCATACCTAGGTAGATACATTTAAAACTCTTTGCCGCAGTCTAATTTTATTTAGAGCTGATTAAAATACCTATTTAGTACATACTGATCATAAAATTTCGATGTTTCATTTGAATTTGTTTGTGTTAAATGGATGTAGAATGTAGATCACAGATTTATAAGTATAGTCCTAAAGGATGATGATGATGTAGATGTCCCATTGTCCCTTTGTTCCAGTGTTGCCAGATGAGACTATTGAAAATACGGTAGTTGTGCATCAAAAACGCGGATTTTCAACACAAAAAGCGGAATTTATTTGTTACATTTCAAACCAACTTTAAAAAAAGCAGGAAGCTCAATTCGTCGGTTTTTTTAGGTTTGTTAAATTCATAACGTTTTACTCGATGGACCAATTTTTATGATTTTTAATCGAAAGCAATATCTTGGAAAATGTTAGGTACACATACAGAAAAGTCTTTATGAGAACTCCGGGAACCAAGGCCCTCTCGCTCGCTCGCGGCTCGAATTACCGAATTATAATAATTATAAATAATCTTGACAGCAAAATAACATGCAATGCATGCAAAAGAGATGGCACGCATAGATAAAAATGAACGCAACTTTCTAAGCTCGAAGTGTGTTTTATTGTTGGTACCCGCCAAAAAAAGGGGTTGTTCTTGTAGATTTAAAAAAACCGGAATGCGGATTCTATGTCAAAAAGGCAGGGTAAAAAGCGGTTCATCTGGCAACGCTGATTTGGTCCGTAAATTTCTTCTTCTTTTATTTAAGGCTGTCTATTATTTTAGAGAACCAAGGAATTTGAATTCCTTGTAGAGAACAAACGTCATGTACAAAGTCTGCATGTGTCATCGATCTCTCATCATCTGTCATTTATCGGAGCAACATAGCATTTTCATTTTAATTGTTTTTCTAGTGTTATTTTGAGTTGTGTTGTGTAATTTTGGTGGTATTTTAACCAACATTACTTGTGGTCTTAGCACAAAGTGTAAGCATTTGAAATGAAAGTGTAATATGTGATATCGTGATTTAACCGAAAACGTTTCAAATGTTTTGAAGAAACCGCCACCATTTTCTCCAAAACAATTGACTGACTCGACTTTCGACTGACATGACTAGAAACATAACAAAGAGCATAATATAATCTCTATCACTTGACACTGGCAAGATTGTCTATAGACAGGAGCCATATAAAAAAAAACGAAACGAAACGCCGCCGCGTTCCGAATACGCCATATTCTAATATCACTCTTAGAGCATTTAGAACGGGAGTTGCCAAGCGCTACTTTTAGTCTTAGAGCATTTATAACTGGAGATGTTAACGCAAGGCGTACCCCTCTGCCGGCCATAAGACGCGACTTGGCCATGCACGTTATATAAAACTACTTCACTCATCACCGCGCGGCCATTAGTTGTCGTTTCGTGTCGCGAAGTAGTGCTCAGTAAAAATGGTGAATTGTGCGGTATTTCGGTGTAAAAGGAGATCAGAGACATCAAACTTTAGGGAACACGGTATTTCCTATCACAAGTAAGTGATATTTTAGTCAATTGTTTTTGTAATTACGTTTAATTTATATTTAATGGAATACCAGTTACGACAGTTTTAATACGACGCCAACGTCTTGGTAGGAGGTGTCGGTGAATTTATATTCCTTGGTAGAAGGCGTAGTGTTGGGACTAGTTGAGCGAAATCGATGAATGAATGATGGAATGAACGTAAAATTAGAATAAAATGCGATGTGTTTTTTGTACCCATATTCAGCCGATTTAAAAAAAGGATGTTCAGTATTGGACTCTACAAAAACTGTCTCTGTCATTCTGCCTTCAATACGTCGCTTCATGGAGCTCCCTTAAAATTTTAGTTGTGCTGTGTCGTTGGTTTATTGCTATTTTCTTTGTACTTTTTGAACGCAGAATCGTATAAACGTGATTTTTGTATAGCTGTAGTATGTTAGCTGGAGAGGGACATGGGCTATGAGCATTTGTTAACAGCCGCTATTCTTCTACTGCTCTTCATTTTTTTCACCCCGTCATACCAATCATCATCATCAGCCTATGTAAGTCCACTGCTGGACACATCATACCAATAAAGAAACAAAATATTTATCTAAAAATGCATTCATGAAAGACTACTTACTTGAAAGATTACTTACTACTTGTGAAAATAGAATATAGCTTAAAGTTACTCAACAACAGTGTAGCTTTCTATTTGTAAAATAATTTTTAAAATCGTGTCAGTAGTTTCAGAGATTACGCTCTACAAACTCTTAATAAAATATTTTTTACAAAAAAAACCGACTCCAAAACTGCTATCCAATTTGGTTTGAAAAATACACTAAAAAGTTAAAAATAATTGCATTATGGATTTATATTTCAATCTACTTACAAATAGGTATCCATTTTTTCAACAAATCTTATAATTTTATCATTACACAATTGACATTATACAATTACTGATATTTTTGGAGTCGGTGCCAGCACTCTATTTACTTAGTAATACCTACTAGGCTAGACAGGTACACGTTTGTTAATCTTGGCTAAAAAAAGGAAAAGTATATGATTTTGAACCACCCTGTTTCATTCATATGAAATCATTCATTTTGTCGGTCTTTTTACAACCCATCACTACTTTTTTGTGTTAGTGTGTAACTAAACAAAAGTGTAACAACAGTCATTCTTTTACTTGTGTTATTGTTTTTGTGTTGGTGTACAGCTTTTACTTGCGTGTGCGTTTATAGGGACGCTTAATTTTTCTGCATTAGTATGCGTGATTATGTAAATGTGTTCTGTACCGTACTACCCCGCCTCCCGCGAAAACCGGCAGAAAGATTTTAGTACTAAAAGTAGCGCTTGGCATCTCCCGTTATAAATGCTCTAAGCTTTTAGTACTAAAATCTTTCTGCCGGTTTCTGCCGGAGGGCGAGGTAGTACGGCACAGAACACATTTACATAATCACGCATACTAATGCAGAAAAATTAAGCGTACACCAACACAAAAACAATAACACAATTAAAGAATTACTGTTGTTACACTTTTGTTTAGTTACACACTAACACAAAAAAGTAGTGATGGGTTGTAAAAAGACCGACAAAATGAATGATTTCATATGAATGAAATCAGGGTGGTTCAAAATCATATACTTTTCCTTTTTTTTAACCGACTCCAAAAAAAAGGAGGAGGTTATCAAGTCGGCTGTATGTTTTTTTATGTTTGTTACCCTTAGAGCATTTATAACGGGAGATGCCAAGCGCTACTTTTAGTACTAAAACCTTTCTGCCGGTTTTCGCGGGAGGCGGGGTAGTACGGTACAGAACACATTTACATAATCACGCATACTAATGCAGAAAAATTAAGCGTCCCTATAAACGCACACGCAAGTAAAAGCTGTACACCAACACAAAAACAATAACACAATTAAAGAATGACTGTTGTTACACTTTTGTTTAGTTACACACTAACACAAAAAAGTAGTGATGGGTTGTAAAAAGACCGACAAAATGAATGATTTCATATGAATGAAACAGGGTGGTTCAAAATCATATACTTTTCCTTTTTTTAGCCAAGATTAACAAACGTGTACCTGTCTAGCCTAGTAGGTATTACTAAGTAAATAGAGTGCTGGCACCGACTCCAAAAATATCAGTAATTGTATAATGTCATAATAATAAAATTATAAGATTTGTGGAAAAAATGGATACCTATTTGAAAGTAGATTGAAATATAAATCCATAATGCAATTATTTTTAACTTTTTAGTGTATTTTTCATAACAAATTGGATAGCAGTTTTGGAGTCGGTTTTTTTTTGTAAAAAATGTTTTATTAAGAGTTTGTAGAGCGTAATCTCTGAAACTACTGAAACGATTTTAAAAATTATTTTACAAATAGAAAGCTACACTGTTGTTGAGTAACTTTAAGCTATATTCTATTTTCGCAAGTAGTAAGTAATCTTTCAAGTAAGTAGTCTTTCATGAATGCATTTTTAGATAAACATTTTGTTTCTTTATTGGTATGATGTGTCCAGCAGTGGACTTACATAGGCTGATGATGATGATTGGTATGACGGGGTGAAAAAAATGAAGAGCAGTAGAAGAATAGCGGCTGTTAACAAATGCTCATAGCCCATGTCCCTCTCCAGCTAACATACAACAGCTATACAAAAATCACGTTTATACGATTCTGCGTTCAAAAAGTACAAAGAAAATAGCAATAAACCAACGACACAGCACAACTAAAATTTTAAGGGAGCTCCATGAAGCGACGTATTGAAGGCAGAATGACAGAGACAGTTTTTGTAGAGTCCAATACTGAACATCCTTTTTTTAAATCGGTTAAATATGGGTACAAAAAACACATCGCATTTTATTCTAATTTTACGTTCATTCCATCATTCATTCAATCGATTTCGCTCAACTAGTCCCCACACTACGCCTTCTACCAAGGAATATAAATTCACCGACACCTCCTACCAAGACGTTGGCGTCGTATTAAAACTGTCGTAACTGGTATTCCATTAAATATAAATTAAACGTAATTACAAAAACAATTGACTAAAATATCACTTACTTGTGATAGGAAATACCGTGTTCCCTAAAGTTTGATGTCTCTGATCTCCTTTTACACCGAAATACCGCACAATTCACCATTTTTACTGAGCACTACTTCGCGACACGAAACGACAACTAATGGCCGCGCGGTGATGAGTGAAGTAGTTTTATATAACGTGCATGGCCAAGTCGCGTCTTATGGCCGGCAGAGGGGTACGCCTTGCGTTAACATCTCCAGTTATAAATGCTCTAAGTTGTTACCGCATAACTAATGACGACCTCAGTGGCGCAGCGGGCGAGAGTCCGCCTGCGACGCAGAGGTTGCGGGTTCGATTCCCGCCTCGGAACAAATTTGTGTACGATCTGCAGAAATTTGTTCCTTGGTCTGGGTGTTTTCTATGTATAATAAAAAATATCTATCTATGTAATTATATAATGTATTAAATATATCAGTTATCTGGTACCCATAACACAAGCTTTAGTAGCTTGCTTTGGGGCTAGATAGTGCTGTGTGGATTGTCCAGCATAATTTATAAAAAAAAAAAAATAACTCCGTCATTTATGAACCAATTTGAAAATTATTTTTTTTGTCTGAATCTGAAACTATACCCTATAGTTTCAGATTGGTCCCATAGAAATTTCACCAAAATCGGTTGAGTAGTTTGGCTTTTAAAATTAAATTTCGTATTTTTTACAAGCTTTTATCTAACTTGCAATGTACCTACTATACGTCGGCAATGTATTTAGTTAGTTCGGAGAACCACTTCCTCTATCCTACGGAGTTGAATTTTTGCAATGACGATGATAATGCATTTTATGGTAGGTATGCATAACCACAACGGACATCCAGGATTGGCTCCAGATAAAGGAACTCTTCAACGGTCAACAGGACAGGCACGAAATTTTGTGTACGCATTCTATTAGGATAGCCAGTTAGAAGATCCACTATGACAGGCTGCTGCACTCAAGAATGGCTCCTAATGAGAGAACTCTTCAACGATCAACAGCACAGTCACGAAATGTTGTGTACGGACTCTATTACGATAGCCGTTTAGATGATCTACCATGACGGGCTGCTGAACTCAAATGACTCCTAATGAGAGAACTCTTCAACGGTCAACAGCACAGTCACGAAATTTTGTGTACGCATTTTATTAACGATAGCCGGTTATAAGTTCCACCATGACAGGCTGCTGAACTCAAGAATGACTCCTAATGAGAGAACTCTTCAACGGTCAACAGCACAGTCATGAAATTTTGTGTACGTATTCTATTAGACGACGACGACGACGACGATAAAAAAGTAGCCCATGTCCCTCTCCAGCTAACATACTACAGCTATACAAAAATCACGTTTATACGATTCTGCGTTTAAAAAGTACAAAGCAAATAGCAATAAACCAACGACACAGCACAACTAAAATTTTAAGGGAGCTCCATAAAGCGACGTATTGAAGGCAGAATGACAGAGACAGTTTTTGTAGAGTCCAATACTGAACCTCCTTTTTTTAAATCGGTTAAATATGGGTACAAAAAACATCGCATTTTATTCTAATTTTACGTTCATTCCATCATTCATTCAATCGATTTCGCTCAACTAGTCCCCACACTACGCCTTCTACCAAGGAATATAAATTCACCGACACCTCCTACCAAGACGTTGGCGTCGTATTAAAACTGTCGTAACTGGTATTCCATTAAATATAAATTAAACGTAATTACAAAAACAATTTACTAAAATATCATTTACTTGTGATAGGAAATACCGTGTTCCCTAAAGTTTGATGTCTCTGATCTCCTTTTACACCGAAATACCGCACAATTCACCATTTTTACTGAGCACTACTTCGCGACACGAAACGACAACTAATGGCCGCGCGGTGATGAGTGAAGTAGTTTTATATAACGTGCATGGCCAAGTCGCGTCTTATGGCCGGCAGAGGGGTACGCCTTGCGTTAACATCTCCAGTTCTAAATGCTCTAAGAATATCACTATATATAATCTTAGTGTATAATAGATAATGTAAATGTACACACAATGTACATTTTATAATCTTATGATGAAAAAGTTGCTTTTCACATATTTTGCGAGTAGCGAA
Source organism: Plemyria rubiginata (assembly GCA_963576535.1). Lineage (NCBI taxonomy): Eukaryota > Metazoa > Arthropoda > Insecta > Lepidoptera > Geometridae > Plemyria > Plemyria rubiginata. Next base: position 2,059,269 of record OY754914.1, on the reverse strand, counting down.
CCGAGCGCGTTTTTGAAAATGCTTTTTAGCCGACCTTTACCTATCATAGCAAGCCAGATTATGTATGTATGTACCTATATATTTTTTTAATCCTTTCTTTTGACTTACTGAGTAATACAGAGTCAATATACAGAGTAGATTGGGTACGGGTACTATTCCGAATTTTTACGTGCTACTCCCACAAACCGATCCAAAACGAAAAAAATAGTTCGTAATTTGCCACGCCCCAATGCATGGCGTGTTTTTTATGGAGACGTGAGAGTTCTCAGCTCGCTTCGATAGGGGCGCTTATCTTTCAAGTTTTGATGAATTAAAACTACCCTCTGAAAATCATAGAGTAGCCTACTTATTGACCGAGCGAGCTAAGCGAGCGAAGCGTCTCAGTTTCCACATTGGCCAAAAATGCGTTTGTCCGTCTGTCTGTTCTCCTCTACAGGTCGCCTTTTTCAACCGATCTGGACGAAACTTGGTACACAGGTTATATGACTTATTAGATTTTTTTTGTCGTCCGTCGGGGATTTTTGATTGGAGGGGTACTTCCCTCAAAAAAAAGGGCAAAAAGGGGGCTATTTGATATACTGGATATCTCCACCAAATGAGATCCGATTTCGATTATTCTTTTTTTATTTGAAAGGTAGTAACTATAAGTTGGTCTCATAAAAATTTGGCGAAGATCTGATAAGGATCTTCAGCATGATGAACAGGATAGCTCATCAAACAATCGATGGTTTTCAATCAAATTTGAGAGGAACACAAAGGACCTCATTCTACACAAGATGATGCAAAAAAAATCAAAAAGATCAAAAAAATCACAAAACGGAAAATGCACATTACATTCCTCAAATAGCTCACTTTTAGTATGCTCGCGAGGTCTACAGCTCCCAGAGCCACTAGTAGTTATAATGACATCACACCTACACCAGATTTTAAAGCTCAAAATCAAAATGGTCTATTCAGTACAATCACAAGGATTACTTTGAAAGTGAATCTATGTAGGTACCGTCAGTTCGTCGCGACCATGGATAAAGGAAAGGAGGATTGTCTATGGTCGCGACCATAAGGTTTACAATGACAAACACATGCCTGCCATATTTGTAAATATTAGGCTAAATAATGGGATATTATAGGGAAGTACGTTGAAGTGCCGTTTAAGAAAACGGTGAAGGAAAACATCGTGAGGAAACCAGTTAGTATTCTAACAGCGCGATGGGCTTGCAACCTGTCATTTATGGAATACTAACTACTGCAAAATGTGGATATGTGCGAAATGTAATGTTTGGACGTACCTCTTGACTACCCCCCTTAGACATCCTCCTCTAAGAATCTTGAATTAGTACCTACTTGGTACTGGGAGATCTGGAGGGATATCTACCGTGCCTGGGGATCAAAGTCGTGAAGCTATTTCAGTTTTCAGTTTAAGTTGAAGTAGTCAGGTAGGTAAGGTGTACTTACCTACTAAAACTTAGAATGATGGATGGTTTTAAGGTGATGTGTCAAACTATTTTTTTGAGTAAATCTTTTATCACAATATTCACAGGCAAATGGTTTTATCCCAGTGTGCACTCTTGAGTGTTTTATCAAGCATATTCTTTGTCCAAATGTTTTACCACAATCATGGCAAGTAAATGGCTTTTCTCCCATATGAATTCTTTGATGGAGTTTTAGGGAAGATTTATAAGAAAACATTTTATCACAAACTTTGCAAGTATGTTTTTTTTCTTTAGTATGTTTAATCATGTGTTTCTTTAGATTAGTTGTTGTTGCACAGGCTTTATTACATTTGGCGCAAAAGTAACTAGGATTATGTATTTTAACATGCATAGTCAGGAGTCTTCTTGTCCTATATATTTTTCCACATATGTGGCAGATGTGAGTCTTTTCTTTTTCAATCCTTTCTTTTTTAGAATTCATATTGTGTTGACAAATCATATGTTTTACCAGATTACACTTTTGAAGATATGCTTTGGCACAAATATTACATACATGTGATTTTTCGCCAGTGTGTCTCAGTTTGATGTGATTACTTAACTTACTCTTGTTTTTAAATGTTTTATTGCAATAGTCGCAAATCGGCTTTTCAAATGACTTACTGCATTTGATTCGCTTTCCAGGGCCAAGTGATAGGTGATTCTTTAATTGTATTTTTAGGTGGTTTTTTAAATGTTCTTTTTGGTTGAAAGTTTTACCACAACTGTCACAAGAATATGGCTTTTCCCCTGTGTGAATTTTCATATGACGATCCAAATTAGCTTTTATATAAAAAGCTTTCTTACAAATGTGGCAGGCATGCATACGACCCACTAGATGCTGTTTCATATGCCGGGTGAAGTTTACTCTTTTGGAGAATGTTTTCATACATTTGTCGCAGTATAGGTTTATATGTTTGTCAGTTTTTACTGTGTGTGTCCGTAAATGAATTACTAACTTTTTCTTGTTAGTAAATGTATCACTGCAGTTACTGCAAACATAATTTGGTTTTTTTCTAGGTTGTTTTTGGATGTGTGTGGTTTTGATGTTTTCTTTTGTGTGTGTCTTTTGTTTATCAATAATGATCTCTTCATGTAACAAATCTCTTCCAACATCTTGAATATCCTTTTCTTCATCATTATCATTCATATCGTTTTCATTGAAAATCTCATTTTCTTCATTATAGATCTGATCTTCATTATATGGGTTTTCCTCAACTTTAAAACGTTCTGTTTTTGTTGGAACCTCTAGCATGTATTTTGTAAGTAGTGGTGGTAATACAGTTGGTGACAAAACATTTATGGAGTACTTCTTCTTCATTCTACTGCCATATTGGAGTGTATCAACAGTCTTAGTAGTCAACTGAAAATATAAAAAATATTGAATTACTCTTTAGTTGCAACTATTAGGTACCTATTTTATGACTGGCCTCACAACATCATCATCTCAGAAGTTTGACTGCTGTCCTCAAATTGTAGCTTTATTTTTATTAACAAACATTAGTTGGATGTCAATGTCAAATAAAAATACCACCATCTCGACTGTGGTCCCCATTCAGCTATCTTAGTAGTATGTGACAACTCAAAATTCTTTGGGATGTCTAAAGAGCAATAGCTGGGGTGGAGAAAATAACAACACAACAATGTAATATTAATTACAGTAAAGATTTTATAATGTAATGGGTTCAAATCCCGCTCGTAGAATAACTTTTGGAACATTATAAAATCTTTGTGGTTTCCTTAAGTGTAGTATGTAACATCACATTTCTGCTTGTTACAGGGTTAGAACCTTGTTTCGAATTTTAGGTTATTTCTTTGTTTTGGTTTACGGTTTTGACAGCTTTGAGGTTGACAGCTGAGACGCTTGGACGTATTTTGACGTTCGCTCGAAGCCCGGATGACATTTGTCTGACGGATTGACAGCTTGATTGAGTCAATAAACGTTCGGTTGTGGGGTGCATTCTTGTACCTGAGCCCATCTCTATTTTGTACCAAAGGTACAGAGGGGCTTCCCTAATTTGAGTAGGAACAAGAGGTGTCACTTTTCTCCCTGCCAGCAACAAAGATGGTCTAAGTCTTTGATTTTTAATTAATCAAACCCCATCAGGGGCTAGTATTTGTTTTAATAACCTATCTTTTTACTTTTTATACTACCTAAATTTTTTATCTACCTTTTTACCTATTTTTTTACCTACTTTTTACCTAAATTTTTTTTACCTAATTTTGGAACTTTTTACCTACTTTCTTTTTTATTCAAGACAAATTTTGATAACCATTAAATTCTGTTTATTGATCCCCCCCCAATTTGGACGGATGGGATCCCCTACTATTGGTGATGACCACCTGGCTGGAGCCGCCCGCCGCCAGGAGTAATTTTAAAAGGGTTTGCATTTGTGCAACAGGTATTTAGATGACCTAATTGTTATTAATTTAATTGTTCGTTGATGCAGTAACAACAGGATAGGTGTTACATTTATTCAAAATTCCCATTCTACAAAATTAAACTTATACTATTATTAGGACATATCCACCCATTAGGCAGTAGAGTCATTTCCCATAGGATGCCATGGAGTAGCAACTTGAAATAAATATCTTTCCGTATTAAAACTTTAGTTTATCTTATAGCTCCCCCGTCCTTAGATTAAAGGTCCAATGATGCGCCTGAGTTCCCGGTAATTTGTTAGTTTTTATTGTGTTTCCCCTTTTTATTTTAGTGCTCTGTCTGGCGCCCGAATTAAGAATTTTATTTGACAGCGTACTCCCCTTTTACTTTTTATTAAATTCAGTTTATTTCTCTTTTAAAATTTAGTTTGTTGTCCTTCTTGGTGTACGGAGTTTTATTATTCGTTACATTATTAAAGAATTGGCGCCTAGCGATCAGGGACTGATTTGGCATTTTAGGTTTACTGTTTGTTACTGCATCTGACTTTGGTCATTTTTTATGACAATTGTTTTGAATTTTGTGTTATTTTTACAACATTTAGATGTTATTTAGTACTATTTGGTACAATTTTTAGTGCGATTATTATTGCTATTTAGCAACATTGTTTTGTACTTTGTTTTTTCCACACAATGTTTATTTTACTTTGACAAAACAAACATAACACATGTTATCTGTGCGTTGACAAATACTTTTCTACAGTGTTAATTTAAGTGAACATATTTTTAAGTGAAACCTTTTTGTGACAAACCATGGCATTCTTTTGAAAAGCATATTCAACATTTTACATGTTCGTTGCTTTATGTTAAGACTTTGACAACAATTGTTGTACTGAACTTTTGATAGGAAACAATACTATAGGCAGAACATTTCAAGGTTATTGACCCCAACATTGTAAGTGGTTATTGCATCTTTTGAACAACTTGATTTTCATTATAGTTTAACTTTGATAACATAACTTTAACTATTTAACTTATACAACTTAATCTTAGAAAATTTACTTTCCCAAATTTAACATTAAAACTTAACTTTGACAATTTAAAATATTTAAAAAACTTAACTTTATTTTTAAATTAGTTCTTTCTTATTGATTTGATTTGGAAGTTTTTACTGTGTTTTAACATGGATAAGGCGGTACAGTTTCCACCCGTTTCTGTGGAAAACCATACTACCTTGGGTTCTATTGATAATCCACCGGCTACAACTGAGTTGTCGGATACCATAAATCAAGGAGGAATTAATATGGCTGGGTTTACAGATCCTTTCTTGAATAATGATATGCCCGCTCACAGTTCTACTGCTGCCCAAACTTTACCATCATTCAATAAAATGAATGAATTTGTTAGAAAAAACTTGCCCTCCTCGAGTGTTAAGTTACCGGACTTGAAGAAGAGTAGGATTGTTTTTGAAGGAAAGACTTGTGTTCGTGAGTTTATTATACAAGTTGAAGAGTATTTCTTATACAAGAATTTTGACGAATCGTTGTTGGTTGGTTCATTTTCGGATTTACTGTCTGGTTCTGCTGCCAAGTGGTTCCGTACCATTCGTTTCCAAATAGCTTCATGGACTGAACTTAAAGCCGCATTGCTCAAGCGTTTTGACAAGCTTGAATTTGACTACTTTTTAGAATACGAGCTTCGCACTCGAAAGCAAAAGTCTAGTGAGTCACTTCCAGATTTCATAACTGAATTGATGGACATGGCTAGCCGTCTCGTTGCTCCCATTTCCGAGTCAGTGATTATAACCATTATTAAACACAACATGTTACCCATCTATACCCCTTTTGTGGTAGGTAAGCACATTTCTTCTTTGGAGAGCTTCATCGTTCTGGGAAAGGAGTTGGAGGCTTTCGTAGAAAGAAAGCTCCCAAAGGATGCTCACAAAGCGGTTAAGGAATTAAGCCGCGCAGGAATTAAAACCAGTGTTGTTAAGGCTGATGGATTGATTTGTTTGAAGTGTAAGGCTGCTGGTCATACTTACAGAGATTGCACTGCCATTCCGGGCATGATTTGTTTTCAGTGTCAGAAATTAGGTGTAACCACAAAATTCTGTGATGTGTGCAATTTGGCGAAGAAAAACTCAACTGAGTCAAAAAACTGATTAGGTCACTTCGAGCACCGGTTTCTTTAAAAACTAGAGTTGACTCGAAGAAGGAAATTGTTAGACACAAATTTAAACCTGATGACACTATAGTTAAAAATGAATTTTCGGATTGGCTAAAATATTTAAAAACTTTCTTTGGCGTTTATAAGGCTTCACCTGTTCTCTTTGTTAAAAATCATGATAAAAGACCATTTTTACAGTTTTTAATTGGTAAAAAGAAATTTTCCGGATTATTAGATAGTGGTGCGAATAAATGCGTTCTTGGTTTGAACAGCCACCTACAGTTTTTGGAATTAGGTTATGAAATGAAACCAGTACCTGTTTCTGTTCATGATTCTGCTTATACTGCGGATGGATCTGCTCAGAAGATTATAGGAACTATGGACCTTCCGATTACTTGTGATAACGTTACCAAAATTGTTACATTTGTAGTTATACCTTTGTTTGATTATAAGTTTATTTTGGGATTTGACTTTTGGATGAAATTTGACCTTGCTAAAGATTTATGGAAAAATGTAATTTATGTTAATAACATTGAAAGATTTCAATGTTCAGTTACTTCAGCTGCTGATTTGTCTCCTTCTGAGAAACAGCAACTTGACAAAACAATTTCTCTTTTTGAAGATATTTCCTATGAAAGGAAAGGTTTAGGACTTACTCATCTTGTTCAACATAAAATTAATGTAACTGGGGAACCATTTAAACAAAGATACTGGCCATTAAGTCCAGCTAAGCAAAAGGAACTTTTTGATGAAGTGGAAGTTTTATTGAAGGAAAATATTATTCAACCTTCTAAATCTCCTTGGAGTTCACCTGTTTTAGCTGTTGATAAAAAAGACGGTAGCACACGTTTATGTTTAGATTCACGCCGTTTGAATTCAATTACAATTAGAGATTCTTATCCTCTTCCGTATCCTTCTAAGATACTAGATAGTTTGAGAGGAGCTCGATTCATTACAACCATTGATCTTTCTAAAACTTTTCTTCAGATAGCTCTTGAAGAATCTTCACGCGAGAAGACTGCATTTGTAGTCCCAGGCAAAGGATTATTTGAGTTTATTAGAATGCCCTTCGGCCTAACAAACGCACCGGCTGAATTACAGCGCTTAGTAGACAGATTGTTTGGATTTGAATTTGAGAGCGTTTTGTTTTGTTACTTAGATGACTTAATTTTGATAAATGATAATTTTAAAGATCACATAGAGTATTTGAATAAAATTTATAAAACCCTTAAGGATGCTGGTTTAACGGTCAATTTAAAGAAATGTGAATTCTGCAAAGATAAGCTTCGTTATCTTGGTTATATTGTGGACAGGAAAGGTTTACATACTGATCCATCTAAATTAGATACCATTGAGAATTTTCCACGCCCTGGAATTGTTAAAGAACTTAGAAGTTTTCTTGGTTTATGTTCATATTACCGTAGATTCATTGATAGATTTGCTGATATTGCTTCGCCTCTTACTAAATTGACGGCTGGTAGTAAAAATTCTAAAAAACCTCTTGTTTGGAATGATGACGCTGAATTAGCTTTTAATAGTTTAAAACAGGCTTTAGTTACTTCACCTGTTTTGCAATGTCCTAATTTTGAAAAACCATTTTTCTTACATTGTGATGCTAGTTCTGTTGGAATTGGTAGTGTTTTGAGTCAAGAAGATGATAATGGAGAACAACACCCCATCGCTTTTTACTCCCGATCATTAAACAAATGTGAACGCAATTACAGTACTACAGAACGAGAATTATTAGCAATTTTAGATTCGATAGAACATTTTAGACCGTATGTTGAGGGAATGGAGTTTACAGTAGTTACAGATCATGCAAGTTTACAGTGGTTATTAAAATTGAATAATCCAAGTGGACGTTTAGCGCGTTGGGCTGCTAGAATTTCTCAATTTACATTTCATGTTGTCCATAAAAAAGGTTCTTTACATTTAGTACCTGATGCATTGTCGAGAATTGAAATTACAGCTTCATTAGTTACACCTGTTCAGATAGTTTCTCCTGACGAAGATATAGAGGATCCTTGGTTTAGAAAAGTGTTCATTAATTGTCAAAAGTTTCCTGCTAGATATAAAAACTTTAGAGTTGAAAGTAATGTTTTATATAAATTTTGTAAAAGTAAATTTAACCCTGATAGTCGTTTGAATTGGAAAATAGTTATTCCTAAGGAAAATATATTAGATACTATTAGATCAAATCATGATGACATTAATTCTGGTCATCTTGGAATTCATAAAACCTTAAAGAAATTAAAACAACACTATTTTTGGAACGGAATGTTTAATGATGTTCAAAATTATATTAGATCTTGCGATATTTGTAAAGCTTATAAACATAGTACTTCACCCCCTTTTGGAATTATGGTTAATCCTAAAAAAGTAGATAGACCCATGGTCATGCTTTCTGCAGACATAATAGGAATTTTACCTAAAAGTTATTCGGGTCATAAATATATTCTTTCAGTAGTTGATGTTTTTACTAAATTTTGCTGGATTTTTCCTTTGGCTAAAGCTACGACCTTATCAATTTGTAGATTATTTGAAAAAGAGATATTTCTTAAATTTGGTTGTCCTAAAATCTTAGTTTGTGATAATGGAACTCAATTTACTTCTAGATATTTTAAAGAATTTATGAAAAGTTACAACATTATTAAAATCTTTTATAACACTTATTACACACCTCAGAATAATCCTGTAGAACGGTATAATAAAACAATAGAGACTTGCATATCATGTTTTGTTAAAGATGATCAACGCACTTGGTCAAAACTTTTACCTCATGTTCAATTAGCTTTAAATAACAGTGTTAGTCTTGCCACTGATTATACACCTAATTTTCTCATGTTTGGAAGAGAACTAATTTTTGATGCTTCTTTACATCGTTTTAGTAATTCATTAGAAACTTTGTCACAAGTTGAGATGGGAGATAGGAATTCTTTTGCTTATTCTCTTAAATCACTTGGTGATGTTTTTGTTAAAGTTCAAGCTCATTTATTAAAAGCTTATAAGCGTAATGCTCATTATTATAATTTAGGGAGGAAAGTCATTTCGTTTTCTGTTGGTGATATTGTTTGGAGAAGGAGTTTTATTCAGTCTAGTGCACCGGCATATTTTTCGGCTAAGTTAGCACCTAAGTTTGTTAAATGTGAAATTATTGAAAAAGTTTCAGATAACGTCTATGTTTTGAAAGATTTAAGTAAAAATACTTCAGGCCGTTACCATGTTAAAGATATTATAAAATACTAATTTTTGGCTTTATACTTTAAACTTGAGTTTGATAACCGTTGGGAGTTTGGTCTCATGAAAGAGAGGAATGAGATTTGAAGTATGAAAGGAGTATGAGAGATTGACCCTGAAAGATGATGTAGTGTTAGGTTGGCTTCTTAACAACATTAAATTTTGAGATTTTGAAGTTCTAAATTAAAACTTAGGTCATTTTATTTCACAAATTAATTTTTCCAACAGAAAAAGATCTCATGTAAATTATTTTGTAAATTTGTTTGTTTAGGGGAAGTTTTTTGTGTCCTCGACATTTGTTTAAGGTTGTTTACACAACTTCATTATTTGTTTGTTTTAGTTATTAGGGTTGCCTTAGCAACAGTATTTGTTTGTTTAGTTTGTTTGTGTTGTTCCTAGTTTAGTTTCACGGATATGACAACAAATTTTTGGTACCACCCTGATTTGACATTCACCTACTGGGATTTTTCTCTGCCTTTTTGTGTAGACCCCAGGTGACATTATTGGATTTGTTAAATAGTTCTCGATTTTTCCATCGGTTCTATATTTGTTAAATAGTTCTCGGCTTTTCCTCCGGTTCTATGTTTGTTTTTTGTATTATCGTGCCTGGTAAGTTGGTGGAGTTATGCCAATCACGATATACAAATTTTGTTTTGGTTATCGGTTTTTCCCCCGTTTCCATATTTTTTGAGGATGTCTGTGCCCGGAATTTTTGGTGGGGTTGTGCCGATCACAGTACATTTCTTGTTTTTTTCCCCCACGTTTTACGGTGGTAGGATTTTTGCACTTGCACAACTTTAGTTGTGAGGGTCTTTTCACTTTTTGGTGAATTAAGTTTCCGAGCGGTTAAAACTCGATAAATAAGCCAAAGATTTGAGTCGGTGACGAGGGTGTCCAACCGTACTTTGTGAGAAGTTTAGGAGAGTTTTAGAGTCGGTGACGTTAGAGTCCAACCGCACTTTTTGAGTAGTTTTGAAGGAGTCTTTTTTTGAGTCGGCGACGTTTGTGTCTAACCGCACTTTAATTTAGTTTAGTTTTTTTTGTGATTTTATGAGACGGAGTTGTTACCCGTACTCTTTTGGTATTTGGTTTTTATTGTTTATTTGCCTTGTTGTTTGAATGATTGCTAGGATCTTAAGATTCTAGTCGGATTTCTTCAACAAGATTTTGTACTTTGTTTGCTTTTTGTTTGACAACATAAAATTATATTTGGTTAGAGTTTTATAGAGTTTTTTATAGAGTCTTTTATAGAGTCTTTTGTAGAGTCTTTGTTAGAGTTTTATAGAGTTTTTTGTAGAGTTTTTTATAGAGTTTTATAGAGTCTTTTATAGAGTTTTGTAGAGTTTTTTGTAGAGTTTTTGGTAGAGTTTTATAAAGTTTTGTAGAGTTTTGTAGAGTTTTTGGTAGAGTTTTATAGAGTTTTTGTTAGGATTTTGTTACCTTTTTGCTAAGTTTTGGCATAAAAGAAAGTACTCTTTCTTTTATTTTTTTCGGGAAGGTATGTAATGTAACATCACATTTCTGCTTGTTACAGGGTTAGAACCTTGTTTCGAATTTTAGGTTATTTCTTTGTTTTGGTTTACGGTTTTGACAGCTTTGAGGTTGACAGCTGAGACGCTTGGACGTATTTTGACGTTCGCTCGAAGCCCGGATGACATTTGTCTGACGGATTGACAGCTTGATTGAGTCAATAAACGTTCGGTTGTGGGGTGCATTCTTGTACCTGAGCCCATCTCTATTTTGTACCAAAGGTACAGAGGGGCTTCCCTAATTTGAGTAGGAACAAGAGGTGTCACTTTTCTCCCTGCCAGCAACAAAGATGGTCTAAGTCTTTGATTTTTAATTAATCAAACCCCATCAGGGGCTAGTATTTGTTTTAATAACCTATCTTTTTACTTTTTATACTACCTAAATTTTTTATCTACCTTTTTACCTATTTTTTTACCTACTTTTTACCTAAATTTTTTTTACCTAATTTTGGAACTTTTTACCTACTTTCTTTTTTATTCAAGACAAATTTTGATAACCATTAAATTCTGTTTATTGATCCCCCCCCAATTTGGACGGATGGGATCCCCTACTATTGGTGATGACCACCTGGCTGGAGCCGCCCGCCGCCAGGAGTAATTTTAAAAGGGTTTGCATTTGTGCAACAGGTATTTAGATGACCTAATTGTTATTAATTTAATTGTTCGTTGATGCAGTAACAACAGGATAGGTGTTACATTTATTCAAAATTCCCATTCTACAAAATTAAACTTATACTATTATTAGGACATATCCACCCATTAGGCAGTAGAGTCATTTCCCATAGGATGCCATGGAGTAGCAACTTGAAATAAATATCTTTCCGTATTAAAACTTTAGTTTATCTTATAGCTCCCCCGTCCTTAGATTAAAGGTCCAATGATGCGCCTGAGTTCCCGGTAATTTGTTAGTTTTTATTGTGTTTCCCCTTTTTATTTTAGTGCTCTGTCTGGCGCCCGAATTAAGAATTTTATTTGACAGCGTACTCCCCTTTTACTTTTTATTAAATTCAGTTTATTTCTCTTTTAAAATTTAGTTTGTTGTCCTTCTTGGTGTACGGAGTTTTATTATTCGTTACAAGTAAACACTATAAATCTAATAAAAAATTAATATTACAGTGTCAATGCTGTTGGATAATTTTCAAAGTTACCTAAACCAAATATGACAGCACTAAAATATTGCAGTTCCCTTTGTATGAGACAGAAACAACAAGGATCGCTATAATTTTAGCTCTTTCCGATAAGTTATTTTAAGATAATGCAACAACCGAATCGACACCATTATAACACAAACTCCTTTGCACAATTTGCAGCCCCATGTGTATAAATAACTACTTCAGTTTAGACAAGGCATAACATTATCCAAAAAAATAACATAGGTACCTCATAACCACTGATAACTAGAGCACTCAGGATTTGTCTGGATGTTTTACATAGTTTGGCAAATCTACAGTATCTCTTTAACTCAGAGTAACAAATGTAGCACAGTGTTTCAGGTGTTCCATCCAGCTGAAAAGTTAAATAATTATTTAATCATCAAACCTAGTTATTTCATTGAATTATAAGAAACTCTTTAGATTTTCTTTAGTAACATCCTTTAGCTCTCTTCGTCTGTTACTCTTTCACGCCGGAACGGCTGAACGGATCTGAATGAAACTTGACAGAGAGATAGATTATAGTCTGGAATAGCACCTAGGCTACTTTTTATCCCGTGGGAATAACGGGATTTATATCTGCGGGAGTGAAACCGCGGGGCGCCAACTAGTAGAAAATTTTATGAACAATAGAAATGCTTGTAAAGGTGCAAACCTGTACAAGTGAGCTGCGGAAATCAAAGATTCTTACCTGAATAGGTGCTAATGATTCATAAAGTTCTGCCAATTCTGTGCGACTATTAATGCAATACATTGCAACATTGCCGTCCAAACATACTCTACACAAAGATTGAGCTGACATTTTTAGCGGACTTCTTTCTCTTTAGTGTACTAATGACATCGGGTCCGGTTAATGTACAACCACGTATTACGCAGCCCGAGAATTCACAGCCAGGAATGTACGGGCAGGAATACGCAGCCAGGATTTCAAGTCCAAATGTACATGAAATCCGTGGTCGTGCTATCCTAATGTGTGCAGGGAATGTACACCAAGGAATGTACACCCCTGTAAAACACGGCCAGGAGTTCATGTACATGAACTGCGGGCCGTGTTTTCCTGGCTGTGCTTTCCAAGTACACTTGGGATTGTACAGCCAGGATTACACGCCCATGGACTTGGTGACCATTGTTCTGATTGGTCAAAAGCCTATGCTTTGTTTAGATGGACTAGTGGTAAAAACTGTACTATCCCATCGTCAATAAGACAAGTAGCACAGATAAAAAATGTTTCTCTTTTATCAAACAGAGGGAAATTCTTAGTTTTAGATTAGGTTCCATTAGGTATCCTTGATAATGGTAGTGGATCGTAGTATTGGTAGGAATTTAAACAAGAAATAAATTCTGAACACCCAGTACCTACATACAAGATTACCTACTAAAAGATTGGAATGCATTCATAAAAAATATAAATATGACTTGATAACCCTAAAATACCAAACAAAACATTGACAAATATATACAAATTGATATTGTAGGTATAAAAGGAGCATCCTTTTATTAGCATGAACGAAATAATAAAATAAAATACAATTTTCTAGAATGTGAATCCTTAATAATTTAAAAATCAAATCATTTTGTGTTTCACTCCATGTAGTAGTACAATGATGTGTTGAATTTAAGAAATAAAATAAAATACGGAACGATTTTCAATCGAAACCTTTATAATTTAAAATCCAAATTAGAAAAAGTCTGTCAAATGAAAGTAGACACTGAAAATTCGCGCCAAATTCAAAAAATATTAGCGTGGCAACCCATTAATTATTAGGACACTTGGAATAACACAACTTGATACTCGGTTATTATTCTAAACAAAATATGTATGTCTTTCAGATATTCTAAATATCCTACTAATAATAAAACGCGAAAGTTTGTGAGTATGGATAGATGTTTGTTACTTTTTCACGCCTGAACAGCTGAACTGATCTGGATGAAACTTGGCAGAGCGACAGATTATAGTCTGGAATAGCACATAGGCTACTTTTATCCCGTGGGAATATCGGGATTCAAATCTGCGCGGGTGAAACCGCGGGGCACAACTAGTACTTACATATTTTTGAATCTCTCTGCAATGTTAAATGATGTACCACAACATTAACAATTATTAGATTTCTTGGCTGATTCTCAAACAAACTGATGCCACTGACATCATTTTTCGTAAATGTCAAAAGGCCAATATGATGATGAATATTGTGTTATGATAAAAGAAGACATTATAAAAAGAGAATAAAAGTTGAAAACCACGAATCAAATCAAATATTTTATTTTAATATTTTTTCATTTTTATTTTATTATTGTGTTGTTAGTATTTCAATAAATAAATAATAATAAAATAAATTTTGTCAGGATTTTAGGTACATGGTTAATAAAGGTCTTCACAAAACTCAAATGATTACTAAAATCCTACCATTACAGGCGTACAAAATCATTTATCATGTAGATACCTAACTACCTGCTTGTTAGTCTCAAAGTATCAAAATATTTGTGCATTACGCCACCATCTTCTAATCTAAACATTGGGGAATAGTAATGATGCCACGCCACACTCCGACTCTCGTTTTCCCTGATATTTTGGAAAACATTCAAGAGTACCTACCATAACCGAGGACCAGTATGAAGAATATTAAGAGTGACTGAAACGAAAAAAGTAAGTCAAATTCATGGGACATGGTGTTGCGTGGTACCTGCCCACCTCTCCGGGAAACAGGCATTTTTGGCCAATTTTTCCGATTCAGAATGGCAAAATCTATAAAATAGTTCAAAATTGTTATTCGGCAGTTTATAAGAGTGGGTCACAATTGGATAATAATTGTCGTTCTTTAATGTACGCGCAATAAATATTTTATCCCAACCTGACTTTACCCAGCTGTAGAGCATAGCGTCCGTAGGTGGAAACACATCAGTATTGCAATGTAAAAAGTTACGAAAAAATGCTAGTGTCTACTTTCGTTTGACAGACTCTATTTACAATAAAATTTTATAATGTTTACAATCCTAAACGCAGATTGTTTTTATCATGGATAATAACTGTAGTACTCAGTAGTACTCAAGGAGGATCACTTGTTCCCGAAACACAAGTTCTTACTTAGTTTTGAAATCAGTGAGCCCATCTGTTTAACCGATCATTGTACAACTTTGTGATTTTATTCAAATAATTAAGATCATCTATTTTTGATAATGTACGCTCTTTTTATGTGTAATAAACTTTATTGATATTATTATTTGTTGTTTAGCTCCATCTAGTAGTAAAAAGATGCGTTAGTTTGTTATCAACCTTTCGAGTTTCAACTTTCTCAGTTTCAACGGCTGCTAGCAAGGTTTCCGGCCTATGAGTCAGCGCCATCTATGCATCTAGGAGTTTAAAGCTCTTTGTCCATGATATTAGTACATTGTTTTTTATATTAGGTATTCAACTCTTTGATCATCATAATATTTATCGAAAAAGTTAACTGTACAAAGTTTTCTATAAAAAAATATACTATTTGGACGTATATGTAATAAGAAAAATAAGAGTTTAAAATAGATTTGTAAGTTCATATAACACCGCCGTACGTCATAAAAAAATTACTATTAGTAGGGTTTATCATTAATTTAGCTTTGGCACATACTCAAAAAAAATATTATTTTATGGTACATACATACATACATAAAATCACGCCTATTCCATAGGGGTAGGCAGAGACCACGGATTTCCACTTGCTACGATCCTGACATACCTACCTCTTTCGCTTCATTCACTCTCATAACATTCTTCATACATGCTCGTCGGTTTAGGGTACTCTTGACCTGGCCTTTCTCTAGGTTTTTCTTTTATGGTACATTATGATTTAATGCTGTTGAAGTGGGGTAGATAGGTATATTACATATACCTAGGTAGGCACCTACCTACTATCAGAATCAACAACACACGGAGTACCTATTTTGCACTACACGCTGAAGCTGATGATGCAGATGCTGAAATATTTTATTGTCAACAAAAGGTTTGCTGCCATTGAGTTAGAATCTATACAATCACAATCAGCCAAATAAAATGTCCGCGCAAAAACTTGGCGCACGCTATGCAGTGCGTCGAGTTTTTGTTTAGTATGGCAACCGCAATCCTCGCACAACGTCCGCGATCAAATGCGTGTGAAAAAGGATGGTGTTTCATATTTTAGGTATCATAACAAAGTCTATATACGATGCATAATTAATTCCATTAATTAAAATAACTTTCATATTTTTAGCACAACAAAACGCTAACAGCCTTGTTACTTTTTCACATGTTAAGCAAATATGCAAGAGTAAAAGAGAAACAATTTGTCTCCCGTGCGTTATTTTGTTCCAAAGCAAAGCTATGGAGTGGATTGATACACTAAATCCTCTTTTGATTGTCAAAATCTGACAAGATGACGAAGGGTACGTCCAGCTTTGGTAAACGCCGGAATAAGACCCACACCTTGTGTAGAAGATGTGGTAGATCCTCATATCACATCCAGAAATCACAGTGTGCTCAATGTGGATATCCTGCTGCCAAGTTGCGCTCGTACCACTGGTCAGTAAAGGCTAAGCGCAGGAAGACCACTGGAACTGGCCGCATGCGCCACCTAAAAATCGTGAGGAGGCGATTCCGCAACGGCTTCAAGGAAGGCAAACCTACCCCTAAGAAAGCTGTTGCCTCTTCGTAGATTTATCACTTTATCACTTAATTCAAATATTTTCACATAATGAACATGAATAATTACCATATTATATTAAGAAGGTACGTACCTACTAAGATAATTATAAAGTCTCAATTAATTCCTATTAATTATTCCAGATTGATGATGAGTTATGGAAAATTGAAGAAATGCGCCACCAAACTAACACTGTATGCTTCCAAATAGATAATATACGTCTTAAATGACATAAATGGATAAAAATGTTTTCATATTTTTGTTTGCTTCAGGAGGACACATCCAGAGAAGTAGAATGAAGTGACAGCAGTATAATAATAAGTGCTAATCCAGGATATAAGATGTCTGCTAATAGGTAACCCATAAAAAGGTGTCAAACTCCCATTTCACAATAAATATGTATTACCTCTTTACCTATAAATTTCGTTTAAATAGCGTCTCCACTGCTCCCTGTCCATGCGCAAGGCCTGAGTTATGGCATAGTGTACAAGCGACATTGAACATTATACAAGCAAAATAACGTTTACATTCGAGCAAATGCCATTGCAAACGATATAATTGATTGAGTAAGCGAAGCGAACGAAAATCTTACAATCAACTTGGACGATTTGGCATTTATGTGTGTATGTATGTTTGTCCGACGATAACTTGAGAACCGTTTATCCGATCTGCATGAAATTTTGTAAGTCGATAGCTTGTACTTGAGAAATTTACTGGTAAGTAGGTATATGGGTAAAATCTGGTGAGGGGTTTTTAAAATATGGGGTTTTTTAAGGGGGCAAAAATTAAAAAAGTAACTCAAAACCAACCAAAAACCATTTTTATTTTTTTTCTAGGAATGCCGCTTTTTCAGATACAACAAAAAAGTTAAATTAAGATAACCAACGACCCAAGAGCTCGCATTTGTAAGAGTTTTGTTGGCATCAAGGTTTTTTTTACTGGTCGGCCAGTTTCTTTGCTTTTTCAATTATATTTTCTTGAAATAAAATAAGAAGGCACTTAGCTCTCATTAAATGGTGATAGCGACCTGTTCTGATGATGGAGCCAACTGTTCAACGGAACTCTAAAATAAATAGGCCAATTCAGTTGAAACTTGGTTACCATATTTAGTTAGTAAGTGGCAGCTAGAGACAAGTCCAAACACAATATTTGGACTTGCTTCTAACTATCGCTTACCTACTTATATTTTCGGAGCGTAGGTACGCGTCGCTTCAAGAAATCTCAGTTCAGGACGAACTACTAGTAACAATGTATAGTTATGTAGAACGGCGACGCTCGGACATATTTTGAGTGTTGTTAGCTAGAAATTGTGATTCTATATGATTCTAACTCAATGTTTGCTGCACTCACATTACCTACCCACCTCATAAACAAACTTTGTGGACAAAGGCTTGTCTTATTGATTGAGTGAGCGAAGCGAACGAAAATCTTACAATCAACTTGGACAATTTGGTATTTTATGTATGTATGTACATAATATTATGTTTGTATGTATGTATGTTTGTCCGACCATAACTTTAGAACCGTTTGTCCGATCTGCATGAAAGTTGGTCAGTCGATAGCTTGCACTTGAGAAATTTACTGGTAAGTAGGTATATGAGTAAAATAGGATGAGGGGATATTATAAGGGAAAAATTAAAAAAGTTACCCAATAAAATAAAGTTACATGTCATATGAAAGGGCTTTGTTTGGACATTCCAAAACAGTTTTAAATTTTTTTCTAAGGGGCCGGTTTTTTTTGATAAAACAAAAAAGTTAAATTACAATAACCAACGACGCAAGAGCTCCCATTTCTAAGAGTTTCGTTGGCATCAAGGTTTTTCTACTGGTCGGCCAGTTCCTTTGCTTTTTCAATTTATTTTTTCTTGAAATAAATTAAGAAGGTACTTGGTTCTCATTAAATGGTAATAGTGACCTGTTCTGAATCTGATGATGGAGTCAAGGTCAGTTCAACGGAACTCTTCAATAAATAGGTAAATTCAGTTGAAACTTGGTTACCTACCATACCTACCTACTTAGTTAGTAGGTGACAGCCAGAGACAATTCCAAACCTAATGTTTGGACTCGCCTATGAGATATTATGAGAGTTAATGAAGTGAAAGAGGTATTTATGTAAGGATTTTGTAGCAAGTGAAAATCCGTGGGAAACAGGCGTGATTTTATGTACGTATACAGGGTGCCCGGTAATTAATAGATAACCTTGAAATGTCTTTAGTACGACAGCTGTTCTAGGCCGCTCTGAAAAAAATATATCATACCTAAATAAAGGTATTACATCTTTGATATCTTTTTTAAAGATATACTATTTTTTTTAACTTATTTTACTTTCTTGAACACTATGATAAGAAAGGAATGGATTCTATTAATTTAATGTTGTTTTAGTAATAAAAACTATGTGTGCTGATAGATAGAAAGACGACTAGCTTTTGCAGTTTTTTTGTATAAAAATCCGCAAATAAGTTCATTTTAGAAAAATTTGCAAAAACCTTGTTTTAACACCAAAATAGAAAACATTCATTTCTAGTGCTAAAGGAAAGTAAAATATGATAAAAAAATGGAATTTTCCTTAAGACGAAGACAAGAGCTAATGTGACTCTCGCTCGCACGTTATGACTTGTTGAAAGATATAAAATCACTAAACCCATTTTCGAAAAATCGCAAACAACCATTTTGTGTGCAATCACATTTCGCACAGTTAAGTAAAAAAATAATTTTGATCGATACAAGTTTTCCTACTTAAAAGTTTGCTTTTCTAGTTTTCGTACTCAAGCAAACTTTTGAGTAGGAAAACTTGCATCAATCAAAATGAAATTTTTACCAAACTATGCGCAATGTGATTGCACAGAAAATGGTTGTTTGCGATTTTTCAAAATTGGGATTTGTGATTTTATATCCTTCAAAATGTCGAATCGTGCGAGTGAGAGAAATATAAGGTGTTGTCAACGCCTTAATTTCCTGAAAGCGCGATCAACGCTAATCGGCTGTCACTTGCTTTTTCAGCTTTTACTTCAAAATATTAGATAGGGAGAGCAAGTGACTTGACAGCCGATTAGTGTTGATCGCGCTTTCAGAAACCGGGGGTTAAGCTTACATAGTCTACATAAATTATCGTAATCCACAAACCACGGATGAAGGAAAGGAGGGGATGGGGCATGTGGGCGTATCCCGTAAGACGGCAACGTGAGGGATTCCCCACATAGTCCTTCGCTCGGCAAAAATCAGGGATTAGTCGCGAGTCGTCTGTCGTCTGACAAGTTTTTAAAATGCCGGAATGTGCGATCGTCTCGGGCAAGAATACTAGCAGAAAAGTGAATTATAGGGAACACGGAATAACCTACCACATGTAAGTTGACAAATTTACTTGTTTTTATTAAGTATTTAGCCATAAAACAATCACAAGTCAAAACATACTTTCTAAGGTCAGTCAAAAGTTAAATCGGTGCGAAAAGCATTTTTAACTAATTGTTTCAAATACATTGCTGCGTGTATCTTAAAACGAGTCACGACCCAATAAACAAATGACGCAATGGAATGAGTTGTTAGCGATGCTCTCGACACCACGTTCTTTGCGTGGTACTGTCGCTGCTATTTGCTGCGAGATAGTGATGTGCTCGTTCATTTCAACAAATAAAAAAATTTACCGATGGTCGAATGATGATTGGTTGAAAATAGTAAAATATAACATAGTTTGAATAAATAAATGGTGTTTACTTAGATAGAGATATTTTAAGAGTAGTAGAGCTCTTTGTGAAGGGCTCGTCCGGGGAAGTACTACCACCACGCCTTTTGCTGCCGCCAAGCAGCAACGCTGTGTTTCGGTTTGAAGAGTGTGGTCGCCGGTGTAATTACAGTAACATCTGTATGCCTCAAGTTGATGGACGCAGGGCAGTGCATCGTAGGGCACGTTCCTATTGTGCGTGACCTACGGGGCAATGTTTTGTTTATAGGTGATGGTTACCACTTAACATCAGGTGGGCCATCTGCTTGTTCCATCAGCTAGTTGTATAAAAAAAATAGAGACAGCAGATTAGTTTTGATCGTGCTTTCAGAAACCGGCGGTTAAGCGCTGCCAGTATATTTTATACACCTCTGAAAAAATACACTTTATAGAACGAAAACAGGCCCGTCAAAATCTGGATCACTACTGATCAGATTTGGACGGGCCCGATTTTTTTGAGAATATAAGTACCTCCATTTTTGAAGTCAGTTAAAAATAAAAGTTATTATTATTATTAAATTAAGACATAATATGGATTTTCTTACTAGACAAGCTGAGATTGAATGTGGAAAAGACTTCGATAATATCGATTCATCTTTTGTAAGATCGTATCAATCGATAATATTTTATCGATAATATTGAAATCCCTACGCCTACGTTTTTATGGTAGTGTGACGTACGAGTGGTTCGCATTGATTGGGTGATTGTAAGTGTGAGTTGGTCAAGTAGCCAATCGTAGTGCTGCGTTCAGTGTGTGTGTCACTCGAGTTTATTATCGTATGTACGCTTTATATGTAAGTGTAGGCAAGGGAGAGGGAAATCTGCCGACACCGTGTTTCATATGATTAGGATTTAAACCGCCAGTCTCTATAAGTCTATGCCACAAACCCATTTATTTCCATGCTCTGTAATAATCACCTATTGGGTTTCGAACATTTTTATATGGAGCCCTGGCATAGGTACCTACTTACTAGGGCGCCATGTTGTGTGTGTGTGTGTGTTGTGTTTCTACTTTGGTTCTCGCACTTTTCTTACTCCACGATCAATATTTTCGGATTTATACTCAAATCGGAGCTGAAATTGTTTTTATTTTCATATATTTTGTTGAAAATAAAATTCCACCCATTACGATTTTTTTGACAAACTTGATAGTATAACTGCAAATATTGATCCTAGCGTAAAAATGATATTGACCAAACTTGTGAGAAATTAAATTTCCAACAACTTTGCCATTACCATTTTTGCTCTAAAGTTGAAAATTAGGTATGCTTATTTTAAGCACACTCTTAAATAAGAATATTAAAGGAATTTTGACTGTGACTGATAAGTTGAGGAGTAATAGGTTAGCGTGCCCACGACGCTAACCTATTTCATGAGACGGTGATTGGTTTTAGAAAGGTAAGCCAAAGAATAGACAGATGGACTGTGTGAGAGATGACATGAGTAAGAAAGGAGTGACCACCGAGATGACGAATGATAGAGAGGAGTGGAGTAGAACCTGTTGTGCCAACCCCACTTAGCGTGGGACAAGGACAGGAAGATGACTCATAAATAAGAATGCTCAAAGCAAACGTATGGGCCAGATATAAATCTACATAGAACGAGAGCCTCATACAAACTCTTTTTGAAATTGTGTCCTACCCAACAATATGCATGCTCATAAGCGAACCTGTTCAGGCATGTTTGAAGCCCCCTTCCACCCATGCCCCAAGAAGTATGCTCAAAATTCTCGAAATGATTACTAGCAACGCCTAGACTAACGTGCTACTGAAGGTACTGACACACATGCTCAAAAATAAGCATGCTTCTTTTGAGCATGCTCAAAAATCAACCGACGTACGACCAAATAAGCATGCTCATTTACTAGCACGCCCTGTTCACACGTGCTTTTATTGAGCAAGGCTCGAAAAAAGCATGCTTTTAGCTCGAAAATAAGCATGTGTGTCAGTACCTTAATGTGAACAGTTGCAAAGCATGCTTATTTTTTAGCACGTCTGTTCAAATGAATCCTAAGGTCCGTCGCCGACTAAACTAACGCCGAGTCGAGGCGGGGGGGCGAGAAACAGGCGGCGTAGAGTCGAAGCGTAGTCGCGGCGTTGTCTCTATGTGACTCAACTCCACAGGCTCGCGCAGGCAGCTATACTTCCTTCTCACATTTTGGACCGAAAAAACGAGACGGAATGACAAAATAGCGGTAGTTGCGGTGCGGGTGGACACGGCACCCTCGCCAATGTAAAAAAATACACGAAAAAAACGAAAACATTAAAATTGAACACGTACTCGAGTGCTGTGTAAAGATAGAAACGTAAATAATTATAATTTTCTCGATAAAAATAAATCGACGTTTCAAACATCCATTACTAAGAGAGTTTTTTTGAAATCATGTCAAAGTTATAACAAAAGATATGGATTAATATTTACTAGCGATGTGTAAAAAAATTTTTTTACATTTCATTATTATAAATCTCTGAGAAGAAAATCTAACGAAATCTAGCTGTTCAAGTGTTGCAATACTAGGAGGTCGGAGGTTCTGGGATATCCTTGCCTTAAGGTGAAGACGAGAGCTAATGTGACTCACGCTCGCACGTTTTGACTTCTTGAAGGATATAAAATCACTGAACCCATTTTCGAAAAATCTTTCTAGTTTTCGTACTCAAGCAAACTTTTGATTAGGAAAACTTGCATCAATCAAAATGAAATTTTCACCAAACTATGCGCAATGTGATTGCACACAAAATGGTTGTTTGCGATTTTTCAAAATTGGAATTTGTGATTTTATATCTTTTAAAATGTCGAATCGTGCGAGCGAGAGAAATATTAGGTGTTGTCAATGCCTTAAGAAAACGTAAAGCGGCGCGACGCGCCCTGAAGGCGCCTGTGCCTCGACGACGCGACGCGACGGTGCGCCGCCGGCCACGCTGCCGCGCGCTGCATACCGCCTCGACTCCAGCTCATGTGGGCACAGGCCTTAAGCACTTGTGATGTGTATTATGAACAGGTTTAAAGTTACAGCATAACTGTAAACATAGTCGTGTAAACATAACATATTATATTTGCCCGACTGACAGAACCGAATGACAGCCTACGTAGCTCAGTTGGTAGTAGCTATGCCTTCTGCGCCGTAGGTCGTGGGTTCGATTCCCACCGTGAACAAACATTTGTGTGGTGAACATAAATGTTTGTTCTCTGTCTGGGTGTTATATAATATTATAAGTATGTATTTACAAAAAAAAAAGTATTATAAGTAGTATATCAGCTATCTGGTTCTCCCATATTACAAGCATAAGCTTAGTTTGGGGCTAGTTAGTGCTGTGTGGAAAGTCCACCAATATTTATATTATTTATTTATTTGCCAGCCGTCACAGCTTAATTGGCTAGCAGGTAGGTAGATCTGCCTTGCGCTGTGGACCGAGGGTTCGATGTTTGGTGGGGATCGAGATAGAGAGAGAAAAACATTTATGTTCATTACACAAAATATCTCAGTCTGGGTGTTAGGTATTATGTAATTAAGTAGGTGGGCATATATTTTCAAAAAAAGTATTATAATCAGCTATGTGGTTCCGATAATATAACCTGCAAGCTTTGCTTAGTTTGGGGCTAAGTAGTGCTGTGTGGAAAGTCCACCAGTAGGTATTATTAATTGAGCGAGCGAAGCGAATGCAAATTTTACAATTAACTTGGGCGATTGGAAATTTGAAGTATGTACTTGCGGGCTGTCGCAGCTTCGTATGGGTGGACATAATTTGTTTCAAAATTTTAGGATAAACTTAGAATCCCCTCTTCGTGACCCACGCCTTCGGCCGCCAAGTTCCACGCTGAGTTAGAATTTGCCTCGTTTTCGCGCTTTACAAAGCGCACTAAAATCGTAATATTTTTTGAATGAAAAGTCCGATTAAAAAAATCTACAGGTACCTATTGAAACAGCCTTGCAGAAAAAAATATTTATTTGGACAAGGATTATTATAAAGGAAAGATATAGGACCTAGATAATAATCTGTTTTTGTCGCATTTCTAACAACATTCAAAATTTAGAAAAGTACAAGTTCAGTGTGGCTGTAGGTTTGCACTAGGGGTCGGCATTAAGCCCATATTTGTTTCTCCTGATTATGGATGCACTGACATCGGGCATACAGGAAGAAGCACCCTGGTGCAAGCTGTTTGCCGACGACATTGTTCTTGTTGGTGAAGATGCGCTTGAGGTCCAGAGCAGGCTGGGAAAATGGCAGGAGAAATCGGAGAGTGTCGGACTGAAGATAAGCAGGACAAAAACTGAGCACTTGTTCTGCGACTTTGGTGTTCCCTCCAGTTTCACCCCTATTGCCTCAGATGGTGTATTCTTACCAGTCTGCTCCGACTTTCGGTACCTCGGCTCATCCATTCAGAACGACGTGACGGTGAGATCGACCAATACATGAAAAATAGAATAAATGCGGGATGGATGAAATTGTGACAGGTCTCAGGAACAACATGTGATCCAAGAATGCCCCTTATACTTCATTTTGAGTTATACAATTTTTGCTACTTAAAAGTTTGCTTTACTAGTTTTAGTACGTAAGCAAACTTTTGAGTAGGAAAACTTGCATCGATCAAAATGAATTTATACCTAACTGTGTGCAATTTGATTGCACACAAAATAGTTGTTTGCGATTTTTCAAAATTGGGATTTGTGATTTTATATCTTTTAAAATGACAAAACGTGCGAGCGAGAGGAAAATTAGGTGTTGTCAACGTCTAAATAGATATTACAAAGGTATTTTTGTTCCAACAGTCTACCCATATCGGGCATACAATATTGCAAATACCTACATATAACCTGGAAGAGATCGCTCTCAGCGATAAGGTCACCCATTGTTTTACCTAGAATGTATGCTTTTACTCTGTACTATGTTTCTGTGAGGTGAACAATAAAGAGTTCAAACAAAGAGAATCTATCTATCTATAACAAATTCATAGGTAGGTAATCTAAGATTAGTCTTACATTGGGAGGTAGGTATTCTACATAAAGTATTTAGGTAAAATTTAATATTTGTATTTTATTTTTTATGGCTCCTGACAATCTTACTATTTGTATCGATTCTGTTTGTTGCAATATCCTTTTTGTTTTTTGACGCTGGGAAAAATGCGTTAAGCATTCCCCCCCATTGGAGGATGGCAGAGGTATGTGGGACTCCCCGGTTTCCTTTACCGGTATACCCACTAAACAACCCTGTGGCACTCCCCCGTCGTCTTTGTTGGAGGGGAACTGGGAAACTGGCAGAGCCTTTTCATCCAGTCCCCCTCTGACGACCGCCCGTCTGTACAGCGGGGCCCGCAAATGTCCCCCCTGCAAAAGGGGGGCCTGCACGCCCCCACCCTTTGCAGGGAGGGGCCCGGGAGCGACCGCGAGTGCTCGGCCGTTCCCACCCGACGGGAGTGGTGAATATGTACGATGCGGGACAAGGTGCCCCCAGGTCTTCTCCCGCTTTTTACGTAGCCACCACGTAGCGGCACGAGAAGTTCGGCGTCTCATTTCACGTCACATTTGTATTTTTTATGTACATAATGCATGACAGTGACACATACTGAAAAAAGGGATGTAGAGAAAGATGGGGGAATGCCGATCACCTGAGAGAAAAATGCTCTATTTGTTTTTTCATTTGTCTTATCTGTCTGCTCAAGCATTACAACTCTGCTGCAGCATAGATTGAGCGGTACCTAGGTATTACCTGACACGATCGCCATTATCTCTGCTTCCCCTAACGTTATTATTTAACGTTTATTTATATCAAACTAGTTGCGCCCCACGGTTTCACCCGCGCAGATTAAAATTCCGGTATTCCCACGGGATAAAAAGGAACCTTTGTGGTATTCCAGAGAATAAATAATGTATACTAGTTTAATGTATCTCTCTGCCAAGTTTCACCCAGATCCGTTCAGCCATTTCGGCTTAAAAAAATAACAAACATCCATCCATCCATACTTACAAACTTTTACGTTTATAATAGGTATTAGTAGGACTAGCAACCCGCCCGCGCGCCCCTGCTTCGCACGGGTGCACATTGTTTTTCAGCTATATCATGCATGTATTATTATACATATAAACCTTCCTCTTAAATCACTCTCTCTATTAAAAAAACCGCATCAAAATCCGTTGCGTAGTGCTAAAGATTTAAGCATACATAGGGACATAGGGATATAGGGACAAAGAAAGCGACTTTGTTTTAATACTATGTAGTGATAGTGAAGTAATGTACAGTTTCTTAATATTATTAGTTTTTCTGTACCTACTTACCTAGATAATAAAAATTGATGCATCGTAGACACTTACATTATTCATCAGTAAACATGAAATACCTATGTACGTACTTATCATGTAGTTACTTATTGATTTGTAAGATAAATAATAAAGGAAAAGTACCTTGATTTATACAACTGGGTGAAACCGCGGGACGTAACTAGTAATATACCTATATTACTAGTTGCAACCCGCGGTTTCGCTCGCGCAGATTTAAATCCCGGTATTCCCACGGGATAAAAAGTAGCCTATATAGTATTCCAGACTATAATGTATCTCTCTGCCAAGTTTCATTCAGATCTGTTTAGCCGTTTCGGCGTGAAAGATTAACAAACATCCATCCATCCATCCATCCATCTATCCATTCTTATGAACATTCACGTTTATAATATTAGTAGGATTAACTAGCTAGCATTCTTAATATTTATACATTCACACAGATGAGTAAAATTTTACATTGATAGTAGGTACAAGTTTTCCTTCTCAAAAGTTTGCTTTAGTAGCAAACTTTTTAATGGGAAAGCTAAGCCCTCTTCTAGGCTTCGTTGAATACTTCTTGGTCATAACAACAAAATCAGCTCGTTTATACAGGGCACAGGCACCACCACCTTGGCCAGTCAAGGACACCCTTAAGCTTTCAATATAACTCGGAATACAGTAATAGGTATAGTATATAATATACACTTTGTTTACCTAATTTATATTTAAAATGAATGTTGGTTTAGGAAGCTAGAATATGACGTGGTAGGTTTTTCTAGAAAAACGCATGGCGCCTTGTAAATTTTTAATACCTACACACCGTATGGTATGGCTATGCCGTTGCTCATGGAATTACTGAAGGTGCTTCAATATTATATAAAAGCAGTCGGGCCCATCTTCTATCTAGGTGCTTACTTTTCGACTTAGCTCATTGGTCAATCGTAAAATAGGTTTTTTGTTGATTGGGTGAGCGAAGCGAACGAAAATTTTACAATCAACTTGGGCGATTTGGCATTTTATGTATGTAGGTATGCATGTTTGTATGTTTGTCCGACGATAACTTGAGAACCGTGCATGAAATTTGGTAAGTCGATAGCTTGTAGTTGAGAAATTTACTGGTAAGTATATGAGTAATATCGGATGAGGGGTTATTAAAATATGGGGTTTATAAGGGGGCATCAATTAAAAAAGATTAAGTTGCATGTCATATGTAAGGGCTTGGTTTGGACATTCCAAAACCATTTTTTTCTAGGTTGTCCACTTTTTAAGTACAACAAAAAAATTAAATTATGATAACCAATGACATAAGAGCTCCCATTTCTAAGAGTTTCGTTGGCATAAAAGTTTTTCTACTCGTCAGCCAGTTCCTTTGCTTTTTCAATTTTTTTTTCTTGAAATAAGTTAAGGTGATGATAGGAGCTAATGTGACTCTCACTCGCACGTTTTGACTAGTTGAAGGATATAAAATCACTGAACCCATTTTCGAAAAATTGCAAACAACCATTTTGTGTGCAGTCACATTGCACACAGTTTGGTAAAAAAAATATTTTGATACATGTAAGTTTTCCTTCCTAAAAGTTTGCTTTTCTAGTTTTCGTACATAAGCAATTTTTTAATATGAAAACTTGTATCGATCAAAATGATTTTTTTACTAAAATGTGTGCAAAGTGATTGCACACAAAATAGTGTTTGCGATTTTGCGAAATTGGGATTAGTGATTTCAGATCTTTTAAAATGTCTAATTGTGCAAGCGAGAGGAAAATTAGGTGTTGTCAACGCCTTAAGAAGGGACTTGGTTCTCATTAAATGGCAATAACGACCTGTTCTGATGATGAAGCCAAGGTCGGTTTAACGGAACTCTTCAATAAATAGGCCAATTTGAAACCAGCGCGGCTCGGCAAGGTAGGCTACCTGGGTACCAACTTTGCTAAGCAGCAAAAGCTGAGTTAGGGCCTTTTTGGTATACAGTACGTACGCACTACTCTGAACGGGACGGGACTGGCCACAGACTTTGTTTTTTTTTTCTTCTATTGTAAGTTATATGTTTTATAACTATTGTAGTTTCCTGTCCGTTCTGTATTTCTTCTTTTCTTTTTTTCTGTATGTACTTATGTGTGTCAAATAAATGTATTTTCTTTTTTTTTTCAATTTAGTTGAATCTTGGTAACCGTACTTAGTAGTACCGTAGCCAGAGACAAGTCCAAACACAATGTTTGGATTTGCACCTGACTACCACTTATTTATATTTTCGGAGAGTTCGCATCGCGTCACGAAATCTCAGTTCGGGGCAAACTACTACTATTAATTTACTAACAAAACCCAGACTTTCTGAAAACCAAGATGAGTTAGTTCTATAAAGAGGTACCTACGTACAACAGGATAATAAAGGTTGGATGGTTCGGAACCGAATTACCTTTTCTTTTGACCTATCATCAGAGTACAGTAGGTACTCTGATGATAGGTCAAAAGAAAAGGTGCCTGCTGCCTGCCCCTATACCGTCATCAAACATCATTACAAATTATTGATTGATATCGTAGACACTAATGAAGTCATAAACAGCTCTTTAGCTAGACTTTTTCTATGAATTGTTGTACAGTAGTTCACAAAGTATAGTATGTCAATTGTAACAATCTATATTCAAAGTTTCAATCATATTAGATCTTCATCAATACACCTTTTCACTTGCACAAGCTCGACTCTTGTTCAATTCAAGTTACTGAGTAAGCAACTGGCAAGTGTAAATGAAGCATAGGATTTGGCATCGAAGTCCATGGGTGTGAAATCCATGGTTGTACATTCCTGATACGTGTGGGGATTGTACGACCCGGATTTGGATGCCATTGGCAGCGTATTCCAGGGTTGTGTAATCCGAATGTGTGCTAACTTTGTACGGCTTGGAATGTACACCCGCGGAATACACAGTCATGGAATTGGCAACCAAATTGTACATCAATTCCGGGCTGTGTTTTCCAAGGTTGTGCAATACGTGGTTGTACATTACTGGCTCCCATGACATCCTTATAGATCTACCATAATAGAGCTGTACTTATAAACCAATAAAAAATATACAAGAATTAGGAATGTGAAGTGAATCAAAGAGAATGTAAAACTACACTATACTTATAAATCTGTGGAGAAGTGTGTGAAGTGAATCTCAAACAAAACCATTAGAAACCAACCATAGAACATTTACCAAGGATTAAAGATATTCAAATTCCTTGTATGTTACTGATGCGAGTGCGGTTATTGTACAACATGATAATGTACAGCACGATAATGTACAGCACGATAATTTTCTCATAAAAAAAACATCAACCTAATGGGAGCCAATAATGCACGACATGATAATGTACGGGACGACAATGTACACCCCAATAATCCGTGTCTACTTTGCTACTTTTCCAGCTGGAGTTCAAGCTAAGTTGTTGTTTTTTTTTGGATAAAAGTACCAAATTGGCTTCCAACTATCGTGCTGTAGATTATCATGTCGTGTTAATATTGTAAACTAGTTGTGACCCGCGGTTTCACCCATGCATATTTTAATCCCGATATTCCCAAATTGGATTCCAATTATCGTGCTCTACATTATCATGTCGTACAATAACCGCACTCAACTTATGTATAACACTCCTCCAGCTGAAAAAGTAGCATAGTGGATACGGATTATTGGGGTGTACATTATCATGCCATACATTATTGGCTCCCACTTGGAGGAATAAATAACTCTTTGGACATGACTGACAGTGATTTCCACAGACTAGTTAGAAGATGCCTGTTTAGAGGGAGGGATGCTTGTATTCAAATTCCTTGGAGGGATGTGATGTGATGATGTATGTTATCAAGTAGTGATGTGCCAACTCGGGATAAACACCAACTCGAGAAACTAAGTTTATAATTTCTGTTCTGTCTTTGATGCGAAGCATTGTTTAAACATTATTTTAAACATTAGTAAGTACTAAGTTTTTAGGATAAAAATAACGGTTGTCTGGAAGAGATCGCAACATGCGATAAGACTGCCGATTGTAGGACAATAATTAGAATACCTACATAGATGTACTTTCGATGTTGTCCTCAATAATGTTTTTATTATAAGCCCGCTCCACTTTCTCGCGGGAGCGCGATAATGTTATGGGTACGAGGTTCCACATTCTCTTTCTTGTGTTTTTCATGCGTTCTCGCGAGAATATGTGGTGGGCAGGTTTGTACTGTATGTACATATTTGTTCCTCCATCCATCCCACTCTATGATAAGATAATTACACAAGCAAAAAAAATAGTCAACTCGAGTTAGAAAGTATCAACAGCTCGAGTTTAGCCCAACTCGAGTTAAGGCCACACACATCACACCTTGCATCACACCACATCACACAGACACATCTCTATCAGATCCACATCAAATCCCCAGAGTATACAAAACTACGTATCCCGTAAATGGGAGCCAATAATGCACGACACGATAATGCACAGCATGATAATGCACACCCCAATAATGTACAGCCAATACCCCAATAATGTACAGTACCAAAAGGTCACGGATTATTGGGGTGTACATTATTGTGGTGTGCATTATTGGCCGTACATTATTAGCACGTGTCGATAATGTACAACACAATAATTGGAAGCCAATTTGGTACCTACTCGAGCCTCGTTTGCACTGTACCAGTTCAATTAATCAGTTTGGTTATAACCCAGTAGGTTGTTAGGTTTTTTTTTGTTAACCTTAAGAATGGTGCGTGTCAGGTCAGAGGGACACTTTTATCAACTTAAGTCACAAAAGTAACCCAGTAGGTTGTTAGGTTTTCTTTTTGTTAACCTTAAGAATGAGGGGCACTTGTCGACTTAAGTCACAAAAGTAACCCAGTAGGTTGTTAGGTTTTTTTTATTAACCTTAAGAATGGTGCGTGTCAGGTCAGAGGGGCACTTTTGTTGACTTAAGTCACAAAAGTAACCCTTTAGTAGTAGGTTAGGTTTTTTTTGTTTTTTTTTTAAGGTACTAAAGCCAACCCAAATTTTAACTTTACTACGCCATCAAGCGACTAAAATGTTTTGAGGTTAGGTTACATTAATCGGTTTTTCTCAGGAGTGGTGCATTTCCTAAGGATAGGAGTGGTACCAGGAGGAAGAGGGGGACACCCCCTCCCCTCCCTCCTCCTTCTCTCCCCCTTTTTCATGGTTCCGTTTACTAGTTTTACCCGCACATGATAACGAGGCATAGCTTCGAAGGTACCAAACTGGCGTCCAATTATCGTGCTGTGCATTATCGTGCTGTGCATTATCATGCTGTACAATATCTGGCTGTACATTATTTACACGTGTCAATAATGCACAGCCAGCTAATGCACACCCCGATAATGTACACCCCAATAAAACGAATCCAATAAGGTACCTAAGTGGCTTCCAATTATCGTGCTGTGCATTATCGTGCTGTACATTATCATGTCGTACATTATCCGGACTCCCGTAAATAGGTCTTGCTCTTGCTTTGATTGGATGATTTGGATGGATGGATCAATCAAATCAAATCAATGCATTGTGTTTGTGTGGTTGATGTTGACGCTAAATTGTTTGATAAAAATAACTTCGGCTCTGGTTTTATGTCTTCTGATACGAAAGCTAACATGTGAATTGACTAGCGTAACGACAACCCCTCTATATGGTTTCGATGTGCGTGGTTTTTCATGTACCTACTGATATGTTGGAATTTCTTAAATAGACTATGCGTTGCATGTCAGGGCTGCATATAAAAATAACATTGGGTTGTCGCGTCGGTTCAGAAGAGTTGGGCGCTGGGCCCGCGGCGTCTAAGCTCTAACGATGGTGTCAAAGGCGCTCTTGGCATTCGTTGTGATTGGTAAGCTATTTATGTACTTATTCCCTGTTTCACTCTTGAACCATACCTTGGAAAAAAATACCTCACAAATACCTACTGAAATAGTAGAAATACTTTGACATGGATAGTTTTGTTTCCAATAAGCCTAATTCTATATCATTCTGTAGTCAGCTGTCTGTTTTGCTATCATATTGTTAGAGAAAACAATGGAAATTAGCAAACCAAGTAACAAAAGTACAAACAGATTTGAGTTTGACACCACTTTTTGCTCAAGGCCTTGGTAGCCTAGGTAAGTACAATGGAAAAGAATTGGGTATCCATTAAATTTCATAAAAAAAAACAATGTTTACTTTATAGTTTTTTTATTGGAACAGTTCAAATATTGGCTGTTTTTTATTTTAACTTGTCAGATGTATGTTCATCTTATTTAATAATTTTTAACTCCACTAGACATCTACCTACTACTGTACCAGCCCCTCGAGTATGGATCATCAATACAATAATATTAGACCAGTTACATGCTTGCATGGCTGTCTTGGATATAAACATTTGTTTGTTAGTTAAATTTAAACAAACATCCATCCATACTTAGAAACTTTCGCGTTTATAATAATATTAAGATCAATAGTTTTGGATGGGACCTGATTATAATTATGTTTTCAAAAGTTAAATAAATCATTTATCTTAGGTCTACAAGCAGGCCATGCTACCCCACATGTGGAAGACCATTTGCCTCCTCGGCCTAAAGAAGGAGGTGTGACCACAAGCAAGTGTGAGTTCTTCAACAGTTCGGAGCCTGTTTGTGATCCTAACAATGCTACCTGCATCCAAAATTTCTACACTGAAACCTGCCCACCTGTTGAGTCAGATAAGAGTGTACACTGTTTTGTACTCTGGCATTACGACAACATTACCAACACAGCACACACAAAAGTGAAGGGATGCTTTGTTGATACTGTCTCCTGTAAAGACCGGTACTCCAGTTGCCGCATCCATAATGCTAAACTCCCACTGCTCCACTGCTGCTGTGAGGGGGACATGTGCAACTTGAATGCCACATTTCCAGGCTTAGAAGCTGGTGTTGTACCAACAGATCCGCCGACAGAGATGATCCCAGCATCCGTGGTACCAGATTCAGATGATACTAAAGCAGTTATTGCATATACACTGACTCCTCTGTTCCTGCTGTTTGCGGTCCTTGTTGGCTGCTACTTGTTGTACAGGAAACGTAAAGGCAGCTCGTTTGCGGAGCTCGCGAATGGTGAAGCCTCATTATCGAGGCCACCGTCCGCTGGCGGCGGTTTCGACAATGAATCTGGGGTTTTGGTGGCGCAGGTGACGCTCTGCGAAGTCAGAGCTAGAGGTAGATTCGGGGCGGTGTGGCGCGCTAAGCTGGGCCAGCGAGACGTCGCCGTCAAAGTGTTCCCGTTGCAAGACAAGCAGTCGTGGGTGGCTGAGCAGGAGATCTACCGCCTTTCTAGAATGGACCACCCTGATATCCTGCACTATATTGGCGTTGATAAGAAGGGAGACAACCTGCAGGCTGAATACTGGCTGGTCACTGCATACCATGAGAAGGTAGGTCTTATTTTAATATTTATCAACAGAAGAGTTATTGGTGTCAATTCTGGTTGATGCATTATCCTAAACTAACCTAATCTGACAGCTATAAAATTATAGCCGTCCTTGTCGTTTTGGTCTTTTAGAAAGGGATGGCAATATTTTTGGTGTTGTTAAATTGGGTTTAGTTAGGAAAATTAAATAACAGAATTGGCACTGTTGTGTGTATTTTTACCATTGAATATTTTTTACAGGCAACACAGTAGTTAATATAATTAAAACAAAACATGCCTACTATTAAATAACATGGATTGTAAGTATTCACATACTACTTACGACAGTTTTTTTCATAATTACCTACACAGAAAAGCAATTTATGATAATTATTAATAATGATTAATTAATAATTAATCAATTAATAATTAATCAATAACTAATTAATAATTAATCAATAATTAATTAATAATTAATCAATTAATAATTAATCAATAATTAATTAATAATTAATCAATTATTAATTTATGATTAATCAATAATTAGTTAATCATTAATTAAAATTAATCAATTAATTAACAATGAATCAATAATTAATTAATTAATCAATAATTAATTAATTACTTTACTAGCTTTAGCTAGTAATAAATGCTTTTTGACCTTTGACAAGAGGTTTATTTTAAATGAAACTGCAGGGTTCCCTCTGCGATTACCTGAAAGCGCACACGCTGAGCTGGACGGAAGCGTGGCGGGTGGCGGCGAGCGTGTCGCGCGGTTTGGCACATCTGCACGAAGAGGAGGGCGGCAAGCCGGCCGTCGCGCACCGCGACTTCAAATCCAAGAACGTGCTGTTGAAGGTAGGTAGGTAGGTAGGTATTTTATTGCATTGTTTTTTTATGTAAAAGATAGACAAACGGGCTAACGGCCCAGCTGATGGTAAGCGATCACCATCGCCCATAGACAACAACAACACCAGGGGCGTTGTCAGTGCGCTGCCTACCCTGAAGGACTTTATTAACATTTTTCTTGAAGCTTTTCACGTTAAATCTTGGCGGGAAAACCTCTGATGGTAACTCATTCCACAGCCTATGGGTATGGGGGAGAAATGAGCGTGAAAAACGGAGAGTACGAGAGACCAAGGGTTCCGGAATGTGTGGATGAGCTCGATCCCGGTGCCGAGTTGGTTGCCTGTTTTTATTGGCGCTGGTCGCGTGGAACTGGCACTAGAGTCACCTAGTTTTATTAAGACGTTCCAAGATGATCCTTGTGATTTTATCGAATACTAGCGACCCGCCCGCGCGCCCCTGCTTCGCACGGGTGCATATATCATGCATGTATTATACATATAAACCTTCCTCTTGAATCACTCCATCTATTAAAAAATACCGCATCAAAATCCGTTGCGTGGTTTTAAAGATTTAAGCATACATAGGGACAGGGACAGAGAAAGCTATACTAAACTACTAAAGCTATGCTATACTAAAGTTTATACTAGGGGAAGCAGGGGTAATGGCGATCGTGTCGGGTAATACCGCTCACTCCAATAATTTATTAAATAAGGTACCTTGAAACACAGCGAGCACGCTGCAGCGCAGGAGTTGTAACGCTTGAGCAGGCAGAGTCTCTAAACCTCAAAACTAACAAAAGACAAATGAATAAACAAATAAAGCATTTTTCTCTCAGGTGATCGGCATTCCCCCATCTTCCTCGTGTAGTGAAGCATATTTTGACTTGTCGTTTTGAAGGCTGACATGAGCGCGTGCATCGCCGACTTCGGTCTGGCGCTGGTGTTCGCGTGCGGCCGCGGCTGCGGCGACGCGCACGGGCAGGTCGGCACGCGGCGCTACATGGCTCCGGAGGTGCTGGACGGCGCCATTAACTTCACGAAGGACGCTTTCCTCAGGATCGATATGTATGCGTGCGCGCTGGTGCTCTGGGAGATATCCTCCAGGTAAGTTTATTTGATAATTGCCAACATGTACATACAACAGTTATATTATAGCTTAGGTCTTAGGTAACTAATAAGCGAGTACATTTACCCTGTAGGGCTGCAAGTTTGAAAAAGTGCAGCTACTGGTTCGAACTGTGTCCTGTTGCCCCTTTGTAGAGAACACTGAATAAACACTTTACATTATTATAGGTCGCGTTAAAAGAACGCTGGAAGGAGGAGCAGGGGGAGGTGGCGCTAGTGTTTTGTAGGCGCACAATCATCCCCTCCACTGTTTTTCAGCATTCTTTTTATATGACGCGACCTTTACTCTACCAAGCTTGCTCAGATGTACTGAATTTCAACATTTTAATTATATTTTTACACAAGCTTGAAAAAATTTAATAGGTAAAATTATTACTCCTAATGTTACCCATCAGGAGTAATAATTTTAAGCGGTAACCAACGTAAGTAAGTATAATAAGTGCCCTACGATATACTGCTATGTCCATTGACTTGAGGCATACAGATGCTAAGCCTCATGTGCTTGTAATTTCACTGGCAACCACGTCCTTCGAACCGATACAGCAACGCTGCTTGGCGGCAGTAACAGGCATGGTGGTAGTACTTCCCCAGTTGAACCAAGATATATCTCTTCGCCATAACTATTGCTACGCCCACACCAGATACGTAAAGGTGACACACGTGCTCATTTTCGAGCCAAAAACATGATTTTCGAGCTTTGCTCAATACAAGCACATGTGAACAGGTCGTGCTAGTAATAAGCATGCTTATTTGGTCGTACGTCGATTGAGTTTTTGAGCATGCTCAAAAGAAGCATGCTTATTTTTGAGCACGTGTGTAGTACCTAATATACAATTGAGTTCTAAGAACCCGATTTTTTTACCATTTGGCTGATACCTACCATGTTATTTTATTATGATTTCCAACTTACTTTCCAACGGTATCAATAATCGTCCAGTTCCTTAAAGGGCACGTTATAGCAATGACTTTCAGGATGTTTTTGTGATGATGGCATGCGTCATCATAGGACCTATAAATACAAAGCATCGTGCGTGTCTATGATTCATGAAAACAGACTCCCCTTATGATTCAATTCAATTGATCGAATGTCGTTCATAAAAACATGTTTTTCGCGCGAATGGCAGCGCGAATGTCTAAACGTAAACGCGTAAAGGAGCTGGCTTTACGTTATCGGATATAATAATCCATTGGTAATAAGAGGCTGACAACGGTCAAACAACCACACGCTCGCATTTTTTTAGATATTTGTAGATATAAAACTACTTTTAGATAGGAAAGCTTATTGTTAGACACTTTATTGTAGACATTTTTGGTAGACACTTTATTGTTTGCTATTTTACATAACTACTTTCGGCAATTACTTAAATATGTGAACGAGAAGTTGTTACACGGTCTGCTTGTTCCATCAGCTAGTTGTATAAAAAAAAAACACGGTTGTCAAAATTTAAACAATCTTTATTCAGTACAATCACAGGCATCGCTTTGAAACGTCTTTTAAAACTAGGTCAATCTACCGCCAATTCGTCGCGACCAAAGCCTAGAAGAACTGGCAAGAAACTTAGCTTGGTTCCTAGCGTTTTTTGTATGACTCTTTAAATATGAACCTACTTATTTGTTTATGTTGTTTTCAACCTCTTAATAACCTCTTAAGGTTGTCTGGAAGAGATCGCTTTTAGCGATGAGACCTCCCATTGTACCTATTCTTTTTTTTTTAAGTTTCTGTATGGGTTTTCTATTTCTTTGTGTACAATAAAGAATTTATCTATCTATAAGATGTTGGATATTTCAGATGTAGCGTAGCGGGTATAGAGCCGTCAGTTCAATACCGTCTGCCGCTGGAAGTGGAGGTGGGCTCTCATCCCAGCCTGGAGGAGATGCAGGAGGCCGTGGTGCAGCGCAAGATGAGGCCACACATCCCCCATCAGTGGCGCAACCATCCGGTAAGGGTCACGTGCCTACACTAGCGTCGACTTGGTCACTTCTTAAGGCGTTGACAACACCTAATGTACCTCCCGCTCGCACGATTCGACATTTTGAAAGATATAACATCACTGATCCAAATTATGAAAAATCGCAAACAACCATTTTGTGTGCAATAATGCACACAGTTTGGTAAAAAAAAGAGAGTACCGGTGGTCTAGTGGGAGTGACCCCGCCTTCCGATCGTAAGGTCGCAGGTTCGAATCCGGTCGTGCACCAATGGATTTTTCTATCGAAAAATTTATGTGCGCAATGCCAGTTCTCTTAAACGGTGAAGGAAAACATCGTGAGGAAACCAGTTAGTATTCTAACAGCGGCGATGGGCTTGCAACCTGTCACGTATGAAATACTAACTACTGCAAAAATGTGGGTATGTGCCAAATGTAATGTTTGGACGTACCTCTGACTACCCCCCTTAGACATCCTCAAAGAATCCTGAATTTAGTACCTACTTGGTACTGGGAGATCTGAAGGGATATCTACCGTGCCTGGGGATCAAAGTCGTGAAGCTGTTTCTGTTTTTCTGGTAAAAAAATCATTTTGATCGATGCAAGTTTTCCTACCTAAAAGTTTGCTTTTCTAGTTTTTGTACATAAGCAAACTTTTGAATAGGAAAACTTGTATCAATCAAAATTATTTTTTCATTTTAATTGAGTCACATTAGCTCTTGTCTTCACCTTAACTACCAGTATTTAATGCGAGTGCCTCACATGGCTCCGAGTTATACTGTTAGATCCAATAC
Organism: Plemyria rubiginata; assembly: GCA_963576535.1. NCBI lineage: Eukaryota > Metazoa > Arthropoda > Insecta > Lepidoptera > Geometridae > Plemyria > Plemyria rubiginata. The sequence goes on along the minus strand of OY754914.1, from coordinate 2,020,640 downwards.
GCCAACGTCGGGACCGATCTTGTACAGTTATTGGACATAAATTTTGATTCATCTAAATTAGAGCCAAGCTTGGACGCAAAGTTGAATCAAGTTCGAATTTGAGGCGCCCACAAGACAAATCACAATAAAAGACTGGTGGTCCCGGAAAATAACTGGATCTCTGCAGCACATTTTTTATACTACCCGCTGTTGGAACAAGCATATGACCTACCTGATGTTGAGTGGTATCCATCATCTTTGACAAAGCTTTGCATCGTGAGTCACGCATGATGGATGGTGCTCTACAATGCACTGCTTTGCGTCCGTCAACTTAAGGCATTGAAACTTAGCCGACCTTACCGATTGTAGCTTATGTATATGTATACAGGGTGGGGCAAAATTTTTCGACATTGAGGGCAGCTACCTTTTCTGTTGTATTTAGAAGGTTTTGTTCTTAGGAAACTATAGGTTTATTTTGAAGAAAACGACAACCGCATTTTCAGATTTTTGAAAAAATGTACAGTTAGCCTGAAAAATTACATTTGTCAAAAAAAAAAACAAGTTGGTCTCAATCGACGCTATTTCCCATCAGGAACACTTTTCCCAAAGTAACTTACCAAATCAAATCGTAAGATTTTGCATAAATTAAAAAAAAAGATTTCCATACAATTTCTATGAAATGTGAAAAGAAACCATTAGTATGGTATTGAATTACTACAGTGCAACTTTATTACCTATTAGCTGCGTCCCGCGGTGTTCCCACTATGTGTGTTATTCTAGAACCTAAACTATCAACATTCCAAATTTATTCAAAACCGGTTCAGTAAAATCGGTGGTACATTGTACTAACTTCATTCTGCCAAGCCAACAATAAATTTGAAAAAAGAACAAAGTATTTCCATGAAAGTGTTCGAATGGCATGCATGGACTCAATGTTGTAGCGAATGGCGTTTCATAGAAATTGTATGGAAAACTTATTTTTTGAATTTTTGCAGAATCTTACGATTTGATTTGGTAAGTTACTTTGGGAAAATTGTTCCTGATGAGAAATAGCGTCGATTGAGACCAACATGTTTTTTTTGACAAATGTCATTTTCCAAGCTGACTGTACATTTTTTCAAAAATCTGAATATGTGGTTGTTTTTTTCTTCAAAATAAACCTATAGTTGCCTAAGAACAAAACCTTCTAACTACAACAGAAAAGGTAGCTGCCTTCAATGTCGAAAAATTTTGCCCCACCCTGTATATGCCAGTACTCAATGTATTTCAGTGTTCCTAGGTACTTGTTGTTCTGTTAGATTTAAATTATTTGATTGTTCATTGTAACTTCGGAAATACAATCCGAGTTCCAAGTGCCGGGATCCCGGGATTCCGGCTGTTTTCTGACCCCGAAAATCCCGGGATTGTATCCTAATTGTAACCTATATTATGCCAAGTTTGAATGGATCTATGACATCTGAGTAAAATACTCTTTTTCTTCACATTTTAATATAATATAACTAGCGACCCGCCCGCGTGCCCCTGCTTCGCACGGGTGCACGTATCATGCATGTATTATACATATAAACCTTCCTCTTGGATCACTCTATCTATTAAAAAAAACCGCATCAAAATCCGTTGCGTAGTTTTAAAGATTTAAGCATACAAAGGGACATGGGGAGATAGGGACAGAGAAAGCGACTTTATTTTATACTATGTAGTGATTAGATGTAACGCAATCTGCAGGGTCTAGCGGTGATCTGCGACACCATGGAGGAATGCTGGGACCACGACGCCGAAGCGCGGCTGTCGGCGTCGTGCGTGTTGGAGCGTGTGGCCGCGCAAGGACCGGCGGCCACGCCCCTCGCGCCCCGCACGCCCGATACCACGCCCCTGCTGATCCACGAGCTCGCTGAACAGATGTGCTGACGAACAACCAACGTGGAACTCCCACTTATCGAGTTCTGAGGCGTTCCGATCAATATGATACCGTTGATGACAGGTACAGGGTTTCTTTGATGTAGAAGGTTAAAGTGAGAGCTAGTTTGTCCTGCGATCTATCTATTCAGCCTGTATGCACCCACTGCTGGGTATAGGCCTCCTCTCTAAAACGCCACTCTCTCCGGCCCTGTGCCAGTCATTGCCATTGCCGCCCAACTACATCATCCGACCATCGGGCGGGTGGTTTGCCTCAGTCGCTGAGCGTCTCTGGGCCACCATTCCGTAATCGCCGTTGTCCAGGCACAAATTAATTCCAAAACTTTTAAAGGCGAAATATAAAGATTTTTTACAGCAACTGATGCCACAGATGGAAACTTAGGCATTAGCATAATCGATCTGCCTGAACCTAAATCAAATATTGGTTTGACGTTGTCCAAACAATGAATTTAAAGGGCTGGTAAATTAATAAGTAATAGTAGCTTCTTCTAAAGGTGATTAGTTAAAATGTAAATCTCTTCTATAAAGTTTCTACCTGTTAAAATGTGATTTGTGATTTGCTAAAGACATAACTAGGCGCAAACCTTTCAGGAGCCTTATTCACTATGACAATAGGAGATTCCTTGCCCCAAACCGTTAAACGTCAAAACTTGATTTTGGGCTTTATTTTTTATGGCATAGGAGATACTTTGCCCTGATCGTATGACACCGCCTGCCTTGTCTTAGCCGAGCTCGCGCTGCAAATGGTCATAGTGAATAAGGCTCCTGGAGTCTCCTAGCTCACACAAACATGCTTTCACTTTGACATAGAACAATTTTTTATATAAGATCCTGATGATGCCGACGGTATGGTGTGCTTCGAACGATCCTAAACATGTCATGGGTGTGTGGAATGTTCCAAGACTTTGCAGCACTTGTTGCGTACAAACTAGTGTGTTTGGTAGAGAAGCGATTTGACATTATTGAACTCAAAATGAAACGATCTTCTCAGTACAACATATGAATTTAGGTGTCCAATGTCTGAGCTGAAATAAAGGTCGCTGTCCTAATATGTAGTCAAGGAGGCCGTTAAGAAAAGAGTAAACTAGAGAAAACTGAAGAAAACTGCATCAGAAACCCGACAAGAGAGCTTTAAATTTAAGAGAAGATGTCAGCGCATTGTCTGACTACGGCGAAATAGTGATGTTGAGTGAAAAGGGTAACTGTGCGTTTAAATAGTCGTGTCTGGATGTCAAGTTGCTTCTTTGCCGAAACGTAATGATATAAATTATAATAACACGATGGAATTGGTTACAATTTAGATAAATCCGGTTCCTGACACCATAGTGCGAATATTAATTACTTGTTACATCTTACGGCCAGTACTGACATTTTCTGGTTGGCTAATTTGAAAAGTGTAAAGCTAGCTTCTCACGGTCACAAGTCGCGACGCGCCGCGCCGATTTGTACGAGCGAGTACGCGCCAACGCATGAGGCTGCTTTCATTGCACGTCTTATTTGATAGTCAATTTTGTATAATACATTCAGTCATTGTTTAAATGAGACCATACATACTACGAGAACTTTTTCTTATGCCGGATAAGACACGCGACGGAGCAAATTTTTCTTGTCTGTTGTCCGTGTCTTATAAAGTGCAAATGGCCTTACACGTCGCGTAGGCTCGTGCTCTCGAGTGCGACTCGAGATCTCGCGCCGTGAGAAGCCAGCATAAAACTGATGTATTGGAGTGCCAGACTGGAGGCCCGTTAAGAGTGATTCATCGTTACTTTAATTCAAAATATCTATGAAAACTATTGTACAGACAACCCACGAAATAATAACTGTACAGCCACTATTTGTAGTCGCAGAAGTTTGAAATTATGTGTAGTGCAGCAGTGTATTATTGGCATCTGTAATATTAGTAATATTTATTTTTTGAGTATTATTATTTTCATACCATCAATTCGCACGAAGCGCTTCATTTCTACCTTCATTATGCGATCCGCTAATCGGTTAAACCGGTTTTATTTCTCGTTCTCTACGGAAAACGAACGTATGGTTGGGCAGTTTTTGTATGGAAACTCGAAATAACAACTCACGAATCTCCAAACAATAATTTTTGGTACACTAACAGCTTATGAAAGCCATGTACTTTTATATACATTTTTTGGGATGGACTAATCAGATGGCCGTCCTTATGTTAAGTGGTAATGATCACCTATATAACAAAGCATTGATTGAAGCAAAAGTGCTTGATTGATCCTTCTCGTTGGGAGTCGTTGGCAGAAAACCGGCCAGAGTGGGGAAGTCTAGTGAAATATTTTTTTCATCCCACCATCTCGGAAGGAGTATTTTTGCTCTTCAATATCTGAGTGCAAAAGCCGTTTTTATTCTCTAGAGGATAAAGTAAATTGAATTAAAACATCGTGTGCACTAAGTTTGTGAATTAAAAAAAACATTAAACCTATTTACTGCTACCTCTATGGTGCCGAATATAACATACAACTTTTTTTTAATTTGTTAAAAACTCAAGACTCGGAACCTTCTTGGTGTTCTTTTTTCAATTTGCTTTGTACGCGGTTCTTTACGCGCCATTTTTTCACGTCATTGTTAAACCTTATATTAAAAACAAGAAACTTGAAAACAAGATAAAAAAACTAAAATGAGTGATTCTAGCGACGAGGAAGTTTGTTTGACGCCAACATGTGATTGTAAACTTTTTTTTTGCATTTAGTCATTTCCTCGCTGAGGTGAAATGAAAAGTTACGTGTTGCACTCGAGTGCAAAGATTTTTCACCTCGTGCTCTTTTGATTCCCTCGCTAACGCTCAGGATTCTAATTTTGAATCACTCGCTGCGCTCGTGATTAAATTTTAGAATCCTTCGCTTGCTCGGTCATCAAAATTGAACACGCGGTTAAAAAGCAACTTTGCACTCTTGTATAACAAATAACTATTGAAGATGAACGAAGGCGCGAACTAGATCTAAAACGCGACCAACTAAAAGTAAACCTCCTCTAAATATAAACTATATAATTATAATAACGGTGTGCTCACATGCACATTTTGTGCTAGAACTTTTAAAGCTAAAATTGGTTACTGCAGTCATCTTAGAGCACACGAAAAACACAATGATGAAAAACACAATGACCAAAAATGAATAAATAAGCAGAAACAATGCCGCCGTAGCCGAAACCGGCATGGATGACATCACCTCGCAAGTCACGCACGATGGGAACATGCCCTAAGATGCATTGCCCTGCGCCCATCAACTTGAGGCATACATATGTTAAGCCTGTGCCTGTAACTTCACCGGCAACCCCCTTCAAACCGAAACTTAATCATTATAATGTAGAGTATTTAATTTTTTGTGCCTTTTTAATTTAAAATATCACTGATAAATGCATCTATTATTTTTATATCACTAGAAATTAAGAATAATTCATAATTTAATTACCATTCTACCTAGACAGAGTTCTGGCAGGTTAGTTTGATACTCGTAAACGTTAAATCAAGTAGCTAGTTTACATAATCTATTTTTGTCTTCATCGGCTGATTAGCTTTGGCCTTTCTATTATATTATTTTAGAATTCATAAGTATATCCAGTTTTTATTATACCTAATATTTTTTCTAGTTATAGAGTTTGTCATAACATGTTAATTGCGTTTTTTTTTGTTTTAGAATGTTTAAAGGCATCCACTGCGCATAATAAACGAACTTACATAAACGAAGTGAAATATATTTTAGGCATAATAGCTAGTCCAGGCCGGAACAAAATCTCACCCTGCCTTTTTTTATAGGACTTCTATATTGTTAAGACTGGGATACCTAGTTATTTTTGTACAAATTGGCTTTATTTTACTTAGTTTTGATGAATTTATTTTTGATTCAATGTACTAAGTGCTAAATTATGATGAAATGAAAGCAATGAAATTAGCGTAAGTTTAATGTTGGTTAGCGCTCTTTATGTTTAAGGTCTCTTTACACTTGACCCATGCTGGTTAACTTTGTTTACAAAGGTTTATTTTGACGTTAATAAAAACAAAAAAAACGGCACTTTGATTTAAACTAAGATCAATTTGGTCAAAGAGATTGATACTAGTTTTAAGTGGCGTAAATGGTGCCATAGACCAGTTAAACAACGCACAGTTCTAACATTGATTATTAGACTTTATTTGGTCTGTTGAGTTTTATATAGCACTTCTGACACAGAGAATATATCATTGAAAATATTGTGATTTTAGAACGTAAATATATCGATGGGTAATCCTTGAGTTGATTTACCTATTCCGTGTGCATATCAACACACGTAGACTAAGTACTAAGTAAAGTTGCCAAATGTATATACAACTATTGTAAGTCGGCCTAGGTTCGGGTGATCGCTCGACAGCGTGCTGTAGAAATTCAAATAAATCCAGTCATCGGGCGTTCATATTTCCAAAAAACGAACCAAAAAAATGTCACCATTAGTCATTTTCTCACTCGCGCTATTGATAAAAACAGTTGTGCGATATAGACAATGATGAGCGGCGATATCTATTTTATTATTAGTCATCATCCAATCTGTAACATGTCTCGCGATCCCCTAAAGCTAGCTCTATGAATAAGTATTTTAATCTGAATGTCAGATGGTTGTGAGCACACATAAGTTTCGAGCCAGTGCACTGTTTGTATAGAATCTGTAGCTCCCTTGCAAAGAATGCCTAAAGTCATTTGGTCGAATCGACTTGTGAACTAGGCCTAAGTCCATTATCGAATGTAATGTTTATCTGTGTGTTCACAGCTTAGAGTAATTTTGTGTAAAGTGAAGGTAGTTGAAAGTTTTAGAAATCGTAGTACTTTGTTAGACATTGCGTGGAAGCGTCTTGTGGTAGTCGTGTGCCGGATGTCTAATGGCCATGTTTATCATTTATTTTTATCAATTAACAATGTGAATGTCTGTTGAGATTTGATGTATTAAATAAATTATATTTTCTAGACAATCTTTGTTTCATTTTATCAATGGAAGAACAAGACATTGTCCTGCAGGCTACCGAAAGCAATGGGAAGATACTAGGCCGAACCGAAAGGCTCATACTCCCTAAAGTTTATGTAACAAAGTTAAAAAAATCCTTTTCATTCATATTATATATACTCGCCGAGGGCTCTATAAGCTTTAGCCATTGTTTAGCTTTTTAAGCCATTTAAAAAGACTGATAAATGTCTTGCCATCTCTTTCCATGACAAGTACAATATAAGAGCCACTTTAAAATGACGGAGTATGAATGAAGGCTCTCCCCCACAGGCGCGATAAGAACGCGCGTTCAGATTTTTCTACATCCAACCAAATCCGCGTTCTTATCGCAGCAGTGTGTAACTTCGCGCGCGTCCTAAAATAAAATGTACTGAAAACATATCACAAAAATGCAACCACAAAGCGCGCCTGTGGGGGAGAGTTAAGGCTCCGGTGACAGTGGCTCGCAATTTCGAAGTGCGATTGGCTATTATTTCATTTTATTTCATTTCGGGGAGGTTGTTTGAAAAAATAACTCTAGAGAAACACGCATAAATACAGTTCGAACACAAATAATACAATAATATAAGGGAAACATGCCCGAATCAGAAATCATTTTGGTATTAGTATGTTTGGTCTTACGTTTACCTAATACCAAAATGATTTCTGACTCAAGCACATTTCCCTTATATTATTGTATTATTTGTGTTCGAACAGTATTTATGCGTGTTTCTTTAGAGTTATTATTTCAAACAACCTCCCCAAAATGAAATAAAATGAAACAATAGCCAATCGCACCTCGAAATTGCGAGCCGCTGTCACCGGACTCTTAAGGGCATAATGGTACTGACTGACACACGTGCTCAAAAATTAGCATGCTTATTTTGAGCTTGCTCAAAAATCAACCGACGTACGACCAAATAAGCATGCATTACTAGCAACGCCTAGACACACGTTCCACTTTATGAGTAAGACAATAAAAGTATGCTTTTTGAGAATGTCTGTCCGTACCTTAAATGAATTTGCTGGAAATCATTCTAACTACTAATTTCAAGATTTTGATGCTATGCTTAAAACTATACACGGGGATAAATTGATAGTGTAAAGGAAACGAATGAATCACATAAAAATTCCGATTGTTTTATTTAACCAGTTCATTTGACTGGAGAGTGTTTTCAGTTAACCATTAGTAATATCGTTCTATTCTTTTGAATTTCACTATATACATCACTCGGCTATATTTATATTCTCCTTGTGAGAATGGGTAGGTAGTTATTGTCGTGTCGTATCTCACTCGAATTTACATTAAATGTTATTAATTGTTTGTACCAATGAAGAGCAAGATGCTTAGCGTTTCTCCAAAGCAACATTGGGTGGTACTAGTTCGAATTATTTCAAATTGACGATCTAAAATGACATTTATGTACTGTCCTGGCTTTAGATTTTATATTCAGTGTCTCGTCTCCGTTTGTCATTTCTAAGAAGCCTAACTGTATTGTTAGCATTACTACTGTAATGTCTGTTTTCAGAATTGATGCATTTGAATTGTTTATTGCAAGCAGAATAGTACCAACTCGCATTGTCACTGGAGATTAAGTGTTTACGTTATGAGTCACATTTCTGGCAATTCATTTCTACTTGTTCATGAGAAGTCCACTCACTCATCACGAGATGTCCGAAAGTACAGGGCCTGGGGTCTGAAATTTGGTCCAGCAGTGTACCGTTCTTATCGATCGTTAATTTGACATTTAAATTCGTCAAAATTCGTTAAAACTGGTTTTATCCATTGATGAAACCATTTTTAACGAATTTTAACGATTCTAAATGTCAAATTAAGCGATCAATAAGAACGGTACTAGCACTGCAGGTATTCTTTGAGGAGTAGGCCCTCATTTAGGAACTGTATCTCGGTGGTTGAGCTTGAAATACACCATGCCAGATTTTACTAGCAATCTACAAATTCGTAAACTGACTGGAAGACTATTAGGAAATCTTAAATTAATTGCTGCGACAAGGCATTTAACGATTCATGATGTACAACTAGAAGAGTGCATGGCGTGAGACACCGACCTTTGAACGGGGTAGTAAAGACGAGTGAGCCGACAAGTATGGATGCATCAGGCTAGCACGAATGCGGCCGAACGTCTGATACCGGGCAGGGTAGACGGTTGTCTAGTTCGTGCATCCCTCAGTGCGGATGAGGCGGAGCGCGGGGCGTGTGGCTAGGAGCGGTCGGACTCGGAGTCGGCGTCGTCGTCGGGCGGGGACGCGGGCGCGGGCGCGGGCGCGGGCGCGGCGGACGCGCGCAGACAGTCGCCGTGCGCCTTGTACTCGATGGGCACGGCGGCGGGCAGCTGCAGGATGCGGCGGAGCGCGTCCCGCACGCGCGCCGCCGCCGCCTGGTCCGCCGCCGTCCGGTGCCACACCGCCAGGTGGTCGTCCTGGCCAAACGCACACGTTACATACACACTCCATATTATTATCCTATCCTGCTAATCCTACTAGTATTATATCCTACTAATCCTACTAATATTATAAATGCGAAAGTTTGTATGTATAAATAACTGAAACTGAAAACTGAAACAGCTTCACGACTTTGATCCCCAGTCACGGTAGATACCAAGTACTAACCTCAAGATTCTTTGAGGATGTCTAAGGGGGGTAGTCAAAGGTACGTCCAAACATTACATTTGGCACATACCCACATTTTGCAGTAGTTAGTATTCCATACGTGACAGGTTGCAAGCCCATCACCGCTGTTAGAATACTAACTGATTTCCTCACGATGTTTTCCTTCACCGTTTGAGAGCATTGGCATTGCGCACATAAATTTTTCGATAGAAAAATCCATTGGTGCACGACCGGATTCGAACCTGCGACCTTATGATCGGAAGGCGGGGTCACTTCCACTAGACCACCGGTGCTATATATATAAATAAATAATGCTGGACAATCCACACAGCACTATCTAGCCCCAAAGTAAGCTATTCAAATCTTGTGTTATGGGTACTAGATAACTGATATATTTAATACATTCTTACATAGATAGATATTTTTTTATTATACATAGAAAACACCCAGACCATCGGAACAAATTTCTGCAGATCGTACACAAATTTGTTCCAAGGCGGGAATCGAACCCGCAACCTCTTGCGTCGCAGGCAAGCCCTCGCCCGCTGCGCTACACAGGTCGTCGTATGTATGGATGGATCCGTTCCTCCGACGGAAGAAGCAGAGGCCTTATGTTTAGTAGTAAACATCACCTATAACAATTGCATTGCCTCGTTAGTCACGCACGATAGGAACGTGCCCTACGAACGTGCCCTGCATCCATCAACTGGAGGCATACATATGTTAAGCCTTACGTGCCTGTAATAACACTAGCAACGGTTGCTACGGTTGTTACGGTTGGACTGATGATGAAAGAGTATGGTCCATGTCATGAGCCAGAAATCTTAAAACAAGCCTTTATTATGAAAACTAGCGACCCGCCCGCGCGCCCCTGCTTCGCACGGGTGCACATATCATACATGTATTATACATATAAACCTTCCTCTTGAATCACTCTATCTATTAACAAAAACCGCATCAAAATCCGTTGCGTAGTTTTAAAGATTTAAGCATACATAGGGACATGGGGATATAGGGACAGAGAAAGCGACTTTGTTTTATAGTATATAGTGATGGTTTACAGTTTTGAGTTCTTGAATGTTACCTGGAAGCGCACTGATAATACAACGCCGCACAGCTCTGGCCCCACCATGAACTGTTCGCCCAGCATCGCCATGCAGAGGTCTTCCCACGCGCGACCCGTTTGCGTCTTGCGTAGTCTGACAACCTGCAAACAAACTGTCATTCAGCAACAAGGAATTTGAATAACAAATTGTTCAGCAAGCTGAAAGGATCGCTCGGAAAAACTTTATTTTATAGACGAATAATATTTATTTTAGTGGATAATTAATATTGAAGAGATGCAAGGTGTAACTACCACCTTGCATCTCTTCAATATTAATTACTTTCGATCGATCTGAAAACTTTTGGATGACAATTGCGTATCCAATATTTTATAGGAAAGAAAATTGGTATTTATCAGATTAATATTTATTGAGCGAAGAATGGAGGAAAAAAAAGGGAGGCCTTTGCTCAACCTTGGGACACTATGGACTAACAGTAATAGGTCGCGTCATGTAAAAAGAACGCTGAAAGAAATTCTGCAGGACGCGACCATAACATTTTTTAATGTTCACAAAGTTACATACAGATACGAAGGTGGCCTAGCACCTTCAATCCATTGTTCAATGTTCTTTGTGAATTGGGTACTTAGTTACATTTAATCGATAACTGTTTTTAGAGAAATATTTTTGATTAATCCTAATTTACTCTAAAGAAGGCTTTATTCTACCGTAAATAATATTTTATAATGATCCAATACGGCGGGCAGGCTAAAAACTAGCTACTATTAGACTAGTTAGACCAGTAAATCTAGTTTTGTTACTTTGCATTATCGGTTTTTGTATAACATAAACTTGCTGAGTGAATGCAATTTGAGACATTATGTAGAATTACGTTAGATACATTAAAAATTTGCTGACGCCGCGCCGTGACTTGTAAAAGTCATGGCGTCAGCAAATTTTTCACAACCATGTGTATGATTGCTTCGTTATTTGGGTTAGTTCATGTAACGCAACACCAGTAATTTTTAGGGGTAGCCCCATGTCAATGTTTAAATTATTGAACACACATTTTTTTATAGTTTCTGGCATATTTATTATTTTCTTATAGAATAGCATCTACCCACTCCCCAGAATCATAGCATCTACCCATTCCCCAGAATCAAAACCATTGCTCGCTACTGCATCACGCTAAACAGAATAGACACAACCGGTCTGTTACAATTTTTATAATGACCAAAACCAACCACCACAGCCTGACCTAATAGAGCCAAAACAAGTCTTTTTGGCTCCAAAGCCCATGCAGCCTGGTTTTCAGTGGCGCTACAGCCGCGACAAAATCGCTTTTACGTTAAAAATTAATTACCTACTTTTACGTCGTTACAAAAACGAATGATAGTGGATAGTGGAAGAATAAAACCTGTTGCGCCGACCCCACTTAGCGTGGGATAAGGGCAGGAAGATGATGATGAAGTTCTTACTAACAGATTAAGTAACTGCTCAGATACATTTAAAACTATTTGCGCCCCGCCGGTTTCACCCGCGCGGATTAAAATCCCGGTATTCCCACGGGATCAAAAGTAGCCTATGTGCTATTCCAGACTATAATCTATCTCTCTGCCAAGATTCATCCAGATTCGTTCAGCCGTTCCGGCGTGAAGGAGTTACAAACATCCATCCATCCATACTTACAAACTTTCGCGTTTCTAATATTAGTAGGAAGGATGACAGACCCATTTGCCTCCATTAACGTTGGCCGGGTCTTCCCACATGGGCTTGATGCCGAGCTTGAAGAGATGCAGGTCGGAGAGAGGCGGCAGGTCGGCGGGCCGCGCCAGGTGCGTGTACAGCCCCCACCACTGCTCCACGCTGCCAACGCGGCCCACCATGCGTAATGCCTGCAACACAGGACCACATAATTTAGCCTGGTTTTATTGTTACGCGTTTCGGCAACGCTGTTGGAGCGCAGCGTCGTCGGCGCTTTCCGAGATGTATGGTGTAGTAGTTGCGTTTCAAAGACGCGCGCTTGAGCAGTTCACTATGAACACAATAAAGGAGAATGTTTTTTTGGTCCAAAATATAATTAAAAAATAATAGTATGACTCCACCCCAAGCCAACATGGTTAGTTTGAAAGATCATCTCAAATACAATATTTTTGCATGGAATCAAAAAAATCTGTCTTGCAGAATACAAGCGAATAATTAGTAATCAGTGCAGTCCTTCTTCGAAGCTCTCCACTTATAACTTCAGGAGAGCCTTTAAACATCAGGTTCGATTTTGTTGCGTCTTTACATAGTAACTTCAAATGAATGAGTCGATCAACAATGGGTTCATGCCTGGAGACTGCAGATTTTTGTTAAGACTCATAGTAAAAAGAAAAGTCCTCCTTTGTGTCGTGTTTTGCAATAACTAACAATAGTTTTTAAGATCCTATTTCAGTGTGGTACTGACAAATGGATTATTTTATGATCAGAAATAAATGAATTGAATTAAATTAACAGTGCCCTGCTCAGCGGCGCGTCTAGCGCCGTGACTGTGACACAGCGCACACCAGCGGAGGCGCGGCGATCAGCATTAATTTTCACAGTCTATATTCGACATTGTCCGCCTTAAAATAATACAGGAAATCGCGCGATATTATTCGATATCAACGAGAACAAAAAATAATCTTCGCTGCACCTCCACTGATTTGTGCTGGTCTCATAAAACCAGCTTTACTATTACTGAATAATAAAGCTGGTTGTGCTGACTTCACTGGAAGTCAGCACAAGATGCAACAGATAGGTACATCTGCATCATTAAACATCTTGTACTATTCCAAAACTACAGTAGGTATCTGTAGTATCAGTAGGTAGTTCAGGCACTTGGGACAGGTACTCATTGAGGGGCTTGCTAATAAACTTGGGAAAAGCCTTCAAACTTGTACTTGTTTCATAAAATATGCTCAGTTTTATTAACACAACCACTAAGACAATAATGCTAGCCAGGCAGAATGTAAATTTATTCAATAAAATCATTAATTTATGCACTAAACTCATCCAAAAAAATGTAAACCACAATCATTGTGTTTCTTTTTTAAAAAAGGTTTTTTGTATATGTAATGATAATTAACTATTTTCAAGTTAGAAAAGTGATTAAATGGATGTGCCTTTGGGACTTGTGTCTTTCTAGAGGTAGGTTTTCTTTCAGATTTTACTAATAAAATTTTGGAATTGGAACAGTTTCCAGGATACAGTTTTTTTTACTTATTACCTATATGAGTGTTCTAGTTGCACCCCACAGTTTCACCCATGCAGATACGGTTAGAAAGACAGAAAAGTCTATGTGCTATTCCAGACTATAATCTATCTCTCTGCCAAGTTTCATCCAGATCCATTCAGGCATTCTGGTATGAAAGAGTAACAAACATCCATCCATCCATACTTACAAACTATCGCAATAATAATGTTAATAGGATGGTAGGTATGCATAATTTTTTAAAGTTCACTACTTTTATGACTCTCAGCAGCAAATTTGATTTAAAAAATATTATGCTTGTTGATATATTGGAAATAACTTTAAAATTAAATTTAATTTTAAACAGAGCAACCATAGTTAACATATTTGACAAATGATAAATAAAAATGACAGTAGTTATGATAAACATCCACAACTTCCTGTCATATCTTCTGATAAGCAAATTATGAATGAAGGAACTATTCTTTACAACTGCCTACTAAAAGCTGAAAGTTTCAGGGATAGTCTAGACTGAACAGCCCGGGTAAGTATGTTTGTTTACATTCATGTGGGTACTTGACACCTGCATGTGTACACACCTGTCCATAACCTGTAGTGGTAGTGGATAGTTCTCTGGCGGGCGGCCGCCGTGAAAACCACATCCAGTAATCATACTCCAGCTTGTGCTCATGTACTGGCACCATAGGAGGAATGGGCTCCTCGCCATTCCTCTCTTCCTCATCATTGTTATGATTTTGATTTAACGCCCCCGCCTCACCCGACCGTCGCTCAGGCACGTTTAAATTGTAAAATTTGCACATTTTCCTTTCAGTCATGATATTTCAACTCTAGCATGTTTCACCAACGGCCTAACCTACGACACGTTGCTTCTTTGATCGAGATTTCAGACTCTTTTAAAATTGAAATAAACACACTGAGATAACACAAAGTTATTTTAACCTATGTATTTTACACGATATTTACTAGAAATTAGGGATTTTATTATTTCTGAATCAGCCTATTCCCTCTTTTTCTGTGGATAACCTTTTTCTTTCCGTCATCAAAATTCAAATCTGTCATTAACTGACAGCCAGGCAGGGCTGGATTTGGTTATAAATGCTCTAAGGATTTGGGCGATGAAAAAATCACAAGATCTGCAAACAAATATCAAAGCATAGATAGCATCGCGTAGATATTATAAAGAGTATTTCTCAAACAAAATGTACATAACGAAAAAGGAAAACGTTACGAAAAAGTACTTTTTCGTAACATAACTCTAGGAACCTATGGAAGAAAAGTTACGAAAAAGTACTTTTTCGTAACGTTTTCCTTTTTTGTTACGTACATTTTGTTTGAGAAAATCCAATAATTCTCCACTCCAATAATTTTATTAAGTACTTAAGTGTTGTAACAAAAAACTCATTTTTACACGAGTTTTTTGTTGCAAAGTTTTATTTTTAGTAGGTATAAGTAATTTTGATCTCATTTTAATTTATGTAAATAGTTTTAATTTAACTTGTGTAACGAATTTGACGCGGTATGTCTGTAATGTTATACAGTTATTCAATAAAATTGAATTTGAATTGAATTTGAAATTTGAAAATGCTACGTCCACATGAAAATCCAATAATTTACCCATAATCCCAGTCGGCATTCCAAACGCGTGTGGATAGTTTTATAGATATTTTTCTGGTACACCCGTCCCGGCTTCGCGATGAACACTGATCAACTGTCAAGTCACATGCTATCTCTATCCTATTTGAAGTAAAAGCTGAAATAGCAAGTGACTTGACAGCCGCGTAGCCGATTAGTGTTGATCGCGCTTTCAGAAACGGGGGTTAATCTCAAAATAAGATGACCTTTTGCTTGTGGATTGTTGACAAAATTCTACCAAAACCTCGTCGATTGAAGTATTGGTAAAAAAAGAAAAAAATCTGAAAGTGAAAGCTGAAATAGCAAGTGACTTGACAGCCGATTAGTTTTGATTCCGTGAGGATAATATGCTCTGTGGTTTTGATCGCACGAGACAAGAAAAAGAATAAAGAAAAAACACCGGCCCAGTATTCTTCTTCTATTCTAAGACCGGCCCACCAAACAAACAAAACAAGCTTAGCGATCGATCGTTTGAAAACAAACCTTACCAAAATAAATGTAGTACAATGCAAATAATATTATCCTAGGTGTACCTACAGAATCATTTAATGTATGTGGTTTCCTAAAAAATCTTCTTCATACATATTCTTCATCATAATTGTGGGGTGGAAGTGTAAATTAAAAAATCATGTCTAAAGGCGATACTCCTGGAAGAAACATCGAAGGAGGAATGAATATAGACTTTATGAGATCTCTTGTAAAACAGTACTCTGAACTGGTAATTATCGTAATAGAGCTACCTTAAATTGCAAACCAACATAGCAACCTATTTGTTTTGACAGAACATGTTTTTTTCCTCACTGCATGCATACAAAAACATATAGCATGTACATAGAATAATTAAAATCAAGCCCTCAGTGTTGGTTGCCTCAAAGCTATTGACAAGACATGTGTCAGTTGAGCTATCCTCTATACCATTAGCAACAAACTGCATATAGCTTGAAGGGTTCAAGCTATATGCAGTTTGTTGCTAAATTATATTTTAAACATGGTATATTTCAGGGTCAATGGACAAGTGCTCTGTTCTGGGCAGATGCTGCTGCGGCCGCTGCATGCAATAGTGTAGATGCACCACATGGCAATGATATATGGCTACTGGCCAGTGCCATGCTGGCAAGGGGTGAGCTGCATCGAGCCACACATGCTGTTACTTCTCGACAACTACACAAGTGAGTGCTCTTAATTTACAAGATACAATAAAAAATATTTTTAACAAATTCAGTCATGTAGTAATAGCAAAATTCATCTAGGTAGTTAATAGCAATTGTAAGACACAATGAAGTCCTTCAGCAAGCAAAATCTCTATTAGCAGAGGTAGGTTAGACATAGCTTAGAATCTAAGCTTAAATGATGATATCATCAGGGAATAAACTTGGCTGCATCATTGCCATTTATTGTAATGAAAATTAGTATATCGGGAAACACTCAACAAACAAAGCTTAGAAACTATGCTCTTTTAATCAAAATAAAAGTTAAGTACTTTATTCAAATCTACTGTAATTTTAGGCAGCACCTGCTATGCTTAGGGGTAGCTATGCGAGCATACATCACGGCCAAAGAACCTGCAGCAGCCCTGGCTCTCATGGACGAGGCAGATCCCATGCTATTGGAGCCTAGGAATGGCGACCAGACTCATAACGTAAGTACCTAGCCTTTTCATTGTGATTGCCTAACAGAACTGAAAAATAATACTTACAAAGTTAAGTAATTAATCAATTCAATAAAACTACCAAATGTTATAAACTGGGTTTTAGTTTGTAAAGGCCATTGACTAGTAAAGTGTATGCCATATTCTGAAAGGCATTATTTTTTAAAATGAAGGCTTCATATTTTTATGGTAATAATGAACCTGTTGTGCCGACCCCACTTAGCGTGGGATAAGGGCAGGAAGATGATGATGATAATGAATGATATTTCAGCGCGCATTGGCCGGCGTGCTAGTATCACAGGCGCGCGCACTATCAACCCTGGAGAGACGAGACGTGGCGGCTAAAGCCCTAGCGGAGGCCCTGCGCGCCGATTGCGCCTGTTACGAAGCACTGGATCTATTGCTGGAACAACATGCCCTTACTCCGCGCGAAGGTAAACATACTGCTATACCCGGCTATGTTATTGGCTATAGGCTCAGAGATATGAGAAAATCCATAGAATAATTAGTTTAACAAACACTGCTCCTAAAACTAACAAGTTGAAGTGGTAATAAGCATCAAAAGTATAAAGGGTTCTCACCGTGGGGTGAGAACCCTATCTAATCTTTGTTAGATTGCCAGTGCATTGACCAAAAGATCGCAGCGAATCAAAAGATTCAATATAGGGCCACATCCTATCTGAAAGTCTGACAACATTATTTCAAGGAAAAAAAACGTAAGATTGCAGCAGACTTCTTTAGGCTGCAGATCATGATGATGATACTGCTATACAATATTTTAAATGAATTTCGAAATACAGGATCTAGTCTTCTTATTTTTTAAATACTTACCTAGATTAACAAAAAATACTTACATGATTTATGGATGTTGAATTTATTTCATTTCAGAGCGCGAGTTGATAGAATCCTTGGATTTCAACGGTCAACTCAACGCGGCGGAGGGGGCATTGCTCAGAAACGCGTACAGTGAGAGATTACATCGCTACTCACCTCCCAGTCCTACGCACCTACAGAACATAGACTGTCCAGTAAGTCGCCTTCTTTTATTTAATTTCTTGCAAACAATCTTGCCATAATACGGTAAGAAGACTAATTAAAAAAAATGACACTGTTATTTTTATGAGGAAAACATCGTGAGGAAACCGGTATTAAACAGCGCCATTGGGCTCGGAACCTGTCACAAACACCAACAAAATGTGCTAAATGTATTATCTGTGTGTACCTCTGATTAATGTTCTTAGACATCTTCAAAGAATCTTTTAGTTGATACTAGATCTAATTAGTTATTTACAGTGCCTGTGGATCAATTTTGTATAGCTTTTTCTGTTTTTAATGTAAATTTTGGGTGCCTCAACAGATGATAGCAGATACAATACAGACCGGGTCTCGTATGTCGGAAGCGGCTGCGAACCGCGGCCGGCGCCTCGCCGCTTCCTGTCGATGGAAGGAAGCACTCGCGGCATTAGACGAGGCCGACCCTTGGTGCTGTGTGGACGTCAGAGCCGCCTGTCTCGTGGAACTGAAGAAGAGCTCTGAGCTATTCGCGTTCGCGCATACGCTAGTCGACGCTTATCCGAATGCTTGGACTTCTTGGTTCGCTGTGGGATGCTACTATTATCTTATTGGTAAGTTACGGCATATTGACGACATTCTTCCTGGAATGTACAGCATCTAACTTATGTCTAGCAAGGGATTTCTCCGACATTAAGAAGTTAACGTCTTATTTGTAGAGGTTATAACTACTCTATGTCAATAATACAATCTCTATAGAGCTGTTACTATAGGTACTTGTATTGGTAATTTCCAGGTAAGAGTGAATTCGCTAGGCGATACCTAAGTAAAGCGAAGAGTCTAGAGCCTAGTGCAGGTTGCGTATGGCTCGCCTATGGACACAGCTTCGCGGCAGACAATGAGCACGATCAAGCAATGGCAGCCTACTTCAAGGTTTATATGAATTACTAGTTGCGCCCCGCGATTTCACCCGCGCAGATTTAAATCCCGGTATTCCCACGGGATAAAAAGTAGCCTATGTGCTATTCCAGACTATAATCAAACATCCATCCATCCATACTTGCGCGACTTTCGCGTTGATAATATTTCGTTTTGGCACTCGTCACATCGGGGGCGTAGCTCAGATGGTAGAGCGCTCGCTTAGCATGCGAGAGGTACCGGGATCGATACCCGGCGCCTCCAAATTTTTATGTTAATTTTTATTTTTGTTTATAAATAATACTACTGGTCAAATCACTAAGTAGGCTGAAAAAAAAAATTACAGGGGACTATGTATGAAAACTTATTTGAATCACAATTTAATTTTCGCTAAGTCTTTGTTTGTTGTCATTGACAACCGAATGCGATTTTACATTAACTATATTTACAGATTTTTATCCGTAAAAAAATCTATTATGCGAGCGAGATAGCTCGCGGTATTCTGGGCCTACTGTAAGGGTTTAAAAAATTCCCTTACAGTGGCGAGAAAAAACCTGTTGTGCCGACCCCACTTAAAGTGGGATAAAGGCAGGAGGAAGAAGAAGACAGGGAAGCCCTGTGTCCAGCAGTGGACATCTTGAAAGGTTGATTGAAAGATGTTTTCTTTGTTATATCAGGCGAGTCAGCTGATGGCGGGATGTCACCTGCCGCCGTTGTACGTAGCGGTGGAATGCTCTCTGCTCAACAACACCGCGATGTGCGAACGGTTCCTGCTGCGAGCCGCGCAGCTGCACAATGATAGCGAAGTAAGTTTATTATGAGCTTATCATATGTAATACCTACCGCTCACTCCAATAACCTAATAAATAAGGTGCCTTAAAACACAGCGAGGACGCTGCAGCGCAGGCAGTGTTTGAACTTCAAATGAAAACATAACATAATAATTATATAATTCAAAACACAAGACAAATGAAAAAACAAATAGAGCATTTTTCTCTCAGGTTATCGGCATTCCCCCATCTCTCTAATAATTAGCTTGTGTTTTGTATACTTCCAGGCGATGGTTAGACTCCGTTTGAAAAAAAATACAAAGATAAACAAAAATATGTACATTTTGGTTTGTTGTTTGAGTTCAATGTAGTTATAGTTGGTTTTTACAATGAAAATGTTGATTGATGATGAATCTTTGTCATGTTATCACCAAAACTTATCTTGTTCTCGAAAAAATACTCCGTATAGTTTTTTTCAATTTTTATTAGATTTGTAGTGTTTACACTTAAGGAAATCACAAAGATTTTATCCCGCTCGGAGAATAACTTTTGGGACATTTTAAAATCTTTGTAGTTTTTTTTAATAACAAATGGTCAGAGGGTATTTCTGACAAGTAAGGGTCAGTCTATTTTGAACTTATATATTTAATTTTAATATTTCGTCCTATTCATGGAATTGGGAATAGGTTGGGGTGTTTTCGATTGTATCCTAAATATTTTATACATTTACATTAAATCCATATTGTTTATAAGTCGGTAGAGAAGGCGCTTGCAGAAGAGGAGTCTGAGAACTCGGGCGGTTGGCGGCGCGTGTGCGACGCAGCGCGGGACGCACACATCGCGCACGAGGCCGGCGCCGCCGCCCACGCGTGCGGACACCACGCCGCCGCGCTCGACCTGTTCCTGCTCGCACTGTCGCACGCACACCAACACTCGCAGCCGGTCAGTACACTACACTAGTACACACACACGCGCACGAGGCCGGCGCCGCCGCCCACGCGTGCGGACACCACGCCGCCGCGCTCGACCTGTTCCTGCTCGCACTGTCGCACGCACACCAACACTCGCAGCCGGTCAGTACACTACACTAGTACACACACATCGCGCACGAGGCCGGCGCCGCCGCCCACGCGTGCGGACACCACGCCGCCGCGCTCGACCTGTTCCTGCTCGCACTGTCGCACGCACACCAACACTCGCAGCCGGTCAGTACACTACACTAGTACACACACATCGCGCACGAGGCCGGCGCCGCCGCCCACGCGTGCGGACACCACGCCGCCGCGCTCGACCTGTTCCTGCTCGCACTGTCGCACGCACACCAACACTCGCAGCCGGTCAGTACACTACACTAGTACACACACATCGCGCACGAGGCCGGCGCCGCCGCCCACGCGTGCGGACACCACGCCGCCGCGCTCGACCTGTTCCTGCTCGCACTGTCGCACGCACACCAACACTCGCAGCCGGTCAGTACACTACACTAGTACACACACATCGCGCACGAGGCCGGCGCCGCCGCCCACGCGTGCGGACACCACGCCGCCGCGCTCGACCTGTTCCTGCTCGCACTGTCGCACGCACACCAACACTCGCAGCCGGTCAGTACACTACACTAGTACACACACATCGCGCACGAGGCCGGCGCCGCCGCCCACGCGTGCGGACACCACGCCGCCGCGCTCGACCTGTTCCTGCTCGCACTGTCGCACGCACACCAACACTCGCAGCCGGTCAGTACACTACACTAGTACACACACATCGCGCACGAGGCCGGCGCCGCCGCCCACGCGTGCGGACACCACGCCGCCGCGCTCGACCTGTTCCTGCTCGCACTGTCGCACGCACACCAACACTCGCAGCCGGTCAGTACACTACACTAGTACACACACATCGCGCACGAGGCCGGCGCCGCCGCCCACGCGTGCGGACACCACGCCGCCGCGCTCGACCTGTTCCTGCTCGCACTGTCGCACGCACACCAACACTCGCAGCCGGTCAGTACACTACACTAGTACACACACATCGCGCACGAGGCCGGCGCCGCCGCCCACGCGTGCGGACACCACGCCGCCGCGCTCGACCTGTTCCTGCTCGCACTGTCGCACGCACACCAACACTCGCAGCCGGTCAGTACACTACACTTCGCGCACTACACACACACACATCGCGCACGAAAACTTTGTGTTTACCTATATCGAACCAAGTGGTATTCAAGCGTACAGATAGGTAGCGGCACGTACGTCTAGCGCTGACCTTTAATGCTCAGAAGTCGAAATTAAGGTATCCCTTGGTATCCGCGCGCGCTCATTGGGGCCCATAGATGTGCAGTATCCCCTCCACGTTTCGTTCAAGCTAGACTTGTGTGCCGTTACCTATAATTCGAATGAAGAATTTTATGATCAACCAAAAAATGAGATACGTTAGTTTGGCTCTCACTTCACCTGAAGCTTGTATATATTGTGTTGTAGTTGAGTCCTTGCTGGGCGGCGACGCTGGACGGCGTAGGGCACGCGACGCGCGCGCTCGGCGGGCCGCGCAGTGCCCGCGAGGCGCTGCAGTGGCACGAGAAGGCGCTGGCGCTGCGGCCCGCGCGGCCCGCGTCGCTGGCGGCGGCGGGGCTCTGCCTGGCGCTGCTCGGCCGCGAGACGGACGCCGCGGCCGCGCTGCACTCCGCGCTCGCCAAGGATCCCGACGACGTCGTCTCCTTGGCGTTGTTGGACGCCATTGTGGACAGGCTGGATGCCGCTCTCACAGGTATATAACTAGCGACCCGCCCGCGCGCCCCTGCTTCGCACGGGTGCACATTGTTTCTCTACTATATCATGCATGTATTATACATATAAACCTTCCTCTTGAATCACTCTATCTATTAAAAAAAACCGCATTAAAATCCGTTGCGTAGTTTTAAAGATTTAAGCATACAAAAGGGTTATAGGGACAGAGAAAGCGACTTTGTTTTATTTTAGGTAGTGATAGTGATTCACACTAATATTATATTCAGCGCAAGAGTAGAGCTCTTTGTGAAGAGCTCGTCCGGGGAAGTACTACCACCACGCCTTTTTCTAGCGCCAAGCAGCAACGCTGTGTTTCAGTTTGAAAGGTATGGTCGCCGGTGTAATTACAGGCATATAAGGCTTAACATATGTATGCCTCAAGTTGATGGACGTAGGGCAGTGCATCATAGGGCACGTTCCTATCGTGTGTGACTTACGAGGCAATGCCTTGTTATAGGTGATGGTTGCCACTTAACATCAGGTGGGCCATCTGCTCGTTTATTCAGCTAAATGTATAAATAAAATTGTTAAGCTATAAGCCCTCGGTGTGTTATTGATAGCTTTAGGTTTATTTTATAGATGTCAGGATCCCGACTCTTGCTGCGTCCATCAACTCGAGGCATACAGACGTTAAGACACATTGTGCCTGTAATTACACCAGCGACCACACTCTTCAAACCGAAACGCAGCAACGCCGCTTAAAAGGCAGAAAAAAGCGTAGTGGTAGTACTTCCCCGGACGAGCTCACACACATTGTGACGCATTTTTTAATGTAATCTAGTTGTTTCAGAGGAAGAAATCCCCCAGTTTTCGTTTCCGCCTGTGAACATCTCCCAAGCCACACCGACGCCGGCGCCCCCTAGTGGCGACGCCACTAACATCTCCGATATGAGCATGAGTTTTGACTGAACAACACCTAATTAGATTTAAGAGTTCTCTGTACTTATATTTTGTACTAGGGTCGCTTGTGAGAAAAAGCTTCGATAAATCGCCCATTGTACTTTATTGATTTTCCCCTAGATTTATGTGTGATGCGTCCTTGTGTACTATAAAGAGTTGTCTATATACCTAGCCTACCAGTCGATACAAATATTTAGCAGATAATGTACATACAATATAAATAAATAGCGATGCAAAGTCAGTGAACGTTTTATTAAAATACTAATTGCGCCAAGCGGTTTAACCCGCGCAGATTTTTTAATCCACAATATCACATAGGCTACTTTTTATCCCGTGGGACGGTATTCCCACTGGATAAAAAGTAGCCTATGTGATATTCCAGACTATAATCTATCTCTCCGCCAAGTTTCATCCAGATCCGTTCAGCCGTTCCGGCGTGAAAGAGTAACAAACATCCATCCATACTTGCAAAACTTCGCGTTCATAATGTACTAGTTGCGCCCCGCGGTTTCACCCGTGCAGATTTAAATCCCGGTATTGCTACGGGATAAAAAGTAGCCTATGTATTATTCCAGACTATAATATATCTCTCTGCCAAGTTTCATCCAGATTCGTTCAGCTGTTCCGGCGTGAAAGAGTAACAAACTTCCATCCATCCATTGATACTTACAATTTTTCGCGTTTATAATATTAGTAGGATTGGAGAATTCTGTATCCCGCAAACCTCATTTCAACATTTTGATCGGAGATTCAACATTTTGCAGCCGGTTCAGTACCTACCCATGTAATAAAGGGAGATTGGGGGATTGCCGATCACCCGAGAGATAAATGCTCTATTTGTTTTTTCATTTGTCTTATGTTAGTTGAGGGTTAGATACCCTGCCTGCTCAAGCGTTACCCCTTTTTTTTTTTGGACGCTGGGAAAAATACGCATTCCCCTCCATTGGAGGATGGGAGGGATATGTGGGACCGCCCTGGTTACCGCTACCGGTATACCCACTAAACAACCCAGCGGCACTCCTGCGTCGTCTTTGTTGGAAGGGAACTGGGAAACTGGCAGAGCCTTTTCATCCAGTCCCCTGCCGACGACCGCCCGCCTTTACAGCGGGGCCCGCAAATGTCCCCACCTTTACGGCGAGGCTCGCACGCCCCCCCCCTTTGCAGGGAGGGGCTCGGGAACGACCGCGAGTGCTCGGCCGTTTCCGCCCGACGGGAGTGGTGAATATGTGCAATGCGGGAGAAGGTGCCCCCAGGTCTTCTCCCGCTATTCACCACGTAGCGGCGCGAGAAGTTAAGGCGTCACTCGCGCGCGCTCTACCGCCTCGTCCGTCCGGGCTGTCTAAAGAGCCCAGACCCACCTGGGCAGACCAAAAGGTCTGCCCTGCCTCATCACACTGTGCCCTCTGCTGATCAGAGGGACACGTGGAGAGGCCCGCCGTGTCGGATTATTAGCCACCATGAAACACGTCCGCAGTACTCTGCAGGTTTCATGGTGTTACCAGGATGCACCACGAGGTTACCCGACCTAGCACCCCAAGCTTTACAACCCCTGCGCTGCAGCATCCTCGCTATGTTTTAAGGCACCTTATTTAATAGATTATTGGAGTGAGCGGTAATACCCGACGCGATTGCCATTACCCCTGCTTCCCCTACCACGAGCTACCACGTAGCGTTAAATACTTCTGGCGCGCTACTATTTTTTTATAAAACTAGCTGATGGAACAAGCAGATTGCCCATCTGATGTTAAATGGTAATCAACACCTATAACAAAACATTGCCTCTTAAGTCACGTACGATAGCAACGTGCCCTACTATGCACTGCTCTGCGTACATCAACTTGAGGTATAGAGATGTTAAGCCTGGGCCTGTGACACCAGCGACCACACTCTTCAAACCGAAACACAGCTTTGCTGCTTGGCGGCAGAAAAAGGCGTGGTGGTAGCACTTCCCCGGACAAGCCCTTACAGAGCTCTACTACTCTTTAAAATCTACTACTATAAGCGATGTAGCTTTCAAGTCTACCCTTTGTTGTTATAAAAATTATACCTGATCTACTTTAGTGCTAAATCCACACCAAACCCGTGGCCGCGCCGGCTTTTACCTGGCAGGTTTAGTGTGGATGCAAAAACAATACAAAGCAAGCCCGGCGGCCTATCCCGCCGAGAAGACGCAAGTTTGTCTGGAAGAGATCCCTTTAAGCGATAAGACTGCACAGTGTATATCACTCATTTGTTTTTTGTTGTTCTGTGATGTGCAATAATTTTCTATCTATCTAACTTGGGTTTGGGAGTTTTAAATGTAAAAACGGGCGTTCAGTTTCTTAACTTTATTTGAATGGGTAAATATAATCAGTTAACAAGCATTGATAAAATCAACATTTCATATTTAGATTCAACTTTGAAATACTTTTAAAACCACATAAAAGCTTTTAAAATATTTTAAAAATGATACACTTCGGGCTTGCTAGGCACATTAAAAACTTTAAAATCTACTTTCTAATAGGCACATTATAAAATCTATGAACATTCTACGCGAAAGGCGTAACAATTTGCTGTAAGAAATGATTTTTATCATTTAGCATTGAATGGATGAAAGATTAATCACATTTGTGGATATTAGATAATAATATTAATATTTAGGATCGATTTACAGTTTGTATTATCTTTTCACAATATATCTACAGACAATCTTAGGATTTAAACTATTTTCTCTAGCGTTTGTTTTAAAATGTGAAATATTTTTATTTAGAAAAATAGTTACTCAATGATAAAACACTTCACACGCCTGTTTCTGAAAGCTCAATCCAAACTAACCGGCTGTCAAGTCGCTTGCTATTTCAGCTTTTACTTTAAATTATATAGAGATAGCAAGTGACTTGACAGTCGATTAGCTTTGATGGAGCTTACAGAACCCGTCTGTTAGTGTGGTTTATCTTGAGTAACCACCGGAGTGTGAATAAACAAAGTACAAGTATGTAGAAATTGTCTGTAAATTGTGAAACTAAAATAATTAAGGTATACAAAATGAATAATAGATATAACAAATCAACAATAGATAGAAATCTACAAAATAAACAAATCAGATCTTAATTTTTATAACAAAATAAAAAAATCAACGATTAATTAAATATAAAGGCCGATATTTTAAAAGTGTACAAGTTTTAGTTAAACAATTCTAGTCAACACTTATTTTGAAAAGAAGCATTTTAGAAAAGTAATCTAACCGCGATAACAGTATGCCAAAAAGTGAGTGTTACAGTCGTTTTCTGAAAACTCGATCAAACTTGTCGAATGTCAAGTCACATTGCTATTTCAGCTATTACATCAAATAATATAGAGATAGCAAGTGACTGGATTAGGTTTGATCGAGCTTTCAGGAACCGTAGGCTTAATTGCGAATTTTTACGACTTGCTACTCTCTAACTGATCGAGGTGATCACCTCGCAAAATGCAAAACCCCAGAGCACAGCCAGTGTTATGAGACGCGAGAGTCATAGGAGCCCGATAGGGGCGCTTATCTTTCTCCATACAAAACAAGGGCTGTGCATTGGGGCGTGGCATTTTGCGAGGTGATCACACGAGTACAAAGTTTCACGCCAAACATGACCTTTAACACCGTTAGTAACCTACCAAAGCGTATTCTACTAAAAAAAAGCTTCAGCAAGTTCTCGTACACCAAAAATATCGGGTCAAAAATCAACGACTAAGCAAACTAAGAAGTAGCGGGCGCGCCAAACTTAATAGCGGCTCTGTGTTCAGTGCTGCCAGCTCGGCAGCTCGGGGTCAACGGCCTCCAGATCAGACGAGACTGACGCGCAAGATGCGTTCGTGGACGGAGAGGGTGTACCTGCAAAATAACATGGCATCAATACTAAGTTCGGCAAGAGTACGTAGGTATTCCACTACTGCAAAATGACTAGGTTTCTGCTCAAAAATGTAGTGCACAATGAGAGTACTGTCATCTCCCATTTCATGTGGGGTCGGCAACACATCCAGTATTCACAAACGGTGATGGAAAACATCGTGAGGAAACCGTCATATCGTAGAAGTGCTCGACCACACTACAGCCTTTCACCACACTGTATCGAAAGAAACGCACCACGACAAGACTGTTAAATGTCTAATCAAAGACATCCGTCCTCAATAATCTCAAGCTGATACGAGGTACTAAGATCTGATACCTACAATGCAGATGTACCTACACGTAATCAAAATAGATAAAAATATTATTTACTTTTATATACTTACTAGAATATTTTACTTTTTATAGCTTGCATTTTATCCATGTTACTTTTTCGTCCTAAAAACTTAACCTTAAGAGATAAAAAAGAAACATCTTCACGACTTTGATCCCCAGGCACGGTAGATATTCCTTCAGATCTCTCAGTACACTGAGAAAAATGGTATTCTGGCGTAAGGTTAATAAAGTCTTACACGGTTATATTGTAATTACGTAGGGCGAGTTTGTAACGCTTACCTTAGTTTTGACATAACTAAGTGAATGTGTTAAAACGATACCGTCTATTAGCTGGTTACAAAACAACCAAATCAACTTTATGGTAAAGCGTTTTAGGAATTGAATCTTATCTTGTTATCAACGCAGTGCTGACGGTTAAAAACACTATTCGCTTACGGCGGTAAGTTTTCGGCACATGTCGCCGTAAAGAAGGCATTATCCGCTTTATGAAAAGTTTAAAAATGATTTAGTATTTAGAAAACAACTTTAAATTAGAACAAAACGAACGTATACTTAAGTTTTAAATGGAAGTAGCCAGGTGGTTAATATAAACCGCGTAAGAATATTTTCGTCACATATGAAGGTGTAAAAGTATCTCGAAAAAGTAGTTTTTACTGCTACCGCATAAATGATAGATGGTCGTTACAGCTTTACTCATAAGGTCAATTTACATATGCTAGCAAGTGAATAAGTTACTGGTTAAGTTAATTTCTGGCCTAAATTTCTGTGCGTTTTCGCTCTACGAAAAGTTCTTTCTTCGCGACTGACTCGACTAAAAAGGTACAATCCTAGATCGCGCTGACGAAAACGCACGGGAAATATGTATAAGGTCGCACTTTACTGTATATCTCAAAAATCGATGAGATGCAAAAAATTACTAAACATTGTGATTAGTATGTCATTGAGTTAATCCACCACCTCTCGTTAATAGCAAAGCTAGCTAGTGCGCTAGCTTAGCTGTTGTTGTCTATCTAGGTAATAGGTATCCACTAGGTAGGTAGCTAGTATGGCTCTCCTCATAGAGTATTTTTATATTCCATTCCATGGCTAGTGGCTAGCTACCTATCCTCTATCTAAGCACTGCTCTTGTCTGGCTGGTACATACATTATGCCTTTTTCTTGAAGGTTAGGTTTTATTGTATTACGGTATAAAACGCCTTACGAGAAGGCGTTGCTGACTTGAGATGCGTCGAATATTGCCCTTGGAAAGCTTTGCGTGTGTTTGCTGAGCTACCTTACTGATTTTTAAAAACGCCTTACCAGAAGTTAAATGCCGCCGTCAGTACCTCGAGCTTTAACTGATTTACCGAGTTTATCGTAGTTATGTTACGGCTGATATGTTCAATACTAAGACTAAATCGTAGTTTGGAGAAGCTTATTCATGGTATACCTTCTTTTTAAATTTACTTACTCTGTAAATCGTATAACGTCTTCTGCCTAGAAGGCGTTTTTGTTGGTTATTACTGTTGGTCGGTTTTTAGCCTTCAAACCTACAAAATCGATCGTAATGACGGCACTTTCAGCTTTACATTTTTCTCAGTGTACCAAGTACTAACTCAAGATCAGAACCCCAGTCAGAGGTACGACCAAACATTACATTTGGCACAAACCCACATTTTGCAACAGTTAGTATTCCATACGTGACAGGTTGCAAGCCCATCGCCGCTGTTAGAATACTTACTGGTTTCCTCACGATGTTTTCCAGAACAGCGGCCCGATTACGCTAATGTCTGGCTATCGAGATGGCTTTCAGTTTGACATTCGATTCACATCGGGCCGCAGAAGATGTTGGACAGAAGTTTAGAAATAGAGTAGGAAGACTTACCATCCGCTGATCCGAGGTAGGAGCTGTGTCCGTTGTAGAGACCGCCGTTGTCGCGCGGCGGAGTGTTGCGCGAGTGGCCGTTGGTCGCAGAGTGACCGCCGGCGGTCTTGGAGTTCCGCATGAGAGGCTTGTGGTCTTCCGTGGCGTGTTGCCAGGCCCAGCATGAGCGGCAGAAGTATCTGGGAAAAGACCGACTTAGAATATCCCCGGGGAAAATGTATACAGGTAAGAGTAAGTATCAGGCAAAAACATCCTCAATAGGCTATTTTAAAACATTCGGAAGTTTACGATCGGAATTCGTTTAGAAACAAAAAGGACAAACTAACAGATCCGAAACATTAAAATCAATACTTCAGTAGTAGTATTTTCAATTTCATTCCGAATTATTCATCTTGCCTGCTTGAATTAACTTTATTTGAAAAACTTAAATAATATACTGTTACATGGGGCGGTACGTTGACCACAATGAAACTTTTTCTTATTTCTGACATCTAAACAAAAATGTGCAAAGCAAAAAACATTGGCAGCGGTGGGATTCGAACCCACGCCTCCGAAGAGACTGGTGCCTTAAACCAGCGCCTTAGACCGCTCGGCCACGCTACCGCTGGATGCTTACGTTGAAATTAACATACAGAAACATGTTAATTCTTTGAATGTTACTAAAGTTGAATTAAATCACGTTCCATTTTTTGTGCAATCTGCAGATTCATAGAGCATATAAGGTTACTCTATCAGCTATTTATAACGACTCCACCGAGTCTTGCATCTGCACAAGCCAATTTAATACTCTGATTTCGACTGCTCATTCTACAGATAAAGAGTATTGTATAGTTTGCATATGTATTGCAAATGGCAGTGCCATCTCCTAGAGCACGTTAAGCTGATGCCGGCTCGCTGACGCTAAGCCATGAGCCATGAAGGGATCCTAAGGGCGGATAAAAAACTCCAGTTTGAAAACATACTTTCTTAACCAGAGGCCTGGTCAAGAGAGTTAAAGTGTCTTAAAAGAACTAGGCATATTCTTACTATTCTTACCCAAAGCACATCGGCTCGCGGCAGAAGTATGGGCCCTGTTGCAGGTTACACACCGAGCACATGGAGTCTTCTAGGTACGGGTCTACTTGAACCTGGAAATTTTAAAATTGCTATTAAAATAAAACAAGGCTAACTAGCACGGAGACAGGTCATCGAGTCTAATAAAGGGTATACACCACTATTTGTCAACTACCAAAAAAATTAAGGACTGTTCCAGCAGAGTCTACTGATGATAGTAGCGCCGTCATAACTTTTAAATGTCCATCTACCACCAAGTTATCAAGGTTTGCTTTTAGCCGAAAACGCGATAAATGATTCAAAAATTGATCCCAAAATACTCCACATGTAAACTTCTTTCGCATTGTGTTCGAGGTTGACCTGTGAAGCATTACTCTCTAGTACTGTGTCCGTAAAATTGGTCCCGCTTTTGGCTACAAATTAAAAAAAAATCCCAAAATAAATTAAAAAAAGGATTTGATCGTGTTTTTTTCTGGTAGTTCCTAAATATGTGTGTAAAATATAGAATAGCTTACCTTCTTGGTGAACTTGTCAGTGTGTATCTCTATGTAAGCGGCGGAGATGGCTCGTACGTAGGATCGCACGTTGTCGAAGGTCACGCGACCCGAACCTATCGGGTACTTGTTCTTGTCCGTATCTATACCTGGAAATAAGAGGGAGGGAATATTACAATCAAGTTATCAGTTTTGTTTTGGGTGTTTAAACGGATCAGCAGTTTGTATTGAAATATTTATATCAGGTACATTTATCTGAAGGTTTTCTGGCCACTAGTTCACGAGATAGCCATGAGGTATCGTAAACGGTATCGCCTCATGTCACGCACGGTAGGAACGTGCCCTACGATGCACTGCCCTGCGTCCATCACTTTGAGGCGTACAGTTAATAAGCCTCATATGCCTGCAATTTCACACATACAACACAGCACAGCATTGCTGCTTAGGGGCTACTTCTGTTACGCCGGAGTATAGAGGTAGAAACTGCGGTGCACACACCTTGAGGCAGCCCTTGGCCCTACGAATATCCCCTGTATAAGGTTTAGATTAAACGTAGTATAGTATATATATAGAGTGGAGTATACCGACCTGCGTAGACGACTCCCGAGAACAGCATGACAGGACAGCATGCCGTGCAGCGCGCCCACGAACACGGTGCGCGCGCCGCACAGCCGCGCCGACCCGCACACCACCCAGTTGGCGTCGCTATATAGAGTGGAGTATACCGACCTGCGTAGACCACTCCCGAGAACAGTTGGTTCATGATGAGCGCGAGCGCGGGCGCGGACAGCATGCCGTGCAGCGCGCCCACGAACACGGTGCGCGCGCCGCACAGCCGCGCCGACCCGCACACCACCCAGTTGGCGTCGCTATATAGAGTGGAGTATACCGACCTGCGTAGACCACTCCCGAGAACAGTTGGTTCATGATGAGCGCGAGCGCGGGCGCGGACAGCATGCCGTGCAGCGCGCCCACGAACACGGTGCGCGCGCCGCACAGCCGCGCCGACCCGCACACCACCCAGTTGGCGTCGCTATATAGAGTGGAGTATACCGACCTGCGTAGACCACTCCCGAGAACAGTTGGTTCATGATGAGCGCGAGCGCGGGCGCGGACAGCATGCCGTGCAGCGCGCCCACGAACACGGTGCGCGCGCCGCACAGCCGCGCCGACCCGCACACCACCCAGTTGGCGTCGCTATATAGAGTGGAGTATACCGACCTGCGTAGACCACTCCCGAGAACAGTTGGTTCATGATGAGCGCGAGCGCGGGCGCGGACAGCATGCCGTGCAGCGCGCCCACGAACACGGTGCGCGCGCCGCACAGCCGCGCCGACCCGCACACCACCCAGTTGGCGTCGCTATATAGAGTGGAGTATACCGACCTGCGTAGACCACTCCCGAGAACAGTTGGTTCATGATGAGCGCGAGCGCGGGCGCGGACAGCATGCCGTGCAGCGCGCCCACGAACACGGTGCGCGCGCCGCACAGCCGCGCCGACCCGCACACCACCCAGTTGGCGTCGCTCACCGCCCACGGGATCACCTGCACCTGCAAGCACCACACACTGATCCCGGCTCAAGGATCCACCTGCCTCTAACCGCGCTCGCATCACACACGGACTATTTATCTGGGCACACCCGCACACATACACGCGAAGACTACTATTCCAAGTCCTGCACCTAGCCACATTGCATTAAGACTGCTGGGTTCGCGATCACGATATCACTTGCACCCCACGTTGCAAGCACGTTCCCCCTTGTACCTATTTAAACTAGATTTACAAAAGTACTACAAAATTTTGTGCTCTGAAGGTGCATCATTTGTGGGCATTATAATTGTTCTAGCTCTCCCTATGCGCTAGGCTCGAAAACAAACATTTCTAAACAAAATTGTTGCGTGTGCCTGGCTAGATACAAAAGGGATAGGACATGTGAATGTTGTGCGAACCTCCTTGGTCCTGCACTTGCGCGAGTGCAGCCGGTAGTACCAGCCCGCGCGGTCGCGCCGGCACGCCGCCAGCAGCGCGCGCACGCGGCGCTCGCTGTCCAGCGTCACGTACGCGTAGCCGCGCGGACACGCGCCCGCGCCCGCGCCCGCCAGCGCGGCCGCGCTCGCGCTGAGAGTCGCGCCGCACCCGCTGGCCAGCTCGTTGTCGCGACCCGGCCATTCCACACTGCAACACAACAACACTGACAATCACTCTTTTTTTTTCTTTTTTCATTAATAGGTTCACAAACCAGCCATTACAACAAAATATCACATATAAACAAGCATCTTAAAACTAAATTGCTGAACGGCCTTCTAGATGCAAACACAGCATGCATTGTTTTATTGCTCACATTACGTAACTAAAAAAGAATGAAGATAAAAATACCTAACTGACAAAATTTATACAATAATAGAAGAATTTAATGTTTAAACAAAAAGGATAAATAAACAAAAAAACAAAAAATTTAATTAGGATAATAATATATCAAACACAACGAGACATTTTATAAAGATCATGACACACGCCCAGGAACAGCTTGGGGCTGAACTCCACGTGACGTCAGGCTATGGACGCTAGTACAGAGGCAGTACTGACCGCAGCGGATGGAAGTGTCGCAGCGCGTGCATGAGCGCGACCTCGGTGATGTCCCAGGGCAGGCCGCCCAGGAACAGCTTGGGGCTGAACTCCACGTGACGTCAGGCTATGGACGCTAGTACAGAGGCAGTACTGACCGCAGCGGATGGAAGTGTCGCAGCGCGTGCATGAGCGCGACCTCGGTGATGTCCCAGGGCAGGCCGCCCAGGAACAGCTTGGGGCTGAACTCCTGCGCGTCGTCGTCTGCGCGCGCCGGCAGCACGCCGCTCCAGTGCAGCGCGCGCCCGTTGCCCGGCCCGCGCGCCAGCGTGCACATACTCGGACCACCTGACACATAACATTCACATACTGTTCATCGAGTGAGCAAAGCGAGCGAACACATTACAATCAAGTTAGACGATTTGACATTGTATACATGTTTGTTGGGCTTTCGAACCCTTGATCAGAGACGCACGAGATTTAGATAATCGATGGTCCTAGTGCTTCCAACTCTCAAGAGTCTCGTTGAAAACATATTTTTGTTGCTAGTCGGCAACTTCATTACATTTTCATGTACGTCATGTAAGCCACAGTTTTCATAAAATGGTGAGGTGATGGAGGAACGACCTGCCTAAGAGAACTCTTCAACAAATAAGACAATAGAGCTGAAACTTAGTTCCCATACCAAGAAACTAGAGGCTAGTCAGAGACCAAACATTATCTTTGGTGTCAACAGCAGACCAGAGCAGACATCACAAAATCAGCAGCGAGAGCGAGACAGCAACATTGCTCTCTTTCTCTCTCTCTCGCACTTAGAACGGCACGCTCGTTTCGTTTAAGCGCAGAGATGTTCATTATTGGAGTCTATAAGAACTATCGATATATTTATAACTAGTTGCGCCCCGCGGTTTCGCCCGCGCTGATTTAAATCCATCTATCCCCCGGCATTAAAAGTAGCCTATGTGTTATTCCAGACTATAATGTATCTCTGCCAAGTTTCATCCCCGTTAGTTAGTTAGATCCCGTTCAGCCGTTCCGGCGTGAAAGAGTAACAAACATCCATCCATACTTATAAACTTTCTCGTTTATAATATTAGAAGGATTGTTTATTACTGTAGTAGGTATATCTACAAAACTAAAAAAAACATTTTTTTGTAAAATAGAAGACTTACTATGATACTGCTGATATCAAAATAAAATTCATACGATGTCTTGGAATATTTACTTACAAAACGACGAACGGCGCGACAGCATACTCGTACGACTGTCTATCGGAGACAAGGATGCGTTCCCGTTGATGCGGTGTGGGATCCAAGTGGCATCACCCTGGAAGAAAAAAAAACTGAAAAAACTGAAACAGCTTCACGACTTTGATCCCCAGGCACGGTCGATATCCCTTCAGATCTCCCAGTACCAAGTAGGTACTAATTCAAGATTCTTTGAGGATGTCTAAGGGGGTAGTCAGAGGTACGTCCAAACATTACATTTGGCACATACCCACATTTTGCAGTAGTTAGTATTCCATACGTGACAGGTTGCAAGCCCATCGCCGCTGTTAGAATACTAACTGGTTTCCTCACGATGTTTTCCTTCACCGTTTAAGAGTAATGCCAGTGGGCATTGCGCACATAAATTTTTCGATAGAAAAATCCATTGGTGCACGACCGGATTCGAACCTGCGACCTTACCCTGGAAGAAAGTAGCTTTAACAATATTCTTAACACGAAGTCAAGTACCTACATTGTATTAAAGGGTAAATAAAAAAACTACTTTAGGCTCGATCTTTAGTGGCAGATATTTCCTCGGATCTATCCAAGTAGGTACCCTTATGCACCCTGAGTAAGTGAAGAAAAACATCGGGCGGAATCCAGTTAGTATTTAAACAGCGGCTGATGGAACAAGCAGATGGCCCACCTGATGTTAAGTGGTAACCATCATCTATAAACATAGCATTGCCCCGTAGGTCACGCACAATAGGAACGTGCTCTACGATGCACTGCCCTGCGTCCGTTAACTTGAGGCTTACAGATGTTAAGCCTCATGTGCCTGTAATTACACCGGCGACCACACTCTTCTAACCGAAACACAGCGTTGCTGCTTGGCGGCAGAAAAAGGCGTGGTGGTAGTACTTCCCCGGACGAGCCCTTCACAAAGAGCTCTACTACTCTTGACCTGCAAAGACTATGTAGGTAAGGTACTAAAATACTTACAAAAAATTTCTGGGTATGTGCCATATTGAAGTACCTTGACTCTGATTAACCAGTACGACATCCTCAAATAATATTAAGTCGGTACGTATTTCGTACACGAAGGCCCTTATTCATAATTGTCTTTGAGCGGGCCAATAGCCAGACCGACCAGTCTATTGCAGTCTCTTTTCGTTGGCATGAATGTGACAGTGACACTAGAAATGGCAGGGATTATGAATATGAGGGTAAATATACTAGAATTGGTAAAGGTCCGAGGAATTATCTCCAGTTCCTGGGGTAGAGCGGCGTGTATAGTATTTTGGAATATTCATTTAATTTTAATTTAATAATGTGTTGATATCTTAACTACTTACAGATCCATCGTCACGTGAGCCGGAGGTAGCAGACGGAGGGGAGGAGATTCCGCTAGCGGGACCAGATCCCGGCATTGCCAAAGCTTTCTGTTGAAAACAATTAGATTTACTACGCAAGAAAACAACAAGATTTACCACCTAATAAAACTATTAGATTTACCACCTAAACTTATTTTAATTCCTGCACACACTGTTGGGTATAGGCCTCCCTACAACGCAAAGTTGCTCTGCCTCGTAACGCCAAGTTGCTGATTGTCTTGAGCTCGAGGGGTTGGCTATAGCAATCCTTGTACCAGGGTTGAGGGAAGTGAAGTAATAATTTTTCATCTTCTAGACAAAAGGACGCAAGGGTGGACTTGCCATCCCCTCCCACTTGCGACCCTCCTATCCCCAACCCTCAACCCAGGTAGAGATCTTCCACTCTAAAAATGCACGCCCCTCTACTGCCTTCACCCACACAAGCAAATGAGATGTATACACGCAATACATGCCACCAAGCAATTTCATTTGTCATTTAGTTTCCCGCCAGACATGACAATGTCACTTTCTTGTTCGGCGGGGAACAGGTCGAATAAAATTATCAGGTGTCATGTATTGCGTGTATACTTCATTTGCTTGTGAGAGTGAAGGCAGGTAGAGGGGCGTGCATTTTTAGAGTGGATGATCTCTACAAGGATTGCTTTAGTTTCAGTGGGCTGAGTTTCGATTCTTTACACCCTTTGGCCCGCCGGAAATTTCATATTTTTCAATAAAAATAAACATTTCGCATAAGCGTCAAGTTGTCTTATCACAACAGGAGTCTAAACCAGTGAATAAAGACACTGTCCTAGAAAAAAAAAAAACAAATCATCTAAGAATTTTAAATACTAGATTTCCAAGTATCCTAAGTATCCTAATCAGTAGAAGAGAAGTCAGAATCTAGTTCTTACCAGCGAGGCCACAAGGTCTGTAATCCCCTGCGCAGAGCTAGACTCGTCCCAGCCACCCGGCTGCGCACTCTCGCTGGAACAACGCAGGCACTTAGAGAACACTCTTGGAGCATTAGCTGCTAATTACGACATTAAACTAGGATTATAAGTGTTGGAACGTTGTAGACAGGAAATTTTAGTTTAACTGAGCCAAAAAACCCTCAAAGACAAAACCAGACCGCAAAATTTAGTTATTTTAGAGAACTAGGCCATGAGTGATACTAAAATGTATCATAAAACCGTCTCTAAAGCCATACAAATCGTTTAGAAAAAAACCGCATCAAAATCGATGAAGCCGTTTCGAAGATATTAAGAGTTTTGTTTAAAAAAAATGTGATTGTAAATGTGTTGATAACCCCAAAGTGATCAAAATAAGTTAAACAACCTCGGGCGTCAGTAAACTGCTAGGACATGTACACGAGACTCCGACTGCCTGCGATTATTACATTTTATCATTCGTCAAGACTGATGAATGGATTTAACTATCAAAAAGAACCAAATTTAAAGCATTATCTAATTTACCTACATAGGTACTTTTAGTTAGGGCAGTCGGGTTTTTTAATACCAACTAATATTATAAATGCGAAAGTAACTCTGTCTGTCTGTTACGCTTTCCCGCTTAAACCTCTCAACCGATTTTGATGAAATTTGGCACAGACAATCTTTAGACCCTGAGAAAGAACATAGGCTACCTTTTATTGCGAAAAAAAGGGATGAAGAGATTAAAATTACGCAGACGAAGTCGCGGGTACCAGCTAGTTTTTTAATAAATCTTCTTGTTGTATGATGTGTTATGCATAATTTACATTAATAAGCTGCTCCTTAAGCCGAAAGGCATATTAATCTTACTTAGCATTAGTTTTATTTATAACTGAATTGTTAACTAATTCTTAAGAGAAATAAATATTTTCAACTCAAAAAAAAAGATAAGATTAGACCAAACCAAGTTTTACCTATACTCAAAAACGAGTGTGGGAAAAGAGAAAACCGTGCCGTGGGTTCGATCCCCACCGAGAACAAACATTTGTGTGATGAACAGATGTTTGTTCTCTGTCTGGGTGTTCTATTATAATAAATGTATTTATAAAACAAAACATTTTATTAGTAGTATAGCTATCTGGTTCCTAAATCACAACCTTTGGCTCATAAGATATGTATTTACTAAAAAAAGTACCTAAAAAGTAGTAGTCAGCTATCTGGTTTCCATATCACAAGGTTGGCTCGGTTTGGGACGAGATAGTGCTGTG
Organism: Plemyria rubiginata; assembly: GCA_963576535.1. Classification (NCBI taxonomy): domain Eukaryota; kingdom Metazoa; phylum Arthropoda; class Insecta; order Lepidoptera; family Geometridae; genus Plemyria; species Plemyria rubiginata. The sequence continues at coordinate 1,982,255 of OY754914.1, read as the reverse complement.
TGGAATGTCCGGCAATATTTATTTAAAGCTACACAAGCATGAATTGTACATGTAAACCTTCCTCTTGAATCATTAAATTAAAAGAAACCGCATCAAAATCCGTTACGTAGTTTTAACGATTTAAGCATACATAGGGACAGGGACATGGGGTTTTAAGGGATATAGGGACAGAGAAAGCGACTTTGTTTTATACTATGTAGTGATTAAGGGGATGCATACCTGTAGCTGGCGAAGGCTCGCGGATGCCTCGGGGGGAAGCAGCCGCGCGGCACTAGAGCACGTGGGGACTGGCCGACTTCGGGGCTACTCGGCCCTTCCCAAGACCACTCGCCGTCATTGTAATCCTGGCGCGTAAAAATACATTAACCCTCGTATTCATAATCCATGCAATTTTATAGCAGCGCAATAGTATCCTTGTCACTCTCTTTCATGCCAATGAAAAAAGACAGCAACATACTTATCGTTCTGATTAAGTTATTGCGCTTAAAGACCATCATGAATAAGGGCCTTAGAAACTAAACGTATGGTGGCACTTCACACATCGCTATTCATGTATACCTACGAAGTCTTTTTACAGTACTCTTACACTGTGAAGGAAAATATCGCTAGGTATTCTAAAAGCGGCGGTGGGCTTGTAACTTGTCACGTATAGAATAACTACTGGAAAATGTGGGAACCTATGTACAATGTGTAATTTTTAGACATATATGACTACCCCCCTTAAACTAAGACTAGGTACATCATGGTGCCTACCAAGAGATCGGAGGGGATATCTACCGTGCCTGGGGATTAAAGTTGAAGCCGTTTCAGTATTTTTTACAAAGATTTTTGCGACCCTATATTTGCTTATTTTCACGAACAAGCAGAATACTGTAATATAGGAACAAATAAAAATGCGACTACTGCTAAGTCGCTGGACATAGGCCAACGACCACATTTGGTTTCAGACGTGGAAACCTTGCAATCATCATTAGCTTGTTTGTAGTCCACTGGCTGGACATTCCCAATACATTACAGGAAGAACGATTCTGAGCCATTTCTATGTAGACTTCCCGCGATCCTCACAATTGACGTCAGTCTATACCTAGGGTAGGAAGGTGTCCTACCCTAGCTTAGTCATCCCAGCCCTCTTGCCTGTTGCCACATCAGTATAGCCACTTCAACTTGAAAATATGGGATATCCATTGATAAGAGGCAACTGGACAAGGTAAGTTTTTCAAGGTAAGTAAGACTCGTGAAAGGCACGGGGCACGGGTAATTACTATGACAAACCGCCTACGTAATCCAAAAATCACGGGAACATTAAGTTGCATACATCGTCTAACCTATACACGTTTGACTTTGAAAACCAATTTGAAACAGAGTTTCAAGTAGACACTTAACTTAATCCAAAAGTTAGTTAAAACTCAACAAGCATGAAAAAGGAAAGACGGTTATCCGGGTCGCGTTAGGCTTGGCAAGGCCTATACTCTTGCTCGCGTAGAATGAGGTCTGACAGTTGGGCTTTTTTTTACCAGTATCATATAAACCAACGAGAGGCCGTTGGTCTAGAAACAGTTTCAATTACCTTTCAGTTCAAATAATTAATTGTGTTCAAAATGACTACGAGATAATCAAATGCAGTAAAGGAAATATAATTTGCATGATCGGTAAATCAAACCAAGGAAAGCAAAGAAACATTATTTTGAACATTAAGTTGTAAAGTACCTAAACAAGATTAATTCCCGAAAGATCTACCTACAAACGTCAGAGCTGTGAATAAAGTCTCCAATGCCTACACAAATAATATTAAATTGCCAGCCGCCATGCCAATACACCCAGACGCTGCCAATTGCGGGATTGCATCCCTGCATCCGATACATGTATCCAAACTACGCTATTACCTACATCGAGCAATGTCTGCCACTTTATATTGGCCGTTTATAATGTTTAAGCTAATTTAATGGGAGCCTTTAAATCTTTCAACTCTCAAGAAAAAAGAGACTTCAAATAGGTACACTGGAAAATACACTCGTCAAAAACTGCTCATCCGACTCAAATTTATATGAGACCACGTGTAGTAAAAGCCTTCGATTAAAAAAAAGAAGCAAAATCGGTCCCCCCATTAAAAAAGTAACGAACATAAAAAAAATTACAGACGAATTGAGGAGAATCGCCTACTTTGTTTCGAAAAAAAAAATTGTCCCCACGCATTATTGTCTGATATCAGAATTTACACTTTGTAAGCTCTGAAAAATTTACCCGCAGACCTTAAATTACCTAAACAAAGTAGGTCAATTAAATTAATTTATGAAATTGAATGTCTAGTGTGGGGTAGTCCTAAAAATATTGAAACTTATGGGAATTAAGAAAAAATAATAATTAAGGGTACACTGCGAAAAATTACGTACCGAGAACATCCTAGAAATTCCTAGCAAAAACCTACAAAGTGGAACCATCAAAACGTAACACATAGGTACCAAAAAATTATCTACCCACAACAAATGCTGTAAAGTAAGTTCTGTGAGCAATAGAGAGTATGATGCCGAATCTAAGGGCTATAGAAGCTAATGCAAGCAAAGCCGGCCATCCGCGCTCACTTGGCACGGGCAGAGCCATTACACAGGCCGCGCTTGGCACATCTCGCTCAACATTAACTGCCATCAAACCGGATGTCGTACGCTACATTATGAACGAACAATAAAACCTAGTGCATCGTACTTGAAATTTGATTTAAGTGCCGCGTTGGCTCGAAATTGCAATACAAATATGTGAAGAATACTTTTGGCGCCCAACGTGGTACTTTTAATGATTGATAGGGGTTAAATGCAATGGGTTCGCAGTTTTAGGCACTATGATTGTAATGGGCTTAAATAATTCTAAAGCCAAATTATATTCAATAGCGATGAAAGTGCTATGTTGGCGCCCCAACACGTGGCTACTGAACAAATTTAAGTTTTTTTTTTGGAAGGAAAATCAGTTAGGTATAGTAATTCTGCGAATAAAATTCATTCCTGTACTCAACGCGGCTTTGGATTTTACTATTTTCTAAATAAAAAATCTTACTTAAGCGAGCGGGTAGGTGCAAAAATTATTCGAAACCTACACGTCCTTTGTTATCTGAAAACAATGATTTGCAGGATTTGCAAATGAGAAATTTTTTTTGAGTATGAATAATTTAGAAATGACCTACATGTTAAAAATAAAAAAAGTCTGAAAAATAAAACAATAGCCCTACAGAATAAGATTAAATAGCATATGAGGGTACTCACGTTGTCGCGAGCGGAAGAATGCGCGACAGCGGGAGGGTCTGTCAAGCGCGTGTCCAGCCCCAGGAACTCTGCTAACGATCGACGGTTTTCATTGGAGCCGCCACCACGGCTGTTGTCCTGGTGAAAATAAAACGATCAAAAAAAGTGCCAAAATAGATTATACAGGAAAAAATAAAATAGATACACCAGCAAAGTAAGCAAACTAACGGTTTGAAAAGTTAATCATGCATAGAAAGTGAAGAAAACTCACCTGTAGTAATGGCATCGCTGCCGCAAAAGTTTTCAAAGTTCCGAAGAATGTTTCGCTAGACTGACGAGCAGCGTTTCCAACCCAGATGATTTCGCCTCGGCGGCTCACGAGCGACTGAGAGCATAGGTATTCACGAAGCACGAAGCAAACGCCCGCCCCACCTCCATTTCGAACAGCGCTAATGACAGCGGACTTACAGAAGCCACGCCCACTCAAACAACTATTTCTACTTTTCTTTAGCAAAAAAAAATTTAAAAATTAGTTTTTGATGGGTTAAAATCATCAAAAGAATTTAAAATAAATTTTCCGGTTCATGATAATTTATAAAGAACCAAGATTCGGAAAGTTTTTGTTAACCGTAACTTCCGCCATTACAAGTTTCACTCAAAAACGGGTAGATGGCGTAATATTATTAGAAAAAAAAACCTAAATACAAAAATATTTACGTAGTTTTGTATTTTAATTAAAGTGATAAATTAATAATTTTATTATGACGACAAAATAAAGTTAAAAAATCAATGTTTAGAGAAACCGTTTTCAAGGAAATGACGTCATACAGCCTACTCTCCGCTGCGTCGAATCTTGCTTGAAATGGAGGGGAAAGGAACAGAAAGCTCTATTGTTTTTACATAAAAAAATACGCTTTCAACATAAACTTTTTTATTTGTATAAAATTTTATTAATTCTAATACTAAATTTTTATACATACAACAAACAACGCCATCTACAATCCGCCTAGGAAACGTTTTCTTTTTGGAACTTTCTCTATTTACTCAATTAACATCAGGTGGGCCATCTGCTTGTTCCATCAGCTAGTTGTATAAAAAAAAAAATAGGAGTACAAGTGTACGGTTTTTGTTCAAGCTTATATCATAATGACGACCTCTGTGGCGCAGCGGGCGAGAGCCTGCCTGCGACGCAAGAGGTTGCGGGTTCGATTCCCTCCTTGGAACAAATTTGTGTATAATAAAAAAATATCTATCTATGTAAGTATATAATGCATTAAATATATCAGTTATCTAGTACCCATAACACAAGCTTATTTAATAGCTTACTTTGGGGCTAGATAGTTGTGTGTGGATTGTCCAGCATTATTTATTTATTTATTTATTTATAATACACTTTTAGATGCTTTTTGAGCATTTTAAGAGATATTTGCTTAATTTATTAGCGCGTCGATTATTTCAACTCTGGTTTCGCCAGTGGTTTCAACTGGTTTCAACCATCTTCCGCTACTTCAATTGGAGACGTCTAAACGTCCTTTCCCTTCTGGTATTTTCTATCTTGATTCAGGGTACGTCTTAAAAACATCTAATAAGATGTACCTAAGCCTATATGTATATTTTTATAAATAAATGAGTTGAAGGAAGGCATACCGCCGGATTCTGAAAGCTCGACCAAAACGAATTCGCTGTCAGGTCACTTGCTATCTCCATCTAATTTGAAGTAAAAGCCGAAATAGCAAGTGACATGACAGCCGATTACCTTTGATCGAGCTTTCAGAAACCGGCGGTTAGCATCATGCAACAACTTCCCAACTTGACTTTCGATGCAAAACTTTGTTATAGGCAGTGGTTACCATTTTACTTCAAGTCATCTTCTTGTTTCTTTCAGCAAGTCGTTTATAGAAAAGCATACTTTGCATGTTTTCCAACCGACTTCAAAAAAGAAGGAGGTTCTCAATTCGACTGTATTTTTTTATGTTTGTTATCTCATAACTTTTTACTGGTAGGTCCGATTTTGATGATTCTTTTTTCAATCGAAAGTTGGAGCTTTTCATGTGTTCCCATTTAAACATGAATCAGATCTGACGAGCAGTTTTTGAGTTATAGTAGTACGAGTGTATTCTACAGTGTAATTGGAGTTGTTTTATTTCTTGAAAGAGTTATTACAGTGTATGTACCACTATTATCTAAATCTCTTCAAGGCTCAAGTGAATAGGTGTCTTCTAGACCGTTATGCTCCAACGTCGGCTACATCGTCGCTCACCATCAGATGAGATTGTAGTCAAAGGGTTTATTCTTTATAAAAAGTGTATGTTTACTCCTGCAGTCCAAAGAGTGGTGCGAGTAGGTACCCCGGGTGTGCGGGCGGAGTCCTAGGCCGCGGTAAGGCCCCCCGCTCGTCACTATACACGTGCGGCAGTCGTAACACCCAGTACGTAGACGCAGTTAGCTTCACTACCGGCGAGCCGGGCGGCTGCGGGACGAAGATTGAACCACCCGCCACGGGCTGTACCTGGAAATACAAGAAAATATAATTTTGTAGCGAAACAGACCAGGACCCAGATATAGGTGGAAGGACGAAGTGGAGAAGGACCTTCGCTCACTTCAAGTCTTTCCACCGGACTGGCTGGAGGCGGCGCAGGACCGAAGCCGATGGCGTGCTATTGTGTCGGAGGCCAAGACCCACTTCGGGGTTGATGCGCCAGGATAGTGAGTGAGTGAGTGTGAGCAAAACAGAATTATATACATGAATTTCTTATGAGTAGCTCCCTTTTGCTGCTGTAACACTCAAATACTTACTGACATAAGTACAACAAAAAGAACAAAATGATTATTTTTCTTCTCGATTCTATGGAAGGTCCATAGGGTCAACCCCTGCAGAGTTATAATTTATTGTGTTTTAAATTATTAGTTTTTTTTTGTTTTGAATATTTTGAATTTTATTAAGAATTAGTAAAATAAGCAATTTTATCATAATAACACAAAATAAATTATAACTCTGCAGGGTTTGACCTTAAGGACCTTGCGTTGAACAACTTTTTGCAGCTGATAACCTCATCTAACCCCTAGTTGTGTTTGATCCACGACTTTTTGGCCACCCTGTATATTTATTTAAAACCTTCACACAAAACAATGTAGTGCTAGGAGGACTTAATGCTAATAGCATTGCCTACCAGTCTTCCTGGGCGTACTGTATATCCTTGTTTTTTTTTATTTGGCCGCACTAGTGCAAGAAGGGACGACGGGAGATGGACGAAGGCGACAACAGAATGGTGGCCAAGGGATGCTCAGAGACCTAGAGGCAGACCACCCGCCCGTTGGTCAAACGACATTGTAGCAAGTGCTGGAAATGGAAGGATGAGACAGGCCTATTCTCAGCAATGGGTGCAAACGGGCTGAAATAATAATAATAATGCTGGACAATCCCCACAGCACCATCTAGCCCCAAAGTAAGCTACTCAAAGCTTGTGTTATGGGTACTAGATGACTGATTATATTTAATACATTATATACTTACATAGATAGATATTTTTTATCATACATAAGCACCCAGACCAACGGAACAAATTTTTGCAGATCGTACACAAATTTGTTCCACGGCGGGAATCGAACCCGCAACCTCTTGCGTCGCAGGCAGGCTCTCGCCCGCTGCGCCACTAGTGCACTCACCCTGGGGTCTAGCGTGACGTGCACGGGCGACTTGGGCGTGACGACGTGCACCCGCGTGAGCTGCGCCGTGAGCGCCGCGCCGCCGAGGCAGACGCACGCCGCGTACAGCGGCATGTCGCACGCAGCGGCCGCCGCGCCCGCGCCGCCCAGCGCCCCGCCGCCGCTCACCACGCTCTCCGGGGAGGACATCATGAACCTGCAACCGGCAACACTTACCGTCGTCGGTATTTCCGGAACGATACAACTTAGGAATTTTTAAGACAAGAGTGAATAAGTGGATTATAGCTAAGCGTGCTCCACCTTAGACTGCATCTTCACTTTACATCAGGTGAGATGGCAGTCAAACGTCTAGCTATCAAACAATAAAAAAAAACTTATTATTATGGTAAGGAATGGACTATGGTCCTTACAGCTTTGGATTATCAATAACTTGGACGTTCTTCGGACTACCCTCCTTTACAAATCTGAGGGGATATTTACCTTGCCTGGGGATCATAGTCGTAAAGCTCTTTCTGTTATTAAATTTCGTTTATATAATATACTAGTTGCGCCCCGCGGTTTCACCCGCGCAGATGTATTCCCACGCGATGAAAAGTAGCTGTAGTAGTAGATTTGTATTTCACTGAATTTAGTTATGTAAAATCGCAATCGGTTAAGTTGTTGACAATGGCATTACGAAATTTTTGCGAAAATAAAATTGCAGCATTGCATTGTTCGATAACAGACGTTGAGACATGATCAGACAGAAGAGAAAGGCCGGTCACGAGTACCATAAACAAACGAGAATGTATGAAGAATGTTATGAATGTTAATAAATATGTTTTCTTTCTTTCTTTCTATGAGAGTAATTGAAGCGAAAGAGGTATAGTTCATAGTTCATATGATTAAGAGTGTAAGTATTTTATGTAAATATTATGTAGGTTAGTATGTAATATACCTGGGGGGGGTTTGTCGTTGGTGCTTTAATAGTTGCACTCTAGCTTGTCGCTTTGCTATTTTAGCTTTCCTAGGATAGCCGCTTGCTTAGCACGGGCGCAAACCTGCCTTACTGTCTCTTCAAGAGAGTAAGGCTCGGATGGTCTTAAGGGAGTGTAGCGCAACAGTCGCCGATCCTTAAGGCAAGCCTACCGGGGAGTCCTTCACGCGGTTGACCCCTGTTCTTGGTCTAATTCCCTCAGAAATAGACGTAACTGAAACCGGTAGACGACATACTGTCGGGATCCCCCGAGGTCAGGACCGACGGGTTCACCATCGTGCGATAAGCAAGATGTTGGACAGCAATGACCTCCCGCGTGTTTGTGCCGTGCGTGGAGACCTGTACGGAGGGAGGAAGGAATCCTGGTGGTTGAGACTGTAGTGAGCCGGCTGTAGATGCTTGCTACCGTCAACACACCTCTTTGGCCCCGAATTCCTCTTAAACAGGCGGTTGTGTCCTAGCCAGTCACGATCAACCGGCTGTAACGTCCCGTCTGAGGGCCGTTGGGCGAGGGTCCCTAACTGGGGGAGAGCAGGCGGCGAGGCGCGGAACCGCGGGGTGGTGATCCCGCGGACCTCTTCGCAGCGTTTAGTCTCGCTCGTTCACCAGGGTGTGGGCCCTATATCCAAGAGAGAGCTCTGGCGATCGCGTGCCGAGCGCGCGACGTCCCCGACTGAGGACTCCATGGAGGGTGGAGACTCTCAAGGACGAAACCTTCAAACCTTTTGTAATGGCTTCAAAACAGAATCACTACAACAACACCAAGGCTGCTACTGCAGCGCCAACCTCGGAACGTGATACATCCTCGGATGTCACGCTCCCTACCTCCTCAAGGGCAGCGTCCTCAGGCGCGCCACTCACGAGCTCGCGTGCTCCCACGAATGCGCCAAGTTCCCACAAAGCCGCGTCTATGACAACGCCACGTGGGAACCAGGCTGCTTCCCCGGGAGCATCGAGACCAACACCTCGACCCCATCCAGTGTCCACGGACGTGCCCCTCGGGGCTCCGTCCAGGGACACTATAGAACTGTCGACCCTAAAGGAAGCCATCTCCGAATGTCCTTCCGAACCAACCTGGTCCCTCGTCACCAAAAAACCGAAAAACCGGAAGGCTAGAAGGCTCCAGCAAGCCAAAGCGGGAACCAAGGCTCCGATTCCGGCGAGGCAACAGGTTGTAGGCGGAGAGCCTCGGCTCCAATCTGGAGCCAGGCCCTTGGCCCAAGTAAGTGAGACCTCTGGTCAACCTGAACAGGCCCAGGCGCAGGCCTCGCACCATGCGACCCCAGCGCCAAGCGTAAACAACCAGCCCCGCCGCCAATCGAAAGCCAGAGGCAAACGCGCAGGCAAACTGGTGGCCAGTCGCCAAACCAATCCCCCCCCCTCCCAACCCACCGCCAGCAAGAGAAGTCGGCCAGACGACTCGACCACGCCCACCGGCGACGGTAAGCGTGTTAGGGCGGGAAGCAGCCAAACCAGAGCCAGCTACGCAGAGGCTTTCAAAGCCAACGACCTATGCGTAGCTATAATGACTGAACCATTCCACGACCTCACAACTGCGCAAGCTGATGGCATCAGGACCTGCCTGGAAACTAAGCTTGTGAACGACCTGCTCAACCCTGCGACCGCTGCACACATGGCAAAAGTTGTATACCGTGGGAGAGCACACCTTGGCGAAGGCGTCCTCAAGATGTGGTGCAGAGATGACATCGCACTTGAATGGCTGCGACGAGCAGTGGAAACCTTGGCCTCACCCATCGCTGGATCAACGCTAGTGGTCCGACCACAGTCGGAGATCCAGCGACGACTCCTCTGCGGGCTGCTCGTCCCCCAGGTCAGCATGGAGATTAACACCATCCGCCAGGTTTTGACTGTGCACAACAGCGAAACTGTGAACATCAAATCCTGGCAACTAGTAAAAGCAGAGGAACAGAAAGAAACGGATACACCTGGGATTTATCTGCTCCTCCGCGTACCCGAATCCGACGTGGACAAGCTCCAACAACAGGAGCGGCGCCTCAACTGGATGTTTGGCAGTATTTATATCCGGATACTGGAAGGGGTACATGCCAAAAAGAACACCAAAGGCGCCGCCGCAACCCCTACCGAACCAAAGCCGACCCCACAGGCCACTGTAGGGGAAGGCGCAACTACACCAGAGCGCCAACCAGCAGGTATGGACCTGGGAGAGGATCCTCCAGCAACACCGGGACCAAGTGAGGATCACTTTCTGGACGTTGAGGGGAGCGAGGCCAGCGACAGCTGCCTCAACTCCTCTCCGCTCCGGGACTCATAAACCCGTCCCCTTCATCCAAGCCAACCTCCAGCACAGCCTCACTGCGACGGCTTCTTTACGCAGGGTGCTGGAGGAAAACACCGACACCATAGCCCTAATCCAGGAGCCGTGGATCAGAAAGGGCCGAGTATGTGGTCTGCAAAACACTGGTGGAAAACTTCTCCTGGACACCACTGTAAGCGACCCCAGAACCTGTATTATTACTCCAAAACATATGAAATCAACACTAATTACCGAATTCTGTTCTAGAGACCTAACAGTTATTAGGACCCAAACAGGACCACCTCAACAACTCGGCGATACAGTCCTAGCGTCCGTATACCAACCAAGTGACGAGGACATTCCATCGCCAGAGTTAGCAGCACTAGTTGATTACTGCGAGAGGGAGAAAACGCAACTAATCATCTGCACTGACTCCAACGCGCACCACACCCTGTGGAACAGCGCCAAGAACAACACCCGAGGAGAAGAACTGGTAAACTTTCTATTCTCCACTAACTTACTAATCCTTAACAAAGGCTCGGAGCCAACCTTTGTCAATAGCCGAGCACAAACCATAATCGACCTAACTCTGTCTACAGAAGAAGTGTCGCACTCCATCACGGACTGGCGCGTGTCGGGCGAAGCGTCATGCTCTGACCATAGATGGATACGTTTCAGTCTAAATATGTGTCTGCCGACGCCGAGCCCCAGGCGCGCTCCCCGTAAAACTGATAGGGCCAAGTTTGTCAAACTGGTCCAATCAGCTCTATCCTCCGAAAGCTCTCCACCTAACTACTTAGAGCTCAACGAGATCGACCTATACATAAACAAACTAACCCATGTCTTAACCCACAGCTATGAACAATCATGCCCCCTCGTGACACCGAAAAAGGGAACAAACCGACACTGGTGGGGTCCTGAACTGCAAAGGCTACGTTGCAAAGTAAGGAAACTATTTAACAGAGCAATAAACACTCGAAACCCGATCGATTGGGATAAATATCAATCAACGAAAACAATCTATAAAAAAAGGATACGCCTCAATCAACAGGAATGCTGGAAACGTTTCTGTACCAACATAGACAACACCAGCCAGGCAACCAAAGTGAAAACCATACTATCCAGCGAACCAGCGCGCACTGTTGGATACCTCAAAAAACCTGACAACACTTACACAAAATCTGACGATGAAACCAGTGAACTACTACTAAAAACTCACTTTCCAGGGTGCCTAATAACGGACACCCACGAATGGGAAATACACAGTGAACGTACAGCTAGTAGCCAAGACTGGACCACAGCACAAAACCTTGTCACGCGCGAAAAGGTACTTTGGGCTATCAACAGCTTCCTTCCCTTCAAATCTCCAGGACTAGACGGTATCTTCCCGGGCCTACTAAGATGGAGTGGCGAACTTTTGGCTGACCAACTAGTTAACATCTTTAGAGGCTGTATCGCCCACCGATACATACCACAGAAATGGAGAGAAGTGAAGGTTATATTCTTACCAAAACCAGGCAGAACCGACTATACAATGGCGAAATCCTTCCGGCCGATTAGCCTTACGTCGTTCCTCCTAAAAACCCTTGAAAGGTTATGCGATCAGGAGATAAGAACCAACACTCTCCGACGACAACCACTTCACCCACACCAACACGCCTATAGCCCAGGCAAATCCACCGAATCCGCCCTCCACAGCGTAGTCTCTAGGATTGGCGGCGGACTAACCACCAAGCAATCAACCCTAGGCGCCTTCATAGACATTGAAGGGGCTTTTGACAAAACTACCTTCACTAGCATGGATCTAGCACTAGCAAGATACGGTGTCGCGCCAACATTAGCTGAATGGATAAACAACATGCTCAGGTACAGAGCAATACAACTCACAGTAAACACCACAGCAAGAGGTATAGTGGCGAGAGGCTGCCCACAAGGTGGCGTACTATCTCCCCTACTATGGAACATAGTGGTGGACGAACTTATCCGAAAACTGAACGGGCGAGGTCTCTTCACAGTGGGTTATGCAGACGACCTCGCCATCCTCGCAACCGGATGCTTCGAGAGTGTACTATGTGACCTCATGAAATCAGCCATGAAAATAATAGAAAACTGGTGCACTTGTCACGGTTTATCAGTCAACCCCACAAAAACAGAACTAATACTGTTCACACAAAAAAGAAGTCTGGGCAACTTAAGACTGCCCAAGCTATTTAACACTGATCTGAAACTCACCAACGAAGTCAAGTATCTAGGAGTCATACTGGACAGTAAACTCCTATGGAACAAACACCTTGACTACAAACTAAAACGAGCGAGTGCCACATTCTTTCAATGCAGTAGAATGCTGGGAAAAACATGGGGGCTATCGCCAAAAATAACATTATGGCTTTATACAGCCATAATAAGACCGGCAGTCACATACGGAGCAGTCGTATGGTGGAACAGAACCGAACTCAGCACCGTGATCAGCAAGCTACAAAGCTTCCAGAGACTAGCATGCTCTGCAATAACGGGTTGCATGAGAACAACACCAACGGTGGCCCTCGAGATCATCCTGGGCCTAAAACCACTTGACCTACACATACAACAAGAAGCAACGATGGCTGCTATCCGACTCAAACACTTGAACATATGGGGAACCACCAGAAGCCCACACGCATCTATTCTGGAAAGAGCGACATCACACGTACCGCTAATAGCAGCACCGTGCGACAGGATCCCCAAACAACAAATATTCCAGAAACACTACCGAATACAAACACACGAAAACCCAAGAGATCAATCGGGCATCAATGAAGTCCGAGTATACACCGACGGGTCAAAAACCAAGAAGGGAACTGGCGCAGGTGTGCACTCAATGGATCTCAACATAAACATAACTATGACACTAGGCGCACACAGCTCAATTTTCCAATGTGAATGTGCAGCCATAACCGAAGCTGCAACAGCTATCAACAGGAGAGGAATCGACAACTACAACATTCGCATCCTCTCAGATAGCGCAGCAACGCTCAGAGCCTTGGAGAGCCACAACTGCAACTCCTTGCTCATACACGAATGCCACCTTGCCCTAGAGAGCATTGCTACCAAAAACAAGGTGACTCTACAATGGATAAAAGGACACAGTGGATCCCTTGGAAACGACGCCGCTGACGAGTTGGCCAGAAGAGGATCGGAAACAACAACCGAAGGACCAGCACCTTTCCTCCCTCTGCCATTCTCACAGCTACGCACATGGATGCGACAACACTACCAAAACCAACACCACCAACGCTGGACGCGGACGACTGACTGCAGACAGTCAAGAGCAGCAATACCAGCTACCTCACCCAGGCTAACACGACGCCTAATGAACCTACAACGACGAGATCTAAGAACCATTGTGGGGACCATAACAGGTCACTGCCCACTGAACAAACATCTCTACAACATCGGAGCAACAGACAGTCCACTCTGCAGAGGCTGCCTATCCGAAGAAGAATCAGCCGCCCACGTAGTCCTGGAATGCGAGGGCGTAGCCTCCCAACGACAGCAAATCCTAGGAACCCCCAGGTCACTCCTCCACGCCTGTGAAGCCCCCAGGAAGCTTCTGCGCTTTTGGGAGGAGCTAGGCTGGCTACAAGTGTAGCCAGATCACCCCTCACGCATAATGGACCACTTTAGAGTCTAAATGCGGACACAGGAGTCCAAATCAAGTATCAAGTATCAAGATGTAATATACCTGTGTCCTCGCAGACACTCGTACTCGAAGCCAATGAAGATCTTCACAGTGAGCAGATGCGGAGGCTGCGACTTGCCGCGCGCGCGGGAACTTTGTGTTAGTGCGGCGCGCCAAGCACTCGCTTGCTCTATCCTAGACGGACAAATGCATTCAGTTAGTCAAATATAATGTTTGGACGCATCTCTGACTACCCCCCTTAGACATCCTCAAAGAATCTTGAGTTAGTTCCTACTTGGTACTGAGAAATCTGAAGGGATATCTACCGTGCATGGGGATCAAAGTCGTGAAGCTGTTTCAGTTTTACATTCAGTTAGTTCAGTTACGAGAAATATCCTACGAAATCGCTACTACGCGAAAGTTTGTAAGTACGGATCGATGGATGGATGTTTGTTACACTTTCACGCCGGAACGGCTGAACGGATCTGGATAAAACTTGGTAGAGAGATAGATTATAGTGTGGAATAGCACATAGGCTACTTTTTATCCCGTGGGAATACCGGGATTTTAACCAGCGCGGGTGAAACCGCGGGGCGCAACTAGTATTATATAAATAAAATTTAATAACAGAAAGAGTTTTACGACTATGATCCCCAGGCAAGGTAAATATCCCCTCAGATTTGTGAAGAACGTCCAAGTTATTGATAATCCAAAGGACCATAGCCCATTCCTTATCACTTTATCGTAAGAATTTCGAAATCTATACGAGAAGGACATGCATAAATTGGCCAAACATTTCTCAAGAGAAAGCTGATCCGTAAATTCCACATCCATTCGAAATTTCGCTTGTGCGTAAAAATAACTGTAGACCTAAGATTTATTTTATACTAGCGACCCGCCCGCGCGCCCCTGCTTCGCACGGGTGCACATTGTTTTTCTACTATATCATGCATGTATTATACATATAAACCTTCCTCTTGAATCACTCTATCTATTAAAAAAACGCATCTAAATCCGTTGCGTCGTTTTAAAGATTTAAGCATACATAGGGACATGGAGATATAGGGACAGAGAAAGCGACTTTGTTTTATACTATGTGGTGATAGTGAAAAGGGATGGTAGTGTGCATACTTGGAGTGTGAAGGGAGAGGTGCGTCCCAAGGCAGAAGATAGTTGGTGTGCGGCAACAAGCCGGGCTGCATCGACTCCGGCAGGCCCAGGGAGTGGGAGTACAGCGAGGACGCGCCCAGGCAGCACAGCGACCAGCTCGGGAACGCAGGCAGAAGACCCTCCGGACTGGCGACATGCAACATGCCCGGCAGGTATTCTGTCGTCGACGGCTGCCGAGTCATCACTTTGTCTGAAATAGTCAAAGTCAAAAGGTATTTATTCAATAACTAGCGACCCGCCCGCGCGCTCCTGCTTCGCACGGGTGCACATAATCATGCATGTATTATACATAAAAACCTTCCTCTTGAATCACTCTATCTATTAAAAAAAACGCATCAAAATCCGTTGCGTAGTTTTAAAGATTTAGGCATACATAGGGACATGGGGACATAGCGATATAGGGACAGAGAAAGCGACTTTGTTTTATACTATGTAGTGAAATCACAAGGATCACTTTTAAACGTCTTAAAGCTAGGGGACTCTAGGCGCCAGTTCTACGCGATCAGCCTTGACGAATAGCTAGGCAACGTCGATTTTCTTAGACATGCATAATCATTATCAGTCACTGATGGAAATAGCCTTCCCAATGCATTTCTAGATGATTCCCACACATAACTTCCCGCAATTATATAGATAGACGGATAAAAAATAATTTATTGCTCACAACTTAAGGGTATATAAATTTACTTTAATATAATATTATAATAAATTAAAACTACAAAGTTCAACTGACGGCCTTATCGCTAAATAGCGATCTCTAACAGACAACCGTTATATACCTCAGCCCATCAAGTAGGAGAGGCCTGCAGATGCATCTTCAACGATTTTTAAGAGTTGTTACAATTAGTTGTGCGTGACCAGGATAACCGAATACTTTTCTTGTGACAATGTGCATAAAGGTATGGGTATAGTAGTAGTAGTTACCTGTGGTACAGTCTCTAGCAGGGACAACGTAAGGCTCCTCCTCGTCATCAGGTGGAAGCCCGGGCGACAACGCATCCCCACCGGACCACGACTCTGCACCCCCTGACCGACCTCCCGAGCCGCCTGACCACTCCTCTTGAGACGGCACGCCCTTTACTGATGCTGCCCTGGAGTATTCAATACAAATGTTATACTAAATGTAGACTGGAAAAATACGTACTTTTCACTTAAATTATTGTGTTTCGGCTTAAATCTTTATGTGTACAATGTCAGTCGCAAGGACATTCCAGAAACCAGATATCATTTTTTTACTGGATTGGCTTTAGAAAAAGGCACGAGCGAGGCATGCATTTCCTATATATTTTTTAGCTGAGCAACTTATAAGAAAATAAATTATATTTATTATTATTATTTTCATATGATTTTTAGTCAGGTTTATCAGGTTTATATTAGGTATTAAAATAACTGTGTGTATTGTAAATAAACACTTGTTCTATTCTATGTCTTCCCGCTATGGTTTGTTGTCGATGGTACATTACCTGAAGGTGGGAGTAGAGGGCTCGAACACGGGGTAGTGGTGGCGCGCGAGAGAGAGACAGACGCCGCAGGCCTCGGCCGCGGTGACGTAGAAGGCGCAGTTGGCGGCGCGCACGGTGTACGGGTCCTCGCGCTGCACGCGCGCTCGCCCGCACTCGCACGCCGACACGTAGCGCACGCCGGACGAATGCTCTTTGTTTCCGTCGCTGACATTTCAATTTAATCATTTCAAACTCAGTGGCGCAGCGGGCGAGAGTCAACCTGCGACCCAGAGGTTGCGGGCTCGATTCCCGCCTCGGAACAAATTTTTGTACGATCTGCAGAAATTTGTTCCGTCGGTCTGGGTGTTTTATATGTATGATGAAAATATCTATCTATGTAGTATATAATGTATTAAATATAATATCAGTTATCTAGTATCAATAACACAAACTTTGAGTAGCTTTAACTATGGGACTAGATTTGTGTGATGTGTGATTTGGTGCAGTGTGGATTGTCCAGCATTATTTATAAAAAAAAAACTTTCACACAAAACAATGTCGTGCTAACGACTTAATGCTAATAGCCTTGTGTCAGGCTTGTCACACATTTATCCTGGGGCATTATTCTCTATGACATTGGAGATTCCTTGCCCCAAACCGTGTGAAGTCACAACGTGATCTTGGGCTTTCTTATTTATGCGAGATACTTTACCCTAACCGTGTGACGTCACAACGTGATCTAAACGCAAACGCGATTGAATTGGTCATAGTGAACAACGCCCCTGGATGGTATTAGTACAGTAGACGTCACAGGCCCAAACGCTATTCTAAAACAAATGTTTCCGGGACTAAAGCAAAATGTGGGATTAGACGAGTCGATAAGAGTTGTGTTGTGTAATTTCGGTGTTATTTTAAACAACATTACTTGAGGTCTTAGCGCAAAGTGTAAACTGGAATGAAAGTGTAGTGATATCGTGATTTTACCGAAAATGTTTCGAATCATTTGAAGACAATCGACACCATTTTCTTTAAAACAAATGACGGGACTTGACCATGGACTGTTTTGGCTAAATGGCAAGATTGTCTATACGGACATACGCAAAAACCGGAACCTTATACAAAAAAGAAGAAGAAGACTGTATTTTGCATTCAAGTATTATAAAAGCAGCGTCAGCGCTGCTCTCTAACCCTGTTGGAGAGTGGCATCAAGCTGAGACTAAGCCTTTTCGACTGCAATCACACAGGGAGAGGCTTGGTAGGTACCTACTATTTTTAAGTTTTTTTATCTACTGTGTATTCTCGACCTACTGCCATAGTTTCTTTCTTGTCTGTATGCTTCTTCTGTGTGTTGTTGTCAAATAAATTTATATTCTATTCTATAAACTCACTGGTCTGGGTGTATGCATCCGTATCCGGTGAGTGAGAGTGCCTCGCACAGCGTCCGCGACTTCCAGGTGTGCGCACACGCGGCCCGCAGCCGCGCCGCCGCACCGCCCGCCAGCGGCCCGCGCGCCATCGTCTCCAGCACGCCCAGCGCCACGCCCACCTGACCAAAGTCAAAGTCGAAACATGTTTCACTACATAGTATAAAACAAAGTTGCTTTCTCTGTCCCTATATCCCCATGTCCCTATGTATGCTTAGATATTTAAAACTACGCAACGAATTTTGATGCGGTTTTTTTAATAGATAGAGTGATTCAAGAGGAAGGTTTATATGTATGATACATGCATGATATGTGCACTCGTGCGAAGCAGGGGTGCGCGGGCAGGTCGCTAGTATTCAATAAAATCACAAGGATCACCTTGAAACGTCTTAAAACTAAGTGACTCTAGGTGCTTACTTGTGAGCACCAGTGGTCTAGTGGGAGTGACCCCGCCTTCTGATCGTAACGTCGCAGGTTCGAATCCAGTCTTGCACCAATGGATTTGTCTATCGAAAAATTTATGTGCGCAATGCCAGTGCTTTTAAACGGTGAAGGAAAAGATCGTGAGGAAACCAGTTAGTATTCTAACAGCGGCGATGGGCTTGCAACCTGTCACGTATGGAATACTAACTACTGCAAAATGTGGGTATGTGCCGAATGTAATGTTTGGACGTACCTTTGACTACCCCCCTTAGACATCCTCAAATAATCTTGAGTTAGTACTTGGTACTTAGAGATCAGACGGGATATCTACGATATCTACGAATTTAATTGCAGTTTTTGATGGCAAGTGGCAGTTTGCTGCCGTAGCAATCAGAAACATTAAATTTTTCAAAGCACACGTTTTTCTTTTTTTATATTTTTTCTTCTTCTTTGCAGTTTTTGATGGCAAGTAGGTCTTTTGCTGCTGTAGCAATCAGCAACATTAAATTTTTCAAGCCCGCATCATTCTTCTTTTATCTTTTTTCTTCTTCTTTCTTATTTAACCTAGGCGAATAGGCTAATAATTTCTATTTAATCTAGGTGATCACCGTTAAATGGGAAAATAAGCTAAAACCTCACCTTATGAGCATGATGCTGACTAGAATAATGCGACGGTAGGCCCTCGGTATACGACGCTTGCGCAATAGGCAGCACCTGAAATTATTATAATTTCAACTGTTGATAAAGTGTTGTTCTATGTTCTATCTACCGTGACTGTCTAGTCGTGAAGCCTTTGTTTATTTTGTTTTGATTAGAATAAATAAAACTATAAAGAACAGGTAAAGCTTGTGTGTAGCGTTAGATGACAAATAAAAGGTTATCAATGCAAGACGGCGACGTGGAAGGCCCAGAATGAGATGGAGAGACGAGCTTGACTGCCACGTGGGCTCGTGGCCTGTGGATGCGTTGAATCGCGAAGAGTGGAAACAAGGAAGGGAGGCATTTGCCCTGCAGTGGGACCGTAGCGGCTGAATAATAATAATAAATAGTTATCACCTTAGCGCACCTCGCCGCAGAGAATCTGACGTCAGTGGAGAGGGCGTGCGCCAGGGCTCCGCTGAGCTCGCTATCCTCTCCATCGTCAGACCGCGACCCCTCCTCTAGGAACACGGGCGCGAGGGCGCGGGCGGCCGCTCGCCAAGAAGATGCACTTGGAAGCTGGAATAAACAAATTAAACTTTTAGTAAAAGTTGCCAGTTTAAGATGTTTAGCTTTTAATCTGTTACTAGAAATTAGTAAGTAACCAAGTAATACGTGTTTTACTAACCTTTTGAAATAAGTTTTTTTCATGTATCTTTGATTAAGCCAATCCTATCTCTATACTATTGTGTTTACTCTATTCTTTGTCAAACAGATCCAAATCGAGAACCTAGTGGTAAGACAAACCTAATGTAGGTTTTAAGCCACTACTAACCAACATATGAAACTCTGTTTTTTAATAAATAAATAAATAAAAATAAATAAATCAAATACTAACTATTATGATACAAGTAGCGTTAAGATTAATTAAAATTTTAAGTACTTAGTTAACTATGAAAGTAAAAATTTTACAAAAAAGACTAACATTTTATCATAAAATGTTATCTCTATGCTTGATGGCGCGCATTATTTCATAGCTTGGTGCTTAGTGAAGAACACACCACACAGAACAGTAGTTATTTGTTACCAAGCTACAAAAGGGCTGTATTTCACATTCCAGGTTAATATTAACCAAAAAAATCAAGAGTTCATCTTCACTAAAAAGTGCCAGACCTAGCTAGAAAAGTGCTAATATGGCAGACCTGCATGCAAATTCAATGTACCTAATGTTGAAATGACTGTTTCTTCTACAAGTTTTTTTTTATACAACCAGTTAACGGAACAGGCAGATGGCGTGGTGGTAGTACTTCCACGACCGAGCACTTCACAAAGATCGTACTACTCTTAAAGTTCAGTCAGACTAGCGAATTCTAATTTCAAGCTGTGGATTATAAGCACACAGCACTATTGTTAGGTTAATGTTAAATATTAGTATTTATGTTTCATAGTATGTAGGCATGGGTGATAGTGTATAGTGGGTACCTATAGTTTTTTTTATTTTTATTATCTTCTTTTCAAATTACCTACCTAAGAAAGTTGATTTTAATTAATGTGTAAAATAAGTCGTTTTCTATTTAATATTATTTTTATTATACCTACCTACAATACCCTAATTGTATGCTGTGTGTTTTTGTGGCCAATAAAATACTGTCTATGTCTGTGTGACGAAAAGGCGAAAGTAAAACCTCACCTCAAAAAAAGAAGTGCTCATTGCAAACTTCCCCACATTATCATCAAACCCCTCATTAAAAGCCCGGTCCACGTGCGCCTGTAGAAACGCCTTGAAGGAAGGCCTGTCTGTCGGCAGCTCGGGCTCCGCCCCGGCGCACATCGCTACCAGCCCGCGCACTAGGGAGCTGACGTCACGAGCATTGGAAGAAGTATCGGTACTCATGTACACGAATTCCTCGTTCTTGGGGATGGCGAACAGTGATTTTGCGCTGGAAATTTATAAAATGAATGTCATTTTTTTTAATATAATCCTACTAATATTATAAACGTGAAAGTTTGTAAGTATGGATGGATGGATGGATGTTTGTTACTGCAGATCATCGGCGTGAAAACGCCGGAACGGCTAAACGGATCTGGATGAAACTTGGCAGAGAGGTACATTATAGTCTGGAATAATACAGACTTTTTATCCCGTGGGAATACCGGGATTTAACTGCGCGGGTGAAACCGCGGGGCGCAACTAGTTAAACCATAAACAAACCTGAAGTTGAAGCCTCCTGATCAGAAGGTCTAAGTAGCTAAATGTATCAGAATAAACTCTAAACCAAAATGTCCAACAGAGGAGTAAGAGTAGTAGAGCTCTTTGTGTGTGGCTCGTCCGGGGAAGTACTACCACCACGCCTTTTTCTGCCGCCAAGCAGCAACGCTGTGTTTCGGTTTGAAGAGTGTGGTCGCCGGTGTAATTACAGGCACATGAGGCTTAACATCTGTATGCCTCAAGTTAATGGACGCAGAGCAGGGCATCGTAAGGCACGTTCCTATCGAGCGTGACTTGCGAGGCAATGCTTTTTTATAGGCGATGGTTACCACTTAACATCAGGTGGGCCATCTGCTTGATCTATCAGCTGGTTGTATAAAAAAAAAATTGTTAAGTCTGATGAGCAGTACCTAAGTCTAATGATGTCGATAGTGGCAGTCTAGAACTCTAGAAGAAATCTGAACTTAAAAAGAGACTTAAATTTTAGTAGTTGACGGCCGAATGCAACTCAGATTCAAGCATGTCTCATGTGACGAGTTTTTGACAGAATTTCATTAAAAACTGTCAAAAAACCACGACTTGAGACATGCCCAAATCTGAGTTAGGTTTGAGTATTCGGAGGTCAGAAAAGCAGATAACAGTATTGAGAGTTCCACTCTTTATCCATGCTGCTAGGAAAATGAATCATTATCTTACCAAACATTAGTGATAATCCTCGTCTTCCTAAGTATAAAGTAGAGCTGGTCTTCGACAGCATGCTCCAGCCGTTTCAAGGCTGCTTGGTTCCTTCTCAGAGGGGTTGGTGCTCTGCGGAAGTGGAATAGCAGTCGAGGGCAGCTGGTACGGCCATGCTTCTCCCAGGATCCTTCAGCACCTATCTCAGTTAGTGCAGCAGTGATTTGAGTAGCAAGCTCTGTTCTGTGAAGAAAGCTTGATCTTATTTAGTTATCCTATTATTTCCTCATATACTTCAATATCCATAGCCTGACTTAACCCAGTGCTGGGCAGAAGTTTTTCTTGCTGTTCCATACTATCTTGGGCTGCCCTCATTAATGAACAGTGTCATCAACCCATGAAACTGGAGAAAAGTTACTACTATTAAATAATATAATAACTACCTAACTGTGTGTATTCATGTCTGTAACTTTTCTACTCATGAATCAAGTCTATTTTCTCAAATCATATTTATTTATTTAAAGTTTCTGCTTTTAAGCTATTTTAATAATTTTTTTATACAGGCCTTGTTTATCAGCAGGCTGATCACGTAACTTTTGTTGCATTCAAAATCCGGTTGCATATGTACGCGATCAGCCTGCAGTTCATTCTTTAACAGTTGTCAGTAACTTATGGATTTCTAACATGTATTTAGATGAGAATTTACCTATAACCATCAATAGCCTTAAAAAGCTGCAAATAGCCCAAATCAAATGAAGAACTTGGTGATGACAGCACAACAATATGGCAGAGCTGGAACAGCAGAGATATGGTCCGGCAGGAGTCGGCTGCAAGCTCCCCTGACGCCACTAGCCAGTGTGCAGCATCAGCCTCCTTCTTTGTACTCTTCGAGTTCTCGTCTAGGTTACATGCCAGTTCAGCAAGGCGCTTGGTGTCGAGGTATGTTACTGCATGGAGGTACAAGAGCCCTCGTCTCTCATCCCAGTGACATTCAATGCCATTCTGAAAGCAACAATAAGTTGTTTGTTGACATAAGCTAAATTTCACTATGAGATTTTCAATGATAAGATGGGTTAATTATGTACATATTATTTCAAATGTTTGAATGAGTATATATTTATAAATAAATAAATAAATAAATAATAAATAATGCTGGACAATCCACACAGCACTATCTAGCCCCAAAGTAAGCTATTCAAAGCTTGTGTTATGGGTACTAGATAACTGATATATTTAATACATTATATACTTACATAGATAGATATTTTTTATTATACATAGAAAACACCCAGACCATCGGGACAAATTTCTGCAGATCGTACACAAATTTATTCCAAGGCGGGAATCGAACCCGCAACCTCTTGCGTCGCAGGCAGGCTCTCACCCGCTGCGCCACAGAGGTCGTCAAAAAAATTTATAGATGCTGTGTGCTGGACCGAGTAAAAAAAGTTGGGAGTAAAACTTACTTCCTCACTTTGAACAGCTGACAAAAGTGGAGTTGTCTTGTTCGGGTATCTGTAGGACGATTTCCCTATAATTCCAACGACGACTATACGTTCCTTTTTAGAAAATTCGGGAATATCGGTTATATTGAAGATAGTCATTCTAAATTCATTTAGTTTTTAGTGAAATTAGTAAACATAGTTAAAATGAACAGACAGACAAAATCAAAACAAACAAATTATACAAACAAAGAGAGGTGCAGTGTTGCAAAACCAAGAATTCTTTTTTCGGTAGGTTTGCCAGTAAAAAATCGGTAGACTTCGGTAGTGTTTGTTTTCCTTGCATTTTCAGTGTCTAGTACTAAGATTTTTCATATGAGTAGGTACCTATTTAATATTCCATACCCACATTTTTTGAAAGGTGATACAAAGGGGGTACAAACTAACCAAAAAAATAAATACGTGTAAATTATCACAACTTTAACCATACAAATTAAAAAAATTTCAAATCTTTGAATACTGAAGCTCTTACCTACCATGTCTTATACATAGGTAACTAGTCTATTTTAAATCAACTAAATCTACTCATACGACCTCTCTGCTGACATTTTATAAATTATTATTTTTGACACCTCAAAAATTTTAATATTTTTGTGTAAGTAAGCTAAATTCCTTGTGTAAGCCCATGATTGCCTCTAAAATTTACATATTACAAAAATCGGGAGATTCAGACCATAAATCGGTATTTCGGTAGAACATTCTCAAATTCAGTAGATCTACCGAAAAATCGGTAGGTTTTACATCGCTGGAGAGGTGGCAAATGCAAGCAAGAGAAAGGGAGGCAAAGAATACATTTTCTACCTACGTAAAAAAGGGAGGGAAGTAAATGACAGTGACAGCGAAAGGGAGGGACTCATTCTTCTTCTTTTAAGATGGCTTTGCCGTCATTTCGACAGAATCTAGCCTGTCAGGTAAAATAGTTATGTCAGCTGTCAACTTTTTGTCAATCTTTCAAATCAATCAGAATAGAAAAACGTCAACCGCGTCAACGTCACCGTCACGTCGTTTTGTTTTCGTAGCTCAGCTGTTCGTCTCTGTCTACTATTATTTCTTCTGTGGTAGATAGTATGTAATGTAACAAAACCTTTCGATTCGAATTATATTCCAAGGTTACTAAGCGAAATATCTGGTATTGGAGAAATGTAATAGTTCTCGTGTGTTAAGCAGTATCGCACGCCGCTGTCGATGTTGCTCAGTCTAAGACACTATCCGATAAGTTATCTAAGAAACGAAGTCCATTATTCGAAAACAAAATTGGTGATTGTGATTCTCGACTATGGCATCATTATCTGATGATATCTGCGAATTACTGGATAGTTACAACGGGAGAGACAAGGTAAAGTATGCGGAAATCATTCAACCTTGAAATTTGTGTACTTACACCGGTTTTACCTGTCAATAACCTGATGGAGAGAATGTTGATCTGTCCTGTCCTCTCCTATTGTAATAAGAGTTTATTAATTCCTATAGAATTAAACCCAAAGAATTTTTTTATATTATCTTAGGAATACTAAGGGTTGGTCGTTAATATTGCTCAGATTTATCACATTGTGTAGTAATAAATCTATCAATTTCTATACAGGTGGTCCGCCTAGCTTGCTATGCATTCAAATTGCATGGATGCCTCAAAGGAGACAAGTCCTGGCAGGTAGCTGGTTCCCGTCTCTCTAATGCACGGATGATGCTGAGACTCTTTGATGATATCCCTATGATCAGGCACACATATACATATGGCTTGGGAAGACATGTAAGTTTTAATGCAATATAGATTTTTTTATGGCAATAAATACAGATCTAGTGAATTTTCATTTAGGCTTTAGGTACTTGAGTCCAAGATTTTTTTATTGCTTTTTGTATTTAGTTGTCTGTAGGTAACTGAATGTACAATAGTGAGTGATGTTTTTTATGGAGCCAGAGAATTCTCAGCATTTATAGCACCCTCATACAAAACAATAAAACCCAAAACCTGTTAATTGATTCACTGGAATCAATATTAAAGTTAGTACATGGGACACACCCATGACCATGGCCATGACCATGACATGACCATGGACCAACGTCCATGTTGCTCGTGGTTTATTATAGTCACATCACAGACTTCCAGAGTGAACCTGGAATATGTGAGTAAAGATATGTGTAAAATAATGTTGTTGTTGTTTCACAACGAGCTCAATTCTATTGTTTAATTTTCCTAACTTAACCTACTTTGACAGCACTAAAAATATGATTCGTGAGCGGGAATCGATCTCACTCTTTAAACGCCTTTCCATCGTAACTTCCATATTTATATACAGGAAACCTCAAGAATAGCTGCAATGCTTGGTGTAGTGGCAAATGCAGTTGACCAAGCTTTCTTGCCAGTAGAAAAGGCCTGTTGGCTGCATGATGTTGGAATACTCAAGCTGACTCCGAAAACAGCTGATACCTTGGAACTCATCAGCACCGTCCTATGGGCATCTAGTCTTAGCATATCATTAGTGCAGTAAGTTTCTTTGTTTGATGATTTAATAATTATGATATTTATGCTGGCCATGTGGGCTGAAACTGCTGAAAGTTAATGTTTGTATAGATGTTTGTGGTTTTGTTAGTGTCGATCACGCCCATAGTCGAGTATCGCGCCCAAACCTAACGAGGTTTTTAAAAAAAAGCTAGCATCCTTTATGGCATCGCACACAGAATAGTGAAAGTACAGATGTGGGCCTGGAATACTTTCTAAAATGAAATAAAATAGCTTCGCGACTTGAATACTCAGACACGTTCGATATAATAGCTACTTCTGGGACATCTTAATATCGTTCTAAATCGTCACTTTTCCATTTCAGAACATCACGCCTACTAAAGCAGCTATGGTGGAGTAGAGGTTGTCTCCAAAACTCATCAGAAAACGGCGGCGCGGAGGCTCGCAAGAATATAGACATGCGGCTCGCGTTACAATCAGTGGTGGCTGGGAAGCTTCTCTTAGACATAACACATGCTGTTAGCTGTTTGCCTGAAGGGTGGCTATGGGGGGAAAAGATAGGATCGACCAAGGTAGCCACGATCGCTACTACGTCGTCAGTTATTGGGATAGCGATGTATTTTGCGAGAAAACGACTGTTGAAATAGATTTGAATGTGAAGTTGTGGACCGCGGATCACTCGATTGCAATCGGAATATCGATTTGGTACCTACTAACTCGAGGTTGAGTTTGGCGCTGGGTGCAAGGGATAGCCCTTATGAAAGTTACTTATCATACTGTCTTGGTACACATTCCACTGTGGACATAGTTAGTGTTGAGGTGATGCAATTTTTAATTGGATCCTGTACCCCAAGACTGAGTTTTGTTTTTCGTTACTTCAGGGCTTTTTTGTGTGAAGACTCGTGAGTTCTCAGCACGCCCAATATAGGAACTTGTCGAATGTTCACACAAATAACTGCAAGAAAAACCGGACTTCAAATACACTGGAAAATACACTCATACTCTAGGTACTATAACCCAAAAACTACTCGTCAGTTCTGACTCAAATTTAAATGGAACCACATGACAATCACCAGATTTCGATAAAAAAAGAATCATAAAAATCGGTCCACCCAGTAAAAAGTTAGGTAACAAACATAAAATACAGACGAATTGAGAACCTCCTTTTTTGAAGTATGTTAAAAAGGTGCGTCAGGACTTTTCAGCTTTCGCTGTTACGAAAACCGAAAAACAAAACTCAGGCTTGGACTTCATCTATTTATATCAAGGGTTTTCTCTATCCCGTGATTTATATTGTGATTCTACTTATACTTACCTAATATTTTTACTTAGAATATAAGTAGTATCTTTTTTATTTTGCTTTTCTAGCGTCGATTAATTTGTAAATATGATCGAATTACGATTTGTGGATATAAATAGTAAAGTTCGCTAAATATATAGCATCACTCCTGCTAGGTACAAACATAAGGCTCCAGTATTTAAAATATTTATTGTTATATACCTACAAATAATATTTTATAGATAGCTATAGTATATAGTTTTTTTTTATTTACGGTTAGGCATGTAAGATTTTTAAAGTAAGTATTTTGTATCAAACAGTAAATTAAATTGTGTCAATAATACAGAAACGCTTCCTAACTTTTATATATTTCCTATAATTTAAAATTAGATTGGTATGGTACTTAAGGTGAAGACAAGAGCTAATGTGACTCTAGCTCGCACGTTTTGATTTATTGAAGCATATAAAATAACTGAACCCATTTTTGAAAAATCCTAAATTAAATAGCCATTTTTGCCAGTTAGGTAAAAAAATCATTTTGATCGATGCAAGTTTAACTACTCAAAAATTTGCTTAAGTACGAAAACTAGAAAAGTATAAGTAGGAAAACTTGCATCAATTTTTCAAAATTAGGCTTAGTAATTTTATATCTTTCAAAATGTCGAATCGCGCGAGCGAGAAGTACTTTAGGTGTTGTCAACGCCTTAAGGCTTAAATAAGGCTCAATGCATTATGCTAGATAGTTTTTTTTTGGGGAAGAGAGATGTCGCAGAGTCTTCGCCCAGAAGTTATTCCTAGCCTCTACCTAATATCTCGTCAAAACAGACTGAAAAATGTAATGTAGTAATGTCTTTATTATGTATATTTGAGACCTAGCTAGATTAGATTTAACTTGTCTACCTAATTTTCGTTTCCTATTTCACACATACTTCGTACACAATTCATCATCGTAACCGCAAAAATTCAGTTTATCTTTATAAACGTCTATATTTTACTATCTTATCAAAACTCGATAAAAAGATTTTATTCTTTCACACACGTGACGATCCGATTGGTGTTGGAGTGGTAGGAGGAACGACGTGAGCAATGGATGTTTTGGACGAAATCTGTGATTTATTGCAGTCGCATGTAAACAGAGATAAGGTGAGTGCAATCTTGATATTTTATAAAATAAACATTGCAGCTAAGTATGAATGCTAAACAGTACCTAAACTGAACAAGTCTAAACTACTTTCGTTGCATTAAATGCTGTTCAAAATTATTGTTTTATTAGGAAATCCAACACTTAAAAAACCATCACATAAAAGTTTCAAAAGTTTTTTTAATGCCAATAGAGGACTAATCGGTCTCGTCCCATCTCGTCTCAGTTTCAGAGAAATTAGCTGTCGTAGGAATAGTTACCTGCGTGCGATAAGGGATAGCGTGGGATAAGGGCAGGAAGATGATGATGAGGTATAGTTACTCTGAGATGGTCAATAAAACCCAGGTGATTAGTCCAGGTGTTTTTTACCGATTACCAGAATGGCCCACCTGCTGTTAAGTACTAACCATTACCACTATCAAAACATGCCTCGCTATTCACGCATAATTTAAAGGTAACTGAATAATTTAAGAGTATTTTCTACAAATGCACAGGTTACAAACCTAACATGCTACGCGCTAAAGTTCGTGGGTTCCACCTGCGACCGCAAGGAGCTGATGACGGCCAGCACCAGGATCGCTCTCGCTCGTTCCACACTCCGACTCTTCGATGACGCAGCGGCGCTGAAGGTGGCTTTAAGCTATGGACTCGGAAAACAAGTGAGTAATAGAAAACAGATAATATCGAATAACCTATCAGGGTTTCTATGCCATTGACATAAGCCTTGTATACCTACGACCTATACCTACATCTAAACTTCCTTTCCTATATAGATTCTCCATACCTGAGGGATGTCTACAGTGCCTGTCGATTACAGTCTAGTCTAATTAATTTTTTTTTTCCATATGCTTTTAATTTCCGTCGAGGCCTTTATATTTTCTCAATCGCTGCTCTATTTTACTCGTATAATTTTCAGGACGGCCATATATGGGGTCCAATCGGCGTAGCAGGCAACCTATTCACACTAGCCTACCTGCAGGCGGAGAAGCTAGGCTGGCTCATCGACACTGGCCTGCTGAAGGTCTCCGAGAACTTGGAATACAAAGTCAAGACTTCGCACAAGTTGTTCTGGTCGCTTTATGCGTTTGTTGGACTTATCAAGTAAGTATTGACCTTCGTTTCCGATTACAAGACCTGACTCGGTTTCTAGATACCTCTGACCCTAGGTAGGTTGAAATGAAATTGAAATGAAATGAGTAGGTAGGTAGGTACTCTGATCTATGACTATCGAAGCATTGGTTGGGAGGATCTGGTGAGGATATTGTTTAAGAAAAGATAAAATTTAATGAAGTGCAAGCATTTTCTCTTGCGCCTGCAAGAGAAAATGACTTATATATATAACTACTGAATGAATGAAAACTCTTTAATGTAGGTACACCAAAATTTACAAAAAAACACTTAAAATATAGATTAATGTAAGTAGTAGGTACATTGGGCGGTCTTATCCCTGAAAGCGATTTCTTCCAGACAACTGACTTACCTACCTACTAAGAAATCGATCGTTTGCGTCGAGGCAAACTTTATTTATGTGATTTCTGCACCTGCAGATCAATCCGCGCGCTCCACGCTTCAGCGCAGCTCCTCAAATCGCCACAGCGGCCGAAGTGCGCCCAGGCCCGGTTCACCCAAGCTACCCTCGCCACCAGCAAGTTACTCCTGGACGTTATCCACGTGGTAAGCTGGTTGCCGCGCGGCTGGCTGTGGGGCGGCGCGGTTACAACGCAGCATGCCAGTGCCGTGGCTACGCTGGCCGCGGTTATGGGACTGCTCGTGCATTTTAATGGAAAGAGACTCTTGCCTCGGAAATGACGTATTTCTACATTTATTAGATCTGTCACTTTCGCTTTCTTTAGGACAGGGGATTAATTTCGAATAATCTACTAATACATAGAAATGAAAACAAACCAGGGGCATTATTCTCTATGACATCACTACATAGTATAAAACAAAGTCGCTTCCACTGTCCCTATGTATGCTTAAATCTTTAAAAATACGCAACGGATTTTGATGCATGCGGTTTTTTTAATAGATGAGAGAGGAAGGTTTATATGTATAATACATGCATTATATAGTAGAAAAACAATGTGCACCCGTGCGAAGCAGGGGCGCGCGGGCAGGTCGGTAGTAAATAATAAATGACATGGGAGATTCCTTGGTACTTCTATGATACAGATCAGTGCCCCAAACCGTGTGTCGTCACAACGTGATCTAAACGCAAACGCATTTGGATTGGTCATTCATAGGTAGTGTTTAGGTAAATTATGACATGACCTCTGGCCGTTAATTACTATGGGTACCAACTGTTGTAACTCCTATACATCCCTATTTATTATTATTTTATCTTACACATGTAAATCACAAGGAGAAACTTATCTTTGAATGTAATTGAATGAATAAATGGTACTGGCTTTAAGATGTTAGATAGGAGTTCGTAGATTAGGTACCTATTTATGTACTCTGAAGTAAAAAAAGGCCTTAAATAAAAAACTTTTTGTTTTATTGGATGGTTATTTATTTACTGACATTGTTTATTTTGAGCAAACTATAAAATAATGGGAAAACTAGAATTGGTGTTGGAATAGTTTTCACAGTTTTTAATATCGTTTAAACATTTATCTTATTAACTAAAACATTAAATACTACATAAATCAGTACAAAAAAAAATTTACACAATTTTCACGACGGTGATCGTCTAGTTGTACAGTAGGCGTCTCGAACGCACATTATTTCAAAAGAAACATAGTGAAGGCCTTATTAGATAGTCGGCATTTTGTGCGTGGCTGTTGCTAAGTTATTGCATCGTTTTAAAATTGGTGCAAATAATCGAGTAATCGAGACGACCAATCAGGTTTTTTAACCCGAGACTATATGTAGGTATATCACTACATAGTATAAAACAAAGTCGCTTTCTCTGTCCCTATGTCCCTTTGTATGCTAATCTTTAGAACTACGCAACGGATTTTGATGCGTTTTTTTTAATAGATAGAGTGATTCAAGAGGAAGGTTTATATGTATAATACATGCATGATATAGTACAAAAAGAATGTGCACCCGTGCGAAGCGCGGGCGGGTCGCTAGTTTCAAAATAAACGACGCGATTAGTTGTCTCGATTCCAGAAACGTCTTTTTATTGGATGCAATAGTTTAAGTGAATTACATAGTAGAATACCTATTATCACATTCATGAAGCTAAAAGTTAAATTATCTGGGTGTCTTAATTATTTTCTACAAACATCCGTTAGTACAGTCTGCGGAAAAAGTAATTTAAATTTCTCTGGATTTAGCGAATGGCAAGTTAGTTTTGCAAATAGTTACGAGTAAGACGGATTTTCAATGAAAGATCAGACTTCAAAAACCAGAAATGTTTTACCACTACGGAACGGAGCGTCCGTTAATCTGTCATCTTATTAGCTTACGTAATAGGGACTTTACATTGACTAATGAGGGAGAGAATTCGACTGACGACGATCCGTATGGCAACTAACGGATGCTTGTAGACTATAGAAACCAGCAAATAAGGAGATTTATTTTGTATAAGACGATTCTATAAACATACTTAAGTACAGTCAGCGGCTAAAGTAGCCATTTTCCCTGTATTTTATAAAGAAATGCCAACTTCGGTTTGAGGACTGTTATGAAGTTATGACGACAAGGCGGATCTTCCAATTTCAAACCTAGACAAACCGAACGAAATGTGCGTCGTCGGTTAATCTCTCATCTTATTGGCTGATGTAATAGGGACTTAACATTGGCCAATGAGATAAGACAGTATTCGACGTTCGACATTCGTATTCAGTATATTTATTGCATTATTATGTATGTATGTATGTAGATTTTACATTGTATTGTTACTAATAGCCCGTTCGCAGCAGGCTTGTAGGCGAGTAGCACCTCCCACCACGGTATTTTGGTGTTGGACGACCTCAGTGGCGCAGCGGGCGAGTCCGCCTGCGACGAAGAGGTTGCGGGTTCGATTCCCGCCTCGGAACAAATTTGTGTACGATCTGCAGAAATTTGTTCCGTTGGTCTGGGTGTTTATGTATAATAAAAAATATCTATCTATGTAAGTATATAATGTATTAAATATATCAGTCATCTAGTACCTATAACACACGCTTTGAGTAGCTTACTTTGGGGCTAGATGGTGCTGTGTGGATTGTCCAGCATTATTATAATATTATTATTATCAGCCAATCAGTAAACAAGGTCGCGTGGTGGGAGGTGCTTCTCGCCTCGCTCCAAGCCTGGTGCTAACAAGGTATGACTGATGCTTCTATTAGAGGATCCGGATAACAATAACTATATATGAATTGTAAAAAACCTTACCTACATTAGAATATGACTAACAAAATAGTTTTTAGAAATGAATAGTTATAAAATTTATGATCTAACCAGAAATCAGGTACACAGAGCAAAGGTTAGTTTTTGACTAGCAGCTAATGAGAAATCACTATAGCTATAATTACAAATAGATCAACACGCGTGTGTTGGAATATCAAAAATTGGCTTCCTATGTACTCCAAATATACTCTATATCCATAGGTAAGTATATTTATACCTACGCATGCGATAAAATTTTCATGAGTATTTTTTTACCAAGCATTTTCAGTGTTGATTTTATATTTGAGATACGAGATACATTTTTCAGTGTTTACTATAAGCATACGTATAGATTACCTACCTTAGTCAACATTTATCACATTTTAAATCAAATATATCAGAAAATATTTCATAAATTCTTTCTTCACCTCAAAGTTTTTGGCATTATAGTAATTATAACATTCATCATTCGAAGATCATAGATAATGTACAGATATTTAGTTTTTTGTTGATAAAAACATGTTCTTCAGAAGTATAATATGAAACTGTTTAGATGTGCCCCTTACCTGCGATATTAAGATATCTAAGGTATTATTATTATATGAGATAGTATGTTTACTGTACAATTCGTGCATACTCATGATAAGTTTGAAGAAGTGCACTACCGAATCGATATCGGATGATAGATATATAAATAAATATTGGTCAACTTTCCACCCCCCTGCCCCATACTAAGCAATTTTAATATACCAGATAGCTGATATAAACCTACTATTATAAACGCGAATGTTTGTAAGTATGGATGGATGGATGTTTGTTACTCTTTAACGCCGGAAAGGCTGAACGGATCTGGATGAAACTTGGCAGAGAGATAGATTATAGTCTGGAATAGCACATAGGCACTCTTTTATCCTGTGGAAATACCGGGATTTAAATCTGAGCGGGTGAAACCGCGGAGCGCAACTAGTACTTACATACTTTCATGTAAATACATACGTATTATATAATACTAGCTACGTCCCGCGGTTTCACCCGCGCAGATTTTAATCCCGGTATTCCCACGGGATAAAAAGTAGCCTATGTGTTATTCCAGACTATAATCTAACTCCCTGCCAAGTTTCATCCAGATCCGTTCAGCCGTTCCGGCGTGAAAGAGTAACAAACATCCATCCATCCATACTTACAAACTTTCGCGTTTATAATAGTAGTAGGATAATGCCCGCAGACAGAATAAACCTATGATGGGCATGAGATCTAATCGTTTCAAAAAGTAGGCCAGCTAGCGTCTTTTCTTCGTGACCCAGCATTTAACAGGAGAATGCTTGATAACAATTGTTATTTATTTCAAGCTATTGTAAGTTTAAAATGAATGAATTCTAGTTCCTGCTTCTTGCAGGTTAAATAATTCAACATCTATTTTCCACAACACAGGTTCTCCTAGGGTGGGAGCTAGCGTACTTACGCATTTTGTTTTTGTTAACTACCCTACCTAATACTTAAATTAAGTACCTACCTAATAGTATTTGAATGTATCATCACTTTTTAGTTAATTGTATTTGCATGTAAAATTGGGATCAATAAAGAAATTATTATTATTATTACTAATAGATAGGTCAATTCAATTAGACTCACAGCATAATACATTAATAAATTTTGTCTAAAACTTACCCAGTCACAAACAAATTATGACGTTGCAGTAGCAAGTGTTTTGAGGCGAAATTGAACAATATTACATTACGTCTAATAAGAAAATCCATTAAATATTTGAAATATCGATACGCACTGTTCATTGATCTTGATTCCTTAACTACAAGTCGCGCCACAAATCACTTTCCTATTGGCCAATCACAGTCTCTTACGGCTATATATCCAGCCAATCAGTCCTTCATCAATACTCTATCATAAATCATAATGGTAGTCGGTCAACAAAGAAAATGACAACAGAACAAAGTTTCGAAGGTGTTGAAAGATGTATGCATATTACAGATAAAATATATCCTTCCACCACACTGTTTCACAATAAAACTAGTGACACGTTAACGGATTACAGATATAAAATTCTTTTGAACAAAAAACCCTCTTAATCATCTTGTGTCATTGCAAGCTCCACGTGGAAGTATCTTTCGGAGGAGGGGAACAGTCTGCCGCCGAGGATGGGTAACTTCTTCGGAGTGGGGGTTCGACCCCACGCGACCACGTCCATAGTGATAGTACCTTCGAATGCCCCGCATGCGGTCTCGTACGCTTTCAAAGCTTCGGGCGTCGGCGTGTGGAGGCAAAGGGCTAGGCGGGCGAGGACGCGGTGTCTGAAATACAGTAAGTTAGTTTAAATTCAAATTAAAAAGTTAAAGTTCAATAAATTCAAATTCAATTCAAAACAGTAAAAAAAGAGGCCTTTGCCTTGCAGTGGGACACTACAGGCTCATAATAATAATAGTAATAAGTTCAAATTAAAGTAAGTTATTACGAAGCTCGTTTCGTGCGGCCACGATTCTACAATTTGCTACATTTGACAGTCTCTGCTGTCTGCGTGTGACGGTACAAGCATCTAATATTGAGCGGTTTTCAAATCATGCTATAGACATAACAAAAAATATAAACTATTTCTTCATCATCTCAGCCTGGTATTAACCACTGCTGCCTATATAATTACAATTCTTTATAATAAACTAGCGACCCGCCCGCGCGCCCCTGCTTCGCACGGGTGCACATATCATGCATATATTATACATTTAAACCTTCCTCTTGAATCACTCTATCTATTAAAAAAAACCGCATCCAAATCCGCTGCGTAGTTGTAAAGATTTAAGCGTACAAATGGACATGGGGACATAGGGACAGAGAAAGCGACTTTGTTTTATACTATGTAGTGATGCTATAAACAATTATATCCGTGTGTTTTTCATTGTTTCATTGACGACCTCTGTGGCGCAGCGGGCGAGAGCCTGCCTGCGACGCAAGAGGTTGCGGGTTCGATTCCCGCCTTGGAACAAATTTGTGTACGATCTGCAGAAATTTGTTCCGATGGTCTGGGTGTTTTCTATGTATAATAAAAAATATCTATCTATGTAAGTATATAATGTATTAAATATATCAGTTATCTTGTACCCATAACACAAGCTTTGAATAGCTTACTTTGGGGCTAGATAGTGCTGTGTGGATTGTCCAGCATTATTTATTTATTTATTTATTTATTTATTGTATTTTATGAGCTGTGGATTTTGTTAAAACATTTTTAATACGTTAAGTGGTAACCATCACCTATAAACAAAACATTGCCCCGTAGGTCACGCACGATAGGAACGTGCCCTACGATGCACTGCCCTGCGTCCATCAACCTGTATAGACCTTCTTCATGTTTCATCAACTTCTGTGCTGTGCGTGTCTTTTGAAAAATTTAATCATGCAATCTTCACGATGTCATCAACCCATCGCGCATTCAGACGTCCTATTACATGTTTGAAAAAATGGTCAACTCACCGTGGAGTGGGCTTATCGACTTCCGTTTGGAACGTGATCATTTTGACGAAGGACACGTGCTGATCCTCAGCCCAGACGTTCAGCAGCGAGAGAGCGGACTCCATGCAATCTCGCACTTCTCTTTCAGACTTCGCGTCCGCGGAGTTAGCCGCCATTGCTTTGAGCGTGGTGGAGCAGATGCGAACTACGCGGGACATGAAGCATATCCATACTGCTACTATCACTTCGTCTTTGGCACTGAAACTAATTATTTAAAATGAGGAAAAATCTGTCTCTCTTATCGTGTCACAGTTATGAACAGTGTGGTGAAAGGATTCTGAATGCGCCTCGAAGGCGCCTTTCGAGCACTTATTCATAATGGTCTCTGAGCGCGCCAAGCTATTGGTAGTATATCAGACCGATAAGTCTGCCTTTCGATGGCATGAATGTGACAAGTATACTCTATTGAGCCGCTATAAAATGGCAGGGACTATGAATAAGAGGGTTATAATATAAAAAAGTGGTTCCATAATGCAGCCTATATGGCGGTTATATTGGTAGGGATTCAAACAGTAAAGCTTCAGCAATATTGCTTCTGCATATCGCTCCACTAACTATTGTACTGCAGATTGATTCATTCGTGTTGCCAAGCAATTATTGCAAAAATTGCCCGTGTAAACGCACCCTTAGAAGAGGCCTAGTCACGGTCGAACGACCTATCGCTAGGATACGTTAGCGCGATAAAGGTACTGACACACGTGCTAATTTTCCGAGTTAAAAGCATGCTTTATTCGAGCCTTGCTCGATAGAAACACGTGTGAAGAGGTCTTGCTAGTAAATAAGCATGCTTATTTGGTTGTACGTCAGTACATTTTTGAGAATGCTCAAAATAAGTATGCTTATTAGTGTCAGTACCATAAATGTCAATACTCTTTCGTGTTGAGGCCCCAGGAGCCTTATTCACTATGACCATTTGCACCGCGATCACAGCTAAGACAAGGCAGCCGGTGTCATACGGTCAGGGAAAGTATCTCCTATGTCATAAAGAATAAAGCCCAAAATCAAGTTTTGACGTTTCACGGTTTGGGGCAAGGAATCTCCTATTTTCATAGAGAATAATGCCCCAGATATAGGTACTTACTAGTCGATCGCCCTCGCCGCGGTGAGGATGTGAAACTTGTCGACGATGAGCGCAGCGAGCGCGGGAACCAGCGTGCCGTACATGTGCGGCACGGTAGCCGCGTAGGCGGCGTGCAGGCAGCCGTGCTCTACGTACGTCCACGGCTGCTCCGACTGGCAATGCCACAGCGCGCTCAGCTGGCTCCACCCACCTTCTGATAACCACAAGCACAGACCTTTACTTCTCTTCTCCTTTGTGACATAATTCAATTCAAATCATTTATTTCAGATCATGTTAATCCAATTTGTTAGTACACAGATAGAACTTAAAAACTAATGTTAGCAACAGCAAAACAGGAGACCAAAACACTTATTTATATGTTTGATTCAGGCCTTGTCACCTACTGGGTCACTAGCTGAGCAATAGGTAGCAGTTTATCTACCCACCAGGTGAAGAAGCCTGAATCCAACCGATCAGCAACAACGGCCAGGAAGGTATTGGTGCTGCCGCGGATCCGACTCATCAGCGACGCGGTTCTGTTGCGCATGATCGCATGAAAGTCGTCGACTCGTGCGTCCGCAAACATGCCTGATGCGCTACAGAACCGCGGCAGCCCCAATAGCAACCTGAAAACGTTGTTATATTGGACCCGTAGGGCGCTGTAGGATTTCTGCGTATGTCGAGCCCACAGGTAGCACCACACACACAAGGCACCCGTCCTTTCAACAGAGAACTAGTTGATGGAACAAGCAGATGGCCCTCCTGAAGTGGTAACCATCACCTATAACACCTTGCGTCTAAATACAAGTTTTCTACTTAGTTAGAGCAAGGAGTCAAACACTTGACTATGCAAGGTTTACGAGTGCATCTTATAGCTTTAATTAATCCTACAAAAGGGACTACCTATATAATCAAAGACAAAATGTAATTTCGATATAAAAAAAAGGATTTACTAACCATAATTTATAATAAATACGCGCACAGCATTGTCCGCAACCGCACCAGTGCATCCCAATTTTGTGAGCAAACTCGACATTTCCACCACGTCAGGGATGATTTCTTTCGGAGCTTCGTGGCAAATCCATTTCACCCACACCTGTGAAGTAAAAACTGTTAAACAGAACAGACTATAACAGCCTTCATAGCTCTGCCCTTTGCGCCGGAGGCCGTGGGTTCGATTACCACCAAGAACAAACATTTGTGTCTTGAGCATAGACGTTTATTCTGTGTCTAGGTGTTATATAATATTATAAGTATGTATAAAAAAATATATAGCTATCTGGTTCCCATAGTACAAGCTTTGGCTTGGTTTTGGGGCTAGATAGTGCTGTGTGGAATGTCCACCAATATTTATTTATGAAAATGATATCGACACCTTGAACTTACATTCTTAGTAAGATAAAACATGTCCGAGTCGAGAGAGAACAGGGTCAGAGTAGTCATGGCGAGTCGATGGAGGAGCTCCGGAATCACATCCAGTGTCTGGCCTGACGATGGAATACTCTTCTCTAGGTAAGGAGCTGGAACAAGCATGGTATAAGCACATTACTACAACACACAGAAGGAAATCACTATGTATGCGTAAATCTTTAAAACTACGCAACGGATTTTGATGCGGTTTTTTTAATAGATAAATCGATTCAAGAGGAAGGTTTATATGTATAATACATGCATGATAAAGTAGAAAAACAATGTGCACCGGCAGTATCGGTATTTTCAAAGCAATCGAGTTCGCCTGTGCACCAATATTTACATTATGGAGGATAGTGACGAAGATATTTGGGAACCGAATGGCGCGTTCATTGCGGATGACGTCATCGGCAGAAATACCGATCTCTGTCGCTGAAATGCCGATCCAGTCCACGCTGTACCATACAAATCAATACAAAGCATAAAATCTGTCCGCTCCGTACGCGGCGATGCCGACGCGGTGGACGCTTAGCATAGTGTTATGTATCTATAGCATGCGACATACCGAGCAGTGTGATATGGTTCAGCATAAACTCTGTATACGCGGGGCAGTGTTTGAAGACGAGTTCGTCTCTGTACGCGCTCGACCAGGCGTTGACGAGAGCCACTCGCTTGGAGCGCGCGTGCATTGAGTAGCGAGTTAGGGGATTGAACTCCGCGGCAGCGAATAGCAATCTGTAACAATAATGTTATTACTAGGTTTCTGTATCACAAAAAGATATGACATAAATTATGTTATGTTATACTATAATATAATTAGGTATGTTATGTACCTATAATTTGTAGTTTTTACAATTGTTTTTGACAATTATATGTTTGTTATTTAATTGATGTAATTGGTGTGCAATCGTTTTAGTTAAATGTTTAAATAAATAAATGACGGACTAAATGTATTGAAGTGTATTTACCAGACGGGACATTTTTTTAAATACAACTATCTGATGACGCATTTACACATTTTAATTTTTTTTCGTCCACATCTGGGCAAATGCCTCCCACTTACCCACATTGTATTTTGTTTTAATTTTAATATTTTTTTTTATTTTTAATTAATATTTTTAATTTTTTTATTTGGCAAATATTACGTTTAATGTAATATTTGGATCGCACATCTTGTCAAAGTCAAAAGCTATTTATGGAGTTGAATATGCTTAGACTCAGACATTCGCTAATGTACCTTTCTCTCGCACGATTCGACATGTTAAAAGATATAAAATCACGAAACTCGCAATCAACCATTTTGTATATAATTCGTGTAATTGTATTTACTTCGCCTGCGGCGTATCCTTGTACGGTTTGGTAGCGTCACGGAACACCCGTAGGAAGGAGGTCAGGCCTTCCACTAGAGTACTCTCGCTGAGGAACCCCCAAGGCAGCATACACGCTTGTTTAATTAGCTGCAAATAAGATGGATAGATAACTCTTTATTGATTATCACAACAAAATAAAGATAAAATTTTAACTTAAAAACTAAAAATTGTAATAATTTAATGGGCGGCCTTATCGCTAACAGCGATCTCTTCCAGGCAACCTTTGGATGGACAGGACTGAACATAAAAAGAGGGGGGGGGGGGGGGAGTCTGCTAGAAGTTTATTTAAAGTCAAATAAGATAATTAGTAAGATTATTTATTTATTTTCTCTGCGCACATTTTTGAGGATAGAATAGAGGATACATTTCTCCCATTCGCTCGGAGGTCGATTCATTATTAATAAGCTAGTAGCACCCCGCGGTTTCGCCCGTGTAGTTTTAAATCCCGGTATTCCCACGGGATAAAAAGTAGCCTATGTATTATTCCAGACTATAGTATATCTCTGTGCCAATTATCACCAAGATCCGTTCAGCTGTTCTGGAGTTATAGAGTAACAAACATCCATCCATACTTACAAACTTTCGCATTTATAATATTAGTAGGACATTAATACGTTATTTGGCTTTTTAAATTCAATGGCGATAACTGCCGTCTATTATATTATCAGAAATATTATATCCACCAGCGTTCTTTTTACCACGCTGTTTTCACAGAAACTAGTGACACGACAAGAAAAAGAAGTGTAGTGTTTGAAGAGTAGTAGAGCTCTTCGTGTGTGGCTCGTCCGGGGAAGTACTACCACCACGCCTTTTCTGCCGCCAAGCAGCAACGCTGTGTCTCGGTTTGAAGTGTGGTCGCCGGTGTAATTACATGCACATGAGGCTTAACATCGGAGTGCATCGTAGGGCACGATCCAAACGTGCGTGACTTACGAGGCAATGCTCTGTTATAGGTGATGGTTACCACTTAACATCACTTGGGCCTTCTGCTTGTTCAGTGTTCAGTGCAGCTAGTTGTATAAAAAATGTGGCCATTGTCAGAAGGCAAGGCTACAATGAACCTTCGTTCGGTTTATGACAGATTATATACCTACCAACTGGACTATTGTGTATGTCAAAGTCAAAGTCAAAATATGTTTATTCAATAAAATCACAAGGACCATCTTGAAACGTCTTAAAACTAGGTGACTCACAAACAGTTCCACGCGACCAACACCGAGAAGAACAGGCAACAAACTCGGCTTGGTATCTATCGTTCTTTTGTTGTGTTGTGTCTTGACTGACGTGAGATGAATGCTTACATCTTCGTTGGTGACGCAGGTGTTGCCGCATAGCACCTGCAGTAGTTGCGACATGTGCGTCTCGGGCTCCACCATGGGGTCGTGCAGGCCGGCCATGAAGGTCTCCGACTTGGTGTGGATGAAACGTTCGTAGCACCAGCGGGCTATCTCATCGTCCACGAGCCATATCTGTTGGGAAGGTGTCATTAACTGTTGTTTGCGATATTTCATAACTATTCAGTGATTTTATTTTCAAAAGTGATAGATAACACGTTTACCTAGAAAATACCTGCTCACTCTTCCCTTGAAAACATCCAAATTATAAGTATTTGGAAAAACGGACGCCGCGGGTAAGGAGTTCGATTCTTTCGCCGAAAGCGCTTGGTGCGGGCAGTTGGTATGTCAACCATGAACGGTAGTCCGGCTGTCATAATTAGATGATAAGGAGAGCACCGGTGGTCTAGTGGGAGTGACCCCGCCTTCCGATCGTAAGGTCGCAGGTTCGAATCCGGTCGTGCACCAATGGATTTTTCTATCGAAAAATTTATGTGCGCAATGCCAGTGCTATTAAACGGTGAAGGAAAACATCGTGAGGAAACCAGTTAGTATTCTAACAGCGGCGATGGGCTTGCAACCTGTCACGTATGGAATACTAACTACTGCAAAATGTGGGTATGTGCCAGATGTAATGTTTGGACGTACCTCTGACTACCCCCTTAGACATCCTCAAAGAATCTTGAATTAGTACCTACTAGGTACTGGGAGATCTGAAGGGATATCTACCGTACCTGGGGTTCAAAGTCGTGAAGCTGTTTCAGTTTTCAGTTTTCATAATTAGATGATTGTGTGAATGAGGATAGTGTGTCAATGGTAGTAATCAAAGGTACAGGCCCGTGTATAGTTACCATCCAGGTGCTATAAGCCGCATGTTCGGAGAACCACTGGTGCTCCGTCCACGGCAGCCGCGCGAGCTGCGCCAGCAGGGCTGCGCCGAGCGCACGCACAGCCTCGCTCGGCCCCGGGCCCGGGCCCAGCACCATGATCCCGCCGGGGCCCGGTCCCGGGACGAAGCCGGGACTGCCGAGCGCGCCCGGGACCGCGTCTAAGGGCGCCACCACATTGGCGGGCGCGCCGGGAACTGATACCAAGCCGAGCATGTTCCTCCACATGCTGATAGTCCACGCGTAAACGTGCTCTAGCACGCGACTCGTCGCATCTACACAAACAAGTTCAAGTAAAGTTATTTTTCACAGACACAACAGTGTATAGAGTTATATACAGAGGCGTGACTTTGCACTTATTGTTTACCTGTCACGAATCATCAATAGTACTGTGTCCTCCACTCTT
Source organism: Plemyria rubiginata (assembly GCA_963576535.1). Classification (NCBI taxonomy): domain Eukaryota; kingdom Metazoa; phylum Arthropoda; class Insecta; order Lepidoptera; family Geometridae; genus Plemyria; species Plemyria rubiginata. Next base: position 1,939,782 of record OY754914.1, on the reverse strand, counting down.
AAAGATATTTTTTGTTATAATGTGATCCATCACATTATAACCTAACAAAGTTACCATCCAGGTGCAAACAAAGCATTGCCTTGTAATGTGATTAAAGAGGATTGATTACGCAGCAGTAGGTACAAACGAGCTGAAACGATGATGAATAAAGTGCTCGCAACTGAAAAATATATTTATAAATATTTATCTCTGTAATTTCCTCAGTTTGTTATAATTGAATGTTTAAAAATACCCACTTTAAATAAAAAAGTTTTCACGCCACACCTTCCCCCACTTATAACACGACCTGGATGACTGGTAGACAATGCAATAGCATTAAGTCCTCCTAGCACTAGATTGTTTTGCTTTTTACATCGGAGCCACATACAGTCCACTCTGAGAGGCTGCCTGTCCAAAGAAGAATCAGCTGCTCACATAGTACTGAAATGCGAGGGCATAGCCTCTTAACGACAAGAAATCCTAGGAACCCTTAGGTTCCTCCTCCATGGCTGTGAAGCCCCTAGGAGGTTTCTGCACTTCGGGGAGTAGCTAGACTGGCTACAATTGTAGCCAAATTATTATTGGTGGCAATAAGCGTGCGTGATCCGCACGCTTATTGGACCGCCTTATAGTCCAAATACGGGTACAGGAGTTCAACACAAGATACATTGTCGTGTGAAAGTATTATATAAATAAATAAATAGTATTGACCCGGTTACCCGGTACGGTGCTTAAACGTGGTCACTGATTGAATCTCACAAGACTAAGCTAGGTGATTGCCAAAGAGCGATGGAGCGCAGTATTCTGGGTGTAAAGAGAACGGGTCGAGTTCGAAACACCACACTACGCTCCAAAACTGGCATCGCTGATGTAGGACGCAAGGGGGCAAAGCTGAAATGGGAGTGGCCGGTCACGTGATCCACATGAACCCTGAAAGGTGGGCTACAGGAGTCACAGGATGAACACCGGATACAGTACAAAACGTCGCAGCCGCCCTAGAAAACGCTGGCGTGATGACCTGGACTTCTTCCACAACAAGTGGGAATAGTTAGCAGAGGATTGAGGAGAGTGGAACAAAATGAGGGAGACTATTGCCCAGTAGCAGGACAGTATAAGTTAACAAAATAAGCAGTACTGACCCGGCAAGTCGCGTATCATCAGCTTGATGCAGGCCAGGAACCGCTTCAGCATGCCGGCGTAGTGCGGGCGCGCGGCGGCGGCGGCGGGGTGCGGCAGGATGGTGGCCGGCAGCACCCACGGACTCCACGCACAGTTCATCTCCAACCACGCGTGCTCCGCGACTGAACAATCAGACACTTGTGTCATGTATTGGAAAGGAAACACGTTACCACCAACTTATCTGAACCGGTCTGAAGTTAGCCGTTTGGGCCATCTTCCATTCGCTGTTGGCCATTTATGCACAAACGACTAACCTCAGACCGGTACAGGTAAGTTGGCCAACTTATATGTGCCGGTCTGAAGTTAGCTGAATCTCCCAATCACTATTGGCCATATATGCACAAGCGGCTAACTTCAGCAGACCAGTTCAGATAAGTTGGTGGCACGCAAGCAATGCCGGAAAGTGGGGGTAGTACAAAACACTCGTTATCACACCCCTCTGGGCGTGATAACGAGTGTTTTGTATGGACAAACTCATCCCCTCCACTGTTTTCCAGCGTTCTTTTTAGATGATGCGAACTCTATAGTATGATCATTTATACAGTATGATTGCGTAGGTCGCGTGCCGCTCGCAGAACTCGCGGCTCGCAAGGCCCCAAGCGCGTCCCAGGGAGCGCATCACGCGACTGATCTAGATACACTTACTTCTGAAATGCGTGTAGGTTAGCTTGATGCAGCCGGCCATGAAGTCCCGCATGAGAATGCAGAGCAGATCCGCAGTGTACTGCGCGTAGGTCGCGTGCCGCTCGCAGAACTCGCGGCTCGCGAGGCCCCAAGCGCGTCCCAGGGAGCGCATCACGCGACTGATCTAGGAAGTCACATTCTGGGTTAAATCATGGACCTTTTCTTATACTACCAGCTGGCATAGCCCTGCTTTCACGCATAGTTAGAAAGTGCTTTATGATGCACCGTCCTGCGTCCATCGATTGAGGCATACAGATGTTAACCCTAATGTGCCTGTAATTTCACCTACAACAAAAACCGCAATGATGTTTCGCGATAGAAATAGACAGAATGGGAAAGGTCGTACAATGGTATTCTACGACCTTCCCCGGAAAAGCTTGCAGAAAGAGTTCTACTACTCTTAAATCTGAATCCCTCTTGGATGTACTTACATCCATAATAGTCATCTGAGCAGCTTGCGCATCTGCCGCTCGGTTCAGATACTTCCAGTACACCGGCGGTAAGCCCCCGTTCGCAGAGATAATGGCCGCTTCCTCTAACAGCCACACTAGATCGGCGCTAGTAGCCAGTAAGGCTATGTGCACACCGACCAGGTCCAAGAGGACCCCTTGAGAGTCCTCAGAGCTAGGCCGTTGGGCCGCGACTAGTAGCGCTCTTATCATGGTTACGCGTTGGTCTGGGTCTGCGGTTTCTTTCCATTGGCTTAGTTCAAACTGCAAAAATAAATTGAACAGATTATTACATAATAATGCAAAGATCCGCGACAAAAATGGAGGGACGAAATAGACTCCTACTTGAAGAAGTGGTCCACAGTGGCCCAAAATAGAAGCGACTGGTGGAAGCAAGGGAGGCCTTTGCCCTGCAGTGGGACACTACAGGATCCTAATACTAATAATAATTACATAATATATAAGTTGTCATCACAAAACTGCTATCCAATCCATCCCACGTGTCCCAATCTTCCATTCGAGATCACCATTCGAAAACCTTTATTGGCCAGCGGTTGTCCGTTCTTCGAGACCTTAAAGGACCTTCCCACCTATTGCCACTTCAACTTGATAATTCAGCGAGCTATATCAGGTCTTAATAGGTGATTACGTAACAATGGGTAATATGATAGTGCACTTACTCTGGACAGAAAGCTGAAGATAGTATGTTCGGGCAGCGAGCTCTTAAGCACCGTGATATAGATGTCAGGCCAGTCTGCGGCCGGCAGCCGGCGCGGCGCGACCAGCGAGCCGCACAGAGTGTGCTGCAGCACTGAGGAGTTGTACTCCACGCCTTTCGACAGCAACTTGTGGCACAGCCGGCCGTTAGGCGTGATCCAGCGCTGGAAGTCAAAACGATCACGTGACATTTGAAGATATTCTTTTTTGAGCAAGTTATGATAACCTTTACCGGTTTTCAACTGGCTCCAATGGAGACAGGACCAATAAAAATGTTATAACATTATAATCAATTTCGATTCTAGTGTTCTAAGAGCTTAGGCGCCTGTATACATACCAGTAAAATTGAACAGTAGCGGGCATGCAAGTTACAGGCATGTATCGCGAATCCCACAAGCCTAAGTACAACACCAGTGCACTGGCCCCCTGGCCACGAACTGCAGTGGGCAACGTGGAAGTCTCTCAATCGGCTGAGAACCCAAGTTGGCTGCTGCAGAGAAAACCTTGCCAAAATGGGGTTACATCCATCCCAGAACAAGTGCAGCTGCGGAAAAACTCAGTCAATGCAGCACCTGCTCTTCTGTCCCCTGTGCCCGAGCACCTGCAGTCGCGACGACCTGGACCAACAAGCAACGGGACGAGGAATCGAGGTCGCCTCTTACTGGGCTCACGTTATATAACGTTAGCTATGCCCAAATAATTTAGATACTAGCCATTGACCCGAAAGAAGAAGAAGAAGTTACTGGCGCAATGTGGATACACTTGCAAGTTAACTTGCATGCAAGTAGCAGTTACTAGCAAAATGTATGTACAACATTTGCAAGAAAACTTGCATGCAGTTTTCTTGCAAGTAGCGTTCTAGCATGCCTGTATTTGCGAGACGGTATACGGAAGACGGTAGCCCCCCGCGGCCCCTCCCTCACGTTGCATGCCAGTAGCTGACTGAAAATCAAATATTGTGCTATCTACTTGCATTCCAATTAGCGTATACACATGGAAGTAGCTGGCATGTGCCTGTAGCTTGCATGCAAGTGTGCAAGCAGGCATGTGTACAGCCGCTTTTGTGTATTGAAAAGACGAAACACTGGAAAGGGTGCCGTCCTTATTTTGAGTTATCCGAGCCGAGGCTAGTCTCGCATGTAAGAGTGAGAAGAGTATAGTTACCTCAGCTAGTTGGACGAAGAGCTGCGTGAGCGCCGCGTGCGCCGCGGGACAGCGCGGGCAGCGGCCGGCGCTCCGCCACACCAGCTCCAGCACTCGCACTGCGTCCGCCTCCGACCTTGTGCTCCTGATGGTTACATTAAATAAAAAAGCTTTTTTAAGTAACTAGTAGGTTGCGGTTTCACCCGCGTAGTTTTAAATCCCGGTATTCCCATGGGATAAAAAGTAGCCTATGTGTTATTCCAGACTATAATATATCTCTGTGCCAATTCAGCAAGATCCATTCAGCCGTTCTGGAGTTATAAAGTAACAAACATCCATCCATCCATACTTAAAAACTTTCGCATTTATAATATTAGCAGGATATAATATACATCAATATTTGTGGACTTTCCAAACAGAACCGCAAAACCCCAGATAGTGAACCAGATAGCTGAAATAATACTAATACACCTTTTTTTTTTGTAAAAATACTTACTAGATACGCCCCTTACGTATCCCTCAAACGACTTGGATACCACTACAAGCTACATGAGCTGCACAAAACTAAAACTTATAAGTAATACGTGTTCTGCGTTGCCATTACCTGGCAATGGAGTACAAAGTGGCAGCGGTACGCGCCACGCGTGGCCTCGCTCCCGTGAGTCGGCGGATTCCCGTAAGGGAAGCAGACCTGCATGAACATAACAATGAAGTCAGATAATGTCATTTCTGTTATTGCATTGATTTGACAGCGTCAAGTTATTGGCGTCCTTGTTTTTTCGGTTTAAAAGAAAGAGAAAGTATACACAGAAACTAACACTAAGTGCAATTGGCAGCACACCGGAGCTTCATTGTTCTCATCATATTATCTTGTAAGAAGACCATACAAAGAATGGTAGGAACCAAGACGTCAATTTGTTGCCTGTTATTCTAGACTCGGTCGCATGGATTTGGCTAGCTAGCTTTAAGACATTTCAAAATGATCCTTGTCATATAACTGAATGGCTTTTTGACTTTGACTCGACACACTATTCCAATTTCTCTTCACGATGTGTCATTTGTTTTGAATTACTGGTTGCAAGTATCTAAAGTATATGTCTCACCGGTTGTCTCTGATTCCACGTTCAGCCCCCGCTGATATGCACCATTCGTGAGTCTGAAAGAAACATTACCTGTTAAAAGCGAAATTAAATCTCTTCTTTATGTCACTAGGTCTTACCGAAACAGTGTGAGGAAACCTGCGATCATGTATTATATGAAGGAGGAAACAATTTAAAGTTCATCTCAATGAAGCTCTTTTCGAGCATTAAAATGAAATAACTTCCATTAACTGCAGGACCTGAACTCCTTCCACAAGAAGGAAGAGTTAGCGGGGAATCGATGAGAGTGGAGAAAAAAGGTTGCCCAGGATTAGGAAAAGGTTAAAAAAAAAACTGCGTCAATTAACTTGAAGTATATAGATGTTAAGCCTCATGCATCAGGCTTAACCGGTGAAATTACAGGCATGTGTTCTTGTAATTTCACCCCCACTAGAGTGAAATTCATAATTTTCCTGCCCTTATCCCACTTCATGTGGGGTCGGCACAACAGGTTTTTGCTCTCCACTCTCCTCTATCAGCCGTCATCTCAGCAGTCACTCCTTTCATGCTCATGTCATCTTTCACACTGTCACATCTTTCCTTTGGCCTACCTCTCCTTCTATATTTATTTATTTATTTATTTCTCTCACATAAGCTTACAAGATCTTAGATAATCTAGTTAAATCTATATGAAATCTAGAACACGATTTTTTGTTAAACCAAATATCCATCGACATTCATCCCTAGCATTCTTCTCGTCACATGACATTCTTACCTTCGCATAACATGCCCATACCACGCTGTGAAATTAATTCAAGAGTAGTAGAACTCTTTGTGAAGGGCTCGTCCGGGGAAGTACCACCACCACGCCTTTTTCTGCCGCCAAGCAGCAACGCTGTGTTTCGGTTTGAAGAGTGTGGTCGCCGGTGTAATTACAGGCACATGAGGCTTAACATCCGTATGCCTCAAGTTGATGGACGCAGGGCAGTGCATCGTAGGGCACGTTCCTATTGTGCGTGACCTACGGGGCAATGTTTTGTTTATAGGTGATGGTTACCACTTAACATCAGGTGGGCCATCTGCTTGTTCCATCATCTAGTTGTATAAAAAAAAAAAAAAAAAAAAAAAAAAAAAAAAAAAAAAAAATTAGTGATTCTCAACACTCACGTTTAAATGGAAGGTGACCGGTTTACACTTGTTGGTGCATTGTCTCCTCACTGGCGGCAGAGGGCGCGGCGCCCGTAGCGTCGCTACTAACTCCCACAGTTTGTTGTCTAGCGACGATATGCGAGCCACCTCGGCTGACCATTCCCTGGCGACACATAAAAACGCTTAGAATACAGTTCAGTTTTAAAAATATCCTACTCTTACTTTACTCTCTCTCTCTATCTTACTCGACTAATTCCAGGCAGTGCCGCGGCCCGATTACGCTAATGTCTGGCTATCGAAATGGCTTTCAGTTTAACATTTGGTTTCCATCCATCCAAGGAATTTAGCATCCATCCCAAGGAAGTTAGATACTAGATCCATCCGCTCTCGTCGGAGAGTATTATATTCCAAGATCAAATATCAAACTGAAAGCCATCTCGAAAGGACAAGGGGACATAGGGATAGAGAAAGCTACTTTGTTTTATACTATGTAGTGATAGTGATAGTGAAGGTCAAGAAATAAATAAGCCTTATTTAATCCTCGACTATTTTGAGATAATTGACGTGCGGTTCCACAGTGATCAAAGAAATGCTTACTCGGCATATTTCTCGATCTCCTTCAACAGTTCGCCAGTTCTGGCGAGTAGCTCGCGAACGTTGGCCATAGCTTTGTAGTGGAGCTCGTCGGTCCGCGGCCGTATCCGCCGGAGCGACCTGTAACTTTCACTTAAATCATCAATTTAGCAAACTGAATGCATCCCAAGCTTATAAAGGTAAGTTGAGAACCGAAACAAATAAACTGAAACAGCTTCACGACTTCCCCAGGCACGGTATACAGGGTGTCCCAGAACTCAACGTCAAGCCGTAACGAGGCGACAGGCGACAAAAAGCTCAGCAACATCAAGCACAAGCAGGAGGAAGTTCTACCACGAAGCCCTTTTCTGCCGCCGAGTTGCTGTGCTTCGGTTTGAAGAGTGTGGTCGCCGGTGTAATTACAGGCACATGAGGCTTAACATCAGTATGCCTCAAGTTGATGGACGCAGGGCAGTGCATCGTAGGGCACGTTCTTATCGCGCGTGACTTACCAATGCCTTGTTATAGGTGATGGTTACCACTTAACACCAGGTGAGCCATCTGCTTGTTCCATCAGCTGGTTGTATAAAAAAACTACTTACCTAACCGGCGAGCGGCACTTGATGGAGAGTATGGCGGCGACGGCCGCCTGAAGCGGCGTCGGCGGCACATCCGTGTTGTATGGCGGTGCGGGATGCGGCCGGGGGAAGGCGTCCAGCTCCGGGGAGGGAGGCAGCCGGCAGCGGGAGAGGGTGCTGGTCCACGCTTCTTCTAGAGCCTGGGAGATGGAACTTTTTTACACAACTTTTTGGAACAAACTAAGCATGTTAAGTGGTAACCATCACCTCGTAGGTCACGCACGATATGAATGTGTACCCTACGATGCACTGACCTGCGTCCATCAACTTGAGGCATACTGATGGAAAGCCATTGTGCCGTGTAATTTCACCGGCAACCACACTTCAAACCGACTTAAAAAGGAGGCAGAAAAAGCGTGGTAGTAGTACTTCCCCGGACGAACCCATCACGATACGTACGATCTGCAGAAATTTGTTCCGTTGGTCTGGGTGTTTATGTATAATAAAAAATATCTATCTATGTTAGTATATAATGTATTAAATATATCAGTCATCTAGTACCCATAACACAAGCTTTGAGTAGCTTACTTTGGGGCTAGATGATGTTGTGTGGATTGTGCAGTTTTAAAAAAAAAAAAAAAAGTAAGCTATTCAAAGCGTGTGTTATGAATACTAGATAACTGATATATTTCATACATTATATACTTACATAGATAGATATTTTTTATTATACATAGAAAACTCCCCGAGACCATCGGAACAAATTTCTGCAAACAACACAGGCAATACATTACAATACATAATAATTTTATGTCTTTATTGTCTTTGACTACATTAATACCAATATCCGAGCTTTAAGCATGTGACTTGTCAAATTTTATCTGATCCATGCTCGAGGAGCAGACTTAATACCCATAGTCTGTTTTGTTTTTCTTCGGAGCTTCATATTCTGACGTGGGGTTACCTGTGGTACTATGAACCAGACGAGATCGGCGTTATGCGGCGATGCCTGGACCTTCTCACCTTCATCCAACCAGCGGATGAACTCGCGAACCATTCTGAAACCACACTCGACTGTAACTACTTTTATATTTTGCCGGGGCGAGGCACAATAGTACTCGTAGTTACCGATTGTTAGAGAAAGAAACGATCGACTACAAACAATCGAATAAATCGACAATATAATAATAGATTTAATCAAGCAGAAACGATTGTTGTTAGTCTGGCTCGTGTTACAATAGTACTTTAGCTACTATACATACACCAATTCTTTGACAACTTAGAAAATAGAAGGAGAGGTCGAAGGAAAGCAAGGGCCTCGAATAAGTTACCTAATTCAGATAAATAGTCGGTCGGATGATATGACTATCATTTAAGGAAGCCAAGGAGAACGCATTGGAAAGATTCAATAGAAGGAAACTGCATCAGAAGTGTCGGGCACTGAGCTCTTAAATTTAAGAAGAAGAAATAGGAATTAAATTTTTTTTGGTAAGACATTTATGTACAAAGAAAATTACAACTTATAGTTACAATTATTTACAAAATATACAAAATACATATGAAACAGTTGAGCTATCTGCAGACCGTTGCAAACTATTTATAGATAGCTCAACTGATCCAAATCAGTGCCAGTCGGAGGCGTACCCAAGACACTGGCTGCATTGCCAATTAATTGATTTCACTTACTTTTCAGCCCCAGCATGATAGGCTGCCATATTAGCACTGCGTTTCGTCTCCACCTCAATCGCCTCCTCAGTGCTGCCATCTAGGGGCACACTTTGCGCACTCTCCCCCTCCGAATCGGAGTCATCATAATCGCTAGTTTCTCCCGTCAGGTCCCTTATCGTCAACGCTGGGAGTAGACTATTGTCGACAACCGGCGGAATTGCGACTTGGGTACTCCGTTGGGCTGTGTTGGACTGTGTTTTGTATGACTCTGCTTCGATGTGGTGATAGGCAGCGGTCTCTGACAGACGTTTCTTGATTTGGAATAGTGCGCGAGCTTTGATGATCCCGCTGAAGAATAGTGGACCGCAAGGGATCGATGAGCTGGTAGAGATTGTTAAATCAGTTTATAATAATATATTACACATTCGCATTTATAAAAGATTTGCGCCTTTATTCATAATGGTCGCTGAGCGCCCCAATAGCTTATCAGATCGATAAGTCTGTTGCTGTCTCTTTTCGTTGGTATGAAAGTGACAGAGACAAGAATACTCTATAGAGCCCTTATAAAATGACTGGGTTTATGAATAAGAGAGCTAATCTTCTGCACCCTAACCTGTGGCTTTGCCTGTACTTTGAGCTGCTTCTTTTTTATCCTTCAAAGTTTTCGAGAATCGAAAGTTTTAAATCGCTGAACATACATTGTTGTGTACAACTAGGAAAATATATAATTCGAGATAAAACATGATCAGGCGACGATGTTTTTTAATTATAAGCAAACAAAAAAAGACTTCTAGTAATGCCCGGACAACCACCCGACGCCATTTATATGTGGCCGGCGCGGCGCCTTAGGAGGTACGAAGTTCGCGGGGTCAGCTAGTACTTTTTTTTTTATATTTAATAGACAGTCCTTTGGCCACAATCTCACCTGATGGTAAGCAACGATGTGGCCGACGATGGAGCAGAACGGTCTAGAAGACACCTATTCACTCTTGCCTTGAAGAGGCCCAATTTATAACGATCAGGAAAGACAGACGACGGCAATGAGTTCCACTCCTTGGCGGTTCGCATAATAAATGTGGACGCAAAGCGCTTAGTGCGAATGGGTGGTATATTTACCAGGTATAGTATCCGTCAAACTTCTTGGACAAACGACCTTGAATGAAAAAGAAACAAAAAATAGGTCTCTTTGGTGGTGCGAAGAGTGCAAACCTTTCCCCTACCACCTCGCGCGATGGCCAATAAGTTTGACGGGTACTATACGGGTGGTACTGAGCCGTACGTCTAATCGTCCTGTGGTGGAAAGGAGATGGAGTACGTTTCCGAATACTTTAAATTAGCCCTGCAGATTGATGTAAAACAGACGTTGAATGAAATTAAGCTCACGACTGGTCAATTGGCCTCTGCAAGTAGATATGGAAGAACAGCCTCCATAGCGTCAGATGTGAGGGATGCTGGAATGGCGCCACCAACGCAGCGCTCGCACAGCGGTACACTATCAGATCCTCAGAGTACAGATTTGGGTTTATTTTCTGTAAAGGAAATTCAACCTTGTACGTATTGGGGTAGAGGTCGGAATCATGTAGAAAGATAAATATTCCTAAAATGTTTTTTTTTGCGTAGCAAATGTAGCCTCACTACTGGGCAAAGGCCTCCCCTATATACCTCAAATTTTCCATATCCTGAGCTTCCATCATTTTCCATTTACTTTCTTTCTTCTTTCAATTAAAATAATTTAATGCGTCGGACGTCTTATTCGACGTCTTTGCTATGAAATCAGATTAAAAAAAACATTAAAGCTGGATTTCCACTGACGAAACACACGATGGAACTTTGAACATGCCTTGTTCTATAGCAGTAAGGTTGAGTTTCCACTGACCTGCAATGCGTTGTCGACGTGTATTCTTTGCGAAGCTGCGCGTTGTCGACTCAGGGCGGTGACTAGAGCCGGGAACAGTTTTGTGTTGATCTCATGCGCGTGCGCAGCTCGAAGCAGGCACTCGCTTAGCAACGGCGATGTGAACGCGAAGCGAACCGCGTTCGTTATGTGCTCTTTTCCGTTTGGCTCCTGTTATTTAAGTCAGACTTAAAAAAACAGAAACATCATTTATTGATCAACTAAGAACTATTTTAATTTTAACAACATAAAACAATGAATAATGGTTATGATCACGACACGACATTGATCCCTAGGTACGGTAGATATTCCCTAAAATCATTCAGTACCTAGCTAGCTACTTAGCTTGGTCCAATATTCAAAGCAACCTACATTCTTTGAGGGTGTCAGCTATTTGTTCTGTAGCAACAGCAAACTAACTGAAATTGTGCATAAATTCAAGTTCCTATTCTATTTACGATAAAATTCAAATTAGTCACCTAATAATAAAGCAAGAGAGCACCGGTGGTCTAGTGGAAGTGACCCCGCCTTCCGATCGTAAGTTCGCAGGTTCGAATCCGGTAGTGCACCAATGGATTTTTCTATCGAAAAATTTATGTGCGCAATGCCAGTGCTCTTAAACGGTGAAGGAAAACATCGTGAGGAAACCAGTTAGTATTCTAACAGCGGCGATGGGCTTGCAACCTGTCACGTATGGAATACTAACTACTGCAAAATGTGGGTATGTGCCAAATGTAATGTTTGGACGTACCTCTGACTACCCTCCCTTAGACATCCTCAAAGAATCTTGAGTTAGTACTTGGTACTGAGAGATCTGAGGGGATATCTACCGTGACTGGGGATCAAAGTCGTGAAGCTGTTTCAGTTTCAGTTTAATAAAGCAATTCCCCAGCAAAAAGTAATATTATTAAGTAACCTGTATCAGAGTGGATGCGTAGAGGTCCATTGTATACCAGTCACGTGCGGCTAGTGCAGCGATGTCCAGTATACTGAGAGCCGCCGGGACTTTCCACAGTGCGTGAAGCCATGCGGTGAACACGTACGGCCTGTAAAGTTTGTAAATGTATTGTCCTTACGTACAAAAACGAATGATTGTATACCATGAAAGTAATTTTTCACAATTTTTTTATATTTGCGGACGGCAAAGCGCGCATTGCTGTCCGCGCGGTCAGTGATCCTACCCATATTATAATAATAAATATAAATATTGCTGGACAATCCACACAGAACCCTCTATTTTATTGAATAAATACATTTTGACTTTTATACCCTGTATTCAGATACATATAATTCAGGGATACCGCAGGACGCCTGCTATAAAAATGCAAATCGACAAAAAAAAGGCAAGTTGTTGTATAGTCATTTATGGGCTTCAGCGACCAATAATAGGATTATTGGTCGCTGAAGGCGACTGATAAATCTGTTGGCTCTTTCCGTTGCCATGAAAATGACAGTGACAAGTATACTCTATAGATCCGCTATATAATGTGGGGGGATATGAATGGCCTTACTGTTTCATGTCGACTTGGCTGAGTACAAGTCTCAGCAGTAGTTCTGAGCCCGAGGCGCCGCCGCGGCCCAACGCTCGCTGCACCAGGTTCGGCCCACAGCTCAGCAGTATTGTGAACAGTTCTGCAAACCTGGGAAATTATAATTATCTTAGAACGAGATAGTGATAGGCACTAACTTTTATTCAAATAAAAAGATATTCAACACATTTTTTTATTTATTTATTTTAGTCTTAGAGACTTAGTTATTTATTTATTTGTTTAAGGAAGACTAAAAGCACACCATACATATAAATCAAGAATACTATATAAAACAAAAGGCTTATAATAAGTCTCCACATATAGAAATAGAATAAAAAACTTATTTGAGCACAGAATATGCATATGTGAGTGATATGGGTTATCAGAAAAGCCAACTAACAAAATTCACGAATATCACAGCACAGCACGAACTTAAAATATTCTTTATCATCAACATTATCAAAATGTTGCAGTCCACTGCTCGACATAGGTCTCTCCTATGGTGCGCCACTGGATGGGAAGAGCCCTCGCTCTTCCTAAACCTAAGCCCGGTCCCCCGACCGGGCTTTAAATATTGCCAATTAGCAATTATGATCATGGAAATGAGAGCACTATTTTTTACGAAACAAAGAATCTTTTTTTTTATTGATACAGATAGGTTTTTTATAAATAGCCGCATTTAACTTATTTAAGGGTCCCGTGACAGTGGCTCGCAATTTCGAGGTGCGATTGGCTATTATTTCATTTTATTTCATTTCGGGGAGGTTGTTTGAAAGAATAACTCTAAAGAAACACGCATAAATACTGTTCGAACACAAATAATACAATAATATAAGGGAAATGTGCTTGAGTCAGAAATCATTTTGGTATTAGGTAAATGTAAGACCAAACATACTAATACCAAAATGATTTCTGATTCGGGCATGTTTCCCTTATATTATTGTACTAGCTGGTACCCGCGACTTCGTCTGCGTACTTTTAATTTGAATATTATGGATTATATTAAAAGAACGGTATAGATTTGGGTATAGCATTTGATTAAAAGAGAGTAGGTATATTTAAAAAAATTAAAAAATATCTGTTTACAGTAGGTATAAGGTACCTATGTATTCCATTTAATGGCAGAAAGCACCTAGGAAAATTTATTGGTCCCTCATGTCCAAGAGGCACTTACAGGGGCCAGCGTCACGTTGTGTACAAAAATATTTTAAAATTACCTAATTTAAAACATTTTTGTACACAACGTTTGCTGTTTTGTTATCCATTTAGAGAAAAACTGTTTTTCGCATGGCCAACTGTACGTGGCCTGCTCGCGAGTGTCGAGTCCGAACAATCTCCACATTTTAACAATTATTTGTTAAAATGTGGAGATTGTTCGGACAATTATTTGTTAAAATGTGGAGATTGTTCGGACTCGACACTCGCGAGCAGGCCACGTATAGTTGGCAATGCGAAAAACAGTTTTTCTCTAAATGGACACCTGCTACTTTAAGTGTTTGCCCTTGCGCTTTGTTAATGGTCATTGCGAAGGCTGGTTTGAGGGGAAACTGGATTCTTTTAAACTGAAAAGGTAAATCTGTAGGGATCATGGGTATGCGGGGAATCAAAACTTCTTCATCTTTAGCTATTCCTGTCATTATAATTGCTCTAATAATATTGCGTCCTAGCTGCGTAATTTGCAATCGAGTCCCGTTGCATAGTCTCGGCGCTTCGAGATTTCTCATTAACAAAACTGGAACCCCAACTTTCAGTCTCAGCTTATGAGACGGCACTCCTGACAGCTCTAAAGAGTTTAGAAACTCAACTCTGTAGGATAAGATGTCACCTGTTCACTGTCCATGACAATATCTACTGACAAATATTCGAAAACATCGCCTTGCACATGTGACATCATTCGTTCATTGATCTGTCCCACGATTTCATTGGTCGGTGCTAATATTGCCCTTTCACACAGCCACTCTCTATTCCTCATGTTATATTCCAAACCGGGATAAACGTTGTTTTTAAGATCTTCCAAGTAGTGGACAGCATTACAAAATTCTTGATTTAATGTAATCATGCCGTTAGCGTCCGTAGTCATTCGACCTTCACCGATTTTCAATAGAGCAGCTGCATATTGCCCCGATTGCGTATCATTATGTAGTTGTACTCGCATGTTTTTAGTGAGACAAAATTTTTTTTCATGCACCCATAATGTAGACGCTTTCAAACATGCATTTATCTCATCTGCTGGAGTGCCTCTGGTAATGACAGGTAGTGTCTGTCGAAAATCACCAGCAAGTAGCACTACTATCCCACCCATTAAACTCTGGTTGCTTCTGATATCTTTCAGAGTCCGATTGAGCGCCTCGATTATCTAGAATCGCCGGAATGAATTAAACGTCGTCTACGTGCTTCTTCGGAGGTCTCTGCGGCTATGTACGAAGCTTGACGCTCAGCATCTAAGATTTGGCGAGCTTGGGTCTGCTGAGAGGTCTCAGCAGCTCTTTGAGCCGCGTGACGCTCGACATCCAAGACTTGGCGAGCTTGGGTCTGCTGAGAGGTCTCAGCAGCTCTTTGAGCCGCGTGATGCTCGGCATCCAAGACTTGGCGAGCTTGGGTCTGCTGAGAGGTCTCAGCAGCTCTTTGAGCCGCGTGACGCTCGGCATCCAAGACTTGGCGAGCTTGGGTCTGCTGAGAGGTCTCTGCAGCCCTTTGTGCAGCATGACGATCAGCGTCTAAATTATGACGGGTATGCGTTTGCTCAAAAGTTTCAGCAGCCCTTTGAGCTGCGTGACGCTCGGCATCCAAAGTCCGACGGATCTGTGAATCCTCTTCCGATTCCAGTGATCTAGCAAGTTTAGCAGCCCGAGCTCTGCTAGAGCTATTAGCTAAATTGGACTTTCGTTTGCGAGGCATCGTGGAAAAACAAAAAAAAATCGAATCGAACAAAACAGATGTACAGATTGAGATTAATTATCATAAAAAAAACCTTTAATAAGCACCTACGTAGTAAAAATGATGCGCTCACCGCACGGCGATGTGTTTAAGTCACGTTTAAATGAAAAAAAAAGAAACTAAGAAATTAAATTATCTATACTTATTTACAACCAATGCATAAAAAGAGTAGAAGGTAAGTAGGTTAGGTTAGTTTTACACCTACTACGACCTATTAGATTAATTCAAAAGAGGAAATAAAAGCAAATCGGATTTTTTTAAAATAACGGAAACAATCTTACCTACTATTAAATATGAAATAAAAGATCCCGAAATATAAAGTATGTACAAAATTAATTTACAGGACCTAACTAATAAAACATACTTACTTAAAAAATTATAAGAAACAATAAAATAATTTTACTGGATCGAAAAATGTAATTCTCTGTTGCGCAAATTTATCTAATCGCATGCGTCCGACAACGACGTCTGCCCTCACGTGTCTGCCCGTTTGGGTAGGCATAGTTAGATTCGTGCGCTCCCCCACCACACGACAGCGCCGCGCCGTTGCCGGCCGCCACACTTCGGCGAATATGCGCGATGACGACCGACGACCGACGGCAGCGGCGGCGATGCAGAGTATTCGTTAAAAGGAACTTTATTTTTTTTACTTGATACACCCAAAACTTGTAAATATCATGTTCCTAGGTTCAGTGGTTAAGATTTTGTATACAAAAAGTTTGGCTTCGTAGTTCCCGTTCCGAATCCGTTTCGCTCCGTTCGAATTTCGGGAATTCCGTTTGTAGAAAAACTCTGCACATCCTGAGAGACCTACGTACCAAGTTTCATGGTTTTATCTTCAAAAATGACGAACACCCATACAAATTTTCAACCCCTATTTCACCCCCACACTGGTAAAAATTTCAAAATGCTAGAACAAACGATTTTTTGTTTCTTATTTAGTGCCTAAATACAAAATGTAATGTTTTTATCTTCAAAAATGACGAACTTCATACAAACTTTTAACCCCTATTTCATCCCTTCAAAGGTCAAAATTTCAAAAACGCTAGAACAAATGTTTAATTATTTCTTATCAAGTGCTTAAATATAAAGTTTCATGGTTTTATCTTTTAAAATCTTTTAAAATTAAGAAATCCCATACAAACTTTCAACCTCTATTTCACCCTCTTCATCCCTTTTTTTCGCAATAATAGGTAGCCTATGTTCTTTCTCAGGGTCTAAAGATTGTCTGTACCAAATTTCATCAAAATCGGTTGAGAGGTTTAAGCGGGAAAGCGTAACAGACAGACAGACAGACAGACAGACAGACAGACAGAGTTACTTTCGCATTTATAATATTAGTTAGGATTATTTGTGTTCGAACAGTATTTATGAGTGTTTCTTTAGAGTTATTTTTTCAAACAACCTCCCCGAAATGAAATAAAATGAAATAATAGCCAATCGCACCTCGAAATTGCGAGCCGCTGTCACCGAAGCCTTAACGCAGCAAAGTTTGAATGACTAAATATTGGCTATTACGTGTGAGAGAGACGTACTTAGGAGTGAGTGAGATGGATTCCGGCGACTGCGACATCAGTAGCATGACGGGCGCCAAGCAGTGCACCGCCTCGCGCGGCCGCGTCGCGCACAGAGTGAATATCGCGTTCACGCCGTGAGAACAAATCTATTGGACATCAACAAATCAATTATACGCTAGCTGCGCGGTTTCACCCGCGTATTTTTAAATCCCGGTATTCCCACGGGATAAAAAGTAGCCTATGTGCTATTCCAGACTATAATCTATCTCTGTGCCTAATTTCATCCAGATCAGTTCAGCCGTTCTGGCGTTATTGTGTAACAAACATCCATCGTTTCGTCATGTTTGAGGTTGATTCGCAGCAATCAACTTCAAACAGATTTAAGTCCGAACAATTTAGTCAGGTGTATATAGCGTGCGAACCAAAAGTATGGAGTGTCCCCAGTCGGTGTGTAGCGTGCGTACCAAAAGTATGGAGTGTCCCCAGTCGGTGTGTAGCGTGCGTACCAAAAGTATGGAGTGTCCCCAGTCGGTGTGTAGCGTGCGTACCAAAAGTATGGAGTGTCCCCAGTCGGTGTGTAGCGTGCGTACCAAAAGTATGGAGTGTCCCCAGTCGGTGTGTAGCGTGCGTACCAAAAGTATGGAGTGTCCCCAGTCGGTGTGTAGCGTGCGTACCAAAAGTATGGAGTGTCCCCAGTCGGTGTGTAGCGTGCGTACCAGTGGTATGGAGTGTCCCCAGTCGGTGTGTAGCGTGCGTACCAGTGGTATGGAGTGTCCCCAGTCGGTGTGTAGCGTGCGTACCAGTGGTATGGAGTGTCCCCAGTCGGTGTGTAGCGTGCGTACCAGTGGTATGGAGTGTCCCCAGTCGGTGTGTAGCGTGCGTACCAGTGGTATGGAGTGTCCCCAGTCGGTGGCGAGCACGGCGTGCGCCATGGCGAGCAGGTCGTGCGGCGCGGCGGACGGCGGCGGCGCGTCGCTCGGCGCGCGCCAGCACGCGCGGTGCGTGCGCAGGCGCAGCAGCACGCGCCACGCCCCCTCGGCCGGCAGCGCGCCGCCCGCGCACACCCAGCCGCCGATGTGCAGCTGCACCGCCAGCGACACACCTCTGGAACGATACAATGCATCCTGCGTGACTTTCTGTTACTGACGCGGCGGAATTATCACTCATTAAATGAGCACCTCATTTATATTTGGTATTTCATATAAAACATATGCATACTATTGCTAGTTAGTCTTTCTTCAGATTTTCAGTTCAAACCCTTAAAACTAAGATTTTTTGAAAAGCTACAACCATCTCATACTTAGCCAAACAGTTTTAGAACGAAGTCGATCTGTTATGGTTTCGAAAAATTGTAAGTAAAAATCAAAATGTCCGATTTTATAATTGTTAATAATATTATTGTTATTAGTAATAATTACATAATGTTTTATTCATAATTCACCTCTGAAAATTTAAAAAATTCAATACATGCCGCGTTCGATATTCATAAACGCATTGCGATTCGTCTATTAACTTACGTGTGTGGAGTATAATCAAGTTGCAGCAACAGTTGCTCCAACATCGTTGGACAACGTTGAGACCAGTCGTCTAGCACGGCCTGCAATTCTTCTACGTTCGGCCGCCATTTGCTAACCTCTAACACGCTTACCCTGGACGGGTCTAGAGTTTCCACTGAAATAAATTATATATTTTTTGTTTAAGATACTTCAGTGTGACAATTTAGAGAATGAACTAAATAGAAACACTTTATTTTGAAATTTAACTGTTTGGTTCATCCGTGTATTATATTGTAATATAACATTTATTTAGTATCCAGTATGTTTTAATGTGATTATTTTGTCAGGTCTTAGCACTAAACAGTTGCCCTCTTATTCATAATAATATTGAGCCTGCTATGGCTCAATAGAGTATTTTTGTCACTGTCATGCCAACGAAAAGAGACGGCAATAGACTTATCGGCTGATAAGCTATTGGCACGCTCAAAGACCATTATGAATAAGGGCCATAATGTATAAGAGTGTGGCAATATATTATGCTGTAAAGGTAATAGAGGTGCTGGGCAAGCCAGGAGCATCACTACATAGTATAACAAAGTCGCTTTCTCTGTCCCTATATCCCCATGTCCCTATGTATGCATAAATTTTTAAAACTACGCAACGGATTTTGATGTGGTTTTTTTTAATAGATAGAGTGATTCAAGAGGAAGTTTTATATGTATAATACATGCATGATATGTGCGTGCACCCGTGCGAAGCAGGGGCGCGCGGGCGGGTCGCTAGTAATGGAATAAAATGAATGTTGCATAAATTATCTAAATAGGTGCAGATTTGTTTATTTTTTACCTTGAGATAAGTCTGCTAGTATACGCAACGCTAGGCCGCGCATATATGGATGTGCGGTGAGCAGTGTTGGCACACATTCACGCGCCGCGGGTTCGCAGCCGACCTTGCATGGCACTCTTCTGCGTTTGAGGCCAGTCTGCGAATAACATACAGGGGATAACTAACATTTTTTTACACTAACATTTTTATAACACCATCAAATGTTGAGTTATGATTATAATAATCCATTTTGTTTATTATTTAAAAACTTTTTAGAGGCGTTTTAGCCTGGATAAGTCGTAGTGATAAGAGTGTTACACAACTAAACGGTGTTTAGTTTTAAGTGTTAGTTGTAATATTATGGTAAATAAAGAACTTTTAAAAACAAAAAAACAATCCATTTTTTTGTTGGAAACTGTGAAGGATCTTGAGGAAACCACACATCACCATTTAGCCCCAAAGTAAGCTACTTAAAGATTGTGTTATGGGCACTAGATAACTGATATATTTAATACATTATATACTTACATAGATATATATTTTATATTATACTAGTTGCGCCCCGCTGTTTCACCCGCGCAGAGTTAAATCCCGGTATTCCCACGGGATAAAAAGTAGCATAAGTGCTATTCCAGACTATAATCTAACTCTCTGCCAAGTTTCATCCAGATCCGTTCAGCCGTTCCGGCGTGAAAGAGTAACAAACATCCATCCATCCATACTTACAAACTTTCGCGTTTATAATATTAGTAGGATATAGAAAACACCCAGACCAGCCGAACTTATGTTCTTTGTTCTGGCTTCATCATGGCGAGCAACTTCTCACGAGTCACGTGATTTTGCCTTGAAAGCTTTGTTCTCTGCTGGCTTCTTCGTTGGCCTTTATAGCTCACCTGCATCAAAAAATCCAAGACGATTCCCGCGAGTTCGTGGTCCCGCTCTCTACAGGCGGCGGCTTGCGTTATTATCCGGATTCGCACGTCGCATGACAACACTGGGGCAGCTACAGATAAAAATACCATATCTTTGGGGGATGATTCTGAAAATAAAATAATATGCTTTATTACGTACCGCTTGCGCTGCCTTACCTAAAACCGTATGTTTGTTTTCAGTAATAATTCAATTAAACTTAAATTAGTTTTATTAAACACCTATTTTTAATTTTGATGTCTTAACAAAAAAAATAAAGCTATCGTTAACGAAAGACATAGACTTTAAAATTGATTTTATGGCTACTCTACGCCCCCGCCGCCCGCGAAGGGGTTTCACCCCCGCTGCTACACCGCCGCGTGCGGCGCACGGCGCGCGCGGTTATTGATATTATTACGAATAATAATAAATGTCAGAATTAGAAAAAGTTATAATATAAATGTCTTCGGCAAAAAGTGTGCATGTTCTCTGGTTGCGAGATCTATTCCGGTGGTGGACCTCTGGATGTTTCATTCTACAAATGTAGTTTGTGTTCTGTACACTGTAGTAAAAGTATTCTATTTTTTTCATTAATTAATAAAAAAATCGAAGCACACCGATGGTAAGCCTCAATTTCACCTGTAATTTCACACCACACCCTTCAAACCAAAATACAGCTAAGCTGCACGATGGCTGAAATATACAGGGTGGTAGTTTTTCCCCAGACACGCCCTTCACAAATGGCGCTACAATGAATGAATGTCGAATGAGTTGATGAGGTTTAATGTTGTTGCAAAATTATAGCAATAGATTAATTTTAAGCATGCGGTATTTCAAGATGCCAAAAAAAATGGCTCTACTAATCTTAAATGTTACAAGCTCACCATGCATTCCAGTTATGAACGTGAGACAGTAATCCTTGGCCGCTTCCTCAGTGAGCAGCGTGGTAGGTAGCTTCTCCAAATCCTGCGTACCATAGAGAGAGAAACAGGCAGCGAAGGCCGCGTGTAGTTCTGCTGTTATCTTCTCTTCCAGTTCTGACCAGTACGGCACTCTGGAAATGAACAACTGTAGCCAAGTCACTGCACAAATATTATGTTAATCAAGAGAAAACAAAGGTGATACTCGTATATGATGTTTCATTTTTCTGATCTATGAACACTACAGACTACACCAGAAAATTTGAAGGTTACTATAAAAATGTATTTTTTTTAATAAAAATGTTGTGTTACCTTAATGTTTTTCGATATGAAAAGCAATTAACACAGTTACTATAATGCTACTCTACTATTCTATATTCTCTGTACACAGAGCAGACCCAAGCTCTGAATGGATTTTGAGTGCTCCTCAGAGGCTTCCTTCGAACCCTTACCACAGGTTTTCGAAAACCAAACGGGTTTTGAGCAAGATCACGTATATCGCTACCTCAAGCGATCTTAGTTCGAGTCGAGGCGTACGGATAGGATACTATTTATTTAATGTACCTCGGAGATTGGTATAAGCACCCGAGCGCCGTCAGTGCGCTACAAGCCAGGTCTCTAAGCACGCCTTGTAAGCGAGTATAGGAGGCGTGCAGTAACGAAGCGCGATGCAGAATCGACAGCAACACTCGCACGCCGCAGCAAGCCTTCAGGAGTTCGCTGCCGCCTGAGGAGTCTCCCCAATCATACTCCGTCGCTTGTCTGAAATCCTGGAACATTTATGTAATGGGTTTCTTTTATCACACTGTAATATCATAAATGTAAAAGTTTGGATGTATGTATGGATGTTTGTTACTCAATAACGCAAGAACGACAGAACGGATATGCATGAAATTGACACAGAGATAGTCTGGAATACAGGGATTTAAAACTGCGCGAGTAAAACTTCGGGGCACAACTTGTTTTATAGTAGTACTATATATTTGTTTCAGTTAATTTATATTCAACAACTAGCTGATCCCGCGGCTTTGCTCGCGCTCGTTTACTTTGAAAATCTCATACAAACTTTCATCCCCTATTTTATCCCCTTGGGGGTATAATTGATCAAAATCCTTTCTTAGCGGATGCCTACGTCATAACATCTACCTGTATGCCAAATTTCAGCCCGATCCGTCCAGTGGTTTGGGCTGTGCGTTGATAGATCACTATGTCAGTCAGTCAGTCAGTCACCTTTGAGTTATATATATTTAGATGGAATTCCGCAAAGTCACGCCTGAATCAATGAATATACCTAGTACTTACAGATTGCGAGAACAGCACTAGCTTAGAGACGAGCTGTCGCAGCGGCAGCGCCCGCGCGAGCGCGATCAGGTCGCGCTCGCGCAGTGCGCCCGAGCTCACGGCCCCGTGTCCGCCTCGCATGTCCACCTCCTCCCAAGCTCCTTCCGTTTCTGCAAACAACGCCACTTATGAGGAGCAATAGGTTAGCTCGGAGCCATGTTATAGAGAATGAATGAATTAATGAATTAATGAATGAATGAAAAATTCATTATTGTACACCAAAATTTACAGAAAAAAAGAACACTTAGTAATATAAAAATAAAGTAGTAGGTACAATGGGCGGTCTTATCACTAAAAGCGATTTCTTCCAGACAACCTTTGGATGGAAGATTGGTTGCAGCTTCACGAGGAAAGTTATAAGAAAGGTGGTCAAAAACATTACACAGAAGGAAGGAAATGAAATCATATTACGAGAAGTTAGGTATGATGCGGTGTGTGACCATCTCCATTTGTTCTTTCTCACTATTAGAGTACCGTTGGTCTACTGGGAGTGACCCCGCCTTCCGATCGTAAGGTCGCAGGTTCGAATCAAAATTCAAAATAAGTTTATTCAATGTGTGTTTCTCACTTGTCTGATTTTCGAATGATCGGCATACCTCTCTCCGACTCCGACTTATGGCAGACCTTCAGTTTTTCTGTTATAGGCCCTGGTTAGAGGACATAACAAAAAACTGTTGTTCTTTATTTATTACGACTCATTCAACTGACAGACCACCAATATTTATTTATTTATTTATAACTGTATAGGTCGCGTCAACCTAAAATAACAGTAGAGAGCAGTAGAGTGAGGAATCCTCACGCCATCACACCCCCTCCCCCTCCTTCCGGCGTTCTTTATGCGTGACGCGCACTGTACTAACCTTCAACACACTCGGTAGCAGCCTCGAGATGCATCTTGGAGAGCAGTATATCGAGCACGGCGAGCGTCCGCGCGGCGGTCACGTTGTCACTCACTCGCGTGTGCAGCACACGCGCCGCCCAACTCACTGACCGGGTTTGCCTGGAAAGCACATCTTCATCAGCAATGCTCCAACTACTTAGAAAGGATCCTGTGATTTTCCAAGGACGATTTGCTTTTGGGAGGAGATAGGGTGCTTGAAATTGAGCCAGATAACCCTCACAAATGAAGGGTGAGGGACCACCCTTGGTGTTTTCAGCATTGAACCGTTCCGTGGAAAAGGGACCTTTTCGTGGGTACAACTAAGGCAACGCACTGCGGTCACCAACTCGCCGCGCCGCACGAAACGTAGTGACAACGACATGTAGTACACCAACAAAGCCCAAATACTGGAAAGGCTTATAGATAGATAGATAGATAGATAACTCTTTATTGTTCACCACACAGAAACATAGTACAGAGTAAAAGCATACATTTAAGGTAAAACAATGGGCGACCTTATCGCTGAGAGCGATCTCTTCCAGGCAACCTTGGAAGGATAAGAACTAATCAGAAATTGACGGCGGTGTAGTTACGGTGGCTTATGTTCAGCAGTGGACTCATTCCGGCTTATGATGATCCCTCATGCATTGTCGTGACAGCCTACGTGGCTCAGTTGGTAGTAGCTATGCCTTCGTGGGTTCGATTCCCACCGTGAACAAACATTTGTGTGGTGAACATAAATGTTTGTTCTCTGTCTGGGTGTTATATAATATTATAAGTATGTATTTACAAAAAAAAATATTATAAGTATAGTATATCAGCTATCTGGTTCTCCCGTATTACAAGCATAAGCTTAGTCTGGGGCTATAGATAGTGCTGTGTGGAAAGTCCACCAATATTATTATATTATTATTATTTATTTAAAGTGATCCTTGTGAATTAATTGAACTAAAATCTTTTGAGTTTGACTATGACGTCAGAGGACGCCTTATTACCTGAACAGATGGTGTATGACAAAGAGCAGTTGCCTCAGATCGCGCTCGTCGATCAAAGCGCTGGCCAAGATGGCCGCCCAGCGCTGCAGCGCTGCAGGCAGCGCCTCCGCCGCGCCGTCGCTCATCCGCAACGATTGCAATATCAACGACAACGCGTCGCGAACCTCATTCTTGTGACTCTGAACTGTTTCTGATACTAAATCATCAATCTGGAAACCATATATTCAATTAATTTTAATTGCCCGCCCTTGAAGGTATTCACACTAAGTGTGAAATTACAGTGGCAGCGGGGCGGGTAGCGGAATCCGCTGGCGGGTAACGCAAACATAAGGTTTTTAACTAAGGTGCACCGAGTGCGGCCGGGGCGGGTGAGCGGGAAACGCCAAAACTCGTTAAAAATGGTTTTATCCATTGTTGAAACCATTTTTAACGAACTTTTGACTATACTAAATGTCAATTAGGCGATCGATAAGAACGGTACTTGAACTGCTGATGATAAAACGTAAAAAAAGAATGTACCCCTTGACAAAATTATTAATATAGAGAATATTATTTTATATGAGTTGGAACTCACTTGACAATAAGCCAGCAGTGCTGCATGCTGATGGTGGCAGTATGACTCCTGGACATCCTTCAAAAGGCCTTCCAATTTCAGCTTAGCTACTGGCAGCTTTTCCTTCATCAGCTGAGCTTGTTCATAGGTAGCTTTCAACTCCACATTCACACCACATTTACATTGCATTGACAGATTAAGCTTTCGTTTCTCAACCTCCCATAGTGTGTCTCTAAACTTCTTTTCATCATCAAAGTTGCTGGCTAGTCTTGTTCTTTCACTCTCCATTGCCCGTATCGAGGATCTGTATGGAGATGGAAGGGCATTAAACAATTATTTCTTAACTATTACACTGTTTAACTAGTTAGGTTAGTTTTTTTTTGACATCTACCCCCATTTGCGACCAGGGGGGTTGCAAATGGGGGTACATGTCAAAAAAACCCCCAAACCCTTAAGCCAAGTACAAGGATTGCTTTACACTAACCAAATATGCATTATGCAGGTGTATTTACGAGGATGAAGTGACCTTATAGATAGTATTCTATAGAGCAGGGGTTCCCAATTTTATTTGGCAATGGAACCCCAATTGGTCATACATTTTTTGGCGGAACCCTAGCTGGCGGTTTTTATAAGTTTACCTTGTAGTTTGAATATATGCAGGTTAGACTCGGGAGAAAGAACAAATTATAAATGAGAAATAATTATTATAAGTATTGCAAAACATCGACGCGATGATGCGGCGCGGTTATGAATATTTTCCACGAAAGTTTTATCTCGAACAGACCGCGGTACCCCTGTGACCCTTCCTAAATGGTGGTCCGCGGAACTCCTGGGTTCCGCCACCTGGTTGGGTGGACCACCATTTAGGAAACCCTGCTATAGAGTTATAACCCTATAGTTTAGAACTTAGCGTAATATCAGCAAATTCATAATCTTTATTATGCATTAATCAGTACTTCACATAGCATTTGGTGATATTTTTGTTTTTTATCTAAAATTATCATGGATACATTTTATTTGATACCTACTTAGGTCAAACTTTTTGACCTCTGCTATATGCAATTACACAAAGCATGTTCACAAAAAATGTCTCAAAGATACATTTCACTATGTCCATCAGTTTGAAAATGTAAAGGTGCTATTTTTATTATTATTAGTATGAGCCTTCTATGTCCCACTGCTGGGCCCCAACCCCCCATTCCTTCCATTCTGTGTAATCCTGTGCTGTGGTCTTCCATTCTGGCTAGCTCTAGCTCTAGCTCATTCCGCGATCTAGTTCTTGGTCTGCAGGGACATCTTGGCTCTTGCGGGCACCACTCTGATGTTAATTTTGCCCAGAGATTATTTTTGTGTTATATGTGCCTATGATTACATCAACACTTCCCTCAAATCTTATCTAAACATTAGATAGTGACTAAGTTTTAGAAATAAAATAGGTATTTTAAATTAAGATACCTGAAAGTAGACAGTAAATCCATAAGAGGATACTCCGGGGCTATGTTAGGCCCTGCTTCCACTTCAGCCTCCTCTCCATCACTCATTTCCATCACAGCAGCCATCTCTTTCCCACCAGAAAACCTGACTGCTTCATCTAGTGTCATGCAATAAATTTTAGGCTTTTCATTTTTAATTATTTTATCTTCCAGACAGTTTTGAGTTTGAGGTACACATTGTTCATTAAACGTTGGTGCAGTCGGGACAACATTTTCTAACATAGCAAGGTTCGGAATGCTAAGAGATTCTTCAAGTATTTCATTTTGTTTTGACTGCAAATAGGCATCTATGTGTTCAAGTTCCAGCATTGCTTTTTCATCAATCTGCATGCTTTTGTCTGGTATTGCCATTCTTTTTAATCTAGCACTCAAGTTTGTAAAGCTATCAACTTCTATTGATTTTTGTGATGTGTTTGTGGAAAGATTATCAGAACATGTTGCTCTATTATTAGCCTCACTAGATAGTACATTACCCTGTGGGCTAGTACGTTGTTCCACATCAGCTATAATTTGTGCTTCCAGATAATCTTGATGGATCAAGCCAAGGCTCGAAACATCAAATTTATCGCCCAGCATTGAAGACATTTCATTTGCTTTCTCATTTATATTACTGTTCTCTTCAGCTACGTCATTCGAAGACGTAGCACCATCATCTAGATAACTGCTTCTATATTTTTCTTTAGTCTTCTTCTTCTACAAACAGAGTCAAACATATTAATTTTTAAAAGAATTACAACGAAATGCAAACAAAGAGACGAATTAAATTTGAAACCCTATCACAGTACTTACCCCTTGACGTTTTTCTTTTTGCATAGAAGCCATGATTTTTAAATCAAATAAACATCTGAGGCAGGTATTGATTTGCGTCCAAGGAATATAATATACTCTCGTCTATTTATTTATTTTTGTTCTGCTAAAATGAAAATGAAAATTTGAAAAACTACGTTTCGTAAACTTCTCGATTTGCTTCTGTCGATGTGTGTCAACTGTCAATGTCAAAGCTTGTCTAGCTTCTTCTTTTTTTTATTTCTGGAGCCTTATTCACTATGACAATAGGCGATTCCTTGCCCAAAACCGTGAAACGTCAAAACTTGATTTTGGGCTTTACTTTTTACTAGCTGGTACCCGCGACTTCGTCTGCGTTCTTTTAATTTGAATATTATGCAATAAAAGGTAGCCTATGTCCTTTCTCAGGGTCTAAAGATTGTCTTTTCATCAAAATCGGTTGAGAGGTTTAAGCGGGAAAGCGTAACAGACAGACAGACAGACAGAGTTACTTTCGCATTTATACTTAGAAGAAGAATACTATAGAATTGACGGGCGCGTATACCCGAGCAAGACAGACAACAAGTACATACCAAGTACATACAATTTATGAGCTGCCACCATCATACAATTTATTACCCAAGCAAAAGTAATGATGTCGCCTCGGCTCCAGTTGTTTTTTTCATTTAAGTTAAAAATTTAAGCGAGTATCGGCAGTGAAACTGTTAAGCCCATCCTCTAAGTTACGCCGTTGTAATATGTTTTAAGAAATGTGTTGAAAAATGGCAATGGCACATGCATGACATGTAGGTTTTTAACCCTAATATTATCCTGTCACTGATCGAACGAGCGAACCGAACGAAGACCTGGCCTTTCAAACAACTTGGGCTTTTTGGCTTTGTATGCACGTGTTGTAATGCATTTTTCTACAACCTATGGAATTTTATAGGGTAAATGAGCACACAATAATATCCCAAGGATATCATAAACTTTATTAACGGCCGCTTTCAGAAAGCCCGATCAAACGTAATCAGATGTCACTTGTTATTTCAGCTTTGCACCAAATTAAAAAAAGCTATAATTCCATCCTTCATGCGGTTACCCATCTGGAGCTTGGTGATAAGTACGTAGCTTTAAACGATCAGCCCAAGTAGTTGCATCTTTGGCAAATCTGTTATAATACTTTTTTTTTGTAAATACATACTTATACTATTATACACCCAGACAGAGAAAAAAACATTTATTTTCATCACACAATTGTTTGTTCACGGCTGGAATCGAACCCACGACCTACGGCGCAGAAGGCAAAGCTACTACCAACTGAGCTACGTAGGCTGTCATAAAGTATGATAAGAGTTGTAGAGCTGTTTGTGAAGGGCTCGCCCGAGGAAGTACTACCACCACCACGCCTTTTTGAAGAATGTGGTCACCGGTGTAATTACAGGTACATGAGGCTTAACATCGGTTTGCCTTACGGGCCCCGCGACAGCTACGCTTCCATCGGTAAGTAGCAATTTTATGTTCTATTTGTCAATAAAAAACTTTAGGAAGTAGAGAGTAAAGTGTTCACAATTAATCATGTAACGATTGTGTTGGCTATGTAACGCATAATCAAGTAGATTTGTATAATTTAATTATATATTAAATTTAGTATAGGTTACTAAAAACCACACAAATTGACATGGTTAGTCAAAATGTCAAACCAGATAGGTAGTCCTAAAAAACAAAAATCTCCATAATTTTGCTGGGTTATACGATTTTTCGGGCTGCCAACTAAAAATAAATCTATTTGCCAAAAACGTTGGGAAACGAATCACTAGGGTTGAATTGAATCGAAT
The DNA here is from genome assembly GCA_963576535.1 of Plemyria rubiginata. NCBI lineage: Eukaryota > Metazoa > Arthropoda > Insecta > Lepidoptera > Geometridae > Plemyria > Plemyria rubiginata. Next base: position 1,910,692 of record OY754914.1, on the reverse strand, counting down.
ATTCTATTTTATGTTCGAACATTACACAATAGAATGAACTAGAAAAAATAAATGGTCGCGGCTCACATAACCTCATAACTTTTTATTATTTAATTTAAAGAAATATGTAAGACGTGTAAATGACGTAAGTAGGTACATACAGATAGGTAATTAAATAAATAACTAAAATAAATTATTTTTTACTAAGTGGTAACCATCACCTACTATACCAAAACCTTGCCTTGTAAGGCACGCACGACACGAACGTGCTCTACGATGCACTGCCCTGCGTTAATCAACTTAAGGCAAACCGATGTTGAGCCTCATGTGCCTGTAATTACACCGGCGACCACATTCTTCACGTCATTCGAAGTCCTCTGTATCTCTCATATTACAAGCATAAGCTTAGGTTGGGGCTAGATAGTGCTGTATGGAAAGTCCAACAATATATATTTTTATTTATCATGCCTACGAAAAGATACAACAACAGACTTATCGGTCTGATAAGCTATTGGCACGCTCAAAGTCCATTATGAATAAGTGCCTATTAATTTAGGTTTCCTCATAATTTTCGCATTAGATAGAAATTGATGATTATTTTATCTCTGAAGCCGCCTTCGCGTGTGTTGTACGATTGAATACATACATACCTACGTAATAATTAGGTACATGTTTGTTTTACAGATTTCCCAAAGATGCAACTACTTGGGCTGATCGTTTAAAGCTACGTACTTATCACCAAGCTCCAGATGGGCAACCGCATGAAGGATGGAATTATAGCTTTTTTTAATTTGATGCAAAGCTGAAATAACAAGTGACATCTGATTACGTTTGATCGGGCTTTCTGAAAGCGGCCGTTAATAAAGTTTATGATATCCTTGGAATATTATTGTGTGCTCATTTACCCTATAAAATTCTATAGGTTGTAGAAAAATGCATTACAACACGTGCATACAAAGCCAAAAAGCCCAAGTTTTTTGAAAGGTCTTCGTTCGGTTCGCTCCTTAGAGCATTTATAACGGGAGATGCCAAGCGCTACTTTTAGTACTAACATCATTCTGCCGGTTTTCGCGGGAGGCGGGGTAGTACGGTACAGAACACATTTACATAATCACGCATACTAATGCAGAAAAATTAAGCGTCCCTATAAACGCACACGTAAAAGCTGTACACCAACACAAAAACAACAACACAATTAAAGAATGACTGTTGTTACACTTTTGTTTAGTTACACACTAACACAAAAAAGTAGTGATGGGTTGTAAAAAGACCGACAAAATGAATGATTTCATATGAATGAAACAGGGTGGTTCAAAATCATATACTTTTCCTTTTTTTAGCCAAGATTAACAAACGTGTCAAAGTCAAAGTCATAGAGTGCTGGCACCGACTCCAAAAATATCAGTAATTGTATAATGTCATAATAATAAAATTATAAGATTTGTTGAAAAAATGGATACCTATTTGTAAGTAGATTGAAATATAAATCCATAATGCAATTATTTTTAACTTTTTAGTGTATTTTTCATAACAAATTGGATAGCAGTTTTGGAGTCGGTTTTTTTTTGTAAAAAATATTTTATTAAGAGTTTGTAGAGCGTAATCTCTGAAACTACTAAAACGATTTTAAAAATTATTTTACAAATAGAAAGCTACACTGTTGTTGAGTAACTTTAAGCTATATTCTATTTTCGCAAGTAGTAAGTAATCTTTCAAGTAAGTAGTCGTTCATGAATGCATTTTTAGATAAATATTTTGTTTCTTTATTGGTATGATGTGTCCAGCAGTGGACTTACATAGGCTGATGATGATGATTGGTATGACGGGGTGAAAAAAATGAAGAGCAGTAGAAGAATAGCGGCTGTTAACAAATGCTCATAGCCCATGTCCCTCTCCAGCTAACATACTACAGCTATACAAAAATCACGTTTATACGATTCTGCGTTCAAAAAGTACAAAGAAAATAGCAATAAACCAACGACACAGCACAACTTAAATTTTAAGGGAGCTCCATGAAGCGACGTATTGAAGGCAGAATGACAGAGACAGTTTTTGTAGAGTCCAATACTGAACACCCTTTTTTTAAATCGGTTAAATATGGGTACAAAAAACACATCGCATTTTATTCTAATTTTACGTTCATTCCATCATTCATTCAATCGATTTCGCTCAACTAGTCCCCACACTACGCCTTCTACCAAGGAATATAAATTCACCGACACCTCCTACCAAGACGTTGGCGTCGTATTAAAACTGTCGTAACTGGCATTCCATTAAATATAAATTAAACGTAATTACAAAAACAATTGACTAAAATATCACTTACTTGTGATAGGAAATACCGTGTTCCCTAAAGTTTGATGTCTCTGATCTCCTTTTACACTGAAATACCGCACAATTCACCATTTTTACTGAGCACTACTTCGCGACACGAAACGACAACTAATGGCCGCGCGGTGATGAGTGAAGTAGTTTTATATAACGTGCATGGCCAAGTCGCGTCTTATGGCCGGCAGAGGGGTACGCCTTGCGTTAACATCTCCAGTTATAAATGCTCTAAGGTTTTATACTATGTAGGGTTCGCTCGTTCGATCAGCTACAGGATAATATTTTTCAACACATTTCTTAAAATATATTAAAACGACGTAACTTAGAGGATGGGGACAGTTTCACTGCCGATACTAGCTTCAATTTTTAACTTAAATGAAAAAAACAACTGGAGCCGAGGCGACATGTGACATCATAACTTTTGCTTGGGTAATAAATTGTATGATGGTGGCAGCCCATAAATTGTATGTACTTGTTGTCTGTCTCGCTCGGGTAGGTAGCAACACTGCGGCTAGCTAACTTCATACCGGTTGTTTTGCTTTGCGTTGGTTCGGCGCAGTTCGTAGTTTACATCACAGAACATAATATCCTAACGGAAAGAAGTCCAACACCATACTTCAAAAGTGGTTCGTTACTAACTTCACTCGGTTCAAGTTTCTGATGGGATCCCGATAAGAGGGCACTAGTGAGCACTGTGAGCAGTGACGTAGCAGTGACGTCATGCTATGGCGCCTAATTTGAATCCACGCTCCTTTGGTTTTATTTTTTATTTAAGAATTTTTAATGAATTATAAACTTTCTTCAAATTTCTGTATTCTGTGTATAGAAATTCGAAGAAAATTTATAAATCATCTGCAATACCTAGGTACTTACTGAAATAGAGGAAAAACAGGAATAGAAAAAAAAAACAATTACATATAAAAACTTTCATATTTTAAAATATATAACAAACATACAAGGATATAAAAACATGGACACCGTCACCTATCCAAATCTACTACTACAAGTTTTCGTACATATGAGTATTTCTCAAAATACATGTAAAGTTGAAAAAAAACGTGAGTCATCGATGTTTTAAAAGAAATACCTACATTAGCATTCAATTAAACAACTGTAAATAATAAATAAATAAATAACGCTGGACAATCCACACAGCATCATCTAGCCCCAAAGTAAGCTACCCAAAGCTTGTGTTATGGGTACTAGTTAACTGATACATTATATACTTACATAGATAGATTTTTTTTTATTATACATAGAAAACACCCAGACCATCGGAACAAATTTCTGCAGATCGTACACAATTTGTTCCAAGGCGGGAATCGAACCCGCAACCTCTTGCGTCGCAGGCAGGCTCTCGCCCGCTGCGCCACAGAGGTCGTCAAATAAGAATATTCAACAGAAAAAATCATTAGTTTCCATAATTAACAAGAAATATAAGTGTAATCATAATATTTATCGTAAAAAAAAACTTTTTCATAGTTCTGTTTTTCCTTCTCATACAAAATCAACTTGAGACATCCTCATAAAATACGAAAATTTTACGTTATTTAAGGAGAATTTTCTTGTATATCAGACGTATATTGTATGTAGTTAGCATGTAATAAGTGAATTACAATGTGTTTTCATAGTAAAATAAATAATAAAATGAAAAAAAAAAACACAGTGAGTCATATCGCATTACTTTTTCGTAACAACTATATGTAGCGATTTATATATAGGTACTTTAACCTTATTTCTGAACTCATCCGGTAATATTTTGACACGGGGAGCACCAGAATCAACCTGATTGGCTGTTGTTTTGGCATGTTTTTTTTTGCAAGCTAACTAATGCTCGCATTTTTTTTTAAACAAGTTCGTTGATTTTATTTATTTCAAAAGTTTGAAATGTGCAAGTGAGCGAGGGGAACATCGATGGTACTCTGCTTCGAAAATTTAAAATTTTGCAATATAATATTGTGTAAACAATATATTTCTAGTTTACCTACACGTGTTGCAAAATGTTAATTTTTCTCTTGAGGCTTGCACGTGACGCTTCGTCCGAAAACATTCTATTTTTCTTTACACAATATCTGTTAATGCAAATATGAAATACACAATTCAGTATCGTACTAATTACCTCCGAAGAGTGAGCTTCACATTTTGTAAGGAAAATAAAATTAATATTTTCTCTTAAGATATTAATTATATTTTTTTTTACATTTGGTTTGTATGCATTGTTTTCTAAATAGCTATATATTATTGAAGCACACGCCTCTATACATGCGACAAAATCGCCACTCGCATATTTTAACATTTTTTGTCATCGTACTCTTTGTTTAGCACGAACAAGTGCGACGAATTCCAATCATCCGTTGACAATGACTCTAAACACTGACTGCAAGATGTATTCATTCTTTTAATGATATATCCGCAGACGTAGGCACAAGCTTGCTCTTCGCTTCCCTTAATTTCTGGATCAAGCATCTCAGTATTGCAGTCTGCGAATATACCAACGTTTTGTACATCTTCTTCAGATAATATTTCATCTCCAGTATTGTTACGTCCGTATGATGTCTTGCACGTGAGAAAGTTATTTAAGTTACTCATAATATCAATATTATCATCCTCGCAGTTAGTGCGCGTGTTCGTATGAGACAGGCTACTTATAATTGAGGTTTTGAATCCAGCCACAAACTGCGCTACGGTAGGATTGACATTTGAGCCACAATTGCTCCTCACGCAGCCAAAAAAGTTTTCAAGGGGATCTTGTTGGAGGCGCCGTGTCGCCAAACTACCTATTTGAGTCGGATATTTAGCCTTTATGTTCTTCCATAGCCTTTCCACGCCGATTATCGTTTGGATCCATCCATCTTGAGAAGGAGGTCTCTGTCTGGCTCCTAAAAACTCCAAGTTACGGATTTCTTGTACCATCTCTTTGAAGACGTTTAGATGAGGGCTTCGGTCCGATAAGTTTTGCGCTAATTTTTTGCCATTTTTTAAGTCAGTGGAGTCAGCGTTTAATGCGTCAAAAAGACTGTCAATTTTACTTATTAAATTTGCCGTTGCAACAGCATCAGCAGTCAGGATTCCTGAAAAAAAATAAAACCTGTTAAGAACCTATTAGAAGATGTACCTAAGTACTTAACAGAGAAAACCACTAAATTTGGCACAATCTAACATCGAAAATAAATGTTTTGCAATCACCTCTGTGACGACCTCTGTAGCGCAGCGGGCGAGAGTCCGCCTGCGACGCTAGAGGTTGCGGGTTCGATTCCCGCCTCAGAACAAATTTGTGTACGATCTGCAGAAATTTGTTCCGTTGGTCTGGGTGTTTTCTATGTATATAATAAAAAATATCTATCTATGTAAGTATATAATGTATTAAATATATCAGTCATCTAGTACCCATAACATAAGCTTTAAGGGTCCGGTGACAGCGGCTCGCAATTTCGAGATGCGATTGGCTATTATTTCATTTCGGGGAGGTTGTTTGAAAAAATAACTCTAAAGAAACACGCATAAATACTGTTCGAACACAAATAATACAATAATATAAGGGAAAAATGCCCGAATCAGAAATCATTTTGGTATTATTATGTTTGGCCTTTCGTTTACCTAATACCAACATGATTTCTGACTCAAGCACATTTCTCTTATATTATTGTACTAGCTGGTACCCGCGACTTCGTCTGCGTACTTTTAATCTCTTCATCTCTTTTTTTCGCAATAAAAGGTAGCCTATGTTCTTTCTCAGGGTCTAAAGATTGTCTGTGCCAAATTTCATCAAAATCGGTTGAGAGGTTTAAGTGGGAAAGCGTAACAGACAGACAGACAGACAGATAGACAGAGTTACTTTCGCATTTATAATATTAAGTTGGGATTATTTGTATTCGAACAGTATTTATGCGTGTCACTGGATAGTTATTCTTTCAAACAACCTCCCCGAAATGAAATAAAATGAAATAATAGCCAATCGCACCTCTAAACTGCGAGCCGCTGTCACCGGGCCCTTAATTGTTACGTCAATTGGAAAAGGAATACCCCGAAGAAGGTCCTTTAAAAATTTGAAACCAAACCTAACGATAGCAATATTAGGGATGATTGATTGCAAGGAATTTGAATACTACGTACATATGTACGTAAGGAATATTCCTTGATTGATTGTTCACTTACTGATTTACTGATAACGTTTGACCATGCGTAACTTTTTACAGAGTAATCTGATTTCGATAATTTATTTAGGGAACAAAGTTAGAGGCGAGTGTGAATGGGACTGTTGGGAGGGGAATACCTCAGCGGACCTATCTAGATCAGATAGCAGATGTTCTAGAAAAAGGCCAGGTCAAGAGTACCCTAGACCAACGAGCATGTATGAAAAATGTTATGAGAGCGAATGAAGCGAAAGAGTTATGTCAGGTTCGTAGCAAGTGGAAATCCGTGGTCTCTACCTACCCCTATGGGAAATAGGCTTGATTTTATGTATGTATGTATATACAAAGTTAGAGTTATACTCTATTTATTAAAAAAGAATTATCTAAATAGAATCACTCTGTAAAAAGTTATGCACGGTCACACATAATAAAATAAAAAAATTACGCGTCTAATCGACAATCAATCCCTGTTTTCCTACCCTTAGAGTTAGATTTGTTTTTTTTTAATTTTAAATTTATATTGTACTTTTTTGGGAGTATACCCTTTCCAAAAAAAAAAGAATCATCAAAAACGGTCTACTCTGTAAAAAGTTATGCGCGGTCATACATAAAAAAAATATACGCGTCGAATTGATAACCTCCTTCGTTTTTGTTTTCATCGGTTAACAAATCCTAACCACTAATACTCGTCACACCGTAGTATTTAACAAAACATTACTTAATCTGTGTTCATACTCATCGATTTACTTATTTATTAACCCCTTGGAGGAAATCATGGGCAGAAACTACATAGTATGTACCTACTACATAATAAGTGGTTGTAATAAACATACCTTGGGACACTTTGGCATACATGCCAGCGGCAACAGTGTGGCTTAGTACCTGTGCAGCTAATTTTACTCTCATTTTTTGGCGATTATTAGGTGCAATATGGTCTTTGGTTAGGAGGGGGGCGAAAACAAAAAATGGGTTCTTATTATCCTCTTCAAAGAAATTTGACACATGATTCCACTTTGCCACACCTGAAAAAAATTAACATTTAGGTAAGCATGTTTTTTTGTATTCCAAATATTGTATACCTAATGTGTACCTACCGAATTTGTCATTCAGTTGACGGAGTAGGTAAGTTTAAATTGAAACTAAATCTATCTATCTGTTCAGCCCGTATGCACCCACTGCTCCTGAGTATAGGCATCTTCTTTAAATCGCGACATAATATATAATGTAAATAAAATAAATATAATTTTAGACATTCCACACAACACAATGTAGCCTCAAACTAAGCACAGTTTCTAATATGGGAACCAGATAACTGATATAATTAACTACATTATAGAACAAACATCTATATGTTCACCGCACAAATATTTTTTCTCGGCGGGGATCGAACCCGCACCCATCAGCGCAGAAAGTAGAGCAACTATTCTGCCGTATTACCGCAAAAGGTGACATCTAATTTTTTTTCAAAATTGAGTTACATAACTATTCGGAATTAGCAGAAAAAAGCGCATCTGACAAATTTAAAATAAAAATTCTATCTTAATCCTGCATTGAGTTACATTAGATTTTTTGTATTAAGGCTCCGGTGACAGCGGCTCGCAATTTCGAAGTGCGATTGGCTATTATTTCATTTTATTTCATTTCGGGGAGATTGTTTGAAAAAATAACTCTAAAGAAACACGCATAAATACTGTTCGAACACAAATAATACAATGATATAAGGGAAACATGCCCGAATCAGAAATCATTTTGGTATTAGTATGTTTGGTCTTACGTTTACCTAATACCAAAATGATTTCTGACTCAAGCACATTTCCCTTATATTATTGTATTATGTCCTTCCGCCGTTATTCGAGGCCTTTTAAACATATTTTGAGATTTGTCCTTCCGTTTCCGGCCGTATTTATAATAATTCGTCGTTGTAGTTCCGTTTTAGTAGTATAGGGGGCGCTTCTTCCGTCCGTAAGTTCACCAGTTTGTGCGAGCGCATTTCTCATCATTGGCGTCCTGATTTTCGTGCCGTGAAGACGTGCGTGACGCAGTTCGCGTACGGTCACACAAAAAGCTTATTTTGTCGTCTTTATTCGTTAATAAAGTAAAACGCTGTTAGCGTTCGATAAAAATTTAAAGTTTTAAAAGTATAAGTAGTTCCAAATTATAATGTCAGATAGTACTAGTGATGAGCGTGATCGGGTTTGTAACTCATCTTCGTCGACAAGTGAGGATGGTGATAATGGCGGTAATGGGGTGGATAAACGCAAAAGGCGCAATCGTACGTGCGAAGCGGACACACACCACACAAAAAGATCACGCAAGGAAGGTAAGGTTTTAGAAAACCTTACCAAACAAGTAAGTGAAATTCAAAATTTTTTGTCGTGGAATGCCTACCCTCCGCCTCCTGGCTATTGGCACCCCACCGAATTTACAGTGCAAAACGAGACTCCCGTCGAGCCGAGCTTACCGGAAGAAAATTTAGAATCTACCCTCAAGTTTGACTTTGAGTTAGCTACAAATTTGAAAGTACCAACTGTTCCAAAAGCTTCTTCTGAACATTTGGAATTGCTGAGTTCGCTGCAACATTTTAAAACCGAAAATTGGACAAATGTCCGTTATGCCGAGATTCAAAAATCTTACAATGCACGGCCGGGGTTTGTTGATTTGGAGGTAAATGATGAACTAAAACAATTTGAAAAGCCGAGTAGTCTTGCTGCTACTGATAAATCTCTGGGTGCTATTACCCGCGCGGTTATTATGCAAAGTGATGCGTTGAAAAAAGGGGTGTCCGATTTACTTCAATGGACCCAAGAAGTAGATAGTTTAGATAATGAGTCTTTGGTCTCTAAAATCAAGGAAATATTTTCTGGGGATTTTCAAAAAGTATCCCTTGATTGCTTGCAGTTAATATGCGGTCGCAGGGCCGATATTGTTGAACAAAGACGCGACGCATTCATTAATTTGGTAAAAGACAAGTTTTTAAAGGTTAGTTTAAAAAAGATACCACCTTCGTGCGAGTTTTTATTTGAGAAAGAAACATTCGTAGAATTTCTAAAAAATAATGGGGGAGTTAATAAAATCTTTTCTATCCCGAAAACCTCCTTCTCTGCGCAAGAGAAGCGAGTTGCATCTGGGTCCCAGGCTGCGCAACCTGGACCTAGTGGTTACAATCAAGCCGGTCGCTCCATGGCACCGCTTCATACGAATAGGTATCCGCCACCGCAAGGAGTGCGGCCTTTCTACTCATACAGCTACAATTATGAATTCCCTGGTTATGGTAATAATGAGCGGTTCTTTCGGCCACAGTTTAGGCCCCAGACATATGCCCCACGTCAGCAGACTCCGGCAAACACTAGAAAATCATTCGGCCGACAGGGGCCATATACACAACAAAGTGCCACGCGTGGCAAAGGTAAAGGGGATAACAAGTATTGACTCTCTGCGGGCGTTTCGGGGGGGCAGGCTAGAGTATTTTCTCGATGCCTGGAAAAAGAGAGGAGCACCAAGCTCACTGATTCAAGTAATATCGGGTTACAAAATTCCTTTCCAAGCCAAACCACCGCTGGTTTTACCTCAGCTCTTAGGTTCTCGTTACCAAACTGCTCCATCTCCGCGAATGGACCAAATTATAAACAATATGGTAGAGGAAAGTATTTTGGAATGTGCCCCCAATACGCCCAGTTTTCTGTCAACCCTATTCTTAACCCCCAAGAGCGATGGCTCCATGCGTCCAATATTCAATCTAAAAAGATTAAATCATTTTGTAAAAATAACCAAATTCAGATTGATCTCTGTCCATCGTATCCCGGAATTCCTACAACCGAACGATTGGATGGTGAAAATAGATTTAACCCAAGCTTACTACCATGTACCAGTCTCTCAGAGTCACCGTTGCTTCCTAAGACTCTTGTATCGAAGCCAGCTACTACAGATGACCTGTTTGCCATTTGGTCTTGCAACAGCCCCCAAAATGTTTGCATCCCTTTCGAACTGGACCGCAGAAATCTTCCGAGAGCAAGGTATACGAATAGTAGTTTTTCTAGACGATTTTTTGATTGTTTGCCAGGACAGGTCGAAACTAGTAGATCAGACGAAAACGGTCCTCCTAACCATGCAAGAATTAGGTTGGAAGGTAAATACAGAAAAGTCAATTCTAGTCCCACAAAAAACGTTAGAGTATTTAGGTCTAGTGTGGGACACATGGCAGAACAAAAAATTTCTTCCAGAGAAGAAAATTCTTGGTCTGCAGGGGACCATATCAAAACTATTAAAACGAAAAAAGGCTACCCTCAGAGAAATGCAGAGTATAGTAGGGAGTTTAAACTTTGCCAGACTGGCCGTTCCGCAGGGTCGTCTAAATTTTCGTTACTTGCTAGCTCATTGCAACAGTCTCCTCCAGAAACAGCCGGAGATACTTTGGCCTCTTCCTCTTCCAGCTATTGCAGAGCTAACGTGGTGGATGACAAACTGTCGAACACCATCCAGAGTCCATCCTCCATCAAATACACATTTCCTGACGACGGATGCCGCAGACTCCGGCTGGGGAGCCGAGTTGAACGGGATGCAAATGGTGGGCGACTGGTTAGACGAAGAGGGGTCGTTTCATTCGAATCACAAAGAGATGTTGACTGTTCTAAAATGTTTGTCCCAGTTCGCTCGTTTTCTGAGCCATTCGTCACTGCTGTTACAGTGCGACAACAGATCGGTCGTTGCGTATCTGAGGAACGAGGGAGGAAGTCGATCGGTCATTCTGATGAATCTGACTTATCAAATTTTCGAAATATTAGACCGTTGGGACATTCATTTAGTAGCACATCACATTCCAGGAAGATACAACAGTGTAGCCGATCGCCTTTCTCGAAAATCTATAATCCCAGAGTGGCACTTAGTTCCGTCATTGACAAAAGTAGTGTTCGCAAAATGGGGTACTCCAGAAATAGATCTGTTCGCGTCAGCTCGAGCCCATGTGGTTCAAAGGTATGTCTCCCTAGATCAGCGAGATCAAGCAGCATGGAGACACAATGCATTCGCTTGGGAGTGGGAGTTCGAACTAGCTTGGGTGTTCCCACCTCCAAATCTAATGCCAAGAGTTCTCATGCATCTCAACCGAGCGAAAGGTACGTATCTTGTGGTAGCTCCAAAGTGGCCTCAGGCGTTTTGGAGAGCAGACCTCAAAGCACGAGCGACAGCATCACCGTTCACAGTACATCGGTTAGAAAAAGTTCTAGTAGATCTGTCAACGGGCCAGCCTCCACCGAAGGTTCAGAACCTGACGTTAGAGGTTTGGAGATGTGGGGGTGGTCTCGGGCTGTAGAATCTTGGTCAAATCAACAAAAAGCGTTATTACGAGCGGGGTGGCGAAAATCCACCATCAATACCTATAAACCGGCTTGGGAGCGATGGGTTAGATGGTGTAGATGTTTTTCAGTTCAGGTCAATAACCCTTCGGGCTCCGAATTAGCAAGGTTTTTAGCTGACCTTCATCTAAAAGAGGGTTTAGCCTATAGAACAATATTAGTTCATATATCGGTTGTGTCAACATTGTGTGGAGCAGAGGATAGCTCACGTCTTAGTTCAAACGTGTTGGTTAAACAAATTTTACGATCAATTTCAACAAATAACTCTAGAAAACGTCCTAACCAGAGTGTATGGGACACCACGATTTTAATTTCCTGGTTGTCAAGTAATTGTGTGAATTCTGAAAGTTTATATGAAGTTTCGCGACGCTGCGCCATCCTCTTGCTGCTATGTTCGGGGCGTAGAGTTCACGATTTAACACTCTTAAGTATTTCAAAAGATTCGTTTGTAATCAATGACGCGGATAACACTGTGACGCTTTGGCCCATATATGGATCTAAAACGGATTCGGATTCATTTATTCAGTCTGGTTGGAAATTGCTCCCAAATTTAGATAATCCTAATCTGAATCCAGTTTTGTGGGTCAAAACGTTACTCTCTCTTGGTAAGACTAGAAGAGAAGAAGCTAACATAGAAAATTTGTTTGTGACTGCCCGTGGTATAGCAAGACCTGCTTCCCGAACTATTATTGCGGGATGGGTTAAATCTGTTTTGAGAGAGGCTGGTGTTGATGCAACCCCTGGAAGTGTCAGGTCCGCTGTAGCTTCAAGGAGTTGGATCGACAAAGAGCCACTAGATAAGATCTTAGCGAGAGCTAACTGGCGATCTGCAAATACTTTTATAAAATTTTATAAAAAGGAAATACAATCTAAGCCCAACACTTCCATCAACACCTCACTGGGGGTTCTCTTTGAACCAGTAAAATAGAAATTGTAATTAGTATCATGCATGATTGAAAATTTGTAAACTAATAAAATTGTAGTAAATTTAAGTTTGAAAAAAAAAAAAAAAAAAATATAAAAAAAAAAAAAAAAAAATATAAAAAAAAAAAAAAAAAAATATATATAATAATAATAATAGTAATAATATGTACCTAATAATAATTAGATATCACATTGGCGTCCGTTCACCAGGCGAGAACAAACACAGTCTCAAAATATGTTTAAAAGGCCTCGAATAACGGCGGAAGGACATAATAGCAGAGTTTTACCTACCATTAAAACTCTTATTATGTCCGGAGCCTTATTCGAGGCCTTACAGTCAGTTCTGCCTGGTGTTAGTAGTTCATAAAAATGTAGTCTAATAGTAGTACATAGAGTTAAGTTATTTTGAGACCCACAATGATGAGAAATGCGCTCGCACAAACTGGTGAACTTACGGACGGAAGAAGCGCCCCCTATACTACTAAAACGGAACTACAACGACGAATTATTATAAATACGGCCGGAAACGGAAGGACAAATCTCAAAATATGTTTAAAAGGCCTCGAATAAGGCTCCGGACATAATAAGAGTTTTAATGGTAGGTAAAACTCTGCTATTATTTGTGTTCGAACAGTATTTATGCGTGTTTCTTTAGAGTTATTATTTCAAACAACCTCCCCAAAATGAAATAAAATGAAATAATAGCCAATCGCACCTCGAAATTGCGAGCCGCAGTCACCGGACCCTTAAGTAAGCTAAAAGGAAAAATACTGATTTTACAAAGAATGAGTATAAAAAAATATATAAATATAATACGTATGTATTCAAGTAATAGCATTTATTTTTTCTGCATAAGTATATACATTCTTTTTATTTTTTCCCGAAAAACATCAAACCAAAAAAAAACTTTAAACCCATTTTTCTCGAGATTTACAATTAAATCATTAACTGTACTGTGAAGGCTATCAATGTGAAAACGATACATGACTACAATAACAAGTATATAGGTACTAGTACCTAGTATTGCTCTGTGAATGACGACCTCAGTGGCGCAGCGGGCGAGAGTCCGCCTGCGACGCGAGAGGTTGCGGGTTCGATTCCCGCCTCGGAACAAATTTGTGTACGATCTGCAGAAATTTGTTCCGTTGGTCTGGGTGTTTATGTATAATAAAAAATATCTATCTATTTAAGTATATAAGGTATTAAATATATCAGTCATCTAGTACCCATAACACAAGCTTTGAGTAGCTTACTTTGGGGCTAGATGATGCTGTGTGGATTGTCCAGCATTATTTATTTATTTATTTATTTAATGTATGTGAGAGGAAGTACTACCCCCGTACCTATTTCCGTACCAGTGGTCACCACGAGAACTCGTAATACCCAACAGATGTCGGTTCTCTGAGCTATTATGAACCGCCCGTTTAAACCTCTTCAACTTGCTTACCTATTAGTAATTCTGTGACCAACAATGATCTTAATAACTTATAGGTAATAATATTTACCTACCACTGATTTCCTTTCCATCGTTTGTTACGCCAACTTTACATTTGATGTCGTATTTCATAAATAAATTGCGGAAACATTTTAACAGGTGTGGAGTATCATATATTGCCACTATTTCTTCATTGTTAAAATGGAAATATGGATGGTCTGTGCTCGTTCCTAAAATATTGAGGGCCCTTCTATTGACACCATCCATATCACAGACTGTTGCAGCAATTTTGATCCCTGCAGCCATACAACTGCTAAGAACCTGAAAAGAATAAGTACCTAGTAAGTAGTAGTAGGTAGTATTTAAATTGTCATTTTGACTTGTCTTAAGCCGGGTCCGCAGCGCCAATTTTCTAACAAAACATGTTACATAACATGTTAAGCATAACATGTTTTTAAAACAGCCCGTCTGGTGTGTTCTGTTTTGTTTATTGTTTTTGTTTCATTTCAATTCATTTCAAAAATGAGTTCCGACGAAGAGGACGTAGAAGCTTACACATATATAACATAAAATGTGACGCTTCCCCTCCCCGCAGGCGAACGCGGGTGATGTTATCCATTTGTCTCGGCAAACATGTTTTTGTGTTTTTGCTAACAAAACTGTTAAGCCACGCCCCTATTTTGTTTTGTAAACATGTTAAGATGTTAGAAAACACGAAAACACGGCGCTGCGGACCCGGCTTTAAACAAACAAACACGTATTCTCAAGAAAGAACAACGTGGCATGCTGCGCACAACATCGATGGACATAAGTTGTGAGGCCTAATATAGCCAGAAGTAACTGTTTACCTTCTCATAAAAAAAAACAAAAAGCAAACTAAGTACTTGAGATATTTTTTAAATTAGCATATAGGTAGGAAAGTAACTACAACACGAACCTCTTTGATCAAGACTGCTAGTCTGTCAGCAGTCACATTGTCGCCAGACAAATGGTATACAATGGGTTGCTTAAACCGCTTCCGGATGCCAACGATCATGAAAACAAGAGCGTGGCTCGCAATGTGAGGATCACGACCTTGCGTACCATGGTCTTGAAACCCTTCGATGTGATCCATTCTGCCATTATAACACAAATGTTTTCTTATTGACATTTCGTCAAATAATAACATGCACTCATTGTTTTGTGCCAGCTCTTTTGCAGTTTTCTTTTTTAGAGTTTCAAATATTTGCGCATTAATTCCACTCCGTAATGGTAAAAGATTTAACACGCTTTTAAGTGTAGTTTGGCAAGGTAAACAAAACAACCGTCTCAAAAGCCTATAGCAGGCAGGTGAACGTTTATATAATCGCAAAGCAATGAGTTTTTGATTTAGGTTCCATTTTCTGCCCTTGCTTTTCTTTTTACTGTTAAGTATCTGGCCCTGTAGCAAAACCGCAAACGGATTTGTCATATTTTTTGATAGTTCTTCAACCGCTTCATCTGTGGCTAAATATTTTAGGACTTGGGTCTTGTTTTTGGTCTTTAACTGTTTTTTCAAATTGCAAATCTGTCGTAAGTATCGCCTACACCTATTATACAAACGTTTTGATTTCACCTGAAACAAGTATTTATAATTATTCATCCATTTCAAAATCAAAATGGTCTTTATTCTGTACAATCACAGGGATCACTTGGAACATTAAAGTCCCACTGCAGGGCTAAGAGAGGCTTTTGTACTAACTGCTTCAAATCAGAATGCGATAGCTGCTTGTAGGTAGGTGAGTACCAATAGAATAAAAATAAGATTAAGATTCAATTAATATTGAATAGACAGGCAGTGAACTAACATTTGTGTTCATCGAAAAAATGTTTAGTTCTAGGTGGGTGGGACCTACAGATAGCAGAGCTTAACCAATTTTTAAGCTGTGAAGGCTGTCTTATTTGATGTATATTGATGTATATTTTTTTTATAGGTACCTACTTAGTAAAATTATTGATTGAGTGAGCGAAGCGAACGAAAATCTTACTATCAACTTGGGCGATTTGGCATTCTATGTATGTATGTTTGTCCGACGATATGGTGACAGCGACTTGTTCTGATGATGGAGCCAAGGTCTGTTCAACGGAACTCTTCAATAAATAGGCCAATTGAGTTGAAACTTGGTCATCATACGTAGTTAGTAGGTGGCTGCCAGAGAGAAGTCCAAACACAATGTTTGGACTTGCCTCTGACTACCACTTACTTATATATTTTCGGAATATTCGCTTCGTCACGTAATCTCAGTTCGGGGCGAACTGCTAGTTATAATAAGTATTTAGTACTTACAGCTGCTGTAGAAGCATACGGCTCTTGCCTTTGGCCAGCACCCACGTTAGAATCTCTTGCGCAGTAGTTCTGAGACATAGCTTCTGGCTCAGCATGTGACACCTGGAATTTTTACATTAATAGTTATTTGTTATACAAGAGTGCAAAGTTGCTTTTTAACCGCGTGTTCAATTTTGATGACCGAGCAAGCGAAGGATTCTAAAATTTAATCACGAGCGCAGCGAGTGATTCAAAATTAGAATCCTGAGCGTTAGCGAGGGAATCAAAAGAGCACGAGGTGAAAAATCTTTGCACTCGAGTGCAACACGTAACTTTTCATTCCACCTCAGCGAGGAAATGACTAAATACAAAAAAAAAGTTTACAATCACATGTTGGCGTCAAACAAACTTCCTCGTCGCTAGAATCACTCATTTTAGTTTTTTCACTTGTTTTCAAGTTTCTAGTTTTTAATATAAGGTTTAACAATGACGTGCAAAAATGCCGCGTAAAGAACCGCGTAGTACAAAGCAAATTGAAAAACAGAACACAAAGAAGGTTCCGAGTCTGAGTTTTTAACCAATAAAAAAAAGTTGTATGATATATTCGGCACCATAGAGGTAGCAGTAAATAGGTTTAATGTTTTTTATTAATTCACAAACTTAGTGCACACGATGTTCTAAATTCAATTTACTTTATCCTCTAGAGAATAAAAACGGCTTTTGCACTCAGATATTGAAGAGCAAAAATACTCTTGCCGAGATGGTGGGATGAAAATATATTTTTCATCCCACCATCTCGGCAAGAGTATTTTTGCTCTTCAATATCTGAGTGCAAAAGCCGTTTTTATTCTCTAGAGGATAAAGTAAATTGAATTTAGAACATCGTGTGCACTAAGTTTGTGAATAAAAAAAAACATTAAACCTATTTACTGCTACCTCTATGGTGCCGAATATATCATACAACTTTTTTTTAATTTGTTAAAAACTCAGACTCGGAACCTTCTTGGTGTTCTTTTTTCAATTTGCTTTGTACGCGGTTCTTTACGCGGCGTTTTTTCACGTCATTGTTAAACCTTATTATTAAAAACAAGAAACTTGAAAACAAGTGAAAAAACTAAAATGAGTGATTTTAGCGACTAGGAAGTTTGCTTGACGCCAACGTGTGATTGTAAACGTTTTTTTTTTTTGCATTTAGTCATTTCCTCGCTGAGGTGGAATGAAAAGTTACGTGTTGCACTCGAGTGCAAAGATTTTTCACCTCGTGCTCTTTTGATTCCCTCGCTAACGCTCAGGATTCTAATTTTGAATCACTCGCTGCGCTCGTGATTAAATTTTAGAATCCTTCGCTTGCTCGGTCATCAAAATTGAACACGCGGTTAAAAAGCAACTTTGCACTCTTGTATAACAAATAACTAATAATCACCATTGTATTGCAAGTTTCTAAGTTCTTAACATGGATGCAAGAAATACTGATAACAAGTTCATTCCGCTTCTACACTTATTGATTGAGTGAGCGAAGCGAACGAAAATCAATAAGAGTAGTAGAGCTCTTTGTGAAGGGCTCGTCCGGGGAAGTACTACCACCACGCCTTTTTCTGCCGCCAAGCAGCAACGCTGTGTTTCGGTTTGAAGAGTGTGGTCGCCGGTGTAATTACAGGCACATGAGGCTTAACATCTGTATGCCTCAAGTTGATGGACGCAGGGCAGTGCATCGTAGGGCACGTTCCTATTGTGCGTGACCTACGGGGCAATGTTTTGTTTATAGGTGATGGTTACCACTTAACATCAGGTGGACCATCTGCTTGTTCCATCAGCTAGTTGTATAAAAAAAAAAAAAAATCTTACAATCAACTTGGACGATTAAGAACAGGACGACCTTAAGAATATTATATAGATATACATAATGTACAATTTCCTCACACTCACAATGCTACTTAAGAGCCTACTACCTATCTACTAATCTACACATACATAATACATCCTAGAAAAAAAATGGATAATATTGACATATTGGAAGATATTGACAATACCCAGCTCACTCAAAGCATCGCTTTAGCTACCAGCTTACCTATAAGCAAAACCCACATACCTACTACAAGACAGAACTAACCTCCACAACACAGGTTTTTCCTAGGGTGGAGATTAGTGAGCTACCACATCGGTCACATGTGACACGAAACTCAAAGCTAATAACTGTATGTACCTAGTATTATACTATTATTTTTTGTCATGTGTGTGTAGGTACATCTTAAGTTTTTGGAATAAATTATTAAAAATTAAAAATAAAACGGAAATTCCCTTCAAATTATATCACGAAATTAAAAACTTTAGTGCGCTTTACGTGTAAAGCGTGAAAGCGAGGCGAGTTCTCACTCAGCGCGTGACATAAGGTGGCCGAGGGCGGGGGTTACGAAGCAGGGGAGTCTAAGTTAGTGCTTAAATGTTTAAAAAAAATATGTCCACCCATGCGAAGCTGGGACAGGCCGCTAGTATATATTATAAATTTGAAAGTTGGTTGGATGTTTGTGACTCACTCACAGTCTAACTGCTGTACCAATTCGGATGAATTTTTAAACAGATACAGTTTTTAACCCGGATTAGCAGAAAGGCTGCTTTTATCCCGAAAAAAAATAACAGGAACGGAAAAAACTATCACCCGGATTTAACCGCGGATGGCCACTAGTTCATAGGTACTTAGTAAATTACTATATTATAACTAGTACTTACATCTGTAAACGCACACGGCTCTTGCCCTTGGCCAGCACCCACGTTAGAAACTCCTGCGCAGTAGTTATTATGCATAGTTTCAGGCTCAGCATGTGACACCTGGAATTTACACAATAAATATGATTAAAACTTAATAAAAAATATACCGACCTATAAATAATTTCCAGTTTCGCCAAACAACATAATTATATATACACTAGTTGCGCCCCGCGGTTTCACCCGCGCAGATTTAAATCCCGGTATTCTCCAGGGATAAAAAGTAGCTTATGTGTTATCCGACACTATAATGTACCTCTCTGCCAAGTTTCATTCAGATCCGTTCAGCCGTTCCGGCGTGAAAGAGTAGCAAACATCCATCCATCCATACTTACAAATTAACGTTTATAATATTAGTAGGAAGTAGGATATACTTACATAGAATAAGTAGATAATAATCCATTTAAAGGTATGGAGAGAGGTAATAAGAAATATTTATTGTAAAACTGTGTAAAAAGAAGATGATCAGCTAGCTCTTAGGCTAAGAACTCACGAAGCGGTTTTCACCCGTGCCCGCCGCGGTGGCGGGATGGAGTTTTATTTTCAAAACTCACGAGACCGGAGTTTTGTGCGGTTACGCACGCACAAAAAGCCGCCGGTACAAGATGACTGCCGGTGCAGCGGGAGCCGCAAACAATCGCACACGCCGCGGGCGTAAAACGCGTCGTGAAATGTGGTTTAATTTTTTACTTAAATATCTGTATTCTACAAAGGCTGCGGGCCCGCAACCGCGGCGGGCACGGGTGAAAACCGCTTCGTGAGTTCTTAGCCTTAGGTAGGTACATTCTACCGACTCATTGACGACCTCAGTGGCGCAGCGGGCGAGAGTCCGCCTGCGACGCAAGAAGTTGCGGGTTCGATTCCCGCCCCGGAACAAACTTCTGTACGATCTGCAGAAATTTGTTTCGTTGGTCTGTGTGTTTTTTTTTTATGAATAACCAAAAAATATATATCTATTTATTATATAATTATGTAAGTATATAATGTATAAATATATTTAGTCATCTAGTACCCATAACACAAGCTAGTAGCTTATTTCGGGGCTAGGTGGTGTTGTGTGGATGGTGCAGCATTATTTATTTTATATTTTACTTGTTGCACCCGCGTAGATTTAAATCCCGGTATTCCCACAGGATAATGCATGGGATATAAAGTAGCCTATGTGCTATTTCCAGACTATAATCTATCTCTCTGCCAAGTTTTATCCAGATCCGTTAAGCCGTTCCGGCGTGAGAGAGTAACAAACATCCATCCATCCATACTTAAAAACTTTCGCGTTTATAGTAGTAGGATTTATTTATTAGTTACCTCTTAGTAACATTAAGTAGCCTTTAGTTTGTTTAGTTGGTTGACGAGTATATAATTACTTACTGAGGCTTGTGGTGCTAATGGTCTTAGCGCATCTTCGCAAGGAACAGCATGCCTGTAAAGCTTTCTTGCAGGATAATCCATAAACGACTTTTTTGAAAAATGGTCTTCACAGAGTATTTTGTGGCTAGAATAGAGCTTGCGGTGAAAAGCTTTACTGGTCCATTCTTCATTAGGAGCGAGGAAGCGAGCCCAGGATTCGCAACTGAAAATATACGGTTTCACTTAGCCAACGCAGTTGGAAACTCATAACTGCGCATCAAGGAGTTTCTCCAACTTATAGCACGTTGAAATGCATTGAATAAAGTAAGACGTAGGTCATCGCAGAACTTGAAACCTCAAGATGTGCGTTATTCATAAACTTATGTTACTTACCGGTTAACACTTGAAGTTGATCGTGGAAAACGATACATTTTCAGGTTTTTATGTATGACTGTCGATTTTCCACATTTTGCACAGCGCCTAGGATGGATGTTCATCGTTAATTTTAGTAATAAGTATTCCAGTTGCACGTTGCAGAAAAACGTTACCAAACAATGGAGGTTTAGGCGAAGAGACAAAGGAAATAAACATCGTTAGTTTTTTAACTACCTTCAAATAAAATAACATTGAACTGTGAATGTGAACTGAATCAGTACCACAGAATAATTAGTTGTTAGTACTGACGTCGCGTGACGTATATCCTGGGATCCTAACGAACGAATGACGAGAAGTGAATGTAAATAGATTGCCGTCAATCGCGGTAGTGTGTTGACGGCCCCTGGTTTACATTCTCTTTGGTTCGGCGATTGTTTTGCTTCTTTTCTTTGTTCGTTTTGTTTGTTTGTACAATCATTTTCGGCTTATTTTCTCCCTAAAGTTGTGTATTGTATTGTTGACAATCGTCCGTTATTCCGAGGTTCCAAATCACATCTTCTGAATGGTAAGTTTCTATTTCTTTGTTTTATCAAATGTCAGTTCGTTTGTAGGTTGTAGGTACCTTTATATTCTAACTTGTCCGGTTGCGTCATCTTTGAATTGAAGTTGAATATTCGTTTGTCGACGTTTTTGATCAAAGTCCGAACTCCAAGTCTACCGTGATTATCTCTGAATCACCATCTATCCATCTACAAATCCTTGCTCAACAAGTAGCATGAAGTAGCTAGCATTCAACATCCGACGACGATACAACCGTTACACTAACCAGTTCCCTCCCTACATTAGCAGCAGTGCCAGTGATCAGTCTTGAATTTGCAGCACTCTTGTGTAGTTGTTTTCTTAAAGAAATATTCAATTTATTGAACGTCTCGCTTTTCCTAAAACTTTCTAAGAATAAGTTAGTATTCCTTCCTATCTATAATCAAGGTGAGTCAGGTTCTCACTTATGTAGGTAGGTAATTCTAATTTGTTTCAGGTTTTACTTAATTTATTGTATGGGATGTTGTGGGATTTGTCACTGATTAAAATCTGTATCTTGTTGGGGCTAGAAATCTTGCTCTGGTTATGCAATGCACTTGGAAATATAAAAATCGAAAGTTCTAGAACATTATTTTTGTGTGGAGGGTATTTGCATAATTTTTTTTTGATACTTTCTCATCTTTTTTTTCGACATACTTTTTAATTAGCTTTAAGTACATAAAAGTAACTGCTAACAAACAATGTTAAATTCTTAGCTGGCTACCATTAATTAGATTTGATTAGTGTATGTGATAGTATACCTATTTCTTGTTTCAAAAGCAATTCAAAGTGTATTTTCTGCTTAGATGGCCACTGAAGTAAGTGCTGCACCTTCCATGCCTCAGCTGCAGTCAGTGCAGAAAGCCATGGCTATCCCGACAGTAGGGGCAGCTGTGGGCCAGGTCGGAGCATTGTACACCAAAGTAAAGGGTAAGTTAAATTATCACAGCCTCAACATCAACACACTGGCAATCTAAAATTCTTGAGATGCTATTTGCAAATAATCCGTTGGGTGTTGTCGTACCCTGGTACTTTGTACCTGGTGTTTTGAAAAAAACTCATGAAACACTTTCATAATATTATGTAATCATAGGTGTAAACATATCATCAACTCATAACTTTGTATTTTGTATTACCTGGAAAAAAAGATCTTTAAGTGGGGATAGAATATTCCGGGCTTGTTAGAGTGAAACTTGTTTAGATTTGCATATTTTATACAATATTTCAATAGACTACCTATAATGATTATTTTATTTAACAAATGCAACAGATACAAGATAGATATTTCAGAGATCAAGCATCTTTCATTAATCAATCCACTGTTTTGGTGCAGGTGCCCACTCCCTCCTAGAATGGGCCCTCTCCACAGCGGAGGCCGGCGTGGTCCTCGCAGCCACGACAGCGGCACCATACGTGTCGCACCCTCTCGCCGTCGGAGACGCTAAAGTAGCCGCAGCCATCCACAGCCTCGAGCAGAGAGTTCCCATCGTCACCGAGCAACCCAAGGTCATTGTGGAGACTACCAAACAAGCTGTCATGTCCAGAATCTCACCACATGTTAACAAGGTAAGTTATCTTTACTAAGTTATAAAATCTTAGACTACCCCCGTTAAACATCCTCTCGTATCTCTAAAAGAAAGAAAGAAAGAAACATTTATTTGACACACAACACACAGAGAACACAGAGAAAAAAAAAACATAACAGATATTTATTATTAACAAACAGTAAAAGTAAAGAAACAGATAAACAGAAAAATACAAAAAAAAAGAGTTTTTCAAAGTTTGTCTCCTCTGTGTTGTATGGGCCAAACAGGTCCAGTCTCAGCATAATTGCTGCAAAAGAAGGCATCTGAGGGGATCTACCGCTCCATACATGGTCACCCTAAAAGATCCTGATTAGGGCTATGCTTATCATGCACTAGTTTTCTGGGGCCCCTAATCCAGAAGAACCGCAGTTCGCTACAGCACACGGGTCTGGAATGCCTCACTAATATAGGTAGGTAATTGTGTTTTCTAATTCTAGGACGCCTTAGGACGTAGGATAGTCGGTCAGTCGCCAAATATTGATTTACTTTACCTGCACCTACATATATTTTTGCTATGTTGGAATTGGAAGAATTCTGGCGTCCTCAAAACTGGTTATCGATGTATTAATTAGGTAACATTGTTCGCTGAGTAGGTGAGTTTTTGATACCTATTTTTTCATATTATCATTACCTATAGGTAATAATCTATGTAAAGTACTTACCGTAAACCCTCATCAAGTGCTGACGTGCGTCATACTCATAACTATGCAAATATTTATCATTTTTCATGTTTCACCTTTTAGAAACTGTAACTACCTATAATAAAAACCTAAAAAACTGACATTTGTTCGCAAAATAATGTAGCATATCTATACATATGATACATTTTTTTGCGTTACACGCATGCACTTATGTATAAATAGTAATAACATCAACGTACACATCTACATACGCATGACATTATTTCGTACCAATTTCATCATCTAAAATTAGCCGATTCCCTAACAGGCGAGGGTATATTTAATTTTAATTTGCGTTCATTTCAACCTACCTCAGCGACTTACACACCCGTCTATTCTTAGGCATACTTGCGCCTTTATTACATCAGTGTGGTCGTCCAGTCCACCCTAAGAAGAAGAATAAAACATCAAATTCCTTGAGTCCACCGATGACGTGCCCTACTTATGTCGCTTAATATCTCAAAAAAATGTATTTTCTTTCTTTCTCTACGTCCATCACATTGAGACGTGAAGGCTTTAGATCTCATGGTGACATATTGCAATAAACATAGCCTATAAGATAGGGTAACTATAGTACGCTCAACGCTTGTGCAATGGATCTAAGTCCCTTTGAAGTTATTAGGTACACCTAGCTGACAATCGCAATTTTTGGGTCGGATTGGAGTTAAGCAAGGGGCGCGAAGAAGGTTCGGGATGTGACTAGTTTACAATTTTATCATAAACATCGCGACGAAATCGGCATGTTCTATGAACCTAATCACTATCACTACATAGTAAGAGTAGTAGAGCTCTTTGTGAAGGGCTCGTCCGGGGAAGTACTACCACCACGCCTTTTTCTGCCGCCAAGCAGCAACGCTGTGTTTCGGTTTGAAGAGTGTGGTCGCCGGTGTAATTACAGGCACATGAGTCTTAACATCTGTATGCCTCAAGTTGATGGACGCAGGGCAGTGCATCGTAGGGCACGTTCCTATTGTGCGTCACCTACGGGGCAATGTTTTGTTTATAGGTGATGGTTACCACTTAACATCAGGTGGGCCATCTGCTTGTTCCATCAGCTAGTTGTATAAAAAAAAAAATAGTATAAAACAAAGTCGCTTTCTCTGTCCCTATGTCCCCTTGTCCCTTTATATGCTTAAATCTTTAAAACTACGCAACGGATTTTGATGCGGTTTTTTTTAATAGATAGAGTGATTCATGATATGTGCACATTGTGTACCCGTGCGAAGCAGGGGCGCGCGGGCGGGTCGCTAGTAAGTTTTATAATACATGTCAAGTGCTCGAAAGGAGCCTCTTAGGCGCACTTAAATCCTTTCACCGCACTGTTTCGAAAGAAACTAGTGATACGACAAGAAGAAGAAGATATCCACAATAGGTAAATAATCATAATATGCATAGTTGTTGATTACATGACTTCCTTTCCTCTGCATGCTTCCTATACTTATCGCATTTACTCAATCATTACTTGAATATTCTCACTCAGAGCTCTAGTAATGCATAATGCAAGCAGTACCTACCTAAGCCTTACGAACGTAGCCGCGCGGTTTCAACTTTCAAACATTGCAGCGAGCTAGAAACGAAACCGGTATTATATTTTTGTCGTCAATTTGCGTCTTCTAGGAGCCGCCAACTTGTGAACCAGTTGATATGTTAATAGGCGTTCTATGGCTGGTCGGGAATTTTGTAAAGCCGCTGGAAAAATACATAATTTAATCTTTTACGATTGATATAAAGATAGGATATAATAAAAAGCGGATGGCTTTGTGTGAATAAGAAATGAGTAACCTCTTAATTTTCTATCTATTCAGCCTGTATACACCCACTGCCTCCTCTTTAAAACGCCACTTTCTCCTGTGTGAGTTATTGCCCCTAACTTACTCCCCCAACTACTTCAACTATATCATGCGGCCATCGGGCGGGTGGTCTGCCTCGTGGTCGCTGAGCGTCCTAATTACTTCCAAATTTTAGCCAATAACAAAATCTAATTCTCAAGTTTTATGAGATAGTAGCAACTAGTGGGAAATCGACAAAGAGGGCTCAAATTATTCTTCCAGAAAATAAATGCTTAATAGTCCAGCAGTGGACTTAGAGCTGACGTAACAGACTGATGCTTTCATGATATTTAGATTGATGTTAGGTTAAAATTAGAATCATAATTGGCATGAAAATGTGATTCTAGAAACAATATCCATAACATTGAAATTAATGCACTGCAATCTGTAGTGATATTATAAACACGAAAGCTTTTAAGTATGGATGGATGGATAGATGCTACCTACTCTTTCACGCCGGAACGGATCTGGATGAAATTTGGCAGGGAGATAGATTATAGTCTGGAATAGCATAGAGGCTACTTTTTATCCCGTGGCAACATTTAAAACCGCGCGGGGCGCTACTAGTGTAAAATAATTGATAAGTAGCGAAGAGGATGCAGTTTGTTATGTTTCGAAGCCGGATTCTTTGCCGGAAATGTGACTATCAATGAAAGTCGTTTAACCTCTGCTCCGAACTATTTCAGTCACTGATAGATAAGTGGTCTACACCGTGCTTGAACCCGGATTCTGGGTGATAACATTGCCAGTAGGTTCTTCTAGGCTTTGCTATCTCGTCGGAACTGGCGGTAGATTCACCTGGTATAGGTATAGGATTCATAGAAATCCTTGTGATTGTACTGAATGAAGACCGTTTTAATTTTGAAACACGATTGTTTGTTATAAATAGAACCAATCTCGATCGAATTTAATAAAAAAACCTCACTAAGGCTTGCCAGGCAACCCCTCGCATCTATTATTTATTATTTATAAAAATTTATCGATTCGAAGTGACTTTTTTATTTCAACTATTTATACTTTTGAAATCCCGCTTAGGTGACTGTCGGTCGAAGCTTCATAAGATTGAGTAGGTATTTTGTGCATAGCTCCCGAACTAAAATCATATTTCAAATTGAACCGTTTTTTTGGAAACGAGCAATATAATGTCAGTAAAAACTATGTATAGAATCGTTTGGTTCACAGTGTTAATGGGAACCATTATGGGAACCATTAACACTGTGTGTCAACTCAACATATTGAACTTTTGGACTCCACGTAATATACTATGTGACCTTATACTATTGTGTAGGTAAAGATATTATAGAATGACGTGTCTATGTAGTTTATGAGTATGTCACTTGGACTTCCGACTATTTCATCAGAATTCAGTAATAATGGTAAACAGAAACTGAAGCAGTTTCACGACTTTGATCCCCAGGTACGGATATTCAGATCTCTTAGTACAAATTTCAGATTCGTTGAGGATGTCTAGGTAGTTAGAGGTACGTCCAAGCATTACATTTGGCCATCATTTGGCACATACCTACATTTTGTTGTAGTTGGCATTCCATATACCAACATACGTGACAGGTTGCAAGCCCATCGAAATGATGAGATCAGATAAATTAGTTTAAAATACGGAAAGCAAGGGCAGACATTAGTCAGCAACGTCGCTATTCATGTCGCTTTTATTTGATGTTTGTTTTGTGTTTTTGTAAATCATCGCAGGGTATATTAACGCTACAGAAACTTCTACATATTTATTGCAGAATTTTACAAATATATGAAATATATTATGAAAACAAATGTGTCATAATGACTAGACACAGACTAAACGATAGACTGACGACATTGCTAAGATCGCGGAAAGTCGGTGGATGGAGAGGGCTCAGATTCATTCTTCCTGGAAATGTGTAGGGGAGGCCTATGGGCGCTATTCAAATAATATATATTTAAATAATTTAACAATATCTATCTATGTAAGTATATAATGTATTAAATATATCAGTAGTTATGGGTACTAGATAAGTACCCACAACACAAGCTTTGAGTAGCTTACTTTGGGGCTAGATGATGCTGTGTGGATTGTCCAGCATTATTTATTTATTTATAACCATAAAATTCAATATGTCCAGTTGTGGTGTGGACACTTAAGCTGATGATGACGTAGTTTTCATGCATCATACTAATATTATAAACGCCAAAGTTTGTAAGTACGGATATATGGATGGATGGATGTTTGTTACTCTTTCACGCCGGAATGGCTGAATGGACCTGGATAATACTTGGCAGAGAGATATATTATAGTCTGGAATAACATATAGGCTACTTTTTATCCCGTGGGGATACCGGGATTTAAATCTGCGCGGGTTAAACCGCGGGCCGCAACTAGTATTCGAATAATTTTACCACAAAAATCCTAAGGTATGTCCAGTTGTGGATTCTTATGCTGATGATGAAGTGGTTGTCATGCATAAAGTATAAAAATCACCACGAGGTTATGTAGTGTCTGATTATATTGTTTAATTTAAAGATACTACAATAATAAATAATGATCGTGCTCTACAACGTTCGTCGGTAGCTGCATGCATGAATGATTATCAATTACGAAGTGATAAGCGTTTCAAATAGCGGTCAAGAGAGGTCAACAGTATACCTAACCAGTATTCTAGAACAAAAACCTCAATAATAATCATAGTTTACAGCTTTCTTCTGTCAAGGTTATCATAGGCTCAGAACCGTTACTACCCTGTCATCTTGTACATTTGCTTATAATTTTGTCGACTCTCTTCACTGCTAGACGACAGCCGCCATATTTTTTTCTGTCCAAAAGTCTCCATTCCATAACCGCTTTACCTTTTATCAATATGGATCGGTATTGTAACAAACACCTGTTATCCGAATGTTACTATATGTACCTACTAAATAAAGGAGGAAAACACATGCAGCCTCTAGTGGATATGTTCGAATAAAAATTTTACTATTGGCTGCGGAACCTTCCAAGTTCCATCCTAATTTACGATTACTTATGTAGGTAAAATACCTAATTCTAATGAAAAACTCGCAACAATGCAATGTTATGAACTGAAATAAAAACATGATTGTGTTGCGATGGTATGCAAAAGCTGAAAGTTAATGAATCCGGTATGGATTCAATATAATTATGTATACCCTAGTTACAACTTCTTATATTTGTACATTTATCTGACTACCCCCTTTGAGAACGAATTCCTCAAAGAACTTTGAGTTGGTGCTTCTTACTAAGGGTTTTCGGTTTTGGGGATCGAAGTCGTGTAGCTATTTTCTGGTATGATTGAAACTACTTTAGAGGTGTCGATAGGGCCGGTGTCTACCTGTGCGAAGCCGGGACAGGCCGCTAGGAAAGGACATACTTTTTAAAGCTAGGTATGAATAAAACACTGATCCGTATGTTGTTACTTATTTTGTTTTTCAGTGTTTTTGTTTCCCGTGTATTGTTTGTTACGTACACAAATATGTTTTTTCTTGCTTTCTCTGTTGGTTACGCAGACGTTGCATGCTGTAGATAAGATTACGGTAACATGATTGTATGCTCTTGAACAATGGACCGTAGTCCAATAACAGCTTTTATTGAACACCGTCGATACTGCCGTATCGGATTATGATAATCTGTGAAAATGGTTGAGCCTGAATAGGTATTATTTTTAACTGGGTACAGGTCATCATAGCTATATTCTTTCGTGTCGAATGTTACCAATTAATGCACAATGTAGGTTCGTGTGAAATGTGATATTTGCTCTTTGACTTATGTAGTACTCCAGTTATAATAATACTAGCGATCCGCCCGCGCGCCCCTGCTTTGCACGGGTGCACATATCATGCATGTATTACACATATAAACCTTCCTCTTGAATCACTATCTATAAAAAAACCGCATCAAAATCCGTTGCGTAGTTTTAAAGATTTAAGCATACATAGGGACATGAGGATATAGGTACAGAGAAAGCGACTTTGTTTTATACTATGTAGTGATAGTGATGTATGTACCTAGTTCATGAGATCTGTACTTTACTGAACCTGGGATCTTGTTTTCTGATAAGACATATTTTAGAGATGTATTGTCTTACCGTTGCCTTCCTAATAGTAATATAGATAGGGGATACATTATAATATGTAGTGTCTACCAATAATTTTTTTTAATAGTAAATTGTAATTATCGATCTTGATGATAAGTGTCTAGACTAGATCTTAGTACAATACCTATCGTACCTACCTAATTTAGTGCTACAGTCAGCAATCGAGCTCATCAATCAAAAACAAACATAATATGTGTGTCATGGAATTATGTAGATTTGCTCTGAATAGGTATTCTACATATTCAGCAGCATTATTATTACAGATGCGAATGTGTGTCGGTTCCGTTTTCACGGCTCAACCGCTAAACAGATAACGATGAAATGAAATGCATAGAGATAATGGCATTCTGGGGGTGTAGGATAATTTACTTTATAAATTGTAAAATGTTTAGTCCCAAAGGAGGGTAGACCTAAAAGTTTGTTACAGTACTCTATTCTGTGAGTAAGTTATTTTTTTTGTTTTTGGTGCTACAATTTGAATACAAGACGCGGACTCTGAATTAGAATCTCTCATGTCTCTCTAATTGAATAACGAAAATAAGTACGCGTATAAATAGTTTATTTTTAGGTGATAAAAACTAGTGCGTGAGCTAGCCCGCATTTTCCTTGTTTTATTGTGACAAGGATAAATAGCTGAGAGGTCGTCAGCAGGATCAGGGGTCTAGACAAGATCCATTTTCTGTTTGAGGAACACGCTTTCGGAATTATAAATTTGTATGAAAATTACATTAGCTTGACTGATGCTCAAGACATACGAAGGGGGAGCGTCCTACGCTTCGTCTTCCAGAATACTACCATAGCATATAAGTATTAACTTGTGCCGTTACTGAATAAGCATGTAACGCAGCGACTCCAAGATATTTACACATCCTCTTAAGCAGCTACCTGAATCCTACATAACAAGCCCGCATAGTTTGCGACTAGAAAGTGCTTTGTGGAAAGCACCAATATTTATTTAGTAAATATTAATAAATATTTCACTAGACTTGTTGGATTCCGCAGATGTACGGAGCTCGGGCTAATGCTGAGCAACGCGTGAAGTCTCTAAAGGAGCTGTCCTGGGCCAAGGCCAACGCGCTGCTATCCACTGCATACGGACAGAAGGCGATGCACAACATCGACAGTGGCGCCACCTACGCTATGCAGCTGTTAGACCACTACCTGCCCCCTGTCGGCGCGCCAGAGGAAACATCCAGTAAGTTTTAGTCACGTTAGGAAAAAAATGTTGCTATTGTAACCATTGAAGGATCTGACATATACCAAATCTGGAAATGAACCGGAATTTCCATATTGAATAATACTTTTTTACTGATATAATCTAATCCCGTATACAGGATGTTCCCTTCATGTATGTAGTGCATGAATGCTCGTTCCTAATCAAACAACTTATCTAACCTATATTCTCGTCCACTGCTGACCACTGGCTGGTAATATTGTTCTGAGTGCTTCCACTCTTTTGAGGTACCTACGTTGTCCTTGAGGCCAGGGCTTTATTTATTTATTTATTTAATACTTTATTGCACTAAAAAACGGAGTACAAAAGGCGAGCTTAATGCTTGACAGCATTAAGCTATGCTAGGGCTTTATGGTATGTGTGAGTAAAGTACTGTATTGTTATAGGTGAAGTAGCAGCCGCGACTACAGATCCAGCTCTTCACACGGTGCAAACGGTCGGCAGATTGAGTGCGGTCGCGGCGCGGCGTGTGTGGGCAAACCTTTCATACAAGGTCAACGAGCTCAGGAACTCTGGTGAGTTAAAACTACTGAAACAGCTTCACGACTTTGATCCTCAGACCATGGTAGATATCCCCTCAGAGCTCTTAGTACCAAACCAAGTAACTAACTTCAGTGATTGGATATCATCACATATTCATATCATACATTTATAGTTAATTCTATGTGTATTCAATGCACAATACTAAAGTTTTATCCTTATTTATTGTCCTCCTTTACACAATCACAGGTAGGTAAGGCTCGTAGGTAAATAATTATCGAGTGATTAGATAATAACTAATAATACTTTATAAGTCTCAAAAACCTGTGTTTATTTGATAAATGGGGCTTTATTTTAATGTAACTTACTGCCATTATAAAATCTAAAGATAATTATTTAAGTCGCAAACTATTTTTTTTGTTTATCGGTTTTAAAAGTCATAATACCTACCAAAGGTGGAATCCTTTAGATCGGCTCATAAACTAATCGCCATATTCACAGATCTTAACGGTTACTTAATATGGGTCCTCCTATAGATCTGTGTCTTAGTGCACCTGCAGTATGTGATATAACAGTAGCATGCGACCTTCAGACTTTTCTACTAGTTCTACTACTATTATAAACGCGAAAGTTTGAGAGTATGGATGGATGTTTTTTACTCTTTCATACCGAAACGGTTGAACGGATCTGGATGAAACTTGACAGAGAGATATATTAGTCGGGAATAGCAAATAGGCTACTTTTTATCCCGTGGGAATACCGGGACTTAATCTGCGCGGGTGAAACCGCGGGGCGCAACTAGTCGTTTATAAAATGCTAGCAGTAAGTAACTCACGGCTTGGTTCCCTCCACTAGCGTTTCTAACTCATTCAGGGGGCTGTTGCAAAAACGTAAGGATACTCAACGGTAATCTAAAGTCTGGTATTTCATCTTTGCTCCAGGTATTGAACTAGATGTTCGTCGTTACATTACCGCTTTACTCGCGGCCCTACATCTCGCCAAGGTGACGAGCCAGGAGCAACAGAGAGAGAAAGAAGAAGAGGAGAAGCAGACCACTAATAACGTCGTCCACCCTACCCCTCCGTCTCCCCAAGTCCCCGCTAACCCCCAGGAGTCCTCCCCCACCACCACCAAGAAAGTGAAATCCACCCCCGAATCCAAATCGGTTGGTTTAAATTCTAATTCAATGTAATCTTGGAGTTTATTTTAAATGAAGCCACAATGAACATATTTAAGTGTATCAACATTGTTATGGCTATAGTATGTAGGTTTATTTTATAAAAAAATGTATTTAGAATAAGCTTTTATAAGACTGCCTGATGAGTCTTGAATTTCGATGTATTTATGCATTTTTTCTGTATTTCATATTTTTTATAACAAAACATATTGAAATAAAATATAATCATCAATATTCATACTTTTATTAATCCAAAATCGACTATATATATTAATCTACAAGCGTGAAACTATGTAGAAATATGTTAGGCCCGAAGTTTCAAAGTTATCATAAAGATATGAGGCTTGATATAGTTTTCATAGATAAAGTAGATTGATGAGGTCATAGGTACAGTCGAAATGTACTACATATTTTAAAGTAGATGTACACATAACGTAAAATTAAAAAAAATTTAAAGTAAGTAGGTAATTGAATAAGATAGAGGTAAAATGATTCTAAAAATATAAAATCACATGCACTTTTGGCACATCTAAGAAGTTGTGCCACAAAAAAACGCTTTCCTTCAGTACAAGGTGGAACATAAGAATAGGCTTCAATATATTATTTGATAACAATGTGGGAATAAATGTTAATTACTTTGATAGTTAATTATTATTAACTATCAAAGTGAAGCTAAACCGATAATGATATCTTGGATTTACCACTGTTTTGTTCCAACCTATTTAACCTTATCATTAACATTTGATTAAAAGTAATATAAGTACACAGCAGCCATTAAAATATGAGAAATCTTTGTGCTAAAACTTAAATAACAAACTAACACAACGTGGCATTACCTACATTTGCTCATACATTTATTCTGGAATACTGCAATGCCTAATAAAACTAACAATTCGTTGCAATGTCGATTCCATTGTTATACAGAAACAGATCTGAAACCGATTTTGCATCACATGTGCGTTGTCTATAAATTTTCGAAGACCTTTTAGCATGCTCCTTGTAATGAGATGAACACAACTCTCAATTTAATATTTTATAATAACCTAGGTATCACATCGGACACATCTTTCAGTTAAAAGTCTTATGGTGTACTTATTGTACATTAGTCTTTCACTACAGAATACCTACATTATATAAATTGTACTTAAGGCTCCGGTGACAGTGGCTCGCAATTTCGAAGTGCGATTGGCTATTATTTCATTTTATTTCATTTCGGGGAGGTTGTTTGAAAAAATAACTCTAGAGAAACACGCATAAATACTGTTCGAGCACAAATAATACAATAATATAAGGGAAACATGCCCGAATCAGAAATCATTTTGGTATTAGTATGTTTGGTCTTACGTTTACCTAATACCAAAATGATTTCTGACTCAAGCACATTTCCCTTATATTATTGTATTATTTGTGTTCGAACAGTATTTATGCGTGTTTCTTTAGAGTTATTATTTCAAACAACCTCCCCAAAATGAAATAAAATGAAATAATAGCCAATCGCACCTCGAAATTGCGAGCCGCTGTCACCGGACTCTTAATATTAGTGAAATAGAGCCGCTATAACACAAGAGTATCTATCGACATTGCAACAGTTATTTATATGAGGGCGGTAGGTGGCGCTGACGTCGCTTAACCCAGTCCATGGTCTTCGAAGAATCCTTGTGGGGTCTCCTCCTGCAACAAGGGTATCACTGAGCCAGTTTCGCTCGTGGCCGCGTTAGACCGAGCAATCGCTTACCGGTGGAAACAAAACCACATAGCTGACAAAATAACTAAGTACACATAACAAATCGTAAAAGAATAAATAAATACCTACCAAATATTGCAAAATGTAGATATGTTCCTAATGTAATATTTGGACATATCCCTAACTAAGATATCCTCAAAGAATCTTGTATGTTACTACTTGTTACTAGAAGATCTAAGGGGATATCCGTGCCTGGGATAATAGTGTTAGTATGATTTTAAGTCAAAAATCAATTATTATTTAGCCTTGTACCTACATCTGGCAACGAGGAAGCTTAGAGCAGCGGCTCAGGTCATTCGGGATTAGAAAATCAATAGGCGCTATATACCTACCGAACTCTATTTTACCTTACCATACCAACTTAACCTGATGTATCTTTCAGGTACAGGAAACTACATTTTCCATAACATAAGTAGGTTTATTATAATAATAGTAGTAGTAAAGGCAGGTATTAAAAAACTACTTGAATCTATAGCTCAACCGCCGTAAAATAGACCTTCCCGATGGTATGCGGGACGCGGGGACGGGGTGCGCTCGACCAATCAACAGAGCTCGCGCAGTGCGCTCATCATCAGGTAGGAGCTTACATGGCCCACCTGATAATGAGCGGTTGCTTATAATTTTGCCAGATCTCACAGAACATGTTAGAGCTGTACAAAATTGCGATTGTAAGGATTTCCTCAGTTGCATTTTCATAACTGGTATATCGATCGCCTTCAATAAAACATATAATGACATAAAAGATTTTATTAAAATTGAATTAATATTAGAGAATGGCGATTTGGTAAATTAATTGCACATATAACAATATTATTGCACAAAAATCAAACTGTCCAACTAAAGTAATTTTGTTTAATTTTAATACATTGTTCCGTCCAAAACGCAAAATTAAAAAAAGGTCTCCCTATGTGTTTTAATAATAACCGTAATAACCTATCTATCTTACTCAATAAAAATACTTTCCCAAATTAATGTTTTACCAACATAAATCACCAAAGTAAATATTCAGGTGTGGTAAAGAATAATAAACTTTAAAAAAATAACAAAATAATGAATAGTTTAGGAATTAGTATACAACAATAAATATTTCGCCAAGAAATAAATCTTTCCAACATGAAATGTTATGTAGGCATCTAATACTTGGTCCACTTTGGTATGTAATTTTACTTTATTTTTATAGGTAGGTAGTTAACTGTTTTCATACTCACCATCTCCCTACGAAACATTTTTAAATGGAAACAACTGGCGGAACATTTAACTTACGTCTACTTACCTAATTATGTTTCACCTTTTTCGATTTAATTATATGTCCACTGATTGATATAATATTAAAATAGGAATAGAAAATCTAATTGTTGATTGCACCACCATTACAATTTGACATTTGACAACAGAGTCAATTTTGGAATGTTCACTTGGAAACTCAGTGGTCCTCTTGGAGTCCAGGAAGGCAGTCCTGGAGGCAGGCGGCCGCTGGGGGCATCACAGCAGGCCCACGTCTCGCAGCGCTGCATCCACTGTCTCGTCCTAATACAAATCCACCACCCATAAGCATGTTTTTATGTGAAACTTTCAAGTTTCCCAAAAAAAACTTTCTAGCCAACAGGTACCTAAGTAAAGTCTTCCTATATTGCGATTAATGTTATGCATACTCTGTGCGCATCGGTTAGTTGATTCAGTTAAAATTTTTTGCTGTTTATGCTAGGATTTAGGCTTTCAAAAAGCACAGCCTTCAGGTCAAGTTAGCTTTTGCATGCCGTTAAAGGAGAACCACACCAAATGAAGCGCTGTAGACAAAAATATTATTTCGAGGAAAATGAGTTAACACCTTTCTTTTGAAAATCCGTAGCATGAGTAGTGTCCTACATCTAGGTATCATTTACTCGTAAATCTTATGTATAAAGAATGCATTTCATTTTCATTAATTGAACAAAATATATATAACTAAAACTTTTATGACGATTACATATAAATATAACTCATGCTACGGTAGCGGAGGGGGGGATCATGCAAGAAAACAGATTTATCTTTTAAACAAATGTATTTCGACAACCCAATACAGTAAATGCATGAACAGCCAAACCATTACCATCAATATTATAGGGACACTGCTTTAACTGCATAACAGACTTTATCGGAATAATGACATCTTTTTTTATAAATAAATCACTATAAAAAATTATTAACGCATAAAATATTATGAACGCACAATTAAGTTTTCCACTACAAAATATACTTAGTATGTAAAAGTAAAGCAGTATCCGTAATACAAATTCATTGGGTAGGTATTTAATTCTGTAGCTACACAAATATTAAGCGACGATAAACACAAAGTATGGTATGTAGGTACACTATACATCCAATTGGCTACACGATTTAATACAATATTATGATAAAAAAATCACGAAGAAAAAACTGATTTAGTTTAATTATTTTCAGATTTGAATGTGTATTTTTATTTTAATGTGAAGTAATGTGGGCATGCAACAATGAACGAACAATTTTCACATCACAAATGTTACTAGCTACTTCGTCTTAAACAAGTCCGGGTCGATCGAGGACGTTTAGTATGTAAATCTGTCTGTGGTAATGATTGGGAAATGGATATGGTTGTGGCGAGAAATACGAAATACAACTACAGTGCCAGCTACCCCATAAAAGATTCTACCGTCTACGAAGAAAACAGGTACTCAAAAAGCTGACAAAACTGATGATAGGCATGCAGAAGTTAATGTCATGCAAGCAAAAGCACAATCAACTTTATACAGTAGGAGCTAGGACTTATAGCGTCAGTTGTTGAGGTTCCAGGGTCGTGCAAGGCATCAGTGCAACAATCCATCGTTCAGGTCCTGTCGCCAGTGCATGCATATCACACCGAAACAAAGGAACGGTTAGCAGAGTGCAACAGGGTTTAAGAGTGAACTACAAGTTATTATGAAGTATTCTCACAAGGAAAGTGTAAAGTAGACTTGAAAATCTGTGTCAACTAGAATAGTTTGAAAATCATTTAGTATTAATTTATACCTATTCATATTTATTGCTAGTAAACCTTTACGATACTTTATAAGGTTTAGGCACTATTATAATTTAGAACATTCTATTTATTTGTATATATTTGATTAAATTTCAAAGATTAACTTTACAGGCAAAGTGTGTGATATGTTGTTTTTTTTTTGCATTTATTAATACTTTTTTAAATAATTTTAATATTTAAATAAATAGTGCTTTAATGAAATAATCCCTATTAATTTGCTGTATCTAATAGCATATTATTATAATACTATTTATCATTTTAATAAATATCTAATACACAATGAAAAGGCACTACTTAGGCCACTGTCCTAATAATCTGGTCCACTTTAGGTTACTCTAAATATACAGGTATAATTTATTAATAAATATACTATAAAGACATGTAAAACTAGGACTTAATATTTATGGCAAAATTGCTATAAGACTATGAAATAATTTGCTCAGCAAACATTAAAAACTATAGTGCTGATAGCTTAAACTTTTATGTTTACTCAGGTAAAACTATAGATCTAGATTTAACACGAAAAACATTAGTACATTTTAGATAGTTAAAACAAGTGATATTCTTATGGTGTTCCGTAGCATATATGAAAAATACAAGAACCAAGTACAAATTTAGTACATTCCTTCACAAAGCATATAATTATTATCACAAATGAAGGACTGTAAAAATTTGACAGGGCCATCAAAAAACATTACTATGTATTACACAAAGAAGCTTCCGAAGTATTGCATTAATAAATCACACCACAGAACCTGCTTGTTCGACCCTCTGTTACTCAGTCCCAATAGGAAAGAAGTAAACACAAGGTATGAACTGGTTGTGCCCATCAAAATCTGTCGTAACCTCCACCATATCTTAGACAGAACTGAGGAACTTTACATAATCCAGGATAGCCATATTCAACTTTTATAAATTTTGCGCTAAAACTATTATTTTCGGAATTGGAATTAGATTCACCTAACTACTTAATGAGCAGACTGATTTCCGTAAGTAAGCCGCTGATGGGCCCTTTTTGCATGTCAGGTGGAAAATAGAAGTAGATTCACCAAATTTAAAAGATGTGTCGTGATCTTGTGATTATTTATTGATTGAACTGAATAAAGATAGAATGGATATGTATTTTTCTGCCAAGCAGTACTTTAGTGGCTTGTGTAGGAAGATTTTAAATGTTTCAGTGATGAAGTAAAAGGCTATTGAAGTTGTATATGGCAATCCTAGTTCCTAGAACCTTAATCACATTCAGACTAGCTCATTGTCTTGGCTACTGACCTCCTGCAGTAAATCCTGGGCAGCAATGGCTTTCAGGACATTCTTCTTGCTAGTCTCCTGTAGCTCACCACCAAGGACCAGCTCGTCCAGGATGAAGTACGCTTTTTCAAAGTTGAAGATTATATCCAGCTCACATACCTGAAAGTATATTTTAGAAGGTGAAGTAGTCCTGTGGGGTTTGAATCTAGTTTTGCTATAAATTTTATGGGCTGCTAGTTGCACCCCGTGGTTTAAATCCCGGTATTCCCATGTCATAAAAAGTAGCTTAAGTGCTATTCCAGACTATAAACTAGTTCTGCCAAGTTTCCTCCAGATCTATTCAGCCCTTCCAGCGCAAAAGAGTAACAAACATCCATCCATCCCTATTTACAAACTTTTGCGTAACACCTTTGTAAAGAAGTTTGAGTTATAAAAGCTGTCAAATATCGTATAGGCTGTATAAGAAATTGTCGCCATTGTTATTATTAAAAGAAAATTTTCAACAAGAATTCCGATAAAGTAGGATTTGCTATTTCAATATCAGGAATGAGTCAAATACAACAAATTAATATTTAATATAGCATAACTTATTAATAAATTTTAAAGTAAGTTCATGCAAATCTTTGCTTAATTGTATGTGGCTGGAAAGTGGATCAAGGTGTATTTTTTTGTGGTGAGCAATAGTTTTATCTGTGAGTCAGACATTTTATCTAAATGTAGATGCTTTGTACAAATTACACCAGCATAGCCTGATGTGAAATTTGCACACCTTCAAATATTTATTATTAAAATAATGATTAAGGAATTAAAATGCTCACACTTCCAAAGTATTTATCAAGCAGTTCCACATAACGATGGATCAGCTCCAAAGTAAGAAGCTCATTATCCTCTTGCTCCATTGCACAGCAAAAGTATAAAGAGGCATATCTGAAAAAAAATGAGAAAATCAATACCTGAATGTTCATTTTTGTTTGTTTTGAGTTACCATGGAGGCTTTTGGTCATCACCTTCAACCAGTTCACGAGGTACTGGAATAGGTAACATATTGGGTGCAGGGTTGCTGTACTTTAGGCATTTATGAACTACCACAGTATTGGTGTTTAGTACTCAGGAGAGGCTCCTGTCTATCTCCTGGTGCTGTCTCTTAGGACTCTTAGAACATCCAAAGGAAGTGTTTTAAAGGTCCTATTTTATAGGAGTGTATTGAACAAGAAAAAATACAGTATGCTAACAAACAGGATAGGTACACAAACCTCTTATAAACTATCTTAACATCTTTCCATTCCAAGAAGGAGCACATCTTAGGCTTTCTGGCCAGGACTGTAGTAATGAGCTCGCGTGTAATTTTCTTCTTCAATTTATCGGGATGTGCAACATACCACTTCTGCAGTCTTAGCTTTCCTTGTCGGCTGAAGAGTAGCATGAATTGCATCTAAAATAGAAGATTAAATGGTCTGGCATGAACTAAAACTTTTATTACTTGAAAGAGACAAAAAAAAATATACATTTTTGGTAGAGCAGGTTTCAGTTTGGTTGACCCAGAAATTATGGTGAGTAGGTACTTACCATTTTTACAGGCTTTTCTGATTAAAACTCACGATCAGTATTTAGGTAAAGATTAAATGCTTTGTTTGAAATAATTATCTTTTTCTAGTCTTAGCCTCCGATCGATCTTAGTTTTCTTCACACTTCATGTTTTCAGTGTTTTCAATAAAAAAAAATTGTAGTAAAATATGACATGACATCTCATGACATTGATGCGTGCGTTGCATGCTCTGACTGACGGACGAGTGACGTTGACGTTGACGTATAGAATCGAACTATTGATGTCAATGGCCATAACAACTCGACATTGATTAGCAAAACCCAGGCGCAGGGCGCGGGCGCCGCGCGCCGCGCCGCGAGTCACGGAACAGAGAACACCAGTTTTAATAATCTTGGACGCGACGACGTTTTGCCTCTCCACACGAACAGTCACAGAACAAATTTTAATGCGTTACAGAACAAAAACATGCAGAATGGCTCATACGCTTATCTATCTTATGTACCAGGAACCCATACCCGGGAACTTGAGCAACAACGATCGAGAGTATTCGAGAGCCCGAGTCCGTTAGGATATTATGTTCTGTGGCCCGAGTGAGAGCATAAACGCTAATGGTTAGGCATGGGCGTTTTCGGATTTTTCACAAACCGATACAAATCCGATTTCAGATTTTGAAATCGATTTCAAAAACCGTTTTTAGAAATCGATTTCAGTAGCGGATGTCGGAGCGTAGTGTTACTAGCTAGTTATTATATTAAACGACAAACTAGGCTTGGGTCAGGATTACCAAAAAATCGATGGACACTCTACGGTTAGGTACTTAATTTTATTATTATTACGCGCGCACTGCACTGCGCGTGTCACCAAGGTCAAATCAAGTGAACAATAAGCCCAATTTCAACATCAATCAAGTCAAACAAAACTCAAATTTTCAAAATAAACATCAAATAGTTGCAATCTGAATTAGATCTTATCGCCTCGTTTTTAGTTTTCAAACTGCAATTCATAAAACTCAAAACTACATAAATTCATAATCCATTACGATTTGCTTGCCTCGCAACAATTCGCTTCATCTCTTTTGCTCGTTCGACGGATCACTAAGTTAGAAAGAAAAGGAAATGAAATTCGTCCCCTCTCATTCTAACTAAGTAGTCGTGCGGTAGAGTGATAGAGAACGAATGAATTTCAAAACTTGAGATTTAATTTGAATTTTGGTTTGCAAAACTATAAAAACTAAATTCAACTCATGGTTTGGTTTGGTTCGTATCAGATTATTTGCGTGATCGTGGTTTGTTTATGCGTTTTCTAAAAACTGTTTTCTCACGTTGGAATATCGATACGATACGATTTCTGACTGCAATCAGATTTCAGTTTCGTTTTGATATATCTGTCCTTAGAGAATTTATAACTGGAGATGTTAACGCAAGGCGTACCCCTCTGCCGGCCATAAGACGCGACTTGGCCATGCACGTTATATAAAACTACTTCACTCATCACCGCGCGGCCATTAGTTGTCGTTTCGTGTCGCGAAGTAGTGCTCAGTAAAAATGGTGAATTGTGCGGTATTTCGGTGTAAAAGGAGATCAGAGACATCAAACTTTAGGGAACACGGTATTTCCTATCACAAGTAAGTGATATTTTAGTCAATTGTTTTTGTAATTACGTTTAATTTATATTTAATGGAATACCAGTTACGACAGTTTTAATACGACGCCAACGTCTTGGTAGGAGGTGTCGGTGAATTTATATTCCTTGGTAGAAGGCGTAGTGTGGGGACTAGTTGAGCGAAATCGATTGAATGAATGATGGAATGAACGTAAAATTAGAATAAAATGCGATGTGTTTTTTGTACCCATATTTAACCGATTTAAAAAAAGGATGTTCAGTATTGGACTCTACAAAAACTGTCTCTGTCATTCTGCCTTCAATACGTCGCTTCATGGAGCTCCCTTAAAATTTTAGTTGTGCTGTGTCGTTGGTTTATTGCTATTTTCTTTGTACTTTTGAACGCAGAATCGTATAAACGTGATTTTTGTATAGCTGTAGTATGTTAGCTGGAGAGGGACATGGGCTATGAGCATTTGTTAACAGCCGCTATTCTTCTACTGCTCTTCATTTTTTTCACCCTGTCATACCAATCATCATCATCAGCCTATGTAAGTCCACTGCTGGACACATCATACCAATAAAGAAACAAAATATTTATCTAAAAATGCATTCATGAAAGACTACTTACTTGAAAGATTACTTACTACTTGCGAAAATAGAATATAGCTTAAAGTTACTCAACAACAGTGTAGCTTTCTATTTGTAAAATAATTTTTAAAATCGTTTCAGTAGTTTTAGAGATTACGCTCTACAAACTCTTAATAAAATATTTTTTACAAAAAAAAACCGACTCCAAAACTGCTATCCAATTTGTTATGAAAAATACACTAAAAAGTTAAAAATAATTGCATTATGGATTTATATTTCAATCTACTTCCAAATAGGTATCCATTTTTTCAACAAATCTTATAATTTTATTATTATGACATTATACAATTACTGATATTTTTGGAGTCGGTGCCAGCACTCTATTTACTTAGTAATACCTACTAGGCTAGACAGGTACACGTTTGTTAATCTTGGCTAAAAAAAGGAAAAGTATATGATTTTGAACCACCCTGTTTCATTCATATGAAATCATTCATTTTGTCGGTCTTTTTACAACCCATCACTACTTTTTTGTGTTAGTGTGTAACTAAACAAAAGTGTAACAACAGTCATTCTTTAATTGTGTTATTGTTTTTGTGTTGGTGTACAGCTTTTACTTGCGTGTGCGTTTATAGGGACGCTTAATTTTTCTGCATTAGTATGCGTGATTATGTAAATGTGTTGTGTACCGTACTACCTCGCCTCCCGCGAAAACCGGCAGAAAGATTTTAGTACTAAAAGTGGCGCTTGGCAACTCCCGTTATAAATTCTCTAAGTATCTGTCTCATGTCTACTAATGACCTCCATAAGTTACCGATTCTAAAATGACAACGACTTTTGACATGACAGTTGACAGCTTTTTTATTTCAGTTTTTTTCTGTCAGCTTCATCAATTTCATTTCATGTGATTTCATGAAATTCATGTTGGAGAATCCTTGTTGTTGTCTTGTTGATTCAAAATAGTAAAAAAAACAAACTTCAGCTGTTTGTAGTCTACATTAAATCAATACGATTGATAAGATTGATACAGTTTTGAGCAGCTGTTTGTTTAGATCCTATGATTATTTTTTAAAGACTAACTAGGACTATACAAGTTGTAAGAACTGAAAATCACCAATCTATCAAAAACTTCTGTGTATTTGGAAGTAATTCTGTGCTTCTACATATCTGTGCTCATACACACGGACCATAAATTCATCAAATGGTAATATACACTGAAGATATTATGTAAAAATAATTAAATATTGTTGTCTTATAAAAACTACAACAATGTGTTTTTTTACACCATTAAAAATACCAATTGTTGTGCTACTGATTTTCTTAAAAGTTTTATAGTACCTAGTTTATTGGATAATATACATCATATAATCTAATGGGTAAAAGCAATGACCTGCCTACCCTGTTATTATAACAGTGAACTTTACGTTTGTTGCTTTGCTCATGTTCTAAGTAAAATTTGCTATTTATTGTAAGTTAAGATAATGTTTATTTCCAGAAAAATAAATACAGGTTGAGTTGAGCCAACCAATTTAGTCTTAATCTAAGGGTTTATGTATTCAAGGCAAACTGGCATACTCTGGTTTTGCATATTGTTATTTATTTATTTAAAAATGTGTTGTACTTAGGATTCAGGAGGGAATGCTGGTGGTTCTGGGAGTGACTGTGAGGGAGAGGAGCAAGAAGATCCGTCCTTACTCGATGAAGATGTCAGCAATGCTGTTGCTGGGCTGAATATTCAGGTAAAGGTTACACCCAAAAATTGGGATAGAGTTGCTTGTCTGTTCTTATAATCAAATCAATCAAATATTTTCTGCAAAGTTCTACATACTTAATATTAACAATATTAGGTATTTCAAAGATCACC
This sequence comes from Plemyria rubiginata, assembly GCA_963576535.1. Taxonomy (NCBI): domain Eukaryota; kingdom Metazoa; phylum Arthropoda; class Insecta; order Lepidoptera; family Geometridae; genus Plemyria; species Plemyria rubiginata. The sequence continues at coordinate 1,866,479 of OY754914.1, read as the reverse complement.
TAAAACTAACTCAGTAGGTAAAATTTATCAGGATTGAATTTTTTTTCACATAATTATTATTTTATGGCAATTTTTTTTTCTTGACAATTTGACTGCACACAGGACATGCACACCTTGTAAATCCGTTTTTTTAACAATTGGTAAGGTAGGTAAACCCATGTTGACCCTATTTGTTATTTTTCATAGATACTGTGAAATCACACAATTATTATAATATACTGGCCTCACAACTTATTGGTATTAGGTGTGCCTTCAGCTCTGTAGGTTTTGTGGATTTTCACATTGAAGAAATACTTGTGTGACGATAACTGTTGATAAAAAAAATAGAGGCCATTTTTGTGCCTAAATTGGGCTTGATGAGATAGAGTCGTGAGTCTCCTTCCAAAAAAGACCTGATGTTAGGGAAAAAAAGACTTAGACTTGGAGTGAAGAGGTGAAGAAGCTATAAGCAATAAACTTAATACCTATGCAATAAAAAGATGGTTACAGTTCACAGCTCCTTTCAGAATGCTTCTGGTGATGAAGATGATGAACTGGCTACATTCCGGCAACAGTGGCAGAGGGAGCTGGAAGCCACTCCTCCGCAGAATGTGACTCCGAAGAAAGAGGCTATAGTACCAGTGAACTTGACCTTGGGGAATACTGGTTCACCTCAAGATAGTGAATGCAGTGATTTTGAGAAAGTTAGTTTATGGGTACTTTGTTAGTTTTGTTAATTTTTTTTAATAAATGTGAACGGCAAACGCTACCGCGGACATATGGCCGGCCACGTCCGCCGTCCACGCGAATGTATGTGTGCGGTATTTACACAGGCCAGATCTTTCTTCCTGCTGGCGGCGGAGCTGGAGCGCGCCGGCTGCTGGTACGAAGCCATCCAGAACTACAAGCGAGCGTTGGCGATCGATCCCAACATCGAGCTGCTGCTCTACCAGGAAGGCATCCTGGACAAGGATGAAGGTATGCAGCTTCGAATTCAAACTCAAATTCAAATCATTTATTTTTGAGATCATGTTAATCCAAATTGACGACCTCAGTGGCGCAGCGGGCGAGAGTTCGCCTGCGACGCAAGAGGTTACGGGTGCGATTCCCGCCTCGGAACAAATTTGTGTGCAGAAATTTGTTCCGTTGGTCTGGGTGTTTATGTATAATAAAAAATATCTATCTATGTAAGTATATAATGTATTAAATATATCAGTCATCTAGTACCCTTAACACAAGCTTTGAGTAGCTTACTTTGGGGCTAGATGGTGTGTGGATTGTCCAGCATTATTTATTTATTTATTATTTTATTTTATTTGTTAGTACACACATAAATAAAAACTTAAAAACTAATGTTAGCAACAGCAAAACAGGAGACAAAAACATTTATTTATATTTTAGATTCAGGCCTTGTCACCTACTGGGTCACTAGCTGAGCAATAGGTAGCAGTTTATCTACCCACCAGGTGAAGAAGCCTGAATCTTCGCATTGCCAGGTTATTGTTAATTATTCTAACAGCGGCGATGGGCTTGCAATCTGTCACGTATGGAATATCAACTGCAAAATGTGGGTATGTGCCAAATGTTTCACGTACCTCTGACTACACCCTTAGACATCCGCAAAGAATCTTGAGTTAGTACTTGGTACTGAGAGATCTGAAGGGATATCTGTGTCTGGGGATCAAAGTCGTGAAGCAGTTTCAGTTGTAATTTAAGTTCAATAAATAGGTATAGGTTGATTCAGTAACTTAAATTATATTGTAAAAAAATTACAGAAGAAGAGCCAGAAGTAGAAGTTCCCACTGACAGAGCAGAAAACGAGCCAGACGATGAAGAGGAAATGGTGGAGGGTGAAGACCTCACGACCCGAATCCAGAGGATCCATGGGCGGAAGGGCGTGCTGTGCGAGCCGGCCACGCCCACTCTGGTAACTCCTCCCACAGTCTGTTCCTGTTGCTTATAAAATCTAACTAATCCAATAGTGCCTACATTTCGGAGAATGTGCGACGGAACTCCACAACTCGGTTCCCTCATCCCCGATCTAACATAGGACCACCACACGAACGGAAACAAGACGATTCATTGTTGACATACCTACTGCTTCAACTCATAATGCGTACGGTCTATGGCCAAAGAGTGGAATTAATGAAATAGTACATTGTTCACCGAGAGGAGAAAGTGACCGATTACCGTCGAGGGTGTCGTTTGAAGCCCGAGCCGTAGGCGAGGGCTTTAAAACACCCGAGATCGGGAAACGCACTTTCTCTCGAGTGATACATAGTGCTTTATACTACACCTACGAGGAAAATAAAAAACTAAAACTGAATCCTCAAACAACACACAAATTGAAAATGGCGCCAATGGCGTCTGCAATTTTCACATGTTCTTTTTTCAAATTGTTTATCCTGCCGCCGCAGGGTCGCACTGCCAGCCCGACACCATCCAACACACAGCTAGTGGCCAGTGTCATTTTGCGAACTTGGAGATAAAAACTCACTGTAAAAACTTTTTGGCTTTTGATATTTAGGTTACCGGCGCATAGTCTTACCCAAAATTAAAAAAGAAAAACCACGTAAAAAATGGATTTTCATACACTTTTCTCTCCCGCTCAGATGCGTTTTCTCCCCGCATATTTGTTCGATATGCAATGACGTACTTTCTACCGTAAATTTGATAAAGTATCCAGGTACTTTCCAAGCAGGTGTAGTATAAAATAAATTATCTAATCTATGTGTGTTATATAAGCTCTTTATAAATAAATAAATAAATAAATATTGGTGGACTTTCCACACAGCACTACCTAGCCCCAAACTAAGCTTATGCTTGTAATATGGGAACCAGATAGCTGATATACTACTTATAATACTTTTTTTTTTTTTTTGTAAATACATACTTATAATATTATATAACACCCAGACAGAGAACAAACATTTATGTTCACCACACAAATGTTTGTTCACGGTGGGAATCGAACCCACGACCTACGGCGCAGAAGGCATAGCTACTACCAACTGAGCTACGTAGGCTGTCTTTGTGAAAGGCGCGTCCGAGGAAGTACTAACTCCACGCCTTTTTCTGCCGCCAAGCAGCGTTGTTGTTTCGGTTTGAAGCGTGTGTATGCTGGTGAAATTACAAGCATATGAGGCTTAACATCTTATGCCTCAAGTTGATGGACGCATCATAGCGTAAAACTCATAGTTTCACTTATCTAGTCGATAAAATTCTAAATCTAATATACTTATAAGAACTAACTTTACTTAAACGGTGAAGGAAAACATCGTGAGGAAACCAGTTAGTATTCTAACAGCGGCGATGGGCTTGCAACCTGTCACGCATGGAATACTAACTACTGCAAAATGTGCCAAATGTAATGAGAACGTACCTCTGACTACCCCCCTTAGACATCCTCAAAGAATCTTGAGTTAGTACTTGGTACTGAGAGATCTGAAGGGTTATCTACCGTGCCTGGGGATCTAAGTCGTCAAGCGGTTGGTTCTTCGGTTTACTTCAAGGGAATAAAAAGTAAACGTTATACAGGGTATGCATATATCATGGCTGCCTTACGAGGTGGTCGTCCTGATCACGCGATGGGTGGTCAGCTCTGAGCTGGACGCGGTGTCGCTGGAGCGGCTCGGAGCCTCCTGCCGCGGTCTGTACCTTGTGGCGAGGGACCAGGATATATGGCGCAACATTTGCCTGAGGTAAACTCTTCGTTATGTTAATGTCATTACTAGTGAAAGGAGCTTTAGGTAGGACATTTGATTGCCGCCGGGTTCTGTCCCTGCGGAAGAAATAGGTCTCTTACGAAGGATTCAGATTATGAGGAACCAGGTACCTAATTATACCTTAGCCAACTTTAAGGATACATTTGCCGTTCCGTTTTCCCGTTATATTAGTATGGTTGTGTTGTGAACTAGGGGATCGATCAGTTCCTTTTCCACAAGCTCAGTCTTATATTAAGAAGGTCATGCATGTTGTGAGTTTTTCTTAGCTTAGAAATGAACACAAAAACAAACTAAAGATATGAAAGCTGAAGCTTGGTAGACCTGAATAAATAAATAAATGAAACAAAAAAGCCGGATTTGCCGCCCTAGGCTCTAACCTACTTAGCCGGCTTGTAAATCCTCCAATGCCATGAACGATTACTGAATGGCTTAGTTGTTCCCAGGACCTGGGGCGTAGAGTGCGGCACTCCTCGCTCCACCGGCCATTCCTCCTGGAGACAGATGTACGTGGCGCGGCCGCGGCTGCAGCTGCACGGCTGTTACATCAGCCGCACCAGCTACTTGCGGCACGGAGAGACAGGCTTCCAGGACCAGTACTACCGGCCCTGGTTCCTAGTGCAGTACTACAGATACCTGAGGTAGGTACCGGCCATTCCTCCTGGAGACAGATGTACGCGGCCTGATATTAAGTGGTGACAAGATCTATGTCTGCCCTGCATCCATCAACCTGATGCATAATTTCACTGGTAACTTATTGGTTCAACCGAAACACGGCATCGCTTGGCGTAATAAAATAGCTATAAAACCATATTTTTTTTTAGATATTTAGCATTTTTTTACGATGACTAATTTTTTTTGAAATACTGTGAATGCACTTCAGAATTTCTCAAAAGTTATGGATTAACCGGTTACCCTCACTGCCTCGTCTCAAAATCCATCCTGTATACGGTGGGGTGTGTTTGCGCATACAAAACACTCGCGCTATCCCCTCTCCCCTACTCCCTCCACCGCTACACCCTCCCCCTCCCGGCGTTTTTTTCGTGTGACGCGATCTAAGCACAATCTGGAGCCTTATTCACTATGACAATAGGAGATTCCTTGCCCCAAACCGTGAAACGTCAACACTTGATATTGGGCTTTATTCTTTATGACATAGGAGATACTTTGCCCTGACCGTATGACACCGGCTGCCTTGTCTTTTTTTTTTTTTATACAACTAGCTGATGGAACAAGCAGATGGCCCACCTGATGTTAAGTGGTAACCATCACCTATAAACAAAACATTGCCCCGTAGGTCATGCACACACAATAGGAACGTGCCTTACAATGCACTGCCCTGCGTCCATCAACTTGAGGCATACAGATGTTAAGCCTCATGTGCCTGTAATTACACCGGCGACCACACTCTTCAAACCGAAACACAGCGTTGCTGCTTGGCGGCAGAAAAAGGCGTGGTGGTAGTACTTCCCCGGACGAGCCACACACAAAGAGCTCTACTACAAAACTACTACTACTGTCTTAGCCGAGCTCGCGCTGCAAATGGTCATAGTGCATACGGCTCCTGCTCTATTTTCTCGATTCCCACCGCACAGTAATTTATTTGAAACTGGCGTATGTTGCAGGTTCTTCCCGGAAGGGCTCGTGATGATGCTGACGTCGCCGGACGAGCCGGGCGCGGCCGTGGCGCAGCTCCGGAGCCGGAACGTGAAGCCGGGCCAGGGGGTTATGATCGGCCATTATCGGCTGCGAGGGGATAAGGTACGTTGCACGCTTTTATATGTTTATTTATTCTTAGACTGGCGACCCGCCCGCGCGCCCCTGCTTCGCACGGGTGCACATACTCGTATCATGAATGTATTATACATATAAACCTTCCTCTTGAATCACTATGTATTTAAAAAACCGCATCAAAATCCGATGCGAAGTTTTAAAGATACATACATACATAGGGACAGAGAAAGCGACTTATTTTTTTTTATGTGTGGATTGTCCAGCATTTTTTTTTTTAATACTATGTAGTGATAGTGATACACAGTTGATTTTAATCTTTCTGATATCTATATCTATCTATAGATAGAAAATACTTTGTTGCACACAACGGATATAACGAAAAAACAAACTTGAAACTACAGAGTACAATTGCCGGTCTTATCGCTAAATAGCGATCTCTACCAGACAACCTTTGGATGAAATGGGCTTATGACATTACACTGATACTGATCTTATGTGATATATCTACACTGTGCATTAACCAAATCGAATCTACACTTTATAAGCAAATTAAGTAGGTATGTAGACGGTAATGATGTTTTGATATTCATTTTAATGTTTGAGCCTTGTTTTAAAAGTGACATCCTTCGCGCTCGTCCACTCATCTCGCTCTCTCTTTCTTTTGCTAACCTAGTACCAATTTACAATTTTACATGACTACATTCAGTTTTTTTTTATACAACTAGCCTAGTCACGCACAATAGGAATGTGCCCTACGATGCACTGCCCTGCGTCCATCAACTTGAGGCATACAGATGTTAAGCCTCATGTGCCTGTAACTACACCGGCGACCACACTCTTCAAACCGAAACACAGCGTTGCTGCTTGGCGGCAGAAAAAGGCGTGGTGGTAGTACTTCCCCCGACGAGCCACACACAAAGAGCTCTACTACTCTTCTATTAGTGATTTTATATCTTCAGAAATGTTCAATTGTGCGAACAAGGTAGCGGCGCGCCAATTTTTGGGCCTTAAGACCCATTGATAAAGAACTTTTTTTTTTGTCAGGTTGTGATTGTGATGAAGAAGAGCGTCGAGAAGAAATCTACGCAGATTGTGAACACGCGCTTCCGATCGCGTCGCCGGGAGCCGGAGCAACAGGAGAGAGAGCAAACATTTCACATTGTAAGTACTAGAGCTCATTAATAATAAAATAATAAATAATGCTGGACAATCCACACAGCATCATCTAGTCCCAAAGTAAGCTACTCAAAGCTTGCGTTATGGGTACTAGATGACTGATATATTTAATACGTTATATACTTAAATTGATAGATATTTTTTATTATACATAGAAAACACCCAGACCAACGGAACAAATTTCTGTAGATCGTACAGAAATTTATTCCGAGGCGGGAATCGCAACCGCAACCTCTTGCGTCGCAGGCGGAATCTCGCCCGCTGCGCCACAAAGGTCGTTAATTAACATTTGGTCGAAAAGAACATTGTGTGGGGCGCGTCCGGGGAAGAACATCCACCAACCTCTTTCTCCGCCAAACAGCCTTGCTGCGTTTCGTTTGCGTTAGTGTGGTTGGTTGCTGGTGACATGACAGGCACATGAGGCTTAACATCTGTATCAAATTAAAAAATCAAAATTTATTCATTTATTTTTGCAGGCAAATAGATTACTACACTCACTCTGCGCACACACACATTATAACTATACACATGCACGTACACACACATACACACACACACACACACACACACACACATACTCTTCCTTTTCTTGTAGGTAAAGCTATGCTGGAGGGCAGTAAAGTTTTTCTCGTGATATGATTAATTAGGAAAATCTGTTATTGGCCTTTTTTAAGATAGTTCACAACCAGCTATATTTCTTATTATTGTAATTGCTGTTGATTTTCTAATAAATAAATAAATAAATAAAAAGTATTTATTTTTCCTTTACATTTCTGTGCCTCAAGTAAACGCGGGGCAGTGCATCGTAGGGCGTTCGATCGTGGCCGTGTTGACATTACTATCGTGCGTGACTTACGAGGCAATACTTTGTTATAGATTACTACTCCATATCTGCATGTTCAATTAATATGTGGTATAAAAATTAAAATCTCTGACAGACTTACCTCAATTTATTCGTATCTAAATATATATAACTCAAAGGTGACTGACTGACATAGTGATCTATCAACGCACAGCCCAAACCACTGGACGGATCGGGCTGAAATTTGGCATGCAGGTAGATGTTATGACGTAGGCATCTAAGAAAGGATTTTGATCAATTCTACCCCCAAGGGGATGAAATAGGGGATGAAAGTTTGTTTGAGATTTGAAAAGTAAAACGAGCGCGAGCAAAGCCGCGGGATCAGCTAGTTCACAAAAAAGTCATAGTCATAGGAGTTCGTATTTGGTCGTGCATCAATATAATAGTTTTAATTGCATACTAGTTAGCCTATTTTGTGTATTAGATTTTTTTGGATTTTTTTTTAGATGTTGTTTGTTTTTGGATTTTTTTTGACGTTGGCAATAAATAAATCTAAATCTAAATCTTTTTTATAAATAGACTTCCAATTAAAAAGTTTTTTTTTCCAGGAGCTACAGTTGTCCTCCCCGGTCGGTCGTCGCAACATGCGTCTGACATGGAAGGACTACTCGGTGTGCACCCGACGCGACCAGTGGACAGAGTTCGAGCTGTGTCCCGGCAAGTTCCCGCCCTTCTCGTTCAGCCGAGTGCGCCACTACACCAGGGAAGCCGCCGCGCCGCTCGCCAGTGTGGCCTTGGCGATGCAGGGTTCGTAGGTTAGTCTCGTAAAAATAATAATACACAGCAATTATAGATAGATGTATGTTCAGTGAGTGGTTGTTATAACGTTTTCGTCATAAGAATGTTGAAAGTAATATTAGTAAGTAGTATTATATATGAGCATTATTTCTTTGCAGATTGACACGCTCACGCTCACACGCTGTAAAAACGTCATACTTTTGGAAAAATGTTTGCTTATCTACTCATTTCTACAGTAGAATCTGGCAAAGGGTATGTAATTTTCTGTTATAAGAGATGCCCGCCATATTGGATCGCCATCTTGTGATGGCATGATGAACTTCTACAATTTATGGTCATAGATAAAAATTGATGTTTTCACGTAGCTGTGCAAAAATGGCTTAGTTTTAAGGTACCTGCACCCTTTATACATGTACCCTTACTTGTAATATTACATTACATTATAGTCAAGCGTTTTACATGACCCGCTCATGAGGGAACAAAGTCAATACTTTGTGTCACATCTAAGATAGCGCCATTAGATATACTTTGTAGTAGTAGAGAGCTCTGAAGGGCTCTGTGGAATTACGTCATGGTGTTCTTTCGAAATAGTGTGGTTAAAGGGTTTAAGTTTTAGGTTCAAAATTCTAGCACCTTGCCTATTTCTGCCGTCAAGCATGTTGCTGGTTTTCAGTTTGAAGTGTGTGGTTGTCAGTGAAAGTACCGGCTTAACAGCTGGATGCCTCAAGTTGATGGCTGCAGGGTAGATCAGTTGTTCCAATGTAGCACGTAATAAAAAAACTATGAAATAAGATAGTCACTCAAGTGTAAAAAAAAATCGGCAACTCAATGCACCTTCAGATGAAGTACAAAATTAATGAATCCTTACTTCAAAAACCTTTATAGCTGCTTCAGAATACAAAATTCCAAGTTATGCAGTTGAGTTGTCGTACAGTTTTGCACGTTGGGGTATTTTCAGACCCATTTTCACGTACGCACAAGCATATGCAAGACGGCACAACCAGGGATTCGAGTTTTCGTCAGTTGGGTCGTAGGTACATTTCTTTCCGGACGGGACCATTAGTTGTGTAGAAGGGAATCAAAAGCTGCCACGGCATAATCAGTTGAGCATAGTTACGCGTCACGTGAAAAGAACTCTGGAAGGAGGAGTGCGATGGCGCGAATGAGGATGTGTTTGTAAGCGCAAACACATCCCCAACTGTTTTCCAGCGTTCGTTTTAAATGATGCGACCTCTAGTTGTGTCTTGGGTCCGGAATGAAAGTAAGCCATTAGAGAATACACTTCCCTGATTGGCTAATCAAATGTTTGATATTCACAGCTCCTTTTGATTGTCTGTTATACTTGCACTGCATGTCTGTAGTTAAGGGGCAGCATACGGCGCGCCGCTATCTCGCTTACACAATGGAACTTTTTTAAAGATATAAAATCATTGAATATAGTTATGTAAAATCGCAATCGGTCAAGTTGTTGTCTATGGCATTATAAAAATTTAGCGAAAATAAAATTTTGATCCAAGCAAGTTTTCATACTTAAAAATGCGACTTTATATTTTTCAAATCTTTATGTATGAAAACTTGCTTGGATCAAAATTTTATTTTCGCCAAATCTTTGTAACGCCATTGACCACAACTTGAACCATTGCGATTTTACATAACTACATTCAGTGATTTTATATCTTTAAAAATATTCCATTGTGCGAGCGAGATAGCGGCGCGCCGTATGCTGCGCCTTAAGTTAGCTAAAAAGTAACAGATGTCGTTACTTGTATTAAGAAACTAGTGTTGTGGCAATGTTATTTTTTTTCCGAATTTTCCGCAGCTCAATGTTTCTATGCCTTCTGTAAATACCTTTCCTAAGTGTTACTCTTCTTTGATTTTCTATCAGATTGATTTTAATATTTATATTCTTTGTAAAATCTTCGAAAATATATTAATTCTTTGAAAATGCTACATTCGGCTAGCCCAATGTTTTGAGCTAAGAAATATTTAATAAACTAAAAGTTTATTTTACATTTAAATTAAATAATTTTTTACGACTATTTCGTAATTCTATGTGATTTGTTGACAGTCTCAAAGACTGCATTAAAATAAGATACACATCCATTGACCTAAGTGTTTCATCTGTTTAAAAACATCAACTGATTCTGATAGTGAATATTGCTTTTGAGTTATACCTGTCTCAATCAAACAATTTACGGCATTACCAAAAAATCCCTATCTCTTTCCAATTGATAATGACAAACAGTGACAGAGCTAACTTTGAGCAATTTTTCAACTTTAGTGGAAATTATTATTGTGTCCACTACTTTGCGCCATTCTAACGTCAATATAGTGTACTTAGATATTGCTATAACTTTGTTTTGAAGGTGATATTATTAAGCGTAGGTACTAAATGGTAATTTTGGTGCATTTTTGATAACAAACATGATGTGATTATGGTACACTTGCCATTCTCCTCAGTGACCTACAAGATAAATCGAGAAGCGATTTAAAATTTTAAATGTTGGATTTTTGTAATGGCTAATGTTAAATGTAATTTTATTACATGTAGGTAGTTAAGATAAGTGTCAATGGATGTGTTAGTTAAGATATAGAAAAAGGCAAAATGAATGTTGTTTAATAAAGCCCAGTGATTTGGAAGAATAAATTTTTATGCAACGCTTCAAACTAGTCTCACTATGGAGTGTTGAATAAATATTCAAAAATTAAATGGAGTTTTATTAACGGTTATTACTATCAGCAATAATAAGCATCATTCCTTTGTTGGGCAAGGCATTTCCAATTCCCACCATTTTCGAGACGTCGTACCACAAGTGTGATATTCCAATTATAATTCTAAGGCCCATATTACAACTACTTACTTTTTTATATATATTCACTGCTATTTTATAGCGCCTCTATAAAATAGTGTCACTGCCATTATGATGTGAACGCTAAGAGACTTACCGGTTAGTTTAGCAAGTGGAGTTCTCAACGTCCACTATGATTAAGAGCCTTTTTTTCCTGTATTTTTTTTTCATAATTATAATTCCAGACCTTTTGTACCCACTGCTGATTATAGGTTTTCTCTTTCTAACGCTACTCTTTCCGGTCCCTTGCGTGTCTCCTCCACTCATTCCCAGCACTCACTACATACATGCGTGCTTGCATCGTGGATCAACCAAGGGCAGGTAGTTTGCCTATATCTCTAAGACCTAGAGATTATATTTTTGTTAAGATTTTTCTTTCATAAACTTTTCTTAACCTGCTATAGTACGTCTAATTTATTTATTTATTTATTTATTCATTCTTAGATTCACAGTTTTCTTATTGTCTAATATAAACTATATAATATACATTGTGCATAAACCAAAACGAATCTACATTTTATAAGCAACTTATGTAGGTAGGCAGATCATACTGTGAAGACAAACCAAAATAATAAGGTGAAAGTTAACTAATAAAACAGACAAAATATAAAGTTGATCACAAAAAAAAAAAAAAAAGAGAACAATGTGTAAAATAAAACGTGGTAATGAAAATGTGTAGTGTAGGTAGTGTGTCATGGTGTATGTGTAGGTAGCTATTTAGATAGGTTGTTAATTATAAATCGGGTAGGTGTGAATGTGATGACAAAACGCCAAGATAAAACTCTGCAACATTCGCTTGTAGGTGAAGTGCAGCTAGTGTGAACAATAAAGATAATAAACTGGTTTCTATGCATATTTCTATAGGGATGGCTTACATGGTGGCAGTCGTATGATTCAATTCTCATGTATCTTTGTACCTATATATTTAAATACAATTTTGTTTAGTTTTTGAAATAATATGGATACTAATATGTATACTTCCTAGGTTGGTTAATTTCTGTGACCGCTTACATGCGAAGAAGGAAGGTAAATAAAAATTCACTTTTACATATTAGCTATTTATTTTTTACACTGAATTGATACCACTATAAATAAAACAACAACTAATGACTATAAATTTATTTTTATTATAAGTTTATATTTGGTTTTGAATTTTTAATTTATTTACATTAAAGTTTCCTACCGAAGAAAGCGGAGGCGCCTCGCCTGCGCAGCGAGCGCCGTCGGCGACGTCCTTTGAGCCCCAAGGACGCGCTAGATCAGGCGCTCGCTCAGCCAGATTCAGGAGTCGTCGTCGGGCGGCGGCGGCGGCGCGGGCGCGGGCGGCGCGCGCGGCACCGCCGCGCTCGCCGGCGCGGCCGGGCCGGCCATGCTGCCTTCCGTGTTGCGGCGCCGCACCTTGCCGCGCTTCTTCAGCATGGTGGCCTGCAGGCGTGGCGGGGCGTGGGAGCGGGCGGGGGGGCGGAGGGGGGTGGGCGGCGCGGCGGACCGCGTCACACGGCGCCGGACGAGGCCGCGAGGGAGCCGAGTGAGCCGCGCTTGATTTTCTTCAGCATGGTCGCCTGCACAGACACTCCGTGAGCCCGAGACCCGCGCCCCACCCGAGCCCCCACCCCCCGACCGCGCCCCTCTCCCCACATGCCGACCGACCGACCCAGTGCTCTCTCATTCTACTCTATTTCTTACTTTAATGGTCACGGGATATACTAACGTCCGTTCTGGGAGAGATCTCCCGGAACGCACGGTCAGGCTTCAAGCAGCATTGGAAAGCGAATAATGAAAACCCCCGAGTGTCGGTCCGCATCGGGCGTGGAGTGGCGCGGCGTGGGGCGAGGACCACGTCTCCCCGCGTCCGAGCGAGACGGAGAGATGGGAGCGTCGCGGGAACGACGGGGAGACGTGGCCCGAGTGAACTAATGGAGTAATCTGGTGGTGCTGAGTGGAGTTTGAGTGCTCGGGCGTATAGTGACTCGGGAATTCAGATTTAAATGCTGTACAGGTGGTTTCGCTTGGTCTTGAATCTCAAAGCAAAGCAATATTCTACGTCTAACTAGTCTTGTGATTTGTTTTAGTATATTTTGCGTATTGAAAAAAACTACGTCTGTTGCCGATGACAGAAGATTAAGCGAAACCTCAGATGTACATTTCAAAATTGCTTAGTATTTACAAATGTAAATACAGATACATTTTGGAACCCCCCGGATAGGACAAGCGAGCACATGCAAACTCTTGTCGATGAAATGAGAGCTGAATATAATTTGACACTATCCGTTCCCGTGTGACATTTGTTTTTTCTATTTTTTCCATGACGTGAATACTTTAGTTAAGCCGCTACCAAAGGCGCTATGGTTGACAGTGAAAGTGTTAAATTTTCTAATGAATTGACCCCCCCTCCTATACAAAGCAAAGGTCATCTTGCAATATTCGACAGCATTTTTTAGATATAGAACAGTTATATTCATTTTATTTCTTATTATTATGAGAGTTATTATACCAAAAAGCTTCTCAATATTTGCTGTAAGAGCACAAAAGCTCAGCACAACGCTTCCCTGGCTCTCAGTAGCGCCGTAGTGGTAGGTACATCATTAATGTATGCTTTTCGAATGTTTGTCAATCATTCAGTAATTTTCTCTGATACAGTAATCTCTTTACTAGAATACCCTAAATGGATGTAAGTATACCGTTTTACAGCGTATTAAAAACGAGTGGAAGAACATTTCTCGAAACTAGAACCTCCTCCATTTTGGAAGTTGGTTAAAACATTTGCGATTTACGTTTTAAAATCTCAATCGGGTATGATAACAGAAGATCAAGAAGCAAGGTTTAGAGGTCCCGTTTCTGTTGTCTTTGCAACTCTGATTAGCTTGGCTCCTTTCTTCTGGAGTAAACGGCAAAACCAAGAAGCAAGGTCTAGAGGTCCCGTTTCTGTTGTCTTTTTGACAGCCTACGTAGCTCAGTTGGTAGTAGCTCTGCCTTCTGCGCCGTAGGTCGTGGGTTCGATTCCCACCGTGAACAAACATTTGTGTGATGAACATAAATGTTTGTTCTCTGTCTGGGTGTTATATAATATTATAAGTATGTATTTACAAATAAAGTATTATAAGTAGTATATCAGCTATCTGGTTCCCATATTACAAGCATAAGCTTAGTTTGGGGCTAGATAGTGCTGTATGGAAAGTCCACCAATATTTATTTTATTTATTTTAGCTTAGACTTTTTTTTGGAGTAAATTTCCTTCCACTCATTTCCAATACCCTGTGCTGCACAAATAAGTAAGTAACCAAGTAGAACGGTGAAGTGCGCACCTTGAGAGCGGACTTGAGTACGACGACCTCGCTGGGCGCGGCCACCCACGGCTCGCCGTCCACTTGGACCGGGATCTCGCTGCGCAGGTTGATCTTTATGTGTCCACCCTGGAAATACAAAGGTTCTCCTGAACTACTCTTAAGTATAAATAAATAAAAAAACAATGCTGGAAAGTCCACACAGTACCATCTAGCCCCAAATTAAGCTACTCAAAGCTTGTGTTATGGGTACTAGATAACTGATATAATCTAAAATATATAACTCAAAGGTGACTGACATAGTGATCTATCAACGCACAGCCCAAACCACTGGACGGATCGGGCTGAAATTTGGCATACAGGTAGATGTTATGACGTAGGCATCCGCTAAGAAAGGATTTTGATCAATTCTACCCCCAAGGGGATAAAATAGGGGATGAAAGTTTGTATGAAACTTTAAATTCCTTGGCGCGAGCAAAGCCGCGGGTTTAGCTAGTTAATACATATACAGGGTGTCCCAGAACTCAACGTCAAGCCGAAACGGGGCGACAGAATTGATTGCAAACATCATGACAAATTCAGAAAAAAAGCATAAAAAGTAGCACATTAGGCTACTTTTTATCCCATGGGAATACCGGGATTCAAATCTGCGCGGGTGAAACCGCGGGGCACAACTAGTAGGTTAATAGTAAATAAATAAATAAACAAAATAATAAATAATGCTGGACAATCCACACAGCACCATCTAGCCCCAAAGTAAGCTACTCAAAGCTTGTGTTATGGGTACTAGATAACTGATATAATATACTTACATAGATAGATATTTTTTTATTATACATAGAAAACAATCAGACCATCGGAACAAATTTCTGCAGATCATACACAAATTTGTTCCGAGGCGGGAATCGAACCCGCAACCTCTGCATCGCAGGCGGACTTTCGCCCGCTGCGCCACTGAGGTCGTAGTGATGATGCTGAAGTATGATTGCAGGTTAGAGTGATACCTGTGCTATCCGCATAGCGCCGCGCAGCCCCGACTGGATCTGTCCCAGGTGGACGACGCCGGTGACGCCCACCACCTCCAGGTTGCCGTCCCAGTGGTTGGGCTTACTGAAGTGCTCGTCTCTGTCCAGGCCCCAAGGATTCGCTCCCGAGCCCCAGCTGTCAAACACAGGTGACATTTATAATTCCATTATAGAACTCCACGAATTAAAAGTTATTCTAGAGATTATATTGTGTGTAAGATATAAGGTTCAACATTAGCCCGGTAGGGCACTACAATCAACCATTAGGTGGCTTATGATACTTAATTAAAATAAATAACAAATTATAACTACTATAACGTCATAGAGTTAGTGGTGTCGAAGGCAGAATTGCTTTACCTCTAAATTTGTTCAAATTATGAAGATTCAAATTCTGGCTGGTTGTGCCAAACCATAGCTTTCATTGGAATTATATCGAAAAATTGAAATGTTTACATTCAAGTTATAAAAGGGTTCTTGACGGAAGTTCACTTCTTTATATCTTGTCACTAGTTCCTTCAAAACAGTGTGGTGAAAGGATTTTAATTGCACACCTTTCGAGCACATGACAAACTTCTTTTATTACAAACTTTTATTGCAACATAACTTCTTTTTTATTTCTAAAACTTAGCTTCACAACTTCTATATTCTTATTTATCCTTAGTAATCCGTGGATAACGTAGTGGGTTGTACATTTACTCATACAATCTTTAGTAACAATAAGTAAATTAAGATTACAATGTATCAACTGTTTGTACCAAATAAAGTAAAATAAAAATAAAATAAAATAGGTAAATGACGTTTTAGGTTTTAGGAACTTTTGAGGTTCTACATGCCGGTTTCCTCACGATGGGTTCCTTTACCCTTTGGTACTACGCAAATAACGTTTTAAAAAAGAAAAAGAAAGTTTGGCTTGCGTAGTATAAACTTTTTTTCTTTTTTGGCCAGCTTCGTTACCTGAGTATATTGAGTATGATGATGCCTTCCACCGCCGGCAGCTCGACGTGCTTCCCGTCCACCTCGAGGCGCACCTGTCGGTGGAGGTCCTTGCACATCTTGCGACCCACCATCTTACGCAGACCCATCTTCACGTACACCCCCTTGTTCCGCAATCTGGAATCACGCGCACTAACGTAAGACCGTGTTTTGGGAAGAAGTATGTTTGAAATCGTGATCGCTGAATTATTTTTTAGGGTAGGTATCAAAATCATCAACTATCGTAGTATTAGAGTCTATCGGTTGAAAGTTTATAATAATCCTACTAATATTATAAACGCGAAAGTTTGTAAGTATGGATGGATGGAGAGATATTTGTTACTCTTTCACGCCGGAACGACTAAAGGAATATGGATGAAACTTGGGAAAGAGATAGATTATAGTCTGGATTAGCACATAGGCTACTTTTTATCCCGTGGGAATACCGGGATTGAAATCTGCGCGGGATCGAAACCGCTGGGTGCAACTAGTATGATATAATATTAAACTACACCGCACAAAGAGTCAGGGCACTTTCGGTTTATGGAAACCTTGAATTGTCTTCTTTTTTTGCTAGCTGTGCGTTGTCCGAAATGTTACCGTTTTACATTTTTACATACAGAAACAAGTGAATGTATTCCTCACCTGCTATTAAATTTGTTAGGGTTCTCCTCTCTAGCATTATGGAAGTCGAGACAGAGGTCCGCGTCGATGCCGATCCCAAAATAGTTGTTCATCACTAGGATCTGGGAGTTGTCCTCGCTCTGCGATCCTGTCGTCACAGACGCTGCAATGTGAAGTATCAGTCGCACACGGTGGGTGATAGTGGTGTCGAATACTAATCTATCTGGTCACTTGTGGCGGTGAGCTTATAGTATATGGTGACGTGACGGGACTGAAGAAGCGGTGATTTATAAGAAGCAGCAGTTTACCAGCACATTTTTCTAGAAATGCCACTAACTAAATTAAACTGTTGCTATAATTTTACAACAACATTAAATTACCCAATTATTTGAATTACATGTTTTATCATTATTAATTATTACCAATTTCACTACATTATCATAAATCATTCATTTCAACTACATACATTATCATTCACTCATTATTTATAAGAACTAAATTTTCATGCATTTTTTTACCAGCACATTAACAGGCGGTAGTCGGATAAGATACTAACATGAACCATCAGTCTGAAAATCCATCAGTTTATGTGTTAAGAAACAGTGGATTTGGTCGCATAAAGACCTGATTGGTCGAAACATCTGCTTTTTAACCGACTTAAAAAAAAGAGCAGGTTCTTAATTCGACTTTTTATGTTTGTTCATCATAAAATTTTACTGGGTGGACCGATTTTGATGATTCCTTTTTTATCTTTTTCTGGTGCCTGTTAAGTGGTCCGATTTAAATTTGAATCAGATTTGACGAGTATTTTTTGAGTTTTAGTAGTATGAGTGTATTTTCCAGTGCATTTGCAGTCGGTTTTTTCTTGAGATGTATTAAACCAAAATTTAAAGTGGTTCCTATTAGATGTAGAAGTAGAAAACCCAATCAGGAAGTTCAAGCATCTTGCAGCGAGTTTTAAGAAAAACAGATGATATTGTTTTCAAATTAGCTTCTAATGAAAGATTGTGGTGATAGCATCCACTAACCAGGTAGCTGCTTGGACAGCTGCTCCTTGGGTTCATCCTGCTTATCCTCGGGGTGGAAGACAACCGTCCAGCGGTCCAAGCGGATCTCCTCGGCGTCAATGACGTCACGCAGCAGCGACATTGGGTCTTCGGTACCCGTGTAACCGGAGCCCCAACGGAGGACTCGCGCTAAGTCATTTCCTGGACAAAGTAAGAAAATTAGATTTTTGTTTCTTTTTTGGTTCCATGGTCAGTATGTTTACATCTCGATAATAATAACTGACCATGTAAGGTGAATTCCTTCCACTGACTAAGTTGGTTGATTCCCTCAAGATTCTTTGATGATATGGGAGGTGTTCAGAGTGATGTCAAAATATTACACTTGGTTTGGCACAATCCACATTTTACAGAAGGTAGTCGATACTCCATACC
The DNA here is from genome assembly GCA_963576535.1 of Plemyria rubiginata. Classification (NCBI taxonomy): domain Eukaryota; kingdom Metazoa; phylum Arthropoda; class Insecta; order Lepidoptera; family Geometridae; genus Plemyria; species Plemyria rubiginata. Next base: position 1,848,075 of record OY754914.1, on the reverse strand, counting down.
CGACCCCTATCACCTATGCTCGAATACAAACTGTTTTCCTTTTGCAGAAGGAAGTTTATTAGGAACACTGGTGGTCTAGTGGGAGTGACCCCGCCATCCGATCGTAAAGTCGCAGGTTCGAATCCGGTCGTGCACCAATGGGTTTTTGTCGAAAAATTTATGTGCGCAATGCCAGTGCTCTTAAACGGTGAAGGAAAACATCGTGAGGAAACCAGTTAGTATTCTAACAGGGGCGATGAGCTTTTAACCTGTCACGTATGAAATACTAACTACTGCAAAATGTGGGTATGTGCCAAATGTAACGTTTGGACGTACCTACCTCTGACTAGCCCTCATAGACATCCTCAAAGAATCATGACTTAGTACTTGGTACTGAGAGATCTGAAGGGATATCTACCGTTCCTGGGGATCAAAGTCGTGAAGCTGTTTCGGTTTTCAGTTTATTCCATACCTGACAGGTATAACTATCCTATTACCTCTGCTCGATACGAACAGTTTTCCTCACCATGTACTAAGTTGCGAAGCTGAACAGCTTACCCGTCCCGAGAGGCACGATGGCGCAAGGCGGGTTGGAGCACTGCGAGTCCTGACCCACGTTGTCGAGGCACTGGAGCACCCAGCCGATGGTGCCGTCACCGCCGCACACCAGGATCTTGTAGTTGGGAATGTGACGGAACACGTACAGCCTAACAAAACGGGTTCGCTGTCAGACAGATTGTATAGGAACAGTATACAGTATAGCATAGGAACTGATTGTATAGCTTCTGCCTTCTTAAGAAAGAAAGAAAGAAAGAACCATACCATAACTTTCATTGGAATGATATCGAAAAATTTAAATGTACACATTCCAGTTATGATAGGGTTCTTGAAGGAAGTTTACTTCTCCATTTCTTGTCACTGGTTCCTTTAAAGCAGTGTGGTGAAAGGATTTTAAGTGTGCCTCAAGAGGCTATAGCTTTTGTCTGAAGATCTTGACGGTTTAAAGGTAAATTTTGTAAAATTTACTAAAGACATTGATAAAATACTCACCCAGGCAACGGACCCCCATTTTCAAGGTCAAACACCTGGTAGGGATTTAAAAGTTTTCTGAAGGAAGAAATGAGCTCCAGGCCCTGACATCCGCCCGATTTGACGTTCACGAACACAAGAAGTGGCTTCACACCGGCCGGCACCATTGTGGGCTCGATGCTAGGTAGAAGCATAACTGGGAACAATTCAAACATGCAATCTTACGCATTGATGGCACAAAAAAAGAGCGTGAACATCAACAATGAAAAAAGACTACAAAACATGAATTGGTTGAGAATTAAATAAGTAGATTGGTTGGAAGTCGAGTAAACAAACCTAATAAATGCTTATCTTCATATTTGGCCTCTCTGAGTGCATAGAGCGCGCGCACTGCCTTAGCTGCGTCTTCGTACGTAATCACCATCGAGCCATACTCGTAGTATATCGGTCCGATGGTGTTGAACTTGTTTTCTGCAATAGACAAACACATTGGAATCCACCAATCTTATATCGAAAGCGCAACATCATACCCAGCATGGTTATTAGCAAGAACACATTTTTACATCCATCTTCATCATCAACCATCATCTCGAGAACTAAGGTAGCCGACATAGCTCTCAGAATCAGCAAGCTGAAGGGCAATGGACAGGTCATTTAGCTCGAAGAAGTAACAACCACTGGGGAATAAAGGTTCCCACGGCGACCACGAACAGGAAAACGAAGTGTGGGGCGCCCTTCTACCCGATGGACTGACGACACTATTAGGACCGTAGTAAGTCGGTGGATGGAAAAGGATCAGATTCGTTCTTCCTGGAAATATAGGTATAGGGAATGTCCAGCAGTGGACATTTTTAGGCTGATGATGATGATGTTTTTTTTTATAATTCAATAATTTATTAGGAAATTTAAAATGTACGTACACACATAACAAAAAATTCGTGTCACATATGGAGTGGACCGATTTGGTGCGCGCCAACCTTTACCCTAGCGAAAACCTGTGTTGTGGTGGTAAGTTCTGTCATGTAGGTACATGTTTTTAGTACCTACAGGATGTACATGACGGTCAGGTATGGTACTGACCAGTGCCCAAGAACTCGACGAGTATGTTCTCGTAGTTGCGCTCGGAGAGGCCGGGCGGCAAGGACGCGACGAACAGCGCGAGCGTCGGGCCGTGCGGGTCCCGCCGCGGCTGCAGGTAGAACCGCGCCAGCTCCATCCGTCGCACCGACTCGCGCGCCAGCCGCACCACGATCCGCCACGGCCGCTCGTCCTCTTCCAACACGCGCTCCGACACTGGAATTACCATTACGCATGTTGAATTATTGCTCCACGATTGTAAGGTCAGCGACGTTATGGAGTTTGGGACTGTCATAAACCTCTATCTCACCTGGACCACCGTCCAAGGCATCTCCAGGATTGTAAAGGTAGTCGTCATCATACAACATTCGTATATCGAGTAGCGTGAGCATACGGTAAAGAAACCAAGTGGGGTCCAAACCTAGAGTTACGTTTGGAAAAAAATCTCAGAGCGGAGTTTAAGAGCCTTAGAGACATCATTCGTATATCGTATGGCGGAATGAGTTTGGTCTTGCGACTGAAAGTAGAAAACCTAGACGTTTGGAACAAATATGTCTAGTCTCAGAACGCAGTTTACGTGTCAAAGTGGCAGAATATGATGCAGGTGCAATATTTACCTCCGCGGTCGAGCAGGATCTCCGAGCAGCGGTAGTCGGAGACGGCAGTGGCGGGGTCGAGGCCGAAGCGCTCGAGCGCGAGCGCCATGAGGTCGGCCACCGAGTGCTCGCCCACGATGGCCACCGTCACGAACGTCTCGCCGGCGCCCGCCAGCCGGCCCGGGTACACGCGCACCGACCCGCCACCGGACTCGCTTTCCCTGATCACACAATACATCCAATAAAACGTACTCTAAACATGAATCAAAGATGTTACTGTACTAGACCATGACTCAGACCAAACGTGCTTATCTCTTAAACCATATTTGTTGTTAGGATGACTTGATAAGCTTAGCTGAGTCTGATCCAGTTCCACGCGACCAAGGCTTCGCTATCTGGACAGCTATTAAGAAAACCAATGATTTTTACATATACAGGATAGGATGTACAGATAACCTCCCATATACAACATTCGTTTATAGCGTTACGCCGTGACTCTTCGTCAAATCTCACTCATAGTCAATAATTTTTAAACTGGTTTGCGTGGTTACTGACTAGTCTTTTAACTTCCGAAGCGCAAAGGACAGTGTTAGGTACTCTAACCCGGTCTTATGGTTGTAAAGTCTCGCGTGTTCTCTAAACGGGTGGCAGTAGGTACCTTCACAAGAGTTCGAAAGAGTAGAACTCACTTGAAGCGCAGAAAGAGAGCGGGCCGCTTGTTGGGCAGGCGCGTGACGCGAGCCAGCGGCGCGGGGTCGCGCAGTGGCGGCTCGTCGGCCGCCAGCGCGTCCGTCAGCTGGAAGTCGTGCGGCTCGCGCGCCACGTGGTACGCCTTCAGAGCGGCCGAGACCAGCTCGCGCTCGTTCCAGTTGCGGCCCACCACCACCGGCCGGTACAGCCGCCGCGTCCACGCCGCGTCACCGTCGTACACCTTCACCACTTCTGAGGGGATTAATTGCTCATTGATACGCAGATAGAAAATACTATGTATCATTATTTAACTTTGCATTGGGTTCAATGACGCTAAACATCTATAAGATTTTGTAATTCTGCTCATTGCTCACAAGCGCGCGTTTAAAGGTTTATAGTGTAATGTAGATGAGTAGTGTGTAGCTTGCCTTCGTCCCTGTCGTCAGGGGTCTTGTCCCGGTGCTGCTTGCCGTGGTCCGGGCGGTGGTCCTGGTCGGCGGGCGCGCCGGTGGAGCCGCCGCCGGAGCCCGACCGGCCTTCGCAGCCCGAGCTGAATTCCTCGCTCACGCTGCGAGCTGCAACACCCATAGAGCTCATACCCACACCCCCACCAACCCCGTACATACTCCAAAACCATTATTTCGATATTCCGATAAATTTTTCATTATTAAATGCGGCAGTGATAACATGCCGATTCAGTTTAGTTTGTTTTAATTATTGAAGCTTTTACATATATTTCATTGTCTTTTAGATTTGTTTAGTTGTATACCTATATGAGAAGCAATTTTGTTACTTCCACACATCAAGAAAGTCCAACACCACTATGCGGCTCTCCGCCAGTGCTGTTGGATATTTGCAAGAAGACAACTGTTGATTTGCGATTTTTGCTAGATAAAAGACCTGGCTGTTTGGGATGTAGCCTCGGTCTTTCCATTTTCTTGAGGTGTGGAATATTGAGCAACATTTACACCAATTAGAACTACACACTCAGTTAAGCGAATTGTCTAACACCATCTATGCCCAACAGCTGCTACGTTACGACTTTTGTCACCCGACTGAGGATGTCCAAAGAAAACCCATAAACGAATTCGATTTTTGTAGTATATTGCTTAATAGATATAGAGCACTTTGCCAACATAATATGTAATGTAAAGTACGTACTATCAAAAACCGCATTTGCATCGTAAAATTTTCATAAAATATTAAGCTGAAACAAACATTTTCACAATTTATTATTTATTTATGTTAACTCTGGATACCTCACGTGGATATTTGGGACAACCTGGACAACAAGCAGCTTTTAAACTTGCGTTTGCATATACATACAGTCACTATAGTATAGTTGGTATATATTACACAAATATTTGTTTATTTTGTGTTACCTGCGCCGATGGAATACTGCGCGCGAGTATTCGTTGGCTGGCCGGAATTGCTGTTAGTCTCGGAAATGGGATGGGAGTGATAAAAGTAAGAGCTTGAATGTGTTTTAGTTGAAATCAAAAAACTACAGGATAAATATAGAGAGATGGTACCCCTATGACTACCCCTATAAGATATCCTTAATCTTGAGTGGGTACTTGGTACAAAGAGCTGAGGAGATATCATGGCTGGGGATTAAAATCGTGAGCCCATCATACTTGAAATGTGATTTATGTTGGTCTCGTATTATAAAATATAGCATCATTCGTTTTATTTGTCAAATCGATTACATATATTTCTCGAACAACCTAACACGACTACTAGGTAGGTAGGTAGGTAGGTAGTCAGAGCATAAATATCATTTACAGGATTATCAAATCCCGTAGTTTCATTAAGATTGAAAAGGAATGCACAAAGAGCGCTTTATGCCAAATATTTAGTCTATACTCGAAAATATTATTTTTCCAAGCATTTTATATTTAAAGTGGGGGAAGTACCTAGTCTTGAAACTCCGCAACATTGTGGAATATATAGGTATAGTATTATGGAATAAATAAGATAGTGTATTATGGAGAGGGCAGTAGGATAAAAAGAAGCACACAGCAAAAGCAGAGTGAAACGTTACTAAACCACATAATGATGAACTTACACCATTAGAAACGATCTATAGATATACGAGTAACTTACTAATCAAATGACTAGTACACTAGTATTACTAGTATTGACTATTTAGAAGTAATTATTAAATTTATTCTCTTTTTTATTACGAGAATTCAGACATCTTATTTTGTATGTCAGGCTCTCAGAAAAGCCGATGGAATTGCAATGATATTTTTATTTGAACTTTTATAAATATGATTTTCATACAGTGGTTCAGTAAAGTGATGATCTAGCAATTGCTCCAATTTTTTTTACAGAAGTTGATAAATATTCTAGTTAGATTTAATAAATGGGATTCAATCAGTTTTTTAACCAACGTCAAAAAAAGGAGGATTTTATTTTTCTATGTTTGTTACCTCATAACTTTTTACTGGGTAGACCGATTTTCATGATTCTTTTTTGTTATCGAAAGCTGGTGCTGGTATATGTAGTCTCATTTAAATTGGGTTGGATTGAGTTGGATCTGACAAGAAGTTGTTGAGTTATTAGTATTAGTGTATTTTCCAGTGAATTTTAAGTCGGTTTTTTTATTGAAAGAGTTAATTGAGGTAATTTACATACTGCTGATAAATTTGGCGCAATTGCATTGTATAGAAAGGCATGCTCGGATGTGCGGGATGAGATAGAGAGAGAAGGGTACCTCTGGAGTAGGGAGGCGAGGCGCCGCCGTGCGGGCTGCACGCGGCCGGCAGCAGGCGTCGCGCCAGCGTCGCGAGCCGCGCCGGGCTCCAGCGCGCGCCCGCGCCGCCCCGCCCGCACCCGCGCGCTGCCCCAACCCAAACACACGCTCACGCACCGCGCGCGCACGCTTCACCAACCACATGTGACCCGCGATTCACACTCAACATACTTTATGAACGGAACTTCAACAACAATGAACAATTCGATGGCGAAAACAACACTGGAGTAATCACGATCTGTTTGCTGAAATATGCAGGTGAGATTTCAACGTAATGTACAGGGGTGATGAGAGGTTTCCGCTCCACGCGAACCACCTTACCTAGTTTAAGTTACAATATTCTAACTGTAACTAGGAAGGATTTCACACAGGTCGTGTTTGCTTCACTGGGAGTTGACCAATCGAGAATCTACGGTGCAAGCAACGCCTATAGGTACTATCGAAGCCGTGAATTGCGAGACACATCTGGGCCAAAAGCGGTGCGGCGCGGGCGAGGCTCCTGCTTATTGCTGTGAAGCGGGAACTTACGGCAGCCGAAGTCGCGCTGCGATGGCGGGGGGCGCACGTGCACCCCGATAATGGCCTCCATAGGCACTTCCGTGCGGGGAATAGAAACCGCAGAAGGAGGTAGGAAGATGGGCTGCACCATGCCGAAGTTGCAATCTTCTGGTATCAGCGACCGGCAGCCCGCATGACACTGAAGAAACAAATAATTTATTAGAACTTGTAATGCTGTACGGTCAGCTGGAAATATATTATAAAGCTGGTTGGAAACTGTGCTGATAACAGTGATGCCGTCTATAGTGGAACTGTTGCATTTTAGGCAATATAAATAAATAATAAATAAATAATGCTGGACAATCCACACAGCATCATCTAGCCCCAAAGTAAGCTACTCAAAGCTTGTGCTATGGGTACTAGATGACTGATATATTTAATACATTATATACTTACATAGATATATATTTTTTATTATACATAAACACCCAGACCAACGGAACAAATTTCTGTAGATCGTACACAAATTTGTTCCGGCACGGGAATCGATCCCGTAACCTCTTGCGTCGCAAGCGGACTCTCGCCCGCTGCACCACAGAGGTCGTCAAATATGGTCCTGATATGACCGGAGAGCGCTGACATTATAGAGAGCGTACCGTGCTGCCACACCACTCGCAGCGGTAGCCGGTGAGGCATTCCGCCGACCAGCAGGCGCGGCGGCAGGCGGCGCACTTGGAGTTGGCCGGCAGGTTGCCCTCGCGCCAGTGGTGCACGTGGCGCGGCTCGCTGCCCGCGCTGTACGTCGCGTTCTCCCGGCAGTCGGCGGCCGCGAAGTCCACACATTCTCCGTGGACAAAGTATTCGCATACTGCAACACATTCAACTAATGACAGATTCTGCTGCCGCTAGTGCCATTCTTAGCCACTGCGCACTGTCCAGTGTCCATGGCAGATGAGAAGTGGGCTTTGCCATTGCAGGACAAACGATGCATGGCTTACGGGACTCATTACTATATGTTTTTGAAACCAGCACTACGAGATAGACCCACTCGTTTTCGTGTGATTTAATTACCTAATAGGAAGTCTATAGGAAGGCAAATTGATTTTCTGTATGCCAGCATACAAACAGGAATGTCAATACAAACAGGAATCTCTGAATCAGTCAATGATGATTTTGCGCATGTGTTTTTGAAAAGATCTGCGTTGATGTATAGAGGAACTAGCTGGCTATCATCGGGGATGCAGGTATCTACATATAGATCAATGCTGGCCATAAGATTAACGAGGTTGTAAAACATCAATCAGATACATAGAGTGGGTTGGTATCACACAAACTAGCTATTTACACTTCGAGCATGTTATGTACTTCTGGGGATAAAACGTATTAGCAGTTTTAATTTGCACTCAAACTAAAAAAAATGTTACGTTAGTCTCACTTGCTTCGGTAACTCCTTACGCCTATCTTGCTCTGTTCAGATAGTAAATATAAAATTAGTTAAGGTTAACATAAACTTTTGAAACTTCGATGGAGCTACGTTCAGCTCGAATGGCTTTTTTACCCTGGATCCTCCAGGCTCAACGTGCCGGATACGCCATGAGAGCTTTCACTCACATAAAGCTATGAATGCATAGTACTTACTCATGCAATGTAAGGCTGGCAGTTCATCCAGTCGCTTCCGACACACCGTACAAAACTTCCGTTTGTGATGTGTCGGCTCCGACCAGCAGTGAGCCACTGGGTTCTGTGCAACAAGAAAATAACATAAATATTAAACAAACATTGAAAAACCAACAGATACATAACCTACTTCCCTGGAAATCGTAACACGAACCCCTCGTAAAGTCGGTTGAATATTTTATAATGTTTTCGACGTGTGGACTTACCTGATAAATTATTCCATGACTGTGTGCCACCATGAGCTATTGTGACATTAAATTGTTCACGATGTAGAGGTCGTTAAAGTTCAAATTACCTTGTTAGGTAAACGTGTAAGTCCATAAGGTGTAATTTAGAAAGAAAGAAAGAAAGAAAACATATTTATTTGCAGCAACTTAAATACAACATAAAACATACAAAAAACAAAGAAAATAAATCAAATAAAAATAACCTAAGAGCTGCAAAAGGGACCCTGGCTCAGCATAAGTCAGTCGACAGGCAACTGTCTTCCGCCAGGGCCGTGCAGTAATGTCACGGACAATCTACACACATATATAATGACAAAAAAATCAAAAATACGACAGAACCAAAAATCAGGAAAAAATAAAAAAAAGAACCAAACCAAGTGTAAAATTAACATTAAAAAGTTTAAAAAAATAAATAAATAAAAGAGGCAAATGAGGAACTTAGGTATTTACCTTTATAAGGCTCGGCGCCACCCCACAGCACGGCGTTACCACTTGCCCCACGCATCGCTCGTGCACTATGAAGTTGCACACTGAAACAAAATATTTTCACTTGAAATATAACTTTCTCAAAAAATACGCCATAATAATATAACTACATGAGTAGTTGTATGGCGATTTTCGCTATGGCATACGAATTAACATATTAAAATATCGACTTAGATTAACGGTCCCTGGTATTTAAACACGTTACCGTTTGCCCACGCACGTATATTCAAAAAGTTCTAGGAAATTATTGAAGAGTTTTGATACAATTTGAGGAAAATACTTGAGTGTTGAGTCATCTTATATATCATTTGGGTTAACCGCTGTAGTTCCGCTGTCGAAACAAAATCCATAAACATCTGCAGTTTCTATTTCGTTTCCCAGAACCAATGGAAAGCTCAAAATATGTTATTTGCAATATGTTTTTCACTGAGTCAGTTGATAAATATATCAATTTGTCAAATAATAGTACTTTTCGTAGCCTTTAGCACTTTAAGTAGTCTTTTAATTTCTAACTAATTTTAACTAAAATGCATCTTAACCTACAATCTTTTAAGACAGTGTTTTAATCAGTGAATAATATTCGAAACCACTGAATTTGGACTACTGTATTGTACTGTAGTGGATCTCTTTAGGCTAGTAAGGTTCTTACCTGGGACTAAATAGGCAAAATTAATAAAAATAATAATAATAAATAATGTTGGACAATCCACACAGCATCATCTAGCCCCAAAGTAAGCTACTCAAGCTTGTGTTATGGGTACTAGATGACTGATATATTTAATACATTATAAACTTACATAGATAGATATTTTTTATTATACATACAAACACACAGACCAACGGAACAAATTTCTGCAGATCGTACACAAATTTGTTCCGAGGCGGGAATCGAACCCGCAGCCTCTTGCGTCGCAGGCGGGCTCTCGCCCGCTGCGCCACTGAGGTCGTCAAATTAGAACCAACTTATTTCTATAACTATTTTATACCGCTCGTTGAGTTTTGAGGAACAGTTATCAATTATTTTAGGCTTGTGTTTGACCTCATTATAAGCCCGAACAATAAAATCAACAAAACAAAAACCCATGTTTTTATAATACATAATGTATCTCCCCTCCCCAGTCTTATAATTAATTCATCCATTTTCACCGGCTGTGGTGAAGTGGTGGGTGATACCTCCAGCAAGCTTCATTTGCCATGCCACGCACATAATATGCGACATGCGACGAAGTCCACGCTAGCCGCCTGGGGCTTTAGGTATGTAGATAATTGCATAATTATAATGACAGCCTTCACAGCTCAGTTGGTAGTAGCTCTGCCTTCGGCGCCGTAGGCCGTGAGTTCGATACCTAGCGTAAACAAACATTTGTGTGATGAACGTTGATATTTATTCTCTGTCAACTACTCTTTTCAACAAAAAAGTATATATTTGTATATCAGCTATTTTGCTTCCATATCACAAGCGTTGACTTAGTTTGGGTCTATGAAGTGCTGTGTGGAAAGTCCACCGATATTTAATATTCTGACCTTACGATAAGGTACCACACACATCGTAATCCTTTAAGCAACCTTTGCTAACAAAATTTGTAGTTTTTAAAAACTGTCAAAGTACTTTTCACTCGCACATTTCAGTGATTTTATATCTCTAAAAATGTTTCAACATTTATGTGAAAAATTGCAATCAACCAAATTGTGTACATTAACCGATTACACAATAATAGGGACTTTATCTGTGGCAAAGACTGTGACCCACTTACTCTAGATATTAGAGAGTAAACTTGTCAGTGCTTCGCCTCATTTTAGAGCCGAAGCACTGACAAGTTTACTCTTGTAAAACGGCAAAGAATGTCCGCTCTGTTTCATCATCATCCTCCTCCTTATCCAAAGAATTTTATTTTGAGTTTTCTCCATTCACCGACACTTCACGAGATCTTTACAATATCATCGACCCATCGGGTGGGGCCGGCTTCATTAGTTATAGAACGTCACAACCTGTGTTCATTATTTAAATTGGGCTACAAATATTTGAGTGGAAACAATCCTTAAGGAGCATTATTTTTTTTTTAAATTACGATTCAAGTTCGTGATTCCATGGCAGTTAAAGCTAGCGTGTTTTAAGGCGGAAATTTCTGTAGTCTTCCAATTATAGTTAAATATTTTTGTTAAAAAATTTATTTGTAAATGTTTTACATTAGTATGGACTACTTATCGATAAGTATATACAATTATATTCTATAGGTACAAGGAAAACAAAAGCTTTATAACTTTTATCACGGCATGGTAAATATTCCCTAATCCTGAAGGATACAGGTAAGTACCATAAACCATCATACTTCACTATCACTACATAGTATAAAACAAAGTCGCTTTTTCTGTCCCTATGTCCTCATGTCCCTTTGTATGCATAAATCTTTAAAACTACGCAACGGATTTTGATGCAGTTTTTTTATAGATAGAGTGATTCAAGAGGAAGGTTTATATATATAATACATGCATGATATGTGCACCCGTGCGAAGCAGGGGCGCGCGGGCGGGTCACTAGTAATATTATAAACGTGAAAGTTTGTAAGTATGGATGGATGGATGGATGGATGTTTGTTACTCTTTCACGCCGAAACGGCTGAACGAATCTAAATGAAACTTGGCAGAGAGATACATTATAGTCTGGAATAACACATAGGCTACTTTGTATCTCGTGGGAATACCGGGATTTAAATCTAGGCGGGTGAAACCGCGGGGCGCAACTAGAAACTAATAATTTGTAAATGCGAAAACATGTAATTAATGATTAGTATTTTAAGTAATTTTATTTATAGAATGTAACACTGTTTGTTTTCCAAATAAAATAAAATATAACAAACGGTATTTATCGTTAAAGGCGATTTCTTCCAGGCAACCTTAGGGTAGAAAGAAATTGAACAGACCAGTAATGCACGGCGGTGTTGGATCTATGTCTGAAATAAATGATTTGAATTGAATTGGTGCACGTAATTTGGTAAACGAGATAAATCAATACTGGTGGACATTTCACAACTTACACACGGCACTATCTAGCTCTAAACATAGCAATGCTCGGGAAAACGTATATCTAGATAGACACTTTTGTTAATACATATTAAAATAATATCTGGGCTTAATGGGCTTAACGATAAGTTCTGAAATTATCGTCGAACCTTTCCCTATTCCACCGAGTGTAGGTTTTTCTTGTTTTTAAAATGTTCGTTTTATTGTACCTACTATTCTATTAAATAGTTAGTTTTTTTTTCTTTGGTAAATACTATTGTCTAAACAGGTAAGATACCCATTTAAGCAAATTATATCGTATCACAACACGCAAGCATATCTCTATCTGAGGTTAATAGTGAAAACATAATATTGATTCTCGTTCATCTGTAGGTAAATGGATCAGGATATGATATATTCTGTGGTTACAATTACAAGTTACAACGTATGATAGTGAATAGCGCGCAGCGGCGCAGCATTTCGGAGGCTGCGTGGAATCGATAGCCGCGCGCATGCGCCCACTCGCCCCTGTTACTTTCATACGATGTTGCCAGATGCATTATTGGTTTTCCATAACACCACAGAATACATAATAATGCTGCACTCTCGATTTCATACACATTATTGTCAGTTACGTGTAGTGATCGATGACGTAACTTGTAATTTCGTACTGCGTTTTGCTTATGAACTCCTCGGAATCGGGGATTCAAAATCATGATAATTATAATTTGGTGGCAAGAGAGGTGTACTAAAGAGGAAGTTTATCCCTAGGAATAGGTGAACGTACGGTGATTAGATGAATGTCTAGATTTAAATTCAAGCAATGTCAATCTAAATACCAGCAGTATTCACTTCCGATAAAAATACGGACATAAAAACATACCTAACAAATTACAGTTCTTTAGAATAATTATTATTATTCATTTATTTCGGATCAAAAATCCATACAATAACATATACAAATAATACAAAAACTATTATAACTTTACACAAAAACTTATAAAAACTTATACAAAAATAATAAAACATACAATTTTTTTTCTTATCAGATATCAGTAGACATCCTTTCAGATATTTGATATAGGTCGCGTCACGCATACAGAACGCCGGAAGGAGGGGGCGGGGGGAGTGCGATGGCGCCAGTGTTTTATATGCACAAAAACATCCCCTTCACTGTTTTCCGGCGTTCTTTTTTGCTGACGCGATAAGATCCCTTGAGTGTCTTAGAAGAGTACTCAGGAAGCACGTCCAAATATTACTTTAAACATGCCCGCGTTTTTGAGTAGTTTCTGCACGTGACATACCCATCGCCGATACTAGAAAAATTATGTTTTTCTTCACAAACATTTTTTTTCCTAATAGAGCCATAGGTACGTTCCTACTATACAACCGTGTTCGAGCCCACACGATAGAGCACCACCCACCTTGGCTACTCATTGCTCGATATTTTTAGATATTTCTAATTTCCCAAATCCTGCTTCAACGTTCCGATTCAAATACGATGATTACAATAATAGCAATTGTTGTCTTTATCTATTTAAATGATGCCTACAATTAAATCATAAGATTAATTTTGAAATCCAAACACTAATCGTAATTCACGCCTGAACGGGGTTTGCCAACACTAAGCAAGTGTTGGCAAACCCCGTTCATAACTCAACCGAATTATATTTTCTGTCCGTAGTCATAAAATGCTATATTTTTTTGATTTATGGCTCAGTTGCACAGCAGTTATCATTTGAAATTCGAAAAAAATATAAATATTACATCTAACGTATCAGGCCTGCTACGCCGTAGCACTGCGCTACGGGGCCTACGTGCTAAGTCACGCGTAGACGGCCTACAAAATTGAAAAAATTTCATTGTAGGTCAATCTATTACACGTTTTCAACGATTGCAAAAACATATGTTTGCGTATACACAGACATTATTCTATTGGGATGACGGAAAGGCGTTTTCTTTGATCTCAAAATTAGATTACATAATTGTTTTGAACGAATGAATAAGAGAAATGCAACACACCAAAAGCGTACGCACAAGTCTAACTAATTGGAATACTATATGTAAATTAGATACATCCGTGAATATATCGATCACGATGAAAAGACTCCTTTATCTGACCGAAGACCTTCTGCCGTTTCGCAGTCTCAATAAACGTCAGCAAAACAAATGGGGCTATTTTTACCTGCGCTTGTCAATAAACTACTTTTTCAGAAGGGCACACAGCCGGATGGAGATCAAGGAGACCGACTTCTTCAGACAGGCCTGTATTTAGGATCAGATAGGGGGTACTCGTTCCAAGTTTAATATCTGGTAGTCAGCTTAATAAAATATACATAATGATATTACCTACATATACAATATAGGTGCTCTAAAACATCCTCTTTGAGGCGCACTTAAAATCCTTTCACCACACTCTTTCGAAAGATTCTAGAAACACGACAAGAAAAATAAGCTAAATAATAAAGATTATCATTTAAAATATTGCCATTTTGAAAGTTATTGGTGTCGATTTTGTTGTTGCACTAAACCAACTTAATCTGGCAGCTCTAAAATTATAGCCATCCTTGTCGTTTCGGTCTTTTAGAAAGGTGCGATAATATTTTTAGAGCTGTCAAATTAGGAAAACTACAACAGAATTGGCTCCATTATCCCCACCGATCATTCTCTTTTGTGCTAAGGTCTAACAGTAAAACGTGACATTGGCGAAATTGCGGGCTACACTGCAAAGGCCATTCAAATAAGAAGACGAATACTTCATTATCTCAGTAGATTTAAAACACTTGACTGACCTCTTAATGGTGGTTACGCGTGCTTAGCCATACACCACTCCGCCGTCAGCCCCCAATTCCGAACCGGCGAAAACTCTCAAAATATTATGACGGAACAGATCTCTCGACACGACTGTAAATAGGGCAACTTTATTCTTAAATAGAAATGGTAGCACGAATTTTCACAAAACATTTACGAATCATCATGCAGATCGAGCTATCTAAAAAAAGGATTTTATACTGGAGCTTTAATTTAGGAAATACGCAACCACAAATCTAATACCTTAAAACGAACAATTCTTGTTACATAAATATAATCTGAATCTCAGAAACGGCTGCGACGATTTCCATGAAACTTATAATGCAGGGGGCTATAAATCGATCTAGCTAGGATTCAGCAACCGCGCAAACCTCGGTCACCCAGATATTAGTATTAAACTGTTTTAAACACAGACACTAATAAGATTTTAGTGTCTGTACACTAAAATCTTTTTAGTCAAAAAACACAGTTTTTTTAGATGTTGTACCTAAGTTTTGGCATACTACCTTGGTATTTATTCATTGATCTAGACATACCTCGATGTTAAAAACCACTTTTCTATAGCATATACTTTGAAAAGGGCACAGAGCCGGATACAGATCAAGGAAATATGGTCTGGTACGTCATTCTATATTTAAATAGCATCAGGCAAGCTGTAGCCAGCACGGCACCAATACAATATTACTAAACCACTCGACGTTTAAAAGGTGTCAGGTCCTATCTAGACTTCGTGTTGTAGCCACAATATTTGTACTCCTTTACTTTCACCATTAAATTACCATTACAGACAGCCTTCATAGCTCAGTTGGTAGAAACGCCTTCTGCACCAAAGGTCATGGGTTCGATTCCCACCGAGAACAAACAACAATTTTAAGCCGGGGCGCCAAACAAGCAAATTAATTACGTAAAGCCGACTCAAAATCACCTAAGTGAACGTACATTGGTTTTGAGAACTTAGTTATTTAAGGTTCATGTTTTTGGCTTTTCAGTTTTCAGTGGTTTAATTTTTTGTTAAAAAGGTTTATTTTTCATTTTAATTATTTTTGTAGTGTTTAATCCTTTTTGGCTATGCTGTCTTGGCAGTTTATATAATATGCTTTGAACATGAAGTGGCCGCTACGAGCACTAAACCCTTTATTTAGTGCTCGTTGAGTGGGCGCTTTAGTTATTGAGTGTGATGGTCAATCTACAATTTAACTCGTAACATGCTACAGTAAAGTCTGTAGTAAAGTTTTAAGTTCATCATCAAGCGATCATCTTGAAGTTAAATTAAAATATAATATCTGAATTGAATCGACTGCAAAACTTTGTCGTGGGTTACACGTTCGGTACACAACTGTGTTTTGATGTTTTCAAGTTAATAAACAAACAACCTCTTTTTTATTATACTTATCTAATCGTTTTTTCAACGAGATTTATTAATTCAACGAGATCAGAACCACGGAATTCTATAAAATCAAATGCTTCTTACGAAATCATGAAGTTTCATAGCGTTTGTATGTGAAAAGGAGAGCTTTTCGATTGAACGGTGGAGACCTACTTTAGCCTTTATTTCTTTCGTTGGTGAGTTCTGGTTGGTCGCAAGCGGGAACTGCCAAAGTAAACAACTGGCAGATAGGTACAGAAATAGTCTGAGGGCAATAGCCTACTTTTAGTCGCCATCTATGAAGTTCAATGTTTACGTTACAGCGTGCTGCTTCTGATAGCTTTTTAAAGCGAATCCACGTGATCAACCAGTCACTTGTTTTTAATACAAGAAAATAGAATATTAGAGCACTTTCCATGTGTATAATTTTAAGGATGTCTTGGCCTAAGGTCTCGACGCAAAGGCTGGCGGCTGGGCAATATGCTGAACCGAAACATTTTCCAAGTAGGTGGTCTATGCACGGAATAGAGAATACCCTGGGTCTATGTATGAATATGTAAACAAAATAAATGTGTGTAAAAAAAAAAATATCCTATTTGCTTAAAATTAGGTAGATTAGTAAATGAACCAATGGTGTCGATTCTGTTGTTGCATTATCATAAACTAACTTAATCTGACTTAACGTTGCTCTAAAATCCTTGTCGTTTCGGTCTTTTAGAAAGGGTCTGCAATATTTATCTCTTAGAGCTGTAAAATTAGGAAAATTAATAAATTAAAAACAACAGAATTGACACCAATATCTCACACGTGTGTTAGTGTAATAATAATAAGCGTTATAAAAGTACTAAAGATCACGTCCGATGTGCGACGTGTAGCCCGCTAAGTGTAGACACATGGCTCTGCCACTTGCAATTACGAACGATTACATATTTTGTTTGTGACTCATTCAGGACACAATTACGCACGAGACATGTCGGCGTCACTGACTTGCTAACAAACGGCGCGCGCGCATGCAAAGTGCCATCGCCTACATTCTCGGTAATATTAATTTAACAGCTATAGGAATATTTTTTTCACTTATGCGGTGCCTGAGATATTGTAGTTGTGATTGACACATTTATTTATAGGTTTTATTTGATCTTACAGGAATGACGGGAGTGCAAAAAAATAAGGGTAACTATGCAAAGTAAACATAAATTTCAAAACTCTGGGTAGGTAAAAATGAAGATCCTAAAGATGTCGATGGTAGTCAAATGCTAATGTCATTGTTTAAATATCTGGGTATTGTATTAGATTAGATACGTGCAATCTCACTATCTACACCGTGTAGATACTTCACTGTCCTGCATTCATTAACTTGAGGCTTAAAGATTTTACGCCTCATGCCTGTCATTTCACTGGCAAACACACCCTTTCAACTGAAACACAGCAGCGCTGCTTAGTGGCAGAAAGAGATGGTGGCAGTACTTCCCCCAAGGAATTTGAATCTATATTCCTTGACTTACCCAGACGTTTTCACATAGAGCTCTACAGCTCCTAGATATTGAATCTACTACCGCCGCCGGTACTACGTTAGCACAGAAAAAAAATATGGTGTATAATCTGTGGTATTTCTGAATGTTACATATGGTATGGCTATTTTCACTGCGATACATCACGCTAATTAAACCAATTCCGTCTGCGGCAGTTACAGACGGGTTAAAATAAACGTGTGCGTCTTCACCGAATGAATTAACATTCATGTCTAAATATGGAGTAAAATACTATTTTTAGTCTGAGTGAACTTTGCATCGGCATCTCTTGTTGTCTTGTAGATGTTTAATAATTATTTGTAGCTGTAGGAGCTTTAAATAAATCTAAAGTATTTTTAGGTATGTATTGAGTTATAACTCCTTAGAATAAAATGAATTAAGTTTTGGCTGAAATACAACCGTGATTTCTAAGCATAGCATAAATAAAAATAGTGTTAGCTAAGTTTTGACAAAATATATTATTGGAACAATAAAATCAACGAGAACATACATAATTCCTCTACATACAAACATAAGCACAAAAGAGTGTACTAAATAAAATAATAAATTTCATCCCCACCATCTGGATGGCTGGTTCTCCTCAACTACTCGTTTTTCTCGGTCGTTTTTACCTCGAACGAGTAAGTTGTGGAACGAACTTCCCCCTGCGGTTTTCCCTCGGAGCTATGACATGGGGTCCTTCAAAAGGCGGGTTTATCTCCTCTTAAAAGGCCGGCAGCGCATCAGCAATGCCTCTGGTGTTGCAAGTGTCTATGGGCGACGGTGACCACTTTCCATCAGGTGGCCCGTATGCTCGTCTGCCAGCTTTGGCATTTAAAAAAAAAAAAAAAAAAACATCAGCACAAAATGCCCACGTCATTACGCACCATCGTGGTTCACCTCAAAATGTTTTAATCGAGTAAAGAAAGCTTACTTTATGGTTAGGAACTCAAAATAGCTAAACCATTAATTTTAATCACTATTGATGAGCATTCTAAAAATAAAGCTCTGTTTCCACTGTAGGCAGTAATTACATAGCCTGGTCACCTGTTGGCGTTGCGTGCTGTGGTCGCGGCTCTTGTTTGAACTTCCAGTATTGAATGTCGTGGCAAGGGGAGGGGCCGCTTACTTCAACTACGTACTTAAAGTTCTACTCCACAGGCGCGTTCTGCGATTCTGCGTCCTACGATTGTGCTCTTTACGTTGTAGTTGACATTTACGTTTTACATTGCGTGTCACAATAGAAAAAACAGATCGCGCCTTCGGACGCGCGTTTAGATCGCGCCTGTGGACGAGAGCCTTTATAAACGCACGGAACAGTACTTTGTCAGCTCAGCGATGATGAGCTTGCAATCTACGGATTGACTATGGTGAAAATTTTGATGTTTGGACGTACCGCTGACTACTTTATAAACATTTTTAAGTCATGGGTTCAATTAAGCGTTACAAGACACTTAATGACTTAGAGAGGCCTGTATTCATTTGTAGACCATTTCACCAAAATCTCTTGAAACTATCTTTGGATGTCTGACAGCTCCAAGTAAGCTTCTAACCACATGGATGTCCATGAAGTTAGAAGCTCACATCTTACATCTCGATTTGGGTCATAAGTACTGTACATGCTACTTTCAATGTTCCACCTATATAGCTTCAAGCATGATGAAATTCTGATGAGTACTTTGCATGAATCCAATGTAAAGCACGTTATTCAATTAATTATTGTGTGCTACGTGGTTCCAAACGAAGACTGTTTAAACATACGATACTGGATACGAAAAAAATCGTTTCGTCCGAAAATCATGATTATTTTTCAGAGGAGAGCGGTTCGGCCTTCGGCGGGGGTTGCGGGGCGCGGGGCGGCGCGGCGGGAGGTCGAGATTGACGTCACTGGCGCGGGCCAATCGGGCGGCTCGGCACGACTTAGCCCCTCTACGAGTATTTAGTTCTATTCCATTGGGAGAGCATGCCTGTAATACTGCTGCCTGTGCATTTCAGCGGTAATCATTAGTTAGCGTACGATAACCTCATACGGGCATTATGTCGATTAAATTACATACTACCTCTTAAAATAAAACTAGTTCAGTCTAGCAAAACAATTAAATGATTTAAATTTGAAAACAAGAGTAAAATACTAAATTGCTTGATATACGGCTTGCTTTAATTGACCGAGCGAGCGAAGCGAGCGAAGCGTCTCAGTTTCCACATTGGCCAAAAATGCGTTTGTCCGGATGTCTGTCTGTTCTCCTCTACAGGTTGCATTTTTCAACCGATCTGGACGAAACTTGGTACACAGGTTATATGACTTATTAGAATTTTTTTGTCGTCGGGGATTTTTGATTGGAGGGGTACTTCCCCCAAAAAGGGGCAAATAGGGGGCTATTTCATATACTGAATATCTCCACCAAATGAGATCCGATTTCAATTATTCTTTTTTTATTTGAAAGGTAGTAACTATAAATTGGTCTCATAAAAGTTTGGTGAAGATCTGATGAGGATCTTTAGCATGATGAACGGGATAGCTCATCAAAAAATCGACGGGTTTCAATCAAATTTGAGAGAAATACTAAGGACCTCATTCTACACAAGATGATTAAAAAAAACAATAAAAATCAATAAAATCAAAAGAATCAAAAATCGGAAAAATTATATCTACCTACCGCTAAGCCAGTGAATTGCTCACTTTTAGTGTGCTCGCGAGGTCTACCAGCTCACAGAGCCACTAGTTAATTAAAAGTAACTTTTGTAAAATCCATAATCCGTTTATTTTCATAGCAACTCAAAAAACCGTTGAAGTAACATTCCATTTTGTAATTTATAATTTATATAACTTTATATGAATACAGAGGTAGACACGATTGCTTGAACCTATAAATAACCCGTTTGGAAACTGCATAAGAAAGAAAGGACGCTGCGTAGACCATGCTACGCCGTAGCAGACCTCCGTCCACTACAATTTTGTATAATCCCTAAACTATTTTCGGAAAAACTCATGTATCGGATCATACTTGCATCAAATGGAAACGATCTGATAACATCCTACCAATATTATAAACGCATATGGATGGATGTTTGTGACTCTTTCACGCCGGAACGGCTGTACGGATCTGGATGAAACTTAGCAGAGAGATATATTATAGTCCGGAATAACACATAGGCTACTTTTTATCCCGTGGGAATACCAGGATTTAAATCTGCGCGAGTGAAACCGCGGGGTGCAACTAGTTTTGTTATAAAAAATAGAGTATCATAGTAGTTAAATAATGCTATTTTATATGTATTTTAAAGCAAAAAAATGTCTTTTAGGCCACGTGGAAGGAAAGAGCGTTATCACTTCACTTGCATTTGGGTCTGCAAGTCACTTTAAAACGATACCCAGCTTTCAAACATTAGCTAACAAAACGAATAGTTAAACACCAATGACGGCACGATGACGTAGACAGCACAATGCGCAAACAATAGACAAACGCATCTAGTTTGATGTAGAATGTTAACGGGCGCGTGCGCAGCTCAGCCGGAACTAGTAGGCCAGGTGTCCCTTGCAACGTAAACATGGACTACAAACTATAACGGTAAACAAATGGCTTCAAAAACTGAAAGCACTGTAGATCACTAAAGAGGGGTTGCACCATCAAACGTAAACGTCATCAAACTTCTTCATTTTTAAATGACTATGATGCATGTCTTTAGCGTTAAATAAATTTGGATGATTGTTCATATTGGTCCGCTCCTCTCTATTGCAACACCCTAACGGGGTACATTATGTATTGATCTAACATTATTTAGTCATAAGTCCTGACAATGTAAAATCTACATACATACATACATCAATAAATATACTGAATACTGAACTTAAATCGTTCTTTAAATCAGAGGTTTTGGTAAAAACGAGTTGCACCATTCATGAGTTGTAAAAATGACGCCATGTTTTAATGTTACCCGATAAATTACATTAGGTAACTGTTTGTTCGAGAAGATTAGTCGTCCAAGAATATCGAACTCTTAGCAAAATTTATTATTCATACAAATATATGAATGGCGTCTATCATATCAATTGGCACAGTTCAGAGATCAAACGCTGGAAGCATGGGTGGAACGTTTTGCCAGCTTTGCCACTACAATCAGTCGGAGACTGTCACAATTTTCTGTAAAATAGGTCACAAAACGAACTTATTATAGGTAATTTTTTTTAAATAAATGGTAATTTTTATTAGATTTATAGTGCTTACAACACATAAGATGAAAAGTGGTAAACATTACCTCTAACAAAGCATTACCTCTTAAGTCACGCACGCTAGTAACGTGCCCTATGATGCACTGCCCTGCATCCATCAACTTGAGGCATGATGAAGATGTTAAGAAACCAACAACGCTGCTTGGCGGCAGAAAAAGCCATACTTCCCCGGAAGCCGTTCACAAGGATCTCTACTGCTCTTTCAAGAGTGGACAGTGGCTGTCAACATTGGACTTCTCCAGGCTGATGCTGATGACATATTGTACTGTAAGATGTATTGCTTTTGCATCAATCCACGAGCGCAGCATGGAAGCTGCGTTGACGTCACAGCTGACACAGATACGGTCTCAGAGCATGCACCCGACCATACCTACCTTCCAGAATTTATTTAAATAAATATGATTATATTTAATGTGGATATGTCGACTACCTTGGCTCTAACTCTCTCTCTGACTATCCCTCTAAGACACCTTTAGAGTATCTTGAGTTGGTACTAACTACCGTGCCTGGGGATCAAATTATTGGTTTCGTATTTTTACTTTGTTTGTATCCTTGTATGTTATTTTTAATGTTTCTGTGTCGTATTTTCTTGTTAATTAAAAATTCAAAGTGAGCGTGAAGTGAGCCATTGTAAACTACATAAATACCGTTAAAGGATTTTTTATTAATTAATGTAATTAGTGTGCATACATAATTAGGTAATGGTAAACACATCTTAAGAATCTACAGTGTCCTTAATAAGAGTGAGAGTACAGGAGTCTCTTTTTTTCCTAAAACTGTTTGATGCACAACTCAACCCATTTAACAAAGTTAGTTTATTTCTCGATCACTGATCAATTTCGCTAAAACTGGCTTTTAGATACAAGCGTTTCTTTTACAAACAGCGGACGCTTACAACGGACGTAATATTTGGACAAGCACTTGTATATCAATATCCTTTGGTTAGCAAGATGAATGGCTCGCATCAATCGACTCACGGAGGCAGTTGACGTCAGCAGTGACACAGTTAAGTTCCAGGTCACAGGGCATGCACCCTTCATTGAACAGGCAAGATATACTTTAATACTCCCTCGAATCCACCCTAGCCACCGCCCAGAGCCTCAATAATTGAAACTGAAAACAATATTTTTTTATTTTAATCGATAACTATCTTTTGATCGTTTGATATAATCAAAGTCCTGACTGACTGACATATAGACAACGCACAGCCTAAACCGCTGGTCGTAGAGACTTGAAATTTGAGGAGTACATAGTTCTTACAGCGTAGACGTGTGCTAAGAAGGGATTTTTCAAAATTCAACTCCTAAGGGTGTAAAAAGGGTTGAAAACGTTTGTATGAAAAATCGTATTCCTTCAACCTAGGAACTTGAAACTTAGAGGGAATATACCCCAAAGTCAATAATTAGAAAAAAAAGAAAAAAAATATGGATGACATTTTTAGTTTTTGTAAACTACCCTTAATAAGGGTGCCAAGGGATGTCAAAGTTTGTAAGAGAATTTTTGTACGCGTAGTGCGATTGACATGAAACTAAAAGTAAAAGTAGATAAATAACAAAAAAATATAACAGGCAACAAAAATACAACCGGCAGCTCTAGAATTAGAATATTTACTTTACGGAACTGGTTGTATCCCATTTTTTATTACTATTTTAAGTGATTTTATATCTTCAAATATGTTGAAATGTACAGCGAGAAGTTGACGGTTATCCGCAAGAAAAAGACGTCGGGCTGGGTCGCCGTAGCGCTAGAGTTATAGTACGTTGTTTATTTTAGTCCGTGTGTACAGGAATACTAGCGTGCATTATTTTAGAATACTTGGTATAAATAGAGCTATTGTGAGTGAATTGTTTGACCCACATACGAGCAATTGCCAAACTCTAATAGCCGATGTAGGTATACATGATTGGCTTTTATCCGGATTGACATCTGTTTATGATTTTATTTTTAGTAGGACTGCTCTTTTTTACCCGAGTGCCGAGGGTTATGTGTTTGGCGTGTATCTATCATGTATCCTTCCTTCGATATTTCCTTTATTACCACGTAGCAACCAAACGGCTGGATGGATTTTGATGATTCTGGTATCAAAAGATTTGTCGCAACTTCCCAAGTGTCCTTAAAATAAAAAAAAACCCCTAAAAATCACGTGGGAAGGAAAGCAGGAGCGATATTCTCTCACATTAAAAAAAAATCTTTTCGCTATCATAGCAATATGGGTATCAAAATCAAGAGAGTGATAAAGTGTTTTCAAATAATGTATTAGTTTTTGATTTAAAGTAAACCCTCAAAGACAAAACCAGAACGCAACATTCGTTAAGTCACTTTAGTGAACTAGGCCATGAGTGATACTAAAATATATCATAAAACCTTCCTTATGGTCATACAAATCGTTTAGAAAAAACCGCATCAAAATCGATGAAGCCGTTTCGAAGATATTAAGAGTTTTGTAATAAAAAAAATGTGATTGCTGGTAACCCCAAAGTGATCAAAATGAGTTATACAACCACAGGCATCAGTAAACTGCTAGAACATAGGTACGCGAGCCTCCGACTGTCTGCGATCTTTACATTTTTATCATTCGTCAAGACTGAAGAAAGGATTTCAATATTAAAAAGTACCAAACTTAAAACATTATCTTATTTACCTACATACATACTTTTAGTTCGGGCACTCGGGTTTTTTATTTTTTAATAAATCTTCTTGTTGACTGCGTTCTGTGTGATAGGCCGTGGGTTCGATTCCCACCGTGAACAAACATTTGTGTGATGAACATAGATGGTAGATGTTTGTTCTGTGTCTGTGTTTTATATAATACTTTTTTCAACACTATTGCTCATAAAGTGGCTCTACGGTCACCGCAATTAGGCACAGAATGACACCCATTATTCAAACTGTGACTTTTTCATTGCTATAACCCACTAGTGAGTTATAAATTTTCTATTTTATTTTATTGGTTGAGTGGTTTTGTTCCTAAAAAAGATTTTATTCAAAAAAAGATCGTGTTCAATAGAACAAATAAATTAATGTTCCTATTGCTTGCTCATTTCAGGCAACTTCTTATATTATAGATAATTTTAACTCGTACGTGTATAATAAGTAAAACATTCACTCAAATATAACTTTTGTTTTCTCTGTAATAAAAGAAAAATTATATTCCCCATTTTTTACGGGGCAGAATAGGCGCAATACTTTTCCCTATGCGCGGAAAATAAAGAAAAACCTCATCCCTTTAGTCTGTGGCCGATCGCAATGCGCGCCCTTATGAAAACTGATTAATTTTTTCCGCCGAAGCGAAACATTTTTCACAATTCGTTTTCACTGTTGAAATTATAGTTATTTATCAATTAAAATGTCTACAAGTACTAGTTACGAAGAAAATGATTTATGTTGTACACCGCCCGATTTATGATGTGAAGCCCTTAACGTATGGAAACTTTACTACCTGAAAACTCCAAGGAAAAATATCTGTTCTGTGAGTTTTTATTATTATTTTATTCACAATGGCGCCTCAGCGGCAATCACCAACATTCCACACTTGTACCATAATGTACTAATGTATGTAAATACAAAAAAAAATGTATTTATGCAGGTATATCAGCTGTCTGGCTCCCATACCACGAGCTTTGGCTTAGTTTGGGGCGAGATAGTGCTGTGTGGAATGTCCACCAATATTCATTTATTTTTTAATCGCCATACTTTAGTTTTAATTGTTATGCTAAAATCAGGAATATTTTTTGTTGACTTGCGCTATTTTTGAATAGCGCTTTCATAGAGCAGCACTTAGATATATTTTTAGACTCTACCGTAGTCTCTTTTTCAAGCCGGAAACACTAATGAGCTCTCTATCATAACACAGCCTCCCCCAGGCTCTGCGTTAGCATCATTAAGGTGCGCGTCTCACAAAGGAATCTGCAACGTAACTGCATTATTAATAAAAGCCAACTTACAAAGGCCATTAATAATAGATGCATGGCGGAACTGGCAGACAAAGTTTTTGTCCATTGTGCTTGCTCCATCT
Source organism: Plemyria rubiginata (assembly GCA_963576535.1). Lineage (NCBI taxonomy): Eukaryota > Metazoa > Arthropoda > Insecta > Lepidoptera > Geometridae > Plemyria > Plemyria rubiginata. The sequence goes on along the minus strand of OY754914.1, from coordinate 1,822,124 downwards.
TTTGTTACTGTGCATTCGCTCAGAGAAATTTTGTTCAAATCTGTCATAGAAACATTTCGCTATTGTCCGGACCATGTTATAGATTCAGTGTAGGAAGTCGAGCTTCGTGAATAGAGTTGAACACAAAGAAAGCACATAGAGTAACGCTCATTGATATCATAGTTTTAAAGTTAGCATTACTTCATGCAGTGAGCAGTGAATGCAAGTGCACATTACCTGGGTTATTTGAATGAACACCAACACACACGACGAGTACCTAATGGACACTTCATTACCTAGATTAGTCCACATTACATTCTACTTACGAGTGCAACATGAAACATTCGTATTAACGCGATTGACTTTGTAACTTTTATGATAAGAACATGCTTTTTCTGATGGGCAAAAGGCTCATAGCTTTTAGATTATTATAAGCATCCAGGAACTTGAAGCTGTGAAAAAAAATTGCACCTTTACCAAGCTATTTTTAGCTAAATTTTGACACACCCCCTACGTAATAAAGAGTGGGGGGTTGCAATGCGGGTGGGGGGTAGGGTACCATTGACGCGCGTCTCTCAATGGCAGTAGAACTGGGTCATCACGCCGTGACGTCACTGGTAACCTACATACGCCGGGCGTAGCCCCGTTGGCCACACCATCAGTTTGTACAGAATAATTATTTTTCGCCGGAGTCCTATTTATAGAACGGCAATAAGCGAGGATTAAGACGAAGTGTTTGGATTCGTGATGTGACATTCGTTATACCACGATGACAGGTTTGACTTATTAATTATTCGTAGCAGGTTTGGTATAATTTTTCTGTGTACATTACCATGGACTGTTTGGGAATGCTATAAAAAAGATACTGTTCCTTAATTCATACTATAAGTGAATGCAACACGATTCGAAATAAAATTTGCCTTTTGACTTTGACTTTGATTCGGGGGAGACCCTAGTCTAGAAGTGGGGCTAGACAGATTAATAAAACAAAATGAAAGAGTAACAAAATCCCAGATGGGTACAAAAAGTGCGTACCGTATGATCCATCTCGTAATCGTTCTTTTATAAGTAAACTAGCTGAACCCGCGGCTTTGCTCGCGCCAAGGAATTCAAAGTTTCATACAAACTTTTATCCCCTATTTTATCCCCTTGGGGGTAGAATTGATCAAAATCCGTTTCTAGCGGATGCCTACATCATATCATCTACCTGCATGCCAAATTTCAGCCCGATCCGTCCAGTGGTTTGGGCTGTGCGTTGATAGATCACTATGTCAGTCAGTCACCTTTGAGTTATATATATTTAGATATATATATAAGTAAATTGTAATATTGTAGTAGGTACTTTTAAATTTCGTAGCTCCGAACAGGATCCGTAGACCCAGCTATAGGGTCAGCGTAGGGATTCCTCGCAGCACTCGGAAATTTCCCTTTACTAGTTATATGGCTAAACGATAATTTTAATTTATATGATACTTTTATTTCAGTTTTTGATTCTCACGTCATACGACTTGATCGCGCCAGTTGATGACGCCAGTATCCTAAAACTGTACCCTGTAGTCACTACAGGGTACAGTTTTAGGATACTGGCACTACAGTGTAGTGCATGGGCCATTACTAGACTATGAGTAGTTTAGGGAGAAGGTTTAGTATCTGCACCATCTCAGTCTGCTGGCTACCGGCTTATCGACAGGAAACGCCTACTTGCGTGGCTCACTATAAGCCGTGGGTTTCATCGATGTTTTATTCAGCACTAGTAGCGTCCCGCGGTTTCACCCGTGTAGTTTTAAATCCCGGTATTCCCACGGGATAAAAAGTAGCCTATGTGTTATTCCAGACTATAATATATCTCTGTGCTAATTTTCACCAAGATCCGTTCAGCCGTTCTGGAGTTATAGAGTAACAAACCATCCATCCATCCATACTTACAAACTTTCGCATTTATAATATTAGTAGGATTTGAAAGCACCGGCGTACGGACATGCTTTCAAACAGAGAATAAAAACAAAAGACTAGCATGATATACTTGACAGTGCATCCCATGCAAACCCTCACGTCACCCCCGGGAACGACAACAATACACAATACATTTGATACAGTACCGGGTACTATCTCGACACGCGTCGCGCTACAAGAGCATAGACAATGTCCCATAGACAATGGCTGTCCGTGGTTCCGACGAGGTGCCGTGTGTTCCGACACCAAGTGGGCCACGCATTGTGCATAGATAAGAAACGTGTGAAGCGGAATGGGAGTAGACGATTTTGTACACTTTGTGAGATGTCGTCCTTTTGCTTTAGGTATTTACATTGTTAAACAAAAGAGCAGCTATTTTATGCGCTGTCATAAGTTTTGTAACTCTATTAATGTTAACTCCTCTCTAACATGCAGCGACGTTAATTTTTTTTATTCTGCCTTAGATATTTGGCCCTCCCTTTCATTAATTAATGATTTCAAATAACTATATCTACTATACTACACTGGCCTGCAAAAATAAGTATCACACTTTTAAAATTGCAATATCTTTTAAAGTACACAAGATATACTTTCGAAACAAAAAAGACTCGAAAAAGAGTTTAATTTTGTACATAAAAACTTTATAATCCTTACTTTAAGAATTTCATAACCTTATTTTAAGAAATGGCTGAAAAAAACTAAAATCAAAAATAATCCATTTCGAATTACAATTTTGCCATTAATTTTTTGCTTCATTTTTGTTAAAAAAAATTCATTCTTTTCTTGATCGATGATGTCTTGTTACAAAAGTTAAGTTAGGCAACTGCAGCACATAAAAAAACTTGCAAATGTTATGCTATGCTTGTGGTTATGCTTATGAGTTATGTTGAAAATGGCTATTTTTATTGTTTTATCCTTCTTTGACTTAAACATGTTACTGTTAGAAAATGTATAATTTACTATTGTTTCAAAGAAAGTCGATAAAAATTGCTATAAAATGTTTTTTATTTTAAATATCTAACTTCTATAGTTTATAAATTATGTAAATTCTAAAAGTGTAGTACTTAATTTTGCAGGCCAGTGTATATCTTAACCTATTTTAAATAACTTTTATTAAAAAGTCTAGAAAATTATTCATTAAAACGCACAATCCACAATTTCCAGATTCCATTTCCAGTTCAGACACAGGAGCTAACATTAGTAAATACAAGTATGTTATGGGTGATTTCCGGTTAGATAGGTACCTAGGTGTATTGTTTGTGGTACTGTATCGTTTTCTTATACTCATTGTCCAAACAACAAAGGCTTTGTACCTACTATTATTATGTGGTCCTAAGAGCATTAAATATTCAAAATAGATATTGAGTAATATAAGCACCATGCTCTTTTACCTATGCTTTTCTTCTGGCTATCGATTATTGTTTTCATATTCTGACGTGGTGGTGCATGATGATATAAAATGTGATAAAAATACAATCTTTTGATTTTAAATAGCTTAAAAAAACCTACGGTGTGATCTAAAGAATATTTCAAAAATTTATTTTCTTTGTGCGAAAAAAGCTTTCCTTACGAATTTTTGACATTCTTCTTATCGTGCCACTAATTTCTTTAGAAACAGTGTGGTGAAAGGAATTTGGTGTGTTTATCTAAATATATATAACTCAAAGGTGACTGACTGACTGACTGACTGACATAGTGATCTATCAACGCACAGCCCAAACCACTGGACGGATCGGGCTGAAATTCGGCATGCAGGTAGATGTTATGACGTAGGCATCCGCTAAGAAAGGATTTTGATCAATTCTACCCCCAAGGGGATAAAATAGGGGATGAAAGTTTGTATGAAACTTTGAATTCCTTGGCGCGAGCAAAGCCGCGGGTTCAGCTAGTTGTTTTATATAGCTTCAATAGTGTAGGTATTAAATTACATTGTAACGAGGACCATACGAAAGAGCGAACCAAGCCGGTTCATTGCCTGATCTTTAGGTTTTGGTCGCGTGGAACTGGCACCTAGAGTCACCTAGTTTTATGACGTTTAAAGTGATCCTTGTCAAATATATACAAATATATTTGACTTTGACTTTGTCCGTTTATGAGATTGATTAGAAGAGAGAATGAGAATGAGCTTGCAATTAGGCCTCACTCACTCTTATAAACCTCAAGCTGATGGACGCAGGGCTGTTCATCGTAGGCCACGTTAACTTGCGTGACCTACAAGATAGTGCTACTAATCATCAGGTGGGTTTCCTGCTCGTTCCACCATAAGATGATAAATAACATTCTTAATGAGGCGTTTGAAGATATATACCGCTAGGCTCTGCTAATAATAAAAATTATATTTTGTTTTCATTGAATCCCTATTTACTCTAGATCTTCTTGGGGCTTAAATGATGAGATTCAGGTCAGTAATATAAAGTAAGTGAATGTAAATCATAAATTTTTATTTTGCTAATATATTCGGAGTTTCACGGGAAATTAAAAACCACTCATACGAAATCATGAGCAACGGTAGTCTGTTAAAATAAAGTTTTTTTTTAAATTCTGTGTTTAAATAGTGTAAGGTAAATATGTACTAAACAGCTAGCCTAGCTAGCCTTTAGTATCGGCGCGGTGTAGTTCTCTCTAAGAGCTACGTGCAACAGCGTGCTACGGAGTGTTACGGTGACCCAGCTACGCCGTAGCGAAAGAGGTCTACGCAATCTGCTACGGAGTTACGGCTTTTAATAGACTCTTGTAAGAATAGACTTATGTGTTTGAAAGCAAAATTTGCTCAAATAGAGTAGAAATTAGATAAATTAGTGTCGATGGTCTAACGTTTAGGATGTTAAGTTGATAGCTAAAATGTTTGTGTCAGTTATATGTCGCGTCAACCAAAAAGAACGCTGGAAAACAGTGGGGGGGATGTGTTTGCGCATACAAAGTACTCGCGCCATCACACCTCCTCCCCCTTCTTCCAGCGTTCTTTTTGCGTGAAGCTCACTATACGTGGCATTAGCACTTTGGATCACCTAGCTTTAGGACGTTTCAAAGTGATACTTGTGATTCAATCGAATAAATAGGTACAATTTCACTTAGATTTAGGGTTTTAATATTATTTCTAATCTTGAAAAGTAGAACTGTGTGCTGGCATCTATTTGGTTCAGAGCAGAAGCTTTACTTAGTTCTGAGCTAGAGGGCGCTGTGTAGACGTAAAGTCCGGCAATATTCATCATTCATTTATTTGTGCTATATTCAACCCTTGATATGCTGAATAAAGAATTAACGGCCGGTTTCTGAAAGCTCGACCAACGCTAATCGGCTGTCAAGTCACCTGCTGTTTCAGCTTTTACTTCAAATTAGATAGAGCAGATAGCAACTGACTTGACAGCCGATTAGCTTTGATCGAGCTATCAGAAACCGGCGGTAAGCCTTTTATTAAAAAAATAAACACATTCAGCTTATCTATGCTTTATTAACTCGTTTACTGGGTGCATAACCTGTAGCGGCTACACAATAAAAACTGGATTATTAAGTATAGTTCACTGTAGCCTACTTTAGCTTATTCGCGAAGGCGAATGTTTATTTATAGCGTTAATGAGTAACCCCTTCGATACAGATGGAATTATTGTTATAAGTACATAATTGAACATGTTTGATAGTTAGTGGTTTATTTTGGGAAATGAGTTCTCGGTGTTTTAATGCCGTCATTTCTACGCAATAAATGTAACGCGCTGTACGCACTCAAGTGCGATCGTATGTGCCTAATACGGTGTTACAAGGCTTCCAGATTCATCAACCAAATGCTTAGTGAATAGTACGTTACCAGATGTGTTACGGTGGCTGCGTTCCATCGCATCGGTGGTTATTCGGAGGAACAGATTATAGAGGGGCACAACATGAAAGAATCCACCGTTCACGCATGATCGCGGCGAAGGCTCGCAGGATCAGAACAAATTGCGCAAAAAACAAGATGTCCTCCACCGGCTCGGGCTTCGGCCGGAGCTCGGGGGCACTTACCAGCCTGACGCAGCCTGGAGAACATGGCACGTCACACCATGGAGCGCCGGCGGCCGCGGGGGACGCAGCCGAGCCCCGCCCCGCTTGGAATAAAACCTCTTACAAAACAGATCGATCGATATGCTTCGAAACGTTCGCGGTCCGCCGTTAAATGACTTTGGGCCGGTGAACGGGGCCGACAGCGACAGCGACGCCGACGCCGAAGCCGAAGCGCGCTCTCAGACCCTCATACGATACCCGATAACCGAATGCAGCGCGACATGCGAGCGGCTGGCGAAACGCGCGACCGCTGCGAGGCGATCGGCCGGCGTCGTCCTTGAATGTTCAAGTGCAAGGGTGGATGCAAGGGCCTCGCTCGCTCGCTCGACGCGCGCGTTGCATAACTCGGGTGCGCGCTGGGCGCTGGGCGCGCTCGCCGTCGCCGCCGCTGTCGCCGCCGCCCGCCGGTATCGACGCACGCGAGGCGCATGCGCGCCGCGTACCTTCGCAGCCGTACCCCTGCCCGATGAGGCCCCACAGCAGGTCCGAACAGTGGTGACAGTACGTCGGTTTGTGGAAGGTCTTCTTCGCAAAGGAATGGGACTGTGGGGGCGCGGGCGCGGCCTGCGCCATGGCGGGCGCGAGGGCCGGGCCGAGCTGGCGCGCTACTCATGCCGCGGCGCCCGGGGGCGCGCCGCGTTCTCAGAGCGGCTGTCGCGGCCCACCATCGCGGCGCGTCTGCCGTCCGCCGGCGCCGGCCGCGCCGCGCCGCGCCGCGCACACCGCCCCCCGCCCCCCGCGCACTCCCGCCCGCAACACGCACTCCACCACTCCATCCACATCCAGCCAGCACGCGCACGCACGCACGCACGCACGCACTACCACCAACCTCGTAACGAGGCGAGAGCGACACCACACTCACACTATCGATTTCAAATTTTCTTGTTGCGAGAGAAACCTACTCTGACATAACAGTATTTAAAGAAGGACAGCTTAGAAAACTTCTTTTTATATAATTTTAAATATTATACCAGATGTCCTATACATTAAACTACATATCTGGCATTTGTATCAACATAGAACCTCCTCCTTTTTAGAGTCGGTTGAAATCATCATCATGCTCTATTAGACTTGTAAGACAAGTGTTGAAATATAAAATTGGGACAGAAAAAATATGTACATTAGTATAGGCTCCGTGAAATGCAGGTACACCAATATTAAAAAAAAAAACAAAACTTCTCAAAATAAAATACGAAAAAGGTGACGCCTTTACAAAGTTACGTCGCTCGACGTGCGCGTCTTGGCAAAAGCTCTTGTTTACAATAGAGCGCAACTTCTTCGTTGGCCGTTCGGCCGACGCCGCGGCCGTCGCCGCAACACCATGGTTCGTGCTATCCAACTCTAATTTAAAATAATATATTTACAACTAAATACTGTGATGTAACGTAGTAAGTAGGTAAATTAGTTTTGTGGGTAACAATAGTAGATGGATAAGATGTTAGAATTGGTGATAAGACTAATGAAATATTAGTCTATATTATGACCTATTTCCGCCTACTTAATGATTTTTCGAAGTTACTTAATCAGCTATTTTTCTTTTTCTTTCATCCCTGTATGAGGTCTTCTAAAAGGAAGGTTATTGAGTTACTAACTGAAATTGTATTTTATTTCACTGGGGTCACTGATCTGTATTAAAATAATAGAGATCAGGAGCCTTATTCACTATGAAAATAGGAGATTCCAAGGAGATTCCTTGCCCCAAACCGTGAAACGTCAAAACTTGATATTGGGCTTTATTCTTTATGACTTAGGAGATACTTTGCCGTGACCGTATTACACCGCCTGCCTTGTCTTAGCCGAGCTCGCGCTGCAAATGGTCATAGCGCATAAGGCTCCAGTAACTGGGGCGTATTACATAATATCACAATACAATACCTACAATACAATACAGGTTGGTATTATGTAGTTAGTTATGGATCAAGTTTTTTTTACAAGACTTGCGGTCGGAACGCAACGAGAGTAAAAACGACGTTTCAGTTATTTCAGAAAAAACAACCAATGCGTAGATAAGTAGGACGAGGGACCTACTTTCAGGGCAGGTAGAAGGGTCTAGTACCTTTGCATGGGGTGGACCGGTAAAACCCAGAGCGCGATGCTATAACTAAAGTTAGGTAATACTTACTAATAATGCCAAGGATACACTAGGGGACAAATGTCCCACGACACGTGTCGCCAGCGACGTCGGGTGATGTAGCGCGACGTTGCCGGACTTCGCTCGATCATCGACATCGCTGCGGATATAAGTCGCGCGATGTCGCCAGATATGTCACCCGAAATCGGCCGGCTTCGCTTGACATGTCGCCGACACATGTCGTGGGACATTTGTCCCCTAGTGTATCCGCTTAAGGCTCCGGTGACACTGGCTCGCAATTTCGAAGTGCGATTGGCTATTATTTCATTTTATTTCATTTCGGGGAGGTTGTTTGAAAAAATAACTCTAGAGAAACACGCATAAATACTGTTCGAACACAAATAATACAATAATATAAGGGAAACATGCCCGAATCAGAAATCATTTTGGTATTAGTATGTTTGGTCTTACTTTTACCTAATACCAAAATGATTTCTGACTCAAGCACATTTCCCTTATATTATTGTATTATTTGTGTTCGAACAGTATTTATGCGTGTTTCTCTAGAGTTATTTTTTCAAACAACCTCCCCAAAATGAAATAAAATGAAATAATAGCCAAACGCACCTCGAAATTGCGAGCCGCTGTCACCGGACTCTTAATAGCAAAACAGTGATAGTACGTGTACTTACGTACAAATTAACTATTACGTTGTATCTACTTACATATTTCGTTCATATGGAATATTTGAACCATCGTTTATGGACAGTTATTTGTATTATGAAGAAGGATAAGAAAAAAGAAGTATACCTAGAAATTAATTGAGGGGGGTAGATGTAGGTAGGTATAGTGCGCGTCACGCAAAAAAGAACGCCGGAAAGAGGGAAAGAGGGTGTGATGGTGCGAGTATTTTGTATGCGCAAACACATCTCCACTGTTTTATAGCGTTCTTTTTTGGTGACGCGACCTACTACGCGCGTAGCCGAGATACTGGAGCTACAAACATCCCGTCCAGAAGCTCCCGCGTGTTGCCGAGCCTACCCGCGTAGCCGAGATACTAGATGAGCTACAAACATCCCGTCCAGAAGCTTTCGCGTGTTTCCGAGCCTACGCGCGTAGCCGAGATACTAGAGCTACATACATCTCGTCCAGAAGCTTTCGCGTGTTTCCGAGCCTACGCGCGTAGCCGAGATACTAGAGCTACAAACATACCGTCCAGAAGCTTTCGCGTGTTTCCGAGCCTACGCGCGTAGCCGAGATACTAGAGCTACATACATCTCGTCCAGAAGCTTTCGCGTGTTTCCGAGCCTACGCGCGTAGCCGAGATACTAGAGCTACAAACATACCGTCCAGAAGCTTTCGCGTGTTTCCGAGCCTACGCGCGTAGCCGATATACTAGAGCTACATACATCCCGTCCAGAAGCTCACGCGTGTTTCCGAGCCTACGCGCGTAGCCGAGATACTAGAGCTACATACATCTCGTCCAGAAGCTTTCGCGTGTTTCCGAGCCTACGCGCGTAGCCGAGATACTAGAGCTACATACATCCCGTCCAGAAGCTCACGCGTGTTTCCGAGCCTACGCGCGTAGCCGAGATACTAGAGCTACATACATCTCGTCCAGAAGCTTTCGCGTGTTTCCGAGCCTACGCGCGTAGCCGATATACTAGAGCTACATACATCCCGTCCAGAAGCTCACGCGCGTTTCCGAGCCTACGCGCGTAGCCGATATACTAGAGCTACATACATCCCGTCCAGAAGCTCACGCGCGTTTCCGAGCCTACGCGCGTAGCCGATATACTAGAGCTACATACATCCCGTCCAGAAGCTCACGCGCGTTTCAGAGCCTACGCGCGTAGCCGAGATACTAGAGCTAGAAGCTAGAGTACATCCCGTCCAGAAGCTCGCCGCGTATCATGCGCGAGTGGGCTCGCGCGTAAAACTTGCCATCTGGTCAGGCTCATAGAGTATGTCTCTACTATTATTGCTTTTGTGGCTGGTAGAGACAGGACACACGCACTTTACCGTTGTCTTTGTAAACTTGAAGGTAGGTAGCAGTGTGTACGCTACTTTAATTATTAAATATTTATTTTATTTTTCATACTCTGAAATTCTGACTTATACAATATTTATTTATTATGACCTAAGTAACACCAACATAACCAATAGGCATAAAAATAATGTGTATAATTAAAATGTCACCCTTAATTTTATAGACATAATGCAAGCCGCACGATACTCAGAACGTAAACTCATAACTCTATAAATAATAGAATATGGTGAGGTAGGTGCCCAATAATTATTACAAATTAATAAATGTTTAAAACTATACGTACATCGCCTGGACAAGTGGCCTCGAGGGGAGGACTTTCCATCTACCCCCGTTTGCGCCGCCCCACCACACACCTATAAACAGGTATTTTACAGCACAGGTAGGTCAACCCAATAGGTATCTATAGTAGGTACAACCGGACGTAGTATTGATATGATATTAATTCGGATTGGAAACATATAGTTTTTTTGTGGAAATATCTCTCGTGCTAGGGGATCAATCAAAGTCTTGAAACTGTTTCAGTTTCAATCTCATTCATTCCTCATTTCTTTTGTATTCATCACCAGGCCCACCAGACTTGCTGGTACACACAATACCTGGGTAACCTAACTGTCTTATTATACAGTAACTACCCTGAAAAACGATAAACATATTCAGACTCGGGGCACATAGTATGTACCCCGAGTCTGAATATGTTTACCTGTACGCCTGTATTTACTACATACAGGCGACTAGTGCCTAGCCTAATTGATATCCACGCGCGATAACTTCTTCCAGCATAGCGTGATGACCCCCTAATGTTCAAAGTTAAGCTTATTTGAAGTGCCTTCGGCGTGAATGATCGTTCCATTGTGGTGGAGCGCAGGAGGGTGACAGGCTATATTTAGCGGCGGACGAGAGCGGCGCGGCAGCGGTTGGTCGGCCGAACCAGCCGTGTAGGTTTTCCACACGATTAGCCTCGTTTACTTGCACCCTGTAAGCACACGCGGAAACTCCATGCATGGTACAAAGTAGTCTATTTTTTTCAGAGCAGGGAAATGACTTGTTTTATTTGATCTATCATAACTTTAACGATCAGCGAGTTTAGATTCAGATTCCTTCATTCCACTCCTTTTTATTAATATATATACACTCTTTTATTTTTTTATGGTCAGTGTGCATGCATTGCAGCACGTTATCTGGTCATCATCATCATTATCTTCCTGCCCTTAACCTGCGCTAAGTGGGGTCATCACAACAGGTTTTCTTCTTCCACTCTCCTTTATATCCAAATATCCTTCACCTCGGTGCCCACTTCTTTCTTACTCATGTTATCTTTCACACAGTCCGTCCATCTATTCCTTTACCTACCTGCCGCTAGATTGCGTTTTGTAATGAACATTATTTCGACAGCATCACGTGTACCTACCTAGTTTTAAATTACATGCAAAACTGCATCAGAATTTTGGAGAATATCATTAGGTACCTACTTTGCTTGACGGGTATCAGCTTCTTAATGAGGATCTTCACATCGCTATTTGTAAATAAATCAATAAATATTGATGGACTGGACTCACAGATATATAAATCCAATAGAATTAGTAGGTAGGCGGTGCCCGTGTAACCTATTCTAGGTGAAGTGCGCAAACTTCAAGTTCAAGCTTGTATATAGGGTTTTCTCTATTCCGTGACTGGACTCATAATATTACTGATATGGGTAGGTATATAATAGGTAGGTTAGGTACCTAGGTATATAGGTAATGTTAATGTTAATGTAATTGGACTCCTTTTTCCGCACTTAGACTCAAGGTTGGTCCATTGTGCGTCAGGGTGTGCTGGCTATATCTGTAGCCAGCCCAACTCCTCCCAAAAGCGCAGAAGTTTCCTGGGTGCTTCGCAGGCTTGGAGGAGTGACCTGGGGTTGGCCAGGATTTCTTGTCGTTGAGTTGCTACTACCTCGCATTCCAGGACTACGTGGGCAGCTGATTCTTCTTCGGATAGGCATCCTCTGCAGAGTGGACTGTCTGTGGCTCCGATGTTGTATAGCTGTTTGTTTAAGGGAATGTGACCCGTTAGGGTTCCCACAATGGTTTTGAGGTCCCGTCTGTGCATGTTAAGTAGACGGCGTGTCAGTCTGGGTGCGGTTGTTGGTATTGCTGTTCTTGCCTGTCTGCAGTCAGTTGTGCGTGTCCAGCGTTGGTTGTGTTGGTTCTGCGAGCGCTGCCGTATCCAGGTTCTCAGCTGGGAGAGCGGCAGAGGCAGGAAGGGGTTTGGTCCTTCCGTCAGTGTTTCTGATCCTCTTCTGGCTAGCTGGTCTGCGGCGTCATTGCCAAGTGATCCGCTATGTCCCTTTATCCATTGTAGAGTTACCGAGTTCTTTGTGGCAATACTCTCCAGGACTTGGTGACATTCGTATATGAGCCTGGAGTTGCAGTTGTGACTCTCTAAGGCTCTGAGTGTTGCTGTGCTGTCTGAGAGGATCCGTATGTTGTAGTTATCGATCCCTCTCCTGTTGATTGCTGTGGCAGCTTCGGTGATGGCCACACATTCGCATTGAAAGATGGAGTTGTGTGGGTAGGTATATAGGTAGCACGCAGACAGAGAACAAACAATACGCTCATCACACAATAATGGTTCTCGGTGGGGATCGACCCCACGGTCTATGTACGGCGCAAAAGGCAGTTACTCCAACTGAGCTGTGTGAAGGCTGGCTTGTGCGTGTTCGTATAATACGACGAATTCTAGGGTAGGGACCCTATTCGCTTGTAGGTATTTGCCTATTTTGACGAACAGGATGTATAGGATAGGTAGGTACACGACAATTCAAACACGCTAAATACCGAATAGCGATGTCAATGGAGCGTGGGTTTGTTGAATGTTGACTTTTGAAAAATGTCTATATGTACCAAATATGCTCAGTGTCCTTGTCTACCGAAGGCTTGTTTTGTGTCCAGAAAGGACAGAGGCAAAGCAAGTCTAGCAAACGATGAATGAATGAAAATGCTTTATTGTACACCTTACAAACTAACAAAACAAGTGAAACAAGGAATAACAACTAGAACGATTGTAAGCATATAGGTACCTACCTAGAAAGTTGCAGAGCTCTCCTGCTGATTGCTATTACTTGATCACTAGGCGGCAGGGTTGTGACGGAGAAAAAGTTGAGACAAAGACTGCAAACAAAATACGCACCTAGGTAGGTACTGATCCCATGTGATATGTGAGCTAAAAACTAGACACTATCATACTACTATATTATAAACGCGTTTAAAGTTTATAAGTATGGAAGGATGGATGGATGTTTGTTACTCTTCCAAGCCGAAACGGCTGAACAGATCTGGATGAAACTTGGCAGAGAGATAGATTATAGTCTGGAATAGCACATAGGCTACTTTTATCGCGTGGGAATACCAGGATTTAAATCTGCACGGGTGAAACCGCGGGGCGAAACTAGACGTTCTTGCGCCCCGCGCCATTTACAATCACAAACCCAAAACCAAGTTTCACACACTGTGTCAGTTGTGTGACTATGTTATCTAACTAAGTACTTAGTAACTTATAGCACAATACCTAATGATGTAATGATGATAATGTGCTGTGCCTAAGGATGCTACCTTAGGCACAGCAAAAAAAGGTAGCAATAAAATGATAAATTCATAGCCTAACATTGCGAGCGTAAAACGAACGTAACCACAACGTAACGGATGTGAGACGAATGTGATTGTCAACGTTTCTGAACGCATTCCTTGGTGTCACTGGCCGCGAGTTAGCTGTCTGTCATGCATGCTGCTGTCAAACAAAACATTCTGATTTGATTTGATTGATTGATTTGCAAAACGAAAATGACCGATGAATCACGAAGAAAAACTTTTTTGGGATTTGATTTTAGCACCCAAAGGGTATGTAATAGAATAATGTTCATTTATTCGAATTTCCATTATATGGTTCTATTTTTGTGTAATAAATTTTTGTGCATTTGTTTTGTTTTGGTTTTGAATAGCATTATATTCATGCGCTGGTATTGCCGAATGTAGAGCTTTTCTTTTCTTTTTTTTTATGTAAAAGGAAGGCCTTACGTGTAAACTACCTATATTTAACAGCATTTTTAATCTGTTTCTAGTTTTCTTTTACGATTAATAAAATGTTATGAAACTTCTTATTTGTACCTACATGCAATATAATTTCACGGTGCATTAAACGAAGTTCAATGAAAGATCAAGGTCGAGTGCGTTTAAACTTGACCATGAAGTAAAAATGAATGCAATTATTAAAAGAAAACTACATACCTACCTACCTACTGCCTATACAGACATATATAATATTGTCACGAAAACTTATGTTTCAACCACAAAAATATGCTTTTTACCTATATATTAAATTAAAAGTCCTTTTTTTAAGTAGATCATTGTATCAAAACCATTTTACAGTTAAAAGCTCTTGTGATTGGAGATGACTATGGAGTACTCCATGAGGCAGATGTTGAATTTGATGTGGACCTCCCAGAGTTCAGGTAAAGAAAATACTTCAGGAAAAACCTTAATAAGTTATAGAGCTCTTAGTTTAAGACTATAATCATGTTATTTTGGCAGGACTGCTGGGGGAGTTGTACGGGGAGAAAAGGGAGAGGTGACAGCACCTACTCTGCTATGGGTGAAGGCACTAGACATGGTCATGGACCGACTAGTGGTGGCTGGGGTTGACTTTGAATCTATTGAGGCCTTGTCAGGTGCGGGGCAAGTGAGTTGAGCAAAAAAATACAGGTTTACTAGCATAGAAGGTTTTCTTGTGTGGTACCTGCCTACCTAACTACCTAGAAGCAGCCTATGTTATTTCAGGTAACAAAACCTGCAGTTCTATTCATACAAAATTATACCCAAATAGGTAACTAACATTCACACTTACAAAAATTTTCATTTGTGATACGTGATCTAGTTATTCTCAATGTTAACATGACTCAATTAATTACCTATGTAGACCTTAAATAAATAAATGCCTAAATCTAAAGTACCATGAAGTAGTTCATAATAGTTATGGCAATTATTTAAGTATTTATTTTAATAAACCTCCCATTTTAAATATTGCTTAAATTTATACACTGCTTAAAATTGGCTTAGTCATAAAACATTGATAAAGATATCAATAGTTTTAACATTGTTTATCTTTGATAGAAATCCATTAAAGCCCAGTATCACTATCACTACATAGTATAAAAAAAAGTCGCTATCATCTCTGTCCCTATGTATGCTTAAATCTTTAAAACTACACAACGGATTTTGATGTGGTTTTTTTTAATAGATAGAGTGATTCAAGAGGAAGGTTTATATGTACAATACATGCATGATATGTGCACCCGTGCGAAGCAGGGGCGCGCGGGCGGGTCGCTAGTTTTGTATATTTATAAAGCAGTAAATTATTTAACAGCAACATGGCTCCGTGTGGTGGGCTAAGGACAGTGAGGCTAAACTGGCCAACCTATCTTCCGATGATTTCCTGCACACCCAGCTGGCCACAGCATTCCTGTGCGACTCCCCCGTCTGGATGGACTCCAGTACCAGCGCAGACTGCCGAGCACTGGAGGAAGCTGTAGGGGGGGCGGAGGTAATCGAGTCTTTGTTACTCTGTACAAAGCTTTTTATAATAAAACATCTCTAGTTGATATATGGTAGTAATTTTTAAGGTAATGAATTTATTATAACAGTAGTAGCGCCCTGCGGTTTTACCCGCGTAGTTTTAATTCCTGGTATTCCCACGGGATAAAATGTATGTTTTATTCCAGACTATAATATATCTCTGCGCCAATTTTCACTAAGATCCGTTCAGCCGTTCTGGAGTTATAGAGTCACAAACATCCATCCATCCATCCATACTTACAAACTTTCGCGTTTATAATAGTAGTAGGATATACTTTCTATTTGTCGGAATTTTAATTCGATCTACGTAATTTAACACATTCTACCAACGATCGATGCCATCGATCGACTATCGGTCGATTGGTAACACCCTAATTGGTACTCATACATTTTCATATTATGTTATGTAATGGTTTTACTAAAATTCTGCCTAAACGAACTAGGTAAGTCATATTAATTGACCGAGCGAGCGAAGCGTCTCAGTTTCCACATTGACCAAAAATGCGTTTGTCTGGATGTCTGTCTGTCTGTCTGTCTGTCTGTCTGTTCTCCTCTACAGGTCGCAATTTCTCAACCGATCTGGACGAAACTTGGTACACAGGTTATATGACTTATTAGAATTTTTTTGTCGTCAGGGATTTTTGATTGGAGGGGTACTTCCCCCAAAAAAAAAGGTAAAAAGGGGGCTATTTGATATACTGGATATCTCCACCAAATGAGATCCGATTTCGATTATTCTTTTTTTATTTGAAAGGTAGTAACTATAAGTTGGTCTCATAAAAGTTTGGCGAAGATCTGATAAGGGTCTTCAGCATGATGAACAGGATAGCTCATCAAACCATCAATGGTTTTCAATCAAATTTGAGAGATAGATAGATAGATAACGCATTTATTTGCCCAACTGATACACACAAATAAGAGAAATAACAAACACAAAGAAAACACAAAGGACCTCATTCTACACAAGATAATGCAAAAAAAATCAAAAAGATCAAAAAAATCACAAAACGGAAAATGCACTTGCACATTATATTCCTTAAATAGCTCACTTTTAGTATGCTCGCGAGGTCTACAGCTCCCAGAGCCACTAGTCTACTTTGAGATTTCAATCTAGATAAGATTAAACTAAACAGTAGGCATAATGCATTGTGAATATGGAAAGTTTTTTTCTAGTTGTAAATCAAATAGAAAAAAACTTCTTTCATTCTGAACATGTAAAAAATATTAAAAATTGTTTGTGCATGATAGTTTTCTATCTGGGGTCACCCAAGCTTATTTTAAGAAATCTTATCTAGTCGGGTTATTATTTTGACTACAAGTGGTAGTCTTATGGAGTGGCCATAAGACTTAACAACTCTTTCACACAGGAGCTGGCCAAAATAACGGGATCCCGCGCCTACGAGCGGTTCACAGGTCCTCAGATCCGCAAGATGGGCCGCGCCAAGCCTCGCGCCTACCAAGCGGCCTCGAGGATATCCCTGGTGTCTTCCTTCGCATGCTCCTTGTTCCTGGGCAGAATAGCGCCCATCGACCTGTCCGATGGCTCGGGAATGAACCTGCTCGACATCAGGTCCATGACGTGGAATGAAAAGGCTCTGAATGTAAGTTAATAAGAGGTACCTACATGTTTTTGAACTTTTTCATGTGTTCCACCTTAGTCATGTGCTCGAAAGGAGCCATTGAGGGGAGCCTTTGAGGGTTAATTATTATTAATAAGAGTTATAGTCGGCAGTTAAATATCAGCTAAGCAGATTGTTTACCTATTGACTAGGTATACAGATAATCGTAGGAAAGGGACGCTGCGATGGCGGGCGGCGCGTTAGTGATAGGAACGAAATAACAACAACATATCGCACCCTATCGCACAATTCGCATCGTTCAACTTCAAACAGTTGAAAGTCAAACTGTTAGAGCTCTGCCTCATTAAGGCGCCATGGCGACGTCGCCAGCGGCGCAGGCCTGGCTACTTCTGGCATCCGAAGGTCGCCAAGTCGAGTGGCCATGGCGTCTCGACAGTCAGTAGGTACGTTTACGTCGTCAGGAATGGATGTAGAAGAAATCGCACTTCTTTGTTATCAAAATGGCGGCTGACTGGCGACTGAGTGAGCGAGGTGCAGTTTACCGTGTACATTATAGTGGCAACGTCGCCAAGCCGGCAGAGTATCCAGAAGCCACGTGGAAAACTGTACCTCGTGGCCACGCTTCCAATTTGGCGACGTTGCCAAACCGTCGCCAAGTGAGTTAGGTACCATACATTTCAATATTAACTGATTGGATACGTAGCCGGCGACGTGGCCATGGCGTCTTAATGAGGCAGAGCTCTTAGGTAGAACCTAGAGGCTAAAATATTTTTTTTATGTAATAGAGAGACGGTCTAGCAGCTAACCTAGACACCAACATCACGGGGCGTTGCCTGTCCTGAGAGGCCGAACGCACTAGCGGTTAACCGCCTAGGCGGTTTGATTGAGCGGTCCAACGCCGTTGTAATTTTGTGGCGGTTAAGGCTAAGGCCGCACTACGGTTACGGTTTTTAATCGCGCGAATTTGTGCCCCTAGAAAACTAATACAAGCGGCCGCACCTGCGCGGTACAATTTTTCTAGGGGCAAATATTCACGCGATTAAAAACCACAGCTGTTTAACCGTGGTGCGGCCTTAGCCCAAGTGCGTACAATCACAAGCGGTTGCATGACACGATTGGTTGCATCATTGCATGCATATAAACGAAAAAGCAGCTAACCGCGCGGTTAGACGCCCTGCGGTTAACCTCTAGTGCGTAATGGGCCTGAAAGACTTAAGTCTTACTTTACTTTTTTCATTTCATTTATTCATCTTTTGACATATTTTTATTACAAATACAAATACATTTATTTGCCAAAAACAATTACATTAAAATAGTTACTGATGGTCCCCGCACAAGGACAAGCCTGTATCGCGGGAGGCCAGGGTAAAAAAGAGCGTGATTTACTTATACAACAGTTTACATACAGATAACACAAAAAAACAAGGCACAAGACACGAGACACACAGGAGACGGATAAACAGCTAAAGAACACGACATGATGTAAAAACACAGTTAACATAGCATAAGAATGTGGTTGTAGTGTAGGTAAATAGGAGGGCATGAAAGTAGGGGTATATAGTTATTTAAAATTAATAAAATAAAAATAAAACAAAATAATCATAATAAATACAATAAATTAATAAGTCAATTATAATAATTACTAGAGTCAGACCAGAATCTCCAAAATGTTTTCCGTAGCGTCATTATTATATATTTAATATATTTTTAAGCACTAGCGACCCGCCCGCGCGCCCCTGCTTCGCACGGGTGCACATTATCATGCATGTATTATACACAAACCTTCCTCTTGAATCACTCTATCTATTAAAAAAACCGCATCAAAATCCGTTGCGTAGTATTAAAGATCTAAGCATACATAGGGACATGGGGACATAGGGATATAGGGACAGAGAAACTTTGTTTTATACTATGTAGTGATAACCAGCTATTATCCTGATGTTCTCTGCAGGCTTGCGGCGATGAGACCCTCGCTGACAAGCTCGGCGCGCCAGTACCGACGGCGACTGACCTCGGCCCGATATCTCCCTACTTCGTGCAGCGATATGGCTTCAAGCCAGAATGTCGCGTCGTGGCGTTCACCGGCGACAACTGCTCAGCTTTAGCTGGTAAGCAGCCTAAAGGCATATCCATTGTGACAGAATGACAGCCTTCACAGCTCAGTTGGTAGTAATCGGTATCTCACAGAACCTCATGCATTCAAACGCTATCGTTTATCGAAGAAGTAAATACATAGTATAAAATAAAATAAATAAATAATGCTGGACAATCCACACAGCATCATCTAGCCCCAAAGTAAGCTTCTCAAAGCTTGTGTTATGGGTACTAGATGACTGATATATTTAATACATTATATACTTACATAGATAGATATTTTTTAATATACATAAACACCCAGACCAACGGAACAAATTTCTGCAGATCATACACAAATTTGTTCCGAGGCGGGAATCGAACCCGCAACCTCTTTCGTCGCAGGCAGATTCTCGCCCGCTGCGCCACTGAGGTCGTCAGAGTATAGAGCCCTTTGTGAAGGGCTAGTCCGGCGAAGTACTACCACCATGCCTATTTCAACCAGGTTTGATGGTGGCGGTGAAATTACAGTCACAAGGTGAGGCTTGACATTTGTGTGCTCAAAGTTAATGGACGCAGGGAAGTGCATATGCATCGTAGGTCATGATCCCATCGAGCGTGATTTTCGAGGCATTGTTTTGTGATGGTGGTTACTACTTAACATCATGTGGGCCATTGCGATTCCACTAGCGAGAAATATAAAACAAACTAGTAAAATAAATAATGCTTGAATTACAGTAAGCGGTAAATAAGTGTCTCGATAAGAGTTATCAAGTTATAAGCAGCTTATCAGAATGTTTTCTTCAGCGGTATCTTGTTGGATAACGCTATCTCTAAATTATGTTTTAATGGCGCACCACTAGAGATAAATCTCAGTTATTATAGGTACATAGAAAAACTGTAAACAGATTTTATTCCATCATTTAACTCTCATGACATTTTACAGTCACATTTAGCTTCCAAAATACGGACAGGAGCCATAAACAAAAAAAAGTTCTATGGATTATTTTAGTAAGGGCAGGTACCTAACGATATAAATATCACATTATTGTAACTATACGGTTTCACCCGCGCAGATTTAAATCCCGGTATTCAAGGGATAAAAAATAGCCTATGTGCTATTCCAGACTATAATCTATCTCTCTGCCAAGTTTCATCCAGATCCGTTCAGCCGTTCCGGCGTGAAAGAGTAACAAACATCCATCCATACTTACAAACTTTCGCGTTTATAATGGTAGTAGGATGATTTAAATACTATACTAGTATGCGTTCGAGACGTGGTGCTGGAGGCGACTGTTGCGAATACCGTGGACCGCAAAACGCACCTACGTCTCAATTCATACGCAGCTGAAAGTTAAGGCTCCGGTGACAGCGGCTCGCAATTTCGAGGTGCGATTGGCTATTATTTCATTTTATTTCATTTCACGGAGGTTTTTTGAAAGAATAACTCTAAAGAAACACGCATAAATACTGTTCGAACACAAATAATACAATAATGTAAGGGAAACATGCCCGAATCAGAAATCATTTTGGTATTAGTATGTTTGGTCTTACGTTTACCTAATACCAAAATGATTTCTGACTCAAGCACATTTCCCTTATATTATTGTATTATTTGTGTTCGAACAGTATTTATGCGTGTTTCTTTAGAGTTATTCTTTCAAACAACCTCCCCGAAATGAAATAAAATGAAATAATAGCCAATCGCACCTCGAAATTGCAAGCCGCTGTCACCGGACCCTTAAGGATAGGCTTTCCACGATCTGTCGCCGCCGTATACTTTCCTACTTCGGTCACATTGCAAGACGCGGCGACGGAGACCTCGAAAAGCTGGTCGTCGTTGGTAACGTGCAGGGAAAACGCTCTCGCGGTAGATCCCCAACTAGATGGACGGACCAGCTTAAAGAAGGGAGATACCAGTTCTGCGATGTGATCCGAATGGCCACCAACAGAAAGCGCTGGAGACAAGCAGTCCACTCCAGTACAGGAAAGACATCTTTTAGCGACCACGATCTTCAGTTATGAAGTGCCGACCACAGAGAGAGTATAGCTATAAAACGTGTTTTTGTTTTATATCCCATAACTCTAGGGCTAGGGTCTTCAACCCGCGGCCCTCGGGCCTCATGTGGCCCGCCAGCTAATTTCTTGCGGCCCTCGGCCACCAATAAAGATTATTGAAATTTGAAATTATGTATGTCTTATTTTACTGATAAGGTGGTAAAGTGTCGTGAAAAGTTGTGGCCCTTCGGACGATGTGAAATCGATGTTTGGCCCTTGCACCAAAAAAGGTTGAAGACGCCTACTCTAGGGTATGATTAAGACCATATCAAAGAATCAACTGGCATTATGAATTTATGTTTCAATCATCTTTCTTTTTCATGCAAAATAATTCGATATAGTCACAATTATTAATGTAAAACACCCTTACGTGAAATATGACAACATTGCATTTTCTTAGCTTTAAATATGAATGATTGGTTTGAATAAAAATGAATTACTCGTATTTATCAATAAAACTTGGATACCTAGACACATTGAGGAATCTAATTATGATTGATGATATCTCCGAAACTATGCATTTTTGGACCACCTATTCTAGGAGTTTTAGTATTATTTTTACCTACAGAATATAACCCTAGAGTTATGGGATATCAAAAAAAACACGTTGTATATTATATAAGTACAAATACCTAAGGTCTAAGAGTAGTAGAGCTCTTTGTGAAGGGCTCGTCCGGGGAAGTACTACCACCACGCCTTTTTCTGCCGCCAAGCAGCAACGCTGTGTTTCGGTTTGAAGAGTGTGGTCGCCGGTGTAATTACAGGCACATGAGGCTTAACATCTGTATGCCTCAAGTTGATGGACGCAGGGCAGTGCATCGTAGGGCACGTTCCTATTGTGCGTGACCTACGGGGCAGTGTTTTGTTTATAGGTGATGGTTACCACTTAACATCAGGTGGGCCATTTGCTTGTTCCATCAGCTAGTTGTATAAAAAAAAACCTTGTCCCGCAGGTCTCCGGCTCCGCTCCGGCTGGGTCGGGCTAAGCCTGGGCACGAGCGATACTCTGCTGCTCGGCCTCCCCGCCCCCGCGGCGCCGCCCGCCGGCCACGTCCTCGCGGGGCCCACTCCTGAGGCGCCCTACATGGCGTTGCTCTGCTTCGCCAACGGATCCCTCACCAGGCAGAACCACAGAGACCGGCTGGCGGGGGCTAGCTGGGACGCGTTTAACGAACTGCTGAGGTCCACCGTCAGAGGGAATATGGGGTACATGGGTGAGTTGTGAATATACATTTTTACTTACTATTTGCTTACTTCGTACTAGTGCGAAAGTTTTGATTATGGATGATTTGGTTATGATTATAAAAAAAACAAATTGGTAAATTATGTTCTAAAACATGTGCCAAGTACTCGAGCACTCTTTGAGACTTGACACATGATAAAGAACTTTTTAGGTTTTAAGACAACCGTTGCCTCACGATGTTTTCCTTCAACGTTTGAGAGTTCTTGCACTCTGTTTAAACACTTTGGAACCCACGACCTTAGAATCGAAAGGAAGGGCCGCTACCACTAGACCACAAGTGCTCTCGAACCTCGAACCATAATAGTAAAGTATAATTGTATACTGCAAAATGTTGGTATGTGCCAAATCTAATGTTTGGACGTACTTCTGACTACCCCCTTAAGACGTTCTCAAATAATCCGAAGCCGTACTTGGTGCGATAAGATCTGAGGGGATATCTACCGTGCCTAAGGATCAAAAGCGTGAAGTTTGAGTTTTTTTTATTCCAATTGTCTGTCAGGTGTATACTACGACACAGCGGAGATAGTCCCGCGCGCGGCGGCCGGGCTCCGCGTGGTGGATAGCCAGGGGCGCACCGCGGACAAGCCCGCGCCGCAGTTCGAAGCACGTGCCCTGCTGGAAGGGCAAGCCCTCGCGAGAAGAGTGCACGCCGAGGAAATGGGCTTCACAATAGGTGAGTAGTCTGTGCAAACTTAGCGCGAGTATAGAATGAATACAGAATTCAGAAGACCAAAAACTAACAAATACTAGACAATAAACTACCATCTTAACTTCCCAGCGGATAAATAGTATGTGCCTTTTTACAGATAAATCATCGAGAATTATAGCGACAGGGGGCGCCGCAGTGAACAGGGAACTTCTACAAATATTCTCAGATGTCTTCAATGCACCTGTGTATGTAATGGTAAGTAAAAACACTAAATCAATTTCGATAAAATATATATGGGATGTATCCTACCAAAAAAAAAAACATCAATATCAAGTTGCGGCAATGCGTAACAAACATACAAAAAAAAATACGGTACGGATGCAAAAAGCCTGTGTCCTTTTTTAAGCTTTTTTAGACTGTATGGACAGACTGGGGCGTTATTCACTATGACCAATCGCGTTTGCGTTTAGATCACGTTGTGACGACACACGGTTTGTGCAAAGTATCTCCTATGTCATAAAGAATAAAGCCAAAGAGCACGTTGTAACATCACACGGTGGAGCAAGGAATCTCCTATGTCATAGAGAATAATAAATAAATAAATAATAAAATAAAAATAAATAAAATCCACACAGCACCATCTAGCCACAAAGTAAGCTACTCAAAGCTTGTGTTGGGTACTAGATAACTGATATATTAAATACATTATATACTTACATAGAATAAGAACCTTTATTGACAAAGAAAATTACAACTAATAGTTACAATTATTTACAAAATATATATGAAACAGTTAAACTATCTGCAGACCGTTGCAAACGATCTATAGATAGCTCAACTGATCCAAATCAGTGCCAGTCGGAAGCGTACCCAAGATACTGGCTGCATTGCCACGCTGAATGGCAATGCTGATACGCTGAGCCAGATACTCACCATATTTATTTTTATACTTACATAGATAGTTTTTTTTTATATTATTGACCGAGCGAGCGAAGCGTCTCAGTTTCCACATTGGCCAAAAATGCGTTTGTCCGGATGTCTGTCTGTCTGTCTGTTCTCCTCTACAGGTCGCATTTTTCAACCGATCTGGACGAAACTTGGTACACAGGTTATATGACTTAGAATTTTTCTGCCGTCGGGGATTTTTGATTGGAGGGGTACTTCCCCCATTTAAAAGGGCAAAAAGGGGGCTATTTGATATACTGGATATCTCCACCAAATGAGATCCGATTTCGATTATTCTTTTTTTATTTGAAAGGTAGTAACTATAAGTTGGTCTCATAAAAGTTTGGCGAAGATCTGATAAGGATCTTCAGCATGATGAACAGGATAGCTCATCAAACAATCGATGGTTTTCAATCAAATTTGAGAAAAACACAAAGGACCTCATTCTACACAAGATGATGCAAAAAAAATCAAAAAGATCAAACCCGCAACCTCTAGCGTCGCAGGCGGACTGTTCGCCCGCTGCGCCACTGAGGTCGTCAATCAATAATGCCTCTGATTGATTATCGTCACAGGAGCAGCACGGCAACGCAGCGCTGCTGGGGGCCGCCATACGCGCGGCCGAAGTGTGGAGTTCAGAAACGGGAGTCAAACTTCCAGGTAAATTAAACATTATCTTTATGATCGTTCTTAGTTCCTAGCCTGGATTAATACGTAGTACGTTTTTCTATGTGCCTTAACATCCAAAACCACAATGATTATTGGAGAGCATTAGTTATATATTTCGATCTTTATGAATTTTATAATGTACTAGTTGCGCCCCGCGGTGTTACCCGCGCAGATTTCCAGATCCCGGTATTCCCGCGGGATAAAAAGTAGCCTATGTGTTATTCCAGACTATAACCAACATCTCTGCCAAGTTTCATCCAGATCCGCTCAGCCGTTCCGGCGTGAAAGAGTAACAAACATCCATCCATCCATCCATACTTACAAACTTTCGCGTTTATAATATTAGTAGGATTACACCTATCATGGAAATCACAAAGATTTGTATATTTTCCACAAGAAACATCATCGAATACCATCGTCGCTTACCATCAGTAGAGATTGTAGTCAAAGGATGGTTAAACTTTATAAAAAAAAAACAATTATGTTATTCGTCGGGTGTGAAGAGTCATTGAGTCCAGAAACTACCACTAAAGACCTAAAATCTTGGATGGTTCCAATAAATTTCTGATTTACACTATGAAACCATATTCCTGTTAGACGTTAGTAGGACCTATTGATGTAAGTCAATACGTTTATGCACAGAGTTCATTATTTTTCCAGGGTCAGAACCCACGGTGTCTCCAGTGGCGAAACCGTACCCCGACCACGAGAAAATATACACGCCCATGCTGGAGCGATACAAGCAGCTCATTGAAAACATTCCCAAACTACAATAGTAACCACAATAACATATCAATGAATCAAGTGCGACCAGTGAGTTGTCCTCTGAAATACGAGTTCTGCTTTTCTATGTATTTTGAAAAAAAAATGCTTGTTTGTTTAATTGGTAGTTTAAAAAAAAACTTTCTAACACAACTCACGTTCTTAAGCGCGCGTTGTTTAGCGGACAACTTTGTCGTCAACTATATCGAGAACCAGTGATATTAAAGCAACTACAAGTCATTCCACCACTACCTCCAATGTCTTCACTCGCCAAATTGAATTCTAAATCGGGACATTTACCCCCGGTTTCTGAAAGCGTGATCAACACTAAAAGGCTGTCCAGTCACTTGCTATCTCTATCTAATTTGAAGAAAAACCTGAAATAGCAAATGACTTGTCATCCGATTAGTGTTGATCGAGCTCTCAGAAACCGGGGGTGAGACTCGGTTTATGGTAAAAGTGGACTGTTATTTTTTATACTTTGGTAGGCTACTTTGTGCACTTTTGTGCTTATCGATGCATTTGTTATCATTCCATTGACGCGTTTAGTCATTTTGTTAATGTTATTTATAATTCCGAAAGATTCTGATGTTTGTGATCATAGATATATTTACCATATTTTTTTTTAATGATGACTTCTAATTTTTTGTGATCTATTTAATATAGATATGTTGTTATTTACAATTGACATTTATCATATCGACTGGTGCTGTAAATGTATGTAAAATTGGTGCAATATTATTTACGATACGTACTTACATTCCTGATTAAGTTTTATTTTATTCTTAAGCATAATTTATTACAGAGCTTTTTAATTTTTATACGGTTTTAATAAAATATTTTCTCTTACCACGTGTTTATTTTGAACTACAAATATTTCGATATCCAATCATATTTCGACGGGAGGTTTGAGTCAACCCAATCTTGAATTAGTTTTTCGTATCGTCAGGGTTTTTTGTATGAAAACTCGTGTGTTCTCTGTCCCGGCTGAGTTAGATTTGTTGAGATTAGCTAATCAAATCTTTATACAAAAAAGGTCATAGAAATTGCGGCAATTTCAAGCTGCAACTGTATCTGTTTTGGTCACGTCAATAGATCGTAAGCAGCAGTGCAAGTACCGTTCTTATCGATCGCTTAATTTGACATTTAGAATCATCAAAATTCGTTAAAAATGGTTTTATCCATTGTTGAAACCATTTTTGACGATTCTAAATGTCAATTAAGCGATCGATAAGAACGGTACTTGCACTGCAGGATAGCTAACAAATGCAGCAATAAATTGCCACAAAAAAAACAGACTTGGGTTACTGACATGCAGGCAGGAAACAGTGAAAATAAAGTTAAATTTTCAATTTCAATAAATCTGTATATTATTACTGCAATATTTATTACATAAAGAAAAATGACCCTATATCTACTTCTTCCGTCCACCGCGCTCCTTCACTTGCAGATGTATGACGGCGCCGGGCGGGACGTTGTAGTACGCCAAAGTGTTTGTGTCTTTGAAGAATAGACCCTGCAACAAAATATATATTATTTAAACAAGGACTACGAAATAATTGTGACCAGCAGAAGACTTTTTAAACATTACTACTACTAATTTTTTACTAATTTTTTTTGCTGATGGAACAAGCAAATGCAAATCATTCCCTCACAAGACTTTGTCGTGTCACTAGTTTCGTACAAAATAGTATGGCGAAAGGATTTTAACTCGGAGGCTACTTACAAGCACTTGACACTCTAAAGCTATTCTTCAAAGTACAGACTTAAAAAAAAAACTAAAAAAAACTGAAAA
The DNA here is from genome assembly GCA_963576535.1 of Plemyria rubiginata. NCBI lineage: Eukaryota > Metazoa > Arthropoda > Insecta > Lepidoptera > Geometridae > Plemyria > Plemyria rubiginata. The sequence goes on along the minus strand of OY754914.1, from coordinate 1,794,653 downwards.
ATTCACGAAACATCTTCACGTCTTTAACCCCAAGCACGGTAGACATCATATCTCTCAACAAGTAAGATTTTTAAGGATAACTAAGGGAAGGGGAGTTGAGAGAACAGAGGTACATTTATTTATTTATTTAATACTTTATTGCACTAAAAACCGAGTACAAAAGGCGAGCTTAATGCTAGACAGCATTTTCTACCAGCCAACCTTAACAGGTAGAAGAACATAGGTTGGCGTGCTTAATTATACTAACATTCACAATAATAATATGGTAGCATATTTCCTAAAACTATAAACTAAATATAATATCTAATAAATAAAAAACAAATATATATATCTATCTATAATATACTTACATATACACTTACAAAAATATAGTAAATAGTATTCATGTGGTCGAAAAATATAAGTCATGTACAAGGCGTTTAAATACATTCAAATATAACGGTGATACTGGTGCTAACACTGTTGTTTATTTTTCCAAACTTAACCTAATTTTACAGCACTAAAATATTGCCATCCCTTTTTAAAAGACATAACAGATTAGGATAGTTTAGGATAATGCAACAACAGAATCGACATTGGTGTCAATTTTGTTCTTTAGTTTTCCTAATTTATCATAATTTGACAGCACTAAAAATATCGCCGTCCTTATCTCAAAAGCTGAAGCGAAAAGGATGGCTATAATTTTAGAGCTGTCAGATTAAGCTAGTTTAGGATAATGCAACAACAAAATCGACACAATTGTGCCTCGGTATTCCATCAGCTTGACATGAAAGTGACAGTGACAACAATACTGTATCGAGCCGCTATAAACGGCAGGGATTATGAATAAGATTGTTACTCAGTACTCACGTCATAGTGCAGTTTCTGCTTGGCGATGGGCATGTTAGTGGCGCGTTGCAGCATGGCCTTCAGCTCCGCGACCGGTGTGCCGAGCGGCAAGCTCAGCTGCAGAGCGCGCCCGTCCAGCCGCCACTCCGCGCGCTCCGGCGCCGACGGGATCGCGACCTGACGTCACGACATGTCAGTGTCAGAAGGTACATCGCAAGGATCAACGTCATAAAACTAGGCGCTGCTAACACGCGATCGAGCCTAGAAGAACGGCTTTTCTTTAACATATCTCCACCCAAGTGTGACTTACGCACCACTTTACATCACTTTCCCCCGAATACGTCTAGTCGTGGTTTTTTGACAGTTTTTAATGAAATTCCATCAAAAACTCGTCACATGAGACGTGCTTAAATCTGAGTTGCGTTTCAGTATTCGGTCGTTTATCTCCCTTTTTATAAAAATAAACTCAAAGCTGGAACAGTAAGGACAGGTACCTTCCATTACGGTTACAGGAAAACGTTCATACTGAACTGCATTTACAGATTTTGGTAAATATGTACAGTCAACGAAATAGAAGCTAAGATGCCAAAAAACACATTGTATGAAAGATAAAAAAAGTAGAAAAGCATAATGAACAGACCTGCAGAGGCGCCGGTCCCGGATGGCGCGCCAGCCACGACATCTCGGGATCGAGCGCGTCCTCGGTCCGCAGCCGCTTGGTCGCCGGGCCCTCGTCCTCGTCGGCGGGCGGCGGCGGCGCGTACCCGTACCCGGGCGGCGCCGCCGGGATGAGCGGCGGCCGCGGGGCCATCGGCGGCAGCACCATCAGCGGCGGCAGCAGCACGGGCGCGGGGGGCGGCGGCGCGGGCGGCGCGGGGGGGGCGGAGCGCGGCGCGCCCGGCGGCGGCGGCGGCGCGCGCCCGGACATGCCGCGCCCGCCCATGGGCGCCGCCACCGGCTTCGGACCTATCTTCTCCTTCTCCTCGTCGGGCAGCAGGCCTTTAACCTTTTTTAGAAAATTGTTTATTGCACAAAGAAAGTACATTCATTATTTATTTGTTTAAGGAAGACTAACAGCACACCATACATATAAATCAAGAATACTATATTAAAAAAAGGCTAATAATAATAAATATAGATGAACTTAATGCTAATTAGCATTTTCTTCCAGTTAAACTTTGTTTACTGAAGTATTATTACCAGAAAAATACGTCATTGAAAAATTCGTATATACCAAAACATATCTCACTTACTCTCGTTTTGGTGGCATAAAAACAAAAACGACAAAAGCGGACGTTTCCGATCCGAACCTACCATCAATATACTTGTCATAAATATCCTTACTAACCTACTGTTCCTAGAAAAAGGAGGCGGACGTTGATATCTGCGTGACAGTTTAACGAATACTGCAGTTACTATCGTTTTCCCCTTTTTTGTGATCCATTGACACTGTTCCGATTTTTTTTATAATTATTAACTGGGTATGTAGTGCAAGTACAGTATGCTTACCTTGTGTATCTGCTGGATCTGGTCTTCCAGCGTGATGTGCGCTCGCGCAGCGCGGGTGGCCGCCTCCACACTGGAGGTGTGTCCGTCCCACGTGACTCGTTCGTCTCGTCTCCTCTCTTCCTCGCCGATCTTCTTTCCGATTGCGGTTTCCTCGTCACCAACACCGAAGATATCCGTACGGCGCTCTGCAAGCTAGAGATTGAATTCGATTAGTGGTCAATTCTAACATTGCGATTCCCGACACACTAGATTGTTTGGTGTTTTTTAGCTAATTTATTCACAGTTTTTTAGATAGATTACTAAACAGCAATGTGTGTACGTATAACCAGTGCTATTTGTAGGGCCGACAACAGCAATTAGGGACATACTGACCACTGCTTTTTCAGCTTAACATTTTCTCAGGTAAATAAAAAAAAATTGTTCTGGCGCTGGAGTCTTGTCCTTTTGCCAAATGTAATCGCGGCGCGGTCGCGCTGCTCCACCCAGCGCGGGTCCAGCAGACCGCTGCGAGTAGTGTGCGTACCTGTTTGAGCGAGGCCTCGATGGCGGCGCCGGGCGCGAGCGCCTCGTCGCGGTCAGTGCGGTCGGCGGCGGCGCGGTCGCGCTGCTCCAGCCAGCGCGGGTCCAGCAGACCGATGCGCACGTGGTCCGCCACCTTGTTGGCGGGTATCTTCTCTCCCGTGATGGGCGACACCAGCCACTCGTCGTGCGCGGGCGCAGGCGCGCGCGCGCGCTTCGGGTCGTACTTCTTCACGAGCACGCGGTCGGCGCGCGGAGCTAGCGGCGCCTCCACCGCCATGCGCCCTTCTGGAATTGTATGATGTCAGCAATAATAGCCATTAGTCGGAAGTTACAACAGTTTTCGTGCTAACTTAAAATTATGCTGATTCTTACATCTCCGTTTGCTCTAGTTTCGCATAGGCCTTTTCTAACTTCTTCCTTTTGTATCCCAATAGTTCTCAACCATAGCATCCCTACTAGCTTTTAAATAATCTTCCCACTTTTTAATTGGTTTTGCACATTTACTCATAGCTTTTTATTTCCACTAAACATGTATATGTTAAAAGGCCAGGTCAAGAGAACCCTAAGCAGACGAGCATGTATGTTATGAGAATGAATGAAGCGAAAAAGGTATGTCAGGATTATAGCATATGGACATCAGTGGACATCATGTCATTATAAGGAAGTTAAGAAGGCCGCATTGGAAAAACTCAATCAAGGAAACTGCATCAGAACCCCCCTCAACCAAGGTTAATAATTTACCTAATACAGGTGTCTCATCTTCAGATGAGGAGCTTTCTTCCTCCATGTCTTGCACCTGGTTGTTGTCTGGACGCTGTTGTTGCTGCGTGCGATCTTCCATCTCATCCAGCTCATCATCAGACTCTGAGCTAGAGTCTGACTCAATCTGCAAAATATTACATGAGCTTTAATAATGAAATCATAAACCTCTCTTATATTTCATAATGATGACTATTACCCACACTGAATGTTGACAAACTAGACTATAATAAATAATAATCATAATAAATAATATCTTTCTGTGGAATAGGATTATGTAAAGCAGAAAATTAAAAAGGTAGAGAAAATAACCAATTCAATTTCTTCAGAATTAGGACAGGAGAACAAACCTGCATCTCCATATCATCGATATCCTGTCCTTGTCCCAGATTCTCTCCCCTCTCTTGTGCCAGCACCCTGGCGCCCACCTCTAGCGGCGTGGTGGGGGGAGGGAAGTCTCCAGGCTCACCGGATGGGTAGTCCACGGTCTCTACCACCACAAAGTCATGCCAGTCGATGGATGCGTAAGCTAGGCGCTCCTGTAATTATGCAATTTCGTGAGTCTATGAATGGTATAAAAACTTGTTTCAACTTTTTACAACAGTAAATGCTAGTCAGTATAGTCTGCGAAAACTCATGGTCACAGACACAGACACACACAGATTAAACTCTACATATACATCTCTTTTGGCGTTCATGTTGGCTAAGGCGCATTATGTGCATCCCAAAATTGCTTGGCATAGGTACTTTCACTTTAGGCTAAAATAAAATAAACTTGCCTTCTCAATACGCGCTTCATCCGCCGCCTTACGCCGCGCCTGATGTGAGTGCCAGGCCGCACGAGACTTCGCTTGCTCCAGAATACCGCTGCGGATCTCAGCTGTCAGCTTCGAAACTAGCTCCTTCGGCGGCAGCAGAACCTTCGTGTACTGCTCCAGCAGTCGCGTAAAGTACTGGAACAGGGAGTGCTGGGGCCGGAGGAAATCGAACTGATGGTTTCGCTCCTCCTTCTTCATCAGGTCTGTAAGGAACTGCCTGCCGTTGCGCGCTACGAACTGCGCGGTTAGTTTGACGATGTCGAGTTCTAGCGCGGAGATGGACGGCGGGTCCGCGATGAACTCGAAGTCTGCAGGGGGTTCCCGCGGGGGCGCCGGCTCCAGCGGCGCGGCTGCTTTCAGGAGCTCTTGCTGGCGAGCCGCGGTGGCCGGCGCGAGGCCGGGGCGAAGGAGTGGGACCACGGGGGCAGGAGGGATGTCTCCACCTAGGTGGGCACAAAGTTCATTTGTTTTATGTGTGCTATCAAATAAAACAAATTACATTTGGAGAAATTGGATGAATTGCTTTTTGAATTGATTGTCATTGCAATAAACTTTTTTACAAGTTTTTACGTTTAAATTGTAAAAAAAAAACAACTCAATAACAACCTAATCCCAAGTCTTAGTTATAAGGATCTTCTCAAATATAATTTATTGTTTAAGTTGGATATGCTGGAATGATAGGTACTTGTAGAAAATTATATAGAACATTAACATGAATAAATAATGACGATACTAACCCCCGGGGTTCTGAAAGCTCGATCAACACTAACTGGCTGTCAATTCCCTTGCTATTTCAGCTTTTACTTCAAATTAGGTAGATAGAGATAACAAGTGACTTAACAGCCGATTAGTGTTGATGAGCTTTCGGAAACCGGGGGTAAGAGTTTTTATTCTTGCTAAATTTTTAAACCAATTTTATGATCAATATTTTATTGAATCACATCCCAATGTATGCACCAATTAGGTGGAGTATAAAAACCTCTTTTTTATTTTACATGAAAAACAAGTAGCACTCACCTCTTCCTTCCCTGATCTCCTTGACTTTATGCTGGTAGTAAGCATGGTATGGGTCTCCTGAGTTGAGGAAGTTGAACTTGGGGTTCCCAAGCTCATTCTGCCGGATCCGAGCCTCAAACTCTGGGCCATTTCGAGCTACGAAACTAGCGGTCTTGTCAACGATATCTGCATGGTTCGGTTAAGAATTTTATTGAATTTTGGACTAGAGTTTATTATTATACCTAGATCAGCACCAACATAAAGACTCTCTTGTTGCATTGATTCCATGGCTGACTTTGAATTAAATCTATGTACCTGTAATGTCAGCCTCCAGAGGGGAAACGAGAAAAACTTTAGTTTGCACCTGTGTGTATAACAAGTGGTTTCTTGAGAGGTTATACTTAGTTTGATTTAGCAAATAAAACGTCGTGTTTACATTACCATATTGAAAGTGATGCTATGAAATAGTGCTCGGATTGTAAAGGATACTCCTGACTTCAGGTGGAGGATATATGATGCCGATCACGGGCGCTGGTGGTGGCTGGGGCTCCTCTATCATATCCATCCCTGGTCCACCCGGGATCATAACGTCGATCGAAGGCATTTTGCCTTCTTTTCCTTGTACCTAAATTATACTGAAAATCGATTGATCCTGCGTTATTTAGTAATAAGTCACTCAAAAATAAGTAGGTAAAATCGTCACCTCACAACAAACACTAAATGAGTGAGTGAACCTGAGTGAACTGAACCAAACCACAGACACCGCAGACAGTCTGTCTGTCTGCAGTGTCTGTGGTGGCAGACACAGAACATAATAATTATGAACTGCTAAAGGTACGCGTCGGTATTTACCAAAATGCCGATCGGGTGCGTCCACTGCATCCGGATTTTGCATCGGGAGTATCGGTATTTTCAAAGCAATTCCGAAGGGCGCGTTCACTGCGGATGACGTCATCAGCAGAAATACCGATCTCTGGCGCTGAAATGCCGATCCAGTGCACGCTGTACTATACAAATCAATATCACCTCGGGAACAACACTATTTTAAAGCTCGAGTGAAGTAGGTTCTTTGAATCCCTCGCTACGCTTAGGATTTTACTCTAGAATCCTTCGCTCCGCTCTGGATTCAAAAAACACTCGCCGTCAAAATAGCTGTTTGCTCCCTTGGTAAACGATCAACTAATATTAACATTACCTACTTAAAGACAGAAGTGCTCAAAAGAAATAACAGTTTTATTAAAAAAAACATTATATCAATAACCAAAAAGCATTGTATCTTCATTGTAAATGATGTAAGATTTATTGTCATAGTACCAGACAGAGCCACTAAAGCTGTCAATTGACTTGAAACAAAGGGTTGCTGTAATGACGATGAGATAAGTTATAAGCCAGAGGAGCAGGGCGAAGACCAGCATCCATAGAGTGGTCGGCATCTGCCACTCGCTAGAGTCTTCTCCTTCTGTTGGTTTAGGCCACAACGGCTCTTTGATGTAATCATTTTCAACCTGAAATAAACATTTACGAAAGATGCCACTAGCACAGGCAACGATACAACTATGGCAGCGATTTCTACAAAATTCAGACCCTAACATACCGACCTACGACAGGAGCCTTATGCACTATGACCATTTGCAGCGCGAGCTCGGCTAAGCCAAGGCAGGCGGTGTGATACGGTCAGGGCAAAGTATCACCTATGTCATAAAGAATAAATCCCAATATCAAGTTTTGACGTTTCACGGTTTGGGGCAAGGAATCTCCTTGGAATCTCCTATTGTCATAGTGAATAAGGCTCCTGGTAGAATTTAAAAAGTTCTAAACACATGTGTCAAGGGTCCGAAAGGAGCCTCATGGAGGCACGCGCACTTACAATTAGCACACACGTATCTTTCACGAACTTTGAATCGATATCCATGCTTCAAGTAGACAGGTAGTCTAGGTACCTAGATAATTACCCACCAAATTATAGGTAAGGTATAATCGGTGGTAGGTAAGGCCAGGCACAGGTAGGTTGTCTAATTATTCAGTTTACATTGGTATTATGCATTATCAGACACCGTGAACATAAATTTAGTACCTCATAATATGTATGTATGAAAATAACAAAGTAATTTATGATTGACAGAAGTCAAGGCACCAAAGAGGACAAAAAAATTGAATACCCTATTTTCGAGTAGGTATCTACTTACCACCTTTTCCCACAGCTCATAAAATTAAATACGAAACCACACTTGTGTCCAATACCTACATAGGGTTAAGCAGGATATACGACGCTGACAAAAGCCGCTTAGCTCCAAGCTATGGTGTAATATAATTTATCCGTACATTCCTACATTGTGAAAGGTACCTACTAGAAAATCAATGACATTTTAGAAAAATCGCTCTCCATCGCGGAGCTACAGGAAAGAGGGCAGTTCGGTAAAATAAAACATTATTTATCATTATTACTTATTATTTTTTTATTAAACTCATAGATACCTAACACATTTTAAACAAAAAATATTTGTACATAATGATAACAAAACAGAATCAGAATCCATCAATTTCATAATATTTAAATTTTTTAATACTTACCATAACATTATTTATAAATTTTCTATAACTAGAAAACATAAAATAATAGATAGAGATGAGTAATAATAATTGTTACTTCAATACATAATATACTTATAAATTAATATTTAATTTAATCCTGTCCACTTTCATTTAAAGCAGTAATAAGTAGGTCCATAAAATATTAGTATAATGCGTGGTCGTAATATTCCCTTTCTGAATAACAAGTACATATAAAAATGGTATGGTAGACCTACCTAGTATTCTAAAAGTGGCACAGCTACAAGAATAAATAAGATAGGTAACGGGACTTAGTTAAGTCCGTTTATAGCTGCAAGGTCATCCCTCGTCTCGTAAGTAGATCGGGGAGGTATCTTCTCCCGTTCTTCGTTTCCAGCTAGGAAAATAGCCACTTGCTCCTAGAAATTACCAAATTCATATCAAACATTTTTATTCAGTTCAGTTCAGAACTATAAATACTACTTGATATATAGTATAAATACTACTTGATGATGAAGTAAGGATGGCCCGTTTGATGTTAAGTGGTAACCATCACTACTGCCTCGCAAGTCACAAAGTCTCACGATAGGAATCTGCCCTACGTCCATCAACCTACCTAAAGCCTAAGAGACCACCTAGAGTTAGTAACCTTAGCTAGATTTTAATACTGTATTTTTTATTTGCTATATTCTTAATTTTTATTATTTTGCCATTGTCTGGAGTCCATAATATTTTTTCTTTTTTATTTAAATGTAATTTTTCTAGATTGTGACGTATAAAACGTATTACAATACCTGTAAATTTATAACTAGTTGTAAGCAAATAATTTAATCAACTTGAGGCATACATACAAATGTTAAGCGTAAGCCGCATGTGCTTATAATTTCACCGGCACAAATACTAAGTTCTGTAGGCACATACTGTTGAGGAGGTCATATACCGAAATGCTTCTTAATGATAGGTAAAACGCATGGTAATTCAAAGAGTAGTACCAAATAGATCTTCGACGTGTCTTGGAGCTGCTGAAGTAGAGCGTACAGCTTAGTGCGCAGCCCACGCACCTCTGTAATAGCTGATTCTACCGGTACCGTCTGCAAAATGAATAAAGCCTTCAAATTATCGCTTCAAGTGGTAATGAACGAGGAAAAAGTATGGAGTTGGACTATAATTTCTCGTGACCTAAGCTAGTTAGCTTAGGTCACGAGAAGTATAAGTTTTTAGGATAAATCTCAAAATCAGAGGAAGCTAAAAATAATAAAGCTAAAAACAACCCCTGCAATTCTTGAATACCTAAAGCTCATTGAGTTTCGCGCTTTCGGAAAGAGAGGACCAGAGTTTAGACCATCATCATCTTCAAGGAGCCTTATTCACTATGACCATTTGCACCGCGATCACAGCTAAGACAAGGCACCGGTGTCATACGGTCAGGGCAAAGTATCTCCTATGTCATAAAGAACAAAGCCCAACATCAAGTTTTGACGTTTCACGGTTTGGGGCAAGGAATCTCCTATTGTCATAGAGAATAATGCCCCTGCCCTCATCCCACTCTAAGTGGGGTCGGCACAACATACTTTCTTTCAAACAGGTTGTTATTTTAGAAATGGGCCATGAATGGTATTCCTCAAGGTCTTGCGCTCAGACAAAATAAAAGTATACTTTTTATTTGGTCTGAGGTCTTGCGGTGTCAAAATCACTAAGGATGTCCAGTCAAGACATCTCATAGTCCATATCTTTTTGGCTTGGCTATGCCCAAATATTGCAGTAGGTAGTGTATTCCGTAGGTTGCCATTCCATAGCCGCCGCTAGAATCACCCAACTGGTATTCTCCCGATGTTTTCTGTGTGTGAGGCGAGATCAAAACTGAGTTGTCCCGGAGCGACGACGCTAAGGGTGGAGGGTCAGAGAGTGTTGCAATAGAGGTGTGAGTGTTCGCTTAGGGGCTTCCTACTAATATAATAAACGTGAAAGTTTGTAAATATGGATGGATGTCTGTTACTCTTTCACGCCGAAACCGCTGAACGGATCTGAATGAAACTTGGCAGAGAGACATCGACATTATAGTCTGGAATAACACATAGGCTACTTTTTAACCCGTGGGAATACCGGGATTTAAATCTGGGCGGGTGAAACCGCGGGGTGCAACTAGTATTCCATAATGCTTTCACTCTTGTGATCCCACTGGGATCATGAGAGTGGGAGCATGATAGAATAAGCCCGCTCAGGAGCCAGCTATACCTTCATCACGGCCTCCGCGGCCGTGGCCAGGCCTCTGCTGACGAGAGACATGCCTTGGCGCACGTTCCTGCAACAAACAGCTTTTTTAACAACGAGGATTTACATAGCCTTTTTTATCCAACTAGCTGACGGAACAAGCAGATGGCGGCCCACCCACTGTTAAGTTGTAACATCCTACCAAAATTTTAAACGTGAAAGTTTGTAAGATGGATGGATGTTTGTTACTCTTTCACGCCGAAACGGCTGAACGGATCTGAATGAAACTTGGCAGAGAGATACATTATAGTCTGGAATAACACATAGGCTACTTTTATCCCGTGGGAAAACCGGGATTTTAATCTGCGCGGGTGAAACCGCGGGGCGCAACTAGTCACCTATAACAAAGCATTGTAGTCACGCACGATAGGAGCGTGCCCTACGATGCACTGCCCTGCATCCAACTTGAGGCATTCAAATGTTAAGTATTATTATTTCTTCTGTGGTTAAGCCTCATGTGCCTGTAGTTACACCGGCGACCACACTCTTCGAACTGAAACACAGCAACGCTGCTTGGCGGCAGAATAGGCAAGGTGGTAGTACTTCTCCGGACGAGCCCTTCACAAAGAGCTCTACTACTATGACTACTCTTGTCATCACCTGCTGTATTATAAATGTTATTTGTTGTTATTTTCCATCACATTATGTCCTAAATCACGTACCTGGGTAGATCAGTGTGCATGAAGTTAATCAGATGGACGACTTTCCTCGCGGTTTCCCTGGAGAGAAGCACCAGCAGCTCCTCGAGAGTGGCTGGGCGCGCCTGGTTCTCCGGCTCAGGGCAGCTCAGGGAGTCGTACAGCTCGCAAGCCTTCTTCCAAGCCAGGGCCGGGTCGGTGGCCACCTGTTTGGAAGAGATCATGAGGGTTTGGTGGGTGCTGTGGCGGATGTCACCGAATTTAGAAAACCTATGATTATGCAACAACAATACGGCTCAAATATTATCCTGAAAGGCATCGAAAACTCACGCATATTCTATGGAAAATTTGCGACTAGCTGATGGAACACGCAGTTGGCCCACCTGATGTTAAGTGGTAACCATCTCCTATAACAAAGCATTGTCTCATAAGTCACGCACGATAGGAACGTGCCCTACGATGATGTAGATAAAGGTGTGGTGGTAGTACTTCCCCGGACGAGTCCTTCACTAACTCTACTACTCTTGTGATATGTTAGACATGTAGACATAGGTAGTACGTGTGCATGTTAATCTCACCAGCTCAGCCAGATAAACCAGCACATGTATCTGCTCCTGGATAGCCTTGGCCTCCGCCAGCGCCTGCCGCGTCAGCCGCCGCTGCAGCTTCTTGCGGAGCCGCGCGCCGTGCTGCACGGCGTGCGCGGCGCGCGCTCGCCCCGACCCGTCGCCGTCAGCGTCGCCGCCGTCGGTCGCGTCCGCGCTTGTCACTATGATCACCACTATCACAGTTCATATTTTACAACGGAATAGGGAAACTGCTTCTTTGCCCGCCGATGGCTTTATACGAGGCGGCTAACTGTTGATTAATACTCTTGTACGATCTAGAACTATCTCTATGCAGTTACATCTCTTTCATACAGCTCTCGTTCGTTTCCTTCGATTCATTCTAGAACAGTAGCTGAGAACGCTCGAACGCAAGGAATTTTGATACTACCTCGAATGTCTGCTATCTCTTTCACTCTTAAGCAAATTTTAATATGGCTAATACCTACTCAATTCAATTGAAAAAATTATAAAAAACATATTCTGAAATTAAAGGTACCTGAAAACGACTGAAAACGTTTTTCCAGGATACTGCGTGGATCCATGGGCACACGCCTTGTTTATTACATATCAGTGGCACACACAAGCACTGATCTGTAATAAACCACGGATAAGTGGTCAGAAGACAAAAGGACTAAAAACATGTTTCAGGCGCCTCAAAACCACTGCAACTTGGTCGAATCATAATAATCAAAAGAGCCTCTTTTGGCACAGGCGAAATTATATTACAGCCTTTCTACACCTGAATGTCAGGATAAATAACGAAACAAATGGCTAGGCGTTCAAATTTTTTCCCAGAACCCGATAAGAAGTAAGAAGTAGTCTACCAAAAGTAATTAATCTAACCTAAAGTTCGTAGTACATCGGCATATCAGTGAATTATTCCATCCATGTATAGACGGAATGCAGACTGGTACCTATCTGAGGTCCGGGTTCTGTTATCTGTAGCCTTGTAGTTTAAGTAAGTAATTAACGGACCAAAAACTACTGTTTATAATCGGAGTTATTTTGACCCCTGAACTCTCGTGTCTTCTGCTGGACCATCATAATGGGGGACCATGGTAATGGAGTACCTAAGCCACGGCCATTCTACTATCTAGACTAACTATTAGGGATGAAATCTGTTGTTTTATCCCTTGAAAGTTTCAACATAAAATATGAAACATAAAATAACTTAACTCAAAATAGTCAGACACGTCTAAAATTCCGAATACTTACGATTGTAATTTTCCAAGAGAAGAATCAATAGGTAAACGTGCTACACTTGGACCGCATCACACCGAGGTTGCGATCAAACGTTTTGGCTCTTATTAATTGGTCGCTGAGCGCGCCAATAGCTTATCAGACCGATAATTCTGTTGCTGTCTCTTTTCGTTGGCATGGCATGAAAGTGACAGTGACAATAACTCTATAGTACCTATAGAGCCGCTATAAAATGCCAGGGATTATAAATTTACTAGCGACCCGCCCGCGCGCCCCTGCTTCGCACGGGTGCACATTTTTTTTCTACTATATCATGCATGTATTATACATATAAACCCTCCACTTGAATCACTCTATCTATTAAAAAAACCGCATCAAAATCCGTTGTGTAATTTTAAAGATTTAAGCATACATAGGGATATAGGGACAGAGAAAGCGACTTTGTTTTATACTATGTATAGTGATGATGAAGAGGGTTTGACTTTATGTTGTAAAAAATGTAAAAATGCTAACCATCAGCAGCATCTTGGTAGTCCGGTGGCAGGATCTTATCCACGTACATGTCGGCTCTGGTGAGCGCGCGCTCCAGCGCGTTGGCAGTCACCGCCGTGACCCTGGAGTCCAGGACAGCTGTGCCGAGCTGCTTCACGGAGTCCGCGCGTCTCAGCACGTACTGACGGGTTTCAGAGTACATCTAAATGGAGGATTACAATATTTTATTTGTACCTATAGATACCATTTATTTGAAGATATTACTGAAACAGATTGACGACTTTGATCCACTGGTGATCCATTGGTGCAAGACCGGATTCGAGCCTACGACCGGAAGGCGGCGTCACTCCCACTTACTACCGGTGCGGTTGTATGAAGCTACTAGTTGCGCCCTGCGGTTTCACCCGCGCAGATTTAATTCCCGGTATTCCCACGGAATAAAAAATAGCCTATGTGCTATTCCAGACTATAATCTATCTCTATTCCAAATTTCACCTAGATCCGTTCAGCCGTTCTGGAGTTATAGAGTAACAAACGTGATCCATACATCCATCCATACAAACGTTCACCTTTATAATAGTACTAGAATAATTTGAGTCTTACATTGGTACTTACCGCTTGAGGGGGCATGTGGATCGAAGGCACCCGCTTCTCAACGATGTCCAGGGAGCGGCAGAGGAAGCGGTCCAGCTGATGCAGGGGGGACTCGAAGATCTGCACGGCGGGGAGCGCGAGCTGCACCCCTGTGGCCAGGGATTTCTCACCCAGGGAGATGTACCAGCGGAGGAACGAGTTCGATTCCTGAGGAGTTAATATTGCTGTACTTACCTATTATTATGAACCTTTTATGTCCCACTGCTGGTTAAAGGCCTCCCCCTATTTCCTCCACTCTGTGCGGCTTGAACCTAGCTTATCCCGCCATCTACTTCTTGGTCTGCCGCGACGTCTGGGCTCTTGCGGGCACCACTCTGATGTTAATTTTGCCCAGAGATCGTTGGGTTACTTATCGTTGTTTTACTTACCTATATTTACCTATATTTTATTTCTTCCTGTTTATATTTTATAAGTACGAGCACCATTGTTACTATAAAATATGATATACTATGGTTACTATGATAACTGGTTAGAGTTAATAGGTAGGGTACCTAAATAGTTGCAAATAAAAAAAATGATTTTCTTTGTCCTCGTCGGTAAACTAGTAGGTAGTTTCCATTAAACATGCACACTTACACGAATTTTGTGATACATTTTCTCCGTGACCTCAATTCCAGATTCCACGAGGGGAATCGCGGCCACCCTGGACACCACCTCCAACTTCGGCATACTCGGTCTCTGCTGTACGGCTGGCACTGCGAAAATTATAATAACATAAGCTTTTTTTATACAAATTATTTTTGGAACAAGCATGGTCCACCTGATGTTAACTGATATCCATCACCTCTAACTAAAGTATTGCCTCGAAAAGTCTATATTTAATATAGTAATTTGTAAAAAGATCACACAAAATAACATAGGAAAGAAACGTTTCTGCCTTTTTTCACACTTGATCACGAGGGGCACTTAGATTCACTTAAAGCTTTATGACTTTTTAAAGTGATTTAATTGAATAAAGGCTTGGCCACAGACTAGTAGGGATGCTAACGCATGGCTTGGCCTTTGACATAGGTCGCGTCATTTAAAAAGAACGCTGGAAAACAGAGGAGGGTATGTGTTGATATGCATCGTGGGTATTAAATAAAAACTCCTGGCTGCTTCGCTGCGCACAGAACAGAACATACCGATTCCGAGGCTCTTATCAACAGCTTGCAAGTAAGCTTCTGCTTTCTGAGCTATCGAGCCATTCTTTCTTTTATTCACACCGACAGCACAGGTTCCGTTGAAGCATTTCTTGTATATATTACCGTTCGAACCCGATTTAGTCACTGTTATATTTGCGCGGTATTCGTGTGCCATTTTGAATTAAACCTTTATTGTGGCGTTCTTTTTATAAACAAATTATTCAAAAAAAAAAAACAATTAAAAAACAAAATAAAGAGCTAATGAGGTTTTACGTCCACCATATTTCACGATAGCCACTGCGTAAATGAGAAGATCACATTTGAATTTTGTTTATTTTACGCAAAAGGTTATCACATATTACCTACCTACCTATGCATCATATTTTAAATGATTGAGGAGACAATCCTATTCATAGTTCAAGAACATGTTTTAAAATTATATCATCACTAAAACTGGTCGTTGAGATCTAAGAAAGTTCAAAGATTGACCTTTCCACTATCTCCAGTAGTAGGTAAGCATGTGGTTAACCGACTGATGAACAATACCTACATATTATATTGTAGGTCAACAATAACGCTAGCATTGCAGTGTTTCGATTTTAGCGGTAGGTATTGCGGTATGATGACGGCGGCCGGTGGAACTGTACAGTAGAGATACGTCCCAAAGCGATGGATGCAGTACAAAATCAGAGAGAGAGCGCGTAGAGGGTGATCATCATATACAGGGTGGTCAAAATGTCGTGAATCGAACACAACTAGGGGTTAGATGGGGTCATCAGGTGCAAAAACTTGTTCTACGGGAGGTCCTTGAGGTCAGACCTTTTTTTGTATTTTTATGAGAAAAATGACTTTTTTTACTAATTCTTATTAAAATTCGAAAAATCATATCTTATGACTATAACTGCAGGGGTAATACTAATATTTTTTATTGCATTGTTGAAACGTCAATTGCAATAGACGTGCGTTGCGTTGGTTAGATATTTGTAAGCATCTTATCACACGAAGTAGGTACCTACGAGTACATAATCTTTAATGAACCACGTGCATGGGCACTATGTTTATATAATGCGAGTATTTTGATTTGAGCCGTTAAGGCTCCGGTGACAGCGGCTCGCAATTTCGAGGTGCGATTGGCTATTATTTCATTTTATTTCATTTCGGGGAGGTTTTTTGAAAGAATAATTCTAAAGAAACACGCATAAATACAGTATTTATGCGTGTTTCTTTAGAGTTATTCTTTCAAACAACCTCCCCGAAATGAAATAAAATGAAATAATAGCCAATCGCACCTCGAAATTGCGAGCCGCTGTCACCGGACTCCTAAATACCTACCTACGTCAGGGGAAGATTTCTACAAACATCCAAGATAGATTGACGTAGACAAAAAGATACAAACCAAACCACACTACTTACAGTTAAGGCGTTGACAACACCTAATATTCCTCTCGCTCGCACGATTCGACATTTTGAAAGATATAAAATCACTAAGTACAATTTTGAAAAATCGCAAACAACCATTTTTAGTTTAGTAAAAATTTGATTTTGATCGATGCAAGTTTTCCTACGCAAAAGTTTGCTTATGTAAGAAAACTATAAAAGCAAACTTTTAAGTAGGAAAACTTGTACCTATCAAAATGATTTTTTTACTAAACTGTGCGCAATGTGATTGCACACAAAATGGTTGGTTGGGATTTTTCGAAAATGGGTTCAGTGGTTTTATATCCCTCAACAAATCAAAACGTGCGAGCGAGAGTCGCATTAGCTCTTATCTTCACCTTAAGTACTAAGAACCAGTTTGGGAATTTATTATGCTACTAGCGACCCGCCAGCGCGCCCCTGCTTCGCACGGGTGCAATGCACAAATCATGCATGTAGGTATCTAATCTAAATATATATCTAATCTATCTTCTAAATATATGCAACTCAAAGGTGACTGACTGACTGACTGACATAGTCATCTATCAACGCACAGCCCAAACCACGGGACGGATCGGGCTGAAATTTGGCATGCAGGTAGATGTTATGACGTAGGCACCCGCTAAGAAAGGATTTTGATCAATTCTACCCCCAAGGGGATGAAATAGGGGATTAAAGTTTTTAGTTTTTTTAGTTTTTATGAAACTTTGAATTCCTTGGCGCGAGCAAAGCCGCGGGTTCAGCTAGTTATACATATACCTAAACCTTCCTCTTGAATCACATCTATTAAAAAAAACCGCATCAAAATCCGTTGCGTAGTTTTAAAGATTTAAGCATACAATATAGGGGCATGAGGACATAGGGATATAGGGACAGAGAAAGCGACTTTGTTTTATACTATGTAGTGATGATGTATTTACGAACCGTGGCCAAAAATGCACACCTGGGATTGACATGCGGGTGTTTCGCATAGGTGCGAGCAAGACCGCATGTGAGTGAACGTCGAAAATTTATGGATTATGGGAAGTGGTGCCCCTAATAATTTCTATGTAGGTATGTAATTGCACACAAAATGGTTGTTTGCAATTTTTCAAAATTGAGATTAGTGTATTAATATCTTTCGAAATGTCCAACGTGCGAGCGAGAGGTACATTAGGAGTTGTCAACGCCTTAAGGCAATGACAACTGCTAATTAAAGTTTTTCTAATTAATGAATTTGCTTATTTACGGTACCTGATTTTCGTGCAAAACGTTCTTTCGTACGTACGTAAATAAATGATTATTTTTTGACAGCCCGATAATGAAAACTTATCGACTAAATAGCACGGAGGCGAGATTTGTTTATTTTATTTGTAACGATTTTACTGCTACTGATAATATCGCTGTTGCATGATCCTAGATAATGCTTGCGTGGAGACTAGTTGTTAGCCTTACCTATGTTTTTCATACTACCCGCAGATTTTAAAGTATTATTTACCCGAAATATTTAGTTCATGAAGTTCTTAAGACTTCCTACTATAATGTGTACTTTGGTTTCGAGACGTAGTACATAAATTTTGAAACATCTCTTCGAAAACATCTCATATCTCAAGATAAGCGAGATACCTATTCATTGAAGTTGCTTATGTACCTACCTACATCAAAAAAATTGTGCCGTTCGTGTGACCGAACTATTCGATATCCCAAAACCGTCAATTACATACAAAAAAAACAGATTTCAATAATTTTTCATCGTCGGAATCAGAATCATTATCACACACACGCATAATCATAGTCCTAAAAACTGTTTAAAACATAATGTACCTAGTAGTCAAATATACCTCAAATATAATAAACTAGCTGGTACCCGCGACTTCGTCTGCGTACTTTTAATTTGAATATTATGCAATAAAAGGTAGCCTATGTCCTTTCTCAGGGTCTAAAGATTGTCTGTGCCAAATTTCATCAAAATCGGTTGAGAGGTTTAAACGGGAAAGCGTAACAGACAGACAGACAGAGTTACTTTCGCATTTATAATATTAGTTGGGATTAGTACGTAATATAGTCGGTCAAATGAAAGTAGACAGACTCTAGTACCTAATACAAAATCTTTTTCGTAAAACAAATGAAAGCTGTTAAAATTTTAAATAAAATTTGGTAAAAAAAATAAAAAAGCAGGTAGGTGCAACATTTGAAACGAATCAACACTTCTAAACTAAAAACTGAAAACAGGATAAAAATACAAACTAGGACCAGGAAGCTTTTCAATGCAGCAGGGAGTTTTCTAATTACAAATAAATAAATTAAACTTACTTGTGATAAGGGTGCGTGGTTACAATCCTGGTACGTGCGTAGAACTGACTGGCTGGACTGATGCTCATGTGAATGTGATGGATGGGATGGTGTGACAGGCGAGCGCGTCGGACTTATCGGGTCAAACCTTTTTCCTGCAATTGGTGGACTTTGGACTGTGGCTGATTGTTTTTTTTAACCGAATCGCACATAAATACCTGCATATTGTCGTCTCGGCGTTGGTCGCGTGAAACTGGCACTAGAGTCACCTAGTTTTTAACACGTTTCAAGATGATCCTTGTGATTTTATTTTATAAACATATTTTGAATTTGAATTTAGTTAACTGTAAAATCAGCTAAGCGTGTTTTTGTGTGAAGGAAAGAGGTTTTGAATTGGGGGCCAATTGTTTTTTTTTTGTTTACCAATACGTATAGTATTCTTTTATCTGTACCAATACTAAACTAGGCAATGTTAATACGATGACTACTGTTAATGTACTTCTCGCTCGCACATTTCTACGGCTAAGGGCCGTGGTAAGGGAACAGTCAACCTATACCTAGGTACCTTTTAATTTATTACTTTCCTATAATATTCGACTGTGCCTTTCTACATTGTTATGTAATTATGTACCTATGGAGGTAGGCGTTGGTAGTTACGGGGTGAAGCGGAAAGATCGTATAACACAGCAACAGGAACTTTATTTGCACGGCAATATTTTAAATCAATGTTTATAAGATTCCTAAGGTAAGTACTATATGGGTAGGCACAAGCAAGCGTAAGAAAATGCAATGAGAGCTGACAGCGCGCGATACGGGTATCTCGTCCGAGGCTCGTAGCGGTCTGTCGTTCGGCCGGCAACGCAAGCGCATGCCGCCGGCCGCTGCAGGTAGGTAAGGTACTCGCGCGCTCCGAACAATGGTGCGTGGACGGACGAGTATTTCCATTGCACAGCCAGTTCGGGAGATTATTATAACACGAGAATAATATCGTACGCACAAGTACTTAGGTAGGTAAATATCTAGTATTATGTATGTATATAATATATATATTTTATTGTGTATATTTATGCCTGTTGTAAATAAATATGTATGTAAATATGATATAGGTAAATGTAAATGAAGTTATGTAAATAATGATTAAATAGAAGTAGGTAGGAATATACAGATAGGTAAGTAGCCTACATCACTCCCCTCCAGAGACCGTCACTACGGTCGATAGTAGTCAGGAAATCGAACCCTGCGGCCAGAGCGTGTCTTTTTGATGTCTCCTTGCGCCGGGGCATCCAGCTGTGCTGGAGGTGGGTCGGGTACGGGAATAGTAGTTGAAGTGGGAGTTGGAATGGGTGTGGGAACGAGATTGGTAGTTGGAGGAGATGGGTCTACGAGTAGATAGGCCGGCTTAAGGCGGTCTATAGATACTGTGACACTCTTGCCCTTGACCAAAATCTTGAACACCTTGTCACTACGTTCGACAACTCGACAACTCGACAACGACGACCTCAGTGGCGCAGCGGGCGAGAGTCCGCCTGCGACGCAGAGGTTGCGGGTTCGATTCCCGCCTCGGAACAAATTTGTGTACGATCTGCAGAAATTTGTTCATTGGTCTGGGTGTTTTCTATGTATAATAAAAAATATATATCTATGTAATTATATAATGTATTAAATATATCAGTTATCTAGTACCCATAACACAAGCTTTGAATAGCTTACTTTGGGGCTAGATAGTGCTGTGTGGATTGTCCAGCATTATTTATTTATTTATTTATTTAACTTCGTAAGGGCCGGTGTAAGGGGGCTGCAAGGAGCCTCGTAATGCATCGTCCCTTAGGAAAACGTGAGTAGACGAAGATAGGTCTTTATAAATAAAAATGTTATTTTTGTTATGACGTGCTGCGGGTAATGGACGAAGCTTCGCTGCAAAGTGACGCAGACGAGTGGTGAAATCCGAAATATCGGTGGAGTCACTAGAAGTTGCCTGGAAAAATTCTCCAGGAAGACGGAGTGGCTCGCCATACACCAACTCGGCAGACGAAGTTTGGAGATCGTCTTTAAAAGAGGATCTAATGCCCAAGAGCACAAGAGGTAAGTTTTCAACCCAATTGCAGTCGCCGTGGCACATTATGGCCGCTTTCAGCTGACGGTGAAAGCGCTCGACCAAGCCGTTACAAGCCGGATGATATGCGGTTGTTCGACGATGTTTGAATCCGATCATTTTTCCAAGGTATTGGAAAAGTGCAGATTCAAATTGTCGCCCGCGGTCAGTGACGATATCGGTTGGACATCCAAACCTGGATATCCACGATATCAGCGCCTTTCCGACTGTTTCGGCTGTCATGTCCACCATTGGGATCACTTCGGGCCATCGAGTGAACCGGTCTACTGCTGTAAAGCAGTAGCGGTAGCCCTGAGATGGTGGAAGTGGGCCAACAATGTCCACATGGACGAATGCGAATCGAGCGCGGGGTAAATCGAACGTGCCTAATGGTGAGGACACGTGGCGGTTTACCTTGGCGCGTTGACAAGCGAGGCACTTTCGTGACCACTCTCGGCAGTCTTTACGCATCCCAGGCCAAACGAAACGCTCGGCAATTAACTTTGTGGTTGCCTGAACGCCTGGGTGGCTAAGATTATGAAGACTGTCGAAGAGTTGCTTTCGCAGTGGTTTTGTCACGAACGGCCTTGGCGATGAAGTGCTCACATCGCAGTATATCTCGAGATCGCTGTTAGGTATCTTGAGCTTCTTTAGGCGGAGTGAAAAATCACCACCAAGATATTGAGGAAGCTCTTGATCGGCAGCTTGAGATTGTGCGAGTACGTCATGATCGATTGGTATCTGCAGTTCATCGATGCGCGACAATGTATCGGCTACGACATTGTCCTTGCCTGAAATGTGTCGGATGTCGGTCGTGAACTGCGAGATATAATCCAGATGACGATACTGACGTGGCGAACAGTTTGCCTTTCGTTCGTGAAAAGCGAAAGTGATCGGCTTGTGATCAGTATATACCACGAAGTGCCTGGCCTCCAACATGTGTCGAAAGTACCGGATGCTTTCGTATATGGCCAAAAGCTCGCGGTCATAGGGTGAATATTTTTGTTGGCAAGGGCTCAGTTTTCGCGAGAAAAATGCGAGGGGCTGCCATTCACCATCTTTCAACTGCTGCACGACTGCACCCATTGCGAGGTCAGATGCATCTGTTACCAGTGCGAGTTTGGCATTGCAATCTGGGTGTGAGAGAAGCGCAGCATTCGAAAGATTTAGTTTGCATTGTTCGAATGCAAGAAGAGTGTCACCAGTAATATCGACAGGATGTGATGCCTTAAGGGAACCACCAGCAAGAAGGGCGTTCAGAGGGGCTTGTATCTTAGCGGCTTGAGGCAAGAATCGCCTATAAAAGTTAAGCATTCCTAAGAAACGCCTGAGCTGCTTAACGGTCTTTGGGACTGGGAATTCCTTAATGGCTTCGACTTTGGATTCGAGAGGCTTGGTGCCGATTTGGGATATACGATATCCTAAGAAGGTTACCTCACTGGCACCGAAGACGCATTTCGCAGTGTTGACTAGGATACCATATTCTTTCATCCGAGTGAAAAGCTGTTGGAGGTGGATTTCATGTTGAGACTCATCGCGTGAATAAACTAAGAAATCGTCCAAATAACAATACACGAAATCGAGACCTCTTGTCATCTCGTCAACAAATCGCTGGAAGGTCTGTCCTGCGTTTCTTAAGCCGAATGACATGAAAGGGAATTCATACAGCCCAAAGGGGGTAGTTATGGCGGACTTCATGATATCTTCCTCGTAGACCGGGATTTGATTATAGGCTTTGACCAAATCAATAGTGGAAAAGACTTTGGAACCAGCAATACTTTGGGCAAAGTCGTGGATGTGCCTAATAGGATAACGGTCTGGGATGGTCCGAGCATTAAGCATCCTATAATCACCACAAGGCCGCCAGCCGTTATCCTTCTTAGGAGCAAGGTGCAACGGTGAAGCCCAGGAGCTTTCGGAAGGGCGTGCAGTACCATTAGAAAGCATGAGTTCGAATTCCTTCCTAGCTATCTGGAGTTTATCGGGGGCGAGCCTACGTGGGGTGCAAAAAATGGGTGGACCAGGAATGGTCCTAATATGGTGAACTGTGCTGTGCTTTGGAATCCACGGTGTGCCTGAAGGGCGTGTAATTTCCGGGAATTTACTTAAAATGTCGTGATACCTCGTGTCGCCCGATGAGACTTTAACAGAACAAATATCAATTTTGGCTAGAGAAGCTATAGCAGACAATGTGGTAGTATTATCAACAAGGCGTTGATTGCGAACATCTACCATCAAATTGTAAAAACTTAAGAAATCGACGCCTATAATGGGTTTTGTTACGTGAGCTACGGTAAAACGCCATGGGAAGCTACGTCTTAAGCCTAAGTTTAAATCTAGCTGGATATAACCAAAAGTCTCTATGGGTGTACCATTAGCTGCACACAGAGTGAAGTCGGTCTGCTTGGCTCGTCGCTCGCGAAGCGCAGTATGGGGGAAAACGCACAGGTCACTGCCGGTATCAATCAGGTACTGGGTTCCCGAGCTGCGGTCGGTCACGAAGAGGCGACTTGATGAGGCTTGGCAATCGTCCGCCGCCATTAGCGACTGCCCGTGGAGTTTCCCGCCTTCTGGTAGTCGCAAGGCTTGATACAGTGGTTAGCCTTTGCTCCGTGCCTGGTATGGTACCAGCATACGGGATGTTTCTCGTAGTTGGATTGCGATCTCGACCTTGGGCGCGAAGATTGACGGCGATTCTGTGATCTCGAACGGTCAGAGCGGTCGTTGGAGCGGTCATTGGAGCGGTGAGTGCGAGTGTGCTCGTCTAGCTTCAATGCAAGGCGCTCGACCATCTTCCTCAGTTCTGCGATTTCGCTGGATGAGCCGCCGCTCACTGCTGCCGTGGATGACGTGGACGCGACGTTGCCGGGTGAAGTTATCTCGTGGATGCGATCTGCCAGATCCGAAAGCTGCTCCAGGGACTGAGTAGTTTGTGAAGCCAGCACTGTTTGGATGTTGTTGGGCAGGCGGTTGCACCAAATCGTACGAATAAAGTTTTCGGGTACGGAGGGTCCAGCTAAATCCTGTAGGTGGCGCAGGAACTGCGACGGTTTCCGGTCTCCGAGTTCTTCGTGAGTGAGAAGTTGTTTCACCTTTTTCTCATGGGAAGCGGACAGACGACGAATTAGTTCCGTTTTGATCTTCTCGTACCGGTTGGTGAGAGGAGGCTTTATAATAATGTCCTTCACGGCCTTCGCGTGTTGAAGATCCAAATTTGTGATGACGTAGCTAAACTTGTCTGTATCTTCGGTGACGTCACGGATATCAAACTGTCCTTCCAATAAAGCAAACCATATCTCCGGGTCATCTGGACTAAATGGAGGAACTTTTATTTTTATATTACAAATATCGGATGGTGCAGTGGAAACAAACATTTTTTTACAAGAGCGTGGTTTTGTGTTCACATTGCTCGGTACGCCAATTTGCGACTCACCGGAATCACTGTCTGTGTCTACATATTCTTTATCTTCACACTTCTCCATTCTTCAAAGGTTTATCGTGCACTTAAGAGGGGTCACCAGTTATGGAGGTAGGCGTTGGTAGTTACGGGGTGAAGCGGAAAGATCGTATAACACAGCAACAGGAACTTTATTTGCACGGCAATATTTTAAATCAATGTTTATAAGATTCCTAAGGTAAGTACTATATGGGTAGGCACAAGCAAGCGTAAGAAAATGCAATGAGAGCTGACAGCGCGCGATACGGGTATCTCGTCCGAGGCTCGTAGCGGTCTGTCGTTCGGCCGGCAACGCAAGCGCATGCCGCCGGCCGCTGCAGGTAGGTAAGGTACTCGCGCGCTCCGAACAATGGTGCGTGGACGGACGAGTATTTCCATTGCACAGCCAGTTCGGGAGATTATTATAACACGAGAATAATATCGTACGCACAAGTACTTAGGTAGGTAAATATCTAGTATTATGTATGTATATAATATATATATTTTATTGTGTATATTTATGCCTGTTGTAAATAAATATGTATGTAAATATGATATAGGTAAATGTAAATGAAGTTATGTAAATAATGATTAAATAGAAGTAGGTAGGAATATACAGATAGGTAAGTAGCCTACATACCTATTATATATTGATAATAAATACATACTTTATAAAACTTTTTGGTAAAAGGTATTCGCGATTTTTCATAACTACATTTTTTAATATTAATAAAATCACCGTAAGTAGGTATCTGCTGTTTTATTCATAGTTACCTATAGGTATTTACTAGGGGACTACCTACCGGCAATATTAAACTCTCTACTACTATTAACTACTCAACTACTAAAGTCAACAAAAACGTGTTCAACAAATGAATTTATTAGTCTGTTGAAAACGGTCAAAATTTTCTTTTTTATTTCAAAAATTTACGTATATAAATGAAGCAAGGAATTTGAATACTAAGTACAATGAAGGACAGGCTTTTATTTTTGTGATCGTGAAAAATTACTATATATAGTGTTAAAAAAACGGGCTTACTGGAACAAATCTAACAATGGATTCTATACCAAGCAAGGAATTTGAATGTCTTTATTCAAATTCCTTGATACCAAGCTTGTAAAACTCTGAAGACCGTATTATTCTTGTGCGCAAGACCGCAAACAACACAGCGTCCACGAAAAAAAAAGAAATGGCCGCCGAATTATAGGTACAACTGCGATAACACATTTTGTTTACACGCATCGATTGTTTACACGCATTTGATGATACCTAAGTGATTTATCTCCAAAATTTCCCCTACCCATATTGCTACCTATTAGATAAGTTTAGATACAATACCTATTCATTCAATTATTGCGAAAATGAGTGCAGAAAGACAACAATATTAAATTTTGAACTTGCTGAGACCAACTGTGATAACCGTCACGGTTATCACGGTTACGTGTCACAGCAAGTTAGAACCTACTAGAAGTTAGGTACCTACTAGGTAGTAGAAGTACCTAGAGGTTAGGTACCTAGGTAGTACCTAGCTACATCTAATAAGCATTGTTGAAAAACAAGTGTACCAAAACACGGTTTTACTTACACATTTTTTTAATCCGTTTATTATTAGGTACTGAGCGGTACGGGTAGGTGTAACATTAAATAATTAAGGAGTGAATTAATTAAGGAATTTCTAAAGAATTAAATAACAGAGTGTTTGGTGAATGGACCGATAATTTTTTTTGGGGGTTGGGGGGGAGATCGGGTCATGCGCAAGTTTTCCCCGGTAGACCCGAAGTCCTAAGTGTCACGGTTTTGAATCATCATGATCATTTAATGAATTATATCTTATGTTAAGTAGCATATCGTTGGAAAGAGTATCTAAAGTTTTTTTTTAAAGAATGCTAAATTCAAAAGGCTTTTGGTATTTTTAAATTAAATTAAGAAGTAAACACTTTTTAAAACAGTAACAGATTAACGACTTTGAAAGCTCAGAACATTTTTTTTAAGAAATATGTCAGGTAAGGTTTGTTTAGAAAAAAAAAGTTAGCACCATTTAAAAGCAAGATTATGGGGTCATTTTATAAAAATACAAAAAAATATATATTTAAAAAACCGTACAACTTAGGACTTCGGGTCTACCGGGGAAAACTTGCGCATGCTCCCAACCCTCCAAAAATTTGGTCGGTCCATCCACCAAACACCCTGTATAGTGACACGAGAATCAAATAAAAAGATGGTTTACAATACAAATAACTAGAACAAAAGCATTCTTTCTTGATCGCAGTATGGGCACAAATAATCTAGCTCGATACATATGTATATTGGTATACCTACCCATCTACTTATGATAACGGTATTCATAATGTGCATACTTCACCTACTTATCAGATAGATTTATTAAGTATTGGCGTCTTTTTCTATTTAATCGATAGTTGATGTATTTATGTGAAATAATTATCGCGATAGCAATCTTATCACAGTCGCCGCCTGTGTCATACCAAAAACAGTCTCACTTCCTTCTGCTAACAAGAACGTTATTATTTGCGAAAGAAGTTTGTTTAAAAACTTTTTAGAGAAACCTCATTGTTATTATTTATATTATACCTACTATTTAAGCTGGTGAAAACAGTTATATCTTCAGTGTTGTGTTTTTAGATATACGAAATTAGCTTTGTGCCTTGTTGACTGTTTTTATAGTTAACTACCCACAATCGAGGATAAAGGTATTATAACTTTATTATGATGTACGTTAGACGTTTCTGGGTTCCTAGGTTTTAGGAGGTAAGGTAGGTAGTTAAAATTTTTCATCTTCTAAACAAAAGGACTCAAGGGATGGACTTGCCATCTATCCCCACTTGCAACCACTAACCCTCAACCTAGGTACAAGGATTGCTAATAGCCAGCCCCATCATAAATCTACAATGAGCGGCGTGATTCCTTTCTATCAACCTACCTTGGAATGCACTATGTCATTATTATTTGATTAACCCCCGTTTCTGAAAGCTCGATCTACACTAATCGGCTGACAAGTCACTTGCTATTTCAGCCTTTACTTCAAATTAGATGGAGATAGCAAGTGACTTGACAGCCGATTAGTGTTGATCGCGCTTTAAGAAACCGGGGGTTAGAGTAAGGTTAGGAATTATTAGGGGGATTTTATTCCCGAAACCCCCAAAACCAACCTAAACCTTGGGTTGGGGTAGCAATAAGTCATAGTTCATTTATATAGTTCATACATAATAACCTACATTCATCATTTTATTACGTTCAGCAAAAGGAGGTATTCAAAAACGCTTTACAACTTGGCATGCTCTCGAGTTCACACTACACAATATATCCATATCCGACATGTAGCAAGTTGAAATGTCATTGGCGCAGAACATACCTACCTATATCCTTACGGAGTCACTGGGCAGGCCATATGAGTCTATTCCTCTTATACCTTGTTCGCACCAGGCTTTGTAGCGAGGCGAGTAGCACCTCTCAGTGGTACTCGGCTTATAAAAATGAAATGAAATGATATTTATTTGAGCACTTCAACATTAGTGTTAAAAAATAACTTAAATGTAATTTATGACATAGTTAACCTCATTTTATTGAAGCCTTATATGTATATATCCAAACCTTATTATTGTCATATCTATATTATTATTATAAATATCTTATTATTATTATTATCTAAGCCTTATATATATCTCTAGCCCTAATGATATCTAAACTAGACTTTGAAAAGTCTGTACGATAGACATCTGCGCTCCCGCCTAAAATTTAAGCACGAAATTAGTCTATACTTTACATTTCAAATATTAAAACATTTACTATACTTATAGCACTCCGAAAATAACAAAATAACTTCAAACCTCCAACAGTTCTCGGATGGATAAACTGAAAGATGAAGTGTAGGACGCATCGTCCAATGGACCGGCTACATTGCACAGATCGCGTGAAGTTGCTTTAAGGGTCCGGTGACAGCGGCTCGCAATTTCGAGGTGCGATTGGCTATTATTTCATTTTATTTCATTTCGGGGAGGTTGTTTGAAATAATAACTCTAAAGAAACACGCATAAATACTGTTCGAACACAAATAATACAATAATATAAGGGAAATGTGCTTGAGTCAGAAATCATTTTGGTATTAGGTAAACGTAAGACCAAACATACTAATACCAAAATGATTTCTGATTCGGGCATGTTTCCCTTATATTATTGTATTATTTGTGTTCGAACAGTATTTATGCGTGTTTCTTTAGAGTTATTTTTTCAAATAACCTCCCCGAAATGAAATAAAATGAAATAATAGCCAATCGCACTTCGAAATTGCGAGCCGCTGTCACCGGAGCCTTAATACAAGGAATTTGAGGTTGAATATAATTATTTTATATTTTAAGTCGAATTCATTAAGCTGATAATGATGATGATGACAGGTCACAGTTTTAAAAACAGATTCCAAGACAAAGCAGTCTACTACATAAATATTGATTGTTCCGTAAGATTTATTATTTACTAAGATATGATTTCGAAATAGTTCTAAGTCGATTAGCATTTTTAATGACTAATTAGTAGGTATGTACCTACTGATAAGATCTATTATCATGAAATGATAACGGCCAAATGCTTTAGGTCCTGTTGATGTTTTTGTTATAAACTTGTTGATCACACAAAAAAGAAAAAGCTGATGCGCGCGCATCGCTAATTTGTGAACAAGTAAAAATTTTCCGCGCGCTTTTTCAAATTGTAAGATTTGAAAGTTCGAGTATTATTTATTTCCTTGCAAATACGATAAACATCGTATGACATACGTGCGCTTTGATAATTACAGCCTCTGCTTTCTTGTAGCCCTCGCCTAGGGCACGGGCTAGCAATATCGCCTCGACCGGCTGTACCACCAATGTTATATTTTAATTGTAGATGTTCTATCTAACGAAAGCGCGCGAGTGCGATTCTAAACCAAGTGCCTGTTTCTCTATCTCTGACTCTTCGCTATGGTCTTTATGTTGTGCCTTTGTTTTTAGCCAAACTGAAAATAGCAATAAGAAACAATAAAATATGCAAAATGGGGATTGACGTCCGCCTTCTCGCCACGGTCCTCTTTCTAACAACACCAGCTTTTGCGCAACAAGGTAAAGAATCATTTAAAAATTATTATAGGGATGCTTACGAATTATTTTATATAATTTTCAGTCAGACAACTCATTTGACTTGTTTTTGTTGCAGATAATATATGCTCTTACATGATTGCAATTCCTCGGGAGCCAAAGCCTGATGATTTCCCTGTAGTTGAAGAAGGTATTTATTTGTGTACCAACTATTAAAAATTTAAAATAACTTTTCGGATAGAATACCAATCTTCGATCCTGCAAATGGTTTTGTGCCTTTTATTTTTTCCAGCATACCATAAACAGAGTCATATGGTGCATCGCCCATAAACCAAAACAATGACTCGAACGCTGTATCTCACTTTGAATACATAGATGCAAAGACATTTTTATTAATTATGTCTTTATTTGCTTCTAGAATCGAAACACTACTGTTTCGTTCCCCAGTTTATAGCTATAGTATAATAATTATATGTTATTCTGTTTTAGGATACTACTTACTAGCTGGTACCCTCCTTGTGGGGGGGATAGCCTTTATCCTGGCTTCAACGCTAAGAATAACAATTAATTCCTGGGTCTTGGGATTCGCCGTTAGATGGTGAAGCATAACAATATTGAAATAAACTTAATATCGTTGTTTTTCTTCTACGGTTCTAGGAGTATCATGGAGCCAGAGGCCACTGTTCCCGGGGCCAGACCGCCAAGAGCTGTGCATGAACTCGTATACAACCGCGGGCAGCCAAGTCATTTATATGGAAGAGGAGATTGAAGGGGACGTTGTTATCGCAAAATTCAATTATAATGGTAAGGATTATCGGGGTTTTTAATCGTTTTTTATACAGCTACCTGATGGAAGAAGCAGATGGTTGAATTGAGGTTAAGTGGTAACCATCATCTAATAACAAAGCATTGTCTCGAATAAGTCACGCACGATACGAACGTGCCCTACGATGCACTGGCCTCGTCCATCAACCTAAGGCATAGAGATGCGTCATGTGCCTGTAATTTTAACGGCACTCACACTCTTCAAACGGATACACAGCAATACTGTTTGGGGGCAGAAAAAGACGTGGTGGTAGTACTTCCTTCCCCACCTTCAAAGATACCTTGCGACTTTCCTAATACCATGCATACCTGACAAAACTCAGACGTTTTGTTTATAGTTTTCTGTAACGCCAGGTGGTTTGTTTTTATAAAAAAACTCGTTAACTTTCAGCACCCGATAGAGGTGCCTATCGAGTGTCCATAAAATAACCACCTGACGTTACAGAAAACCTAAAACAAAAAATAAACCTATGACTTTGGTGCAGGATGAGTATCTTATGGGTATCTTTTCATTCGAGTGTAATGATTTACACATTCGTTGCCAGTTTTTTTTCATAATTTTCAATAGGTAAGTAGGTACTTACCTAGATTGTTTTTTTTTTTATACAACTAGCTGATGGAACAAGCAGATGGCCCACCTGATGTTAAGTGGTAACCATCACCTATAAACAAAACATTGCCCCGTATGTCACGCACAATAGGAACGTGCCCTACGATGCACTGCCCTGCGTCCATCAACTTGAGGAGTACAGATGTTAAGCCTCATGTGCCCGTAATTACACCGGCGACCACACTCTTCAAACCGAAACACAGCGTTGCTGCTTGGCGGCAGAAAAAGGCGTGTTTGTGTTTGTGTTTTCATGAAATTAAAGACAATATTTTTTTAGGTGACATTGAACCTACTATCGACAGGGATTTCATATTTGGGACACCCGCGTTACTTGGAGCTGTCGTACGAAGAATGGATGATGGAAATTGGTACCTCGTCATCACGCAAAGGTAAGTCTTTCATCCGTTTCGAAGTGGGACCTTATAATCCTTGTTAAATTACTGATTACTTAAATCTTTTTATTTTTGAATGATGAAGTTATAGAAAAACCTTGGTCGGCTGTTTCATCATATCAATTATGTTCTGCATCATGGATATATTGTTGATATTGCTGAATATTATTAAAGTTGTAATTCCTATTACCATTATGGATTCACGAAATGGTAGCGGAAATTCTACCAAATCAATGATGTTTCCAGGCAAGACTTCGAATCCCCGGGTATGCAGTTGTACGTGTTTATTGTGTCCGTTGATGGAGAAGCCCTCAGGGTCATGACTTCAGTGGAAATCGTGAACATTGACGACAACAGGCCCATGATACAAGTATTCGAAGCTTGCCAGACTCCGGTGAGTGCTTACATCAGCCGATGGAATTCATTGATATCACTATCATCATCACTACATAGTATAAAACAAAGTCGCTATTTCTGTCCCTATATCCCTATGTATGCTTAAATCTGTAAAACCACGCAACGGATTTTGATACGGTTTTTTTAAATAGATAGAGTGATTTAAAAGGAAGGTTTATAATGTATAATACATGCATGTTATGTGCACCGGTGCGAAGCAGGGGCGCGCGGGCGGGTCGCTAGTATTAATATAATAAAAAATAATAATAATAATAATGCTGGACAATCCACACAGCGCCATCTAGCCCCAAAGTAAGCTACTCAAAGCTTGTGTTATGGGTACTAGATGACTGATATATTCACTGACATAGATAGATATTTTTTATTATACATAAACACCCAAACCAACGGAACAAATTTCTGCAGATCGTACACAAATTTGTTCCGAGGCGGGAATCGAACCCGCAACCTCTTGCGTCGCAGGCGGACTCTCGCCCGCTGCGCCACTGAGGTCGTAATATGTATATGGATTGATTGATAGTGATAGATCACACGGCTAGGGAAAGTGTTCATATTTGTAAAAAAAACTGACACAACACTCTATTTGCTCTAAATGTCTCACTTCTTTCTTAGTTTCTTCGCAGATGCTATAATACAGTCAGATGCCCTTTTTTGCTGTAGGACACATAAACATGACTCACTTTCAAGTATCGAATTTTCTTCTATGTATCTTTCCTATATAGTGTCCTTTTTTATTGGATATACATATTTTTTATTTAATAAACAAATGTCTTAAAATTTCTGGGTAAATTGAAATTGGGATAATCTAAAATTAAAGATTCGTTTAAGCAGTTTGTTTGCTAAATTACTCAAGTATCTATCATACATCATCAACAGAACTGAATATTTACTGCTCTCAACAGGAACTCGGAGATCCCAGACTCACAGAATGCGTATACGATGTGTCGGATTTAGATGGCGAGATCAGCACCCGCTTCATGAAGTTTGAGATAGAGAGCGATCGCAATGACGACGAGATATTCTACATCGAAGGGTCCAACATTGTTAACGATTGGTTTAACATGCGTATGACTGTGGGCATCAGGACTCCACTCAACTTTGAGGAGAACGCGCTGCATATCTTCAGTGTTACTGCATCTGTTAGTATATTGATATATTCGTTGAAAAACACATTATTTTAAGCTCGCGACTTCGCGAGTAGCTACCACATAAAATTTGTGGTTTGGCTGCGAACGATAAGTTACTTGTAAAATCATATAGGATGTTTAATTTGAACATCCTTTGATACCTTGTGATTTTTCATTTGATTCCTTGTGATAGATATTACACGGGTATTTATCGCGTTTTACCTTTAATAATTTCCTGACGTTACGGCTATGTTGCAATAGCCGTGGTCGCGGGCAGACTGCAACATAGCCGAAACGTCGGGAAAATATTAAAGGTAAAACGCGATAAATACCCGTGCAATATTTCAAATTAATTATGTGGTATGATCGCTAAAGTTTTAAAACCACCAGAATGTTATTATTCGACATAATTTTGGATCGAATTAAATCTCTGTTTATTCCCGCAGGACTCTCTTCCCAACAACCACACAGTAAGCCTGATGGTGCAAGTGCAGAATGTGGAGCACCGACCGCCTC
This sequence comes from Plemyria rubiginata, assembly GCA_963576535.1. Taxonomy (NCBI): domain Eukaryota; kingdom Metazoa; phylum Arthropoda; class Insecta; order Lepidoptera; family Geometridae; genus Plemyria; species Plemyria rubiginata. The sequence goes on along the minus strand of OY754914.1, from coordinate 1,761,500 downwards.
GCTGGGTGGAGATCTTCGCAGTCCAGCAATTCGATGAGAAGACCTACATGTCTTTTACTGTCAGGGCCATTGATGGCGACACAGGCATCAACAGACCTATTTTCTACAGAATAGTTACAGCAGCAGAAGGTAATTCCGTCCAATAAAGGAGAAAAACTCTTAATAAGCTCGTACATAACACAAGGTCTTTCATTTTAAACTAACAAGCTCGGTAATTTTCTGCCAAGAGTTGGTTAATTTTATCCATATAATTGTTTGAGTATACGCACACAGAACGTTAATGTTATAATCCCTGTTCCAGAAACTTTTTTCCGCATTGAGACGATAGAAGGTGGTCGGAACGGTGCCATCTTACATGTTGATCCAATCGACAGAGACACACTCGAAAGAGAAGTATTTCAACTATCAATCATAGCATACAAGCTAGACGATGATGGCAACGAATCGTACTCGATAGAAGCACCGGTGGTCATCATAGTGGTCGACATCAACGACAACAAGCCAGAGCCATTGCACAAAGAATACCACATTGAAATAGAAGAAGAGACAGCTATGACTCTTAACTTGAATGAGTTTGGATTTCACGATCGTGATTTGGTAAGCAATAGTTATTAGGTATCTACGTAATAGTTACAGTTAAACCAACTTACCGGAGCCGTCCTGAAGTTAACCATTTTGAGGAATCCTCCATTCACTATTGGCCACTATGCACAAACGTACACACAAAGTTCAGCACGGCTCAGATTAGTTATACAAATACAAAAAATTATTTTCAAAAAAGTGAGCACAAAATAAAATTGTAGACTCTGTCTGCTGTTTTAGTTTTTAAAAACTGTGTTACAGCAGACAGTGCTTTCTCCTTAGGTTGATTTCACATAAAGTTGGTGTAACTGTACCAATTTCGTATCATTACAAGCAATATCGTTATATTGACAGTAGTTCTTTGATATATAGTCCCTCAAAGCAGTAGTTATAGTAAGCAATAAGTTTCCAATAAGCAATGATGTGAAAAAGAAGTTCCAATCTTTATAACCAACTAGCGACCCGCTAGCGCGTCCCTGTTTCGCACGGGTGCACATATCATGCATGTAATAAACATGTAAACCTTCCTCTTGAATCACTCTATCTATTAAAAAAACTGCATCAAAATCCGTTGCGTAGTTTTAAAGATTTAAGCATACATAAGGACATGGATTTAAGCATACATAAGAGTAGTAGAGCTCTTTGTGTGTGGCTCGTCCGGGGAAGTACTACCACCACGCCTTTTTCTGCCGCCAAGCAGCAACGCTGTGTTTCGGTTTGAAGAGTGTGGTCGCCGGTGTAATTACAGGCACATGAGGCTTAACATCTGTATGCCTCAAGTTGATGGACGCAGGGCAGTGCATCGTAGGGCACGTTCCTATTGTGCGTGACCTACGGGGCAATGTTTTGTTTATAGGTGATGGTTACCACTTAACATCAGGTGGACCATCTGCTTGTTCCATCAGCTAGTTGCATAAAAAAAAAAAACATGGGGACATAGGGATATAGGGACAGAGTAAGCGACATTGTTTTATACTATGTAGTGATAGTGATGAAGCAGAGGTCCATTACCTAGTAAAACACAAAAAGTAACATAATCGTTTGAGACTTTACCTACACAATTGTTAATTTGTTTTTGCAGGGCCAAAACGCGCAATATGAGGTGTTCTTAGAAAGCGTTTCTCCTCCAGGCGCTCACGAAGCTTTCTACATTGCTCCTCTGGTGGGCTACCAGCGGCAGACCTTCATAATAGGAACAACCTACCATCATATGCTGGATTACGAAGTCCCCGAGTTTCAAAATATTGAAATTAAGGTGACACTCAGTTTTAAAATTTACACTGAGATTTAGTATTTATTATCCTGTCATACTTACCGTTGGTTGGCTCTGTCTTCTGCGCTGTAGGCCGTAGTTTCGCCACCGAGACCAAACGATGACGACCTCTGTGGCGCAGCGGGCGAGAGCCTGCCTGCGACGCAAGAGGTTGCGGGTTCGATTCCCGCCGTGGAACAAATTTGTGTACGATCTGCAGAAATTTGTTCCGATGGTCTGGGTGTTTTCTATGTATAATAAAAAATATCTATCTATGTAAGTATATAATGTATTAAATTTATCAGTTATCTAGTACCCATAACCCAAGCTTTGAATAGCTTACTTTGGGGCTAGATAGTGCTGTGTGGATTGTCCAGCATTATAAAAAAAAAACTTGTCTCGTCTTGTGTGATCAACGTAGACTTTTTATTTGTATTCTAAAAGAGTTTATTTTCGACGTTTATTTTCTGTTTCGCTATTAATAGAGTATATTAGCTAGGTACATATATGGTTCCTATATTATTACTTCTTAGCGTAGTGTTAAATACTCTTTGTATGACTTACATGCTTTGCTTAAGTAGTTTGAGGCTAGATAGTTCTATGTGGAAAGTACACGACATATTTAAATTATTAATAAATTTATAATTTTATTAAATCCCTAGAATAAGACCTCTGTATGGCTCAACTCATATGTATTTCTTTTTTGTCTGAAATAAACATAATTAAATGTAGGTGCTAGCAGTAGACATGAACAACACGGCCTTCGTTGGCGAAGCCACTCTCTACATAGATCTTATCAATTGGAACGATGAGCTGCCGCTGTTCGATGCGGAACCTAAAACCGTTACTTTTGATGAGACTGAAGGAGCAGGATTCTTCGTGGGGAACGTGAAAGCCGAAGATAGAGATATTGATGACAGAGTCGTGTAAGTTAAAGTAACTGTATTTTTTTGCTACCGTGAAGAAAAAGGTATACTAACAATACATTTTAACGCATAACATTTTTTTAAAGTTGTTAGGAATAGAATTGTTAGGAAAGAGCATCGGTGGTCTAGTGGGAGTGACCTCGCCTTCCAATCGTAAGATCGCAAATTCGAATTCGGACGTGCACTGATGGATTTTCCTATCGTAAAATGTATGTGCGCAAAGCCAGTGCCTTTAAACGGTAAAGGGAATCATCGTGAGGAAACCAGTTAGTATCCTAACAGCGGCGATAGGCTTGCAACCTGTCATGTATGGAATACCAACTACCTACTGCTAAATTTGGGCATGAGTGAAATGTGTTTGGAAGGATCTGATCACCCCCCTCAGACGTTCACTAAAAATCTGCAATACTTGGTACTAAGAGATCCTGAGGGCATTAGGTATCTACCGTATCTGGGGATCAAAGTCGTGAAGCTGTTTCAGTTTCAGCTTCAGGGTTAGAATCAGCCAGTGCAACATTTTGTTACACAGTCAAATGAACGTATTTTGTTTCCAGTTCACAAGCACTACCAATTGTTAAATCTTTTCAGACATTCACTTATGGGCAACGTTGTGGATTTCCTTCGAATTGATGAGGACACAGGCGATGTTTTTGTGACAGCCGACGACCATTTCGACTATCACAGGCAGAATGTAATTTTTGTTCAAGTAAGTTAACCGATCCATCAAAACCACGATCAAAACCGATTAATATTAAACATGAGTGGAAGAATAATAAACGATATTCATAACTTTTATGTTCTTTAGGTGCGAGCTGATGACACCCTCGGTGCGCCTCTTCTTGTAAACACAGCTATTACGCAGTTGGTGATACAACTCCGTGACATCAACAATACACCACCTACACTTCGGCTGGTGAGCTACATAATCTACTATCCAATAAAGTGGTCAGTGCTCATTACACACCTTACTCTATCCAGATACAGTTAAAACTTTATTTTAACAGCCTCGCGGAACTTTCTCGACGGATGAAAATGTACCAGAAGGTTACCTCATCACGGATGAGATCACGGCAACTGACCCCGACACTACGGCGCGCTTGGAGTTTGTAATCAATTGGAATAACTCTTACGCCACGAAGCAGGGTAGAGGAACAGACGTGGAAGAGTATCATGAGTAAGATTTTCGTTGACTCCGTAATAACAAGAGATGGAGTGAGGTCACAGGATGCGTTGCCAGTGGGTTGCGACTTGCAAGGCCTTATAAATTAAAAAATTAAAGATTTTATTTATCGAGATGTCACTGATCCATACCTAACTTAAAACATAGCGGTGACGTTCTACGTTCTACATATAGATTGCAAGACATGCCGTCCGATGCCGACGGGCATCACACATTGGATTCAACAGTATTCAAATTCCTTGGATTCAACTTTGCGTCAAAGGCTGTCTCTAATTTGGTTGAACCAAACTGTATGTCCAATAAATGTCCAAGATCGATCCACACATTGGAGTGTTGAATCCATTAGTAAAAAGAGCCAACAATTCCCATGCGAGGAGGCGCCAGCACGTGGCGTCGCATTGAGGTAGTGCACGCACAGCGCACGAGGGTATCAGAGAAACAAAGCAGGGAGATATAATGCGCTGTGACGCTGAAGCATGTAGCAGCTACTTATGAAAAAGGAGAGTTGATAAATCGAAACGCTGCAACGTCATAGAACCACTGTGGCACTATGGCACTTACTTGAAACTTGACTTGAAATACTTGCGGGGACGCAACGCACTAACAACGCCTGTGTGACCTACTCTTTCGTGCAGAAGTGTCAATTCAATACTAACGATAAAGGCAATAAAATGTTAATATGATTTCAGATGTGTTGAAATAATAACAGAATATTATCCTGACGAAAACAATTCGGGTGTGGCTAGGGGCCGCATATTGGTGAAAGAGATCCGACCCAACATCACTATCGATTTTGAGATGTTTGAGGTTTTGTACCTGAGTATCAGGGTATATGATCGCGAGACAGTTATTGGGGATGAATACGATGAGTGTAAGTATTTTGACAGTTTGCTGTAGTAGAGCACCATAATTAAATGTATTTTCGCTCCTAGATTTTGCATTCATCGTTTTTTCCCTCCACTCTCCTCTATCAGCCGTCATCTCAGCAGTCACTCCATGCATACTCATGTCATCTTTCACACAGTCCATCCAACTTTTCTTTGGCCTACCTCTACTCCTATAACCATCCACACCTAGATTAAATAAATAATAAATAAATAAATAATGCTGGACAATCCACACAGCACTATCTAGCCCCAAAGTAAGCTACTAAAGCTTGTGTTATGGGTACAAGATAACTGATATATTTAATACATTATATAATTACATAGATAGATATTTTTTATTATACATAGAAAACACCCAGACCAATGAACAAATTTCTGCAGATCGTACACAAATTTGTTCCGAGGCGGGATTCGAACCCGCAACCTCTGCGTCGCAGGCGGACTCTCGCCCGCTGCGCCACTGAGGTTGTCAAGAGGTTGAGATTTTGCATTGTCTATCAAAAAAAATATTATATTATTTATTTCCTTGCAGCTATGTTCACGATAACGATTATTGATCTAAATGACAACCCGCCGGTATGGGAAGAGGGCACGCTTGATCAGTTATTCAGCGTCCGTGAAAATTCTGCCAGCGGCGTGGTCATCGGCTCAGTGCTGGCTACCGACATCGATGGTCCCCAGTACAATCAAGTGCGCTACACTATATTGTGAGTACGGCTGATGTAGTTTTCGAGTGTCTATGTGAATATAGGACAACAGGAGGTTAAGATAAATAAGATTTGATAGGAGGGTAATTTACAACTTTTTTTTATTATAATTAACACTTTTACCTTTTTAAAACTGCTCTGTTCAATCCACCTTTTGTTATTGAACATTGCCGGAACTTGCCACTAAAAAGGTGCGTGTGTCTTCATCACCCGTAGGGTTCTGGGATTCGCTTGTCCTATTATCATCCCAGGCAAACCCACATGTTGATGACCGGTTACCTTTGCCCTAGCCTTTGCCCTATAAAATTGTAGCGGTCTTAAAAGGCTCTATTTACAGTCCAAACGAAAATACTCTCCCGGATTTGGTGACAATCCACTTCTACACGGGTCAGATCACAGTGAGCACCGCTAACGCAATAGACGCGGATGTACCTAAGCGCTGGCACCTCAACTACACGCTTATAGCTAGCGACTGCTGCTACGCCGAGGACCAGTCCACATGCCCACCGGATCCCAACTGCACAGATACTGAAGGAGAGGTATGTAAATAAGTCGAAAGTCTTAGCTTTAAACAATAAAACTCACTTTGGTAGACAAAATAAAAAAGAATTGCAGTTTGAGGGCGTTATAATAGCAATAGACAGGGCATCAGAGTGATAATTATTACTTTTGTTTTTCTCACTTTCAGATATCAATTAACATAATTGACACAAACAACAAAGTACCACAACCTGACTACGAGGACGAACTCTTTAAGCAGACAGTGTTCCTCCTCGAGAATGCTACCAATCAAGAATTTGTATCTTATGTAGTGGGCACTGATTTAGATAGAGATGGTAAGTTCCCAATATTATCTTTTTGTCATTTCAACTGGCAATCAGAACTTTTATTCTTCTCTTCTTCTTTACAGAATTATACCACAAAGTCGGATACCTCATTAACTATGCACTAAATCCTCGTATTCTACAGTTCTTCGCTGTTGAACAGGAGTCTGGTCGAATCTACGTAAACTATCCAGAGGGTTCGACTGAGGTTCTGGACAGGGATCGAGGCGAGCCTAGTCATAAGATATTCTTTAATCTCTACGACAATTTCCAAAGAGACGGGGGTAAGTGCGTTTTGTAAAAATCTATTTTTTTCTGCTTAGTTTTTCTTATTTTGTTGTCTGGATGAAATGCGATGCATGAACTTTTTATCTGTTATTTAATGTTTGTTTATGTTTGTTTATAAATTTGTTAAAACGTTCAAAGCATTTTCAATTTTTCTTACCTCTGTATCTTGGCAATGAGGTTACGAGAATAATAACGATGAGCGTGTTAATAATTTTCTTCAGATTCAACTTAGTCTCATACTCATACAATCCTTAATTAATGTCTTAAAATACAAATGTTATTCTAGATGGATTCCGTAATCAGTACGAAGGTGAAGTGCTTATTGAAGTGGTTCTCGAGGACGTGAACGACAACGCGCCAGAGCTACCAGACCCGGATACCATCTCGTGGTCAATCTCCGAGAATTATGCTGAGGTAGCTTACCTTATATTTACTTTAACAGCATCTCGTGCTATTTCCAGAACCCTATAAACTACCCACGATAATCGCTGGCAAATAAAGTTTCTGAATTGTAACCTCGTGGTCACAAGACCACGAGGTCACAATTCATAAATTCGAAGCCGAAGCTCGTAACGTCTCCCCTACCCACGGGTGATTTTGGAAAGTCATTGGATACACGTAGATGGCGGTTGGCTAGAAGCCTAGGAATCTGAGGAAAAGCTGATGATGGTGATATAATAATATTCATATACTTTGTTAAGTTTGAGCCGACCGACCGCGGCGACGAGGTATAAGAAAAGATTTTATATAACAGTGCTAAATTTTTTATGTCACATCTCCGTTGCATTAAAATAATCAACTCTTTATGGATGAAAGAACTTGAGCAGAATCGTAAGCATTTGAAGGCAAAATAACCAAACATGTTTTACACTTTTTCGCAGGGTACTTCGTTCCTCCCCATTCTCCACGCACCAGACATCGATGAGCCCAACACACCTAACTCCCTGGTCGGTTTCGAAGTTCTATCTGTTACCCCACACAGAAACATTGAAGTTCCAAGTAAAATGATTGACATAAGATCAGTGGACACCGACAAGGGAGAAATGTTCACGGTCGTGGACATGAAAGGATATTGGGGCACCTACGATATGCATATTTGGGTGAGATGTTTTGACTTTTTAATTTAATTAGTTTTTTATCACAAACAGAAACGAGTAAGTAATTCTTGTTTCTGCTTCAATTTGCCATAAAAAATACAATTACCGAGCGTATTAGTTGTTTAGTTTTGCTATAGGTATCAGAAAAATTATAAATTTATTTATTGTAACTTTTGCCAAGGCCTACGACCACGGACATCCAATGCAAGACTCAGAGGAAGTGTACCAACTCACCATCAGGCCATGGAACTATAATGAGCCAGTCTTCACGTTTCCAGTTCAAGACACAGTATTACGACTTTCGAGGGTAAGTCTATGCCCAGAGACCAAGTTATGGGCACGTTACCTACTGTAACTAGTCCTCAGATCACATACGATTATCACCATTTTGCTCACCTAGTGCCATTCTTCAGGAGCAAGCGTTGGTTCAGAGCTTCCTGCAGACGCTCGACGGTAACTTGCTGCAGCGTGTACACGCCACCGATGAGGACGGCGGGGAGGCTGGTGAAGTCACCTTCAGAGTCGTTGGAAACGGTAAGTCATGAATGAGGTTATTTCACAGAAACCTCAACCATTATTTTTATCTTCTTGATGATAGACGAAGACGAATCTTAAGCATTTGTGGATGTTTTAAACTTTTCCTTGTTTCAGATGAAGCCCTCGAATATTTCGACATATCTAGCGGAGCTGATAACTACGGAACTCTGTCTCTCAAAAGAAACGATTTCGCTGATGAAATGATAAAAGAATTCCAGGTATATGAATAAAAACTAATACAGACTGCAAATACTTGATTCCACTTGTTACCCACCTTATATAACGAAAATGTTTATAGTTGACGATTGAGGCAACAGACGGCGGCACCGAGCCCCATTCACTGTCTTCGCAGACCACCGTCAAAGTTGTATTCATGCCCACCACCGGAGACCCTATATTTGAGACTAATGCTTTTACGGTTGCTTTTATTGGTAAGCATAAACTTGTATAAATATATTATATTCTATGCGAACTCGCAAACGAATTCATATGGTGGGACCTGACAACTGTGAGGCAAGTAGGTAAGTTAAATAACTAGCTTCCTATAGTTTTGTGGAGCATTGGGAATTTGGGAGATGGTGACTGACGGGCAGAAAGTCAAATCGTGCTGGTGATTACGATGTCTTTTCAATTTACAGAACTGGAAGAAGGCTTGGCAGAGCGGCACTCGCTGCCAATAGCGACTGACCTGAAGAACCATCTCTGCGTTCCAACTGACTGCCACGACATCTTTTACAAGATAACTGGTAAGTTCACTCTGTCAAGTGCAATAAAATATTTTCCGGTAAGACTACAAGTTTCACAATCTGAATGTGAAGGTTCAATATATATAATAGACACGAGTCCTATCCAACTGACTTGAACCATTGATCATCCCCCGCTCAGGTCTTGGTTAGGTAATCATGCCTGAGTGGCGTGGTATTCGTCCATAAAATCTTATTCACACGGTCCCATTGACATTGCCCAACAGATGGTAACGCCGAAGGCTACTTTGGTCTGGACACAAGTAGCAACGTCTTATTCCTCCAACGCGAGCTACACCGGAGCGACAGTGCCGTCCACACCCTCACTATAGCCGCCAGCAATTCGATGGAACCCACTACACCGATACTAGGCTCTACTCTAACCGTTACTGTCAACGTGAGTATATGTTTTGTATCCATCTTCATTTTCAACAGCTAACTCCTATCCCAGTTCCTATGGTCTCTTTTCTTATATTTCAATCCACACCCGTGTTTTTTTCATGATGCATTTCATTAAGTAGTTATAGTCCTATAGTTTCCCTTTGGTATCAGAAGATCTGATTTTTGACTCTTAAATTCTACAAGGAACATTCTTTAATTTTTTCATCTAGGTCAGAGAAGCAAACCCACGGCCAATCTTCTCACGGGATATTTATACTGCCGGCATCTCCACATTGGATCCCATTTACAGAGATCTTCTTACCGTGCAGGTCAGTTATATTATCTATTTTCTGATACTACTTTATTGGCGTACTTACCTGCCAGTGCTTTTATAATTTGCTTAGTAGGTAGGTACCTACTTCTTGGCATTTACAACGTCCTTAGATTGTTCATTGATTTTCCTTCATCTGTAATAATTTGATTTTACTCCAGGCTGTTCACACTGACGGGTTACCCATAACCTACACCATGGACATGACTTCCATGACGGCAGACCCCAGCCTCGAAGCTGTGCAGGACACTGCTTTTACCCTTAGCCCGCAGTCAGGAGTACTTACGCTTAACATCCAGCCAACTTCCTCCATGCACGGCATGTTTGATTTCAAGGTCGTGGCTTCAGACCCAGGTAGACTGGCCTCGTGAGGTGGTTTTGGGCTTGCTTCAGTGTTTGTTACGTCGAAATGTAATTGTATTGTCTATGTTCCGATCTAGAAAGACAGAAAACCTAGAAGCTTCCAATCGAGTGTTTACTTGTATGTAAATGTCCAAAGTTTTATGTGCTTATAACAGTGCGTGTTGTGGAGACTGGAATTGAGGTTCTAATGTTTTATTACTAAAACACATTTTCTTTGCAGCTGGTGGGTTTGATACGTCTAATGTCAGGGTTTACCTGATATCCACGCTGAACCGGGTCACCTTTGTATTCGTCAACGCGCTGCAGAAGGTTGAAGAGAGCGTCGATTTTGTAAGTATTACTGATTATTTAGTACCTATCCAAAGATATCACTCATCTAAAATGAATGTCAATATAATCATCAACTCTCAATGTACTCGTATTTTTGTTTATTTGATCTAGTAAAAACCAACGCAGTATGTAATTTGTTAGAGTTGGAAGAAAGCAATTTTGGGGGCATCTTTTTACTCCAGATTGCTTAAAAACCTACACCATGTCATAATGCCTAGTGGTTCCATACGTCGTCGTGAGATGAGAACACTCATTAATTTCCAATTTCATGCCTTCCAAAGCATGTACCTAATCACTACGTTTTACATGAATCCATAGATAGCCCAGACCTTCTCCACTGGGTTCCAAATGACGTGCAATATAGACCAAGTGGTGCCAAAGAGCGACGAGCAAGGCATCCCAGATTATAACCTCACGGAGGTTCGCTCTCATTTCATCCGAGACGACACCCCAGTGTTAGCTGATGAAATTGAGCTGTAAGTACTTTCCCAAAGCTGTAATAAATTCTGCTAGAAATTTGTTGGACATCATTTCCATCATCATACCCAGATTACCCTGAAGGACGCATAAATGTGAATATGATGTCTTTATTGATCCTTTGAAGTATTGTGCCCTCTTTTGCGAGCAAGGAACTTAATCGTGAAGAAAATATTCGTGTTTTTTTTTCAAGATACTCTCGCATCATCTCTTTCCAGACTTCGAAGTGACACCGTCTTGCTTCGTCAAATCCAGATGACCCTGAGCACAGAGTTACTGGTCCTCGACGATTTCTTCACGGAACTGAGTCCGGAGATCGGTGCAGACTCCAGCTTAGTAACCATTTATGTGCTGGGCGCGCTCGCCGCGCTACTAGCGCTCCTATGTCTGATTCTACTGATGACTTTCATCGTCAGGACTAGAACGTGAGTAGTACAATAGTAATTAGAATTGATCAGCTACAAGGTTTCCATGCAGGCTATTGAGCTTGTTCATCCAAATCAGCCACAGCTAACGTAAGGTACGTTGGTTTTTTGAGATTTTTCAGCCAAATGACCAGGAACATATTTATAGAGAAACACAACTGCTGTCGATGCCACCGTTTGCTCCGGCTCAATCAGACATTATGCTTACTGATCTCACTTATCCGAGATTTTACTTTTCACACCCAACCACAGAACTAAAGCAAGACAAGAACAGAAAAACTCTTATGTGCTGCTTTCTTCGTAATTTGACATTTGCTCCACCAGGCTGAACCGGCGCCTCGAAGCACTCTCCATGACTAAGTACGGTTCGGTTGACTCCGGCCTTAACCGCGTGGGCATCACAGCGCCCGGCACCAACAAGCACGCAGTCGAAGGCTCGAACCCTGTCTGGAACGAGGTCCTGAAGGCGCCTGACTTCGATGCTATAAGGTAATAATAAGTGCTCGAAAGGAAGCGCACCTAAAATCCTATCACTACACAGTTTCGAAAGATACTGGTGACACGAAAAGAAGAAGGTAAAAACAACAGATTAATTTCATTGAATACAGGTAATTGATCCTTTTGTAGAGGCCGTAAAGTAACGGGTAGATAGCTAAATACAATTATGTGTTACATAAATAAAAGTAGGTAGGTATTGATTCTTCGGATTTATCAATTTTTACTTTTTCTACAACTATAGAAGTAAATATCTTACAAAATGCTAAAAATAAAATAAAATGCAAAAGTTTTGTCAGAAGTGGGATTCGAACCCACGCCCTCAGAGAGGACCAGAACAACTCATACTCGCGCTCAGCGAGAAGGGAAACCTTGAGTCTGGCGCCTTAGACCGCTCGGCCATCCTGACATGCCCCAGTAACACGAAACTATACATTGCTTAGTTTTAACTGCACTCATCATAACTAATATTTTATTCTGCGATATAACATCAATGAATGTAGACTATATTACTAGCGCCTAACAAAATTACATACCTACGTAAAATATTTTGAAATGTAATGACAACTCTTGGGCATGCGCTAAAAATGTGAAATCTATCCCCTGCCTCTACGTCATCGTACGTACATCTACGAGAATTCGAGTGCTTAAGCGGCCACTACACCATGGGCCATGATTGGCAATTACTGGCGATTATGATTATGCTGACGACGCGGCGACGCATAGTAGAGACTCTCTACACGTCGGTAGTCGTCAGCATAATCGTCTGCCCAATTGCCCAAGATCGGCATCGTTTGCGCGTAATCGCCGCATTGACGGTTTTTCGAACAAACATCAAAGGAAGTTTGCGGTCATGAAGCGTGTCCATACAATCGCCGATCACTCTGTTCGTATGGCATATAAACATATAACATAAAACGCTATCTACCGCCAAATTTAGCCAAAGCTTGTACTATGATGGGAACCAGATTGCTAAGTATCACTATCACTACATAGTATAAAACAAAGTCGCTTTCTCTGTCCCTATATCCCTATGTCCCTATGTATGCTGAAATCTTTAAAACTACGCAACGAATTTTGATACAGTTTTTTTATTAGATAGAGTGATTCATATATGCATGATATGTGCACCCGTGCGAAGTAGGGGCGCGCGGGCGGATCGGTAGTAGATAAATATATTTATATTTTATTGTTCCAGTGACGTATCATACGACTCCGACTTGATCGGCATCGAGGACTTGCCTCAGTTCAGGAACAACTACTTTCCGCCGGGAGACTCCAGCTCGCTGCAAGACATCGTCTCTGATGATGAGGTCAGTGAGCATCATAAGGCAACGTGTCTATCGAGCGTGACTTATGATGCAATGCTTTGATACAATCATTATATTTATTCTTATTTTGGATTCCTTTTTCTGCGCTTAGACTAAAATTTGGTCCATTGTGCGTCAGAGTGTGCTGGCTACAGATATAGCCAGCACACCCTGACTCCTACCAAAAGCGCAGAAGTTTCCTGGGGGCTTCGCAGTCTTGGAGGAGTGACCTGGGGTTGCCCAGGACTTCTTGTCGTTGAGTTGCTACTCCCTCGCATTCCAGGACTACGTGGGTTGATACAATCATAGTAATAATCCTCCTCCTCCTTGCTTCGTACTCCTCACTACTGAGGGTCGTAACCCCCTCCATGGATCACTTTGTCATTTACGAATCTTCGCCATCTGTATGTGTTGCTGGCGACATGAATAGCTTCATGAACCTTCACATCGAGAGTAGTGCGGATTTGATCAGAGCAACGTATCGGGCTTCGGCCTCTGATTTATTTACTTACAGCTAGTTCCTTACTTTACAGATATGTACTTACCTAATTAATAATAATAAAAAATAATATCTAACTCTTGGTCTCTTGCCCTCAATTTTGCCAGTGACGACGAGTTTTTCCAAGTTTTCTCCTGGTTTTCTGGCTACATGCCCGAAATACTCAAGGACTCGCTGGAGGTAGATGGATGAAAGCCTAGTAGTTACTTTTAGTTCCTTGAGTACTTGATACATGGTCCTTCTCGCTGTCCAGGGGATTTTTAGCATTCTCCTCCGGCCTAATGCAGTAATAATAAAGAGCTTCTTTAAAATTATAGTCTCACTAAAATCCTACGAATACAGGCGTACAAATTATAAGCAGTCTAAAAAGTCCTCTGCAAGACATAGGCTTGAATTTCCAAGTTAGAGAGAGCTCTCTCCAATTCTCCATCCGCAATGTCCGTGAATTTCAAGTATAACGATTTTGGGCCGATTCTATCCAGTAATTACCGTAATTAAATAAATAAATAAATTTGTGTTAATGGGTACTAGATAACTGATATATTTAATACATTATGTACTAACATGGATAGATGTTTTTTTATTATACATAGAAAACGCCCAGACCAACGGAACAAATTTCTGAAGATCGTACACAAATTTGTTCCGAGGTGGGAATCGAACCCGCAACCTCTGCGTCGCAAGCGGACTCTCGCCCGCTGCGTCACTGAGGTCGTCAATTGGTCCGTGCATCGAGGGAATTACTGCGTACCTTAGTTGCTTTTCTTTGTTAGTATAATTTTTGTTTTGTTTCAGCCTGTGGCGACTCACAGAAACAACTTCGGCTTCAACTCCTCCCCGTTCACTCCAGAATTTGCCAACAGCCAGTTCCGAAGAGTCTAACATAATTTTGTATTATTTAAGCATTTATATATCAAACTGTGTGTGTACATTAACAATCCTTTATGTAGGTACTGTTATTAACAGCAATAAAATATACTCAATCCCGATACACAGTAAGGTGTGTCGTATATTTTTAATAAATGTTATATTAATCTATATAACAATTTGATTTGATTATTACAAAAAGAGAGGATTTGTATATGTTTACTTATCCCACGGAATAGAGAAATATTTCTGTGACTTATCCCATACCATGATGGCGGCGGCGCTAAAATACAGGAACAATTTACACTTTAGTTATAGTAGTTATTAAATATTTTATCTACTCTCATGTCATAAGATTCGAAATATAAACGTCAAAACGAATTCATATTGATATACTTTATAAACGCAATACCGTAACCAAATTAAAAAAAATAATTATGATACAGCTCCTCATACAAAGATAGTTGTATAAAATAACTTTTTTACCATAACGATACAGTTCTTTTTCTTTTTGGAAAAGGCAAGGGTCTTGAAACCGTACAGCCAAAGAGTTTGATAGTCTGTGGCGACGGCGCGGCGCGGCGGCGGCGGCGCAGCGCGCGCATGCGCTGTTATACGGTTGGTTTGGCGCCAATTGATACGTTTTGTTTCAGTCAACTGGATTTCTTACTAACTTTGATATTTTATTTATTAGGTTCAACACTAATGTATGAGAGTAGATAAAGTAGTGTATGAAACTGCACATAACTAGGTATTAAAACTCTCGTGGGATACTATTAAAAACCTCGCCTACGGCTCGGTTTTTAAACACCCCCTCGAGTTTTAATACCCCTCATTATGCAACAGTTTCATAAACTACTAATAAGGTACTCTGTCATAACAAAAAGGTCGTGTCCACCTAAGAAGTATTTACATTCCATGGTGTCCACCAAGTAGTACCCAAATTCCTTGGTGTCCACAAAGCCACTGCTAAGAAGAAAAGTATCCACTTGGTCCACTCAAGGAATTTGAATACTATTCTTCTTAGGGTCCACTGAGCATATTATAATCTATGATATTGTAATCACTCCACACTCCACAGAGTGATTTGTTATAAACAAAAAGTAGTTAGTACTCTCGTCACATTCCTTGATAATATTCATTTTGTTAAGTATAATTTTGTTTAATAAATAAGACATATGGCCATCAGAAAACATAGCTGCCATTTAGATCTGGGTAAGTATAGTGGATTATTATTATTTTATCTTTCTTGGTTATTACCTACAAACAAACCTAAACACCAAAGTATTTCTTCAGTTAAACCACAAAGATCACTTATATAAAACTAGGTGAACTAGTTCCACGCACCCAAGCGCCAAGCCTAGAAGAACAGGAGCCTTATTCACTATGACAATAGGAGATTCCAAGGAGATTCCTTGCCCCAAACCGTGAAACGTCAAAACTTGATATTGGGCTTTATTCTTTATGACATAGGAGATACTTTGCCCTGACCGTATGACGCGCTGCAAATGGTCATAGTGCATAAGGCTCCAGGCAATAAACTAACGGCTTGGTTCCTATTATTCTTTTGTAGGTATTATCCTTGTAACAATCTAAATATTTATAACTCAAAGGTGACTGACTGACATAGTGATCTATCAACGCACAGCCCAAACCACTGGACGGATCGGGCTGAAATTTGGCATGCCGGTAGATGTTATGACGTAGACATCCGCTAAGAAAGGATTTTGATCAATTCTACCCCCAAGGGGATAAAATAGGGGATGAAAGTTTGTATGAAACTTTCAATTCCTTGGCGCGAGCAAAGCCGCGGGTTCAGCTAGTGTAATATAATATTGAAGCTCTAGTGTGGTGCCGATTTCAGTGAGGCGTAGGCAGACAACGGTAAACAAAAACTTACTAATTTTATAGCTTTGATTGAAATCCACTCGTAGGTTCGGACAGCATGTTACCAAAAGATGGCGGACTACGGAATAAGGTTTGTCGCGGCTTCAGGAAGCTGTGCCAAGTGTCCCAACACCATCCTCAGACATACGACCACTTTCACAGCTACCCCGCAGTCATGGTGGAGAGGCAACGCCAGCTGTACGAAGGGGGGAACTACCTCATTCACCCCTTTAGTATTTTCAGGTAGGACAGGTATAGACCTAGGGCCTTATTCATATGCAGTGCCATTTTATCGTCGTCACTGGCATTTTCAAGCCAACGAAAAGAGAGCAACAGATCTGGAGCGCTCAGCGACTAATATGATTATGAGTATAATTCTTGATAGCACAGAATACGGCGCGGGACGGTCTGGATGCCTTTGAAGGCAGTTAGGTAGGTCGGAGGCTAGTATTAGTATTCTCTTATCTGTGTCGGAAGAGGCTCTGACTTGGGAGAACTGGAAGATGATTATTATTATAAAAACTTTAACATTGCAGCTTAATTTGGAAGTCCTTCATGGTGTTTCTGAACCTAGTCCACATGGTGCTGTCTACCTTCCGCCTCTTCTATATAGTGGACCCTCACTACCAGAGAAACGTGCACGCGTGTGACAAGGCAAATTTTAATGCTATAAATTTTTTGTTTCACTCTGACGATTCTTTCTCGTAAATCATCTTTTTCGATAAATACATAATTACGTATTTATTAAATGGAATATTTCGGTCCTAAATGGCATGTTTGGACGTGCTTCTAACTAACCCCTTAGATACTCTTAAGGGTCTTGAATACCAAGACGTCTGAGGTTTGTTTGATGTGGACTAACTATTGGAAAGGCCATTTAGCTTCCAAACCCATTTTAAATTGATTTTTTATTTGCTCTTATGTTACAGTTGATATGCTCCCAAAAAAATTATGCTTCCAAAACCTCCCGATCCGTAATGATTACAACTAGGCCACACCTGCTAAAACTTTAAATGCTAGATTCTAGATTAGATAAATAAAATAATAAAGGTACCTCGTGAATCCCTTAGCGTCCTCGTAGATAAAGTGCGAATTTTGAAATAATTGAATAACAAAAATGTTTATTGCCAAATGAAATCTAATCTATATAATTATGTAACTAAATTTTATAAAGAACAAACTTCTGAACTTAGATTTTTTAGCACTAAGTAGGTAGGTACTCAATATTTTTAAAGTTTCCACACGTAGCACGTCAAAAACTGCCGCTACTTCTTTTCATTGACCTCTCGGGGTTTTTAATTTAATGTTATTTAATAATATGAATTCGTAGGCCCTGGCCGCGTTGAATGTCCTCTGCTGGATAGACATCGGTGTCAACTTCAACATGGGTTTCCTGAAGAAGACGTCTGCAGGATACAACATCGTTTTGGACAGGCAGAATATTTTTAAGTAAATGACATTATTTTTCTATATATTACCTGCTTGCTTTGCAACTTTAAATTATTACTTCTACTACATGTCAGCTCCATTTATAAAAGAAAAAAAAGCTTTATTTGCTGCCCTACGCCAGCCTACGCAGTTGCTGGTAAATCCGCCACTCACGAAGCCGTAAAGGTCCTGACACACGTGCTCATTTTCGAGCAAAAAGCATGCTTTTTTCGAGCCTTGCTCAATAAAAGCATGTCTAAAACAGGTAAATAAGCATGCTTATTTGGTCTTACGTCGGTTGATTTTTGAGCATGCTCAAAATAAGAATGCTTGCTTTGAGCACGTGTGTCAGTACTATAATGGTCCCACTGCAGAGGAAATGCCTATCTTCCCTATTTCCACTGTTTGCGACTCAACGCAGCGACATACAAGCTTTGCAGCTTTGCTTTACGCCTTACTTCACTTCACTATCACTACATACTATAAAACAAAGTCGCTTTTTCTGCCCCTATATCCCTATGTATGCTTAAAATTTTAAAACTACGCAACGGATTTTGGTGCGGTTTTTTTTATAGATAGAGTTATTCAAGAGGAAGGTTTATATATATAATACATGCATGATAAAGTAGAAAAACAATGTGCACCCGTGCGAAGCAATTTCAAACAGATTTTATTCCCAGTAACTACGTCCGCAAATGGTTTCTCTTCGACCTGATTTCCGCTCTGCCTGTCGCCATCGTATTACTGAACTGGCGAGTCACCTCTCGCCACGTGCTGCTGGGCCACATAATGCCGCTGCTCCGAACTGCCAGGATCTACACCGTCACTAGTGACTTGACAATATTTGTAAAGGTAAATTAAAAAGTAAACAGGATTCAATATGAAAAAGTAAAAGTACATCATCAAAAATCATGTGATTCTAGATGAAATACTTTTACTCTCATCATTAAATACGAGCTACGAGCAAGCTTTGCACAAGCTACGTGACTGCTACGAAGTGGCTACGAACATCTACTAGGCTTCTACGTGCAGCTACGCAACTCCTACGAGGCGGGACGTGCTACAGCTACGTACAATCCCCGAGCAGCGAGCGTATTTCACGGATACGAAAAAACTTGCAAGCATCTTGCGCACAAAAGAAGTATTACTTATTCTGTGGCACAAGGCACAAGTTACACACGACGTAAAAGCTACAAATATGCAAGATAATGGCGTCTACACACCAAATTTTGCCCCGGGATTGTTTTGTGTGCTTCCACACCGAACCCGCCGGGTATAGACTAAGCAGCGCGGGGCGGCGGGTTCGGTGTGTGGTGGCCATAAGGGTACATTGAGAAGGAACGTCTCCAGATCTTCACGACGTCGTACGTGTGGTACGGGAGTTTTCGTCACGCGGTGCTGTTCTGGCTGACAGCGCACTGGTGCAGCTGTCTCATCTATCTGCCGGCCGTCTTCTCTTTCTACTGTTAGTCCTTCAACATTTATAAACGGCAGCCCGATTGAGCTAATGTCTGGCTATAGAGATGGCTTTCAGTTTGACATTTGATTCCCACCGTGTAATAGCAATTGTATAGGATCGATGGGAAACAAATGTCAAACTGAAAGCCATCTCGATAGCCAGACATTAGCGTAATCGGGCCGCTGGTGTTCGTAGATGGACAAATAGACCTCTAGCCAAATTCATTCGTTCGGTTAAGGATATTCAATAACGTAATATGTTACATCAACGTAAAAACAAAAGAATAGCGAACTTAAAAAAATAGCATTTCATTTAAAATATGACAGAAAACGTCAAATTTATGTATGACAGAAAGGGGAAAATACTAGTGGGTGAATTTCAACAAGAGATTTTTTTGTGTCATTTCGGTGGATTTTTTTTATTTCAATGCTATCTACATATTTTTAGTGACAAATAAAACTTTAGCCTATTTTATAACATTGTGCGTGAGTGGACGTCAAATATCATCAAAACTTACATTAATATTTAAGGATGAATTTTTAAGAGTCCACTGAAATGAAAAGTGTCGACCGAAATGATAAAAATTACCACCGCAATGATAATACTGTGCACCGGAATGAAATAAATCCACCGAAATGATACAGCTAAGAACAACCGTGCCGGGCAGGCAGGGTTCCGTACTTTGTTAGTTTTGATTTCCACAAATTTTAGATAAACACTGAGACAGGACAGTACACAGGCAATTCCTCATCACATATATCTCATGTTATATCTTTTAGAAATGTTGTTTTACTCATAATAAATGATAAAAACATGAGAGTAAGTGACTTATAGTGAAGGTAAACCCTCGAATAATTATTTTGTTGACATTTAGTAGGTACAATAATCTGCTCTGTGGTGACTCACACACTCATCACATTATCGTTGAGCCGAACAAATGTGTATCTAAAGTATATACATGTACAACATATACGTCTATGTAGTTAACATAGACGTATATATTACTAACGGCTACCCACGGCTTCGCTCGCAAGGTACATTAATAAAAATTACCATCCTCATTAGCCTATTACTATCGTCAGGGTTTAAACTATATCAATACCAAATTTCATCCAAATCGGTTTAGCCGTTTAGTCGTGAAAAGGTAACAAACAGAGATATAGAGAGACAGAGTTACTTTCGAATTTATAATATTTAGTATGGATAAAAATTGCCATCCTCACAATCCTCATTAGCCTATTACCATCGTCAGGGTTCAAACTATACCTATACAAAATTTCATCCAAATCGATGAATAAAAATTACCATCCTCACCATCTTCACCATCCTCATTAGCCTATTATCATCGTCAGGGTTCAAACTATCTTCATACCAAATTTCATCCAAATCGGTTCAGCCGTTTAGTCGTGAAAAGGTAACAAACAGGGGTACAGACAGACAGAGGGACAGAGAGACAGAGTTACTTTCGAATTTTTATTATTAGTATTGGATATATCTTTAACACAAATATTACACAGCAAATACTTCCGAATAATCTTATCTACCCTCTAGGTAAAAGTAAATTACATAAAACTATGACTTTGTATTTGACACAAGGATCTCTAAAATTTTATCATATAACAGCCACCGAAATGAAACTATTTTTGTCCTCATATCACTGAAATGATAAACTTACTTTTTTGGCGGGAAACCGCAAGACCTTGGGACCGGTGTGTTCGCGCCAAGAGCTTGAGCCGGACTGACCCGAAGTGAGGAAAAATGAGGGGGCGTAACAAAGCAATGTTGACGTGGCTATTCTACTAAAACTTACTGTCCTCTGAAATGATAACTTTTTTCGAGACAAAAGTTAACTGCCTGTCAAATCCATGAGAAAGAAGAGAAATAAACAAAAATAGTTTTATTTGAGCGAATGTATTATAACTTAATGATTACAAAATCAATTTAAACCCATATTACGAATGTATTTGCAGGGGAAGATATTTTATGAGCGGAATTGGGTTCGGGACAGGCCACTGTGATGATAAAATAACACTTTGTAATTTTTTTTTTCGTATATTAATGGGTAGAAATCAATGTTTTTTTTTGTCAAGGTAGAGAAGTACTTACGCTGTTGAGAAAAAATATATAAAATTAAAAATCAGCACATTGCACTACCGTTCTCAGGTTTGCCGTGTATTTTTTTTGCTTCGGCAATTCACCCTAGTATGTACCTGTCGTGGTAAATAAAAAAACTTTTTTTAACGTGTACCGTCCCACTCTAGGACAAAGTCCTCAGTGAGAAAACAATGACGACCTCTGTGGCGCAGCGGGCGAGCGCCTACCTGGGACGCAAGAGGTTGCGGGTTCGATTCCCGCCTTACAACAAATTTGTGTACGATTTACAGAAATTTACTCCGATGGTCTGGGTGTTTTCTATGTATAATAAAAAACATCTATCTATGTAAGTATATAATGTATTAAATATATCAGTTATATAATATATTATAGTACCCATAACACAAGCTTTGAATAGCTTAAATGTGTGGATTGTCCAGCATTATTTATTATTATTAATGATATAAAAATATTATTATGTATTGCACGCTAACTTTAATCTAATAATGGAAGATCATAGTATTAGTGATCACCTCTTTCTGTATTTTCCACCGATAATCTTAGAGTTATGAACTTTACCAATTTTCAATTGTTTTGTCAACGCACAGGGAATGGAAAGCTGCACAAGCAGCACACACAGTTCTTGAACACTACTGAAGGGAGTATGATCCACGTCTCTGTGCTAAGACGCTACAGCAAGAGCCTTTTTATATCTCTCTCTGGCTTTTTTGGTGAGTGCTTCTGCGCTGAAGTTTGAAGGTCCGATCCCCGCTGAGAATGTTTTTATGCGATAAACATAGATGTTTTTCTCTGTCTGTCTGCCACCCGCGGTATCGTTCTGTATCTTAGCGATTGCTAAGATAAATTCAATTCAATTTATTTATTTCAGATCAGATAATTTTTCCAATTCCAATTTCTTTCAATTTCAAAAACACAAAACAGAAATAGAATCTTACAAGACGAATGTACCAATACATATTATTTATGAAAGCCGTCTAACAAATCGAATTTATATCTAAAGTGTTTTTATTTTATTGGTTTCATGTTTTATAATGAGTTCCCAGTAAATAAAAACTAGCCTTTATGCTAATAAGAGTAGTAGAGTTCTTTGTGAAGGGCTCGTCCGGGGAAGTACTACCACCACGCCATTTTCTGCCGCCAAGCAGCAACGCTGTGTTTCGGTTTGAAGAGTGTGGTCGCCGGTGTAATTACAGGCACATGAGGCTTAACATCTGTATGCCTCAAGTTGATGGACGCAGGGCAGTGCATCGTACGGCACGTTCCTATTGTGCGTGACCTACGGGGCAATGTTTTGTTTATAGGTGATGGTTACCACTTAACATCAGGTGGACCATCTGCTTGTTCCATCAGCTAGTTGTATAAAAAAAAATCCAGATTACGAACTATAGGTACCTATTGTTCTAAGTTTAAAAACAACCGGTTTAGTATAGGCGTGATTGAGCCACCAACATCCTAAAATCGTAACTTCCGCTTTTTAAGTAAGAAGGATAGATAGGATTAGATGTACTTAAACTATACAAATCAGATTACCTGGTTCCCCTATGTGTATGACATAAGGGAACCAGAGTTTTTTCTGAATTTTGTGCAAGAAGCTGCGTGAAAATGCTCTTTTATTGATTACTAGCTGGTACCCGCGACTTCGTCTGCGTACTTTTAATCTCTTCATCTCTTTTTTTCGCAATAAAAGGTAGCCTATGTTCTTTCTCAGGGTCTAAAGATTGTCTGTGCCAAATTTCATCAAAATCGGTTGAGAGGTTTAAGCGGGAAAGCGTAACAGACAGACAGACAGAGTTACTTTCGCATTTATAATATTAGTTGGGATTTTAGGAACTGGATTCTCGATGTTCCTGGCCACGGAGCCAGATGAAGTCCTGATGCACTCATTGATCATCCTGTACTCTTCTATGTTCATGGTCTACAACTTTGGTATGTAAAGTATCCAGGTAAAGTTAGTAAGTTAGGTAAGTTTTGGTAGAGGTCACGTCATTTAAAAAGAACGCTGGCAAAATTGTGGAGTGTTTGCACATACAAAACACTCGTGCCATCACACCCTCCTTCTAGCGTTCTTTTTACGTAACGCGAGATATATCAAATAAAACTGCTAGTCGAAACGCCAACTGCAAGTTCAACGTTTATGACATCGGAAGGAATAAATGTAGGTAGCCAGTGACTTCTGAGGCAAGGCAAACAACCTGATGTTAAAAGGTAGCCATCCCCTGTGATAATTTTGTTTTTGATACACAGGCGCCTGATATTGATGCAAGTTAGCATGCTATCGTTGATCTAAACCAGATATTATTATACCTAATAGTTTGGTTTTTAGCATTTGATTTAACTTCCAGTTTTTCTCCTGAAAGTCTACTTAGCAGTATACAGCCCCACCGTGCGATACCATGAATTGATGAATCAAGTAGAGGTAAGCAAGATAAACAAAACAATTTTTTTCAATTTGTTATTGACTAGTTGTGTCTCGCGGTTTCAACCGCGCAGATTTAAATCCCGGTATTCTCACGGGATAAGAAGTAGCCTATAGATGTGTTATTCCAGACTATAATATATCTCTCTGCCAAGTTTCATCCAGATCCGTTCAGCCATTCCGGCGTGAAAGAGTAACAAACATCCATTCATCCATACTTACAAACTTTCGCGTTTATAGGTAATATTAGTATATAGGAAGGATAGGAAGCAGGAAAAACGGAGTCGGTGGGTCGCCTGTTTCGTTTTAGAACTTTGCTGATGTGTGTCTAGATTGCTACTTTAGATAGGTACCTATATATATACATTTTAATTTGATAGCGTGTTTACCAGGAGTACATGAAGCTCAAACAGTTTCCGGTGCCGCTGAAGAAGCGAGTGAGAGCGTTTTACTACTACCGATACCAGGAGCATTACTTCAATGAGAACACTGTTCTGAGTTCTTTATCAGGTACATACACTATACACACCTACCACCAAAAACCTAGGTTACCTACGCCAGAGGTACCTGCCTATATTTTAGAACCCAGTCCAGTGCAGTGAGGTACCTATTATGACTTTTTAAGGCATCTCATAGAGAGATGACGACCAAACCCATGTATCATTGCAATTTGTCTGATCATAATAAATAATAAATAAATAATGCTGGACAATCCACACAGCACTATCTAGCCCCAAAGTAAGCTATTCAAAGCTTGTGTTATGGGTACCTACTAGATAACTGATATATTTAATACATTATATACTTACATAGATAGATATTTTTTATTATACATAGAGAACACCCAGACCATCGGAACAAATTTCTGCAGATCGTACACAAATTTGTTCCAAGGCGGGAATCGAACCCGCAACCTCTTGCGTCGCAGGCAGGCTCTCGCCCGCTGCGCCACAGAGGTCGTCATCATAAGACTGTAGTTACTGAACTAAGTAGTACTAACTAGTTACTAGGATACTAGGTACTCAACCTGCGGCCCGGCCGGGTCTTTGTTGCTGAAGTTACAAATTTATTGTAAACCATTTTAAATTTCGCGCCTATCAGAGAAATAATTAAAATATTCCCTCGACACCATGGCTCAGTGTTTGTGGCCTCTATAAAAAAAAGGTTGAGTATGGCTGCTGTAGTTGAATGATTAAAAAATGGTCTCGAACCGCAAGAACATTTTCAGACGGATTGAATATTTTTCTGTATCATTTTTTTTAAATGATCTTCCGGGTCCGCACTACAGTGCTGACTTCTGAAAAATATGTTTTCGGTATCTTAGAGCTATCATTCAACTACAGTCTGAAAATCAGACAGAGACTATTAGAGGTTTGGTCGTGATCTCTAAATATCAGAGAAAGTATGTAAATAGAAACGAGTTGCAAAGCTAGGTATTCAAGCAATTCTTGTGGATCACAGGATTGTACCGACACTTTTTTCACACAGAAGTGTGTGTACAAACGCTCTTTAAAAATGTTGGTGCGTCTCTCACGAGAACGTATTGTATATTCCAGAGGAGCTTCGCAACGAGATAAAGCTCCACACATGCCACAAGTTAGTGGACAAGGTGGCGCTGTTCCAGGGCGCGCCGGCTAGCGTCGTGGGTTCGGTGCTCGGGTGCTTGCGCCCCGAGGTCTACCTGCCCAACGACTCGGTGATGCGCGCCGGGGACATCGGCGATTGCATGTATTTTATAGCGAGCGGGACTGTGGCGGTCTATTCTCTGAAGGGAGTTGAGGTGTTTGTTTCTTTTGTAAAAACAAAACGACGCCTGCAACATGTCCTCTCGAATCCCTCCAAGAGTAGGTACATAACGCTACGCTGGATCCCTTATTACTCGAGATTCAAGATCTAGGAGGTACCTTTTAGAGTCCCCGCAGACTACAAACTTTCTATCGGTCGAGAGTTTAGTCGAGTTGACCTGTTCGTGCGCACACTGTGCCAACAAAACAGTTGGGTTGGTCGCGAGTGCGCAGACTAGCCAACAAATGGTTTGGCCGATTGATTATTTTACTAGAGTTTGTGAAGAGATCACTCGCGTGGAATGAAGCCATCGGCCGAGTCGGCCGATCAAACAATCGGCAAGTGTGCGGGCGGGGCAAGAGCGCCATACTGATCAAACGCTCGGCCGATAGTTCGCCGATGGAAAGTTTGAAGGCAGTCGTGAAGCCCATCAAACTTTTTTATCGGCCGATACTGAATCACTGTAATGTGCGCATCTGCATACATCTTCATACTGATTAAGAAGCCGACCAAACTCTCGGCAGATAGAAAGTTTGTAGTCTGCGGGGACTCTTAGAGGCAGAACTCATGCAGCTCATAGCTACATATCTAAAAGATAGATGGATAACTCTTTATTCTTCACCACACAGAAACATACAGGGTTGAAGGCACTCATAAAAAAGGTAAAACAATGGGCGACCTTATCGCTAAGAGCGATATCTTCCAGGCAATCTAGGCGGTGTAGTAAGAGTACCTAGCTACTAGGAACATCCAGTAGGTATATGTTCGCATGAGCTGCGTTGCAGACTCTAGAGATGGAGTTCAAAGGAAACCTTATTTTTTTTACTTCTATGTAGTTCAACAGAATTATAAACCTACGGAACCATTCACTAAAACTTATGTGGGGCAGGTGTGTCACCTGGAAGACGGCGCCCACTTCGGCGAGGTTGCGCTTCTCATGAAGGACAGCAAGCGTGCCGCCACTGTCGTCGCCGTGGAAATCACACAGCTCTACAGACTCGATGTCAAAGATTTCAAGTGAACTCCTTATTTCTTTTTTTTATACAACTAGCTGATGGACCACCTGATGTTGTGGTAACCATCAAATAACAAAGCATTGCCTCGTAAGTCACGTACGATAGGAACGCGCCCAACAACGACTCACTGCCCTGCGTCCTTAGAGCATTTAGAACTAAGCCTGCGTCAATCAATTTGAGGCTTAGAGATGTTAAGCCTCGTGTGCCTGTAGTTCATTCATTCATTCATTCATTCACACTCTTCAAACCGAAACACAGCAATGCTGCTTGGCGACAGTAAAAGGCGTGATGGTAGTACTTCCTTGGACGAGCCGTTTACAAAGAGCTCTATCTACTATTCTAAAATGTATCAATAACATCTCAAGGATAACTCTGAAACTAGGTCTCTCTCTCTTACTCTCTAACTCTTAGAAAAAAAATCGAATTTTCATTTACACTGTGGGAAAATATAGCTTTTAAGGAAATACCACTTGTTTTTAACAGGGCCTTTGTCCTCGCTAACGAGCCGCTATATGAGAGCATTGCAGCCCTGGCTTCTGTGAGAATGCATGAGACTGTACTTCTGGATGAGGACTTCCGAAGGGAGCGAGAACGCATACAGCAAAGCAGCTATCCACCATTTGAAGACAAGGTCTAATTTCATAAGAAAATAGGGTAGCAGGGTGTCACACTCAAACAGAGGGTTTCCTTAGTTTTCTAGAAAATGGCATTATGTACCTAGTCTCATGAACAATAAATATCTTTATCTTTATATCTCTCATAGCAGTTTTCCTAAAGCTATGTGGATTTCTCAATAAAACATTTTTTTTAATTTTTTTCTGTAAAAACAGAACTCACAATATGTATTTTAGAATAATTGCTTGAACATCTCTCTTTTATTTCCATTAAGTTTCATGAAATACATTGATAAGTTTACTTATTGTTTTTTTATTCTATTTTAATTTCTATTTAGTGACAAGTCTGGATGCCTCCACACTACCATCCATTGCTATATGGGATTGTTTCAACATCACACACATCCATTTTATACCTACCTGCTGCCTATTACACACTGTAAATGTAGCAACCGACTGATTATTCCTGACAAGCAGGTAAGCGAGTAAGTATTAGGTATTACCAATGCTCATAAACTTTGAAGTATAAAAATATTTTAAAACATTATAGATCAGCCAATCAATACATCGGGAATGCCTCAACTTATAAACTAAAATAAAATAAATATTAGACATAAATCCCGACCCACAGCAACAGGAACAGGATCCCAAATCCTGAGAAGAGCGCCGCGACCAGAGATAAGAGTAGCTCTTTGAACAGATCCCTGGACGCTTTGGTGCTGGTGACCTCGTACACGAAAAACCACGCCGTGAAGAATATTCCGATGCCCAGAAGCAGTAATGTGAGGTGTGGAAACGCAGCCGGGTTTATGGGTGAAGCATAACGCACCATGGACTCAATCTCCAACTGCAAAACAGTTTATACACTCAATCAGCCGCCCAATCATTAAATAGTTAGTATGGAAGTAGATGATGGGTGGAAAAAGTACACTTACACCCATTTTAGTCTTGTAAAAAATAATTTACACGATGCAAAATACTCCACCGCCGGTGATTGGTAAACGTCATCGAAAATTGTCGAAAATATCGAAATTTTGAGCCCGGTTATTGTACGACATGATAATGTACAGCATGATATTTGGAATCCACTGGTACTTTTTGGATTCGTTATAACTGGGTGAACATTATCAGGGTGTGTAATAACCATTCAAATTCCTTGAACCACATGTGCAATATTGTCACGTGTTGATAATGTACAGCCAGTTATTACATAAACATAGCATGTTAAGGGTCCGGCGACAGCGGCTCGCAATTTTGAGGTGCGATTGGCTATTATTTCATTTCGGGGAGGTTGTTTGAAAGAATAACTCTAAAGAAACACGCATAAATACTGTTCGAACACAAATAATACAATAATATAAGGGAAATGTGCTTGAGTCAGAAATCATTTTGGTATTAGGTAAACGTAAGACCAAACATACTAATACCAAAATGATTTCTGATTCGGGCATGTTTCTCTTATATTATTTGTGTTCGAACAGTATTTATGCGAGTCACTTTAGAGTTATTTTTTCAAACAACCTCACCGAAATGAAATAAAATGAAATAATAGCCAATCGCACCTCGAAATTGCGAGCCGCTGTCGCCGGAGCCTTAATGTACACCCAAATAATGTCCAGAAAGCTGGTTGGAAGTCACTTTGGTCTTTTATAATTTAAAAAAGACTATCTAGATATCCAGCTATAAAAGTGCAGTTGCTTCAAATAAAAATTATTTACACGTTACAATACTGCACGGCATGATCATGTGATAATTTCAACCCCATTAATTAAAAACAAGGCAAATGGATTAGTGGGTCTGCATTATTGGGGTGTACATTATCATAATAACATGCCTTGCACTAATTGACCCCCGAAATACTTACCTTACAGCAAGTCGTTATTAGATAAAATCAAATCAAGAACTTGGATACTGCGCTGGTGTAAATCAATAATTATTATTATACTAGGTACATACTACATTGTTCATACATACTAAACTACTAATTTTACTTAACAAAATATTATGTGACCGTGGCACATACGCTAAAGGCTTAGAGCATTTATAACTGGAGATGTTAACGCAACGCGTACCCCTCTGCCGGCCATAAGACGCGTCTTGGCCATGCACGTTATATAAAACTACTTCACTCATCACCGCGCGGCCATTAGTTGTCGTTTCGTGTCGCGAAGTAGTGCTCAGTAAAAATGGTGAATTGTGCGGTATTTCGGTGTAAAAGGAGATCAGAGACATCAAACTTTAGGGAACACGGTATTTCCTATCACAAGTAATTGATATTTTAGTCAATTGTTTTTGTAATTACGTTTAATTTATATTTAATGGAATACCAGTTACGACAGTTTTAATACGACGCCAACGTCTGGGTAGGAGGTGTCGGTGAATTTATATTCCTTGGTAGAAGGCGTAGTGTGGGGACTGGTTGAGCGAAATCGATTGAATGAATGATGGAATGAACGTAAAATTAGAATAAAATGCGATGTGTTTTTTGTACCCATATTTAACCGATTTAAAAAAAGGATGTTCAGTATAATATTGGACTCTACAAAAACTGTCTCTGTCATTCTGCCTTCAATACGTCGCTTCATGGAGCTCCCTTAAAATTTTAGTTGTGCTGTGTCGTTGGTTTATTGCTATTTTCTTTGTACTTTATGAACGCAGAATCGTATAAACGTGATTTTTGTATAGCTGTAGTATGTTAGCTGGAGAGGGACATGGGCTATGAGCATTTGTTAACAGCCGCTATTCTTCTACTGCTCTTCATTTTTTTCACCCCGTCATACCAATCATCATCATCAGCCTATGTAAGTCCACTGCTGGACACATCATACCAATAAAGAAACAAAATATTTATCTAAAAATGCATTCATGAAAGACTACTTACTTGAAAGATTACTTACTACTTGCGAAAATAGAATATAGCTTAAAGTTAACAACAGTGTAGCTTTCTATTTGTAAAGTAATTTTTAAAATCGTTTCAGTAGTTTCAGAGATTACGCTCTACAAACTCTTAATAAAATATTTTTTACAAAAAAAACCGACTCCAAAACTGCTATCCAATTTGTTATGAAAAATACACTAAAAAGTTAAAAATAATTGCATTATGGATTTATATTTCAATCTACTTACAAATAGGTATCCATTTTTTCAACAAATCTTATAATTTTATTATTATGACATTATACAATTACTGATATTTTTGGAGTCGGTGCCAGCACTCTATTTACTTAGTAATACCTATTAGGCTAGACAGGTACACGTTTGTTAATCTTGGCTAAATAAAGGAAAAGTAATGATTTTGAACCACCCTGATTTCATTCATATGAAATCATTCATTTTGTCGGTCTTTTTACAACCCATCACTACTTTTTTGTGTTAGTGTGTAACTAAACAAAAGTGTAACAACAGTAATTCTTTAATTGTGTTATTGTTTTTGTGTTGGTGTACAGCTTTTACTTGCGTGTGCGTTTATAGGGACGCTTCATTTTTCTGCATTAGTATGCGTGATTATGTAAATGTGTTCTGTACCGTACTACCTCGCCTCCCGCGAAAACCGGCAGAAAGATTTTAGTACTAAAAGTAGCGCTTGGCATCTCCCGTTATAAATGCTCTAAGGCTAAAGGTGAAATACACATGTAGTGTGCCAGCTGGGACACTGGCATGCAAGCTACAGGCACATGCGCTAATGGACATGCCAGTACCTGACGAATTAACATGCAAATGTATCCACAATGTGCCCGTAAATCTTGCATGCCTGCAAATTGCATGCTCGTTACCGTTCCATTTTCTACCATGTGTATTTTCACCTTTACAGATGTGTTTCGTAATTCACTATCCTCGTTCTTCCACGAATATCAGCAATGTCACGATAAAAGAAAGAAAAGTCAGTGCCAGTGTCAGTCACTGTCATAGCAAAATGGCGTCGCGCGTATTTACTTTGATACAAAACCAGCTGATTTTAATGTTCGTTCGTTTCGTTTGTTACTACTTGTGAATATTTATAAAATATTTAGATAATTTACATATAAATGCAGAAATGCGTGGTTATACGGTATTGAAAATTTTTGCTTTTATTCGGTAGTTTAGGATTACCTATTTCGAATTTCACTACCGATGGGTTTTACCCATCATGGGAAAAGAAAAGATGATGTCCTATGAGGAGAAGTCCGTAGGGTCCACTGCTTTCTTTAAATGCGAGGCGTGTCCTTACATGGCTCTTGCTGAAGATGACATCAAGTTCCACTTGTTCACCGTACACCCGGACCTTGCCAAGAGCAATGGTCTGGCAGACAACATTCAAATTCTTTGTCCTGGCTGCACGAGCATATTTGACGCTGAAGAGACTCTTCGAACCCATCTCCGTAATCATCACAAAATGGGCATCAAAGACATCAAGAAAATGGTGAAAAGTCTTGTACAAATAGCTCTTAAAGATGCTAAGTTAAAAAAGGAAGAGAAAATCGATGAGCCCACACCACCGCCAATCAGGCAGGAACTTTCCGACGTAAAAATGCCGCAAGTCATTGAAATAGTACCACATATTGACAGTGCTAATAATAATCTGCCTAGAGGTGTTGCATTCATATCAGTAGATGAGCTCAACAAGATGAGTACACCTAACTTTGAAAAGATTGATCCAAAAGATATGATTCAGGAAGCTAGTATTAATATTGTTTATACAAATGAGGTTTCAAATCGAACAAGGTACATTAGTGTTTCAGAAGCTGCATCCTCAGCAACACAGTGTAATGTTATTCAAATGTCTAGTGTTCCACCTGATCTAATATCATCAATTCAGCCCCACATGTCATCACCATTATGTGTAGACAACAGCAAGCTTACCTCACCACAAGCTAAAGAAACCGTTGATATATCACCCAAGCACCAACCACCACACATTTTGAAACCAGAAGAATTAAACAAAGAAGTTGATATTGAGAAAATAGAAACAAAGAAAGAATTGGGCATCTCATGTTTAGTGAATGGTTGCTTAATATGCTTGAAAGAAGAGAAAAACATCTTGTACCATAGAAAATGCCATCAGAATGGCAAGTTAGTCTGCCCGGAATGTGACAAAATTTGTCCATCTGTGGAAGTTCTTCACACACACCTGTGGAAGATCCATGCAATAGACTTAGAGCTGCCCACTTGTCAGGAATGTGGCTACAAGACTTACAAAATGTATAGGCTGTTCAATATTCATATGAAATGTCATGGTAAAATCAAAGCTCATTTCTGTAAGTATTATAAGAAAATATAATATTTACCACATATTGAGTTAAGAAGTTAATGTCAGGCATTTATAAAAATCACAAGGATCACTATGAACCTTTAGCTAGTTCTATCTTATCTGTGTGCCAGTTCTACAAAACCATGCCAAGAAGAACAGGCAACAAACTATATGGCTTGGTTGCTACCATGCTTTTGTATGATCCTATTACAAAATAATATGATATTGAAGCTCCAATGTGGTGCCAACCAAAAGTGAAGCATAGGCTTGACAAAAATAGAAGACAGTTACTATAATACCTATAGTAAATCAAATCAATTTATTGCTCGAATACATGTTGGTATAGGTGTTACAAATTTTTATAGTGTATCAATGTACCTATTTAAAAAAGTCTATGCTAGAATGTGTTTTTTTTCTGTAATAATAATAAATAATAATAATTGTTTATGTGTAACATATTGAAATTTTTATATCTTACCAAAACTGCCAATAATATTAATTTCCAGGTCCAACTTGCACAAAATCATTCAAAAACGTAAACCAGCTGTCGAAACATAAGCAAATCCACAAAAAAGACACACAACCATCTGTGTGCTCCATCTGCAAACGGGAGTTCAACAGTCAACGTAGGCTGAAGGCACATGTGGCAGCTGTGCATGAGAAACTGAAGCCATTCAAGTGCAGCCATTGTGACCACAGCGTGGCCAGAAAAGAGGAGCTCAAGCTGCATTTACGTTCTCATACAGGTGAGAATTCTTTCATTCTCCCACTTGGATATAATATACTTTTGGGATGTTATGGAAAACCATTTTTGATTGTCCTAGATATTTTTTTATAAAAATATAAAATTATCACTATAATCTTCCAGCAAAATAATCCCCTTAAAAATTTCATGGGAAGAGTTGGTGAAGTGTGTGTATGTGTATAAATCCTTGAGCAGTGATATATTTTGTGTTCCTTTTGCCGATTTTCAGGTGACAAGCCCTATTCATGCACTGAATGTAGCTACAGGTGTGCTGACCACAACTCGATGAGGCGACACAAGAAAAAACACTCCAAGGAAAATCTCTACAAATGTGAATACTGCCCCTACACAACTATACAATCTACAGTCTTCGCCGGCCACATGATATCTAACCACCCAAACATTAACAGTGACATTCACCGATGTCCATATTGCCCATTTAAATCCATCACTAAAGATAAATATGTAATACATCTCACAACTCACACAGACAAGGAAGGTATCCAACTGCTCATAGAAATGACTAACAACAAAGTTAAACCTAGTTGGACGATACCAAGTGAGGCCGAGAAGGCTATAGAAACTTTGCCAGCAATTGAGAAGACAAAAGAAGACACTTCTACTCCTGTCAATGAAATGCCGATAGAAGTATACGATTGTGATAGCCTTTCGGAGAGCATTCCGCAGAATTATTCAAAGAATTACTGCACCACACCTGCTATAGACGTCCAGCAAACAGAGTACAATAATCAAGCAACGGATCTGAGCAAAGACAGTTCAGTTTGTCTGCCCGAAAGCTCTAACACTTTGATGAATTGCCGCCAGTTTCCACAGCAAAACCCGCTGCAGAGTCTTCAGTTGACATATGACAGCCCGCAGTCTAACCTCCACGAGTTTCTCAACACGTCGGTTCCGCTAGAACAGAATCTCATATCGAATAGCAACGTGAACTCCCTCGCCCCTAACCACTGCTCTATGGCCGGCAGTATTAGCAACAATATAATGAGCAACTTCCCAATTAGACTACCCCCCACGCCGCGATTTTCTCTCCGCAACCAAATAATGCTCAAACCAGTAGACAAGATCCTATCGTTCCCTATGAACAAAGTCACCGGCCCTATCATAACGCCCACGCAAATCTTACCCGTGCCGTCTTTTAGTAATTCTCATCACAATGCGTGTGTTGACGACGGAGCGCCGCGGAAGAAACCGAAGATATCAGTGAAAAGCAATTTGATACTCAAAGGGCCCGATCAAGAGAATATGTTTCACTCGCAGCAGAAGATGGCATTCAGAAGGCTAGAAGACAATCAGAGGTTTGGGTTGGGCGGCCCGGTCACATTCAACAACTTGATTACGACTCAGTTCATGCAGCTGCCGCCCGAGCCATCTCTCAGTGAATCCCCTAACGACTTAATACCTTATTCTCAAGAAACTATGCTAGGAGCTACAGCCACGACACCGGTCGATAGCGAAATGACTAGCAACCCCCAAATATTCACGTTTAACCAACAGATGAATGTCAACTCTATGACAATGTTACCTCCCCGGGATAAGATACAAACGAACGATCCTAGTTACATAAAACTGGAAGCAACAATCAAACAGAATACTCAATCCCCAAGCTTGGAGCGGATGTGTACAGAAAATCTGATGAGTACGAGCATATCGAGGGAATATAAAGCTTCTCCGCCTTTAGAAGATATCAATAAAAACATGAGCGAGATAAAGAACGAAGTGAAATCTGACTACTTCATGGCTTTAAACAACACTGACACGAACCCAACGAACCGGCTGACTATAATAGACCAGTTTTTGATTGACAACATAATGGGAGAGCAGTATTCTGGACACATGGATCTTCCAGGAGTGTCTTTGCAAGAAATACCTGAACCGCAAAACGAGGTTATAGAGATCGATGACAATTCTGTAGATACTAAGCTATTACCACGTTACGATATGAATATCCCTTTCGAATCTCTCTGTTTGATGCACAATGACTTCTACTTCCTGGATAACGAAATACCAACAAACAACGTGGGCAGTGAATCTGTTAGCGAGATGAACAGGCTGGCCACTGAAGTACCGCTCATCGCCCAGAGAGAGGAGAATCTAGAAGCTCCAGTAGATTTGCCAAGTAACGACTTTCCTAACTTCATTCAGGGTAAGAAGGACCCTATGATGAACACGTCGGTAAGACTGACTACGAATAAGATTAACGTGAAGAATATCGAATTGATGAAAAATTGAGATTGTAGTGTTGCCTAGCATTCGTTAGTTCTTGACACTCGCACGCATGCCAGTTACTAAAGGCCGTTGCAGGCGGCTTGCTGGTTGACTACCGAAGTCGCCTGCCGACGGAGGAGCAGTTGAAACGCTGCTTGCACCGATGTAACGGCCGCCTTTGGCACCTAGAATCATTAGAGTCGTCCAGAGAATGTGACCTGTGAGGTACCTAATTCCATCGTAAGTGTCGAATTGTCGAGTGTAAGTGAGCCTGTAGTATGGATTCCAGATACAATAGGAAATGTATTGTCTTCCGTAGGTTCACGTTCCAGCATAAAAGCAGCCAAGCCATCAGTTCATAACCTAACCTTGCAGCATTGTGAGATTTAAGCAAACGTCCAAAAACGTTTAACGCAAGTGATTATTTTCCATGTTAATATTTTATAAGACTGTTAATTAAAATCATAATTTATTATAACTCAACATTGTGTTTGCTTTTATTATAAACTGCTATAAAATCCCCGCTATTTCTAACTTCTTGCGATTTATAGAGCTTCCAGTCAGTATTGACATCATGAAATGGTTTTGGGTCTGTATGTACGTTTTTTCCGTCGCCTGGACCTATGATTATGATAACACTTCCCCGATAATGCTTCAAGTAGTCCTCGAACGCTGGTCGGTTATTGAAATAGCAGAATAATAGTGCTGTAGAAGTACCCTGGAGAGCGTTTATGACGTTTCTTTCTAATTGAGGACGTGTGAAGAGGAGAGGGATAAACATGGGGGGGGCATATTTGCAATGCCACCACGCGTTGTCGACTTCGACGCCTGCTACTGGATATCCTGCAACAAAACAAGAGTTACGATACAAAAAGTAAAGGCAAGAAGTCTAGAACGGAACCTAGCATGACAATTACGACAACGAGCCGTTACGAAGATAAGGGGGAATAAGCACTTACAATGGACCCACAATGTAGAGTAAGATGGGGTAATGCCGATCACCTGAGAGAAAAATGCTCTATTAGTTTTTCATTTTTCTTAAGTTAGTTTTGAGGTTTGGAGACTGCCTGCTCAAGCGTCACAACCCCTGCGCTGCAGCGTGCTCGTTGTTTTAAGGCACCTTATTTTATAAATTACCTATTGGAGTGAGCGGTATTACCCGACACGATCGCCATTACCCCTGCTTCCCCTAACTGGTGATCGCCTTGTGCTCACTGATACCTATATAAGGTTAAACTCACCAGTAGCTTCTGTAAACATCCACTCGAGGAGTCCACTGCCACAACCGAGACTCAGTACTTTCTCACACCCCAACTCCTCAACACACTCCGCTAGAAACCGATAATTAGTCTCACTTGGGAACACCCATAGAAGTTTGTTCCTATTGGGATGGTCGTGGAACTTGTTTCCGATTTCCTGCCATTTCTTTTCTTTGCATAGAGCTACTACTTCAGAGACTATGTCTTCCATTGTCTGGTTCAGATTTGAAGAAGTTTCGACTAGCGGAAAAATCAAGCTTAGGTCGAAACAGGTAGCCGTGGCATTGACATGTGTTCTTGCTAATAACTACCGTTCGTCCAAATGACGTCACAACCCTTGGGCTATCGATCTTTTTCTTTGCAGGTGCACAGGTGTGTATTGAGTACGAGCCTAACGATTAGTTAGTTACCTTTATAGTACCTACCTGTAAGGCCTGCGTACGTATACTCTGCAATGGTTACTATTTTTTTTTTGCAATACTTGTAACTTATAATTTATGGATTTATTCACAGTGTTTTCTATTATATATTGACGACCTCAGTGGCGCAGCGGGCGAGAGTCCGCCTGCGACGCAGAGGTTGCGGGTTAGATTCCCCCCTCGGAACAAATTTGTGCACGATCTGCAGAAATTTGTTCATTGGTCTGGGTGTTTTCTATTATGTATAATAAAAAATATCTATCTATGTAATTATATAATCTATTAATTATATCAGTTATCTAGTACCCATAACACAAGCTTTAGTAGCTTACTTTGGGGCTAGATAGTGCTGTGTGGATTGTCCAGCATTATTTATTTATTTATGTATTTTAAGCTATTTGATGTACACTGTCGCTGTTCACTAACAAAATTGAATCTACATTTAACTTTTTTTAAGCAATACTTCTGATTTGTATATTATTAGTCGTTGCTCCTTAATCCATCCCCGAAGTTCAACACTAATGTTCATAGAAAAATTGGCTACAACCCAAGATAATTGTTTTGTGAGTAGGCAAAGTATGAAAGTAAATTATAGGTAGGTACTAAAACCCAACAGGTAACCGAGGTAACCATTTCGATCATGGATTTAAAGAAAACACCAATTTATAGGGGTTAGATGTACAGTCCGCAACAGGAAGCTGATCAACTGTTGAAGTTTTTTTTAACCCCTTGCTACTACTACAAAAAAATAGTCAAAAATAGTCTAACGATAAACTGTGCTTAAACTATTGTCATCTCTTAACAATGCGTAATGGTAAACAGAGATAGCACTATTTTTAGGCATTGTTTAAAGTTAGGCACCGTTTTGTAGTAATTATGAGGGTTTTCTTTGCATTAAATTTAAATGCTACTAGCATGATAATTGTGCCTTGAAAATTGCTGAGCGCCAACAAAGCTTATCATACTCCTAATAGCTCCTTTGTTAGAGAGATAAAAAATTTGGAGTTCAATTTTTATTACATTTATTGTGCTTACCTACTACACTTATGGAAATCACAAAGATTTTTATAATGTCCCAAAAGGCGTATCAATGGGAAGGTCGCGGGTTCTAATCCCGCTCGGAGAACAACTTTTGGGACATTATAAAAATCTTTGAAAGTTGGAGTTACTGTTATGCCATTGTCGCACATGTTCATTGTAAAACCAAATTGTACTTAAAACATCATTTATTATAAACCATTGTACACACGGATAATAAGCAGTAAATATGTAAAACACAATCCAATAACAATGATAATAATATAAGAGTAAAATACTTGGGTTTGTTTAAAACGAGGTTATTATAACTTCATAAAAGAGATAAGGGCTACGTCACATTTTCCACGACACTCAAAATCTATCGGTTTCTGACTTTGAAAAACATGACATTCGGTTTACGGATTTCGCATCGTATTCCCTAATTTAGATTCCGTTTATGTATACAGACGCTAGGAGCGCCCCTATCCGGGCGTGCTCAAAACTATTGTTATTCCAAGCCCGTGGCGATTGGGGCGCTTATCGCGACTAGTTACATACATTACGACCTCTGTGGCGCAGCGTGCGAGAGCCTGCCTGCGACGCAAGAGGTTGCGGGTTCGATTCCCGCCTTGGAACAAATTTGTGTACGATCTGCAGAAATTTGTTTCGATGGTCTGGGTGTTTTCTATGTATAATAAAAAATATCTATCTATGTAAGTATATAATGTATTAAATATATCAGTTATCTAGTACCCATAACACAAGCTTTGAATAGCTCACTTTGGGGCTAGATAGTGCTGTGTGGATTGTCCAGCATTATTTATTTATTATTATTTATTTATTACAAAAACAGCTGGAAAATAGAATCCAAGTTAAGGAAATATAAATCAGAAAACTTAAAAAAAAACTAGTCAAAAGTCGGAGTAGACAATCAGTTAACATCTACGGAAAATATGTATAGCGCCCTTATACTTCAGGCCCACGTGCACTAGGTCAACAGCCGAAGACGGGAACCTACGCCTAGTCAGGAAAGAATTAGAGTCTCGCGGTGAAAACGTTTCATATCCCTAACTACAACACAATTAGGTCGGATATCGATCGGTACACTTATGATAAAGTTTACAACTGAAAGCGACAGTCTACTAGGCGCCAAAAAAGACATTTTGTGCTATGCCGCAATCTGGCAGCTAACCTTGTGTAAGTGAGCCTTAAATGTAAGCACCAAAAATAAACTATAAATATACACATTGGTAATTGTATAAGGAAGATCTGAGGAAGATAGGTACAAGACCCATGTACTTAGTTATTGATGTTATAATAATTAGCTTTTTTATACTTCATCTGAACAATAATTATAATAATAAAAACTGATAAAAGAAACCAGTATTCATAAGAAAACAACATGGGGCCGAAACATGCGATTCAATTCAAGACCCAACAACATCCTAATCGTTTTTGTTTGTCAAACGCTTTTCTTTCATTGTAGCGACACCCTTGTAGACTAAGAATAGGAAAACAGTACCTATATATTAGATAGGTGTGTTTAGGAGCTACTTATTCGCAAAGGCATAGACTTCAAGTCATACCAATCGATATAGGTAATCTTTACGGTTTGGTTCTGAGATCAGTTACATACAATGTGTAACATACTTAGTCTGGCCATAAATACTGTTACAATTAAAAATAAACAAAGTATTACAATCATTTGAATTTGGAATCTGTCATTTTTATATGATTATTTATATTTATGTATTAAACTAACACACACACTGTAAAAGTAATAAAAGTTATTTGCAATAGAAACATTTTTTTTTCTTTGTTTCAGTATTTATGGCAAGACTAGGTTATAATATCGCATAAGCCCGAAAAAGGGGTAATACATAGGTACTTCATGACAAACAACGTAATATTTCACAGTTTTTGAAATTTCAAAAGGATGTAAAGTTTTCATAGGAACCTATTGCGCCAACCCTGAATGAAGTGGAATCAGGGCAAGAAAATGATAACCGACAGTGGTTTTTTTCTTCGTGTGAACTCATAACTAAACTGGTAAACCTTTATACCCACACGTCAAAGTATTCAAGTGCTTGGTCTGACTAAATAATTGAAAAAAGTATGCACATACATACTTAAGGCTCCGGTGACAGTGGCTCGCAATTTCGAAGTGCGATTGGCTATTATTTCATTTTATTTCATTTCGGGGAGGTTGTTTGAAAAAATAACTCTAGAGAAACACGCATAAATACTGTTCGAACACAAATAATACAATAATATAAGGGAAACATGCCCGAATCAGAAATCATTTTGGTATTAGTATGTTTGGTCTTACGTTTACCTAATACCAAAATGATTTCTGACTCAAGCACATTTCCCTTATATTATTGTATTATTTGTGTTCGAACAGTATTTATGCGTGTTTCTTTAGAGTTATTATTTCAAACAACCTCCCCAAAATGAAATAAAATGAAATAATAGCCAATCGCACCTCGAAATTGCGAGCCGCTGTCACCGGACTCTTAAGTGTTGTAAAAACAAGGAATTTTAAGGGGTATTGGGTTACACGTTGTATAGCCACGTCCATACTTTAGCTTTACCTATTAACTTGTTGATAATCCGCATTAGCATTCGTTAAAATTTTGGTTCTGACACACGTGCTTATTTTCGAGCTAAAAGCATGCTTTTTTCAAGCGTTGCTCAACAAAAGCACGTGTGAACAGGTCTTGCTAGTAAATAAGCATGTTTATTTGTTCGTACGTCGGTTGATTTTTGAGCATGCTCAAAATAAGCATGCTTATTTTTGAGCACGTGTGTCAGTACCTTTATATAATCATAACAATAAAGTCTACTTTTCTGTGACAAGATGAAGCGCACGAGAACATTGTCCGGAGAATGCCTTCGATGTTACAACTCATGATGCATTAATGTAGGTACTAATAATAAGTGAGATCAGTATGAGATAGAGATCATGATCTTCAGTCGATTGTTAACCACTAGGGCAAGACAG
Organism: Plemyria rubiginata; assembly: GCA_963576535.1. Lineage (NCBI taxonomy): Eukaryota > Metazoa > Arthropoda > Insecta > Lepidoptera > Geometridae > Plemyria > Plemyria rubiginata. The sequence continues at coordinate 1,720,382 of OY754914.1, read as the reverse complement.
AGTTTGTGAAAGTTCAGTCACCACGGATCTTGGCGGCTTTAAGGATCTCGCATATTATGTCGGGTCGCAGCGGGGCGGGGCGGGTCGCATCGCATCGCAACTTTCATTAAAAAACACAAGCGATTTGAACGGATTTTTGTGCTGCGACCTGACAATGAATGTCAATACCTCTCGCTCGCACATTTCAACATTTTGACAAGTATACGGCCAGTTTCTGAATTCTCGATCAAACCAAGTCACTTGCTATCTTTATCTAATTTGATGTAATAGCTGAAATAGCAAGTGTCTTGACATCCGATTAGGTTTGATCGAGATTTCAGAAACCGGCCGGTAATCACATTGAATGAAACAAGTTTTCCCACTAAATGCTACTTATTTTCGTACTTCTGCAATTTATTTACTAGAATAAACTTATTCGGATCAAAATGATTGCGAGCTTTCGAGATCTGTTGTGACCAACCAGTACTTGATGTAAAATTCTTTGAAACAATTTGAGCATTGGACATTTATTTAAAAAAATATTATGCAAGTTAACATAGAAAGCATATTGCCTTTGTAACGAAATGAAACACACGACTTAATCCCCACGCACGGTAGATATCCCCCATGCGATGCCGTGCCCATCTATCGTTCTTGTAAAATCCAGTCCATCCCAAGGTTGTCTGGAAGAGATCAATTTTAGCGATAAGGCCGCCCATTGTATATCATTCCGATGTTTTTCGTTGTTCTGTTATGTGTAATTATTATGTGGTGTGCAATAAAGTATTTTCTTTCTATCTATCTATCTATGCCCCCAAAGCTCTTGTCTAAGCACTCATGGTCCTTGGAGGATATCTTTAGTAGTAGTCAGTGATATTCAAACATTACATTAGCACATTATGCACACATTTGCAGTGTCTTTATTGTGATTTCTAGCTCGATAAAGGTATTCCAAGACTTTTACATCAAAGTATAATACATATTTCACGAACTCTTCTTTATAACTATTTGGCAGACAAAGCTATTTATACAAGGGCTAAAGCGTATACCATATGAGCATCCTACCTGGTACATTCTGTATCCAAACCATTTACTGCAGTCTTTTCATTACAATATCCTGCTTCCACAACATTGGAAACTCTATCCCCTAACATTATATTACCCCGCACCATATCAGTCTAATCAAGTCCCATTTACATTCCAACATAATATAAAAATTGAAGTACAAATAGAAAAACAAGACATTAAAAATTACAAATCATAACTTTTGAATATATTTTTTAATTGATTAATGAGATGAGATCAAAAATTTTGGTCCTTTGCGCCCAGATGTATTTCAAATATCAAAGATGTTCATACTTCAACATAAAATTTGGAGTTTATATAAAATATATCCAGTTTAGAAATGAAACGTATAACATAATCTTAATAATAACAATAACCTAATCGTCTTTGACGTACTACATGCTACTGTTAAGAAATAATAAGATCCGCGAACTTTCAATCCGCGTTAGATTATAAAAAGTAGACAATATGGTTAAAATAACTGAATGTACATTTTAACCTGAATTGACATAAAAATATTATTATCTTGAAAAAAAGGGAGTTTTTATCGATCTTTGCTAGACTATAAAACTTTAGGATTATTTTTATATATGTCGACAACACCGAGAATATTTCAAAAAGGGCAATAAATTACCGTTTTTGGCCCGTTAACCTATACACTGATGTAAGCCATCTATACAATTTGATTATTAAAAATGTATGATTCGAATACAAGCACTCAGTTGCACTTTACTTGGTATCAGATTAAAAACACTGACAAGACTACTTATACAGCGATACACCTACATACACTTACTCCTAAACGGACCAGCCCTGTTGTACACTCAGCCTTTAATTTCCTGATTCCTTATTCCATCTGAAAATTTAATAAATATTTTTTAAATTTTTCTGCAAATAAGGGGGAGGTCATGGTTAAATTCAGTCAATAAAATATATCTATCACTACATAGTATAAAACAAAGTCGCTTTCTCTGTCCCTATGTCCCCATGTCCCTTTGTATGCATGTATATATGTAATATATAGTATGTATATATTTGTACCTTTAAAACTACGCAACGGATTTTGATGCGGTTTTTTAATAGATAGTGATTCAAGAGGAAGGTTTATATGTATAATACATGCATGATATGTGCACCCGTGCGAAGCAGGGACGCGCGGGCGAGTCGCTAGTTCATAATAAAACCAATGATCAGCGATTATTGTTGATCGAGCTTCCAGAAACCGGGGATAAATTTTCCTTTATAAAATACACACAAAACATATAAACATACAAACTGGTCACAAAACATTTCACAATATTCTGAAATACACTGTGTGGGTTCCATAAACCCTGTACTAATTTTATGAGGGTAAAACATAATTGTTACCTTTATTCAATTTCATTTTCCTCCAGTGCAACTGCGGGATCGCGTCCACGGTCGTCTCCCCATCTCTCACTTCGTCATCCTCGTACAGAATCTTCATAAATTTCTTCTTATCCTTCGGTGGAGTGACCACGCAGTTGTTAGAGTTGTTCCCGCTCGTCAACTCGCGCATTTTGGTCTCATCTATCGGCGGGAGCTGGATCTTCTTCTGATACGCCATAGAGTTCGCCTTTCGGATTTTATGCACATACTCGCATGGGCTATCAGCGCGTTTGTCTATCGCCGCGGGCTTGCCGACTATGACGCTTTGCCGCGCGTTGTTCGCTACTATTATGTAGGACTTGTCGATTTCGGGCGCGACCTTCTCCGCTAGAATAAGGTCTATCGGAATGGGTGGCAGTGGGTTGAGGATTTCGAGTTCGCTCTTCGCCTTGATGTCGTCTTGCCTGGCCTCCGCGATGGATATCTGCTGCAGGGCTACCTCGTCGGTCTCCACGGAAGTGGCGGTGCTGTAGTTGGGATGCGTGTTGCGAATGTGCCTCTCGAGGTTGTCTTTGCGGCGAAAGTTGCGCTCGCAGACCTTGCATCGGAATGGTTTCGAATCTGTGGATATATAAATACTTAGAACAAACAATGGAATGAATGGAATTTGAATAGTAATTGCGGTCACTAGGTGTGGACCAGTATTACAGTATTGATTCTTGTGTTCTATTCCAGAGCGTGTTTATCTTGCAGTCAATTTGAAGTTAACTAAAATTTCAGTCATTTTGATATGGTATTGTAAAAATATAATTATTGTAAATTAGGGCATGATTGACACACCACTGATTCGTTTTCTGTCATTTTGCGAAACAACATAGCATTTTCATATTAATTGTTTGGGCTAATTTTGGCCTTGAATTATCTGTGGAAGTCCAGAGAAGGTTTAAAAGGTGAAAGTGCTCGGAATTATCGATTGAGGCAGTACAAAGTCTGCCTGGCAGCTAGTGTGATATAAAAATGTTTCAAGTGTTTTGAAGAAACTGCCACCATTTTCTTCAAAACAATTGACTGACTCGACTTTGGACTGACATGACTAGACTTATCTCTGAATCACTTGAAACTGGCAAGATTGTCCATATGGACAGGAGCCATAAAAAAGAAAAGAGCACAGACCACTAGTGAGTAATGTATGAGTTGTGTACCTGTGTGCACGGCCGCGTGGCGGCGCAGGTCCTTGCTGGAGTGGAACGCCTGCGGACAGCGCGCGCACTGGTGGCGGCGCCGCGCCCCGCACCGCCCGCCGCACCCCTCGCGCCCGCATTGGGTACACAGGCTCTCGCTGCGCTTCGCTGGAAACCATACCATACGGTTATTTTGTATTTCGTTTCGGTTTTTCTGTTATTTGTGTTCGGTTTTCGCCAGGTCACCGAACATTTAAATTATAACATAGACAGGGTTACTATTTTGCCCTAGGAAAACATGTTTTAAGATGAATTACTTATGTGCATCAACAACCAGAAAAAATCTAATATTGCTAAGAAATAAATAGTATATGCTATATTCATGTGTGGAATGTCCACCAATATTCATTTATTCATAATTTTCATCCGGGATATTTAAACGAACAGTAACCCAGCAGTGGAATTCGTCAAACTGATGGTTAATGAGTGTGCCTGTCCCTTGTAGAATTTTGTTTAACCTGTCAATATAATAACGGCACACACCCTTCTAAATATCATGAGTCTACTCCATGCAACAGTTGCCTGGTAGAGATCTGTTTAGCTATAAGACTGCCCATGTACATAAAAGATTTAAGCTTTTTTATGGATGATAATTATATTCCATAAATTTGTTGTGCACAATAAAGGTACGCGTCCATTGGCCCGCGCCGGACGCACCACACGCACGGCACGCAACGGATTGAACGGATTCGCCTTACTTATAAATGCCGGCGTCCGGTGCGGGCGGCGCGGATAGTGGACGCAGCGCTATGTGAATTCATACAAATCAAACTAAATCCGTTGCGTGCCGTGCGTGCGGTGCGATTGATAGATAGAGATCTTCTATCTATCAATGGGGTTATATACTCACAGATGTTATGTTTCTTGACATGCTTCTGTAAGTTGGATGGGTCGCGGAACCGTCTGCTGCAAGTGGGGCAGCCATAGGGACGCTCCTCCGAGTGAATGAGGGCGTGCTTGCGCAGCGCCGTCATATTGTTGAATGCTTTGCTGCATTGCATGCATGTGTGTTTCTTTTCTTCTGCAAATTGTATACATGTTTGGCATAGACTGATATGACTATAAAGCTCCAAAAGAACTACTCAGACTAGGAGAACTATAGCTGCATGTGTCACTAGCACACCACTCATGCCTGCCGTCATAGAACTACACATCTCTTGCTCAGTACCCAATGGGTAGATCTCAAGAAAAAGAGAGATCTTCTGAATATTCTTCTATTTACAACCTTCTTCTTTTAAAAGAATAGAAGAGAGATAGAGAATAGCTTAGACAAGAATGGATCAGGATCATTGTGAGTGATACAAATATTTGATGTATGTATATAAGTGGTGCCAAGGTATGTGGTTACTACAGCCCAGACAGTTATGTTAGTAGTAGCTCTGTTTCTGTGCTGTGGGCTGTGGATTTGACCAGCATTGAGAATAATCATTTGTGTTATAAACAGATCCTACTACTAATAAAAATGTGAAAGTTCGGATAGATGGATGGATGGCTGGATGTTTGTTACTCTTTCACACTGGAACGACTGAATGGATCTGGATGAAACTTAGCAGAGATAGATTATAGTCTGGAATAGCATATAGGCTAGTTTTTATCCTGTGGGAATACCAAGATTTTCTATGTGGGGAATGAGATCTGCATGGATGTCCTGCAATAGGGTGTATTGTAAATCTGCACGGGTGAAATTGCGGGGCGCAACTAGTGTTCTCATAAAAAATTATGCAGGGTTGTATGTCAACATACTTGTGTGTTTAAGCTTGTGCCGCTGCAGTTTCGATGTTTGTATGAAGTTCATTCCGCATACATCACACACATAAGGTCTCTCATTGCGATGCACTCTCATGTGATACTTGAAGTGGGAATGGGAGACAAAACTCTGCAAATAAAACGTATTAGTCAATGAATGATGTTGGTAATCCCACTACTATTATAAACACGTAAGTTTGAAAGTATGGATGTTTGCATCGCAGGCGGACTTTTGCCCGCTACGCCACTAAGGTTGTCTATTATAATAAGAGCATATTATAATAATATAAGAGCATTTCTTTACATTACTATTTGAAATCTGCATGTGGAAGCTAGTGCTGCAAATAGCTCCTCTATATACCTAGTTTTGTAATGGAGTACAGAGATAGGATGATAAAAAGTTACCTGTGGACACAGCATGCATGCATATGGCTTGCTCTGTCCATTGCAGTATGCGTGGTAAGCAACATGGCTGCGTGCATGAAACTTTTTCTTGCAAACAGTGCATAGATAATGTTTACCATTTGCATCTGGAAAACAAAGTTTTAAAACTGCTAGTTTAGTAGAAACAAATTTACCTATACAGTATTTGTAAACCTATTTTGCTTGGAAAACATAATGCAGTGAATGTGGGCTAGTTAGACAAATCTGATTGCAAGCACTATTCAATTCCAATTGGTCTAATGTCAAGGAGCATACTATTGAGATCCCATCCAGTCTCAATAAGAATAAAGAAATAGTTTACCTATTTCTATCCTGATATGCGAGGTCTCAAGAGAGGGCTTCTTCCTTTTACCTAGATTCTCCGCTACAATTTGTTCTACATTTCTGGTAAACCGTTTCTTATCCACTTCAAATTCAGTTTTGCACTCCTCGAACTTTAGCTCGGCCGGAGGGAGCACAGTATCGCCGGCAAACCCATCATCAGTGTCGGAAACATCAGCTATTGCCTGTTCGGAATTCTCGGCCAAACAAGCTTCACATCCTGCCTTCTCGAGTAGAAGGCAGTCCATGCATTTCACATGGCCGCAGCTCTCTGTCACCAGCCTGTTAGTGGTGCTATTCACAGGCTTTTCATTGCGGCAGGTTACGCAGACTTGCGAATTCATAGTGGCAAAACAAACTTTTGAGGTTACTTATATATAATTGTACTTTAATAATTTACAAATAAACTGCAAATATTTATTACACAACCAACATAATTTACAATAAAATATTTTCCTTCACATTGTGGAACTAGATAATAATGGTAAAATTGTACAACAAAATAAATCGGCATCGCAAACAAAAGTGCATCTTGCTTGAACGAATGAACGAATGTGCCAACCAAAGAAAGAGTATACAAAAATGGGTCCGGTTAATGTACAACCACGTATTACGCAGCCCGAGAATTCACAGCCAGGAATGTACAGGCAGGAATACGCAGCCAGGATTTCACGTCCAAATGTACATGAAATCCGTGGTCGTGCTATCCTAATGTGTGCAGGGAATGTACACCAAGGAATGTACACCCCTGTAAAACACGGCCAGGAGTTCATGTACATGAACTGCGGGCCGTGTTTTCCTGGCTGTGCTTTCCAAGTACACTTGGGATTGTACAGCCAGGATTACACGCCCATGGACTTGGTGACCATTGTTCTGATTGGTCAAAAGCCTATGCTTTGTTTAGATGGACTAGTGGTAAAAACTGTACTATCCCATCGTCAATAAGACAAGTAGCACAGATAAAAAATGTTTCTCTTTTATCAAACAGAGGGAAATTCTTAGTTTTAGATTAGGTTCCATTAGGTATCCTTGATAATGGTAGTGGATCGTAGTATTGGTAGGAATTTAAACAAGAAATAAATTCTGAACACCCAGTACCTACATACAAGATTACCTACTAAAAGATTGGAATGCATTCATAAAAAATATAAATATGACTTGATAACCCTAAAATACCAAACAAAACATTGACAAATATATACAAATTGATATTGTAGGTATAAAAGGAGCATCCTTTTATTAGCATGAACGAAATAATAAAATAAAATACAATTTTCTAGAATGTGAATCCTAAATAATTTAAAAATCAAATCATTTTGTGTTTAACTCCATGTAGTAGTAGGTACAATGATGTGTTGAATTTAAAAAATAAAATAAAATACGATACGATTTTCAATTGAAACCTTTATTACAAAAAAATTTTATAATGTTCACAATCCTAAACGCAGACTGTTTTTATCATAGATAATAACTGTAGTACTCAAGGAGGATCACTTGTTCCCAAAACACAAGTTCTTACTTAGTTTTGAAATCAAAGAGCCCATCTGTTTAACCGATCATTGTACAACTTTGTGATTTTATTCAAATGACTATTTTTGCTATAGTACGCTCTTTTTATGTCTAATAAACTTAATTTTTATTATTATTTGTTGTTTAGCTCCATCTATTAATAAGAAGATGCGTTAATTTGTTATCAACCTTTCGAGTTTCAACTTTCTGTTTCAACGGCTGCTAGCAAGGTTTCCGGCCTATGAGTCAGCGCCATCTAGGCATCTCGGAGTTTCGAGCTCTTTGTCCATGATATGAGGCACAGAGTACATTGTTTTATATATTAGGTATTCAACTCTTTGATCATCATAATATTTATCTAAAAAGTTAACTGTACAAAGTTTTCTATAAAAAAAACATACTATTTGGACGTATATGTAATAAGAAAAACTAGAGTTTATGATAGTTTTGTAAGTTCATATAACACCGCCATACGTTCATAAAAAAATTATCATAGTAGGGTTTATCATTAAGGCGTTGACAACACCTAATTTACCTCTCACTCGCACGGTTCGACATTTTAAAAGATATGAAATCGCTAAACACAATTTAGAAAAATCGCAAACAACCATTTTGTGTGCAATCACATTGCGAACAGTTTAGTAAAAATTTCATTTTGATCGATGCAAGTTTTTATAGTCAAAAGTTTGCTTATGTACGAAAACTAGAAAAGCAAACTTTTAAGTAGGAAAACACGTATCGATCAAAATGCAATTTTTACTAAACTGTTCGCATTGTGATTGCACACCAAATGGTTATTTGCGATTTTTTGAAAATGGGAGTAGTGCTTTTATATCCTTCAACAAGTCAAAACATGCGAGCGAGAGTCACATTAGCTCTTGTCTTCACCTTAATTTAGCCTTGGCACATACTACGGACCAAAATATTATTTAATGATACATTATGATTTAATGTTGTTGAAGTGGGGTAGGTAGGTATATTACATATACCTAGGTAGGTACCTACCTACTATCAGAATCAACGCACGGAGTACCTATTTCGCAATACACGCTGATGCTGATGATGCAGATGCTGATATATTTTATTGTCAACACAAGATTTGCTGCCATTGAGTTAGAATCTATAGAATCACAATCAGCCAAATAAAATGTCTGCGCAAAAACTCGGCGCACGCTATGCAGTGCGTCGAGTTTTTGTTTAGTTGTTTATATGTTTCCACATACTTATTTAATCTTTGGTTGTATGGCAACCGCAATCCTCGTACAACGTCCGCGATCAAATACGTGCGAAAAAGGATGGTGTTTCATTTTTTAGGTATCATAACAAATTTGACTATACACGATGCATATTTACATTAATTATAATAACTTTCATATTTTTAGCACAACAAAACGCTAACAGCCTTGTTACTTTTTCACATGTTAGGGTTAAACTATAGCTATCCTGGTACCTGAGTTGAGGGTTGGGGATAGGGGGAAAGCATGTGGGGGTAGATGGCAAGTCTTTCCCTATAGTTATTTTTTCTAGGAAATGAAAAAAAAATTCCAAAAAATTTCCTTCAAATTTCTTCACTTTAAAAAAAAAAAAAATAACCCTAACCTAATGAGAATTCCTTCCCTTGAGTCTTTTTGTCATAGAGATGAAATATTACTACCAATTTTTTTCATATCGCCGTCCCCACCGAATAAAATCGTAATCGACTATTACGATAGTAGTGCTTTTATTTGAAATAACTATTCTAGAGGTCCGATTACACCTTGTGAATTTTTTTCAACAGATTCGTACGAGTATTTACCGAGTTAGCGATTTTGTAATGGATCTAACGGTTTTATTCGATTGAACAGAAAAACATTTTTTTTCCTGGAATAAAAACGTAACATATTAATACTGACTACGCAATGTATCATTTTTTATGGTAATGTACTATTACGATTTTATTCGGCGGAACTTTTGATTTTTCAATCACAGTGAAGTCACTTGCGATTACACTCTTAAAATAAATGGAATTGTTATATTGATTACTGTATCATAAATCAACAAAAAGAAACCCATTACCTTGATTTTACGATAGTGCGAAAAGCCCATCTTTTTAATAATTTTCAGTTTAGCCTCAGACTGGAAGTACAACTAAAATCGAAGTTGGACGAATAAATGGCGTCGACGATAATAAACGAATTTTTTTGTGCGCAACCTACCTATACGTTTGACATCGGGATGTTTATTCACAATTTTCACATACTACTTCACTTACTAAATCACTTTTGGGTTCAGTGTTCTGATCATGCCACTATATCGTTGTTGTAGCTGGTGAACGTAGTCCCGCGACCAGTAACTCCAAAAGTCTTGAATCATTATTTGTGTGAGCTGACAGGTGGACAAATTTGACTTTTTTTTAAAAGATGTATCGACTATACAAATTTCGGTTTGCGCATCAAGAAGTTAAGAAGTTTTCTTGGAGAGCATGGCTACGAAGAAGCACTAAGAATCAATTTTTAATACCGAGTACAATTACTGATTTTTTAAGCCTTAAAAAGATTTATTCTTGCAATTTGCTCTTTGTACGAGCAAACCGAAGAGATAAAAAGGCTTCAATAGAAAAAAATTACAGGCCCCAAGTAAAATGAAAGGACAGAGCCAATAAATTAAAAGGGAAGCCGCACTCGATTCAACACACACCAACAAAACAGTTTTTGAGAAAAAGTTCTCAGCGTCCCTCAATCATAAGTAGGCATTTTCCATTGTAAACAAGAATAACCTATTTATTATAATTTTACAGTTTTTGTGGCACCTCTATAGCGAAAAGGGGATCTGCCGAAATAGGAAGTTGCTTGTTGCAATTTAATACCTAAGTACAACAAGAAGCACAAAGAGCTATCAAGAATATATCGTTGTACTAGTTGCGCCCCGCGGTTTAATGCGCGCAGATTTAAATCCCGCTATTCCCACGGGATAAAAAGTAGCCTATGTGTTATTCCAGACTATAATGTATATCTCTGCCAAGTTTCATCCAGATCCGTTCAGCCGTTCTGGCGTGAAAGAGTAACAAACATCAATCCATTCATCCATCCATCCATACTTACAAGCTTTCACGTTTATAATATTGGTATGTGTTATACTGTGGAGTTTTGAGAAAACAAATTTACCACCAACCTATCAATAAACCTCTGCACGAAGACTTACTCGGGTTGTGGCTTTCTTCGGCTTTTCCAAGAAGCTCATAAGTTTTTCGAACCCATGAAAGAGAAAATGAACCGAATAACTAAAATCTAGATTAGGTAGATGTTTCATTTATTGTTATTAATTTATTGTTATTTGTTTGACGACCTCTGTAGCGCAGCGGGCGAGAGCCTGCCTGCGACGCAAGAGGTTGCGGGTTCGATTCCCGCCTTGGAACAAATTTGTGTACGATCTGCAGAAATTTGTTCCGATGGTCTGGGTGTTTTCTATGTATAATAAAAAAATATCTATCTATGTAAGTATATAATGTATTAAATATATCAGTTATCTAGTACCCTTAACACAAGCTTTGAATAGCTTACTTTGGGGCTAGATAGTGCTGTGTGGATTGTCCAGCATTATTTATTTATTTTTATTTATTAATCATTTAAAATTTAGATTGTATGTTTTTTTTTTAATTTTATTAAAATACATATCAAAACGTGTTCCTGATTTTTTTGTTGTTTGTGAGTATGTCAAATTTTGTTTGTATTTTAATATGTGCATTTGATATCATTAAATTTCTTGAAAATAACTATCAAAATGATTTTTTTTCTTGTTATTTTGTAATTATTACCATAGATAATTTGCACTAAGGGATACACGGTATTCAGTTTTTACAATATCTTATTGCCATAGGAAATTATCGTATTACAATTTTACTATAGTCTCCATAGTTGGTTTAAACGCCGAATACTATGGTAATATCATATTACCGATACAGTCAACAAAGCATTTTTGGAGTCTATACGATCGCAATCGAATGTTACTGTAAGATGTCTATCGATAATTCCCGCGAATAAAATCGTATTGTTGCTTTACCGCGTAAAGTAATGTCCAAATTTCTGGTATTATATACTTTTAGCCATAACTTTGCTTGGGTAAACACAGTATTTTTATGAATCATAATTTCAATATTGAATAAAATTTAGCTATCTTTTGGTATATAAACAATCTTGGTAAGTAGGCCTACTAAGAAGTTATAGTCAAAAAACGGTTTTTTAATTCTCCTGAACATTTTGACTTTTGCGATTACGATTTTATTCGGTGGGGACGGCGATATAAAAAAAAAAAAACCCCTAACCTAACTAGTAACTTACCTGAAAAATTAAATTATTTTTTTTCATTTCCTAGAAAAAAGGACTCAAGGGGAAGACTTGCCATCTACCCCCACTTGCATCCCCACTATCCCCAACCCTCAACTCAGGTACAAGGATTGCTATAGCCAACCCCATGTTAGGCACAAGCAAGCTTGTTACTTTTTTATATGCAAGAGTAAAAGAGAAACATTTGTCTCCCGTGCGTTATTTTGTTCCAACGCAGAGCTATGGAGTTGATTGATACACTAAATATTTTCTCATAATGAACATGAATAATTACCATATATTAAGTAGGTACGTACCTACTAAGATATAAAGTCTCAATTAATTCCTATTAATTATTCCAGATTGATGATGAGTTATGGAAAATTGAAGAAATAAGTCACCAAACTAACACTGTATGCTTGCAAGTAGATAATTTACGTCATAAATGACATAAATGGATAAAAAAATGTTTTCATATTTTTATTTGCTTCAGGAGGACAAATCAAGAGAAATGAAGTGACAGCAGTATAACTAGTGGCTCTGGGAGCTGTAGACCTCGCGAGCATACTAAAAGTGAGCTATTTGAGAAATGTAATGTGCAAGTGCATTTTCCGTTTTGTGATTTTTTTTATCTTCTTGATTTTTTTTGCATCATCTTGTGTAAAATGAGGTCCTTTGTGTTTCTCTCAAATTTGATTGAAAACCATCGATTGTTTGATGAGCTATCCTGTTCATCATGCTGAAGACCCTTATCAAATCTTCGCCAAACTTTTATGAGACCAATTTATAGTTACTACCTTTCAAATAAAAAAAGAATAATCGAAATCGGATCTCATTTGGTGGAGATATCCAGTATATCAAATAGCCCCCTTTTTGCCCTTTTTTTGGGGGAAGTGCCCCTCCAATCAAAAATCCCCGACGACAAAAAAAATCTTATAAGTCATATAACCTGTGTACCAAGTTTCGTCCAGATCGGTTGAAAAATGCGACCTGTAGAACAGACAGACAGACAGGCAGACATCCAGACAAACGCATTTTTGGCCAATGTGGAAACTGAGACGCTTCGCTCGCTCGGTCAATAATGTGTTAATCCAGGGTATAAGATGTCTGCTAATAGGTAACCCATAAAAAGGTGTCATACTCCCATTTCACAATAAATATGTATTACCTCTTTACCTATACATTTTGTTTAAATAGCGTCTCCACTGCTCCCTCTGCTCCCTGTCCGTACGCATGGCCTGAGTTATGGCATAGTGTACAAGCAACATTTAACATTATACAAGCGAGATAACGTTTACATTCGAGCATTTGGTATTTGCAAACGATATAATTGATTGAGTGAGCGAAGCGAACGAAAATCTTACAATCAAATTGGACGATTTGGCATTTATGTGTGTATGTATGTTTGTCCGACGATAACTTGAGAACCGTTTATCCGATCTGCATGAAATTTGGTAAGTCGATAGCTTGTACTTGAGAAATTTACTGGTAAGTATATGGGTAAAACCTGATGAGGGGTTATTAACATTGACATGTTTAATTAAGTTTACTAACAAATTATGGATTGACATCTGAAATAAATAAATTGAATTGAATTAAAATATGGGGTTTTAAGGAGGCAAAAATTAAAAAAGTAACCCAAAAAAATAAAGTTACGTGTCATATGAAAGGGCTTGGCTTGGACATTCAAAAATCATATATATTTTTTTCTAGTATGGCCGCTTTTTCAGATACAACATAAAAGTTAAATTAAGATAACCAATGACCCAAGAGCTCGAATTTCTAAGAGTTTCGTTGGTATCAAGGTTTTTCTACTGGTCGGCCAGTTTCTTTGCTTTTTCAATTATTTTTTTCTTGAAATAAAATAAAAAGGTACTTAGCCCTCATTAAATGGTGATAGCGACCTGTTCTGATGATGGAGCCAAGGTCTGTTCAACGGAACTCTGCAATAAATAGGCCAATTCAGTTGAAACTTGGTTAACATATTTAGTTAGTAAGTGGCAGCTATAGACAAGTTCAAACACAATGTTTGGACTTGCTTCTGACTACCATTTACTAACAGGGTTACTGGTAACTCGACGTATTCCTTGCAGGACGTCATAGTAGGGTTAAAACGCAACAAATTAAGCCACCAAATGTTCTACCGAAATTCAGTAGTTTTTGAATTAGTTAAGTTTTAGTTTTTATATGAAAAATCCCAGATTAAATCACTTGAAACCAATTTAAAAATGATTTACGGCGCGACTGTACTGAAATTTAAGTTATTATCATAGTTGACGCCGTAGCAGACCTTTGTTAATAATTAAAAGTTCAATAATGCCTAAAACATTGGCAAATATCACTAACCAAACATTTATTTTTTTGTAATTTTTGCTATTACTTCATAAAAAATGTAGTCTAGTGCAAAAAAAAAAATACTACACCTGGTGTACAAATTACTAGGAAAATATCCTTGTCTTATCAGTTATTCAAAAAGGTATGAAAGTTAATACAAAATCATGGACTACATTATGAAAATCGTTTTTGATTTAGTACAGGCGTGCGTTTCACAAAAAGGTGATTATTCGAAAAATCAAAAACAAAATCGTGAACATTATTATTATTTTTAATCAATATTAAAAACTTTAATTACACACATTTCACACGTCTTGTTCGATGTGCTGCCCTCGGTTTCGAATACATGTTCTTATTCGCTTCCTTACTTCGGTTTTAGTTATTCTTGATGTGATTTTTGCCCTCATCTGGTCCGCCGCATTTGTAATTCTCTCCCTTAGTTCTTCAACTGAATTTACTGGGGTCACATAAACTAGATCTTTCATATGACCCCAGACGTAAAAGTCTAGCGGCGTCAGATCAGGGCTTCGTGCAGGCCACGGAATCGGCCCACCGCGCCCTATCCATCGGTTTGGATAGTTTTCATCCAGCAATTGTCGAATTGTGATTCGGAAGTGGGCTGGACATCCGTCATGTTGGTAAATCATGTTTGCTCTTCTTTCTTCCGGTACATCCGTGAGCAGTGCTGATAAATGATTTCTGAGGAAATCTTCATAAAGTTCCCCATTTAGTGTTCGGGGTAAAAAATGTGGGCCAATTAATTAGTCGTCAATAATACCCATCCAAACA
Source organism: Plemyria rubiginata (assembly GCA_963576535.1). NCBI lineage: Eukaryota > Metazoa > Arthropoda > Insecta > Lepidoptera > Geometridae > Plemyria > Plemyria rubiginata. The sequence goes on along the minus strand of OY754914.1, from coordinate 1,705,306 downwards.
TTAAGCGAGAACCTTCGCTGGGATGCGGTTGGTTTCAGTTTTTTAGGGTTTGCTTCTGCTTTCGGTGTCCAGTAATGTAAGTTGTGGTAATTTGTGATACCATCACGATCAAAATATGACTCATCGGTCCACAGAATGTTTTTTAAAAAGTTTTCGCTGTCGGCGTCGGCACTTAGAATAAAACGACAAAATTCAAGCCGTCTCGGCGGATCTCCTTCTTCTAATGACTGGACTGGTTTGTAATGGTATGGATGTCGGCCTGACAAGTGAACTACAGACCAGACTTTCCACTGTGACATACCAAGCTCACGCACTACGATGTTTGTCGATGTGTTAGGATCGTCAATAAAACGTTGAAGAATAAGCTCCTCGTCCACAGCCGTGTATCTCCGGGAACGACCAGTGTCAACTTGCCTGCTTCTTTGGACGCTGCCAGTTTCAGATATTCGCCGATAAGTCGATCCAAAGACACTAACGTGGGGGAGTCGGCGGTTGGGAAAGCGAAGTTGATATTCTCGCCACGCCTCAGCAGTGTAACCGTCACAAAGTCCGTAACAGTACATTATGTCAGCGTATTCAGGATTAGAATATGCAGCCATAGTCAGCGCTTATGAAGGCACAGCACAGCACAAGAGCAAGATACGCAGCAACAGTTAGGGAAATAGCCAGTAACAAAACACGAGCTTGCGCGACGTAGAGTTGAAACTAACTAACGCTGACGACCAAATTTTGCAAAATCGCACCCCCTGTCATGCCGAGAGAACAATAGCGACCAATCACAAAGCTCCCCAAGTGTTTGGAGTTCAAGCGCAGGTAAAAACTACGAATAATACGAATACGAAACAATAGGTTGACCGTCTCGCAATTTTACCTGCCCCCCATAAAACTCTTCTCTTCCCTGGCACACATGCAAAAGTATTGACAATCATACCTTTCTGAATAACTGATAAGACAAGGATATTTTCCTAGTAATTTGTACACCAGGTGTAGTATTTTTTTTTTGCACTAGACTAAATTTTTTATGAAGTAATAGCAAAAATTACAAAAAATTAAAAAGTTTGGTTAGTGATATTTGCCAAAGTTTTAGGCATTATTGAACTTTTAATTATTAACAAAGGTCTGCTACGGCGTCAACTATGATAATAACTTAAATTTCAGTACAGTCGCGCCGTAAATCATTTTTAAATTGGTTTCAAATGATTAACCCTACTATGACGTCCTGCAAGGAATACGTCGAGTTACCAGTAGCCTGTATATTTTCGGAGCGTTCGCGTCGCTTCACGAAATCTCAGTTCGGGACGAACTACTAGTAACAATGTATAGGTATGTAGAACGGCGCTCGGACATATTTTGAGTGTTGTTAGACAGAGATTGCGATTCTATATGATTCTAACTCAATGTTTGCTGCACTCACATTACCTACCTACCTCATAAACAAACTTTGTGGACAAAGGGTTTTGGCTTGTCTTATTGACTGAGTGAGTGAAGCGAACGAAAATCTTACAATTAACTTGGGCAATTTGGCATTTTATGTATGTACATAATATTTTGTTTGTATGTATGTATGCTTGTCCGACCATAACTTGAAAACCGTTTGTCCGATCTGCATGAAAGTTGGTAAGTCGATAGCTTGCACTTGAGAAATTTACTGGTAAGTATATGGGTAAAATCGGATGAGGGGATATTAAATATGGGAAAAATTAAAAAAAATTACCCAAAAAATAAAGTTACATGTCATATGAAAGGGCTTTGTTTGGACATTGCAAAACCGTTTTTAATTTTTTTCTAGGGGGCCTGCTTTTTTAGATAAAATAATAAAGTTAAATTACGATAACCAACGTCGCAAGAGCTCCCATTTCTAAGAGTTTCGTTGACGTCAAGGTTTTTCTACTGGTCGGCCAGTTCCTTTGCTTTTTCAATTTATTTTTTCTTGAAATAAATTAAGAAGGTACTTGGTTCTAATTGAATGGTAATAGCGACCTGTTCTGATGATGGAGTCAAGGTCTGTTCAACGGAACTCTTCAATAAATAGGCCAATTAAGTTGAAACTTGGTTAGGTACCATACTTAGTTAGTAGGTCACAGCCAGAGGCAATTCCAAACCTAATGTTTGGACTTGCCTCTGACTACCACTTACTTATATTTTCGGAGCGTTCGCGTCACGAAATCTCAGTTCGGGGCGAACTACTAGTTTTAGATCATTCTGATGATTCAAATGAAAAAAGATGTTCTAGACTAGAGAAAGACCACAAAAAGTAGGTACCCTAAGCCGACGAGAATGTATGAGGAATGTTATGAGAGTTAATCAAGGGAAAGAGGTATTTACGTAAGGATCTCGTAGCAAGTTAAAATCCATGCGTGATTTTATGTAATTATACAGGGTGTCCGGTAATTAATAGATAACCTTGAAACGTCTTTAGTATGACAGCTGTTCTAGGCCGCTCTGAAAAAATATATCATACCTAAATAAAGGTAATACATCTTTGATATCTTTTTTAAAGAAATATCAATTTTTTTTATCTTATTTTACTTTCTTGAACACTATGACTAGAAAGGAATGGATTCTATTAGTTTAATGTTGTTTAAGTAATAAATAATAAAAACTATTTGTGCTGATATATAGAAAGACGACTAGCTATTGCGGTTTTTTTTATATAAAAATTCGCAAATAATTTCATTTTTGAAATATTTTGCAAAAAAAAAAAACACCAAATTTAATAACACCAAAATAGAAAAAAATCATTTCTAGTGCTCAGGAAAGTAATATATAATAAAACATAGAATTTTTCTTAAGACGAAGACAAGAGCTAATGTGACTCTCGCTCGCACGTTTTCACTTGTTGAAAGATAGGTATAAAATCACTAAACCCATTTTCGAAAAATCGCAAACAAACATTTTGTGTGCAATCACGTTGCGCATAGTTTAGTAAAAAAATCATTTTGATCGATACAAGTTTTCCTACTTAAAAGTTTGCTTTTCTAGTTTTCGTACTCAAGCAAACTTTTCTTTTCTTTCTTCTTGAGGCCAATTCTAGCTAGCGAGGCAGAGGCAAGGCTTAAAACCTTGCCTCTGGTGTTTAAGTCAGCCACCATAACGTCACTTAAATATGTATAGTGATAAGCATGTATGAAAATTAGCCCAGTAACGCACATATTATATCACAAAACCTACCTACACATGCATATCCTTTACCTAAGAAGAATGGTGTAAGTCTAAGTGAGATTCGTGCCGCCGCCATTTCACTCGCATGATTGCACATTTTTGAAGGTAATACAATCACTGATTGCAATTTTACATAACTACATTCAGTGATTTTATTTATATCATCAAAAATGTTCAATTGTGCGAGCGAGATAGCGGTGCGCGCCGTATGCTTAGGTGAAGACAAGAGCTAATGTGACTCTCGCTTGCAAGTTTTGACTTGTTGAAGGATATAAAAACACTGAATCCATTTTCGAAAAATCGCAAACAACCATTTTGTGTGCAATACATTGCGCATAGTTAGTGTTAAAGTTTCATTTTGATCGATACATGTTTTCCTACTTAAAAGTTTACTTTTCTAGTTTTCGTACTTAAGAAAACTTTTGAGTAGGAAAACTTGCATCGATCACAATGAAATTTTTGTCAAACTGTGTGCAATGTGATTGCACACAAAATGGTTGTTTGCGTTTTTTCAAAATTAGGCTTAGTGATTTTATATCTTTAAAAATGTCAAATCGTGCGAGCGAGAGGTAAATTAGGTGTTGTCAACGCCTTAATTTCCTGAAAGCGCGATCAACGCTAATCGGCTGTCACTTGCTATTTCAGCTTTTACTTCAAAATATGAGATAGAGAGAGCAAGTGACTTGACAGCCGATTAGTGTTGATCGCGCTTTCAGAAACCGGGGGTTAAGCTTACATAGTCTACATAAATTATCGTAATCCACAAACCCATTTATTTCCATGCTCTGTAATAATCACCTATTGGGTTTCGAACATTTTTATATGTAGCTCTGGCATAGGTACCTACCTACTTACTAGGGCGCCATTTTGAAAAAAACATGTTTTGGCCGCCAGTGAGTGATAAAATGCATGTCAATCGACAGAGTAGGTAGGTACCTAAATGATTACATACAAAAATTCAGTTCAGTGTTCAAATCTCCTAAGTGATTCGGTCTTTCTTTAAAATAAGACTTTTTTGATGATGTACCTACCTATATTTTTTAGTTTCATTCATGTACCTACCTAACGGCCGAATACTCAAACGCAACTCAGATTAATGCAGACTTGAGTTGACTCAGATTTGAGCACGTCTCATGTGACGAGTTTTTGACGGAATTTCATTAAAAACTGTCAAAAAACCATGACTTGAGACGTGCTCAAATCTGAGTTGCGTTTGAGTACCTATTCGGCCCTAAATCTTCTAAAGGCGCATGAAGGACCCGATGACATTCAACGCATGTCGTTTCGGTCCCAAAAGAGTGGTATAGATTGGTACCTACATACACAGTAATGCACAGAATTATTGCAAAGGGAAAAAAATCATTACATTACAAATTCATTTGTATCTACCACTTGGAGGTAACATCTTCGCCAATATTTAGGTGAAAGAAAAATGACAAAATCTGTCGTTTAGATGTAGAAGCCAATTTTCAATCGAAAACTTTGAAAAATGTTATTTTCTTTCACATAGTAAATAAACAGGTAGTTTTTTTTGTTTGTACATTTTACTACTACTACTATAAGGAATGATGTAAGGCTGCGACTCATTCCAACTAAGTAAAATTTCCTACAAGGATCCATCAACAAGTTCCTATATACGCCTTAATGCACTTTAAAATATTATTTCTGTTACTATTTGTATAAGTTTATCTTATTTGGGTTCCATACCCACAGGGTAAAACGGGACCCTAATATATTAGGTACCTACTAGGACTCCGCTGTGCTGTATCTCATGAACCGTGATATACAATTGAAATTTTTGGGAATTCCTCGAAGCACACCTAAATGAAGCGCACCCAGACGAAGCGCACCCATTTACTCCTTGAAGCACACCCATTTGGGTGCACTTCATTCAGTAGGTATAAATGTTAAGTTTTTATTTCTTGAAGCGCACCTTTGACAATTTATGGTAGTAGTGATGGGGTAAGTACATAAAATTCACATTTTAATGCATTACTAACTAACTTATTAAAGCGACTAGTTATCGACCAGGTAGTTAAATTAAGGTGAGGATTTTTAAGCGTGGCTCTCTTGCACTCTCTGTGTAGTACCTACTGAGCAAGACGGTGCGCAGACAGCCGAGATTTTGTAGCATTTTATTAGGTATTTAGGTGTTTTTAATAATATTTGTATAGCATATAAAAACATTTTCTTGTCATACTATGCGTTTGTAATATCTCTCTACGTTTGTAATGTTTTGGTACAAATTTTGTGTTATTTTATTCATTTTTCTATTCACAAAGTTACATTTAGAGGTAACTTTGTAATATTTTTCTATCAGGTTAAATGGCACCATTTGTGTTTTTGTCTTCTGATGCACTAGAAAATATCCTCAACTATATCTGATTTTCCAAACTATAAGTCTTATAGTTAATGAGGTACGGACAGTTAAAAATCAGAAATCCTGCCCTGCTATTAACTCCTACAGCAGCGCAAGTAAGGGAAGCGGTGACACATATCAAGCGCAGCGCAAACCAGCTTAGGGCAGATTTGAATGCATTTGACGAGTCCATCCGATTACAACCGAATGCTCGCGAACCTTGCTACGGTTATGTATGTTCTAGTGTTCTGTAAGACTGATTTTAAACTAAAACTAAAGTTAAAAAAAATTAAGTTAAAACTGAAGTTAAAACTAAAGATTTATTCCTACTAAATGAAGCGCACCCAGACAGGTGCGCTTCGACGAGGTACTTGGGTGGACTTCATTTAGGTGCGCTTCGAGGAATGCACCAAAATTTTCACAGATGATATAATTATTTCTGATGCCGCTCGCCGCTCCAACAAAATAAAATAAAAAACAGAATACAATAAATATTGGGAACTTCCATACAGCAAAATGTGATTAGTTTGCCGTTTTTATAACTTGGCAATTTTTTTAATTATTTTAACCGAAAAACCTTTATTTTCACTATGACAGTATGGTTTTATATTATTAGGAATGACCGTTTACATTGAAATTTCAACTTTATTTCCATACAGATAGATTATATTTTTATTCTTCTCCGAAAAATACCTTTCGATGCCATTCCGCTAATGGGTGCCGGGCGAGAACTTTTATTGCTTTAAAGGGACTGACACACGTGCTCAAAAAAAAGCATTCTTGAAATAAGCATGCTCTGCAACTGTTCACATTTGCCACCAATAGGTATGCTTATTTTAAGCACACTCTCAAATAAGAATACCTATTAGAGGAATTTTGACTGTGACTGATAAGTTGAGGAGTGAGGCGGTGATTGGTTTTAGAAAGACAGGTAAGCCAAAGAAGAGACAAATGGACGATGTGAGAGATGACATGAGTAAGAAAGGAGTGACCACCGAGATGACGAATGATAGAGAGGAGTGGAGTAGAACCTGTTGTGCCAACCCCACTTAGCGTAGGACAAGGGCAGGAAGATGACTCATAAATAAGAATGCTCAAAGCAAACGTATGGGTAGGCGTGCTATTTGGCACCAGGCTCAAACCAGATATAAATCTATATAGAACGAGAGCCTCATACAAACTCTTTTTGAAACTGTGTCCTACCTAACAATATGCATACTCATAAGCGAACCTGTTCAGGCGTGCTTAAAGCCCCCTTCTACCCATGCCTCAAGAAGTATGCTCAAAAATCTCGAAATAAGCATGCTTATTACTAGCAACGCCTAGACAAACGTGCTACTAATGTGAACAGTTGCAAAGCATGCTTTTTTTAGCAAGTCTGTCCGTACCTTTAATTCAAATGAATCCTAAGGCCCGTTGCCGACTAAATTCACGCCGAGTCGAGGCGGGGGCGAGAAACAGGCGGCGTAGAGTCGAAGCGTGGTCGCGGCGTTGTCTCTATGAAGCTTGACTCCACAGGCTCGCACAGGCGGCTATACTTCCTTCTCACATTTTGGACCGAAAAAAACGAAACGGAATGACAAAATGGCAGTAGTTGCGGTGCGGGTTGGCACGGCACCCTCGCAAATGTAAAAAAATACATGAAAAAACGAAAACATTAAAATTGAACACGTACTCGAGCGCTGTGTAAAGATAGAAACGTAAACAATGATAATTTTCTCGATAAAAATAAATCCATGTTTCAAACATCCATTATTAAGAGACTTTTTCTTGAAATCATGTCAAAGTTATATCAAAAGATATGGATTAATAGGTATTTACTAGTGCTGTGTAAAAAAATTTTTTTACATTTCATTATTATTAATCTCTGAGAAGAAAATCTAACGAAATCTAGCTGTTCAAGTGCTGCAAGTCTTGGAGGTTGGAGGTTCTGGGATATCCTTGCCTTAAGGTGAAGACAAGAGCTAATGTGACTCTCGCTCGCACGTTTTGACTTCTTGAAGGATATAACATCACTCAACCAATTTTCGAAAAATCGCAAACAACAATTTTGTGTGCGATCACATTGCGCACAGTTTAGTAAAAAAATCATTTTGATCAACACAAGTTTTCCTACTTAAAAGTTTGCTTTTCTAGTTTTCGTACTCAAGCAAACTTTTGATTAGGAAAACTTGCATCAATCAAAATGAATTTTTTCCCAAACTATGCGCAATGTGATTGCACACAAAATGGTTGTTTGCGATTTTTCAAAATTGGAATTTGTGATTTTATATCTTGTAAAATGTCGAATCGTGCGAGCGAGAGAAATATTAGGTGTTGTCAACGCCTTAAGAAAACGTAGAAGCGGTGCGGCGCGCCTTAAAGGCGCCTGTGCCTCGACGACGCGAGACGCCCCGCCGCGCACTGCCGCCTCGACTCCAGCTCATGTGGGCACAGGCCTTAAGCACTTGTGATGTGTATTATGAACAGGTTTAAAGTTACAGCATAACTGTAAACATAGTCGTGTAAACATAACATATTATATTTGCCAGCCGTCACAGCTTAATTGGCTAGCAGGTAGGTAGATCTGCCTTGCGCTGTGGACCGTGGGTTCGATGTTTGGTGGGTATCGAGATAGAGAGAAAAACATTTATGTTCATTACACAAAATATCTCAGTCTGAATGTTAGGTATTATGTAATTAAGTAGGTAGGCATATATTTTCAAAAAAGTATTATAATTAGCTATGTGGTTCCGATACCACCTGCAAGCTTTGCTTAATTTGGAGCTAAGTAGTGCTGTGTGGAAAGTCCACCAGTATTATTGATTGAGCGAGCGAAGCGAATGCAAATTTTACAAATAACTTGGGCGATTGGAAATTTGAAGTATGTACTTGCGGGCTGTCGCAGCTTCGTATGGGTGGACATAATTTGTTTCAAAATTTTAGGATAAACTTAGAATCCCGCTCTTCGTAACCCACGCCTTCGGCCGCCAAGTCCCACGCTGAGTTAGAATTTGCCTCGTTTTCGCGCTTTACAAAGCGCACTAAAACTGTAATATTTTTTGAATGAAAAGTCCGATTAAAAAAATCTACAGGTACCTATTGAAACAGCCTTGCAGACTAAAATATTTATTTGGACAAGGATTATTATAAAGGAAAGATAATTATAGGTAGATAATAATCTGTTTTTGTCGCATTTCTATCAACATTCAAAATTTAGAAAAGTACAAGTTCAGTGTGGCTGTAGGTTTGCACTAGGGGTCGGCATTAAGCTCATATTTGTTTCTCCTGATTATAGATGCACTGACATTGGGCATACAGGAAGAAGCACCCTGGTGCATGCTGTTCGCCAACGACATTGTTCTTGTTGGTGAAGATGCGCTTGAGGTCCAGAGCAGGCTGGGAAAATGGCAGGAGAAATTGGAGAGTGTCGGACTGAAGATAAGCAGGACAAAAACCGAGCACTTGTTCTGCGACTGTGGTGTTCCCTCCAGTTTCACCCCTATTGCCTCAGATGGTGTATTCTTACCAGTCTGCTCCGACTTTCGGTACCTCGGCTCATCCATTTAGAACGACTTGACGGTGAGATCGACCGATACATGAAAAATAGAATAAATGCGGGATGGATGAAATGGTGACAGGTCTCAGAAACAACATGTGATCCACGAATGCCCCTTAAATTTAAGGGGATTGTTTACAAGACGATCATAAGACCTGTCGTGTTGTATGGATCTGAGTGTTGGAGGATGACATGAGACCGAGATGACGAATGATAAAGGAGAGTGGAGGAGTAGAACTCGTTGTGCCAATCCTACTTAGCGTGGGATAAGGACAGGAAGATGATGATTCAAAATGTAGAAAAGTAGTTATAACTAGTTACATCTACAACAGTTAGACATACCTATGCTATCGCTGAATTATTTGTAGATAATAAGGTAGGTATGTGTTCTTTAATATTGTAGAACAATTTCTTGTTCTATCGTTCAATAGTTTGTTCATGCGATGAAAGACATGTAATTATACAGGGTTACAGAAAAAATCGTGCTAGATCCGTTAAGGGCGTGGAGTACCCATCATTTCTGACTTATTTCACTATGAAACACCCTACCCTAAACTTAACCCTTTTCGAGATATTCGACTTTTCATTTTTTTATTGAAAATTTTGTGTATCTTATTATTATTATTATTGCATTTTTATATGTGTAATAAGATTCTTTAGAGCGTCAATAATTAAAATAGTGCATAAGTCAATTAAATAGACCGTAGTCGACAAGTAAAAGTTAAGAAAAAAAAAATATATTAGAAAGTTTATTTTTCTCTAAGGTTTATCTAAAAAAATATTATGGCAATTGTTTGTGAAATAAGTCAGAAATGATGGGTACTCCACGCCCTTAACGGATCTAGCACGATTTTTCCTGTAACCCTGTATATTACACCTTGGGTTACATTTTTGATGTTTTAGTAAGGATCCCTAATTTTTTCCAATAATAAATGTATCCTTGCTTTTTCTTATTTTTTTCTTGAAATGAATTAAGAAGGTTCACAGTTCTCATAAATAGTGATAGCGACTGTTCTGATGATAGAACCAAGGTCTGTTCGACGGAACTCTTCAATAAGCATACTTACTGTCAACCTACTCCTACTTTCAATAGTTACTTTTATGTATAGCACTGTTACCTAGCTGGAGTCAGACCAGTACACTGTGTTCTTTGAGAAATAAATATCTTTAACCACAAGAAGGCCAATTCTACAGGCCAGTTCAGCTGAAAATTGGTTACCATACTTAGTAGGTGAAAGCCAGAAGCAAGTCTAAGCCCAATGTGCACTAGGACTTGCTTCTGACTACCACCTAGTTATAGGTATATTCAGAACGTTCGCGTCGCATCTCGAAATCTCAGTTCAGGACGAACCTCTCTCCAGTTTATTTATAGTTGGACTAGTGACCCGCCCAAGCTTTGCTCTGGTGCACAGTGTTTTTCTACTATGTAAATGCATATATTTATAAATCTTTCTTCCTCTTGAATCTATTATAAAAACCGAATCAACATCCATTGCGTTGGTTACAAAGATCTAAGCATACCTACATACGGAGGGAGAGACAGACAGACAGCGGGAAGTGACTTTATTTTATACTATATACTTACCTAGTGATAGTGATATAATATCAATAAGAATCATTTATTGTAAACCTGTGTTAATAGATATTACAAAGGTATTTTAGTTCCAACAGTCTACCCATATCGGTGTATTGCATACAATATTGCAAATACCTACATATAACCTGGAAGAGATGGCTCTCAGCGATATATTCGCCCATTGTTTTACCTAGTATGTATGCTTTTACTCTGTACTATGTTTCTGTGGGGTACTTGGTACTTGGTGAGTGGACTGGTTTCCGCAAGTAGGCGGTTTTTGTGGGATAAACAATAAAGAGTTATCTATCTATCTATCTATAACTATCTATGTATGCATTTAATATTATTTAAGTATATAATCCTTCTATCTATTTAGAGTGTTATTTGATCTATTTGTTTACATACTATCAACTTAGTTTTTTCGGGCACCTACGATCAACTTCCTTAATTTACAAATCTCTCCATCCAAAGGTTGTCTGGAAGAGATCGTCTCAGCGATAAGACCGCCCATTGTAAAGTTAGTTTTATTCCTTATTTATTTTAGTGTACTTACTGTTTTTCTTTTAAGGAGTACAATAAAGTATTTTCATTCATTCATTCATAACAAATTCATAGGTAGGTAATCTAAGATTAGTCTTACATTGGAAGGTAGGTATTCTACATAAAGTATTTAATATTTGTATTTTATTTTTTATGGCTCCTGACAATCTTACTATTGGTGTCGATTCTGTTTGTTGCAATATCCTTTTTGTTTTTTGACGCTGGGAAAAATGCGTTAAGCATTCCCCACCATCGGAGGATGGGAGGGGTATGTGGGACTCCCCGGTTTCCTTTACCGGTATTACTCACTAAACAACCCAGCGGCACTCCCACGTCGTCTTTGTTGGAGGGGAACTGGGAAACTGGCAGAGCCTTTTCATTCATCCAGTCCCCCTCCGACGACCGCCCGTCTTTACAGCGGGGCCCGCAAATGTCCCCACCTTTACGGCGGGGCCTGCACGCCCCCCCCCCCCTTTGCAGGGAGGGGCCCGGGAGCGACCGCGAGTGCTCGGCCGTTCCCACCCGACGGGAGTGGTGAATATGTCCAATGCAGGAGAAGGTGCCCAGAGCTTCGCTGACATAAGTAGAAAATAATAGGGGCGCCACTTCACTGGCCAGGTCTTCTCCCGCTATTCACCACGTAGCGGCACGAGAAGTTCGGCGTCTCATTTTACGTCACATTTGTATTTTTCATGTACATAATGCATGACAGTGACACAGACTGAAAAAGCCATGTAGAGAAAGATAGGGGAATGCCGATCACCTGAGAGAAAAATGCTCTATTTGTTTTTTCATTTGTCTTATCTGTCTGCTCAAGCATTACAACTCTGCTGCAGCGTAGATTGAGCGGTACCTAGGTATTACCTGACACGATCGCCATTATCCCTGCTTCCCCTAACGTTATTATTTAACGTTTAATTATATCAAACTAGTTGCGCCCAGCGATTTCATCCACGCAGATTAAAATCCTGGAATTCCCACGGGATAAAAAGGAGCCTATGTGTTATTCCAGACTATAATGTATCTCTCTGCCAACCGATCCGTTCTTCACCCAGATCCGTTCAGCCATTTCGGCGTGAAAGAGTAACAAACATCCATCCATCCATCCATATTTAAAAACTTTCACGTTTATAATATTAGTAGGACTAGCTACCCGCCCGCACACCCCTGCTTCGCACGGGTGCACATTGTTTTCCTGCTATATCATGCATGTATTATTATACATATAAACCTTCTTCCTAAATCACTCTATCTATTAAAAAAACCGCATCAAAATCCGTTGCGTAGTTCTAAAGATTTAAGCATACATAGGGACATAGGGACAGAGAAAGCGACTTTGTTTTTATACTATGTAGTGATAGTGAAGTAATGTATAGTTTCTTAATAATTAGTTGTTTTGTACCTACTTACCTAGATAATGAAAATTGATGCATCGTAGATACTTACATTATTCATCAGCAAACATGAAATACCTATGTACGTACTTATTATGTAGTTACTTATTGATTTGTAACACAAAATTAAATAATAAAGGAAACGTACCTTGATTTATATATTACTAGTTGCGCCCCGCGGTTTCACTCACGCAGATTTAAATCCCGGTATTCCCACGGGATAAAAAGTAGCCTATATTATTCCAGACTTTAATGTATCTCTCTGCCAAGTTTCATTTAGATCCGTTCAGCTGTTTCGGCGTGAAAGAGTAACAAACATCCATCCATCAATCCATCTATCCATTCTTACGAACATTCACGTTTATAATATTAGTAGGATTAACTAGTTAGCATTCTTAATATTTATACATTCACACAGTTAAGTAAAAATTTCACATTGATAGTAGGTACAAGTTTTCCTTCTAAAAAGTTTGCTTTAGTAGCAAACTTTTTAATGGGAAAGCTAAGCCCCCTTCTAGGCTTCGTTGAATACCTACCTCTTGGTCATAACAACAAAATCAGCTCGTTTATGTAGGCACCTACATTGTCCAGTCAAGGACACCCTTAAGCTTTCAATATAACTCGGAATATGGTAATAGGTATAGTATATAATAAACACTTTGTTTACCTAATTATTATTTAAAATTAATGCTGGTTTAGGAAGCTAGAATATGACGTGGTAGGTTTTTCTAGAAAAACGCATGGCTCCTTGTAAATTTTTAATACCCACACACCGTATGGTATGGCTATGCCGTTGCTCATGGATTTACTGAAGGTGCTTCAATATTATATAAAAGCAGTCGGGCCCTTCTTCTATCTAGGTGCTTAGTTTTCGATTAACATGTTTCGATCAACGTTTTAAAATATGATACTTAGCTCATTGGTCAATGGTAAAATAGGTTTTTTGTTGATTGGGTGAGCGAAGCGAACGAAAATTTTACAATCAACTTGGGCGATTTGGCATTTTATGTATGTACGTATTCATGTTTGTATGTTTGTCCGAAGTCAACTTGAGAACCGTGCATGAAATATATATAATATGTTTTATACCTATTGTAGTTTCCTGTCCGTTCTGTATTTCTTATTTTCTTTTTTTTCTGTATGTACTTATGTGTGTCAAATAATGTATTTTCTTTCTTTTTTTTTTCATTCAATTTAGTTGAATCTTGGTAACCGTACTTAGTAAGTGGTAGCCAGAGACAAGTCCAAACACAATGTTTGGATTTGCACCTGACTACCACTTACTTTTATTTTCGGAGAGTTTGCGTCGCGTCACGAAATCTCAGTTCGGGGCGAACGACTACTATTTATTAACTAACAAAACCCAGACTTTCTGAAAACCAAGGTGAGTTAGTTCTATATAGAGGTACCTACGGATAACAGGATAATAAAGTTTGGATGGTTCGGAACCGAATTACCTTTTCTTTTGACCTATCATCAGAGTACCTACTCCTGCCTTATACCGTCATCAAACATCATTAAATAAATTGATTGATATCGTAGACACTAATTAAATCATAAACAGCTATTTAGCTAGGCTTTTCTATGAATTGTTGTAGGTACAGTAGTTCACAAAGTATACATTTGTAACAATCTATATTCAAAGTTTCAATCATATTAGATCTTCATCAATACACCTTTTCACTTGCACAAGCTCGACTCTTGTTCAATTCAAGTTACTGAGTAAGCAACTGGCAAGTGTAAATGAAGCATAGGATTTGGCATCGAAATCCATGGGTGTGAAATCCATGGTTGTACATTCCTGATACGTGTGGGGATTGTACGACCCGGATTTGGATGCCATTGGCAGCGTATTCCAGGGTTGTGTATTCCAAATGTGTGCTAACTTTGTACGGCTTGGAATGTACACCCGCGGATTACACAGTCATGGAATTGGCAACCAAATTGTACATCAATTCCGGGCTGTGTTTTCCAAGGTTGTGCAATACGTGGTTGTACATTACTGGCTCCCACAAAAATAACTACGAATGTGCGTTCCTCCAAAGAGTATAGAAGTGCGTTCTGCGGATTTTAATGTTTTGTGGTTGATCTGAAATTGTACATACTACAATAAATAAATAATGCTGGACAATCCACACAGCACTATCTAGCCCCAAAGTAAGCTATTCAAAGCTTGTGTTATGGGTACTGGATAACTGATATATTTAATACATTATATACCTACTTACATAGATAGATATTTTTTATTATACATAGAAAACACCCAGACCATCGGAACAAATTTCTGCAGATCGTACACAAATTTGTTTCAAGGCGGGAATCGAACCCGCAACCTCTTGCGTCGCAGGCAGGCTCTCGCCCGCTGCGCCACAGAGGTCGTCAATAGATGAACATGGACATTCCACACAGCACTAGCCCCAAACTAAGCCAAAACTTGTAATATGGAAACCAGCAGGGCTAGCATGGGCCGGGGACAAATTGTCTCCGGGAAAGGATAAATACCATTTCCCCGTTGTCAGTTTTATCCACCCTCCGAGCATGGCCTCGCCTGTGGAAAGCTTTATCCACGGGGAATAGCGAGGGGAATAGCGTTTTGACGGTTCTCTACGTCTGTGTTGCCATTACTAGAAAATAAACAATACTGACGAGATATTGACGCATCAACCTTCAATATTTTGATCAGTATATTAAATCTATGGTAATAGTTCGTTTTTTTTGCGACTATTTGCGGTCTGTTGCGGTGCGGATTATACGAAGACGAAGAAAAAAAGTGCAGCCATGAGCGGGAAAAAATAAGTTTATTTCTTGTTTATTCAATATTTATTTACTAAGGAAATTACAATTACAATTACCGCAGCATAACCCTCTACGAACCAACATAAATGCTCACTTAACTTGTTTTTAGTCCAATTTCTCTATCTTATCTCTTGTTATTGTTACAATTTACTGGAAAAATTATGGTGCTGTGCAACGCAGTTGCTCTGCCTTTGTAGGTACTCCGGCGTCACTGAAGACCACGTTGTAGTAGTGCACAAAACACTATTACAGCTTAGAGCTGAGTGACGACCGATTTTGTTGTCCTAGCCAATATTGTTCTATGTTTTTGTGACACAAAATAAACGTTTTTTGATTTAATTTGAATCAATAATTTAGATTTTTTTCTGTAGATTGAGAAGCAACAAGACGCAAATAAGAGTGTTGGTAGACTTCATGTCTACCAACCAACCAGCATTTGGCGAATATGATCGAGACATTTTGTAAGCAAAGGAGAATTACTTTTATACCCACCTTCGAGATAGATGATAGTTATTCCCTGTCAAATGTCAATCGAAGAGTATTTTATCCACTCTTTCCCTAGTCCATGCTATGAAGCGGGAGTAGCAGGATATAATGTCCACGAAAAACGTCAAGTGGAAACATTTTATCCCTTTTCCCTGTTGCCATGCTATGTAAGGTGGAGAAGAGAATTATTTCCACCGACAAGTAGATAAAAACGGTGGAAAGACAATTTGTCCCCGGCCCATGCTAGCCCTACAGATAGCTGATATACTACTCTATGAACTTTTTTGTTATGATTACATATGATATTTTATATAACACCCAGCCAGAGAACAAAAAGCTATGTCCATCACACACATTGAGTTAAAATTTACTACGTACTTTTATCTCAATAATCACACAAATGTTTATTCTCAGTGGGGATCGAACCCACGGCCTACGGCGCGGCGCAGGGCCAACCAACTGAGCTGTAGGTAAAGGCAGTTTGCATTTTGTAATCTTAGTTAAAACAATCGTCCGTGCGCAGGTAATGTGCAATCACAAACTAATAGTAGGGATGCACCAAGGAATATAGATAATCAAATTCCTTGGGATGCACCAAGGAATCTAATATCCAAATTCATTGGGATGCACATACTAGTAGGAATGCTAAGGCATTACGGATGTGTGCAATAAAAACGTAGGTATGCAAAAAGAACCGGCCTGTGAAGGAAGCTGCTTGACATTGACATGAGGTTGACATGAATGGAAACATCTGTGGACACAGTAATTCTGTGGACTTCTTCTTGCGTAGTAATGTGCCAACTCCAACTCGAGTTAACTTAAGTTGAAATTCAGCTATCTCGAGCTCCAAATCTACAACTTGTTTCTTGTAGGTCTTAGGTACGTACAAGCAGCAACGATACGTATTTACGTATTATACGGGAGACGTACATACCTTTTTGTTTTACGTCCGGAACGGACAAACTATTAAAACTGTGCATAACCATAGTAATAAGATCTTTTTTTGTACTACAGTTACACAATAAATTATCTCTGATTTCGAGTTACACAACTCGGGTTTAAGTGTATGATTTTTCAAGCCCGCTCCACGTTCTTGCAAGAATGCTATAAAAAATGTTAAATGAGGTTCCACACTCTTGTTTTTCTGGCTTTTTCGCGAAAATGTGGGGCCGGCGGGCTTTACAAATTACTTTTTTTACATATTTGTTCCTGCATTCAATTCTATGCTTTGACAATTAACATTGATAAACTCGACAATGGCAAACTTGTCTTAGACACACACAAGCAAAAATTGTCAACTCCAGTTAGAAATTATTGGTCAGAGTACAGCAAAGGTGTGCAGTACTAGGTAAAAGAATCTGCCAAAATTTCGATAAAAAAATACTTTTGAAGAACAATGTTAAATTATATATATATAATCAAATTTAGTGAGAAATAAGTTATTTTTTAAGTTGATTTTTTGTTATTTTTTACCTGAAGTATACTGTTAATAACGTTTATTATTTTTGTCTTGAAGTGTCTATATTTTGTTGTTTTATTTTTATTTATTGTTAATTTTTATATAAATGTTAGATTTCTAGTTTTAACGTATTAGATAAGTACATGTCTGTAAAGTTAGGAACTAGCTGTAAGTAAATAAATAAATAAATAAATGTTAGTATGTTTAAGCCACCATTTTTATTATTGCATTCTGTAGGGGATTTATTGAGGGGTTTGTTAAGGTCATTGACCTCTGAAGCCATATTCGTAATTAATACCTCCAAATAACTCGGAGACGACACCAATATCGGCATTTGGCCAATATTACGCAACTGCCATTTTGAATCTACAAAATGATTTGATATTCGTAATTAGCACCCTTAAATTACTCGGAGACGACATCCATAATCAATTTTTAAACCACAGCCCTGTGGCAACTATCTGCCATTTTGAATTAAAAGAAAATACATACCTACCTATTTTTGCCTTCCTTCTAGGAGTTCCGTTATTAGACCCTAGTTCTGTTATGGTTGACTTCAGAGGTCAATGACCTTAACAAAAGATATCCCTCCATACTACCTACCTACCTACCTGTAGTATTCAAATTCCTTGGTTAAGCCCAACTCGAGTTATTAACTTGAGTTGACACATCTCTAGTCTTGCGTGAATGATTGATTCGAGACTGTGTCTGTGCCAAAGAGTATACACAAGAATAAAGTCTGTGTGCGAATGAAACTGTCATTTTGGTTGATTTCGTTTAGTACGCCTCGAAGCGTTTTTTCTTAGAAATAAATATTATTTTATAAATTTGCACACAAAATGGTAAGTTTGGAACAGCCCAAGAATAAAAGTTACTAGTTTTGGTTAGGAGTGCTAATTTGGTAAATTGCAGTGTAATTACCCAGACTGGTAACCTCAAAAATGCAATTTGTTTTCAGGACGTCTTTCTGATGATTAGGCGAAAAAAGTTAACCATCTTCACCGATGCAAAGGACACGACAACAGTTTTGGAACTAAAGAAAATGATTGAAGGTAAGTGCGATACTTGCGATAGGAGAAAAATCTATTTTTAGTTCTGTTACAATGACGACCATGGAGCGCAGGTTTTGTTGTGAGCGTGGTGTTTTCATTCATTATTTATGTCTGGATTGAATAGATGCTATCAACCTTGACCTTAGGGAATCAGCTACCTTGCAATTTACGGGAGACGTGACTGAGTTCTGAAGATAACTAAATAAACAAAAATAAATAAGAATTTTCTGTTCCAATTCATGCTTTGGTATCATAAAACTTTTATAACACTTTATTTTATGTTAACTCACTGAGTAAGTGAGCTTTAGCTCTGTACTTCATAAAAACCAACAAATAATTGACTGTAGCTAACTTGCAATGCAGAATTAATTAAAGATCTAATTAAACATGGCTTATGAAATCATAATCCTTTATCTGAAATAATTTCACACAACCCTTTACACATTGCTTTATAATTTATTAATCTGAGTGAACTGACATAACATACTTGTAGAAAGGTATCAAAATGATTACAATTTCTTTTGTCCTAATCTAGATCTCACCTATCCTAGTTTTTGGTCATAAGGCACCCTAGTTTAAAAGATGTGTCAAAAAAATCCTTGTAATTATTTTGAATTATGATGTTTCAGTTTTAAGCTTCTAACTGAGAAATGAGACAAATCTATTTGACAAAGCATTTGTGATTATACTGATCTATTTCTTACCAAAACACAATTTTATTGACTTTCTTTGGTAACAATAACTACTAGTTTATGTTTTAATTAAAATTGATCAAAAATTATTTGAACTTCCTGACAAATTGTATTTTTCGTATTTGATTTTCTTTACTGTGTTGAGCCTGAGTTTGTATGAATATGAGAGAAGTGCCCCTTTAGGGTGTTCTCAAATCTCCTAAATCCATTCAAAACCTGGCAAATGAAATATGGAAATTGAATTTCCTGGCATGGAAAATTTAATAAAAAAATAAACAACTTTTTTGAGGTAATAAAACAAGAATGAGTTTACGTTTCTTTTATGATTTCATCTGAATCCAATTCATTTTCTTCCAGGTATCCTCAAGGTGGCACCCCCTAGTCAGATGCTTTTCAATAAAGACAGCCAGCTCATGGAAGATGAGAAGACCCTCGCGGAGTATGGGTTGACATCAGCCACAGCTAAGGCCCAGAGTCCAGCACCTATTGGATTGGCACTACGGTTTGTTTATTTAATTAAGTAATATCCTTACTAATATTATAAATTTGTAAGTATGGATGGATGGATGTTTGTTATTCTATAACTCCAGTATGGCTGAACGGATCTTGGTGAAAATTGGCACAGAGATATATTATAGTCTGGAATAACACATAGGTTACTTTTTATCCTTTGGGAATAATGGGATTTAAAACTATGTGAGTGAAACTGCAGGGTGCTACTAGTACCAACATAATCTTTGAATGTTCTTCACCATCAGCATGAAGACTGCTGCTGTGGTAGAGGGCAGGATACAATTACAGAAATATAATTTTTGAGCTTTCTCCATTCATCTGTATATGTGAAGTTTTTTTTATTTTTAATTTTTCAATTTTTCTGAATAGCTGATTATATTTATAGGTATGTCACCTCAATTATAGGTGCAAACAATGAAATAGACATATCATTTTAGTCTCAAGTTTTTTTTATCTCACTGAGACATGAATTCATAGAAGATATATGATACATAGGTTTGAATCCTGTGTTAGAACATGCTTGCTTAATAATCCGAAAATAGCATAATTAGATTGTATTAAATAAATATCAGTTAAGTACTATTTCACAGTCTTATTTGATAAAAATTGATCTTGCATTGGTATGCATAAAATTTATGGCTCATAAGCAACACAATGATATTGATAAGGTATCAAATAATCCCAAGTTTGCATAACTGAGGTAGTCCATAGCCTACAGTCCAATGTTTGTGGATATTACCATTAATATTGAACTTTTAGTAGCCTAGTAGGTATAATTATTAAGGTGTAAATTATTGCTTGTTCGAAAAAATAATGGCACTTGCACACCTTGGCCAAGCTTGTTCTAATTATTGGCAAGTTTGACACCAAACATTAACTCCAATGTAGAGTACCTAGTCCAATAGTTGATTGACGACAGTCGTCACCACCGCGGGCGCAGATAGATCGCCCTATTGATATCTTAATATGGCGAAAATTGTATGAAGTCTTTATTATACTTAAAAGTATATCACGATCAATGATCTGCAAAGTATAAATGTGAGTTTGCCTAATCAAATATTTATGTATAGGGGAATTTTCAAGTAGGCGGGCAAATCCTATGAGGAAAAGCGAAAAGTACTAATAGAAGGCTCGGAACTTGGAGGCATCAGAAGATTTGTAAAATCGCCATCTTAGCCATATTCATCATATTTTCGGGGTTTTGGGGTGTGCTTCCAGCGAATCGAAACTATATTTAGTTTTAAGAGCTGTGGGCCGAATACGCTAATGTCAGGCTATCGAGATGGCTTTCAGTTTGACATTTGATTCCCATCTCCATCCAAGGAATTTAGCATCCATCCCAAGGAATTAAGATACTATATCCATCCATAACACAAGCTTTGAGTAGCTTACTTTGGGGCTAGATGGTGCTGTGTGGATTGTCCAGCATTATTTATTTGTATAATATGTTGCTATTACACTATGGGAATTAAATGCTCTCGTCAGAAAGTATTATATTCCTTGATCAAGTGGCAAACTGAAAGCCATCTCGATAGCTAGACATTAGCGTAATCGGGCCGCTGGTCAGGCTCTGCGGCCCGTTTACGCTAATGTGTGGCTATCGAGATGGCTTTCAGTTTGACATTTTATTCCCACCGTGTAATAGCAATGAAGGATGGATGGGAATTCAAATGTCAAACTGAAAGCCATCTCGATAGCCAGACATTAGCGTAATCGGGCCGCTGGTCTATGTTCAGTATTTGAATATATCTTTGGATAATATTTCTTCCATTTACATTTGACAATTCCACTTCAGACCTGGAAAAATATTCACGTAATTTTTTTATTTCCTCACTCAGAAAGGAGAGTGGTGAATTCGAAGCCTTGGATCTGACCCCGTACTCGTCTCCTCCGGATCTGCCTGATGTCATGAAATCCCAGGAGACGAACGGACAAGAACAGGTAGGTTATTACATAATAATTAAATTAATAATAAAAGAAAAAAACTATTTCCAATGCAATAGGACTAAACACAAAACAGGCACCCAATCTTTTTTTTTCGCGGGACCGACTAGTCCCAACTAATATTATAAATGCGAAAGTAACTCTGTCTGTCTGTCTGTCTGTTACGCTTTCCCGCTTAAACCTCTCAACCGATTTTGATGAAATTTGGCACAGACAATCTTTAGACCCTGAGAAAGGACATAGGCTACCTTTTATTGCGAAAAAAAGGGATGAAGAGATTAAAAGTACGCAGACGAAGTCGCGGGTACCAGCTAGTATTCTAATAAAACCAATAGGTACTTATATTGTTATTGTCAATATGTGCCAGATTCTGCCCTCACGGGATTTTCATAGCTTTCATTTCGGATTACAGATGGATCAACACTAAACGACTCGGCAGCGGTTTGGACAAACCGATACAAACTACAACCTTGTATCGACTTGTAATACAATATCAAGTTCATTTAAATGTATCACACGTTCATTTAAATGTATCACGCGCGTTCATATATATGAAAGCAGCCCAGTCGTCACCATATCAGGACGCGGGCGAAAACTTATATTTTTTTGCATATAAACATTATTTTGTTATTAATTTATCGAATTTGTGTTTCGATTTTAAAATAATTTGTTTCTCATCTACACAGTTCTTAGTGGTATTTTTGTGAAGCTTTGTATGAAGGTGTGTGCAGGCGCTCTTGTTTTAAATATGAACAATATAACACTTAAATATAGCACTTCTGAAAGTAAACTTGCTGTTTGCAAGCGGGAAGTGATACATTGAACGTATCTCTAGTGTAATAAATGCGAACATACTTATTTATTTACACATTTTTACATCGAATCATTCTCATTGCACTTATTTACATTCAATTGTCATTGCGTAGCATAGTAATTTTGTATATTTACATTAGTGTGTGAAAAGCCTACCATGTATGTGTCTACCAAATTAATGTATATCGGGCCTTGATATTTTAAATCTATTAAAAATGTGTTTCATGAAAACTTATGTAGGTATGACCCGCAGTAGTAGGTATTTAAAGTTTACTATCATCTGTGCACTTTGAACTTGTCATTTGCTTATAGTTGACATTAGGCCATGACATTGTATCATTAACTTAAAATTAACTTAAATCTCATTATCTTACATAGTGCCTACTTTAATAATTGAAACTTATATTGTTACTAACTTTTAATAACGCTTCAGCTGTAATCTTGTCAATACATAAATACCAAGGACTACTAGTATACCCTGCATGTAATTATTTGTTTTTAAGATGTGTCTTTTTGTTATTGCTAACGAGTACTTATGTTTTTAACGAGTTATTAAAACGTTGTAAGAAATAGATGTCATTCATTTGATACATTTTGGACAAGTAATGAATGATAAATTAAATAAAATCTGTATCTATATTTGTAAGAACAGTACATTAACAACTGGAGAGGACAAAGCGAAAAAAAAATGGTAAGCGTGATTGTTTTACGCTATCATTCGAATGCAAGTATGCCTAAAGAGCAAGGCACAGGAAAATCTATTCTGTAGGAAAATAACTTTACGATAAAGTCGAAATAAAGCCCCTGCAGCATTGTGGACGGTAGAAACATTGTTACATGAAATATGTCTGCAGTTTGGCATTTATAACTAGTGCACCTAACCAGACTACAATGTGAACTGGGCACTATACTTAAAGCTCGGTTTACACTAGCGTTAGTACCTAAGAGACGAGATAGAGGTCGTTTTATTAATGCAGACAGACATATTTCATGCAGCGGCAGCTAATAACTTTTAAAACCTTTAAAAACTTTCAAAATACGCTGCTCTCAGTTCTTGTAAACTTGCAAATAGTTTTATCTTTGTGTTTTTGCAAGAAGATATCTACAGTGCCTGGGGATCAAAGTCGTGAAACTATTTTTAGCAAGCCTATTGTGCATGGGTAATAAGTTAATGTAAAATTAGGATAATCCCTATAGCATGTTTGATAACCGGCCAATTCAATCTGATATGTAATACCTAAACTTGAGTAATTTTTGCGCATTATCTGCTTATATAGTAATCCTGCAATCTTTGCCCTTTTGGAATTGTAGGTACGACAAAAACATAAAGAAATTATCATGTAAAGGTTTTAAACTATCAACTGATTATTGCTGTACCTATTAACTGATGATAGAATTGAATGGACTATGGATTACTAGCTAATTGATTAGGGATAAAATAGTGGCTTTTAAACATTCAAAATATATGTGGTTTGAAATTACTTGTATTATACAGGGAGTAGTCTTTTTAAACCCTGTCCTAAACATGAAATCTTGTATCTCTAGTTTTTCTCATTAAAGTTTAATAATTTCTTTTTTATATAACTTTTGCACGTTTATTTCGTAAGATGTTCTGTATATTTTGTGTGGGGTACACATCGAGCAAGGTACATTCTGGCGTGACAACTAATAATACCTATAATAATAAATATAAATAAATAATGCCGGACAATCCACACAGCACTATCTAGCCCCAAAGTAAGCTATTCAATAATATGTTGTAGTTTTGTCTTGCCAAAAAAATACTTCATAAAACTTTAAGTTTATTACATGTAGAAAGGCTATTATACCTACGAAAATATATGAACAGCATTATTGTAGGTACTCGTAGATACTATGTGACTAGGTTATCGTTGGGCATACAAGTCACGCCAAACACGGTGCAATTAGCTAATAAATTCTCTGAGAAGGATTGCTACCAAATACAATGTTTCGTAAAAACCCAAAAAAACAGTAGGATAGTTTGGGTACCTACTTATTCAATTAAATTTGCACCTGCACTAAAATAGGATAGAAAATGAGCCCGCATCAAAGGCTCGCCTCCAGTATTTTGTATCATATTTCGTTTGGAATTTCTAGTTTTGGTGAGTCGTCGATGGTGAGGTTCTAGTCCAGAGACTAGATACTGGGTTTGGTTAAGTTATTTCTCATAAAAGTACATCGATTTTTTAGGCGTCTTTCTCTTTTTCTATTACTTCTTTCACTAAGACCCTGTTCAGACCAAACGGAGCCTAGCGTAGGAATCTCATACCTCACGCACCACGTGGAACATTGTAACTCCTTAATGTAACGAGGCCTTAGTGGTAGATAGTAGGTTTATCAGCACTGTAATACCTGCCTGCAATCTAGTATCTACCCCGAGTGACTGTCGAATTCAGTTAATTGTAATCCTCAAAAAAATTTATTTGTATTTATTTATTCATTTTAGTTTGTAATTTCAGTCTCGGTAGGTAATATTTTCTACTTTGAATTTAGCAATAACTCACAATAATGTTACATTATGAGACTAGACAAAGAATACCTACTTACCATTTAATTTAGTAATTCATGAGCAGGTATGGGAAATTACAAATTAACTAGCAGGAAATAAAGCTGTTTTGATTTGTTATGATGCGTTTTATTTTAGACACTGTAAAATGCCTTGTTATGGTGTAGGTTAGTAGCTGCCTAATACCAGTTGCAGACCAACATAGCCCGTTCGCACCAGGCTGGTAGCGAGGCGAGTAGCACCAATATCACCCCACCACGGTAGGTATTTTGGTGTTATCAGCCCAGCCCAGCCAACCAGTGAACACGGACGCGTGCTACTTGCCCGCGCCTGGTGCGAACAAGGTATACCTAAGCTATGCCGTAGCATGTGCCAAGAACTGCTGAAGTTCAGACAGCACTGGCGAAGTTGTTGCGGGGTATAGTTTGGTTTTTCCCGTTGCTGCGCATCGGCACGCACAGCTAACTTGCGACTATGCGAGCAAAGCTAGGTACTAACTTAGCTCTTGGTCTGTGACGGCATAATTTGGTCAAAGCAGCTTTAGGTACCTGGCGTACCTGCATCCCATAGGCATACTTAGCGGCGCGACTGGAGCGGTCTGCAGAACACCTCAAGTTCAATAGAAAAGTGGCCATTGATTGAAGATAAGAGGGTAGACCAGAGGCACGTCCAAACTTCTTGTCATCTTGAGTTTTAGGTATGTCCATTTTCGTTACGAAAAAAAAACTGGTTTTGAACGAAACAAAAGTCTCAACTGTCATCTGTCAAGCCATCAGAGTCCGTGACATATTTGATAACCTCAAAAAAAGGTATTTCAAAAGCAAGCACGCACTATTTTGTGTTGTGCTCTAAAGAAATATTCCAAAAAATATTGGTGATTGTGATGTAAATCGTTTGAGAAACGTTGCCCTTGCTGAAAAGATAATAATATAGGATTGCGCTATGGGTAAACGCAAAGGTAAATGCGTAAAGAAGAATCCTGCTACTAAGGAGACTTTGGAGCCCGAGAACTTGATAAAGGCTCCACACTCGTTCGTGATTCACCGAGGACAATGCAGCAAGAACTTAATGGACTTAGCGAAAGATTTCAGGAAGATTATGGAACCTTTTACAGCCTCTGCATTGAAGGTTAGTAGGTACCCTATCGTTTTCGCAGTGCCTATATTTTAAGTCCCTCGAGGTTCCTCAAGGGAAGGACTTGCCATCTACCCCCACTTGCAACCCTCCTATCCCCAACCCTTAGCCCAGGTACAAGGATAGCTAGTTTATCCAGGACTCAAGGGAAGGACTTGCCACCTACCCCCACTTGCAACCCCCTACCCTCAACCCAGGTACAAGGATGGCTATAGATAACCCTTTTAAAATAGTTTAACACCCAAAAACACTACTATAATGGAACTCTGTTATTAGACCCCAGTTCTGTTATTGTCAACTTCAAAAGAGAATGGCCTTAAAAAAATATATGCCTTTAAATACTGTATGCAATCATAAAAAAGGAGGCTTACACATAACATACTCATACATCATTTTTATTTAATAGTTATTATATTAATTTTGGCAAGTTTTACCTTGCACTGCACACCCTTGGCTATACCCTAACCGACTACAGACATGTTTGTTCTCAGTGGAGATCCAACCCACAACCTACAGAAGAGAAAGCAGAACTACTAACAGCTGAGCTCATGATTTGAGCTGTGGGGCTGTGATTATCTTTAAATTTATCTCAACATGTTTTAGGAGAGGAAAAAAAATACACTAAAGGATTTTGTGTCGGTGTCTGGGTACTTGCATGTCTCACACCTGATGATGTTTACTGAGACTGAGCTTGGATCCTACATGAGGCTGGCCCGCTTGCCCAGAGGACCAACACTAACCTTCAAGTTACATAATGTGAGTCATTCATTATATCTGCTTCTATAAACAAAAATTAATCATTTCTCATATTTTAAAACTAATTTTGATTGCCTGATATATTTTAATTGTTGCCTTAAAGTTCGCTCACATTATACGGGGCCGCAGCGGGGCCGCAGCGGGGCGGAGCGGGTTGCAGTGCATTGATGGATTTTGAGTACAATGTACTGCCAGAATCTTCTTGCTTGCTGTAGCACACTGTTGACGTGGGGGAGCGGGATGGGCCACATCACATCGCAAATCCGCCCTGCAACAATGCGAGCAGCTGACACAGTGTGTGTTACTTCATACAAATTGTATTAAGGCGATTTGGACGGATTTTTGCGCTGCGCCCCGAAATGCTGCGACCCGTCCTAATGTGCTCATTCCTTTTTCTGCAGTACAGTTTGGCCCGTGATGTGATATCCTCCCTCAAGAAACAATATGTCATGATGCGGGCATTCCAATCAGCTCCACTAATAGTCCTGAACAGCTTCTCAGGAGAAGGGATGCACATGAAGCTCATGGCATCAATGTTTCAGAACATGTTTCCTACCATCAATATAACTAATGTAAGTACTCAGTATAGATGAGATACCTAAGTACCTGCTATTATGACAAGATATATCATACTGATTTTTATTACTTCTGCAGAAATTTGTTCCGATGGTCTGGGTGTTTTCTATGTATAATAAAAAAATATCTATCTATG
The DNA here is from genome assembly GCA_963576535.1 of Plemyria rubiginata. Classification (NCBI taxonomy): domain Eukaryota; kingdom Metazoa; phylum Arthropoda; class Insecta; order Lepidoptera; family Geometridae; genus Plemyria; species Plemyria rubiginata. The sequence goes on along the minus strand of OY754914.1, from coordinate 1,677,853 downwards.
TAAGTATATAATGTATTAAATATATCAGTTATATAGTACCCATAACACAAGCTTTGAATAGCTTACTTTGGGGCTAGATAGTGCTGTGTGGATTGTCCAGCATTATTATTATATTATATTAGCTTTTATTTAACTTGGATTTTATGCGTACCAACTTTTTAATTTAGATGTACCTACCTCTGACTACTCACCTGCCTTAGAAATCCATAGTGAAACTTGTGTTGGCAAAGAGTTGTGAAGCTGCTTTGGCGGCATACTTTTTCTAATACATTCACGTAATAATTCATGTATTTTCAGGTTAAACTAAAAAATATAAGGCGATGTGTCCTAATGAACTACAATCCTGCTACAAAATTAATTGACCTTCGGCATTACGTCATCAGAGCTACGCCAGTGGGACTGAACAAGGGAACGAAGAAGGTGGTCCAAGGGAAGATACCGAATCTCAACCGATGCAAAGACATGTCAGAATTCTTTGAAAAGTATGTGTTTTTCTTTTATTTCATATTTTTTGTAGCAGTCATAAAACAAAATGAAAGCCTACAAGCTCATATCAGCCTAAAATCACTTACAATGATGTAGATTCTGTTGTTGCACTATACCTTGTTGTTACTGTTTTTTGAAAGGGATGGCAATGTTGTTAGTGATGTCAAATTAGGATAGTTTTATATGATAATCAACAACTTAATCGACACCAATATTAATAATTAAATGGGTCATTTCGATTTCGAATCACATCACTTATCATCAGTGAACACCTTCAATCAAGAATTGAAGGTGAACACCCTTTATCCGCGTCCCCCGTTGAACCGTTTCTCAATTTCCAAAAACAATATGAGTTATTGATTTATTGATTTTATTTATTTTGCAGGGCAGCGCTGATGTCAGAAAGTGAGTTTGAGGATGATCCAAACTCTCAAATTATCCTCCCGCAGTCGTTGGCGACAAGAGGCGCAGCCGCGGACTCCAAATCAGCTTTACGGTTATTTGAACTGGGACCTAGGATATCTTTCCAACTTATGAAGGTAGGTACATATATTTTTTTCATCCACTGTCTAAGGTTATTGTAGCCGAATATTTATTCGTAAATTCCAGCAGAGCTATTTGCAGCCAAAAATAGCAATTGGTGCAGTTGTATAGCTGTCCTGCTTACGATCTATTCGCATAACCATGACAGATGACAGAGGAGGAGTAGGATAGAGACACAAAAAGATGATGATGGGATGGCGGAATATTTATTTTTTGCAATATCCTCAGGTGGAAGATGGCTTCATGGATGGCGAGGTACTTTACCACGAGCTGGTGGAAAAGACTGACGAAGAGAAAGCACAGATCAAGAAGAAGAGAGAAGATAAAAAGTAATTAGCGAACCGGTTTTTTCTATCGCTATTTGAGAACCTTGTTTTTTTTACTGGACTCACAGCATCATAGTAGTAGCCTACTTAGTAGTAGCCCTGAGGACTTGTTGCCGCGTATACCACGCAGTTTGAAATTTTAATATGATTATTTCTTCCATTACCACTTCAACATGCCTTATCAAGGAACTGTCATGACCTACATACTTCCTCAAGCTAAGCACATACCTAACCATTATTTTATTGAATAGGAAACAGAAGGAAAAGCGCAAATCGCAACAGCAGGAGAACGTCAATCGCAAGGAAAGAGAAAAGGAAGAGAACAAACAGAAGGCGCTCGAAGGAATCAAGAAGAAGAAGGAACAGACTGAGAGCCAGAGGTATAACAGCGTTTCTTATATTTTTTATACTACACCTGCTTGGAAAGTACCTTGATACTTTATCAAATTTACGGTAGAAAGTACGTCATTGCATATCGAACAAATATGCGGGGAGAAAACGCATCTGAGCGGGAGAGAAAAGTGTATGAAAATCCATTTCTTACGTGGTTTTTCTTTTTTAATTTTGGGTAAGACTATGCGCCGGTAACCTAAATATCAAAAGCCAAAAAGATTTTACAGTGAGTTTTTATCTCCAAGTTCGCAAAATGACACTGGCCACTAGCTGTGTGTTGGATGGTGTCGGGCTGGCAGTGCGACCCTGCGGCGGCAGGATAAACAATTTGAAAAAAGAACATGTGAAAATTGCAGACGCCATTGGCGCCATTTTCAATTTGTGTGTTGTTTGAGGATTCAGTTTTAGTTTTTTATTTTCCTTGTAGGTGTAGTATAAAGCACTATGTATCACTCGAGAGAAAGTGCGATTCCCGATCTCGGGTGTTTTAAAGCAAACTTTTTTTCAAACGACACCCTCGACGGTAATCGGTCACTTTCTCCTCTCGGTGAACAATGTACTATTGTGATTTATAACTTTAAACTAAAACATTACTTGTTACCATAGCTAGACGACCTCTGTGGCGCAGCGGGCCAGAGCCTGCTTGCGACGCAAGAGGTTGCGGGTTCGATTCCCGCCTTGGAACAAATTTGTGTACGATCTGCAGAAATTTGTTCCGATGGTCTGGGTGTTTTCTATGTATAATAAAAAAAAAATATCTATCTGTGTAAGTATATAATGTATTAAATATATCAGTTATCTAGTACCCATAACACAAGCTTTGAATAGCTTACTTTGGGGCTAGATAGTGCTGTGTGGATTGTCCAGCATTATTATTATTATTATTATTATTATAGTTGTTATTGAGGAAGCGGCCGACTGTAGCTTGGTGCTAACAACATTTAATGATAAAGCAAAGTATTTTTTTTTCGAGACAAAAGTAGCGTATTATTTTAATCCGTTACGAACTATATTTATTTTTAAATTAAGTTTGAATACCTTCGAACAAATAATAAGTCTATTTATTCGTAAGTTCAACCACTCCGGGCCACAAAAATTCAAATATCGAACGAAACTCGTAGGAAGTGCATGTGCTCACACGTGATTATATGCTCAGTGGCTCACACTGTTGCCTACACTGTTGTCGGTTGATCGGGCGTCTTCGGACGATGGCGGTTGTGGAAGATGTGTACGCGCTCCACTGATCTGTATTATACAAGTGCGCTCCCATACTTTTACATACGTTTGATTTGATAGGCCAATAACGGTTTTTGGTGTATTCCAGACGTAAGAGTATTTGTATGCTTGTAGATTAATGGAGCTGGCTGCAGCCGAGTCACAGACTACAGAGGGTATGGACCATGACGAAGACAACGACGCAGATTACTATAGGAAGGAAGTTGGTGCTGAACCAGAGAAAGGTACTTTTTTTGTCTTTTATTTAAATTTTTAACAGTTTTCTTCAGGTACGTAAAATAGACGATAGGCTATGATGTCATGGGCTGGCTCAAAACAGCCCCCATTATTCTAAATGCAATAATCATACGAAAACGTCTACATTCGAGCGCCTATTTAATTTAAATAGCCTGATGCACATCCCAGACTTTTTTCTTAATGGTATAATCCTTTAACATTTTAATTCTCCTGTCTGTCATGGATCTAGTTATTAGTTAGATGATTGGATTGTGTGTATATTGATGTATCAAAATGATTTATGATAGTTTGGTGATGTATTGTTGTGTGTAATGTATTGTTCGCCTATCCTTGCAGATCTATTCAGTGAGCACCCCAATAGAAAAAGAAAAACAGGTGATGAAAACGAACCCAGAGGCTTCAAAAAGATGAGGTTAGACAACAAACTGAAAAAGAAATTCCAGAAAAATAACGACACCAGTGGCAAGTTCCAGAGGAACCAAGATGGTGGTGGTAACTACCAGACTAGCAAAGACGGTGGTAGAAAGTTCCAGGGCAACAAAGAAGGCGGCAGAAGGTTCCAGAACAAAGATGGTGGAAGGAAGTTTCAAAATCAAGATGGCGGACGAAAATTTCAGAGGAACCAAGATGGCGGCGGGAGAAACTTCCAGGATAAAAAAGGTGGCAGAAATTTCAAAGACAAAAAAGGTGGAAATAAGTTCCAAAGCAAAGACGGAGGAGGGAGAAGCAATTTCAAAAGCGATAACAAGGGACAGAAATTCAATAAATCTAAAAAGGTATTTGGCGGGAAAATAAATAAATCCGGCAAAGGAAAAGGTGGCAAAAGTAAAGGGAGAAAGTGAATGATTTTAATATCACATCATCGACATTAAATGCAGCTTTAGAATGACCTTGATTTCATGGCTACAATTCGATCTTCTGTGATTATTAATAATTAAAAGTTTTAATAAAAATGTCATGTGTACATAAAAAATCAAGTTTATTGTATTCCCTATATTTAGGTTAAGACAGTTCAATCTTATAATTAATCAACAAAGTTCATCAATGAACTGACAAAAGTTTCGGTGGAATTTTTCACTTCAGGCACTTTGGAAACAAAAATAAGTCCCTAATTACGTTACATGATTGTGATAACTTTTATTTGTAAAGGTACTTACATCTATGGGTTTTTAAAGCTTATAGCTAACAGATCAAACTTCTTGATAGGCACATTATTCTTTCAATTTTGAAAGTAGCTCACTAAGCTTTTATGTAATATTCAGTAGATACAAATATATTATTTCGATATTTGTTAAAGGCAAATCTAAAGTAGAGGCGGAAATGTTTTCTTCTAACGGATGGCAATAATCTGACATAAATCCCGCCCATAAATTGTGCGGGTTCAGTTAGAAAAGAAACGGATATAATTTAACTACTTGACTGATTTGTTTTGTAAAACCATCTTGTAAAGACGACCATTATATTGGTATGTGAAGTGCCACTATGGCGGTATCTAGTTACTTAGTTATGCTACTAATACTAAATCAAGAAAACAATATCGTCAGCCATCATAACTTGGTTATCCTGCGTCATTTTCTCGAGAGCTGCGTTAATTTCCCCCGAGTCGAAAGGTGCGTGTGAGTATTGCTCGTTGAGATGTGACGTCACGCGGTCTAGGGGAAGTGAGTTGGCGCGCTCATCGCGGAAAATCTGCTGTAGTGATGTCTTGAAAAGGGCCAGCCTGAAAGATGAAATTTGAATATTCAATATCTATTTCACTGATAAAGAAAAAATATCACTTTGAAACGTTTTAAAGCTAAGTGAATCTAGGTGACAGTTTCACGAGAACAAGTCAATACCCAGCTGAGAAATAAGAATAGGGTTTAAAACTTATTACGCGATTTCACCCGCGCAGATCTAAATCCCGGTATTCCCACGGGATAAAAAGTAGCCTATGTGCTATTCCAAACTATAATTTATCTCTCTGCCAAGTTTCATCCCGATCCGTTCAGCCGTTCCGGCGTGAAAGAGTATCAAACATCCATCCATCCATACCTACAAACTTTCTAGTAGTAGGATAATAGGTCAGTATTACAAAAAGCAGCATACCTGTCAGCCAGTATAACAGTCTTCTGTGTGACCTGCGACCGCGTGGTGCGATCACTGGTGGGATCTGGCTGCATCGACCGGGCGGCTCGCAGGACTGGCTCGGCTTCTTCGTCGGATGAGAACTCATACGGATCCTGAACGCCATCTGCTGTCTGCAAAGAACATCAACACAACCGACTTGTAATCTTTTGTTCACTCGAATGACGGGCAGAGGCTTGACGCTCTCTCGCCTTATCGCATGCGTTGCCTTTCGCGCATTTCCCATGTCTCTGTGTATTGAGCGAATTGTAAACGCGATATTGGCGAAATTGCGGGCTACACTGCAAATGCCACACAAATAAGAAAGAATTTGACGTTAGTCGCCTGAACGTATCGCGTACCTAACCACATACATACATGCCTACGAAAATCAATAACAGTCCCATTTACACTCGCTAACTATTGCAAAATAAGGATGAATATCGCTATAGAATACGTTGGCACGACAAATGTTAATCTTCATTCGTGATAAAGTCTGCTGGTGACAAAAGGATTTTACAAGTTACTTTTCCAGTTAAAATTCTAACAGCGGTGATGGGCTTGCAACCTGTCACGTAGGTACGGAATACCAACGACTTCAAAATGAGGGTATGTGCCTAATGTAGTATTCGGACATACTTCTGACTACTCTCATTAGACGTCCTCAAGAAACTTGAGTTAGTACTTGGTACTAAGAGATCAGAGAGGATAACTACCGTGCCTGGGGATCAAAGTAAAGGAGCTGTTTCAGTTTTTTTACTATTCGACCATCTCTAGAACGTGGTCGCTACTCGAAAACATTCCCCAGCCAAAATGTCAATTGTATACATTGAGTAACTTGATTGTATAGGTCCGTTGAATGCTGTCACACTCACAGTTCGTTTGGAGCGCTTTGCTTTCGGCTGCGACGGTTGTTCGCTGTCCGACGCAGGTGCTTCTTCATCAGATGACGCTCGGCGCTTTCGTCGCTTCTCTTTCGTCAGCACCTGTTATTCAGATTACGAGTTATAGCGTCTTGAATCATAGTTATCTGATCGGTTCAATTACGAACTACATAGTTTGTTTTTAATTTCACCTCTGGTTTCACGGCATGAGTTGACGTATAAACATCCAAACATCTGGATGGATGTTTATTTTATTGAAAACCCTACCTTCTTGAAGTAAGCGAAGTGCACCAGCTGGATCGCCTTCATGGCGTCGTCCTCTGTCACCTGGAAGCTGAGTCGGCACTTGGCGTGCGCCGTGGACAGACGTATCAGAGTCTCCAGCGTACGCGCCGTCACGGGCTGCGTCTGTACTAACAAACTATAAGTTAAGACCACTAATTTATGACGACCTCAGTGGCGCAGCGGGCGAGAGTCCGCTTGCGACGCAAGAGGTTGCGGGTTCGATTCCCGCCTCGGAACAAATTTGTGTACGAACTGCAGAAATTTGTTCCGTTGGTCTGGGTGTTTAGTACCCATAACACAAGCTTTGAGTAGCTTACTTTGGGGCTAGGTGGTGCTGTGTGGATCGTCCAGCATTATTCATTTATTATTATTATTTTTATTTACTTATTTATTCAAAAAACTTAAAATGTACACATGACAAAAAAAATAGTAGTATAATATTATACTAGGTACATACAATTATTAGCTTTAAGTTTCGTGTCACATGTAACTAAGGAAGCAACCTCAAGCTTACCACGCAAGTACATCTTAAAAGTAGTAGGGCTCGTCAGAAACGCTGTTTATCGTTTTGAAGGGTGTGGTTGATGGTGTAGTTACAGGCACACGAGGCTTAACATCTGTATGCTTTAAGTAGATGGACGCAGGGCAGTGCATTATAGGGCATGTACCTATTATGCTTGGCTTACGGGGCTATGCTATGTTGTAGGTTAAGTTACCACTTAACATCAGGTGGGCCATCTGCTTGTTCCATTAGTGATATAATAAAAAACTCGGTCAGCAGGCAGTCGAAGGAACTACACGCGACGCGAGATACTCCTTTCTTCTTGTCGTGCCACTAATTCTTTCGAAACAGTGTTTTTTAAAGTTTTACGACATGCCGATTTCCCACAATGATAAAATCACTCAAGTTACAAAAAGTAATCATCATCATCATTTCAGCCTGGTGTCACCCACTGCTGGGTATAGGCCTCCTTCATTATCTGCCAGCCTCTTCTGTCCTGTGCGTCTCTTGTCCAGGTATTACAAAAAGTAATATAAAAAAAAATTCGAGAAGAAACCGACTTCAAATGCACTAGAAAATACACTCATACTACTTTACTACAACTCAAAAACGACTCGTCAGATCTGACTCAAATTTAAATGAGATAACATGACAAGCACCAGCTTTCGAAGAATCATCAAAATCCACCCAATATGTTATGTTATGAGGTAACATATTACGAGAATAATGTTAGACATGGATGTGATTGGTTTAAGAAAGAGAGGTAGGCCAAAGAAAAGATGGATGGACTGTGTGAAGGATGATATGAGTAAGAAAGGAGTGAGCACCGAGATGACGAATGATAATAATAATAAATAATGCTGGACAATCCACACATCATCATCTAGCGCCAAAGTAAGCTACTCAAAGCTTGTGTTATGGGTACTAGATGACTGATATATTTAATACATTATATACTTACATAGATAGATATTTTTTACTATACATAAACACCCAGACCAACGGAACAAATTTCTGCAGATCGTACACAAATTTGTTCCGAGGCGGGAATCGAACCCGCAACCTCTTGCGTCGCAGGCGGACTCTCGCCCGCTGCGCCACTGAGGTCATAGAGGATTATCAGGAGGATCATAGATGATAGAGGAGAGTGGAGGAGTAGAACCTGTTGTGCCGACCCCATTTAGCGTGGGATAAGGGCAGGAAGACGATGATGATGTTATGAGGTAACAAACATAAAAAAATTGTCGAATTGAGAACCTCCTCGTTTTGAAGTCGGTAAAAATTTACATGTGAGCGAGAATTTGACGGTTCTCTGTTCCAACTCCCTTACTCTTTTTAACCTTTCTCTCTTTCCCTCTTTTTAAGCAATGACTTACTCTAGCTACATCGCCCTCCATCATATCCTGACTCCGCAGCTTGGCGTACTCATCAGCGATAGCATCGGACGCCTCCTGCGTTAACTTTGGCTTCATCAGCCGAGCGATGTGTATGTACTTGCGCATAAACTTGGTGCTTATGATCTGGTCTTTCTTACTGCGCGTGTTTCCGTGGAGAAGGGGATCGTACTTCTCGTAGATCGATGGGTTTGTTTCCTAGAAAATAAATTAGGTTATTGCTACAGTTATGGACCACTAGTTGCGCCCCGGTATCCCCACGGGAAAAAAGTAGCCTATGTGCTATTCCAGACTATAATCTATCTCTCTGCCTAGTTTCATCAAGATCCGTTCAGCTGTTCCGGCGTGAAAGAGTAACAAACATCCATCTATCCATCCATCATAGTAGGATTTGAGACAAAATCGATCGAAATAAGATAATGGCAGATCGCAAGACGATTTCGTTATAGATAGATAGATAACTCTTTATTGTTCACCACACAGAAACATAGTACACAGTAAAAGCATACATTTTAGGTTAAACAATGGGCGACCTTATCGCCACTGAGGTGATAAGCAGGTTATTTCATGTCCGCAAACAAAAATGCATCTAAAAGCACGCCCACCATTCGAGTCATCACTGTGACGTCACGTTACCTCTACCTGGTATGTTTTACCTCTGCATCTTCATTGTCGGGGTTCTCAGTGGACAGCATCTCGACAAATGACCCCATCGGCAACACTTCTCCATCTTGCTCTTTAGGATTCCTATGAAACAACGACAGTTTTTTTTGGCGAGGATGATACCAATCGATATAAACACTTTCTATCACCCTCGCCAATAAAAATACAATTCTATTAAAAAGCGCTGGGCCTGTACCACCATCTCTTGAAGCATTGTTATTTCAATATTAGTTTTATGTCAATGTCTTATGTCAGCTGCATAGAGTCAGCTTTATGATCAAAAAGTAAAGTAATATTGAATTATGAATACTTCAAGAGATTGTGGTAAGGGCCCTGCTTATCTGGTAACTTGTTTTAAAAAGCTTAAAAAATGGGTTCTTTGGGTTGAAGTAACAGTAGATTGTACTATAAGGGAGCGAAATCATATTTTTACGGCGAGGACGCTTTTTTGAATCCAGAGTGAAGTGAAGGATTCTAGAGTAGAATCCCGAGTTTAGCGAGGGATTCTTTAGTAGAATCCTGAATGTAGCGAGGGATGAAGTGAAGGATTCTAGAGTAAAATCCCGAGCTTAGCGAGGGATTCTTTAGTAGAATCCTGAATGTAACGGGGATTCAAAGTACTTCGCCCGAGCCAAAAATATATTTTGCTCCCGAGTTGTACACTGTACTTCTCATCACCCACTATGAGAAAAATAAAAGGCACCTCATATTTTATTCGTTTTGGCTAAGTACTAGAAGGAGGGCAAAAACACAGATTCTGAAAAATTATTGGCGCCTCTTGAATTTCTCCATTCAATAAAATTACCATAGGCTTTCATATTTCTCCCTGGACTTTGCAGGTAATATATTATCCATCACATTTCTTGCGTCAGTTGACTTTCAGGAGTTAATTCTATACTTTCACTGTCACTTGAAGAACTGATTTTTCAAAACAAAACCATGAATTTCTAACAATCCGTGAAAATTTACGAAAACGCGGGCTGTATTTCGCGCGTTTTTAAATTGATTTCTTTTTTTTTTGCTAAGCCGGCATGGCGGGCCGTCGTACCAGCCAGTCTTTATTCAAACAATATTTGCGTTTGATTTCTTTGGTGCTGAACACTGAAGATGTGCGCCGGAATTAACTTTCCCGCGCACTTATTGTTTCTTATAGAAAACACCACCTTTGGGTGCACATAAAGACGAACCAAGTCGTTCTTTTCGAATAGATGTGATGAAAAAGATATTGAATTGACCTAATATAAGGTGGCCATTTCAAACAGCAGCGTCCTCTAGCAGCCAAAAAGCCAAGTAATACCTATATCTGTGCATCCTCAGCACATGTTCGGAGATCATGTTATCGTGGTCAGCGTCTGCGATGTCCAGCATCACAAAGAGAAGGTCGAAACGCGACAGCAACGAGTCTTGAAGCCCTATGTTCTCCATGGGCGTCTTGTATTGGTCATACTGAAAAATGCAAAAAATTTTAATGACTCCCACCTCAACATCATCATTATTAACCTGAAGAAGCCCAATGCTGGAAATAGGCATCCTTTTTAGTATGAAAGGTTTCTAGCCCTCTCTATCACCTCTCAATAATATTACAGTTTTATCTTTCAATATGTATTTTCCTCTGATCGTTTTCAATTTAGTCAGTTCAGGTTTGGACCTTATTCTAACGAAGTATGATCTAAACTCACCCGTCCGTACACAGGATTCGCAGCGGCTAGTACCGAGCACCTAGCGTTCAAAGTCGCGTGCACGCCCGCCTTGGCTATAGTAACTCTTCCCTGCTCCATGACCTCGTGGATGGCGGTTCGGTCGATGTCTGACATCTTGTCAAACTCATCGATGCATACCACTCCGCGGTCGGCTAACACCATGGCACCAGCTTCTAACCTGGGTATCAAATAATATCAAAGTTTGTAAGTATGGATGGATGGATGTTTGTTACTCTTTCACGCCGTTCTTGGTGGGAATCGAACCCACGACCTACGGCACAGAAGGCAGAGCTACTGATGCTGGCTATGGAGGCTGTCGGATATATTTGGTTCAGTATACCTGCGGTCGCCGGTGTCCGGGTCGGTGGTGACGGCGGCGGTGAGTCCCACGCCGGAGGAGCCGCGGCCCGTGGTCGTGATGGCTCGCGGCGCCGTCTGCAGGACGTAGCGCAGCAGCTGAGACTTCGCCACCGACGGGTCGCCAATCAACAGGATGTTTATGTCTCTGGAATACACACGAAAATGGTCTTAGTGATTTTATATTTTTTCAACTTGTCAAAATGTGCGAGCGAGAGCGAACATCAGCCTTACCATTCACCTTAAGGGTCCTGTGACAGTGGCTCGCAATTTCGAGGTGCGATTGGCTATTATTTCATTTCGGGGAGGTTGTTTGAAAGAATAACTCTAAAGAAACACGCATAAATACTGTTCGAACACAAATAGTACAATAATATAAGGGAAATGTGCTTGAGTCAGAAATCATTTTGGTATTATGTAAACGTAAGACCAAACATACTAATACCAAAATGATTTCTGATTCGGGCATGTTTCCCTTATATTATTGTATTATTTGTGTTCGAACAGTATTTATGTGTGTTTCTTTAGAGTTATTCTTTCAAACGACCTCCCCGAAATGAAATAAAATGAAATAATAGCCAATCGCACCTCGAAATTGCGAGCCGCTGTCACCGGAGCCTTAAAAGCCAAACTACTACTACCAATGTTGATGAAATTAACCAATGTGAAGGTATATTCTCTCAAATCAAAAAAGAAGTTTCCAAATCGATAATGAAGGAGTTATGCCGTAACAGACAAAAAACAATCGAATTAACAGCCTCCTCCTTTTATTGAAGTCAATTAAAAACTCACCCTCGAAGTCTAGTCCCATTAGGAAGAATCTTCTCCATCCCTCCGAGTAGAAGGCACAATATCGCCTTCTTTATGTACTCGTGACCGTGTATTGAGGGCGCCAGAGACTTGCTGAGTAACTCGAACATATCTAGATTGGATCTCCTCGCGAGCCGCTTGCAAAGTTTCACATCGTCCAAAGTGATCGTCATATTGAAGTCCTTGTTGATTTGTGTTATGTTGTTAGCTATGAGTATTGTTCTGGAAAATATATAAATATTGGTTACTAGTTGCGCCCCGCGGTTTCACCCGCGCAGATTTAAATCCCGGTATTCCCACGGGATAAAAAGTAGCCTATGTGCTATTCCAGACTATTATATATCTCTGCCAAGTTTCATCCAGATCCGTTCAGCCGTTCTGGCGTGAAAGAGTAACAAACATCCATCCATCCACCCATACTTACAAACTTTCGCATTTATAACAGTAGTAGGATATTCCACACAGCCCTTGGGGGGAGGCCTTTGCCCAGCAGTGGGATGGACAGGCTGAGAAAAAAAAAATCCACACAGCCACAAATAATACAAAGAGGTTGCGTAATTTAAAAATAACGCTGGAAAACAGTGAGAGAACAGTACTCTTTCACGCCGAAACGGCTGAACGGATCTGGATGAAACTTGGCAGAGAGATAGATTATAGTCTGGAATAGTATACAGGCTTTTTTTTATCCCGTGGGAATACCGTGATATAAATCTGCGCTGGTGAAACCGCGGGGTGCAACTAGTAATAAATAAAAGAAAACAAATAAGGGAAAACATTAATTTGCGCACTGTTCCAAAGACTTACCTAAAAGTTCCAGCAGTGAAGCTACCCTGCTTACTCGGGAGACACCTGTAGTTCCCCACAATCTGCACCCTATCTCCCGGCTTGCATCTGTCCACCAGGTCGTCATCGCAGATGATGTCTACGCTGCGAGGTAGCTGACCGGCTGGGGCCCGCTCCGGCATCTCCTGCACTGTGAGGGTCTGGTGGTCTTTGTAGCGCGAGAGACCATATTCTGTCTCTAGGGCATTGCCTTCGTCATCCTAAATTATGTAGGTAAATGGAAAATACAATAATAAGTTTTTATTTTCAGGAAAAATCGTACAAAATGTTTTTCATCCCACCATCTCGGAAAGAGTAATTTTGCTCTTCAATATCTGAGTGCAAAAGCCGTTTTTATTCTCTAGAGGGTAAAGTAAATTGAATTTAGAACATCGTGTGCACTAACAGCCTTACTTATAAAAACTGCTTAAATAGTAGTTTTAGCATTGTTTAGTTAAGAGGTGTTTAGCGCCTTTAGTACTACTTTAATATTTCTTACTTATAAAAAATATTTAAGCAACGATTAGCAAAGTATTGGTTGAGCTCTCCTTGTCTATGGAAATGATCAGTTTTGCATCATTTTTCTGATACTGGCCACATTTTGCACAAAAGAAAAGTAAAGTTGACACTGAGACGGTGACGTTCAAGGAATTTGAATACAAGTACAGGTGTCTTATCCAAGGAATTTGAATACAAGTGTCTTATCTATATTCCTTGGTGACGTTACTACAATTCACGACACTAGTTGCGCCCCGCAGTTTCACCCGCGCAGATTTAAATCCCGGTATTCCCACGGAATAAAAAGTAGCCCATGTGCTATTCCAGACTATAATTTATCCCTCTGACGAGTTTCATCCATATCCGTTCAGCCGTTCCGGCGTGAAAGTACAAACTTTCGCGTTTACAATACCTATTAGTAGGATTTATCATGGGTTTGCCCAAAGAATTTGGATACTTGTTTCTTCTTAGGGTTTGTCCAAGGAATTTAGAAACGGTTTGCCGAACTTGTTTCAAATTCCGCAAATACCTAGTACCACCTTCCTACTAATAGTAGGCTAACTAGTAGGTATGCTAACGCATCTACCTACCTATGTTTATTGTAAGGAAGCTGAATTGAAAAGTTGAAGGACATTCCTGAAAACAACTTGTGTATTTATTGAATTTCATTTCATTTAACAAAGTCTAACAAACACAGCACCTCCACTCCACACACTATGATAGGTGATGATCTCTATGTGGGTGCCATCTATGGCGCCAATGCTTTACGGAAATCCGCTAAAAGACCGAAATCACTCTGCAGCTTCTGTTTTCTCCCGCATTGTTGATGTAATGATGGAGCATTGTGATGCCGGTGCGATGGCCACTCTAACGCACAGGCGTGTTATTGCTTGCTGGCTCATGCCATGAATATCTGATCTGCGCGGTCTTGTTGTATCTTATGTCGCCCCAGTATCTTATAACCGCCATGACTTGTATTTCAACCGGTATGTCTCCTCCACGGCTGTCTTTGGTCAAGTCATGGCGAAGATATTCAATGATCCTCAGCATATTTTCTTTTGAGAATTGGTACCTCCCTCTGAAGTCCTCTTCAGAGAGTTCAACAAGCGTATCCCACCTTTCTCTGAACTCTCTGGGCCTCCACTCCACTGCTGGATTAAGTTTAGGCCGAAGACAGTATCCCCGACCGTGTCGCGAAAAACGCGTAGGTACATCGTTCAAGTCCTCCTTTTTTAGGAAAAAAATATTCTCAGTTGGTAAACAAGATAATCATGGCACACAAACACGGTATAAATCTTCTTCTTCTTGGACCGCAGATTAAAAATCAGCTACTTAGGCTCGCTAAACCTGGGGTCGAGGTTGTTTAATTTGACAGCTCTCTAAACATTGGTTTTAGAGGCTGTTTAGCCCTATTATGTGTTTATAAGTAAGAAAATCCTTAAGTAACGGTTTAAGCGTGGTTTAACTTTTAAATTGCGTTTATAAGTAAGGCTGTAAGTTTGTGGATTAAAAAAAACATTAAACCTATTTACTGCCTCTATGGTGCCGAATATATCATACAACTTTTTTTTAATTTGTTAAAAACTCAGACTCGGAACCTTCTTGGTGTTCTTTTTTCAATTTGCTTTGTACGCGGTTCTTTACGCGGCATTTTTTCACGTCATTGTTAAACCTTATATTAAAAACAAGAAACTTGAAAACAAGTGAAAAATGTAGTAGTTAATACCTAAAATGAAATAAAAGTCCCTATCTTGTGATTTTTTTTGCATTTAGTAATTTCCTCGCTGAGGTGGAATGAAAAGTTACGTGTTGCACTCAAGTGCAAAGATTTTTCACCTCGTGCTCTTTTGATTCCCTCGGTAACGCTCAGGATTCTAAAATTGAATCAGGATTCTAAATTTTAGAATCCTTCGCTTGCTCAGTCATCAAAATTGAACACGCGGTTAAGAAGCAACTTTGCACTCTTGTATAACAAATAACTATTACATAATAGTAGGTAAGTATATGTGCGTGTTGGATGAGTACAGTTTTTGTTGGATATACAGTTCAATGGTAGAGATGTGTGTTTATGTGTGTTCAAAGTGATCCATGTGATTTTTATTTATTAAGTTTTTGTCTTTGACTTTTGCGGCAATGTGTTTCTGTTTATCATTCATTTTGTACTACTTGCTTCAACAATTCAATAAGACTTCGTTGCATTACCAACTCATCTGTTTATGGTATGCGATATTGGAGGCCAGGGAATGAAATACGCAATGAGCGCCTATTGGGAGTGCTGAGAACTCAAGTTACTATACAAAAATTGCCTGACAAGGGATAAGATATTTAACCACCATTCGGTCAAGGCTTCACTCCACCAGCCTTAACCATGTTTAGAAAGGTTTTTTTTATACAATTTACTGATGGATCAGGCAGTTGGCCCACCTGATGTTAAATGGTAACCATCACCCTTGACAAAGCAGTGCCTCGTAAGTCATGCACTATAATACCTTACCTTAGTGGGATAAATAGCTGTAGTGGGAAAAGCTTCAAATGATGTTAAATCTGTGTACTTCCTCTCCATAACCTTCTTAGTGGCAGGGCAGTAGTGCACACTTCGTACCACTTTCGGCCTCACTAAGGAAACTCTAGTGACTATACCCTCGACACATATGAGGTTTCCTAAGTACCTGCAATAAACCAATTTAGTATTATTATTAACATGTCCCAATGGCCGCTGATTATCAGGCTAAAAGCAAACACACGACCCTAAAATCACTGGCGATATCGGGACAGCAGTAGTGGGGATGAAATCGGCTACTACTCTACACACATCCCTGCCAGTGAGTACGAAACCGACCGTGCAACAGACTGCTCGTTGTTCCGAGATGCCGCCGACACTCACAAAACAGCAGAAAATAGGCATTGTATTGGCACTTACTACGGTGCCCCCTAACTTTGCAATAGCATTTTGAATGCCTCCTGTCTCATGTCGCGGTTGAAATAATCTTTATGTTTTTTATCCTACAAATATGGTAAATCCTTGAATAGATCGATAGCTTTGGTCCACGCTTCTCGATCTTTCTCCTTCGCCATGTTTTCGCGCGAAATAAACAATTATAGCCGCAAGCACGTCGTATCGTCGCGGCACTCAAGCGCAGACTACGTACAAATCAATCCTGATTTTGCTACACACGTACTGACAATGCTCCCTAGACAACAATTGTCCCTAAATCGTGAGCTCGCTCGGAGCGATTTAGGGATGATACAATGGTAGGATTTGCCTACGCATGAGGCGATTTATGATACGATCTAGGGTCCTCCCCACCACTGTCCCAATATAGCCAGTGATTTTAGGGTCGTGTGTAGCCACTTTAAAGGCATTTCCATTCAACCTCAGTATTGGCAGCTTTCATAGCTCATTTCATAGGGTATTATTAGCTCTGCCTTCCGCACTTAAGTTATGTGTTCAATCCCCACAGTAAAAATAGGTGTTTGTTCTCTATATAAGTATAAAATATTACAAGATTCATATAAAAATTGTAGGTAGGTAAAAATCAGCAGTTTGGTTTTCATAGAAAGGCTAGCAAAAGTTGTGTGGAATGTTCACCAATATTTGTTTATTTATTTTTTCAGTCACCTCACAAGTGGACATGTCTTATGATGCCCTGTCCTGCACACATCAACTTGAGGGATACACATGTAATCATGTATCTGTAATTTCACTGTCACCTACCAACCACCCAAATTAAAGGTACTCACCGAGATGTTAAACTTCTAGGAGTAACATGCTTGTTACCAAAACTGCCAGAGAAAGCCACAAAGAATTCTTCCTGGACCTTAGCATAGGTCGGATCGATAGACGAAACATATTCTTTTAGAGCCTTTTGAAAAGCTATTTGCTCCTCAAAAGCACTTTCCAGTAAGTTCTTAGCACGCTCAGGATTCTTGCGCCGCAAATCATTTACATTGACATGAAGTCGTTGGGACTGGTCCGTTATCATCTGTTTTACCAGCTCCATATAAGTTCCTTGGTCTTCCTAAAATAACAAACATTGTGGAAACCGAAATATAAATTAACCTCATAATTTATTTGTTACACACTTACTTCATCGTCCAGGAATTCAAGATATTCTCTTTGTAGATCTCGAAGTCGTTGATCAAAATCGCCGTCTTCCATTATAGTCTGGTTTATCAAGTAATTAAAGTTTTAACAGCAAACAAAATTCATCCAAGACCAAACCGAAACTAATTTTTAACTTACTGAACTGAAATACGAAATTAGCAAAAATCAAACAAAAATGTTTGAGAATCATTGAACGAACTAAAAAGATTTGACATGACAGATGCTGATTTGCCGCCAAATTTTAGTGTTGTACAGAATATAATATATAATATATAATATCGATTATGTACAACTGGTTGGTAAAATGTTAACTTTTGGGATATCATAAAAATCTTAGTGATCACCTCTACGCATAGGTAATTTACGGGTAGGTACTTTTATTTAATGTTTGACACGGTTGTGAAACCTAGCTAACACTAAACATAAAAAAAAATATGATACACAGTTTCTAACAAATTAGAACTTTATTCTTTATTCTTTATTGTACACAGAAACAAAATACGAAAACTTAAATAATAAAGTATGTACAAAGGCGAGCTTAACCCTAAAAAGAGTTCTCTTCCAGCAAACCTTGAAGGAGAGAGACTAGTAAATTTAGAGGTGGGTATGATGTGTACAAGATGAAAGTTAGAAAAAATGAAGTAATATAAAATAAATAAACCTACAGATTACTTACTAATACATACATAAGATAAAGAAATTACATAAATAAACCTAAAATAAAATAAAATATATAAACCTTAATAATATATATTATATATATACATTATATATAAATATATACATACCTATGTATTTAAAGGGACAGATAATGCTCTCTTACTTTACCTTTAAAGATGCCAAGCGAGGGACTAGCACGGATGGCATGAGGGAGATCACTTTTTTGTAATCTTGAAAAATTCAGGATTGGAGTTGGGGTAAAGAAAACAACGAACACGAAGTATCGATATTTAGATTGAAAGCGGGCAATCTCCTTATTTATCTGTGGTCAAAGATTGAACAATGAGTGAATGAATTTAGTACACAGCACATGAGCACAGCACTCTTTTAGGACAGCACTGGCTGGAGCACAGATAAAAAAATACAAACAAAACAAACAAACAAACTGAATTCTACAAAAACAAAATTATAAGTTGTGTAGTTTAATTGTGCTACTGTACTACAGCAACTATTGTAATACAAAGAGTGTTTTCAGATCCCACAAATTGAATAGTGTTTCAGCAATGTCAGAACACAATTCAAATTCTAACCAAAGTAACCCTTCGCCGCCTCCAGCGCCTCCACCGCCGTCGATACAAATAAACAACAATCCTAAGGCTGACCGGCCGAAGTTAAAGATCCTTGCTTTTCACGGGTACCGGCAGAATGGCAATGTGTTTAAAGGGAAAATAGGATCCTTCCGCAAAGCTGTTGCAAAATATGCACAGCTATTTTTCCTTTCTGGGCCGCATAAAGTAGTGAGTGAAGATGGTGCAGGAGATGAAGGTCTGTATAAGCCTTTTTGTCTATAAGTTCTTAATAATTATACAATTCCGGTTTCAATTTTCAAATTCATTAGGACAAATCTTTTTATAATTTGTTTTGACACTACTAATAGACTAATTATATTTGTATACATATAATGTGCTAATCCAATTATACAATAAAGCACCTGAACATGATTATATTGTTCTTTCAGATGCAAGATCTTGGTGGTTTAATGCTGAAGACAACACTTTTAGTGGGAAGTGCTTGGGCGGGCCTGCTATTGGGTTTGAAGTCACATTACGGGTGATTGAAAATGCAGTCAAGGAACATGGTCCTTTTGATGGATTTATGGGTTTTTCACAAGGAGCTTGCCTTGTTGGCTTGTTAGCTGCTATGGCTCAAAAAGGATGTAAGCAATAATTCATTGATATAGAAAAAAATATTTTTTAGAATTATTTAAGTATTTGCTTAATTTTTTTGGTTTCAGATTTACCTTATGAGTTCCAATTCGCAATATTTGCATCTGGTTTCAAATCAGGGAGTTTGGTGCACAAAGGGTTTTATGATGAAATCATTACCATACCATCATTACATATCTATGGGGAAAGTGATTCAATAATTCCAAAAGGTATGACTGAATTTCATTAGGTAGACCAAACTGTTTTTACCATTCCTGACTTTATATTGAGGCCTTTGAGTTTACAGAGGCTTAGACTTGATAAGCTGGTTTTTTACTGGTTAAGATGATAATTTTCCTTGTTTTCATTACAGAAATGAGTGAATCTCTCATCAGTCTTTTCTCAAAGCCTGTTATAGCAGAGCATTCTGGAGGCCATTACGTAGCATGTTCTGGGGCCATCAAAGATGCATACCAAGACTTCTTGCAAGATAGATATGAAGAGTTAATAGAAAATAATGATGATAAAGCAGCACCTGAAGAGAACAATGAGTTAAATTAAAATAAAAGTGATGGTGTGAATGTGGCTGATATAAATATGTTTTGTAAATAAATAATAATAGTTTTAAATACATTCTTGTGTCTTGTAATAAAATATAGTTGTCTTTCATGCTTGTACCAAATGAGAACAAGAGAGGAAAGCCATTAGTTCGGTTGATAGGTATGAATGCTTATTTATGTATTTGTATATACAATTATATTGCGTTACACTTAACTATTTATTGTTAGATTTACAGTATTTATTTATATTCCTTGCTCCATACATAGCATGCACAGATTATTAGGGAAGCTAAAGCATGGAACCTACCTACCTCTAGTTTGCCTAGGTGGATATTAGTGTTCTGTGGCCTAGGCCATGCCTGCCTCCAAGGAATTTGAATACAAGACAAATTTGCAAGTCAAGCTAAGCTTACCACGCCTATACGATTTCGTACCCTAACGCATTGGATTTAACCAAGGAATTGGATTTATATGTGTGTTATTTATTTTTTAGTATAATTTTATTTTATAGAATTTGAACGCCTACATGACTGTGACATAAAATTGTACTATGAAGGATGACTTTGACGGATAGCTCACGTAATGAGCCATGCATGAAGTCCTTGATTGATGGATTAATAAAACATAGTACTTCAAGATACGTCAAATAGTCAAAGTCACGTCAAGACTGAAGTCAAAGTCAACAATTTTTAGAATGAAAAGTAGGTACATCTTTGATTCGTTTCCTGTCATCTAACGAAGCAACATAGCATTTTCATTTTAATTGTTTTTCTAGTGTTATTTTGAGTTGTGTTGTGTAATTTTGGTGGTATTTTAACCAACATTACTTGTGGTCTTAGCACAAAGTGTAAGCATTTGAAATGAAAGTGTATTATGTGATATCGTGATTTGACCGAAAATGTTTCAAATGTTTTGAAGAAACCGCCACCATTTTCTTCAAAACAATTGACTGACTCGACTTTGGACTGACGTGACTAAAAACATAACTACAAAGAGTATAATCTCTGAATCACTTGACATTGGCAAGATTGTCTATGACAGGAGCCATAAAATAAAGAAAGAAGAAGAAGGTACATCTTTGATGAAAATCTGTGTTTTGGAGAGTTGATGTTTTGCTTTCGTAATTCTAAAATTTCGCAATAATGTTAGCGTTGTTCGTTGGTGTTCCACAAGTCCAGTTGAACTAAATTATGATGACTAATAAGAGTGAACGCTAAACCAGCTACACAAATTTGGTTCATCATCATGAGTTTCCTAACAGTAGACTACCAACCAGGTTCTTCTTCAAGAAAAAAGAAGAAAGATACCCCTGAAAACAGTGAAGAATTTGAGGTAAACATTACAATAAATATTGGCAGGTAGGTACACTACACTTACCACACTCATCTAGCTCATTTAATTATGAGGTTAATCAATCATTTCAAGGTTTTATCAGTACCTAGGTACAGTCAAAGCATAGGATCAGTCCTACACTCCAGCTGGTAGCAGAAACATTGAAACCAATCTTAGAAAATATTGAAAAAAGAAAAGAAACATGAATCACTTTCAAACTATCAAAGCTACCAGACTGGTTGCCAATAAATATCGAATATCTACAATCAGCACGGACATAAAATATACTTTAGTGACTCAAAATCCTCTAATACTATGATTTTCAGGTGGACAACTCTCAAAGTGTTCTGCTGAAGATAGCCACTCTCTACGCTGAACAGTTAATGAGTGATTTGACTTTGGAAGTGGGCGGCTCAAGTTATCCTGCTCATAGGCTCATACTATGTGCCAGTAGTGAGGTCTTCCAGGTAGAATACAAGCATATAAAGTAGATCAACTATTGTGGAGCGTTGAAGAAATTAATGTAACATTTCAACAACTAACTAGGAGTATGGATTAAATCCATATAGAATCCATGTCAGTTTTCGGAATCTATGAAAATGATTATTTTTTTTTGGTGTGAGCATCTGGCCAGCATAATATCTACTAGGTATCTTATATTATGTAGGTATAACATAATTAGTTTTTACTTATAGTAGTTTAGTACATCAATAATAGTGTTCGTAAGGAGCATCTTCAAGGCACACTTTAATTCCATTCCCTACACTGTTTCACAAGAAACAAGTAACATACCTACTAAGAAAGAGAGAGAGTACATCAATATTTTAAGTTCACTTCTTTTATTTTTAATACCACTTAATTTAAATATAATTTTTAGTTTCACTAAAATAATTGTACCTATTTGTTTAAATCATAGGTGATGCTAATGAACCGGGAATGGAGCGAGTGGCGAGAGAGTAGGATTGTGCTGCAGGAAACGCCAGCAGCGGCAACAGTCTTCCCACATTTCTTGAAGTTAGTCATTTATGAAACAATAATCATTAATATAATATCAATTTTTCAAACACATATTATAAATAATGTATTCCCAAAACAAAGTGTATTGAATTAGTCATATCTTTGTTTAATTTTCGTTTTTCTGGCAGATTTTGTATGCAAAAACGAAAATAAAGCTAAAACTAGGGATTGAAACCGAAAACTGTTTCAAGACTTTTTTCGTCCATGCTTTGCTCTCAAGGCAAGGTTGTTCAGGATCATTTAGAATGTAATGCTTGTAATGTTTCTTTTTTTTAATAAAAATTAATGCTCAGTTTATTTAAAAAAAGAGGTTCTCAATTTGACTGTTTTTTTATGTTTGTTAACTCAGAACTTTCGACTGGGTGAACCGATTTTGATGATTCATTCTGTATTCGAAAGCTAATGCTTCCCGTGTCTGGTTTAAATGAGTACGATCTGACGATTAGTTTTTTATTCTGTAAACTACAAAATCACCCAGTTGTGTCGCCTAGTGGATCCACGTTCACTTCGATCACGAGCTTTACCCACTAGCGGGTGAGGCTTGTGAAGGCTAGAGGTCGCGTCATTTAAAAAGAACGCTGGAAAACTGTGGACGCCATGAGGTGTAATATTTTTGCTACTTATATATTTTTTTCAGGTATTTCTACACGGGCCAAATTCGGATATCACATCAAACAGTGCTTCCAGTCCTATCCCTCGCTGATAAGTATAATGTTAAGGTAAATACTTTCATTTTTATTGAATTGAAATATATTTAATCAATAAGTAACAAAAGTAAAAAAAACAATCTTTGTCACCTACATGATAAATAGGTTGATGTTAATATTGTCTATCTAAGACACTATTTAAACCCATCAAAATCAACCAAAAAATTTTTATAAGCCTGAACAAAGAAGATAGGTAATATAGAATACTAGTTGTGCCCCGCGGTTTCACACGCGCAGATTGAAATCCCGGTATTCCCAGGGGATAAAAAGTAGCCTATGATCTATCTCTCTGCCAAGTTTCATCCAGATCCGTTCAGCCGTTCTGGCGTGAAAGAGTAACAAACATCCATATATCCATCCACACATTCATCCATTCATACTTACAAACTTTCGCGTTTATAATAGTAGTAGGATGAGTGTATTTTCCAGAGCATTTGAAGTCAGATTTTTGAGTGTTCTTGATCTAACGCATTCAACCTCCTAGGATCTAGTCACCCTATGCGTCGAGTACATGGCACAGCACATCGCGCATGCAGCGAAAGGCGGCCATCTTATCTCCTGGATGCAATACACCATGGCTTGTGGACACAATGAAATAGCCAAGGTAAGACTGAAATAATTGTATGTACAAAATAACTGCATAGTATAAAACAAAGTCGCTTTCTCTGTCCCTATCTCCCTATGTATGCTTAAATCTTTAAAACTACGCAACGGATTTTGATGCGGTTTTTTTAATAGATAGAGTGATTCAAGAGGAAGGTTTATGTGTATAATACCTGCATGATATAGTAGAAAAACAATGTGCACCCATGCGAAGCAGGGGCGCGCGGGCGGGTCGCTAGTGAGGCAATAATTATTAAATAATAGTTATTTAAATAGTAAGTAGTCATTGAAAAAGCTTAGATTTTTCGGTTTTAGTCAAGAGCTTTGAGTTTTTTGATCTTTGTGTAAAAAAAAGACAAGATATCAATGCATACTAGTAGAAAATAAAGGGACATGTCAAATCAATAAGTATTATTATTATTACTAGATAACTGATATATTTAATACATTATATACTTACATAGATAGATATTTTTTATTATACATAGAAAACACCCAGACCATCGGAACAAATTTCTGCAGATCGTACACAAATTTGTTCCAAGGCGGGAATCGAACCCGCAACCTCTTGCGTCGCAGGCAGGCTCTCGCCCGCTGCGCCACAGAGGTCGTCAAGAGGTTTTGTTCTTTTATTGTTGATTGTTACTTAAGTATCATTTTCTATATCTGCACAATACTTTTACTCTGTATGTTCCTACCTATTTGCTTTTGCTTAAATAAATATATTTTATTATTATTATTATAAAATAAAAAATAACTTGTCAGGAATGCCAAAGCTTCGTGAAGTGGAATCTGGAGTGGGTGTGGTCGTACTGCGACATGGACGAGCTGGAGGGAGAGACCTTCGTGCAGCTTCTCCAGCAGAGCGACCTGGTGCTGCACAACGAGATGACGCTCTACTTGTAAGTTGAACTCGATCTCAATGATAATCTCAGCGATGATCAAGCTTATTGATAAAATACATGTTATCAGTAACAATTTAAGGCGTTGGCAACACCCTAATTTACCTCTCGCTCGCACGATTCGACATTTTAAAAGATATAAAATCGCTAAACACAATTTTGAAAAATCTCAAACAACCATTATGTGTGCAATCACATTGCAAACAGTTTAGTAAAAAATTCATTTTGATCGATACATGTTTTTGTGCAATGTGATTGCACACAAAATGGTTGTTTGCGATTTTTCGAAAATGGGAATAGTGATTTTATATCCTTCAACAAGTCAAAACGTGCGAGCGAGAGTCACATTAGCTCTTGTCTTCACCTTAACATTATTTTTAAGTTTCAAGCTAAGATAGTAAGCGTTTTGGTCCAGGGATCGGATAACCCATATAAAAGGTTAACCGTTTGAAACGGTTACCGAATGAAACGGTAACCCATTGAAACGGTAACCGTTTGGTTTGGGTATTAACCGAAATAAAAACCCATACCGAATGAAACGGTTAACAGAAATGAAAGGGTTGTTTTAATCGGTATTTTTGATTGACTGAAATAGCAAGAGAAAGAGAGTGATGCATTCTATGTGTAGGTGAGTTGTATTTGGCATATTATTTGCTTGCGTTCGATGGTTTGCGAACTTGATTCCGCCAGAAAGTGTAAGTAAATAAACTTCTAGCTCAAACTCTTAAGATTACCTAATAATGGTGAGTGGTTTTCACTTTTGTAATTACATTTAAATACATACAACAGATGAAACTTTTAGAGAAGATACTACCTATTACTATTATTTTGAGAGTAGGTACTATTTGTTAAAAACATTTAGTTCGTTATACGTACCTACTGCCTCGACTCGACCGCTTGCCAGCGGGTAATTGTAAACTTCGTAGGTGTAATATCTTTGGAGGATATTATGGAGCCAAATAAAATACGTAGTTACAGTAATTTTGGTATATTGGAGTAATGACTCAATGTTAATCGACCAGTGTCGTGTGTGCAAGTGACAAGCATTAATTATTAAAACTAATTCCTAACGCCCACATGGATGCACTGCGTTTTGATGTGAGCTGCTATTGCAGTTTGAGAAGGCGTTGGCCTGAACATGTTCCCGGCCGTTGAAAGAAACCTTTCAACTCCATTGAAGTTCTTCAGCCGTGGGAAGCTTGCAGAGCCGGACTAAGGAGCGCCGTACGCAGCCTCTGCTTGTGGCGACGTCAGCGACCCTGGCTATTCCTTGGGATCCGGTTATGAGTCGTAGAACGCGGCCAAGTCTCCACGATAAGGGAGGAGCGTTGTCTTCAGCCAAGAGTACCATGTCTCCTATATTCAAATTGGCCTTGTTAGTTCTCCACTTCGTTCTCTGCTGCAACTCTGATAGGTATTCATTCTGCCATCTCTGCCAAAAGTGCTGGCGTAGCTTTTCAAGACGCTCATAGCGATGAAGCCGACTTTCCTTGGCATCGCCCAGGTTCGGTGAAGGCAGAGCAGTCAACGGCCTCCCGATGATAAAGTGTCCTGGAGAGAGGGAGAGGAGATCGTTAGGACAGGATGATAAGGGGCACAAGGGGCGACTATTCAAAACCGCCTCCACTTGTGCAAACAAAGTTAAAATTTCTTCGAAAGTAAGGTGACTATTGCCAATAACACGTTTTATATGGTATTTTGCCGATTTAACACCGGCCTCCCATATGCCACCGAAATCTCTCTCTTTAGCTGCGGCTACAAAGTTTGTTCCGTTATCACAAAATATTTCATTTGGTTTTCCTCGACGCGCTATGAATCGTCTAAGCGTCATAATAAACGCGTCTTTGGTTAAATCGCTGACAGCTTCCAGATGTACACATTTATAACGTAAGCACACAAATAAGCATAGATAGCACTTGATTAGCCGGCATCCACGACCTTTGCGATTCATAATCAAAAATGGACCGGCAAAATCTATACCTACAGATATAAAGGGATAGTCTGTACCTAAACGCTGGGGCGGTAAACTTCCCATTTTTGGGGATAAAGTTTCACCTCGAAGACGCCTGCACCGCACGCAGTTATTAACGGTACGTCTGGCGAGGTGGCGACCGTTGACCGGCCATACGTTTTCCCTCACAGTAGCCAATAACAGCTGTGGGCCAGCGTGCATGTTATTTACGTGTTCCCTTTCAAAGTATAATCTAGTTAATCTATGTGAGGCATGTAATAAAATAGGATGTTTCTTTTCGTAACTACAAGTTGACGCGTCAATACGCCCACCTACTCTAATTACTTTGGTTTTATCTAGAAACGGAGATAATGACAAGAGTTTACTTTTACTACTTAAAGGTTTGCATTTCAATAATAACTCGTATTCGACGGGGTATGACTGACCTTGAGCTATGATGCACAACAGATTTAATGACTCACGCAGTTCCTCCGTCGATAAGCTACCTACGCGCTTATTGTGAATGTTTTTTGCATTAAATAAAAACCTTCGCACGTAAGCAACTGATCTTTGCAGTTTATTTAAAGATGAATACCTATTAAAATCAATAATAGATTGACCTATTTCTAACGAATTAACCTTTGTTTCTAATAAAATACTTAGTGGTTTCGAATTTAAAACTGGCCACTCAGACTCGTCCTTTAAGAGGTAGTCAGGGCCTGTCCACCATAACGACATAGATATCAATTGCTTAGTATCTACCCCCTTAGAAACTAAATCAGCCGGATTTGATTCAGTGGGTACGTATCTCCACGCTTTAACGGAGGTAAGTTCTTTTATTTCACTGATGCGATTAGCTACAAATATTTTTAGTTTTGATGCGTCACCCTTGATCCAGCTGAGCACTACACTTGAATCACACCAATGAATTAATTTTCCCGGCCTGTACCTGAGTGAATCTAGCACCGATCTAGTAAGTCTAGCGGCTACTAGGGCCGCGCACAATTCTAGCCGCGGAATGGTAGTGGGTTTCAAGGGGGCTACTTTAGACTTAGCGCATAGTAACCTGATAGTGACGTTGTCATTAGGACTTATTGTTCGTAAATAAATACATGCGCCATACGCCGATTGCGAGGCGTCGCTGAATGAATGCAATTCTATTGATTTGGGAGAATCACCCAGTACTAACCTGGGGATTCGTAGGTTCGATAACCATTTTACGTTGTTGGCAAACTTAGTCCAATCATTTTTTATATCTTGAGGTACGGGTTGATCCCATTCTAACTTATGTTGCCACAACTTTTGTAGCATGATTTTAGGTAATACTACGACTGGGCTTAATACACCTAATGGATCAAAAATTTTAAAAGCATTTGACATAATATATCGTTTAGTTATAATTTTATCGTTACAGTGGGCAAACCCTTTTACTGGAAAGTGAAGAGTGTCACTAGATGGGGTCCAACCCAGCCCGAGAGTGCTTGTTGACTCACTGATGGTTAAATTGTCTTGTTTGTTTATGTCTAAATGATCGAAAATTGATGGGCAATTACTTTTATATTTTCTAAGATTGAACCCGCCTGCACTTAATGCATTCGCTACAGACCTTTGTATATAAATTAATTGCTGTGGGTCATCACTTCCCGTTAACATATCATCACAGTAAAAATCTTTCTGGATAATGGTCTTGATGAGTACATCATCATGTTCCTCACCCACCTGCCACAAACAACGTGTAGATAGGTAGCTAGCGCTAGCCGTGCCGTACGTTACGGTATTTAAAGCTAGGGTTTGAATGGGCAGGGACTCATTTTCTCTCCATAGGATTAATTGTAATTGTCTATCATCATCATCAACACCCACTTGACGGTACATTTTCTCAATGTCTCCCGTCAATAGGTACCTATGCTGTCTAGCGCGTAATAGTATTGAAAAAAGCGAGTCCTGTACTGAGGGACCTACCCTTAAAATGTCATTCAAAGAATAACCAGAAGTGGAAGGGGCGGAACCATCGAAAACCACTCTAAGCTTAGTAGACTCACTCTCTTCCCTGATAACAGCGTGATGACACAGGTAATAGGTAGGACCTAACAATGCATTCCTGTTACATAATGATAGATGACCTAATTCAGCATACTCATTAATAAACTTAGTATATTCTACCTTTAATGCTGGATTTCTTTTGAAACGTTTTTCTAAATAAATAAATCGTTTTTTGGCTAAATTGTAAGTATCGCCTAAGCAATCAGCGCTTTCTTTTAGAGGTAATTTAACACAAAACCTACCCGTGCTGCTTCTAGTAGTGTGAGTGCGGAAATGTGTCTCACACTCATTTTCACTTTCATTCATCATAGAAACCTGGGGAACTTCTTCCAAATCCCAGAATTTTGTTAACATTTGATCGATGTTTTCATTATCAGATTGAGAAATTATAGCGTGATTGCAGTGAATGCCTTTAATTTTATTTTTTGTTGATTGAATTGGCCCGGATATAATCCAGCCTAATTGAGAAGATCTTAATTTAGGATTATTGTTTCCTAGGGATAACTGTTCATTGCCAAGTATATCCCAAAATAGATCAGCACCTATTAGAACATCTACAGGCCCTGGTTCATGGAACTTTGGATCAGCTAATTGCATATTTTTAGGCAACTTCATTGAGCTGATGTCAATAGGAGCCTTTGGTAAATGACCCGTTAATTGATTTAAGATAAGACATTGTTGCATTATATTAAACTTGCTGTTTATAGATTTTAATCGTATGGTACAACTTTCGTTTACCACGTTGGTGGCGTGATTGCCTATACCTATGACCTTTAGACAGTCAATGGGGTATGTTTTTAATGATAATCTGGTTTTTAGGGACTCAGTTATAAAAGATGACTGACTGCCACAATCCAATAGGGCGCGAACTGTGATCTTTTGCTGATTCACTGGGTTCGACGCTTCGATTATGGCAGTAGATAATAGAA
This sequence comes from Plemyria rubiginata, assembly GCA_963576535.1. NCBI lineage: Eukaryota > Metazoa > Arthropoda > Insecta > Lepidoptera > Geometridae > Plemyria > Plemyria rubiginata. The sequence continues at coordinate 1,648,597 of OY754914.1, read as the reverse complement.
TCTGGCTAGTATCTTGATTGGTATGATTAACGATAACTCCACTTGAACCATCATCATCATCAGTGGCCAAGTGAGCAGATAAAGATTGAGGTTTGTGAAGCAGCCTATTGTGTCGCTGACCACAACCGTCCTCGCGACATGGACCTATGCGACATTCGCTTTCAGGGTGACCTTGCCTAAGACAGTTTATACATAATTTATAGTTCCTTACGTCCGTCAATCTTTCATCAATCCCTTTAGCCTTGAATGTAGGACAGTCATAAATCCTATGACGCTCATTGCAAATTATGCATAAAAATATGTTTGGCTTTCTATTGTTTTGATTATTACTACCTTTGCTAGTACTCGCAAACGACTTGACAAAGGGAGCAGCATTTTTTACTTGAGGCTTTGATGTATTGGTTTCAGTTTTATTATTGCGACCTAAAGACTCGAGCACGTTAGCGCGGTCTGTCAGGAATTTATAGAAATTTTCTAAAGTAGGTACGTCTTCTAGAGTGTTACGATATTCTTCCCACTTTAACAGAGTCTGACTATCCAGCTTAGAGGAAAGCATAAATATAATAAGTACGTCCCATTTATCAGTCGGCTGCCCTAAACTGGCTAAGGCACGCAGATTTTTGGTAACATGATCGACTAAGAATCGCAGAGAGCGTTCGGTTTCGTTCGGAAGGTGTTTGATGTTAAAGAGTGAATTGAGATGATGATTGATCAATACCCTTTTGTTATCGTACCGATTGCATAGCAGTTTCCACGCTTCACTATAATTATCCGTGGATACCTCGAGATTAGAAATTATTCTAGCAGCATCACCTTCTAAATATGAGTTTAAATAGTGAAATTTGTGTACATCTTTGATTCTGTCATTTTTGTGAATTAAACTTTCAAATGTGTCTCGGAATTCTAACCAGCGGAAATATTTACCATCGAATTTAGCTATCTGAATTTGAGGTAGTTTCAAACCTATCTCTGAATGATGTGGTTGAGGATCATCTATACAACATGACGCATTGTGAACTGATTTGCGTCGTAGCTCGCATTCAATTTTCTTTGAAAACCTTTCGACTAAGGTCTTTGCTGTGGCTAAATTTATTATGATATCTTGCTCAATAGAATCACGCTCATCAACCTCGACCGAAATGCTTTCATAGTTAAGAACCTCTATTTCACTTTGCAGGTCATCGACCCTAACCGATAACGCTTCAAATTTTGCAAGTTTTAAATTTAATTCAGTTATTTGTATATTATTTAACTCTGTTTTACTTGAAATATTAGCTAGATAATTTCTAAATTTAGTGATCTGTCCTTTAGCAGACACTCTTTTCGTTAACAATTGTTTAAGTCGTTGTTTATCTTCAATCTTAGGTTCAAGAGTCATTTTAATAAAAAAACTATTTCCTGGAATGAAATCGAAGATCTAAAATTTACTAAAATGAATGGGCTCACGTTCCTCGTTTCGGTGTTACTTGCCGTACAGGAGGCCGGTGCGCGCGCTCATCTGATCCCGGACAAGACCAAGGTCAGGCTGCTGCTGCGCAGAGTGTGCAGGCAGCTCCCTCAATGTGGGTACGCAGCGCTCTTGGCGGTCTTCAATTCAACTGGAATCGTCGGCAAACACGTTCAAATAGGTTTATTGGCAATAGTAGGTTAGGCACAGAGGTGCCTACCCACCAGAAATAATAAAAAAAAGGAGAACCTATGAGAAAATCACGATAAAAAGTGAATGAAGATTGAAGATATCAGTGGGAAAGATCTTAAGATTTAATGAAATTACCTGAATTTACTTGATTTGCAATAATTTGCTTGAGTATATTAAAGTATTTACTGCAAATTATCAAAGTTGGAAAAGTTTTTTTTGTATGTGGGTATCTTTGAAACAAAAGATGATGAAATATCGTATCTAACTATTTAGAGGTTTGGCAATTAAAATGCACACAAATACTTGCACAAATGGATTAGTATTTTGAATAGTTAAATAGGATTTTATAGGAATATTGGATGTTTGGATAAATGATGTGAATGAAGGAATAGAACACTTATCTTCGGTCGGACGCGTTGGCTGCTCGAGGTGATTCTTTAGATAAACCACTGCTCGAACCCTGGCTGCTTAGCTTGACCTGGTGTCAGTCTTCATCCACAGGAACCCGTGGCTTTAGTACGTCCACTGCAAGGCTCCAATTCTTGACCCAACAAAATGGCGTGCGGCGCGGCGTGTTCGCCGTTTGCAAAATTCTTGAAAGTTATTGTCTTCTTTCTTGATAATCGCGGTTTTATTGTTCCCCTCATGGGCCACCATGTAATATCTTTGGAGGATATTATGGAGCCAAATAAAATACGTAGTTACAGTAATTTTGGTATATTGGAGTAATGACTCAATGTTAATCGACCAGTGCCGTGTGTGCAAGTGACAAGCATTAATTATTAAAACTAATTCCTAACGCCCACATGGATGCACTGCGTTTTGATGTGAGCTGCTATTGCAGTTTGAGAAGGCGTTGGCCTGAACAGTAGGTAATGATGGCGATGTTCGCGCGCGACAAACGCGTTTGTCCCAGGGTCGAACTCAGGAATAACAAAGTTTATTATCACAACAATATTAGGTATAACTCATCTTCCAAACGACTGATCGGATGTGGATGAAGCGAGAAAACTAAAGTATCCTACACATCATGCCGATGAACGGCATTTGATTTTTTTTTTATACAACTAGCTGATGGAACAAGCAGATGGCCCACCTGATGTTAAGTGGTAACCATCACCTATAAACAAAACATTGCCAAACATTGTAATTACAGGCACATGAGGCTTAACATCTGTATGCCTCAAGTTGATGGACGCAGGGCAGTGCATCGTAGGGCACGTTCCTATTGTGCGTGACCTACGGGGCAATGTTTTGTTTATAGGTGATGGTTACCACTTAACATCAGGTGGACCATCTGCTTGTTCCATCAGCTAGTTGTATAAAAAAAAAAAAAATTGCCCCGTAGGTCACGCACAATAGGAACGTGCCCTACGATGCACTGCCCTGCGTCCATCAACTTGAGGCGTACAGATGTTAAGCCTCATGTGCCTGTAATTACACCGGTGACCACACTCTTCAAACTGAAACACAGCGTTGCTGCTTGGCGGCAGAAAAAGGCGTGGTGGTAGTACTTCCCCGGACGAGCCCTTCACAAAGAGCTCTACTACTCTTTACTGATTGCCGGCGAGGCATTTTTTATTTATTTTTATCAACTGGTTAACAACTATTATTCACTCCACTCCGCACATGCGACAACTAAACTAGAGTGCATGGGGTTTGTAGGCCTGTTTACCGTCCACGTCCCTTTCCCGTCCATTCACGGCACTACTAGTAAATAAACCCAAAAAATAGCATAATTCACATGCACTATGTCCAAGTAGACACACAAACAAGTTTCAAGTTACTAGTTCAAGCGCAATTATTATAAACAATATAATCATTTTGTGGTCAGCTGTGATACGATGTGAATGGGCTAAAAACAACAAAAAAAATTGTGAAGTGTAGGCGCTTTCACGCTAAGTTATTCACTTATTTTTATAACTTTTAGAGTATTGGTGATTTGTATGCCTTCATAATAGATCAAAGAATACGTTTATAATGTTTTTAGCTTAAAATTTGTATTATAAGTTATTTAAATTACGTGGACGAAAACTGTACCATGCTTTTAAAAGAAAATCCCTTTTTCGTCCAGGTGATCGGCAAACTGGCAAATCATGTCAAAAAAGTGAATGCTTGTATTTTTTTATGTATGAAAGCTAACTGCTGCTTTTTAAGAATATTGAGCCTTATTACTCCTCCTAAATTGATTAGCCAGTTTTCGTCCGGGCTAATATGATTAGATAAAGAAATACAGATACTCATAAAATGCTGGTGGTCGCGAACAGGATGGGGTAAATACGACTTCCAGATTTCGGCCATGATTTTAATATGCAATAAATAGAATAAAAGTCTATAAACTTTAATTTTCATCAATAGAATAATATGTATTTATGCCTACTTTATTATTTTCTTGAGGTTTTGCTTAATTCACATATAAATTTCTTCTAAAATTACTTACTTAGTATTTCTGTGGACGAAAACTGATACAGCCGACCAGTTTTCGACCATTTAAGAAATTATTGATTATTCCTCTCCAAGCCGGAGATCTTGGATGAGTTAGACGACTTTTTCAGGCGGTTGTACGCCTCGCAGGTATCATGTCCAGAATCCAGTGACAAGGATGCTAGAGCCACACTGACCCGGCACTACACAGTATGTATATGTAACATAATGTATTATCCAGAGATCAGCCTTGACAATAGCCTTGAAACAGGAAGAAAATTATGGAAAATCCCAAGGAGAAGACGAATCACTTCGGAACACTTCTAATTCGTGGTAGGGGAATAAGATCTGCACGGACGTTCCGCAATGGTGCGTATTGTGCATTATCCCTCTGGTAACCTCACCCCAGCCAGTCCAACTCCTTAAAATAGCGGAGAAGGACCTTGGGTTAGTTCCGAACCTTGGTGTTCACAACTCTTAAAGGCGGGTAGTTTTCATGTTCTGTAAGAATTCCAACTTGCATTCAACTCCTTTCTTTAACCATGAGAGAAATCCAAGGGTGTGGAGCAGGAGTGTCGTGGTGTTATTTTTCACCATATTGGCACCACATTTTGATACCATATGCCACGTTCACACAATCCGACAGATTATACGTATAAATCACAAAAATATAATTAGACCGTGTGCGTTTGAGACTATGAAAACTGTGTTGAAACCTGAGCTGTTCTGCAGTCCTTGCAACGATGTCAGGTTGACTGGCGAATCTAGCGATACATCGAATTGCTGAGATGTTTATATAATGATGCCACCATGTCTGTTCAGGTACAGAACCAGCAGTCAAAACCTATCCAGTTGCACCCCGGTTGAGACAAGAGGACGTAATATCCCCCAAGTTGTTCACAAGTGCACTGGAAAGATTCGTTTATGAGAACTAAGTTGGACCAGAATTCGCACTAAGATTAAAGGCGAATACATCCTGCACTTGGAATTTGCTCATGACATCGTCATATTGGCAGAATCGTCGCAGGAATTACAACCGATGCTGAACAGCCTAGCTGCTGCCTCACGACGCGTGACGGGTCAATCTGGATATGAACTTGGATAAAACTATGATTAATGGCGGCGACAGTAATCAGGGTGATGCAATTCAGGAATGCCTCTTTAAGTTGTGCAGGAATATGTCTACCTCGGGAGACCCTGCGGTTGGGTAGACACAACTTTCAGAGATAGCAAGACCGGAAAACTTTTCTGGGTTCGGTTCGTTCTTCGTTTGGGAAATTTATTCAGGTCTTCAGCCCATCCCTTTATGTTTGAAGACGAAAGTTTGAACCAGTCGTCCCACCCGTTATAACTATGACCTATGCTGCCAAAACGTGGCATTAACGGTAGGGTCGGTCCACAAACTGAAATTCGCCCAGCGAGCTATGAAGAGAGCTATGCTTGGAGTTTCTCTGAAGGATATAATCCGAAACGAGGTTATACGACAGACCTAAAGTAGACGACATAGCTCAAAGCAAAGCAAATAATTACTAATAAATATGATTTGATCTCTTATATAATTCCTAAATAAGTTAAATTGATGTTTAAGTTTAAATAAACTAGACTGGTTGCACCCGCGATAATTTGGTGTTGCACCCGTGATTTACTAAAAATTGATTACTCATAGTTTATTTGTTTTATTTGTGATTTACTCATAGTTTATTTTTGTTTTGTTTAGAGTTTCTATTTTATGTTCTTTGTTAATTAAACACCTATCAAAATATTACGGCATAACATTTTTAATTAATCACAATTAACAGATTTATTTGTTTGTAGTGTATGATCTGGAAAGGCAGGGCCAAATTTGTTGCACCCGCGATAGCAGTTTGAGCCTTCCTCCTGGCTTTTGAGATATTATTTTAAAATCTTTGTGCACTAATATAAAAAGAAAATATTAAAATGTAGTCTTTTAAGGACTAATTTGATTAAAAATGCTTTTTATTTAATTACATTAAACTGACACATGCGTGTAAATGTTGCACCCGCGATAATGAAATCGCCCTATACAAACTAAAATCCAAAGAAACATTTCTTCTGAAGTTGGCAAAAATGATTTTCGATACCCAAATAGTACCTATGTTTTGAACTTTAAATGCAGAAAATTTTATTATTACTAGGGATGCTCAAAAACCTAGAGGCAGACCACCCGCCCGTTGGTCAAATGACATTGTAGCAAGTGCTGGAAATGGATGGATGAGACTCGCAGGCGACTGGAAAGAGTGGCGCACTGAAGAGGAGGCCTGTACTCAACAGTGGGTGCAAACAGGCTGAAATGATGATGATGATGATGAATCTTGAAATATAGGACATGATTAATTAAATTAGTTTCATTTCCATCAATTTTACTCCTTTATTTGATATATTTTCCCATCAGAAATTAATGGACAAAAACTGGGTAGCAGGTGGTCGAAAACTGGAATTTCTGGACGAAAACTGGGTAAAACAGGGTTTTGAGATTAAAATATTTTTATAAAATTCCCAGATTACTTCACAATTTAACACTTTACATTAAATGAAAATAGAGGATATAAGCTATGTAAAGAATAAGTTTCACCTCTAAAGACTTACTGATAACATAGATTGTTTGGTGATTGAATGTGACAACTCCGCTAACTGGACGGAATCAGGCGCAATAACCCTGCATCCGAGACCCACTTCGGCGAGAGAACGTACCTACCTATCTGCCAAAAAGCGGGTAGATTAAAAAATTACATAATTTACCTACCATGTATTTTTCATTAATGCTACGTTCGCATTGCTTTACTTACTTACCTTAACTACCTAGCAGGTAGGTAGGTAAATCATAACAAGGTAGGTACCTACCACCTACCTTATGATGATTACCCTACTACTACCTACCTACTACCTACGTACCAAGCAATCAACATATTCATTCAACATAACCCAACATGATAAATAAAGTTTCAGATCAAGCAAGTAGGTAGGTAGGTACCTAACGCGCGACGCGTGCGAACGAAAGACGTAACGATTTTGTTTTTGTTGCATTCACTTTTATTGCCCGAAGTACACGTACGCACACACGCACACTACATTCGGCCTGACTCGGCAGCGGTCGGCGCTCTCGCTAAATTTTAAGCCAATTTGAACTTTGAGTAAAAACCCTTATTTTATTCGGTTGTTATACAGAAACGTATCTGTTACCTATTGAATCGGTTACCGAAACGATACGGTTAGGGTAACCCTTTTCATTTCGGTGATTAACCCATACCGGAATATCCCTGTTTTGGTCTGCGTACTGTAAGCTTACTATCATGAACTTACATCAATGAACCGCTGGTTTTTGAAAGCTCGATCAAAGCTAATCGGCTGTCAAGTCAGTTGCTGTTTCAGTTTTTAGATAGAGATAGGAAGTGACTTGATAGCTTTAATCGAGCTTTCAGATACCGGGGGTAAGAGTAGTAGTGGAGCTCTTTGTGTGTGGCTCGTCCGGGGAAGTACTACCACCACGCCTTGTTCTGCCGCCAAGCAGCAACGCTGTGTTTCGGTTTGAAGAGTGTGGTCGCCGGTGTAATTACAGGCACATGAGGCTTAACATCTGTATGCCTCAAGTTGATGATTGTCCTATCGCGCGTGAGTTGCAAGGGGTAATGCTTGGGAATTATTGATGGCTACCACTTAACATCAGGTGGGTTATAATAAAATAGTAATCAAGTTTCAGAGAATAAGACAAAGGTTCTGAAAAGATTTGATACAAACAAAATAAAATAAATCAAGACTTGTTAGTATTTTCAGCGGCGATGGGCTTGCAACCTGTCTCGTATGGAAAACTAACTACTACTACTAGAGGACGTACCTCTGACTACCCCTACGATGTCCTCAAAGAACTCTGTTTCAGTTTTTTTTTTCATGTATGAGCCGTCCGGACAAGCCCAACATTAAGAGCTCTACTATTAAAAACTACCATTCATCATTCATTTTCCTGCCCTTATCCCACTTCATGTGGGGTCGGCACAACAGGTTTTTGCTCTCCACTCTCCTCTATCAGCCGTCATCTCAGCAGTCACTCCTTTCATGCTCATGTCATCTTTCACACACTCCATCCATCTTTTCTTTGGCCTACCTCTCCTTCTATATCCATCGACATTCATCCCTAGCATTCTTCTCGTTGCATGACATTCTTAAACTACCATTCCTGGGAAGAAAGTGTAAAGCTGTTTTTGACTGACTTTGAACAAATTTTTCAGATTTGTGGTCACCTGGCTGAACAACCAACGCTCGCGACTGAACAACGACAGTGATATGAACGAAGCCGAGTTGAAGGCGCATTGGGATTCTCTAGTCGCTGCTGTGTTTTCTCACATTAGGTGAGTACTTTGACTTTATTTGATATTCGTCGTCACGCAAAAAGAACGCCAGAAGAAGGGCGAGGGGTGTGATGGCGCGAAGGATGGTGTGAAGGCATGGTAGATATCCCTTCAGATCTCTCAGTACCAAGTACTAACTCAACATTCTTTGAAGATGTCTAAGGGGGGTAGTCAGAAGTACGTCCAAACATTACATTTGGCATATACCCACATTTTGATTTAGATTTATTTGTTGTTACCATTCCATACGAACCTGCGACCTTACGATCGGAAGGCGGGGTCACTCCCACTAGACCACCGGTGCTCTCATATCTTGGTGACCACATAATATAGTCATTGTAACGACCTCAGTGGCGCAGCGGGCAAGAGTCCGCCTGCGACGAAGAGGTTGCGGGTTCGATTCTCGCCTCGGAACAAATTTGTGTACGATCTGCAGAAATTTGTTGCGTTGGTCTGGGTGTTTTCTATGTATATTAAAAAATATCTATCTATGTAAGTATATAATGTATTAAATATATCAGTCATCTAGTACCCATAACACAAGCTTTGAGTAGTTTACTTTGGGGCTAGATGGTGCTGTGTTGTCCAGCATTTTTTTTATTTATTTTAGAACTAGCGACCCGCCCGCGCGCCCTTGCTTCGCACAGGTGCACATATAATGCATGTATTATACATATAAACCTTCCTCTTAAATCACTCTATCTATTAAAAAAAACCGCATCAAAATCCGTTGCGTAGTTTTAAAGATTTAAGCATACAAAGGGACATGGGGACAAGGGGACAGAGAAAGCGACTTTGTTTCATACTATGTAGTAATATGAAATGAAGTTTTGTGGCAAGTTTGATGAATATTGCCAGGTTCCCTATGATGTGTCCGAAGCAGCTCGCCAAACTCCTGCTGTGTCCTCTGACGGCGGAGCATAAGGAATTCTTCATGGATCGGATGGCGATCGCCATGAGCTACCAGTCAGGTATAAAACAATAACGAAAGCTCTGAAAGCTTGATCTTAGTTGTAACATTGCAGATGAGTTGGTAACGCAACGAAGTCTTATTGAATTGTGAAGCAAGTATATAAGCATGAATAATTAAACAGAAACTGTCAAGTAACTTGCTATTTCAGCTTTTACTTCAAATAAGATGGAGCAAGTGACTTGACAGCCGATTAGTGTTGATCGCGCTTTCAGAAACCGCTAATGGTCGCTGAGTGCGCCAAAAGATTATCTCAATAAGTATGTTGCTGTCTCTTTTCGTTGGCATGATAAAACATTTTAACAGAAAATACAACCGCCGAAAATACTGAAAAGCAAAAAATCATCAACTTTTTTAAACTAATGTAAGTAACCTAAGTGAATACTTACATTAGTTTTTACGAAAAGAACTTAGTTAAAAAGATTAAATAAAAAAGTTATGAAAAAATTGGTTTTTGCTCTTTAGTTTTTCGGCACTTTTATTTTTACTAAACTGTGCACAATGTTATTGCACAAAAAAAAGTTATTTGCGATTTTTCGAAAATGGATTTAGCGAATTTATATCTTACAACATGTCAAGACGTGCGAGCGAGAGTCACATTAGCTCTTGATATGTGACAGGACAGTTCGAGCGCGTGTCCGAGATCCAGGCGACCGAAGCCGGGCGCATGTTGTTCACTCCCCGGCTATACACAGAGGATACCTGGGGCTCCGTGCTATCTGTCGACAACTTCCACGCCATGCCGTCTTACCACACTAGCACCTGTATATTCTCATCCAGGTAAATTGACAAAAGATTATATTCTCATCCAGGTAAATTGACAACAGATTATATTCTCATCCAGCTAAATTGACAAAAGATTATATTCTCATACAGGTAAATTGACAACAGATTATATTCTCATCCAGGTAAATTGACAACAGATTATATTCTCATCCAGGTAAATTGACAACAGATTTAGACGATTCCAATTTGAAGCTAAAAAAACATCATACATACCACATTATAATTTATGAAACTACTAGTTGCGCCCCGCGGTTTCACCCGCGCAAATTTAAACACCGGTATTCCCAAGGGATAAATAGTAGCCTATCTGCTATTCCAGGCGTTCTGGCGTGAAAGAGTAAACATTCATCCATCCATCCATACTTACAAACATTCGCGTTTACGATATTAGTAGGATCATGGTTATGAACATAATTTGTATGATTTATGAGTTTTTTTTTCGGCACAGTTGCATAAATCAATGGTAGGTAAATATCCCGTTTCAAGTGAAAATTAACATATCCCTAAATGCATTTTTTTTCGGATTGTAGCATAGCATTGCAGTGTTGAAATGAAATAAATATTCTTTATTGTACTGCAAACAAAACAACAGTCGGTAGGTAACTGTACAATAGGCGGTCTTATGACTGAAAGTAATCTCTCCCAGACAACTTTTGGATGTCGAGAAATGTAAGAGTAAGGAGTTAGAGGCCGAACGCATAGCGATTGGCCGCCTAGGCGGTTCGTTTGAGCGGTCCAAAGCCGTTGAAATTTATCACAAGCGGTTGCATGCAACCACCCCCGCGGTTAACCGCTAGGGCCTTACTGTGTTATTAGGTTTTTAATATAGAAAACTGAATCGGCTCGAAATTGTAAGTTCTAGGCATGGTAGAACTTACAATTGCTTTCCGTGTCGCTTGTACTTTTGCCATTGATCTCCTTACTTACAGAGTAGGTATCTCTATGGAGTTATGCAGAGGGACGTCTCTCAAGCCGTTCATTCAAGTCAAGTGTTATCCACAGGTCTTCAATAGCAGAAAGCCCAACAGACAAACTAACAGAATGGACGGTAGACCTGTATCCAAAAGGGGTGTGGTTCAAGAAGAGTTTGCTCATCAACTGGGCGGGAAACTATGATGTAAGTATGTGGGGGAGAATCCCTTTAGTCAAATGTCTTCTTGGAGGACATCGATGGCTATTCGTGTTCGCGTATTCGTCTTATTGTGCCAATTCAATTGAACTTTCAATTTTAAAATATCTTTATCCCTACTTCCCTACTAATATTATAAATGCTAAAGTAACTCTGTCTGTCTGTTACGCTTTCCCGCCTAAACCTCTCAACCGATTTTGATGAAATTTGGCACAGACAATCTTTAGACCCTGAGAAAGGACATAGGCTACCTTTTATTGCGAAAAGTACGCAGACGAAGTCGCGGGTACCAGCTAGTTTGTACATAAACTTATACATAGGTATTACAGATTCCAGTGTAAATTTAATCCTAGAACGTAACAATTGTAATATTTAACATTTATGAAGCTTGTGCACTTCTCAAAACTTATAACTGATAGGTAGGTAGGTACTTATTACAGATCATAAATATCGGGTTTGTGGAGCTTTAGCGTTACATTTTATAACATATAAATTACTACATTAGCTAAGTATTACAGCACGGACCTTTAGTTTCTAGCAAATAGAACACATTGGTGTTATAATTACCAAAAACTGCAGGTTAGCAAACTGGTGCAGCGGCTAATCATAAAAATAGACGATGTGTAATATGATATGATCCGCGACACATATTGCCTCGATCAAGTTTGCCCTGCATGTGTATTGTGTACTGCCTTGTTTGCAACTTTTGCAATAGCAATAGCAATTTGTATAGCAATGCTTGTTTTTTACCATCGACGTATGCCACTATAGGGATGTTGTACGATTCAAGTGTGAATCTGTTGCATCGTAGCGTATTTTTTGCGAATACTTGGTTGAGAAACAAGCCGAGATTTTATTTATTTAAACTTCTTCTTCTTGTTGAATCACTAGTTTCTTTCGAAACAGTGTGGTGAAAGTATTTTAAGTGCGCCTCACCTCAAGAGGCTCCCTTCGAGCACACACTCTATTCAAACAGTTTGTACAGTGATCACTAGGCGTTAAGTATAAATGTTAAAATTGGCCGAACACTGAAAAATATTAAGGCTCCGGCGACAGCGGCTCGCAATTTCGAGGTGCGATTGGCTATTATTTCATTTTATTTAATTTCGGGGAGGTTGTTTGAAAGAATAACTCTAGAGTAACACGCATAAATACTGTTCGAACACAAATAATACAATAATATTATAAGGGAAATGTGCTTGAGTCAGAAATCATTTTGGTATTAGGTAAACGTAAGACCAAACATACTAATAAATAAAATAAATAATAATCAAATGATTTCTGATTCGGGCATGTTTCCCTTATATTATTGTATTATTTGTGTTCGAACAGTATTTATGCGTGTCACTTTAGAGTTATTCTTTCAAACAACCTCCCCGAAATGAAATAAAATGAAATAATAGCCAATCGCATCGCGAAATTGCGAGCCGCTGTCGCCGAACCCTTAAGTTGAGTTGAGCAAGTATGTATTTAGACGACACGTCTGGTAAACATACCTTTTGAATAACTCATTTTATTCGACTGTTCGTTGTAGATATTAACCAACACGACTACTAAATGTATCCCGAAGGTCATTTCCTTCAATCGAGGTCGATTCGCTTATCGGCATAAAAATTATAAAACCATCTGTAAATAAATGTATGACGTCATGCAAATGACGCGCCATGTCGTCGCACGCGCATACGCTAGTACCGGAATCACAACTAGATGTCGCTGGTAAAATCGTCCGTTTCCTAGATCGCGCTGACGAAAACTCACGGCGATACATGACAACGCTCGGCTGATTTTATTTCGCTAAGACCTTACTTCATAGGATCATTTCTATAGTAAGCTCTTCCTCAGTCATCCACAAGATGAGAGGCCCGCTCAAACCACGATGAGGAGATGTGGCGCGGCGCCCTGAGCGTGAGAATGGCGGAGGCAGTTTGCCTCCAGCCGTCGATGATCGTTCGCTCCCTTCACGGGGAGTGTGGGGCGTTGTCGCTGTCTGAGTGGTTTTTTGCATACTTTTAAAATTTAGAATACTTCAAGTTAAGGCTCCGGTGACAGTGGCTCGCAATTTCGAAGTGCGATTGGCTATTATTTTATTTCATTTCGGGGAGGTTGTTTGAAAAAATAACTCTAGAGAAACACGCATAAATACTGTTCGAACACAAATAATACAATAATATAAGGGAAACATGCCCGAATCAGAAATCATTTTGGTATTAGTATGTTTGGTCTTACGTTTACCTAATACCAAAATGATTTCTGACTCAAGCACATTTCCCTTATATTATTGTATTATTTGTGTTCGAACAGTATTTATGCGTGTTTCTTTAGAGTTATTATTTCAAACAACCTCCCCAAAATGAAATAAAATGAAATAATAGCCAATCGCACCTCGAAATTGCGAGCCGCTGTCACCGGACTCTTAAGTCTAGCGATGGGTCGTACTTGTATTAATCACGTACCAGGCCTAGGCTTCAAGTATTTGGATAGTTTGACTGGATCATAGCATAGTACGTAAGTCTTGAATATATAAGAATAAATTGGGTTTGTTTTATGTTGTACATTATGTACTATACTACATAATACATACACTACACAGTACCCACAAATATTTTACGTTACATGTAAAATTGAATAAAACAGAACGACTTGATCTTGTATTGTAATACAGTAGTAATTTATTACTAAGTAGAAAGTGAAGATGGCACATGTACAAGCATATGGTCCACCTGATGTTAAGTGGTAACCATCACCTATTAGTAATGGGTAACTCGTCTATTTTATTTGAGGATGAGGGAGGCCCTCAATTCTCCTCGCGAGTCGCTTCACGAGGACACCTCAATTGAGGTGAGGAGAATAGGTATTGAAATAGCGATCGAGGTTTGGTAGGTTGAGGCGATGCCGCTCTTCTTCGTTTTTTATAGTACATCTAGCGGATGGAACAAGCAGATGGCCCACCTGATGATAAGTAACAATCATCACCTTTAACAAAGCATTGCTTCGTAAGTCACGCCCGATAGGAACGTGTCCTACAATGCACTACCATGCGTCCATCAACTTGAGGCATACAGATGTTAAGCCTCATGTGCCTGTAATTACACCCGCTATTATTATATAAAACTTTTTTATGAAATAAAATTATGTTTTAATTTATTTTATTACATGACAACTTAACACGTGTAAATCAGCCTTTATTCACACTTCGAACTTTCATTCGTTTCTTTAAGTTCAATAACCCGCTCAATCACATAAATCTGGACAACACCTCATATTTCATTTCGTTCGATCCTTCCTAGCAAATTGAGGCGAGTCACACCTCAATTCGCAGACCTCCCTCATTATTAGTCCTCGCCTCATTCATTCAATCCTATCGCAGAACTCGATCGCTCACATGTGAGCGAGTGAGCCGAGCCGCCCATCGCAGCCCGTCCCGCTCACTCATCTCATTACACGCGGCGCGCGTCCTGCTTGCGCTTGTGCGTCAGTGAGTGAGGAATTTAATGAGGTGGTTCAAAGCTGAAAAACGAGTAACTCCCTCGTTTTGCCTTTTGAGGAACTCGAACGAGGTAACTCACGAGTGAGGGACCCAACACTATCACCTATAACAAAGTTTATTCTGACTTTAAAACCAAATCGTCATGATCTACAGAATACTACTGGCTTATCCCAGATATAAATAAATTAATAAATAATGCTGGACAATCCACACAGCACTATCTAGCCCCAAAGTAAGCTACTAAAGCTCGTGTTATGGGTACTAGATAACTGATATATTTAATACATTATATAATTATATAGATAGATATTTTTTATTATACATAGAAAACACCCAGACCAATGAACAAATTTCTGCAGATCGTACACAAATTTGTTCCGAGGCGGGAATCGAACCCGCAACCTCTGCGTCGCAGGCGGACTCTCGCCCGCTGCGCCACTGAGGTCGTACCTCATAGTCGTCATATAGACATAATGACTAAACTTTTATTTATGACAGATAATAGTGTCAATTCTGTTGTTGCATGATCATAAACTAACCTAATCTGACAGGTCTAAAATTATAGCCGTCTTTGTTGTTCCGGTCTTTTAGAAAGGGATGGCAATATTTTTAGTGCTGCCAAATTAGGTTAGGTTAGGAAAATTAAACAACAGAATTGGCACCGTAAGTTCACACAAGCATGTATTCAGGTGCCGGAGGTGGTGCTGCGGACGGTGAGGATAGCCATCACCTGCAAGAACTGCCCCGAGTACTACGTGAATGAGTACGGCGAGAATGTGCAGCTCGAACCGGATGTCAGGGTCAAGGTACACTATACCTACTGGAGCCTTATTCACTATGACCATTTGCACGGCGATCACAGGTAAGACAAGGCAGCCGGTGTCATACGGTCAGGGCAAAGTATCTCCTATGTCATCCCAACTAATATTATAAATGCGAAAGTAACTCTGTCTGTCTGTCTGTCTGTCTGTCTGTCTGTTACGCTTTCCCGCTTAAACCTCTCAACCGACTTTGATGAAATTTGGCACAGACAATCTTTAGACCCTGAGAAAGGACATAGGCTACCTTTTATTGCGAAAAAACGAGATGAAGAGATTAAAAGTACGCAGACGAAGTCGCGGGTACCAGCTAGTAAAGAATAAAGCCCAATGTCAAGTTTTTAAGCTTCACGGTTTGGGGCAAGGAATCTCCTTGGAATCTCCTATTGTCATAGTGAATAAGGCTCCTGTACTTGTTACTCGTGCTAATAGGTACTACTAGTTCACAATCTAACCCCCGGTTTCTGAAAGCGCGATCAACACTAATCGGCTGTCAAGACACTTGCTATCTCTATCTAGATAGATAGATAGATAGATAGAAAACTCTTTATTGTACACCACAAGAAAACATAACATTACAAGAATTAATTTTAACTAAAGCGAAGTACAATGGGCGGCCTATCTAATTTGTAGTGAAAGCTGAAATAGCAAGTGACTTGACAGCCGATTAGTGTTGATCGCGCTTTCATAAACTGGGCGATAATCTCTTATATCCAGCGCGAAAACATTAGCGTGAAACTTAAAAGCAGTTGTCTTTTACAAATTTTAAAGCCCCAAGGAGTGTCCCAAGGAATTTAGCTTTTAGTTTTTCGTATTTCGTAATTCGCTTTTCTAGCAGTTTTGCAAAAACGAACTAAAATATAAATAAGACGGCTGTTTTTTGCTGTGAATTCATTAAGCATCATCTAAAAAGTACATTATTTGTAACGTACTCGAGCTAGTAGTGTAATTACAGGCACGTGAGGCTTAACATCTGTATGCCTCAAGTTGATGGACGCAGGGCAGTGCATCGTAGGGCACGTTCCTATCGAGCGTGACTTGCGAGGCAATGCTTTGTTATAGGCTATGGTTACCACTTAACATCAGGTGGGCCATCTGCTTGTTCCATCAGCTGGTTGTATAAAAAAAAAACTTACAAAATAAGTTTTGGTAAGTAGTTATTTGTTTTTCTAGATTGGCATTCTGGTTTGGGGCTTGCAGAAGGGCGTAGAGTACATAACGACAGTCTTAGAGAGGGTACATCGGTTTTCTCCACAAAGCAGGTATTTAATGACTCGATTAGTGTTTAGTTTTTGTAGGTATGTTATGAAATAAGTTAAATCAACCTCTGTCAGAAGTAAAATAAATAATGCTGGACAATCCACACAGCACCATCTAGCCCCAAAGCGAGCTACTCAAAGCTTGTGTTATGGGTACTAGATACTAGACAAATGATATATCTAATAAACTAGCGGCCTGTCCCAGCTTCGCATGGGTGGACATATTTTTTTTTGTATTATATGTAGCCTATGTTACTCAGGGATAATGTAGCTTTCATATGGCGAAAGAATTTTTGAAATCGGACCAGTAGTTTTTGAGCCTATTCGAAACATACATACAAAGTTTTCCTCTTTATAATATTAGTGTAGATTATATACATATATAGATATTTTTTATTTATTGATATTTTTTTATACATAGAAAACACCCAGACCAACGGGACAAATTTCTGCAGATCGTACACAAATTTGTTCCGAGGCGGAAATCGAACCCGCAACCTAGGCGTCACAGGCGGACTCGCCCGCTGCGCCACTGACGACAAAAAAATAAGTAAAGTGTAACTTATGAGTGTGAATAATAACCACGATTGTTTATGGCTGACTTCACTGTTTGTTTCTTTTTCGCTGCACTCATTTGTTTATTAAAATATAGTACATTGTTCACCGAGAGGAGAAAGTGACCGATTACCGTCGAGGGTGTCGTTTGAAGCCCGAGCCGCAGGCGAGGGCTTTAAAACACCCGAGATCGGGAATCGCACTTTCACTCGAGTGATACATAGTGCTTTATACTATCCCTACGAGGAAAATAAAAAACTAAAACTGAATCCTCAAACAACACACAAATTGAAAATGGCGCTAATGGCGTCTGCAATTTTCACATGTTCTTTTTTCAAATTGTTTATCCTGCCGCCGCAGGGTCGCACTGCCAGCCCGACACCATCCAACACACAGCTAGTGGCCAGTGTCATTTTGCGAACTAGGAGATAAAAACTCACTGTAAAAACTTTTTGGCTTTTGATATTTAGGTTACAGGCGCATAGTCTTACCCAAAATTAAAAAACAAAAACCACGTAAGAAATGGATTTTCATACACTTTTCTCTCCCGCTCAGATGCGTTTTCTCCCCGCATATTTGTTCGATATGCAATGACGTACTTTCTACCGTAAATTTGATAAAGTATCAAGGTACTTTCGAAGCAGGTGTAGTATAAAATATATTATGTTCCCTACAGACATAAACTTATATTTTTCAAAAAGATTTTATAATGTCCCAAAACTTATTCTCCGAGCGGGATTTGAACCCGCAACCTTCCCCTTGATTTCCTTAATAATTTTACTTGTAGTAAGCACTATAAATCTTATAAATATTTTTTTTAGTTTAAAAAATTAATAAATTAAAGAATGAACTGAAGTTAGTAGAAGTTGAAGAACAAATGAGTGTAGCGAAAAACAAACAAGCAGTGATATCCGCAGTTACAGTAAGATGCATTGTTTCCAGGGTGTTGAACATAGATGGCGCTTTGGACTTCGACGAGCTGAACACGCCCCTTTACACTCCGGCGCACACGGCTGGCAGCACGCACTCGCGCAGTGCGCACACCGCCAGGAAAACGCACTGCTGCTCCAAGTTTGTACTTAGCTCTAGTTACAACCTCTAAGGCTCCAGCCTTCATGGTCATACACAGCCTTGGTTTCGCGTTTCATCACATAATACGTATGGCGTCATGTTGGCAGTAGATCTATTTTAGTAGTTTATTTAGTAACTAGCGACTCGCTCGCGCGCCCCTGATTTTGATGATTACTTTTTATCGAAAGCTGGTGGTGCTTGTCATGTAGTCGTATTAAAATTTGAGTCAGATCTGACGAACAGTTTTTGAGTTATATATATAGTAGTACTAGCGACCCGCCCGCGCGCCCCTGCTTCGCACGGGTGCACATATCATGCATGTATTATACATATAAACCTTCCTCTTGAATCACTCTATCTATTAAAAACCGCATCAAAATCCGTTGCGTAGTTTTAAAGATTTAAGCATACAAAAGGACATGGGGACATAGGGACATAGGAACAGAGAAAGCGACTTTGTTTTATACTATGTAGTGATAGTGATTGATTGCGTTTTGTTAAACAGTTCACAAACCGTATTGTTTGCACGTCTTTCTGTCAACAATCTTAACATGATAAAACTTATCTATATTAATAAATCTTATCTATTAGTAATAAACTACTAAAATATAACTATTGCCAACATTACGGCAAAGGAACTTTAATGAAACGCACTATAATTAGCTCTGCCTTCTCTGCCGCAGGCCGTAGGCTCAATCCTCACCGAGAATAAAATTTGTGTGATGAACATAGATGTTTGTTCACAGTCTGGGTGTCATATAATATGAGTATGCATTCACAAAAAACAAGTATTATGCCATAAATATCAGCCATCTGGTCTCCATATTAAAGCTGTGCTTAGTTTGGGTTATAGTCCTTTGCGAAAAGTCCACCACTTTTTTTCATAGTCGCGATTCATAGCCAAGACGAGCTCCGATGGACTCTCCAGACAGAATTCAGAAACAGCCTAACGATACGATACAACAAAAAGTAATACAATGAGCGCCTTTATGTAATACATGAAAGCGATTACCACCGAGCAAGCTTAAGGCGTTGACAACACCTAGTACCTCTCGCTCGCACGATTTAACATTTCTGAAGATATAAAATCACTAATCCCAATTTTGAAAAATCGCAAACAACCATTTTGTGTGCAATCACATTGCACACAATTTGGTGAAAAAGTCATCATGATTGTTGCAAGTTTTCCAACTCTAAAGTTTGCTTATGTACGAAAACTAGACAGCCTACGTAGCTCAGTTGGTAGTAGCTCTGCCTTCTGCGCCGTAGGTCGGGGGTTCGATTCCCACCGTGAACAAACATTTGTGTGATGAACATAGATGTTTGTTCTCTGTCTGGGTGTTGTATAATATTATAAGTATGTATTTACAAAAAAAAGTAAACAAGTAGTATATCAGCTATCTGGTTCCCATATCACAAGCATAAGCTTAGTTTGGGGCTAGATAGTGCTGTGTGGAAAGTCCACCAATATTTTTTTTTTTTTTAGAAAAGTAAACTTTTAAGTAGGAAAACTTGTATCGATCAAAATGATTTTTTTACTAAACTGTGCGCAATGTGATTGCACACAAAGTGGTTGTTTGCGATTTTTGGAAAATGGGAATAGTGATTTTATATCCTTCAACAAGTCAAAACGTGCGAGCGAGAGTCACATTTGCTCTTGTCTTCGTCTTAAAGCTACTTATTTTGTGATGAACGAATATTTGCAAATTTCAGACGTTGCCCTGACTGCCCGCTTCCCTCCTACTACCCCGAGTCGCGCAACCTCGTGGGCCCTTGCGGGGACGAGCTGAGAGTAAGAATTTAAAATTCTTTAGTTTCTAGTTATCCTTTGGATTTTAGATCTCCTTCATAGGCATAACGATACAAAGTTCAACCACATGAAAGTTGTTAGTATTCTAACAGCGGCGATGGGCATCCGGTCACTTAAAGAATACCAACTTACTGCTGCAAAATGTGGGTATGTGCCAAATGTAATGTTTGAATTGAACGTACCTCTGACTACCCCCCATGGACACCCTCATATCTGGAGTTAAGTACACGGTACTAAGAGAGACTGAAAGGATATCTACCGAGCCTGGGGATCAAATTCGTGAAGCTGTTTCAGTTTGAGCTATTATCTGAGTGGGCTTTGAATCCACGACCTTCCCTTTGATATTTAATACTTCTTTTTCATAGAAAACTATCTGCAGAAGTTAAAAATGTGTAATATTGTTTCAGATACAAGTGGTCATCGTCCCCCTAACTGATTACTGCCACGTACGAGCTGAATAATTATGGCTTGTCGCCCTTCTTTGTTTCGAACTAAATACATCACCCTTTATACACAAATATACAAGAGTGAATAAGTGGATTATAGCTAAGCGTGCTCCACCTTAGACTGCATCTTTACATTCTATCGTGCGTTGGCAGTCAAACGTATAGCTTATATCTTGCAATAAAAAAAATGTTTATTTTACTCTACAGAACACAAGACAGAAAACATTTTTTTATTATAATTTAGTAAAGTTACGAAAACGGTTTCCATTCAGCTTTTGTAATTATAACGAATTTCCGACATTATTTAAAAAGAAGATCAATTTTAAGGAGCAACGTTAAATCGTTATGTACACACCCAATGCGGGAAAACACCTTTATGTTTAACCGATTTCAAAAATAGAAGGTTCTCAATTCGACTGTTTTTATTATGTTTGATACCTCATAACTTTGTACTGTGAACATTAAGTGAGCTTTAAAACCCTAACATCTTGTTAATTACTTGAGCTTAGCTGCTTTCTGTTTTTTTACACTCGATAGCAAAGAAATCGGGTTGACCCAATATTCCCGAAACGAATTAAATTTTAAGCTACACATTATCACAAAACACCAGTTTTAAGTTATATACATTATTTATCTATCTCAATGATTAAATTAGTAACTCATTTTTGAATACTTATGAACGACTTATATAAATGAGCCAGGGATTCAATAGCAATAATTATGGAGGGTTTTTGTAACGTATGTTTGGACATCAGTGCGGTGCACACTTTTCGTAAGAACTATCTGCTAGTTTCTGAAAGCTCGATCTAAAATAATCGGCTGTCAAGGCACTGGCTGTCTTTACCTAATTTGATGTAAAAGAAATAGTAGGTGACTTGACAGCCGATTAGGTTTGATCGAGCTTTTAGAAACCGGAATTTAATCTATTCAACTAAAGCAATCAAACATTCCGTTTATGTGTCCCAAGTTTTAAACAGCACAGTTTGGGGCGAGATAGTGATGCCATGGTGACCCGGATTCACTGCTCTCGAGTGTAGACAAGTAAATTGTTGGTTGTACACATAAGTCTGTGTCTGAAATAAAAGTATTGAATTGAATAAGTATTCGATACTTTATTTTGTTTTGTTAAATAATCGTAAGTACTTTGTGTGAAATAAGTCTGTTAAAATATTTGTTTTTAGTAATGGTTAGAAAATAATTTTAATTAATTCTTTAAACCGAGCCATTGCGGTAGTTGTATCGTGTATTTTAATTATAATCTGTCAGAATTGTATGAGTAGTTAATATAACTAGAGCGTGATCTGTGTTCCTTTTCATATTTAATTAAAAACTACCTACTTTTCTTGTAGAGACTGCAAACATGCGTCATTCGCTCATTACGTTTGCGCTAACCTAACCTGTGAGTTGACGTGAGGTTATGGTGGTATGAAACTTCAAACTGCTATTCTGTATTCGCGTTTTCATATAATCGTCTATTTGCGTATCATGTTAGTGAAAATTAGGAAAATATAGACTACAATAGAGTCCCACCCATCACATCGACGAATATGCGAACACAAATTATAGCGATGTGAAATGATTGTACCATATATTTTATTTATTTGTTATCGATTGCCGATAATAGAATGTTGATAATTGGTTTAAAATTGCATCAATTAGATCTTTTGAATACGTATACTTTTTTCCGCAGGCGTGAATGCAAATTGTATTTCAAAATTATTGTAGTTTTGTTTCATTTCATAGTAAATTTTAAAAGTTTTCTTAGACTCATATGATTATTTCCTTAACTGTTGTGTTGACATAAAAGTTGTATTAGTTTTATCAATAAATTTTATAGTTCAACTTATACTGTTTTTTTATAATTACCTACCTATAAAAAACTTTTCTTAAATTCTACCAATATACTATAACCAAGCGAAGCTGTGCGCTTAATCTAGTCCTACTAATATTATAAATGCGAAAGTTTAAGTATGGATGGATGGATGGATATTTGTTACTCTATAACTCCAGAACGGTTGAAAGGATCTTGGTGAAAATTGGCACAGAGATATAATATAGTCTGGAATAACACATAGGCTACTTTTTATCCCGTGGGAATACCGGGATTTAAAACTACGCGGGTGAAACCGCGGGGCGCTACTAGTATACAATAAAACAACTTTTTGATATAATATAATTTTATTCCATATACATATTTCTGAGAAATAAAATACGAATATTTGAAGCATTATCTAAAATAACTTTAATTGCCGAAGAAAAATACGGAAGAAAACGTTACATCAACTTACATCTATTATGGAATCGAACGTATCGACGGTAACTACCCATTATTGAGCATTTGGTAGGTACCTACTGAACTCAAAAACGTATTTTAAATAAATACAAAAGTAAATGAGTACGACAATATCCGTTGGTCTGGGTGTTTATGTATAATAAAAAATATCTATCTATGTAAGTATATAATGTATTAAATATATCAGTCATCTAGTACCCATAACACAAGCTTTGAGTAGCTTACTTTGGGGCTAGATGGTGCTGTGTGGATTGTCCAGCATTATTTATTTATTTATTTATTTATTCAATATAAAAATCTGTGATTTTATATATACATAATTGACCGAGCGAGCGAAGCGTCTCAGTTTCCACATTGGCCAAAAATGCGTTTGCCCGGATGTCTGTCTGTCTGTTCTCCTCTACAGGTCGCATTTTTCAACCGATCTGGACGAAACTTGGTACACAGGTTATATGACTTATTAGAATTTTTTTTTCGTCGGGGATTTTTGATTGGAGGGGTACTTCCCCCAAAAAAAGGGCAAAAAGGGGGCTATTTGATATACTGGATATCTCCACCAAATGAGATCCGATTTCGATTATTCTTTTTTTATTTGAAAGGTAGTAACTATAAGTTGGTCTCATAAAAGTTTGGCGAAGATCTGATAAGGATCTTCAGCATGATGATCATTATAGCTCATCAAACAATCGATGGTTTTCAATCAAAATTTGAGAGAAACACAAAGGACCTCATTCTACACAAGATGATGCAAAAAAAAACAAAAAAATCATACATACATACATACATATAATCACGCCTATTTCCCATAGGGGTAGGCAGAGACCACGGATTTCCACTTGCTACGATCCTGACATACCTCTTTCGCTTCATTCGCTCTCATAACATTCTTCATACATGCTCGTCGGTTAAGGGTACTCTTGACCTGGCCTTTCTCTAGAACATCTGCTATCTGATCTAGATAGGTCCGCCGAGGTCTTCCCCTCCCAACAGTCCCATTCACACTCGCCTGATGCACTTTTTTCGTCAATCTTCTTTCATTCATCCTCTCTACATGCCCAAACCATCTTAGCATACCTTTTTCTACCCTCATCACTACGTCTTCTTGCACTCCACATTTCTCTCTGATCACACTATTCCTCATTCTATCACTCAAATTCACACCACACATACTACGTAACGCTCTCATTTCTACTGCATTCACTCTACTCTGATGTTTTTTCTGCCATACCCAACTTTCACTACCATACATTAATGTCGGCACTAACACTCCCCTATGTACAGCCAGTCGTGCCTTTTTGGACAGTTTCCGGCTGCTCATAAACGTGTGTAGCGCCCCATTCACTCTATTTCCAGCAGTCACTCTCCTTTCAATGTCATTATCATGCTTTCCATCTCTCGTAAACAAAGTCCCCAAGTATACAAATTCTTTCACTTGTTCCACTCTTTCTCCACCAATCAAAATATTACATTCTGACAAAAAAATCACAAAACGGAAAATGCACTTGCACATTACATTCCTCAAATAGCTCACTTTTAGTATGCTCGCGAGGTCTACAGCTCCCAGAGCCACTAGTTAAATTACATGGTGGTATGTTTGCATTAGTTAAATGTCTTTATTTAATCTTTTTTATCTTGAACCCTCTTCTATCCTCGAGGCAAACCCTTCCAAGAAATTTTGTCAAGTGCATTTTCCCCACTATTCTTTAAAAAGCGTCTAAATTACTTTACAAGTTGCGCTATTTACATCATCGGTACATAGTATAAAACAAAGTCGCTTTCTCTGTCCCTATGTATGCTTCAATGTTTAAAACTACGCAACGGATTTTGATGCGGTTTATTTTAATAGATAGAGTGATTCAAGAGGAAGGTTTATATGTATAACATGCATGATGTAGCAGAAAAACAATGTGCACCCGTACGAGGGCGCAGGCGGGTTGCTAGGTTTAAAATAAAATCGCCACATAAAAGAATATACAACGTGATCTACAAACAAGTTCAGCCAAGTACCTACACCACACTACCTTACACTAATAATATCCATCATTACTCATAAACGAAACTTAGTTTCTGAAAGAGCGTTATCAAAATAGCAAAGATATCTACAAAGGTTACTGACTGGGTAGCACTTAATACTAAACCAGAATAATAATTTTCCCATCAATGCATAATTTTTCGCTGTACATATTAGAATTCGAATTTAATAAAAGTAAAAGCAATAATATATATATATAAAAATATCTACCGTGCCTGGGGATCAAAGTCGTGAAGCTGTTTCAGTTTTTTAAAGCAAGTTTTCAGTAACAACCACGTACGAGTTAGTTGCGCAGAATGAAAATTCGTACAGGAAATGTATTCCGCGCAGCTAAGTCACGTGATTCATTAGACAGCTCGCTCGTTGTCGACTTTAAAAAGAATTATATAAAAGTCGTGGTCAAGGGAGTAGCGAAGTACGGGCAGGGGGGCCAGCTGTATTTATTTTTATTTCTTGAAGAAGTGTTTAATCATAAATTATAAAAAACAACTATCCCAACTATCTGTCTGTCTGTCTGTCTGTTACGCTTTCCCGCTTAAACCTCTCAACCGATTTTTATGAAATTTGGCACAGACAATCTTTAGACCCTGGGAAAGAACATAGGCTACCTTTTATTGCGAAAAAAAGAGATGAAGAGATTAAAAGTACGCAGACGAAGTCGCGGGTACCAGCTAGTTGACCATAAACACGTCTTCGCATAGTGAAACGAGGAAGGAACTAGATGAATGGTTGAATCTAGATTCGCTTTTTTACTTTTTATATTATGCTGAAACCTGTCCCAATGGTCACGCAGCATTTACCTTAGATATATTCTTGGTCTACGGCTGCCCCCCCCTAACCAAAATCCTAGCTACGCCCTTGGTTTATCTTTGTGAGTATAAAATAGAATTAAAATATCACTTGCACCATAAAAACATACTTTAAGTACATAAACTAAGTACCTACAGCTAGGATAAATCAGTATCATTTAATCTCTGTCGTAATACAATGGATGGAATAATCAGATGGAATTTCAATAAGATACAAATTATTTGAGAATTTAGTTAAGCAAATGCTTTTTGGTTTCCGCAGTCTTATATAATTAAAAAATAAAATAAGGCCAGCTAGCACAACATAAAAAACTATACAATCGTGTGTTCTATACGTGACAGGTTTCAAGCCCATCGCCGCTGTTAGGATAGGTGCTAACTGGTATCCTCATGATGTTTTCCTTCACCGTTTAAGAGCACTGGCATTGCACACATAAATTCGTGCCGTGTGAGACGTGTCGGTGAGAAAAAGGCTTCTTCGTGGTTATTTAAATGAGAGTTAGTCCAGCAGTGGACGTCTAGGCTGATGATGTGGCTCGATGACCTTTATTCCCGTGATTACAGTTCATAATGTTTGGTCCATTATTTTTTGAAGCTTACTGAATAAACACATGAATATGTCTATATTAAGTTGGCTTAGTTTATCTTTTGTAATATATTTTAAGAGATTACGTTGTGTTCGCCGCCTTCTAAATGAGTTTTTAGAAAAATTTATTGTCCGCCTATTTCTATTGTCATTTAGAAAATATATTTTCAGTATTTTTCTGTTAATTTTATATCAAAATCGTATCTTACTTGATTTATCACAGTGATGTTTATTCAATGATCCATGAAAATGCATTTTGAACCTGATTTAAGTTTAAAAAAATCTTTTAAAAAGCTAATGCATTAAGTCAAATCTCTACACAACTATAGGTCTTACGACTACGTGGATAAGGAACACAATTGATTAATTATATCGTACCACTATGACATCGATGCAAATGGTTAAAATTCACTATAAAATATTAACGTTTAGAAATGACTTGTTTTGAGATGACGCGTGGGTGACGACTACAGCAGTAACTCCTTCGGGAAAAGATTCATAGAAGCGTAGTCTTCCAGCACCTGGAATACACAAGTTGGTATATCATCCTACTACTGTTAATTATAAACGCGAAAGTTTGTAAGTATGGATGGATAGTGATTTTCAAACTTTCGCGATCATAACACATAATTAATTTGAAATATTACACGGTATACACGGCGGTAAATACCCGTGTATTTCAAATTAATTATGGATGGACGGATGATTGTTACTCTTTCACGCCGGAACGGCTGAACGGATCGAAACTTGGCAGAGAGATAGATTATTAGTCTGGAACATCACATAGGCTACTTTTTATCCCGCGGGAATACCGGGATTTAAATATGCGCGAGTGAAACCGCGGGGCGCAACTAGTACATAATAATCTGAACTCACGCGCTTATTTTGAAAGTTACAATCGCCTGCACAGAAGAAAATAGTACAGTACAATAATGAAGTTTTCTGTGTGCCTCAAATTGCTAGATGCAGGGCAGTACATCCTAAGACGTGTTCCTATCTATATATATGTATATGTATATATATATGTGTCTGGGGCCTAATTGTCTAACTCGCTGGTAATCGTGCGTGATCGGCACAGATGAGGGAATATGTAGTATCGTCATGTCACAGATGAACTTGATATGTAGTACAGAAAGTTTGACACTTGAAACCAGAATATCGCCATGGTAATGGGCTTCAAGTTAGACAATAAGGCCCCTGGTGCGAACAAGGTATTACCTCCTTGAGTTTGTCCACCGTCGGCTGAGGTACATCCAGAGGCAGAAGCTCCGCCGCCTTGGAGCCGTCGAGACACAGATGCTTCTTCAGCAGCTGTTCTATCCCAGCGCTGGGCTCCAGAGGCGTGTGCGTCAGGGAATAGGTTCTGCAGATGTCGGCCCACGCAGTCAGGTGTTTGTCGTTCGCCTCTTCGGCCACTCCGGCTATGTCGCTCTGGAAGAACGGAATTTAAATTCTTAATTAAGTCAAATAATAATAATAATTAATTATAATTCGTCGCCTAAGCCTTGTGCTGAAAACCAGCGCTGAGAATTAGTTCTCAGCTGATGCTGAGCTCAGGGCCTTTTATACGGACTGTACATGGCAGCGTTCCACGTGCATATTGCGTGGATATGACACGCACACTCAATTTTCTGTGTTCGTTTTTCTCTCCTTATGTGTCATTTCTGCGTTAGCCTATCTAGTATAATTAGCTTAGTTCCCTTTTTATATGTTCCGTGCAACTGTCCTTTAGCTGTCATGTGTGGTATGTATGAATAAATGTCTTTTCTTTCTTTCTAATTGGTTTATTTAAAACCAATATACCTATTAATCTTGTTTGAGAAAGGCATTACCTACTTCTCGTAACACAGCTAAAGCTAAAAGCTGTATGTTATTTTTTAGAATGTACTGTAAAATCAATCTATTTTTTAATCATGAACATTTTTGCAGTAAATGACTTAGTGGTCATTTATTTCGCACCATAGCTTATCGGCCCATTAGCTCAGTTGGTTAGAGCGTCGTGCTAATAACGCGAAGGTCGCGGGTTCGATCCCCTCATGGGCCAAATCACTTTTTGCAACGAAATTTTTGCATGAAGTCCATAATTTACGGTAAAATATGTATTTAGTTTTTCTTATTCATTTGAGAATGGCAACACGAAATATTTAGGTTTCTTTAGGTTTGCTGGTTAAAATGCTTGAGCATTAGGCCCTCTTGTGCAATAAATAATAAAAATAATACTGATATTAGGTGAGAAAAAAATCATTATAAACAATTTTGTCCCTGTAAATCTATTTTTTACGCTTATTACCATCATTACAAAAAGTTTAAGCAATGGTTATCAAGGGATTTTAATTATAATAGAAAGTTTGCTAACCTTGGCAATAGTCGACAGCGCTGTGCCGTAATAATCGAGTTGTATATTGAATATCTGGGCGACCATCTCTGCCAGTGAGCCTTGAGTGCTATTAGCTTCATCCACCACATTGTATATCTGCCTGTTGGCCTGAGGACTGCGGCCGAGCGTCCACACAGCGCGGCAAAGGTCCTTCACGTGGACTGTGTTCATTTTGAGATCAGCAGTCCACAGTAGCTTCATTACTTCGTTGAGATGCTTGTAGATTCCGCCGTAGAGGAGACGGGGTGCTGAAAGATGAACGATTAAGATCGAGGTAGGTTTAAGTGTAATTAAATACAAATTCTTTGTTTTTTAAACTGATCCTCTTGGCCTATAGCCTTTTTTTGACAAGGAGAAGTAAGCAAATAAAAACGCAATTATCAAATAGCCATGTTAACACGCAAATAGTTTCATAATCATAACTGATTATTGTTAAACATAAAAGCAAAAACAAATAAATTGAACAGGAATATCGTGATAAATTGTTCGAATATTTATTTTAAAAAAATTGTATCTTAGCTTAGCTCAAGCACACAGACTCAGAGAACTCGAAAAGCCCTTGATAAAACATCCAAAGATGGCTCTTAGTCAAATAGAAGAAGACACATACTCAAGCTTCTTCTATCCCCCACTCCATATACGATGGCAGGCCTGATGATGGTGTAATTCAGTTCTGGCTCCAAACTCTTCAGCTCTTTCTCCACTTTGCTCTTCATACGAGCCTCCACTGTCCAAGGTTCTACTGGCCCGTCCTCCTTGTGGGGCTAGTGAAGATATTAAAATATTTATTGGTATGAATTAAATCAACAATGAAGTGTGAGACTATCACCTGGAAAAGCGTTAGCTGTGGCAATAAAATGGTGAACATTACAAGCACCATCTATTACCAAACTAAGGGTCCTAACTAGATGTAAAAAGACGATGGACGCGATGAACGAGATAACCAGAGATTTAACATTGTTTTTTTTTGTCAGCAGAAGGAGACAGCTAAAACATTTTTTTCTGGAAACAGGCCTGATGCCCAGCAGTGCACTGCTGCCTGAAAGTCCATGGACTTTGCAGGCTAATAGTGATGTAAACGTTTACCTATCTGGGGCATTATTCTCTATGACATAGGTGATTCCTTGCCCCAAACCGTGTAACGTCAAAACGTAATCTTGGGCTTTATTATTTACTAGTTGCGCCCCGCGGTTTCATCTGCGCAATTTTAATTCCCGGTATTCCCATGGAATAAAAAGTAGCCTATGTGCTATTCCAGGCTATAATCTATCTCTCTGCCAAGTGTCATCCAGATCCGTTCAGCCGTTCCGGCGTAACAAACAAGTAAGAGTAAAGTAAGTAAGAGTAACAAACATCCATCCATCCATACTTACAAACTTTCGCATTTATAATACTAGTAGGATAACATATGATATACAGGGTGTCCCAAAAGGTTACGTAACTAGGAAGAGGGGTGGTCACAAGGGTCACCAGAAAAATAATAAAAAAAATCCCCTCTGGGTATTAAAAAAAATAAAAGGCATTTTTTAAAAAACAAAAAATTTTACGCCTTGCCTTTTTTTTATTTCAATTTGAAAAAGGGTTATTGACGATAACATAACAGCATTTTTTTTTAATATACCAATATTTGTAGGTCATCGGGAGCAAAATCACCCCACAAGGCGTAAAATTTTTAGTTTTTTAAAAAATGCCTTGTATTTTTTTTAATACCCAGAGGGGATTTTTTTTATTATTTTTCTGGTGACCCTTGTGACCACCCCTATCACCCCTCTTCCTAGTTACGTAACCTTTTGGGACACCCTGCACTTTGCCCAAACCGTGTGACGTCACAACGTGATCTAAACGCAAACGCGATTGGATTGGTCACGCCCCTGTTTGAAATAGATGGTAGGACACACTAGATATTTAGATGCTTACTTTGTCAGTGCTGAACATCTGCCCGCTCGATATCTCAACGAGGCGAGCGTCGAGCGGCGCGCATTGCCGCGCTACGTTGGAGCTGAGAGTGAGGATTCCCTCCGAGTAGACCGCCTCGCTCTGTCCCACGCGCGTCTCGCCGGCGCAGTTCACCACCAGCCCCCAAGGGGCTCCGTCGCCGGGCTCCAGGGCTGACGCGCATGATGCTGGAATCACCACAGAATGGTGACTTACGACTTATTTTACTTTCATACCTGTTTTTCTAGTCATTAAGAGTTAAAACTTCACAAAGAGCTCTAATGCCTTATTTTCTTTCTTGTCTATATGCTTCTTCTGTGTTGTTTTGTTGTCAAATAATAGTAGATTGTATCATAAGGGAGCGAAATCATATTTTTACGGCGAGGGCGCTTTTTTGAATCCAGAGCGAAGTGAAGGATTCTAGAGTAGGATCCCGAGCTTAGCGAGGGATTCTTTAGTAGAATCCTGAACGTAGCGAGGGATTCAAAGTACGTCGCCCGAGCCAAAAATATATTTTGCTCCCGAGTGGTAGACTCTACTTTTCATCACCCATTATGAGAAAATAAAAGGCACCTCATATTTTATTATTTTTGGCCAAAAACACAGATTCTAAAAAATTTTTGGCGTTTCTTGCATTTTTCCATTCAATAAAATTACCATAGTCTTTCATATATTTCTCCCGGGACTTTGCAGGTAATATATTATCCATCACATGTCTTGCGTCAGTTCTAATACTTTCAGGAGTTAATTCTATATTTTCACTGTCACTTGAAGAACTGATTATTCAAAACAAAACCATGAATTTCTAACAATCCGTGAAAATTTACGAAAACGCGGGCTGTATTTCGCGCGTTTTTAAATTGATTTCTTTTTTTTGCTAGGCCGGCATGGCGGTCTATGGGCCGTCGTACCAGCCAGTCTTTATTCAAACAATATTTGCGTTCGATTTTTTTGGCGCTGAACACTGAAGATGTTCCAAATGCAAAAAGTGCGCAGGAAAGTTAATTCCGGCGCTCTTATTTAAATAAGTGCGCCGGAATTAACTTTCCCGCGCACTTATAGTTGCTTATAGAAAACACCACCTTTGGGTGCACATAAAGGCGAACCAAGTCGATCTTTTCGAATAGATGGGATGAAAATTTATATTCTATTCTAATGAGCTCTTTGTGAAGGGCTCGTCCAGGGAAGTACTACCATGGCTTTTCCTGCCACCAAGCAGCGTTGCTTTAAGTAGTTTGAAGAGCGTGCGTTGGTTACCGGTGAGATGATAGTTATATGAGGTTTAACATCTGTATGCCGAGATTTATGTGATTCTACTGAATACAAACATTTTGATTTTCGTCAAGGTACTAAGGTGTAAAAGAAGGGTATAGAAAAGTTTTACTAGTGACACTGGACAGCGATTTTATGTCACATTACATTCAATAATATTGCAATACGACACCATATTCACGGAATAAATAGTAGTAGGTATCTACTGCCGTAGCCATAAAAAGTCGCCTTCATTTAATAAATTATTATTGAAAGGTACCTATATAATATTGCGTCATTTACCTACTCGGCTGGCAATCAAATACACCAATCAATCCTTCCAGTCGACGTGCGTTAAGGAAACTGGTTATATATTCCAACAGCGCCTGATAACAATACAATGCTTTACATATTGGTATACCAGTGTATTTTGTGACAATGGGTGATCTAAGATGATTAAAATTCATCATTCTTTTATTTGTAATTATATGAATACCTACCTATAACATTAACATCTATGATTTTTCATATAATTAAGTGTGTGTATGTTTAATGTATTCCCATAGCAAGCTGTGCTAAGTTTGGGGCTAGATAGCACTATTTGAAATCATAATCATTAATCATTTATTTGCGTCATGTGTACATAAAGATGACAAAAATAGGTGGTAACCATTCCCCATAGCTGGGATGCTAATTCTAGGTGCATGGGCTTTTTAAAATTGGTATTTAGGTACCTATTAAATATGAAACAGTAACATTCACAATAATAATGGAACAATCAAATTCAATCAAAAAGCATTAGTATGTCCATTATTAATTACTAATAAATGTAGTCGCCTAATAGCTACCTTTAACCTAAGCTATGAACTGATGTATGTAAATGTTGGCAATAAATAAATCTGAAATCAAAAAGACACCGAGATGTAGGTGGATGCGCTTTCAGCACAAACCAAGTCATTAGTTCCAGTATTCAGTTGCACATAAATTTAATTGTTTGAGTAACAAGTTTTGCAAGAAATGTGGGTATGCTACTTGCTCTATTTATTGTGCATGTAAAATTAATTAGAATGAAGTAAGCCACTTATGAAACAAAAATCCTTGATGTATTATGTAGAGTACCTACCAATAGAGAGATACAAAGTAGGTAATTCAAAATTTAGTTACCTAATTTTGTTTTATGTGTTAATTTTGATGAAGGAATGAGAATAGGTGTAAAATGAATCTAGTTGATGGCAGGGCATCATAGGGCTTGTTCATATTATGTGACTTGCAGGAAATGCTCTGATGATGGTCACCACTCACCATCAGGTGGGCCTTATGCTACTACTCAAAATCTACTTACCTTCTCCCCTTATCCCATGCTAAGTGGGGTCGGCACAGCAAGTTGTCTTCTTTCACTATCTCCGATCATTCCACATCTCGGTGCTCACACCTTTCTTACTCATGTCATCTTTCACACAGTCCATCTATCTTTTTTTCTTTGGTCTTTTCATCAGCAAATAGTAGATATAAACAAAAAATGTAATATGGTGGCATTAAGGCCAAACAGTGTTTACAACTGTGTTTTCAATGTTGAAATCTTACTATAGCGAGCGCAGATGTCTATCATACAGACTTTTCAAAGTCTAGTTTAGATATCAGAGGCTTCAATAAAATAAGGTTAACTATGTCATAAATTACATTTAAGTTATTTTTTTAACACTAACGTTGTAGTGCTCAAATAAATATCATTTCATTTATCATTTCATTTCATAGGAATACCTATGTTAAATATTTATGGGACCTAGGGCAACAGGTAATCTTAGTACCTAAAGGATAATGAATAACATGCCTACTATTATTATTAGCAATACAATATTCACTCAAAATGTTTACACAGATAACACTATCACAAAGTCAATGACATTTTTACACAGAATTTTTTCATACATCATTATTTTATCTAGGTGAATAAAAGGGATGGAAAAAGAAACAATATGATGAATGTATCATAAACAAAATCACAAAAGTTATGAAACAAGTTGATTTTCAATCCAGGACCCTCCCCTTAATACAAGGATAAGCTAATATACTTACTGCACCATTGGATCAGCAAATAACATTTTGAAATCTGTTCATACAGTACCTACTCATGAAACGGCTCTAGATCTGACATAGGATTCATAATTTTATTAAAGCCAAAGAAGGATATAAGAAATCTAAGTGGATGACTACCCAGCCTGGAGGTAATGAAGTAGATAGTAATAAAGTAGTAAAGCTATATTATTCACGAAGTCTACTACTGTTTTATTCAGCTAGAACAGTTGTAAGGCTTCCGTAGCAAGTTCACAACAATAATTATGGTATAATATGTAAGTATGTATTAGAGACTATTTCAACAGGCTGAATATTTTAGAAGATAAACATACCTGCACAGCGATCACTCACCTGTGTTGATGAGGTTAGCACTCTTGTATTCCACGCGGGGGTCCTCAAATGCCTTCGTATGAGTCGAGTTTAGAAACGCCAGCTGTGGCGGCGTCTTATCCACCACCCGAAGCCCGCTTACCAAATCATTCGTTATCAAATACTCGACTAAGTTCCGGCCGATGAAACCACACCCTGGGACAAATCACAACAATATCAAACTATCGGGAGGAACCAAGTAGGTATTATGACTAATACCTCCCAACGACCGTTATCAAGCACCAAAAAACAAGTTGCATGGTTTTGCCACTTTAGAGAAAATTACTTATCTAACACTAGGCTTCTGCAGAATGAATTACTGTTGATAAAGGGTTGTATTACCTCCTAAAACCACAACTCGGGGTTTTGAATTATCGCCGGCTGTCTCAGACATTTCGCTGGCTGTTTTACGAAAAGCGAATGACAGGATTTTTTTGACAATGACAGATTAGCGACTGGAGCGACAGGATATGTCTAGGATTGCCATTATATAAACAACAGCTTGTTTATTGGAACTTTACCAAGTACGTAGACACACTTTTAACGTGATACATACGAACCCATAAAAAAGAAATGGCTACTTCACTACCTATATTTAAATCCGCGATTTTGTAAGTTTTGTAATGGTGATCTACAGTTACCCATGTAGGTACTAATAACGGAAACTAATTTTTGTTGTATATGTACATGTACTAATTTTTGTTGTATAATGTACAACAAAAATTAGTTTAATTTTAAACAAGTTTAATTTTAACTCGGTTTTGTGGAGTGGTAAGCTTGGTTATGGCAATACATAATTGAGATCCGTTCAAAGACTTTGTACTTATAACTAGACTGTGCACCAAGGCGCAAGAACCGGTCCGCGTGAGAGGGCTCCTGGTGGGAGTGTGTCCCTTTCTAATGAGGTGACCATGAATAACCAAACAGAACACGGGACAAATTGCTTGTATGATTGCGTATCCTAACATATTGATGACCTATTTACGCTACCATATATATATATAAGTAAAAAAAAATACCAAAACATCGCGTGTGTATATTTTTTTGAATCTACATCACTTTCCTTACACGTGGGTTAAGGGTCGGAAATACTTTTTTCTTCCCTTTATAATAGGTAAGTATCATCTACCGTTAATTTGAAAAAAACCTAACAATATTCGCTCCTTATAGAGGTAGTTAAAAAAAGCTAGGTTTGTCAAATGTGAGATATCACCATAATATCATATTTATTATTATTAAACCAGTAAAATAGAGGAGGTCAAAATATAAACACCTGATGAAATATTCTGGAATATTTTTTTATTGAATTGGTTTTATACATTGCTGGATACTGTTTTACGCAATTTTTGTTTTAATGTAGCCTTATGTACTACATGCTTGAGGGTTAGAGACCTCCCGTAGCTTCTAAGTATTAAATTTAAGAATTTTTGACCAACACACTTTCAGGCGTTGTTGTAACACTTTCACATCTTGACGTAATTTCTTTTTACGTGGCGTGTCAGTAGCTGCAGCGGATTCTGTTTGTGTACAAACACTCCGTAATGGTAATCTCCTTAATGGCACTTTCTTGTAGTCTTGCCTTTTTTGGTGCTGGTCCTACCTCTTCTATAGGTACATACATTGCTTAAAACATGCACTCTTTTTTTGTAGGGCACGACCTGTAAAGATATTTGAAGTTAATGGGACACAGTAGTTAGGTAGACAAGAGTAGACTGGAGCAGAGTAGTGCAGATGAGAGCTTCTATTTATACTATATTTAAACGTATAAATAATACAACATAAACGAATATAAATAATAGCCGAAACAAAATTTAAAACAGTACGAAACTAGTACATACCTACTTAACTTTGAATTAAATATTACCTTAAAAATTCAAACAAAACAAAACTAAAAATTAAACTCTTACCACGTTCGGCTCAGTAAAACAATGGAATTTTTAAGGTTATTGTTAATGCGCGGACGGACACACTCGAATGATTTATTCTTACCTTAGGAAATATTGATGGGACAACATCAGGTTTCAGCATTTTACTAGTATATCCAGGAATAAAGTCGTCACATTTAAAATGCGTACTGCAAACAACAGACGACGTGAGTTTTTTCCAGGTACTTCATTTTCCAACTTCAATTTCTAGTTTTCATTCTTTGGAAATCTACAATACAAGAATTTGTTATTAACAACAAACGTCATCGTCTCAAAGTCAAAGAACGCGTTAAGAACAACTTTTTTTTTCACCAAAATCTCCAATTTATGACAGTCGAGACGTATCGACCTACCTACTACTAGTACGAGACTGTAAAAAATTCTTTGATCAACAAATCTCATGGTTACCCTTAGAACATAATTGTTGTTTTTACTTACCCATGGAAATAAAAGCGGCTAACGGGATAATACTCATTTTTGCACCCTTTCACAACAAGAATTCACCATTTTTCATTAAAATTAGCAGGTTTTATGAAAATTTACACCATCACAAATCGAAACACGAGAATCATCCAAACAACCACATGAGCAAACCGCCATCTGCATTTAGTATTACCAGATCCAAACATTTAATTACTACTCTTACATACTCAGTGTTAAAGGATTATTTAAGAAATACAACGAATTGATGATTAATTATACCTACTTTATGAACTAGAAATATTTAATAAAGTTAAAGATTATAAACGTTCGTTTTGGTAATTCATAAAAAAGCAAAACGTATGTACTTTATTGTACCATTTCTACCAAACCCAATGGTTAGTTGAGCTGGCAAGACGTCAGACAAGGACACACTCCCAGCAGGAGCCCTCTCACCGGGACCGTTTTCTGCTCGCTACCGCTTATGAGGAAATAGCTACCCTACGCATAAGAAAATAAATCTCATTTTAGCTAAACAACATTTTTTGGTGCACAGTCTAGTTATAAGTACAATGTCTTTGGATCCGTTTGACACAGAAAGCTTGCATTTTTTATCTAAAACTATTCATCTGAGCAACCACAACCTCATGTCCGTGCTCACAAGGCACGGTAGATATCCGTATCAGAATGTATTTTATTTTCTATAAAACTAGTAGAGATAAACCATTCTAAAAATGCACGCCCCTCTACCTGCCTTCACCCACACAAGCAAAGCAAAGGCAGGTAAAGGGGCGTGCATTTTTAGAATAGTTTATCTCTACCTACCTACCTACCTAATGATTATAAAAATTATGGCTAGCAGCCTGGACAAGCTATTAAGTAATTTATAAAAAATGTTATTTTATTGGTACCTGATGTGTTATTTGTGTGCTTCCATCAAGTTAGAACCCTAGGATTCTAACTGTCCTAGGATTCTAGCTCGATGAGTGCTTCCTTATATTTTGTGGAAAATCTGTAAAATTTTCAAGATTTCAAGATTTCTTCTGTGCCTTTATTTCGATGGGTAGGTGTAGGTGTTTAACCTAGCTATCATAAAATAACCTTACCTACACACCTATGTTAAATTCAAACGAAAGAATATCATTACTAAGGTTTATTGCTAGGACTACGATTTTCTCCAGAAGTTTTTCTCTCAATCTCATGAACGTAGGTAATCAGAATTTGCAAGTTTCTCATCTTTCTTGTCACCCGGCAGAAACAGCGCCACTAATAATCCAGCTGAAATAAAAAAAATAAAACAGCTGCTAGCCGGATTGTAAGCAGGTAGGAACTACTAGGTAGGTACCTACCGAAGCAATTTCTCTGCTAAACGTAGGTAGGTAGGAAAAATCTAAATTATTCATTTGGTAGGCATTAAAACCCTCACCTATCTATTTACACAGTTTTTCAATACTTAGATGATAATGGTGAACGCTCAAAATACCTAAATGGTACTACTACTACTGTAGGTAGGTACCTACCTACCTACAGTAGGTACAGGCTTCACTACACTTACCTACAGAATTCAGAAAAATCACTTACCTACCCCCGGGTTCTGAAAGCGCGATCAACACTAATCGGCTGTCAAGTCACTTGCTATTTCAGCTTTTACTTTAAATTAGATAGAGATAGCATGTGACTTGACAACTGATTAGTGTTGATCGCGCTTTCAGAAACCGTGGCTTAGAGTTTCACTCTCCCGAGTACTCTACTCTCTTAGACGCACTCTGAGAGTGCATACTCACAGCTGACTAGGACGACGTATCCGCTGACCATGGGCGTGCAGTGGCTCCCTATAAGCGCTGCGATCAGCTGCACGCTAAAGAAGCCGAACCCTCGCGCAACGACCACCGAGAGGCACGTTGCCATCCCTCTGCAACAAAAAACAAAAAAAGGTTTATCCAGTGCGCGCTTCTTCTCTGACGTAGCTAACCAGATCTTCCTGAAGCTCTATGACCCGAGCCGTATAGAAGGGCCAGAGCAAATAAGTGCAGCTACGTCCAACGCTTTGTTTACAAAAAGGTGGACTTGCTACATCATTCTCAATATTTTATAGATCTTAACAAAGTGACATGACGTCTAATCCAATCTTCTTCGTCGTGACGATGCAATCTAAGTAAGTAGGTTAAAAATAATAAAATGGCCATACCTTAGATGAGTTGGGTTCAGCTCCACCAGATACGTATTGACATTCCCCAGTATGATGGACACGTACAGAAACGAGTAGAACATCGCTATGCTAAGCAGTGGGATCCTTATCAGCAGCAACAGAACTCCACTGATTATGGACACGGTAAAGACGAATAGCGTTGTGGCCTTCTTCCCAAAGTAGCCGACGATGTAGCCGAGGAAAACGGAGAATACACTACATGAAGCAGAGTAGACCATGGTGGCATACAGTGCCATGGGTTGAATCGTGTTGTTGCAATCTATTGTTGTCTGAAAAATCAAGTTATGAGATGATGATGAGAAGTCCAAAAGATGTAGCGAATAACACGAAAATCTTGAAACGCTCTTTCTCTGATAGCGCTCGGAGCGGACTGCTGTGGTGCGCACGGGGGTTGGTGTGGCTTGCGCTACAATATTGTTACGCCAAGCAGTTGCTGTGAAATTGGCAGGATATGAAGGGCACGGAATTATCAACCGCGCGGTAATACCCAACTCTCCCCTACTTATTATGGTTGGTACGTGTATTCTTTAATATTATCTATAGTGGTAGAGTGCTTTTTTGGGTTCGTACTACGTAGTAGGTACCTACTACCATGACATGTGAAATGGGTTGTGAGCTAATTTATGGTCTACGTAAGTGTTAGGTATATAGGTACCTATACCTACTGTGAAGCAACCTAAGTGTTCTTACCGGGAAGGTAGATATAGGTACTTATTCATCAAAAATGATTTAAAGAGTACATACCTAGGTACATTGTTTATCTTCTACTTTTGTATGTTTTCTTACTTCAAATGCTCTAAACAGTCACGTTTTCAATGCCTATGTAAACAAAATAATTGTAGGTATACGAGTAGGTAATGTACTTAGGTACCTATGTGAACCACTTCCTCAGGATGACGTTCGAGAATGACGCCTAACTATTTTGAATGGCTTTTGTTGATGACGATCATTGTTACTTTCTAGCTACTTACAGAGTTTTGAGCGCCTACTGATTGACTTGCTACTTCACAGAACGTCATGCCTGACATGTCTTCGCCAGTGAAGTAGGCGTTCGAAAGTGTGGGCACCCACATGGTGTAACCCGTTGA
Organism: Plemyria rubiginata; assembly: GCA_963576535.1. Lineage (NCBI taxonomy): Eukaryota > Metazoa > Arthropoda > Insecta > Lepidoptera > Geometridae > Plemyria > Plemyria rubiginata. Next base: position 1,608,469 of record OY754914.1, on the reverse strand, counting down.
CCTGCAGGTAGAAAGCTGAAATGAGCAAGTGGACAACACTTAGCGACCGAGTGGAAGGTTCGCCTGTGGGCTTTGCTATGATTATCATTTACCCAACACTGATAGTATTTTGGCAGATTTTAGTGTTTCATACAATCTCTCCAACCGTACCTATTTTCCGTCTACTTCTTCACAGGTTGACTGTTCCAGTACGGCTAAAATGTTTCCGGGCCCAGTCGACTAAAGAGCAGTTCATAGGTACGATAGTTTTCCGGTTTGGTTATGAAGTTCTCATGTTTTGAAAGATGTTCTCCGCTTCTCTGTAATTTTCACTTTCTAAAATGAATAACTAAAATGAATAACAGTCTGTACCTACTCACGAACGGCTAAGGTATAAAATTTAAATCTGTATTAGGCCAACAGAACTTACGTTACGTGCTAATGAAAACTATATCAACCTACGAATGACCTTATGAAGCTTTATGGATGTCAAGTTGCGCCCTGCGGTTACGGGATAAAAAGTAGCTTCAGATCCGTTCAGCTGTTTCGGCGTGAAAGAGTAACAAACAAACATCCATCCATCCATCCATCCATACTTACAAATTTCGCATTTATAATACGTAGTATGTAGGATTTGAACAGTCGTTTTTCGAGCTCGATTATAATTATACTGTAATTACAGTTTACGTTTTTTTTTCTTTGTAAATTTTACTTGTTCTAGAGGTGGGAAGGTACTTACGTCATGTAAGCACATAGAAGTAAGTAGTAGAGCTTCATAGAGTTTTTCAGAAGAGGTGGTTTGAAGAGTGGCGCGGTCTGCTTCCACATTTTACGCAGAAAAGACTTGTTCGTACTGCTGTCCTGTATCAAATCATCCAGATAAACTGTTTCTACCTGAAAAAGATTATTAGCTTTTACAGCACATCCTGTGGTGGAGCTATATATTAGACGAACTGGCGGTAGATTCACCTACTTTGAAAGTGATCCCTGTGATTACCTAAGTATTAGATATACCTAACTGATGTTGAGAATTTGAATCTAGTCCAGACAGTTTTCAATAAGATAGTAGCGAAAACATAATAGCAGCTTCGCGTAAATATGTGCATGACGTGTATTTACGAGCCAAAGGTTCACAGCCTAAGTGAACATTGATAACTTTGACCTTGTATTGTTTTTTTTATAAGATAGACAAACGGGCTAACGGCCCACTTGATGGTAAGCGGTCACCGTCGCCCATTTAACATTGCCATTTGACAACAACAACACCAGGGGCGTTGTCAGTGCGTTGCCTACCCTGAAGGACTTTATTAACATTTTTCTTGAAGCTTTTCATGTTATTGTATTTACTTTAAGATCTTCCCGGGTGGCAGGGTTGGCCACAGCGCAGAAACACATTAGCAGATAATATGCTGGGTACCCTAGGTGACAGATCTATATTATTACAACCAGAAAAATCAGTTGTGTTATTAAAGATCTCGATGGTAATCTTCAGTTTAAAAAAGTCAACCTGGCTTCAGTCATTCATTGGACAATAATATCTTATTTCTGCTTACTGGATAATTCTCCTTAGCCATTCCACTATTACAACTGTACATCAGCTTCAGAACATTCAAAGAGTCTTCCTCTCTCTTCATGCAGAGCAAGAACTTGGGACTTTCTTTTAAGAACACGATGAGGATGGAGCCGAGGATGCCAGGGAAGCAGATAACTTGGAGCAGTAGCCGCCAGGGTCTGTACTCCAGGCTTATGAGCGGCACTTCGAGGCGGAAGGTCAGAGGTAGGATTGGCAGAGCGAGTACTGTAAAATACCAAACATGGTGGTTTCTGTAATTATTATTTTTTACCAGAGTGCAACCTGGGAAATAGTCAAAATTACAATGTAAAATATTGTTCTGCGCGGTCACCAATTTTGATGGATGACCAGTTGACCGCAGTGAGTGTACACCGTTGGTTTCAGTTCCAGCCATCGCGTCGGCGTCGGTCGGCGTCGCTTCAAAGTCAGAGCTCGCGTGTTATTGGGCCGCAGTTTATTGAAATATTTCTTGAGAAAGATATTTTAAGAGTAGTAGATAGAGCTCTTTGTGAAGGGCTCGACCGGGGAGCCACCACGTCTTTAACTGCCGTCAAAGTGTTGCTGTGTTTCGGTTTGAACAGTGTTGCCGCCGGTGTAATTACCTACAGGTACATGTGGCTTAACAATCTGTATGCTTCAAGTTGATGGACACAGGGCAGTGCATCGTACGGCACGTTCCTATGTGGGTGACTTACGAGGTAATGCTTTGTTATAGGTTACAGTCACCACTTAACATCAAATGGATGGCCCACCTGATTGTTCCAAAAGCTAGATGGATAAAAAACGTGGAAACGAATGGCCCTTACATGATATCATTAATTGCACCACCATAGTCGCTGTGGTCATGAAGAACATAAACCGACTCCGGAACCGCCCCGGCACGCTCTCAGCCAGCAGGACGAAGGCAGCCGCGTTCGCTGACGATGTACTGGAATTGAAAACCGGAAAATAAGGTTTTTTGTTAGGTACTAAAATTCAGACTCTACACTTCAGACTATAGGTAGCTAGGTTTAAGGGTGATACCTACAATTTTTTTAAGTTCTGGCATTTAAACCAAAACCAAAGGCAGTCTCAGTAGTCGTTCGCACCAGGCTTGTAGTGAGACTAGTAGTACCTCCCACCACGGTATTTTGGTGTTATCAGCCAACCAGTGAACTCGGACGCGTGGTGAGAGGTGCTACCCGCCTCGCTACAAGCCTGGTCTGAGCAAGGTATAATTTGAGGAGGTTCAAAGAGATCTAAGGGGTGGAAAGTGCCAGGCGATAATGGTCTAAGTAGATTACTTTTTAATCAACTTGCTGATGGAACAAGCAGATGGCCCACGTGATGTTAAGTTATAACCATCACCTATAACAAAGCCATGCCTCGTAAGGCACGCACGACAGGCACGTACCCTACGATGCACTGCCCAGTGCCCTGCGTCCATCAGCTTGAGGCATACAGATGTTAAGCCTCATGTGTCTGTAATTACACCGGCGAACACACAACTTCAAACACAGCGATGCTGCTTGGCGGCAGAAAAATGCGTGGTGGTAGTACTTCTCCGGACGAGCCCTTCACAAAGAGCTCTGCTACTCTTAAATACAAGCATACTCACCATGAGGCTGAGAGGAACTTCAGAACAGCTAGCGTTGCGTAAGTAGGAGCCATGCTGGCAGCCAGACTGAACACGCTGCCGACCGGCATGGCCAGCAAGATCGTCGTCCGACGGCCCAGCGTGTCGGCGCAGAGACCCCATGCGTATGAAGACAACATTACTCCTGGGGGAAAACGTTATGCTGCGTGATAAACTAAGGCCCTGAAAGTAAGTAGCATATTTTCCAAGAATATTAAGCAACGATGCTATTTACATCCCTACTTCATCACATGATCAGTTTATTTACTAGTGGCTCTGGGAGCTGTAGACCTCGCGAGCATACTAAAAGTGAGCTATTTGAGGAATGTAATGTGCAAGTGCATTTTCCGTTTTGTGATTTTTTTGATCTTTTAGATTTTTTTTGCATCATCTTGTGTAGAATGAGGTCCTTTGTGTTTCTCTCAGATTTGATTGAAAACCATCGATTGTTTGATGAGCTATCCTGTTCATCATGCTGAAGATCCTTATCAGATCTTCGCCAAACTTTTATGAGACCAACTTATAGTTACGACCTTTCAAATAAAAAAAGAATAATCGAAATCGGATCTCATTTGGTGGAGATATCCAGTATATCAAATAGCCCCCTTTTTGACCTTTTTTTGGGGGAATACCCCTCCAATCAAAAATCCCCGACGACAAAAAAATTCTAACAAGTCATATAACCTGTGTACCAAGTTTCGTCCAGATCGGTTGAAAAATGCGACCTGTAGAGGAGAACAGACAGACAGACAGACATCCGGACAAACGCATTTTTGGCCAATGTGGAAACTGAGACGCTTCGCTCGCTTCGCTCGCTCGGTCAATTACTAGTGACTCGCCCGCGCGGCCTTCTTCTCACGGGTGCACATATCATGCATGTATTATACATATAAACCATCCTCTTGAATCGCTCTATCTATTAAAAAAAACTGCATCAAAATCCGTTGCGTAGTTTTAAAGATTTGAGCATACATGGGGACATAGGGATATAGGGACAGAGAAAGCGACTGTTTTATACTATGTAGTAATACTGACTATAGCGACCCGCCCGCGCGCCCCTGCTTCGCACGGGTGCACATTGTTTTTCTACTATATCATGCATGTATTACATACATACTATAATTTTATTATTTCTTCATAAACATGTCAGTAGCTTCGTAGCTTTATGTCCTTCCCGGTACGTAGAGCCTCTACGAATGTAGCTAGCGCTTCGGTCGTAGAGACTACGCGTGAATCTACTGAACGAGGTCATGTTTTATGCTGATTGACCGTATTTTTGAACAGGCACCAGTGGGTTTAAAAAATATACCGTAAAGTGGGGCTATTTGGGATTCAAGGGGTTATTTGGAAAACTAAGAATTATACGTTTCATTTGCTACTATTTAGCCCAGAACTCGTTTGTTCATTATCTTTGATCGAAATGTTTCATTATCTTTGATCTATTGATTTCCATAAAGTATAGAAACTACGTGTACGTTATAAATAAAATAAAATAAATAAATATTGATTGACAGGGTGTAAAAGGACTCCTCTCGAAAATTTCAGGGGGGTAAAAGTAGCTACTGTTATGATATCTTTATTTTAAAACTTACACTGAGAGCGAAAGAATCGTTCTTATCTGCATGAGCCTTTCACAACGAGCTCTACTATGCTCTCAAGAGCTGAAGAGAGAGCTGATAAGTATCAGCTTATAATACTGAAGCTCTTCAAAAGAGCTCTTTTTGAAGAGCTTAAGTATTTTTAATTCAAATTCTGACGACATTGTTAAGATCGGGGGAAGTCGTTGGATGGAGACTACTCAGAATCGTTCTACCTGGAAATGTTTAGTGGAGGACTACGTCTAACTTCTTCAAACTTCTTCACCCTGATGTGATGATTACTCATTACAACATGTAGAACAGAGTGATGTGTAGTACATTCTCTTTATAGACCATTTTACAATTCAAACTAAGTTATCGCACTCGTAGGAAACAATATTATATATGTAGTTCGTTATCTATAGAATAATTAACATGACGGTATTATATCTTACTTCACGCTTCTCGGGGCCGTATTGAAGTTTTATGTCGGTTCACTTTTTATTTATATTTTTATGCTACTTGCTGATGGAACAAGCTGATGTGCCACCTGGTGTTAAGTGGTAACTATCAGCTATTGCCTCACCAGGCACGCTCGATAGGAACGTGCGCTACGATACAACGCCCCACTTCGTCCATCAACTTGAGGAATACAGATGGGTGTCTGTAGTCTCACCGGCAACCATAATCTCCTAACCGATACACAGCAACCGTGCTCGGCGGCAAAAAAAAGCGTGGTGGTAGTGCTTCCCCAAACGAGCCTTTCAAAAAGAGCTCTACTACTCTTACTGCTTGTCTTTCTTGTTCGGTGTGGGTGCTGGTGATACTTGATACTACTACAGGCACATTGGTGGACGCCGGGCAGCGCATCGTTCGCTGAGTTGGACTAGATAGTGTCATGTATAATGTCCACCAATATACAACTACTCCGTAAAACATTGAGCTTGTATACCTACCAATGAGTGGCATAGCGGTGAGAAGGCCTTGTTGTGACGTGTTCAGCTCCAGGTCACAGGCCACAGCTGGTATGGCCACCGACAACCCGAAGATATCCATATACATCGCCAGAATTAGGAGGCAGCAGGTTACAAGCATTGCCATGTTGTATTTACCAAAACCTGTATCGATAAAACCTTAGTATTGTATAGCATACCCTATAATATAGGGTGCCGGTGCCGGTAATGATATAGGGCCTATATCATCACAGGTTAGACCTAATACAATACACTAGACCACAAACATAATGATTACTTATACATATACTAGTTGCACCCCACGATTTCACCCGCGTAGATTTAAATCCCGATATTCCCACGGGATAAAAAGTAGCCTATGTGTTATTCCAGACTATAATGTATCTCTCTGCCAAGTTTCATTCAGATCTGTTCAGCCGTTTCGGCGTGAAAGAGTAACAAACATCCATCCATCCATCCATCCATAGGTACTTACAAACATTCACGTTTATAATATTAGTAGGATTTACACATTCAGTAAGAAAGAAAGAAAATACATTTATTTTGGACACACACGATACAGTACACTACACAATTATACAATTACCACCAACTCCCTGTAGAAATCGGCATACCCACAAGTATGCCGATTGGCCCGTTGTCAACATCGAGACGACCACTATTCAGTTATTTCAAATTTAAAGAAAGTACTAAAACAACATACCAGTGAGATCCACAGCATCTTCAAAGCTGCATTTTTTTCGTATTTCCTCTCTAAACGCCGTCATTTTGACTTTTTTACCAAATTTGTGGGTATCCCTTATCACATTTTTTTATTTCATAAATTATTTGATTTAATCGTTTCGTATCTATTACATGTTTCAATGTGTAAATGTAGCAATACAGTGAGTTGATGCACTATTACAGGTCGCGCGGTGGTTTAAGATCGCTCGGCAAAAGTGGAAGGGGCATGCGCAGTATTCAAATCTAAGGTCTATTTGTTGAAGTGCGGGGTGCGGGGGGCGGGTGTGCGCCGACGGCGACACGTCATTGGTAGATCAGTCGCTCTTCAATTCCCGCATTTCCCGCGTTACGTTCGCGCGTCTCATGCCTCTTGGGTACTGTTGCGAACAGCTTTTGTTATCGTATTAGTAATACGTAGTGGTAAAAAAAAATGGTTAAAAATAAAGCTCCGACAGCGAAGAGAGTGATGATAATGACTTCGAAATGTCTGACGACAACGACGTGCTCTTAGGCTCGTGCTTCCATCCTCAACCTTCTGCTTCATTATACCAAGACGAATTAATAGAAGGAATATCACCACTGTCGGATGAATAATTTTCCTACAATTTTATTATTATTATTAAATTACTTATTACTTAAAAATATAGTTACTAAAATTTTAATTTTGTCTTTCATTTTTCTGAATTTACCTACCTACAAGACAAATTACAAGCAAAAACTAGCGTTTTTATATGTTAAGTTACTAAGGTTCAAACATACTAAATACAAAAAAAAAATACCTTAAAAACACACTAAGAATTTTTGTGCACGATTGTACACATGCGCCGATTGCCCCCACTACTTGTATCGAGTGATCTTAAACCACCGCGCGACGTACTAAATACGACCGCTTCAACTAGCTCGGTACTTAACAAACAAATGAATTGGTCTTTTGTCTATTAGAAATAACAGAAAACAACCTAGGTATGTATTCAGGAGTACGTAGTTATACCGATATGGTATGTGTTATGTTAAGTAGCAAATCGTGAATGTAAAATAGTTAGCAACATAATTCTGAAAGTGCTCGGCACGTTCTATCTTGCGTGACTTGTGAGGTTTTTATATGAGAATTCCTCGCGCCAAGGAATTCAAAGTTTCATACAAACTTTCAGCCCCTATTTTATCCCCTTGGGGGTAGAATTGATCAAAATCCTTTCTTAGCGGATGCCTACGTCATAACATTTACCTGCATGCCAAATTTCAACCCGATCCATCCAGTGGTTTGGGCTGTGCGTTGATAGATCACTATGTCAGTCAGTCAGTCACCTTTGAGTTATATATATTTAGAAGACTAGAAGATAGAAGAAGAAGATATAGTTATGCAATTCTTGGGATCTCGTCTGCTAAGGAACTAGCAACATGCAACGGCATCGGTTAGTGAACAAGTCATAAGTAATTATGACAGATCAAACAAAGTACAGTCCTTTGATGAAAATAAAGCTGGATTTAAAAAAAATGGCGTCCAAATTTCTTTGACGTTTCAGACCCGAGATTAAATAGACTATTTAATTCAACTACTTCTGCTTGTTCCATCAGCTAGTTATTAAAAAAAAAACTCTATTCATTATAGTATATTCCAGCTATTATTATGTTTTATAATATTTTTGTTGCTGATCATACCTAGTACCTAGTACTTTACATTCAAGTTCGCTACGAGAGTCGCTTGTAAATTTTATTTTCAGATAAGCATACCTGTTTTATTTTGATAGTACCTACCTTTACTATTTTTGATAAAAACAATAAGTTTCTTTCAGACACCATCACTGAGAAACTTTGTTTATTTTATTTGGGTGATACATTATCTGTCTCTATTATATCCATGCGAGCATCGTTGGTCCAGTGGGAGTTCTTATAATCCTAAGGTCGTGGGTTCGAACCCGCCGTGCACCGTTGCGGCGATGATCTTGCGACCTGTGACCTGTCCCGTATGGAATACCTACTAGGTACTGCTAATTAGATGGCTAAGTACCACTAAACCACCGTAGGTACTTCAAAAATGTTGGTGTCTATTTATTTATAGAAAGGTATTTCCACAGTGCAAAGATTCCCACATGTTTTCTTAGTGCTTCAGCTTATTGATAAGGCTAAGTGTTTCAATATACTCCATATTGCATTGATTAGTATTTCCCTATACTACTAGGATCCTATGCTCACGGCGTATTTTAAAACGCGCTGACGACACGTGCCGAGCGAAGACGCGCGTCATCCAAACGAGAAACTCGATACGAAAACGCAACGTGTCACGTTGCACGGCACGGCATCATTACTATTGTAATTCAATGTGTAAAAAGAAAAATGTTTAAAACCAATGTTATGGACAAGGAATTTGAATACGTGCGACATTCATTGGCTTACAGTCAAGTAAAAATGTCCTATAAAAAATGCCTTCATACCCATACTAAACCTGCCAGAAACGAAGAAGTAGGAAGTATGAATCAACAAGTATTTCTTGAAAATAAGGCAAGGAAAAGGAGTTACAGAAACATGTATAAAATGGATGTGGCAATCGAACTAAAATTATATGTAGGTCTCATACACGAACATGATGACTTGAACCCAAATCATCATCATCAGCGCATTCGTATAGTTGGCTGAAGATTTGAACTATTAAGGCCGTTTTTTTTAAACTCTTAGTTTAGAAGCCTGTCCAGAAAGGGCGTTTTAATAAACTCACTCGCAATCACGTCTATGTCTATTTCTCGTCCATCTCTATAAGGAGTCCGTCCAAACATATACCGGGAACGTTCTTCTGGCTGGACACTGGGTGCATGAGAGATCTGAGGAAATATCAACCGTGCCTGGGGATCAAAGTCGTGGAGCTGTTTTTATCTGACTCTAAATTGATATGTCAATAGCAGACATAAATGACGCATCCATTTCCTTACTCAAAATGCTCGTAGCTTCTTGTATCGGAATTTATTTTCTCCTAGAGCTCCATAATTTCCTGGTATTACAGATGTCGGAAAAATTTGTCTGGAGGTTTCAGGCACGTGGAAACGTGAAAATTGCTACCGTTATTATATGCCGTTGGGATATTTATTAGTAGGATGCTAATTTCAACTTGTACCTACATTAAAAAATATCTGAGACTTGTGATTCTACATTGAACATATGTTTTTCAATTTTGTAGTAAAGTTGTTATTTGATTTTTAAGCTTATTGATAAAATTTCAGCATCAGCCTGGGGTTGACTATCTAGAATAGTCTATTATAGTAGGTAGCTAATTGAATTGTATATATCGTATTAGTAATTGAATAGTAGGTAGCTAATTGAATTTGGCTCCCTCTGTATATAACAGTCTGCCGACGGCCGTTAGGGATGCTAGTTCGACGCGGTCCTTTAAAAATTTACTAAAAAAGTGGCTTGTGCAGCAACCCCCTAAGAATTCTTGACATTTATCAGATGACTTTTTGCATTACACATGTATAATGATTGTTCTATTGTATTAAATTATTTTTTTTATTGTGGATTTGTTATTGTACTTTGATTGATTTTTATATGACTTACATTTATGTAGATTAACTGTGTTGTTGTGGATGTGTTTTTTAATGTATTTACTCTAGTAAATTATCATTATTATGTGAATGTACCTACAACATGAATTTAACCCCTGACATGTAATAATATTTTTACCAATAAATAACTATGAACTATGAACTAATTGATTGAACGCATGTTTATTAAAGCAGTTACGACTTACATTCTTGAGGTAGGTAAAGGCAGACGGTGTGAAGAAGTGTCGGGTGAACCATCGATCGTCTCGTAAAGTTGCGCGCGCAACCACTGGCTTCGAGCCGAGCAAGCTAGTTACCTTGAAAACATATAACTACTATAGCTTTCTGTGCTCCTGGTAGAAATGGTGAAAATGGCGGATCATAGGAGATGTATCTTGCTCGCCATGAGTAGGTAAGTGAAAACTTACAAACTTTTAGAACTTTTATTTGTATCTATACTCAGATGTTTATTTTACGAGAAGTTCCGAGTTTTCTACTATATGTTTTTTAGTTATAATTATATTGTTATTTAGGGAAGCAAAGTTACAAAAATACATGAATTATTAAGACCATCTAGGTAGATCCGATAGGTACCTACCAAAGGATCAATCTACAAAAAAATATATACTGTTAGCTCAAGTTAAACTTAATATTTTTTAAATAATGTTCGACTCGCTCTGTGAAATACTTTCCCTTTAAGTTTCCCTGACATCTAAGTTACCAGGCAAACATGAAACGCGCAGAGAAAATAAATACCTTTCTCTGCATAGAGTAACGAAGTATTGGAGCTGGCAAACAGTGAAACCATACACGTAACATACGCAATGGCCACAATTATTTCTACTTCCTACACAGGAGACTGTTTTTTAAAATTAAATAAAACCAATGTATTACTTTTTAACGAAACTACTAAATAATTCCAGGTAGGTTCCTAATAATATAGTGTAACCAAGCACTGGTATAATACTCATGCTCTCAGAATAATAACTGCCTGAAATGCAGCTGCCCATTTTCCAGTTTTCCTTTGTCTTTAACTTCTTTGGTCCCTTAAAGTTTTGCTCACACTATTTTCTCTTAGGTACATTTTCTTAGTAACTCTATATAAATTTACCCGTCAGGAACATTGAAGCCGACTTCATTATCAGAAATCACGCCTCGCCTCATGTCTGGCTGGCCAGCGAAGGGTGTTAGAGAAAATCAATAAAATTCCGCTTGGGCGCCGCGCCGGGCGCTCGACGCATGCGCTTTAAGGTCCGACTGGCGCAGATATTGTCATGTGATTCATCACCTCTACTTATTCTCTGAACTCCTGGTACAGCCGCCCACAATACTGAAATTTTCTGCCCTCCACCAGGTTTTCCCGGAAGTGAAAATCATCACTTCCGACTTGTAGGGCGGCTGAAAATTCAAAACTCAAGTTGTGTTTTTTTTAAACAGGGGTCACTTTTGTTCTATGATAATGTACTTACCTATCGTTAAGTAAAATACTGCGCATCTTAACTGCGCACTGTTTATTACAAGAGGCGATAGATCACTTTTAGTTGTCGGAGCGCCAAGTTGAACCGAAAAAAAGTTCCAGTAAATTATCACATTGCCCAATTAATCTTCGCGGTTTTGTTTCATCAACTGTAACTTTAAAAACTGCGGTAAGTAATTTGTTTTTAAAAATCTTATTACTTCAAAACAATGATTTACAGACAATAATTTATGTTGGAGAAGTATTTTGTGATAAGTGCAATAAAAAACATAAATTGCGAAAGTTTAAATTTTTTTGATACATTCATAAATTGCGTGTCTTTTTCATTCATGTTTGTGGTACGCGATTAATCCGGCAGAATAGATTTTGATGATTCTCTTTATATTTAGTAGCTCCGCACATCAGGTCCCTGGTGAGGAATTATTATTTTTGTATTTTTATTCGATTGGCGTCATATAAATCCGGTGTGCTTTTTTTCACATTGGAGTCGGTTCGATTCCCAGAAAAAGCAAGTAGTTTTTAGAAAATCTTTGAATGCAGTACAATCAATTAAAATAATATAAAGTCTCCTTTCAGCAAAATATCCTATGTATGAGTACAATATTTAAGGTACTTTGCTTTCATGTCGCATAGCCTTGGGACGTCAAAACAACAAAGAATCAAATCTAAAAATATATGGATTTGAAATAAGGTTCGAAGACATACATTTACTGATATGTACACAATTGTGCACTGGTATCAGGCATCAATCAGGTGGGTCGTCATCAACCATCTGCTGTTATCAATTCAATACAATATAATATATTTATTTCAGACCACAGTTACATACATAAGTTCATAAAATAAAATTCAATAAAAACACAAGAAGTAAAACAACAAAACATAAAATACGCATAACATAAAAATATACATAAAAACACTTAACTATACTTACTAACCTGGCTTATGAGAACCGCATATGCGCTCTCGTCCAGTACTCCATAAAGAGGCATGCGGTGTCTAGACTCTCGGCAATGAATTGTATCATCTGTTATCATCGACAAAAGAAACCTACAAAAAAACTCAATTTAATGTTTCATCATCTTCTCTTCTCTCTGTCCTAAACCTGCATGACATCATCAATAAAAAAATATCAATTGATTATTTGTTAAAGATATGGAAAGAGAAGATCCATCACCGATCGAGCGAGAGGGAGGAGGAAGCGGAGAGGCTCCACCCGCGCCCCCACCGCAGGCCCCGGAAATGCCTCCAGGAGCCCCAGTCGCGTACAGACTCCAAACAGTAGGGCTCTCCCGTGTACTTAATGGTATTAATATCATTCACATGCTTCCACCAAGCCCAGACTATCAAGCATCAATGAGAAACCATCAAGGCCTTATCGTACGCTTTACAACCCCGCCCCCGATCTCTTTTGATCCGAACTTCCAGGTTCTTCTGGATTCTGTTGGAGCTGGTCCGAGTTCCGATGAACCTAGTTCGAGTTCAGGTGACACTGGTTCTACGTCTTCTAATACTGAATAAAATTTGTAACCGCAACAGTTTTTTGAACCTAGGTCGAGATCTATTCCATCTTTAGGCTCTAACAGCTTCGTTCTCTACGTCTAATTTTAGAGGTAGGATAAACCATTCTAAGAATGCACGCCCCTCTTCCTGCCTTCACCCACACAACCAAATGAGGTGTATAGACGCAGTACATGACACCTGATAATTTTATTCGTCATTCAGTTTCCCGCCGAACGTGAAAGTGACACTTTTATGTCTGGCGAGAAACTGAATAACGAATGAAATTGCTGGGTCATTCGTTTCCTGTCATCTAACAAAGCAACATAACATTTTCATTTTAATTGTTTTTCTAGTGTTATTTTGAGTTGTGTTGTGTAATTTTGGTGGTATTTTAACCAACATTACTTGTGGTCTTAGCACAAAGTGTAAGCATTTGAAATGAAAGTGTATTATGTGATATCGTGATTTGACCGAAAATGTTTCAAATGTTTTGAAGAAACCGCCACCATTTTCTTCAAAACAATTGACTGACTCGACTTTGGACTGACGTGACTAGAAACATAACTACAAAGAGTATAATCTCTGAATCACTTGACATTGGCAAGATTGTCTACAGGAGCCATAAAAAGAAGAAAGAAAGAAAATTGCTTGGTGGCATGTATTGCATCTATACACCTCATTTGCTTGTGTGGGTGAAGGCAGGTAGAGGGGCGTGCATTTCTAGAATGGTTACCTAGTTAATCAATTGTATACCTACACCTCCTTAGCTTTAACTTTAGGGTATTAAAATTATATTGTGGGCTTACAAATAAAAATGAAATGTTTAATTTCAAACGTTTCTTGATAACTGGCGTAGTTTCCATGATTTAAATGAATTATCATCGCAAGATGTGTGTGGCTGGCTATCCCAATATTATTATCATTAATTATTTTGTAAATTAATAACTAAGTAATTACCACCCTAATTTAATTTTACTCAGTATTATTACTAAGCGTTTTATCTGAGTTTGGCACGGGACTAATATGATCTATTCCGTGAATATGATAATAAGACGTATACCAAAAATATTTTTAGTGCATACGAAATCAAAATGTTTTTTCGTCAGGAAAACTTGTTAAGTACAGAATTATTTGCTGCATATTATTTGTAATGTTATTTTCCGAAAACGGATTGTTTTTAAGTAGGGACATTTACCTGAATATACTAACTGAATTTAAAAAACCTTATACTTATCACTCCTTTTTTCCATGACATCTTTCACACAATCCATCCACTTTTTCTTTGGCCTGCCTCCATCCACATTCATCCCTAACACGCTTTTCGTTACATGACATTTCATCCCTTCTCATAACATGCCCATACCACGCTAACCTATTGCTCCTCATTTTATCGGTCACTGGAGCCACTTTCAAACTGCCTCTAATAAAGTCATTCCTTATTACTTCCTATCATCTATTAAGTTGAATATGCAAAAAGAAGCTAGGTTGTCAGTGCCAAAGTGGAGCTGCTCCGCAGTGGACCAAATATTGTATTTCTATAGTTAACTGTAAACCTTTCGCACTTTCTGTAACAAATAACGTCTGTATCGATATGTATATCATTAATTAAAATAAAACCATGATCATAAATGGATACTTTTTTTTATTATCTTAACAATTATAACATTACTTTGTATCTTAATTAACTACCTCCCTTCTATCTTCTATCTATCTATCTCCCATTAACCTTTATCTCTGGTTTCTTCATTATTCGTATACTTTGGTAAGTACCCAGTAATTGACTGAGCTTTTTGGGCTACCTTTCGCTGATTATTTGCCATACTGATCATGCCTGTTTCTGCCGCCAAACAGCGTTGCTGCATGTTTTGGTTTGAAGGGTGTGGATGACAGTGAACAAAGGAGTCTTAACATCAGTATGCTTCAAGTTGATTGATGGATGCAGAGCAGTGCATCGTAGGGCGAGTTCATATCGTGCGTGACTTGTAACCTTGCAAGGCATTGCTCATAATAGAGGTGGTGGTTGCCACTTACCACCACTTACTGGCGGGTGCGCCATATTAAAATAATTGTTCCATCAGCCTGTGATAATAAAAAAAAGTTAGGTTTATTCTGGCTTTCCAAATTTGACTATCCTTCCGGCGCTTCCTCAGTTCTTTATATACTTTGACTACAGATATAGCAAAAAAAATTAAGTAGGTATCTTAGGCATAGTGACTATGGAACATCACGCAACTAAACTAAATCTTAAAATGCATCTTTTTTCGTTTCTTCTCCTCGATTATGGCTAAATTCCAGTTCTAGTGTTGCTAGAACTGGTTCATACTGGTTCGTGGGTTTGGTTTTCAGTTGACTCGACTGTAGGTTTTGTAGACGATGGCAGCTTCTTCTTGTTTGGCAAGGTGATGCAGAATAGGGCATTAACTGTAACAACATTTAAATTTGAATTAGCATTTTCGAGTTAAAGTTATTATGATCCTTGTCTCTAGATTTAATATCTTTGAATGTGATGTTTTAGGTTACATGTAGACCTTTCGCCTCACCATTTTGGTGAAATAGTCGATTGTTTACTTAAGAAGCACTCTGAGACAGAAAGGCGAAGGATTCCCCATTGAATCCCAGCAAAGTTATGTAATCGACTAAAATAGTGTTGCTTCCGAGGCAATCTACTTTTTATCATCCTCTATGAGAAAGCAAGTAAGTGCAACTTATAAAAATACCTATAAGAATAGCACGTTTGTCTAATGACGACAACTTACCGACAATAATGCCTCCAAAGAGGTAGAAACCAGCTCCGCAGTTGACCTCTAGAAAGACGCCGATGAGGTTGGAGCCCACCATGGAGCCCACTCTACCCAGCATCATGGTGAGGCAGATTGCCATCGCTCTGTGAATTCGAAAGTAACGCTCGCTTTAGGGTGTTTTATTAAAATAAGTGCCTACTTGAGAAGGCTAAATAAAAAAGGCGATAAGTATTCAAACAGATATCAATAGTCCAGCCCCTTTGTGGTCATACACAGGCGTTGGTATGCGCAATAGTATATCCTCGAAAATGCGCACGCTGGCTTATTGCCTTTGATTTCCGTCGGTATTTCCAGAATAATTTTTATATGAATGTGAATCATTGATTTATCCAAAAGAAAACTATGCCACGATAAGCGGAGGAGTGGTGTTCGAAAGAAAGAAAGATACTCTGGATTTTTTTTGACGACCTCTGTGGCGCAGCGGGCGAGAGTCCGCCTGCGACGCTAGAGGTTGCGGGTTCGATTCCCGCCTCGGAACAAATTTGTGTACGATCTGCAGAAATTTGTTCCGTTGGTCTGGGTGTTTTCTATGTATATAATAAAAAATATCTATCTATGTAAGTAATATAATGTATTAAATATATCAGTCATCTAGTACACATAACACAAGCTTTGAGTAGCTTACTTTGGGGCTAGATGGTGCTGTGTGGATTGTCCAGCATTATTTATTTATTTATTTATTTTGACACCAGTTTTTGATAGTGTATGATGAATCCACAATCTAAGGTTGCCTGGAAATAATCACTTTTAGCGATAATACCGCTCATATAGGTACGCCTAGATTTATGATGATTCTTGTGATAAGGTTATGTTGTAGGTAATAAGAATAATGGTCACGATCCATACAAAATTTACCTATGCCCAGCGCAAACGAAACATCTTAGTATTTTTATCGTTTGTGCCGGGTTAGGCCTTAATGTATAACTTGAAGCTGAGCTGCTATTGAGGTGTGCTTGAAGCCCATTACCATGACGTTATTCTGGGTTTCAAGTGTCAAACTTTCTGTACTACATATCAAGTTCATCTGTGACATTACGATACTACATATTCCCTCATCTGTGCCGATTACGATTACCAAAGAGTTAGACAATTAGAGTACTGGGTCACAAATGACCATTCTTCTCAAATTCCTTTTTTTATTGCCTTCTTTAAAGTTAGAGGTTACAAAATAAACGTACCTGTACTGAGTAGGGAATAGTTCAACGGACACGGCGTTCATAAGCCCGATGCAAGCACCAGACATCTGGAAGACCGCGAACAGAACCACCGCTAGCTGCTGGTTGTACGCGAGATGCGCGCCGATGCCGCACAAGCCGGTCACCGCCAGAACGGTGACGAGGATCAGCTTCTTGCCGACGATGTCCACGAGGAAGCCGACGATCAGGTACATAGTGGAGAACACCAGGCCGATGTAGATGGAACGCTCGAACGTTGCCGTGTTCATAACATCGTTGCATATCACCTGGAAGACATGTTCCTTCTATTTATTGACATGTGACATGTGCCTAATTTCATCCAGATCCGTTCAGCCGTTCTGGCGTTATTGAGTAACAAACATCCATCCATCCGTCTAACCATACTTGCAAACTTTGGCGTTTGTAATATTAGTAGGATGTATCTAATATTTAACTTTTACCTAAAATTTATGAATGGATTTTTTAAAGTTATTTTTATGGTGCACCCAAACCCAGATATTATTTTAGTGATAAGATTGAGGAGCCTATTATGTAAATAAAATATCTTTAGTTGTTACGTTCAACAATAACTTTCTCACAACGATATTGGTCGGTTGGCATGAGGATTATGTTTTGTAGACATCTTCTCTGATCTCTAGGTTTCCTGATTCTTAAAGATAGCAAAGAGGCTGGAGACATGGCAAAAAATGTTGTGTTCCATTTTTAAGACAGTGACAAAAAGCCACAGGGTCGCGTAGTGTATCTATCTCTAGATTTCAAAGGTATCGCAGAAGGTGCCTTCTTTGGTCGAACTTTACCTCAGTGCCATTTCCAACAGGTACTCTGCTGGCATCCAGGACATCACAAATCTTGGTCTCTCCTCCGTCGTGGTTGGCCAATGAGTTCAGGATAGTCGGGAACCATACGTAGAAACCGTTGGTCCTAAGAAAAGATTGAAACAATTCGTGAGTTTTCGACTTGTATCTTCCCCAGATCCTTTCCAAATTCCTTCACAAAGAGCTCTACTACTTTTGAAGAATGTACAAAAGACATGGAAAAAGGATACGAACGATAAGCTTACGATAAAGATTCCAAGCTGCACAAAGCGGGCGAGGTAGATCCACAGAACAGAATGTATGAAGAATGAAGAGGAATTAGCAATAGTAAAGAATAGCTTACGCGGCAAAGATTCCAAATTGCACGAAGCAGGCGAGACAGATCCATGGCACCAGCGGCATCCGGAACAGCGGCAGTGTCTGCTCCTTCATGGACACCAGCACGGCTTTGAACCCGGTGTCGGTGGACTTGGTCGTCGTGCTCTCTACCATTAGGGACTTAACCTAGAAAATAAGCAAGAATATTTTTTTTAACTAACCCTAGAACCTTCTTTCTGAAAAGGTATCAGTTTTTTATTTATCTTTATCAGGTAAAAAGTACACACAGAATTTTAATACAAAACGCTATGTTATATTTATATTTCGTTTCGTTTGTTATACTCAAACTCAACGAAAAAGTCATTAGTACTCAGAAAACTTTTTTTAAGCTTTTTTTTCTTTAAAAAAAAACTTTTTTTTTTAAAGATTTGTTTGATAAATTAAATACAAAATGAGAATGACTACGGAAATATAGTATAAATTCTTGGATATTGTCAACTGACCTCAAAACTGTCCTCTGGCATATTCGTATTCCCTGCGTAGATCTTTTTCACTACTTCCAAAGTTGCATCATGGTTGCCCTGCACGCTGAGGAACTTGGGGCTTTCCGGCGCAAAGACAAGTAGTATTGTCGCGATGGCGAAGGGTAGAGAGAAGGCCACGACCAGGAGTCTCCAGGGACGGTACTCAATGTCCAGGAACGGAATGGGAAGCGCGAACTCTAAGGGGAGAATCGCCCAGGAAATGCCTGGAAAAAAATAGAGTAGGTATATTAATGACGCCCTAACAAATATAAAAGCGCATCAGCATTGCCATTCAGCGTCGTAATGCAGCCTGTGTCTTTGGGGATGCTTCCGATTTGCATTGATTTAGATCAGTTGAGCTATCCCTAGATCGTTTGCAACGGTCTGCAGATATCTCAACTGTTTCATGTATTTGTAAATTTTGTAAATACTACAAGTACCTATTGTAATTCTTTGTAAATTTATAAATGAATATAAATAAAATCATGATAATAAGTAAAACATCGATCTAGCTTAGCAAGATAGTGAGCACATTAGATGCGTCGATTCTAAAACTTTTCTCCTTCTATTTTATAAATGAACTTACAAGGCAACACAACAGTTCCCATTCCAACGAATGAGGATCCGAAGGCGACCATCTTGTCCCTATGCCGCAGGTTGTTGAACTCTCCCAGGTAGGTGTACGCCACGGCTGATGATCCTGAGGTACTGGAATTATAAAATGCTAGGGTCAAAACCGGTTCTTCATACTCTTAGCGATCTAAAACTAACTTCGATTCCTTTTTATATATGTAGGCTGTATAGGGGACATATTACGATCATACATAAAGTTGAAGCTTTTGTGCAAGCCGATACTCTTTTTTATACAACTGGCTGATGGAACAGATGGCCGGCTGATAACGTAACCGGATTTTCGCAAAACTGCCAAAATTGACTTTGGCAACCGAATTTTGAATACAACAAAAGTTACGTGATCAACCTGCTGATGTTAAGTGGTAACCATCACCTATAACAGAGCATTGCCTCGTAAGTCATGCACGATAGGAACGTGCTCTACGATGCACTAACCTGCGTCCATCAACTTGAGGCATACCGATGTTAAGCCTCAACCCTGGCGACTGCAATATTCAAACCGAAACACAGCGTACTTTCCCGGAGCAGTACTTTCCCGGACGAGCCCTTACACAAAGAGCTCTACTGCTCTTCTTTTATGATCGGGACCTTGTCAGCTCTATAAATCATGGACCAGTTTGATAAACCGACCATTGATCTATCTATACATATTTTGTAACCCTATACATTCTGGCATAACAGATAAGCTATTTTAGTTACTCTCAAAGTAGAAAAGACATCCTGTATAATAATAATAATCAAATCAAAACGTTTAATTGCTACTCACTTAATATTATTTAGGTTATCAAAAGGTATATAAATTTATAACTAAAACACAAACAATTAACTAAAACAGAGACGCAACGTAGTTTATGAGAAGTAGAACTTTATGCTAAGAGCTCGTCTGGGAAAGGACTACCATCATACCTTTCTTGTCACCAACGTTCTGTGGCTGCGTTGGCTTTGTTTCGGTTTGAAGGGTGTGGTTGCCGTTAAAATTACGGGCACATGAGGCTTAATCTGTATGCCACAAGTTGATGGACGCAGGACTGTGCATCGTTGGGCCAGTTCTTATCATGCGTGACTTGTCAGACTGTGCTTTGATAAACGTGATAATTAGCAATTGGGCTCTCTGCTTGTTTTATCAGCAAGTGGTATAAAAAAACCTTTCATCTTTTCCCTGCCCTACGCCAGACCTGTGATGACCAGCCTTCCATAAACGAATCATGAATAAAGTATGGTATAAAAAGGGTCTGGAATAAATGTAACTTACAAAACAGCGGAAGCAAAGACCAGCACGCCAAAGGAAATCATTTCCGGTGCGAAGCTCGTGAACACAGAGAAGACCACAGACATTAGCATTGAGTACATCATGACGGGGCGCCGGCCACGAGTGTCTGCCAGCCAGCCCCAGAAGAATGACGTCAGGATTATGGCTGAAAGAGGTAAAAAATATTTTATTTCATGTTCCATCTATGTTTACAGGACTATCCTATTACAATACCTAATAATCAATCTTAAAGTTAATCTTATTCCTATTCTTAAATATCTCAATAACATCATTAACAGCCTAAAGAAATCGACTGCTGGACATAGGCCTCCCCTATACGTTTCCAGGAAGAACGATTTTGAGCCCTTTTTATCCACCGCTTTCCCAGGGTCCTAACAATGTCGTCAGTCCATCGGGTAGGAGGGTGCTCCAGGCTTCGTTTTCCTGTTCGTGGTCGCCATTCGAGAACCTTTATTCCCCAGCGGTTGTCAGTTCCTCAAGCTATATGACCTGGCCATTGCCACTTCAACTTGCTGATTCTGAGAGCTATGTCGGCTACCTTGGTTATCCTAGGGATTTCCTCATTTCTGATTCAAATTCATAGTGAAACTCCCATCACGCACATCTGGAGTGAAGCCATCGAAAAGTATGGTGAGGCACTAGCGGTCTCTCTTGACGTTTCGAAGGCATTTGATAGGGTTTGGCATGCGAACCTTATTGGCAAGCTTCCTGCATACGGACTCCCAGTACCATTCTGTTCTTGGCTTGCCGACTTCTTGAGGGAACGATCCATTCGAGTAGTCATTGATGGCTGCTCGTCTGATCAATTGGCCATTAATGCCGGTGTACCTCAAGGATCGGTGCTATCTGCCACGCTGTTTCTGCTGCATATTAATGATCTGCTCATTCCCGGTATCTTTGGGTACGCAGATGACAGTACAGTTGTGGAAAGATACTTTTCTAATGCCCAGGCCAGACAGAATGTGATAAAGCAAGAGAGAGACGAAATGCTGCAGCGCTTGAATTTGAAACTGAAGGCAGTGTCTGACTGGGACAATGCTAATTTGGTCAAATTCAACGCCTCCAAAACGCAAGCTTGTCTCTTTTCTGCCAAGAAAAGTCAGTTTTTCCAAGTTCTTGTTTTCCGAGATGTACCTTTAGCTATACAGGATCAGCTGGAACTCCTCGGTGCTACTTTGACGCCTGCTCTCAACTTTGGCACATACATCGAGTCTAGGGCAAAAACGGCTGCCATGAAGCTAGGCATCCTGAATAGTAAGGCGGTACTTTACACCGGGACAGCTTCTCAGTCTTTATAAAGCACAAGTCCGATCTGGTATGGAGTACTGCTGTCACCTTTGGGATGGCTCGGCAAAGCACCAGCATGTTGCCTTGGACTCGATTGAGCGCAGAGCTTTCAGGTTAGTAGGTGAGCGACACATGGCGGAGACAAAAATCCAGAGTCTCGAACACCGTCGAAAAGTCGCTTGCTTATCGATCTTCTATAGGCTACATTTCGGTGAATGTGCTCAGGAACTACATGACCTCATTACACCATCTCCATTCCACTACAGGACAAATAGACGTATGGCTCAATATCATCCATTCCTAGTTAGCATACCACCAATTCCCACGAAGCGCTTCGCTTCAACCTTCATTATGCGAACAGCTAAGGAGTGGAACTCGTTACCGTCGTCTGTCTTTCCTGACCATTATAACATGAGTCTCTTCCAGGCAAGAGTGAATAGGTGTCTTCTAGACCGTTCTGCTCCACCGTAGGCTACATCGTCGCTTACCATCAGGTGAGATTGTAGTCAAAGGACGCTCTATTCAGTAAAAAAAAAAAAACATAGGCCAGGAAGTTATACGTGATGGTTACCACTTAACATCTGGGCAATCTGCTTGTTACACCTAGTTGTATAAAAAAATCCTTACCCAAGAACGGAGTAGCTGACAACCATCCTCGCTGCGTCAGCGACAGGTCGAGGTCGCACTGCGCTGCCGGCAACACATACCCCATCGCAAGGCTTTGCATAATCATGCCCATCAGGATGAGACCAGTCATCAGCATGTGCAGGATGTTATACTTTCCGAACCCTGATAAATAAAAAAATATTGGTGGACTTGCCACATAGCAATACCTGCCCCGAACTAAGCGAACCTGTAATATATGTGAACCAGATAAATCTACCACTTATAATTATATAACGTACTTAAGTACATTATTACAATACAATAACACCAAGACAGATAACAAACATCTACATCTAAGTTCATTCATCACACAAAGGGCTGTCCTCGGTGGGGATCGAACCTATGGCCTACAGCCGGCAACGATGAACTTGTACAATTTAGAAAAATACAGCTTCTAATAGTAACTTCTGAAACATTGATTGTTTGCAATATTTAATATTTATTTACGTTCAGTTCAGTATTTTTATATCTCCAAGAATGTTAGAACGTTCGAGCGAGAAGTGGTTTAACGGTTGTCAGCTTCTAAAATAATAAAATTGATGACAGATCCAAATCAGTGCCAGTCGGAAGCGTACCCAAAACACTGGCTGCATTGCCACGCTGATGATGTTGGCAATGCTGGCAATGCTGATGCCCTGATCAGTTGAGCTATCTATAGATCGTTTGCAACGGTCTGCAGATAGCTCAACTGTTTCATAATATATTTTGTAAATCTTGTAAATAATTGTAACTATTAGTTATAATTTTCTTTGTAAATAAATTATTAATCATTGATAACATGACACATGCATGACACGTAATAGCATTTTTATTTAATTCAACGAAAAGTGCCGTGCCGCAAAAAAGTGTCGGCTGCACCAACCACGTTCAGATTATTTACGATTTGATTTATAGGGATTACTTTATCGAGTGGGCCTTTTCCAACCGCTGTTACTCTTACTGCTACACAGATTACATGAACAATCAGAGTGTATCCTTGTGTAACTAATCATAAATTCACGCAGCTATGCATTTTTATCTTATCATATATTATGAACTCAGGGTTTCCCCATCAGGTGCTTAAATCAAGATTTAGGAGTTTGTTTTTGGTTCAGCAAGATGTTATTTATCAAATAAAATAATAGTAACAGCAAGTTGAGATAGTAAAAAGGTTTTGTTGAAAGTTATTTTTTATTAATTATGCCTTCATTTCATTGTTTTTTTTCTATACCGCTAGCTGATGGAACAAGCAGATGGGTCACCTGATGTTAACTGGCTACCATAATCTATCTCTAACAAAGCATTGCCTCCCGAAGTCCCAAGTTACGCCTCACATGAAAAATTGGAGAAGGTCTATGTGCTGATAAAAATAAAATCCTTTGTGGGACACAATATTTAATCTTTTTGTCATGGACTCGTATCAATTTTATGGTTCACGATGAACTTTCCAGCTACAATGCCCTCATTATTTTGATAAAACATCTACGCATTTTAGGCGCCTATCGTGTGAATCAGTCTTGTTTTGAAAATATGCGTTTTCTAGTCCGCAGCTGGGCTTATTTGTAGCTGATAAACTAAAGCCTGTGGTCCAATGAAGCGTTTGTATGCTTAGTGAGTAATGGCTAATTTACCTTCTAATTAGGTGGTAAATTATAACGTCCTCAATATAACGAAGTAATTTCTTTTTAATTAAACGGCCTGTCTTCGAAGTTAGAAGCAAAAGGTGTTTTTCTTGTGATTCAATTCAATCGAATCCCTTGATCACCTAAATGTCTTAAAGTTATACCTATATATAGGTGAAACAGGTGTTCCTCGCGAAGCCTAGAAGAATATACCCTATGTAGGGTCCATGTGTGACACACATGTGTGCATAACCTACACCTAACAACTATGCAGGTACCTAACTAAAGCATGTGTAAGCAATAAATGTATTGAGTATTGAGAAGTTTCGAAGAAAGAAAGCGTTGTGAACCCTATAATCGCTTGTGTTCTGAAGCCAATCCTTGTAGTTTCTAAATCTTGGCTCCTAAGTATACAATCCCTCACATATGCAAGAAAGGATCAGTGCTATTTTCCGACAAACATACCAACAAAACAACACCGATTCTTCCAAGTTGTTAAGTAATGCTTTAGAATACTGTTCGCTTTAGTATATAATCTAAATCACATACTGGAAATTATTTATTTTCGTAATGATTGCAAGTGTTGCGCACAAGATCAAAGATCGGCAATGTCACAAAAAAACACCTTTTATCAGCAAAATAAAACAAACTCTTTTATCTGTCGTTAATCAACCAATAGTACTAGCGGTTTTTCGAGACCACAGAACAAAGAAATACATTATACATCTACATACATAATAGCCACCTATTATTAAAACGGCTGAAAAACATATGGAAACCGGTGTATAGAACCTAAAAAGTCTTAAAACACGTGTCAAATGCTCGATAGGAGCTTTTATAAGGACACTTATAATCCTTTCACCACACTGTTTCGAAAGAAGTGACATGACAAGAAGAAGACCAAGTCATGATTATTTGAGGATGCGTCTAAGAGGGGTAGTCAGAGGTACAAAGAATTTTGTTTCTGTCAGTCAGTAATATCAACATTCTAATGGTCTTATTAATTTTTAATCTTATTAATTGGTCGCTGAGGCTATTAGTAACTAAAGTCAGAAGATTATTGTATTAAGATTGATCGCTGAAATTATCTAAAACGATCGCTGTAATTATTCTACAGTGACTGTATGTGACAAACAAGAGTATACTTAAAGAGCCCAACTGGCGGAAATCTGAATAAGGGCCGAATACTAAAAAAATATATCTTTTAAAATGAGGAAATAGAACATTCGTTGAAGAATTGAGTTGAATGAACCTTGACCAAGACATAGTTCACATCTAGGTACAATTGGCTAGACTAGGTAGATTAATAGGTATATATTTTTTGGGAATTTATCATGGAAGTCACTGTTTAATCAACTAACTACAACAGTTTTTAACCAGATATGGCATGGCGGAAGCTAGTACCTAATTGCTTACGATTTTATATCTTTAAAATAATGAATTAAGTTATGAAAAATCTTAAACCACCATGAACATTGGAAGACTGGTAGATAATGCTATTAGCATTAAGTCCCCCTAGCACTAAATTTTTGTGTGACAGTTTTTAAATAAATAATAATAATAATAACATTGCAAAAGTTCAATAAAAGTGTCATTTTAATCCAAACAAAAAGGATCTACCTATAATTTTGTATAATAATAATTACAGTATGAATAAAAACTGAATTGTTTTAAGTTATTTTACGGTGTCGAATCTGGATCATTTGATGGTTTGATCCAGATCTATTTAGATATAACCGGACCTTTCACCTAGCTAGGTTCAACTGATTAGGTCAAATTATTGATCCATTGCGATTTTGAGATAACCTTTGTAGGATACAATTCCAATCACTGATACTTGACTTAATTACGCTATAAAATAACTATAAAATAACTCGGAAAACATTATAGTGCCCTATTTTAATGCATGACTCAATGTGGATATGTGCCAAATGATGAAGGGATATCTACCGTGCCTGGGAAAAAATCGTATGTAATGTACTTTCTTCTTTTTATTTTTATAAACATGAAATAATTGTAATGACATAAACCGTGCACAGTTTTAGATGTTTTATAATATCTCAGAACTATTAGTTTATGATATTATTCTTCTTCTTCGTCGTATCCTAATTATTTTAAAACAGTGTGGTGAAAGGGTTATAAGAGTAGTAGAGCTCTTTGTGTGTGGCTCGTCCGGGGAAGTACTACCACCACGCCTTTTTCTGCCGCCAAGCAGCAACGCTGTGTTTCGGTTTGAAGAGTGTGGTCGCCGGTGTAATTACAGGCACATGAGGCTTAACATCTGTATGCCTCAAGTTGATGGACGCAGGGCAGTGCATCGTAGGGCACGTTCCTATTGTGCGTGACCTACGGGGCAATGTTTTGTTTATAGGTGATGGTTACCACTTAACATCAGGTGGGCCATCTGCTTGTTCCATCAGCTAGTTGTAAAAAAAAAGTGCACCTCAAAGAGGCTCATTTCGAGCATGTATCAGATGCCTATTTTATGTTCTACGACATGGCGATTTTCTTGCGATGTTTTCCTTCACCGTTTGAGTGTACTGGCACACTGTGCGCATACATATTTGAACAGAATACTCATTGGTGTATGACCGGCTTTGAAAAAAGGCGGGCCGCTATAACACTAGACCACCAGTGCAACGGCCCCATTACGCTAATGTCTGGCTATCGAGATGGCTTTCAGTTTGATATTCATTCCCCCCTTAATGGTATAGGATGGATGGGAATCAAATGTCAAACTGAAAGCCATCTCGATAGCCAGATAAACAGATATTAGCGTTATCTGATCTAATGATGCTCAACAGTGATGTATTGATTAAATATAGGAAAATGGTACTTACCCGTCAGCATCATAGCCTCATCTAGAGTGATGTCGTACAGCTCTTCCTTCTTCATATTCTTCGAATTATGTACTGTCATCTTCAAAATCTGAAATGAAAAGAAAACTGGTTCAGTTCAATTATATTTATTTGAAAATAGACTTCGTCGGTTTTTTATGCAAATAGCTGATGGAACAAGTAGATGACCGACCTGATGCTAAGTGGTAACCGTCAGCTATAACAAAGAAAGCATGCCTCGTAAGCAACGCACGAAAGGCGTGAAAACGTGGCCTACGATGCACTACCCTGCGTCCATCAACTTGAGGCGTGTCTGTAATTACACCAGCGATCAACTCTTCACACCAACAGCACAGCACGACAGCAATGCTGCTTGGCGGCAGAAAAAGGCGTAGTGGTAGTACTTCCCCGGACGAGTATTTCTTTCAACGTTTCCGAGCACTGTGTGTATTATATGCTTCCCCTACAGACGTCATCAAAAATTCTTATGTTTGGACTTACTATGCGATCTGAGGGGGTATCTACCGTGCCTGGGGATCAAAGTAGAACGGTCTATTGGAATTACAATTTTTTTTCTTTATTGATGCGTGTTATACCTTAAATGGAGATAACTTGCAACATTAACATAAATCAATGATAATTAGGTATGAGACATGGCATAATATACATGACACGGATTGCCCGTATTATTGCATTCTTGATAGACAAGTAAACGTATAGATACCTAGAACCTACTGAGTGTAGGTATGTTGACCTAATTATGAACATATTGAACATGAATATCATGACCTGAATAAGTAAAAGTTTGAAAATAAAAATCTCAAATGCTCGAAAGCAGCCCCTTTGAGGTGCACTTAAAATCATTTTTAACAGACTTCAAAAAAAGTGAGGAGGTTCATAATTCGATTTTTTTTTTAATGTTTGTTGCCTCATAATTTTTTACTGGGTGGTTTTTTAGTGTCACTGGTCGCATTTAAATTTGAGTCAGATCTGACGAGTAGTTTTTGAGTTTATAGTAGTAATGTAGTAGTACCTATGAGTGTATTTTTAAGTGCATTTGAAGTCAGTTTTTTCATAAAAAAAGAGTGTATTTTATTCACTTGACTCTAATGTATAACTTTGAAATGTTTTAAGCTAGGTGAATCTAGGGCTAGTTCCACGGGATCAAACCTAGAAAAATAGACAACATACTATGGTTTGGTTCCTAAATTTCTATTATTATGATCCTCGTTAAATAATATTATTATGTATAATAATGTAGCTCTATTCGTTTAGGTATAATGTAGCTCTATCTAGTGTTAACCGCCTGTCTCTACATTACCAGTAAACATTTTGTTCTAAAAAGAAGTTTAGTAAAGATTGGGCTAAAATACGAGTTCAGAAATCATTTGGATACTCAATAGAAAATAAACAAATTATAAAAAACTTACCTTTCGAAAAAACATGATGTAACTTAAACTTAACTTAAATTGTAATCGGGTTTACAATCAAACTTGCAAAACATGGGTTTAATTATTTTCCAAGTTATCAATTTTAATTTTACAAACTGAACTATGCTTATCTCCACTTTATTTAATTCGGATTATTTTGAGTTCGATTGAAAGTGTACCACTAACGGAGTAGCACAGCGATCTGCCATAGATACTTAAAGATCTGACATGGTAGAGACTAGATCCTAGTCACCAAGAGCTGGTGTACCTAGGTAAAGCTAGCAACGGTCGCGGCGTTTAGTTCTAGCAATCGAAGGTGACGGTGTCCTACGTGATACAATGAAGCGATGCGATACGAACGACCTATGTATGTAATGTACGAACTAAACAACTAAACCATGCGTAAACAATAAGGTTCATAATGGTCACTGAGCGCGCCAATAGCTTATCAAACCGATAAGTCTTTAGCTGTCTCTTTTCGCTGGCATTAAAGTGACAGTGACAAGAATACTATAGCTTATAATATATAATATAATACTATATAATAATAATACTATAGCTATATACTTGAGCCGCAATAAAATGGCAGAGATTATGAATAAGAGGGTACACCTACAGCACAAGTCTGCAAAGATTTAGTGTGGGGTCTTGAATCTATCATCATCTACAAGCCATGTTAACTCTCGATCCCATCCATGCCATTATGTTTGTCTGCCCCAAAGTTGGAAGTACCTTATCTATGTGCTTTTTTTATTTCCTAAATAAATTATTATTATTATTAGTTAGGCATATACCTACAGCTTCCTGCTATATACTCTGTGATTTTTTAACGATGATCAAGAGCTGGTCTATTTGACCGAATTAGTACCTGACTATTAGCGTAACTATTTTAAACCTGATTGTCTGTAGTGTGTTAAGATCCAGCATTGATTATTGATCAAAGGCTTTCATTATTTCTATTCGCTAGTGGACGCGCTCCGGCTCCGACATTCGGTATCACTACTGTCAAAATAAATTTAAAATGAATCACAAATATTTGCAAGTGTCGTTTTACGAAAACAAGTATGACACAAAACACCTCTGTTTTGTATTAAATGCATTGGTTAGCCGTAAAAATGCAACAAACATACATACAGACAGACATAATTATGCATTGATGGATTGTTATAGGTCACGGTTACCGGCCTATGTGACTGTGTTTTACCTTAAGTATGTTATGTAACTAACCATCTGGGTATTTTTTATATGAACTGTATTTTATTTAAGTAGTCGGAACTTCAGCTACCAAAAGGTATGCAGCTGATCAAATCTAGAACAATTTCAGTAGCTGATTTGGTCGCGGTGACTTGGAACTCGGATTTGGTCAGGTTGATCAGAATCGAAAATGGTATCAGCAGTCTTTGTTGTACCTAAATCCTTTAAAATTTCTAAGGGATAGTGTATACCAAAATATAGTTTAAACATATTTAACTGTACTTTTATGAGCCCGCGAGTTGATGTCAACCAAAAATAGGTAAAACGGAAGGAGCCATCTCGCGGATTCAAGCGAGTTTGGGACCCGCGAGATGACGAACGACTCCCCGTTTGGTACGGAACCCTACGAAACGCTAATAATAATTGATTTTTGTAATTACATTAGTTCCGTCATTTTTGAGTAGCTCATTTCCCGCAGGAGCAGTTTCCGCAAGTTTCTTGCCTGTTCTTTATGAAATTTAAAGTGATATTTTTATTGAATAAATAAAAGACCCATTGTCATTATTTTGATAATAATTTAGAGTTAAAACCGAATATTAATACTAATAGGCTTATTTAGAAAGATTTAGGGCAGCTTAGTTTATCGACACGTAGAGATACATAGTCATGATCATCATCACTACATAGTATAAAACAAAGTCGCTTTCTCTGTCCCTATGTCCCCATGTCCCTTTGTATGCTTAAATCTTTAAAACTAAGCTACGGATTTTGATGCGGTTTTTTTTAATAGATAGAGTAATTCAAGAGGAAGGTTTATAAGTATATACATGCATGATAATTATGTGCACCCGTGCGAAGCAGGGGCGCGCGGGCAAGTCGCTAGTGACTAATAAATGTAGATAGCATTAAAGTGCAAAACAAAAAATTATCAATAAACACTAGTTATCATCACATTTTGGCGGTCGCGACGAACAACAGAGGTTGCTTAGTAACTACTTTTCTACATAAAGAAATATTTTTATTGAGCACGTGATCCAAGATAAGATTGTGGTTATTTTTGAAACACTTAGTTGCTAATGGCTAGGTTGTACCAAAGGCAAGTACATTTTACCTAAATCCGTAAAAAGACAGACTGATTCTTTCCATTGTATGGTTTCTAGTTCCTACTATTTAGCTAGTAGGCTTCCGCGCATCCATTCATCACGCACGATTTATTATGATTATTCTTTGGTAGAGGTCTAACTTACAACCTACAGTGTAGAAGGCAGAACTAATGAGGGCTGCCTTTTCAAACATAATGTGGCAAAAATAGAATTGGCGGTTGTGGCCTTCGAAAAAAACAGTAGTACATTGTAGTTTACCTACTCGCTTACCTACATCGTATAAAATATGAAACTATACTTGAGGGCAATAACTCTGATATCTTAACTATCGAATAATTTAAACTTTGACTCTAAATTTTATCAGAGCTTAACTTATTAATTATTAGGTAGGTAGGTTACGTTACATTTATGATACATAAATACTGTCATCTCTAGAGAAGATCAGTGTTTCATCATAAAATAATAAATGACGTAACACGTACCAACATGAAGAATTATGTACTTAATACATAAAAGCACCGTTGTGTAATAATTTTGGATGATAACGATGGGAAGTATGTCAGTATAAAATTTAAACCCCTACTGAACAAGTAATAACACCGTTGTGGAATAATTTAGGATGATGACGATAGTTAGGTGTCACTATAAAATTCAATCTAGGCTTTACAACTGAGTGACGTAGATACCATGTTATATTTCTTGACCATTTTGTCACCTAAGTGTTAAGCTACTGCTAAAATTTTAGCATTTTGCAAATGTTATTTTAAAATTAAATATCACCGTTGAAATAGGAATATTATTAATAAAACGAAATAAAAATATAATATTAACAATTTGAAACATGGCAAATAAATCTACTACATCTATTATATTGTTTTTCATATCTCACCAATTTAGCATGCAAATTTTTATAATTCGTAGAGTAGGCTAAGCATTGATCTAAATAGCTAATATTCTGATAATTTTCTCCTGAAGTGTAATTTTCTATATGCACAGAAAAAACCCTTGAGGTTGGACTTGTGGATGTATCACTCCCAGCGGAGGAATCTAAGAAATCCTGTTAAAAATACTGATAAATCAAAATATAATATTATTCCTACATCAGTATGCATATATTTTTTATTAATAAAAATCTGTGATCCTAATTTAAAATAAAACACGTTTTGTGAGCGTAGAAGAAAGAAGATTGAAATAGAAAGAGTTTCTTATCAAAAACCTGTGGATTTTTGTATCATTGAGAAAGACAGCGACCGTATTCATACAGTTTTTTTTAGATACAAATTGGTTTGGGGAGACCTATTTTAGTTTTAGCGTTCGAAAATTAATAAATTTATTTATCTTTCTTGTAAATTGTTGTAAGTTATTTATTTTTCATAATCTCAACTCACATTCAATAGTAGACAAGGTGTGTAGGTCGCTGATTTGGGCAGCGCGAATCGCGACGTTCGGAACGCTACCGAAATCTCAACTGCTAAACCAAATGGCGTATTCTGTAATTATAGCGCTTATTATCATACTGTTTATGACAGATAACGCTCTGCTGGAGATCCATTTGTGAACTTTCATGATAATAGTGGCAGAGATAATGGATCATGTACCTACTTACGTCAGTTTCGTAATACTATGGAAAAATTGGTGCTTTTTATAATGTAATTTATGTGTAATGTATCACAGGCTTGGTCCACACTGTTTCACAAGGAACTAGTGACATGATAAGAGACAGGCTTGGTGGTGTGCAACTGGCGCATAAATTAACGCAGGCTTATCAAATCTAACATTTGGCACCAGCTATAAGCACGGGGTGGAACCAGGATATAATTATCTGACAGTTGCGTATTTTTTATACAAACTTATTTCTCTAGTGAAAGTCAAAAGGTATTTATTCAATTGTATCACAAGAATCACTTTGAAACGTCGACTCTACTTAGGTACCAGTCCCACGCGACCAACAACGCCTAGAAGAACAGGCAACAAACTTACGGCATGTTAAATAAATAGGTCTCATTTCAAAAATAAAAATCTTGTAATATAGATATAAGCTTTATTTTAATTCATCTGTCTATTTTAATCATGACACCACATATTATTGTGACGTGTACCTACAAATAATTTATTTATTTTATAATGTACATTTTAATTATCATAAAACACAGAATATAGTTCAACAGGAGCACACCAGCCAACCTATGTGGTGGTATAGAAAAAGTACTATAGAAAAAGACGTACATTAGGTACCTACCATAAATCATATCTTAATATCCTAAAATTATACCTAATATAATATACATATGTATGTATATTGTGTATGTGTTAAGTATAATTCTACAAACTAATTTCTTAAATAAACACAAGCAATGAAATCAGTCAAATCAACTACGATAATATCACGGATCATTATTCTAATAATTGGGTTCTTCCAAAGGCATGCATGCCTGCCGGTTTCCTCGTTTCCTCACAATATTTTCCTTGTTTACGGCGGACGAAGTTATTTGAATAAATTCTACGCTTATAAGGTTCCGAAACCTAAGAACTGTTCTGACTTGGGAAAAACGAGCAACTCTCGTTTTTCTTATGTACCTACAGCAAACACAAATGTTTCCACAAACTTTTTCTGCCAAAATCAGTGAACAATTTCTTTTAAAACTCTTTTGTTATACCTACATAAAACCAAACGAAAAAAATTCGAAAGGAAAGCTAGCAATGCAACGATAGGCCTAGCTGTGTATAGGACGCAACCGTCTCTTGTTTCATACACGCTATATTATCTCATCCAGTCTCCGTGTCTAGAGTCTGGCTGCAGGGTGAGGGTTGTTTGTCGCTGGGCAGAAGGAAGCTCAGGGCTCCACAGACTGGAACAAAATAATGTTTGTCAATACCATAAAAAACACACCACATGAACACAGGTCCACTGCTGAAAATATGCTCTGATACATTTAAGTTTGGGGGTTTTTCTTAGAGAGAGTCACATGTGTGACTTTCCTCTCCCCATTAGTGCGTTGCGCTGCGTTGCGTCGTCAATGGCAACGCACGGCATCTCTGCATTCCCTCGCTTCTTACAACAAGGACGCGATAGAAGGGTGTTGTAGCCACCAGCAAGTAAAAAAAACGTTTCCGACAGTTTAGGAGTATTCCTCGTAATCCCTTAATATCCCTGTATTTTCTTTGACATGCCATTGATAAGCCATTTTGATCAATCAATAAATAGGAGAAGAGATCAGATAAGAGAATATTGTACTAGTAATACTAATATACGAGTACTAGTAATTGTAACATCAGGTTTAGATAAAAACATGTTGGTAGATGCGGTAAATTAAAAATTTACACGTGTCTTATGTTATCATAACTCAGGTTTATGAAGTGGCGTAATGCTCCATAAAGTTACGTCAACCCTCAGGGTCAGGTTTATCATAATTAATTCGCAGGGAAAGACGATTCCTGAAACTTGTCAGATGGTCGCACATTGAGTGGTTTTTATCTAATTTCAGGATCTCTTCGTGTCGTTCTTGAAACTTGTCAGATGGCCGCACACTCAGTGGTTTTTATTTAATTTCAGGGTTTTCTTAATACTACTTGCGGATTTTTTTTTCGTGTTCGTCATTATGTATCTTGCTCTAGTGTGGTGAAAGGATTTTAATTGCACCTCAATTGATCGAAAGTAGCTTATAGGAACTTTTTAAATTCTACAACATGCTGGTATCCTCTCGAAATAAAATACCACAAGTTAGAATTCATAAAACTCTGGAAAAACATGGCTAATTTATATAAATAAAAAAAATACTTTTTTCTTTAAACCCTTCAATGTGCGGTCGCCTCTAAACTCTCAATCAAAAACTTATTATAAAGTGTAATCGATTACAGATTCCATAACCTTACTTTGAAAGTCAGAGCATTTAAACAGTTAACTGGAAATTAAAAAATCACAGATTCCTACTAGTATGCTATTAAATTTAGTAATTCAACGTTCTCCCAGGATAATGATAGAAGATATGGTGAGCTGATTACGTAAGGCAACGTGGCTAGTATTCTAGCAGCGGCGATGGGTCTGCAACCTGGCACGTAATACCAACTCAAAATGTGGCTGTGGTGTGGTCCTAGGCCTAACGCAGATAATTACTGGATCGATGACCGCAGAACCACATTAGTGCACTGAATGTCTATGGAAGTTAATTGGCTCCTATCAGCGACATTCAAGTTGCACTTGCTCTAATTCTAGCGTTTTATATGTCCTTTTGCGGATGCATTTAATTACGAGAGCCATCTAGGGCCTAGTCATATACATCTAGGGCCTAGTCAGGGTTATTTACATGTGGAATATCAAGTTTTTGGGTTGCTAAAATTTACAATAATGTTTTTTATTAGTCTCTGTGATCAAAAACAAGAGATTTTACATGTAAAGATAAACAACCTGTACATCTCAGCTCTGTCTTCTGCGCCGTGGGTCGTGGGTTCGATCCCCACCGTGAACAAACATGAGTGATGAACATAGATGTTGGTTCTCTGTCTGGAAGTTCATAATATTATAAGTATGTATTTACAAAAAAGTATATAAGTAGTATATCAGCTATCTGGTTCCCCTATCACAAGCTTTGACTAAGTTTGGGGCGCGATATTGCTGTGTGGAAAGTTCACCTATATTTATTGAAAGAGTAACGTGCATTTGTAGAATTATACAGAGTCAGGAGCAACTAGTTCAGTCATGCCCTTATGGAGCCTGTCACCATCAGGTGGGCCATCTGACGTTACATTGGCATGAGTACCTATACAAAAAACAGATCTTCGCCCCATCTTGCCGGAGAGCATCTTACGTACTGACACACGTGCTCATAAATAAGCATCCTTATTTTTAGCATGTTGAAAAATCAACCGACGTACGACCAAATAAGCATGCTTATTTACTCACACGTGCTTTTATTGAGCGAGGCTCGAAAAAAGTATGCTTTTAGCTCGAAAATAAGCACGTGTGTACCTTTACACCTAAACGGGGTCTTTATTAGGTCTCAAGTATTCATTAGTATCATTAATACAATGTAAGAATATAATTAGACTGCAATCGCATGTCCTTATTTAAACACCAGCTCAGTTCATTATTGTTTGGTTTTCTCCAATAGACAATACCTAATTGCTCAGTAAAAAGTTCAGATTATTTCAAGAAACAATTAAGTTTTTACTTCTAGATTGCGAAGATCTCAGACTGAATAAATTTTTCATTGTTTGAAACAGTTTTGTGACAAACGTGCTTGTTTATTTAATTGTTCTAGAAATTATCTGAATTAATAGGCACTTTAGTAATTACATTAAATGGCTTTACCACCACTTTTGCCCCGCACAACGGTAGGTAGGTTCTTTATTAGTGTAGGTTATAATTTTATTTTCTGTTAGTTTTAAGTAAGTACCTACTTGTGTTTGTGGGACGAAATAAATATGTTTTCTTTCTTTCTTTCTTTCTTTCTTTCACTTTGTCAAATAATTTTTATAAGAAAATTTGATTTCCTCCATGCTTCGGGTAATCTTATTTTTCATCTGATGTTAGTTGGTAACCATCACCGTTACCAACAAGGCATTGCCTCGAACCACGCACGAATATTAAAATAAAATATGGTTAATTTTTGAACAAAATAAGATGGTTGTAATAATCTTCATTATGAGAAAAGTAATGGAGCCAAGTAGCGCTGCTGTGTTTCGGTTTGAAGAGTATGTATATATGCCGGTGAAACTACAGGCAGGTTTAACAGTTGTACGCCTGAAGCTGTAGACCTGAAGACGTAGGGCGGTGCATCGTAGGGCAAGTTGCTATCGTGCGTGACTATTGGCAATGTTTAATTATAGGTGATGGTTGCCACTTAACATCAGGTGGGCCATCTGCTTATTCCATGAGCAGTAGTATAAAAAACAGATGGATCATCTGACGCTGAGCGGCTACCTCATAAAACCTACTCCAAGCCTAGAAGATGACGGACGACGTAGAGGCGCTAATTTAGCGATTGGCGAAATACCAAAACTAAGGCTTGGGGTGTGGCCTTTAGAAGTTGAGGACATCAAAGAAAGGAGTAGCCCTAAGATAGCTTGAGTTGGAATGAAAGTTGTGAAATTGTTTCTATTTTATTTTTTCTGTGCTGAAATTTATTGGCACGGCGCATATCACTAGATAGACCAAGACAATAGGTACCTAACTTTGCAAAATAGTCGAAAAGAGATAATTTATTTTGCGACTTTTCTATTACACCTAGGCTTAACACATGATTGTTTTATTATTTTTATAAGATAACGCGGAGCAAACAGTGAACGGTACGGCTTATAAAATGTCTCGTTTTTCGGCAAAAAGTACTTATTTATGAATTGACTAATTTTTTTTCTAATTCTCATTTCTGATTTTTTAATTATTTCTGATTTCTAAAGAGGTCTATCAGAAAACGTGACAAAGCCTTCAATTTCTTCGTTTCAAAGAAAAAGAAAGATGCAGTAAGAGAACTTTGAATATTTGCTTAAAAAAATTTTTTGTTTGGTGTCTAAAAAACCAAACAAAAAATCTTTTTTAAACGTGACTTGCATGGATTCGAATGTTTTATTTACCGAGCGTGACTTGCGAAGCAACGCTTTTTTTTTAATCTCTATTACAACTCGAAATTTGCTAATTCGTTGCAACCCCTATCGTCCACGAACAGCCATAAAATTAAAGAAGAAGAGTTGATGGTCACCACTTAAAATCAGGTGGACTATGTGCTTGTTCTATCGATATCAGCACGCCCGATAGAGGAGCTTATCTTGACTTCACACAAAATCCGGCCTAACGATACTGAAGGTATAAATAGATCCTACTACTATTAAAGTAAATAAAGTTTGTAAGTATGGATGGATGTTTGTTACTCTTTCAAACCGGAACGGCTGAACGGATCTGGATGAAACTTGGCAGAGAGATAGATTATAGTCTGGAATAGCACATAGGCTACTTTTTATCCTGTGGGAATGCCGGGATTTAAATCTACGCGGGTGAAACCGCGGGGCGCAACTAGAATGAAATATAGGAATGATTATGGTGAAGAGGCTTACCAAAAAGCAGTGCAACGAATCCATAGAAGGTCGCGGTGCACGACTCCGCTAAGAAGTATCCCGCTGCGTTAGCGCCGGCCGCCGAGCCCACTCGCCCAAACATCATCACTGCGCCGACCGCGGTGCCTCTGACAATATTTAAAAATAGAATAGAACTTTTCAATTTTTAAACGTTACAGAAAGGAGGCTGAAATCGATTATAATATGTTGTGTGCCTCTGTCAACATTTTTAAAAAATAGAACACGGTTAAAATTGCCTTAAGTTCCTATTTTAAAAAGCATTTTCATTACTAAGTTCGCATATTCTAGCGGAGTTTATTTTATGTCCATACCGCGTTTACACTCAGCTCAAGTCCGAGGAAATGTGCAGCTGGACATTAGTGGACATAGGCCAGGGACATGAGCAATGCGATAATGTAATACCCCGTTTACAGTTAGCGCATATGCGCAAGTTTACACTTAGCTATGTGAGGAACATAGGATTATGTCATACGACAAAGTCATAGAATCTGAAGTCAGTACTTGGTACTGAGAGATCTGAGGCAGGCAATATCTACCGTGCCTAGGAATCACTGTCGCTATTTCTGTTTTTAAATAACTATGACACGTTTATGATTTAACAGTGTTGTTTTGCAGTACCTAGATACCTATTTATTATCTTTACAACCTGGGCTATGCGACTGCCATGTGCAAAACAAAACTACGTACTTACTAAGTCTATGAGTATGACATTTTGTAGGTATCTTATTTGCACTTTGGTTTGCTAATCAGCTTACCTACATCACACACAATTCAATAACAGCTGTACGATATCTACTCATTGTAGGTAACATTTCATTACCAATATCATACTAGGTAAAGAAACTATTTAGTATTGGTGGTCATTCCACACAGCACATCTAGCCCCAAGCTAAGCAAAGCTGTAATATGGGAACCATATATGTACATAGAATACATTGAAAATCAGTCAAGAATATGTTTTTTATTTTAGTGGCTAACTAAGTTAAATTGCCTTCTTTTTTAAGACAGACTTTTTTAAGCAGTGCATTATTTTATAGTGCGAATGTTGAGTCGTATCTGCATATACACTACATTAGTAAACATTCTCTGAGAGTGAACGAGACATAATATAGAAAACGATGGTATCTGTGAAATTAAAAAGCTGTGTACAGCAACGCCCTCCTCCGATAAAAATATGGTAGTAGTTCTATTACATGAAATAGGTAGATGAACTTGAATTTACACGGGTTCGTGTCTATGTAGACTGGGTGTATATGAGCTAGATATTATAACCTACATGTCTATGTAGCCTACTAACTTACCGAAGTGTGGTCGGGAACAGATCTACGGCAAACGCTGTGAGAGGCCCAATGCCAAGTGCAGTTAGCTGCAACGCAGACATCGCTACTCCAGTAACCAACCTACAATTAAATTAACTATTACTTCTTCCTATACACCACTATTTTGTAACTACCAAAAAAAGGACTGTTTCAGCAGAAGCTACTTATGATAGTAGCGCCGTCAGAACTTTTAAATATCTATCTACCAGTTATCAAGGTTTGCTTTCAGCCAAAAACGCGACAAATGTTACAAAAATTGTTCCCAAAAGACTTCACAAGTAAACCTCCTACGCACTGCGTATGAGGTTGTGCCCATAAAATTGGTCCAGTTTTTGGCTAAAACCTAAAAAAAACTAAAGAGTAAAAAAAAAATGTTTTGAGCATGCATTATCTATCTGCTAGTAGCCTCTGCTGAAACAGTCCTTTTTTTTGGTAGTTATGAAATAGTGGTGTATACAGTAAAACAATTAGGTAATTATAGTGTATCGGTACTCGGTGTACTCGGTATACTCGGTGTATCGGTGTATCGGTAATATGTGGTATCTTATGGTGTCACTAGTTCTCGAAATAGTGCGGTGAAAGGATTTTATGTGCGCCTCAACGTGTTTGTGTCGTTGTTAGCTTTTTAGGTTCTGCGACATCCCGTTCTGCACGACGATTAACTTCACAATAATAAGCACAATAATAAGCACACGTAAAAATAAGCGCGATTGGCCCCCAGCCGGACATCCCTAAAAAGTGAAATGGTCTAGTTTTGTGAAAATTTATTCGTACATATTTATTCGTATATACAGGGTGTGGCGTAAAGAGCTGATAATCCTTTACCTACGTGTAGGGGTTATCATAACTGTTCAGAAAATTGAATATTTGTCAAATAAATTATATACGGTTTTGGAGTTAATGGAGTTTTTCGAAATTTTAATATTTTTTCACCCATTCTTTTAGATGCCAAGATCACAAATCAAGCTATTTTATCAATCTGTTTTTTATAGCATTCTTGGATAACTGCGCTATCAAATACCAAATGCCATTTGTGTGAAAGTAAGAGTTTTTTTTTAGAAAAATTTTAAACTAAAAAAAATATTATTTGATATTTTTTCCAAAAGTTTGACCTCCTGTGGAGCTGTAACTTTGACACACAAATGGCATTTGGTATTTGATAGCGCAGTTATCCAAGAATGCTATAAAAAAAAACAGATTGAGAAAATAGCATCTAAAAGAAAGGACAAGGGTGAATTTTTTTTTTAAATTTCGAAAAACTAGCTTAACTTGAAAACCGTAAATAATTTATTCGGCAAAATTTCAATTTTCTGAACAGTTATGATACCCCCTATACGTAGGTAAAGGATTATCCACTCTCTACGCCACACCCTGTATATACTTAGTACTGGTTTATAAAATTGAATACATAATAATATTAGTTAGTAAAGTAGACGTCATACATACCTAAATGGCGACAGACGAGCAATAAGGCAGGCGACTCCAACGGTCGCATACATAGCGATGAGCAGCGTCTTCTTGGAGAAGGGGCTGATGCTGGCCAGGGTCACCAGGATCCCGGAGACAAGTGTCGCCACCGCCATTATGGAGAACGTGTCGCGGGATATACTGTCCGAGCATACGTCTGATGTAGTCTGGAAATACAAATTTACCTTTACCATATTTTTTATTGCCTAGACCATAGAGCCATATAAATACCATATACTTTTAGGAAATACTTTTTGCTGATGGAAGCCCATGAATTACCTTTATCAAAGCTTTATCGCATGATATAAATAAATAAATAAATAACATGATATAACATGACATAAATATATAACATGCCCGAATCAGAAATCATTTTGGTATTAGTATGTTTGGTCTTACGTTTACCTAATACCAAAATGATTTCTGACTCAAGCACATTTCCCTTAATATTATTGTATTATTTGTGTTCGAACAGTATTTATTATGCGTGTCACTTTAGAGTTATTCTTTCAAACAACCTTCCCGAAATGAAATAAAATGATATAATAGCCAATCGCACCTCGAAATTGCGAGCCGCTGTCACCGGACCCTTAAGGCAGATTATGAGATGTTGAGACGTTTCATGTGTCTGTAGCCTGTTGTAGTCTGTCGCCGACCAACAACACAACCTTTAATTATAAACACAGCAATTCTGCTTGGTGGCAGAAAAAGGCATGTTGCTAGTATTTTTCCGGACGAGCCCTTCACAAAGAGCTGTAGGTACTACTTTTCATAATACCCATGGTATTATGAAAAGTATTTTATTTATTTCGATGTTTAAATAAAAATTGAAAACAATCTGGGCTGTTCTCTGAGTAATTGCTCAGCAGTGGAGAAGACTGGCATGATCAAAGACAATAACATCATAAAAAGAATAGACTTCTCGGACGATGGTTTGGAACGAGACGACAAGTACAACGGTACTTTAGTTTTAAAACAAATGCATACTTACCACATTGCTCTCCAGTTGGTTGATGAGAGTGCACACCGTTCCCTCTGCCTCGGAGTCGCTCATTACTTTGTTGATTATATCAGGAGCCATTAGGAACAGACCGTTCAATCTAAAAACAATCACCGAAACTCAAAATACTGATCTCATTTATTACATGTCCGCTACTTGTATCTTTATGCTCAGAAATAGATATTTTGACCATTGTTTAAAATCTGCACAATAATTTTTTTAGAGAAATTCCATTTAATTACCACCATTACAATCTCTCATGGAAAGTCGGTGGATTCAGAGAACTCAGAATTGTTCTTCCTAGAAATGTATAGGGGAAGCCTGCCTATGTCCAACAGTGCCTCTGCCCCACAATGCAGTGTTCCTGCCACAAAAAACTAACTTAAACTTCTACAGTCACGTTTCTGAAAAGGACCTGCCATATTTCCAATGAGCCATAAAATAACGTACAGCGAGAACAATCCAAACATGAGGAACCCAGTCAGGGCCAGCCACTTCAAATGAGGTGGCTGGAGCAGCGCCAGCGCTGACTCGTCCTTCTCCGTCGCCAGCTCGCAGCCCGAGCTGGCTCGCTCAGGCACCCTTGCAGTCTCCGATGCTCCTTTGAGAGATATCACCTGAAATAAGTCCATCAAATAAAGTATATATCACCTGGAGCACGCTTTTCCAAAACTGCGGTCGCCAAACCGCCTGCCTACACGGTGACTACGGCAAATACTCCCAAAAAATTGGACAGGTCCATTTCAAGCTATAGACTTATTCAGGATAATGACGTAAATAACTTTTTAATTTGCATCAATAGTGAAAAAGTCTTTAAGCTTGACTTCTTTTCTATTGTTTTCTTTGTATGACAGCACCATTGTATTATCAGAGGTTTTCCCCAAATATTCCATTTTGGCAATTGTAGGTGAAGGTGTTAAGTGCGAAAATGGGGAACGGCAGCAGCAAACCTGTCCTCATGTTATTATTGGCTCTTACGATATCCACGGGTAGAGATGGAGAAAGTCCCAAAATTACAGCTGAACCCACCACAGTAACATCACTGACCACAC
Organism: Plemyria rubiginata; assembly: GCA_963576535.1. Lineage (NCBI taxonomy): Eukaryota > Metazoa > Arthropoda > Insecta > Lepidoptera > Geometridae > Plemyria > Plemyria rubiginata. Next base: position 1,565,934 of record OY754914.1, on the reverse strand, counting down.
TGTTACATTGAACGTTTCAGCTACTTACACTATAGCTGTTAGCCGGCAAGCCTGTATTCACAGCGTACACTCTCCGCAGCACTTCCAAAGCCTCCTTATCCTTTCTCCTCGTCATGAGGAACTTGGGGCTCTCGTCAGCTGACACTAGCCACAGCGCCGACAGCAGTAGTGGGAGGGAGTAGACCGCTGTGAGCAGCCTCCAGGGGCGGAAGACCAGGGAGCCGAAGGAATAGTGCCACTCGCTTGAAAGTATTGCCCATGCGAATACTGAAAGTAAAACCATACCATGTTTATGTTTGCTTGAGGCACAGATTTTGTAGGTAATATGGGAACCCGATACCTGATCAAATAATATATACTTTGTTTTGGTAATACATACCTATGACACCAACATTTATGATCATTTCACAAATATTTGTTCATTTATGAAGTCAAGAACAATATAATTAACAGTTATATAGTCGGAAACGTCATGTGGAAATGCTATTTGTGGTTAATCTTCATGCTAATAACGCGCTTCTTTATTAAAATCATTTGCGTGATGGAAATTATGTAATCAATAAATAAAACGCCTGCGTTTAACGTTGAGCAAACCACCTTGACAGCGTGTGGCAAAACTCAGGGAAGTTACCTTTTTATTAATTTGAACATAGCAGAAAGTTTGAAAATCGGACTTAGACCTGTAGTAAGTAAGCGTCATGAATTAAAAAAAATTGTATTTGTACTAAAAAACTTCGCTCTAAATCGTCAGCCGTGAATCAAAAGTAGTAGAACTCTTTGTGAAGGGCTCGACCGAGGAAGTACTACCACCACGCCTTTTTCTGCCGTCAAGCAGCAACGCTGTGTTTCGGTTTTGAAAACTGTGGTAGCCGGAGTAATTACAGGCACATGAGGCTTAACATCTGTATGCCTCAAGTTGATAGACGCAGGGCACTGGGCAGTGCATCGTAGGGCAGGCACGTTCCTGTCGTGCGTGCCTTACGAGGCAAGGCTTTGTAAAGGTGATGGTTACCACTTAACATCAGGTGGGCCATCTGCTTGTTCCATCAGTTAGTTGTATAAAAAAAGTTTTATGTTTGTTTTTTAACTTAGTACTTACCTGGGCTCATAGTGGATAGGATCATCAGAAGACCATTCAGCAGCAGCACAACCTTGTCACGGAGTCGCCTCGGCATCAACTCACAAGCGTATGCGAACGTCAGCGATGATGGACAAGACAAACTGGAAACGACAAAATATCTAATTTAAACATGCGATAATAATCTTCTTAAAACTCTCTTAGAATTTTCTTTAGTTATTATGTGATAATAAATAAAGTTTATATGCTCTCAAACGGTGAAGGAAAACATCGTGAGGTAACCGGCATCTCGTAGAACCTAAAAAGTTCTAAAACAAGGTTTCAAGTGTTAAAAATGAACTTCTCTGGAACAAACTTAACAATCCCATCACCAACCTGTTTTTAAAGAACTACAAATTAATGTAAAAGTGACACAAGAAGAAAAAAAATAATCCATCTATTTGCCTTCAACGCGGCAGAGTATTCTATTCTTTTACATGTACGATACTTATGTAAATATTGGTGGACATTCCACACAGCACTATCTAGCCCCAAACTAAGCCAAAGCTTGTGATATGGGAACTAGATAGCTGATACTTGTTTTTGTACGTAAAGAGCTCGCTCTAGCTGTTCTAACAGAGCGTAGCGTTTACGTCGTAGCAGAGCTACGCAACGTGCTACGGTGCAGGGTACGCATTTTTCTATCATTGGATACTGGTGTCGATTCTGTTGCATTATCCTTTTTTTTTCTTTTTTTTTTTCGGACGGTGGTGGCGAATAGTGCAATGCGAGAGATGGCGCCGCCACGCCTGTCGTCCGTCAGCATGGAGTTCACCACACTGGGAAGTGACAGGTCTGGCCCGACTACCGCCACCAAGGCGCGGCGCGGCTCGGCCCACGATCCTAAGCTAACCTTACCTAAAATTATAGCTGTCCATGTTGTTTCGGTCTTTTTGAAAGGGATGGCAATGTTTTTAGTGCTGTCAAATAAGGTTAAGTTAGGAAAATTGAACAACAGAATCGGCACCAATGTATGTTCGACATCTTTGAAGACCATCCGTTTGAAGACCGATTGACGAGTGTATGTAGAGAATGTATGAGGTACTGTGAGCTAAATGATAGTGTTCGAATCAGTTCTATATGCTAATTTATTGTGTATGTTCTTTTTATTCGTTATCTTTTTTGTCTGTATTCCATAGCGCATTGGTGTAACTGTAATGCTGTGGAATTATGGTCTAAATAAATAAATGAATGAATAAATCTTGATATAAAAATGTACCGGTGTACTTATTCAAAATTAAGTATTTTTTTGTAGATAAGTAGATAGATGCTGACAACCGCCAAACAACTTCTCACTCGAATTTGAAAATTAAAAAAACTAAAAATAACTTGAACTTGAATAAACTTTTATGGAGGAAAACTTGTTTGGATGTCATTCTACAAAACTAGTTTGATAGAAATTATTTCATAAATTTATTCAGTGATTTTATATGTTTTATACGTATTATTATATTCTTCAGGAATGTTGAAATGTGTGAGTGAGAGTTGCAGTCCTGCGTCTGCAACTCTGACTCCTTCACTAATCTTAAATGAAATGAAATGAAAATGAAATGCAGAGGTAGATTATTGTCTGGAATAGCACATAGGCTTCTTTTAATGTCGTGGGAATACCGGGATTTAACTGCACGGGTGAAACCGCGGAACGCAGCTAGTGAGTTATTATTATACATGTTTAGTTGTATGTTGTGTGTTTGTTGTGTTATTGATGTTGTATGGATTTAAATCTGAAACTAAATGAATAATAATAATTATCCTTTAAAAGCACCGGTGGTCTTAAGAGCACCGGTGGTCTAGTGGAAGTGACCCCGCCTTCCGATCGTAAGGTCGCAGGTTCGAATCCGGTCGTGCACCAATGGATTTTTCTATCGAAAAATTTATGTACGCAATGCCAGTGCTCTTAAACGGTGAAGGAAAACATCGTGAGGAAACCAGTTAGTATTCTAACAGCGGCGATGGGCTTGCAACCTGTCACGTATGGAATACTAACTACTGCAAAATGTGGGTATGTGCCAAATGTAATGTTTGGACGTACCTCTGACTATCCCCCTTAGACATCCCCAAAGAATCTTGAGTTAGTACTTGGTACCGAGAGATCTGAGGGGATATCTACCGTGACTGGGGATCAAAGTCGTGAAGCTGTTTTTTCAGTTTTTAAAGGCCACAAAAACCACTTACAACAGTGAAGTAGCCAGCTTGCACAGCGCAAAGCTGACGAGGTTGGGCATGAGAGCCGATGCCAGGCCGAGCACTGCCGCAGCCGCTGTCGACACCACCAGCATTGACTTCCGTCCTAGCGAGTCCCCTGCTCTGCCCCAGAACGGAGCCGTTAATATTATACCTGGAAAATTAAATTAATTAATAAGATTATAAAATAGTTGGAGAGCTCTCTGCCATGACTATTTCTGCCATCAAGCATCATTGCTATGTTTTAAATTAAAAGGTGTGGTTGTCCGTCGGTGAAATTTCACATCTGTATGCCTCAAGTTATGGGATGGTAGTACATTAAAGGGCACGTTCCTTTCGTGCGTAACTTGTAAGCCAATGCTTTGTTGGTTATAGTTACCACTTAACAAGATCTACATCCACTTATTCCATCAGCGACTAGTATATGACCTTGACGTAGGCTCGGAATAAAGCAAACTGGTTTTTTTAGGCATCCGTTGCCCAGCTGTGACACTACAGGTAAGAAAATTTCCTGACGAAATGCAATCTGAATCTCTTAAAAGCAAGGAGAGTATATAAAAAAAATTAAATAGGTTAATAGTTCGCTCGACGAGGTAACACGTTCGGTGCACAGCGGGTCAATTTCCTGAAGATGCTTCGTAGAGAGGTGAAACACGTGTCGAAGTCTAATTAAGTTTATTCCAGCTTAAGGAGATTAGATCAGCGGATTAGTACTACATATTGCTTTGTTCAAGTTAATTTATATTTAGGTAAATAGTTGTATTGTAGACCGTTTTACTACAACGTGGCTGCTTCATCACCGCTTACCAGTAGGTGAGGTTTTTGTCGAATAACGGTTTATTCATTATAAAAAACCATCACTGACCGAGATTGGGTATAGATGTAATGATTCCCCTCATGCTGTCAGGCAGGTCCAGGTCACAGGCAGCAGCGGGCAGCACAAATGCTAAGCCGATCATCTCCAGGAGTGCAGCCGTGAGTGTGACCAGCATTAACACGCTGTGCAGGATCTGGTAGCGCCCGCAGCCTGACGGAATCAAAGTAGCAGTGTTTTCAGAACTTATGAAGGAAACTTAAGGCGTTAGAAAGCCTGTATAATGTACATGACGTATTGTAGATGAGAAACCTATGGGATGCCCTAGAACCTAAAAAGCTATAAATGACTGTCAAGGGCTCGAAAGGCTCCTCGGGGCTTGGAGGAGGGGGGAAGGATATAGAAGAAAGGGATAGTCATACTTTTTTTAAGGTGAAGAATAAAATTTTTACTAAACTGTGTGCAATGGTGTGCTATCACATTGCACACAAAATGGTTGATTGCGATTTTTCAAAATTGGGTTTAGTAATTTTATATCTTTCAAAATGTCGAATCGTGCGAGTGAGAGGTTACATTAGATGTGCAGCTAGTAACTATATAAAAATGTGAACATCGAATTCTTACAAAGTAGTGTCAGGGCTAGAAGATCAATGTTCAAAATGATAAGACATAATACTTAAAGATAATACCTAGTAGAATGCATTAGAAACTGGCATTGCGCACATACAGTTTTCGAAGGAAAAATCCATTGGTGCACGACCGGATTCGAACCTACGACCTTACGATGGGAAGGTGGGGTCACTCCCACTAGACCCCCAGTGCTCAGTTATCTGATATAATACTTAAATACTTTTATTTGTAAATACACACATTTAGAATATCAATTAACACCTCAATATACATTTAGAACAAACATCTATGCCCTTCAGATAAATATTTGTACTCGCTGGGTATCAAACTCACGGCCTACGCCACAGAATGCAGAGCTAATATTGCCAACTGAACTGTGAGGGCTGTCAAAATGAATTTAGAGTAATTTTGTTAATGTAGTTTTAGGGTTACCCTAAGCCCTGATACAAAACTGAGCCAAAATAATACCAACTACTTATGTACCTACTGCAAAATGTTTTTATGTGACAAATACATTGTTTGGACATAGCTGACTACCCTCTTAGACGTCCCCAAAGAATCAGGTGCTTCTTACTTGGAACACAGAGATATGACCTACCGTGGCTGGGGATCAAAGTTTATTTATTTTTATTTTATTTTAACAATTTTGGGAAAACTTACAGCTAGGCGGGTATACATTAGGTTGTTTATAATAAATACATGCAGCATGCAAGGTTGCTACACATATGCTGACGGCCAATTACAAGTTTCCGCGGATATATAAAAAGTAGGTATAACAGTAACAATAGACGACGGATTATACATAATTTAGAAAGATAAAGTTCATGCTTGAAAGAAGTAGTCGCAAAGCAAGCGTCTAAGCTTGCTTGTACTTGTGTTAAATAGGTCTACGTCTAAGTTTGCTTTTGCCAAAGAGTTAAACGAGCTGCTTGCTCTGATTAAAAATGCATTTTGTCTATAATTTGTCCTAACTAGAGGAACATAGAGAACGTTTGGTTTCCTCAATGCAGCCGTGTTAGTGCGCAATCCCAGATATTCGAGAAGTTCAGGGCAATCGACGTAACCATTAGCGATTTTTAATAGAAAAGCTAGCTAGAAGTGGTGAAGTTGTTTCAGATTTCAGTTTTAGGTGAAGACAAGAGGTAATGTGATTCTCGCTCGCACGTTTTGACTTGTTGAAGGATATAAAATCACTAAACCCATTTTCGAAAAATCGCAAACAACCATTATGTGTGCAATCACATTGCGCACAGTTTAATAAAAAAATCATTTTGACCGGTACAAGTTTTCCTACTTAAAGTTTTGCTTTTCTAGTTTTCGTACATAAGCAAACTTTTGAGGAGGAAAACTTGCATCAATCAAAGTCAATTTTTTACTAAACTGTGTGCAATGTGATTGCACACAAAATGGTTGTTTGCGAATTTTCAAAATTGTATTTAGTGATTTTATATCTTTTAAAATGTCGAATCGTGCGAGCGAGAGAAATATTAGGTGTTGCCAACGCCTTAAGGCTCACGCTTCCAAATTAATTTGTAACTGCGCAGGACGTGTATGTGTGTGATAAACACAAGCATAAAGTTCTGGTTTTACCCATTCCTTTCCACCATAACTTGTGTGTTGTGATTCACTACTTCCACCTAACACGCGACCGCTTGCTAAATAAAGAGTAAACAAAGCTGCGTAATAAGAGTCAATCATTGATACAATATATACAAATTAGGTATTTTCCAAAATAGTTTTGTTGGTGGTCGACCATGCTCAAACCACACACGTACGTATACACTGTTTTATCTTTTTTTTTTTTATACAACTAGCTGATGGAACAAGCAGATCTTAAATTATTGTGAGATTTTATAATTTTAAATGTAATTATAAAATTTAGTTGTAGCACATGTATGTACACATCACGGATACGCACCCAGCTAGGTAGGGGAAGCAGGGGTAATGGCGCTCGCCGGGTAATACCGCTCACCCCAATACGGTGCCAAAACTTAAATCTGTTAACCTCAAAATTGTATAAGAAAAATGAAAAAATAAATAGAGCATTTTTGTGCACGGCCCTTGCCCTTGTATTAAGCGTAATTTTTTTTAGCTTTGTTTAGTTGTCTGTTATATACATGTGTACTTTTACTAAACAATGCATGTTTTTATCTGTCTGTCTGAAATAAAGGTCGCTTTCTCTAGTCTCAAAGGTTTGCTGGGGAAAAACTCTTGTTAGGGTTGGGCTCGGCTTCAAAAACCGTAAACCAACGATAGGTTTACTTTTTAAATATGAAATAGGACGATGACAAAAAATCTAAGGATCGAACGGAATTGAAATCAAAACAAAACAAAATATTTCCTCATTTCCATGATGATTTAAGATACTAACCAGCTAGCTCCAGGGCTTCTTCCAGATCCACCTCCATCTTTTCTACCTTCTCCAGCATCCGCGGGTTCAGCTCGTGCATCAGAATCATTCTCTCTTTTATCTTCACGCCACTGAGAACAACAATGAGGGCAAAATTTAACAATCACATTTTCTTCAGGGAAACTATCGGCATAAAAAATAAATTAAACCACGGGGTTCCCCCAAGTTCAAAAGGAAATGTAATTTAATACTCCATATTGTAATGTAAGTTATCCATATTATTTTGTTGAAGCCTCGATCTCTAAACTAAACTTTCAAAAGTCTGTACGATAGACATCTGCAATACGTGCAGTGTGATATTAGTAGGTACATTAATAAGGTTTTTTTTATATATTTAATAAGGTTTTGAATAAAAATAGCGTACCTAAAAAAAAATTTGCGCTGTACCACTTACTGATGAAATTAAATACGTGTCGAACATAAAGAGCGCAATTACAATTTTCCAGTCTTCACTTCCATTTACAATTAATTTATGACCGCCTGCTAAACGGTAACTGAATAAGCACTTGTTATGAGAGGTTAGACACGACTATCACAAGTGTGTGTATCAGTAGCTTATGTCCGGTAGTTTTCTGACTACAGCCTCGAATGTCCACTTGATGTACCTTCATTCACATAAGTGTTGGACATACGAGTAGATGATGAGCCGGCGCGTCACTGTCAAACAGAGATTTCGTTTACATCTCCAGCGTAAACAAATGACAGCCAACTTCACTCATACCATAAAATCGGTCTATAAGCAGTTTACCACTGTAGTTCGCCCCGAACTGAGATTTCGAGACGCGACGCGAACGCTCCGAAAATTTAAGTAGGAGTCAGAGGCAAGTACAAACAATGTGTTTGAAAAATCCAAACACATTGTTTGTACTTGCCTCTGGCTACCACCTACTAACTAAGTATGTTGACCAAGTTTCAACTGAATCGGCCTATTTATTGAATAGTTCCGTTGAACAGACCTTGGCTCCATCATCAGAACAGGTCGCTATTACCTATTAATGAAAACCAAGTACTTTCTTAATTTATTTCAAGAAAAAAATAAATTTAAATAGCAAAGGAACTGACCGACCAGTAGAAAAAACTTTATGCCAACGAAACTCCTAGAAATGGGAGCTCTTGGGTCGTTTTTCTATCTTATTTCAACTTTTTTGTTGTATCTAAAAAAGCAGGCATACTGGTCCAGGAAAAAAAATAAAAATGGTTTTGGAAAGCCCAAACCAAGCCCTTTCATATGACATGTAACTTGATTTTTTGGCTATTTTTTTAATTTTTGCGTCCTTAAAAATCGTCATATTTTAATAACCCCTCATCCGATTTTACCCATATACTTACCAGTAAATTTCTCAAGTACAAGCTATCGACTTACCAAATTTCATGCAGATCGGATAAACGGTTCTCAAGTTATCGTCCGACAATCATACATACATACACACATAAAATGCCAAATCGCCCAAGTTGATTGTAAGATTTTCGTTCGCTTCGCTCACTCAATCAACAAGGATCACTATAAAGCGTCCTAAAACAAAATGAATCTAGCGCCAGTTTCTCAGGTCTTCAACAGGCAAGAGACTTCTGGCTAGGCTTCTAGGGGTTTGTCGACCTTCTTAAAATTTATAGTACTTACTTTACTTTTGTCAGGAGTTGGAGCGGATTTAATAAAAGTATCTGAACTATTTTACTAGCCAGTTTGTCAGCCGAAATGACCAGCGAAAACAAGATAGTAACATGCCCGATGTATCAAAAGACCTTCTAAAAGAACCTTTTCCTAGGAAACAACAATACAGAAAATTATGTTCTTTTTCATAATCGCTGCTTAAAACTTTCTCAAAGTGCCTTTTTTGTTTTAAGAACTAAACAAATTAAATAATTACTTATGTTTGCAACTGTACAAAAATATAAGTTTATGTTTTATCACGTGAATAGTATCTGCTCGAAGATCACATAATTAGAATTAGAAATTCATACATAATTAGAAATAGAAATTAAAGGATTTACTTTTGCTGCCATTGTCATGTCGACACTCATTCAATTTGTTACATCTACAGCAAAGGTAAAAATTAAAATAGTTAATTGACTCAGGCGTAACTTTGCGGAAGTCCATTGTTAAATATAAATTAACTCGAACAAAGCAATATGTAGTACTTATCCGCTGATCTAATCTCCTTAAGCTGGAATAAACTTAATTAGACTTCGACACGTGTTTCACTTCTCTACGAAGCATCTTCAGGAAATTGACCCGCTGTGCACCGAACGTGTTACCTCGTCGAGCGCTGAGCTGAAAAACTTTGACTTTCAGCTAAACTTCAGTAAAAATTAAAATCAAAGGTAAAATTTGAGAAGTGAGTGTCATTATTAGCTGCGATCCAAGTCGCGCGTATTTGTCATTTCGTACTTGTATCTCGTACTCTTATCAGCAAGATGTATTTAAAAAAGTCTTCACAGCTCAGTTGGTAATAGTAACTTTTTCTTCTGCGCCGTAGGCAGCGGGTTTGATCCCCACCGAGTCGAGAACAAACATTTTTGTGATGAACATAGATGTTTGTTCTCTGTCCGGGTGATAATTATATTAAGGTGAAGACAAGAGCTAATGTGACTCTCGCTCGCACGTTTTGACTTGTTGAAGGATATAAAATCACTAAATCAATTTTCGAAAAATCGCAAACAACCATTTTGTAATCACATTGCGCGTAGTTCAGTAAAAAAATCATTTTGATCGGTACTAGTTTTCCTACTTAAAAGTTTGCTTTTCTAGTTTTCGTACATAAGCAAACTTTTGATTTGAGAGAAAACTTGCATCAATCAAAGTCAAATTTTTACTAAACTGTGTGTAATGTGATTGCACACAAAATGGTTGTTTGCGATTTTTCAAAATTTTACTTTAGTGATTTTATATTAAAAAAAACTATAACTCACTAGTGAGTTATAGCAATGAAAAAGTCACAGTTTGATTATGGGTGTCATTCTGTGCCTAATTGCGGTGACCATAGAGCCACTTTATGAGCAACTGTGTTGAAAATACAGTAAAGCCTAGCCAACACCCTAGCTATAGAGCGAGACCAATCAGGATTAAGATTAATTAGGTAGGTACCTATGTAGTTATCGTGTGATTGTTGGTTCCATTACATTTGCCTAGAAGGTACTCTAGAGGTCAGAAACATATAAGGTAGTTATTAAATATTTATTGGTATGTACACACCATTTAAGTACTGTCGGAACCATTACCGGAAATAACGTAACTGTAAACTATAATACCTTTAAAACATATAATACCTACCTATTGTTTCACTGACAAACACAAAACAAACACAACCTTCAAAACCGAAACACAGCAACACGGCAGAAAAAGCTCTCTCCCTCTTCTTTGGTCTCTTTCTAAAACCTAACACTCTTCCCGTAATATGACTTTCTTCCCTCCTCTTGACATGACCATAACACGCTAAACTATTTGCTCCTCAACTTTCCGTCACAAGCGCTACTTTCAAACATCCTCTATAAACCTATAGACCCATTCCTTATTTTATCCTTCTTGTTTCTCCACACATCCATCTCAACATTCGCATTTCTTCTGCATGCACTCTTCTCTCATGCGTCCCTTTGGTTGCCCAACACTCCATCATCATTTTACTTTGTATTTATGATTATTCAAGGTGATTTTAAGTATCTTTTTATCGAGGCATCATTATAAATTTCAACATGAATGTGACTGAATCGGCTAACCGACGTATTTATAGAGAAGATAAGATATGTATGTTTATTGGGTATTGTGTACCTTTAGAGCTTGGTTTGAATTATGTTGAAATAGAGAATCAAAAAAAATTGGTTAACGATATTTTTTCGCGCATTATCATATATTATATCATATTTATAAACTTTAAAACTGCGTCATAAACGCCTAAGGTGGTAGTCAGAGATGTCCAAATAATACTTTTTGTTCATATACACACCCACATTTTTCAATAGTTGGTATTCCATACGTGACAAGTTAGCCCGTCGCCGCTGTTAGATAACTAACTGATTTCCTCACAAAGTTTTAATACATTTTTAATTTATACATACATTTTTGAAGACAAACATCCATCATCGCTGTAGAAGCGTGTTCGAACCTAGGACCATGACCTAGGTCACAATAAGGCAGGGTCACTTCTACATTACACTAGACCACCGTTATAGCTGTCGGCCAGTCGGTCATATAGCCTAGGTGTATTATTACCGATTAAAAAGTTTTCGTAGACAGCATAATCCTAAATACATATTATTTGGATTACGTAAGAGTATGCTAAATAACACACCCATTTAAGGTGAAGACAAGAGCTAATGTGACTCACTCGCACGTTTTGACTTGTTGAAAGATATAAAATCACAAAACCCATTTTCGAAAAAAGTTTGCTTTTCTTGTTTTCGTACATAAGCAAACTTTTGAGTAGGAAAACTTGCATCAATCAAAATCATTTTTTTACTAAACTGTGTGCAATGTGATTACACACAAAATGGTTGTTTGCGATTTTTCAAATTTGTATTTAGTAATTTTATATCTTTCAAAATGTCGAATCGTGCGAGCGAGAGGAATATTAGGTGTTGTCAACGCCTACAGAAACCGCAGATGATATTTCTTTTACAACGGACAAAAATTACTTTTAGAACACGACTCTATGATCATAAAAAGTACAGATATAGCTTACCCTAAATCTCCAGTGATATTTTTTTTAAGAAACCCAGTCTTTCGCAGGAATTCCATTTTAAAACAATATATTTTATAACTATAACAATATATTTTATATTTAAAATAATTATAACATGCGACGGTCAGTTCTCCGGAAGCAGTAGCTGCTATTTGATTTAGATATAAACGAGTATTGAGCGGAATGGACAGCGAAAGGTAAATAAATATCGTTTTATCTATCGACGTATCCGTAGAACAGAGTTCGATCTGCAGAGTTGATAGTTTTCAGTAGACGTCAGAGAAGTTGTTGACTTGTGTAACTCTTAAACGGTGAGACTTGTCATTGAGATTTTTTGATATGTTGTTACAATGCCCTAGCCTAGTTAAACGCTTTGTGTTGTATATTTATTATCCTTTTATTTCTGGAGATAGTGAGTTCCATATTCATATAGGACGTTCTATAACGGAACAGCGGGGGTCCGTTGTAAACATTATACGTTGTTTTACGGAAACGTCTTAATTAAGTGACGTTCTATATTAACATGGGTCAGTTTTTGCTGGAATTACCTATCCCGTAAGAGTCTTATGTGAATATTACCTTACAAATTTTGTTAGTAAAATTATGACTACCCTCCATTATAATTAAAAAAACATGAAGTTATTATTTAAAGTCGTTTATTAAGTTGACAAATCTCAAAATGAATAACATAACCATTAGATGGCATCACTTTGAACAGCAAACACGTCACTTAAAATTGGCTTAGGCAATCAGGTTCAGTCAGGTCATATTTAAAAAACAATTTGTTTGGGTCACTACCGTCTGCATGAACTTCTCGTATGTTACTCCAGTTAATCTTCTTGCCCTTAATGTCTTTCATCCAAACCTTATTATTAACAAGACATTTAAAGTCAAACACGTCATTCTTGGTTACGTTGCGAACAACATAGGGTTCTCCTTCATTCTTTGCCCATTTTACTAATAAACGCCATTCGTGAGGGGTATATATAGTTTTGGTTTGCGAAGCTCCCTCTATGACAGAATGGACACTGTCCCCCTCATTTTAGGTTTCTCCCTTCTGTAAAAATTGGTGTGTTAAGCGTGTGTTGATTTTTTTTGCGGCGTAAACGTATAATGAAAACACAAAACGATTACGATTTTGACCAGCACAATTGTCCGACCAAAAGCGAAATTCTTTGGCACCTTGTTCAACATTATCTTGGATAAAATTTAACTAACCTCATTTGCGCAACGTTTTGCCACAGATTCATCCTACATATAGCAAATGGCCTTCCTTTTACCCATGTCAAAAACCGTTAAAGTTAAAACAAGATAGTTTTCTCTTATAGTAAAAAACGTTTATATTGCCATGAGGACACTGCAATACTTTTTCAAAATCAAACACAGCAGTAACCATGTTTCCATTTGATTCCTCCGAGTATTTTTTATCTTGGCTTTTTAAATCCCTTGCAACCTTCTTATTAGTCAGGTGTTGTTAAAAAGCTTCTTTTTCTTGGTCCGTTGGATTCTTCTTCAACCGGAAAACGTGACATACGTCGCACTGATCTTTTTTGGGTATATGGAAACCTAGATTAAAGTTTGAGTTGACAATGTCACGATACTGGCGTTCTTTTTTAGCCTTAGAAGTATATTTCTGGGGATCAAACCATTCTAGATACATTTTGAACATTTTGGCAATACTTAAGTCCCCTTGTAGGTAGAGCTTTTGGCTATCTTTGCGTATATAGTGCGATTCAACAGGGACAAATGCCTGAACATGGTCACAAACACTTTGTTTCATTGCGTCATCTATAACAATCCTATGGTTGTCGTGGCGACCCCGTCTGTCCTCCTCTAAAATAGCACTTCCGTCATACTTCTTCCATGCAGTCTTTAAGATGCGAGTTGAAACTGCAAGAGTATTAATAAACATAGTTTGGCATACCTCAGTTTTATTGCCAGTTAGTTTCGCTGGAACCAGTAATCAGCGGCAGATAATACTTATACGTATTTCCTATTATTAGGAGCCTCTTGATTCAGGCATCTTTTTTTCTTCATTTTATCGGAATACTTGATGATAAAATTCCACTGCTTGGCTCGATCTCCTAGTTGATAAAATTTTGTGAAACAATCCAACCGCTGTTGGTTAGATATTTTATCAGGGCATTTGTAACGGCATTTGCACGATGGCCCTATGGTTTTTTGTCTACGGCTTTTCCCTTTCTCGTAACATATTTCTTACCTAAGTTCTTAAGGCATTTGCGTTTAACGTCTGTCCATTTTTTTGAGCGCCTGTGTCGTTTTCTAGTCGTTTTAGGAGTCACGGTGCAATCACTTGATTGCGAAGTAGCAGGCGAATTTGTGGTGCATAATTCTGGCGAAGAACTGACAGAAAAATTGTCCACATGATTAGGGCAGAAAACGCTATCGACATTAGTAGGGGACGGCATAGGAGTTGGCACTGACAGTTCCAAATTAACCGGGGTAGTTCTGTGGTTAGAAAATTGTGCTAACTCTTCAAGCTGTATTAAAGGTGAATTTTCGTAACTAGAAGGCATTTCCAAAGAAAATATACTAGGTTGATTGCTGTAAACGTCCACGGCGGACGGATCAGGGATGACATTTGGTATTGTTGAGCTGTCACAGGTAATTTCCTTGATCCCACCATCTTCATGCAGAATTTCTTCCCACACATCAGCTAGTTCCCGACTGATTTCTTCTGCACCAGGTGGTAAAGGTGACGATTGTGGTGACATGCGGTTATCATCTACATTCACATCTGAAATTGTAAAAAGAAAACTGTAGTTTCAATAATTTTTATACCTACTATGTATAAAATACTTAAATAATACCTAGCAATTTAATATACAAAGTTCCAATAAAAAAATCTTAATATTTAACGATGTTTTATATTGAACAACGTCCTAATTGATTTCGTTATTCCAGTAATAACGTACTATCTTAACATCGAACCCACAAATCGTATGAAGGATTCCTTAGAAAAACGTCCTATATTCACATGAAATGCTTAGAAGTTCAATAGTGTTCGCATAAAATGGTCCTAATATTACATATGACTTGTACTTTTTACTGTAAATTATTACAGAAAAAATGATTATCTTGTGAATGTGCATTACGTCAATCGTATTTTCGTACTTAAAATGCGTTTCACTAGTTCTCCGTCAAAAAACGTCTTTTTTGAACATCGGTCGCCTGTAACTTTTTACTGAGCTATAAAAGCAATATCAAAGTTAATTTTAATGTTTACTAATTTAAGAACTTTTTAATGTGTGTATCACGAAATAATACAACTGAAAAAATTAAAACTTACCAGTATTTACACTTTTCTTCATAAAAACAGCAGGATCATTGGAAAATGATGAACTAAACTAAGGCTCTTCTGCATCTTTTTTAAGCATTTCCAACATTTTCCGTGATCGTGACATCTCTTAAAATATATTATGTTCATGCAAAACACCATAACCATTATTTTTACATCAAATTTAAAAAAAGCTAAGCGCAAGACACAAACATGCTCTCCCTCCAACAAACAGCGGCCGAACTGACGAACGGACCGCGCACTCGCGCCGCCCCCGCTGCCCGCGCGCCGTTGCTTGATCACTCCGTGCGTTGTTATGCGGAGCTAATATCAGATAGAACGTTATTCGATTCTATAATTCCGAAACTAAATAAGATACAAAAAATCTAAAAACGTACTTCTGTAGAGTTCGTACTCCTTGTCTCGACTAGCTATTTAACTCATTTTCGCTCTATGATCACATCGAACTCTGTTCTACGGATACGTCGTATTGTTTACTTACTGTCTTTCATTAATAATTTGTGGTGATAAGTAGGTATGAGGCGCATGCATTTCTAACCACTGTGCAGTATCGCTAAAGGGGGAGTTCGCTTGGACGCAAATAACATATCCAATATTATACTTTATGACCGATAGACAAACGTAAAAAAACTTCTCGCTCACACATGTGATTTTATTGAAAAGTCAAAATTAAAACGTATCCCTCATGAGCGGGTCATGTAAAACGCGTTTGGCCTATGTAGCAAAAAAATCACATGGATCGCTTTGAAACGTCTTAAAATTAGCTGAATCTAGTGCCAATTCCACACGACCAAAGCCTAGAAGAACACAAGAAACTCACGGCTTGGTTCCTACTGTTCTTTTTAATGATCATTGTGTATCATTTTTGAAGTCTTCTCACTAGGGTCTTTCGAAACACAGCATGTAAAGTGGTGGCCAGCTTTTAACTGACTCAAGAATGCGCGGTGTATTGTAGGTACTTAATAGAACAAGGAAGTAAGAACTGGTTGTATGTTTAGGCTCGCTTGCATTCAAACTGCTCCTTCAACGTCGGGTAGACAAGTACTCTAAAAAGATAGGCAAATGTATTATCCTGTGATAGGTCAGTCTTCTTCCATACAGTTTTCAGACTCTATATATAGTTTAATAGTCTCAATAGAGATTTTCCTTTTCCGTTTAACCTTCGGGCTTAGGCCGGGAAACTATAAATAATAATAAATAATGCTGGACAATCCACACAGCATCATCTAGCCCCAAAGTAAGCTACTCAAAGCTTGTGTTATGGGTGCTAGATGACTGATATATTTAATACA
Organism: Plemyria rubiginata; assembly: GCA_963576535.1. Classification (NCBI taxonomy): domain Eukaryota; kingdom Metazoa; phylum Arthropoda; class Insecta; order Lepidoptera; family Geometridae; genus Plemyria; species Plemyria rubiginata. The sequence goes on along the minus strand of OY754914.1, from coordinate 1,549,492 downwards.
TTATATACTTACATAGATAGCTATTTTTTATTATACATAATTACCCAGACCAACGGAACAAATTTCTGCTTCGCACGGGTGCACATATCATGCATGTATTATACATATAAACCCTCTTGAATCACTCTATCTATTAAAAAATAACCACATCAAAATCCGTTGCGTTTTAAAGATTTAAGCATACTTGGACATGGGACATGGGACATGGGGATATAGGGACAGAGAAAGCGACTTTGTTTTATACTATGCATTGATGATAGTGATAGTGATTATGTCTATGGTAGGTATTAGTACCAAAATAATTTTATACATAGATTAATAGTAATAATTTTATACATAGAGTAATAGTAACTTATTTAGAGATCCTCTGGATGAGTTTCCACACTGATGAGGAGGTTCCTAAAGTGACTGCGGCACACATAATAATTGTTGGATGCTACACTCTTCAGCCAGATAATATTTTCAGTACAGTACAGCGGCATAGCTACCGTTATCTTCGTATCTAGATGGTACGAGTATGATGTAGACCCCCCGGACAAAATAATCTGTGCTAATTGACTCCGCAAATACTTAGAGAGTATGCAAACTGTTTTGACAGACTGCAAATAGCCATAACTCGTGCTGATATCAAACAAATTGAAGCTAGCTTAGTTTAGCCACTCTAGTCGCTGTCCGTGGTTTTGGCTGCTATTCTTTGAATAATAAACAGATTCAGCATCTGATTAGCTCTGAATATATCAGGGACTTATATTATGTATAAGGGTTTTTCTTGACAGCCTACGTAGCTCAGTTGGTAGTAGCTATGCCTTCTGCGCCGTAGGTCGTGGGTTCGATTCCCACCGTGAACAAACATTTGTGTGGTGAACATAAATGTTTGTTCTCTGTCTGGGTGTTATATAATATTATAAGTATGTATTTACAAAAAAAAGTATTATAAGTAGTATATCAGCTATATAGGCTAGGGCTAGATAGTGCTGTGTGGAAAGTCCACCAATATACATATATCTTATAATGCTTGGTGATGAGACAAGTAGAAGACCCACTTGGATGTTAAGTGGTTATATCACCTATAAGAAAGCATTATTGCCTCTCAAGTTACACACGATTGGGACGTGCCCTGCCATGCACTGCCCTGCCTCCATGAATTTCAGGTCTTGAGGCATACAGATGTTAAGCCTTATGTGCCTGTTACTTCACCAGCAACATGCAAAGCTGCATGCTTGGCGGCCGAAATTTATAACTCTCTAGGTGGGTCCTTCTCGTAGAGCTCTACTCTCGCCGACACAGTAATGCAGTCACATTCCACTTGCCAAGCGTGATCTGATGACTATGACACACCATTGTCTAGTCGTAAACTTGTTTAGGCTGATGATGAACGATGAACGAAGACTTCACAACGGCCCAGAAATTTGTGAAGAAATCAAACATTTGGCAGGGCTGCACTTAATTCTTCTAAATCTAACACAATTTACTGCTGAACTATGATTTGCTACAGACAATGCAACATTTCACCAGTAGTAGCATTGAGCGACCACCCGCATGTAAACACTGACGGCAAACATATCCATGTCTCCGTTTATTTCCAGCATCACAAACACGGGGCCTCGTTGATTGTTGATTACGATTCGAGACCTGTAACGATGACGGTCTCATTATCGGAGTGACGTATGGGGTATATAAGAGCTACATCTCCATTGATGGTAGTTAGATACATCAAGATATTCAGATAGTCAGTCCGGCGTGGAGGAATTTGAGCTCCTCTTGATTAGACTTGCGGATAAAGAGATTGTTGAAACGGTAAGAATGCACAGAATTATTTAGAGGAGAAAGTTAATTTTTAAAAGAATATAGCTACTTATGCGTCTGCAGCAAACAAGTCCTAATCCATGATAAAAAAGCAAGAGAAAATCTCTCATAAATACGAATGAGAGAACCCCAAAACTTATTGAAGTAGAAACATTGCTTGAATCCATTTGATTTGATAGAAAAGGATAAGAAAATATAAGACTGTTTCATTATGATGCAGGAGTACAATGGATAAGAAAAATAAAGAAATAACGAACGTGGACGTCGTGGAACGGCAGAAACCGATGTACGCAGCAACTGTAGAAGACGCTCTCGTAGATACTGGTAGGTTTACTATAAATATTTTGCATCAAAAATATAGCTCTAAGTTTATACCTTAGATGTAAGATTTACACCTTCTGTTGATGTTCTGATAGGTACAGTTTATTTTGAAGATTTTGTCGTTCTTTCAGATAAGTTTTAATCGATCCTTGAGATTTTATTGTCTAAATAAGTTTATAACAGTTTGTGTCCTATTTATATTTATATTGCAACAATAGACGAGTTATCGGCTGAGACGCAAAGATTTTATTACTGCAGAATGAAATGTTTACAAAAGCTTTGTGAGTGACTTTTTTAAGCAGGACGATGAACAAAACCGTTTGCAAATATAAAATTTCAAGATAAAGAATGCAATTTACAGGCTCTTTGATCAGTCAGCGTGAACGGATGTCTTCAATAAAGACTTCCTGGTCTTCGATCATAGCTGGTCGATTTCAACTTCCTCACTTCCATTAAATAGCAAATATCTACCATCGTATCATGTTTTCTCTGCCAGTATTGATCATGTCTTCCTGTGGCTGACTTAGAACTTAGGATTTTGTATTGTTCTGTTTTGCTGGGCATGCCTACACTAAAATTACATTCCAAGCACTTTTCCTCCTTTTCTTCTTTTCGTCGGTGTCGTCATTACAGAAGGTCCTGCATCCTGCATGATCCTAGTCGCAGCGTTGACCATCTGCTTCTATGTATTCCTATCCTAGGTCTGAAAATTACCTCCGAAACAAACAAGTACCTATGACCAAATGATAGATTTGCGAAAGAAAATACATATAAGTTTACATTACGATTGCAGTTTTCTAGAAGATTAACAAAATCAAGAAAGTCCAAAAATCAACTTATATTCTAAAACGAATAGGACTTTGACTTTATTTTATTTTCCAGGTTTCGGAAAGTACAACTACGGGCTTCTGGTGGTATGTAGCTGGACGCTGCAAGCAATGGGCATGGATCTGTTTGGCACCAGTTTCGTAGTAGCAGCAGCAGTTTGCGACTTGGCGCTGACGTTGCAGCAGCAGGCAATGCTTACTGCCATGCCGCTTTGTGGTAAGAAAACATCCTTCGCCATCATATACTTGATTAAGTTCACTGCTGAACATAGTCCTCCTGCATAGTTAATTTTATGGCAATTTTTCCAGTTTTTGTTTATTTTTTAACGGTATAACTTTTTGAATGATTATGATTTTAATAGGTTGTGTTATTGGGGCGAATAAATTGTTATCTAAGTCTATCTTTCTATGTCTATTTCAAACAAAAAAATATATTATACAATTTGATTGGTAACGAATAATTAAGTAGGTAGTGATTTCCTCAATACGTTTCCTAGAACATGAATAAGTTATATAATGTCATATTTGTTGAGTCCAGTTCTGGAAATGTTCGGTCGGTTGATAGATAGAGTGCAGCTACTTAAGTTTGTTATGAGAGTATTTATTCCTGAGTATTTATTTATGTGTTCTTCTCTATATGTTATTATCAACGACATCGTAAATCTTCTTTCTGTCACAAAATGTGTTATTCATTTCATCAGCTTACCATCCCGTTTATTTTTTTTACATTGTTTCGCATCGCGGTTTGTTAAAATCAAAGGTTAGAAGCCCATTAGGAGTTAACATAAGTAAACATTTATGATTGCTGATATCTGCCTTAAGATTAGAAAAAAAAACGTTGACAAAAAAAATTGTTGACAACTTTATTAAGTTTTTTTATATGCAGGAGTGGTATTAGGAGCGCACCTTTGGGGCTACGTGTCGGACACGCGTGGCCGGAGGCTGACGCTAGTGCTGTCCATGTCTATGGGTTTCATCTTCTCAGCCCTCAGCAGCATTGCTCCTGATTGGAAGACCATGGCTGTGCTGAAACTTATTTCTTCCACTTTGTAAGTTAACTATATTCTAAAAATATGTATGTTTTTGTGCCTCAATCACGCACCAAACACTAAACCGATTATAAGTAGTGAAACTTCCAAAAGCAGTTATGTTACAACTTACCAGGAGCCTTATTCACTATGACAATAGGAGATTCCAAGGAGATTCCTTGCCCCAAACCGTGAAACGTCAAAACTTGATATTGGTCTTTATTCTTTATGACATAGGAGATACTTTGCCCTGACCGTATCACACCGCCTGCCTTGTCTTAGCCGAGCTCGCGCTGCAAATGGTCATAGTGCATAAGGCTCCAGTTTGGTCCACCCATGCACACTACACAGAGGGGACTATGTTTCTCAAAACATTACTATAATCATTGCTATTAAGTTCTGTTTTATGGTTCTTCTATTCTTTATTTACATTGTTATATCATGTTAATGTGTCTATTAAATAATTCTATAGTATAGTTTGTGGCCTAGATTTTTTCACAAACTAACTAGGTATGGGGTAGAAAATATGACATTTTATTTTATTTTATTTTGAAATTTTTGAAAACTTACAGCTAGGTACAGATTATTGTTAGAAACATAATTAAGAAAATCTTTAAAAAAAAATTTGATTATGTTAACTAAATGCCAATTAAAAGTTTCCACAGATATTATGTTCTATTCATGCAAGAAAAATAAACCCAATAAAGGGAAAACACCCTGATTATTAACATTTATTATTTATTAATATTTGCTATTGCTATATTTATTTTTTTTATTTATTAATATTGACGACCTCTGTGACGCAGCGGGCGAGAGCCTGCCTGCGACGCAAGAGGTTGCGGGTGTGATTCCCGCCTTGGAACAAATTTGTGTACGATCTGCAGAAATTTGTTCCGATGGTCTGGGTGTTTTCTATGTATAATAAAAAATATCTATCTATGTAAGTATATAATGTATTAAATATATCAGTTATCTAGTACCCATAACACAAGCTTTGAATAGCTTACTTTGGGGCTAGATAGTGCTGTGTGGATTGTCCAGCATTATTTATTATATTTATTTATTTATATACTGTTTTTTTTATTATCAATCAGTAGGTAATATACAACACGCAGGTGGCAGCTAGTTTATTATAAAATTTGACTTTGAATTTGTCTTATCTCGGATAAACTCATTTATTGCACCTAAAAATAAAAGACACGATATAACAATAAAGTGGAATAACCTTTTCATAAATCTTTCTGTATGTAGCTAATCCCTTTTATAACTTTGAATGAAGTAGGTAGTCTTGTAATCCATACCTATTACTTTTCATTTTCTCATTCGCTCCGTATAAGGCATCTGTGGAAGAGTATGGTGGCGGTTTCCTTTCTAAGTGACGAAAAAATTTCGTTAAATCAGGGTATATCTATGGTCTAAAGAAATTTGACCATGTCTCTATGTTTCGACGACAGCTAAGGTGGCTTGACATCAGAGCTCGTCGGGATGAGCACATTTTAACCCTCCTCTATAACATTCTCCATAATCCTATGTCTCCCCATTACCTTAGTGAGCGTTTCACGCCCTTATATGCAGACGACAAACCAGTTCGCTCTTGCCAGCGACTACAATTGGTAACTCCGCAGCATAAGACTTCGGCCTATAGCAACTCCTTCACAATTACTGCTACTCATCTCTGGAACCACACTCCTCTTACAAATCGCGTAGCTACTTCAGTTGAGGTGTTCAAGGCTAAAATCCATGATCATCTCTTTGGCAAACTGAACGAATGAGCAATTTTGAATTGACATTATCATATCCCTATCATAATATATTATATTATATATATTATATATACCTATATGTATCGACAATATATGTATGTTTGTAATGTATGACAATGTATGTATGTTTGTACTATTTAGTTTGTTTTATTTATTTTATTATACATATTTAGATTTTGTATGTAATTTTTTACAACTTTTTAAATGTATTCGGTTTAATGTACCTATCTCTACGTTTTCCTCTCATGTGCACTACTGACACATCTTATGTCCACAATACACAAAGGTTATCTGGAAGATAATGCTTTATAGCATTAAGTTCGCCTTTGTACTGTTATTATTATGTGCAATAAAGTATTTTCAATCAATCAATCAATCATATAGTACCTACTAGACTTTTACAACAAACTCAAAATAACATTAGAAAAGCAATACGAAAAAGCTGTTGCTTCTGAAATGACAGAATACGAATCTTCGTTTCTTTTTTCATCTTTCTTTTTCAACTTCGTTCGTTTTTTTCAACTGGTGAGCCCTGGTGAGCCACATGCCTGATTGCCACTGATCTGTATTATGCAAGTTGTTTAATAGATCAGTGTTGATTGGTGATTTGATAAATAAAAACTTGACGATCTTGCCATCGACGATTGATTTAAACCTCCTTGATAAGTTCATTGGCATAATATTAAAAACTTTATTAACACTGGCCCCTCAGAGTATTTATATGTATTTTAAAACCCTTATTGCTCAAAGGATCTGCATTCTATACGTTCTATATTTAAAACATAATTAGGCCGATATCGTCCACGCAAGAAGAAGAAACCAATATAAATAAATAAAATAAATAAATAATGCTGGACAATCCACACAGCACTATCTAGCCCCAAAGTAAGCTATATCTTTTAAATAAGTAGGTAAATTTAACGTGCATTCACGCGAGTGAAACCGTGTGGAAATTGCCAGTCGGTGTGTGGTTATGTTCGTCATTACACATGTGTGACGTCACAGAACAAAACCAGTCCATGCTATCGGTGAGTAAATTTTGTTATCTCAAAAGTAACAGTAAAATACCCCCAGGCTCCTGAAAGTTTCAGATAACTAATGGGTAAACAGCTGCTGTATCTGATAAATAACATGAAATCTCCATCTGTCATATTTATAGCGGAAGTGATAAATACTACGTGCTATTTACAGGAACTGTTTATATGTACCTATATAATTATTTGTTGAAGGTACCTACAGTCATATGCAAAATGATGGTATAACACAGATAAAAATACTTGAATACTTTTTTTTCTAAATATAAAAATAAATAAAAAATAAATAATGCTGGACAATCCACACAGCACTACCTAGCCCCAAAGTAAGCTATTCAAAGCTTGTGTTATGGGTACTAGATAACTGATATATTTAATACATTATATACTTACATAGATAGATAATTTTTATTATACATAGAAAACACCCAGACCATCGGAACAAATTTCTGCAGATCGTACACAAATTTGTTCCACGACGGGAATCGAACCCGCAACCTCTTGCGTCGCAGGCAGGCTCTCGCCCGCTGCGCCACAGAGGTCGTCAATATATAAAAAAAATAAGTAAACAAATTCATAAAACAGGACACGCTTCAAACCATAGAAATAAAAAACGTATTTGTCTGTTCCGTGCTTCAAACTATGTAGTAATACCTAATGCATGACATAGGTACATTATAATAAGAAGTAGAGAGAAGTAAAAAAAAAACATAATTGTACGGACATGTGCTGATGCTGATGAGCAAAGCGACCGGGACATCGGGGCACGCGTGGGGCACGCACTAATATGCTTGCATATAGTAACATCATGCAGAGAACAAGTCAAGGTCACATTTACGTTAATTAATAGTAGGTACACGTACTGTTTCGTGAGGAAGACAATATTAAAAGAGCATAAATATGTAATTATTTTTAATTTTCGTAGGCAAACGTTTCCGGCAAATGCAAAATTGCTTTGAACAACTGATATTAAATATGTTTTATCAAATCAAATACCTATAAGATATTGGTACCCCTATGATATGACTGACCAAAGTTCAATCAGTCATGAAATAAATAAATAAATGAGTCAAATACATACCCTACCAAGGTTTATATTATCTATTCTCAATTTGGTAATTCTATTGGATTAGCCTGGTTTTGTTTTATCATGTACAATTATGTATTTAGAAAGATGACAACCAAAATTTTTGTCTAACAACTGATGATAAGTACCTAATAGATTTTATAATTTTATGACGTAAAAGTTTGTTTTCAAACATTTTGCGGAATAAAGCCGTAGCGCCTTGTTGACTTTTAGAAAAGGTCAACAAATTTAGCCGACCTGAGCAACTCGGATATATTTTTTGGATGAATATATCCAGTCATTTTTTTATTAGAAATAGTGATGGATCAATCCTTACCCGCTGGATTTTGGGCAGTTGATGACATCTGCGGATGATCTCACCTCATGTGCCATTGCTCTGCATCCCATCATTCAGAGCCCTAAAGGCGCACCCATATCCTTCAATTATAAACAGAGCAACTGCTTTAGTTCTCTTTTCCCCAAAATACCAGTAAATCGACATTGCAGTCCATTGCAGTCGGTGACAAATGTGAATCAGGACCCGTCTGGTTCGCCTGTCAGCAAAAAATATGTTTTGATCACTTCTCTGTATTTCAGTACTTCAGCGAGCAACTCCGGCGCATACACATTGCTCGGCGAAAGTATAGCGGCGCGCGCTCGTGGCCGCTCGCTCCTACTCTGCACTTGTGCGCTGATGTGCTCACAAGCTACTGTCGCAGGTAACCTTTACCTTGATGATGATGTAATGTTTAATGTTTAATAAATAAACACTAAATACCACACGATACCATTGTTTTATGGTAGGTATTTGTGTCTGATGATTATATAAACCTTTCTTTCAAAACATCGAAATGTTGTCAAATAATAAAAACGCAATGAAAAATATAGGTACATAGTGTGAACATTCAGTGCTATCAAATAAAAGTTCTGTTAATGTACCTACCTATGGTACAATTAAATTATGTACCTACCAATGTACTAGTACATTATCTAAATTACGTTCCTTGATCAAAATCTTATCTACATTTCAAAAAAGTTTGAACGGTTTTGAAGTTCTTGATTTAAATTTTCGCAATATTCATTACCTACATAATATGTCATAAAATACATGTAAATAAGTACTTGTATATTAGTTATATTATTTATTATTTATTGTATATTATTTATTATTATTTTTTGTACATAAATTCTATACCTCCATATCTAAACAAACAATAATAGGTCTGTGACGTTTATTCCTAAACTGCTTCCAGTGATCGCATACCCCATCCTGCCTCTCGAGTTCTCCTATAACATTGACTTCCTGAACATCACGTACCGTCCGTGGCGGCTGCTTGCGCTGGTGATGGCGATGCCCTGCGCGCTCACCGCTGGTCTCCTGCGGCTGTTCCACGAGAGCCCCAAGTTCCTCGCGGCCAGAGGCAGGCACGAAGACGCTCTGCATGTGCTGAAGAGTATTTATGCTTGCAACACAGGCTGTGATGCCGACTCTTTTCCTGTAAGTTGTTCGCTGAAACTCTAACTTGCTTTATACAGGGTGGATTTGACTGCGCAGTAAGAGCGATTACTTTAACCGTTATAGTTACAGGCAATCTCAAAAACCTTTCATAACTTTTTGAGATATTCTGAACAGCATTCATTCACAGATTTTGGAAAAAATTGTCACCGAAAAAAATTATATAATACCAAAATTATTTTTTGATGCGTATCGATCCTATTTTATAATTATAGGGACCAAAAGACTCGATAGGACCATCTAAGGTATGAACTACTAAAAATTACAGAAATCGCCAAAAACTTTTCCCATACATTTTGTACGGAAAAGCGATTAATCAACCCGAAATATTTTTTGTTGCCAAACAATCCTATTTCTTCAATAGGATCAAACACAGACGTAAATAGGTAAAATTTTGGTGATCTACGAAATAAATTGCTCAAAATGACCTGCATAAGATGCATACAATTTTTTTTACTAAATAAATTATGGTAATTATGTATTTCCCCCATTTTTCCGTAGATAAAGAAGTTGATAGAAGACGACAAGCAGTCAGTCCCGTACGACTCAATCTTCCGCTCTCTGTGGCAGCAGACCGCGCCTCTGTTCCAACGGCCGCTGCTCAAAGTCACTCTCAAGCTGTTCTATCTGGTCATCATCATTTACATGACGTGAGTAGACCCTCCATCTTGTGGACCGAAAACTAATAAATAAATAAATAATGCTGGACAATCCACACAGCACCATCTAGCCCCAAAGTAAGCTACTCAAAGCTGTGTTATGGGCAGGGATCGGATAACCCATATAAAAGGTTAACCGTTTGAAACGGTTACCGAATGAAACGGTAACCCATTGAAACGGTAACCGTTTGGTTTGGGTATTAACCGAAATAAAAACCCATACCGAATGAAACGGTTAACAGAAATGAAAGGGTTGTTTTAATCGGTATTTTTGATTGACTGAAATAGCAAGAGAAAGAGAGCGATGCATTCTATGTGTACGTGAGTTGTATTTGGAATATTATTTGCTTGCGTTCGATGGTTTGCGAACTTGATTCCGCCAGAAAGTGTAAATAAACTTCTACAAGATTACCTAATAATGGTGAGTGGTTGTCACTTTTGTAATTACATTTAAATACATACAACAGATGAAACTTTTAGAGAAGATACTACCTATTACTATTATTTTGAGAGTAGGTACTATTTGTTAAAAACATTTAGTTCGTTATACGTACCTACTGCCTCGACTCGACCGCTTGCCAGCGGGTAATTAGTAAACTTCGTAGGTAATGATGGCGATGTTCGCGCGCGACAAACGCGTTTGTCCCAGGGTCGAACTCAGGATTAACAAAGTTTATTATCACAACAATAATATTAGGCATAACTCATCTTCCAAACGACTGAACGGATGTGGATGAAGCGAGAAAACTAAAGTATCCTACCCATCATTACCTACCTACTAACTACTATCTACATAGTTCAACCAAGAATCATATTATTTATTAACTAGTTGCGCCCCGTGGTTTCACCTGCGTAGATTTAAATCCCTGTATTCCCACGGGATAAAAAGTAGCCTATGTTTGATTCCAGACTATAATAGGGTATGTAGGCCTGTTTACCGTCCACGTCCCTTTCCCGTCCATTCGCGGCACTACTAGTAAATAAACCCAAAAAATAGCATAATTCACATGCACACATTGATTATGAGTATTTTGGCGCTTTCTTGGATGTCCAAGTAGACACACAAACAAGTTTCAAGTTACTAGTTCAAGCGCAACTATTATAAACAATATAATCATTTTGTGGTCAGCTGTGATACGATGTGAATGAGCTAAAACCAACAAAAAAAATAGTGAAGTGTAGGCGCTTTCACGCTAAGTTATTCACTTATTTTTATGACTTTTAGAGTATTGGTGATTTGTATGCCTTCGTAATAGATCAAAGAATTTGTTTATAATGTTTTTAGCTTAAAATTTATATTATAAGTTATTTAAATTACGTGGACGAGAACTGTACCATGCTTTTAAAAGAAAATCCCTTTTTCGTCCAGGTGGTCGGCAAACTGGCAAATCATGTCAATAAAGTGATTGCTTGTATTTTTTTATGTATGAAAGCTAACTGCTGCTTTTTAAGAATATTTAGCCTTATTACTCCTCCTAAATTGATTAGCCAGTTTTCGTCCGGGCGAATATGATTAGATCAAGAAATACAGATACTCATAAAATGCTGGTGGTCGAGAACAGGATGGGGTAAATACGACTTCCAGATTTCGACCATGATTTTAATATGCAATTAATAGAATAAAAGTCTATAAACTTTAATTTTCAGCAATAGAATAATATGTATTTATGCCTATTTTATTATTTTCTTGAGGTTTTGCTTAATTCACATATAAATTTCCTCTAAAATTCTTCGTATTACTGTGGACGAAAACTGATACAGCCGACCAGTTTTCGACCATTTAAGAAATTATTGATTATTCCTCTCCAAGCCGGAGGTCTTCGATGAGTTACAGGCGGTTGTACGCCTCGCAGGTATCATGTCCAGAATCCAGTGACAAGGATGCTAGAGTCACACTGACCCGGCACTACACAGAATGTATATGTAGCATAATATATTATCCAGAGATCAGCCTTGACAATAATTTTGAAACAGGAAGAAAATTATGGAAAATCCCCAGGAGAAGACGAATCACTTCGGATCTCTTCCTAATTCTAATTCGTGGTAGGGGAATTTAATCTGCACGGACGTTCCGCAATGGTGCGTATTGTGCATTATCTCTCTGCTAACCTCACCCCAGCCAGTCCAACTCCTTAAAATAGCGGAGAAGGACCTTGGGTTAGTTCCGAACCTTAGTGTTCACAACTCTTAAATAAATAAATAAATAAAAATAAATAATGCTGGACAATCCACACAGCACTATCTAGCCCCAATTAAGCTATTCAAAGCTTGTGTTATGGGTACTAGATAACTGATATATTTAATACATTATATACTTACATAGATAGATAATTTTTATTATACATAGAAAACACCCAGACCATCGGAACAAATTTCTGCAGATCGTACACAAATTTGTTCCACGACGGGAATCGAACCCGCAACCTCTTGCGTCGCAGGCAGGCTCTCGCCCGCTGCGCCACAGAGGCGGGTAGTTTCCTGTTCTGTAAGAATTCCAACGTGTTTTCAACTCCTTTCTTTAACCATGAGAGAAATCCAAAGGTGTGGAGCAGGAGTGTCGTGGTGTTATTTTTCACCATATTGGCACCACATTTGATATCATATGCCACGTTCACACAATCCGACAGATTATACGTAAAAATCTGAAGAGTATAATCAGGCCGTGTGCGTTTGAGACCATGAAAATGCCTTCAACTTTGTTGAAACCTTAGCTGTTTTGCAGTCCTTGCAACGATGTCAGGTTGACTGGCAAATCTGGCGATACATCGAATAGCTGAGATGTTTATTTAATGATGCCACCATGTCTGTTCAGGTCCAGAACCATAAAACCTATCCAGTTGCGCCCCGGTTGAAAATTGACAGAATTGGCATTAAGATTAAAGGCGAATACATCTTGCACTTGGGATTTGCTGATGACATCGTCATATTGGCAGAATCATTGCAGGACTTACAACCGATGCTGAACAGCCTAGCTGCTGCCTCACGACGCGCGATGGGTCAATCTGGGTATGAACTTGGATAAAGCTATGATAGGGACTAGGAATATGTCTGCCTCGGGTAGACCCTGCGGGTGAGAGATATCAAGACCGAAAAACTTAGCTGGGTTCAGTTCGTTCTTCTTCGTTTGGGAAATTTCTTCAGGTCTTCGGCCCATCCCTTTATGTTTGAAGACGAAAGTTTAAACCAGTCGTCTCACCCGTTATAACTATGACCTATGCTGCCAAAACGTGGCACTAACAGTAGGGTCGGTCCACAAACTAAAATTTGCTCAGCGAGCTATGAAGAGAGCTATGCTCGGAGTTTCTCTGAAGGATAGAATCCGAAACGAGGTAATACGACAGAACTAAAGTAGACGACATAGCTCAAAGGATTACCATGCTGAAATAGCAGTGGGCCGGCCATGTATGCCGTAGAATCGACAATCGTTACAGCAAACGAATACTTGAGTGGAGACCACGTGTAGGTAAGCGTAGTGTAGGACGTTTTCCAGTGAGGTGGGGTGACGATCTGCTAAATGTAGCTGGATGAGAAGAGATGAAGACCAGGATAGAAATCGGGTCGGAAGAGATGAAGAGAAGAGGTTGGTGATGATTATGATGATGATGATGATAATATGCTACGAATGAATATTATAAATAATCAATTATACAAACATTTAACAAACAAAAACAAGAAACATTTCTTCTGAAGTTGGCAAAAATGATTTTCGATACATAAATAGTACCTATGTTTTGAACTTTGAATGCAGAAAATTTTATTATTACTATGAATTTTGAAATATATGACATTTTAATTAAATTAGTTTCATTTCCATCAATTTTACTCCTTTATTTGATATATTTTCCCATCAAAAAGGAATGGACGAAAACTGGGTAGCAGGTGGTCGAAAACTGGAATTTCTGGACGAAAACTGGGTTAAACAGGGTTTTGAGATTAAAATATTTTTATAAAATTCCCAGATTACTTCACAATTAAATACTTTACACTAGTGGCTCTGGGAGCTGTAGACCTCGCGAGCATACTAAAAGTGAGCTATTTGAGGAATGTAATGTGCAAGTGCATTTTCCGTTTTGTGATTTTTTTGATTTTTTTTTGCATCATCTTGTGTACAATGAGGTCCTTTGTGTTTCTCTCAAATTTGATTGAAAACCATCGATTGTTTGATGAGCTATCCTGTTCATCATGCAGATCTTCGCCAAACTTTTATGAGACCAACTTATAGTTACTACCTTTCAAATAAAAAAGAATAATCGAAACCGGATCTCATTTGGTGGAGATATCCAGTATATCAAATAGCCCCCTTTTTGCCCTTTTTTTGGGGGAAGTACCCCTCCAATCAAAAATCCCCGACGACAAAAAAATCAAATAAGTCATATAACCTGTGTACCAAGTTTCGTCCAGATCGGTTGAAAAATGCGACCTGTAGAGGAGAACAGACAGACAGACATCCGGACAAACGCATTTTTGGCCAATGTGGAAACTGAGACGCTTCGCTCGCTCGGTCAACTATAAGTTGGTCTCATAAAAGTTTGGCGAAGATCTGATAAGGATCTTCAGCATGATGAACAGGATAGCTCATCAAACAATCGATGGTTTTCAATCAATTTTGAGAGAAACACAAAGGACCTCATTCTACACAAGATGATGCGAAAAAAATCAAAAAGATCAAAAAAATCACAAAATGGAAAATCCACTTGCACATTACATTCCTCAAATAGCTCACTTTTAGTATGCTCGCGAGGTCTAACAGCTCCCAGAGCCACTTGTATTATATTACTGGATATAATATTAGAAGTATATATTTACAAAAAAAAAGTATATATTAAGTAGTATATCAGCTATCTGGTTCCCATATCACAAGCTAGATAGTGCTGTGTGGAAAGTCCACCAATTTTATTTATTTAAATTTAATATTAGTAGGATAGGAAGTAGGTAGTAGAAAGGTTGGTATCTACCTACTTACCACACTGTTTTCCACAAAGTTTACATGAACTAACACCAGTCCTTTGGATGTAATCAAAATGCCGATGAACGGTATTTGATTGCATTTTTTATTTATTTTTATCAACTGGTTAACAACTATTATTCACTCCACTCCGCACATGCGACAACTAAACTAGAGTGCATGCATCCGAGACCCACTTCGGCGAGAGAACGTACCTACCTATCTGCCAAAAAGCGGGTAGATTAAAAAATTACATAATGTACCTACCATGTATTTTTCATTAATGCTACGTTCGCATTGTTTTACCTACTTACCTTACCTAGCAGGTAGGTAGATAAATCATCATAAGGTAGGTGGTAGGTACCTACCTTATGATGATTTACCTACTACTACCTACCTACTACCTACGTACCAAGCAATCAAGATATTCATTCAACATAACCCAACATGATAAATAAAGTTTCAGATCAAGCAAGTAGGTAGGTAGGTACCTAACGCGCGACGCGTGCGAACGAAAGACGTAATGATTTTGTTTTTGTGGCATTCACTTTTATTTCCCGAAGTACACGTACGCACACACACACACTACATTCGGCCTGACTCGGCAGCGGTCGGCGCTCTCGCTAAATTTTAAGCCAATTTGAACTTTGAGTAAAAACCCTTATTTTATTCGGTTGTTATACAGAAACGTATCGGTTACCTATTGAATCGGTTACCGAAACGATACGGTTAGGGTAACCCTTTTCATTTCGGTTGTTAACCCATACCGGAATATCCCTGGTTATGGGTACTAGATAACTGATATATTCAATACATAAATTTATCAATATTATTTACCATAGATATATTTTTATTATACAAAGAAAACACCCAGACCAACGCAACAAACTTCTGCAGATGAATGAAGCTTTAGTAAATAAAATTAAGTCTATTTCCCATAGGGGTGGGCAGAGATCACGGATTTCCACTATTAATAAAGTACTTACATAATAATATGTAATCTAAGTTTTATAGAGTTTGGCTTACATAAACTATAATGTATGTGGGGGATGTGCTAAATATTGTGTTTTGGGCACTTTGGACGTATCTACCTCTGACTTTTCGTTCTTCTTTAGACGTTCCCAAACAAGAAGAAGAAACATATATACATATAGATAGTAGTTACTTGAAAAGTGTGTCGTGTGTTTTTCAGCGGCAGTGGCTTCATAATGTGGCTGCCGTACATTATGAACAGTCTGTTCTCTGTGCTGGAGTCTGGAGGCGGGTCTGGCATGAACCTGTGCGCTGTCATCAGGCTATCACAGGATAACTTTCTCAATGGAAATAGCACAGTAAGTACTCTACTTAAAGAATATATAATTTTTATCCTACTACTATTAAAAACGCGCAAGTTTATAAGTATGTAAGGATGGATGTTTGTTACTCTTTCACACCGGAACGGCTGAACGGATTTCGATGAAAGTCGGCAGAGAGATAAATTATAGTCTGGAATAGCACATATGCTACTTTTTATCCCGTGGGAATACCGGGATTTAAATCTGGGCGGGTGAAACCACGAGGCGCAACTAGTAATGAATAATTGGTCTTTGGCTACACTCTCACCTGATGGTAAGTGACGATGTGGCCGACGTTGGAAAGGACACTAAATTTATCCATAGCTTGTGAGTGAAGCTATTGCTGAAGCATAATTATAAGAAACATTCTGAAATTAAGGAATATCACAAGTACAGTAACCAAATTGAAGCATGGGAGGTTATTACGGATAAATTCCAGTAGGTGCCTACGTAAGACTGAAAGTTACACTCATACTTCACACCCGTTCACACTTTGTTTTGGATGATGACAAACTAAAACGAGTGAAATTATGATATAGCGCGTTTATGTCTTTTGTATGTTAGGCGAACAAACAATCACAGGGAATCTAGTTAGTTTCATTCTGACCGGTAATGAGTTTAGAAACTGTTATGTTTGGCAAACACAAAATATTAGCATAGAAATGGTATTATATTATATAATTTGCATGACTGTCGCTCATGCATGGCAGTCGCTGATTTCCTACATTGTTTTTAAACAATAATACTAAATTAAAACTTTGAATTAAACCATTTTAACTTGAGGAAATTTTGCTGCCAGATCATTTTATATTATGTACCATAATAATATCTGTGACCGCCGATGTGCACCCAAGAACATTTAGCTTTCGAATCCTCTTGCCTGACCGCGGCGTCACACAAAGTCGTCAAAGCTAGTAGGTACATATGATGGGGCCGCCAGTTTATAACCATCTTCCTGAAACTATAAAGAAAGCTCAGTCAACGCAATCCTTTGAGCGAAGATTAAAAAATTGGCTAATAGAGCAAGCCTATTATGGTTTGACGAATTTAATTTTTAATTATTATTATTTTAAATTTTGTGTTTAAAACATTTTATTGTATTATTTTTATTATTGTTTTTTATTATTACATATTTTTTTATTAACTTGTTATGACGTGCAGTGTTTCCTTATTTTATAAGTACGAAATAAATGAATGTGAACTTATAATGTTTCCAGGGTGTAGAAGTCTGCGACGACACCATCCAAGAGACCACGCTGTTCTCCGCCATGACATACGGAGCTCTGGCCAGCTTCTCCAACCTGGTCCTCTCTCTGACGTGCGGGTCTCGCAAGCGGGTGGCCATGATGTGTATCCTCACCACGTCAGCATCAGCGGCCGTTCTGCTGAATGTGGTGGCGATCCCGCTGGCTGGGGGGATCTTCTTCTTCTTTTTCCTGCTGTGCGCGCTCAGTATGGGGTTGCTGAGCGTTTACTTTGTGGAGCTGTATCCTACGAATTTAAGGTAAGGT
The DNA here is from genome assembly GCA_963576535.1 of Plemyria rubiginata. Taxonomy (NCBI): domain Eukaryota; kingdom Metazoa; phylum Arthropoda; class Insecta; order Lepidoptera; family Geometridae; genus Plemyria; species Plemyria rubiginata. The sequence goes on along the minus strand of OY754914.1, from coordinate 1,531,682 downwards.
TTTAAAAATATTTTTTATTTAACTTGTGCCAGAAAGAAACAGTAAGAATAGAGCTCAAGAGAGTGAAGGATAGAACATCTGAAAAAATATTGGGTAGGTTATTTTACATGGCAACACGGCTTTATCGCTACAGAAGTACAGACACAAATAGTTCAGGCGGTAGAATATTATGTATACTTTGAAAAGGATACGGACTGAACTTTTTAAATCCAATGTGAAGACAGCTGTAAAGATCCTCAACATTGCATCAAAGATAACTAAGTTTATGAGGTTCCTGGTGCCAAATTACCAGAAAGTCAAACCCTGGATGCAATAGGAAAGGAAGTTGCGCTTAAACGCATGTTCCTCGTTCTTAAGCAGGTAGGTAGGTATCTAAATGTATGATTTTGTACGCCTGTACCTAATGGTAGGATTTTAGTGATACTTTGAACTTTGTGTGACTTTTATTTACCATATACCTAAAATTGTGACAAAATAAGATATTTGATTTGATTTAACGTCGTGTTAAAAACGTCGTGTCTAAAAAAAACAATTAAAAAGTTAGTACCTGCTTTTTAATTGTTGTTTTTCTATATAATGAACTTCGCAGTGTACATAAAGCTATAATCTAGATATCTTAAATGTGGTCGATACCTAGGCTATAACTTATGCATGTGTGATCTCCAGGGGCATGGCATCCTGCCTGTCCGTGATGGTGGGCCGGTTCAGTGCGTTTTTCGGCGTGAACGCCATCGGCGCACTGATCGCTACCAACTGCGAAGTCACCTTCTACGTCTGGTCGATACTGCTGCTCAGTAAGTATTCCTTATAACCAACTTCAAACAAGAATATTTATTGAAAAATAAAAAAACCCGAGTGCCCGAACTAAAAATATGTAGGTAGGTAAATAAGATAATGTTTTCAATTTGGTACTTTTTTATATTGAAATCCATTCTTCAGTCTTGACGAATGATAAAAATGTAATGATCGCAGACAGTCGGAGGCTCGCGTACCTACCTATGTCCTAGCAGTTTACTGGCGCCTGTGGTTGTATAACTCAATTTGATCACTTTGGGGTTACCAGCAATTACATATTTTTTATAACAAAACTCTTCATATCTTCGAAACGGCTTCATAGATTTTGATGCGGTTTTTTCTAAACGATTTGTATGACCATAGAGAAGGTTTTATGATATATTTTAGTATCACTCATGGCCTAGTTCGCTAAATTGACTTAACGAATTTTGCGTTCTGGTTTTGTCTTTGAGGGTTTACTTTAAATCAAAAACTAATACATTATTTGAGAACACTTAATCACTCTCTTGATTTCGATACCCATACTGCTATGATAGCGAAAAGATTTTTTTAATGTGAGAGAATATCGCTCCTCCTTTCCTTCCCACGTGACTTTTCGTTTTTTTTTTATTTCTAAGGACACTTGGAAAGTTGCGACGAATCTTTTGATACTAGAATCATCAAAATCCATCCAGCCGTTTGGTTACTACGTGGTAATAAAGGAAATATCGAAGGAAGGATACATAAATACATGCATACATACATGGATAGATACACGCCAAACACATAACCCTCGGCACTCGGGTAAAAAGGAGGTTCTCAATTTGACCGTTTTTTATGTTTGTTACCTCATAACTTTTTCTGGGTTAACCGATTCTTTTTATCGAAAGCTTGTGCTTTTCCGGTGGTCCCATTTAAATTTGAGTCAGATCTGGCGAGTAGTTTTTGAGTAAATCGAGTATGAGTATATTATAATATATAAATTGTAGCTTTTTTATCTTTACAGGTGGAATTGTGTTCGCGTGGTTTCTTCCCCGAGATGAACGGGTTACTGGACCGAAAAAAACAGAAAAGTGAGGCTGTACGATGATGGTTGAGTTACAGTGTCAACTCATCCTTTATTTTACGATAGTAATCAGTACGCCAGTCAGAAGATGATAGACATAATGTATTGTAGGAAGGAAGCCTTTCGGGAAATGATGTTTTCGCGAAAGATTACAGCATGGGGTTCTTCAAAAAGGGCGTTTTAAAATTTCTAAAGGGTCGGCAACGCGCTTGTGATTCCTCTGGTATTGCAGGCGTTCATAGGCTACGGTAACCGCTTCCCATCAGGCGGGCCGCAAGCTTATATGTATACTTTGTTGTATAAAAAAAAATGTGCAAGGGGTTTATGTTTGTATGTCATTTACGGAGATGACAAAACCACACGGCGTTACTGACAGGCCCCGTGATGTGACGTCATCTGTCCAATGTAATCTCATCATCATCATCATCATCCTTGAGATCAACCCCTGCAGTCATTTTTTTTGTGTTTTTACTTTTTTTACTTGCTTTTATTAGAATTCGAAAAAATCTAAGTACTCATAATATATAAAAAAAAAATACTGTAGCTTATGACCCCACCAGCCCCTAGTTGCGTTTGAACCACGACTTTTTGGCCATCTTGTATAGTTAGAGATAGAGTTAGGGTTTACTTAAAAATAATTTATGTTAATTAAGCTACCTGATTATTTAAGAAAAGACTGATCGTGTAAGTTAATACTTATTGTATTTAGAGTTTAATGTATAACATAAATGTAATACACTTAAAATTAATAAATGAATAACACTGTATGACTATTATGCCTTTTTTAATATCAATTTAATTATTCAAGGGGTCAACTTATCCGAAGTGGATGAAATTAATAATTTGTACATTATATCTAGTAGGTCCGTAGAGTAGGTACTGGTGCCCCGCCTACCGGTAGTGAGTTCAAATCGGTCGTGCACCGATAAGCTTTTCAGTGCAAAAAATGTGCACAGTGCCAGTACTCTCAAACGGTGAAGGAAAACATCGTGAGATGTTCAAAAACATGTGTCCAGCGCACTTAAAATCCTTTCACCACAATGTTTCGTAGGAAACCATTGACACGACATCGAAAAGATGAAGAGGTAGGCCCATGGTAGTCTCCTCTAGGAGTCCCTTTTCATAACCACCCTTGGATTTCGAAAGACTAGGGCACAGAACACATATATCCTTACGGAAAGAAGCACTAGTCCATAGAGCAAAAATGCCAACACGGGACCACACTAGCGCTATAACTTAATCCCACAGACCTATCGATTGGCGCGAAATTTAAAATGGTATATATAGCTATAGGTAGCTTTATAGGTAGGGGATTTTATAGGTTCAGGGGTGCAAATTTATGATTTTTACTATATGACTGTACATCTCTCAGAAAAATGGTCTTTTTGCTTTGCAAATTGATGAATATTGAATATAGACCATTCTCCTGACAGATAGATCACACAGAATAAATCCAAAAATTACACTCACTGTTAGAAGTTAATACTATGAAAACGTGAATTAGATCTGCCGTGAAAACCGTGAAAGTTCGAAAAAACTTTCTATCCATAGTTCACTGTTTTCACGGTGCGATACTAAACTGAGAAGTAACTACAAGTTTTTATATGTTGTGAAGTATTATTTATTTTACGTCTGCTGTGAATCGTCTATTTTTTAATAAACAATGCCGTTTTGAACATATGCATATGGTGGATATAATAACATATAACCTGTTATTTTCAAAATGTTCAGAACAATCATGCAACCACTGGAAATCTATATAACTAATAAATATTTGGTCTAATGATCCAGATGTTTGTTTTAATTATATTTTATATCAGATATAAATATTTGTAAGGCGGAACTGCGTTGATTCTTAATTTTTTTTCGAAGCCTTTTTTTTCTATAGTTTTTTCAACATCTTGCGTAAAGTTTTCGTTTTCTAGGGGTCAATTTTGCAGATCTACTCAAGTCCAGCTCTCTCAAAATTCCTTTTGCAGCCTTTGCAGGTGCCTGAAAATAATAAAATGTATTGGTTATTAGTTATTTAAAACAAGATGACTCTTACTAGATTTAATAGGCCATAATCGGTTTATTTCTCTTTATTTGCATGCTAGATTATAGTAGGTAGGCTACCTATTGTGCTAAAAAAATATTTAATAGATGCATAAAATAATTTTGACCGCCACAAGAGAGAAGACCATCCAATAACAGATAACAGATACGGTGTCAATTCTGTTGTCTAGTTTTTCTAATTTAACCTAATTTGACAGCTCTAAAAATATTGCCGTACCTTTATAAAACACCGAAACGAAAAGGATGGCGATAATTTTAGAGCTGTCAGATTAAGTTTAGGTTAATGCAACGACAGAATCGACACCAATAGCATACTAGAGTGCTAAAGCTCTCTATGAAGGGCTCATCCGGGGAACTAATCTCCACCATGCTTTTTTCTGTTGACAAACAGCGTTGCTGTTTTTGTTTGTGCTAGTTTCTATGATTATTGTACCTTGGTGCGTTCCTATTGTGTATGACTTACGAAGCAATGCTTTGTTATAGACGACAAGCAGATGGCCCACCTGATGTTAAGGTGAAGACAAGAGCTAATGTGACTCTCGCTCGCACGTTTTGACTTGTTGAAGGGTATAAAATCACAAAACCCATTTTTTTAATTCGCAAACAACCATTTTGTGTGCAATCACATTGCGCACAGTTTATTAAAAAAATCATTTTGATCGGTACAAGTTTTCCTACTTAAAAGTTTGCTTTTCTAGTTTTCGTACATAAGCAAACTTTTGAGTAGGAAAACTTGCATCAATCAAAATAAAATTTTTACTAATCTGTGTGCAATGTGATTGCACACAAAATGGCTGTTTGCAATTTTTAAAAATTGTATTTAGTAATTTTATATCTTTCAAAATGTCGAATCGTGCGAGCGAGAGAAATATTAGGTGTTATTCTCACCTTAAGTGGATTACCACTTTACATCTGGTGGGCCATCTGCTTGTTTCATCAGCTTCTTGATAAAAATAACTATTTAACACTGGCTGTACCTTGAAAGCTTCGAAGCATGGTTGAGTTTGAGTAACATCTAGTGTTGCTTCTTCACTATGGCTTTTAGTAATCACCTGAAAAAATAAGAAACATCAATTAATTATTGTAAAGTATGAAGGTATGTACATAGGAAGTTGTCTTTTTTGCCACAATGCAGCATTGCTGTGTTTGGTTTGAAGAGTATGGTTGCCGGAGAAATTACAGCCACAAGATGTAATTTTGACCAAAGTCAAAATGTATTTGTATTTACATTAATATATTATTATTATTATTTTTATGTGTATATACTAGCGACCCGCCCGCGCTTCGCATGGGTGCACATTGTTTTTCTACTATATCATGCATGTATTATACATATAAACCTTCCTCTTGAATCACTCTATCTATTAAAAAAAACCGCATCAAAATCCGTTGCGTAGTTCCAAAGATTTAAAGTTGCAGAGAACGCAGAGATACTACCAACTGAGCTATGTAGACTGTCAATACACAATACATTACATAGTGTAGACACGACGTTACTTTGTAACGAGGATCATACAAGAGCGGTAGATACCAAGCCGAGTTTGTTGCCTGTTTTTCTAGGCTTTGGTCGCGTAGAACTGGCACCTAGAGTAACCAAATTTACGACGTCTTAAAGTGATCCTTGTGATTTTATTGAATAAATATATTTTACTTTGACAACCAGCGTTATAGTATTCATATTAATTTATTGTAATAGTGGAGCTCTATAAGAAGGCCCGGGACTAAGTAGCATTTCTGTGTTTCAACAAACTTAGAGCCCCCCCCCCCCCCCCCTATTCCGTCCTTACTACCGTTGTTTTGTGGGAGATTTTTAAAAAAATTAGATTCTAATGCATATTCCTACCTTCATCGGGTTCTATCATGCTAGACTGAGGCTGCGATTGCTGCGTCTGTGCTTGATAAAACTCATCTGATTCTGCTTCGGGTCTTCTTGTCATCTGCTGTAAAAATTAAACCATTAATAACCAAACTAGAAAACCAAACAAAAAATCCGAGCAAAGTGACTGGGGATTAAAGTTTATATCACTTTAGCTCTGGTATAATTTGTATTTAAAGTAAATAGGAATTCAATATGAAATTACTTACTTGTGGTTTTGGAGCAACAGGCGGCTGAGACCTCTGTGGCGACAGCGGTTGGTGCCAGTCATATCTGTCAAAATAAAAAATGAAGCGTGACTCTTGAGTTTTAAAAATTATATATCATAACAAAGGAACCTTTAATATAACTTAAAGCATAACAACCATTCCGCTTTTTTAGATACTTATCACTTACTTAAGATGCGAGAAAAAAACACGAATTACACACAAAAAGTGTAAAAGTTGACTTTTTTGCTTTGATATAATTTTTACTGGTTTTCTGTATTGCGAGGGTGTTGTATATAAATAAATAATAAATAAATAAATAATGCTGGACAATCCACACAGCACTATCTAGCCCCAAAGTAAGCTATTCAAAGCTTGTGTTATGGGTACTAGATAACTGATATATTTAATACATTATAATATACTTACATAGATAGTTATTTTTTATTATACATAGAGAACACCCAGACCATCGGAACAAATTTCTGCAGATCGTACACAAATTTGTTCCAAGGCGGGAATCGAACCCGCAACCTCTTGCGTCGCAGGCAGGCTCTCACCCGCTGCGCCACAGAGGTCGTCAAAAAATATACTTAAAGAGATTTCTTAGAACGCCCGATAGGGGCATTTATCGCTCCATCACTACCCGGACTCACAATACAGACAGAAAGCATTCAGTTGAGAGGACAGGTTCTGAATATTGCTAAATTAGTATGAATTATGTTTGTGAACCTTTGTGGAGTGGCGGCGGCGGCGTGTTGATGGTGGCCTGGGGACTGAAGGTGTTGTTGGTTGTTCTGTTGGAGTTGTTGTTGGTTCTGTTGAAGTTGTTGTTGGTGATGTTATTGTAGTTGTTGTTGCTGCTGATGCAACTGTTGCAGATGATGTAGTTGCTGCTGCTGCTGCGGCGAGGGGCCCGGATGCATGGCTTGTTGCATTTGACCTTCCAAACATATTTAATAATTAATAAACGTAATACTTAACTTAAAGTTTTTCACAATGATCCCAAAGTCTACTGGGATTTGAATCCGACCAAATGTCAAACTGAAAGCCATCTTGATAGCCAGACATTAGTGTAATAGGGCCGCCGCTCTATAATATAACAACCTATGTATATACCTATAACATGAAGAATGATAAAGGAAGAATAAATAAATAAGTACTTGGTACTAAGCGATCTGAGGAGAAATCCACCGAGCCTGAGGATCAAGATCATAAAACTGTTTAAGTTTTTTTAGTGCAGTGTAAAATGTTCCTTAATATTTACCTTAAATGCATGTCTGTAATTTAAAAATGTTAATGAAATGAGGGTAGTCCTATATAATACCTGCCTGGTTGTGTAGCGAGTGCGGCGGGGGCCCGCGATGCGAGTGGAAGGCGGCTTGTTCCCGACGGGACACCTCTTCCGACATCTCCGCAAGCTTCGCCGCGCGCGCGTTCATGGCGTTCGTTTGATTCGTCTGTGGAATGTGTTATTGTTTTGTACAAAATTACTAATTATTTTTTCAGAATCTGTTTATAAATGACTAGCGACCTGCCCGCGCGCGCGACCCTGCTTCGCACGGGTGCACATATCATGCATGTATTATACATATAAATAAACCTTCCTCTTGAATCACTCTATCTATTAAAAAAACCGCATCAAAATCCGTTGCGTTTAACCCTTACCTTAAAATAAATAAGATCAGCTTTGCAGCATGGTTGAGTTAGAGTAATATCTAGTGTTGTTTCTTCCCCATGGGTTTTAGAAATTCCCTGAAATATTACAAACAAAAATGAATGAATATGTAGATCAGATAACTGTATACATATATATTACAAGTGTAGTGTAGCACCGGTGGTCTAGTGGGAGTGACCCCGCCTTCCGATCGTAAGGTCGCAGGTTCGAATCCGGTCGTGCACCAATGGATTTTTCCATCGTAAAATTTATGTGCGCAATGCCAGTGCTCTTAAACGGTGAAGGAAAACATCGTGAGGAAACCACTTAGTATTCTAACAGCGGCGATGGGCTTGCAACCTGTCACGTATGCAATACTAACTACTGCAAAAATGTGGGTATGTGCCAAATGTAATGTTTGGACGTACCTCTGACTACCCCCCTTAGACATTCTCAAAGAATCTTGAATTAGTACCTACTTGGTACTGGGAGATCTGAAGGGATATCTACCGTGCCTGGGGATCAAAGTCGTGAAGCTGTTTCAGTTTTTAGTGTATGCTGGTTGATTTCACTTGCATATTAATGAACACAATAATAAAGGTATATATATCTATATCCATTCTCAGAATTATGGTATAGCCATTCCATTCCAAACTTTATGAAAATTGACTAAAGCGGCTGAGCCTTCCTTCCCTGGTTCCCCGATAGTATCCATGGACATACATATATTTTTTTTTATATGTATGTATAACTTATAAGCAAAATGTTTGACCGCCTCTCTCAATGTTGTTCAATCTCCAAGTTCAATCTCACCTCTCTCTCGCACTCAGATGTTAAGCAATGATGAGCTTGAAAACATCCAAATTATAGGCATTTGAATAAAAGGATGCATACACTCACTCGATCAATAAAAAATTACTTACTTGAATTTTTGCTTCTAGGTTATTAAAGGATGTGTCACTTGGAGTTGCACATTGTTCCTGTCGTAGCTTTAACATTGTACCTTTGCTTACAATTGCAATGGCAAAGTTATTCAATCGTTTCCTTGAACTACTGGTACAAGAAGTGTCATCAAAGTGCTTACTGCATAACATCTTATGTTGTTGGTATAAGCTTTTTAGTGACTTTAGTAGACCCGTTCCCAGCTGGGTAACAATATTCGGCCCATACCTGTGCCCTGGAATGAATGAATGACCACATTGAAGATAGATTGCTTACATCAACACAAAAGTGTACTTAGTAGGTAGATAGGTATCTACTGACATTCAGCACACCATAATTAGGTAGTTTATTCTATTGATAGGTATACTAGGTACCTTTTTTTTAATGAATAGAGCATCCTTTGACTACAATCTCACCTGATGGTAAGAGACGATGTAGTCGATGTTAGTGCAGAATGGTCTAAAAGAAACCTATTCACTCTTGCCTTTGATAGGTATTTTTAATGGTCAGGAAAAGCAGATGACGGGAATGAGTTCCAATCTTTAGCGGTTCGCTTAATGAAAGCAGATTCGAAGTGCTTCATGCGAATAGTGCTTACCAGGTATAGATGCTACTGGGTCGTGTGTCTACTTGTCCTGTGGCGGAATAAGGTCATGCAGTTCTTGGGCGCATTCTCTGAAATGAAAAGAAAGAAAATACATTTATTTGACATACACAACAAGAAAAGAAATACATAGGTACATACAAAATTACAATTGCAGCCTAGAATTGCATATCGATAAGCAAGCAACTTTCAAGGGTGTTCGGGACTCAGGATTTTAGTCTCCGCCATGTGTTGCTCACCTATTAACCTGATAGCTCTGCGCTCAACTCCTACCTAGGTACTACCTACTCTGTTGAAGATGTTAATGAGTAAAGGCTTAAAGATAGCTTAGATCTTATTTTACTATGGGATACGATGGTGATAGTGGTATACTGTAATATTTTAGACTTACTTTATTGGGCCATGTTCACCGTAGTGGAAATCGGTGAAAACGCAGATTTGGGTCGTCATTGTCAGACTCATTATCGCACTAAGTCTCTTTTCTAGGTTCTTCAGACATTGTGAACTGGTAGAAAACATTTAGTTTCGAGCAAATTTTACAATCACAAATTAGCAAACAACATTGTGTGTGGCACAATAAACACCGCCCGCCATTTTGAATGTTGCTGTTTTGATAATTTCTGCTTCCGACTGGCTGTGTTACAGTCATATTACAGTCATTTTAGAAATTTAAGCATTAACTTTTTTACCTCTGTTTTACTTATAGCGCTGTCTTTTACGGTAAAGCACTCCCACCTTGTTGGCATTTCATGCTTAAGAACTTGACTCCCCATGGACTAGGGGAAGCAGGGGTAATGGCGATCGTGTTGGGTAATACCGCTCACCCTAATAACTTATTAAATACTAGCGACCCGCCCCTGCTTCGCACGGGTGCACATATCATGCATGTATTATACATATAAACCATCCTCTTGAATCACTCTATCTATAAAAAAAACCGCATCAAAATCCGTCGTGTAGTTTTAAAGATTTATGCGTACAAAGGGACATAGGGACAGAAAAAGCGACTTTATTTTATACTATGTAATGCACCGTGCATTATAAGTATAACACAGCAAGAACGTTGCAGCGCAGGAGTTGTGACGCTTGAGCAGGCAGTCTCTAAACCTCAAAACAGAGCATTTTTCTCTTAGGTGATCGGCATTCCCCCATCTTCCTCTACTAATGCACCGGGCGGGATACGATACGAGCCTCACCGTAAGTTTAATTGACAAAAAAATTGTTAATCTGTTTTAAGTTGAATTATTATTTTATAAAATTATTTATATTTAATTACTAATTGGTCATTTCAATTGGTCCGACTCAAAGCTAGATGAACCTAGGATCGATTTCCGAGTAGTCGAATCTAGAAGTATAGGCAACAGCACCTAGAAGAAGTACAGATTTCGTCTATGCCTCCCGTATACATTTCCAACCTGTGCTGTAACAAATATGTATACGTATCTATATGTTACCACTGCGGATCTTATCTAATCATTACTTTATAAATTATTTAAAACTTTTATCTACCCTTATCACTAAAATATGAATTAAATCGAATAACAGTCAAGTGCGATCGTATCACATTGCATAACAAGTTAGTACCTTTTTAACCGATGTCGATAAAAGAAGGTGTTCTCAATTCGAGCTCAAGTTTCTTTACCGTTATTTTTCGAAAACAAATGAATTATTAGCTGCATTTATTAATCAATTATGCAGCTCTCAGATATATCAGTACCGAGTGCGGACTTAAAATTCTTTTGAGTACTGTATGTATAAAGCCGGCGCCAGACATACCTAGCATACCACCTATTCGCACTAAGCGGTTTGCTTCTAGCTACGTTATGCGAACTGCTAAGGAATGGAACTCGTTACCGTCGGCTGTTTTTCCTGAACACTATAATCTAAACCTCTTCAAGGCTCGAGTGAATAGGTGTCTTCTAGACCGTTCTGCTCCAACTTCGGCTACATCGTCGCTTACCATCAGGTGAGATTGTAGTCAAAGGACGGTTTATTCTTTATAAAAAAAAAAAGCTTCAAGTGTGTGTAACATTCAAACATTCATTCATTTTTTTCATTCGTTCATTCATTCAAACATACTATATCTGGCGTCCGGGTAAGGATAGTGGGTAGTCGAAAATATGGGACATAATATAATTGAAATTAATATAATATAAAAAAAATATTAAAAAAGTTACGTAGGTACGCATGATGATAAATATAACATTTACATTTTTCATCATGAATTTTTTACTACGTGTAGACAGTAACTCTACTAGACATAAAAAATAATAAATAAAATAAATATTGGTGGACTTTCCACACAGCACTATCTAGCCCCAAACTAAGCTTATGCTTGTAATATGGGAGAACCAGATAGCTGATATACTACTTATAATACTTTTTTTTTTGTAAATACATACTTATAATATTATATAACACCCAGACAGAGAACAAACATTTATGTTCACCACACAAATGTTTGTTCATGTGGGAATCGAACCCACGACCTACGGCGCAGAAGGCATAGCTACTACCAACTGAGCTACGTAGGCTGTCATTAAAAGGTAACGAATCAATTTTATAAATTAAATTTGTTTTTGGAAATACGTAAGTCCAGGCGATTGTATAATGCACCAAGTGCCCGCATTGCCCCAAGGTCTCGAATCTGGGTGAACCACTAGTCATTCACACATAAATGCCAGGTGCAATGGGCAGGTGCTTCTGTTGTTTGTATTTGTATTTGTATGGGTCACTACAAGCTTTACGCACTCTGTAGACGCCTCAGACCGTGATTGTAATGTAAAAAACCGGCCAAGTGCGAGTCAGACTCACGCACGATTCGATACACGCAGGATTCCGTATCTATAAATAGGCCAAAAAATAACGATTGTTGTGTATTCCATACATATTAATTTAATTTCGAAATTTAATTTTTACTGTTTTTATTAGTGTTTGGTGGTTTGGTGGGCAACGGCAGACATACATCATCTGTTTTAATTTTGCTGTGTATGACAGAAGAATCGACATAATCCTGTAGGGAACACTAAAAGTATAAATAAATAAATAAATAATGCTGGACAATCCACACAGCACCATCTAGCCCCAAAGTAAGCTACTCAAAGCTTGTGTTATGGGTACTAGATGACTGATATATTTAATATATTATATACTTACATAGATAGATATTTTTTATCTAAATATATATAACTCAAAGGTGACTGACTGACTGACTGACATAGTGATCTATCAACGCACAGCCCAAACCACTGGACGGATCGGGCTGAAATTTTGCATGCAGGTAGATGATATGACGTAGGCATCCGCTAAGAAAGGATTTTGATCGATTCTACCCCCAAGGGGATGAAATAGGGGATGAAAGCTTATATGAAATTTTGTCAATTGTCAATTTTAAACCGATCGGGCTGACTTTTCATGCAAATCTAATTTTTCTAATCTAAATATTATAACTCAAAGGTGGTTGGTATGAAAATTTGTATTAATCTTCTTAGATTTTCGACTGATTGAACTGAAATTAAAGATTGAAGCTACTATGATGAAGACGTCCGCTTCAATAGGATTTTGATAAATTCAACCCCCCAATTTTTTAAACACGCTTAACAAAAGTAAAGCCGCAAAAACTATGCCTAATTAATATTAATACTTCTAAACGCGAGCGAAGCCGCGGGCAGAAGCTAGTTATACATAAACACCCAGACCAACGGAACAAATTTCTGCAGATCGTACACAAATTAGTTCCGCGGCGGGAATCGAACCCGCAACCTCTTGCGTCGCAGGCTGACTCTCGCCCGCTGCGCCACTGACGTCGTCAAATACAGATTTTCCTCATACTCGTACATACCTAATTTCTAAGGCCTATACTATCATCTGATGGAACATGCAGGGGCCCATCATAATTAAGTTATGTGGTAAAAAACTATTATTCGAAACACTAAAAAACATGTAAGATTTTTTTTGTAGGTATTATAGTTTCGATTACGAACACACTAGCTTTTTCATTAATAACTCCTGTTGATGGATCAAGCAGATGCCCCACCTGATGTTAAGTGATAACCATCATCTTTATCAAATTATTGCCTCGCAAGTCCCACACGATATGATGCACTTCCGTTGATAAGTCCAAAATCAAGGCCACTTGTTCATATCGGTACCTTGGTAGTCCTTGGTTATCTTAATTAGCTAATCTTTGGGATATCATAATGAAATCGAATCAGTATGAGGCGTGCAAATAATTTGGCGCGCGAATTACTTCAAGATAAACGCTTCGCTCGTAAGAACGTATGTGCTCGCAAAAAAATCGCCAAAAATGTTTTATGAATAAAATTTGGGAGACGTAGGTCGTTTATCTACGTAATAATTTATCTTTATTTATTTTACGTCATTGGGGTGGTGTACCACCAATATAGTGCGTATTTATAGAGTGGTAAGGTTTGTGTATATTTTTGTCAAGGAATAAGTGCAAAATGTCGACGGACAAAAGTGATTTTCCGAAAGACAAGGTGCCATTAGAGGTCGCTATTGAAAGAGCAGGTAAGAGCCATTGACAAATCTTTCTTTACCTAAATTAAATTCATATTTTCCGCAGTCCATAGTCCATACTAAAGTATCTCACAATTGGAAATCTCAAAGATTTTATAACGCTAAAGTTGTGAAGAGGTCCGCAACCCCAGTATCAAAGAGACGATTGTGGGTTCGATTCCCCAGTTGGAATTTAGTTTTTTTTTTAGTTGTAAAGTATATAAAGAACATTCTTTCATAATATATGTACTGTGTTTTCTAAAAGTTGGTATGTCTATGCGTGGTTTGAAGCCAAGCTGAAGAATAGGCTGATGATTTTACCGTAGCCGTAGTACCCCTTTATTATTTTATTTTTTTTATCAATGGTCTAGAATTAACTATAATCATATAGCTTGCTGCTTTGCTGCGCATTGCATATAGTTCAATAAGTACATACCTAGTATTTTTTTATGTATTATGAAGACATAAATTTCAATTTAATAATAAAGAAAAAATAAGTATTAACTGTACAAAATTACGTAATAATGTCATGCATCTGATGATTCAAAATAACGTCTTCCAATATGCACAGGGTTTGGTCTGTACAGCCACGTGCTAACCGGTTTTGCTGGAGTGGCCATCATCGCATTCGCATGTATAGGCTACGGGAGCACTATCCTGGTGCCCACGAGCGCTTGCGAGCTGGAGACCACTGCGTCTCAGCAGGGACTCTTGGCTGCGGGTCCTGTGGTGGGTAAGTAACTATCAAACCTTGCCTGCACTGATAAAAAACCCATAAGGCTGAGCCATAAGCTTCTCGCTCGCGTATTTTAATACTGTTGAATATAAAATGGGACATCCTGTAGGTATTTACAGGATGTCACATTATGATCGGCAAGTCTGGAATTAGAAGACATACAAAGATCTTTACTTAGGAACTATGTGATAGATTTTAGTCACAAGAAAAACTACATACCTACATAGAAATAAAAAAAGTTGTATTTCGTTCGGGAATCGAACCCGCAGTGCAAGTACGGTTCTTATCGATCGCCTAATTTGACATTTAGAATCGTCAAATTCGTGTAAAATGGTGGAACGATACGATTCGATTGGTTCATCGACTTTAGCCGATCGACAAATAGGCGATCGACAAGAACCGTACTTGCACGGCCGGTCGTATTGAAATATGGTTTGTGTAGGTAGACCTTAAGCAGTAAATATCTACTATGAAACATTATATCTAAAATGGATAAGATGCCCGCAAAGTTGATCTAAACTGGATAAAATGCCAGCAAAACTGACAACGACACTACGTCTCGTTCATGGACCAAACATTTGACCTAACTGATGTTTAGTGGTTACCATAACCCTCCTATTGACTCGCAAGTCACGCACGATGTGAACGTTCCCTAAGATCATCTACGATGCACCTAACTTGCGTCCAACAACTTGACGCATAATACAAGAATCAAGAGAGATTCAAGATGGTCCTTGTGATTTTATTGAATAAACATACTTTGACTTTGACTTTGATACTTTATTAACACAACGTCCACCTACCTAGGAGTTTATTTCGGAATTCTAGAAACTAGGTTGTTGTGCATGGACTGTGCAGTATGGAAACCAGTCGTACTTGAAGTAGGTACCTACTTAGATTCAATTATTGAACACGCGATTAGTAACTTAGCTACTTGGATAGCATGTGTTATTTATGGAGAAATCGCTTATGTACTCGTTCCTTCGTGATATTTGCATAACAGCTATATTGCACTGAGTAGTTGAATTTATAATTTATTTACAAAGAAAATTACAACTAATAGTTACGATTATTTACAAAATACAAAAAATACATATGAAACATTTGAGCTATCTGCAGACCGTTGCAAACGATCTATAGATAGCTTAACTAATCCAAATCAATACCAGTCGGAAGCGTACCCAACACAAGACAAGTAGTTGAATAATATAGATTAGCGTTAGAAAATGCATAGCTGTCATAGGACTAAAATAAGCTTATCGGAACATTTTAATACTAGTTGCACCCCGCGGTTCCACACGTTTACCACGGGATAAAAAGTAGCCTATGTGCTATTCCAGACTATAATCTTTCTCTGTGACAAACATACAGATCCGTTCAACCGTTCTTTATAAATTGTGTAATAAACATCCATCCGAGTATAGCACATAGGCTACTTTTTATCCCGTGGGAATACCGAGATTTTAATCAGCGCGGGTGAACCGCGGGGCGCAACTAGGCTACGATATTAGTGTGATTAGTATTTCTTTCCTTTCTATTCCAGGGACCATCTTAGGGACAATGTTATGGGGCTACTTAGCAGATACGAGAGGGAGACGCAAGATGTTGCTGGTTGCCCTCATAGCCGGCGGCACCGTCAACTGTCTCGCCAGCCTATCTGTCAACTGGTTGATGCTGTTAGCCCTCCAGTTTGTTGCTTCTATGATGTAAGTTTTGAAAGATCTCAAATATGACAATTTCAGCAGTGATAGAAAGTCCAATCAGTTTGCGTGCTGTAGAGATAATCAAATAATTATTGTTAGATAGATAGCAGCCAAACAAACGCGGGATAATAAGTGATTGAGTTGATAATGAACTGATAAAAGATAGTGTATCTCGCGTATGTACTATGATAATTATTATGAAAATAATTTTGGAATGCTGATGTATCTGAATCAAATGTATTTACATATTATTATATAATATTTTGTACCTTGAAACAAAGATCTTTGTATAAATTTATGTACTATTTTGAAGCTTTTTCATTTAGTTAAATTGCCTTAAAAAAGAAGGCAATTTAACTAAGCAACAAAAATAATACTGATTTTCAATGTAGGTACATAAAATAACAAAAAAACTGACATGTTTCGTTTGCACCCAGGAGCCTTATTCACTATGACCATTTGCACCGCGATCACAGCTAAGACAAGGCAGCCGGTGTCATACGGTCAGGGCAAAGTATCTCCTATATATCAAAAAGAATAAAGCCCAACATCAAATTTTGACGTTTCACGGTTTGGGGCAAGGAATCTCCTATTGTCATAGTGAATAATGCCCCGAGGGCTGGGACCACCAAACATATCAGTTCTTCTTTTCCTGGTATGAATCATAATACAACATTGAAGCTCCAGCGTGGTGCCAAACGGACTTAGTGATAATTTAAATTTTCAGCGTGTCCGGTCTTTACTCCATGTCCATGTCGATCCTGAGCGAGAGTGTGCCGATGGCCAACAGGAACCTGGTGGTGCTTCTGGTGACCAGCATTTTCTTACTTTCGCAAGGAATTATGGCAGGTATACACAATTTAGGCGTTTCTGTTATGCTGAGTAATAAGTTCAGTTACGCTTTTGTAGTTATTTCAGTTTTACAGCGTTTATACTCACTCAGCTCTACATCTGCTCTACCAGTTCGTGATAACGCGAACGTCAACGCTCTCTCTCTCTCTCTCTCTCGCGCTCTGTTTTAAAAGCCACCTCAGAACTTGTTGGGGATTTTGGGCAAAAAAATATATCCTCACCTTTAGGGATTTCTTAGTAATCATTTCAGGAATATGGGAATACTCGTATTAGGTAATAATTCGGGATGTGACACACTTTACAGTAACAAATTTTCAAACCACTTTCTACACAAAAAAAATCATTTTTTGTTTTTTCATCATTGGGGACGCTTCCGATTGGCTCTTATTAGGATTTATGAGCTCTCTCTAAATCTTTCGTAACGGTATACAGATAGCTCAATGTGATATGTATTCTGTAAATTTTACCTACTTGTATTCATTGTAATATTCTTTGTAAATGTTGTGCTTAAATTTTAAAAACAAAAGATCATGTTATTATCATGTCCAATTCTCCCCCAGTGCTGGCGATTCCCATCATACCTCTCACATACTCGATCTACATGCCTGCTCTCGGCATCTACTGGAATTCCTGGCGGACTCTGCTGCTGGTCTACTCCATGCCGTCTTTCATAGCCGCCATCTGGATCTTCCTCATGAAGGAGAGCCCCAAGTTCGTGTACGCGAAGGGAGATGAGGACCAAGCATTGGAGATCCTCAGGACGATACACAGGGTTAACCATTTCAGATCGAAAAAAGAATTGGAAGTAAGTTTAATAAACATCCTTTATTGGAGAATGTCTTTTTTATTCTCCTCGAGTCTTGAGTGGGTCATCATTGTCGCAATCATCATCATCATTATTATCAACCTAAGGATATCTTCTGCTGGACAGAATCTTCCTTTGTATTTCTAGGAAGATGAATCTTGTATACTTGGTAACAAAGAGGATTGGTAAGATTCTTGTCTTAGGATGAAAGTCATGAATTTTTCTAAATCTTCTGATTGTTGCTTCACTGGCTTACTCGTAGTACCTAGTTATATAGTTGGTGAAGAAAAAAACATGTTCGTCACAAAAACATAAAAGTTAGCTTTGTGATATTGGCCAAAATCGAATAGCTTGCAATCAACGCTGGTCTACCGTCAGATCCGTTGGGTGATGAGTGTGATGTGATGACGCAAGTGAAGTCAAAACAAGACGCTAGTTTATCCCATCAGTTTTTTAAATGGTTCAAGTTTATAACTACATTTTATCCGTTTAAGGTGACTAATATTTTGAAAGAAGAGTCGAAAGAAGAGACGTCTTCAGAGAAAAACCTGATCGTGCAGATGTTCAAAGCACCACTCCTCAAATACACGGTCATCATGAGCTTGCTTCTCATGTTCCAACAGTGAGTACTCCTAATACAGAAGCATTTGCATCGATAAAATCACTTTGAAACGTTCTACTTGGATCAGTTTAGCTATCTCTAGATTGTTCACAATAGTCTGCTCTGCCCTTACATAGCTCAACCGTATCATTATACAGTTGTTTTGTGAACAAATTTAAGTAGTTACAATAATAATAATGCTGGACAATCCACACAGCACCATCTAGCCCCAAAGTAAGCTACTAAAGCTTGTGTTATGGGTACTAGATAACTGATATAATTATTTAACACTTTATATAGATATTTTTTATTATACATAGAAAACACCCAGACCAACGGAACAAACTGCGGGCCGACCGCCACCATAGAATTGATCTGTCAAATTTTAGCATTTGTGAAAACTTTCTTGAAAACTTTACTGGCTTGTATACGTTGACCTCTCACACACATATGCGAAGATTAGCTGACATGGTTTTGTTGTCTTTGGACATTTTAAACTTTTTTGTCGTTCTATAAACTTTTTTTTCGGTAATTTTCGATTTTCTCTATCAAGGAGTAGAAGACTCACAAATGACTGCCTCCGCGCGCGTTTACACATGGCTAAGCTCAGTTCACTAAATTTAGACAGTAGCATTTTCGCTCTAGATTTGTATACTAACGGCCGGTTTCGGAAAGCTTGATCAAAACTAATCGGTCGTCAAGTCACTTGCTATTTCAGCTTTTACTTCAAGTTGGATAGAGATAGCAAGCGACTTGACAGGCGATAAATGTTGATCGAGTTTTCAGGAACCGAGGGTAAGTTAATTATCTTGCTAATTAACTTAGTGTATACCTATATCTGATGAATTTCGAGGTGAAGGTCAAAGCAAAAAGATATTTATTCAATAAAATCACAAGGATCACTTTAAAACGTCTCAAAGCTAGGTGACTCCAGGCGCCCGCGCCCCTTCCACGCAACCAAAGCCTAGAAGAACAGCCAAAAAACTTAGGGCTTGTTTTTTTATACTATTAGCTGATGGAACAAGCAGATGGCTCACCTGATGTTAAGTGGTTACCATCAGCTATTACAAAGCATTGCCCGTAAGTCACGCACGACAGGAACTTGCCTTACGATGCACTGCCCTGCGTCCATCATCTTGAGGCATACAGATGTAAAGCCTGATGTGCCTGTAATCACACCGGTGACCACACTCTATAAACCAAAATATAGCAACGCTACTTGGCGGCAGAAAAAGGCGTGGTGGTAGTACTTCCCCGGACGAGCCCTTCACAAAAAAAGAGTTCTACTACTCTTTTGTATGATCCTTTAACCACGTACTTTTATAATTAACTAGTTGCGCCCCGCGATTTCACCCGCGCAGATTTAAATCCCGGTATTCCCACGGGATAAAAAGTAGCCTACTTATGTGCTATTCCAGACTATAATATAACTCTCTGCCAAGTTTCATCCAGATCCGTTAAGCCGTTCTGGAGTTATAGAGTACAAACATCCATCCATACTCACAAACTTTCGCATTTA
Source organism: Plemyria rubiginata (assembly GCA_963576535.1). Lineage (NCBI taxonomy): Eukaryota > Metazoa > Arthropoda > Insecta > Lepidoptera > Geometridae > Plemyria > Plemyria rubiginata. The sequence goes on along the minus strand of OY754914.1, from coordinate 1,511,768 downwards.
TAATACCTATTAGTAGGATGTAGCTAGGTATCTAAACCTTAGATATCTGTTAGATTCTAAAGTATGGCAAGTTTCCATAATTGTGTTATTGTAAGTATAGGTAACTAGCGGCCTGTCCCAGCTTCGCATGGGTGGACATAATTTTTTTCAACATTTTAGCATAAACTTAGACTCCCGCGCTTCGTAACACACGAAGGTGAAAATACACGTGACAGTAAAATGGTACAGTAGCGAGCATGCAAGTTACAGGCATGCAGGATTTACGGGCACATTGTGGATACATTTGCAAGTTAACTCGTCAGGTCAGGTATCGCGACGGTCACACATGCCGGTTTCGTAGCCCCCCGCGTCCCCTCGCTTACGTGGCATGCCAACACGTCAGGTACTGGCATGCCTGTACTTGTCGCGACGTTCACACATGCTGGTTTCGTAGCCCCCCCCCCCCCCGAGTCCCCTCCGTCACGTGGATGCCAGAGCTGACCTAAAATAGAATGTTGTGCTAACTACTTGCATGCCAGGTACAGGCATGCCAATTAGCGTATGTGTCTGTAGCTTGCATGCAAGTGTGCCAGCTACGGGCATATACACATGCCCGTAGCTGGCACACCATTGTGCCCACGCTGAGTGAGAACTCGCCTAGCTTTCGCGCTTTCTAAGGCGCGCTAAAGTTTTTAATTTCGTAATAATAATATCTTTTGAATGGAATGTCGGATTTAAAAAATTCAAGAAGTAGTCGATAAGTATTGGAACAACCTCGGGTTACATTTTTTAAGTTTTAGTAGGGATCCCTAATTTTTTTCAGTAATAAATGTAGCCTATGTTACTCAAGGATAATTTAACTTTCTTATGGTGAAAGAATTTTTGAAATCGGACCAGTAGTTTTTGAGCCTATTCGAAACATACATACAAAGTTTTTCTCTTTATAATATTATTTATTAGTGTAGATAAATAGCTCTCTCATATCCGTAAAATGTAAAATCTCGCCTTAGTTTTGGGTGGCGTGTAATTATACAACCATCCCTTACCTACTACTAGTGAAACGTCATTAAATTGCAGAAAATATTATTATCGACACTCCCTACGTATTGTCGCGTAACTGCCAGATACACACTTATTATATATACGTTTGATGCATTTTTGGCATCTACACATTATTATCTATTTGGGTAAACTGATACCTAATAACTCGAACTGACTGTCTTGAGCTGCACCTACAGCTTTAAATAAATGAAATGAAATGTATTTCTTTGCCAGAAGTTTGGTGAATCATGGTCTAAGTGTAATTGTGGTCTCACAAACTTCGTCGATAACCGACATGCAACATTTTTAAGTAGGTATGATAATTTACATAATTCTCTAAATATATATAAATAAATAATGCTGGACAATCCACACAGCACTATCTAGCCCCAGAGTAAGCTATTCAAAGCTTGTGTCATGGTAGATAACTGATATATGTAATACATTATATACTTACATAGATATATATTTTTTATTATACATAGAAAACACCCAGACCATCGGAACAAATTTCTGCAGATCGTACACAAATTTGTTCCAAGGCGGGAATCGAACCCGCAACCTCTTGCGTCGCAGGCAGGCTCTCGCCCGCTGCGCCACAGAGGTCGCTTTAGCTGCAGTAGAATCTTCAGGAACTTCCATTTTAATTGCTTCTATGAAATCGTTATATTTCTTACGTGTGTGTGTAATAGGTATAACAATATACCATTTCGAGTAAAATGTATAAGTAAAAGTTGCGCGTGTGTGTGTGTCATGTATTGGCTTGCAAGTGCAAACACTAATCTAAACGCAAACCTCTTTAGTTCTACTAAACTAGCCATAATGTAAAGCCGCCATTAGCTGTCAACTGAATAATTGTAATTGGACTAGTTGCTACCCCCGACTTTATCTGCTCCTAATAATTCACTAATACTTAAAACGAAATAAACTGTTTAGGTTCTGTAATTATTAAATTTATTCGTTAATCTATTTGATCACTTCAACTTGCTGACTTAAACACCACTGACAGCCACTGAGTTCTGCACAGTTCTGTATCAATCCTACTAATAACTGGATGGATGGATGTTTGTTGCTCTTTCACACCGGAACGGCTGAACTGATCTGGGTGGAACTTGGCAGAGAGGTAGATTATAGTCTGGAATAGCACATAGGCTACTTTTTATCCCGTGGGATTACTGGGATTTCAATCTGCGCGGGTGTAACCACGGCGTGCCAACTAGTACCTAATAAATAATCCACGTAGTTACGTAATGTTTCTTTCTTACTTTCTAGTATTTTGCCGTTTACTTTTTTTAGGGGTGCTCTGCTCCGACTACCCCAAACATAACGATACGCTTACTAGGTTTCAGTTCAATAGGCCAATTTATTTCGTTCAACATTACTAGGCTCCATCGTCGAAACATCATGCTGTCACTATTTTGGATTCACTAAATAAATACTAGGGGTTAGCCACGAACTGCATGAGATCTCGTAATGCGATACGAAGGCTTTGAAAATAAAGTTGGTGGTTGTCAGAGGCAAATCTAAACATTATATTTAGACTTGCTTCTGACTACCGCCTTCTATAAAATGTCCAAATCAACCCCTTTCATATGACATGTCACTTTTGAATATTAGTAATAGGTATTACAACCTCTGTGGCGCAGCGGGCGAGAGCCTGCCTGCGACGCAAGATGTTGCGGGTTCGATTCCCGCCGTGGAACAAATTTGTGTACGATCTGCAGAATTTTTTTCCGATGGTCTGGGTGTTTTCTATGTATAATAAAAAATATTTATCTATGTAAGTATATAATGTATTAAATATATCAGTTATTTAGTACCCATAACACAAGCTTTGAATAGCTTACTTTGGGGCTAGATAGTGCTGTGTGGATTGTCCAGCATTATTTATTATTTATTTATAATTATTTATTTATAATTATTTATTCAAGTTAAAACTATCGGATAATTTATGGAAGAGTTCCATTATACAGACCTTGGATCCGATATCAGACATTCACTGTCACCATAATAAGAGAACAAAGTAGGTACCTTCTCTCCTTTAAATAAGTCTTGATCAAATATGGTAATAATAACTCAATTATTGATTGAGTGAGCGAAGCGAACGAAAATCTTACAATCAACTTGGGCGAAGAGCACCGGTGGTCTAGTGGGAGTGACCCCGCCTTCCGACTGTAAGGTCGCAGGTTCGAATCCGGTCGTGCACCAATGGATTTTTCTATCGAAAAATTTATGTGCGCAATGCCAGTGCTCTTAAACGGTGAAGGAAAACATCGTGAGGAAACCAGTTAGTATTCTAACAGCGGCGATGGGTTTGCAACCTGTCACGTATGGAATACTAACTACTGCAAAATGTGGGTATGTGCCAAATGTAATGTTTGGACGTACCTCTGACTACCCCCCTTAGACATCCTCAAAGAATCTTGAATTAGTACCTACTTGGTACTGGGAGATCTGAAGGGATATCTACCGTGCCTGGGGATCAAAGTCGTGAAGCTGTTTCAAGTTTTTTTTTCTACTTGTGCGATTTGGCGTTTTATGTATGTATGTGTGTTTGTCCGACGATAACTTGAAACCCGTTTATTTATCCGATCTGCATTAAATTTGGTAAGTCGATAGCTTGAACTTGAGAAATTCCCTGGTAAAATCGTATGAGGGGTTATTAAAATATCGGGGTTTTTAAGGGGGCTAAAAATATAAAAGTTATGCAAAATATAAAATGACATGTCATATGAAAGAGGTTGATTTGGATATTTCAAAACCATTTTAATTTTTTTTCTAGCTTGCTCGCTTTTTGAGATAAATGAAAAAAGTTAAATTACCTACTACAACTACCAACCAACGACCCAATAGCTACCATTTCTAAGAGTTTCGTTGGCATCAAGGTTTTCTACTGGTCAGATAGTTCCTTTGGGTTTTCAATTATTTTTTTCTTGAAATAAATAAAGAAGGTACTTGGTTCTCATTACCTGGTGATAGCGACCTGTTCTGATGATAGAGTCAAGGTCATCGGAACTCTCTTTAATAAATAGGCCAATTCAGTTGAAACTTGGTTACCATTCTTAGTTAATAGGTGGCAGCCAGATACAAGTCCAAACACAATGTTTGGACTCGCCTCTGACTGCCACTTACTTATATTTTCGGAGCGATCGCGTCGCGTCACGAAATCTCAGTTCGGGGCGACCTACTAGTTTATAAAGAAAAACAATAGAAATATGTGAAGGTATCAGCTTTTTGTATTAATGGTTTTTAACATGTACTCGTAGGTACGTATCAAATCATGAAATAAAGTATCCACCTTCGGGATTTAATATAATATCATCCAATTCATCCAATCGGCTTAGCCGTGAAAGTTTAACATACAAACAGACAAAGCTACAGACACACTTTCTATATAAATAATTGGAGGAAAGTCGGATGAATATAGATGAATTGGCCTTTCTTGTAGCGATATATGTTTTTATGCTTCAGAAAGATATTAAATGTTTGTGGACCTCTCTGTGGTAGGTAAATTATAAAAAAGTGGCCACAGTTTTTACTTATTGTATTGTCTGCTTAAAATAAACTAGCCTAATTAAACTGAAACAGCTCTACGACTTTGATCCCCAGGCATGGTAGATATCCAGCAGATAGGCAGCAAACGAGAGTCCGTCTGCGACGCAAGAGGTTGCTGGTTCGATTCCCGCTTTGGAACAAATTTGTATACGTACTGCAGAAATTTGTTCCGTTGGTCTGGGTGTGTTCTATGTATAATAAAAAAATATCTATCCAAGTATATAATAAATTAAATATATCAGTTATCTAGTACGTACCCATAACACAAGCTTTGAATAGCTTACTTTGGGGCTAGATGGTGCTGTGTGGATTGTCCAGCATTATTATCGTTATTATTATATCCCTTCATATCTCTCAGTACCAAGTACTACCCAACTCAAGATTCTTTGAGGATGTCTAAGGGGTTAGTCAGAGGTACATCCTAACATTACATTTCATTACATTTGGCACATACTCACATTTTGCAGTAGTTAGTATTCCATACGTGACAGGTTGCAAGCCCATCGCCGCTGCTAGAAAACTAACTGGTTTTCTCACGATGTTTCCCTTCACTGTTTAGGAGCGCTGGCATTGCGCACATAAATTTTTCGATAGAAAAATCCATTGGTGCACGACCGGATTCGAACCTGCGACCTTACGATCGGAAGGCGGGTCACTCTCACTAGACCACCGGTGCTCTTTACAACCTAATGGGCACTATAAAATGTAGTAGTCCCTTTCTTCAACTGAAGCAACACCTATTATGATTTCAGCATTTTAATATGAATCAATTTAAGTAAAAGAAACCAAGCTACACCTAGGTACTGAAAAAAATCGCTCTGATTTTTAGACTTCAGAAGCTCGATAATAAGAGAAGCATTGTCGAAGCATAATCCTACTAATATTATAAACGAGAAAGTTTGTACGTATGGATGGATGGATGGATGTTACTCTTTCATGCCGGAACAGCTGAACGGATCTAAATGAAACTTAGCAGAGAGATAGATTATAGTCTGGAATAGCACATAGGCTACTTTTTATCCCGTGGGAATAACGGGATTTAAATCTGAGCGGGTGAAACCGCGGGGCGCAAATAGTATGAGCATGAATTGGTTTCAAAATAAAACGCTTAATTAACTGATTCTACTTCAACGATAATTTGATACTACTTAAACACTACAACACAATGTTTTAAGTTTATTTATTGTCATAATTAAGCTACTTTATTAGAAGAACGAAAATATCTAATTATCTATGCAAGCAGCGCAAGTATTCATTGAGAATTTTATCTCTTATATTGCTGCAAACTCTTGAATGTTATGTTTTGAAAACGCCAGCAGATTTGTGCTCTTATTAACATCTCTGAAGCTCCAAGGCAGGAAACCCCGGAATCTGATCGTCCAACTCGTCTTCTACTCCAATAAGAATGTTCCTGACGTAGGAATCCAGCCTATAACGACAAAATAGTTGTTGAAAAATTTATTGTGGTGAACCTTAGCTTCTGACTAATATTGATATGACGTGTTTAGATATTTACCTTTCTATCAGAGCACCTTTTTTACCAGTGGTAGATGCTTTTCTTATCCGTAGCTTATCATTTAATTGAAATACACTCCACGTTGAATATATTTTGGGGATCTAGCAATTATAATAATTGTAAACAAACATAAACAAAGATGCATTATGACAGATCCAGGTACGATGTAACATAGCGCCATCTGCTTTCAGCTTTCACTTTCGTACCCCAATCCAAAGTGGTCCTTGTGTTAGAAATGAATAAAGACCAATTTGCTTTTGGTTGCCTTTGTGAAATGTCAAATAACTTTTGTGAACATAACCTCAACAAAACATTTTTGCTTAAGAATTGGTACCGCCACCATTTATAAAGCTGACAAAGTGAGCTAAATGTTTTTCAAGGTCTCGGGACGTTCAGAAACTAAGTGACATAAATTTTCAAATATTTTCGGTAACTTGCGATTTTTGGATATTAGTAAAAATCCTTTGGTTCAATCCTTTAGTCTATGAAAATCATAATTTTCACTTTATTTGGTAAATTTAAACTACAAAGATGCATAACTTTAACATTTTTAAGTCATTTTGTGGCTGAAAATTGTATATAAATTATTACAAAATGGTACAAACTATTTATTGCTGGGAGAGATTTTGAATGCATCATTCAACCTGACGAAGATTTATAAGGGTCCTTACTACCCTCTGAAGGATAAGTATGCTTATTTATTTTTATACAAGCATTCGCGTGATATCTATTGAAATAAAAAGTAACCTATGTGTTTTTCCGGGTCATAAATTACGTTTCAGCTGAATTAGTTAAGGATTGGGAAAGGGGCATTGTATTTGTAGGATAGGAATCCAAAACATGATTTTGCTCCTTTCTTATTACGCACTAGCTGCCGCCTGCGTAAGCGCTTAGGAAGGAATAAAACTCGCCAAGCAATCAATATTCTACTACTATTCGGTATACCGAACGCGAAAGTTTTTAAGTATGGATGTATATTGTTACTCTTTCACGCCGGAACGGCTGAACGGATCTGGATGAAACTTGACACAGAGATATAATATATTATAGTCTGGAGTATCACATAGGCTACTTTTTATCTCGTGGGAATACCGGGATTAAAATCTGCGCGGGTGAAACCACGAGGCGCTAAATATCTATCCTATATAAAGTTATTTACACATACAATAATACCTAATCACATTTTATTAAGAACCTACCTCTCACCTCGATAACTGAACTGACTAAAGTGTAGAAGAATAACGACACCTTTATCGTATAAGGAATAACAACAAATAAATAATAATATCTGAATTCGACTTTAAAAACTAGATAGAGTAACTTCGGGTAATATGGCACACCATAAGCCTTTTTGCAAATAAATACGAAATTTATGAGTCAAACAAGTCTTTATTGGTTCAGTCCTTTGAAGTTAGTATTAATCAACAATTATAATTTAATTAACTTTAGAACGTAACTTAAATAAACTTTATTTTTATCTTAAATAATCATAATCATATCTACATAAATAAGTTTTTAAATATATATATTTATGTTATTGGTTACCTGTTAGTTATTCCGTTAGGCGATGTTTTGTTATAGGTGATGGTTACCACTCCACATCAGGTGGGTGATCTGTATCGTTAACATGTTAACAATTTCTTTCAAAAACTAAACAAAATTGTATTTAAATATATAGGTACAAAGATACATGAGAATTAAACCATACGACTGCCACCATGTAAGCCATCCCTATAGAACTATGCATAGAAACCAGTTTATTATCTTTATTGTTCACACTAGCTGCACTTCACCTACAAGCGAATGTTGCAGAGTTTTATCTTGGCGTTTTGTCATCACATTCACACCTACCCGATTTATAATTAACAACCTATCTAAATAGCTACCTACACATACCTACACCATGACACACTACCTACACTACACATTTCATTACCACGTTTTGTTTTACACATTGTTCTCTTTTTTTTTGTGATCAACTTTATATTTTATGTCTGTTTTATTCGTTAACTTTTACCTTATTATTTTGGTTTGTCTTTTCAGTATCATCTGCCTACCTACATAAGTTGCTTATAAAATGTAGATTCGTTTTGGTTTATGCACAATGTATATTATATAGTTTATATTAGACAATAAGGAAACTGTGAATCTAAGAATGAATAAATAAATAAATAAAATAAAATAAACATGCTAACATGCATGTCCTACTACGAAGTAGGACAACATGGCCTAGGTGAAATTGGGAAGAAAACTTACATTACCAGAAGAACTAATGAAACAATTAGTACGGTATGTGTTAGCTATGAAAGTTGTTTGGTATACCGAACAACTTTTTATTGTTTTTAATTGCCAGCTGATAAGCTAAAACCTTTTAGTGTTATAACACCAAAAGATTTTAGGTTATCAGCTGGCAATTCAAAACAATAAATGTTCCCATTATATATGTCTTATATCATTTCAGTCTGCTATGGGCCAGCTCCATAATTTTTTTTTCTATACCGTAATTGTATAGGTATCGGTTAAATAACGGTACAATCATACCTTTTTTTAGGAATTACACCACCGTTACAAAGATTCAGTTAAAAAACATGCTAAATAAATTAGAAGTTATTGCGAAAATTCATTATGGTCATAATGACCAACCTCATTCCCAATATGCTCTTTTTGGTACGAATCTTCGCCGGGTTAACGTCATTACTGCCAGTCAAGTATGTCAATTGACAGGGTTCCAATTATACTACATTGAGCGCTAGATTTGACACTTTTATGGGACAAATGGCGAGCATTTAAAATGTTATTACTAGTAGTTCGCCCCGAACTGAAATTTCGTGACGCGACGCGTACGTTCCAAATATATAACTAGTGCTTAGTTTGCTGCTTTTCTCAAGGCGTGACTGATGCGTGCGGGAAGAGGAGAGGGGTGGGGTACGAGTGTACTTTTACGGAATAATGTGACAACGAGTTGCATTAGTATGTTTCATCATGTGTAAATGATGAATATACTGTTTTATGTACATTGAGCTGCAAGTAATAATTATCATATTTTTTTCGAACTTTGACACGAGGTACGACCCCTAAAAACCTAACAAAAAAAATTAAAAAACTAGGTTCGTTTTTTAGCTGATAGAAGCGAATGGTGGGCTGACGCAGTAATTTTTCAAAAGTCGAAAAATAAGAAGCACCCTAACGTACATACATACATAAATACATAAAATGCCAAATCGCCCAAGTTGATTGTAAGATTTTCATTAGCTTCGCTCACTCAATGAACAATATGAATTTATTCATAATCATGAGTGTTGTACATAAAGTTATTTTATTTTATTTATTGAATAAAATCCACAACTCTTTGTATTATATAAGTAACATAATGAATGTAGCTGAAAACCAATAACTGATTTTATTTTTTTAAGTTAACTATCTATTATTATAGTAAAGGGTATTTAATTCTCGCCATTATAACTAACCTTTTTATGAGTACACTGCACTTATATGAACTAAAAATGAAAATCAAACGGTGTAAGCCACAAAACAGTTGCGAAAAAAGTTCCTCTTTCCACATCTGCTAAAAAGTGTCCAGCTACGGGCAAGCATTGCCACACTGGTCACAAACAACACCACGTGGTACAAATAAATGTCAAAAAACCTGGTCAGCTTTTTCAAGAACGCACACATACACACCATGCATGTAACGTGTAAACGGATGTGTTCCAAATTCAAAATTGATAGCACTTAACCCCTAGACGGTGTTATACGGCTGCAGGCGGGACTATGTACCTATCGATATCAAACGACTTGTTTCCATAAATTACGAATGGATGTAATGTACTTAAAATTATTACAGAATTCTTTAGAAATACAAAGTTTATTAGCATTATGATAATACTAGATATTAGATATTACTACAAACCCATAAAGGATTCAAAAATAAACATATTTTACAGAGTATTCGTTTGAAACTGCAAGATGAGTGATATAAAAGGTTTAGTAAGACTACCAAAACAACTAAGAAACATTGTTTTCCATCCTTGTGTATTTTTATAACGAATAATATTGGATAAAGCAGTTGAGATTAGTTTTCGACGCATAACTTGAACTGCATACACACTATATATACACGCCTAATTTTTATCCAACTGCCACCGCCGATAGGCGATCTAAACTTGAAGCATTTGACGGGTTACATGAAGCCAACGAAACGTCACCTAGTACGAAAAAACTAGTGAGCTATTCCTATAACTGGTTGAATGAATGACGTTTAATATTTGGTAGCTCGCGGTACGAAATTGACGTTTCAAGAAAGTTTTACGAGCTGGCGGTCGGTACCCTGCAGATCGTACACAAATTTGTTCCGAGGCGGGGATCGAACCCGCAACCTGTTGCGTCGCAGGCGGACTCTCGCCCACTGCGCCACTAAGGTCGTCATAGTTACATATTCATAGTAGTTTTCTTTGAGGATAAATGTTTTTTAAACGTGAATTTAGTGAACTTTCAAACGGTGAAGGAGAACATAGTGAACCAATATACTAACAGCGGCGATGGGCTTGCTACCTGCCACGCATGGACCACCAACTCCTGCAATGTGGAGCCTTATAAGAATTGCATCGCAGGGACGCACGATAGGAACGTGCCTTACGATGCACTACCAACTGCATCCAACTATATTTACTCTCTGTTTTAAGGATGGGAGCTTTTGTTGTATGGCTGCCAACCATTGCTGACCAGTTCGTGCGAATCATAGAAACCGGAGAAGGTTCCGACCTTACTCTTTGCGGCATCATCAGCGCCAGTGCAGATGCTCCTGTGGATGTAAAGAAATTACTTAGATTTTAACATTATCGATATATTTCATACTTATTTTACTTATACTCATACCTACTACATACTTAGGGGTAGGGGGGGTAGCCCCGGACGGCGCGGGTACCCCAGGACACTTCAAATAAACGTTACGTGTTAACGCATACTTAGAAAACAAATAAACACACCTATAGATGGCGCGTTTCAACGCGCGTGTTCTTATCAATATATCTATAAATCTCATCAATCTACTTATATACTTACTCCTATTGCAAATCCCGCAAGGAAAACCTGTTGTGCCGACTCCACTTAGTGTGGAGTATTCATCGACTCTTCGTATCGTATAATCAAATGGTAGAAAATGCTTGTGCATTAAGTCCTCCTTTTGTACTTTAACTTTGTGTTTTGTGCAATAAATGATAAATAAATAAATCACGCTTCAGTTAGTCTCAAAACATGAATGGGCTAAGCATAAGCCAGCCAGATGATTAAATACGTGTTCAGTAAAGAGGCTAGGCTGTTGATTGAACGACTAACTAAGCTAGTGGTCTGGCACAGGTACATTAGACGAATAAATGGATGTACACCTGCTAATGCCTGCTTTGCTTCTTCCAGCCCGACGCTGCACCCTGTGCTCTGAACGCCACCTCTCTGCTGATCGTGATGGGCGTGGGAGCGATGCAGTCCATCATAAACTTGCTGATGAGTCTCGTAAGTTCATTAACCTGTAAAACTCTTCGAACAACATACGTAGCAAGAGATCTTTGTGACGGCTCGGCCGGGGAAGTACTACCACCACGCCTTTCTATGCCACCAAGCAACCACAATCTTTGAACCGAAACACAACTACGCTGCTTGCCGGCAGAAAAAGGCGTGGTGGTTGTACTTCCCGGACGAGCCCTTTACAAAGAGCTCTACTTTTCTTAGTCATTTATTTTGACAGTAATTATCATAGTAATATACCTACCGCCAAGCAGCAACGCTGAGTTTCGGTTTGAAGAGTGTGGTCACCGGTGTAATTACCAGGCACATGAGGCTTGATATCAGTATGCCTCAAGTTGATGGACGCAGGGTAATGCATCGTAAGGCACGTTCTTATCGTGCGTGACTTACGAGGCATTGCTTTGTTATAGGTGATGGTTACCACTTAACATCAGGTGGGCCATCTGCTTGCTCCATCAGCTGGTTGTATAAAAAAAGCCTTAGGCAAAAGCTCAAAAAAGCTTGTTCTTCTAGTCGTGTCACTAGTTTCATTCTAAACTGTGTTGTGAAAGCACTTTCAAATTCGTCTCAAAGAGGCTGCTTTTGAGCATTTGCAACCATTTCTTAGGAAAGCTACGCCTAATTAGATAATATAAATAACAGCAATAAAAATATTTCTATAGCGGTGTATAAGAATCCTCACTCTATCAGTAGGTACCTGCATATCACTAAGTGACAACATGGAAACATACGACGCTCGTTTTAGATATAACGAAAATTGTCATAAGCAGTTGATAGTAGTAGAGATTCACCGGGACTGGCTCACCCAGCGGGGTGGTACACCTAAAAAAAGCTCGCTCGCTTGCTCGCTAGGGAAAGTTACACCCCTAAGAAAAGGTAGGGCCGTTCACATCCTAAAAAAAAGTAGAGCGTAGAGCGAGTTAAGAGGTGTACCACCCCGCCGCCGGGTGAGTCAGTCCCGGTGAATCTCTACTAGTAACAACTGCTTATGACAAATTTTCGTTGTATCTAAAACGAGCTTCGTGTAAGGTATGTTTCCAGGTTATCGCTTAATGATATGTAGGTAGAGATAAACCATTCTAAAAATGCACGCCCCTCTACCTGCCTTCACCCACACAAGCAAATGAGGTGTATAGATGCAATACATGCCACCAAGCAATTTCAATCGTCATTCAGTTTTCCGCCGAACGTGAAAGTGACACTTTCATGTCTGGCGAGAAACTGAATAAAATGAATTAGACGACCTCAGTGGCGCAGCGGGCGAGAGTTCGCCTGCGACGCAGAGGTTGCGGGTTCGATTCCCGCCTCGGAACAAATTTGTGCACGATCTGCAGAAATTTGTTCATTGGTCTGGGTGTTTTCTATGTATAATAAAAATATCTATTTATGTAATTATATAATGTATTAAATATATCAGTTATCTAGTACCCATAACACAAGCTTTAGTAGCTTACTTTGGGGCTAGATAGTGCTGTGTGGATTGTCCAGCATTATTTATTTATTTATTTGTGTGGGTGAAGGCAGGTAGAGGGGTGTGCATTTTTAGAATGGTTTATCTCTACCTACTGGTAGAGTTGATACTTCTACTACTGTTGATACTTTTGTAAATTTGGCATACTTTCAGATCGTAAACAGAGTTGGGCGACGCAACCTTGTCATAGTGATCACATCTGTCTGCGGAGTGTCCGGTATCCTGGTGAACCTGGTCCCCAACGCGGCCGGCAGCGTGGCCCTCTTCGCGGTACAACTGATGGGCATCATCGTACTGGGGATGTACACTGCCGTAATCGTCGCATTGTTCCCCACACATTTGAGGTAATGCTCAACAGATTCAACCACTCTTTTGGCTATAGTCCGGCAGTTGATCAAGTGGAAGGATTTAAGGGCCCGGCGACAGCGGCTCGCAGTTTTGAGGTGCGATTGGCTATTATTTCATTATATTTCATTTCGGGGAGGTTGTTTGAAAGAATAACTATCCAGTGACACGCATAAATACTGTTCGAACACAAATAACACATTAATTGACCGAGCGAGCGAAGCGAGCGAAGCGTCTCAGTTTCCACATTGGCCAAAAATGCGTTTGTCCGGATGTCTGTCTGTCTGTCTGTCTGTCTGTCTGTTCTCCTCTACAGGTCGCATTTTTCAACCGATCTGGACGAAACTTGGTACACAGGTTATATGACTTATTAGATTTTTTTGTCGTCGAGGATTTTTGATTGGAGGGGTACTTCCCCCAAAAAAAGGACAAAAAGGGGGCTATTTGATATACTGGATATCTCCACCAAATGAGATCCTATTTCGATTATTCTTTTTTTATTTGAAAGGTAGTAACTATAAGTTGGTCTCATAAAAGTTTGGCGAAGATCTGATAAGGATCTTCAGCATGATGAACAGGATAGCTCATCAAACAATCGATGGTTTTCAATCAAATATGAGAGAAACACAAAGGACCTCATTCTACACAAGATGATGCAAAAAAAATCAAAAAGATCAAAAAAATTACAAAACGGAAAATGTACTTGCACATTACATTCCTCAAATAGCTCACTTTTAGTATGCTCGCGAGGTCTACAGCTCCCAGAGCCACTAGTATATATATAAATGTTTTTTTTCTTCCAGAGCCATAGCCCTTGCGCTGCCGCTCACTTTCGGCAGGATTGGCGTTGTGGCTTCCATTCAGATTCTGAACATAATGCTGATAAACAGCTGCGATGCTGGTTTCTACCTGTTTGGAGCTATATTTGCATGTGAGTATACAACTAAACATATTTTCGACTGATGTAATGCACGATTTTCTATATGGCAATGTAGGCAAGAGCCGAGAAGCTATGCAGGCTTAAAAAAAGGAAATTTAAAAAGACTAAAGCAGTCCCGTGAATTGCATTGCCTAGGAGCCCCAACATGGTTAATCCGATCTTGGGAATATTCAACCAAATATTTATTTTTTAAGTCCCCAAATATTTTTTATTCTTGGATATCGAATCCACAATCAACCGAGCTGATTAATAAATTATCTACTTTCAGCCTCCGCGATTGTGGCATCCTTCCTGCCGGATGACCGAAGACTGGCATCAGCTCCCGCAAAACCGAAATCTCTAGAAGAAAGCATTGCCACCAATGACGTCAGCACGACCAATGCCGCAGAGGATACTTACACACAAAGAAATATGAACGAATAAAGTCTTATAAAATAATCTGAAAACTGATAGTTATTCATTAATAAGCTTCCACTAAAAATTATGTAAAAATAAAAAAAAAATCTCATGGCCCCCCAGCCCCCAGTGAGGCCCTTATGAGTGCTATAAGAGATTTTTTTAATCTAAGACCCTAAGGAATATAAGGGTTTTTTGTTATATGGGTACTTTTAGTACACACAACACACGGGCTTTGTGATGCGTATGCGTGTGTACCAAGTCAAGTTAATATTCATTGAGGTTGCCTAAAAGGAGTAGTCAGAGCCACGTCTAAATCCCTTATGTGACCTTTGCATGCGCTTTTTTTATACTACCTACTTGCTGAAGGAACACGCATGTCCCACCTGATGTTAAGTAGTAACCATCGCCTATTACAAAGCTCTAAACGACGATACGATGCACTGACTCCTCAAGATTGGAAACATTTACTTCCCAAAATCCCGTTTTAGGAGAATACGGGCCTTAGCCAAGAATAAATAAATAAATAAATAAATAAATATTGGTGGACTTTCCACACAGCACTATCTAGCCCCAAACTAAGCTTATGCTTGTAATATGGGAACCAGATAGCTGATATACTACTTATAATACTTTTTTTTTTGTAAATACATACATATAATATTATATAACACCCAGACAGAGAACAAACATTTATGTTCACCACACAAATGTTTGTTCACGGTGGGAATCGAACCCACGACCTACGGCGCAGAAGGCATAGCTACTACCAACTGAGCTACGTAGGCTGTCAGAATGGTATAAACTGCAGGCGACAAATATTAGGTTTAGATATCGCATTGTCTAACCTAGATTCAAAGATTATACGCGGTCTTATGATAACTTTTCACCTCTTTTAAAATAGAAGAGCTCTTTGTGAAGGACTCGCTTTGCTGTGTTTTGGTTTGAAGAGTGAGTTTGCCGGTAAAGTGACAGGCACTATGCCTCAAGTTGATGGATAGGTGGTGGCTTGTTCCATTTCTACGGCTTGGAGTTTTTGATCTTTCGTTCATTCATCATGTGGAGTCCAAAGGTCCAAATATCCAACGTTTGTTTTTGACGTTGAATTTTGAGTAAAAGGTGCAGAATAAACGACGATAATGAACGGAAAATGCACCGGCTGTTATCACTTACCTTTTTTTTTTTTTTTTTGGAAGGGGGAAAATGCCTTCGCATTTCCCTTCCGCCATGGGGGTGACGGAAGGGGGTATGTGGGGCTCGAACCCACTAAAAACCCCCCTGTGAGACATCCTCCGCCAAAAGGTGTAGCGAGATGGGGTCGCGTTTGCATTCACCATCTCGCCACGGCGATGGGCCCGTATTTACTAAACCGGGCCATTTCTGTTATCACTTACCTACCCCAGCCCTATCTCGACTTATTAGTTTATTGTGGTTTACCAAACTCGCGAATTATTACTACGAGATAAACGCTTCAATAAAGTAAACGTTTTGCATTTATACATATTAATCAAGCCACTTAGAAAATGTTTTATAAATTATCTTAATAAGTCCACAGAAAAGTTTAATATCCCCATCGTTATCTTTTCCAATTGTCAAAAGTAAATTTTTTTTTTTAGTTCCAGCGAAATGTCTGCTGTGTCAAGTGATATGTTTAAAGAGAAAGTGCCGATAGAGGTTGCTATTAACAGAGCAGGTACGTACAATATTTAATTTAAATTAGAATATATTGACTTTGATTTAGTTATAGTGGGCAAAAATGACCACACATTGGATCCCACAAATGCAAAGCGAGAGGAGGAACACCCAGAATGAGATGACAATACGAGTTTGACTACCACCCCCGTAACCTCATGGCCTGTCGTGAAGAATGGAAGGAAAGGGGGGGGACGGAAGAAAGGCTTTTCCCGTTGATTTTTCAATGGGACCATAGCAGATGATTAACTTAAACCAGGAACAAAAAAATGTACTTAAGGGCCCGGCGACAGCGGCTCGCAGTTTCGAGGTGCGATTGGCTATTATTTCATTTTATTTATTTCGGGGAGGTTGTTTGAAAGAATAACTATCCAGTGACATGCATAAATACTGTTCGATCACAAATAACACAATAATATAAGGGAAACATGCCCGAATCAGAAATCATTTTGGTATTAGTATGTTTGGCCTTACGTTTACCTAACACCAAAATGATTTCTGACTCAAGCACATTTCTCTTATATTATTGTATTATTTGTATTCGAACAGTATTTATGCGTGTCACTGGATAGTTATTCTTTCAAACAACCTCCCCGAAACGAAATAAAATGAAATAATAGCCAATCGCACCTCGAAACTGCGAGCCGCTGTCGCCGGGCCCTTAATTCGTTTTTAATTCATAAAATTCAACCGATAATTTTTTTTGCAGGGTTTGGTTTGTACAGCCACATACTCACAAGTTTAGCCGGGGTGATCATAATATCTTCAGCATGCATAGGATACGGGAGCAGTATCCTAGTGCCTACGAGCGCTTGCGAGCTGGAGACCTCGGCTTCTCAGCAGGGACTGTTAGCTGCCGCTCCTGTCGTGGGTAAATAACTGAAGATGAGTAACTTCTCAGGCTACCTGTGAAATGACATTTCAAATAGGCTATTTGCATGAGATCAACAGGCATTATTTTTATAATTACTTCGTGAACTCCAACATCACTATCACTATCATCATCACTATCACTAGGTACATAGTATAAAACAAAGTCGCTTTCTCTGTCCCTATATCCTTATACCCCTTTGTATGCTTAAATCTTAAAAACTACGCAACGGATTTTGATGCGGTTTTTTTGTGCATGCATTTTGTGCATGCATGATATGGTAGAAAAACAATGTGCACCCGTGCGAAGCAGGGGCGTGCGGGCGGGTCGCTAGTTTAAGTATAAAATGACTAAATAAGAGTGTGGCATGGCTGGCGATGTGGTCGAAATCAAGCTCTTTTTAACTTATAATTAGCTCTACAATTTCCTTCCTGCCAATCTGGAGGTACTTCTCATACCTTTACTAAACTTCTCTACTCCCTCTCAAAGCTAAATATTTGTCTCAGGATCAATCCTTGGAGCGGTGATATGGGGCTACTTAGCAGACACCAGAGGAAGGCGGAAAATGTTAATAGCCGCCTTGTTAGGCAGCGCTGCGATCAACTGCCTCGCCAGTCTGTCTGTTAACTGGGTTATGCTGATGGTCCTTCAGTTTACTGCCTCTTTATTGTAAGTACACCAACGACCACTATCACCGGTCATCACATCAAGGAAGGCCGGGCCGGCAATCTTATGGCGAAGACAATCGCTAATGTGCATTTCAAAAGGTGTTGTCCTGATTTTGTATGGAGGTTGGTTTTTTATTCTTGACAAATTTCGACCTGTACCTTTCAAAGATATAAAATCACTGCGAGCGATTTTCCATGATTTAAGTTTTATGGAAAATCGCAATGAACCAAATAGTGACCAATCACATTGAACGTAGATACTGCAGCAAAAATGTCACTTTGATCCAAACAGATTTATCTCCTTTAACATTTGCTGTATTACTGTCGTTCTTGTGCAAACTATTAGTAGAAAAACTTTGACCAAAATGATATTTGTGCAATTCAAGAGTATGTATGTACATACAAACTAATCCACATGGATTAGTTTGGATTTGGATCAAATAGCTCAAAAGTTTCTGCATTTTACCTATTGAAAATTTACTGGTAAGTACCTACTTAGGTAAATTTTACGAGATGTTTTATCGAGTTCGTTCGGGCATATTATTATTTATCAGTGCGGTTCATTATGCCACAATGTAAAAATTGGTAGACAAAATTCAGCCTAGATTCGGCTAGCTACAAATTAAATACCTAATAATAATAATGAAGCTTTTTATTTCCACATTTCACATGTACATGATTGTTAAGTAATGTTTGCTTAACCTAAGTGTTAGTGTGGGATGTGGATCCCTTGAGGGTAAAAGTCTCCTCCAGGTTGCTCCATGGGTCTCTGTTAGCTGCAGTGGTTGACCACCCGGATCCGGCTATTTCTATAATGTCATCAGCCCACCGCTTTCTTGGCCGACCAGTCCTTCTTTTTCCCTTAGGACCCTTACATTTGCTTGTTATGCGTCCATCTGTTGTCTTTATATCTTAGAGATATCACCAGCCATTCCATTAAATACCTAATAAATAACGTAAATTGTCCTCCAGGTTATCTGGTTCTCTGACTGAATGATCCCTAAATATTTATTTATTTATTACCGCATTTATCATCATATGGGGTCTTCCGTGTTTATTACCTAAATTGTTTCTTTATCAAGTTTTGATTATGACATGTGTTATTTGTTTACAGGCCCGTATATATTTTATTACTTGAATTTTACCTCAGATAAGAGGTTTGATAAGAAAAATGTCACTGACTTTAACTTTTTTTATTATTTTGGTGTGCTTTCCAAACGGAAATTGTTTTTTAGCGTGTCCGGTCTATACTCCATGTCCATGTCAATCTTGAGTGAGAGTGTGCCGGTGGCCAACAGAAACCTAGTGGTGCTTATAGTGGCCAGCATCTTCTTACTTTCGCAAGGTCTTATGGCAGGTAATATATCATAGTACTATTATAAACGTGAAAGTTTGTAAGTATGGATGGATGGGTGGATGTTTGTTACTCTTTCACGCCGAAACGTCTGAACGGATCCGGATGAATCTTGGCAGAGAGATTGATTATAGTCTGAAATAGCACATAAGCTACTTTTTATCTCGTGGGAATACCGGGATTTAAATCTCCGCGGGTGAAACTGCGGGACGCAACTAGTATTTAACTAAATCTTAGACTAATAGGTATTATTATAATACTCGATACTAGAAACTGTTACACAGACTTTCACCCATAGTTCTTGGGCCATGGTGTGTACAAAAAAATGGTTAACTGCTGGAAGTGAATTCTGATGTATTATGATACATTTTGTTCTGTGCAACAAAGAATTTTCTATATATCTATGTATCTATCTACTGTTCCCAGTGCTGGCGATTCCCATCATACCCCTCACATACACGATCTACATGCCTGCTCTCGGCATCTACTGGAACTCCTGGCGGACGCTTCTGCTGGTCTACTCCATGCCAGCAATCATATCTGCCGTCTGGGTCTACTTTATGAAGGAGAGCCCTAAGTTTTACTACGCTAAGGGAGATGAAGATCAGGCGTTGCAGATACTAAGGACGATACACAGGGTTAACCATCTGAGATCAGATGAGAAATTGGAGGTGAGAATGTATTCCGAATAATTGGCTACGCCGTAGGCTGTGCTACGACGTAGCTACGTTCTCATGAAAAAACTAAATCAAAGAGCGTAAAGAAACGTTTTTTTTACTTTTTTGACTAGTGTAAAGAATGTTAAAAATCCGTTTCTTAGTCTAGTATTTTACTTAAGCCTGGTTTTAGTCAATACTGTCCTGAAATGTGTGGTGACTCGTGGATTATTTGTGCTGAAAAGTGCACACAGTTTTTACATTGAATTTAAATACTTCAGGTGACCAGCATATTGAGAGAGGATACGGGAACAGCCCAATCTTCGGAGAAAAGCCAGATCACGCCGATGTTCAAACCTCCACTCCTAAAGTACACAGTCATTATGAGCACGCTTATGATTTTCCAACAGTGAGTGGTATTTTAAAAAGTTCATAGCACGAAGAGCACGACGTGCCCTGACGTCTCTGTCTTGTATGTAAGAAGTCTTTATCGAGTCTCATAGAGTTCGGGTAACTACCGATCGCGAATAAGCTATTCACAAGACAAAATGGTTGCGGCAAGCCAAAGTAAGAAAAAATCTGCTGCAATGGTATTTGTTTTTCTTTTTTCATCTTTATCGTTTTAATCTTGAAACTTTGCAGCTTTGAAGTAGATCTCAGTCTTTTTGGTTTTCAGAATAGGAGCATTTTTAATATGGCTGCCAACCATAGCCAACCAGTTCGTGCGAATCTTAGAATCTGGAGAAGGCTCGGACCAGACCCTTTGTGGAATTATCAGTAGCAGTGTCAACACCCCCGCTGATGTGAGAAGCTTATATCATCCAATCTAGGAAGCTCAATTTATTTTAGCATTGAATGAAATTCCTGCAGCTAAGTATTTGAATGCATTTTGCTAGCTGAAAATAAGAAATGGATTATTTACGTAGAAGGGGAAGGTACAAGGCCAAATACGAAGTATCGACTAAGCAAGTTAAATCAAAGATGGACGACATAACCTTTGAAAACCTCAGAGATAATACCAGTCAACGGCTTTGCTACCATCTCTGGTACCTTTTAAAACCTCAGAGATATACCAGTCAAGGGCTTTGCTACCATCTCTGGTACCTTTGAAAACCTTAGAGATATACCAGTCAAGGGCTTCGCTACCATCTCTGCAAAAAAAGATAGGAAACAAGCTTTGATTAGTTTGGTGTCAAACGTCAATGCCAAGTTTTTTAAATGATGACTTCCTTCCAGCCAGATGCAGTTCCCTGCGCTATAAACGTCACTGCGCTGCTGATCGTGCTGGCCGTAGGAGCGATGCAGTCCATTGTCAACATACTGGTTGGGCTTGTAAGTAACGACTTATTACCATGTACATAGCTTACTTATTACTATACACACAGGAATAAGGATATTCTTTCAGCCAGGCATCTCCCTCTAGCGTATACAAAATACGTAGAGCGTGCCTACCAGTTTATAGGAACCTGTGATTGAAGAGAAAAGCACATGTCAGCGTGCAACTTCTTTTTTTTTTTGTACAATTTGCTGGAATAAGCAGAATTTATGGTCCTGATGTTAAGTGGTAACCTCACAAATCATTGCCTCGTAAGTCACGCTTGATGACGTGCCCGATGATGCACTGCCCTGTGTCCATCAACTTGAGGCATACAGATGTGCTTATAATATCACCGGCAACCATACTCTTCAAACCGAAACAGCAACGCTGCTTGGTGGCAGTGATAGGCATGGTGGTAGTACTTCCCTGGGGACTCTCTCTACTCTTACCTACTTTCCACTATGAATCCAGAATTTTCTCCAGAAACAATTTTTTTCTTTCGCTGAAACTTTGTATGGCTATTGGCCACAACTTAGCCGATTGCAATTTTACGTAACTATATTCAATGATTTTATATCTTCAAAAATTATCAATTGTGCTAGCGAGATAGCTGCGCGCCGTATGCTGCCCCTTAAAAAACTGTCTGTACTTATCTATTTTTTTTTTAGATTTATAGTGCTTACTACACTTAAGGAAATCGCAGTTGGTAGCGCAGCCCCGTATCAAGGGGAAGGTCGCGGGTTCAAATCCCGCTCGGAGAATAACTTTTGGGGCATTATGGGACTTATATAATTATGGGATTATAACTTATGTGACGACCTCAGTGGCGCAGCGGGCGAGAGTCCGCCTGCGACGCAGAGGTTGCGGGTTCGATTCCCGCCTCGGAACAAATTTGTGTACGATCTGCAGAAATTTGTTCATTGGTCTGGGTGTTTTCTATGTATAATAAAAAATATCTATCTATGTAATTATATAATGTATTAAATATATCAGTTATCTAGCACCCATAACACAAGCTTTAGTAGCTTACTTTGGGGCTAGATAGTGCTGTGTGGATTGTCCAGCATTATTTATTTATTTATTATAAAATATTTGTACTTATCTAATTTTAGTGTATAAACAAAGTTGGTCGCCGCAACCTTTGTGCCCTCATCACATCTGTCTGCGGAGTGTCCGGTATCCTGGTGAACCTGGTCCCCAGCGCGGCCGGCAGCGTGGCTCTCTTCGCGGTACAACTGATGGGCATCATCGTACTGGGGATGTACACTGCCATAATCGTCGCATTGTTCCCCACACATTTGAGGTAATGTTGGTAATGATGCACAGCAGAAGGGAGGATCCTTTTTGACCGCCAGATGACCAATGCTCAACTTAGCGCGGATACCTATAAGTAACGTCATTCTATATCTTATTTTATAGGTGGTAACGTATTTAATGACTAACATGTCTTATTTATATCGTTCTTGATCGAAGGTTTGTGGTTATATAGGTCATCCACATTGGTCAAAGCCGCTTCTATTTCATGTCATGTCACGTGTCGTGTGTTCTTTAGAAACTGTGTAGTGAAAGGGTTGTAAGTGCGCCTCAAAGAGGCTCCTTTCATGCACTCAACACATTTTTAGTAGGTATGTAGGTACCTACTTCTTTTTAGTTCCTACGACATGCCGGTTTCCTCACAATGTTTTCCTTCACCGTTTAAGGCCACCATTTTACTGGCACTGGCAAAGCTCCTTAGACTAGGAACCCTTATAGCATAGGTAATATTTGATTTGTTCCAGGGCTATAGCACTTGCGCTGCCTTTAGCTGCTGGCAGGCTGTCCACCTTTGCATCTATCCAGATTCTAAACATCATGTTGATAAATAGCTGCGAAGCTGGCTTCTACCTTTTTGCTTCCATTTTTGCATGTGAGTGTACACTTCATTTTGATATAAAAGTCTTCTCTCCAAAAAATATTGTTCTTAAAAAGTTAGTTAAGTTACTTCAATTCAAACGAAAATAATATTTTTGCTGAAATGTTTGCAACGTTTGCACACAACTTCGTTTTCATAATTTCATTCGGGATAAATCTTCAAAAATGTTGAAATGTGCGAACGAGAAGTACTAAGTACCCACTTTGACGGATGTCAGCGTGTTATTCATGTGATACTTGGACATACCCGTGACTATCCCCTTAGTTGGTTCTTGGTCTAGATATCAAAGTCGTGAAGCTGATTATTTTTTTACTACATTTCTGCTACATACATACATACCAACACTACCTCCTACTGGTCCTTACCCTTCCCTTGGCAGGTAGATAAAGTAGGTAGGTATGTAGGCAAAAGTCTAGAATTAATTTGACATGCGGTGTTTTGCATAAAGCGAGCAAGACCGCATGTGAGTGGACGTCGAAATTGTATGAAAAGTGGCGCCCTTAGCAATAATAAACTGACAAATTATATCATAGCTTTTATTTTGGTTTTCTTCTTCCAGCATCAGCGATTGTGGTAGCCTTCCTTCCGGATGATCGCCGGTTGAGTCCAGCGCCCGTGAAACAAGTGTCGGTTGAAGAAAGTGTAAATGACGGAATAAATGGACAGACACGCACGTCTAGAAATCGGAATGAATAAATTATACTATATTGTCTAATTTTATTGTTTCATCATTAGGAGGAAGTGCTAGGCCAGTTTTTAAAAAAATTATATATTATGAACATAGCTTGACATTCCACACAGCTCTATCTAACCCCAAACTTGAAGCGATGCTTGGGCCTACGTAATAGTAGGTACTGTACCTAGGTACTTAGTTATAGGAACCTACCTTTTCTTTATTTTGTAAATACCTTTAGACGTATATATAATTATAACACCCAGATAGAGAAAAGTTATCTACTTTCTGAAACAAAAAATGAAACAGATTCACGACTATAATCCCCCAGGCACGGTAGATACCCTCTCAGTACCTACCAAGTACAAAGTACAAACAAGTACTAGCTAGGTAAGTAAGTATCAATATACGTTCTTCACACAAAAGATCGAATCCAGAAGTTACAGAACGGAATGTAGAGTTACTTCTAATTGACCAATTCACCGGAATATAATTCTGAAAACCTGGTAGAATATCGAGGAATAATACTTGTAGTGCTTGTAAAGTTGTAACTACTGATGTATGTATACATAAAAGTCTCCGATAATCTTCCCACAGAATAAATAATAGTAAGTAGGTACTACTATACTACGGTATTGTAGTAGTATTCAAATTCCTTGACGGTAGTCAACACACATTTCGGTTTTCACGACGGAAGCGGAAGTGACAGATTAGAAGAGTTATGATATTTTTACTTCTGTCTACATTAAAAAAATATTTTTAGTCTAGGCAGCCTATATTTAATACTGCAGTCATTTCTTTACAGGAAAGTTATGAGGGGCACTTTTATTGTTTTTGGCAAGGTAAATAGGCCCCTATTTATCTTGCCAAAAACAATGTATGTGGTGGTATGTATACAAACACGTCATATATGTGATGGAATTTGAATTCTTATCTATATTCCTTGTGTGATTTGTTCAAGGAATTTGAATACAAGGATTTGTTACACTTCATCACATCTAAATTTGTAAATGTCAGGCGTCAATGTCATCAGCCGTACTCTGTCTGTCTTTTTGGCTTGTCACAGACAGACAGTCAGTCCAGCGTTGCCAGATGCACCGCTTTTCCAGTTTTCCCCCGCCTCTATGACAAAGAATCCGCCTTCCGCTTTTAACCTACGCAGTTCCGCTTTTTTTCGAATCTACAAGAACAACCCCTTTTTTGGCAAGTACAATAGGTACACCAATCAGTCAAGGTTCAAAAGCTGCGTTCATTTTTATTTATTATCGTGCCATCTCTTTTGCATGCATTTCATGTTATTCTGCTGTCAGATTGTTTCTGAGCAATTCGAGCCACGAGCAAGCGAGAGGGACTTGGTTCCTGGAGTTCTCGTAAATACTTCTCTGTCTGTGTAGCATTTTCCAAGGAATTTGCCTTCGATTAAAAACCATCAAATTGGTCCATCGATCGAGTAAAAAGTTATGAGGTAACAAACCTAAAAAAACAGACTAATTGAGAACCCTCTATTTTCTAAGTTGGTTTTAAATTGATGTAAATGAAACAAGAAATTCCGTTTTTTGTCCGCATTTTTGAAGCACAGCTGCCGCTTTTTCAATTGGCTCATCTGGCAATACTGAGTCAGTCAGTTTAGCGTGTCGCGAATGCGGTTTTGCGGTTTTTATCGTGCGCTGCATGTCATCTCGAACATTAGATTAATTCCTGCTGAATTCTAAATAAAAAGCATCGATCGTAAGCCGAGTTCTTGACCTGAGCCACGTCCAAGGACGCTCCACAATCGGCTTCTATCGAGGTAACGTTGTTTTCTTCCAGTTTGTTTAGTCTTGGAGAAGCGATGCCCTCGCTCATTTCTCATTGATTTTTCATTAGACGTAGTGAGTAAATATTGACGGAGTTTTGTGGGACGTTACCTATGTTCTATGCAGTGCTATCTAGTGGTTCAAAGGTCTAATCGACGGAAATTAACTAGAAAAGTTATTTAGACAGCAAGTTACCTATACCTACTTGAAAGCTAACAGGTGTGCCCCTAGTCAATTGGGTGAATCAACTTTTAAGGCACTCCTTTTGTGTCCCTGTCATGCAAAGAGCATAAAAATCCTAATTTCCTTATAAAATATGTTTGTTTTGATGTTAACGTAAACTTAGATCCTTTCCTAACATGCTAGTTTCATAGTATTTTATAGTTAATAGGAAAATTTGACTTTATTATGGTAACTCAGGAGAACATAAGCACTATCCATACAAAAAACATGTGTCCCCAGGCCTAGATGACGATACAATTTAGGACATATCTTAAAAAAAGGTATGAATGCACAGCCTTTTTACCCAATATTATGATTCAGAAAAAGATAAACTTACGTTTAAAGTTAACATTTATAAAAGTTTGACAAATATTTTATATTTTTCGTGCATCCAAACTTTTGTCCCAAACTTTGATCAAAACATCAGTTCTACAGAGTTACCGATAAAAATTCAAGACCATTATCAAGAGATGACGCCTACCTTGGTGTCATCTAAGGCGATTATTGTCTAATATTTAGTTGGTATGATCAAAAAATCTCTACCTAGCTTTACCGCCCCCCCCAGCCTAAATTAAGTTCTCAGCTGGTGCGCGTAGGTTTATTGTCGCTCTACAGCGTTGCAATGGATATTTATGAGGCACCCTCGTCACTTTTTCTAAAAAAACTCGTTAATATTAGCTTAGATGTCGTGCCCCACTGCAAAACCGAAAAATAGATAAACTTGTGCAAATGTTAACAGTATATTTTCATAATATTTCGATGATTTATTTTTTATTTTTAGTTGTTCATAATGTTGTCAAAGGAGTGTCTTAAAAGTTGATTCACCCAATTACTAGAAGGTAATATTGGGTACTAGGTTCCTTTGGACGATTTTTGTATGTAGCTTGGTTATACTTATAACAAGACCACTTTACAAGATAATTTGAATTTCAAATATATGTATGGCTGTCTTCATTTTTAAATTAAATAGTTTTGTACCAACAAACTTACCCTTGGTACCTACCTACCTACATTACCCACTGAAGTCAAACCTAAAAACTAGGCTCAAGACTCTAAATAATGAACACTATTGTTTCCTCATCCTCAGAGGTGTGTCACAAATGATGTCTAGACCAAGTTTCATTCTTCAACCTTGACTTTGTTATTTAGTCGGGTTAAAAGTATTCAGTCCATTCTATACCTGTCAGTATCAATTTAGTAATAATATAAAATGTGCTTTCGGTATATAAGCCCCATTAGTATAGAGGGAACTCCTACAAGGACAAAATCTGTTGTAAAGTATCCCATGACAGTTGATCCACTTAGTTTTAGTAGTGGCTTGTGATAAACACCTTCCTAAGTACTATAAGTATAGTAGGTAAGTGTTTGTCACAAGCTGTTGTTTCTTTAAGCTAGCCATAATATTGTGTTCATGTTCTTGTTAAACTGACACCTGCAATTTCTATCCCAGCTATGGTGAATGAGTGGTACTAGGTACTATTTTATTAATTTTGTCACCTTTGAACCTAAAAAACCTATGTATTTGTTTTGTGGTTGCTTTTTTCTAAACAATTAACATCTCATTTAAGATTTCAATATAAGTAAATAATAGAATCACCTTCTTGAAAAAATAATCCGAACAGCTTTTGTCTAACATATCTAAAAATCTTATTTTCAATTTAGAAAATAAGATGGTTAGATATTTTAGACAAGCTATTCAGATTGATGACTGTTGTGCCCTATGAGGGGTCCTGTTTATGCCTAGTATACCTATTTTGAGACATTGTGTACCTGGAATATAATATTGAGTGGTATTTCTATGCTTGCTTTATGTTAGAAGCAGATACCATTTATATTATCATGCAAATGAATATGTAAATAGTCATTCTTTTGAAGATAAAAATCAGACCCCAATGCCTATTCCAGCTAGCATCCTGTATAATGGCGACAAATACGTGGGAAGAGTTTTTTGCTGTACACCTCCCCCCTCCAGACTTTGAAGATAACCGCTCCTTGCTAAAGGAGTTCTGTGAGAGACATGACAGCTATGGGAATAAAATTGTCCTTGTTACTGTAAGTATCATTATTATTGGTTCAAAGAAGTCTGCTGGATAGGCATTTACAGGAAGATTGACTTCGATTCTCCGTACACCAACTTCATGATGCTACTAGTATCACAAATTCGGAAAATTTCACATTACCTATTTTACTGTTAACAAAACTGAGCCTATTGTATGTAATTGCGTTAACATTTAGATCGCGTCTACCCAGGACATGCTCTATGTGGCACCGCAATGTGGTCATAACTCTAATGGGTTTAAGTCTGCCTGTCATTTGCCAGTTAATTCACCGGCGCCCATCTTCAAATCTGAACCCAGCTAGCTATGCGCGATGTGATGCCTCAACGAACAATGCCAGCATTCGTGTGCAGTGATAGAAATACGGTACTGTAAAATTCAGATAGCTTCTTCGTAGCTCATCACATTTCTGAACTGTGGTGGCATTTTTGTCTGACACGAAGTCCCAGTACCTAATAGGAGCTAAGTTAAGACCACCACCTACAGTCCTAACGTTTGTTCCAGTCGGGAGGCACGACTGTCCCGCTGGAGCACAACACAGTTCGCTTCGTGGATAACTTCAGCGCTGGAAACCGAGGCGCTGCTTCCACGGAGTACTTCCTGGAGCAAGGGTACGCGGTCATTTTTATGCATCGCCAGAAGTCGCTGGAGCCGTTCACGCGGCACTTCAACGGACAGAAGCTGTTGGATATGCTGGATATACAGGAACGCGGACCGAATACCACCATATCTGGTGAGATGCTCTTCTAGCAAGATATTATTTTTAAACAAAATAAATAACTTAATTGTCATAATGGTCAATTATGGTAAAAATCCGCTTTCAGTTGCCTAGTTTCCAATAGATATTATTCAAAAATGATGCATGCAATATGCTCCTACGAAATCCTCGTGGTTGTCTGGAAGAGATCGCTTGTTAGCGATAAGACCGCCCATTGTACAATATCTCTATTTTTTTATACCTTGTCTCATTTTTTTGTTAGTTTGTAAGGTGTACAATAAAGCATTATCATTCATTCATTCGTTCATTCGTGAGGAAACTCGTGTTAGTAGGTCCGCACATCTTGACCATCCATGCCCTTTCTGTGGATAGTGATGACTAGGCTGAGAGGTTGGTATAGGTGCTGGGTGCGAGGGGGGCAACGAAATGTTCTTTTAGAGTCGTCAGAGCCCCATGACATGCATTGAGGCCGGCCACCGGGGTGGTTTTACTGAGTCGACGAGTCCGTCAACCTCACACTACCCTATCGCATCCCTCAGTGCGGTAGGATGTCTGCTTGCAAATTTCCTCCCCGTCAACGAAAAAAAAAAGTTTTCCATAGGTCCACGACCGGATGACTTCTAGATCGGAAGAAGGGGTTGTTACTGAATCCGCATTTATATTGTGCACAAAAAGGACGACTGACAAAATACAGACAAAGGCGAAATCCTGATGTGTTGACCACACTAAAATGGGACGAGGGTAAATATCGATGAATTTCAAAAGCCTTATTAATATTTCCAGTGAAACCCGACAGCGTAGACGTGCTAGCTCCGATCCTCTTACGCTACAAGGCCGCGCATGCCGCCGGCGCCATCCTCCACGTGGCGTTCACGACAGTGTCGGAGTACTTCTGGCTGCTGCGGGCCGCTTGTGAATGTCTCGCGCGCCTCGGACCAAGGGCCTTGCTTTACTTGGCTGCAGCCGTCTCTGACTTCTACGTCCCTAAGGATAGAGTCGTGAGTTGTGTAACAACCTTTTTTACCTTACTATTACTTTAATTATAGAAGTTTCTCATAGAAATGTGGTGCTAGCATATTGTAACGTAAGCAGGATTGATGATAGTCATAGCTCGCAGCAACCATAATTCCTCACATGGCCAGCATAACATCACATGGCCTTGTAAATTCTCTATCAATGCTGGTTATCATAAGAAAAGGCTTGAGTTTGATACTTGAGCCAAATCTAAAGCTTTATTAAGCACACGAGATTAAATTGGATGAACCAATAATTAACTATTCTCCATCAGACCTGACCATATTCCTTCGATATTCCAATGCCAAATAGATGGTCTTGTCATTTATATATTTTCCTCCCACAGCCGACCCACAAGATACAATCAGAGAGTGGAGCCCCCATTATCCAGCTCCACCTGGTTCCGAAGCTCCTGGCTCCCCTCGTCAGTCTGTGGGTGCCGTCAGCTTACGTGGTTTCCTTCAAGCTGGAAACCGATGACGCTATCCTTGTCACGAAGGCTAGAGCTGCGCTGGAGAAGTATAAACACAAGGTGGGCTTTTAGTAGGTTCATGAATGACTGTATCACATTACAAAGTAGAATAGGTCTTATAATAGGACCCTCATTCACCTCCCGTGGATGTTGTAAAATATACTAAAGGTAAGGTTGCCTGTTCTTCTCGGCGTTGGTTGCGCGGAACTGGCACTAGAGTCACCTAGTTTTAAGACCGTTCAAGATGGTGCTTGTGATTTTATTGAATAAACATTATTTGACTTTGACTTTGTAAGCACAAGCATCTCCTATTAAACACCGACACTGTGACAACGAATTCGCCTTCCAACGCGGTGACTATGGCGCGGTCAAATCAAAAGCAAAAAGTATTTATACAAATCAAACAGTAGAATCACTTTGAAAGTCCTTAAAGCTACGTGAATCTGGTGCCAGATCCGATTGAAAGTAAAGTTTAAATGAAGCATCAGCCCCTTGATCACGTAACTTTTGTTGCATTCAAAATCCGGTTGCCTATGTCAATTTTGTCCAAAATGGACATAGGCAACCGGATTTTGAAAAGTTACGCGATCAGCCTGCAGGTAACTTTTTCGTATGGTAATGGACAGGAACGTGACTTCAAATTGGCCCATGCCCTGCCCAAGGCCAGGCCCTATTTGAGACACTCCAGTCTCCCATACTCCAAAGAAGGCTCACGACTCCATACTCACTTCATCTTCTTTTCGTGTGAGTAGTTCTTTCGAAACAGTGTGGTGAAAGGATTTTAAGTGCGCCTAAAGAGGCTCCTTTCGAGTACTCCTTCGCTGTCATCTCGAAATCTCATTTAGAGGAGAGCTACTAGTTTATTTAGAGAATATCTTCCAGATGGTGGTGGCGAACCTGATGCAGACCCGGCACCACCGCGTGATCCTCGTGTCTCCGGAGTCCAGCCAGGAGATCACGCTCACCAGGGAGGAAGTGCATGCAGGTAACTCACTGCTTTACATGCAGTACCTCTATTCCGAATTTTTACAACGTGCTACTACTTCTACTTGTTGAATAAATAAAATTCCACACAGCACTATCTAGCCCGAAAGGTTAGAGACAATTATACAGAACACACACACAGTTGTATGCAGAATATCTGTCACAGGCCTTGTAAGAATCTGGTGTTTTGTTGATCTGAGATATAGCTATTTTACCTCATAATTCTGTAGGAATCCACCACCGAACATAGGCCTCCCCCATGCGTTTCCAGGATTAACGATTTCAAGCCTTCTCCATCCATTGACTATCCGCGGTATAGGCGGTTGCCTTTTGATAAACTTCTTCCCACATTCACTTAGTTAATTAACTTGCTTCTGTGCCTAAAGTAAGACCTAAAGGCGATAAACGTAGGCAGAATATTCGGCACTGCGGTTCATTATTTAACTTTATGAATTTTTGTCACTTGATGATGGTACAGACTACTCATAGTACACAGGTGCAGTTTATTTAATTATTTTATTGAAGAAAGAAACCAACAGCACAAAAAATCCTACTAATATTATAAACGCGAAAGTTTTTAAGTATGGATGGATGTTTGTAACCCTTTACGCCGGAACGGCTGAACGGATCTAGATGAAACTTGGCAGAGAGATATTTTATAGTCTGGAATAACACATAGGCTACTTTTTATCCCGTGGGAATACCGGGATTTAAAACTACGCGGGTGAAACCGCTGAGCGCTGCTAGTATAGTACAAACAGAGTAACGTTAACAATATACATTTACCTTTGCCAATTATAGGTCTCTCTAGAATCTAGAGAGACCTATAATTGGCAAAGGTCTAGAGTCTAGATGAGTATTTCTCAAACAAAATGTACGTTACGAAAAATAGGAACATAAGGAAGAAAAGTTACGAAAAAGTACTTTTTCGTAACGTTTTCCTTTTTCGTTACGTACATTTTGTTTGAGAAATACTCAGATAATATGTATAAAACTTAAAATAATCCTTTCATTTGATTAAAGTGTTTGTTTTTAAATTGTGCTCAGTAGTGTATAATTGGGTTTTCTGGATCAAACAAGATCCAAAAAACCCAATTATACACTTTTCGATCTATTCATCTATTCGTTTTTCATTATTCAAAAACTTCATCCATTCATTTTCGTCTATTCCAAACACTTTTCGATATATCCATCTATTCATTTTGCATTATTCAAAAACTTCGTTAATTCATTTCCGTCTATTCCAAAAAACTTAAGAGGGGTATTTGATAGATCATGTATTCAAAAACTTAAAATTGACTACTACTACTACTACTAATCATGTAATTTTCTTATACCGGAAAAATTAAGCGAAATGACTAAATAATAGAATTTTATCTTTTTTAGAAACTGACTAAATATCTATGCATTTTTTATCTATTCAAAAACTAACCACTCCTGGTTAGTTTGTTTGAATAGATTATGTATATATACAAAATAAAGTGTTGCAGGCATACGAAAGCCTACATAGGTGTTGACGTTAAGACGGTATCATTTACTCTGGTTTATTCGAGAGGTAAACTACCTTTACTGTGGCGCAGCTATACTACTTACCTAGATACGTAACTAAACAAATGATCTTTTTAATGTCATCATATGCAAAAACTAAGCAGTAAGTCGATAATGTATATTAGGTACGTATGTTTATTAACAATCATCTGTTCAACTGAATTATTGTTGAGGTTTAAATAAAACAACATAATATGTATATTTGTTATTTATTTATTAGTGTTTATAAGCAATTTATAATATAGGTGAACGTAGGTAACTAACAATAACTAAATAAATAAATTTATATTTAAGTAAAAATACATTCATTAACATGATCATCACACCATTTCTTAATGCACAACACATTTTTAAGTGCACAGGTTTTCTTATGATGTACACAGTTTAAGCTTTTATTCAAGTTTTCATAAACACTATATAATTTTAATAAATTTGGACAACCATTATCACCAATATCTATAACATCACTGGTTTTGCATAATTCCTGTATCCATCTGACTTTTTCAATACCTTTGGTGACAATTCTTTTGTTACTTAAATAAGGTATTACAGTACGCTTAAATTCACGATAATCGATAAACCCTTCACTCCAAAAATGACCACGGTTATTTTCTAGCCACCGCACTTGTTTTTTTTCCTCCGCTGATAAATTGTTGTATGAATAGGGTGGCTTGACAATAAATGTTTGCGTTTTATCATTGAACCAAATAGCAAACTCCTTAACAATAAAGTTATTGTTTGCATCTTTGAATCCTTGCAGATCAACTATTCTCATATCGCAATTCATGAAATTTTTTTTACTAAATTGCTCAGAGGTCTGTATTCTATAATGCAATCATTTAAAATGAGACAATATGCTGCCGTCTGATCAGGTATCTCTGAATTGCATTCAAGCTCCACGCGCACACTTACTACAGGACCCGACTTGAGGTTTTCACTTTGCCTAGAACAATCGATCACGAACAGAGGAGCCTTTTCCAAAAACTCGGAAGGACTTAACAATGGCTCACTTTTGCGCCCATAATAAGACTGCTGAAATTTTACGTATTGCTCATATATTAAGGCATATTTTGAATCACTAAAATTTACATTCAGATTTTCATAAGGAAAATAAGTAGAATTAAGATATACTTTAACATCTCTCAAGTGACAATGATCGAAACGGGACATATCTGTTACTGCCATATTTTTTCTGTTTGTTTGCAGACCGATGATAACATATCGAGGTTTTTCAATCTGTGATGAGGTTTTAATTGACCATGTATGCTTAGTGGTTTGTGGTAATAAAGGGTATTCATATAAATCCCAATTTCGGAATGCAAAACGTAGAGGACGATCTTTTTCTAGAAGCTTTAATAAATTTACTTTTTCCTTGTCAGATACCTTCACGTGCGGAACGCGCCATACCAATTTATTAATTATTATCTCTTCAAGATGCTCTCCTGTTGGAACTTTCAGTGAGTTTAAATCAGTATTACTACGTAACAGTATCAATTCATGTTTGCAGTTGATGATGATTTTCTTATAATCTTCAGCAAAACCTAAGCAACTGCTTAGTGGAATTGAAGCTGAGAAATTTTCTCGACACTTTGTACCATTTATATCCCACCCCCAAGCTTTCGCTGTTTTGGCTTCGTTTTCATTTAGAGATAGAATGGATTTCATAGTTGTAGTTATCCCAGCATTTTTTAATCTATCTATTTCCACTCCATTAAGTTCATATCGAATATCTTGAAAGAGGAACAGTAATGGATTATTGGTGAATTCTACACTTGTTACTTTTTGTTTCGAATCTTTTTTTATTATATTCACTGTTCCTTCCATGTAAAGGGTACTTGCTGATGGTAAAATGTAAAGATCCTGTTGATTGATAGGTATACGAATTTCATCATTCCTGTTGAAACTGGTTACGTATGGTTTATATGAATGGTATTCGATACTATCAATGGTATTATCGAATGTGGGTAAGTTTGATATGTCCAAGATACTCATTTTCGAAGACCAATTAATTTTAAAAATCTTTTGTTCTCTTCACTAA
Source organism: Plemyria rubiginata (assembly GCA_963576535.1). Classification (NCBI taxonomy): domain Eukaryota; kingdom Metazoa; phylum Arthropoda; class Insecta; order Lepidoptera; family Geometridae; genus Plemyria; species Plemyria rubiginata. Next base: position 1,477,012 of record OY754914.1, on the reverse strand, counting down.
TTTTAATATTTCTCTTAGTTGTTCCTTTATGGATTGTTCGATGAATACTGATGTGTTTTGGTTTTTTATTAGCATATTTATTGTAGTCAATCATCTTTTCTTAATATGCAGATATAATTGAACCTCTTCTCCACGTAAATTAATTAAATTATTTCTTATATCTAAAAGTCTGATATTAATGCAGCTAACATTAGATTGATTGACTGGAAAGTAAATTATGTTTTTAGGTATTTCAATGATTCTGTATCCTGGTGCAACATTAGGGGCAAATTCATGAATTATATGACTTGATTTTCCGTTAATATACGATCCGCTCACTATATCACATTCGACTCTCACCACGGTCGTTGATAAAATGTTAACTGGAAACTGTGACTCGTGTATTATATTTGGTTTTAAAGGTTGCTCGCCAAAACCGAGTAACGATCCAAGGGAATTATCTTTTTCAAAATGTATGTCCTTGGAACAGGAAATATGAGTTTTCAATGTGTTGTTGTTGCAAAATATATTAAAAGTTGTTCCTTTCTTAACGTTTGACCTCAAATAGTCAGAGATATCTTGCAGTTCATATGTGCCTTCGGGTATTTCAATGACTTCATTATCCCCATAATGAAATTTATTATTTTCACAATCAATGTTTGGAATTGAATTAAACGTTGATAGATGCAACAAAGCGCATTCATATTCACCGTCAAATTGTAAAGTAGGATAATAGTTAGTTGTCAAAGTAGATGTATTACCAGTTATAGACAGGGTGAAAGACATTTTAGAAATGAAGCAAATGAAACAAGTTCTTAAATTTATATAATAATTTATTCAGTACAGTTTTCATATAATTTTTTTTCCCAAAACTGATTAAGGAATTTTAAGCACAAGTGTCCACAATTGAACGTATCAAAATTTTGGTAATTACAATAGTTGTATATTATATCATTAGTTTTGAGATATTTATTTATCTCTAATGGTGGCTTCAAATTTCCAAAGCTATCAAAATACTCATAATAATTGAAATATTTTACGTAGGCTACCCAATGTGTTCCTTCATTCTGAGAACTGTCTAAATTTATAATAGCACATTCAATGTCTTTTGGTTTTTTTGGTAATTCATCTCTCATAAAAACCCCTCTAAAATATGGTATGTTTTCAGAAGCATAGTCTATCAATTCTATATTAGTCAGAGCACGATTGGGTAACCGTTTTATTAGTTTTTTGAATTTTTGATAAAAATACCATTTCCTTTCTTGTACGGTCTGATATATAATCCTTTTCCTAGTGCAATAGATTCCATAGTTTTATTATGTCTTTGAGCCTCAGCTAAGTTTTTTGTAGCTGATTTATGATCATTAACAGCTTTGGCAATACCGGCTGCTCCTCCAGCCAATGCACCTAGTGCAGACAATCCAGCGAATATCGGTATCAACGGAAGTATACCACCTGTTTTCGGTAAAGGTATAATTCGAGGTAAACAAATTCCTTTCTTACTGTTAATGAGCTTCTTCGCAGCAGAATAGGCTACTTGGATGGCTTTAAATTTATTTTTAGGTTTTATCTTCTTCAGACGAGTGCGTATCGTAGAAACGATTGATTTAAATGACTTTTTTCCAGCACCATGCTTCACTTTGGTTTTCATTACTTTACTCACTAGCCACGAAGCTAACTTTTCTCCTTTTCCTGCGTCCTTGGATTTCAGTCGCTGTTTTGCCATGTTTAACAATTCTAAATCAGCTCTATGTCGATCTTCTAAATTATTTGAATTATACGCAATGTCGTGTTGCATACAAGCGTTATCCAGTTGATTAATTCCTTGATCACCTCTCAATAATCGTTTTTTTAATCGCGTTCCAGGACCACAATAATTATAACCAGGTAAATGCAATTCAAATGGTAGGGCGTTTATCAAACTGTTAACTAGTCCACCACCTCGCATTGCTGAGTTATTAATGACTTGACTTCACTGGTATTAAATAACTTTATACACGTCAAAACTTATGAGCTTAAAATTGCACTTCTTTCAATCCAGCTATTTTCGGTGCTAGGGAGGCCTAGCCATTTCACATAAAGCTTTCTTCCTTTTTTTCTTAGAACTTTTTCAATTAGATAAACATTAGGACAGTAAGTTTTCTGAAGTTCTTGTTCATAAAAAGTCCCTAATATCGGTTGCTTATGCAAATCTTCAATGATATATGTAAAAGGTCTTGAACAATTTACTTTTTTAACTAAAAACAATTCAGTGGACCAGTTAGGTGTATAACCTTTTTCAAAACTACCTTTATATTTGCTTATACGTACCAAATCTCCAACGAAAAATTTACTTTTCTTCAATTGAATATTTGTGTTCTGAGATTTTTGTATGTTAGTCATGATAATATTTTGATTGGACTGATTAACTTCTTTTGGTTTACATTTTGTTGTCCGATGTATTGTATTATTGTATTCGGCAACAACTCTTTGTAAAATTTCCCCGGCCCACTTGTAACTACCATTTAAACTGAAACATTTGTGTAGTTTGTTTTTAAGAGTTTTGATAAGTCGCTCGACTATAGAAGCTTTTTTTATAGAATAGGTAGAGTAGTGGTTTATTTTATAAGAAAGCATAATTTTTTTAAATTCATCGTTATAAAATTCTGTACCCATGTCAGTTTGTAAGTTGACAGGTTTGCGATGAGTCTTAACCAGGATATTATTAAATGCGTTTGCCACTTCATATTTACTTTTTGTTTTAATTGGAATAGCCCAAGAGAACTTTGAAAAGCAGTCTAATACCACTAATATATAACTAAACCCGTTGTTATAACTTTTGAAATTTTGGTAATCTATAAGATCTGCTTGCCAAAGATCATCGATTCCTTTTAACACTACGTATCGCCGAAAAAAATTTTTACGTGCTGTTTTATGGATTTCATTTACCACTTGTAGCTTACTCATTTTTTAAAATGATCTCCTTTTTGTTTTATGATATTATTTGCATGATAATCTTCTTTATACTGCTGAATAAGTTCTTTTATGTGTGATTTTATTTCATTAACTATATCACGAACTTCTTGCCTGCTTGCAAATGATTCAGATTGCTTATCAACGTATTCTTTATTAACAGCGTCGTCTGCTTTCACGGGATTTGCAATACCGGTCAATCTTACTGTTCGCAAATCAATTTCTCCTGTATGTAATGCTTTGTCAAAGATTTCAAAAGATTCTGGTAAACGTAATCGTTTATGAATGTAATGACCAAATTTATCCATATTATTGTTATTCCTAAGGAGTACTCAAAGGCGTTGAGGGTAAAGCTCAAATGAAACTAATATTTTAGGATTTAATCTTATATATTACGTTATAATGCCGCTCTCTCGCAACTCTTCTATAACAGATATTATTTCATTATCTAATCCAGTATTACCAGCATCCCGAGAAGCAATCAATAGTTTTAATCTATCAATTAATTCGTTGGGATCATCCCAGTAAATGTAGTCAACATTTTTTTTCCATTTCTTCATTGTAGGTAACCCTTTTCCCTGATATAAGTCAGGCTGACTACTGTCAGTACTTGCTGATATTTTACGCATCTTAAACAATGGTTTTATGATCTTCATGTATTTATTGCCTCTGTTACTTCTAATTGGTTTTTGTGGATCATAATCTCTTCGATGAACATTAGTTTCTAGTAACATTAACTTGTAATGTTCCATGTCTTCACTAGTTATTGCTGATAAGTCGGGCTCTTTTTTAAACAGTAGCTCATTTATACCAAGAGTCCTTTTAAATCTGTTTGATCCGATTTGAATATATTCGTCAGACACAGCCACAAGTGCTGACCCCATCATGAGCTTGCCTCGATAATTTCTCACACCAAACGGAATATCAGCTAGAGCTTCAGAAGATTTAGACCACGAAGAAATATTAAAACTTGGGCCACTCGAATCAGATTTAATTGTTTTAAATGATTCATTATTTCCTTCATCTGTATAATAAGGATCACATTGTTCAGTTTCATTTGTATTGTCATCGTAATCCTCTGAACTATTTGAATTTCCTGAAGTTAACTCGTCTAACTCTGCATTAGATTCTATCTTTTTTAAAGTTTTGTCTTTATCTACTGGCTTTGATGTTTCGAATGTTTCATTTGGAAAAACTTTGAATTTTGTTTTTTTATCCACCATTTGATTTAAAGAATCCGTGACTGGTTTAAAAACAGATTGCAGGACATTTCTATTCTCAGTTTCAATATCTCGCATCTTTTGAACCTTTCTTTTAACATTTTCTGCAGCTTTTGCAATTTGTCTCTTTAATTTTTTTTCCATAATATTATTTTTTATTAAATTAAAGTCAAACAAACACGTTTTAGTCTTCAACCGAGTGTTGTTCGACTGCGATTGAAAATAGTATTAGTTTTTTGCAATTAAATAGTACATAATGATGTTAGTATTGACTTACATTGTAACTGTCAATGCAGATAGGTTTTTCAAAATCATGAACTGTGAAAAGTACTAGTGAAACACAACAAACGTGTCAAATTTTTTTCTATAACATCCCTTATTTTTTTCGCAATCTTTATTTATCACTAAATAACTATAAGGCTCTTTCCATACATTTGAACACATATTTCGAAATTCTTGCCATGTTATATCTGTGTTAACATGTTCATTATAAATATGCTTCATATTTATATCATCTTGTTTGAAGAGAACTATTAAATTTGCATTATCTCTCACTAGTTGTTTAGGTATTTTGCTATAAGTTTGATTTAAATAAAAACAATCAATGTTTTTGTGTCTACCCATAGCAAAATAATTTCGCATACTGCTTTGGTTTTCACATGCAACATCATCAAATATAATTATAGAATTACATTTTGCGGTTTCTGGAGGCAGAACTTCTTCATTTTCATGATATTTAAAAAACTCTACGCCTGGCACCATTTTTAGAACCTGCTCCAAGAATATGTACTTCGGTTGGTAAAGAGTTTTAGAATAGACATAAACATTATGAAACTGTAATCCTTGTTTATGCAGAAGTAGACCAATTACTAAATTAGTTTTTCCGCAGTTCGACGGACCGCAAATTATGCATCGTATAGTGTTTGGTAAAAGTTCACCATGACGAGAACTATGTTTTTCAGAATCTATATTAATGTCATCAAATCTCAAAGTTACCGGTTGTTTTACGAACTGCATTGTAAGACACTTTGTAGTTAAATGATATAAAAATACAATGCTTATTATAATATACTTGTTTATAATTATTGATTAATGCACTGTGTAGCTCGTTATTGAGAGTTGAGACTGCCTAAAATTACGGAACTGTTGATACTTTGTATTTTTTAAACAATATGGATCTTTAATTATTCTTTATTTAGACTTCACCACTGTGAACAATTTCATTGGGAAGCATTATTTGATGTGAAATTGCATTCGGATTACAGATTTATCAAAGTGCACACGTTTCCTTGATGGTAAGTTTATAAATGATTTTATTTAAAGCGTATACTGGTGACCGTGGTTTAATATTTTAGCTACAATAACTTTATTTTTATTACAGAAAATGGAAAACACCTACGAAGATGATAACCCTATCACAAACCCATTTTATTACGCACAAAATATGGATGCAGTTTTTGAGACAGAAATCCAAAAACTTCAAAAAGAAATACAAGAAGAGCAATTAAAAAAGGACGTAGAGGCTAGCATATCAAATAAGGAAATTGGAGAAAACAATAAAAAGAAATCCAGATTGTCTCTTAAAAAGACCATCTGCAAACCAGCATCCTCAACTTGCGCGGCATGTACATCGTATGTTATTCGCAAGGAAACAAGAAAAGCCCATCACCTAATAAAAATATCCATCGAAGACATAGCAGGTACAGAGATATGTCAAACAAACATAAACAACACGAATATTAATGTGCAATACTTGGTAAAGGATAATTATGATGAAATTTTAAATGATACCGAAAAGTTAATAGGTAAAATAGTTAAAAATTTAAGTTCAGTCGATACACTCTACTTATATAAATAATAAAGTGGGAAAATGTTATTTTTTATATAAAATATGCAAAAAACGAATGGTAGGTAGGTACTATCATTTGTAAAGTTAATAGTGTGTAATGATATTGTTTCTATAAATCTATTATGTATTATTAGAATTATGTATTATTAGAATTATGTATTTTAGAAATTAAGAATTAAAATAAACACGTGAGTAACAAAGAAGTGAATTTAATCATAGTATTTTTTAGGTACCTAATTAATGAAAACGTTTGTTTTATAATAAGAAATAATATTTTAGTTAGGTAATTAGGTAAAGTAGGTATTATGGCACCTATAGTTTCTTGGAGATGCATCGGAGAAGCCTATGTTTAGCAGTGGATTTATTCAAGATGATGATGATGATGATGATGATAAAGTTTTCGAAAGTAGTTTTAATACACGCTGTAGGTATTCTTTATTTGTAGGTAACTAGCTGAAACTTTCTGAAATTATGACTCCAGACTGATGATGATGATGATGAATGGCTCGAAAGCAGTCTTCATTATTCACCCTGTAGGAATTCTTTATTAGACTAGCAGAATACTTTCTAATTAGAGTTTCGAACAAATCTATCTATCAAACTTAATTATCTTTCTTTCAGTAATTATCCTCCTATCCACATTCTTTTTTCATTATAACCAGATCAGATCATCCTAATCTCATACAATCATTTATTTATCGTCGGAACGCATAACCTTCTTTTTATAAGTCGGTTAAAATTAAATGAGTAGGTAAAGCAATGCACGGCGGGCTCGATAAATGCATCTCAAATCACTTTTCTTTATAAGGAAGTCAGCCACATTCTTTGTGCCTTCATGCATCGTGTTAGCGAACTTAATACCAACTTTAATAATAAAGAGAGATTATGTTTTAAGAGAATAAATTAGTATCATCATTAGCTGAGGATGGCGAACTTATTTAAAATTTCAGATGAATAATCCAACAATTAGAGGTTCCTAATGTTAACAATGATTTACTATCATTATGACGACCTCTGTGGCGCAGCGGGCGAGAGCCTGCCTGCGACGCAAGAGGTTGCGGGTTCGATTCCCGCCTTGGAACAAATTTGTGTACGATCTGCAGAAATTTGTTCCGATGGTCTGGGTGTTTTCTATGTATAATAAAAAATATCTATCTATGTAAGTATATAATGTATTAAATATATCAGTTATCTAGTACCCATAACACAAGCTTTGAATAGCTTACTTTAGGGCTAGATAGTGCTGTGTGGATTGTCCAGCATTATTTATTTATTTATTTATTTATTATTTATTTATTTATTATCTGTATTATATAGATACCTACCTACTGAAGCTAATTTTAAATGAATACTGAAATAAAACTATATCATTTTATACTCACTTGCATTTTAATTGGTGCATTGCAAGTAGGTGTAGGTATTTGTACTGATGTTTCTATCACCACATCTTATGAATTTTAAGCAATTATTATAAAACCATGCATTATCATAATTAATCATTATTATGTGAGACGGCAAACATCCACAAGAATTTAATCACCAGGTAGGTACTGTAAATATCTCTGCTGCTCTGCTGTTCCTTGTTGGAAACCAAATGTAACTTCTAGAATAGTACCTGGTTTACTCATGATGTTTTCCAACACTGTTTAAGAGCACTGGTATAATGGCTATCTAGCATTAAATTGCATCGCCGGGTGTGATGGTGAGTGTATTTTGTATGCGCAAACACATATTCTCTCTACTGTTTTCTAGAGTTCTTTATGGTTGACGCGACCTATACACGCTCATATTTATAAAATTCCGTCAGTAATAACATAGTGAATACGATGCCAATTGTTTTGATTCGATACTTTGCATTCGATTTGAGCATTCAATACAATTTTGTTGATGTAGCTTTTTAACACTAGCAAGGTTATTATACAGATGGCCTGCACACTAGCATAAAAAAATCTATAAATTAATCCGGGAATGCAGGAGCACCACCATTCAATGTTTTATTTTCTAACGCGAAACAAATCAGTAGGTACGATCAAGTTTTGTGTTTTTTCGTTCAGTGAATTGACAACCAGGATATTGTGAGAAATGTAAGTTTTTCAGTTCATTATTCAAATAATTTATTCACTCGAACAGTACAGCTTTCAGATATCTCCAGTATTATATATATATATATATATATATAATACTGGATATATATATATATATATATATATATCTAGAGTTTTTCAGCTCATTATTCAAATAATTTGTTCACTTGAATAGATCAGCTTTCAGATACCTCCAGCGTTAAATATGATGAGTTTTTAACTTAGACAAATGAAAGGATCAGTTTTTAAATTATTATTAACAGTGACGCAGTATTTGAACTTTACAACAATCATGCTTACGACTCGCCGAGAACTCTTGCGCCTCAATGCAAAAATGGGGTGTCCACTATTCGAAAACGTAATCCGACTAATCAAAAGTCATATCGTAAGGATGTTGTAAAGTCCTAATAGTCGAAAAAAATGTTATAACATAAAATAATTAGATTGCATTGTTTGAACTGTACTTTGTAATTAGAATCATTGTAGGTATTCATGAATTATGTTTTATATTACAGGCCCAAGTACGCAGATCATGTTTTCCCATCCGACAACGAAGGGTCGGGGATTGATGAAATAGTAGCGGAGACTAAAACAAAGAAGTCAACCTCTACTAAGAAGCTGAAACCCACGGCATCATCGTCGACCTACAGGTAATATTCTTTTAGTATTCAGTGCGAAATGTTTATCAATTATTTTATGAACTGATCCTGCCTAATCAAGCACCTACCTATTTCTAATTTAGTATTTGACAAGATTGTTTTATTGCCTTCATTAATATTTTTTCTCATTAATAAGTAGGTGTGTTGCCAAATGAGGAATAACTTAAATACAGCTCCCATTATTGAATGAATAATCTATGAATTATCGTAATAATTGCTGAATAACCCGTTTCGTTGCATTCATATGATCTTATTTTCTTTTTCAGACCCAAAAATGCTGAACCAGCTTTTCTGTCCGACGAAGGATCGGATATCGAAGATGGCGAAATAATAGAATTGCCGAAGAAGAGGAGCAAGCCATCTGCTCCAGCAGCCAAGAAACAAAAACTTACGGCGCCAGCTATCAGGTAAAATATCTTTGTATTCAGAGCGATATTAGGCTTAAAAAGTTCATAAAATTATAAAAACATCTGTAATCCAGTACCTACTGTTTAGTTCAGTATTCAATAACGATTATTTCACTTTTGTCACATCAACTAATTAATCGGACTCAGCATGATTGCGTGTTATAAGTATAAACTAGTGACATAATCATTAAATAATAATTTACTATCGAATATCAAACTGTATAATTCCTTTGTACTTATTAAAATGATTATTTTTAATTCCAGGTCTAAAAACATTGATCCAGGCCATTCAGACGAAGAGGATTCAAATACAGATGATATAGGAATCGACCGGAAAAAAAAGAAGTCGACTGCATCAGCTGCCAAGAAGTCGAAGCCAGGAAACTGCAAACCTACGATGCGAGACCTATTTGGCGATGACTCTGACGACGATGAACCTTCATCCAGTGGCGGTAAACTAGAACCACCTAAACTTCCGTGCTATATAACGCGCCGCGTGGCAAATGGTTATGCAAAACAGTTTTTTCCGGAAAAAAAAGGGGCATTGTATGTTGAACTTAAAGTGTATGAATGCAGCGAGATAGAGCAATTGTCGCCAATGAATAGATGGCGGCAGGCTATAATTGCTCTAAAAACTCGCGCCGATAATAATACTAAAAGTTGGGGGTATTTAGCTCAATATGTGAAGGAGGTACGAGATGAGTTTAAGCCGTGTCCTACAAATCTAACTAATTATTCTTAAAGAAAACAAATTTTTCTTTATGAATAATTTATAAATATAATTTTTATAATCACTAATGTTTTTTACTGTGCTCTTTCAGCTGAATGAATGTAATAATGAATTTCATAATGAATAATGATCGATTAAACGAATAAATACATTATAAATTGAATAAAATTACTAATATTTTTTTTAATAATTTTAAAATGTAACAGTTTTTATAATCACTAATGTTTTACTGCACTCTTTCAGCTGAATGAATACAACAATGAATTTAAAAATGAAAAATAATCGATTTAACGAATAATTCAAATATAAATAGAACAAAATTACTAATAAATTTCTTCTATATGAATAATTTTTAAATGTATTAGTTTTTATAATCACTAATGTTTTTATTGTGCTCTTTCAGCTGAATGAATATAATAATGAATTTGATAATGAATAATAATCGATTAAACAAATAAATAAAATACAAATTGAATAAAATTACTATTAAATTTTTATTTAAATAATTTTTAAATGTATCAGTTCTTATAATCACTAATGTTTTTACTGCACTCTTTCAGCTGAATGAATATAATAATGAATTTGAAAATGAATAATAATCGATTAAACTATAATATATAAATAGAACAAAATTACTAATAAATTTTTCTTTATTAATAATTTTAAATATATTAGTTTTTTATAATCATTAATGTTGTTATTGTGCTCTTTCAGCTGAATGAATATAATATTGAATTTGATAATGAATAATAATCGATTAAACGAATAAATAAAATATAAGTAGATATAAATAGAATAAAATTACTAATATTTTTTTCTTTATGAATAATTTTTAAATGTATTAGTTTTTTCATAATCACTAATGTTTTTACTGTGCTCTTTCAGCTGAATGAATATAATAATGAATTTGATAATGAATAATAATCGATTAAACAAATAAATAAAATATAAATAGATATAAATTGAATAAAATTACTAGTGTTAAACTTGAGATTTTAAATAAAACTTTTATTCATATGAATTGTTTTCTGTTTTTTTTTCAGTTCATTCAACAGCATCGTGTTATTATACAGAATCAGATAATGAAATATTGAAAGACATACTAGAACATGATGAGCGTAAAGAATTAATATTTTGTGCCAAATGCAATATGGAAATAGAAAAATCACGTTACAGATATCATAAACGAACCAATGTTCATAAAGCTAACTGTTTAATAAAATCTGAGTTTGAGAATATAGATATTATAGGCACTGCTTTTAAAAATAGAATCAGATCATACAGAGTTAATCCACACCCCAAAGTCGAGTACTGCACTCCTGAGACATTTTTATTTGAGCGTAAAAATGACATAGTTAAACTGATTGATTTATCTCTTAAGAAACATACTTGTGTAAAAGTAAGTTTTGAATTGTTTGCCTCATTTGTACAACCTAAAAACGAATGCTTAACAAGACAGTTAAAATCATTCAATATAAAGTATCACACAATTTATAATAGTACTAATTTATCTGAGTTTTATTTAGAAGTGATAGAAGATTTAAAAAGAAAAATGATAGAGTTTGAGCACTGCGAATCAGGGTGGTCCTTTGAAACAATAAGTCATCTTGAAATCAATATTAATAAATACTGCCCACTAAGAGGTGGATCATACATTGACTTGCCAGCATGCATTAAAAATACTAAAAGTTGCATCAATATAAAAACACATAACGACGATTGCTTTTTGTGGAGTATTGTTGCTGCTTTGTATCCTTGTAAAGTAAACGTGAACCGAACAAACTCGTATCCTCATTACTCTCAAGTTCTTAAAACACAGAAGCTAAACCTTCCTCCCACACCGAATGATATTAAATTATTTGAAAACAATAATCCAAGTATAAGTGTCAATGTATATGGATTAGACAATAAATATCAAATCACTGGACCCCTGTATGCTTCAAACACTCGAAAAGATAATCATGTTAACTTATTATATTTCGAAAAGACAGGAAAGCGCCATTATTGTTTGATAAAAAACTTATACAAGCTAGTACGACGACAAATTACTCAACATCAAGGAAAATCATATTTATGCGAAGCATGCCTTCAATTTTTTGCCAGCAAGAAAAAATATGAGTCTCATAACTGCTCCAAGGTTTTAACTGTATTACCGGACAATAATATATTGCAATTTGAACATTATGAACGACAACAGAAAATAAATTTTGTAATATACGCTGATTTTGAAAGTCTATTAATGAATCATGTGGACACGAATGATACAAATACTCGAAAATATAAAGTTCATGAACCATCTTGTTTTGCTTATTATATATGTTGCTCTCACGATCCCTCTTTAAACAAATATAAAACTTATAGAGGTATTCAGTGTGTTCAGTATTTTATAGAGTATTTGATAAAAGATGTAGAAGACTTATATACTATTTTGGATGATATGAAACCTATGACTCCATTATCAGTTGATCAAGAGAATGAATATAAAACAGCTACAATTTGCCACATTTGTAAGCGATTACTATTAAACGATAAAGTGAAAGACCACGATCATGTGACTAAACAATTCAGAGGAGCTGCACATGCCTATTGTAACTTAAACTATCGCAAATGCTCATTTGTACCTGTTATCATTCATAATTTGTCAGGCTATGACTCACACCTTTTTATAAAAGAATTATCAAAACATCCAGGTGATATAAAAATAATACCTAAAACTAAAGAAAAGTATATCAGTATTACAAAATACATTCAGAAGTATAGAAAGAACACAAGTAATGCAATGCAAATAAAGTTCATAGATTCGTTTCAATTTCTAAGCACAAGTCTGGATAATTTAAGTCAAAATTTAGATAAAAATGAATTTGTACATTTATCAAAAATAGTTGAAAATGAAAAACAATTCAATTTAATAAAAACTAAAGGAGTATATCCGTATGATTACATGGATTCGTGGTCTAGATACAGTGAGTTAGAGCTGCCGTCTAAACAATGCTTTTTCAATAGCTTGAAGCAAGAAAATATCACCGACATTGAATATCATAGAGCGCAAAATATATGGACGGAGTTTGATATTAAGTCACTTGGAGAATTTACTGATTTGTATCTAAAAACGGATGTGCTAATATTATGTGACGTTTTTGAAAAATTTAGATGTACTAGTTTGAAATATTATAAACTTGATCCTGCTTACTATGTTAGCTCTCCTGGCTTAAGTTGGGATGCAATGTTACTTTCTACTAGAGTTCAACTAGAATTGATTCAGGATTTGGAAATGTATCAATTATTGGAAAGAGGCATACGTGGTGGTTTGGCACAATGTTCTCTGCGACATGCTGTAGCAAATAACCAATATTTACCTTACTATGATAACTCTAAGGATTCAGAGTTTTTAATATACCTTGACTGTAATAATCTATATGGCTATGCAATGATGAAAAAGTTTCCAATATCTGAATTCCGATTTATGACAGAAAATGAAATTAATGCATTTGAAATTTCTAATTGCTCCGCTGAAGATGAATACGGTTATATTTTAGAAGTTGACTTATGTTACCCCGAGCATTTACACGATACGCATAGTGAGTTACCATTTGCTCCAGAAAAATTTATACCTCCAGGCGGTAAAACAGCAAAATTGATAGCAAATTTATATGATAAGTTTAATTATGTCATACATTATGTGCATTTGAAAGAATGTATTAAACAAGGCCTTGAATTGAAAAAAATTCACCGAATTATATGTTTTCGACAGAAAGATTATTTAAGAAAATACATTGAACTGAATACCCTATTGCGAAAAAAAGCCACATCAACATTCGAAAAAGATTTTTTTAAATTATTAAATAATGCTATATTTGGTAAAACTATTCAAAATAAACGCAAACAAGTAGATGTCAAATTGATAACGTGCTGGAAAGATAATGTAAATAGAACTAATAAGTATTTGGGTGCTGAAAAACTAATTGCGAAACCAAATTTAAAAAGTGTTGCGATATTTTCGGATGACCTAGTAGCAATTCAGTTAAAACCTGAAAAAATTGTTTTAGATCGACCTATATACATCGGGTTTTCTGTTTTGGAATATGCAAAGACACATTTATACCAATTTCACTACAGTTTTATTAAACAAAGGTATGGAAAGAATGCCAAACTTTGCTACACTGATACAGATAGCCTTCTTTATTTAATAAAAACTAATGATTTTTATGAAGATATGAAGAATAACATTGAATATTTTGATACAAGTAACTATTCTTTTGAAAATGTATATGATATACCATTAGTAAATGCTAAAACACCAGGTTTATTTAAAGATGAACTTGGCGGTGACGTTCTTTGTGAATTCATAGGATTGAGAGCAAAACTTTATTCCTTAAAAAGCTTAAATATCCATATTAATAAAGCTAAAGGTGTAACTAAGCCAGTGACTAAGACATTGTCTCTTTCTGATTATGAAGATGCATTATGTCACAACAAAGAATTAAGATGCAAAATGAACATGATTAAGTCTATTCATCATGCTCTTTACTCTCAAGAAGTGAATAAGCTGGTGCTGAACGCAAAAGATGACAAACGCCAAATCTTTAATAAAATTCATACCATGCCTTGGGGTCATTTTAGAACATTGTTATAGTTTGATACATGTATTCACATTAGTATGTATTTTCTTGTAAAATATTTTATAATGTCATTTTACTTCGTTATTATGATTGTTTTGCTGTAATTCAACAAAGGTCAAGAACTACTTAGACGTTAAGAACCTTAAAGATACTTTTTATTACTTTGTCGACAATAAATTTAAAGTTTTATTCTATAATGATTTTTATTTCTCGCTAGCCTACTTTGACACAATATTACAAAATTGAATGACATAAATGAAAAATTAACTCTTAAGTTTGGACGAAAATGAATGGATGACGTTTTTGAATAATGAATATATGAATAGACGGAAAAGTGTTTGGAATAGACGAAATGAAGGGATGAAGTTTTTGAATAATGAAAAATGAATAGATCGAAAAGTGTTTTGAATAGAAGAAAATGAATGGATGAAGTTTTTGAATAATGAAAAATGAATAGATGAATAGATCGAAAAGTGTTTGGAATAGACGAAATGAAAGGATGAAGTTTTGAATAATGAAAAATGAATACATCGAAAAGTGTTTGGAATAGACGAAAATGAATGGATGAAGTTTTTGAATAACAAAAAATGAATAGATTGAGAAGTGTTTTGAATAGAAGAAAATGAATGGATGAAGTTTTTGAATAATAAAAAATTAATAGATGAATAGATCGAAAAGTGTTTGGAATAGACGAAATGAAGGGATGAAGTTTTTGAATAATGAAAAATGAATAGATCGAAAAGTGTTTGGAATAGACGAAAATGAATGGATGAAGTTTTTGAATAATGAATAATGAATAGATCGAAAAGTGTTTGGAATAGACGAAAATGAATGGATGAAGTTTTTGAATAATGAAAAATGAATAGATGAATAGATCGAAAAGTGTTTGGAATAGACGAAATGAAGGAATGAAGTTTTTGAATAATGAAAAATGAATAGATCGAAAAGTGTTTGGAATAGACGAAAATGAATGGATGAAGTTCTAGAATAATAAGAAATGAATAGATGAATAGATCGAAAAGTGTTTGGAATAGACGAAATGAAGGGATGAAGTTTTTGAATAATGAAAAATGAATAGATCGAAAAGTGTTTGGAATAGACGGAAATGAATGGATGAAATTTTTGAATAATGAAAAATGAATAGATGAATAGATCGAAAAGTGTATAATTGGGTTTTTTGGATCTTGTTTGATCCAGAAAACCCAATTATACACTACTGTGCTCATACAGGCGTGGACATAGAGGCTAGTATAGTGTGCGCCATCGTACGACTACACTCGGAGTACAGTTCAGGCGAAGGCAGGGCGGGGTATAACCGTGAGAGCCGCTGATGTTCGCGCGTCCGTCGCCGCCTTTACCTTACCCCGGAGTAGGGGAGTACGGGGCAAGGCGCTACACGGACCGAAAAGAGTTTCAACAACTCAAAAAGACTTTGATGGACAACTTAGAACAATGGAATTTAAATATTGGAGTATATTAGAAGTGTTTTAAAGATCTTGGTGTGGGTCTGAGAAAGTTATTTGATGTGAGCTCTATCTAAATTCAGTGTATTCAATCGTTTGTGGTATTTAAACTATAGGAACTACTTCAAAGAGTAGAATATTTGGTAGATTTGAAAGCTACGAATATTTGCTGTCAACTTAAGAAACACTTCTCTATCGTGGATTTATACAAATGAATTTCAGAATTATTCGATAATCGGAATATGTATATAATGTAAGAGTATATTATCCTTTACGTATTCGTTCGTGTTAGGTATTTACGAGATACCTACACAAAGTCAAACAGGAAATGTCATTCACTAACCTCCGGTTTCTGAAAGCTGATCATCTGCTGCTGCCCTAGTGACAGCCGATTAGTGTTGGTCGAGCTTTTAAAAACCGGGAGATAGTTGTCTGTTTCGAATTAATCGGACTAAAGAAATCTATAGTTTTAGGTGAATCGCCGGAATCGATTCTTTATCGTTTGAATTCGAATCTATCACGTTTTGTAATATTTTCATGTTTTTTTTTATTTTATAAGCAAGCCACCCCAAAAATATTTCTGTTAGTATCACTTTGGTTCTAAATATTTTAATAGTAAAAATATACTTTATTGTAATTTTGTTAAGTTTTCCAAAGCTAAGTTTAAAGGCACCTATATAATATTAAGTTATTATGTTATGTTGATTTCAAAAATCATTTTAAATGTTAAGTAAATTTACGAATCTGGGAGAATTTTAAGAAACTATTTATCTGTATTATGTCCCAATAGTTTTACTAATAACTACTATGGATTTTATATATTTGCTCTAAGGATTTATACAAAACATACCTATAAATTATGTAGTTTATACATATACATATGTAACTTGTACATAACTTTGTATTTTGTAAGTAGGTAATACTGTGTATCTAGACTGTATTCAATAATTGTATCATCAATTTCCAAAATACTTAAAAATATATTTAAAAAAATAGTAAGATGTTATTGTTGTAACGAGATGATAACTTTCTATTATATAAAGCTTGTTATATATAAATAGACGAGTTGTATCGTTATATTATATGATTTGTCAAATATAGGTGATTATGAATATGAAAATCGAAAATAGAATACTCTAAGTATTTATTTTGCGCTACGCAAAATCTCGAATAAATTATATAATTTAAATTTAATAATAAAAATTATTCAATTATGTAATGTTTATTTGATATAAATGTATTTTATTGTTATTTACGTATTCATGATATTATATTAGGTAGACTTGACGTCATTACTAAGATAAGCGTCCTTATGATGTAGGTATAAGAAATCCGCGCGTCACAAAACTGTTCGAAATATCGTGATAACCATCAAATTACAATTTAATATCTATATTTACACAGATAAACTAAAAAAATCGTGTTATGTACATATCAAAATTTACTACAGATACATAGACTTACTATAAAATTGACGCCAGAAATAGTTTTATAAAATATCATGTAGTTCTATGATCAAATTTTTATCGCTTTTATGTAGATGTTAATGTTCCATGTACTGATATTTAAAAGGGTTGGATATTATTATATCGATATGTAGTGTAGGATGTGTTGTAATATTTTACATATTTGTGGGCAAATTTTAACTGGACAAGCATCAAAAACGCGTCGCATAGTAAACTCAAATTCTTTTTCTAAAACTAGAAAAAGCTAAATAGAATGAACAACGAACGAATGGCAGCGAGAAGTGCCAACTGAAATTTGGTATTAGTCTCGGTCGTGTTCGTTCTTTTATAGATGAATGATTAGAGGAAGATGGGGGAATGCCGATCACCTGAGAGAAAAATGCTCTATTTGTTTTTTCATTTCTCTAATGTTAGTTTTGAGGTTTAGAGGTTCTGCCTGCTCAAGCGTTACAATCCCTGCGCTGCAGCGTGTTCGCTATGTTTCAAGGCACCTTATTTAATAAGTTATTGGAGTGAGCGGTATTACCCGACACGATCACCATTACCCCTGCTTCCCCTATATTTTGTGCTAAAAGACTGATTCTGCACACAAGCATGTAAAATTATTTGTTGTTCGTATGAGTGTCTTCTTATTATCATGTTATAGACGATTAAAACAAAACATGTAAACTATTTATCTTAGAAGAGTATTATCATATTATTATAATATAACAAAGTTGGTATGTTATCTTTATAGTAACAAATCAAACGTAAAAGGTTATTTGCACAACCGATACGTATTTTTTTATATTCATATTATCAGTATGTATCTAACATTTAAAAAAATATATAAATAAATAAATAAATAATGCTGGACAATTCACACAGCACTATCTAGCTCCAAAATAAGCTACTAAAGCTTTTGTTATGGGTACTAGATAACTGATATATTTAATACATTATATAATTGCATAGATAGATATTTTTTTTATTATACATAGAAAACACCCAATAGGTATTTTACTGTATTTTAAAATACAACTACTGTTACAACGTTGTGCAAAGCCTTACTAAATTAAATTATACGGGCCAAATATCTGTCAAGTAAAGCTGAATTTTGAAATGACTTAAATTAACTTTCGTGGAAATTATGTGCATTATTCAGTCAAACATTCTAGACCCACGGGATAATAGTATTAGGTATAATATTGTCACTGCAATATCTTTTTTTTTGACTGTGGGAAAAATGCACTACGCATTCCCCCCATTGAATGATGGGAGGGATGTGTGGGACTCCCCCTGGTATATCCACTGAACAAACCAGCAGCACACCACGAGGAGGTTACCCGACCTATCATTGCAATATCCTAAACTAACCTAATTTGACAGCGCTATACTATTCTAAAATGTCTGCTATAAACCTACTCATAACCTTATTTGCAGACCAACGGCCTAGATCTGCCTAGAACTTCACGGTTGCCTAGAACTGCCGACCGCACTATATGATCAAAAAAAAAACTGAAACAGCTTCACGACTTTGATCCCCAGGCACGGTAGATATCCCTTCAGATCTCCCAGTACCAAGTAGGTACTCATTCAAGATTCTTTGAGGATGTCTAAGGGGGGTAGTCAGAGGTACCTCCAAACATTACATTTGGCACATACCCACATTTTGCAGTAGTTAGTATTCCATACGTGACAGGTTGCAAGCCCATCGCCGCTGTTAGAATACTAACTGGTTTCCTCACGATGTTTTCCTTCACCGTTTAAGAGCACTGGCACACTACTACTGGCACTATATGATCAAATGCACATAATTTCACGTTAAGACGCAGACTACCGTCAAGCAACTTCTAGCTTGCACGTTTTAACATTTTTTAAGATCATAACTTCACTGAATCGCTTACAATTTCTAAAACATTTGGAATACAGTATTTTTTTTACTAAACCTTTTATTCTCCGTAAGTACCTAGGTTTTTTATTTCTATTTTTCACGTGTAGTTATTTTATATCTTCAAAAATGCTAAAATGTGCAACCTAGTAATTGTATAACAGTAGTCAGCCACCTAATAACATATTTCACATGGTATTAATCGTGAATTCTTCCATTTATCTCTACTATTGTGCCTGTTCTATACCGTAACTGTAGCGAGAACTACTGGGTATCTATCGTTGTGATATTTGTGTATCTTTTGAATCTGTAGCTATAGAGAGGACTTATTAGATGTGAATGAAATAGTTTGACGTATCTATATTATATAATAATATATTTGAATGTATTACATATGAAATAAGTATGTTTTTATTTTACTGAACCTATAAACAAGTAGGAATGATTATAATGATGAATAAAATAATCATCAATCGCAATTCATAATTGGCAGATTCGACCAAACCAAGCCTAAAATTAGAATATAATGTTATTCCGTCTATATTACAAGTAACTATCAAAAAAATATATATACATAATTATAGTGATATTTAAAACTGACGGAATAGTTTAATTTGATGGTAAAACGTAAAACCTTGTAGGTAAAAACGACACTAAACGTCAGGGAATATAGATTCAAATTCCTTGCTAAACGTATAAAAGAAACTCAGTTCACTCAATCATAAGACAATTTTATATAAATTTGTATGGGGCAAAGAGGTAAAAAAGAACCTCCTGGAGTTTCCTAAGTCTATGGTATGACCCCCACAGTACCTAGTATTCAAATTCCTTCCTTGGGGAGACCCCACTGATCTGTAATAAACACGCTTCCACCGTGTTGACGACCCGGACTTGACGAATAAACCCTTTTTAATTATTAATACTTTTTATAGATGATTATTGTTTAGACACATTCTTGTCTGACATTTTCCTAGTTCAAAGTTGTCATGGCCTGTCAGAATTGCACTAAAATATTTGTAAATAAATAAAGAATACACGTTACGGTGGTTACACGAATTCTTCAGTGTTTTGTGTTGTTTTTGTTCTAAATTATTAAATATGGTAAGTACAAAATAAAAGTTCCTACTGACTGACCCTAATGTAGTTATGTGATTCGCAAAAGTGGGTACATACATACCTACCATAGTTCGAGTGTGATTCGAATTAAAAAGGAATTTACTTTTCAGGAAGAAGAAATTGAAGATATCGTCGGAGATGTAAAGTACACAGACTCCCAAAAAAGTATGAGCACATCAAACGTGTATTCAATGGACTTTACGGATAGCAGCTCAGATAAAAACAACTCTTCTGGTAAGGATACATACGTCATAGAAGAGTGCGATAGTGAGGACAGCGACACATACCCAATGCACAAAGATAAAAGCGTTATTTATGTACAAGATGTATCTAAACCGAAGAGAGACGCAGACGCTCAATGTGAAAACATTTGTATAGTTACCAGGGCTGCTTCTACGAGTTTACATAACTGTTCCTTAGCTCAAGAGGTTTGCACACAAACTAGCAAAACTATATTTGAACTTGCCAAAAGCGAGGGAGGCAACAATGAAAACATAGAGACACAAACATCTTTTGTATCTATCACAGAAAGCAAAACTGTCGAATACAGGATAGAGTTTAAAAATTCTATAAGACATTTTGAAAATGATAACCACATTAGCGAACTAAATAATTCTAACTACGTTTTATCACATGCTCTAGAGGACTACTCATCCAGGTTTCCAGCATCTGATTCAGAAACTATTAAGAGTGACGATAATATCAGCGAAATTAGTTCCGACGACAGAATAATAAACATAATTGACGAAGAATCAAAAGAAAATGTACTGAGCGATGAAAACCACGAGGAACAATACAAAAACAGGAGTTATTTCGAAGAATCAAATAATACAGACATAGAGGAAGATTCTTTGATGGATGGACCGCGACAGCAAATGATCAATATCGACGACAACAGCGATACGAGTGAAGTTCCGCAATCCGTCGACGATGACGTTGAAGAACTGTACAACAAGCTATCCGAAAGCATAGACTTGCAAATAGAAAAACCGTACGAACCTAACAGGCGGTTCAACACCTTGACAACATTGACCGAAGAATCTTCCATCAAAAGAGACAGTCTAGTAGACATAACTCCTAGTGAAAAGAATATTGTCAGGTCTATCGTTACTGACGACTCGGAAAACGATGTTCTTTTCACAAACAACGCTGGAGTCAAAGTCAAAATGTTACCCACAGAAAACGACACGTTTAAACTGCCGCCGATTCAGATACAGAATCGATCTTGTCCGAACAGTCCACACTTAAACTTCCTCTTCTCATTGCAAACTGGTAACAGAATGAGTAAGGCAGGAACGCTTCCGTGCCTGTACGAAGATCACACAGGAAGGGTGTTGGATAGATGGGAGTTGGGGAATAAATGCCTCGCTTCTGGAGAAAGTGCACTTATCAGCGGTAGAAATGGTAAGTCCTGCATACCTAGGTTACCTACACATTTTACATTCAAAATATTCAAGGTCAGTATTTCTTGTGAATATTATTATTTAGGAGAGGTTCCTGCCGACTAGTTTGTATCAAATATATTTTTGTAGAACCTGCCCAAGACAAGGAGATCCATCTTCCGCCGATCCACATCGAAGGCTACGTTGTGAACAGTAAGATTAGTAAAAACGATTCCCAGTTCTCCAGCGAAATGAAGATGACACCTAGTGAGCAAGACGCTATCAGCATTAATGAAAAGATTCGGGAGTTGAAGCAGAGAAACAAAAGTGGAAAGAAGGCCCGATCTAAGTATAACAAATCGTGAGTTTTTAGTCCAATTACGCGTTGGATCTACAGTGATCTCTGCTTGCAAGAGCGCAAGTGGAACGATTTTGTTGCTATAAACTCGATGTGAAACCTCTATAGATCATAAGGTCCGAGCCCGTATAGGTAAGTAACTGAGATAGCTCTAGCTATTCGAAGTCTCGAACTGTAAACACATGCTGTTTACAGTTTGAGCCACATTCATCTAAAATCTTGATCCTATAAAATTTAGTAGTGGAACTGGAACTGATTGAAATGTATCCTAGGCCATCAGAGGGTCGAAGTTGCTCCCCTTGCAGCGAATCTCCCGATGATACAAAGCTCTGCGACGCTGCAGAGAAGGGCTGCGAGGCTCTTTGCGTCGAGCTTCTGAGGAGACTACGGTCTCCTTCATGGTTAGTTACTTTGTGGTTACCATCACTATCACCACATAGTATAAAACAAAGTAGCTTTCTCTGTCCCTATATCCCTATGTCCCTTTGTATGCTTAAATCTTTAAAACTACGCAACGGATTTTAATGCGGTTTTTAATAGATAGAGTGATTCAAGAGGAAGGTTTATAGTATAATACATGCATGATATGTGCACCCGTGCGAAGTATTAGGGGCGCGCAGGCGGGTCGCTAGTTTGACTTATAATTTGTGTTTGATTTCGTAGTAGCGGCTATAAAAGGTTAGTCGCCGCAAGCATTATCTCTGATTCTTTGGTCCCCGAATTAGAGGGAAACTTAATAGCTAGATACTGAGGTATGTTAAACACAAACACACAAACCCGCTTAGACATACTCAATTAAATAACAGGTTCGAAGTGGCAGACACCTTGGAAGAAATCCCAAAGGTTCTAGAAAGATTCTGGGGTGTGATTGCGGAGCACCGGATTGCAGATCTAATAAGACTAGTAAGCTGAACTAAGTACTTCCGGAAAACCTACCATAAACCATTGTATTTATCTAAGAAAACAATCCCAGAACTTTTTCGAGCCCCAACGGGTCGCAGGAAAGGAGGTTAACTAAATGGCAGTATTTGTAAATATTATCTTAAACAGCTTATTAGCCAAAACCGATATTTTAGCAGCAATAGTGAGTTGTGTGATTCTCTGTAACTGATAGTTTCAAACCAAATAAAAAAGTAAAGACGGAACTCCGCGAACAATAAAGTGAAGAATTCACTTTACTGTTCGCAGAGTTACGTTTTTACTTTTTCATTTGATCTGAGCTGATAGTCTGATGGCCGAAGAGATTCTTTTCACCAAATCAGTATAATATCACTGCACTTAGGTGAGTGCTCACGTGGAGTCCCCGAGAACGCAAGTGGCGCGGTCATCCTGCAACACTTTAGCTTCTATTTTGAAAAACACCAACTATACGAAGAAACCGGTGAGTTATTAACGTGAAATATCCTACTGATATTATAAATGCGAATGTTTGTAATATGGATGGATGGATGTTTGTTACTCTATAACTCCAGAACGGCTGAACGAATCTTGGTGTAACTAAATTGGCACAGAGATATATTATACTCTGGAATAACACATAGGCTTATTTTTATCGCGTGGGAATACCGGGATTTAAAACTACGCGGGTGAAACCGCAGGGCGCTACTAGTGCTCTATATACTTGACTTATGAAAAACGGGTATCACCTGACTTGGCCTGACGCACCTGGTTTTTTCCAAAGATTTAGAGGGAGTTTTAGGTACGGCTGTGGCCTTGTACACTTATGGGAGTTGAGATAGACTAATAAAGATGGATTGACTTGCTGAAAAATCACATGAGTTATAAAAGTGTGAGCGAGATAATGTCTGGACGAAGAGAACTTGTGGCGACCTCACTTAGCGTGGTATGTGGACCGGAAGGTAATAACTAGAAAGTGGTTTAGGTCGTTCAGTCCCTACATCCATCTGTCAGGTATTTTACTCAGCATAACGGTACGGTATAGTACCCGTCAAACTTCTTGGCCATCGCGCGAGGTGGTAGGGGAAAGGTTTGCACTCTTCGCACCACCAAAGAGACCTATTTTTCGTTTCTTTTTCATTCAAGGTCGTTTGTGCAAGAACTTTGACGGATACTATACCTACCTATAGTTTTTTTTGCGTAAAAGATAGACAAACGGGCTAACGGCCCACCGTCACAACAACAACACCAGGGGCGTTGTCAGTGCGTTGCCTACCCTGAAGGACTTTATTAACATTTCTTTTGAAGCTTTTCATGTTAAGTCTTGGCGGGAAAACCTTTGATGGTAACTCATTCCACAGCCTATGGGTATTGGGGAGAAATAAGCGTGAAAAACGGAGAGTACGGCTAAGAACTCACGAAGCGGTTTTCACCCGTGCCCGCCGCGGTGGTGGAATGGAGTTTTATTTCCAAAACTCACGAGACCGGAGTTTTGTGCGGTTACGCACGCACAAAAAGCCGCCGGTACAAGATGACTGCCGGTGCAGCGGGAGCCTCAAACAATCGCACACGCCGCGGGCGTAAAACGCATCGTGAAATGTGGTTTAATTTTTTACTTAAATATGTGTATTCTACAAAGGCTGCGGGCCCGCAACCGCGGCGGGCACGGGTGAAAACCGCTTCGTGAGTTCTTAGCCTACGAGAGACCCAGTTTTATAGTTTAAAAGATCTTGGGCAGAGTTAAGAAAAAGGTTTTTTTAGGATTTCTACGAAGCAGTAACACTGCTTCTTACGAAGACTAGCAGCTTCAGCCGGCCGGTGCGGCGTGCCGCGAATGTCGCCTTGGACGAAATAGTCTGCGGGGTGGAGCTGAGCCACGCAGTTACAGCGCTCTGCGTGCACGGCGTGGGGTGAGGAACTGCTGGAGAGTTACCTTTCCTTAACTTAAGATCCTAGAGCCCTCTTAAGGTACGCGTCCACCGCATCAGCATCGCTGCGTACCGAGCGGACGGAGCGTCGGTATTTACAAAATGCCGATGGGCATCCGGATTTTGCATCGGCAGTATCGGTATTTTCAAAAAAATCCGAATGGCACGTTCATTGCGGATGACGTCATCACCACAAATACCTATCTCTGGCGGTGAAATGCCGGGATCCGAATGGTGCGTTCACTGCGGATGACGTCATCGGCAGAAATACCGATCTCTGGCGCTGAAATGCCGGGATCCGAATGACGCGTTCACTGCGGATGACGTCATCGGCAGAAATACCGATCTCTGGCGCTGAAATGCCGATCCAGTGCACGCTGTACTATACAAATCAATACAAAGCAACAAATCCGTCCGCTCCGTACGCAGCGATGCTGATGCGGTGGACGCATAGCACTACGGGGCATGAGTATATACTCGTATCAGTGTAGGTTTAACGCACAACACTGCGGTCACCGTTTTGCCGAGCGTGGTGGCCACGAGAGACTACTCCAAGTAACTGGAAGGTCGATGTCTCACTGGAAGGTCGATGTCTCTCCCATATTTGGTGGTGGACGGAGGACTTGTTCAGGCTCTGACACACTGACACGTTAGTGCGTTTTGATTGCTCGAAAGGAGCCCTTTGAGGCTCACTTAAAATCCTTTCACCACACTGTAAAACAAGAGCCCTTTAAAAAGAGCTCTGCTATTCTTAGCAAATGATGTATATGTGTTCATAATTTTGCATGCTAGGTTTTTCTGGCGAAGTGTGAGGTTCTTTAACCATAGGTCATCATCAAATATGTACTTCACGCAAATAAATTATTTCATTTCATTTCTTTTTAAAGGGCTCTTCCGGGGAAGTACTCCCAATATGCCTTTTTCTGCCGCCAAGCAGCAATGCTGTGTTTCGGTTTGAAGAGTGTGGTCGCCGGTGTAATTACAGGCACATGAGGCTTTACATCTGTATGCCTTTAAGTTAATGGACGCAAGGCAGTGAATGGTAAGGCACGTTCCTATCGGCCGTGACTTACGAGGCAATGCTTTGTTAGGTGATGGTGACCACCTAACAAGGCGTTCCATCTGCTTGTTTCATCAGCTGGTTGTATAGAAAAATTAACGACAAGAAGAATAATATGTTGGTGCAGGCACAAGAGCGCGCTAGTGCGGTGCGCATCGGGGCGGCTGCTGGTGGTGTGCTGCGCGCTGGCGGGCGGCGGGCGCGGCGTGCTGCGCGCGCGCCCGCCGTCCGCCGCGGCCGCGCGCGCGCACGCGCTGCGGGCGCTCGCCGCCTTGCTCGACGACAAGAACACCGACACTAGGTAAGTGTGCTGGCGGGCGGCGGGCGCGGCGTGCTGCGCGCGCCCGCCGTCCGCCGCGGCCGCGCGCGCGCACGCGCTGCGGGCGCTCGCCGCCTTGCTCGACGACAAGAACACCGACACTAGGTAAGTGTGCTGGCGGGCGGCGGGCGCGGCGTGCTGCGCGCGCGGCCGCCGTCCGCCGCGGCCGCGCGCGCGCACGCGCTGCGGGCGCTCGCCGCCTTGCTCGACGACAAGAACACCGACACTAGGTAAGTGTGCTGGCGGGCGGCGGGCGCGGCGTGCTGCGCGCGCCCGCCGTCCGCCGCGGCCGCGCGCGCGCACGCGCTGCGGGCGCTCGCCGCCTTGCTCGACGACAAGAACACCGACACTAGGTAAGTGCTTATGTTCTGTAATAAGTAGAGATCAGCCACTCTAAAAATGCACTCCCCTCTACCTGCCTTCACCAACACAAGCAAATGAGGTGTATAGATGCAATACATGCCACCAAGCAATTTCATTCGTTATTCAGTTTCCCGCCAGACATGAAAGTGTCACTTTCACGTTCCGCGGGAAACAGAATGACGAATAAAATTATCAGGTGTCATGTATTGCGTCTATACACCTCATTTACTTGTGTGGGTGAAGGCAGGTAGAGGGGCGTGCATTTTTAGAATGGATGATCTATACCTACCTACCTATCAGTTATAAGTTTTGAGACAAGCACAAGCTTCATAAACGTTAAATATTACTATTGTTACGTTCTAGGATTATTTACACTGGAATCTGTAAAATATCTCTGTGTAAAATATCTTTATTTGTACATAAAATCTATATGTACAAATAAAGATATTTTAAAATTGAAATTGACAAGGTAAGTGTGCTAATGAGGTAACCTACAGGAGTCAAGACCGGCAACTTATTCGACTAATTTTCAACCGACAGTTTTCTTGCTGTTACTTTATTTACCAGAATCTGCTTAAGAAAATTAATTTAAATCTTTTAGAAAATACGCCGAGCGTCTTTACGCGATGCTGCGACCACTAACCAACTTCGAAGCCTACTACCTAACGGACGTCGATGTTGAGACCGCCTCTAGGCAGATGAAGAAGTACGACAAACTGCTAGTCTGTGCTCCGAAACGCCAAGTGACGTAGGCACTAGGCAGGCATGGTACGCGCAATGGATCTAAGGCCCTCAAGCATTGAGTTAGAATCTATGATTAATATAATGATTCTAACTCAATGCCCTCAAGTTAGATAAAGCTGCCTGCGCAGTCGCAATTTTTGGGTCGGATTAACGGTGCGGAGGGGGCTAGGGATGTGACTGGTCTATCTATCTATCGTGTATTATATAGAAATATCACGTTTAATTTATTTATTTTAATTAATTATCGTGCATAATAATTACTGGCTTCAGAGGGACTCATTATCCGTTGTGCGTAGGTTAGGTACTATACCGTGGCTAAACTTCATCGACATAACGGGCCGGTCTTGGCCTCGATCCCGAATACATTTTGACTTTTGTGGCGTTAAGGTGAAGACAAGAGCTAATGTGACTCTCGCTCGCACGTTTTGACTTGTTGAAGGATATAAAATCACTGAACCCATTTTCGAAAAATCGCAAACAACCATTTTGTGTGCAATCACATTGCGCACAGTTTAGTAAAAAAATCATTTTGATCGATACAAGTTTTCCTACTTAAAAGTTTTTTTTAACAATAATAATAATAATGCTGGACAATCCACACAGCACTATCTAGCCCCAAAGTAAGCTACTCAAAGCTTGTGTTATGGATGACTGATATATTTAATACATTATATACTTACATAGATAGATATTTTTTATTATAAATAAACACCCAGTCCAACGAAACAAATTTCTACAGATCGTACACAAATTTGTTCCGAGGCGGGAATCGAACCCGCAACCTCTTGCGTCGCAGGCGGACTCTCGCCCGCTGCGCTGTACATGTAATTCAGCAAATAAATATACTTTGACTTTGACTTTGCGTCACTGAGGTCGTCAAAAAAAGTTTGCTTTTCTAGTTTTCGTAGGTACTCAAGAAAACTTTTGAGTAGGAAAACTTGCATCAATCAAAATTAAATTTTTAACAAACTATGCGCAATGTACATAAAATGGTTGTTTGCGGTTTTTCAAAATTGGAATTTGTGATTTTATATCTTTCAAAATGTCGAATCGTGCGAGCGAGAGAAATGTTAGGTGTTGTCAACGCCTTAAACGCCGTAAACTTGTGTCGTAGTTATGGATACGATACGTTAAAGCCACTGAAGTCAAATTCATATATACAGTGATTTTACTGGATTTGGCACCCGACGAAATTGATTTCTAGTCGAGGGAGTGAGTTGAGTGATTGTCGTAATCATAACTCATGCATGAGAGTATTGACAAGTAGGCTACGAATAAAATAATTATTTATTCGTAGCAAGTACATAGGTACCTATTTGAAACTAATCCAACATGGCGGCGCTAATTTTAGGCACCTCTCACTTGTAGGTGCACTATTTGTTTACATATTTCCTTTATTTCTTGCGTCTTATTGTAGGTAAAGACGCAGTTGACCGTCAAACAACTTGTCCCTCGCTATTTTAAAGGTTCAAATCGCTGTTTTAAAAAATCACTCTAGATTTTCATAATTTCGTAAATGTTGAATTAATGTGTGAGCTAGAAGTTATTTGACGGTGGTCAGCCTCTTAGGAATAGCATTCGTCACGTCACGTCACGTCACGCAAAAAGAACGCCAGAAAGAGGGGCAGGGAGTGTGATGGCGCAAGTATTTTGTATGCGCAAACACATCCACTCCACTGTTTTCCAGCGCTCTTTTTGGTTGACGCGCACTATACCTACCACAATACCTAACTACCTAAAGTAAAGGCTAGTGTACACTTACACAACTCGCCTCACAAAGTTGTTTAGACGGTTGGTATTGGCTCAGCAAAAGGCATTACCTACACATGTTATTATTTTCATATAATTTATTGATAAATTAATCAATTAAACGGCGCGGCTGCGAGAGTCAATCTTATGTAAAAATTATAACTATATTTTTATAAAAATGTTTGTTTGATCGATAGGTAAATGTATTGGTATGGTACGTGTAGGTACCTACCTAGGTTGGTTAGTATGTTATTTACCTATAGCACCTAGTACCTAGCGCCTGCCTCAAGTAAACCATGATTTAGGTATAAAATCAGATTCTTGCCTGTAATTGTTGTTAACAACGTATTTCGAATCTTTTAGTGCGGTTCTGACTTAAATAATTTTCATAGTGGTAGGTATTTAAGTTACATATTGTATTATTTATGTAAAAACAAAAAACTGAAACATTGTGCAGTGTCCTAATATTCACATAATAAAAGTCTTAAATGTATATGTAATAGTATCTTTATATTTTTTTGTTAAACTGCTACTCGTACGTTTTACGTAGGAGGTACTTTTTCTGTGCGTTGATAATATTGTTATCTATAGTGCGAGAGACAGCGACCGAATTGATACAAGAAAGCAAAGTGACTTTGTTATCAAAGTGAAATTAATATTTTTTTGTTAATGACAGAGTTTGTCAAACACTCAAAAGTAATTTATTCATTTACAAGGATCACTTTGAAACGAGTGATTCTAGGTGCCAGTTCCAGGCGACCAAGTCTAGAAGAACAGCCAACAAACTTACCGCTTGGTTCCTATCGGATTTTTGTATGAATTTTGTTGATACGACTAAGATTTTCTGTTTTAGCAATTTTCAAAATTTAGATTTTATAGATCTTATTGTTAAAAAACAATTTTTAATAAACAAATCAAAAAGTGCATGGCCCCCAAGCGCGATCAAAATTTCTAAAATTTCATGAAACCTGTACCCATGTAGGGGGTATAATGTACTTGCATTGGTGTCAGGCTAATCACTACATAGTATAAAACAAAGTCGCTTTCTCTGTCCCTATGTCCCCATGTCCCTTTGTATGCTTAAATCTTTAGAACTACGCAACGGATTTTGATGCGGTTTTTTTTAATAGATAGAGTGATTCAAGATGAAGGTTTATGTGTATAATACATGCATGATATAGTAGAAAAATAATGTGCACCCGTGCGATGCGCGGGCGGGTCGTTAGTAGGGTATAAGGTACCTACTTGAATTGTTATCAAGCTAAACAACTACTTGCCGACTGCATTTTATTGGTTGCAGTATCGCATAGAGATTATCAGTCTATGAATATCTAAATAATAACAGTAAATAGTTTTGCAAGCGTTTGAGTGAACACTCATCATCATCACACATGCGTGCATTAGCGTGAGTGCTCGTGCACTGGAAATGACCTGACGTAGATGAAGGGCCGTTTAGTGCTACCTAATCAAGATCACACAAATCGTTCGTATGACCTATTCATATTCATTGCTTTCATGCGCTCCATATGCAAAAACCCGTAGGCTTATTCCGAATTCCTACAACTTGTTACTCGCACAAACCGATCGAGGTGTTCACCCCGCAAAATGCCACCCTCCAATACACAGCCCGTGTATGGAGACGCGATGGTTCTTATAGAGGCGCTTATCTTTCTCTATACAAAACATAGGTATTTTTATAATGTAAAATATGACGAGCTTGGTATATAACAAAAATATGATGCTTGTACCTAATCAGTTATGATATGATCATGAAATCTAACTGAATTTCTATACCATGCCACACACGAAGTGCTTATTTTTACAAGTGATAGAGATCAAAAGTCAAGTAAAAGTGAGCCATCACTAGGTAGATATATTTATTGGCTAAGGTTGATATAGTCATGTTTGAGAGACCTTTAACCCCGGTTTCTGAAATTTCGATCAACACTACCCAATTGGCTGTCAAGGCACTTGCTATCTATCTAATTTGAAGTGAACGCCGACATAACAAGTGACTTAAAAGCCGATTAGTGTTGATCAAGCTTTCAGAAACCAGGGGTTAATCTCTCATCAAATCAAATCTACCTACCTAAATCAAGTTAACATAACAACTTGAGACTAATTGGGTATAAAATGATAAAACATAATTTTCTACACTTTTTTATTGATAAAATAACAATGATATCAGAAAATAAACAAAGTTATCAGACCCATATAATTACAATGTAATACAATCCACCATACCTATAATAATGTCCTAACATTAAGATTACAAGGTTGCCTGGAAGAGATCGCTCTCAGCGATAAGGTCGGTCCATTGTTTTACCTAATTGTATGCTTTTACCCTGTAATGTGGTAAACAAGAAAGAGTTATCTATCTATCTATAACTAAAATTAAAAACATTGTTTCCAAAACCAAACTAAAATAAATCAGTAAAAGATACGTAAAGTCAATGTAAATACAATTTCTAAAATATACATAAAAATAATATGTATAAAAATTTTATTAATTAGCTAATCATACGAAAAGATAGTGACAGGTCTGCCTAAACTTATTCCAATACCGGAGTCGAAATTAAGTACAGGTCACTACATCTTCTGCTAGGCGGTAGCCTAATATAGGCCGAAAAAATACTGTAATATGCAATATCATTCTGGAGAAAAATGGAACTTCTAGTTCATCAATCTTCATCGCAGCTATGTTCTCATTTGCAATCCTTTGTTCGTTTTCTTGCCCCATCATACCGTTTGCAATCTTTTAGTCTTCACACCCAAAAGCTTTTTTTACCAAAGGCAATGGCGGCGGTATCCCTTGTTTGGCACAGGCGCGTGCTGTTCCAATATCTTATTGTACTCGACGCCCTTGATTTTTGAATTTCTAACAATTGCATATCTTGCAATTGAGTTTCTAACAGTAACCCCTAGCAATGTAGCTGAAGATGTGGTTTTGATTCCTGAAACTACCACAGCCACACCTTATGCACTTTGTGAGGAGACGGTGAAAAACTGCAGAGCTTGATCATGCAGAACGAAGAGCGTTTCTGCACGTTACTTCCTCCCCTGAGGTGACGTGGACGGCCTTCACACACCGCTGAAAGCATCAGCACTAGCAGCAGGAAAGGCAGAAGAATGTTCTGGAAACGCATGTTGATTGTTCTGTGTAGGTAACCGATTTGTTTGTAAGTCAGCTTCTTTGCAGAACTTTCTTCAGGAACTTGTAAGAATGATTATCGTTTGACGTTTGGCTGAGTACTGAAGATTATGTTAAGATTCCAGTCGTTATATAGAGCAGGGCGTTAGGGGTTATCTAGCGCGCGGTCTGCGATAACCCGCCAAATCTCGCCACTCGCTAGGTACTTAGTTCGATGAACGGGGCTCAATGTCACTCACGCCAGGCCGTAGGTATCGTAGTAAAATTATCACGGCTCTCTGGTTTTCTTAGTTTAATTTAAAAGTGTTGATAGTGTTTTTTTGCGACTACATTATTACAATGTAGCATTTGCTGCATCAACCTCCCCGACTATACATTTTTTTTTTGTTTATTCAAAACTTTTAAGCAGGAAAATTTGCATCGATCAAAATGAAAATTTTACTGAACTGTGGGCGATGTGATTATAAGCAAACTTTTGAGTATGAAAACTTGCATCGATCAGAATGAAATTTTTACCAAACTGTGTGCAATGTGATTGCACACAAAATGGTTGTTTACGATTTATCAAAATTAGGCTTAGAGATTTTATATCTTTCAAAATGTCGAATCGTGCGAGCGAGAGGTAAATTAGGTCTTGTCAACGCCTTAAGGCGGGGATATCCCAGAACCTCCAACCTCCATGACGACGCCTCAGCGGGTACTGACTGCTCGGCGCGAGCACTTGAACAGCTAGCGAAAGTTCTAGATTTTCTTCTGAGATTAATAATAATGAAAATTTTAATTTTTTTTTCACACTGCGCTAGTAAATATTAATCCCTTTGTTTTGATATAACTTTGACATGATTTCAACAAAAACTCTCTTAGTAATGGATATTTGAAATATCGATTTAGTGTCATCTTTATGATTTTTTTATCGATAAAATTATAATTATTTACATTTCTATCTTTACACAGCGCTCGAGTACTATGTTCAATTTTAAAGTTTTCTTTTTTTTTCATTTATTTTTTTACATTTTAGTAGGATTTACAGCTGTTCAAAAACCGTCCCGTGCCGCCTTAACCTAATTTGACAGCACTAAATATATTGCCATCCCTTTCTAAAAGACCGAAACAACAAGGACGGCTATAATTTTAGATCTGTCAGACAGAATAGATTAGTTTATGATACTGCAACAACAGAATCGACACCAATAAACCTTAGTTTCCTTGACTTCGTGAGCGCTCTTCATAAATACCTAAAATTTCAGGGGCATGTTCTCCGAAAGGTAGGATTGTTTGTTAGACTTTAGAGGGTAAATCATTATAATCAGGTCAATGATAATAAGAAACCTTGATGCGTTCGGTAAATAAGCCCAGACCTGTATTATCTAACTGGGTTACACGGCTCCGTCTACAGAATGAGTTTCATCTGATTACAGTATCTTTTGAGACCTTTCCGGTTAGTAACCATGCACCTAAATAAACTTATTATTCGATAACTTATTCTTGATGCTGTTGGGTGTTTAAGACTAACGCTAATGTGCTTCTCCCTCGCACGTAACATAGAATGAAATTAAAGAAAATCTTAAACAACCAAGTAGCAAAATACAGCTCTATTTGAAATTTGTCGTTTTCGGTTTTCCATAAGTCAGTAATTTTAAAAAAGTACCTATTTATTCATAAAAAATTCAAGTGTATGAGTGAGATTTGAAACTTTAAATATCTACAGTAAGTAAAAAACGTTAGTAAAGTTGCGATGTTTCGAGTTCGTGGCTTAACTGAACCTTATTGTAACCGGCTGGTTCAGTTGAGCCAAAGCCAGTTCAATTCTTCAAACAGCTCACCTTTTAAAAGGATTGAAAATTTCCTGTAAGGAGGCTAAGGAACCTCCTGAAAGGTCGTGAAATATGAAGGATTTTTAACCCTTAATTTTTCAGAACAGTTCGCCCTTCTCAGCTGCTTTACTAAGTTGCTCAGACTTTCTTGAGCTTTAGTAGGATCTTACTACAGCTTTATGTACCTACTTATTGAAAGGTCAGCAACACCAATATTATTTTAAGGCGCAAATTCATAAAAAAAATCCATAAATTGTGACAGAGATAAAGATAATGAATGACGCAATATTCAAACAAAATTGAGAAGCAAATGAAAAATTAATAACGGCCAAGTGGAAGTAGGGCTTTTTCCGTGACGCTATAGTTATTCTGGACTTTTATATTTTAGGTTTAGATACCACAGATAAAATATCATCATCATCTGCTTAAAGGCTTGGGGTTGTACTACAAAACGGTGTCTAACTTTAAACAGTGTCTAAAATTACCGCTGTCTCTGTTTGCCATTACGCAATGGCAAGAGATGTCAAAAGTTTAGGCAGTGTTTAACGTTTGCCTATTTTTTTTGTAGTAAGGCCCTTGTACCTACGCCGAGAGAGTCCAGGCCACCATGACTTATGATGCCTCGTTGGTCATGGTGAGCAAAACACACTGTTTTCATCACATCTATTCGAAAAGAACGACTTGGTTCGCCTTTATGTGCACCAAAAGGTGGTGTTTTCTATAAGAAACAATAAGTGCGCAAGAAAGTTTGAATTCGGGAGCACTTTTTGAATTTGGAACATCTTCAGTGTTCAGCGCCAAAGAAATCGAACGCAAATATTGTTTGAATAAAGACTGGCTGGTACGACGGCCCATAGACCGCCATGCCGGCTTAGCAAAAAAAAAAGAAATCAATTTAAAATCGCGCGAAATACAGCCCGCGTTTTCGTAAATTTTCACGGATTGTTAGAAATTCATAGTTTTGTTTTGAAAAATCAGTTCTTTAAGTGACCGTGATAGTATAGAATTAACTCCTGAAAGTATTAGAACTGACGCAAGAAATGTGATGGAATATATTACCTGCAGTCCCGGGAGAAATATATGAAAGCCTATGGTAATTTTATTGAATGGAGAAATGCAAGAGGCGCCAATTATTTTTCAGAATCTGTGTTTTTGGCCTCTTTCTAGTACTTAGCCAAAACGAATAAAATATGAGGTGGCTTTTATTTTTCTCATAGTGGGTGATGAAAAGTAGAGTGTACCACTCGGGAGCAAAATATATTTTCGGCTCGGGCGACGTACTTTGAATCCCTCGCTACGTTCAGGATTCTACTAAAGAATCCCTCGCTAAGCTCGGGATTGTACTGTAGAATCCTTCACTTCACTTTGGATTCAAAAAAGCGCCCTCGCCGTAAAAATATGATTTCGCTCCCTTATAATACAATCTACTATTAAATAGAGGCGTCTTCAGAAGCAAATTTTGGTACAACGACCGATTTGGATATCTTCGAATTTAGATAAAATAAATACCGGAAAACAGTACAATACAGGAAAACTTCGTGAGGAATTTCCTCACGATATTTTCCTTCATTGTTTATTCATTTTCCTCAGCGGAAACCAGTTAGTTTTCTAACAGCGGCGATGGGCTTGCAACCTGTCACGTACGGAATACGAACTACTGCAAAAAATGAGTACCTAGGTAGGAGGTATGTGCCAAATGTAATGTTTCTCTGACTACCCCCTTTAGACGTACTTAAAAATCTGGACTTAGTACTTGGTACTAAGAGATGTCAGGGGATATCTACCGTGCCTGGAGATCAAAGTAGTGAAGCGTTTCAATTTTTTCAATACATCTTAGTGCATCTGACAGTACCTACTTAGGTAGAAAAGTTGCGTAAGACGGCACGCTTCTTTATTTAATAACACGTATGTACCTAATGCTTAAAAGAACGTGCGATCACTCATTAGTCACAATTACTGATAATTTTAATTGGTGTATGCCGTAATAGGCCTACTTTAAAATGTAATTGGCTTTACTTAGATATAAATACCTTCGTTTATCTTCTACCTATGATTGTATTTAACTTATAGTTACACTAGGTACAACCTCTGATGAAATACAACCTCCAAGACCTTTCTGACGCAATACTTTGAAAAATTTGACTTTTAGTCTTTTAAGCGTGATTCTCACGTGGTTTTTTTTTTTTTTTTTTTTTTATTAAGAATAAACCGTCCTTTGACTACAATCTCACCTGATGGTAAGCGACGATGTAGCCGAAGTTGGAGCAGAACGGTCTAGAAGACACCTATTCACTCGAGCCTTGAAGAGGTTTAGATTATAGTGTTCAGGAAAAACAGACGACGGTAACGAGTTCCATTCCTTAGCAGTTCGCATAACGTAGCTAGAAGCAAACCGCTTAGTGCGAATAGGTGGTATGCTAACCAGGTAAGGATGATACCCGGCCGTGCGTCTACTAGTCCTGTGGTGGAATGGTGATGGTGGTATAATATCGTGAAGTTCCTGGGCACATTCCCCGAAATGTAGCCTATAGAAGATCGATAGGCAAGCAACTTTACGACGGTGATCGAGACTCTGGACTTTAGTCTCCGCCATGTGTTGTTCACCTACCATCCTGAAAGCTCTGCGTTCTATTGAGTCCAGGGCAGCAAGCTGGTGCTTAGCCGAGCCATCCCACAGGTGACAGCAGTACTCCATACCAGACCGGACTTGTGCTTTGTAGAGATTGAAAAGCTGTCCAGGTGTGAAGTACCGCCTTACCCTATTAAGGATGCCCAGCTTCATGGAAGCAGTTTTTGCCCTTGACTCAATGTACGCGCCAAAATTGAGAGCAGGTGTAAGTGTAGTGCCAAGGAGTTCGAGGTGATCTTGTATTGCTATAGGTACATCTCGGAAGACAGGAGCCTGGAGTAACTGACTTTTCTTTGCAGAAAAAAGACAGGCTTGCGTTTTAGAAGCATTAAATTTGACCAAATTAGCATTGCCCCAGTCGGACACTGCCTTCAGTTTCAAATTCAAGCGCCGCAGCATTTCGTCCCTTTCCTGCTTAACCACATTCTGTCTGGCTTGGGCATTAGATACATATCTTTCAACTACTGTGCTGTCGTCTGCATACCCAACGATACCGGGCACGAGCAGATCGTTAATATGCAGCAGAAACAGCGTGGCAGATAGTACCGACCCCTGAGGTACACCAGCATTAATAGCCAATAGATCAGACGAGCAGCCATCAATGACTACACGAATGGATCGTTCTCTCAGAAAGTCGGCAATCCAAGTACAGAATTGCACTGGGAGTCCGAATGCCGGAAGCTTTCCAATAAGGCTCGCATGCCAAACCCTGTCAAAAGCCTTCGAGATGTCAAGTGAAACCGCTAGTGCTTCACCATACCTCTCAATGGCTTCGCTCCAGAAGTGTGTGGCATACACGAGAAGATCCCCAGTTGACCGATTTTTTCGAAATCCGTATTGTCGGTCACTGAGGAGCTCATTATCTTCTAGGTATGCGAGGAGCTTTCCATTCAATACACGCTCCATACATTTACATAGTATGGAGGTGACTGAAATAGGGCGGTAATTTGACGGGTCGGCGCGACTGCCTTTCTTGGGCACGGGTTGCACATTGGCAAGCTTCCAAGATTTGGGGACTACACCAGTTACAAGGGATAACCGAAATAGTCGAGTTAGGATCGGAGACAACTCAGGTGCGCAGGTTTTTAGTACTATAGCTGGAATACCATCTGGACCACTAGCTTTATTCACGTCTAGGCCTCGTAGCGTTTTGAGCACTTCCTTTTGCTGGATACGAAGTTCCGGCATTGATGCTTCGCATCGAGGGAGGCTAGGTGGTATTTTCCCCGAGGTGTCTAGGCGCGAATTTTCAGCGAATTGAGTTGCAAAAAGATTTGCTTTCTCAATCGCGGCGTGTGCTAGAGATCCATCAGGCTTGAGTAGTGGGGGAAGAGAAGGGCGGCTGAAGTTTGTTTCAACCGACTTGGCCAAAGACCAGAAGGCTTTACTTCCCGCAGGGTATGTGGCAAGTTTAGCCCCTAGCTGACCAATCCGGTTAAAGCGCGACTTCTTTATCAACTTTTTGCAGGACTTGGCGGCTTTATTGTAGGCTGTTTTCTTTTCCTGTGTATCTTTGGCTTTGGCATTCCGTGCATCGACCCATAAAAGGTAGGCAGCATGTTTTTGCGCTTCAGCGTTAGCGCA
This sequence comes from Plemyria rubiginata, assembly GCA_963576535.1. Taxonomy (NCBI): domain Eukaryota; kingdom Metazoa; phylum Arthropoda; class Insecta; order Lepidoptera; family Geometridae; genus Plemyria; species Plemyria rubiginata. Next base: position 1,438,620 of record OY754914.1, on the reverse strand, counting down.
TGCGGGACTAAACCATGGGCGAGTACTGTTTGAAGGTGAAGCATCAGAGAATGGAATAAAGTACTCCATTGCTCTTTTGATCACCTCCGTAATGGCATCAGCGCATATTGACGGATCACAGGAAGAAAAACATGTTTGCCTCCAAGGATAAGACGCGAAGAAATGGCGCATCTCATCCCAGTCTGCTGACTTGTATCGCCATATTCGCCTACTTCCTCTAGGAGAGGGATCGGGTGGCGAGTATGACGACACAGACCTCACCACACAGTGATCAGAAGTGCCCAAAGGGGGCATTACTGATACCATGTGGTGATCCGGTTTGCTTGTCAACAGAAGGTCCAAGCAATTGGCTGTATGGCTCTCAACGTCCGGAACCCTGGTTGCTTCACTTACCAGCTGCGTAAGATTAAGAGATAGGGCAAGTTTATGGGCCTCTATTCCAGCATGGTCAGTCGTCTGGTAAGGGAACAGCCACTGTTGGTGGTGGGCGTTAAAGTCACCTAGAAGAACCAGTTGAGCGTCAGGGTACCGTCCTTGAGCCACATCCGCCGCTTCGCTAAGATAGTTAAAGAGCCTGGTTGTCTCGAAGTCTCCAGAGTGTCTACGATATAACCCAGCATAGATGATTTTATCTAAGCCGGTGTCCACCAAAACCCATATAACTGAAAAATCTGGCTCTTCAAGGTCACGCAGACGCAGACAGCAAATGTCATCCCGGACGTACAGACATAACCCTGCTTTTGGTTTAAAGTTGTGCTCCAGTGCATAGCCTGGGTATGTGAGGTACGCTATGTCGGGGGGGCACTGAATCTGCGTCTCCGTGAGGAATAATAAGGTATCTGAGATCGCCTAAAACCTCGGCAAATATCACTAATATAACATTTGATTTTGTTATGTATTACTTCATACAAAATGTTGTCTTAGCTAGTGCAAAAAAACACGACTGATGTACAAAATACAAATTGCTAGGAAAATACTGACGTGCGGAAATAAGAAATCCATTCATGGTTGATATACCTACCAACTTCCCGCACCAAGCGCTTTGCTTCTTCATTCATCATGCGCACAGAACGGAATTTCTTACCGGCAAGCGTCCGTTTTTCCGAAGGCCTATAATTTAGATGCTTTCAAGAGAAGAGTGAACAGGTATTTTCTAGGTAAACGTGTTCATCGACCGCATCATCACATAACATCAGGTGAGATTGCGGTCAAACCTACCTATAAGTTGTAAAAAAATATCCTTGTCTTCTTTTTTCAACTATCACACAAAATGATTATACGGAAAATGAAATCAAACAATTTCGTAAACCTAACTAATATTTTTTCAAAATTAATTTCTCGTTGAATTTCCTCTGAGCCAAATGGCCTTCAATAACATAATCGTTCATTGACATTGACACACCCTCCACGTGTGAGATCAATTATCTCAAATCTAACTTATAAATAAATTGACGGACATTGAACACACACCCCCACCACACGTGTTGTTTAGATATATATATAGGTGCCTACCTACATAATAAAACATTAAAATGATTTGTGAGACATGTACTTTGGTTACGTACCTATCTAACAAGTAGGTAAGTCCATTCCTTATAAGACGTGCAACATGTTTTGCTGGAATGTGTTCGTAACAATGCATTTAGATTGGGTTGTTTGGAAGGCGATGTATGAATGTTTGTAAGATGGCTTATCCTCTGTCGGCTCAAGCCAAGATACTAACGATTAACCGTAATCCTGCCAACCTACCTATATAAATAAATAAATAAGTATGGCAGAATTAGGGTTAGGTAATTAGGTAGATTAACGCCCGGTTTCTGAAAGGCCGATCAACGCTGATCGGCTGGTAAGTCACTTGCTATTTCAGCTTTTACTTCAAATTAGATAGAGATATCAAGTGACTTGACAGCCGATTAGTGTTGATCGCGCTTTCAGAAACCGGGGGTAAGTTTTGATATGCGGTGTATTTTGTTTTGATGCAGTGTGGCCGCCCAGCGACAAAGCCCTTAAAAAAAATTTTTTAAAAAAAGAAGAAGAAGAACTTAGCTAAACTGATTAAAGGTCACGTTACGTCATGTCAGCAGTTTGCGCTCAGCAGTTAGCATGGGTCAGTGCGCCACGCCACGCCCAACCACGTGTTATGTCGCATGTTTACAAATAAAACACGGTGTAAAAACAAAATAGCTTTCTTTTAGACAACTTGCTGATGCAACAAAAATGTAACAAAGTCATATCAATAGGTACTCTGGCGTCACGGAAGACCAGCGTTGTAGACAAGTAGAGTAGCACTATCCTATCCTACTAATACGAGTATTATAAACACGAAAGTTTGTAAGTATGGATGGATGTTTGTTACTCTTTCAAACCGGAACGGCTGAACGGACCTGAATGAAACTTGTCACAGAGATAGATTGGTCTGGAATAGCACATAGGCTACTTTTTATCCCGTGGGCATACCGGGACTTAAATCTGCACGGGTGAAACCTTTGGGCGCAACTAGTTACGTCATAAATCTGAGTGACTTGGTGACGACCGGACTTGGTGGTTCTCTCTTTGTATTTCTCCTATGTTTTTGTGACACAAAATAAACGTTTTTTGATTAGATTTTATAGGAACGTGCCCTACGATGCACTGCCCTGCGTCCATCAACTTGTGGCATACAGATATTAAGCCCCATGTGCCAGCAATTTCACCAGCAACTGCGCTCTCCACCAAACCACAGCAACGCTGCTTGGTTGCAGATTTTTTTTGTTCAACACACACACTCTTACACTTTTGACTTTTGTTTAACATTCTTAGACGGTGAAGGAAAACTTCGTGAGGAAACCAGATAGTATTCTATGGCGATGGACTTGCACCCTGACACGTATAGAATACTAGTAGCGCCCCGCGGTTTCACGCGCGTAGTTTTAAATCCCGTTCCCACGGAATAAAAGTAGCCTATGTGTTATTCCAAACTATAATATATCTCTGTGGCAATTTTCACCAAGATCTGTTCAGCCCTTCTGGAGTTATAGAGTAACAAACATCCATCCATCCATCCATACTTACAAACTTTCGCATTTATAATATTAGTAGGACTAACTATTCCAAAATGTGGATACGTGCCAAATGTACTTAGGTAACGTTTGGACGTACCTCTGAATACCTCATTTAGACTTCCTCAAGTAATCTGGATATCTACCGTGCCTGAGGTTCAAAGTCGTAACCGACGATTTATACATTTTCGGTAGAGTTATTTCATCATCAAAAAATACGGTCATAAGTATAGTCGTGTTTTTTTGAAGTTTTTTGATACCCTGTTTTAATATAATAGGCACTCAGCGATTAATTACTATGTGGTCTCTACGCAATGTTATTGTGTGTGACGTGGGTATCGTACGAGAACATACCTACCTACCTATCTATAGGTAAGGAAATAGCCATTGCAATGTCATGTACGCGTTGGTACAGATAAGATAGCAATTAACAAGAGCTACGCAAATGGGCTGCATGAAAATTACTATTTACTAATAATTAGGGCCAAATTAAATATAATAGTAATTTATTATTTTAAAATAGTAAGTAATATATTATTTAAAAAATACTATCATTCAATAGTAATAAACTAAACACCCAGCGTAACTACATAGCGTCGCGTAATATAGCAAGATCACACGCGTCAAACGCCAAAACGCCCAAAAGGCGAGATCCGCTACCACGTTGCTTTGCTACCACGAAACAAAAAATAAATAGTAGTATGTATACCTACCGCTACGCACGCGAAGTAGCCCGTCGCCTACGCCGTAGCACACCAGCCTACGCCGTAGGCGCTCTACGAATATCAGGGCAATAAATTTAAACATTTGGGTATGTTTATTTACAAGTTATAACATAGGTTTACCTTACTGTTTATTATCAATATGATATGTAATCAACTATTATAATTATGTAATAATAGTGAAACCATTTTGAAACTCTTATCTAATATAATAATATGCTGAATGAAGAGTAAACTAAACCAGGGATAAGCTATCTGCTTAGTGGAGTTGTGTACCTACTCTTATTCGATTGACGCAAGGGCTGTATGTTCGCTCGTTCGCCAACCTGATAAAAAATAGAAATGGATCATACGAGTAAGTCCTTGTTGACTCTTCACTGACCCAGAATATATTTTTTCCACAGATAACAAATCTAGTGACCTTAAACGTGACCTACCGATTATCTACGTAAACCAGCGCTATTTTTACAACGATACGAAAGTTGAATCACGTTTATCTGCATCAAAATATTATTTTTATATCATATACGCACATCAACCTCCGCCCATTAGGTATTCAAACATGACATTGGATTTAATGCAACGTCTTATGTTTTTAATAATATTTGCTTAATTTCAGAAGTGTTATTATGACATCAGCTCCTTCAAGTGACAGCTGCGGAATCGCGGTGAATTTTCAATTTAGCATTCTTTGATATATTCAGATTCACCGTTAGCACCACTGGGGCGGCGCGTGAGTGTTTTATCGGTGAAAATGAAAACTCATGAGCGAGGCGAAGGAAGTTCATTCCATCGTAGTAAGCACTTATCCACTTAGGTGACAATCAAGGTGAAAATCACGAGGAGTAAGTACCTCGTGATTTTACACTGCAGATCTGAAATCGTCATGTTCGTGAACCATAATTGTTTGATGTCAATTTTATAAGTGACTATCATTAAGTAACCTGAATAAATCTAGATGAACAAGTATAGTCAGAACGCCTGATAGAAAAAACTTGCTCAGCTTATTTATTGAGACAAATTATATCCCTTTGTCACACCGAGTGTAACAATATGAACAACTAGGTATTGGAACACATCGATAAGTAAGAGTAGATACCTACCATCCTACTTATGTATATGATTAAAAAATCAAATGAGGTTATGAAACCGCTCTCAAACTCTCATTCACAAGCGTAGGTCACTCACCCGATGGACTGCGATAGGTACCTCTTGATTTATAAGATAGGAACCTACCAATAACACAGTGAGCTAGCATAACAATGCTATAGTCGGCATCTTGTAGCTTAGTAGAAGCACAGATAAAAGAATACGATACTATACTAGTAGTAGAAGTAGATAATAAATAAATAATGCTGGACAATCCACACAGCACCATCTAGACCCAAATGAAGCTACTCAAAGCTTGTGTTATAGGTACTAGATGACTGATATATTTAATACATACGCTAACTAGGTTACAACTTCTACATCGTCATGTTAAAACGTATGTTTATCATTAGAAACTTTTAGAAACTATTATTAATATGCAGCTGAATGAGCAATCTTGGACCCAAGCATCCCTACCCATCCGTTATGGTGGTTTAGGGATTCGCAAAATTTCCAGTGTCGCTTTACCAGCCTGCCTATCTTCTGTCCATAGTTCAGCAAATCTCATAAGTAAAATTTTAAGGGCATCCCCTTCAAACTTTGAGATTGCTGGCTTGGAAGAAGCTAGAAACGCTTTCTTAATTGCATGCCCAGGTCAAAATTTTCCAGTTACTCCAAATTCACAGAGGAGCTGGGATGACATAAACTGCAAATTGACTTTTAAAAATCTTTTGAGTTGTAGTACAGGTTCGGCGCGTGCTAGGCTTTTGGCTGCGGGTGCGCTTGAGGCCGGCTACTGGCTTCACGCGTACCCTTCGTCAAATACAGGAACATTCCTTGAGCCTGACACGCTCCGAATTGCAACCTGTCTACGGCTTGGGGTCCCGGTCTGCGCTCCACATAAATGTCCCTGTGGCAGTGATGTCGACAAGCTAGGACATCACGGACTGTCATGCCAAAAAAGTGCAGGCCGCTTCTCGAGACATGCCGCACTTAACGATATCATACGCCGGTCCCTTGCCACCGTCAACGTGCCAAGTCTACTCGAGCCGACTGGTATTGCAAGAGACGATGGCAAGAGACCGGACGGTATGAGTTTGATTCCATGGAAGATGGGCCGGGTGCTGGTATGGGATGCAACCTGTTCAGACACGCTGGCCCCTTCCCATCTACATGGAACCAACAACAGAGCTGGTGCGGCTTGTGAAGCGGCCGAAAAAGCTAAAGCATGCAAATACAGGGGTCTAGGCTCCGAATATGATTTTGTCCCATTCGGTATCGAGACCCTTAGTCCGTGGGGTCCTAGCGCAATAAGGCTTTTTAAAGAAATTTCAAAAAGGTTAGTCGACGTCACAGGAGACCGAAGAGCTGGCAGCTACCTCGGACAAAGAATTAGTTTAGCTATTCAAAGGGGGAATGCTGCCAGTATCTTCGGATCCTTGCCCAAAGGGACTCCTTTTTATAATATATTTTAGTTATTAGTTATTATATTTTTTAATACATTATATACGTACATAGATAGATATTTTTTATTATACATAGAAAACACCCAGACCAACGGAACAAATTTCTGCAGATCGTACTCAAATTTGTTCCGAGGCGGCAATCGTACCCGCAACCTCTTGAGTCGCAGGCGGACTCTCGCCCGCTGCGCCACTGAGGTCGTCAAAGAGATCTTGATAAGTCCCGTAAAATCAACCAACGCTTTTGCACGAGTTGTAAAAATAATAGGCCCTTGGTGCCTTGTTCAGTGCGCGGAATGGTACCCGCAACCTAGGCCGCTGGTCGGGCCTTTTTTGCGTGATATAGCTCGCGTCAACCAAAAAGAACGCTGGAAAACAGTGGAGGAGATATGTTTGCGCATTCAAATTACTCGCGCCATCACATCCCCTCCCTCTCCTTCCGGCGTTCTTTTGGCGTGACGCGCACTATATATTTTACGCACATACCTTACGTGAAAAACAAATTTAAATGTAGTAACGTGTAGGAATAACAATAATACGCGTTTGTACTGACGCAAACCTGACTGTAGGTAGGTAGGTGCTATTGTTGAATCGGATAAATGGAAAATAACTTTACAATATCATTCAACAGCTGATCCGTGAAGCGGTAACCTTTGATGATAGCGACTATAGTGACGGTTTTTCCAGGACGACTATTAGACACGTAATAAATAGATCAATATGAGTGTCCAAATACATACTGAAAACAATTTCTTTTAACTAGGTATGTGCATTAGGTAGCTAATAGTTGGCCCACCTTATGTTAAATGGTAACCATCACAAAGCATTGCCTCAAAAGTCCCACACGATAGGCGAAGCAACAGCTTTTTCTCTTATATATTTTCTACTAGCTGCGCCCCGCGGTTTTCCCCGCGTAGTTTTAAATCTTGGTATTTCCACGGGATAAAAAATAGCCTACTTATGTGCCGTTCCAGACTATAATTTATCTCTATGCCAAATTTCATTCAGATCCGTTAAGCCGTTTATGCTTTATTGAGTACCTAACAAACTTGCATCCAAACTTTCACACAACAATATAAGATATTAGTGGGATTCCTATACAGGATCACCTATTCTAACGCAATAGTGTACACCTATCCTACATAGGTAGGTTATATAGGTACATACATACACACACACACACACCTACACAATAAAATTAAGTCAAAGTCAAATTCTTGAGAATAGAACTCTATTCTCCAGAGAGTTCTATTCTCAAGAAAATCCGTGCCACTTAACCCCCGGTTTCTGAAATCGCGATTAACACTAATCGGCTGTCAAGTCACGAGCTATTTCAGCTTTTAATTCAAATTAGATAGAGATAGCAAGTGACTTGACAGCCGATTAGTGTTGATCGCGCTTTCAGAAACCGGTGATTATTATAAACAATTTGGCTTTCGCAACTTCATTCATAGAAACATGGTAAATGACAATACGGCAAGTCAATTGATTGTGGGTGTGCATACACATGCTTTTGAGGCGATTCTTGAAACAGGCCTCCTTCAGTTTTCACTTTCCTGGCTGTCTCGGCAAATCGAAAACAACGGCGGCATGACTATACAGAAAACAGTCCTTTTTAGAATTTCTGATGCTGATTGTACCTACCTAGTACATTAAGGTACCTACGTACTTAGAGTGACGCACGACTCCGACAATCCAGCATGCTTACTATACATACCCACTTGGGAGTTGGGTTATTGATTAAGCGTATAGGAACATAATAAAACAAACAAAAGATAAGCTGATCGTTTTGCTTTGTTCAACTGTGGTTCAACCTCGGTGGTCCTGCGGGGTAGGTACCTATATTATTTCTTACTAGTAGCGCCCCGCGATTTCACCCGCGCAGATTTAAATCCCGGTACTCCCACGGGATAAAAAGCCTTGCCTATGCGCTATTCCAGACAATAATCTATCTCTGCCAAGTTTCATCCAGATCCGTTAAGCCGTTCCGTCGTGAAAGGGTAACAAACATCCATCTATCCATCCATACTTACAAACTTTCGCGTTTATAATTAGCGTTACAGCCTTACATAAAAAACTTACAGTAAAATAAATAACCGATTTCATACCGAGTCGTGGTTGTTTTTCTAAATTTGTGCTATATCACATAAATACGGCTATCGTCGTTGATGAGAAATAGCAGATGATTTACTGTAGGCAGGTACCTACTCCCTCCCTATAGCCACTAGAAAATAGAATCCCTCGCCACGCCTCATATCTCAAGATAGTAGGTACTTTCATAGTATAAATATTTCAATAGCGCTAGAATTTTTAAACTCGTGTGTTTTCATCATTTTACAATACATCCCAACTAATATTATAAATGCGAAAGTAACTCTGTCTGTCTGTCTGTCTGTCTGTCTGTTACGCTTTCCCGCTTAGACCTCTCAACCGATTTTGATGAAATTTGGCACAGACAATCTTTAGACCCTGAGAAAGAACATAGGCTACCTTTTATTGCGAAAAAAAGAGATGAAGAGATTAAAAGTACGCAGACGAAGTCGCGGGTACCAGCTAGTGTGAAATAAAACAAAAAAAAACAATCTTACAATAATTTATTGCAGACACACTGTTCAGTCCAGTGACCCCGCCCGTCCGAGTGTTACAATCGATACAAAACATACTGGGATATTTACAGTCTTACAAATAACTTACAGTAAAATAAATAACCGATTTCTTCTAATAACCAAGTACTGTGTTGGCCTGGGCAAGCCTGCGTCTTACGGTAATTGCAACTTGTAAACAGAACTTACTGGAAACGGTGAATATAACTTCGGTCAAAACAAAAATTTAAGAGCAAGTAGACAACACAAAATTTTAATGTCGCATATTGACTAGAAAGTATATAGGTACTATTAGGTATCGAATTTCAAACGGTCAGTACAGATGCTAGTCTTATGGTATGGTCATTTTATTCCCTTCCTTTTTTTTGCTGAAGAAATTTCATATCTTTTGATATACAGTCAAAAGATTACGTAGGTGCCTACGATTACATACGAGATACGACGCATATCCTAATAAAAACCGCATTATCTGCATACCACGGTTCCGTTGCTTCAGTCATGAGGTATGGTCTTTTTCTTTGGGTAATAAACAAAGTGAACCGTTCGAAAGCCTCTACGGAGGACCACTAGTGCCGATAGGTAAATATAATATCCTATAACGTGGTATATTATAGTACCTCGCTATAATATACCACACTCTACTCGTATGACGCAGGTCAATGCACAAAGAAAGCTGAAATAGCAACCACTCTACCTAAACGATGTTTTCTGAACATGTAAAACTTATCAAGTTACTGAGGTACAATTGGAAGACATCAAAATAAATTTCAATGGTCAATAAACAGTTGTAAAGCATTTTCCTAGCGATGCAACAGGTGGCCGCACTTTCAACTTCCTTTGCTCCAGGCTTAGAAACCAAAACCAGATTCGCCTTCTTTTTTAATAATACGAGATCATTTTTATAAGTGTACGAAATACATAAGAATTTATAATGAACACAGCTGTTGCGGTTCAAAGGGAATTATATAAACGATAAATTAAAAATATAATTATGTATATAGGAGGATCAGAATTACCTTTTGGTAAAATTCTGGCCTTTATTTTAATGTTATAACCCAGTATCATGCAACAAAGCCATTTAAACGACAAGATTCAGCACCTCTGTTATGTTAAAATGGTTTACAATAAATTGTTGTTTTTGATTATATGCAACTTCTGTCCGCCATATTGAACATACTACCCAAATGGCGTATGCCGCGGGCGGTTGCCTATCCCATTCAAATTTTTATACAAAATGCATTGAAATAAAGCACAATTTAGGTTAGCACGGTATGTCTTTGCTCGGACGTCTGGCGCTTCTTGAAAAGATTAGAGAATTATGCTTCTGATTATAATACAATTCCATTTCATTTCAGCTGCATGATACTGGGTTTAGTTATATAAAACAATTATTTAAACTAATATACAAAGGTAAGTATCATATTGCAATTGCACTAATTCCTCAATGCTGGGATGATATGAACTTTTTACACAAATATTTGGTTGCAACACAAAATAAACCATAGTAACCATAGTAATTAATTGAGTGAGCGAGCGAAAGGTGTTCATATGTTTTTATGGTATCAAAGATTATCAATTATGAAAAAACTGAAACAGCTTCACGACTTTGATCCCCAGGCACGGTAGATATCCCTTCAGATCTCCCAGTACCAAGCAGGTTTCAAGGTTCAGCATTCAAGATTCTTTGAGGATGTCTAAGAGGGGTAGTCAGAGGTACGTCCAAACATTACATTTGGCACATACCCACATTTTGCAGTAGTTAGTATTCCATACGTGACAGGTTGCAAGCCCATCGCCGCTGTTAGAATACTAACTGGTTTCCTCACGATGTTTTCCTTCACCGTTTAAGAGCACTAGCATTGCGCACATAAATTTTTCGATAGAAAAATCCATTGGTGCACGACCGGATTCGAACCTGCGACCTTACGATCGGAAGGCGGGGTCACTCCCATTAGACCACCGGTGCTCATGAATCAATTATGAATTAAATTAATTTATTGATTTTACTTAATTATTTTCATGAATTTATTTTGATGTTAGAATTTTATTTTCTCTCTTATTTTACACTATTCCTTGTTAAAAAATATTTTGCATGTCGGTCTCCGATGTGACTAACTCAAAATTATTAAGAACTACTAATTTTAAAGAATTATTGAATCTGACCATAATGTTACATACCTGGGAATTTTTTTTCCTTTCATAACACAAATATTTGTGCAAATTTTCCATAAAATTCTTGCATTACAGCCCATGAGAAAATTATCTACTAATAACAATTGTAGCTAATTTGTTGGTTTAACTTATGTAGGCACTTATGTATATTGCCAAAGTAATTTGCATATTTTACCCAGCCATGCGGAAAGCGGGTAACATACAATTTAAGTAGAGCTTGGCACACTGCATGGGGCGTTTATTAATTAATTTTGACTTAGGCGATCAAAAAAATATGGTTTTTTATAACTTGCTGAAGGAACAAGCATATGACCTGATGTTAAGCGGTAACTATCACATCACCTATAACAAAGCAATGTATCGTAAGTCACGTACGTTAGGTACGTGCCCTACGATGCACAGCCTTGCGTTCATCAACTTAAGGCATTAAAACATTTTTTATTTGAGGGTATTTTTTTTGTTGATATGGTGTACTGGTCCCTACCAGTACACCGTACCGTGCGTACTAGGTAAGAATGCTATTTTGAAATTCAACCCAATCAGGGGTTCAGAGGTTCTAGGTGTGTATGGAAGCTCATAATATAAGAACTACGACCCATACAGTGACCACCTAGCCTTATATAATTTATCCTAGAAATATAAAGTGTTTGTCGAAATGAATAAAAGTGACACCAAAATTACAAGTAAATAACATAAAAAGTGGACATAAATAAAATTATAATCTAAAATATAATGATTACGATTATTTATATTTACATAATAAAGTAAGGAAATTTCAATTTGTAAGTGCGAATTTCTGAATTATCTGAATCGATTTAGTTTCGTAATCAGGAAGAACCACAGATACGATGAATGAATGAACGAATGAAGTTGAACAAATCGTTCGGATAGAAACTGTATAAGTTTATAATAGCAACCGCCCGCGGCTCGGCTTACGTAGTAGAAAGCCTATATCCTACACCTTTTGATGAATTCATCCAAACTTGTTCCAATTTCAAGTACACAGCAAGCTAACTTTTGCATGAATATTAGTAGAATGATTTGTAAATTGATTAGCAAAAAACACAAACAACATAGACAAAGTATAAAATTATAAAAACCATAGGTACATACACTGAAAAGATTTTAGTTATTTTGACTATTTTTACAAAACCAAGTAAAGTCATATTGAAAATTAATGCATTCATCATTTCCCCGCAATACTACTCAAACATTACAATATAATCGCAACTAATTATATTCCCTACCTATGTATAACAACCATTACACTTGGTCCTGTATGTACAAATTAATTAGAATTTGAAATTTAACTATTATTTACAAAAGATCGCACCGAGTGGATGTCGTCGATAGTAGAAAGGCTTATCAACTCACGCGCATACCATGCCTAATTTAAAAGGGTACTACTTCTCTGCTTCGTTTGGAACTCAAATGCTAAAAATACTACTAAATATCCTTTTTAACTAAGCATGGAATACCCAGCACTTCTCCCATCCTCATCTAATTGATATGTCATTAAAATTGAATACAAGGCCTGTTGTACTCGGAGGCAAGAGTGCAACAGGCCTTAACCTACAAAACTTAAAAGTCAGCTCAACCTATCCAACAAAAACGATGACCTACCCTCGCGTTATACCGTTGAGAAGTACGCGGGAGCGATCAGTGTTTGTTGGTACAACAAAATCTACTTTATTCTTTATTTGTGGCTGTTCGGTGGCCGATAGGGGATGCTCATGTCAATTTGTTTACTAGACTTAACACAAAAGAGCAGAGAGATCTGAGTGTACCAAGGGAGGCTCTAAAACTTGATTCGTAGATCTACATTCTGTATGATATACAATTTATCAACAAAACGATATGAACTTCTATCTTTGACTATCTAAATGTCAATACGATAATTTTATACTATTTTTCAATACTACTACTTAGCTGATGGTACATGCAGATGGCTCCCCTGATGGTAAGTGGCATCCATCACCTGTACCACGTCATCGTCGCAAGAGCATTGAATCAAAAGTAACGCACTGCCTGCGTCAATTAACTTGAGGTGAAGTGTAGTTTTGCTGTTACCTACAAACCGATTATCGTGTACGTCACCGTAGGTATAACGCAGTAGTTGGTCCAGTGTCCAAGTCCTCAAATGCAGCGTTTCTAACACAATTCGACTTTCGACACCCACCGGACCAGCACTAGGCCTCGGAAGCGATCATTTCCCTAGCGTGATGTATCTTCATATGTTTATTATGATTAGATTTATTACTCGACGTCTTGTCGCAGATGTCGCACGAGAACGGTCTAGCACCACTGTGCACCTTCATATGTTCCGAGAGGTAGTAACCTCTGTGGAAGGACTTGCCGCACTCCGGCACGTTGCATACAAACTTCTTGGCCATCTCGTGTTCTCGGACGTGCCTCTGACAGTTGTATTTCCTGATGAACTGGCAGCCGCAGTAGTTGCAGGTGTAGGGGCGGACAGATTTGTGTGAGTTCATGTGTGATATGTATTCCGTGTGTCGGATGAATGCGCCCTTGCACAGAGTGCACTTGAAGGGTTTGGCGGAGCGGCTCATGTGTGTCCAGCGATGCAGCTTCAGGTTCCACTTGGTGGTGAACGCCTTGTTGCAGACGACGCAGGAGTAGGGACGCTTGCCGCTGTGCGTCAGAAGGTGCGCGCGCAGGTTCGTGCGGAGGTACACCTGCAATTACAATTAAGAAGCTGAGTCTTGGCTATCCAGCTATGCAGACTGCGGGGTCTCGGTGCTAACTATGTCGTATGCTGTGACGTGGATTTTGCGAGTTAGCAGTTTTTATTATAGAAGCCGTCACGAGAACCGCGCCCCGACAGTCGCCTTTAACCGTTCGTATGATTCGGACAATAAACAGTGAATTCAATTAAGACACTTTCTATCATTGATTGCTCCTGCCCCATGAGACATTTAAATAGAGTTACTCCCGACACAGACAAAATCCAGACCACAATTCCCTAAATCCCAGTTTTTATTTTATTTATTTATTTAGAATCTCCAACATCGTATACATCAATTACATTCATACAAATTAAAAATAAAGATAGTGAACCATGCTAAATGTTACAATAATTACAGGAGACAGACAGCGTGCAAATAAAAATTTTGAAAGAGAGCAAGTTAAAAATAAAATTATATAAAATTCTAAAATCACAGTAAAGCTACTTAAACGCACAAAGCACGTTACAACCAAGAAAAAACTAAAACTAAAATATTACAACTGATCTGGATTGTATCGTAAATATATGTGCATACAGCCGAAAATAACATTTATTGTACGTAACGAGTTAGGTGAACATTATTAGTTAATTTTAGAGATAGCTAAAAATAATTTAAAAACAAAAAATAAACAGAAAAATGTTATATAATGCTAATAAAATGTCAAAACTAGATCTATTTACTAAACATTACACTATGTACAAATTACACTGTGTATGTGTTACTTGTATTTATGTTCAGTCATAGTAGCTTTTTAACTAAAATTGTTGTATATCTTTATATAATGTGTCTGTGTAGTTGAATAAATGTATTTTCTTTCTTTCTTTTTGTTTCAATTACAATTATGTAAGGCTCTTGAGCTGGAAAGCGAAGCGTAGGACATCACTACCTGATGGACTGGACTTTATTAAATCGCGTTAAGGGTCCGGTGACAGCGGCTCGCAATTTCGAGGTGCGATTGGCTATTATTTCATTTTATTTCATTTCGGGGAGGTTGTTTGAAATAATAACTCTAAAGAAACACGCATAAATACTGTTCGAACACAAATAATACAATAATATAAGGGAAATGTGCTTGAGTCAGAAATCATTTTGGTATTAGGTAAACGTAAGACCAAACATACTAATACCAAAATGATTTCTGATTCGGGCATGTTTCCCTTATATTATTGTATTATTTGTGTTCGAACAGTATTTATGCGTGTTTCTTTAGAGTTATTTTTTCAAACAACCTCCCCGAAATGAAATAAAATGAAATAATAGCCAATCGCACTTCGAAATTGCGAGCCGCTGTCACCGGAGCCTTAAGTCAGTGGATGGAGAAGGCTCAGAATCGTTCTTTCCGAAAATGTATAGGAGAGGTCTATGGCTAGCAGGGAACTTCCTCAGCTTGGTGATGATGCCGATAACGGTGTGGAAATAAATCAGCTGCAATAATAATAAATCATGCGAGAACCGTTATAGGTCGCGTCACAAAATAACGCCGGAAGGGTTGTGATGTCGCGAGTGTTTTGTATGCGCAAACACATCGCCTCCACTGTTTTCCAGAGTTCTTTTTAAATGACGCGACTTCTACCTTCCGGGAAGTTGTCGCTGCAGTGCGCGCAGTGTATACTGTATTTACCTGCTTGCATACGGGGCAGGGGACGTTCTCGTTCCTCTGCGTGGTGTGCGCGGAGAGGTACATCTCGTTGTGCGCGCGGCGCACGTGTCGCGTGAGCGAGGCGGCGTGCACGAACTTGTCGCTGCAGTGCGCGCAGTGTATACTGTATTTACCTGCTTGCATACGGGGCAGGGGACGTTCTCGTTCCTCTGCGTGGTGTGCGCGGAGAGGTACATCTCGTTGTGCGCGCGGCGCACGTGTCGCGTGAGCGAGGCGGCGTGCACGAACTTGTCGCTGCAGTGCGCGCAGTGTATACTGTATTTACCTGCTTGCAAACGGGGCAGGGGACGTTCTCGTTCCTCTGCGCGGTGTGCGCGGAGAGGTACATCTCGTTGTGCGCGCGGCGCACGTGCCGCGTGAGCGAGGCGGCGTGCACGAACTTGTCGCTGCAGTGCGCGCAGGCGCGCGGCTTGGCGGCGTGCGTCTCCGCGTGCCAGTGGTACTTGGCGCGCGACTGGAACACGGCGCCGCAGTGGCACACGAAGTCGCGGCTCTTGGCGCGCTTGTGCAGGTGGTGCCGGTCGCTGGGAACACAAATTATGTATTCTTACCGAGCTCTCGAGTATCGAGGTGAAGGAAAACATCGTGAGGAAACCAGTTAGTATTCTAACAGCGGCGATGGGCTTGCAACCTGTCACGTATGGAATACTAACTACTGCAAAATGTGGGTATGTGCCAAATGTAATGTTTGGACGTACCTCTGACTACCCCCCTTAGACATCCTCAAAGAATCTTGAATTAGTACCTACTTGGTACTGGGAGATCTGAAGGGATATCTACCGTACCTGGGGATCAAAGTCGTGAAGCTGTTTCAGTTTCAGTTTACCGAGTTCTACAAACAATGAGCCCGGTGCGAGCAGTGCAGTACAAAATGCAGACGGGCGAGGCGCTCGTGGCGTTTGGTTGTGACGGACATTAATTAGAGACTCTTTAAATTAAGCTGAGACGTGACCTTTTTGCCCCGCACAACGGTAGGTAGGTTCTTTATCAGTGTAGATTATAATTTTATTTTCTGTTAGTTTTAAGTAAGTACCTACTTGTGTTTGTGGGACGAAATAAATATGTTTTCTTTCTTTCTTTCTTTCTTTAAATATCTTCTTCTTGTCGTGTCACTAGTTTCTTTCGAAACAGTGTGGTGAAAGGATTTTAAGTGCGCCTCAAGAGGCTCCTTTCGAGGACTTGACACATGTTATAGAGAACTGTTAGGTTTTACACAACATGCCGGTTTCCTCACGATGTTTTATGTTTTCCTTCACCATTTGAGAGTTCTGGCATTGTGCACATAAATTTTTGAACAAAAAAACTCATTGGTGCGCGACTGGTTTTGTACCCACGGCCTTAGGTTCGGAAGGCGGGGCTGCTACCACTAGACCACCAGTGCTCTCCAGACCCCAGTGTACTCTTTAAATACTTAGTGGTTATGTAGTTCGGTTGATTTAGTGATAGATTTAGGTTTAATATTGTGTTAGGTAGATTCTTCGTAGGTTAGATAATTGTGGTTGATATATTCAGTCGTTAGTGCTAAGTTCGATTGTTGAAATATTGAATAAATGAGGTATGTTGAATCTCGGATGTTTTTTTTTAATAATTTTCTGGTTGTCTAAATATATATAACTCAAAGGTGACTGACTGACTGACTGACATAGTGATCTATCAACGCACAGCCCAAACCACTGGACGGATCGGGCTGAAATTTGACATGCAGGTAGATGTTATGACGTAGGCATCCGCTAAGAAAGGATTTTGATCAATTCTACCCCCAAAGGGATAAAATAGGGGATGAAAGTTTGTATGAAACTTTCAATTCTTTGGCGCGTGCAAAGCCGCGGGTTCAGCTAGTTTTGTAAATATTGATGGACTTTTCACACAGCACCAAATTAAGCTAAAGTTCGGATATGGGAACCAGATGGCTGCTATACTTATGTATATACTTTTTTTGTAAATATATACTTACTGGCAACCCGCCCGCGCGCCCCTGCTTCGCACGGGTGCACATCGTTTTTCTACTATACCATGCATGTATTATACATATAAACCTTCCGCTTGAATCACTCTATCTATAAAAAAAACCGCATCAAAATCCGTTGCGTAGTTTTAAAGATTTAAGCATACATAGGGACATAGGGATATAGGGAAAGATAAAGCGACTTTGTTTAATACTATGTAGTGATATCATATAACACCAAGACAGAGACCAAGCATAACATGTTCATCTCTCAAATGTTTGTTATCGGTGTGAAACAAACCCTTTTTCTCGCCTTTTTCTGCCGACAAGCAGCAACGCTGTTTCGGTTTGAAGAGTGTGGTCGCCGGTGTAATTACAGGCACATGAGGCTTAACATCTGTATGCCTCAAGTTGATGGACGCAGGGCAGTGCATCGTAGGGCACGTTCCTATTGTGCGTGACCTACGGGGCAATGTTTTGTTTATAGGTGATGGTTACCACTTAACATCAGGTGGGCCGTCTGCTTGTTCCATCAGCTAGTTGTATAAAAAAAAAACCCCCACGACCTCAGAAAGCCTGCGCTGTGAAGGCTGTCGAACAACAAAGAGTTATCTATCTACCGTAGTTCGGTTAACAGTGGTACAACAAGCGCGGGTACCGACCGGTGCTGCACCATGTTGGAGTACCGGCGGAAGGAGTCGTCGCAGTGCGTGCACTTGTAGGGCGCGCGGCCCGTGTGCGTGTTATGGTGCTCGCCGAGCTTCTGCCGCGTTATGAACTGCTTCGAGCAGATCTCGCATCTGGAAACACAAGCATTAACATTTTACAAAATTTTCCTCTCGCCCGCACGATTCGACATTTTGTAAGATAAAAAATCACTAATCCCGATTTCGAAAAATCACAAACAACCAGTTAGTATTCTAACAGCGGCGATGGGCTTGAAACCTGTCACGTATGGAATACTATACTGCAAAATGTGGGTATGTGTGTAATGTTTGGACGTACCTCTGACTACCCCCCTTAGACATCCTCAAAGAATCTTGAATTAGTACCTACTTGGTACTGGGAGATCTGAAGGGATATGTACCGTGCCTGGGGATCAAAGTCGTGAAGCTGTTTCAGTTTTTTTTTTACAAACAAACATTTTGTGTGCGATCAAATTGCTCACAGTTTGGCAAAAATTTCATGTTGATCGATGCGTGTTTTCCTACTCAAAAATTTACTTTTGTACGAAAACTAGAAAAGCAAACGAAATTAAACCAGCGACCACACTCTTCAAATCGAAAAAGCGTTGCTGCAGAAAAAGGCGTCGTGGTAGTACTTTCCCGGGCGAGCCCTTACAAAGAACTCCTTTTAATAAATCGCTTACACTCGTACGCTCTCTCTATGCTCACTATAAGCAGTCAAAGTCAAGATTGTTTATTCGATAAAATCACAAGGATAACCTTGAAACGTCTTAAAATTAGGTGACTAGATAAACAGTGTTATACTTTTAACATGACAATTCCATCCCCACGATACGAACCCACGACCTTATCGTCAGGCGGAGTGTACCACAGGGCCAGCGGTTCTTACTTATAGTCCTTGATGCCGAGATGAGTCTTGATGTGGAGGTTGAGGTTTGCTCGCCTCGAGAAGAACTTCCCGCAGGTGAGACATTCCAGCGGGTGGATCTTTAAATGAGCTGAGAAAAGGGGCTCCGTCACCTGAAAAGATAATATAATAACTTTATCGAGGACAACATCGACAGTACATCATATATAGTATCCGTCAAACTTCTTGGACAAACGACCTTGAATGAAAAAGAAACAAAAAATAGGTCTCTTTGGTGGTGCGAAGAGTGCAAACATTTCCCCTACCACCTCGCGCGATGGCCAAGAAGTTTGACGGGTACTATACAATAGGTAACAATACTTATTATTGTCTTACAATCGGCATGATACAGAATACATGTCTAGATATTTAAACTATTTTTTTTTTTGGATACAATGTGAGTGAGGTCATGGAAGATAAGCTAAAATAGCCATGAAAACGATTTTTTTTTCTGTTTTTTTCCTTTCTTTGATGAAACAAGCAGATGGCCCACCTACCTGCTTAAGTATGTACCTTGCTTTGCATCGCAAGTCACGCACAATAGCAATGTGCCCTTCGATGTCTTGCCATCAGTCAATTAACAAGATAACTCTATTGACAAGAGGCATTCATCCTATCCTACTAATATTATAAATGCGAAAGTATGGATGGATGGATGTTTGTAACTCTATAACTCCAGGACGGCTGAACGGATCTTGGTGAAAATTGGCACAGATATATGCTTGTATTTACGTACATACAAGTAAATAATTTCTCAGAAAGTGAAGGCAATATAAATTATAGTCTGGAATAGCACATAGGCTACTTTTTATCCCGTGGGAATACCGGGGTTTAAAACTACGCGGGGAAACCGCAGGGCGCTACTAGTACAGTATAATGTAACAAAACCCGTGTCCCCTGTATGAGAGTAGGTTGTCGTAGTGTTACCTGGTCAACCTTACAGGTGGGACACACAAAGTCCCTTCGTTTCCTCTTGGTCTCCTTCTTGATGTAGTGCCGCGGGACGGGCGGGACGGGCGGGACGGGCGGCACGCGCAGCTCGTCCAGCGGCGGCTTCGCCTCAGCCAGCGGATCCGGAGTGAACACTTGCAGGATCGTCGAGCTAATGCTGTCTTTCGTGTCCATTGTTAGGATGTTGGCTGGAATTGTTGAACAAAAATATCATAACATAAAAAAAACAGTTTAAAGAAACATCTGCTTGTTCCATCAGCTAGTTGTATAAAAAAAAAAAAAAAACATTAATTATGAAAACACTAGCTGACCGACATGTTGTCCTGTCATTCAATTCAACTGTCAAAACAGGAAAACGTTCCTATGTAGGAGACCCAAGGAGTTTGAATACAAGTCTATATTCCTTGAGGAGACCATCCATAACTTTTTGACATATTCTGAAGTGCATGTAACAGATTTTGGAAATAATGAAGTCAGCGAAAAAAAAAGCTAAAACACCTTTTTTTTTTGATGCCGATCGATCCTTTTTTCATGTACGGATCAATACTCTTCTTCTTCTTCATTGAATGGCTTTTGCAGATCAAAAGACTCTATGGGACTATTTAAGGTTGAGTACTTACTAGAAACGACAGAAATCACCAAAAACTTTTCCCATACATTTTGTACGGGACAACGATAAATCAACTCGAAATATTTTTTGTTGGCAAACGATCCTACTCCTTACTGTATAAGAATTAATTCCCTCACCAGCGCAAGACAAGTCCTCTGCCTTCTCCTTCTTGATGGCCCGCGCGGTCAGCAGCCGGCTGTAGCTGGTCTTGGAACAAGTCGGCGAGGCGTGCTCGGCTGCTCTGTGGGCGCGCAACTCCTTGAGCGAAGGGTTCTTGGCACCGCATATCTGACACACGTATATTCGCGCCTTGGGGAATACCAGTTCTTCCTCGCTGGAAAACAAAGAAAATAATCATCATGAATATTTTTTTTTTCGTGCCCACTGTGTTTATCAGATAAAACCGACTCAGAGGTTTTTACTGTGCCTACCCAACTATGCACATCCTACTTCCTACTAATATTATAAACGCGAAAGTTAGTACGTATGGATAGATAGATGGATGGATGGAGGTTTGTTACTCTTTCACGCCGAAACGGCTGAAGGGATCTGGATGAAACTTGACAGAGAGATAGATTATAGTCTGGAATAGCACATAGGCTACTTTTTATCCCGCGGGAATACCGGGATTCAAATCTGCGCGGGTGAAACCGCGGGGCGCAACTAGTAGGTAATAATATAAAACCTCGGCATGCCTGCACGTTGCCATATCCTATGTATGTTCCATGTGATACTTACAACTACTCGCAAAACTTAACAACTATGTATGTACCAGAACTAAACCATGTGTAAGCAATCAATGTATTGAGCACGAATAAGGTTAGGTCACAGATGTATGCATGATAAATTTATTGTAACACGTTTATCCTACGATTAACCAATTTGGTTGATGCTAAAACGTCATTTCAGCTCGTCATAATTTTATGATCACAGTTATAAGTAATTCTTATTATATTTCCTGTTAGATTGAATTTATAGTGCCATTTCAATTGCACTGTGCGAAATGTATGGCATTTAGTAATTAATTATCTAGACACTCAAGTTCCTACTAGTTTTTTAAAATGATCGGTGCAATCATTGTAAATAGCCGGATCCACACCGGACGATCCAACGCGCTCCGACCGCGCGCGGCAGTGGTCCGCGGCCCGATTACGCTAATGTCTCGCTATCGGGATGGCTTTCAGTTTGACATTTGATTCCCACAGTGTAATAGCAATTGTATAGGATGAATGGGAGTCAAATGTCAAACTGAAAGCCATCTCGATAGCCAGACATTAGCGTAATCGGGCCGCTGGTCCGGTGTGGATCCGGCTAATTGATATTCAACTAGATGTTACAGATTTTTTTCACTACATTTTGCTAATGGAAATAGCAGATTGCCTATCCATCTGCTATTTCCATTAGCTTATTGATGCACATAGATGTCAAGCCTCGTGTGCCTATAATTTCACCGCCAACCACACCAAGGGAAACACAGCAACGCTGATTGGCTGCAGAAAAAGCTTCAGACGTCATGCAAACTAAACTAGTGAGGATTAACTTACAGCGTGTCTCTCTTCTCTGTGACGTCGAGCTCTGATCCGTCGGACACCCAGCTCTCGCGAGCCATAAGGTCGTAAGGCTCTGCAGGGGTCACTTCGGGGTACATCTGAAATCACAAGCCATAGTTATAAATACCGGTAGGCGGTATTTTGTAATCTCTACATAGTATAAAACAAAGTCGCTTTCTCTGTCCTTATGTCCCCCGTGCGAAGCAGGGGCGCGCGGGCGGGTCGCTAGTAATATATATTACAAAATACCGCCTACCGCTACTAACCATACCATTTTGTCCCTAGCCCATGTAGAAACAAAATGGCTGCGTCTCATAATACATTTGAATTATGACATTTTCCAAATGAGTTATGCGTGAAATATGGTATTTTCCGGATTGCAGGGGAACTGAACTCCTGGGGGTGAAGAATACGCCTGTAGAGTGGAATTGTTAATGTGTGAACGACCCTAAAACTACCCCCGACAATATTAGATATTTTGGGTACCAAGGGGAATTTTTACTGTCTATTATGGTTTGCTACAAGACTTTTCTACTGTTTTTATAAGCTTGGTCTCGTGGCACTGGCACCTTGAATTCACTAAATTCACCTTAGCTTTAAGACGTTTCAACGTGATTCAATTAGGTAAATATCCTGACTTACTGGGAATACAGAGGTGAACATTTTTATAAAACTTAATTAAGTATAATATAATGGTCTCTATCACTAGCGCCACTCTTTCATAGCCTAGTCATTACGCCTCGCGCATTGACCTTCATTACAAACCTTAATCAATCATAACAAAACAAGTACCTCGCAAAACAATGTAACAAGCGGAAAGTCGTATGACATCTAATTGTAAGACCAATATAATTGAGAATTTAATCATTTCGACGTTTCTGTGCGTGGGCAACCATCAGGTTATTGTTTATCACGCAAAGGGGCAACCAGTGAACTTCCATGACCGGAAAAAAGCGAATGTGTCACAGAGGCCGTGACCTTAGGTCGCATGAATTTCTTCCGTAAACGCATAAAGGCAAGGCAACAGCATAAAAGGTGAAATATATCACAAAATTTTCAATTAAAAGGTGTTCAAGTCCAAACTACATGGGCAATGATTATTCACATTCTGCTGAATGAAAATGAAGAACAGTTGGGGGCATAAAAAACCTATTTACCATCACTATCACTACTAGTATAAAACAAAGTCGCTTTCTCTGTCTTATGTCCCTATATCCCTATGTATGCTTAAATCTTTAAAACTACGCAACGAATTTTGATGCGGTTTTTATTAATAGATAGAGTGACTCAAGAGGAAGGTTTATATGTATTATACATGCATGATATGTGCACCCGTGCGAAGCAGGGGCACGCGGGCGGGTCGCTAGTACGTTATATTTGCAATACAAATGAACAAGCTTAGGTTAGGTAGCCCTAATTCTATTCTTACCCCGTTCCAGGAGGATTCCATGTCTCCGTTACTTTCTTGCCCGCTGATCTCGCCGCGCGGCGGCATCCGCTCGTCCGCGCATATGTTCAGCGGCGAAACATCCGCCTTGCTGTCCCCCCCAACGTCCCCCCCATCGGCATACTCCCCATTTTCCGCTATCTTATAACTCTCGTGAATGAAGTTCGGGAGAACAAACTCGTTCTCCTTCGACGAAGGCTCTCCCCAAATGCTGCAAGAGAACGCTTCTTTAGAGTTATCTTTGAAGACCGTAGGCCCCTTGTCGTCAAATGCTTCGACCCGGTCCGGGGTGAAGTAGTCCGCGTATATGTTATCTCCGAAGTAGTTGTCGTTCATCATGTTGACGAATTGCTTGTTCTTGCCGCCCTCGAGGTCCAACAGTTCGCGGTTGCTGGATTCGTCGTCGAAGTCCGAAGGAGACATGCTGCCGTAGCTGACTGTGGTGGGCCGCAGCGGGTCCAAGGCACCTGTATCCCGCGCCGGGCCGGGCGCTTCGTTACTGAACGCACACTCGTTGCTACAGCTCAACTCTTCTTTCACGTTGACAGCCTCGGATTTCGCCGGCTCCGGCAGCATCTTCACCTCTTCCACTTCATCCATTTCGTCGAAGCTATCTTCGTCTTTCTCTGTGATCTCCTCAATAGAAATAGTCGTGAGCGTAGACTTCTCGGTCCGTTGTGGTGACAGGGCCATCTTGGCGGCCGCGTAGTTCTCGGGTGCTACGCTTTTGGACGAGCACGCGATGGGCGTGACCTCGCACCGGCTCACGGCCGGTACTTTTGCGTTCTTTATCTGCAATATCTTTTTGTTCTTTCTGACGAAAATGTTGTTCAGTCTTATTTTCATAGGTGCTTTTTTTTTTAATTGTACCTCTTCTGTCCTCATGATGACGCCGCTGGTGTGCGGCTGGGGGTTGGGAGACGGCAGCGTGCGCTCCACGGAATTGTCTCCGCTCTCGGAGAGCTCGCTGCAAGGCGATATGGAAGGCTTCTCGTTACAGATCAGATCCGGCACCGAACAGCTATCGCCGAAGTCAGTTTCTAGTTTATTATCTACACTACTAGTTTTACTATTTAAGTCTTTATTTGAGGTAGCACTGGTGAACTTTTTTAGTTCAAACGAGTGGGAGCCATCGCCGCCAGCGGTCGACGGCTGCGCGAACTCGTGCAACGCTCTTTTGTTACCGACATCGTAGTCGGGCAATATCTTCTCAGGAGTCCTGCTCCGGTCGGGGTACACCGCGTCATTGGAGCCAGTCAGGTCCATCACGGTGTTTATCATACTTTTCACGTGTTGCACAGGGACTTCCACTTTTATATTGCTCAGGATCTTCAACCCTTTGCTTGTGCCTGGCATTTCAATTTTTTCTACTTTCTCGGTTATCGAAATACTGGGAGCCTCAGGTTTTGGTGTAGATATTATAGGAGTGTTGGGGATGGGAACTCTAATCTGTGATAGCATAGTATTTGTACCACAGGAACGAGAGCTCCCTTTCTGTGTAGGCAATATGGGTCCCACTTCTATGATTAGAGTCTTGTTAGGGTTCCTCTTTACTGGACTCGGTTTTTGCACTAATGCATTAACAGCCTGTGACAAATTCTCACTGAACAATGGAGGAGCACATGTTGCTTTGGACAGCATTGGCTGAGGTGTGTACATACATGAACTGTTCCCAAATTGATCAACAAGCATCACATTTTGATACATTCTTGTACACTCTGAACTTGTTTGAGCATGAGCAACATTGGTTATATTCTCATGGCCTGTGAAAACAGGTGGCATTGTGGGGATAAAGGATTTGGGGTCAATGTTCTGCACCATTTCTTGGTAAATGTACTGGGAGTTCTGCGTTACTACTGTAGTTCCCGGTGTGAAGTTTCCAGTGGCCAGACTGAAATGGTTTTGAACAAGTGGAGGCCTTTTGGTCTCTATTTGAACTTGGGTATTGGGTAACCCACTAGTCATTACCATACTATTCTGGACATTCTTTTGAACAAATGTAGGGGCATTTGCCACCATGTGGTAAGGTGCACTACGGTTCCCCATATAAGGAGGTAAGCACTGCATTCCACCAATATTATTTTTAACAAGGTTTAGTAAATTGTTGGACTTCATAGCACTGCTAGCCTTCACCTGTTCAGTTTTCTTCCGAGGCAATGTATGAGATGGTATAGACTGAGTTTTACCAGCAGACTCAATCATTGGCACATTGTAGGAATACATGTTATTGACATCCAGGGCATTATACTCAGCACTTCTAGAATACTTGACTTCCCGGTCCTCCTGCTGGTCAGAGTAATCTATGAAGTGCTGGTCATAATCTGGTATCACAGCTGGTGGGTATGTCCGTGGAGGTTTATCCGTCTTCATCAGTAAAGGTGAGTTAGAATGGCGAGATTGAGAGTTTTGTGATAAACTACTAACTGTTGTGTTTTCGAATGCCAAGTTATCAACTAATCTCATATCAGGAGTGCAATTTCTTGAAATGTTGACTGATGAAAGAGATCTGGCAGTTCTACTGGGAGTCCTACTGGGAGTTCTACTGGGAGTCCTGGTGCTGGGGGTCCGACTCCCCCCTCGGCTGGAGGTCCCACTTGGGGTCCTGCTGGAGGCACTAGGTGTCTGGGCCCAGTACCGTTCATGTTCCTTTGTTCCATTCCAAGGGTTAGTCCCACTGTCCTCGGTAATGGGTGTTCTAGACCTGCTCCTGTAGGACCTCTCGGAATTGGCTGGAGTAGGCGTTCTGCTACTGATACAGCTATTGTTTGATTTGGTGATGCTGCAGAGAGCTTTAATCACTTGATCTTTGGGATGCGTGTCGAGGTGGGACTCCAGCGTCATCCCATTGTGCAGGAAGAGCGTACAGACGGGGCACTGCACGAGCTGGTCCATGGTGACGTCACACGAGCAATGTCACCGCGCTCGTGGAGCCGACGACCCTGCCGCGACGATTATACCTATTGATAAGTTTCGTCACAGCACGCACACAAAGTCGCACAAGCCTGTTCGAGCAATGTCCGTGACGCGCATATCTACTATTCGCATTTCACACGAGATCTCCTCGCTTACAACGATACATAATCTTCGTTGTTGTAGTCTTCTATCGATCTGTAGGACAAAACGCTCTGAATAGTTAGAGAGAAATAAAACGCAAACGTGAATTCTGTAAACTTGTCCGACATGCAAACGGAGGGAGGACAAAAGAAAACAAAACTCAAAGATAAAGGCCATTGAGACATAAAAAGTTGAGCACTGTACATTGAGAGAAGGCAATAAAAAACAACAATTCATAGTCGGATAAAACAACGGATCTTACCAGCTTTATTGTATGTCATGTATATTCCATGGCAAACATAAAATAATGGCGAAAATTTGTTATAGTTAGGACTATTGTACATATAAAAATATTTCCAAATAGTCAGACATATTGCAGACGTCTCACTCACGTTCACGGTTCACATCACAGTTCACACACACACACCAGTGTTGCCAATGAAAACTTTAGTACATAAGGTGAATAAGCCGTGTTTAAAGGAAAACGACTAACTGTGGGCCATATCATTGCTTAAAAATAGGCCCAATGCATTGTGCCTATTTTGCCTATTTTTTACGTTCTATTTATCATTTTTAACAATTAAAAACCATAAAGCACTATCAATAATAATTAAAACCATAAAGCACTAAAGCAGCCCCATTTCGGTAATATTTGCAAATGTTCTCTGTTTGTTTGAATAAAATTACAAATATTTTCCGCCAATTTTTATTTTGTCTTAAATTTTTTGGCGGATACATTGAGGTTTAGGTGGGTGTGGGTTCTCTGAAATCATTTTGGCTGATGTCACTTTTCAACGTAAAAAGTGCCGTTCCTCTCGCACTCCTGTCAAACAATATTTGGGTGAGTGGGACGACGGCACTATACGACGGACGGTCTAATTTCGTGCATCGGAGTAACTCGTATTAAATATGAACCCGTAAATTAATTACCGTAGAATTTTCAAAAAGCCGTGTTATGTTTCTGCTATGGTCACACGTATGCGGCCGTAGTAGGCCGTGGATTTTGTAATTCTCTGAAAGCCGTAGAACACGGAAGTTGCCGTAGCATTAGCAACACACACACAAAACACTTGTGTTCCAATAGGTACTCGTTTCGTTCCCGTTGTCGTTAACGATTAGGGCTGTTTTCTGCACATTTTTAGTCGAACAAACCAAACAAAGTACCTATTCATGCGTAGAACGAACCGCACATCATTTTTAAGTTCAAGATACTGCTCCGTCCATAGACAATTTTAGACAAACAGTCAAAAATTTGAAGTGTCAATGTCACCGTACTGTCTTTTTTATGGTACTGTCACGTCATGTCACAAATCAGTTACAAAAACTGTCACAACTGGATTTTGATAGGGATGCCTTTTGCTTGATTTGAATCGATTATTTTGATCACACAGACACGTAGACTTAGAAACTCCTTTGCTGCAAGGTTTTCTTTTACCTATTTGCACATACACAACATCAGATCTATCTAAATCTTCCCACAAACACTTGAATGCATCCATTGAGTGCACCAATAGCTTATCAGACCGATAAGCCTTATCGGTCTATTATGCTATTGGTGCCCTCTCAGTCTTTTGCTGTCTCCTTTCGTTGGCGTGAAAGTGACAGTGACAAGTACCTATACTATTTGCGTCTCGCAGTTTCACCTTCGCAGATTTAAATCCCGGTATTCCCACGGGATAAAAAGCCTATGTGCTATTCCAGACTATAATCTCAAATTCAAATTCAAATTCAATTTATTGAATAACTATATAACATCTCAATCTATCTCTCTGCCAAGTTTCATCCAAATCCGTTCAGCCGTTCCGTCGTGAAAGAGTAACAAACATCCATCCATCCATTCATAATTACAAACTTTCACGCTTATAGTAGTAGGATCATATGTAGGATTAAACTGAGCCGCTTTATTAATGGCAGGGAATTTATTACATAAATTAGGTACATAATGTATAATTTTATTATTTATTTCATCTGATCAATTCCGGTTAAAAGGTAATCATTTAAATCTGAAAATCAAAATAAACAGTTTGTAGCTGAGACTGATTGTAGTGAAATATAAGGAGTTGATGATTAAATCAAAATCGATTCAGCAGTTCAGCAGTCATCCCTACCCTACTAACCTACCTACACGATACGACCGACGAGCGAGACGAGAGTACCTACTTTGGTTGGAGTTGACTGGGAGGGAGGGAGACGAGAATAGGGTACCTACGATTCTTTCCTGCATACATGTTTAGTTTACATACCTACTTATTTCTTACTTTACTAGATTTTAATTTTGTTTTTAGTGGTTTTGAATTGCTCTAAACAAGTGATTTAAAATTAAAAAACTGCGAGTAATCGTTGACACTTTGTTCACTACTCTCACTTCACTATAATGTCTATTAATTACGAAGAATTAAGTCATAGTGGTAAATATGACAATATTTTTCATACGATTAATATCAACTCAAGTCCCTAGATAGTCTAAGCTAGTTGTTTCAGGCTCGTTTATGTTTAGTACATAATTATTGTATACCATGTTTACACCTACTTATAGAGACAATTCACGAATGTGGTCACAACATAAAAGTAGTAGATTTATAGACCCATCAAATTTTTCATTTTAGTCACCTTAATTTCAGAGGCCAAAGAACAGCTCCGCCTGTGGAGAGAAAGTAACGAAAGACGAAGCGAGGATGTGATGGAGCTCTGGCCAGCTGTGCTGGGCGAGGATCTTGACAAACTTGGCAATGAGAGTAAGATTAGTATCCTCCTCCCTGTTCAATGTCTGTGTTGACATCCCTTAGAAGAGGGGATCAACTCAGTAAATTTTTACTTAGATTGGCTACATCAATATTTTTTTCATCTCACATTGTTGGATGCAAGGAAGTGCATAATGGACAGGGTGTTTACATTAGTGGAGTGTACCTAATTGTGTATAATTATGCTTTTATGTTACAGAGCACCTGGTGTTAGAACAAGTGATTTATGCCGCACTAGACTGCCATACATACAAAGTAGCTTATGCTTGCATCTCCATACTATCAAAGGAGTTTCCGGGAAGTCTGCGTGTGATGCGGTACAAGGCTGCATTACTAGAAGCTGAGGAAAAGTAATCGTTATACTAAAATAAATAATTTGGGGCATTCTACAGGGCACTATCGTGCCTGTTAATAAGAAAAACTAATGCTATGGGAAATGCATCTTTATTTATTTTAACATCTTGTAATTTACAAACTTAGAGATAGTACTTAAACAACTAACTAAATAAGGTAAAATATCATTCTAAAAAAAAAATCATTCTAAATATCATCAGGGGCATTATTCTCTATGCCATAGGAGATTCCTTGCCCGAAACCATGTGAAGTCACAACATGATCTTGGATTTTATTCTTTACGACATAGGAGATACTTTGCTCTAATCGCGTGACGTCACAACGTGATCTGAACGCAAACGCGATAATCATAGTGAATAGCCCCAGGGGGGCCGAAACCCGTTTCCATGGCTGTTAAAAATGACAGTTATGTTTTTTTGTTATCAATCTTGTTTTTTTCTTGTTGTCCAGATATGACGAAGCGTTGGAAGTGCTGGACAGCATCATAACGGCAGATCCGACCAACTCAGCGGCGCGGAAACGGCGCATCGCACTACTGAAGGCACAGGACTGCATCAACCAAGCTATTGCGGAGCTCATCGCTTATCTTAATGAGTTAGTTTCCTTTACATTTAGTAGTAGTACATGAAGAAGATTAGAATACCTACTATTTTCGGTTACATGAAACCTGTCACTTGGAATACCAACTACTGAAAGTTATGCAACCTGTCACTTAGGGTTAATGTTTAGATGTATCTTTCACTTAGTTGTCCTCGAAGAGTCCTGTCAATAATATTGTAACTAAGGATTCAGTACTGATGAACTTAATTTGAACTCACAAAACCTACAAAGAAATGCACCCGTGATGCGATTTTGTTTTTGATTCGGGACTAATGCTTTTAGGTAATCCGGCCATGTTACAAAAACGTCGCAAGACATGGGCTTCGTTGGATTTATTCCAACGAGTTTAGGGGGTAACAAAAAACGTTAAAACATCTAAAATTTCATAACATAACAAATGTTGTGTTAGTGTGAGCACCAGATGCAGTAGATTGTGTGGCTCCAGGTTCATGTCGGACGTGGAAGCGTGGCAGGAGCTGTGCGGACTGTACCTGCGCGTGGGCGCCTACTCGCGCGCCGCCTTCTGCGCCGAGGAGTTGCTGCTGCACCAGCCACACTGCCATCTGCACATGCAGCGGCTCGCAGATATACGATACACCATGGTACATATACCTACATCCTATTCCTATGAATCCTACTAATATTAAAAACGCGAAAGTTTGCAAGTATGTATAGATGGATGTTTGTTACTCTTTCACGCCGGAACGGCTGAACGGAGCTGGATGAAACTTGGCAGAGAGATTGATTATAGACTGGAATAGCACAGGCTACTTTTTACCCCGTGGGATTTAAATATGCGCGGGTGAAATCGTGGGGTGCAACTAGTAATATTATAAACGCGAAAGTTTGTGAGTATGAATGGATGTTTGTTACTCTTTCACGCCGGAACGGCTGAACGGATCTGGATAAAACTTGGCAGAGAGATAGATTATAGTGTGGAATAGCACATAGGCTACTTTGTATACGGGATTTGAATCTGCGCGGGTGAAACCCCGGGGCGCAACTAGTGTCATATTAGTGGACCTTCCACACAGCTCTATCTAGCTAGAGAGCTAGATCTATCCATCTAGTTGATATTACACTATGGGAATCAAAAGTCAAACTGAAAGCCATCTCGATAGCCAGATATTAGCGTAATCGGGCCGTAGACAGGAATGAGGTGGGCGGGAATCAAACCCTTGTACCCATGGGTCTAGCTAGACATTCATGCAACTGTTATCAACATTATGAATAAGATATGATGTTCCTTCCAGGGCGGAGTAGATAACTTAGAGCTCGCGAAGACATACTACTCGCAGGCGCTGAAACTGAACCCAGACAACATGCGGGCTCTGCTTGGCCTGTTTTTGGTAAGATTCTAATCACTGAAAACCTTAACGTTCATATATGAATTTATTGACAAAGAAAATTACAACTAATAGTTACAATTACATATTTACAAAATGTACAAAATATACAAAATACATATGAAACAGTTGAGCTATCTACAGACCGTTGCAAACGATCTATAGATAGCTCAACTGATCCAAATCAGTGCCAGTCGGAAGCGTGCCCAAGACACTGGCTGCATTGCCGCTCTGAATGGCAATGCTGATACGCTGAGCCAGATACTCACCAGCCCTCGGGTCACGCGTCGCCTCGATAAGTCGTTCATATATTATTTAACGACCTCTGTGGCGCAGCGGGCGAGAGCCTGCCTGCGTCGACGCAAGAGGTTGCGGGTTTGATTCCCGCCTTGGAACAAATTTGTGTACGTTCTGCAGAAATTTGTTCCGATGGTCTGGGTGTTTTCTATGTATAATAAAAAATATCTATCTATGTAAGTATATAATGTATTAAATACATATATCAGTTATCTAGTACCCATAACACAAGCATTGAATAGCTTGCTTTGGGGCTAGATGATGCTGTGTGGATTGTCCAGCATTATTTATTTCATTTATTTATTTAGCTTTCTTTGGGGTTAGATAGTGCTGTGTGGATTGTCCAGCATTATTTATTTATCTATTATTTATTTATTATGTTCGTAGATATCCCCTTAGATCCCCGCGGTAGAATAGATCTCTTATTACTTACCAAGTACTAACTGCAGATTCTTTGAGGACATCTAAGGGGTTAGTCAAAACATAACATTTGGCACATACCCGTACGTTTAGCATTAGTTGGTATACCATATGTGACAGGTTGCAAGCCCATCGCCGCTGTTAGCATACTAAGTAGATATCACCTATCAAATACCTAGTTCTCAAATATCACATTTTTTTATTAAATAAAATTACAAGCATCACTTGGAAACGTCTTAAAACTAGGGGAATCTACAACCCGGTCACAATATCTGTGCACCTGACTTCGTGACGTCATATCGGCGGTCTGGGTACGGTGTGAAAAAAAGTTTTTTCGAGAAATGTGGACGTAAAAAAAAATTACTAACCTTTTCAAATCAATTTATTATTGATGAAGGGTTTGTTATTAAAAAACAATAATTTTGATTACAAAAACATTTATTATTAAACTCAGTCAAGATTAAATTTCTTGATTCTCTGTGTATTGTTTTTCTCATGAAAATGAAACAGTAAACAGTCTAAACTTAACAATAAATTAAAAAAAACAAAACAACAACAAAGCGAAAATATCAAAATTATCAGGACGTGTATCGCCAACGAAGATGCTAACCGTACAGTCGCCCCGGGGAGTGCGCGGAGAGGTGACAGGGGAAGCGTGAGAGGCGCCGCATTCCAGCGAGGTGCACAGATATTCTGACCGGGTTGTATGTAAATAGAATCTATTATTGATTTTGAGTGAGCGAAGCGAACCAAAATTTTAGTTAACTTGGGCTATTTGGGATTTTGTTTAGAGGTATGCTGATAACCAGATCATAGGTGCCTAACTACGTGGATTGTGGTGGGAATCGAACCCACTAATCCTTGGCACAAGCGTTGGTCGCGTAGAACTGGCACTAGAGTCACCTAGTTTTAAGACGTTTCAAGATGATCTTTGTGATTTTATTGAATAAACATATTTTGAATTTGAATTTTGAAATTTAAATTGCAACTTGTATGGGGCTAGAATACATTCTATCTCTGATTTCTGTGGTAGCTTCTGCAAAATAAATTATCTCTACCTTTCCACAGACCACGAACAACCTGCTAAACCACTACAAAAGCGGCAAAGACAGCAAACGCGCGGAAGTATGGAAGCTGTGCCAGTGGGCGCAAGCGCGCGCGCTCAACAAGCGCGAGGCGGCCGGCGACGGCGGCGACCCGCTCTCGCAGATGATGCTGTCTCTGGCTATCGCTGAGTAACGCCGCATGCTCGCCATTCACCGTAGCTGAACGTTCAACGCATTTCATATTCATTTATTTCAAACCATAGCCAACCGCCTCCAAACTTTGTGTACGATCTGCAGAAATTTGTTCCGTTGGTCTGGGTGTTTATGTATATTAAAACATATCTATCATATGTAAGTATATGTAAACCTAATGTATTAAATATATCAGTTATCTAGTACCCATAACACAAGCCTTGAGTAGCTTACTTTGGGGCTAGATGGTGCTGTGTGGATTGTCCAGCATTATTTATTTTTGACGACTAAGTTGGGCTTGATGTAACTAAGTTTTCCACAAAAGTCCCTCGTTAAAAGTAAAAGGTTTAAAGAAATGAATATGGAATGCCATCTTTTTAAAAAGCACACAACCGTCAAACTTCTCGTTCGCATATTTCAACCTAAATAGAAAAAAACCGGGCAAGTGCGAGTCGGACTCGCGCACGAAGTGTTCCGTACCGTTATCTATAAAAACGGCACTACTTCAACTAAGGTTCATGAGATACAGCCTGGTGACAGACAGGCTACGCGAGAAAATGAATTTTCATGTGTATTCCGGCTAAGTTAAGTTTACTTATCGATATCATTTCACAATAAAGGATGCTTAGGATGATGGAAAAAAGCAAACATCAGAGTTGTACATCTAAATTATATTAGTGTCTAATCTTTGTATTGGTATTATCCGAAACTCTTTTGTTGGCGAAATTTCTGAAATGTGCAAACGAGAAGTTGTTGTCATCATCATTTCGATTTCTCACACTGATGTGGTACTAATAGAGAACAGTGATTTCTCATGACTGATTCGTGTGAAGCAACCTTCATTGTTTCATTTTTACCTTGGTTTCAGTCATAGGAGTTATTGAATATGAATATAAAAACTGCCTATGCCTAGGATGCTCACTGAACCACTGCTATCGCAAGTCATAATACAGTCATGTTATAGTAACATGAATATCTTATTGTAAGTGTTCAATCTATAAGATTTATAAATATTAATTAGCATTTATTGCGTTACCGTTATTCCATTATGATTTTATTTAAAACAATATTATTTTAATTTATGTGTGTTTAGACGCTATAATGGGTATTACGTACATATTTATTGGTTAGAATAAACGGATGTTGATCAGTATAGTCTTTTGTATTTACTTTTGGTAGATCTACCTTCCAAACATGTGTAAAGTAGAAATCCTTACCTACTATTTTCACAGATAGTACCTGCCTAACCTACATATCTCGGTTCAACCGCTAAGTTTCAGCTTCGCGAGTCGCTACTTAGGAGTATTGGCCTTGCCTGGATTACCATTCTAGAGGCTAAAAACCGCCAAACAGTCGTTCTGGCAACATTTTAAGAGTAGTACAGCTCTTTGTGAAGGGCTCGTCCGGGGAAGTACTACCACAGCAAAAAAAGGTAAAAGGTAAAGCAGAAAAAGGTGCCGCCAAGCAGCAACGCTGTGTTTCGGTTTGAAGAGTGTGGTCGCCGGTGTAATTACAGGCACATGAGGCTTAACATCTGTATGCCTCAAGTTGATGGACGCAGGGCAGTGCATCGTAGGGCACGTTTTTATTGTGCGTTTATAGATGATGCTTACCACTTAACATCAGGTGGGCCATCTGCTTGTTCCATCAGCGAGTTGTATAAAAAAAAAGATCGTTCAGCAAAAATCATTTACCTAGATCCTAAGAAGTTTTCTGCCTTAAAATTTCAATCAATACGAAAAAAAATGATCATTCAATCTACAGTTTTAAAATTAATGATTCCTATTATAAAAGTATACGGTTGAATCATAATAAAAATCCAAAATATGTTTTTTTTTTATTTACAGAGATTTAACTAAATATCACTAGGTCTAAGTACATATTTCAATATCACGTTAAATCTATCCTGCCTTGTTGCCTGCACGCTATGTACGATGCTAGCTCTTCTTGTCTCTTCTTTTTGATTTCTTTTCGCGTCATCTGTCCATCTCCTAGTGAGAAGTACTTTTCCCTGAAATCAAAACGAAATAAAATTAGTTCTTAAAACTCGACAACTTGAAGTTCAGTGTTTAAAATGTTTTGTATACTAATGTCAGAACTTAGCACAGCAACATAAATAAATAGTCCAAATGGAACGAAAAAAAGAGGATGTCTAAAGTGGTAGAAAAAGAAGTCAGAATTATGTACAAAAATTAGAATAGAATTTGGCAGATGGGTATGTGTCCACTCCACATGTCATATTTGGACATTTTGCAGAGTTCGTTAAATACTAAAAAAAAAGGTAACAAAAGAATCAACTGACTTATAACTAGAACTAGCGACCCGCCCGCGCGCCCCTGCTTCGCACGGATGCACATTGTTTTTCTACTATATCATGCATGTATTATACATATAAACCTTCCTCTTGAATCCCTCTATTAAAAAACCGCATCAAAATCCGTTGCGTAGTTTAAAAGATTTAAGCATACATAGGGATATAGGGACAGAGAAAGCGACTTTGTTTTATACTATGAAGTGATAGTGAAGTTCTACAGCATAGCAACAATCGAGATTGTTACCTGAAGTTGTGCGCTCCGCCGTTACTGGCGACCGTCATATCTACCGACGGCTCCGCTACCTTCTGGTATGTCAGCAACCGCCGCGACGTCAGCCGGGACAGCACTTGCTCGGAGGACGCCACTAGCTGCATGCACGGATGCGTCGGCAACTGATCATCTGTGTACTCTGCTCTGTGAAGTAAGCATACATTTTTTTTATTATGCTGGACAATCCACACTGCATTATCTAGCCCCAAAGTAAGCTACTCATAGCTTGTGTTATGGGTACTAGATGACTGATATATTTGATACATTATACACTTAAATAGATAGATATTTTTTATTAGGACATGTACCCATACTACGTGACCCGTTTAGGGGGGGCGAGCGGAGTCTTTAAAATACTACGGTCAGTCAAAGGAGCGGGGGGGTGGCTCAGGTTTTTGTCACGTAGTCGATTTTACTGAGAGCAATCTCGTATTTTTTCTATTAATGTGATTAAACAGAAAATAATTGTTGTGTTCGTAAATTAAGTTACTGTAAGTTACATACGGTATAGCAATATGTTTTCACAAATGTTGTTCTTTTCTATAATATATAATTCACTAGTAATTTAAGTATGCATGCAGTCTTATGTTATTTTTTCAATTTTTGTCTGTGAAATGATTAAAAGTCATAATTATGAACTACTACGTGAAAACTAAAGGGGGTCGAGGGAGGTCTTGGCATATACTTCGAGTGGTCACCGAGGGGAGGGAGAGGTCGAAAAAACTAAAAAAATAGGTCACGTAGTATGGGTACGTTCCCTTATCCATAGACACCCAAACCAACGGAAAGAATTTTTGCAGATCGTACACAAATTTGTTGCGAGGCGGGAATCGAACCCGAAACCTCTTGCGTCGTAGGCGGACTCTCGCCCGCTGCGCCACTGAGGTCGTCAAAATTTACAAAGGATTAACATTTAAATATTCACAGATAAACTTCATAGCTGTTGGTAGTAGCTCTGCCTTCTGCGTAGTAGGTCGTGGATTCGATTTCCATGGAGAATAAACATTTTTGTGTGATGGACTTAGATGTTTGTTCCCTGTCTGGGTGTTATCTAATATTATAAGTATGTGTTTATAGAAAAATGGGTATATAAGTATTATATCAGCTATCTGGTTCCCATATCACAAGCTATGGCTTAGTTTTGGGCGAGATAGTGCTGTGTGAAATGTCCAACAATATTTATTAAATTAGTGGATACTCCATACAGCACTGTCTAGGACCAACTATGCAAAGTTTGTACTATTGAACCCACAGCCACGGATGGATGTTTGTTACTCTTTCATGCTGGAACGGCTGAACGAATCTGGACGAAACTTGGCAAAGAGATAGATTATAGTCTGAAATAACACATAGGCCACTTTTTATCCCATGGGCATACTGGGATTTAAATCTGCGCGGGTGAAAGCGCGGGGCGTAAAGAATAAAATAAAGCTATTGAATAGTATTTACCTAACAATCGGATACCAGCAGACGAGCCGGCGACGCAGCCCCAGGTGCCTCGCGGCGAAGGCCAGCAGGTCGCAGTAGATACGCGCCAGGGCGTACTCCACCTTCGCCGGCACGTGGCGCGCGCGCTGCGCCGCCGACAGCGAGTAGTGCTCTCTCTGTATGCCGATCCGCTCTGCTGGTTCGCGAACCCCGTACGGAGCTAAAACATATAAATCAATATTGCTGGGCTTTCCACACAGCCCTATCTAGCCCCAAACTAAGTCAATGCTTGTAATATGGCAACCAGATAGCTGATAATTATAATCCTACTAATATTATAAAACACTCTTTCACGCCGGGACGGCTGAACGGATCTCGATGAAACTTGGCAGAGAGATAGGTTATAGTCTGGAATAGCACATAGGCTACTTTTTATCCCGTGGGAATAATGGGATTTAAATCTGCGCGGGTGAAACCGCGAGGCGCAACTAGTAATACATCATAATAACACCCAGACAGAGAACAAACATCTATGTATAGCACACAAATGTTTGTTCTCGGTGGGAATCGAACCCACGACCCACGACGGCGCAGAAGGCAGAGCTACTACCAACTGAGCTTGTTTGTTTTTCCGACAGCCTTCATAACGGCTGTCGGAAAAACAAACAAACAAAGTGCTCTCACATCCAAACACCAAGTAATATTTGTGGTAGAAGCAAGTTCAAGCACAATCTTTGGACTTGCCTCTGACTAAATTTTCCGAGTGAAGTCCCATTTTTAAATTTTATTTTCGCTAAATCTTTGTAATGCGTGTCACTGACAACAACTTAACCGATTGCAATTTTACATAACTACATTCAGTGATTTTATATCTTGATCAAAAATGTTCAATTGTGCGAGCGAGATAGCGGCGTGATAGAGCTACAAACATCAACTTTCTCATTTTTAAGTATTATAATATTAAGTATGCTATACATAATATCTATATCATATAGTTTAAATTTAGATATTATGTATAGCACAATCACACTTAAAAACAATCAAACTAGGTTTAAATTTTAAACCTAGTTGGATTGTTTATATATTGGGAAAACAAATGATAGCTGAAACCTAAACAAGATGATCAAAATTAACAGCTTACATAAAAAAAGTATACAAAATACGTACGATCTGTGATGATAGCGTCGAACTTGAACCCTTCCCTCCACAGCGGCTGCGAAAAGTCGCTCACCACCACATCCAAATACCGGGATTCTGTGCCGTAGTTTTTCATGTTACTTCGTATGCTCTCTTCTTTTTCGCGTACCTATAAAAACGTACAATAATTGTATCACTAGTAGTCTATGCCTACTTCTGCCGTCAAGTAGCGCGGCTATGTTTCTTCTGCCGTCAAGTAGCGCGGCTATGTTTCTTCTGCCGTCAAGTAGCGCGGCTATGTTTCGGTTGGAAGAGTGTGGTTGCAAGTGAAATTACAGGCACATGAGACTTATTAGGATGGACGCAAGGTGATGCAAGAGCCGCCTAGCAAGTTATATTTTGCATGCCTTGCCAGGCAATGCTGCTTTGTGATGGATACCACTAATCATAAGATGACCCATCGGCTATTTCCACTTAGCAGCTGCAACATGCGCAAAAGCATAAATTTAATATTTAAATCCCCCTTCATCAGAGATGGACGCTACCGGCGTTTCACTACATAGTATAAAGTCGCTTCCTCTGTCCATATCCCTATGTCCCTATGTATGCTTAAATCTTTAAAACTACGCAACGGGTTTTGATGCGGTTTTTTTAATAGATAGAGTGATTAAAAGAAAAGTTTATTGATTGAGTGAGCGAAGCGAACGAAAATCTTACAAACAACTGAGGCGATTTGGCATTTTATGTTTGTATGTTTGTCCGACGATAACTTGAGAACCGTTTATCCGATCTGCATAAAATTTGGTATGTCGATAGCTTGTATTTGAGAAATTTACTGGTAAGTATATGAGTAAAATCGGATAAGGGGTTACTAAAATATGGGGGTTTTGGGGGGGGGGAAATAAAAAAGTTACACAAAAATAAAATTATATGTCATATGAAAGGGCTTGATTTGGACATTCCAAAACCATTTTTATTTTTTTTCTAGGTAGCTTAGTTTTTGAGATATAACAAAAAAGTTAAATTAAGATAACCAACGACCCAAGAGCTCTCATTTCTAAGAGTTTCGTTGGCATCAAGGTTTTTCTACTGGTCGGCCAGTTCCTTTGCTTTTTCAAATATTTTTTTCTGAAAATAAATGAATAAGGTACTTGGTTCTCATTAAATGGTGATAGCGACCTATTCTGATGATCGAACCAAGGTCTGTTCAGCGGAACTCTTCAATAAATAGGCCAATTCAGTTAAAACTTGGTTACCATACTTAGTTAGTAGGTGGTACCCCGAGAGTCCAAACACAAAGTTTGGACTTGCCTCTGACTACTACTTACTTATATTTTCGGAGCGTTCGCGTCGCGTCACGAAATCTCAGTTCGGGGCGAACTACTAGTATGTATAATACATGCAAGATATAGTAGAAAAACAATGTGCACCCGTGCGAAGCAGGGGCGCGCGGGCGGGTCGCTAGTAAATTTATAATACCCCGCCTTGTCTTTGTGACATGGTTAAAAAAAATGAACTTTGTATAGATAAGTAGAGAAAATTCGTGTAAAGCAAATATTAGTCCTACCACAGTAATCTCAGGAACAATCCACGATTTTTCAGTTAAATGCAAATTTTTAAGGGCGACTTTCGGTTTTAGCGTTTCTTCTCAACATGGCGCAAATAATCATGACCAAACTACTTTCAGAAGGTGCCTTGACAGAAGCACTTTACCCTGGATGAAGAATATTGGTCATTAGATAAATCCATCACTGTGCTACAAAACGGCTAGCGTTATTTGGATTTCTATAATTGATGACATTAGAACATTGTCATGAAATACATACATTGTTACCTTTTGTCCAACTCTAGAGGGCCTTGTCCGTCCATGCAGCATCATAAAGTCTATGTCTGATCCCCATACATAAGCTGAAAAGAATGAACAACACTGATAAGAAATAGTTAATTATTCACCTTAGTTTACTTTCTAAATGACAATGTATATTTCAACTTATTTATTTCCATGCAAAGGTGGAAGAAATCACAGATCACTACATAGTATAAAACAAAGTCGCTTCTGTTCAGTATCAGTAGAGAAATGCTGTTCACCAGTGCGAAGCCAGGGAGGAGTCGCTAGATTTGCAATATAATAAAAAAATGCTAATTTTCAAACCTCCAAAATGTGAAGCAGCTACAAACAAGGACCCCGACCCCACAAAAGGATCCAGGATGACATCACCATTCTGTACTTGTGCCTGATTGGCCATTAGTATCGCAAGCTGAGCATCCATACTAGTGTTGCCAATAAACTGACGCTTCTTCAATGTGTGGCATTTGAGAAGATCTCGTTGGCCATCAGCTACCTAAAAATCAAAACGACAAAACATTATTATTGTATAGATAGGGGAAGGGAGGATTACTTGACTGAGAGCACCGGTGGTCTAGTGAAAGTGACCCCGCCTTCCGATCGTAAGGTCGCAAGTTCAAATCCGGTCGTACACCAATGGATTTTTCAACTTGGGCGATTTTGCATTTTATGTGTGTATGTTTGTATGTTTGTCCGACGATAACTTGAGAACCGTTTGTCCGATCTGCATGAAATTTGATAAGTCGATAGCTTGTACTTGAGAAATTTACTGGTAAGTATATGGGTAAAATCGGATAAGAGGTTATTAAAATATGAGGTTTTTTAAGGGGGCAAAAATTAAAAATGTTACCCAAAAAATAAACATGTCATATGAGAGGGCTTGTTTTGGACATTCCAAAACCATTTTTATTTTTTTTCTAGGATGCCTGCTTCTTTAGATACAACAAAAAAGTTAAATTAAGATAACCAACGACCCAAGAGCTCCCATTTCTAAGAGTTTCGTTGGCATCAAGGTTCTTCTACTGGTCAGCCTGTTTCTTTGCTTTTTCAATAATTTTTTTCTTGAAATAAGAAGGTACTTGGCTTTCATTAAATGGTGATAGCGACCTGTTCTAATGATGGAGCCAACGTCTGTTCAACGGAACTCTTCAATAAATAGGCCAATTTAGTTGAAACTTGGTTACCATATTTAGTTAGTAGGTGGCAGCCAGAGAAGTACAAAGACAATGTTTGGACTTGCCTCTGGCTACCACTTACTTATATTTTCGTAGCGTTTGCTTCGCTTCACGAAATCTCAGTTCGGGGCGAACTACTAGTAATATTAGTAGATATATATTTACAAAAAAAAAACAGCTATCTAGTTCCCATAATTATTGTAAGCTGTGCTTAGGGAACAGATAAAAAAAATAGAATACTTTGGGGCTAAATCATGCTGTGTGGAATATCTGGCAATATTTATTCATTTGTTTCTTATTTAGGATTGTGGAATTTTATACCTTCATATTAGTTTTTAGTTTGATTCTCAAGCATGGAAGAAAGTGGCTTGTATCTAGACTCACTCATTCCTAGAACAGTATCCATCTCATTTGCTTCTTATTACAAATACAACATAAACAAATACAAATAAACATACCCATTTTCCAAAAAATAAATCATATGGTTTTTCAGGAACATCATTGGGATCCATTCCATAAAATTCTATATAGTTCAAGGTAAAGTCAGGATTCTTTAGCTTGATTGGGCCTTTTAGTGGTAAGTATGCAAATTTCTGA
The DNA here is from genome assembly GCA_963576535.1 of Plemyria rubiginata. NCBI lineage: Eukaryota > Metazoa > Arthropoda > Insecta > Lepidoptera > Geometridae > Plemyria > Plemyria rubiginata. The sequence continues at coordinate 1,396,212 of OY754914.1, read as the reverse complement.
AAAAGGTAAGTAATTCCTACTATGGTTTTCCAAAATTACAGTTTAGACATACATAAAGCTATCACTATCATCATCAGCCTAAAGTAGTCAACTGCTGGACATTATAGCACAGGCCTCCCTATGTTTCTATGATTTTATGACGATATTATGAAGAAAGATTCTGTGCTCTTTGCAGCCATCGACTTCCCACTGTCCTATCAATGTCATCAGTCCATCGAAGAGGGCATCCCATGCTTTGTTTACCTGTTCATCATCACCATTCGATGATCATTCAACAATTAATAGCAATTACTCCATAGGATTATAAAAGAATTAAGTATTCTACACTACCTCAATCTTTTCCACTTTCTCTTTCATATTAAAATGCTTGCAATATGTCTCCACATCCACTTTAAAGGACCTAATCTCAGAACAGCAGTTTGTAATCAGTTCATTTGGACAAATATGTAAGTCGCTTGTGGTTGAATTAGTAAGACCATCTTGAATAACCCATTTGCCAGTGGAATTGTGCATACCATCATGTAGGTTTTTGTGCAGTTGATTTTCTGATTTGGCTCTGGACCACAACTCTAAACAATTTCTCAATGAGACCGACCTGGAGGCGATCTGTTTGGCACACTCTTCCGATGGTAGCTCAACTATCCAATAAGGCTTTAAATCAGACGGTTTCTCGATGTAGTTGATAGGTATCTTTAAAATGTCCAGTATACTTTGCATTTCCTAAAAAAAAGCAATATTTAGTAATTATCTATATACTTTTTTTTTGTAACTATCTATAGGAATCGACATCCCTACGATCAAAAGTATCTATCTTACGGCATGCCGAAAGTCCACATGTTCTTGTGCGAACCATAACAAATAACGACGCCACATTTTCTTAAACGAATTATTTTATGTAGGTAGTAATTCCGGCTAAAACTGACTATATAGTTGAACTATTACTAATTGCACTTGCAGTGTAGTTTTTGCAAGTTTTTGTCACACACAGGCACAGCTTTTACGTTTTTGTTGACGTGCTTGAATACATCTTCTTCTTCTTTTATTTATGGCTGTTCAGTGGCCGATAGGGGTTGCCACGAATTTGCCAATGTCGAGTTGGTAAGAGATTAAAAACAAAAAGGCGGAGATCTGAGTCAAGAACGGAGACTAAAATATGATAGGTTGGCGTGCTTAAATAAAAAGTATGCAAATCACTTGACAGTTTGACACTGGCAAGATTGTCTAAATGGACAGGAGCCATAAACAAAAAAGAAGAAGAAGTCCATGTCTGTCAGTGTCAGGTGTCAGAATTGCAGAATTGTGACAAGCAGTCGCAGTAGCCAAAAAAAAAAAAAAAAAAAAGTATGGTCAGACGTACAAGGTCTTTGGGTCAGACAATAAAAACCAGTCAGTCAGACAGACCACAGATTTATAAGTATAGAGACAGACACTGTCTGTCGAAGTCAATCAATCAGCCAGCCGCCTAGATCAAAATGTTTTCTTTTCATGTCTTGTTTATTCTATATTCCGATAACTTATTTGACGCGTGAAATAAAATCATAATTAGATTCATGCCAAAGACGTGACCTACCATCGCTCATCAGCAGTTTTTATTTACCTGCTTTTATCATCGGAAATCAAACAACACAACAGCTGAATTATTTACCGAAATGGGTTTGAAGAAAAAGAAAAACGTAATAATCCTCACCCTTTGTGTGGCCGTGAGCTTTATTCTATATCAGCTCTATTTCTTCTTGACAATTGCTGAAGCTAACAGCCGGCTAATAGTAATACCGGCCAATGAGCGTGATCAAATACAAACGTTTGTTCACCTTCGTTCACACGCAGATGTGCACATTAATGATCATGGAATCATAAAAGGGGTGTTTTATTTACACATGCCCAAGTACCGGCCGGATAGTAATAACGAGTTTAGGTGTTTGAAATCTGAAGAGAAGATTCCATTTGAGAGTGTTAATGATGACTACTGTGATTGTGAGGATGGGTCTGATGAGCCAAGCACCAGTGCCTGTGTCAATGGAACATTTTATTGTGATACGCAGTATCGTAAGAAACCCATAACCCTGATGGAGGTTCCTTCAAGCAGAGTAAATGATGGGATCTGTGACTGCTGTGATGGCTCGGATGAGTGGTTATCTAAACACAAAACTCTTGTATCCCAAAGCGATGCTAAGCACTATAGATTTTATGTTACCAAATGTCCAAATAAATGTAAATTATAGTACCTATATAGGTTTTTGCAAAGCAGCTAAATAAAAGAACTTTCTCTTTTCAAAAATCTAAATTGAAATGGTCTCAAGCACAACAATCACTGTTTTAAAGGGTTCTAATAAATTGAGTAGGTACTTTTATGTTACCTAATTGCATATCCTTGTTCAAATTGTAATAATTTTTTGTAATGGCCTAATCTTTTCCAAAAATCCATGTAGGTAAGTGTTAATAATATACAAAGCAACAAGGTGTAAATATTTTAAATCTGTATGTCCTCTAAGACTGAAATATAATTAAAATAAAATACAATTTAAACTGTTTGATTTTCCCCACCCCAAACTTTGCTTACATTTAGTAACATGTGTGTATATACATCATTATTCTGCCTGCACCAACTGGATAAATAAATGGCTGGTGATACTGTGGGAAATTATAGATTTTTTTAAATGCCTACTGTGCTAACTTTCTTATGAATGAAAACAATAATGGTAGGAATCAAGGGCTGCCTTATCACAAAAGCTATCCTCCAGGCAACATTTGTATGTATATATCCGGGAATGTTGGCTATTGGCGTCAAAGAGAATGTAAAACTATGAGATTGATTGGCGTAAATTCCTTGGATTGGCGTATCACAACCATTGTAGCCAACTCTACAGTTTTAACTTTTTCAGTTTTTTTCGATATCTTCAGTTTTTAGTTAAGTACATAGGTACTCTCAGTTTTTTTTACTTTTTACCATCACATATAAAAGAGAACATAGCCTGCAGTTACCAATCCGCCTGCCAAGCGTGGTGACTATGGCAACCCCCCCCCCAGTCTGGCAGTTCCGCTATTCCTGGCACAGCACAGGTGGCGGTCATGGTAACGGCGGAACAGGGGGTGCTAAGAATCACCGGCAGAGACCCAGCTACCAATCCCAAAAACGACCCTTGGCCCTGGCAACATACGACGCACGCAAGCTGAGGTCTGCCGAGAAGTTGATAGAGCTGGAAGAAGTAGATGTTATAGGGTTATCAGAAGTCCGAAGAGAGGGGGAGGACACGATAATTCTGAATTCCGGCAACTTATTCTACTACCGGGAGGGAGATCAGCTGTCCCAGCACTGTGTCGGGTTTCTCGTCCACAAGTCCCTCGTCAACAACATTATACCTAAAGGTCGAAAGCGTTTCGAGCAGGGTGATACCTTATACTCAGAATTACCAAACGGTATTCGCTTAAGGTCATACAGGTATACGCCCCTCACTCGAAACGCCCGGACGACGAAGTGGAGGCTATGTATGATGACATTTGTATTAAATTATATCAGTTATCTAGTAGGTACCCATAACACAAGCTTTGAATAGCTTACTTTGGGGCTAGATAGTGCTGTGTGGATTGTCCAGCATTATATATTTATTTATTTCAAATGCCATGCAAGCCTCGAAAACACACTTTACTGTTGTGATGGGGGACTTCAACGCGCTAGGGGCTAGGCGTGAGGAACGGCGATGAACTGAGAGTGGGGCAATTTGGATTTGGACAGCGGAACCAACGGGGTCAGCGATTGGCCGGATTTATGGAGAAAGAGGGACTCTTCATGATGAACTCTTTGTTCAAAAAGCGGTCGTCCACAAAATGGACGTGGCTTCACCCCTTCGAGCTTCACCCCGGTGGACACAAACGCGAGATAGACTTCATTTTGACGACCAAGAAGCACATATTCAATGATGTCTCTGTGATCAACAGGGTAAAAACCCGGAAGTGATCACCGCATGGTAAGAGGCTCATTGAATATCAACGTCAAGCTTGAAAGGTCTCGTCTGATGAAGTCTACTCTTCGCCCAAGTCCTATTCAAATCCAAAACCCCGAGAGCTTTCAGTTGGAACTCGAAAGTCGCTTCCAATGCCTCGCCGAATGCGAAACTGTGGACGATTTAAACAACGGGCTGGTGGAAATTGTCCAAGATGTTGGGTCTCAGTAGGTACTATAAGACCCAACGCAAAAATAGACCACAAAAACTCTCTGAGCAGACTCTGAAACTCCTAGCAGATCGAAACGAAATGAGACTGCAGTCTTCAGTGGACATGTCAATGTACGGCTTGCTCAATAAACAGATCTCCAAATCCATGCGACACGACTTGCGGCTTTTTAATACAAATTGTATTAAAAACGCAATAGAGCGCAACAAAGGCTCGAAAGTGTTCGCAAGAGATCTGTCTATAGGGCGAAGCCAGTTGACAAAACTCAAGACCGATAGCGGCAGTATCGTTTCCTCGAAGCCAGAAGTTATAAGAGAGCTCGAGAAGTTCTATGGACAATTATACACCTCATCACATAGTCCTGCAACAAGCACGATTAATGATGCAAGAGCCCGTTTAACTCGACACTACACTGAAGATATCCCGGACGTCATAGCCTATACGAGATTCGAACGGCTCTCAAGCAGCTAAAAACAACAAGGCACCAGGAGAAGACGGAATAACGACAGAGCTTCTGAAAGCGGGCGGAACGCCGGTACTTAAAGTCCTTCAGAGGCTATTCGATTCCGTCATCTCTGAGGGTACGACGCCAGACGCATGGGGCAGGAGCGTGGTAGTACTTTTCTTTAAGAAAGGTGATAACACCCTCTTAAAGAATTATAGGCCCATCTCGCTGCTGAGGCATGTTTATAAACTGTTTTCGAGAGTAGTTACTAATCGTCTCGCTCGTAGGTTTGACGACTTCCAGCCTCCCGAACAAGCCGGGTTCCGAAAAGGCTTTAGCACGATAGACCACATCCACACGCTTCGGCAGGTTATACAGAAAACCGAAGAGTATAACCAGCCGCTATGTTTAGCGTTTGTGGACTACGAGAAAGCCTTTGATTCAGTGGAAACCTGGGCAGTCCTACGGTCACTCCAGCGATGTCAAATTGACTATCGGTATATCGAAGTGTTGAATTGTTTGTACAGCAAAGCCACTATGTCTATCCGACTCCAGGACCAGAGCACGGATCCTATCCAACTGCATAAAGGGGTGAGACAGGGAGACATAATTTATCCGAAACTGTTCACCTCGGCATTGGAGGATGTTTTCAAGTTGCTGTCCTGGAATAGATATGGCATCAACGTCAGTGGCGAATACATCACTCACCTTCGATTTGCCGACGATATAGTCATAATGGCGGAATCGCTGGAAGATCTAGGCACGATGCTCAGAGACCTCGATATTGTCTCCAAACAGGTGGGTCTTAAGGCTCCGGTGACAGCGGCTCGCAATTTCGAGGTGCGATTGGCTATTATTTCATTTTATTTCATTTCGGGGAGGTTGTTTGAAAGAATAACTCTAAAGAAACACGCATAAATACTGTTCGAACACAAATAATACAATATATTATTTGTGTGTTTGTTATAAGTACAAAGTCTTTGGACGCGGCATAAAAGTTGACCGGTGAACGAAACGTGGAGGGGATACCTACTGCGCATAAGGGAACGTATACGTGACCCGTTTAGGGGGGGGGAGCGGAGTCATTAAAATACTACGGTCAGTCACAGGAGCGGGGGGGTGGCTCAGGTTTTTGTCACGTAGTCGATTTTATATATTTAATAATTGTTGTGTTCGTAAATTAAGTAACTGTAAGTAATACATACGGTATAGCAATAGGTATGTTTTCACAAATGTTGTTCTTTTCTATAATATATAATTCACTAGTAATTTAAGTATGCATGCAGTCATAAATTCATAATGCAATAAAGACGAGTATGAGCCAAATTATTTTTTTTTTCAATTTTTGCCTGTGAAATTATTACAAATCATAATTATGAATTACTACGTGAAAACTAAAGGGGAAGAGGGGGGTCTTGGCATATACTACGAGTGGTCACCGAGGGGAGGGAGGAGTGGAAAAAACTAAAAAAATAGGTCACGTAGTATGGGTACGTTCCCTAAGGCCAAGGGGCAATGAGCGCGCGCGGATGCCGAGATATACCTACTTTAATTTCGACTTCTGTGCAATAACGGTCAGCGGTCAACATAAATGCCGCGTATTATACGAACATATTGCATTGATCATTGATCCTAGGTTACGGCGTTAGGACCAAAAATGTAAAGCCAAACGGTATACAATTCATGCTGGCTGTACATTATCAACACGTGAATGATAATCGCTGACCTCAAAATAATAGAGGCAAGGAATTTGAATACTAAATTGAAGTCAGTGGTGACAATATTGCATGGCATGTTAGTTTACGGGAATAGTCTTTATAGTGGACACTATGGTGGACACGGATTAGTTGCTTTGCATTTTGGGGTGAACATCCCGTACAATGACATGCCGTGCATTATTGTGCTGTATATTATCGTGCTGTCGAACAATAACCGGACTCAACCAAACCAACTTTGCAGTGTTGCCAATGCTACGGCAATTGCCGTGTTTTACGGCTTTCAGGCCAAAGAATCACAAAATGTATGGCCTACGGCGCCGCATCCTTGTGGCCGTAGCCTTAGAGCATTTATAATGGAGATGTTAACGCAAGGCGTACCCCTCTGCCGGCCATAAGACGCGATTTGGCCATGCACGTTATATAAAACTACTTCACTCATCACCGCGGCCATTAGTTGTCGTTTCGTGTCGCGAAGTAGTGCTCAGTAAAAATGGTGAATTGTGCGGTATTTCGGTGTAAAAGGAGATCAGAGACATCAAACTTTAGGGAACACGGTATTTCCTATCACAAGTAAGTGATATTTTAGTCAATTGGTTTTGTAATTACGTTTAATGGAATACCAGTTACGACAGTTTTAATACGACGCCATCGTCTTGGTAGGAGGTGTCGGTGAATTTATATTCCTTGGTAGAAGGCGTAGTGTGGGGACTAGTTGAGCGAAATCGATTGAATGAATGATGGAATGAACGTAAAATTAGAATAAAATGCGATGTGTTTTTTGTACCCATATTTAACCGATTTAAAAAAGGAGGTTCAGTATTGGACTCTACAAAAACTGTCTCTGTCATTCTGCCTTCAATACGTCGCTTTATGGAGCTCCCTTAAAATATTAGTTGTGCTGTGTCGTTGGTTTATTGCTATTTTCTTTGTACTTTATGAACGCAGAATCGTATAAACGTGATTTTTGTATAGCTGTAGTATGTTAGCTGGAGAGGGACATGGGCTACTTTTTTATCGTCGCCACAATTTTTCATCACCTTTCCCCGTCATACCAATCATCATCATCAGCCTATGTAAGTCCACTGCTGGACACATCATACCAATAAAGAAACAAAAAATTTATCTAAAAATGCATTCATGAAAGACTACTTACTTGAAAGATTACTTACTACTTGCGAAAATAGAATATAGCTTAAAGTTACTCAACAACAGTGTAGCTTTTCTATTTGTAAAATAATTTTTAAAATCGTTTCAGTAGTTTTAGAGATTACGCTCTACAAACTCTTAATAAAATATTTTTTACAAAAAAAAACCGACTCCAAAACTGCTATCCAATTTGTTATGAAAAATACACTAAAAAGTTAAAAATAATTGCATTATGGATTTATATTTCAATCTACTTACAAATAGGTATCCATTTTTTCAACAAATCTTATAATTTTATTATTATGACATTATACAATTACTGATATTTTTGGAGTCGGTGCCAGCACTTTACTTAGTAATACCTACTAGGCTAGACAGGTACACATTTGTTAATCTTGGCTAAAAAAAAGAAAAGTATATGATTTTGAACCACCCTGATTTCATTCATATGAAATCATTCATTTTGTCGGTCTTTTTACAACCCATCACTAGTTTTTTGTGTTAGTGTGTAACTAAACAAAAGTGTAACAACAGTAATTCTTTAGTTGTGTTATTGTTTTTGTGTTGGTGTACAGCTTTTACTTGCGTGTGCGTTTATAGGGACGCTTAATTTTTCTGCATTAGTATGCGTGATTATGTAAATGTGTTGTGTACCGTACTACCTCGCCTCCCGCGAAAACCGGCAGAAAGATTTTAGTACTAAAAGTAGCGCTTGGCAACTCCCGTTATAAATGCTCTAAGGCCGTAGCAGAATCTACGGCTTTTTGCAAATTCTACGGTAATTAATTAATTCACGCCTTGTTTTGTACGAAGAGTTACTCTGATGCATGAAATTTGACCATAGTGCCGTCCCAAACATTGTATGACAGTAGGGAATTCGAGAGGAACGGCACTATAATGTCGAAAAGTAACAAACAACAGCAAAAATGATTGCAGAGAACCCACCACTACACCCTCAATGTACTTACCTACTAAAAAATTAAAAAAGTTTTAAGAAAATATTTGCATATCTTTCAAAAGAATGGAAAAAATATGCAAACATTACCCAAATGCCGCTGTTTTAAGGTTTTTAATAAAACTTTTTCCTTCTTTTATGGAGTGCTACGGGGCCCACCTTTGGTCAATTTCCTTAGAAACACGGCTTTTTCACTTCATGTACACGGCCGCCCAAAAATTTTCATTGGCAACACACACTGCAACTTTGTTTTAATTCTGTCATTCTCTTTGATTCTGTGTCTGTGACCATCTGACTAGCGTACGTACTCACTCACTCTTGGTCTGTAACCACAGATTTATAAGTATAGTTCTGTAACCGACCGGCTTCGGGCTTGCGTTCCGTGTGGGGGAAGTGACTTTCGCAAAAGGAAATATTGGGTTTTGGAATTTTAAATTCTATTGTTTGTACACTTTTTTTTGCAACCGTTTCCTACACACAAGAAACAATGACCGTCGACCAGGGCGTAGATATCTCGAAGAATGGCGATCGCGGCGTGCTCAAGCGTATTATTCAGGAGGGCGAAGGCACGGATACCCCCAACGCTGGCTGCCAAGTGACGGTGCACTACACGGGCACGCTCCTCGATGGCACCAAGTTCGATTCCAGCAAGGATAGGAACGAGCCGTTTGAATTCCAGTTGGGAAAAGGTATACTTTTTTTTTCATTGTCTAAGGCTGCCTAACCTTCAAATTAACAATAGAAGCATTTCATGTTTCTGACATTGTGCCCTTTTCATTATAGCAACCTATTCAATAAAAAAACAATAGATACAAATGACACCAACAAATACAGGCCAGTGTTTCTTGAGAGAGAATAATAAATCAATATCTACAATACCTTCCTTGACCTAGGAACCTAGACTAGGTCTAGACTAGACCTAATTGATTTGTAAGATTAGAATTAAGAAAAACTGAAAAATGAAAACTGAAATAGCTTCACGACTTTAATCCCCAGGCACGCTAGATATCCCTGCAGATCTCCCAGTACCAAGTAGGTACTAATTCAAGATTCTTTGAGGATGTCTAAGGGGGGTAGTCAGAGGTACGTCCAAACATTACATTTGGCACATACCCACATTTTGCAGTAGTTAGTATGCCATACGTGACAGGTTGCAAGCCCATCGCCGCTGTTAGAATACTAACTGGTTTCCTCACGATGTTTTCCTTCACTGTTTAAGAGCACTGGCATTGCGCACATAAATTTTTCGATAGAAAAATCCGTTGGTGCACGACCGGATTCGAACCTGCGACCTTACGATCGGAAGGCGGGGTCACTCCCACTAGACCACCGGTGCTCTCTGGTTTCTCTTCAACACGTAAAAATCTTTCGCCCTAGAATTAAGTCAATGAACAATAATTAATTTTTAGCCTCATGCCTCATATCAATATACTACTGTCCGTTTTTCATGCTCATTTCTGTCAGGCTGTGGAATGAGTTACCATCAGAGGTTTTCCTGTCAAGGTTTGACCTGAAAAGCTTAAAAAAAAATTATATGAAAGTCCTTCAGGGTAGGCAACACACTGACAACCCCCCTGGTGTTGTTGTCTATGGACGACATTGACCGCTTACCATCAGGTGGGCCTTAAACCCGTTTGCCTCATAAACATAAAAAATATCCATCTGTAATAACTTGTACCTAGGCCGTGAAATTGTTTATATTATTTTTTCATATAACAATAATACTTTTAGGTAGTTGTAAAGCGGTCCATATACAAGTGTTTATTATTGAGCCTCGAGAAAAAGAATATACAATGGAACTGACATCATCATTGCAAAGCAAATTTCGTAAAAATTGGATAAAAAAAACTAAAATACGTGCACATGCATTTCATAATCCATCAACAAGTAGTTTGTATGAAGAAATAAAATTGCTAACTGCACTATTTATTGGCCCTCAGAAAAAGTGATCAAAGCATGGGACATTGGGGTAGCCACAATGAAGAAAGGAGAGGTGTGCATTCTGACCTGTGCCCCGGAATATGCTTACAAAGCTGCCGGCAATCCTCCGAAGATCCCACCTAATGCCACTTTACAGTTTGAGGTAAATATCCTGAGTACTATCCTACAACTATTCTGCCGTCTTACCGCAAAAAGTGACATCTAACATTTTTTTCAAAATATAGGTTATATTCGGAATCAGGAGAAAAAGGCGCATCTGACAAATTAAAAAAAAAATCTATCTCAATCCTGCATTGAGTTACATTAGGTTTTTTGTAATAAGCTTAAAGGAAAAATCATGATATTACAAAGAATGAGAATAAATAAATAAATAGTAAAAACATATGTATAAACTTTCGCTTATATGTGCCCACCTCTTGCCGGGAATGGAACAAATGACTAAAGCCTTCTTTATTTTAGATTGAAATGATCGACTGGAAAGTTGAGGATCTTAGTCCAAGTAAGAACAAGGGGATCCTCCGGCACATCATTGAGGAAGGAGTTGGCGGTGACACTCCCAATGACGGCACTCTGGTCACCGGTAAGCCATTTCAGCTAGATAAAGATTTAGATTTTTAAAAAGAGTAGTAGAGCTCTTTGTGAGGGGCTCGTCCGGGGAAGTACTACCACCACGCCTTTTTCCACCGCCAAGCAGCAACGCTGTGTTTCGGTTTGAAGAGTGTGGTCGCCGGTGTAATTACAGGCACATCAGGCTTAACATCTGTATGCCTCAAGTTGATGGACGCAGGGCAGTGCATCGTAGGGCATGTTCCTACCGTGCGTGACTTACGAGGCAAAGCTTTGTTATAGGTGATAGTTACCACTAAACATCAAGTGGGTCATCTGCTAGTTCCATCAGCTTGTTGTATAAAAAAACTAAATACCTTTTTGCAGAAATTAAGTGCTACTTATGTTGTTAACTAGCTGATCCCGCGGCTTTGCTCGCGCTCGTTTACTTTGAAAATCTCATACAAACTTTCATCCCCTATTTTATCCCCTTGGGGGTAGAATTGATCAAAATCCTTTCTTAGCGGTTGCCTACGTCATAACATCTACCTGCATGCCAAATTTAGCCCGATCTGTCCAGTGGTTTGGGCTGTGCGTTGATAGATCACTATGTCAGTCAGTCACCTTTGAGTTATATATATTTAGAAAATGAAGTCAGTGCACAGGATGCACAGGTTTGGTTCAACAGCCTTTCTTTCTACAAAACAGCTCAGGCTTGAAAACAAAAGAGCTTTTCTACTGAAACAAGATACCATTATACCGTTGTATTAACCTACTTCCTACACATTCTGAATATGTAATTCAATACAATTCAATGGCATAACCTGAATAAAAGCTAAAAATTATATAAATTAAACACGAATATCCAGCGTTGTCTTGAAATGTATTTATATTACAAAGCAAACATAAATACATAAATCTTACTAATATTATAAACGCGAAAGTATGGATGGATGGATGGATGTTTGGTACGCTTTTACGCCGGAACGGCTGAACGGATCTGAGTGAAACTTGGCAGAGAGATTGATTATAGTCTGGATTAACACATGGGCTACTTTTCCGTGCGAATACCGGGATTTAAATCTGCGCGGGTGAAACCGCGGGGCGTATTTGCTTATTCCTGTGTACACATAAATTTCACATACGCAAAAAGGCCTAGACGTAAAATCTAGAAACCTGTTAATGTAGAGTTCGTTGTTATCTTACACTGCACTGACTTACGAAGCAATTGTTATTAGGTGACAGTAACCACTGAAAATCAGACGAGACATCTGGTTGTTCCTTCGATAGTATTATAAAAATAACTATTGCTGTTTTAACTCACCAATGTAACTTACATTACAGTTGAGTTGCAAGGTAAGCTGCTGTCCGACGGAAAAGTCTTCGACACTAGAACCGTCACCTTCGATCTCGGCGAGGGCAGCGAAGTCAATGTGTGTGAGGGCATCGAGCGAGCGCTCGAAAAGTTCTCAAAGAACGAGAAATCTCGCCTCACCATCCAACCGAAGTACGCTTTCAAGTCCGAAGGAAACGCAACTTTGGGCGTGCCGCCGAACTCAGCCGTTGAATACATAGTGAAGCTGACAAACTTTGAAAAGAGCAAGGAGTTTTGGTGTCTCGAATCGAGCGAACGGCTGGAACAGGCCAAGATCTTCAAGGAGAAGGGCACTAATTACTTCAAGGAGGCTAAATACCCGCTGGCTATCAAAATGTATAAGAGAGTCATCACTGTTGTTGAAGGTTAGTTTACTCTTGCTGAGTAACCCATGCTATACCGGTATATATAGAGTCCGCCTGCGGCGCAAGAGGTTGCGGGTTCGATTCCCGCCTCGGAACAAATTTGTGTACCATCTGCAGAAATTTGTTCCGTAGGTCTGGGTGTTTTCTATGTATAATAAAAAATATCTATCTATGTAAGTATATGTATAATGTATTAAATATATCAGTCATCTAGTACCCATAACACAAGCTTTGAGTAGCTTACTTTAGGGCTAGATGATGCTGTGTGGATTGTCCAGCATTTTTTTAAGAATAAAATATTAATTCACTTGACCATGTAGCCTGAATAGATCCACCACTGCTGGACTGGACAAAGGTTTGACAATTGACATACAAGACTTTTCAGAAACTCATTGGCGTGTTTGTGCATTACCAGAAATTATCATGATATGAATCGAATCACGTATTGAAGCAGGCTATTAGTTATATCCAGAGATGTAACTTGTTTTAAAATTACGTTTAGAAGAATCCTAAAATATTTTTTCCAGATATTCCCGAAGAACTAAGCGAGAGCGACGAAGACAAGGCGAAAGCTACAGAGTTCCTTCTATCTGCTCACCTGAACCTATCTCTAGTATATCTGAAGGTCACCCCTCCACACTACTTCGAGGCTAAGGACCACGCCACCAAGTCTCTGAAATTCGACCCGAAGAGTGTGAAAGGCTTGTTCAGATTGGGACAAGCAATGTTTGGGCTGGGGGAAGCAGAGTTGGCTTTGGCAGAGTTCCAGAAGGTCGTGGACGCTGAACCTGCCAATAAGGTAAGTTTGAAACTGGTTCTTTATCATCATTATTCCAACCTAAGTAGGGTTTCCGTCTCATCATCTTCCTGTCCTTATCCCACGCTAAACGAGGCCGGCCCAACAGCCTCTCTTCTTCCACTCACTCTTATCATTGGTCATCTCGGTGATCACTCCTATCTTACTCATGCTGTACTAAGATGTGTATGTGATACTAAATTCCGTTTTAAAGTTATCCTTGTTATTTTATTTTATTCTTCTTATGTATAACTCAACTTTATTGTATTTTGTTATTTATTTATATTTTGGAATCAAAGTTATAGAACAGTTTTATTGAGTTGGTTTATAGTTTGATGTTATTTATTTGTGTTTCACTCTAAATCTTTTCTTTGCAATTTCAGGCGGCGGCTAACCAGATAATAGTCTGCCGGAACGCGATCCAGAAGCAGAAGCAGAAGGAAAAGAAGATGTACGCCAACATGTTCGACAAGTTTGCGCATCACGACGCGGAGGTAACAGGTGCCTAATGCATTCTTAGTTTAGCATTAGTGCAGGACCCCAGTCTAGTTTCGGTTTTTTTATGTTTTTTAAGTGCACACAATATAACCCTAACAAGGGTTTTTCCAGCAAACCAAGAGTTTTAGTTTTTTGTACCGTCATGCCTTTAGGCTCGTGAGTTTTAGCACACGCCCGATAGAGGCGCTGACCGAATATCCATACAAAAGGCTGAAAAACCAAACAGACTTGGAATACTGGCTTAGCCTATAGCGCAGACTAGCGCTAATGTACTTCTCGCTCACCAATTCCAATAAGTTTAAAGATATTGTGTACTATTTATTCTTATTTTTATTAGATAATATCACTAAATGATGTTATGAAAAATAGGGAGCAACCAATGATTTTTAAAAATACAGAGAAGACATTTTTAATTATTTTGCGAAAATTTATTTTGGAAAACGAACAATGGCAATTCTGGGAGCTGTAAAAAGGCTGTCTCAACTGATTGCATCTCCTCAAGGCGATGCTATTTTCAAACCTTAAAAACAAAAATATGCAAAATAACGTGCTTTTTTGTCAACAGTTGGAGAAGATAAGAGCTAGAGCAGAAGTAGACGTGATCGGGTCGAAAGTGGGCGAGTGGGGCAGCGGCGAGGGCGAATGGACGGAAACCGAGCGAGCACGCAAACCGACCGAGTTCGAGAAGGAGAACCCCAACATCCTGATGCTAGACAAGGACGGACAGTTCGAGAACATGTGAAGAGACTATTCAATACTAATTTTAGGATAAGGAAGCTAAGCGATCAGCCTGCACTATTCCTACGAAACGGTGGATAATAGCTAGTGGCCCACGTTTTTAAACCTCCGTCTTAGCTAAACAACTGCTAATTCTATTTTCTTTGAAGTGAATTTGGAAAGGTGCAGTCTGATTGTAGCGATTCTCGTAATGTGTGTAACCTTTATTATTATAATAATGTTACTATTTCAGTCCGTTTATTGCGACTACGCCTTAAATTTCCTTAGAGATGTAAGATATAGGAAAGGGGTATGCCAGGAATGTTCTATATTGCAAATACTGCTGCTAAGGTAAATCGAGTTATCCTTTTGGTGGATTTTTTTGTTACGCATTGCGTAGCGATCTCATAAATAGAAAATTGCTGAATTTTCTGTTGCTTGCACATTTCAGGGATTCAATTAAATTGTTATATAGGGTAAACCATGAAGCTTCCAGTGCCCTTCCCCCAGTTCATATGAATAGGTGGTTATGGTGTTTTAAATCAATTGCTATTGAGTTGGCATAATTTAGTTCAAACCATAAAAATAACGTGTTTCGTACTAATAAAACACACAAAAAACTAATTCATATCTTTGAAGATAATTTTTGCATTTAATAAATTTAAGGTCTTCCAAATAAGTCGCGTGCCTATATTTTTATGTTATATCAAAGACTCAAGTGTTTCTTTATTTAAAAGCAATAAATAGGAATTGTTGACTTTAAATAAAATTGGGTTGGGTCTCAGATTCTCAAATAAAACCATTTTAATATGTAATATGTTTTTAAATATTATCTTCCTTTATTTATGTTGTTATCTTATGACACAACATTACTATATTTTGTTAACATTTAGGTGTAATGTTTTAGTTCCACTGTATTTCTGTCACAGATTTTCATATTTTAAGTTATGGCAATGATAACTGAATTGTATAAAATCACTGAACTGAAATAAGACAAAACGTAATCAACCAAAAACTGCTAATCTGTTCAAAGTGATGGCACACAGTTTAGAAAATATTCTAATTATGATCCAACTATTAGTACTAGACTATGGTGTCCCATTGTTGGGCAAAGGCCTCCCCCCTTTTTCGCCAGTCACTTCTATCACGTGCCTTTATCCGCCAGTCCCTCTCATAGGCGTCCAGCTCGTCTCGCCATCTCATGCGCGGTCTGC
Organism: Plemyria rubiginata; assembly: GCA_963576535.1. NCBI lineage: Eukaryota > Metazoa > Arthropoda > Insecta > Lepidoptera > Geometridae > Plemyria > Plemyria rubiginata. Next base: position 1,380,326 of record OY754914.1, on the reverse strand, counting down.
CGCGACGCCGCCTCGCTGTGTCAGGGCACCACTCGGTAGTGGTTTTAGCTCACAGGTCGTCTGGCATGCGACAGACGTGGCCGGCACAGTCCCACTTCAGCCTAGCGGCTTTATGCCCCACGTCGGCAATTTTAGTTTTAAGTTTTCCTAATTAGAAAGGTTGCTTGCTTTACTAGTTTTCGTACTTATGAAACTAAAGTACCTACCTAGCAATTTTTCATAGAAAGTTCAGTGATATGGTTGCACACCACAACACCCCACACGGGACGTGAAAGGGACGGAGACGTGACTGCCTCGGTTCAAAAGCCCCGTGCGTGCCTCGTTCCCGTCCCCTATCGTACTCGTCTCCGCGACATTTTATTATGCTCTTTCATAATTATACATAAGAGGAAGCAGGGGTAATGGCGATCATGTCGGGTAATACAGCTCACTCCAATAGCTTATTAAATAAGGTGCCTTAAACACAGCGAGCACGCTGCAGCGCAGGGGTTGTGACGCTTGAGCAGGCAGTCTCTAAACCTTAAAACTAACAAGACAAATGAAAAAACAAATAGAGCATTGTTCTCTCAGGTGATCGGCATTCCCCCATCTTCCCGTATGTATGAAACGATATTTCCAAAACATCTTGTCCCGCCCGTTCGTGTAAAAACTCGCCACGTATGCGCGGCCCTTAATATAATAAGCAGTCATCTTCGCCATAAGGCAAATTGTCATCAGTGTAGATTTGTATATGTTTGGTCCAAATTGGTAACTTGTCAGGTCATGGTTTGTGTATGTTATTACTTATTAGTAGTACTGTTACTCTTTATTTTAATTATTAGTAGTTTAGGTCATAAGAATGCTGGAAAACAAGGAAAATTTGTTTGCGCATACAAAATACTCGACATCATTCGCCTCCCCCTCCTTCCGGCGTTCTTTTTTCGTGACGCAAGTTTAATCTATGTAGTTACTTTTTACCATCTTTATTGTCCACCCACCACTTACTAACGAAAGTTTAATTACAATCATCTCTTGAAATCTCGATCTGTTTTAATAACATATTTAATTTTGAAGTCTTGTTGTTTGTTTCTCATGTTTTCTGAACTGCATTATTATTACGCTTTGTGAAACTTTTAAGCTCATAATACCTATCTATATGTACCTACTAATCAGTAACTTGTCTACTAAATTTTGTGAACTTCTGTTTTCAAAATTAGCATCATCTACCAAATAAGAAATTTAAAAATTTAATAGCTGTAAGTTTTCATAAGAGAAAAAATAAACATGCTTAGTTTTGTGTGACTTCCGGGGATTTGACAAGACATTTTTCTCTTTTGGAATCAGATTTCACCATCATTCCTGTTTTTGTGTAATTTCACCAGTTTTGTTCGTGTTTAGATTGTATAAATGTAACAAGACAGGTAGGTATTGGGTTTTACAGTGATGTGATGAATAAAATATATTGAAAAGTTAAACATTTTTTGTTTGACTTGCCCCAATCGTCTAAACCTAAAATTCATATTGGTTGCAGGGGGCTCCTATTGGTTCATATTGGTTGCTAAAATGACTTAAGTTTGTTGTGTTTTCTATCTATTTACGAAGAGCTACAATGAAATGGAGGAGAATATCTTATAGCCTATATGTATATTTTTATAAATAAATAACCATGAGGGCAATAATAAAACAACAATTAAAAAATCTAATACACATTTATTAAATATCAATAGTTAAAATAAATGTAGGAGATCAATATTCAGATAGATTACATACTGATAAGTATATTAATTCGGAAACATATATGCTACGTCCTTGTTATAGAAAGGTTTTCGTAACTTTACTGACACTTATCGTCTATAGGAGTTAAGATCATTATCGAAACCCAGCACGTGTGTGGTACACGCACCAGCTAAAGTTGCCTTCAAAATACATCATCTGAAGTATCCTTTACCATAATTGGTTAAAACCTCTTTAACTTGAGAGTACTCTTAAAAACAACTTATCCATAACCATTGAAACGTCCGTCGCGCGCAGGCGCAAATGCCAAACGTCCGCCGGGACTACAAACCCGAAAATTCCAATATACTGTTACGTCCGTCGAGACTATAGTCCGGACGTGCCGGATGCGTATAAATCGACGAGCCGTCCGGTAGGTACATAGACTACATAGTTATCATGCAAATAACGTAAACAAACTGATTTTACACTAAAAGTACACAATAACTATATCGCCATGAGACAGTCAGCGATATACGAATAAGTACACATTGAAACATTGAAAGCCCTAAAATACTGGGAGCCATAAATAATGTATTGCAATTTGAAAAACGATATCGTTTCCAGATAAAAAATAAATAAAAATAAATACAAGAAGTTTAAATGCATCACTAGATAGGGATGTAAGAATTGCCATATCATTATTTTGTATTTTTTGTGTATCACACTCGTGTCGTAAACAAATCAAATAAGATTTATTTCATATTTTGTTAGTTTCATTGGCAAATTCCTAATATTCTTTCTTTTCTAGTGTACCTGAAATGCAACAACTTCAAGTTTTTAAAATACCAATTAAGAACCCATTGATAAAAAAATACATACAATGAATAATTTAGTTGTTACAAAGGGAAATACATTGTCATGTAATATACAAAAAAATATGACACACATAGTTTACAGATTTAAGTTCAATTTGCTATAGTCTTATATCGCTGACTGTAGATACCTTAGGTAAGCTATTTGAGAGAAAACATAGGATCTTTCGTAAGAGAGCCAGGCCCACTTACATTCATTAATATTAGTTCTACGGAGTTAGGGCAAGGAACCCTAACTACAAAGCACGAAGCATTTTATAGCTGCCTCTACTACTATTGACACACATTTAGTGAATATCTCAAAAATACAAGAGATTTGAAATATTAGTTAGGAACCAGCTGATTATTAAAAGGCTTTGAAGATTTTTAGCATACAGAATGGCATTAATCCGTCATTTTTTTATTCCTACTAATATTATAGTTTAAATGCAAGTTTGTTATTAACATAAATCAAAGTCGTGTTTCGCAGGCCTATAACCAGCAGATATCCCAGGCTGATGACAAGTTGAATAAAACAAATGGCGGACTATTAGCTAAAATCTTCTAACCCATTCATCAGATCTAACGGGGCCGTGGTAAGAGATAGGAATGGAGACCCATTGTAAGGATAACACGGTGTCAACTTCAATTTAACTTAACTTGAGCAACAAGAAATAAGGGATGGGTCACCATTAATTCCCATTATCTTGCAGTTCCCCGTCAAATCGAATTTAACAACAGACTGAACTTTCGCGATAACAACACATCAAATAATACACGGGTATAAATACCCGAAAATATACAATACAGATTAGGAAGTAGGTATTTCAAAGTAGGAGAGTCCATAGTGCAAGTGCTGAAAGTTGCAAACAAAAAGCATTTGTAACAGAAACGTAACACGTCTTACAGTAATAAAGTGTTATACCTAACAAAATAAATTAACAATAAATAAAAAATAGCCCCGGATTTAAGGAAGTGTTAAACAAAACAAACTTCCGAAATACTAAAGAAACGGGGACTTGATAAAGGCGAAAACACACTAGTGGAATGCGAAGCGACCCGAATAATATCCTCATTAAAGGTCTAAGCTTTAGCTTAGTTAGGGCTAGATTGACTGTATGGATGGATTATAATAATTTAAAATGAAGATCTTTCTTTATTCGCACTCTTGTGCGAACTCACCCCCTCCACTTTCTTCGTTCTACGTTTTTTTACATGACGCGACCTACATCAACCACCAACCATACAACCATACAAGTGTATTGGTTGATATATAATATAGAAGATACAATGTCACAGAATTTGGTAAAGATAAATTGAAAATAACGAAGAGTCAGCAAGTATATGAAGAATTTAGAAGAATGCAGTATCCATTGAAACTCAGTGAAAATAACCGATGTATAAATATTACAATCCAGGGTCGTCGCATACTAGTGTATTGTCGCCTCAAATTTATCTATTTAATAAAATAAATGACAGTCTCATAAATTGGCTACGCCAGATACAAAAGGTCCTCATTTGGGACATTATTCAAAGGGCCTACATTATCTCATTCCCTGCATATTTTTTTAAGTCCATCTTTTCTCTCTAAACAGAGTACAATCGGCCAAATATGTTTTACCACAAACTGTATTTTCAATGACAAAATAGAGCTTACTTTTCTTAGAAGAAAAAATACAAGTTGGTAAGTAATTTTTGACACTAAAACACTGTTCGTTTTGCGACGAGGTCATGTGAGCATATCTCAGTGAAAAAATATAACGAGATATGCACCAAAACAGTGGTAAATAAACATTTGGACGACCGCACAGTCGCCGCCAGAAGTAGATGAGCCAACTATAATGTGCAAAAATAGGTAAACACTCATCATACGTCTATTCTGAGTTTTAACAACTTGTTTTCGGCGGGGTTTGTATGAAGATCCGATGATCCCCATCCCGGCGTGGATGAAAACATTTGTTCGGAAAAACGTACGGAACTATTAGTATAGTATAGTGATTATGTTATTTGCTACTTCTAGAGACGACTGTAAACTTTCCTATTGGCGTCAATATGAACCGACGCCAAATTCCTTTCCTTTCTTACTTATAGTGACGCTTACATGATAATCTTATCTTAGTATGTTTAAATTCTTCATAATATAATGATTATAATCACACATATCTAATAAAAACTTGTAATACAATATCCATAAACTTTAGTTACAGACTAGGATTTACTTCTCAGCAGTAGGTTTAACTTTACAAATCAAGCAAGGGAACAAACAGTCATTCCCCAGGCATGGTAAACATCACATCCCTTCGTAGGTACTCAAGATCCCTTATAGACGTCTAAGGGCGATAGTCTGATGTAAAAAATACTAATGCAGGTTTAAATGAACCGGTTTGTCACTTGTTTTGTAAAGTTATAATATATATATATATATATATATATATATATATATAACAGTTGACTGTTCACTTCATTATGGCGGTTTAAAAAAGTATGTTTTTTTAAAACATACAACACAAACTAAATTTATCACAGCAAAATAATACTTAGTCTAGTCTTTGATGACCAACAATGGTCTAAAACAGAAAATAAATTAGCAAATAAAATTTTATCACAGCAAAATACACAGCAGTAGTAACAAACAATTCAGTGAAATTAATTATAGATCACTCGCATTAAAGTGAAAATTTGAAGGCTCTTATTCCCTGACACGGCCCTATAAATATTGGCGTCACTGTCACTTTCATGTCAACAAAAGGAGATAGCAACAGACTTGACGGCCATTTAATGTAAGCCACGCCACACGCTACGGTTTGAAGATAAAAGATACAAAAATTTGTTCGCATCTGGCTCAATTTCTCTAAATTTTTCTATGAGTAATTTATAAGCAGCTTCTTTTTTGTCTCGATTATGGTAATCTTGGTTTTTAATTTGCCAAAGACATGGATGACTTCTATAAATTTCGATAAAATCTTCAAGGATCTTTTTATTTGAATTTCGTGGCGCCATTTTCAATTGCTATATTAGGTGGCATTCGTGGCAATACGATGCGAGCGACGAGAAAACCGTCCGAAAGAAACAGTAGAAAGCAACTGACGCTACCTGCGCAGGCGACCGGAGTAAACGCACCCACGCACAGGTACACCGTACTCGAAAGAATTGATTTTCGATCTTGCGCCTGCGCTGTTTCAAAAAACTGTACAGGTCAATTGAGACACACATCCTGGTCTACCTGCGCGGGCATACCTGCACAGGTGGACCTTTCCGATGGACCGTTGTATGAATGGCAGCCATTATGTAGTGGAGCGCTCAGATACGAATCAGAGCCAAAGAGTCACGTAAAAAGGTACGGCTATTTAATAATTAAAAAAGCACAATGCTCGTCTGTTTGTTATGTGGTTTACCACAGAAATTTGGCACAAAGATATCACACATTCTGGAGATGGAGATTTAACATGAAAAGCTTCAAGAAAAATGTTAATAAAGTCCTTCAGGGTAGGCAACGCACTGACAACGCCCCTGGTGTTGTTGTTGTCTATGGGCGACGGTGACCGCTTACCATCAGGTGGGCCGTTAGCCCGTTTGCCAATCTTTTACATAAAAAAAAAAGACGGGATACTTTTTTTCTTGAAACGTAAAAAAATACATTGTGACTTGATTGCAATATACTGGTATTTTTTTGGATGGAATAAATAATTGTTATAAAAAAAATAAGGCTACGAAAGGCGGTTTGACCAGCTCACAGTAACGCTATAGTCCGAACGAATTATTTCCAGGTTTATAGACTTTGGAACGGTGGGTTAAGTACTTTATGACACAAAATTGTTTGTTCATACGGCTGTTTCTTATACGAGCTAACAAGTTATTTTTTCTTATAATAATACACTGTCGCTCAATATAATGCGAACCTATTCTAATACACATATAATAGTAAACAACGGGAATGTTTTGATTCAGTTTAGAGTTATCGACGAGCGGCTTCCTTTGCTCACTCAAAATCAGGATTAAAAGAAACCTCTCACGCCGCGTCCTTCTGTCTCTGTGAGTTAAATGAGAATATTGACCGAGACGACTAATACCCGACTGTCTAGAAGAATAACATCTTTGGGGGTATATCTGTTCCCTTCGAAATATAAAATCGCCTGTTTAGAGAAATTGTGGTAAATGAATTTTTACTGGATCGTGTCATATTCGTCACGAGAATAAAATTAATAAAACGTCATGAAATCCGATATGGCGGGTATAATAGAAGGCGCCATAATCAGTTTTCAATCAATCAAAAATGTTATGGTGCCATTGGATTCATCGTGTAACTTGTGACTAGCGGTTCACGAACCGGCAGATGGTGCGTTGGTCTGCTTTCAGGCTTATGATCAATTATGCAGTCGGGTATTTTTAAAACATATCACGTGATGGAATGCGGTGCCGCTTAATTCTGAGATCGTAAACGGTACCGGTTAGAAGCAGTGCGTCCGTTGGCAGAATACGGAGTGTCGGCGCTCCGTCCCTGCGTCGGCCGGTCGGGGAACACGACGGGGCGGGGCATCGTCTGGGGCCAGACGCTGAACCGATCCATTGCCGTCGGAGAGGAGGCGGCCTGAGAGGGGCCGGCCTCCTGAGGGGGCGCGGGCACGGCGTGCGCCGTGCGCGAGGCGAGCGTCGCCGGGCGCGGCACCAAGAAGCCGGGCAGCACCTCGAACATCATGAGCGGCGTGCTGTCGGGGATGCCGCACACGGCGCCGCGGAACTGCGCCGGCGGCGGCCGCGTGACCACCGTCGGCACGTACATCCTCTTCTCCGGCTTGTATATCTGGATGCCGGGCTTGGCGTTGCGGTCGCACGGCATCGCGAGCCGCGGCGTGCGCGTGCTGTAGTACTTGGGCTCGCGGAAATACTCCGCCGCCTCCGCGTCGAGCTCGAAGTCGATCTTGGCGCTGCGCGTCTTCGCGATCACGGTGAACGCGTCCGCCGAGAGCGCGGGCGGCGCGCGGGACGCGGGCGGCGCGGGGGACGCGGGGGACGTGGAGCGCTCGCTGGCCAGCGCCCGCAGCTCGCGCACCGGCCGGCGGAGGATCACCTGCACGCCGAAGTACGGGTTGCAGTGCGGGTTTATGAGCGCTATGCCGAGCACGTTCCTGTACAGCAAGAGGTCGTGGTCGCTCTCGCGCGCGGGCGACGGGTCGCGCAGCGGCGGCGGCGGCGAGGCGGCGGCGCGGCGGCGGGGGGCGCGCGTGCGGGGCGCGGGCGGCGGCGGGGGCGCGGGCGCGGGGACGCGGCGCAGGGGCCGCGCCTGCAGGCGGTCGCGCCGGTTGTTCTCGAGCATGAAGCTGAACAGCACGTCGAAGTGCGCGTGCACGTCCGCCGTGTCGCGCTTGTGGATGAAGATGGCTTGCTGCAAGTGCCACCGTGTTCATATAAAGAAGCTGAATCTTTCTAAGAATAACCTCATTAAATTCGCCTGTGTGCAATACATTTTGCTTATTGAAAAAATGCCGAGAATCAGTACAAATACGCGAGCGGAGCAAGTCTAAAATAAATGCGAAATGTTTACCTTGGCCGTGTGCTTCGCCAGTGTGTTGGTGAACACTAGCCACTGCCGGCCGATCCAGGGCCTCGCGAGGTCTTCCACCTGGTAGTGGCTCACATGGTTCTGGATATCGATGTCTGGAACCACAGATAAACAAAATAAAAATACAAGAATATTTATATATAAAAAGTTAAGTTAATGTACTTGCTGTTACCTGAAAAAGCAATCCTTATGAATTTAGTAACACATTTATGTTAGTACACGATTGTGCTTAAAAATTAAGCACAATCGTGATGTACTACTAGTAAACCCTGACTTGTTTTTACTAGTACATGTACTCCCCATTGATTGGACAAACAATACTGTGTTCCAAGCGTAAATAGTAATAAAAAAACATGTTAAATCAGTAACAAATAAAGTTGTTGTCTGTATGACGTGACATACCGAGCTCCACTAAAGTCTTGAGCACCATTGACGAGGTGACGTACACATCTTCGCGGCCCGGATGCGATGAATCCAGCCAGTAAATTTCCACTATGCATTCAATAAAGCTGCAACAAACACATCGTAATTACAAGATGTCCCGAACACAGTCAAGCGGTGCTCCAAAGATACAGCAGACTTTTGGTAGTTTACTTGATTTTAAGAAGTGTAGTTTGGTAGGTAACGCGATTTAGTGTGAAATTGTTATCGTTATAAATTATCCTACTAATATTATAAATGCGAAAGTTTGTAAGTATGGATGGATGTTTGTTGCTCCATAACTCCAGAACGACAGAACGGATCTTGGTGAAAATTATCACAGAGATATATTATAGTCTGGAATAACACATAGGCTTTTTATCCCCGGAATTACCGGGATTTAAATCTGAGCGGGTGAAACCGCGGGGAGCAACTAGTCGTTAATAAAAGTTTTCACTTGTTAAAGGTACCATTGTTTTCCTTGCATCTTATATCTTTTCTTTACTAAGGTGAAAAGTTGTATGTGTCAGACGAGAGCAAAATAATTGATGGCTTGTGCTTTTGAATCCCTGACTACCCTCAGGATTCTAACTTAGAATCACTCGCTACGATACGCTCGTGATCCGATTGTAGAATCCTTCGCTTTTTCGTGTTTCAACTTCCGCACTCACAACAAATATTAATTTTGCTCTCTTGTGGTACATTACTATATCGATATAGTATCGATATAGTACATTACTATATCGATCTGGAACGTACTTGGTAGCATGCTTCTTCGGCTCCAGTCGCTTGGCGTAGTGGAACTCGTACAGGAACTGGTTGAGCACAACGCATCCCTTGCTGAAGCCGATTATAGTCAGCGAGTACATGTTTAGACGCACTCCCATTTGCCATTTGATCACGAGTTGGCGCCTCTTCTCATCTCTTTCCCTGGAAATGGTTTGTTAAACAACATTTGACAAAACTGTATAGCTGAGCGGAGATATTATGCAATCCTGTTGGTTAATATTTGTCCGTAGTTCTCTGTAGCCTCGCTCAGCGTAAAGTGATAGGCAGCCTAAGGGTAGTTCAAGTTTTTGTATCTGGCCAGTTTCTGTATTGCCAGCCCATTAATCTTTACATATATTAGTATTAGTATTGTATATGTATATTACGTATATATATGTATATTGTTATATATGTATATTGTATATGTTTATTGTATGTGTATAAGTTATGTATTAGTATTATTAGTTTAAAGCGTGTGTTCTTTTATGAATCTGTTTACTTTTCCTTTTTCTGTTAGATTACTTAATGTATTATATAGCTTCAATAGTGTTAAGTATTTTATTACATTGTAACGAGGATCATACAAAAGAGCGATAGACACCAAGCCGAGTTTGTTGCCTGTTCTTCTCGGTGTTGGTAGCGTGGAACTGGCACTAGAGTCACCTAGTTTTAAGACGGTTCAAGATGGTCCTTGTGATTTTATTGAATAAACATATTTTGACTTTGACTTTATACTCGTAGCTACTAACATATATTTTTTTAAATAAAGGATAATGGCCAGTGTACGGCGCGCTGATATCACGCTCGCACATTTGAACATTTTTGAAGATACAAAATCACTCAATGTAGATAAGTAAAATCCCGGTTAAATTGTTGTCAATGTCCTTACAAAGATTGAGCGAAAATAAATTTTGAAACAAGCACGTTTTCACACGTAATAATGGAACTGTATATGTTTCTAATTATTATCTATGAAAACTTGCCTGGATCAAAATTTTATTCTCTTGCTCTTCTTGATTCTTGACGACCTCTGTGGCGCAGCGGGCGAGAGTCCGCCTGCGAAGCAGGAGGTTGCGGGTTCGATCCCCGCCTCGGAACAAATTTGTGTACGATCTGCAGAAATTTGTTCCGTGGGTCTGGGTGTTTTCTATGTATAATAAAAAATATCTATCTATGTAATTTATAATGTATTAAATATATCAGTTATCTAGTACCAATAACACAAGCTTTGAGTAGCTTACTTTGGGGCTAGATGGTGCTTTGTGGATTGTCCAGCACTATTATTATTATTATTATTCTTCCGATCTTTGTAAGGCCATGGACAACAACTTAACCGATTGCAATTTTACAAACTACACTCAGTGATTTTATATCTTCAAAAATTTTCAGTTGTGCGAGCGAGATAGCGGCGCGCCGTATGCTGCCCCTTAAATGATGACCAAATGAACTCACGTTCTGACGATCAGAAGACGGGGTCATCCCCACTAGATCACCGGTGTTCCATCACTACTTATTTTAATGAAATTACAACTCCGCCTGTTCCATATTTTTTTATTATGGCATTTAATTGCGTCCATCGCTCTGAGACATAAAGGTATAAAGTCATAAGTGACTGTAACAAGGCGGATCTGCTTGCCTCATTTAGCAAATAGTATAATATGATAAAAAATAGCACTGAATAACACATTCAGTGCTATATCTTTGCATTTCAGGAAATAAAACTTACTTTTTTTTCTTAATTGCGTTCGCATCCTTGGCCTCCTGTTAACAAATGAAAAAAATTGATGAATTTGAGACATTCTGTATACAAAGTTCAAGTAAAACGTAACTAAGCGTAAAAACAAGTCGAATTAGCATGACTTTAATTTAATTTAAAACTAATGTATTAAAACATACAATAGTTAAATATAGCAGTAGGGTGCGAGTGCTAATGGTCAATGGACTAAAGGTCGCTTACGTGACGAGATAATACCCCGGACGGAATTTTTATTTACTTATTGTAAGTAATTGATTCTAAGAAACTAACAACCGCTGGGGTATTTCTCGCTCGCACATAAGTGTGTGAACCTAAAACATGATTTTGGTAAGATATTTTTGTTGAGATTTTGTAATTATATTCACCGAAACATATGCGATATGTCATAATATGTTCAAAAATGTGCGAGCGATTTTGCCACAGATATTTGGTTAACATTCGCATGCTCACGTTCGCTTAGCTTCAACCACAGATATTATAATAGTTTGAACAAAATAGCGCAACGGCGTTTTATTCTAATGTTTTTGTAAAGTTAACGACAAAAGAAGATTTACATTTTCAGATAACTAAAATGACATTTTTATTTGGATTAAGCAAAGAACGTACCATGCTCGACGTAATATCGATATCCGACGGTTGGCGGTCCAGCGGCCCGATTACGCTAATGTCTGGCTATCTAGATGGCTTTCAGTTTGACATGTTTATCGTAGTATCGTAATGTCACAGATGAACTTGATATGTAGTACAGAAAGTTTGATGCTTGAAACCCAGAATATCGCCACATTAATGGGCTACAAGTTACGGCCCCGATGGGAATCAAACGTCAAACGGAAAGTCATCTCGATAGCCAGACATTAGCGTAATCGGGCATACAGGTTCATAGAAAAGGCTCATTCTAGCCACCCGACACACATTGCCCCGCCTTATGCGCCTTTATATCGACTTGCATGGATGTGTTCACTACATCAATATGCACCACTATTTTGTAACTACCAAAAAATACTGTTTCAGCAGAGCAAACTAATGATAGTAGCGCCGTCAGAACTTTTAAATATCCACCACCAAGTTATCGAGGTTTGCTTTTAGTCAAAAACGCGACAAATGTTACAAAAAGGTGTCTCAGTTTTTCACTGCCTCTCGACTGAATTTAGCAGCGACCTCTCTTAAGCTAAGCGTCCACCGCGGCATCGGTGCGTACGGAGCGGGCGGATTTGTTTCTTTGTATTGATTTGAATGGTACAGCGTGCACTGGATCGGCATTTCAGCGCCAGAGAGCGGTATTTCTGCCGATGACGTCATCCGCAGTGAACTAACCATTCGGATCCCAATATCTTCGTCAATATCCTACATAATGTAAATATTGGTGCACAGGCGAACTCGATTGCTTTGAAAATATTGATACTGCAAGTCGTATGCAGTGGACGCACCCCATCGGCATTTTGTAAATACCGACGCTCCCGTACACTCCGTACGCACCGATGCCGACGCGGTGGACGCTTAGCTTTAGCGTGGAATAAGGGCAGGAAGATGATGATAAGTGAGCGCGTTGCATTCACTTGTAAATAGTGGTTCTTAGGTAGGTCGCGGAATCTAGTTCAATCTATGTCTGGCTTGCTGGCATTCGATATAATGTAGATGCAATTCGCTACTGCCGTACTTACAGGTTCCTCGTTTACAATGAACGTGTCGTATAGTGTATCGATAGGCATAAGTCTTATTGTTTGGCTGATCTTCCTGAGAATCCTGTAGACAAATAAGAAACAAAATCAGTGACATTTCACGCGAAGTATTTTTTTAAATCCTACTGAACAGAATACAATCACGAGCTTTTTAACAGTTGGTGATAGTACTTCCCCGGACAAGCAGTTAAATAACAATGGTATCATTATTGTACTAGCTGCGTCCCGCGGTTTCACCCGCGTAGTTTTAAATCCCGGTATTCCCACGGGATAAAAAGCAGCCTACGTGCTATTCCAGACTATAATCTATATCTGTGCCTTTTTCATCCCGATCCGTTCAGCTGTTTTAGCGTTATTGAGTAACAAACATCCATCCATCCATACTTACGCGTTTATAATATTGGTAGGATTATTTTGAAAAAATAATTGTTTCTCATTGTATGACGTGAGCAAATAAATAAGTAAACAAACAGCGTTGTGACAGTTCCGCCAGTGTCTTGAGGACGCTTCCGTTTGACACTCATTTCGATCAGTTGAGCTATCTCTAGATCGATTGCAACGGTCTGCAGATAGCTCAACAGTTTCATATGTATTTTGTACATTTTGTAAATACTTGTTACCTTCTTTTCAATTATAATTTTCTTTGTAAATAAACGTAATCATTCTGAAGTAAACAAATACTCACATTTCCATATGCGGAATAGCGCTGTAGCAGTAGACAAATTTGGGCGACCCCAAAATGTTGCCAGCGACGAAGTTGTCGTAGCAGCTAACATGATCGAACGCTGTCCTGAAATGAATGGACGGAAATTAATATATCACGTCACAGTCTTTACTATCAAGAGCTACTGGATCGTTGGTATGTTGGTTATAAGACAAGAAGGACTTTCTGCTATACCGAACCCTTATCCCAATATTCTTTCGTTTATGGTTTACTGTACAGCGGTTTGCTCAGCAAGAAAACACAAAACGGTAGGTCTGTTGCCTGTTCTTTCCGGCTTGGTCGCGTGCATTTGGCACCTAGATTAACTTAGCTTTCAGACGTTTAAACCGATCCTTGTGATCCATCCCATTGAACTTGATTTTAACTTTAGTTATTATTTATTAATTAAACTAGCAACACGCCCGTGCGCCCCTGCTTCGCACGGGTGCACATATCATGCATGTATTATACATATAAACCTTCCTCTTGAATCACTCTATCTATTAAAAAAAACCGCATCAAAATCCGTTGCGTAGTTTTAATGATTTAAGCATACAAAGGGACATGGGGACATAGGGACAGAAAAAGCGACTTTGTTTTATATCTATGTAGTGATAGTGATGAACATTTGACTCAGGCGACTAAAAAGTCCAACTTTATCCTCCACACAAACATACCTGCTCGGTTTAATGATCACGATATTGTGCTTGGGAAAGCTCTCCGCAAGCTGGTCGGCCGTCGTCTCCAGGCACCAGCTCTTGAACGGAATGGCGGGATCCGTCCGATCCATCAAGTGCAGGAAGTTCTTGAAACAAACAATACAAGCACCTGTAGACAATTCGCAGTTTAGTTCGCAAACTAGCGCTAGAACTGAGGCTATAGCTAACGCTGAAGACAAAAACGAGTTAGTAAATTCTATTATCTAAAGTACACTACGGAGACCGTTAATGAAAATACTTTTTTTGTAAAAGGAGTAAGTATTAAGTGTAAAAGCTTCCCAAATCCATTTCTAGATGGCGTTGTACCAGCTGCAAACTACATCTTCCTTGTCGAGTCAAATTGTTTCGGCACTGACGGATGATTACATAACTCGGTTGCAATCTGTTGCAATCGATATCTTTATGAAACCACTGAAAAGTTTTACCACCAATCGATAGAAATACAAGTTGCAATCAAACTTTGCAGCAACAACAACCACCAAGCCATCATAACATACAGAAGGAATGTTTCAAATAGAAGATTGAAACTAGTTCCGGCTATCATCATCAACTAGCAAGCAGTTTCAATCAGTAAAAGACTGAAACTGCCCCACAGGTAAAATGGTGAAGCGAACTTCTTATTTCTTTACCAACACTACGACCTAATATCGCCATCTAAGACGCTTGATTCAAATACTAAATTTAAATATCTCAAGCACGTTTCTCATTGTAAGCTTTTACTGTAAAGAATGCACTCTGAACTAAGACCTATGACCGCTGTAGCGACTAAAGGTATTTTAATATATTATCGTAAAAGCAAAGCAAAATAATATACTATAATAAAATGAACCCTGAATACCTATCCTTACAACACATTGGGGTTGGCTATAGCAATCCTTGTACCTGAGTTGAGGGTTGGGGATAGGGGGGATGCAAGTGGGGGTAGATGGCAAGTCTTCCCCTTGAGTCCTTTTTTCTAGGAAATGAAAAAAAAATAATTTAATTTTTCAGGTAAGTTACTAGTTAGGTTAGGGTTTTTTTTAATATGAAAAAAATTGGTAGTAATATTTCATCTCTATGACAAAAAGACTCAAGGGAAGGAATTCTTATTAGGTTAGGGTTATTTTTTTTTTTAAGTGAAGAAATTTGAAGAAAATTTTTTTTCATTTCCTAGAAAAAAGAACTATAGGGAAAGACTTGCCATCTACCCCCACATGCTTTCCCCCTATCCCCAACCCTCAACTCAGGTACCAGGGTAGCTATAGTTTAACCGCACATTGGTCCTTACAGCATCGGCACGAGAAATGAAAATCGCTATTGCAGAGATATCGTGCATAGCAACAGCCGCGTTCCCCCTATCGGAAACAAATAGTTATAACTATATACAGCGAAGGGACATCTTCAATACTAATGAACTACTCAGGGAATCGAACTATGGACACTACCTATTTGCTCATACTTATATAGCTACAAGCATTAGCAGTAAAATGATTCGGTGTTTATAGAACACTAGCTGATCCCGCGGCTTCGCTCGCGCTCGCTTACTTTGAAAATCTCATACAAACTTTCAACCTCTATTTTATCCCCTTGGGGGTAGAATTGATCAAAATCCTTTCTTAGCGGATGCCTACGTCATAACATCTACCTGCATGCCAAATTTCAGCCCGATCCGTCCAGTGGTTTGGGCTGTGCGTTGATAGATCACTATGTCAGTCAGTCAGTCACCTAAGTTATAATATTTAGATTTTCAAACCATTGTGAAATTCCGATATCCGACCTATGTAAAATCTAATATATTATGTAAAGGCAACGCGTCAAAAGTAGGCGTTCGTGCTTAGCATAGTCTGAAGGCCCATTTACATGATGCCATTTTCTTGTACGTACGAGAGCAATATTTGAATGCAATTGAAGCGCAATAATGACCTTCAAGAATTGCAAGCTTTACACGCGGCTACTAGTAAAAAAATTTTATGCAAAACTTGACAACAAATAATTGCAACTGTCTTTTGTTTACACCAATACGATTATGTTTAAAGGAGATTATTGCTTTCAAGTCTTGCTTTGTCTAAACACAGATTTGTACTTACGTGCGTGTACAATTTATTGGTGCGTTCCTTCAAGTATTGCTAGTATTTGCGTTGGCGAATTTTTCATTCAAGTGTTGAATGTTTTAGATTTTTTTTTCATTCGTATTTTAGAATTCGGTTCTGCTGATTTAATAAAGTTTATTGGGATTTATCGGATACCTACTCACTGAAAATTTTTATTACAAGAATCGTGATGCACGTAATGCTGCACTAGCAGCATTCGGAAAGGAATTCGGAGTTCAAAAGTTTCGGACATATGGAAATATCAAACAAAAATAAAAAAAATGAGCATCCAATTGAATACAAAAATTGCATAACAGATTATTGTACTTGCTGTTTATACCAGGGACAGTTTCGAATGGAATAATTGCCTACTATAGCAAGAATGTGACATGTTGTACAGACGATGCCAGCCAAATATTGCTATAATATTATTGTATGCAACAGGCAAAAAACTTGCATCGTGTAAATGGGCCTTAATTGTCGCGTTCTTAGCCTACTCCAACTGTCGACTTTTAATTTAAAAATGTATAATTAGTATAATGTAAAAAACAATATAAAATACAAAACGTTTTTGTATTTTATTTCATTGCAAACTCGACCGAAAAAGACCTTTGAGCTCCGTTGAGTACCTTACCTACCTAGCAGAAATCGACAATCTAGTTTGCTACTGCATGTCCTTGGGGACTCATAAGCAACGCGTATGCACATTTATGTCTGTAGCGCCCCGCGGTTTCACCCGCGTAGTTTTAAATCCCGGTACTCCCACGGGATAAAAAGTAGCCTATGTGTTATTCCAGACTATAATATATCTCTGTGCCGATTTTCACCAAGATCCATTCAGCCGTTCTGGATTATAGAGTAACAAACATCCATTCATCCATCCATACTTACAAACTTTCGCATTTATAATATTAATAGGAAGGATAGGATAGGATAGGATTGAGGCACTTCACGATATTCTGTATTCTTGCTTATAAGCAAAAATACAAAATATCATGACATTACACTGGTTTTTACGGTTGTAAACGCCACGCAAACTTGGTGCAAATAACATTCGGTTCAATAATAAATAAATAAATAAATATTGGTGGACTTTCCACACAGCACTATCTAGCCCCGAACTAAGCTTATGCTTGTAATATGGGAACCAGATAGCTGATATACTACTTATATACTTTTTTTTTTGTAAATACATACTTATAATATTATATAACACCCAGACAGAGAACAAACATCTATGTTCATCACACAAATGTTTGTTCACGGTGGGAATCGAACCCACGACCTACAGCGCAGAAGGCAGAGCTACTACCAACTGAGCTACGTAGGCTAAGTCAATATTAGACTTCCAATAAACTAATTAATTACCTATGCAGAATGTATGAAAACCGACCCCAAAAACGAATGTTTCCCGACTCCTCTACATATTTATCCAACATCCAGACTATAATTAACCCCTTTCAGGATACAGCCATTATATCTCAATATAGGACGCCCCCCCCCCCCTCATAGCGAGCGTAGGGTGGAGCGACAGGAATCGATTTTCATCCCACACACCGCTGCACCGTTGCGAATAGCAAAGTACAGTCGCAGTTAAAATACCACACAACAAACTCTTCATTATTTTTCATTCTTATTCCTTATCTATTTTTAATTAAATTATGTGCTATTAATAATATTTACTGGGTTTTATCAATGGTCATCTTATCTGCCTGGCCTTATCCCAGTGGGGTACCCTAAGTGGGGTCTGCACAACAGGTTTTAATATGGAGCAACGCTACGACTAAATATATGGGATCAACGGTACAGATAACTATTATTATTGTATTTTTATAGCACAAGATTTAAATTATGTAATGATGTTATTTGAAGATAAATCGGCCATTATCGGTATGGATCATTCACCGCCACGCCACAGGTCAGCTCAGGTTCTAATTAAGATAGAAATTACAGAAATCGTAAATCATTTGTCCTCGCGACTTTACTTCTACAGAAAGTCTAGCTTGACGTAGGCACGTACGTCATAGCAACCATTTGCGTTTGAGAAAACCATTTAATTATGTACCATTAATAGTCTTTTGATTTTCACTCAGCGGCTTAAAGCTAATTCTGACCAGGTTTGAAGTAGTTTCGACATTGGTCTTTCTTTTAACCTGTCACAGAGTAGGTAGTTATAAAAAGGTGTTATAAAAAGAAACGTCCTGTATAATCCAATTTAACACACTATTAAGAAAAGATATTCACTCACACTAATTAAGATACACATACGTACTCGTAATCATGAAACTGCTAAACTGTACCAGTCTGCACACATACAGAGGTGGACTGGTGGCCCACTAATTAGAGACAGTAATGAAAGTTATAATATATTTTTTTAAGATACAACCCAACGAATTCTTCTATTTAAGGCGTTGGCACCGGTCATATTGAGCTGATTGATTGAAATCTACCTACATTATTATTAACATGTTGTGCGTGGGAGGTGATGAACAGCGCTATTTAGGTTTTGTTTCATTATCAGGCCGTGTCCTGCATAACATTCGGAAACGATTCCGATCGGAAGTATTCGTTTCTGTCTTTATTACTCATGGACAAACGAAACAAGACCAAGAGAGACAAACTCACCGTAGCGATCGGAAAGTTCTCGAATGTTCTAAAGTAGCCCTGCTGAATAAAGTAAGTAAGTTTAGATTACGTGCTATGTAGATGAGTTTTAACTTACTTGTACATCACCGCCGAAGTAGACGAGAGTTTTCTGTTGGGTGCCAGCCCTGCTGACGCCAGGGATTGATGGCTTGAACAGCACGTCATTGCGACGCCCGCTAAAACCCTCTACGCCAAAGAGGTAAACGGACCGAACAACACCTAGACAAAGATTTGTTTTGATATAATTTTCCAAACCTTTTTTCCAAATGGTGGACGATTACTATCTATATCTAGCTACCTATCTAGCCTTAAACTAAGCACGGGAATTATAATAGCTAAAAACACTTAAACAAATTGTTTTGGAAATGTATATAAGTAGGTACATAGGTACTTATAATAATATTAATAACACCCCAACAGAGAACAAACATCTACGTTCATTGCATTTGTTTTCGATGAGATTGTACCCACAGCCTACAGTGTAGAAGGCAGAGCTACTACCAACTAAGAGTGTTTTAAACTTAATGTTGTACCATGGTTGAGATTAGCTCATCAGCAGTCTGAAGAAATCAAATAAATTATAGTCGACAAAAGATTCAAAATCTTTTTTATCCACCAAGTAATCAATCTGATGAGTTTAGGTTCAGAAACACAAGTCAAGTTTCCAATACAAGTTACTATCCATTGCTTTGGTTCAATCAAATTGAATCCCTTTGGTTGAATGCTGCAGAAATGAAAGGAATTCATTGAATGATTCACTTTTATGTTTACAAGGTTCAATAAAACTCAAAACAAAATATGAAAGTTCATTTATTTCAGCAAATTGTACAGCTAAGTTAAGCACACATTATCAACTTATTTATTCACATATATACAACACAAATGTCCCACAAAAGCTATTTTAAGTGTCTGTTTTGCTTCTGATGGTAGTACTTTGTATCATTCATACAAACAGTAATCTTCAATGTTATGTCATCGAGACAGTTCTTCAGGTCTTGCCGAAGCTCCCTCACTTTCACCCTCACATCTTCACACATCAGGTTGTAGCACATAGCAACTAGACCCATGCCAAGGAGCACATAGATGAAGTTCATAACCAATTTCAAGTGGGAGCCGCCCGCAGAGTCTGCTATGTTTGCTCCAGGAACAAAATCCCCAAACCCAATCTTGCACAAGCTGATAACACAGAAATAGGTGGAATCCAAGTAGTTCCATTTCTCCCAAGCACCAAACATGATGGTTCCCGTCAGAATGTAAAATGATATCACCCAAAGACAAGCTGTAGAAGGAACGGTAATTTTTCTCTTCACCGGCACCTCTCCATCCTCAAACATGGTGTCATCCCTCCTGCTACACTCATGTGCAGTTATGTACAGCCATTTGAATGATTTAGCCAGCACCTTGCCCATGTTGCAAAAGTATAAAATGTAAATGGGTATTCCAAAGCAGGCATAAGCAATTGTTGTAATTTTACCCCATACTGTCTTTGGCACTATATTCCCATAACCAATCATCGTGAAAACAGATAAAGAGTACATTAAAGCAGCTGGGAAAGACCAGATATCTTCAGCAGACCTGCCATTGTATCCAGTGTGAATGGCTGCCGTTATGTTGTTTTGGAAACCTTTGAGCACAATGTCTACATTCTGCACCCAAACAGTTTTATTGAATGTGTTGAGAGTTTCAGTCACATTCCAGAGCTTTTCTGCACAGTTCTGCCTCAGCTGTCTCACATCCTTCAGCTGCTGATCCGGACTGTCCTTCTCAATATGCATGAAGCTGGCTGCTCCAAGAATGGCGTAGCAAACAACTAGAGCACCGACACCCACTTGTGTAAACATGAAAGCTATGAACTTCCTACAGCAATCTTTTATCTTTTCTCTGGCGTCGCTGCCAGCGGTGGACGAGGACCCTCTACTCCTCATGGATCCGCGGAAACTTGCATTGGCTGAATGGCGTTCCATGGTGATGTTGACGGTTTCTAGGAATTAGCCGCGTTTAAAGTTTTGAAACACGCTTCGATCAGATGCCGCCGTCTATTTTGGGAGTATTTTTTGGCACAGTTCCAATAACTCCAACAACAAAATGTGATAGTACCTAGTGATTTCAAAACAAAACCTGATTAGAGGAGCATTAATTGTGCCAGAATTAAAAAAAATCGGTTTAGGTCACAAGTAGAGCTAGGTTTATTTAGAGTAATTAGGTAACTGCAAATTTCTTCATATTGATTTTTCTATTAAGTACCGTAATTAAATAGATTCAACTTACACGGGTCCATGAAAACTCCCACGTCGAAGCAATAGTAAAATTTTGAAGAACGCTCGTAATGCAAAGTTCAAGTAAAATAGGTGTGTGGATGATCGATTGAAAGGAAACCCAACGCCCAGTTGTTTTGTTTGATTTTTAAATTTTCTTCGGTCGGGTCGGGAAGTGAATTGCATGCATTGAATGAAATATTTCGGATGGGAAGGAATAGGGTGTATACTGGATGGTATACTCTTTGGGTTCGTTTGGGAAGGCAAATGTCAATGTCAGGTCAGTCAGTCGTAAATTCATAGATTATATCGTAAAATTGATGTCAAATCATTCATTTCATTCGCAATAAATTATGACAGAATAGAATATAAATCAATACAAATCAGTTAGCCTGGCTACTGCTTAGAGCATTTATAACGGGAGATGCCAAGCGCTACTTTTAGTACTAAAATCTTTCTGCCGGTTTTCGCGGGAGGCGGGGTAGTACGGTACAGAACACATTTACATAATCACGCATACTAATGCAGAAAAATTAAGCGTCCCTATAAACGCACACGCAAGTAAAAGCTGTACACCAACACAAAAACAATAACACAATTAAAGAATGACTGTTGTTACACTATTGTTTAGTTACACACTAACACAAAAAAGTAGTGATGGGTTGTAAAAAGACCGACAAAATGAATGATTTCATATGAATGAAACAGGGTGGTTCAAAATCATATACTTTTCCTTTTTTTAGCCAAGAAACGTGTACCTGTCTAGCCTAGTAGGTATTACTAAGTAAATAGAGTGCTGGCACCGACTCCAAAAATATCAGTAATTATATAATGTCATAATAATAAAATTATAAGATTTGTTGAAAAAATGGATACCTATTTGTAAGTAGATTGAAGTATAAATCCATAATGCAATTATTTTTAACTTTTTAGTGTATTTTTCATAACAAATTGGATAGCAGTTTTGGAGTCGGTTTTTTTTTGTAAAAAATATTTTATTAAGAGTTTGTAGAGCGTAATCTCTGAAACTACTGAAACGATTTTAAAAATTATTTCTAAATAGAAAGCTACACTGTTGTTGAGTAACTTTAAGCTATATTCTATTTTCGCAAGTAGTAAGTAATCTTTCAAGCAAGTAGTCTTTCATGAATGCATTTTTAGATAAACATTTTGTTTCTTTATTGGTATGATGTGTCCAGCAGTGGACTTACATAGGCTGATGATGATGATTGGTATGACGGGGTGAAAAAAATGAAGAGCAGTAGAAGAATAGCGGCTGTTAACAAATGCTCATAGCCCATGTCCCTCTCCAGCTAACATACTACAGCTATACAAAAATCACGTTTATACGATTCTGCGTTCAAAAAGTACAAAGAAAATAGCAATAAACCAACGACACAGCACAACTAAAATTTTAAGGGAGCTCCATGAAGCGACGTATTGAAGGCAGAATGACAGAGACAGTTTTTGTAGAGTCCAATACTGAACATCCTTTTTTTAAATCGGTTAAATATGGGTACAAAAAACACATCGCATTTTATTCTAATTTTACGTTCATTCCATCATTCATTCAATCGATTTCGCTCAACTAGTCCCCACACTACGCCTTCTACCAAGGAATATAAATTCACCGACACCTCCTACCAAGACGTTGGCGTCGTATTAAAACTGTCGTAACTGGTATTCCATTAAATATAAATTAAACGTAATTACAAAAACAATTGACTAAAATATCACTTACTTGTGATAGGAAATACCGTGTTCCCTAAAGTTTGATGTCTCTGATCTCCTTTTACACCGAAATACCGCACAATTCACCATTTTTACTGAGCACTACTTCGCGACACGAAACGACAACTAATGGCCGCGCGGTGATGAGTGAAGTAGTTTTATATAACGTGCATGGCCAAGTCGCGCCTTATGGCCGGCAGAGGGGTACGCCTTGCGTTAACATCTCCAGTTATAAATGCTCTAAGAGGGTGGCAGAAAAAAAAAATACAATCCGAGAGAATGAAATGAATGAGTGAAGGTGAACAAAATTCAGTTTTCGGAAAAAAAAACAAAAAAAAGTAAAAAACTAATAAACCAAACGCACGCACGTTTTCTTGGCGTTGTTTGTTATTCGGCATTATTTTTACAAAATTTTAGTTTACAGCTCTGTCGTGATGTAAAATATAATGCCTATTTCATTGCCAATATTTTTTTATGACTTGTCCATCTAGTTGTGAGTAAATTCATCCGGTGTCAAAAATTCATCACGGATCCACTGTAATGGCTGAACAACCTCGAATATTATAAATGCCGAAGTTTCTGATGAATAAACACAGGCGGAGAAGAGTTGATGAGAAAAAATGTGAATGAGAATTGGAAGTGTACTCTTAAGAACCCACAATAGCATAGTTTTTGATCTAACATGCAGCGTACTTATTCACCACTATTCGATTTTGCAAGTACCAAGGTCACTGGGTGCTTCTAATGCTCGTCGGTTTTCAGGCGAACATAGCACTAAAGACTAGAGGAGAAATGTAGCCGCTATGTAAATAAAACAAAACGACGTTCGATGCTGCACTCAATCCCATTTGTTTGACACAGATTTAAAATTTTATTAGATGGATTATACCTAGATACAGGCAGTGCACGAACATGGCTTCCTCCATAGCTACATATATTGTCCTAAACAAGGACCTCACCACAGGGAGAGATGTTATAACTGAAGTACCTCTAGAGAGTTGTGAAATTCATGTTCCAAAGCAAACAGCTGTTGATAAGATTGGTGGCATACTCTGCTCCATTTGCGATTCAATATTTGGAAACAAGAAAGATTTTGATTGTCATTATGGAACTCATGAAACTGGAGAAATTGTGTACACATGCGTGGCATGTAGGAAGCAGCATTCTGGGTACCCAAGCTTCCGTAATCATTGCTATCTGCAGCATATTATAAAGGACAAGTTTGTGTGAGTATTCAGTGCTACATTATTCTACAAGAGATTGTTAACACATATCACTGACATTTGTGCTAATCTTATTTTTTCCCGCTAAATGTAAATTACACTGAGACAATCATTGTCATCAGTGTGAATGTTTGCTGCAGATGTCTGTCGCTTTAATACTTTAAAGAGTTTTGTGTAGTCGTGACACTTTTTAGGTGAATTGGAGACTTTGGGCAGAGGTACTTGGTGAGTGGACCACCATTGCCTGAAACAGAACATTAATTTAAAGTTTTTTCTTTTCTTTCTATGTTTGGTATGGTTCTTTAAAATGAAATCTCTCTCAGTGATAAGGTTACTCATTGTATTGGCTTGCCAGACATATTTTCACAGAAAGGCATTTATTTGCTGTTATCATACACTAGCTTTGCAAAATTTATGTGAGCAATGCTAGGATAGATTAGTTGTAAGGCAAGCTATTCCATCTATTGTAATTTGTATTTATTTGCTTGATAATCTATAGGTACTTACTATCCTGGTCCTGTTTCTATATCATAGTATATCTTTTAACTCTTACTATATGTATATGTATTGGTTTATATTTGTCATACAGATGCCAACAATGCAACAAAAGTTTTTCCAAACAATCTGCCCTCACTGCCCACATTACAACGATTCACGACTTCAAATGTGGAGAATGTCATGAGAAGTAAGTACTGTTTATCACAAATCTTGAATTGGACTAAAACAACACCCCAGTTTCTAAAAGTGTGATAAACACTAATCGGCTGACAAGTCACTCACTATCTCTATCTAATTTGAAGTTAAAGCTGAAATAGCAAGTGACTTGACAGCTGATTAGTGTTGATTGAGCTTTCAGAAACCGGGAGATGGTGTTGATTCAATTTCATACATTTATAAATTACAGGTTTAAATCAAAAAAAGATTTGCAAATACACAAAATAATTCACAACAAAAAAGGAAAAGAGAATCCTCCGTACGACTGCATTAAATGCTCCCAAGTGATAAAAAGCATAGACATGTGTGAGACACACATAGATGATCACTGCGAGATCTTGCATCCATGCCCAATTTGCGAGTTAGTTCTGCCCAACAAACAGGAAGCTACATTGCATTTAACTAAACATTTTGATGAGAAGATAACTCCAGACATAGAGAATTCACCTGGCTCAGTGGCAGACAGTTCAATTGACACCTTGGGTGGAATCCTGTGTGGTCATTGTGATTTATTATTCAAGAATCGTTCAGAAATTGACTCTCATTTTGCCTCTGAGCATGATGACAAATGTATTGTGTACACATGCAACATTTGTGAGAAGCAGTATACCAAGTACTCTGTATTTGGTGATCACTGCTATTTTCATATCTCAAAAGACAAATTTCAGTGAGTACCTATAACTTATTTATTTATCCTACTAATATTATAAACGCGAACGTTTATAAGTATGGATGGGTAGATAGATGGACTCTTCCATGCCGAGACAGCTGAACGGATCTGGATGAAACTTGGCAAAGAGATATACTATAGTCTGAAATAGCACAAAGGCTTTTTTTTATCATGTGAGAATGTCCGGGATTTAAATCTGCGCGGGTGAAACCGCGGGCCCATCTATATTCTTGCATATATTTCCATTATGATTATGTAGGTAATTAGATCTACATACAATCTCTGAAACTATAATATTAATATTGTTTTTAGATGTGAAGAGTGCAATCGGTTATTTCCCCGCTTACCCTTGCTAGTGATGCACAACCTAGCTTTCCATTCCGAGGGTGCAGTTGACAAGCCATACCGCTGTGACAGATGCATCTACGGCTTCAAGAGCCACTACCGTCTGCTGGAGCACAAGAGGCTGGTTCACGACGACATCTCCATCAAATGCCAGGTCCCTGACTGTTCTGCTACGTGAGTATACTTTTTAAGATCTACTTTTAATTTTTGCACTAATTAAAGGTCCTGTACATTACTTGTAGTTATGGACCGGACTGTTTGGCGACAAATAGAATAAAATAGAAAAATCTTTCTTTTGTCTCTTAAATATCCAAAGGCACTCAATTTGTTTGACGACAAAAAAGGCCACATTTGCTGTATGAGCTCAAGCCCACATAGCGCTGATTTCAGTGGCGCCATAATGAGTGTACCAGCAGCAGCTGCGACACGCGTTCTTAAAAATTAGATACATTCGGTACATACCAACATATTGCAGTGGTTGGTATTCCATGTGTCAGGTTGTAAGCTCATCGCCCTTATGAAGCACTACCCAAAAAATGTTTTTCCATTACCCAAATGTTAGCTGGTAGATAATGCTATCCAGCATTAAGCTCGCCTATGTACATTGTATTTTTTGTGCAATAAAGAATTTTCTATCAATCTATCGCCGCTTTTAGAATACCAACAGGTCTCTATGTATCTAGTTTCTTATAAATTAGCTTAATTAATAGCCATGCGAATTTGTAGTCAAAAGCGAATGTTATTCTAGAGCATGGCAGGGACAAGTTCTCACGGGTGGAATTTAAACAATTCCTGGCCGCTAATACTCTACCAACGAAAGCTAATTGACTGTAATTAGTACTGAAGAGTCTAAAGGTTAATACAATGCTTGATTGGCTATCAGTAATAATAACCTAATGGTTTGGACATGTTGAATGAAATGTCCTTTAGGCTAGTGTGAATCGGACTACAGGGAGGAAAACCTTGGTGTAGATATCTGGAGCAGATAACTACATAAGATACCATCTGTATTGTATCACTATTCATTACATAGCATAAAACAAAGTCGCTTCCCGCTGTCTGTCTGTCCCTATGTATGCTTAGATCTTTAAAACTACGCAACGGGTTTACATGTGGATTGATTCTAGAGGAACGTTTATATAATAATAATACATGTACTACATAGTAAAGAAACACTGTAGTACACCCGTGCAAAGCCGGGGCGGGTCGCTTGTATTATAATATAAGTGGAAATAAATAATTATCATAACATAACTTTTAGACATTTTATAAACATGCCTGAACCAACAATGACAATTTACTTGTGAATTGATCTGTGTGCTAACCTTCTAACTTGGCTAGCGACCCGTGATTTTTCCCCAGGCTGCACTCGTTTAGCGACTGTATAGTAAAACAAGCACGTATGAAGCTTGCGGAGAGCTTTCCCAAGCACAATATCGTGATCATTAAACCGAGCCGGTATGTTTGTGTGGAGGATAAAGTTGGACTTTTTAGTCGCCTGAGTCAAATGTTCATCACTACATACTATAAAACAAAGTCACTTTCTCTGTCCCTATGTCCCCATGTCCCTTTGTACGCTTAAATCTTTAAAACTACGCCACAGATTTGGATGCGGTTTTTTTTAATAGATAGAGTGATTCAAGAGGAAGGTTTATATGTATAATACATGCATGATATGTGCACCCGTGCGAAGCAGGGGCGCGCGGGCGGGTCGCTCGTATATGATAAAACGTACATAATGTATGACTTTTTTTCTAGTCAAGCTTTCACTATGATTACATTTACTATGATGTTCATACGTTGATTAACACACACAGTACACAGTATTGTAACACCCAGGTTTTTCAACCAATATTTATTGAATTGGGGAAAGTACTAATGCTTGTAGCGAGGCGAGTAGCACCTCTCACCACGCGCCCGTGTCTACTGGTTGGCTGATAACACCAAAATGCCGTGCGAGAAGAAGAGAAAGAAGAGGCGCTACTCTCCTCGCGACAAGCCTGGTGCGAACGGGCTATTAGCGTCGTTTTAGCAACGGCGCCGATTTGGACATATCAATAGGAATGTGTTTAGATAGGTGGCTGACGACGCGACTTCGCTCGCCATTGCGCCATTCGACGACCTCTGTGGCGCAGCGGGCGAGAACCTGCCTGCGACGCAAGAGGTTGCGGGTTCGATTCCCGCCTTGGAACAAATTTGTGTACGATCTGCAGAAATTTGTTCCGATGGTCTGGGTGTTTTCTATGTATAATAAAAAATATCTATCTATGTATGTATATAATGTATTAAATATATCAGTTATCTAGTACCCATAACACAAGCTTTGAATAGCTTACTTTGGGGCTAGATAGTGCTGTGTGGATTGTCCAGCATTATTATTATTATTATATTATTATTGCGTCGCGTCGGGTGCATATCTAGTCAAAATTTGTTTTGAAGCTATTTATTACAATAAGTAATCTAAAAGAGAAAGGAAAAGTAAACAGATTCATAAAAACAGCACACACTTCAAACTAATAATACTAATGCATGGCAAGTAAGTAAGAAAGAAGTGAGAACAATAGTATAGTAAGTAAAATAAGTAAAAAGTAAAAAAAAAACATATGCGAAGGTGTTAATTCTGTTGTTTAATTTTCTTACTTAACTTAAACTAATTTGACAGCACTAAAAATATTGCCATCCCTTTCTAAAAGAACAAAACAACAAGGACGGCTATAGTTTTAAGAGCTGTCAGATTAGGTTAGTTTAGGATAACGCAACAAGAGTATTGACACCGTTGTGTGGGCTAGGTTCAGCACGCCGACGGAGTTGATCCGGCACCAGCTCGGGCACCGCTCGTGCCTCGACAAGTGGTGCCGGCAGTGCGGGCTGCAGTTCGCGTCGCTGCGGGCGTGCGCGCGCCATCTGGACGCGCACCGCCGCCAGCAGTACGGCTGTCCCGTATGCGCGCGCCCTTACCGCGAGCGCTACCTGCTGCTCAAGCACCTGCCCACGCACTTCGAGAGCGTGCTGCACATCTGCAAGGTATACCCTGTAGCCGACATTACATACACTGTACCCTGCGCCGTGTGCGCGCGCCCTTACCGCGAGCGCTACCTGCTGCTCAAGCACCTGCCCACGCACTTCGAGAGCGTGCTGCACATCTGCAAGGTATACCCTGTAGCCGACATTACATACACTGTACCCTGCGCCGTGTGCGCGCGCCCTTACCATCACTAAACCCAACACCGGATAAATTACATAAACGAATAAATAAATAGAAGTAAATGCACACCATACGAGTATATACCCATTGCTACGTTACATACAATAACACAGTCATACGAATCCATGTCTAGAGGATTCATTCGTTCGTTCGCTAAACACATGCTAGTACATACTCGCATTCCATTATTGACAAGGCGACCTCCGACAGGTGTGCGGCAGATCGTACTCCGCCCGCAACCGTCTCATCCAGCACGCGAAGACGCACACCGAGGAGAAGAAGTACAAGTGCACGTACTGCACGAAGAGCTTCGCGCGGCCGCTCGCGCACGCGCAGCACGAGCGCGTGCACACCGGCGACAAGCCGTACGCCTGCACCGTCTGCGGGAAGGCCTTCGCCAGCTACCCCAACTGGACCAAGCACCTCGCCCGCGCGCACGCCTTCGACAAGAACATGATCCGGCGCGTCCGCGAGGCGCGCAACCACGCCCACACGCAGAGCAACGCCTCCCCGGCCAAAGCGGAATCCGGCATCGAGTCCGCCGGCTCGGAGATCTCAGACCTGTACAGCCTCATGGAATCCGACGACAGCGACGTCTCCTGCGCTCCCGTTAAGAGGATCAAACGGGAAGCTCCTAGCGATGGGAAGGTCGACGCTGAGCCTCGCTCCATCGCCGCCTCGGTGACCGCCGCTATCGAGCGCATCGACGAACATCTAGAGACGCTGACCCCCCCGACGGAGATTCCCGCGGCGGACTTCTCAGATTTCAACGGCGTGGACGACTCCAGTGATATCGCGGCTATAGTGGAACATATAGACGCTCTGAGTGGCATCCTGGAGGCGCCTTCTAGTCAGGGAGCGACTGAGATGTCGTTTGCAGACTTGATGCCGGCTGAGAACATAGTCTACAACCCCGGTGAGTACTCTTCGGTGCTTGCGCGCCTGAATCGTTGTATGATATTAATCATCTGTTGTTAATGGCAAATCTTTCAAATTTAACCTGTGTGCCTCAAATTGAAGGATGCGGGCGGTGCATCGTAGGGCACATTCATATCGTGCGTGGCTTGCGAGGCGAAGGTTTGTTATAGGTGATGGTTACCACTTAACATCAGTTGGGCCATTTGTTTGTTCCATCAGCTAGTTGTATAAATAAATATCATAGAAACCGATTGAGACTGACTGCCTAAACTGAGAGATTGATTTTTTTAAGTAAATGAAGCATATGAATTGAGCATACCAGTTCTTATGTTCTTGCCAGTTCTTCTAGGCTTTAGTCGCGACGAACTGACGGTAGATTAACCTATATACAAGACGTCACAAAGAAATCCTTGTGGTTGTACTGTGATAAATCACGACCTCAGTGGCGCAGCGGGCGAGTGTCCGCCTGCGACGCAAGAGGTGGCGCGTTCGATTCCCGCAATCTCTTTAACAAATTTGTGTGCGATCTGCAGAAATTTGTTCCGTTGGTCTGGGTGTTTATGTATAATATAAAAAATCTATCTATAAATAAATAAATAAATAATAATAAATAAATAATGCTGGACAATCCACACAGCACTATCTAGCCCCAAAGTAAGCTATTCAAAGCTTGTGTTATGGGTACTAGATAACTGATATATTTAATACATTATATACTTACATAGATAGATATTTTTTATTATACATAGAAAACACCCAGACCATCGGAACAAATTTCTGCAGATCGTACACAAATTTGTTCCAAGGCGGGAATCGAACCCGCAACCTCTTGCGTCGCAGGCAGGCTCTCGCCCGCTGCGCCACAGAGGTCGTAAGTATCTATGTAAGTATATAATCCTACTAATATTATAAACGTGAAAGTTTGTAAGTATGGATGGATGGATGGATGTTTGTTACTTTTTCACGCCGGAACGGCTGAACAGATCTGGATGAATCTTGGCAGAGAGATACATTATAGTCTGGAATAAAACATAGGCTACTTTTTATCCCGTGGGAATACCGGGATTTAAATCTGGGCGGGTGAAACCGCGGGGCGCAACTAGTGTACTATGAATGTGTCCAGTTCCAGTGTTCAGCCAAGCGGAGGCTCAGTACCAGCCTTGTAGCGCGCCGCTGGAGTACGGACCGGAGTTCACTTCCCTCGGCTCGGAAGTGTACACAGACTCACTCAACGACCACGTCCTGCCCCACATCGATCCACTGCTCACCATCAAAGCGGAACAAACCAAGATATTCGTGCAGAATGTTCAGAACCTTCAAAGCAACCTCTTGAACGACAATGTAACGTGCGACCAGAACTGGCAGCCTATTTTAACTAAAGTTTTCTCGTACGACGAATCGAACGACAACAGAATGTATGTGTTGAATGGTAATATGTTTTAATGTTTGCGAAACGACGCGTTGGTACCTTTTTTGTGTACTGTTCAATTTAGTTTATTTTCACGGTCATAAGCGTTGCTGGATAAAGTTTCGTTTGCTTTCAGGACCCTGAAAACCAAAGCAACAGTAAAGTAAATAAGAAACAAATGGTTCTTAAAATAAAAATGAACAGTAGAATGGATCGTTATTGAGGCTGGTTCGAAAACTGGCGGGAATACATACATATAAACTAAAAGCTATAAGTAAAAAAAACACCTTTTAAACCCTTTTTTATCTAAAACTAGCGACTTGCCCGTGCGCCCCTGCTTCGCACGGGTGCACATTAAAAAAAGCATCAAAATCCGTTGCGTAATTTTAAAGATTTAAGCATACAAAGGGACATGAGGACATAGGGACAGAGAAAGCGACTTTGTTTTATACTATGTAGTGATATGGAACGAATAATTTTAAAAACATAAAAAAAACGTATTTATCGTTTCCTTTCGTATATGACATCAGCTTTAAAAAAAACTAAGTCCTGATAAAAATGACCGTGAATTAAAAAGTTACAATGGAGCAATGTGGCTAACTAGTGACGATGTTTGTCAGAGAGCGTTCCGCCTTTTGCATATTTGATCAAAGCCACGTTAGTGCTCCTTTTATAAAATAATATCACTGTTAGTCTATAGTCTGAAGGTGCCAACGCGCGGACAATGATTATATAAACGCATATTTTGAATCCTATAACTAAATGTTATGTACAAATCCGTTGAATAGTAATAGTAAAATAGTATTTTATATGACAGCGGTCACGCTCTATTCCATTATTTCGTGGAGTGAATGGCGCGTGGCGGTTCGATCACTTACTGCTACCTCAGCAAACGAATATATACCTCAGTATCCATAGGAGCTATTATATTATAACTTTGTTAACATATTACGTATAAATCCCACCAAACGTTAGTTAAACTTATCATATTATTATATTCGTAATAACGCTACCTCATGTACTAGATGTAAGTTCACTTTAGTATGTTGCTTGAGAGTAAAAAAGAAAAAACA
The DNA here is from genome assembly GCA_963576535.1 of Plemyria rubiginata. Classification (NCBI taxonomy): domain Eukaryota; kingdom Metazoa; phylum Arthropoda; class Insecta; order Lepidoptera; family Geometridae; genus Plemyria; species Plemyria rubiginata. The sequence continues at coordinate 1,347,918 of OY754914.1, read as the reverse complement.
AAAAAAAAATACTTGTGCCATTCATTACGATATAGATTAGTTGATTACAAAAAAATAGCTTTTCGGTGTATTGATAAATTCGATTCAAATTGTATTTTTGTGTAGCTTACTACTCGCGAGAGAGACTAAGCAAAGAAGTCGCGTCGCGGCGCCGCTTACTAACTACAACCTTACAAACCTCTCGCAATTAGTAAGCGTTTTCCAAAACACTTTCGTTGTAGTAACGATAATGTTTCGATCCAAAGTTTTAGGCTTGAAGGATTTGGTGAACAAATGCTTTGTAAATAACTAAAATTGATTTGCGGCACTTAGTAATGTAGTAATAGCATTCGATTGGTTTGCTTCGTTGTGAGGCCACCGGAAGGAGACGAATTTATGAATCTACAATTTTTACAACCTTTATTTGGAGCGACAACATACTTTCTGTTTCTGATTCATTTATAAACTGTAGTGTCGATCGGTCGGTGTTTGTCTTAAAGTTATGTTGTTCGCATCCGGCAGGTGGCGTGCTCATTGCATTTCTATTTCGATTCCTTTTTTATTTTATTTTATTGAAAATTGTGACGCCAAGCGTCACGGTTTTAGTGTAAGTGAATCGATAGTGCTGTGATATTTTTATTGTATATTTAGTTTGTAAGTGACGAGGGTGTAATGTAAGGAACGAGTACAAACAAACGATGATATTTATCGAGTATAATGCAGAAAGGCCGGTCGCGCGCGACTGGCGACAAACGCGAGCAAACAAGCCACGCAAAGATGCGATGGCGGTACAAATCGAGATAGTTCCCGCGCGGGACACATCTAACAAACGCGGTGCAAACGCGCCCAATGCAAACATAAAAAAGATAATCTAAGCGGAATTAAGCTGAGACTTAAAATGTTGATGTAAATGTTAAAGAATGAAATATTTACCTCCGAAATATATTTTGGAGAGATTTATTTACAAGTCGGATGAGAGGGGTCTTAGTGATAAAAGTATCCAAAGACTGTTAGGTATTATGAGTTCGTTGAACTTGAATCGACTTATAAGTCGAAGATATATGCGGAAAAAAGTCAGACAAGCGAAAGCAGATAACGTAACAGAACAATGTGTAGCTATCGAGAATATAGGCTTTGGACATGAAATTGACAAAATTGATACAAACAATGCAAGTTTCGGCGTCTCAATCACAAGAGTGCGTTGTGTAGCAAGCAACTGCAGAGAAACTGGAGCGGTCGGAGTCGTCGACTCGCCGCTTCTCAAATACAAAATTATACAGTAACGTTGCATTTGCCCAGTCCGAGGGAGTCAGAGCTGCTGTTCTAAAGCTCACTGGCCACCGAGACGCAGTATTCTCCTCTCCTGGCTCGGGCGCGCAAACGCAACTAGAACGATCATGCTAGATTGGTCCCTCCCCTTTAAACTGTGCGGTAGTCGATTTTTCACCTAAATTGTTAATCTTTTAAGTGTGATTGCATGTTATATTATTACAAAATATTAGGTTAAATAGTTGCTAAACTGTCGCAAGTGTAATTGTTGTGTGTCTATAATAAAAAAATCTAAAAAATATTAGAACATAAGCATGTTTGTCTCACTGTATATTCATGTATACAAATACAGTAAAAATCACTACCGCGCAGTCTGTCAGTTCCACGAGAGCTTGAGACAGTGTTTATAATAGCGTTAGCTCACCTCAGTATAAGTGTAATCCTCGATAGAGGCTATCATTATTCAATATAAATAGTACTTATTCAAAAACTTCTATAATCATGAAATTATTTACCGTTTCGATGTAATTTTTGTTGCAAAGGGAACAATGCATATTTTCACTCAAAAAAGCTGCAAATTACAATATACGAGGTCGGTTATTGGTATTGTGTAAAAAAAGCTTTGATAAGGCTGAGTACCGATCGGGCGAAACCGAAGTTTACCTTTGATTTCGGAAAATGTTCCCGTCGTCCCCTTTGCGACCGTATTTGTCCCTAGCTCTTAAATGTTAGATTATAGTCGAACACAGGGTATTGTGGTCCTATTTTATCGGAAGTGATATTAATAACTTGATTGTAAGAAACATCTGAAATTCAGACGGCTAGAGCGTAGTTTCATAACGTGTTTTGTACCATTACACATTGAACGTTACACGTATTGTTGGCTTGAAGTTTTCCAAGGAATGGAGAACCAGCAATGGAACGATGTTCATTGTGAAATGTTTTAGGCAACGCGGATGAGACGCAGCTTAATACTACCCCAATACCCGAAAGTGTACTGTAGATTTCCACTGTCTTTAAAATGTAAGAATCCTGCCGGGCTGAGATTGCTATCGTCTTGGGTACACGTAATAAGAGACTTACCCCAATTGCCGTTATTAATAATAATAGTTTCACCAGTTTAAACAGATGCGACGATAAGCGATTTTTATCTCCGTTTATGAAGGAGAATCAGCGCTACTATATTTATTAATAAAGGCATCTAAACATGTCTTATGCCCGGTGCATTTATTGTAAGCTAAATTGCATTTCATACTGTAATATTTGTTTAGAGATTTCGAAAATTCATTAATAAGTATACATACATAGTTACTTTGACGTCGTATTCGGTATTGTGAGAAAATTATTTTGTACATAATAAATTCTGTAAGCTTTTTATCCTGGACATGGAACACTGCATACCAACGTATGCTTACCGACGCACATTACGCATACAAGAAATGCTGACAAGAAATGTTTTTGTATTTTAAAAGCGTGATTTAATTACATACCTATTCTTTGTTATTGACTGCGTCTTTCTCGTATAATAGAAGCTATACTGGATGCTAGGACATCCATACTGTAATTTGTGTGCTGTTAAAATTATTTGTGAGCTTTTATTTATTTGCCAAAGGTTATTTTTGGATATGCCTAATAAATCTCGCAACGATGTTTATTATTGCGCTTATTGGTTTTAGTTCGTGGCGACTAAACACGAATTTGTTTTTATGTTTTAATTTCTAAATTATTTGTTTTTAGTTCTTAGTCTTGTCGGCAAAACGGCTCAGATCTGCCGTTTATTTGGGACTTTTCGGTTTCAGTTCATCGAATACATAATAATGTATTTATATGAACCGCGATTCGTTTGTCAGCTATTCAAAAAACTCGAAGACAAATCAAGACGAATTAGATTTTCTAGATTGTGCTACTGTATCTAGGTACAGGTACCCACCTACCCCTTACATGATAAGCTGAAACCGAACATTCTATTTTGTTCATGAAAAGGATAAAATAATTGGCTTTTTCAATTAGATGTTTTGAAGTTATAAAAATACGACAAATGTATACTGTACTTTTTGCGCCAAGCTTTATTGTAAATAGACAATGCTCTTACACTTTACCTTCAATTTCTGGATTTGTTTATCTACTTGAGCCAGGATTATATCATGACCCGTGTTCTAGAGATGATTAAAACTTGCTGAAAAGAGATATCACATTTGTTTCAGCAGCCGGCTTTGATTACCCTGGCCTTCCAGTTAATTTAAAGCTCATGTTGATAATGATTAAAACTATAAATTTAGAGTGCGGACTAGAAATATTACACTTTTTCAGCTAGAAAATTGCTGTTAATTTTTCTAGGATGTGCCAAGTATATAAGTGTTGTACCGAACTACCTCTGCATGCCTTTATGGTTAACTATAGTTTTTGTTACTCAGATATAACTTTTACGATATACCTTTTCTATTTTGTAGGTACGTTATACATACTTATTATTATACGGGAAATAGGTTTTACAGATTTCATTGTATTGATTTGGGCGGATCAGAATTAGAAGGTGATTTCAGTTTTCTATAGCATGCTAAATTTTAATTGCATTTTTGACATAATAAACAATCTGACTAGTTATCTTCCTGTTTTATTTATTTCCTGTTAGTTTTAGGAGGCCGCGGAGCGCAAAACCACGGAGATTTTATGCAATCCTATTCGTTAATATATCTCCGCTTCAGTGGACAGGCAGCCTATGTAACTGTACTGAACTTACGATCCGGGGATCCCGCTGAACAGATGTTTTCTTCATTGATAAATATAAAATTTTTTTGCTGTAGGTATCACTAGATACATAGTATCGGATTCAATCTTTTCGAGCGAATAAATAAATATTTCATGTACTTTTTGAGAAAATTTAGTTCCTAGGTAGCGGTGGCCCGGTTTGTTTTATTTGCTGTCCAGTGTAGAAGCCCCTAGAAATAACCTGCTACTTACAAAGTTCGTAAATAAAATAACTGTTTTTGTATTTAAGATCGTTTATTTTACCATCAAATTACGCACCTTATACTATTTATCACCTAAACTGGCTTATAACACTAAAGTGATGGCGATTCACTACATTGAAGACAACGAAAGAATATGTATACCTACATTACTAAGTTTCATAAAAATATAGGTAGAAGGTATAATTTTTCTGCGGTAAGATAAATAGCATAAACTGTCAATAATTCTAAATTAGATATTATGGCTTAATTCACAGCAGGACCGTAGCGAAGCGGCCGGCAGTTTCAGTGTATATAATTTTATTTCTTCATCGCTTTATTTCAATCGCAGTAGCTTCGCTGCTGTCCTTGAGACATGTCCGTGTAAATTGAGCCTAACTTGTTCAAATATGTAACTGCAGAAGCCAAAGATTGGTTTATCATAGAGAATTGTCGCAATTTGAGTACAAATATCCTAAGATGCCAAACATAAAGAATCCTGTCTATCTAAATAAAGTGACTAGACGTAACTAACTGAGACAGATGGGTTAACTTCTACTTAATATGAAAACAGTGTTAATTAGTACCAACGGTGCTAAGTAAACCAGTTTTCAGATATTTGTTCACCCATTTGCCTTAATTGTTTACTCTGAAGCAACATGAATGATAACTCAACATATGAAAAATATACAATTTTTTTTATACCTTACATACTATTTTAAGCGTGGTATATTTACAAAGTAGGTAACAAATTATACTTTGCCATTTCATGATAATTTACAGAAAGAAATCTCATGTTTCCGCTACAAATTACAATGCAAAAAGTATAATTTAGTACGAACAAGACCTATTTTTATTAAGTTGGTATAAATATATAGCATTTCGTATAGTTGTACATAAGACTTGATACTTTAGCCAGCTCAGTTGGTAGGTAATTGAGATGGGTATACATACTTATGATATTAAGGAATTGACGAACGTATGTAGGTTCACAATTTTCTTTAGAACCATGACTTGAGAATACTATATTGTGTAAAAGAATAACAGAATTCATGAACGATCTACATTAAATAATGCTAAAAACTGCCGTAATGTGACATTTTCTTTCCTAGACATAGAAGTGGGATTATCTTAAAAAAATATACCTATAAACTAAAACTGCAGTCCTAAACAAAAGCTTCTTCATATTTAGAAACTAAAAGAGTAAATGCAACAAATATACATAAAATATAAAGAATTTAATCACTAATCCCTTCAAAATGAACACAACTATAAATCAACATTCTTCTAAATCTTGCATAAATATATGACGAAAAGTACATAAAGGTTTCGAAGAATCTATTTGTCATGTTTGTTTGATAGCTGCTCGGACAAACCTAGAGTTTCATTTACATGCATTTCATGTTAAATACAGTAAGTATTACACAACGGTCATATTAACTTTCATCACAAATCAGTCATTTCAGATATTGCTGGTCGTTCCTAACTTTTCATTAACACCATTGATCTGAGAAGGAACTCAATTTGAACACTAAAATACCATTTCATATTGAAGTCGGTTTTTTGTTTATACACAAAGTTCATAAACAAGTAGTTTATTTGCCACTTCATATAAAAATTAGAATATTCATCACTTAATTCGTAGATCCAGTGGTTTTAATTAATATTAATCCAATTAGTTGATCTTGTCTTTACGTAGTCACTTGTCCGTTTACCGGTTTTCTGGCGAAAACCCGTGTCGTAGTAGGTTTCTTACTACCACTAGTCGACGGTGTAGGCTTACTAGCAGACTTTGGTTTTAAACTTGGTATCTGAGACACTCGAATACCTATCGCTGTTTTTTGTTTCGTCGATACTTTAGTCTCCTTCGGCTGACCTTCGAAGGTTGAACTCCTAATCAGCCGAGGCTGTTCCGTTTTGTCACTCTCTATCCAGACCCTTTTATCCGCTTTCGATGGTGACTTTTTAGCTTGCTCAACTTTCTTCCATAGATTCGCTATTTTGCTCTCGACATCTTTGGTTTTCGAAGACTGGACCGAGTTGACGCTGGATGTGCTGCCTTGCCGAGAGCTTCTGGACGCTATGGTAATAGTTTTCCCACTTTCGTTGCTTTGCAAGCTGTGGCTGGAGGCAGAGTTTCTCATGGTGGGTTCAGGTTTCTTCGCGATCTTCGTCGGAGACTTGATAGGTGCTTTTGTCGCTGGTCTCGTGTAACGGTTGAGCTGGGGGAGTCTCGATGGAGAGGTGTTAGCTTTTGCTACCGGCGCAGGTTTCACAAAGCGGTGGACGGTAGCCGCTAGTTTCTTGTCAGGAACCGGCAGATCCTTCGCTGGAATGGAACTTTCTTCCTTGGTGAACGTGCCTTGTCGCACCAAAGGCAATGGTTTCGTGGCCACTGCTGGGATAGCTACTGCTCTAACCTGCGCTACTTTGGTGGGAGATCGGTTTGGCATCACCTTCTTCGGCGATGTGTTGGCGCTTGGAGAATTGGAAGCCACTGGAGTTTTAATTAGTGTTTTGGCACCTGTTTGAGCTTTCGAGGTACTTGGTCCTTTGGCGGGAGCACTTTTTGGCGCTGCTTTTGTCACTGGAAGTATCGATTTCTTGACCGGTGGAGCGCTTCGTCTGTACGGTGACACGTACATGGCCTTCTTACGTCCTCTGATAACTTTAGGCGCTGCTTGCTCCTTGTCTAGAGAGTCACTGGAGTCTAGGCTGTCGTCCCTTCTCATCGGCTTCACGATCTTGGGCTTCGGTCGAGGAGTTTCCGTGTCAGATTCAGATTCGTGGGCTCGTTCTTCGGAGTTGCTATCGCCTTCGTAACTCGCAAAATCGCTGCTGCTAGGATTCTGACTTTTATCAGCTTGCATAGTTCTGCGGTACGAAGCCGTCATCTCGATATTTTTCAAGTTGTTGACTACACACATGTCAACTGCAGCCGGGCTTTCGATTACTGGCAAATAGTTTCTGAAGCTCTTTGTGTATGTTTGCATCTGAGTGGAGTTCAGCTCGAAATCATCTTCGTTATGGCCACTGTCAATGTCTTTTGAGAAAACGTCGTCGTGTCTCTCGTCTGATATTTGTTGATGGTTGGGTTCGTTTGACGAGAAGCTATCATACCCGGTTGTGGTTTCAAAGTTTTCGAAGTTGGCATCTCTCGTGACGAATGTTGGGGATGGAGGGATGTCTTCACTCAACGTTCTAGTTCGGAACCTTTCAGCGTCTTCTAAACGTTTCTGCTTGAGAGTTTTCTTAGCGGCGAGGCGTTGTTTGAGACTTTCGATGGTTGGATCAGGTTTGGCTTGAGACGTTTCGGGGATGTTATGGATATCAACGGTCTGGGTTTGGTACCTAGCTCGATCCTCTAACCGTCGTTGCTTTGCGCTGACTTTCCTCCTGGATTTCGTATCGGATGTGGCCGTTACGTATTCGGAGGGCTCGCTCTCCGATTTCGTCCAAGTCATAAACTCCTCCTGAACTTCAAGAACGACGTCGTTTTCCGTCACCGGGTCGGTGATGGTATAGGTTTGGTACCGGTCTTTAGAAACATGTCTCTTTTCTTTCGGGGTTAAGTATTTCGAGTCGCGTTGCTTCTTAGGCGTGGATTCGACGCTGCTTATATCCGATGGCAAAGGAGTACAGTTCTCAGAGCCGGAGGGAAGGTCCGTAACGACGTTCAGAGTGCTCGAGATGCAGTCTTCGAGAGCGGCCGCGTTCGGAGCCACGGTCGGCTGCGCGGTCGACGGCTCCATCTCCAGCGTCGACTCGACCATCTCATCGAACAGCGACGGAGGGTTGACTTGGTCCAAGTCATGGAAAACATTCGCGAACGTACTGCACAGAGGGAAGTCTTGGATCGGCTGTTTGAAGTCGAAGACTACCGGCACCTTCTCTCTGATCTCTGCCACCTCCGACACTATACTCGACACCGAAATCATGCTTCCTTCCATATCGATATGCTCCATCTCCGTGGGAGGCTTCACGTTCTCTAGGAAGCTCACGGGATGGCTGTCCAGATGCTCCGAGCTACCATGGTGTGCGGAGTTGGTCAGGGCGCGTTTCACCATAGACGCGACCGGGAGCGACTTCTTGCGTCGCGACTTGTTATGCGATTCCTCCCAATGCGCGGACGCGCTCAGCGACAGCAGGCTGCCGAGGTCCGAGGGAGGCTTCACGTGCTCCAGGTCCAGCGACGCGAGCGAGGCGCCGCTCGCCTCCATCGCGTCCGCGGAGACCTTCAGCTGCGCCGCGAGCCGCGCCGCCTCGCGCTCGATCGCCGCCGACACCATCGAGTCCAGCTTCCGGTCCGCGTCCTCTACCAGCGACGCTAAGCTGGGCTCCGCGACGCTGTCCAACATCGCTGCGCCGCTCGAGGGGTCGATGCGACTCGGCGTCATCCCGTCCAGCTCGAGCCGGCTCGTCAGATCCGGACGGGAGTGCCGGCGAGTCGGGTCGCCGCGCTCGAGTAGATCCGGCAGCGCCGTCGCGTCGCTGCGAAGCGACGTCTCCAGATGCGCGGAGCTGCTGATCGTCGGGAACGTGACGTCGTCCGGACACGTGTTGTCGTTCCACGTGTCCTGGCGGGACGCGTCCTCGTTCCTGGTGTCGCGCACGTCCCTGATGTCTGCGTACTCGAGCTTGTTCCTGCAGGGCTCGTTGTCGCTCCAGGAGGCGTCGAGCACGTCCGCGTAGGACTCGTTCGAGCGGTTCAGCTCGTCGCGCTCCGACTCGAGCGTCGTGTTCGCGGAGGCGGGCGCGAGGCACTCGTTGGAGCGCGCGGTCTCGTCTCGCCGGAGCTGCTTCGCGTCGCTCGCACTGGCCGCGGTCTCGCGCAGGTGCGGCTCGTGGTCCGCGTCGCGTGCGGCCGGTGCTGCGTCGTCAGAGCCAGTGCCTCTGCGCGCGGTGGGAGCGAGCTCGCCTGCGGCCGCGGCCCCCGCAGACGGCTCCGGGACGTTTTTTGACCCGCCCTCCTCCGTGTTGGCGGGAGCGCGGGCGCCGCGCGCGATCACCTCCTCGAGCAGCGCGCGGTCGCGTGCGTCGTGTCCGCGCATGCGCGCGAGCGCCCCGTGCGCGGCGCTGCGGCGGCGGCGGCGCGCGCCCGGCGGCTGCATGCCGGCGCGCACGCTGCGCTCGAACACCTCCTTGTCGGTGGAGCCGAACGAGTCGTTGCTGAGCGAGCTCAGCGAGTTGGAGCGCTCGCGGCACGCGGCGGGCGCGCGGTGCGCTCGCTCGGCTTGCTTCCTGCTCTTGTGCGGCACAGGGTTCCTCTCGAAGTCCCGGTCGCTGACCTTGGTGCGGCGGTCGGCGCGGTCGGCGCGGTCGAGCGAGCCGCTCCTGCGGTCGCGGCTGGCGCCCCGCAGCGGGCGCTCCACGGAGCGCGCCTTGCCCGGCGCCGCGTGCGCCGCGGGCGCTGCGTGCGCGCGGCGCAGGCCGGCGGCGACCGTCTCCTCGAACAGCTCGCGGTCGGTGGAGCCGAACGACTCGATGCTGAGCGAGCTCAGCGAGTCGCTGCCGGCGAGCGCGCCCGGACCAGCCTGCTCCGGGTGAGAGCTCTTTATCGGCAGCCGACTCTCGTGCTTGCGACCTGCAACATAACACATTCAATATCGTTCTTGAGCTGATTAAAGGCGATTGTGTTCAATGATTCAACAATATCAAGCTACTATTGTTTAATTTAGTTAGATCATCCTGAAATGACTACGAGGGCGGGTGACGTTATGAGCGCGTGTGTACCTTGGTAGATGCGCGCGTGCGGCGGCTGCGCGTGCGCGCGCGGCGGCAGCGGCGGGGGCGGAGTGCGTCCGCCGGACGAACTGCCGCTGGAACAAAACAACATCATCAATCATTTTATCAGTCCTAAAGTCTGTCCTTGTTAATATATTGGGGCTAGTAATATCAATACTAGTTGCGCCCTGCGGTTTCACCCGCGTATTTTTAAATCCCGGTATTCCTACAAGATACAAAGTAGCCTATGTGTTATTCCAGACTATAATATATCTCTGTGCCAATTTTCACCAAGATCCGTTCAGCCGTTCTGGACTTATAGAGTAACAAACATCCATCCATCCATACTTACAAACTTTCGCATTTATAATATTAGTAGGATAGGATGTGAGCATCTGCACATCACATAGGGAATACGAAAGTGAATTTTACCTGTCGTTAAGTTTCCTTGCGAACTCGTGAGACATCTTGACCGTCTCCGTGGACGAGCGCAGGTGCTGCGGTAAGGATCTCTGCAAAAATCATATAAACCACCACTTTACGTCAGATTGCATCTAAATAGTTTATAATTATAACTAAATATATGTTAATGCTTACATAGACATCATCTCGATACGGGTTGACGGGAGACGATTCGGCCTGCGGACCCTTGTTCTTGACAACCTAAAAAAAAATGCAATTTAATAAAAGAAAAAAAAGGATTTGGCATTTCAAATAATTTTTTTCTTTTAATCTAGGACGCCTCGTTTTAAGATACAAGGCCAAAAAAGTTTTGTTACTAATCACCAGCAGGCTGATCGCGTAACTTTTGTTGCATTCAAAATCCGGTTGCTTATGTCAATTTTAGCAGTTTTCCAATCGAAAAACTGCCAAAAATGACATATGCAACCGGATTTTGAATGCAACAAAAGTTACTTGATTAGCCTGCTGCTCGCATAAATAGGCCAATTTGGCTGAAACTTTGTTACCATACCTTTTGCTACTATTTTTTTTCATGTGTGTGTACATCTTAAGTTTTTTGGAATAAAATAAATAAATAAAAATAAATACCAAGTAGGGATAATTAGTTAGCTAAATATTGTATTTGGAATCAATGTAAGCCTGACGCGGACATAACGAGATTTCACTCGGGCGAACCACTAGTGTTATCGATCGTACTTTTTTTTTATAAAAAAAAAATTAAATTTGTTTTATTCTGATGTCCAAAGATCCATTCTTAACTAATAACTTAAATAATAACACATACTTACACATAAACACACACATATTATTGTAATTTAATTGAGGAAACTTTGTTGGTTTATGTTTTTTTATATGTTTATTTTTACTGATCGATTGTACTTTTTGTTTCCCAAATAAAATAAAATAAAAAATTTTTTTGATTAAAAATAAAAATATCAGATAAAGTACTAACCTTATCAATTCCTTTCTGTATACATTCCTTCAACAGGTCGCCGGCGTCGCTCAGGTTGGAGCTGTCGGAAGTGTCGTGAGTGTCGCGAGTGTCGCGAGTGTCGCGAGTGTCGCGAGTGTCGGGGGTGTCGGCGGCGGGCGGCGCCGGTGTCGACTCTATCGACAGCACGGACAAGTTGGAGTTGCTGCCCGCTTTGGATAGTATCGCCGGCGTGTCCTCTGTGAAGTACACTTTGCACACGTCGCTCGGGCCGTGCGGTTCTGCGGGCAAGTTTAAAAATTAAAATGGTCTTTATTCAGTTCTAACACAAGGATCATTTTGAAAAGTCTAGTTCTTACACGCCTTTCACCTCCTGAGACCATCTAGGTAAGTCTTATAAACGAGTTGGAGCTAATTCAATCCAAAGATTTATTTGTCATCTATACAGGGTTGCAGGAAAAATCGTGCAGGAAGGATCTAGCACGATTTTTCCTGCAACCCTGTTAAGGGCGTGGAGTACCCATCATTTCTGATTTATTTCACTATTTTATATTTCAATATTTTTTTAGATATCCCTTAGAGAAAAATAAGCTTTCTAATATTTTTTTTTATATCTTAACTTTCACTTGTCTACTACGTTCTATTCAATTAACTTATGCACAATTTTGATGATTGACGTCCTAAAGCATCTTATTACACATGTAAAAATTCAATAATATAAGATACATAAAATAGACAAAAATAAAATTTGTAGCCTAAATATCTCGAAAAGGGTTAAGTTTAGGGTAGGGTGTTTCATAGTGAAATAAATAAATAAATAAATAAATAAATAAATAAATAAATAAATAATGCTGGACAATCCACACAGCACTATCTAGCCCCAAAGTAAGCTATTCAAAGCTTGTGTTATGGGTACTAGATAACTGATATATTTAATACATTATATACTTACATAGATAGATATTTTTTTATTATACATAGAAAACACCCAGACCATCGGAACAAATTTCTGCAGATCGTACACAAATTTGTTCCACGGCGGGAATCGAACCCGCAACCTCTTGCGTCGCAGGCAGGCTCTCGCCCGCTGCGCCACAGAGGTCGTCAGAAATAAGTCAGAAATGATGGGTACTCCACGCCCTTAACGGATCTAGCACAGTTTTTTATGTAACCCTGTATATTTTATGGTATACTGCGCGTCAACCTAAAACGCTGGAAAACAGTGGAGGGGATTTATTTGCGCATACATAATACTCGCGCCATTAAACCCCTCCCCCTCCTTTCGGCGTTCTTTTTGCGTGATGCGCAATATAAACTTCTGTAAAAAGCTTTATTTAAATTATTTTTTAATTTGCCGATGGCTAAATAAATAAAATTCTTTCTAATTTATTTGGCTGCCATGCGGCTAAACTCTAAGGCTCTCGGCTAAGGCTCTAACGGCGAAGAAAAACATCGTGAGGAAACTAGTCTTGTATTCTACTATCGGAACATGAATACCGATTACAACAAAATGTGGGTTTGTGCCAAATGTAATATTTGGACGTACCGCTGACTACCCCCGTAGATACCTTCAATCCTTACCTTTGTTGCATTCATTGCGCATAATGTTTGGTTCGATCGGCTGCATCGGCATCCTTGAAAATGTAAAGAATAATAATTACACACTTATCATAACAGTCTTTACCATGCCACCAGGGCAGTTTTTACCATGAGTTGACCTGTTTCGAAACCGGAAATCTGACTTTTACTAAAATTTTTATTCGTTTTAAAGTGTTTACTACACTTAAGGAAATCACAGATTTTATGATCGCTCGGAGAATAACTTTAGGGACATTATAAAATCTTTTTACAAAAATGTTGGTAAATTGAAAAAGAAAAAAAAAATGGCGTATGTTTTTTAGTATTATATATAGATCGCCGAATTTGATCCCAAACTATGATTTCATTTAGCATTTTCAATGAAAAATTGACGGATTTGATGTTATAGGTACGGATCAATGGATTTGATACTCAAAGTTGCATTATGACGGTTATATTCAAAATTATCTGTGCTGCCGCATCGTTTTGCACAAAAATCACAGATTGCCGCATTTGAAACTAGACGACTCATATATGTATTTGTCAGATAAAAATATTTTTGTCTCTACTTTAGATTTTATCAATAACCTATATATTTTTATCAATTCAATATTTTCACAAAGCGATACCGTGTTTCTGAGATGGTAAATTATAATTTACTATATTTTGACTCTTTGAAATGAATTCTACTTTTAAGTTATAATTTTAAAGTTGATACTAAGATATGGGCTACACTAGCGTCTATATTTTCCAAGTAGATACGTAGATACGAAGGCAATCCACGCTAGCGTCTGCTTGCGATAACAAGTTTTTGGAAAAATAGATTGTCATCTCACCTGTTATGTAGAAGTGATCGAGGCTGGCCGAGGGAAATAGGACTGTCGGTGCCCTGATCAACCCTGAGCAGCTTCAGTAAAGGCTCCTGTAACAAGAGACCACATGCTTAGTACCTATAAAAAACAAAATGTTAAGCTTTGTCGGTCGAAAATGCTAAAAATAACTATTTAACAGCCTACACAACTCAGTTGGTAGTAAGTAGCTCTACCTTCTGCGCCGTAGGTTGTGGGTTCGATTCCCACCGTGAACAAACATTTGTGTGATGAACATAGATGTTTGTTCTCTGTCGGGGTGTTGTATAATATTATAAGTGTATATTTACAAAAAAATAGTATATAAGTAATATATCAGCTATCTGGTTCCCATACCACAAGCTTAGGCTTAGTTTGGGGCTAGATAGTTCTGTGTGGAAAGTCCACCAATATTTATTTATTTAACACATAAATACACCACCAGCGGAAACTACTGCTACTACTGCTTGTGTCGGCGGGTCGTTGTCTATACTGGTACCTTGTGTGTCGGCGGGTCGTTGTCTATGGTTTACCTTGTGTGTCGGCGGGTCATTGTCTATGGTGAGCGAGCTGAGACTGGTTCCGGCGGAGAAGTGCGCCGGCGTGTGCTCCACCGCGAACCGCGCCGGACGCTCCTCGAACACCGACCCGGGGCACGCCAGCTCTGGAAACGATACTACACATTTATTTCATAATTTTTTTAATGTAAAACATATATGTGGGCAATGCCAGTGTTCTCAAACGGTGAAGGAAAACGTCGCGAAGAAACCAGCTAGTATTCCATAAGTGGCGGTGGGCATGCAACCTGTTACGTATGGAATTCAGAGTTCAGCGAAATGTGGGCATGTGCCAAATGTAATGTTAGGATGACTTACTATACTACTACACTGACTACTACTATACTGACTCCGACTATCGCCAAGAATCTAGTCTTGGTACGAACAGATCTGAGAGGATATCTACCGACCCTGGGGACCAAAGTCGTAAAGCTATTCTCCTGTATCTTGACCACTTGTCACGTGACCATTCTCACAAATGGAGTGGGAAGTTGGGAAGCTTGGGTGCTGAGATATGCGGGCGGATGTGAGACACTACCTTGCTGGGGCGAGGAATCCTCGGGAGGTTCAGGAGGCGAGTTCGGGTCGGAGGCTGCGCGCGGGGGGCGGGGGGACACGCCGCCCGGAGAGTCGGGGATCTCGCTGGGAGATATGCAGCCGGATGTGAGACGACTGAAACAACATTTTTATACATTGTTTTATGTGTGTTTATTTATTCATAGTGGTCATCAAACAAAACATGGCCGTTTATCCAAGTGTCAGTTACCCTCTCACGAGATTTTTTATCATTTGTATTTTTAATCTAAAATCTTTTTAGAGGCGTATTAGCTTGTTTATTTATTTATTTAAAACTTTCACACAAAACAATATAGTGCTAGGAGGACTTAATGCTAATAGCATTTTCTACCAGTCGTCCTTGTTAGTTGTTAGGTGCTTTATAGAGTGCACACACAAGTCTACATTAAGTTAACTTACCCAGATAAGATTGGCGGATTAGTACTACTCATATATTTGTTTTAGTTAATTTATATTTATAGGTCTACCAGAATCTCATGGCATTTAAAAAAAAAAAATTGTGATTTTCATATGGCAATTTCTAATCAATCAAAGTACGAGATCTGTCAACCGCTGCTGAGATTTTGTGATTTCTTCTTGTAATTATGTTGTTTTTGTGAATATGTAGAAAAGGCTACTTCGATCGCAAGCGAGAAATATTGTTTATACTACACCTACTTGGAAAGTACCTTGATACTTTATCAAATTTACGGTAGAAAGTACGTCATTGCATATCGAACAAATATACGCATCTGAGCGGGAGAGAAAAGTGTATGAAAATCCATTTCTTACGTGGTTTTTCTTTTTTAATTTTGGGTAAGACTATACGCCGGTAACCTAAATATCAAAAGCCAAAAGTTTTTACAGTGAGTTTTTATCTCCAAGTTCGCAAAATGACACTGGCCACTAGCTGTGTGTTGGATGGTGTCGGGCTGGCAGTGCGACCCTGCGGCGGCAGGATAAACAATTTGAAAAAAGAACATGTGAAAATTGCAGACGCCATTGGCGCCATTTTCAATTTGTGTGTTGTTTGAGGATTCAGTTTTAGTTTTTTATTTTCCTCGTAGGTGTAGTATAAAGCACTATGTATCACTCGAGAGAAAGTGCGATTCCCGATCTCGGGTGTTTTAAAGCCCTCGCCTACAAACGACTTCAAACGACACCCTCGACGGTAATCGGTCACTTTCTCCTCTCGGTGAACAATGTACTATTTCAATGTGTATCGCAAAATAAGCGGAGAAGAAGGCGTAAATCAAACTCAATCTTTGATTTTAAAGCGCGTCGTCGAGTTGACTGGTATGTTGGACTGAGTTTCTTAATTAATTGTAACTTCTCTATAGGGGTTTCCAGTACTACTACACGATGAATCGTAGGTGAGGGCACATCGAATGGTGGTGTATTTTCCACGCCTTTCGTATCGCTGATATGAAAGAATGGCTTCGTGCATCTCTCTGATGAAGAACAAGAAATGTAACTGGAGCTCTTGGAATTGTTTTCTAGTTCTGACTGAAAGTAATGTACGACTGATTTATTTTTCATGACATATTTTCTGAGAGAGAGTAACCCGATGTATAACAAATATTCTTCATACACATACATTACCTATATACTTCATGTTCATTAGTACTAAACACATAAATAGAAATTAAATAGTATCAAGATCGTTTAATCCAATTTCCCCAGTATTGCACGCAACAAATTTTTATTTTCCCATTTGCGATGATATTCTGGTAGGTAACAATGGAATTCCGCAAAGTCCAGCCTGAATCAATTAATTAGATATTTGAAAAGATAAAAATAAAATCTTATCGGTACAAGCTTTGCTTGGTTTTGGAGCTAGATCGGTATGGAATGTGCACCTCACAGGCGAGGCCTGACGTCACGGTGGCTGCGGTCCGCGGCAGATATGCCTACTACCACTACATGCAAGATAACTTCAATGATGACGGCTGGGGGTGTGCGTACCGCTCGATGCAGACTATATTCTCATCGTTTAGGTGAGTTTTTTTTTAGTTTTTGTGTACAGCACTGACCTGACTTCGGACAGCACCGAGCCCTGGTCGTCGTGAGAGCACTCCGGCAGGGAGTCGGGCGAGCTGCAGCGAGAGAACATCAGCGGCGTCTCCTCCACGTAGCGAGACTCCTCGTCCTCCTTCTCGGAGACGGAGACTGCGTCCGTCGCGAACGTCACTGCTTTCGAACCTGAAACGTTAAGTAACGTATCGATTGATGCTATCATTGTACCAACATGGCACTTTTCTTACTGTCTTCACCTTAAATAGAGACAGTAAGAAAAGTGCCAGTGGACACATTCTTAGTTGTAAGCTTACTTTATAAAACTAGGCCAGTGTTATATTACTTATTAGCCGTATTTATGGCTAGATTGTAATTTTATTAGGTATGTTATAAGTAATTATAACGTACACAATTAAAAAAAAAAATTGTACCAGCATTATATCAGTGTAATGAATGCTCATTTCAAACCAACAACTGAAGGCATACAGATGTCTCATGTGCATGCAATAAAGAGTAGTAGAGCTCTTGGTGAAGGGCTCGCCCGGGGTAGTACTCCCAATATGCCTTATTCTGCCGCCGAGCAGCAACGCTGTGTTTGGGTTTGAAGAGTGTGGTCGCCGGTGTAATTACAGGCACATGAGGCTTAACACCTGTATGGCTCAAGTCGATGGACGCAGGGCAGTGCATCGTAAGGCACGTTCCTGTCGTGCGTGACTTACGAGGCAATGCTTTGTCATAGGTGATGGTTCCACTTAACATCAACTAGCTGTTCGAACAAGCAGATGGCCCACCATCTGCTTGTTCGAACAGCTAGTTGTGTAACAAAAAATTCACCGTCAACCACGCCCGTCAAACCGAGACAGCGACGCTGCTTGAAGGCAGAAAAGGCGTGGTAGTAGTACATACTTCCCTTCTCACAATTATTGAGCGCCGACGATCAGCGTCTCAATAAAACCTCCATAAAGCAGTTGAACCGTTGCGATATTAATTACTAAAAGAGACTCGCAGGTGGAATCCAGTCAAAACAATTCCTTTCACAGATTCAACATTGCGTCATTGGAGAAACAAACGTTAACCCTTCATAATATCACAAGGTTCACTTTGACACGTCTTATCAACAACATTCATCTCGTAATTTTTAATCTCACGGCATAATTTATGATACTTGAAATGTTACATATTTTTTTTATAGCAGTTTATCGACTAATTAGCATTAAAGTACGTACTAAGATCAAATTATGACGTGTGTTTTGGCGTTCAGACAAGTTTAATGAGCAATGATTTGCACAGTGCAACAGTGTTGAGTGACCATGATAATGACAACGATGAAATAAACTAACATGCGTCGTCCGAAACTGTTGAATTGTAATAACTAAAATTTTAAATTTTAATAAATGTGTGCAAACATACCTTCTCTATCCTTAGAAGTGCTAGTGTTAGTCTCCTCTGGAAGATTGGGATCAACAGCAATGGTGGCCATCGCATTCCTCTTCGCCAGACAGTCTTCTTCCGTCGGCTCGCCAAGGCTGCTCAGCGAACTAACTCTGGAGAAGTATCCTGGAGTACCCTCGTCGCAGTAATTTATAGGTTTCTCCGGACTGATCATTCCTGAGCTGAACTTAGTGTCGAAAACGCCACGCTTTTCTGGTAATGGTTCGGCCGGCGCGCTTGGCGTAGTCGCGGCTAGGTCGTTATCGTGCGGCGGGTCTTCGATCGAGCACGTGTCTTTTTCATCGGAGTGCGTCATCACTTCAGGGTTTTCCTTCACACTTGATGTTGATAGCGTTTTTGCCTTGTCTTTGCCAATCACGCGTAGATCGGACATGGATGTGGCGGTCGAGAATATGACGGGGGTTTCGTAAGGCGTGCCTTCTGTAGCGAAGTGTTTGATGGTGTCCTCGTGGACGGACGGCCCGGCAGGCTCCGAGTCAGAGCCGGTCTCCGACTGGTGCTCCGCGTAACGCAGCGAGTAGTCAGTCGGCTGGTCCAAATCCGTCTCCTGGTAATCACCGTAGGGACTTTCCTTCTTCTTCGTGGCCTTCGGTTTCTCCACCTCAGGCTCCTCTTTAGTGTCCGAGTACTTTCGACTGAAGTCGATGGGTTGGTCGCAAGAATCCTGGTCGACGTCAAAACCGGATTCTGTGTAGTTTGGTCGCATTTCCGTTGTCCTCGGACTCGGAACCGGCGGTTGGGTCGGGTATCGAAGGAAAGCACTATCTTTCGCCTGCTCTTTAGAGATCGTCCTTGTGGCTTCGGTGACGGTTTCGTTCTTCATCAAGTCTTTGTTTCTCGGTGTTGGAACGGGTACCTTCCCAGTTCGCACAACCCTGTCGAACGCCGTGTCTGAGTGGGTACTGGTGACGGAATCTTTGCTATCTGATCTGTTCACGTTCCCTGCACTACCGGTGGCTGATCGAGTTACTAACGCGCCTTTCAGTAAAGTGTTACTGCAGCTGAGGTAGCTTGCTAGATGTGCGCTATGGCTGAGTGAGATTTGTGACGTCAGAGCACCCATTAGAGGTGAACTCGACGTCATTCTATGCCTTTCTAAGTTCATAGCGATCTGTCGCTCTGTAGCCGTGAAGAGGTTTTTCTCTTCTCGATTGCTAGTTGAAGGTGATGTTGCCGGTTCTATGTTATCGCAGGTCTCAGCTAGATTCTGATCCAACTCTTGTTCTAGAGCTTTCTGTTTTCTAACTCCGAGAGTGGGAAGTGCGGGTAGGTTCATACTTCTAGCGGTAGAGTCCAGCGATATGATGTGCGTTTTACCAGGTTTGGAATTGAGCAAGTTTTTGAGAGCAGCACCAGAGCCCATTGCTATCATCTTGTGCTTTGAATGGATAAGGCTTCTGAGCATCGGAACCGCTCCGTGGTCCCATAGGAACTGCTGGTCTTGTGGACATCTAGCTGATAGGTTCCATAGGGTACCGCAGGAGTTGCTTACAACGGTCAGACTTGGAGACTTGAGGTGCTGGAGTAAGACACTGAGGCAGTTTCTCTCGCGTAGAATTTGCCTGTAATCTTCCCGTACAGCGATATGGCTGGACACGTTCCGCATAATTCCACCTGCGTTCTCCACAATCGCCAAAGTTTTCGTCGGGGAATTGTAGCTCAACATATCTACAAGGAACCCAAGGGCTCCATCAACAGAGCATAAAGCTACTTTGTTCATGGAACAGTGAGCCGTGAGGTTCCATAATGCTGAGAGGACAGATTTGAGAGTAGCTTCCTTTTGGCATGTCATAGCGGCTTTGGTGAGGCCCTTGACAGCCCCGACTTCTCTCAAGACTTGCTTGCTGTTCATATCTGCTCTCCATGATAAATTTCTCAGCACTGCTGCTGTCACCTGTAAATACACAAATCTACCTTTGACATTGATCTTTTAAAAGAAAATAATCCTTGCTATAATTAAAATATTGGAAGATATAAAAAAAACAAGAATGAATATAAATGTAGAAAATTAAAATATCTGCATAGTTATGAGGATCAATCTGTGGGATGAATGATAAAGATTCTAATTAATATCAGATTTTTTGTTATACCTGTCGCATGTCGTCATTGGGCGACTCCAATTGTTCCACCAGCGCCAACATGAAGTCTTTGAACGAACACAGCAGCGACTTGTTATTGCCGTCGCCGAACGTCAGATTCGTCAACGTCATTCCGGCGTACTTCCTCATCGTCAGACAGGTGTTGTCATCAGTTCTGCTTCCGTGAGCGGCCTGATCTCCGCTTACTAACGCTGCTAATGCCTGCAGTCCACCGAGCTGGCAAACCACGTGCCTGTGCTCCTCGTCAAAGGACAGTTTCATTAACGCAGCCACACTCTGACTGGGATGCTTAGTCGCATCATCCTCAGTTTCCTTCACTTCCTTCCTGGCTTCAACTAAGTCTTCTAGAACGTAACAATATTCTCTAACTTGTTCTAACAGTCTCCATACTCTCGCCTCTCTTCTACCTGCTTTGTCATCGGTCTGAGTGTGGATGATGTTCCGCAGCGCTTTAGCCGCTCGATCTCGAGTCTCTCGAGGGACTTTGGAGTGAATCAGCTGTACCAAGAGAGGAATGCATCCCGCTTGTCTCATCGCTATGCAGCTTTCGACGGATCTACTCATGTCCAGAAGAGGGCCGCTAAGATCGGCGTTGTTTTCCGGTGATAAACTTAGAAGAGAGATAAGAGAGCACACACATTCCATTTTGTTTTCTAAATTAGAGGATGACCGCGGACAATCAGCGGAACCGTTGCTAGAGAAGCTTCTTACGCTGGCGGTTTCGTGACCAGTCCACTCGCCCGGCCACGTCCCTCGATACAGTTGAGAGGCGCGCTTATCACGCTCACTGGACCTGGCCGCACTTTCAAGCCCATAGTGTAACGTACTTCGGTAAGTTGTCCGATGTGGTCGGTCTTCGTGGGGAGAATATGCTGACGAACTGGCTTTTTGTGTTCTTTTCGGAAGCGCGCCGGCTTTTTTTGGTTGACCGTCGTCGCCGTCGACTTCATCGTCTAAAAAGTTCGGATTCGTGATATCGCTGCGCTCGTCGAACTCTTCCGGTGACGGTGAGTGGTCCAGGAAGTGGGGCTTCGGTATCCGGCATTCGATGTTAGATTTGGAGGACGGTTGGTAGTCATCATCGAGGAAGTGCGGCCGGCGGAGGGGATCGGGCTCTAGCGTCTCTAAATCTAGGGTTAGGTCTCGCGAACGCGCTTTGTCTTTTGGCGGCACATGTTTGGATATTTTGGGTTTGGGGTCTTTCGGGTTAGGGATGCGGCGCGTGTCGGGCGAGAGAGGGGACGCTAGTGACGCCCCGCGCGGCGGTTCGCTAGAAGTGGATGGAGTGCAGTCTTCGCTGGCCGATGGTACCGAATCCGTTAAAGGTGAATTCGAAGAGTCCATACTGCTCCAGGGATCTACCATAACTTCGTTCTCCAACTGCAACAACGCGAGAGAACGATAATTAACGTTTAATCCGTTTATGGAATATAGTTCAAGGCAAAGGTCTTCAAGTGTTCTGAGGTAATCAGCTTAAGTCGAATGCTGACCGAAATGAGCGATTAAATCTTCGGTCAAGGCCAGTCAGTCGCAGCGTACATAAGGCTGTATTTATTTGTGGATGCAGTAAAAATACCGGTTGCTCGAGCAACGAAAAAAGCACAAGCACGCACACACGCGCCGAAGGAAACCATGCGTGTAATAATTCTTAATCACATACTAGTGAATATTGCCGTCTTCCATTGTGCCAATTATTGAGCAAACCTTGAATTACCGTTACTCAAATATTCGCAATCTATGCATGGGTAATTAAAGCGGAATTTGTACACCTACTGAGTAATGCGTTTTAATAATCGAAGGCTGCGAACATTCTTATAGATGCGTTTTCTAACAGTTACCGATAAGATACACCAATAACTTTGTTGTTTAACTTAGCAGGTTTAATATATGCCGATGCTTAAAGTATACAAATAAACAGACAGGAATAAAGGCGCCTTGTATATATGTCACGCACATCTGACCACCCATATGGGGTTATGGAACGTCTCCATACAGCGCGTGACTCACTGGAGACAATGTTACAGCCATTACGTCACTCTCTTGTCCTATTAATTAGACTCCCTTAGTTGAGAACTAATTGACAACGAAACGTGATACGCAGACATGTTGCTCAAGCAATGATACAATCGGGTCAACATCATAAGACCATAAATTAATTTGAAACTTTGATTGGGCTCAAACCAAACCAGTTAGTAACAATGTGCCCGACAACAAAATTTCCGAAAGTTCAAGATAAAGCCTCAACCTTATTGCTGGCGGAGACAGTCATACCAGCTGACCTCTCCAACAATGTATAGATAGTTCCTGTCAGTCTCAAAGAGCTGATCAGAATGCTGGGGAGACCGCAGACACAATGGGCACACTGTGGTGTTCCGGTGGACAATAGGCGGGCGCCGCCGGCAGAAAATTACACGATTGGATCCGGTCGGGCGGTGTATTTTGCATGCTGATTCGCGATGCGCCTTGTAGACCCCCAATATTGAAGTTACCGTTGTGGATTTGGTGCGAATTGTAAGATAAGGCGTCATAAATTCAGAGACAGTTGTTTGAAAATATAACTGTAATCAATATTATACAAAGTCTTGTATTGGGCACGCTACCTACGTCACGTTATTGGAAACACAATAAGTGCTAGATGTATATAATTCTTAGCGTGCAAACTCTCTGAAAGTACCGTGTTTATATAATCCAATTACGTTGTGAAGTGTGTGGAGAAATTGTGCAGTTAGATGCTCCTAATGTTTGCCACATAGCAATGCATTACTATGCAGAGATAGTCATTGTAATCCTAGAAAAGTGGTCATGCTCAGCTTCCACAAAGCATGAGTACATCACCTACGCCTTTAGTCCAGGCACCTACAACTTACCAAGTCACAGTCACGTGATGTGGATACAGAAGTATTTCCATTCTCCACATCGACTCCGGAGTCGTTCGGATCCACTCTCCTTCTGTTGTCCCTTATCACATGGTAGTTGTTCCTCAGGGGATTGAAGCTAATACGAAGGTCCGTGGTGAAGTCATCGTATAGTTTGAACTGGTTGGCGTTGAATTCAGTCTCGTTGTCGAGTATTTCGTGACTGTCCATGTTATCATCTCGACTGTACGTCACTTTGTAATAGTCACGGGAATTCATTTTGGAATCACTTGTGTTTATTTCATTGTATAAATTGGAAGCACCTATTATGTGAAGTGAAGTTAGGAATTAACAGGCGGTTGCATCGGTTTTATTATTGTTTAATGTTATGATGTATTGGATACCGTTTTGTACCACATGGGGCATCTGCATTCCATCACAGAAACACCGTCAGAAATTCATATATTGCTCGTATAGCGATCGTTGCTCCAATAAACAACAATGTATCAAAATCTCGCTTTAGATATGATTTAAGTAGGTCAGTAATAACCGGGAGCAGATTTAGAATAAGGGCTCTCACTGGGTGTTTTAAATTTTATCTTATTATTGGAGCATTGCCAGCTGGTAAACTCTTGATATGTATCTTGT
The DNA here is from genome assembly GCA_963576535.1 of Plemyria rubiginata. Classification (NCBI taxonomy): domain Eukaryota; kingdom Metazoa; phylum Arthropoda; class Insecta; order Lepidoptera; family Geometridae; genus Plemyria; species Plemyria rubiginata. Next base: position 1,323,997 of record OY754914.1, on the reverse strand, counting down.
TTTTTTTTCTATTTTCAGTCGCAAAACATTGTCTAGTAACGAGGCCGAGAGGTTGTTGTGTTAGCTATGAATGAAATTTTATGAGGCCCAAGTTGATACGTTTCTACTAATACTGGCCAGGGTAATGTTTTCCAAATTACGCAACAAAAATAGTTAACGGCACCATGTGTTGAACACATCAGGATGGAGATCATATAAGTGTAATTAAAATAGCGTATCTGTTTACTTTGGGCACATCCAAGGTTAGATAAAACATTTATTTGGATAGCACATACTAATTCAACGCATTAATGTTGCGGTTGATATGAAATGTAAGAAAAAAGAACCGGAACTATCAACTTGTACGAGCATCTTTTAGTTGTAAAATTTCTATTGTACGAATCTTTCCTCCTTATAATACGTATTATTAGTGTAGAGATCAATAAAACATAGGGCGAATCTAATAACGTAAGTCTTTGTCCTTGACTAATTGTCAATGCACAGTCGAAGTCGGTGGTCGTAAGGCCTTGAAATTTTGTCTTGGTGAGTAGACGTATACTGAGAATGAAACTCTTGAAATGTAACTCACACACACACTTCAATCACTTGGTACCAGAACAGTGACTTGAAAGTGTAGCTTCAGTGGACACTTGACCTGATTCCGCGACGTCGGCTCAGTCTTCAGAAACCTTACGACGATATTTCGATGGCTCTTTGCATCTGTCTCCGTTTACAATATTGCGAGGGTCTTGGTTTTCATTTACACTTATAAGAAAAGGCTGGTTTTTAATTACATTTTATCATTCCAGTTTAATATATTTGCCATCCAAAACCAGTTCCGTATGATTAGTTGACCTGTCTAAATTCATCTGCTGTTGATTAGCCTAAACAGCCTTTAATCAACCAAAGGCAAGGGATACGTTGTTAGTTGCAGCGCGGTCAATAACCGCTGATTGCGAAAGTAAACGATTAGCGAGAAGGTCTTCGTTTCGAGTGGCTACACCGGCAACCCGAAGGCGGGCGTAAGCGGAGGTGTTCAGCGTGTTTAATATAGGACACGGTGGAGTGCCTCACTTGAGTTAAGACAGATTGAGCAGTTTCCGCCAAAACGATTAATTTTTATCGTCAAACGGGGTGGCTATGTGCCGGGTAGGTGACTTTTTGCAATGAGGGTCCGTTAATACATTTTGGCCAATTTTCACTAGAACTGAGACTACTAACAACACATGTTTCGTTCAAAATTAGATTTTTGGATAGTTTCGTAATAATTATCTTTTTTTTCAGAGATAATGTAAAAAAAGTTTTCACCTGCCTGGCACATAGTCACCTGCCTGGCACATAGTCACCACGAACGACTCGGTATCTAAACCGATCAGTTTTCTGTATTGCAAGTTCGGGTTTTTTATGGAGCCAATATAGTTCTGAGCGCACCCGTTAAGGGTACTAATCGCGTCTCATAACCAAACCCTGGCTCGCAATAGAAACAAAAGAAGGAAGAATAACTAATTATCAAAAACTCAATAAAATAATTACTATGTACAGGTTCTAGTGCCTAAATATTTATTATGTCAGGATAGAAGAAACTGGGCCTTCCAAAATAGAGAAAAACCTAATTAGTATTAATAGCTGACGCGTGATTGTGCGTTTATCAAAGAAAAGAGTGCGTATAGTTATTTGAAAAGACGAATCTTTAGGGTCCGGTTTCGGTAGCTTTGATATATTCGTTTCTAAACAGTCGCGCCGCCGCGCCGACTCTACCATATTGCACTGTGTATTTCGCAGCCGCGGAAAATTAGCTCGCTCCAAGTTAAGTGGTACCATACCAACCACGAGTACTCGTATGTAGGCTCCATAGTAAAGACACGTTAGATCACTAGCTCGTTGTGGCGTTGTGAAAACTTTATATTGTATCCCATTGGTTTGAATGCAGTGCTAGATAGTTTGAGTTACAGATGACACCCGCATTCTATCCGATACAAAGGTCGAACCATATGGTAGACAAGACAATAAATGTGATGATATGAGACAATCTATTATTATCCTAAAGCAAGAGAATCAGTAATAATTATTAGACAATGCGTTGAACAATACCTATAATACTATACCTAAGCTTATCGCATGTATGCAGATTTTTGGTATCGAAGGTCTGAGTAACAAAGGAATACATAAATAAATGCTAAGCCTAGCATATAACTTGATTTGGATTGAAAGACATTGATAAATTAGCTATGATAGTGATCGTGTCTAAAAGGAATTCTAGTTCACGGTTAATTTATGCGAAAACTTTCAGTAATTTATTAATCTAATTGAACTTAAAACGCCTTAACACAAAGACTACGAGGCTATAGATCAATCAAACAAAGTAACAAAATCATATGGAACTATAAAGTTAAACGTAGAGACTGGTAAGGGTAATAGTTTGAAAAGTTATGCAGAGATCCCTACGAGACTAACATAGAGTAAGTTGATTTATGCTTATGCTAAATTAAGAACAGAATGAAGTAAAGTCAAACGTAGCCCAGAGCTGTTAAATAAATGGTATGACTGAAGTTGAAACCATAAGGTAAGAAGGAATTTCAACTATTCTCATAGGCAAAATGAACAAAACAGTTCAGCCCTAGAGTATCGATAGGTGAAAAAGTTTTGACAGGAGGAAACGCCGAACCAACAGTGACAGATTTGAGCTAACGAAAACGACTCGGTTGTGTTGCAGGAAGTGGTGGTTTAAAAATAGTACAGTTTGTGGCTGAACACGAAAATAAGTCGTTAGAATGAATACTCTAACGAAAGGGAGCGTAGATGTTATGGTAATTCAAGCTTGAAAGTCGGAACTCAGGGATGTTTAGTTTAAAATTGAAACTGATGATGATGGGGAAACATTAACCTCGGAAAAGGTCAAATCCTAGCTTTTATTCGGATAACGCGGAGGAACATGGCTCGAACTCTGACAAATCAATCTGCGTGGGAAGTCTTACAGACTAGGCTTGAGTGAGAAGTAAGGTCAAACCGTAAGTCAAACAATAAGTTGTTTAAGTACATCGAAGGGCATCAAAAATATTCGTAGCTAATACTTCCAGAGACTCTAAAAACTGATAAAATTCTTGGCAGTAAAGAAAGAGATAAAGGTCAGTAACATACAAAAACTGCGATTTCATAAGAAAAGAATAGCGATGAAGAATCAAGGCGTGTAGCTATTAGGCACATGAAAGCAAAGCGGGCACTTACACTGGTGAAAGTGTGATTATGGAATATGCGATGTACCCAGCTATTACAGTAATTGGAGTGAGACGCTGAGTCTAGACCGACATGGTGTGATGGATGAACTGGAGGATCCTTAGTTTGTTGATGATAAAAGAATCTAACTAAGTTTACCTTATTAGTAATATTAAGCGTGAATAGTATTTTAAAATCATAGTGTAGTCCATGTTCTAGGTATTAACGCTGAAAGGTGTCATTGGTAGACATGGGGACACCCGCCGCATTACATATTTATTCAAGTTATAACCACTTTTCACAATCTTGATGTTAAAAAGAGTTAAAAAGAATAAAATTATAGCGAGAAATCTAGTGTCATGCACTGATACAAATCAAAACACACATGCATACGCAAACATTACTCAAAAACGTTGATACTAGATAAATTAGTTTTGTTGATCTAGCCGAAATAAATTAGCATTGAGAGTGAAAGTAAACATTAGGTTTAAATTATATCGCCAGTGGATCAAAAGATGTTATAATAGCAAAAGCATGCCGTGACGAAGCGCTGATACAGATGTGAGATATTGGGAATCATTACTAAATAAATTAGCATTTTGTACGCTTGTTGTTTTTTTATTTGTTATACTTAAGGAAGTTTCGTTTTTTGCATTTTGACCTCTTTGTATGTTTACAAACCTACCACTGTTGTCACCTTTTTCTAGCCCAAAAGTCTTGCCATCGATATCGATGAGGAGGACTATATTTACTGTGCAATAAAGAATGAAGGCAGGTGTTACTAATAAGCTAGAGACGCTTCGCGGTTCTAATACAAATTCATTACACAACCAAAGTGAGGAGAGTAGAAGTCCGGAGAAATAGTAAGATACCTTAAGAGACGGTAATTTGTTTCGTAAAATACACTAGCTATTTTGAAATCAATATAAAATTATTGTTATAAATAACTTGTTAGTTACGTTAACCTCCCACGCTGAAACAGATTGCAAGGCAGTGGGCTATAGATCCAAGGTCCATACTGCCACACAAATAATTACTAAATTCAGTTCAGTATAATCAATACAATGATCTTTTTCTTCTTATCGTGTCACTAATTTCTTTCGGAACAGTGCGGTGAAAGGATTTTAAGTGCGTCTCAAGAGGCTCCTTTCGAGCACTTGTCACATGTTATAGAACTTGTTAGGTTTTACAACATGCCGGTTTCCTCACGATGTTTTCATTCACCGTTTGAGAGTACTGGCATTGCGCACATAAATTTTTGACAAGAAAAACTCATTGGTGCACGACCGGTTTTCAACCCACGACCTTAGGATTGGAAGGCGGGGCTGCTACCACTAGACCACCAGTGCTCTCTACAATGATGATATAGCTTTACATCAAACATAGAAGTCGTGTCACTGGTTTTTTCGAAACAGTGTGGTGAAAAGATTTTAAGTGGGCCTCAAATAGGCTCTTTCGACATGTTTCTTTATAACATTTTTGGTTCCACAAAATATATGTTTTCTCACGATGTTAATTTGACTACACTTTTTATAACGTAATTCTTCTAATTACCAGACCGTTGGATAACTTATGGGGCTTGGCGTTGACTTGTGAAATGAACATCACGTTCAAGTTATTAAATCTAATTTGTGTGGACACATCACATTCACATATCTACCCAGTTATTCAAAACTCCCAAGCGACGATATAGTTTTACCACGGTTCCAAATTATGTTATAGCTATAGAAGAGTTCGCGCGTAAATGTCCCTCAATATTTTTTCCCCAAAATGCAATGACGTTATTAATGTAAAGAAACACTATTATCAGATAACTACGAAAAGTAACACTAAGAAACTGTACCATACACAAGAAAACATGTGCCAGTAATCTTATAGGAAACAATAAAGCCACTTCTTACCTAATGAGGCATAACAATGGTTACGAAATAACCAGATGAAGGAAGTTAAATAACAAACATGATATAAAAATCTAGACAATTATTCAACGTGTGAACGTCGTTACAACGACGAAGTTGAAGTAAGCATTATTGTACACTAGCTGAACCCGCGGCTTCGCTCGCGCCAAGGAATTCAAAGTTTCATACAAACTTTCATTCCCTATTTTATCCCCTTGGGGGTAGAATTGATCAAAATCTTTTCTTAGCGGATGCCTACGTCATAACATCTACCTGCATGCCAAATCTCAGCCTGATCAGTTCAGTAGTTTGGGCTGTGCGTTGATAGATCACTATGTCAGTCAGTCAGTCACCTTTGAGTTATATATTATTGTACATACTTGGCATACATGTAGGTATTTGTCTATGCTATCAAATTACACGAACAATAATTGCTTCTTTAATTACAATTATTTTAAACTAGCTGACCCGGCAGACTTTGTACTGCCTCAATCGATAGTTCCGAGCATTTTCATATATTTATTCACCTTTTAAACCTTCTAAATAGATAGAGGAAGTTTTGCCATTATCATCGTCATCAGTGCCAACCAATGCGAATAAAAAGTTTGCCTGTCATACATAGGTATACATAGTCACTCATACATGTCTAGACAGAGCGAAAATCTAGAAAGACAATAAAAGGTTTCAATAATCTAAATTAGCAAAAAACCACACCAGAAAAACGTATTCATCGTAAAACTAAAACCAATATGATGTTAAAATTATACATACATTATTTTTTGATACAACGTTTTAGAGCACGTTTAAACAGATAAAAGGAAAGTTAATTAAACTTATTACATCTCTTCGCGACATTACAGAAAGTAAAAATAAAGATAAAAAAAAAGTAAAGCATAAAAAAAAAGTAAATTAGATAAAGTACAAATCAGTCTGTCTCAAGACGAGATCAATTATAATAGTCTAGTGATGAGACGAGAATTCAAAATGAAAGTGAGTCTGATCACCTTTTGTGCTAATTTAAGAGATAATCATATAATATAAAACCATGGAGTAGTTTTGGGTGTTCGTAAAAAAAGCGTCGATCTCATTCCGAAACTAAGAACAAATGAAACAGAAAAAGAATTTTCTAACAAGCGATGAAAAAAATACTTTACATTCAAACATAAAAATAAGATTTTGTATACTGATTAACAATTAGCTTCGACAAGGGACTTGTCTCTCATTAGGAATACCCGAATAAAATGTAAGCTGCGTGATATTTAAGTTCATCAAGATTGGTCTATTTCTCGCTAGTTTATAACATTAATAAGTAGAAAGTGAACAATAAAAATTTTACGAGAGATGAGAACAAAGCAGCAGAAACAAAGCCATCAAGTTGAACAATAGCATCATCTATCTTAGGAACTACACTTTTTAATATGAAGGGATGGTGACGAAAGGTTTCCTTCCGTCATGAGTTTGTTATTAGATTAGACAGATGACTCCGTACTTCTGGAGTTCCTGTGCGAGGGGAAGCACTCACAAATTTCCTGTCGGAAGAGGTCAAGTACAAAAAGGTTTGGCTAAAAGCGTGTCGATAGATAGGAAATTACGCCCTAAATCGGGCATCCTTACGGATATTGATTCGTTACAGCGAATCGAAAACAACCCTTGAGGATTTTGGTTTAAATAAATAAATAATGCTGGACAATCCACTCAGCGTTATCTAGCCCCAAAGTAAGCTATTCAAAGCTTGTGTTATGGGTACTAGATAACTGATATATTTAATACATTATATACTTACATAGATAGATATTTTTTTATTGTACATAGAAAACACCCAGACCATCGGAACAAATTTCTGCAGATCGTACACAAATTTTTTCCAAGGCGGGAATCGAACCCGCAACCTCTTGCGTCGCAGGCAGGCTCTCGCCCGCTGCGCCACAGATGTCGTCAAATAGTTAAATGGATCTGGTAACAATAGGAAAGGAATAAGTAAACTAACAAAAAATATGTGGTTTGCGAATGACGAAGTATTCGAATTCAAAAATCGATAGCCTGTACCAAATAAGGCGAGTGAAGGTCCGACCGATGCATAACAAGTAGAAGTGTAGGCTGATCAGGATACTGTTCTGCTTGCTTAGGTTATTCAGGCAAGATGTATATAAAATGACCGTGGGCGATGGTATACCGAAGAGATCGGAATTACGCTATTAAACGTAATAGGACGTAATTGATACAATAAAGGGCAATATGTTACACTGTACATAGTAGGTAATACTATGTCTGTAGTTCTACTATAACTGCTTTAATAGTCAGTCGATTTTATATCATCGTAATATTACGCATAACAGAAGAAAATTTTTGATTTCAGATTTGCAATCACGATATTCCACCGAGACGAATTGATTATAATCAAGTGAAAGTAAGTTACTCGTATTATATACGTAGAACAAAAAGTGAGCGCACTATTTGAGATCGATAAAATCAATGAAATGCCAATATTTAGCTACACTTTTCAATGACGTCTTGCGAGTATTTAATGTAACTTATAAAACTTTATACTTGTAGTATTAAGCAAAAGGATAAATTACGATAAGTAGCCTGTTAAATGCATCGATTCTTATTAGTTGCAACTACAAATCATGCATTATATTGCAAAATCCATAACTAGTACCGAGCCGTGGTCCAACAGCTTTATCCAACTGTTGTATAGTATCCGTCAAACTTCTTGGACAAACGACCTTGAATGAAAAAGAAACGAAAAATATGTCTCTTTGGTGGTGCGAAGAGTGCAAACCTTTCCCCTACCACCTCGCGCGATGGCCAAGAAGTTTGACGGGTACTACCAAAGGTAAGTGAAACTATCCATGGTCCAACTGTCAGAATATATTTCTTTCTGCAATTTATTGTTATGACCCGTGCCGTGGTACAACAGAGGGGCAATTGTCCAACTGGTTTAAGAACAACTGCTTCGTTCAACTGGTAGTACCAAGGATAAGTCAAATTATCTCAAAGTATATTCAAATTACTTTGAATCCAACTATAAGCTAATGCTTTGTTCGTGTAGGTTAAAATACAATATCAATCATGGCTGGCATAAAAATAAAATGTCGATAAAACAGTACAGACCTAGGTTCTAGATATGCCATTTTGCTTTCGGCTTGCGTGATACATCATGCTTTTTGTCTGCGTTTACACAAATCGGCACAGCCATAAATTTAAATTTATTGCCGAAGGACGCTGGAGGCAACGAAGTTACATTCCTCGCGTCGCGTCGCCAGACTGGTGATTTCAAAATTCTCCCAATAGGGAAATAATAAAAACTTGATACGACTGCTTGAAGCCTGCCATCAGAGGGATCCAAGTCTCTGAGTCATCCCACTAGAATTGATGATGCAAGTTAGAGGTCGATAGAACATGCCAAAGTTACTGATTATGTAGGAGTCAATGAGAATGCATCAGTTACGTAGGTAGAACGACGTAAATAGGATAATAAATTTTCTAAAACCGTGATCGTAAGTGATCATAAAAAAGTCAGTATTAAAGATATGGTCGAATTTCATATAAAACTTATGTACGAGTTTATTTCGCGTCAAAATATAATAAAGTACATACTACTAGTATTACTAGTATACTAGTATTTGAGAAGTTTAATTGTTAAGCGTTGTATGCAATGATAAACAACATTAACACAGAATAACGATGTAATGGCTAATATCATAGCTAACAAATTATCAAGAAAGACAAAAGTAAAATGCTATCTCAAATAGCCTTGAGTGAGTAATAAATAACAATGAATGGGTGTATTGTTGTATGAATAATTTTGGCACTCTTAAGTTTCTGTTGAAATAAGTTTTTGATGTGACATTTAATTACTTACGTATCTATAGGAGTTAAGAACAACTATGCAATTCAAAAAGTTTTCAGTTGCTTTAGTACAAACCGGTTTACAGTTTTATAACAAATCAAGAGAGCTCTGCCCATTTATTTTGTTTAGTTGCGCTGAAGTCACGCTCTAGTTTTCTCAACAAAGTGTCTGGAACACCCACTTATATTGGGAAGTAGCGTACTCGTAAATAAAGTAGGTTTATAGTTTACTAAGTAGTTACCATTTTTATAAAACACGGTATTTTTTAAGTAAAGCGTTGTACGATTTAGGAATTCATATTCCTCGGAATTATTTTATCTGAGCAATTTGCTGTCGTAATAGCATGCATGCAACCGGTAAAGCTGTATATCAGTCTTGCTGTAATTGAGGTAACGAAATCACCACATGCCAGAGAAAAAAACAGTCGTTATGGAGTCAACAAGTTGCGCCCCGCGGTTTCACCCGCGTAGATTTAAAAACCGGTATTCCCACGAGATAAAAAGTAGCCTATGTGCTGTTCCAGACTATAATTGTTTATAGTAAATTAGCAGAGAGATAGCTCTCTGCCATGTTTCATCCAGATCAGTTCAGCCTTTCCGGCGTGAAAGAGTAACAAATATCCATCCATCCATCCAATCCAATAATACACTCGAGAGCATAGAAATCGCACATAGGGTAATTTTCCTGCATTTTGATTTCGACACTTGTTTTTTTTTTAATTACAGATCGGTTGCAAATATAACTTAAATTAAATAAAAGTACACACTGTTAGCTTCCTAAAAACCCATACAGCCTTATTATAAACAAATCAAACCTGGGTTTAAACCTAGCTCAAGTCACGTTTTCTTATTATAAACAACTTAAACCTGGTTTATCTCATAAATTTAGGATCATCTCTGGTTTATCATTTTCGTATTACAAAAGACACTTTAGTCGAAGACTACATAGTACCTGAGATAGTCCATGGAGTCCGGGTAATACGCAACCATGGAATACACAACCACGGAAAACACAGCCAGGAAAGCGCAGCCAGGAAAGAGAAGCCAGGAATTTGCGGCCAAAATGGTTGCAAAATACTGACTGCGCTTTCCTGACACGTGTCAGGATTGTCCATCCACGGATTGTACAACCATGGAATACACGACCCGAGAATTTGCGACCAAAATGGTTGCAAAATCCTGGCTGCGCTTTCCTGACACGTGGCAGGAATGTACGACCCCGGAATTGGTGACCATTCTGTGCAAATTCTTGGCGTCGTATTCCGGGGGTGTGCATAGTTTTGTACGGCCTGGAAAACACAGCCACGGAAAACACAACCATGGAATTTGCAACCAAAATGGTCGCAAATTCCGGGGTCGTGTAATCCATGGTTGTACATTCCGTGGCTGCGCTTTCCTGGCACCCGACAAATTCGTGGCAACCCATGCGTTTTGACATTTCAAATTTAGATCGGAGTCTAGAGTTTGAAATGTATGTTGGATAATGCAGTGCTACAAGTTGTTTTATTGAATAAACTTATGTGGGAGACCAAATAAAATTTGGCAAAATGAGATTTTTATTAGTTAGACCATACTTAAACTAGGGGTCGTTCGGGTTTATCTTTAAACCGTGGTTTAGGGGATAAACTCCGTTTTATAATAACGTCTGGTCTAAGTCTTTGATTTTTCTATAGAGCAGGGACCAACTTCGGTATCAAAGTTAGACCACGGACCAGTTAGTCCTGGCTTAAGCCTAGTCTAACTCACATTTTTATAATAAGACGGATAATGTCTGGTCTTGATCTTCCAAATCATACCAGTGGCGGCATAACAATGGAATGGCCTAAATTCGCTCGTTTCAGGTAGCGCGGGTTGTGGGACTTTGAGCAGGTATAAAACGATAAGGGATGATTGAAATGACATCATTTGCATACCAACACCCAGTCAGAAAGGTCCTTTAACGAATACGTTATCTCTCTAAACAAAAAAATGGATACCACACCAGAAGCAGCGTCTCAAGTGGTTGCACTAATCGAAGCTGGACAGAACCAAAGTCAAGTGGCTCGTCAATTAATTTGAGCAGATATGCTGTTCGACGTGTATACCAGCGATATCAGCAAACTGGTGGCTATACCAGGCGACCAGGAACAGGCCCAAAACGTGCGACAACACAGCGCGATGACCGTTTTCTTGTGAATACATCACTACGAAATCGCCGGTTGAATGCAGTTCAACTCGGACAGCAGCTCCAGGAAGTTAGAGAAGTGGAAGTCAGTCGGTGGACGGTTAGAAGAAGACTAGCCGAAGGAGGTCTGACAGCGCACAGACCAGCAACTGGCCCAAAATTAACCCCAGCGCACAGACAAGCACGCCTTCAGTTTGCTCGAAATCACGTTAATTGGACTATGGATCAATGGCAGGCAGTCCTCTTCTCCGACGAATGCAGGATGTGTCTCCATGGTAACGACGGACGGGGTAGAGTTTACCGAAGACCCGGTGAGCGTTTTGCTCAATGCTGCATCTCCGAACGGGTCGCATACGGCGGTGGTTCGTGTATGTTCTGGGGAGGCATTTCACTGGAAGCGAAAACCGAACTTGTCTTCATCACAGGGCCCGATACCGACCGTCGATTGCGTGGATTGACTTCCCAACGTTACGTCGAGGAGATCCTGCAAGAGCATGTTGTGCCCTTTTCGGGATTTATCGGCGAAAACTTCGTTTTTATGCAGGACAACGCTAGACCACACACCGCTGCTATAGTACGCCAGTACTTGGAGGAGGTTGAAGTACTCGTTATGGAGTGGCCTGCTCGAAGCCCAGATCTCAATCCCATTGAGCACTTATGGGACGAACTAAAGAAACGAGTAAGAGCCAGAAACGCAGTGCCTACGAGTCTCAGAGAGCTCCAAACCGCGATCAAGGAAGAATGGGACAGCATACCGCATGATTTCGTAAAAAAATTGATTTTTTCAATGAAACATCGAATGGAAGCTGTTATTCAGGCTAGGGGAGGCAATACCTCGTATTAATTAATCGTTACATTCACAACTTTATTGTTTTTTTATCCTTTTATACCTGCTCAAAGTCCCACAACCCGCGCTACCTGAAACGAGCGAATTTAGGCCATTCCATTGTTAAGCCGCCACTGCTATGATTTGGAAGGTCAAGGCCAGACATTATGGGTTTTTAGGAAGCTAACAGTGTGTACTTAAATTTAATTTAAGCTATATTTGCAACCAATCTTTAATTAAAATAAAAACAAGTGTCGAAATCAAAATGCAGGAAAATTACCCTATGTGCGATTTCTATGCTCTCGAGTGTAGTATAGATGATAAAAGACAGGATGAATTTATCGCGTTATAGTCACGATATGCTAAAGACAAGGTGACACTCGGTTATACGAGTATAGTCGTATTAGCTTACAGTGTGCAAACTAAGATGGAGTTTGTAACTCGGTTGCATGGATATCGGGTGGCATTTAGATAGCTTGATCGAATAAGGCACGCCAGTGTTCTCACATTTTAGTGATATAGAAAAAATCTAAGTGATAGGTAGGTAGAGAGCTACAGCAATGAAAACAATACTGAGTGCTGACTACAACTCGTAGCTGGTTATCAAAGCTAAAAGCATTGGAGACGACAGGATTGGAGAGCAGAGGTTGAAATAAAATAAACCAACGCTGTATACAGGTAAGAATAAAGTCAACTGCAACTGCAGACTGCAGTCGTCATTGTCGCTGGACAAGTAAAAAGAAAGCAATCACAGAATAATCATCATGATGCATGACTAATAACTCAGTGGTCAAAGATCTTGTCTGTCGATAAACAGACAAGCAGGCGCCGTCTCACCTGCGCATGAGTCATCAAATGTGCGTCGACTCGCACTTTTGTTTGAAACGGTATAATGCTTTTTTTATATGAGTTTCGATTCAACTTTATGTGTGGCAAATATTACGAATGTGTTGGGCGATTTAAATAAAATATATTAGGATTTGGTGCTCTTTAAATCCTTCCCTACAATAAATTTTTATGATTGATTTAAACTTAAAGAAGAAAGAAGAGTTATAGACAAACAAGTTTTTTTAATCCATTCATAAAATAGAATTAGAAATCAATCGACGACGCAACGGTAAAATGGTAATTAAGATATTAAATTCATTCTACGGTACACCTGTAATAGGTATTTATGTAGTCATTACCGACAAGAGCATTGATACTCGGTAACATCGGCGAGTTTTCTAATTTGTAGAAAGTGTGAAGTAATTCATGTCTCCAACTTCTGTTTCTGATTCCTTTACATGTGTTTATTCAATTGTATGATTCTCACAGTGAATAGCTCCCTCTACAACAGATATCTGTGATCTGTAATCGTGTTTGATTCTACTATAGCAATTCCGCTGGTTGTAGATAATTTATCTTGATATATCAATTTTAGTAAATTGGTAGTAGTAGTTTTACACTTTTCTCCAATTAGTTTGCCAACTGTAGGTATATAGTATTCAGTTACTATTGTAGGCTTCAAACAAATTAACAAACCTACTTTTCTATTCCCAGGTGAGACATCAGCTGAACCCGCCTCAAGTCCAAGTGCCAATGACATCATCACTGCTTTATCCCGAGCAGTTAAAATTAACCGTAGCTGCGTATTGCGATGACCTCTTTATTCTTACTATCATCGTCGTCTATTTCAATATGTGACTCGTCTCGTAGAGTATAGTTTAATTGTGGATATATATACTGTTCCGAATTTCTGGGGTTCTGGTTCTGATAAGAAATAGAAGAAACTGCTATAAAGGAAAGCTCGCTTATTTTGGGTTGTCTTAATTTTTTTCCATTTTTGTGACACACATTTTTGCACACCAGAGGCACACGGAGGCAGAATGTAACGGGCCTAAATTTTATAACAATTATAATGATTTATTATTATTAAAATATTTCACGGATATACAACTTTTGTATAACTATCGTAAAAATCTAAATTAGCAGCATAAGTATTAATAGGTATATCAGTTATCTGGTTCCAAATTTATACAAGCTTTGCTAAGTTCGGGAGGTTTGAAATGTCCATCAATATTTATGTGTTTACACTCAGCCAAGAACAAATTATTCGAAAAGGAATTTCACTTTGAAGAAAGCAGACAAAAAATGGTAATCAATGAGGCGAGTTATGTAGAGCGAAATAATTTGTGATGTAAGTAAGCTCCATGGTCCAATGGTGTTTGCTGATTCGAAAAGAAATCATTCAGCTTCAATAACTTGCTTCCTGTTGGAACAGATGAGCAGATGGAGCAGATGAAACTGTAAAAGTGACAACTGACTGAAAGATTGGAATGGTCGACTCACTAACTAGCTTCCCTATTACACTGGAAATCTTAAATCCAGAGAAAAACAATTTATCTATAGATGCATTTTGTTTAAAAGAATCCTCCAATTTTTCAAGGCAGATTCCAGATGTCAAAGTTTTCTCATCCAGTCACCTACAATGTGAAAATTCCCTTGCAATTCACATAAATGTCATTGACGTGAAATAATTAATTGCTACAAAATTCAATGAATACTCATAAATAACAAGATCATTATTGGCTAAATGATGGGTTTACCCCCCTATTCGGACCGGTTTAGAATTAGGTTAATTAGGTTTAGGTTGGGGATGGGAATCATAGTTATGATGAATCGATAGCGAAGTAATAGTGCTTTTTGATGAGCTACTTTGACGACCTCAGTGGCGCAGCGGGCGAGAGTCCGCCTGCGACGCAGAGGTTGCGGGTTCGATTCCCGCCTCGGAACAAATTTGTGTATGATCTGCAGAAATTTGTTCATTGGTCTGGGTGTTTTCTATGTATAATAAAAAATATCTATCTATGTAATTATATAATGTGTTAAATATATCAGTTATCTAGTACCCATAACACAAGCTTTAGTAGCTTACTTTGGGGCTAGATAGTGCTGTGTGGATTGTCCAGCATTATTTATTTATTTATTTATTATTTACTAAGTTCATTAAGTAATTAACGGATTTAAAAAGAGTTATAAGATCTAAGAAAAGAAGGTTTCAATTATACAAAACAGCTTTTAATAGTAGCCAATACATTATAATTGTTTAGTTCATACTAAATTTAAACAATTTCCATTGAAGTGACCTATGCGGAATCGAGAAAATGATACAATAACAAAGGATTATTTAATGTAAATGTTATGTTAGATTTTCTCCTGTTTCAAAAAGATCATAATATTTTTATAGCCTTTAGCCGTTATATCAGCTTTAAGATTCTGTTATATTTTATGAGTGAAATTAAACTAATATGTCACAACCAATATTGCTATGCTTGCGACTTCCTTCGCCGTTGAGCTCGTTATAAATTTCAGTCCAAAGAACCATTACTGTCTCATTCTATTACATAAATTCATCTTTTTCGTAAGTCATTTTAGTGATTTCAGTCATCACGGTATTTTATCCAACTTGATAGCCTGTCCAAACATGATTTTATACAAATGTATCAACAACCACAACTTCAGCTACAGATTTACTGCAACCACCCACGCCATAGTCCTCATTAACACTTCCAAACATCACATAAATTTAGAAACAAGAACCATTGAAGTTCTGGACTTCTAATATAGAACAGCGATCAAAACCTAAGGCGGGAAATGGAATTTTCAGTTCTAAGACTTCGAAGCTAAAGTTGGAATTGTGTTTACAACAAACATCCGGTAGTTAAGCTGCGCGTATAGATGTCTTCATTCTGCAGAGTGCCTTTTCTAGTCAGGAAAAATGGCGTTTTAAGGGATTTCGAGTGTTTCCGGAAGTGCTTTAGTTCGTGAGAAACGAAGTGAATGTTATGCTTCTTTCTACGTGAGTAGTTTAGTGTGGTATAATACAATGGGTGGCGTGGAACAATGAGATGGAAGAAGTGATGATAATGTTTATTGTTATTAATATTCAACAAGAATGGGCCATTATTATACGGAACTTTACAGTAAAACAGTTGAGTGGAATAGTAAATTTTTAATGAGCATATTAATAGACATTCAAGAGGTTAGAAGTCAAAGAAACAGCTGCACGACTTTTATCCTTAGGCACGATAGTTATCCTCTCGGATTTCTTGGTTCCAAGTATCATCTCAAAGATTCATTGAGTATCTAAGAGGGGTAGTCCGAGGTACGTACAACTATTATACATATTTGGCACATAAAGTAAGAAATAATATATCTTCAAAATATTTTATTATACAGTAATATCCTAAAATCGATAATTGTCTAAAGTTATAAGTCATAACTATTCTGACATCCAAAAACCATGTGTAGAGGTACTTGTGGATATTATCTGATCTAAGTGAATAGTGTAATTCGTAAATTTTACAAAAAGTGCCACTATGCGAAGAAAATAAAAGAAAATTACCTACAGACTAAATCAACCGTACAGCAATCGATGCAACCGCCATGAAACAAGCAATTCAACGGTGCCTGAATTTGTCGAAGATAACCCACAGCCCCACAGCACTATCCACTACAGTTTAGTTAATCCATAAAGTCATCTGTTCACTCATGCAAAGAAATTTCTACGTATACCGAAAGCGATTCGATTTGGATATAGCAAATAAAAAAACATCACATATCATCACACTTTCTTAGCTAGAACTGTCCATATTCATTCTTACAAAATAAAAAAATAAAACAGAAACACGATCGCGAAATTTGAATTCGGAACGCATTTGAAATTCGAATTCAAAAAATGGCGGACAATGTTCGCAGTTCCCGCGCGAAGCGGTGACTGGCTGGACTAAGCGTGCGCACGCAGCATGCGTGCAAGCAGTCGTAGGAGGTATCAAATGTGGTGGGTGGAATATTGTTTCAGCCGCATGTTTACCGAACTCACAGAACATATTGTACTGCCTGATTTAAGTTCATTTACCATTGCATCTGTGTTGTCTTAAATCGAAATAGAACCGTCATTATCGTTACGGAACGAGAATTTAAACAAGTACTTTCACGCTCTTGAGACTGAAAGTTTGTATCAGAAGATCGTGGTATACCTACCAGCATATTTTGTTATAAGTTTATAACTTTATTTGATGCAAATAGAATTGAAATAAAAACTGATAGCATTAATGTTGTTATGACTGTAACCGTTTAAAATACATAAACAGAACAATCACATTAAAAAATCTACAGTATTTCGAATGTTATTTGTTTATACTTATGATAAAAAGATGAAAATTTACCGCATCTGACTATAGTATAGATGAAAAAAACGTAATAGGCTAATGAGAATTAGAAATCATGATGTCAAAGCACAAGAAAACGCATTAAAAGTTCATCGCCACCGCTTCACATGCAAGAGCCGAACATCATTACTAATGAGAAGACTCCATAAATTGTAACTCAGAGGCAGAATACATAACTCGGCATTGTAGACCAATACGAACATTGCAGACAAGAATAAATCAGTCAGAAATCTTGGAAACAAGAAAGGGTTGAACACCCGGCTCTTGGTATTAGTAAAGCTGTAGAGCGCTACTTAATGTAGATTCTTGCTTCATTTGAAATTGAGGGGTGATACAATTTTAGTGCATTAACCTAAATTTCTCTGCATGTATCGAGTGACTATTTGTATTCCAGTGTTGGCTGACGATTGCGTTAATTACCTACGTGAAACTAGATACTCTTGTTAGTAGACCTTGCTATTGCTAATGATTGATTTCGACTTCTGCGTGACACAGATAATAAAAGGTTACACGATCATAAAGTGATTAATGACTTCTAAATAAATACATTTGAAAAGGCAAAAGATAAGGCTATAAAAGTTGCTGCCTACGAACGATAATTAAGAGACACGAAGAATGAATGTAGGTACATGAGATAATACCGTTTCAGATCACGCGAAATTCTAATTGATCCTTTTTAAATTTGATCAAGAAAACACGAAACGGCTACGGAATCTCCTAGAATTGGTAAGGAATTCAATTTCCACAATCTTGATGAGAACAAATGATGTAAAGTCATTCGCATAATAAAAATAGGTGGCGACCGACTGCGAGACACCGCCTTGCTCTGAATCACTTATATTGAACAAACATGTGCATAATCAGACGGGGGAAATGCTTAATGAGACATCTACAGTTTCTCTTACCATGTGAATCATTAGACTAAGACCTGTCACGATCCGATGCACACAATTTGTCTTTAGTAAATACAGAAGGTTAGCCACTTTAAACCTCTTGCTAAAATTGGCAACACTTTCACTTGGATCGACGCGAAGTTCTTAACTAAGTTATATCACTCTATACCTACAACTTGTTTCAAGGACATTGTTTTGTAGGTATATTGTTTTCCTCGACGCATAACAAGAGTCTTATCTATCGATATTTAAGAGGGTACAGATAGACTACAGATACAACTGGTGTTTGTTTTATTTTCATCACAAGTGCGCTACTGCTATCTGCTAGTTTGTATTGATTTTCTCGGCAAGGTTAATCATATGAGACTTGGTTGCATTCGATAGGAACTGATAAATCTAAATACATATTTATAAAACCTATTCATCTCAAATCAAATTTCCACTAAAGATAAAACTTTTCTGTGTTTTTCATAAGAAGAAAAGACTTGTATTTTTGTGTGATTGAAACGAATAAACTCAAAAAATATTTCTCATTAGAAAACGCTACATTATCCCTTCTTCTTCCTGCCCTTATCCCACTTCATGTGGGGTCGGCACAACAGGTTTGTTCTCTCCATTTCCCCCTATCATTCCTCATCTGCAGTAGGCCATATTTAAATGCTTAAAAAACAAATGTCCACCTGGGCGAAGCCAGGTTGAGCCGCTAGTGAATTAAAATACAAATTTATAACAAAGGACAGATAAGTAACTACTTTATATTTCGACCTTAAGGCTCCGGTGACAGTGGCTCGCAATTTCGAAGTGCGATTAGCTATTATTTCATTTTATTTCATTTCGGGGAGGTTGTTTGAAAAAATAACTCTAAAGAAACACGCATAAATACTGTTCGAACACAAATAATACAATAATATAAGGGAAACATGCCCGAATCACAAATCATTTTGGTATTAGTATGTTTGGTCTTACGTTTACCTAATACCAAAATGATTTCCGACTCAAGCACATTTCTCTTACTTAACAGTATTTATGCGTGTTTCTTTAGAGTTATTATTTTAAACAACCTCCCCGAAATGAAATGAAATGAAATAATAGCCAATCGCACCTCGAAATTGCGAGCCGCTGTCACCGGACCCTTAAGGACACAAGAGGTAACTAATTAGAGGATCTGCAACTGCATAGCTCCCTATGAAAAAACCATAAAATCTGATGAATATAGGTCATAGCTACTACAACTACACAACAATATAAAAACGTAATAAGCTCCAGTGTAATATAAAACATCGACGCACCCAGAAGGACGATGAACTAATGAAGATAACAGTATTACACATTGCCAGAGTGCCATTAAATAAAACAGGGCTGAAATATTTTTTACTGAGTCCTAGGGGAGACGATTTATGGTCTCTATATTACAGGAAGGAGTTTAATTATAACGGCTTTGTAAAATGATATCACAGAAGTATGCATAGAACCGACATTTTTAAAATTCTCATTCGTAAAAACAAGTTCCGTAATCGGACTCCGAACAAAATGAACGATGGTGTTTTAACTATTTACCTAACGAAGGTATACCGAAAGAAACTCGCGAAAAGACACAATAAAAAACAAACTAATGTTGTTTATGTATAAATGAAACTGATCAATAACCAAATCAGAACACGGGTGGAAATAATGTGACGTGACCTACGACGTGACTAACTAAATAAAAATTCAGACGAGCTAAATGTCTAAAATGTCAAAACTTCTACGTGGAATTCCACGCACCGCGATCAATCCAATCCGCGCTATTAACATTAAAATTCTTAGGAGCTACCATCGTGGTATATGAAAAGCCATCCGAAGTCAGCGGGTATTCTGGCGAGGAGCCAGGGTCGAGGCGCTGCCGCCGGTGAGCCGGCAGACTTGCGCATTGCGACCGTAAACAATATTGTATTGACAGCCCACAGGTTCTAAACGTCTGATCGGATTTATTATTATTTTATCTGAAGATGCAATTTTCTAGACAAACCTTGACCATTGATAAGCACGTAGAGCCCTTGTTCGGACCTCTAGTGAAAGGTTCTTAACACCGTCAGTCTGACCTTTGCAATGCGGATAGTTTATCTTTCTGGTAAGTTCAGGAATAAAATCAATGAGCGAGTTTAGGTTTCTCCGACTGTCTCGTTTAGTCGCGTTAAAAACAATTGCCTGGATCGTTGTGCTCAGCGATAGCGTCGCCCATAGTCTTACCTAAATGTATGCTTTTACTCTTTGTGGTGATCAATAAAGAGCTATCTAACTTTATTTCAATTGTAAAGGTTTAGCGTAAAACCTTGTAATATGCTGGAGAAAAACACAAGGCCTTTACTTTTTAGCCATAGTAATAAAGTCAGTTCGGTATGACGCCATGATACGCCATTTGCTATCAATGTGGACGGCGCGGCAGTTGTTTGAATAATGATGAGCCTCATTAGTAAAACATTGGTTTGGCATCCATCATGAGTTCACGGGTATCGTTGAATGTATTTTGTTTAAGTCTTTCTAGGCACCTAACCCTGAGACCGCTACTTTTGACATGAAATAACAGATCGATGGAAGGCATTTAATAGACTCACTTCCGCATACCGTCACTAGGCTTATTATTTGTCTCACACAGACAAAGCGTTGCTGTCACAATTGCGTACCTAACTACAAGCGGGATACGACACAGGACGATATCCAATACATCAAACCAAACAGTACCTCGTTACTAAATACTCCTGCCTCAATTAATAAAGATAATACTGAGGAAACGTATACAACTAAGCCTGTTAAACTAAGCTAGGGTATTGCAGACAAATCGCGAACGGAAACGACACTGCTGATCCTGTTAATCACTCATTACAGCACCACTAGGCCGACCGTATCACATAAAAATGGTGACACATAGCACAAACACTAAAAAATCTCAACGAAATTAACATCTAGTTAAAAACGCGAAATCATTTTCACTGAGGACTCCGACGATTTTCCTTGCACGGGGAAGGAAGATGTGGAGTTGTTTTTGTCTATTTTATATTGTTCGAGGTTCGATCCGTCCGGGGAGTTGTCCGGGCCACGCCGGCGAGGCGACTGGAAGGATCGACCGCGCCAACCCTGGGGGAGGCTGCGTATGTGCGCACGCAGTGCAACCGACACTGGCCTTCACTACACAGTCATACAGTCCTTTTTCCCTTAAGGGTCCGGTGACAGCGGCTCGCAATTTCGAGGTGCGATTGGCTATTATTTCATTTTATTTCATTTCGGGGAGGTTGTTTGAAATAATAACTCTAAAGAAACACGCATAAATACTGTTCGAACACAAATAATACAATAATATAAGGGAAATGTGCTTGAGTCAGAAATCATTTTGGTATTAGGTAAACGTAAGACCAAACATACTAATACCAAAATGATTTCTGATTCGGGCATGTTTCCCTTATATTATTGTATTATTTGTGTTCGAACAGTATTTATGCGTGTTTCTTTAGAGTTATTTTTTCAAACAACCTCCCCGAAATGAAATAAAATGAAATAATAGCCAATCGCACTTCGAAATTGCGAGTCGCAGTCACCGGAGCCTTAAAGCAATTGGCTTCTACCAACAAATGCTAGCAATTCCAAAACGTCATCAAGCAAATATGCAGACAATCAAAAAACGGCTTTACACGACAGCATAAAGGGAAAAATTCGTTTGACGTTGAAGAATAGGGGGCAGCTAGGGATGAGGTGCGGTCGCAGCCAGCTTGAATGGGGGTACAAAGTGAGGGAGGGCGTTGTTTTACGTAGGGCTGAAACTGGGCACTTTCATTAAACTCACTTTGTTATCGCCTATAGAGTCATCTGTATTACGGCATGCATGACGCTATAGGGACCGCTTATTTTCGTGACAAGCAATTGAAAATAATGAATTCAGAGGAAACTAAACTGATATTGGCCACGGTAGGCTTTCGAAAAGACGGCATTTTTTTGGCGCACCGTGAAATCCAGTAACTGATACAAGCACAATTTTAACCACAAGAAAAGAAACTCCAAACACAAAGTGCTTATAGTATCATTCTCCTCGCAAATTTTACTGCATTGAACATACAAAGCATACTGCAGTGGAGCGAGACTTGGGGGAAACAAGTAGGTACACATACATACTCGTAGTATAAGCTTGTGTTTTTCCTGGTGGTGGATCGATACCGAATTACCGACTCGTTTATAGCATGGCGCACAGGATAAACAAACACTTGTAGACACTACGGTTTCCTAAGAAAATAACCGTTGTGGAAGTGAAATCTCCGTAGCGTGAAATATACTAATGATACCAATTTAAACTCCGTAAATAGGCCATCGATACCTGTTCAAGCATCATTTCTTACGGAATTTTTATAAGTCAAATGATAAACAGAAGGCTACAAAATGCCATCATCAAGGAATGCTCGAAGACCGAGGCAGACCCCGTCTGGTGCTGGTGGTAATGAAAACACTCGCATGGGACTGGAAAGACTGCCATAAAGAGGTCTAATCTCAGCAGTGGGTACAAACGGACTGGAAGCATGATGATGGATGAGTAGGTAACGAAACTGTTGCACTCTTTTACTGAACAGTTTTTTTAACTTTATTTGTATTTTTTTTATTACAATCAAATCAGTGAGTCAGAAAATATTCATCATCATCAACAGCCTACAGAAGTCCACTGCTGGACATAAGCCTCCCCTATCCGCTTCCAGGAAAATATTATGCAATGTTTAAAAATTAAGTACAAGGATGGGGGTTTCATTCAGACTGTCAGCTAGATTTGTCGTGATTTGCAGCTATTTGCTAATATCATACAAAAACGTCAGTATAAATTAACACGCTAAAATGGTTATAGAATTTAATTTAATAAGATTGACTTTATGAACCTTCTAATTATAATTTGGACATGGGTAAAGTTATAAAGTGGGTTAGGGAGGGTGTGCTGTGTCCCAAATTCAAAGCCGACCTCATAAGGGTAGGGATTATGGGCGGTGGTGTGGTTGACTTTCTTTTGTAAATGAATACCATAGGTATCATGCTTGAATTATAGCATAATGTCGGACAAAAATAGATTGTTTTGATGCAGGAGTCGATTTATTTAGTTCTTAGGACGCTATAAATCGTTAGGCGTGCAGCGGAGGTTAAAGTTTGTATGATAACTTCACGCGAACGTCGCGATTCTATATTATATAGTTAATTATAAAATACAAAACATTCCGTTGCTCCCCAGACGAGTCCATCACAAAAAGCTGTACTGTACTGTAAGCTTGTCAACATGAGACAACATAGAAGTTATAAAATTCATATCATACACACAGAAGGAAACGGTCATTATCGAATGCGAAATAACGGATGCAGGAAAATTAATAAGAACGGAGTGGAAATTGCAGCGACGTTACTGCAATGTTAATGTAAAAGTAAAAACATCGTATGCTCGCCAAGCTGTGCTTCTTACCCCGGTGCCTGATATGTATGAACTTAAGTGATCACTGAGCCGCACGCTTAGTGAGGCACGATACAGTGATGAGTTTTTTTCGTGCCTCACTAAGTGGCTATCTGGCATCGGCTTTAGAATAATAACAAGCAGAACAATATAACAAGCTTAAAGTTTTAATATTAGAGCTCTTTGTGAAGTGCTTTTCCAGGGAAGTACTACCACTATGCCTATTTCTGCCGCCAAGCAGCGTTGCTGTGGATCTGTTTGAAGGGCGCGGTTTCCGGCGAAATTACACACACATGAGGCTTAGCATCTGTATGACTTTTTCTTCTTGTCGTGTCACTAATGATTTAATTTTCATAAAAAAATACATGGTTGCGCCCCGCGGTTTCACCCACGCGGATTGAAATCCCGGTATTCCCACGGGATAAAAAGTAGCCTAATGTGCTATTCCAGACTATAACCTATCTCTCTGACAAGTTTCATTCAGATCCGTTCAGCTATTCCGGCGTGAAAGAGTAACAAACATCCATCCATCCATACTTACAAACTTTTGCATTTATAATAGTAGTAGGATATACATCCTACTATATAGATACATAAATAGATGAAGTCCAACCAATGTTCCAACGATAACTACCCATCTATTTTCAGAATTGCATTCAATCAGAAGCCTTATACAAAAATGCATTAAGTAACCAGAATTTTAATTTCATAGAAAGCTTTGCCCCTGTAGGTAATATGCTGCGCTGAGGCAATTTTCTTGAGTGCAAATAACTTTGCGTTTGTAGAAGTTACAATGCTATAAAATCGGAATTATCAGGGGGCACGGTGCAGTGGTTAAGTGTTTGTACTAGCTAAATAAAGAATATTCAGTCTAAATACTAATTCGTTACAAAGTCCAGACTCCAGATCTATTGTTATGAGTATCATCCAGGTGTAGATTTCTTCAAATAAAATTTTCCATTGAATAAAAATTATGAGTGGTCAAACGGTAAAGGTAAACGAGGAAACTCGGACGTAGAATAATCAGCCATACGTAATTAATAACCATATTTATCCTATGAATTTGTCCGATATGGCCGATTTGAGACGCTGACAACCTCTGGCTATGGTACTTCTCGCTTGCACATTTTCATCATTTGTAAAGATAAATTGCAGAATAAACAACCTAATGAGAATAACCTTAAAATAAAAGTAGTTTATTTCAAGCACGATGAGTAAAAAAATAGACCCATATCACAAAAAAATATATATTAAAATATAAGCTATGGTCACAAAAAAATCTAATGGTCGCATAACTACTTATGTAAAGAAAAATGACTGATACTGGCAGGACTCCTAACCAGTATCCTTAATTTTTTATTTCTATCCACATGGATCGATATCCATAGCAAAGGTTCAAGAAATATATAATTTTGTTCAAATCAATTCGTTTATTCAATAACAATTCTCTTACAAATCGTGTCTGAATCCTATCTTAACATGTAACAAAATAAAAATAATCAATAATCTTAATAAGACTGACAAGTTTTTGTACTTGTTAAAGTTTTTAGAAAACTCGTTGGTAGGTAGTTTAAACTTGGCAAACAGATTTCAGCATTACTTCAACCATTTGTGATGCATTGAAAACTCAATCTACACAAATGGCTAGGAATGGCTCAGAGGGTTACGACAGGAGACGATGTGGGTATCGGTAAATGGACGGCATCGATCGCTCCTGCTATTAGCACCCCTGTCGGCGAGTTATATCGGGATTCAAACGTATCCCGGTGGAATGAGATAATGGAATGCACTGCGGATGGCAAGGGGATTGGAAAATATGATTATACAATGCAGATTTGTGGTAAAACCGATCTTAAGGATCTATGGTTTGTGTTGGCTATAGCAATCCTTGCACCTGGGTTGAGGGTTGCGGGGGTTGCAAGGTGGCAAGTCCTTCCCTCGAGTCCTTTTTTCTAGGAAATTAAAAAATATATCTTCACTTTTACAGCTAAATTACCAGTTAGGTTTTTTGGTAAAGAAAATTGAAGTGTAATAAATGTTTCATCTCCTAGACAAAAAGACTCAAGGAAATTTGCCATTAGGTTAGGGTCTTTTTTTAAGTGAAGAAAACGCTCAATCCACGTACAAAGATTGCTATAGGTTAACCTATGGATTTATCAAAAACTATGATAAATGGATAGAGGGACTGTGTGAAAGAGATATAAGTAAATAAATAAATAAATAAATAATGCTGGACAATCCACACAGCACTATCTAGCCCCAAAGTAAGCTATTCAAAGCTTGTGTTATGGGTACTAGATAACTGATATATTTAATACATTATATACTTACATAGATAGATATTTTTTTATTATACATAGAAAACACCCAGACCATCGGAACAAATTTCTGCAGATCGTACACAAATTTGTTCCACGGCGGGAATCGAAGTAAGAAATAAGTGAGCGAGCGCCGAGATGACGAAAGATAGAGGTGGAGGAAGAAAACCTGTTATGCCGACCCCAACTTGGCGTGGAATATGGACAAGGTGATGATGGTGGTATATCAAAAACTAGCAAAAGATTTTCGTAGCAAACTTAAACAAAACAAATAACCTAAAAAACCTTCTAACTCTTAAATAAATGTGTGTGTGATGTATGTACATGTTGGCAATAATATAATTCTAAATCTAAAATAAATAACCTAAAAAAACAAAAACATTTCAATTCTATTAAGGGTCCGGTGACAGCGGCTCGCAATTTCGAGGTGCGATTGGCTATTATTTCATTTTATTTCATTTCGGGGAGGTTGTTTGAAAGAATAACTCTAAAGAAACACGCATAAATACTGTTCGAACACAAATAATACAATAATATAAGGGAAATGTGCTTGAGTCAGAAATCATTTTGGTATTAGGTAAATGTAAGACCAAACATACTAATACCAAAATGATTTCTGATTCGGGCATGTTTCCCTTATATTATTGTATTATTTGTGTTCGAACAGTATTTATGCGTGTTTCTTTAGAGTTATTTTTTCAAACAACCTCCCCGAAATGAAATAAAATGAAATAATAGCCAATCGCACCTCGAAATTGCGAGCCGCTGTCACCGAAGCCTTAAGTAGAGGTAGGTAAGTACTAATGGATCAAAGAGGAATCTAATAACGGCCGTCTAAAGTTTGACTAGCAAACGGCGTAAGATGATACCTGAGTGAAGTGACCTTGATTCTCTGCCAGTAGACGGTATTGGGGAGAAGTTGGGGAGTATCGATCTGTTCTGTTAGTATCGTCCCTTTTGACAAGGCTTATTATAAGCTTTTTCTCAGAAACTAATGCGAATGCGGTAGCTGTGTACGCTGTGCTGTGTAGGATAAAAACGGGAATTAGATTCCGACCGCTAACCGAATTTTGAGGGTAGCTTTTAAACTTTAAAGCATTTTCTTCTAAATACTTTTTTCTCTCTACCCTCTAGACTCAGAGATCTGAGGCGATATCTACCGTGCCTGGGGATCAAAGTCGTGAAGCTGTTTCAGTTTTATACGCAAAAGTGTTTTGGTAAGGTGTGCATTACAAAAAAAAATACATTAGTTCTTTTCCTCGATCGATCGTGTTAGGCGAATGATTTGGTAACATACTCCCACGTTGTTTCTCCAGTAGGCAGCCATTATACCTACCTGGTACTTCATGAAGTACCTTAATGGCTCTTTCTCAAATAAACGCATAAAAACCTAACTACATAAGTTTATTTAGCAAGAATAGGTGTAGTTTGTGAAAAATTGCAGTATTTGTTTTTTTACACAAAACGTTGATTCAGTACGGAAAATAGTTGATCCACTACTACACTACATATCCTACTACTATTATAAAAGCGAAAGTTTTTAGTATGGATGGATGGATGAACGGATGGATATATGGATGTTTGTTACTCTTTCACGCCGGAATGGCGGAATGGATCTGGATGAAACTTGGCAGAGAGATTGATTATAGTCTGGAATAACACATTGGCTACTTTTTATCCCGTGGGAATGCCGGGATTTAAATATGCGCGGGTGAAACCGCGGGGCGCAACTAGTAAAAACAAATTAAAGAAATGCTAGCCAAAATTGTCCAGTTGCATATACAAATGTCAATCAAAAGTTCAATCACCCCGTGCTTGCGTACGATAGCTAAGCCCGCGGGGGCACGGGGCTGCATTCGCTCAAGTGTAGGTCGGGGATCGAACCCCCGCTATCGACCCGACCGCGGTCGCCAGATGCTGGGACGAAAGTCTACGTGACCGAACAGAAATGTTTACACCGAGGGGTTTATTTATCCCATCCCATAGGGCATGCTAGTGTTTACCTATTAGGTATGTCATCACTATTTTAAAAGACCTTAGCCATGTAACATAGTAATTGGTAACTAAGTAATGATGAACATTAAAATAATAATAAAAATGTAGTATGAAAAATTTTTGTAATATCAAAGAATAGTTTATGTAAAAGTTATAATTTTGGAGATTATAGATAAAGAATTTCTTTTTCTAAATAATAAAAATGTAGTATGTATGTGAATGGAACAATGATTAATGAGGAAAAGGTTAAAGAAATGAGTTTTTACAAAATAACAGCAACAGATTAATCTTAAATTAAAAAAAAAAAGATGCCAATTAAAAAAACATAGTGATTGTAATAAACAATAAGATAATGGATCTTGTCTAGCTGGGATCTAGTTGCAGGCGAGCGGCGCTCTCCAGGTAATACTGAATAAGAGACATACCTTTTAACACAAATCGTTGGGTGATCCATTGGAGTTTCTGAAAGTCACCTCCACCGTCAAGATGCTCTGTTCAACAATTAAAAAGTGATTTTTAGTCTTCCTAATACCATCATAATGACGACGTCAGTGGCGCAGCGGGCGAGAGTCCGCCTGCGACGCAAGAGGTTGCGGGTTCGATTCCCGCCTCGGAACAAATTTGTGTATGATCTGCAGAAATTTGTTCCGTAGGTCTGGGTGTTTTCTATGTATAATAAAAAAATATCTATCTGTGTAAGTATATAATGTATTAAATATATCAGTCATCTAGTATCCATAACACAAGCTTTGAAGCTTACTTTGGGGCTAGATGATGCTGTGTCCAGCATTATTTATTTATTTATTTATTTATCGGTTATTCTACTAGTTGATGGAACTAGCAGATATCCCACCTGATATTTTTTTTAAAGTAGGTGCTAGGTAGGTACTGATCTACCGAGGTACTTACCAGGATCACTGCCGGCGGGGTAGGGGGCGGACAGCTGGGGGCGCTTAGTGCGCTCCCTCGCCTTCTGCCCCCGCCTGAGGACAATAAATGATTGCATTAATAAACCTTATATATTGCATAAAAATTTGTAAACAATGATGATAGTAACAGAACAATAGGTAAGTAAGTTTTCCTACTAAAAAGTTGGATTTTGAATTAAATAAAACTAGTACACATAGATTAGCTAAGTTTATGGTTTAGTTTTGTTTGCACACATATTAGCTAAGTTTATAGTTTATCTTTATTTGCGCTCATTTTCATAGTATATTATTTTGACGTGCGAAGACTCTGTGGAGGTCTCCTGGTGTCTCTCGGGGCTTGTCAGTGAGTCAGTGGTAGTCTAGCTTTATATAGTACTAGCTGATCCCGCGGCGTTACTCATGCTCGTTTTCTTTGAAAATTTTATACAAACGTTCATCCCCTATTTTATCCCCTTGGGGGTAGAATTGATCAAAATCCTTTCTTAGCAGATGCCTACGTCATAAAATCTACCTGCATGCCAAATTTCAGCCCGATCCGTCCAGTGGTTTGGGCTGTGCATTGATAGATCACTATGTCAGTCAGTCAGTCACCTTTGAGTTATATATATTTAGATATTAATATTAATGCTTTAGTTCAGACTGAGTTTTTTTTTGTGACATTCTCTTTGACTTCTAACTATTATTTTTGTGGCTTCCAACTATCTTAGCTTTCAGTAACTAAAACCAACTTCCACTGCCAAACACAACACCATTAAAAATGACCACACATTTGTCACAGTTAAAAATACACAAATCAGTGATCTCTCAAAACATGGGACTTCCGTCTGCTTTAATTAAACCTACCCATCATCCATCACTGTGTCAACTTTTCTACCACATTATACCTACAGTAATCTAAAAATATGTGAATCTAAGTTTTGTCATCTTTTATTTTTAATCTCATTCAGTTCAGGCTGGTTACAGTGCTCGACCGACCATTGGTGCATACAGGCTGCCCTAATGATACACAGCGATATAGCAATGTATGCATGTGCACTGTCAGTCCAGCACTGTATAATTGATGAATTTGCAATCCATATATGTTTGTCTAAAAACCCTGTTTTATACTGGGATTCAAAACTAGACTTGGAGAATTAGATAAGACTTTGAAAAAGGATTTTTGTGAACTTGAAGATCATTTTCACTACTATGTAAGTGTAAGAAGAAAATCTACATGATTCTGTTGATAGAATACTGGGACTAGGGACTTTTAACAATGGTTGCATTTCATATTGGAGACAAGGCACAAAGATTACTTACTTCACGACACATGTGAGTGCCAAGAGGGCAAACTTGATAAACTAAACCACTAAGTTCCACAAAATGCAAATTGAAGGTAGAATCATAACATTTTTACTGCATTCCTTTTGCACTTGCATTTTCTCATGTGTTTCACATTGAAGTGAAGGAAAAGGAAGGCGGGCGAAAGAACCAATGACCTTTGGGTGTTCCTCAGATATTTCAAATAATGGGAAAAAGAAAAACATTCGCTAGATTTTTACTTTGTGGGATAACCGATTTTGGTCATTATTTCAAGACGAATTACTGTTAGACTTGTTAGAGTAATTTTGGCTAGGTCGTCTCGTAAATTGGTCAAGCTACTTACCAATTTCATATTGTTCGATGCCGGTTTCACTGTTTTTTTGCTAGAGTTATCAACAAATTCTCACAACAAATCGTCCATTCCACCCACTCACGAACGCCGTTTTAAGTTTAGAGATGTGTCAAGTGTGTCAACTCGACTCGAGTTACTAACTCGAGTTAAACTCGAGTTGTGCTTAAGTCGTCGGGTTGATAATTTCTAACTCGAGTCAACCATTTTTTTTTGCATGTAGGTGTAAGCCAACATTGTAATTGTCGAGTTTAGCAATGTCATTTGTCATAACATAGTTGAATGGAGGAACGAATATGTAAAAAAAGTAATTTGTAAAGCCCACCCGCTCCACATTTTCGTGAGAACGCCAGAAAAAAACATTATAGAGAATGTGAAACCTCGTTTAACTTGTTTGATCGCGTTCTCGCGAGAATGTGGAGCGGAGCGGGCTTACAAAATGATACACTTAGTTTCGTTCAGCTAGCTCGAGTTACCTGAATTTCTACTCGAGATAACTCGAGTTGGCGTTTATCCCGAGTTTTGGCACAAGGAATACAAACTTCTGAAAAATATGGGTATATGCCAAATGTAATATTTTAGTTTGCTTGTTATAAATCTCCCATGACTAAAATTCTGTTCGCTTAAATATTTTATCGATAAAATATCAAAATTCGACTAGTTTCTAACAAATTACAACACTAGTTTAGATTTCATTGTGTCTATGGTACCGTCACTTGACGTAGACTTTAGGTCAGTCAGTGTCACACTTCTGTGGTCTAATCTTTGGTTGGTTGCAGTGCTGCCAACTTAGCTATGCTGTGTTAGTCAAAAGTACTGAATGAAGAAACATTTACGCTTCACTTCACTACTTGTTCTATGCTTCACTAGCATTAAGTGCATGACATTATATCAACAACATCAACTATGTACATATGTACGTTTGGATTGCACTTTATTTATCCTTCAATCAAATATTTGATCGTAGTACATAATGGTCAAAATGATGTAGCTTTTTTTTTTTTAAATGAAAAGTTCTATGTAGGTTGGTACTGCTGACTGCTGACTTTGTTGCGGCTGTCTAGCTATAAGCTTGCAGTGCTTATCGCATCCATACAAAACCCGGGAGCTCATAATATCAATACGGAAAATTCTTGAGAAAGAAAGGACAGGATTCAAAGTCAGGGTGGTTTTTATTGTTTTTTTTTTGTACAAGATCTATTTATTCATGTCCATTCGAGGTAATAAAAATACCTAGGAACTTACTGCATTTTACACAGTATAATGTATTTCAGAATTTTTTACAAATTGATTTTTATATCACATGCCCCTATGAGACGTTTCTAACTAAGACCACATTCCGAATTGGATATTATCACTCACACACAGCACTCACATCATCTCACAGGCGTTCCGAATTAGATATTACGATTATGACAGCTCAGAGCTGTCAACAATTTGGAACGTTTGTAAACGCACTCACAGAAACATCCTAGGAATCATAACCTCAAACCTTGTTTATCAAACACAGGACTGCTTGGATATTTTCTGGATTTGTTATTTTATGATCGCAGAACATATTATAGGTACCCTAATAAGACTATAATGCAACTGAAAGCATGTAACCTCATCACAACTTACAACAAAACACAAATGCACAACTGTTATTTTTGACAGCGCTCACGGTGATATTAGAATATGGCATGGTCGGCGTAATCGCAAGATGACGCATGTCATGACGTCATCTATGACGTTTCATGGGTCATCGTTATTGCGCTCACGCTAATTCGGTACGGGTTTGTGAGCGCTCAAATCGATCATGGCGTATTTCGGAACGCGGGGTAAATAGGCAAATCAAGTACCTGAGTATATCTCAAACAAAATAAAAGGAAAAGTTACGAAAAAGTACTTTTTCGTAACTTTTCTTATTTCATTACGTACATTTTGTTTGAGAAATACTCACCTACATACATAATTAGGTAGGTACCTACATAGAATAAGAATAAGAATAAGAAATATTTATTGTAAAACTGTGTAAAAAAGATCTTAAAATAGGCATAGCATAGTTCCAACAGTCTACCCATTTCGGGCGTACAATATTGTTATGGGCTAGGTTTAACACTACAGCTTATCATACTTAGCTTAGCATTATCACAGTCTAAATTAGGTAGTATTCTTCTAAATTGTAATAAACTTTACTAATAAGCCATTTTTTTAATTTATGTTTAAATAAGTCTCCCTTGGTTTCTTTTAAATCTGTTGGTAAGTGATTATATATTTTAATAGCTGTATAATAGGTACTTTTGTAAAATATTGTATTATTTACTTGAGGAATACAGATATTATATTTGTGCTTACTACGTAAAATATCTGAACGACTAGATTTTTTATTAAAATAGGTCACATTATTTCTAACAAACAAACATATTTCCAGAATAAATATCCCAGTTAAAGTTAGTATGTTATTCTCTTTAAAAACAGAACGGAGCGAATCAGTACTTTTCATGTTATATATGGCTCTAATACATTTCTTTTGCATTAAAAATACAGATTTTACATTAACTGAATTACCCCAAAATATCACCCCATAACATAAGTGAGGAAAAACGTGGCCATAGTACGTATTTTTTGCTACAGATGTAGAAGAAACATGACTTAGAGTTGAGATTGCATAGCAATATTTAGAAATTTGTTGATTAACTTTACTAATGTGAGATTTCCAGTTTAAATTTGTATCAATTTTTATGCCAAGAAAATTAATTTCGTTGATCTCGTCAACAGTGTTACTGTTGTGGGTAATATTTAATTTTATTGGGGGTGTTTTATGGTGTTTGAATCTTAAAAGTTTAGTTTTATCAATATTTACTTTAAGATTAATTGAACCTAACCAGCTAATTATATTACTAAGGGTATCGTTTATTTCAGTCTCAAATTTATTGATATCACTGTTATCATGAGGTATAAAGATCGTAGCATCATCTGCAAACATGACGCATACGTGTTTTGTTATTTGTGGTAAATCATTTATGTATATTAGAAATAGTAGTGGCCCGAGTACACTACCTTGCGGTACTCCGAGCAAGATATTTTCAAAACCAGATTCTATGCGTTCTATCGTTTTTGTTTTTTTATTGTACGTTTCTATCATAGTGGACTGACTTCTACCAGCTAAATATGACTGCATCAATGTTAATGCTGCGCCTCTTATGCCTATTATTTCAAGTTTATCAATGAGAATATCATGAACAACGCAGTCAAACGCTTTTGATAAATCTAAGAATAAAGCGACTCCAGGCTTATTGTTATTGATTTCCTCCCATACCTGTCTTAAAGTTTTAAATATGGCTAGTGTTGTGTTTTTTCCTTTTTGAAACCCAAATTGATTTGGATTTATAATATTTTTTGATTCTAAAAATGAGAAGACTCTATTGTAAATTGCTTTTTCAAATATTTTGGAAATACTGGGAAGAATTGCTATTGGTCTGAAATTCCCCATGTCAGTTTTTGAACCTTTTTTATGCAGCGGCTTAATAAGTGCTTTCTTCAAGTCTGAAGGAAAACTTCCATGTTCAAATGTCAGGTTAATAATGTGAACTAATGGGTCTACTAGTAATTCGATGCTACTTTTTACAACTTGTATTGGAATGTTATCAAAACCGGAACTCTTTGTGTTTTTTATTTTCTTTACTATATTTCTAATTTCATCTGCACTAACTGGAGTAAGAAACATACTATTGCAGTTTGATTCTGCCAATTTTATGTGTCTTTGTAGATTAGTTTGGGTATTGTTATTTAAATTTATATAATAATTATTAAATGACTTAGCAATGTCAAGAGGCTTTGAAACCTTTTGATTATTTATTATGATGTTATCTATTGTCGTTTTTAAACTATTTGTATTACTAGTATACTGTTTAATTATTCCCCAAGTTGCTTTTGTTTTATTAGTACTGTTATTAATGTAATTTATATTAGAAATTTTTTTAGATACTCTAATTACTTTTTTTAAACCTTTACTATATTTCTCATATAGATCGCTTTTAGTTTGATCATTATTAGTTAAACTCTGTAAATATATTTGACGTTTCTTTTTACTAGACACGACTATTCCCTTCGACTTCCAGTTAACTTTCTTTTTATACGTTATTCTATATCTTTCTAACGGTATACAGAGATTAAATATGAGACTCAGTAATTCCATAAATTTCTTAAATGCAATGTCAGCGTCACTTTCACAGTACACTTCAGAGAAAGTTATTTGTGATAAGTATTTGTTAAATAAATCCAAATTTAAATCAATATTTCGCCTTTTGGCATACCAAAACCTTTCTTTAAAGCCTATGTTGACTGGAATTTTTAATATTTGTGCGGTATGGTCAGAAATACCCAAATTGAGTACTTCTATGTCATAGTTTTTTATATTAGTTATTATATTGTCAATACATGTTTTGGAGTGAGATGTTATTCTAGTAGGTGTATAGACAGTAGGGTGCATATGAAACATCTTAAGAGTGTTTTTAAATAATTCACTGTTCTTAGAGTTAACAAGGAGATCAGTATTGAAATCACCAGATATAATTACCTTTTTCTTATTATTTTTTAGCCTTATTGCAAGTTTATTTAGAAGACATTCAAATGAGTTTATAAAAAGGTCGAAATTGCTGTTGGGTGTACGATACAAGGATATTATAATGTAATTTATTTCAGTTAAGACTATTCCACAGCATTCGAAATGCCGTTCTAATGACATATCTGAGATCCAGTCTAGTTTTCTAAAGTTAATTGCATGTTTGACATAAATACTAACTCCACCTCCAACTCTCCATCGAGATTTACTTTTCCTGGAATAGTTTGCGGCTTTAATATACCCATCAATTTTTAAAAAATCTGCTTCATCATCTTTTAAAAGTGTTTCATCAACACAAAGAACCTCAACTTCTCGAGAGTTAGTAAAAATTTCTAATTGATCTATTTTTGATCTTATACCCTGTACATTGAGGTGCATTATGTTGATGTTGTTCTCTTTTTTGTTATTAACGAAAAAGCTGTTTTGGTGATGAACCTCCTTTATCAGCGAGGTTTACGTTTGTTTGTGATTTTTTTCCAAAATAAAATGGAATTGTTCCAGGCTTTGGTGAGTTTATTTGGTGCATTTCAGTTCGTGTATTTTTTTGGTGCATTTCTGTTTTTGTAGTTTCATCAATATTCATTACTATACTGGCCCTGTTCATTTTTTCAAAGTAAAATGGTATAGTACCATTTTTATGTTTATGGTTTTCTGTTTTGTTTGACTGCCTGCCTGCAGTCGAGGTAAACAGTTTTGGCCCGTCTTTTGGAATGTTTTTAGTCATTTTTGTTATGTTTTTACCTAAAAAGCAATTTTTATAATCCTGAGTGTTGATAAGATCATTTATTTCCTGCAAGTCATAATGTGAAGCATTTTTTTTAAGGTTTCTTAAATAGAAATAATTTTTGAAATTTTTCATGATGTTTCTCAAATTGGCATTAAGTTTTTCCTCATTTAAGTAGGGATTACATACAATTTCATTTATTATAATATTGGGTTTGCTCAGTTTTTTTAATAGTGCAGCTATTTCAATGAAGAGACTGGTGGGGTTACTATCATTGGACCCTATACATAATATTACCCAGTCTTCTTCTTTTAGGTCGATCTCACTCAAGTTTGACTTTTCCAAAATGTGGCTAGTCGGTGCATTTGGATAACAAGAGCTTGTTACACTATAGTTCTTTGCGTTATTTTCCTTTGAACGTCTTTGAATGAGATCTGATGCTAGATTCCGGCAGTCTTGATCTCCAACAATAATTATTTTAGGCTTAATTTGAAGTTCTGGTACCAATTTTGATTTTCCAGTAGAATTTTTCTTCTGGCTCGGGCTTGATGAGCAAAGTGTTGGTTTGCTTTGACATGAGATGATGACTTTATTTTGCTGAAAAAGCTGTGGTGTAACATTCTGGCAGTTTAAACCTCCATCTGCAATTATCTGTGGCCTTGTTAGAAGTTTTTGTGCTGAATCAGGTTCATTTATGCAGTTATTATTTGGGTCACTTGGTATCAGGATTGAGAAGTTTTCTGGAAGTTCATTTTGCTGTGTGAGGATGACTTCGTTCTCCATGTTTGTTGAGTCTACAAATTCTGTATTTCTTGTTTCATCATTTGTGTTATTGTTTTGTAAAACCATATATTTTAGGTTAGTATTTTCAGTGTACAAAATGTTTATTTCCTCCTTTGCTTTGATTAGCTGGTTGGTCAACTCTTCTACTTCTTGTTTGAGTTTCATTATATCAAGGGTGAAACTTTTCGGTGTGTTCATTTTACTGTTATTCAGGCTGCAGAATGATATTACAGTATCAGAGCAGTTCAGTGTATCAGGTGATTGATTTTCTAGAGAAAGTTTTTTCCTATTCTTTTGTCGCATGGTTACATTTTCCTGAGCATATTTTTCATTATGTCTGCCAACTGGGGTATTTGAATTATCACCCTTAGGTTTTTCGTAGCACATGGTGCATATCCAGGAAGCTCTACGTTCCCCAGTAAGGCTGCTCGTGAACCTTGTAAAGGAGACATTCGCACACTCCAAGTCAAATGTTAGATTACATTTACAGCATATGAGAAATTGACTATTTTTTATCATATGAGGACATCCGGCACAGACTCTTTCCTTTATAGGTGTGCGTGTAAGCGACATGTTGGATGTGCTTAGTTTTGTTTTACCTAGTACTTATTCAAAACCAAAATTTCTTGTATTTATATTAGGTCACATGGAGTGAGATGTACGGTAGTTTTCTCATCATACAACATCAGGGTGTGTTACCTACACAGTATTTTTCAGAGTTGTAGAAAAAAAAAAATTTGGTTTCAAACAACAGTTTCATAGTGCATGTTATTAGGTTAGGTATTTTCACCCTTTGCGATTTTCAAGGTTGTTTGTACTTATCTTCTGCATGCTTCAATTGCATGCCCAACGTTAAGTATCTTCTCTAAATAGATTTTGAAGATTGCACAGGTTGCACAAGTTTATTGGACTACCAATTAGACGCCAAATAGAATGTTCGTAGACACTCAAAATTCCTCCGCTGAAGTGTATCTTTACGTACTTTTACGTAGGTAAGGCACTGAACGTGAGTTCCTATTATTTCTTACTTATTTTACAAGCACTTTCGTCCCTTTCACATGTAATTGAATAGATTTTATTAAATTTACACAAAATTGAAACACCTAGACGCCAAACGGGGTTGCCAACTTCTATATAGGTAGGTATGTAACAAGCAAAATTGGCACTGGCTGCAGATAGCTCAACTGTTTCATGTATTTTGTACATTTTGTAAATGTAACTAAGTAATTTTCTTTGTTTTACAAGCAAGAAAGACGAGGTGCGCTGGAAACTGGAAAAACCACAGACTAGGGAGAGAGAGATGAAAAACGACGACGAAGAAGAATTCCAAAAATTATTTTTCTGTCAAAAAGATAAATACCTAGGTAATTTCTAATTTGTAAATGTTTAGAGAGTTTGAAGATATTTGAAAATACTATTAGTCACTATTCCTTTTCAAGGTAAAATTGAATTACTAATGTCTATAGAAAACTAATTGAAATCAATTTATTTCAATTCTACGTGACAGAGGTCCTATCTATTCGTGATGTAAGACACGGTATTTCTATCAATAAAAAGTGAATACTAGCAAACCTATCCATTGCTTGCCGAAGAAAAGGTCACTTATAAGTTTAGGAATTATCTAAAAATACGTCATTTCATTTTGCGGTTCTAGATGTTGAAATTCAGCGGATCAATAATTTGGAGGTTAGGGACAAGAGTATCACTTCGCAAGTACTCCAGTTCAGGGACAAGTGCAGTGATGAAGGACAAGATAGATATCACAAGGAATATATCAGACACAATCCCTAAATCAAGTGAAGACAGTCCAGGTAAACATTGATATAGCCTTGCCATTATTTCATTATTAGGTAGTGCTGGTCCCGTCATAGAATAGTTCCTCCATCATCACCCGTGTAGAGGTGACTTAGGGAATGCTCCAGGCGATCTTGTGCAGCAACTCCTGTGTTTGTAACACCATCTTCATACCAAGTGTGTTGGCTACAGCAAATACCCCTAAAGTTTGTAGGAGGACCAACAGTCGACCTATTCAGCTGATGATGATTGATTCAATTCTCCATTAAGAATGTAAACTAAAATCTGACGACAGCTGGGGAATTTAATTAAATGTTCTCGGATGGTGATCACAAACAGGAAAACAAAGTGTGGGATGCCCTTCTACCTGATGTACTGACGATATTGTCAGGACTGCGAGAAGTCAGTGGATAGATAGGGGTCGGAATCTTTCTGGAAATGTATAGGGGAGGCCTATGTCCAGCAGTGGACTTCTTTAGGCTGATGATTATGATGAATCTAAAATGAACCAAACCTTGGGTACATTACTGAAAGTAAGACACAATTTAAACCATCAGGCAATCCATAGGCAGTGGTAAACTGTTCATAATTTGAGCATACTCTATAAAATCACAAAGAACACTATTAACTTAAATCTAGATCATATAGGTCCATCCTACCAAGCCTAGAAACAGGCATGAAATTATCATTCTTTTTTTAGTCATCATAAACATTAAGGGTAATGTTATTTCCAGGGTTAGTAGCAGCAGCTTTTGCATCACTGAATTCACCGGAGAATGATGATAGGAAACCCAGTCCCAAATCTGTCAAACAAACTAGAACTCAACATATTGACAATCAGATCTTGAAAGCGGGTGATGTGAATAGTCTGCTAATTGTCGCCGAGATGCCAATAGTGTCCAGAAGACATGCCTTAAAAGTAAGTATTCTGAGTAGTTGTCTCATGAAGTGGGAATGCTAAACTAGGTAATATAAAAAAGGTGACATGCTTTGTAGTAAGTATTCTTGGTAGTTGTTTTATTGTCAACTAGCGACCCGCCCGCACGCCCCTGCTTCGCACGGGTGCACATATTATCATGCATGTATTATACATACAGTGTAAACTCTTTATAACGTTATCCTTTATAACGATAAACTCCCTATAACGTTGAAGTGAGCCCAAGTTGGTTGGTTTGCGTTAAAACCCACATATTGAAACACTCTTTATAGCGATACGCCATTCTCTATTACGAAATGTGTTCATATTTTTAGACAGTAAATATTTATTATGGGTATTATTGTTTATGTTATGTTATCAGGTAACAAAAGACTAAAGCTCCGAAACATCCGAGGTCGGTCTAGCTTTTGTTATCCTTAATTGCCTTGAACACGTGCAGTATGACGCATTGTTTTCTCGGAAGTGATGGTCTTCCACCAAGCATACTGGGTACCTATCGTATTATCAGTCGTAAGCCTACTTTGAAACTGTTAACATGGCCAGTAAACCCAGCATTTATTATCTAAGACATACATATTAAAAATTCTTGTTAATTTGGTTTTTTTGTTCACTCCATATAACGATAACTCTCTATAACGACAAAAAATGCTCAGTCCCTTGAGTTTCGTTATAAAGAGTTTACACTGTATAAACCTTCCTCTTGAATCACTCTATCTATTGAAAAAACCGCATCAAAATCCGTTCCGTAGTTTTAAAGATCTAAGCATACAAAGGGACATGGGGACATAGGGACAGAGAAAGTGACTTTGTTTTATACTATGTTAGTGATAGTTTCCGGAGTGCATGCTATGAAAGACATTTTATGGCCAATTTTTTACACCTTGGGTTACCTACATTATTTATGTTTTGGTATGGATTTTTAATAAATATAGTCTACTAGCTGGTACCCGCGACTTCGTCTGCGTACTTTTAATCTCTTCATCTCTTTTTTTCGCAATAAAAGGTAGCCTATGTTCTTTCTCAGGGTCTAAAGATTGTCTGTGCCAAATTTCATCAAAATTGGTTGAGAGGTTTAAGCGGGAAAGCATAACAGACAGACAGACAGAGTTACTTTCGCATTTATAATATTAGTTGAGATGATACTATGGGTAATGTAGCATTCTAAAGGTAAAATAATTTTACCAGTACTTTTTGAGCCTACTTGTTACATACAAAAAAAATGTTTCCTCTTTGTAATATTAGTGTCAATCTGACGGAATCTGGGAAATGGCTCCAACGATTTTCATCAAATGTAGTATGCAGGGAGTTTCGGGGGCAATAAATTGATCAAGCTAGGATTTGTTTTTTAGAAAAATCTATTTATTATCTTAAAAACAACTCATGAAAAATATGGTATCCTGTACTCAGTACTATACTATTCCTGACATCTCTTCATCATTATACATCAAACTCACAACCAGCCAGAGATTCTGCCAACTTTATTTTTTTATTGATGTTTGTGAACAATTTGAAACAAATGACACAACAGCAAGGCATCCATTTCCAACCGACCCATGTAATTTTCATTCTAGATGGTGTCAATCCTATCAGAATGGTCAAGTGGAAGTAAAGTCAAGTTAGCAGATTTTGAGAAGGACCCTCGGTTTCTGAAGCTTTGCCGCATCCTGGCCCGAACCCCAGCCTCCCAGGCTGTAAGCTCACTGACAATGGCCGAGGATCTCAGCACAGTGCTGAGCATAACTGGTGATGATGAAGCTGCAAGATTGATCACTAACTTGACACTGCAACAGATGATAAAGGTTTGTGGTTGTCACATATTGTGATGCGCACCTCATGTTTATCACCTATTACCTCTTTCTACTTGGTTGGTTTTAGAATAAAGCATTTCAGCAGATTTCATTAAAGTAATAAACAATATCTTTAAACAATTTTTAGCTTACTATCATTTATGTAATAAATAAATAAATTAAGTAAGTTCTTTTTTCTAGCTACCCTATTCAATAATTCCAGGTCATGAAAGTGCTGAATCAAAAAGGGCGACGGAGCACACCTCTATTGCGCGCTCTGTCGCACAACATAACGCGCCAGGCTGACGTCATAGACCTGAAGAAGTCTGCTGATCTGCTCTTCTCTATGGCATCATTGAATTTTCCTGACCCCGTGCTTCTTGACAGGATATGCAAGTATGTCTTAACACCTTGAACACCTGGATCCCAGACACAAATATTCTTGACCGAGCGAGCGAAGCATCTCAGTTTCCACATTGGCGAAAAATGCGTTTGTCCGGATGTCTGTCTGTCTGTCTGTTCTCCTCTACAGGTCGCATTTTTCAACCGATCTGGACGAAACTTGGTACACAGGTTATATGACTTATTAGAATTTTTTTGTCATCGGGGATTTTTGATTGGAGGGGTACTTCCCCCAAAAAGGGGCAAAAAAGGAGGCTATTTCATATACTGAATATCTCCACCAAATGAGATCCGATTTCGATTGTTCTTTTTTTATTTGAAAGGTAGTAACTATAAGTTGGTCTCATAAAAGTTTGGTGAAGATCTGATGAGGATCTTTAGCATGATGAACGGGATAGCTCATCAAAAAATCGTCGGTTTTCAATCAAATTTGAGAGAAACACTAAGGACCTCATTCTACACAAGATGATTTAAAAAAAAACAATAAAAATCAATAAAATCAAAAGAATCAAAAATCGGAAAAATTATATCTACCTACCGCTAAGCCAGTGAATTGCTCACTTTTAGTGTGCTCGCGAGGTCTACCAGCTCACAGAGCCACTAGTTATTATTGACTCTATAATCTAAAATCTCCACCCAGTGAAGTCAATAAGCTAATTAGTCTAAATTTCTCATACCGTTTATAAAGTAAGCTAAATACTCATGTAGCTTACTTTATTAAAGTAGGTCAGTGTTAGATTACTTATTAGCCGTATTTATAGCTAGATTGTAATATTATTAGGTATGTTATAAAATAT
Source organism: Plemyria rubiginata (assembly GCA_963576535.1). Classification (NCBI taxonomy): domain Eukaryota; kingdom Metazoa; phylum Arthropoda; class Insecta; order Lepidoptera; family Geometridae; genus Plemyria; species Plemyria rubiginata. Next base: position 1,281,790 of record OY754914.1, on the reverse strand, counting down.
AACATACACAATAAAGAAAAAACAGTATCAGCATGAGTCCCACAACAAATGCTTAGAGCTCTATACATCAGTCCCACGTTCATAACTAGAATGCGCTAAGAGGTAATTCAACATTTCCAGCGACGTGATTGAATGCCTGCCAATGAACAATGACAAGCCAGCCGTCGTGAACTCCATAGTAGTGTCCCTCGGGCTGATGAAGTACCGGCATGAGCCAGCTCTCTCTGCGATCACGAACTGGCTGATGACGCATCGCAAGGTGTGCCGCCCCGGAGACATAGCCTCGGCGGTGGTGACGCTTGCGACGCTGGATTATATGCCGGCGCATACGGATCCCTTGATTGAGGTTTGTTCAAATTACCACATACACTTCCCACATGATCCATCTCCTAATCCCTTCACTTGCAGTCTTTCTCATGCACCTCTTTCTCTCTTTCATATGTCCACTTCTGCATTCACTGCCTACCTCGTCCACTCCCCAACTTTTTCGCTTTTTTTTTTTTTTTTTTATACAACTAGCTGATGGAACAAGCAGATGGCCCACCTGATGTTAAGTGGTAACCATCACCTATAAACAAAACATTGCCCCGTAGGTCACGCACAATAGGAACGTGCCCTACGATGCACTGCCCTGCGTCCATCAACTTGAGGCATACAGATGTTAAGCCTCATGTGCCTGTAATTACACCGGCGACCACACTCTTCAAACCGAAACACAGCGTTGCTGCTTGGCGGCAGAAAAAGGCGTGGTGGTAGTACTTCCCCGGACGAGCCCTTCACAAAGACTCTACTACTCTTACCTCTACTCTACTCTCTACCTAGTCTCCTTCCGAACTGGACTTTTTCCTACCTCGTCCACTTCTTACCAACCAAGGAGTGGAACTCATTGCCGTCGTCTGTCTTTCCTGATCACTACAATTTGGGCCTCTTCAAGGCAAGAGTGAATAGGTGTCTTCTAGACCGTTCTGCTCCATCGTCGGCTATATCGTCGCTTACCATCAGGTGAGATTGTAGCCAAAGGACAGTCTATCAAATATAGAAAAAAACTTTGAAGATTTCTCAACTGCACACTTCAAACATCTTTGTTGAGTAAAAAATTGCTATAAAGTGACATAAATCATAAATCATTTATTGTTAGTCATAGGGATTATGTAACAGGGTTTTAATCTTTTAAAATATGACAGGCAGCAGTTCAACTCAAAGAAGATGAAATGGTGAAGCCCTCGGCTTGGTTGGACCTTGTGTTCTCTCTGCTGACATTGGAGAAGGCAGAGTTGGATCACCTCACCTCGACGTTACAGCCGGAGTTCATTGACAAACTACTATCAACTGGAGGTAACTCATCATCACCATCTATACCTACCGTCCTATGTTACCATGTCCACTGTTGGGGCGTTATTCACTATGACCAATCCAATCGCGTTTGCGTTTAGATTACGTTGTGATGTCACAAGGTTTGGGCAAAGTATCTCTTATTTCATCTAAATATATATAACTCAAAGGTGACTGACTGACTGACATAGTGATCTATCAACGCACAGCCCAAACCACTGGACGGATCGGGCTGAAATTTGGCATGCAGGTAGATGTTATGACGTAGGCATCCGCTAAGAAAGGATTTTGATCAATTTTACCCCCAAGGGGATGAAATAGGGGATGAAAGTTTGTATGAAACTTTGAATTCCTTGGCGCGAGCAAAGCCGCGGGTTCAGCTAGTAAAGAATAAAGCCCAAGATCACGTTTTGACGTTACACGGTTTAGGGCAAGGAATCTCCTATGTCATCCTACTAATATTATAAACGTGAATGTTTGTATGTATGGATGGATAGATGGATGTTTGTTACTCTTTCACGCCGAAACGGGAACGGATCTGAATGAAACTTGGCAGAGAGATGTATTATAGTCTAGAATAACACATAGGCTACTTTTTATCCCGTGGGAATACCGGGATTTAAATCTGCGCGAGTGAAACCGCGGGGCGCAGCTAGTAGAGAATAATGCCCCTGGTCGTGTAGGTTACTCCCAAGACGCGCCACTAGGCGGTAAGGTAATTTATTTGTATTGAAAATTACATGCTCAGGTTTTCTGACAAAAACTTGGACTGATCAACATTGTGTATTATGTAATTAAATAAACGGAATTCGAAATAGTTCTCTGCAAGCTCGGCGCTAATCGCATCTCCATACAACCAGAATATATAAAAACAAAATCATGCACCCAACCAATATAATATCGGTGTTGTAGAAATCATCATCATCAGCTACAGAAGTCCACTGCTGGACATAGGCCTCCCCTATCCGCTTCCAGGAATAACGATTCTTAGCCCTTTCCATCCACCTACTACCCGCGACCCTAACAATGTCGTCAGTGCATCGGGTAGGAGGGCGTCGCACACTTCGCTTTCCTGTTCGTGGTCGATTCGAGAACCTTTATTACCCATCGGTTGTCAGTTCTTCGAGCTATATGACCTGCCCATTGCCACTTCAACTTGCTGATTGTGTTGTAGAAATATTCATGTCAAAAGCTTTTTCTTGGTAAGGATCGATCCCACGGCTTACACCGAAAGCAGAGCTTCTAGCAACAGACCTGTGAAGTCTGTATTGAAATATAGTTATCTTTCAGAAATCAACATTCCATCCCGCAAGAAGCTGATGATGATAGATGCTTACGTGTCCCTCGCCTCACCTGCTAGCGCGCGCCTGCCAGAAGACATATCCGTGGGTGTACCGGTCGTATATACAAAGGAAAAGCAACTCTATGTACAGAGCATTATGGACACATTCAAGAGTCTCGTGTCCGCTGAGTCGTTTTTGAAGAAGGAGTGTAATAGTGGCATGGGATTTCTGTATGGTGAGTTATTTGTGAGCTAACAGTATTTGCAAATGTATAAATACTTGTCGCAACAAGCGGATCGCTTGCCTAATAGACAGCCTACATAGCTCAGTTGGTAGTAGCTCTGCCTTCTGCGCCGTCGTGGGTCGTGGGTTCGATTCCAACCGTGAACAAACATTTGTGTGATGAACATAGATGTTTGTTCTCTGTCTGGGTGTTATATAATATTATAAATATGTATTTACAAAGAAATAAGTATGTAATTAGTATATCAGCTATCTGGTTCCCATACCACAAGCTTAGGCTTAGTTTGGGGCTTGATAGTGCTGTGTGGAATGTCCACCAATATTGATTTTACTTATTTAATAATGAAGTTCTGACTAACCATCACTTATAACAAAGTATTGCCTCGCAAGCCATGCACACTATAACGTGCGATATGATAAATTGTCCTGCGTCCATCAACTTGAGGCTTAATTGGCCCTTCAAACCGAAGCACAGCAAAGCTGATGGCAATAAATTATGGTGGTAGTAGTTCTTCTCTGGACGAATCACCCACAAAGAGCTCTATTGATCTTTTAAATATATAGCTATTACCTATGTATGTTTCCTTCCAGATGCCGAATTTGCAGTTGATTCAAAATGCCATCCGGTGCCACTAGAAAAAGCCGCTAAAGACAAAAGGTATTTAATCACTACATAGTATAAAACAAACCCCGCGTTCCGAAATACGCTATAATCGATTTGAGAGCTCACAAACCGAACCGAATTAGCGTGAGCGCGATAACGATGACCCATGAAACGTCATAGATGACGTCATGACATGCGCCATCTTGCGATTACGCCGACCATGCCATATTTTGCCATATTTTAAGAGTAGTAGAGCTCTTTGTAAAGGGCTCGTCCGGGGAAGTACTACCACCACGCCTTTTTCTGCCGCCAAGCAGCAACGCTGTGTTTCGGTTTGAAGAGTGTGGTCGCCGGTGTAATTACAGGCACATGAGGCTTAACATCTGTATGCCTCAAGTTGATGGACGCAGGGCAGTTCATCGTAGGGCACGTTCCTATTGTGCGTGACCTACGGGGCAATGTTTTGTTTATAGGTGATGGTTACCACTTAACATCAGGTGGGCCATCTGCTTGTTCCATCAGCTAGTAGTAAAAAAAAAAATTCTAATATCACTGTGAGCGCTGTCAAAAATGACAGTTGTGCATTTGTTGTTATTTGTGATGAGGTTACATGTTTTCAGTCGCATTATAGTCGTAATAACAAATCCAGAAAATATCCAAGCAGTCCCAGTTTGTTACACAGGGTTTGAGGTTATGATATATAGGTACAAAGATAAATGAGAATTGAACCATACGACTGCCACCATGTAAGCCATCCCTATAGAACTATGCATAGAAACCAGTTTATTATCTTTATTGTTCACACTAGCTGCACTTCACCTACAAGCGAATGTTGCAGAGTTTTATCTAGGCGTTTTGTCATCACATTCACACCTACCCGATTTATAATTAACAACCTATCTAAATAGCTACCTACACATACACCATGACACACTACCTACACTACACATTTCATTATCACGTTTTATTTTACACATTGTTCTCTTTTTTTTTGTAATCAACTTTATATTTTATATCTGTTTTATTAGTTAACTTTCACCTTATTATTTTGGTTTGTCTTTTCAGTATCATCTGCCTACCTACATAAGTTGCTTATAAAATGTAGATTCGATTTGGTTTATCTAAGAATCTAAGAATGAATAAATAAATAAAATAAAAATAAATGATTCCTAGGATGTTTCTGTGAGTGCGTTTAAGAGCGTTCCGAATTGTTGACGGCTCTGAGCTGTCATAATCGCAATATCTAATTCGGAACGCCTGTGAGGTGATGTGAGCGCTGTGATCGATTATAACCATTTCGGAATGCGGCCAAAGTCGCTTTCTCTGTCCCTATATCCCTATGTCCCCTATGTATGCTTAAATCTTTAAAACTACGCAACGGATTTTGATGCGGTTTTTTTAATAGATAGAGTGATTCAAGAGGAAGGTTTATATGTATGTATAATTCATGCATGATATAGTATAAAAACAATGTGCACCCGTGCGAAGCAGGGGCGCGCGGGCGGGTCGCTAGTTATTTATAATTTAGTCTGCACTCTGGAAGATTGGGTAGGATCAAAATCAATGATCCTATTTCGAATGTAAATAATGAACGAACGGATGGATGAATACTCTGTTTTCTGGCAGAGCTACTACCAACTGAGCTGTCAGGGCTGTCGATTCCATAATTAACTGATCCATTTAGTAACTTAGTTTGGGGCTAGATGTGAAAATGTCAAAGACTTATTTATTACCTACTACCTGAACCCGCGGGTTCGCCCGCGCACGATTACTTTGAAACTTTCATGCAAAGTTTAGTGGGCGCCCTTAGTTTCTAACCCTAGGGGTTTGGCCTGTATGTTGTCATCAGTCAATTACTTTTGCCTTATAATATAGATTTCATTCCAAATGATGTGTTGTTTCAGCATACACAGAATAGCAGTGCTCAGTCTGGATTACCATGACATGACAAGAATGGTCACCGCTCCACTAGGCATCAATCAACTCTACACGAGATTACTCAAGCTGAAGGTTAGTTCTGTAAGACAAGGCGTCTTATGACCTAAGGCGGTCTTAGTCTCTCGCAATGTAGGTTACCTATCTAGTTTGCACTACCCTACTTGTGTTGGACTCCTGTATCCGCATTTAGACTCTAAGGTGGTCCATTATGCGTATTGCACTACCCTAGTTATGACAAATCTTTTGTGAAGAGACCTTTTTAATTTCATTTCATAATTTATTTCATTATTCATTATTATTACCATTACAAGCAAGCATTAAATATCTTCCGTGTTTGTGTCGAATAAAACATCTTCTATTCTATTCTTCTCTTCCAGGGCTACAAAGTACTACACGTGCCGTACACGGAATACAACCCGAAAGACAAGCTAGTTGTACGCGTGCAGTACATTGAGAAGCGACTGAAGGAAATCCTCAGCGATAAGGCCGCTTGATAGACAAATTAGACTAGGTACTAGCATTAAAGACGATTCAAGCTAGACCACTTGGGTGAATAACATCTTCTACAGCCAAAACAACAAAGATGAGCGTAGTAGAGCTCTTTGTGAATGGCTCGTCCGGGGAAGTACTACCACCACGCCTTTTTCTGCCGCCAAGCAGCAACGCTGTGTTTCGGTTTGAAGAGTGTGGTCGCCGGTGTAGTTACAGGCACACGAGGCTTAACACCTGTATGCCTCAAGATGATGGACGCAGGGCAATTCATCGTGAGGCACGTTCCTATCGTGCGTGACTTACGTAGCAATGTTTTGTTGTAGGTGATGGTTACCTCTTAACATCAGTTATATCGTGCCTGGAATGACAGTCGTGTGGTATATGTACGGAACATTAATCCAAGAATGGTCTAGTCTAGGGCGAACCGTCAATCTTGTATTTATTGTACAAAATACTTGTATGTATTTGTTTGTATGTAATGTATAATAGGTAAATTAATTAATAAATGCAAGTGTGACTGCGGAACTCCATTTTCAGATATAAAATTGATAAAACAATCAAAGTTTCAGTGAAGGAAAACATCGTGAGTAAACCAGTTTGTATTCTAGCGGCGGCGATTGGCTTGCAAACTGTCATGAACGGAATAATAAATTCTACGAAATATGGGTATGTGCCTAATGTTATATTTGGACGTACCACTGACTAAAGACTAAAGGATGTCTAACAGGGGTACCTGTTAGACATCCTTTAGTCTCGTTATAAGAATATCTAGGGATTTTCAATCTCTAATGTGTCTGGGCTTTAAAGTCGTATTAAAGCGGTTTCTTCTTCTTGTTCTGTAAATCATCTAAAACTGGCAAAATCGTACCTGACAGGCTTATGATGATTAGATAGGTGGATTAAAACTACATATTTTATGTAACCTATTTAATATTTTAACCCCCGGTTTCTGAAAGCTCGATCAACACTAATCGGCTGTTAAGTCACTTGCTATTTCAGCTTTTACTTCTAATTAGAAAGAGATAGCAAGTGACAGCTGATTAGTGTTGATCGAGCCTTCAGAAACCGGGGGTAAGTTTTTTTTATTTGTACAGAATTCAAAAATGTTATTCTAAGTTAGGTTTGATCTATGTAACTCATGCATCAGCATAGCGTGTCTTATAAAACGTGTTTTCAATGAAATTATTTTAGACGTCACATAAAAAAATACACTGGGTAAAATCTCAGCCATATTGTGCTGATGGATGCTTTGCTTACCCTAAAAGGGTGGTATTCTTTGAGAGTTTTATTACTTTAATCGAAATCGTAGCGTAACAAGTGAGACGTAGAGTATTCCATCGTAATGTAAATAGTATCGGCTTTTTTTACTTAATATTATTACAAATTAAAAAAAAAATCTTATTATTCAACATATTTCATCAGTCTCCATCATTCAATTTAGTTGTTATTTCTATTGTTTAAAGTTAATGAATAGTAAATGTTTTTTCTGAATTGAAATACATCTAAGGATTTTTGTAAAAACTGGTCTTTAGATTTGTAAAATGTGGCGACTTGCTCTAAATGAGGTTCTCCGAAATACCAACTTGAATATAAATAAATAATGCTGGACAATCCACACAGCACCATCTAGCCCCGAAGTAAGCTACTCAAAGCTTGTGTTATGGGTACTAGATGACTGATATATTTAATACATTATATACTTACATAGATAGATATTTTTTATTATATATATAGAAAACACCCAGACCTACGGAACAAATTTCTGCAGATCGTACACAAATTTGTTCCGAGGCGGGAATCGAACCCGCAACCTCTTGCGTCGCAGGCGGACTCTCGCCCGCTGCGCCACAGAGGTCGTCAATATGAATGGAGTGGTGTACATGGGGATTTTGTAGATATTGTGGCTGTTAATATTATTTAAAATAAACAATTATGTTACAAAACTCATTTATTTTAATTACATTCTATGCTTAAATAATTTCTAATCGCTATCCTAATCCCTTAAATGTTAAATTTTTGGTAGGCCTACTAACCCCAGTACTAATAAACCTTACTTAAATTGAATTCTTGCATAAAATATGCCCCGCCGCTATTTGTGGGAAGGAAATAATAGTATGATGGATTGCGATAAATATAGGTAAGGCGAAGACAAGAGCTAATGTGACTCTCGCTCGCACGTTTTGACTTGTTGAAGGATATGAAATCACTAAACCCATTTTCGAAAATTTAAAACAACCATTTGATGTGCAATCACATTACGCACAGTTAGTAAAAAAATCATTTTGATCGGTACAAGTTTTCCTACTTAAAAGTTTGCTTTTCTAGTTTTCGTACATAAGCAAACTTTTGAAAAAACTTGCATCAATCAAAGTCAAATTTTTACTAAACTGTGTGCAATGTGATTGCACACAAAATGGTTGTTTGCGATTTTTCAAAATTGTATTTACTATTTAGTGATTTTATATCTTTCAAAATGTCGAATCGTGCGAGCGAGAGAAATATTAGCTGTTGTCAACGCCGTAACTAGATGCGCCCCGCGGTTCACCCGCGCAGATTTAAATCCCGGTATTACCACGGGATAGAAAGTAGCCTATGTGTTATTCCAGACTATAATACATATCTTTGCCAAGTTTCATCCAGATCCGTTCAGCCGTTCCGGCGTGAAAGAGTAACAAACATCCATCCATCCATACTTACAAACTTTCGCATTTATAATATTAGTAGGATGTACACATTGTAGGAAGGTATATGATAGTGCGAGATTCCTTACTAGTTTGACAGGTTTTTTAAGTTATAAAAAAGTCTAAAAAACATCCATATTCTTACAGACTAGGCGGGGACAGTCACGGAACACAGTAAACCCTACAAATATTTCCGTATTTTTGATTTTTTTTAATGAATAAATAATGCTGGACAATCCACACAGCACTATCTAGCCCCAAAATAAGCTACTAAAGCATGTGTTATGGGTACTAGATAACTGATATATTTAATACATTATATAATTACATAGATAGATATTTTTTATTATACATAGAAAACACCCAGACCAATGAACAAATTTCTGCAGATCGTACACAAATTTGTTCCGAGGCGGGAATCGAACCCGCAACCTCTGCGTCGCAGGCGGACTCTCGCCCGCTGCGCCACTGAGGTCGTCTATGTCAGATTGTAGATAGTCATAGTATTTATTTGTTTGTAGATTTTTCAGTCTTTGGTGAAAGTTTATTCCAAAATCGATGCTTTCTCCTCGTTCAAAACAAAATAGATTTTTTTATTTTGATTTGAAACCCTTTGACATAAATCTGTAACAAAATATCATAAATCAAAATTATGTTTATGCGACCTACATATTTTTGTAGCTAATACCTACATTTTTGTAAGATAGAGTAATCGTTAATAAATTCTAGTACAAGGGTGTTGCAGTCTTTAAACAACGGATGTTTTAAATAAATGATGTCCCATAGAACCAGTGAATAGAACGATATCTGTCAGATTTTGGAATACCAACTACAAAATGTGGGTATGTGGGTAATATTTGAATGCGGACCTCTAAACATAAAATACCCGGAGATATAAGATAATGTCTATAACTGTCTGGGGATTAATGTTGAGTGCCTTGTGTTAATTAATTATAAGTTTCACAATTACATAAATAGTAGTTAAGAAGCTTGGAGTCGATATTTGTAATCGATAGATGTTATTTCACATAACGACTATCGATTACAAAACAAAAATAAAGAAGAAGCAGGATGGCTTCGGGGACTCTTGAAAAAATAGCTATGAGCGATGGTTCTGAAATGTAGAATTACCGCAGGTTTTGAGAGTTCTATGGATGTAATACGCTGATAATAAACAATTAGTTTAACTACAGCCTCACTTGTTTGATTGATTTAACAAATCAGAAGTGTGCACCCACGTTCATTGCGAAGAACAAGGTAAAACAATTATGCAGAATTTCCTGGTAAGTTATCTTGAATTTTATAGTTACTTTGTATTTTTCATTGAGTTCAAATGATAAAATCCTTCATCGTACAGTCCGAGATGGGTATCAGGTACAAATCAGTGTTTATATGAGGAAAAAAGGTACCTACAAGGCAGATCCCGCCAATGGAGTGTTAGAGAACTTGGCGGCCCAATCAAGGAATTTGAATATTCCTTGGGCTCAATAGATTCAACAGGTACCTATCATAGCTGTCAGTTCACTTCATAATTTACCTACATACCTACTTGGTAATAACATGGCCTGATGATGGCATTCACCTCTGTTGTGTACATAGGTACTCAACTTGTCATCCTATTATGTACAATGCTGGTTTCCTACTGGAAAAAGGATTTGCAGACACAAATACTATCTAATGTCGAGGTGTGTGTGCAGGTGTACTCAAGATTTTGGTACTTGGCTATTTTGAAGCACTTTACAATGTAAATATAGTTGAAGCCGGCGCTTTAGCTGACTACTGCCATGGTAGCAGCTACAACAAGTTGATCAGGTTACTTGGGAACATGGACAGAATCCTATGTTTGGTATGTAATCTACATAGGTAATGTTATTTAATGTTGTGAATATGATGATAGATTCAAAGATTACTTCTTGATGTTCTTGGTTTTTTACGTATGCTTTAATAATAAAGGTTCAATGAATGTGTGATTGGAATACTGAGTGATAAATAATTGTATAAAAGTTAGGGTACGGGAAGGTTGACCTATCAAGCAGGATTCCTGTTGATGGCAGAAACTAGATTTGAAGATAAACAATAAAACATGGTAAACTGGAACAGCTAACCATACCTTATTAAGAAATAGAGGTTACTTGTGTCTTGGACTCCCGTATCCACATTTAGACTAAGGTGGTCCATTATGTGTGAGGAAGAAATAGAGGTAAATATTACTTACATAGCTCGGTAAGTAGACATTTGAGTAATACTAATTCTCTGACTAGACCCATAAATAGGGATTATGTCATAACTTGGCCTTTTAATTGATTTGTAATCTATTATGGTTGGATGCTTCCTAAATCAAGGGATGAATAACTTCAAGGCGTAAGCGCAAGAAATGGATTATCATTGTATTTTTTTGGTAGAAATTGTGATATAGGTACCAACTAACTGGAAGCCCTGAATCAATAGATGAGTAAATAAAAAAAAAATGGTATAAGTTCCTCCCTGGCATATTAAACTATCTGCGCTTGAGTCTACACAGAGAGCATGTTCTATTTTATTGATGTCTAAATTATGCCTTAAAGTTAAAAATTAACCCCAATAAACCAATTGGCTTTATTTTGGAATTCATCGAATGGTTTTGAAAGTTGTAATTGAGCTTTGAAATGAAATGAAATAATTTATTTGTGTGAAGTATGGCACAATTATGATGATATTATAAATAATGAATCTCACTTTGTCAGAAAACCGAGCATGCAAATATAAGTAATAGAGAAAATTACATGTTGGAAATTAAAATATACTTATGCTTTCAATAAATAATTACCAAATACTTTTATAAATAGTAAGCATTATAAAATACAATTCAAAATTAAACATATTATATTATGATTAAAATAAAAAAGTAACTTTATGAAAATTAAAAATCATACTTATCGACTAACTAATTATACATTTTTGTTTTGAATTTATTAGAAAGCAGTTTTATAATAGCCTTAGGTATATTACCAAAAATGTTAACGTCATTAAGTGATTTTTTTTAATGATTAATAGCAGTTTTATGACCTGAAATTAATACATAACCGTGTTGGGTTCTTTTTGAATTTCAAGTGCAAGACAATTGAGTGACCAATTGTGACTTGAACCTAGTCTATTCTGAAACTAGTTATGGTATGGGGCTTTACTTATGTATGGAGATAGTTGTTACGAGTTGAAGAGTTGGGTTCTTTTCAAAATTAAGTACAGCATAATATAAGAATCATGATAATATAATAAAGGGAACTTATTTAATTTGAGATGGTTTCTGTACATGGTTTTTGTGTGCATTTTAATAATTGGTGTGTGTTGAAGAGTCGGTACCATTCAAAATTTACAGCATAACACAAGTTAGCAACATTGGTGGACATACATTTAATTAGGTACATAACAAGTGTTTCAGCTAACAAGTAACATTTCAGGCTCGAAATGACCTTGATTTTGATGTTTGATTGTATATAAATAAAAACAAGAAATCCATTGACTTTGAATTGTTTGGATTTTCTTCTTCTTTTATATATGACTGTTCAGTGGCCGATAGGGGTTGCCACGAATTTGCCAATGTCGAGTTGTTTGGATCTTTTCAGTTGTTATTATAATAATCAATAATGCATCCAAGTAAAATAGTTTTGATGACCGAATTTTTATTGGTGATTATTTTCATGATATAAGAATATAAGGGTATACTGTAGAGTATAATAAACATAATCCAGATCGAGCCTTGGTAACATTGTTCAATGGCGAAGCTGGGACGCCATTATGATTGATTATGAGAAACCAATGTTGATGATGATGACGATGATGATGATGATGAAGCATGATACATGCTTATATTAACAGTTGAAATTGATTTCAGATATTCATATTGTGTCTTCCTTTCCTTTCACTTTCCTCCTTACCTTTTCGATTGATTTTACTTTAAATTTGTTATTATCTGATGATCTCACTCCAACAGAGAATTTGAAAAGTCAAAAGGGTACCTACCTATAACGAGGAGTCGGATGCAACTCGAACACCGGGGCTCCTAGTTTTGTTGGACTAGGTTTACAAGGATCTCAAAATGGGTTTGATCCTAATAGTAAATTACAAAGAATTCTGGTTAGCTATGAAGTTAGTTTAGGTCTATGAAGATCTGGTTAGCTAAAGTAGATAAGTCTGCTCTCGCTTTGAATGGACGGAGCGACAAACCTTTTTCTATGCGTTACCAAAACTGGAAGGATTAAAGAAAGTGATATGAGGAATTGATAATGATGACAGTAAAATACACATTGACCGAGTTAGAGGATAAACTTATTGCCGCATTCTCATGCGGACATAACCATAGAGGCTTACTCACTGAAATGTTGGCCCGAAAATCTCGCGTGAATGAAACCCTCGATGATCGAGGAGAGCTAATATGACAAAATGACGCTCGTAAACAGGTGCGAGTTCACCGGCAAACGGGCAGTTGACTCACGGAATCTACGATTATAACGAGAGGACGAACGTAGATACCTATCTACAAGATAGTGATAGTGGCTATAAGGAACCAGAAGAAGTATAGAAATATCTTCAAAATATTACTGACTACACTAATGAGACAATTAAAAATACTATTATTGGGGATGTCATCGGTCATATGCCCCAGCGGAATCAGTACGAACACCACAAGTGCAAATAGATAGATAGATAAATTCTTTATTGTACACGAAGAAAAACAAAACAAGTATAGAAAATTGGTACAATGGCGGCTTTATCGCTAAGAGCGATCTCTTCCAGACAACCTTTGGATGGAAAGGATACAAGGAAAATCGGAGAAGCAATCGGTGTAACTAAAGACGGCGGTGTACAATAACTTAGTGTAACACTAAGTTATATTATATACAAATTAAAAATAAAATCGCCCATGTAGAACAAATTAAATCTCCCTTTTTGTTTTTTTGCTCTGCTACTGTAACATATTTGTGGTTCAAACTAAGTAAAGTGTATATTGTATTCGGCCTCCCGCGATACAGGCTTGTCCTAGTGCGGGGACCAATGGCAAAATTATTATTAATTATTAATATGTTTAAACTGTAAATAAAAAAGAAATAAAAACGGGAAACATGGTCACGGTACATAAAATGCCGTCGGTAAGGTCACACAGACCAGAACTGCAGCCATACCTAAGAATTTTGTACCCGTCGACAATGAATGCAACTAATACCATTAAAACATCCTAAACATTGCAAGTGGACAAAAAGTATGGAAGAACTATAAGTTAATAACCTATAATGTGAAGGCAATTGTAGATTTAGGCCATAAACGAAGTAGAAAGGAAGAAAATTAATTTGTTTGTCATACAAGTATAGGAGAGTCTAAAAGTTATAAGCTAGTATCTGATAGTAAAGCCTAAAGCGGAAAAATGTAGAGTTCCCTAAGCCGAGTACGACAAGCAGGTCCCGTCTCGTTGTTTTCAGAAGAGACCCGAAGGTGGTTTTACAACGTACTTAAAAGGGCAAACACAACGTACCCACTCTGAATGGGTTCAGGAATTAGTTTCAGTTTGAGGGAAGAAGGTATATTAAGATGTACACTAGCTATCTGGTTCCCATATCACAAGGTTTGGCTCAGTTCGGGGTGAGATAGTGCTGTTTCAAAAGTCCACCAATAATTATTTATTTTATTAGTTGCAGTGAAGTACCAAGTGATTGCATTAAGGGGTGGGGCATTCCCGATTATCTCGATTTTTAATTGATCGTACTTTAATAACTGAAGACATATTGATATGTAGTTTTGAAGTTCATACATATTATAGCTGTGGACATTTCCTAGTGCATCACACACAAGACAAAAACACGATTGGTGACATTTCGACCGATAGAAAAACATGACAGAGCTACCTCTAAATGAAACATAGAAAAATCAATGGAAACATAAGAATGAGTAAAATGACATGAAATGGATACCAAAACATTGTAAACGTTGTTCCGCATATAGAATAGATTGCAAACGTTATTACAATAAGTTCACCCGGAGAGCAAGAGAGCGCCACGTTCGGAAATCCTCGCCCTAGAGGCGTATAGTAAGAGACGGAGTCGATTAGCCACCGTCATGTTATTAAGACGTACGCGGACCGAATTACCGGTCGTGAGAACATACATAACCGATAGCGTTCTGTTTCCGTACTGAGAACCCAGTTCAAAATCTGAGAAGATACATTATAAGCGCTTGGGTGAAACAGTCGTTCACGGATTGACATAATACTCCGAGTGAGACTTCCGGTCTCACTCGGAGAGCTAAGACACCAATAATGTAAATGTAGATACGGTATGCTATTTAAAGTCGAGCGAAGAGTATAGTTTTGTTGGGTATATACCTACACGATCAGAAGAGGCCAGAGTTCATTATTAATTGTACGTTTAATATCTGGCTGACCGAGCTTTGCTCGGTTGCTTAACAACGCCATCTAGTAAAGTAGCTATAAAATTGTATTATTACGAGCCAATAGAAATTTGAAAGTCATATTAAAAAAAAAACAATCGATCGAAGTTCAAATCGTATCAAATTAAATAAATAAATAAATATGCAAGAATTGCCCAGTATTAGATATAGCGACAGAACCAAATCACTGGTAAATCTCTCAGGTAGATTATATTATGGGGAAGACCCAGAATGAATAGGTCCGAAGGACACTGGCATGACCATAACGTTATGAAAAAATATGATATTATTCAGACAATAAGACAAAAGCTATGCAAAGCCAGTAGAGTACGAAGTTGGTGATTTAGTCATGGTACAACGAAAACACTAAGACCCCCGGTGAAAGCAACCCTAGCTGTATACGACTGTTGAAGGTCACCCCAGAAGAAAATATACGTCATTTGAGTAGTTTTGTTTGAGTAGTTTAATTTGGGGCTAGATTGTGATGTGTGGATTATCCAGTATTATTTATTTATTTCGGTAGACGACATGAAACCACAATGGTGTAAATTAAAAGGTTTTTAGTCTGATAGCTCCTCTAGAGAATGTGAGTGAACCAATCTGATCCGTGGCGAGCGTTACCCCTGTACTGCGTTTCATCTCCCACTCCATTTATCCTATCCTGTTTTGACACTATGAATGAAAGGAGGGCGTAACCCCCCCTGTGTGGGGGTAAGCGTCGAAGAATTATACAGAAATGTCTGAGGGCGTAACCCCCCTGCGTGGGGGTAAGCGTCGACATATAATTGAATGTCTGAAGGCGTAACCCCCAGTGTGGGTAGGCGTCGACAAATAATTGAATGTCTGAAGGCGTAACCCCCAGTGTGGGTAGGCGTCGACAAATAATTGAATGTCTGAAGGCGTAACCCCCAGTGTGGGTAGGCGTCGACAAATAATTGAATGTCTGAAGGCGTAACCCCCAGTGTGGGTAAGCGTCGACAAATAATTGAATGTCTGAAGGCGTAACCCCCCGTGTGGGTAGGCGTCGACAAATAATTGAATACCTTGAGAACATAACCCCCGGTGTGGGTATGCGTTGGCGCCAGTCGGCACACATGAATATCTAGCCAGACAACGATGCAGAGGCTACGTGCTGCAAAGGCGATCCTTGGCCTCTGTTAAGGCCACCCAGAAACGAGGCTAGAGTCTCGAGAGCTGTTGCCTGTCGAGGGCCATGACATCGACACAACGTGTCATTTCCGTCTAACGACGAAATTTAAGTGATAAATGCTGTGCATAAAGTTTTATAATAAATGTGATTCAATGGTCTGTCTAGTGTAGTGTGGTATCAAGTGTTAATATCTAAATCAAAAGAAGATAATTGATATTCTAACCATAAAGTGTTAAGTTTATGGAGTATTATGCCGCCGTCATCTTATAGTATTTAAGCGTGTGCTGTTTTATGAATTTGTTTACTTTTCCTTTCTCTGTTAAATTACTTATTGTATGATATCTAAGCTGCAGTAGTGTAGGTATTTTATTACATTGTAACGAGGATCATACAAAAGAGCGATAGATACCAAGCCGAGTTTGTTGCCTGTTCTTCTCGGCGTTGGTCGCGTGGAACTGGCACTAGAGTCACCTAGTTTTAAGACGTTTCAAGATGATCCTTGCTATTTATTATTTTGTATTTGAATTTGAATTAGTCGGCGCAGCGTTTTTTTTTTTGTATGGAAACTCTTATCTGTTTAATCCTATAAGTCACAAGTAATTTATGTCAAATACGAATGAGGTCATTCTTCTGTGTATGGATGGCCGAATACTAGAGTCTAGGTCAGTGGTTCCCAACTCGTTCAATATGGTTACCCCTATGACCTAATAAGAAAATCAATTTTACTCCGACATTGAAATAAAATGTTATCAATGCAAGCAATACAAATATCTTAATGAATAAAAAAATATACAATTTGAAAGCATTATATATTATTATTTTTTTATTACGCAAAATATGTGTGTGATGGTTAGTATTGCTTTGCATTCACAAGATTTTTTATGTTATGTCATGTTAGGTTTAGTTTCGCATAAATAAAGTACATCTTAAATCATGGCTTACATTGAGATGATTTCACCAACGTTTAAGAGCCAATGTTAAAGAGCACATATTTGACTAATTCAAAATAAAAACATAATTATAAATTATACTTACATAATTACATTACCTACATCTTAAATCGACATAGATTTCCCGATCTTAACGTTTTGTTATTAAAGCTATGGTTGTATTATTTCTCTGTATAATGTCATGTGGAAGGGACACCTACAGCACAAGTCTACAAGGACTTAGTGTAGGATCTTGAATCTCTAATCATCTACAAGCCATGTTAACTCTTCATCACATCAATAAATTACTGTCTATATCTATGATCACTTAATGTGTGCCTGCACCAAAATTTTAGGTACCTACCATATCTATGTTTTTTTATTTGCTAAACACCTAATTTATTATTGTTTTATGATTATTATACCGACCTAGGTGATAGATGCAATGTACCTAATTATCTTGTCATTGGAGAGTGGAGGCTATGTGGAATTGATTGAACCTGTATATTTCAATATAATAGTATATAAATTGTTGTCCTGTATTAAGTTTTGAAATTACATTATTAACATTTTACTTTGATAAACACAATGCTTTGCTTAATGTATATTTTATCTTCATTAAGATAGGCACATTATTCACTAGATAGTGTGTACAAGCTAAATAACCATGTCTTACTGTAATAATGACAGAGCTAACTTAACAATGACGTCATTATAGGTAATATCAAAATTTCTGTTATTGGGAATGGCAAAACTTATTCAAGACTGTTGACCTCAGGTGCCTAGAGACAGGCACTTGTCAGGATGGTCGAATGTTAATTAATTATAAGTTTCACAATTACATAAATAGTAGTTAAGAAGCTTGGAGTCGATATTTGTAATCGATAGATGTTATTTCACATAACGACTATCGATTACAAAACAAAAATAAAGAAGAAGCAGGATGGCTTCGGGGACTCTTGAAAAAATAGCTATGAGCGATGGTTCTGAAATGTAGAATTACCGCAGGTTTTGAGAGTTCTATGGATGTAATACGCTGATAATAAACAATTAGTTTAACTACAGCCTCACTTGTTTGATTGATTTAACACTTGTTTAATTAAATCATGGTATTCCCACGGAATAAAAAGTAGCTTTTCCAGACCAGCTTTGTGCTATTCCAGACTATAATCTATCTCTCTGCCAAGTTTCATCCAGATCCGTTCAACCGTTCCAACGTGAAAGAGTAGCAAACATCCATCCATCCATACATACATACAAACTGTCGCGTTTCACCCGCGCAGATTTAAATCCCGGTATTCCCACGGGATGAAGTGTCTGTTATTCCAGAATAGGTATAATGTATCATTATGCCAAGTTTCATCCAGATCCGTTCAGCTGTTCCGGCGTGAAAGAGTAACAAACACCATCCATCCATACTTACTTACAAATTTTCACGTTTATAATATTAGTAGGATTAATACTTACATTTTATCAAGAGAATAAATAAATTCAAATGATGTTCAAATACCTAGGTACTATGGGATAAGGGCAGGAAAATGATGAATGACCTACTCACTTTGTAACATTACTGAAGAACTCGGCGACAATATTGACGACCTTCTCCAAGAAAAGTACCATCTGAGGCATGCGGAGACGTGTGTAGGCAGGCGTGAACACCTGATGCCGGTTCAGCTTCTGTAGACTCCTGAAGTTGTGTCTGCCTATGCCTATTTTGCCAAACAGGCGGTACTGGGAATAAGAAAATAAATAAATAATGCTGGACAATCCACACAGCACCATCTAGCCCTAAAGTAAGCTACTCAAAGCTTGTGTTATGGGTACTAGATGACTGATACATTTAATACATACTTACTTACATAGATAGATATTTTTTATTATACATAAACACCCAGACCAACGGAACAATTTCTGATCGTACACAAATTTGTTCCGAGGCGGGAATCGAACCCGCAACCTATTGCGTCGCAGGCGGACTCGCCCGCTGCGCCACTGAGGTCGTCAAAATATGAATAAGAAAATATTATGAGCCCCAACAGACTGCAGACTTCTATTCGCCGATAGTCTGGTCGGGTTTTAAATCGGTCAAAGATGAGTCACATGCAATGATCGCTTCGTCTTAAAGCTAGGTGAATCTCCAGAAAGTGACCATCAAGCATAGAAGAACAGGGTAAGAGGATGTATGCTAGTGCGCCACACACGAGTCAGTATCGACCGCATTAGGTATGCCCAACCCCACCGATATCTGCTCACTGCGTAAAACCGTACCGCACTCCGATAATCCTATCGGTTTTCTCTGCTCCTTTCGATGACCTGAAAAGGATTTCCAGCAGGTACCTATTTTTCAATCTCAAAACGGTCTTTATCAGTACAAACTCAAGGATCAAGTTAGTTAGGGACCTACTGCGATTCCAGGATTGTGTTGCGTTCACTAACAGCTGGCGACGTGCGAGGCCGATTTTCTAGGGATTTTCGTATGGAAACATTATGGATATGGGCTCCTAGCGGGTGTTTGGAGAAATCTCGTGGCTCCTTGCCATATATAACACGCTCGTAAAAGACTTGCACGGCAAGAATGAAAGGTACAGTCACACTACATAGGTAGGTACACGTGGTTAGATTCATCTGGTATATTTAGTACCTACTCAATTGTTTAAAGCCCACACCTATTATTTGCATCCCAACTATGGGGAATGGCTGCTACCTATTTTATAAATTTTGTCACTACCTGGTACACACGATAGACGCAAATAAATGATTTATGATTTAGAATGTTACCTGGGCGTCTGACATGAAGAGTGGAGTGTTGAAGATGATCCAAATGACAGCTTCGTTGCAATGTGGAGATGTTAGCGAACCAGCATATGTGTAGTAGGTTTGGGAATTAGGGCTTAGCAGCTTCCTGTAAAAAAGATCAGACGTTTATGAACCTGCCAGTTGATTACGTGGTTTGTACTTCGCATCGGTAGGTAGGTAATAAATGAATTACCGGCGGTCGTTAACCGACCGAAGATGAAAGAAAGGTACCTAATTTTTTAATAAGTCTAAATTTTTAAATGGCTCCCTAATTTGATCACATGATTGATGATTTCCGGGGCCAAATAGCACGTACCTACTTCCTATTTATTTGCTAAAGTAGGTAACTTGTACTACCTAGATGTCCTAGCTTGGCCTAGCAAACGTTAAAATACATTTTCATACACTATAATAATTTTTATTTTATTTTTTATTTTATTTATTATAACCATTCATTCCTAATAGAAAGAGCAACACGGATTATCAAGTCATAATGAACACAATAGTAAAATCAGTACAGAGAATTTAAACCTAGGCTTGACTAGGTACATTAGTCGTACATTATGTACCTACGTAGGTACACTAGTAGTAGGTATACCTACTTTGATGTCTACGCTCAGATAGGAAATGTCGCAAGCACAATATCCAATTGGTGACTTACGTCATATCCATTATGACTCCGCTGATCCTGTTGCCAGTTTCCAGCAGCTCTGGAATGTGCTGCATGATCTCTTCCGGCGTTTCCCGCTCATCATCTTCCAAATCTGTCTTCACCTGGATCATTCAATAATCATCAGGAAAAATCTGGGACAAATGCGTTTAGAGAGACACTGCCAAACCCAGAGACATATAAGCTAGGAAAGTTCATACTAAGCAGCGGACACAGAGGAGAAGTAGATGACCTAGGTGGAATGGAGATAAACGTTCGGAACTTACATTGCAAAAGACAGAGACAATAGCCAAACCATCTTTCTTCTTCAACGCCTCAGTGACTGGTAGATCAGCTCTCACGTGGACGAAGTGGATCTCCATTGGATACCTGAAACAGTAAGTACATGCCCTCAAATTATATTTTTACCTACCTAATAGTATTCTCTTAGGCCAGACCCTGAGTCCCCGCAGACTACAAACTTTCTATCGGCCGAGAGTTTAGTCGAGTTGGCCTGTTCGTGCGCACACTGTGCCAACAAAACAGTTGGGTTGGTCGCGAGTGCGCAGACTAGCCAACAAATGGTTTGGCCGATTGATTATTTTACTAGAGTTTGTGAAGAGATCACTCGCGTGGAATGAAGCCATCGGCCGAGTCGGCCGATCAAACAATCGGCAAGTGTGCGGGCGGGGCAAGAGCGCCATACTGATCAAACGCTCGGCCGATAGTTCGCCGATGGAAAGTTTGAAGGCAGTCGTGAAGCCCATCAAACTTTTTTATCGGCCGATACTGAATCACTGTAATGTGCGCATCTGCATACATCTTCATACTGATTAAGAAGCCGACCAAACTCTCGGCAGATAGAAAGTTTGTAGTCTGCGGGGACTCTAAATATCATAACAGGCATTCAATTAAAACACGAACGCTGGAAACGAGATTATTTCTCTGAGGTCAATCTCGTTGAAGAAATATTTTTCGGGTGGATTGTCAAGAAGAGGTTCATCTAAGCATTATGCCCCGCTTCTGCAGTGCTTCCACGATGTTTGCAGAAGCACCAGTTGATGGCTTCCATGCCATCATACGGAAGAAAACAGCCTCACTGCTCAGCAGACTGCGGGGCAGCACCAACAGCATCAATCAACAGCCCGTAATCAACAGCCCGTATTTAATTGATCCGATGATCCGATAGTCTCATATCATGAGAGACTGTGGGATCGGGTACCTACCGAATGAAAGCCACAAAACTTGGTTACCTGGTTACTTGGTTATAGGTAAAAAAAATAGGTAGGTACTAACATAGCAAATAAGTTAGCCTGTAAGTTGACTAACAAAATATGGACCACAATTCTCTGATTTAATAAATAAAATTAAAATTATTCTAGAATGATTCATCAAAGTGTTCATACGAACTTGACTCCGTTCAACGCGTGCTCTGACAGCCAGTGGAAGTGCAGCTGTTCTAGCCGGTACTGATGCTGGAGAGGACCTCCTGTCAGGATTGGGTGCATTTCGATATCTCCTTCCGTGCTGAATTGTACTGAAATAACAATCATACCCACTTTGAAAGTGGCGCCCAGTGACTGAAAAGATGAGGACAGGTAATAGGTTAGCGTGGTATGGGCATGTTAAGCGAAGGGAAGAATGTCATGTAACGGGAAGAATGCTAGGGATGAATGTGGATGGATACCTACCTACCTTAAGGAGTAGAGGTAGGCCAAAGTAAAGATGGATGGACTGTGTAAAAGATGATATGAGCATGTATAAGCATGCATTGAGAGTTATTTATTTGAATTGAATCTCACCAGTATGTCCATTATTGATAGCAGACACTAGAACCTTCTCATAGCCAGCGAACTGCAAGGCGCCGTATTTGATGAAGTCCCGGTTGAAGTCCTTGATGACGTCATTAGTCCGGATGTCGATCGGTGACTGCCGTTTACCTCCCTCCTTGCAACGATTGCCTGGCCATCGTGACTCATCTGCAAATATATTTTTGAACGAGTCTCTTCTGTCTGCTCCTCCACTGGGCCTCCCCCTTTTCCTTCAACTCCCTTACTTCCATTCGGTCACTTTTTGCAGAACACGTCATCGGTCATCCCATCATCGCTTCTTTAGGCAATTTAAGGTTAAATAAAAGATAGAATACAAATAATAAATTAGGTCAAAAAATATATGCAGTCGAATTTAAAACCACCTTTTTTGAAGTCAGTGAAAATAGTTACACTCAATTTAGGCTTCTGTATTTGGGCATGACTACGCAGTTTATTGTCCAATACTTGAAGGTATCTTGAATTTGTGGTACTTACCATCGTAGCTCCAAACTGGTCCAAACTGGCAAGATGTGTGGTTACAGAATTCTGAAAACATGATTTTATTGTGACTGTTGAAAATTTTCCAACACCGAAAATTTGCAAGAGGGCAAAAACTCTGTTAGGTCACGATAGTTCACAAGAACATACCTAAGCACAGCAGTATAACAAGACACCGCATCACGTCCACGGAGTATGATCCACGAGACCACCACTGGCATCCCCGAGAGTGACAATGACTGCTGAGTGATCTCGATGGAATCCAACACACCAGATGTTGCAGGAAAATAATACATGTTTATAAAATAATCCATTGTTGGACGAATCTCTAGATTCTCTTGTATTGTCTGTTTTGGAAGGTATCTTGTTGCTGGGAATATTAGTGTTTAGTCGCAACTCAATCGATCTCTTAGTTAAATTCACTTTCCGAGACTTTCTTTGAAGGAATGCTTCTATGTTTTATCTCATAACATACCCATCCCGAAGCATTCAGAAGTGCTCAGATGTATGTATCACCCATCCAAATGGTGACAGTGCAGAACGTTGCGTAACATTGCGTCGGTCGGATCATTATTCATTGATAAAATCAATTTTGACGATGCCAACTCCTTTAATTATGACATATAGGCTAGACATCATTATTGATTTCTAATCCTACTCCTAAGCCTACCTGATAAAATATCATCCCTCCCTAATCTGATAAGACGATTTGTGACAAATCGATGACAAGCACTTTTGAATAAACTCTGAACGATTTCTATTATTTTATTGCAGACCTACATGTACCTTACGAGTGCGAGACTTAAGGCTCCGGTGACAGCGGCTCGCAATTTCGAGGTGCGATTGGCTATTATTTCATTTTATTTAATTTCGGGGAGGTTGTTTGAAATAATAACTCTAAAGAAACACGCATAAATACTGTCCGAACACAAATAATACAATAATATAAGGGAAATGTGCTTGAGTCAGAAATCATTTTGGTATTAGGTAAACGTAAGACCAAACATACTAATACCAAAATGATTTCTGATTCGGGCATGTTTCCCTTATATTATTGTATTATTTGTGTTCGAACAGTATTTATGCGTGTTTCTTTAGAGTTATTTTTTCAAACAATCTCCCCGAAATGAAATAAAATGAAATAATAGCCAATCGTACTTCGAAATTGCGAGCCGCTGTCACCGGAGCCTTAAGAGGCAATGCTTTGTTATAGGTGATTGTTACCACTCAACATTAGGTGAGCTATCGGCTAGTTTCCAACAGCTAGTTGTTTAAAAGAGATTCGACAATTTTAAAACTGTTGAAATGTGAGAAGCTGAAGTAGATTCAGCATGGGGAGTACTCCACAACCTTAGACATGGGAGGAAGTTCCTCAGAAACCGAATGGTGTCAGACCATCCTGGCTCCAAGATATATGGGTGAGGGGTGTACTCTCTGCCTAAAGCAGTGCGCTGGCAGATTTATGACATTAAGCACTCAAGCTCAAGCACTTACCTACCGCCTCTAATAGGGTAAGCAGGGGTGATGGCGATCATGTCGGATAATATCGCTCACTCCAATAAGGTGCCTTGAAACACAGCGAGCTCGCTGCAGCGCAGGGGTTGTGACGTTTGAGCAGGCAGAGTCTCTAAACCTCAAAACTAACATAAGACAAATTAAAAAACAAATAGAGCATTTTTTTCTAAGGTGATCGGCATTCCCCCATCTTCCTCTATACCTAGCATCTTAGATTAGTAGACACTCGCCTAGTCTGTGTAGGAAACTTTGGCCTATTTATAAAGTACGACACTTGAGATTGAATCTGGGCGCGTGCTATATCAGGCGTCGGCAAGTAGATAATAGGCTATCGTCCCCTCCAAAGTGGACCAGCGATCTCCGCAGGAAATCTAGATATAACACTATGCTTTAGCTGGACCTAAGTCTATCTAAAGATGACAACTAAGACCAACACACAGAACAAAAATGGAACCTATTTTACTGTGTTCTGTGTACATACCCACAGGTCAGATATTAGACATTGTAGAGCTGTTTGTAAAGGGTTAGTCCGGGGAAGTACTACCACAATGCATATTTCTGCCGCAAAGCATCGTTGCTGTGTTTCGGTTTGAGGGGCGTGAAATTATAGGCACACTAGTTGCGCCCCGCGGTTTCACCCGCGCAGTTCAAATCCCGGTATTCCCACGGGATACAAAGTAGTATATGTTGCTATTCCAGACTATAATCTACTTCTCTGCCAAGTTTCATCCAGATCCGTTCAGACGTTCCGGCGTGAAAGAGTAACAAACATCCATCCATCCATTAATGGACTTACAAACTTTCGCGTTTATAATAGTAGTAGGATGAGGCTTAGCACAATGTCATTGTATGTGTGCCTCACGTTGATGGACGCAAGGCAGTGTAAAGTCTACTAATTACATAGTACCTACCTGAAACTGAAACAGCTTCACGACTTTGATCCCCAGGTACGGTAGATATCCCTTCAGATCTTCCAGTACCGAATAGGTACTAATTCAAGATTCTTTGAGGATGTCTAAGGGGGGTAGTCAGAGGTACGTCCAAACATTACATTTGGCATATACCCACATTTTGCAGTAGTTAGTATTCCATACGTGACAGGTTGCAAGCCCATCGCCGCTGTTAGAATACTAACTGGTTTCCTCACGATGTTTTCCTTCACCGTTTAAGAGCACTGGCATTGCGCACATAAATTTTTCGATAGAAAAATCCATTGGTGCACGACCGGATTCGAACCTGCGACCTTACGATCGAAATGCGGGGTCACTCCCACTAGTACCTACCTAATACACATAAATTTCTTGCATACCTAAACATTAGCCTAACTAATGTCTATTTCCGCAAGCACCAGGGTTCCTTGCTTCATGAGCGAATACGGAACCCCTTTGTTTTTTATTTTTATTAAGGATTTTTTATTTAAAATTTATTTAAACAATAACTTATTATTTAATAAATATGCTACTAGCCTGTGTGTTAATTTAGAATTTTCAGGCACATGAAATTAATGAAAACATTTCTTGGCGGTTCACTTCATTCAAACACATTCATTTCAACACAGTCATAAATCATAATAGTTAAGTCTGCTTTTTCTTCACCTGTTTTGTAAGTTTCATAGAAATAGGTTCAGCCGATTTTTTTATACAACTAGCTGATGGAACAAGCAGATGGCCCACCTGATGATAAGTGGTAACCATCACCTATAACAAAGCATTGCATTCATAATCAAATTAGGGAGGACGATAACCTATAGGTATTATATTTTATTGTCTTAAGTAGTGCAAAAATAAAATTCATGAACACGTAATATTTTTAGTATAATGTTTTATTTAAAATAACTAAATTAGGTAACTTTAATTGAACACCATTTAGCGAAAATAATATTAATAGATTTTACATTCCTGAGTACTACATACTTAAGTTAATCTAATTAGATATAGATATGACGAAAATAATTTTAAACAAATAATCACAGCCAATGTTTGTCCAATATTTATATAGCTACCTACAATAATATAATTATATGTATAATTTGGAGTTTGTATAATTTTAAATTAAAGGCCGGTTCCGGCTCAATAAAATAATCCACTTGTAAATAATAGGTTTGAAATTCATAAAATCCAATTGACTTCAACACTGAAAAAAATAATTTCTGCCTTAAAAAATTTTTAAGCGATCCATGTCTTAATAAATAAATAAAATAAAATAAATAAATAATGCTGGACAATCCACACAGCATCATCTAGCCCCAAAGTAAGCTACTCAAAGCTTGTTATGGGTACTAGATGACTGATATATTTAATACATTATATACTTACATAGATAGATATTTTTTATTATACATACAAACACCCAGACCAACGGAACAAATTTCTGCAGATCGTACACAAATTTGTTCCGAGGCGGGAATCGAACCCGCAACCTCTTGCGTCGCAGGCGGACTCTCGCCCGCTGCGCCACTGAGGTCGTCAATATTTGGTATCTATTAAGACATGGATCATTTTTCCTACCTACACAGACCTATACAGGTCGCGTCAACCAAAAAGAACGCTGGAAAACAGTGGAGGGGATGTGTTTGTCAAAGTCAAAGTCAAAATATGTTTATTCAATAAAATCACAAGGACCATCTTGAACCGTCTTAAAACTAGGTGACTCTAGTGCCAGTTCCACGCGACCAACACCGAGAAGAACAGGCAACAAACTCGGCTTGGTGTCTATCGCTCTTTTATATGATCCTCGTTACAATGTAATAAAATACTTAACACTATTGAAGCTATATAATACATTAAGTAATCTAACAGAAAAAGAAAAGTAAACAGATTCATAAAAGAACACACGCTTCAAACAAATAATACTAATACATAAGTAAGAAGTGTAGTAAGTCAAACAACAATAAAAAAAAATATTTTTTTAAATAACATAATAGTAAAGACATTGCAGATATGTTAGCCGTCGATGGGCAGAGCGATCGGGACATCGGGCCACGCACTTTTATCATTAATATAACTATCTATAGTAAGCTTTCCTTATCAGATAATTCTTAATGTACACTTTAAATGTTTTAATAGGAAGCCCAGTGACACTTTCTGGAAGTTTATTATAGAAGCGTATACTTCATACTCGCGCTATCTCACCCCTTCCCCTCCTCCAGCGTTCTTTTTGCGTGAGACGCACTATACCCTACTAGAATATAAATAAGTACTACCTAAGAACAAGAAATAACTAAATTCCTTGGTAAAGAACTGCGTCGGTAACTACTGCGCTTTGGTGACGTTTCAAAGTGATCCATGACATTTTAGATTTTTGCTAGAGTTCCCGGATCACAAAAAAAAGTTACTCTATTTTAATATTTTTTTCAATAACTTTAGCACAACACTACGTAGCCTTAGCACTGAAGATATCTTATAGTAGTACCAAAATAAAATCTTCAGCACAGATTACAGATAAATAAATATAAACTACTACATTACCTAAATACAATTAATACCTAGGTACTCATAAACAAATATTTATTTACATACTTATGTACCTACCATTATACTTTTTTTTTTTATACAACTAGCTGATGGAACAAGCAGATGGCCCACCTGATGTTAAGTGGTAACAATCACCTATAAACAAAACATTGCCCCGTAGGTCACGCACAATAGGAACGTGCCCTACGATGCACTGCCCTGCGTCCATCAACTTGAGGCGTACAGATGTTAAGCCTCATGTGCCTGTAATCACACCGGCGACCACACTCTTCAAACCGAAACACAGCGTTGCTGCTTGGCGGCAGAAAAAGGCGTGGTGGTAGTACTTCCCGGACGAGCCCTTCACAAAGAGCTCTACTACTCTTATCTATACTAATCTGAACTAGAAATTCTGTGAAGACTTAAAAAATAATTTAAATAATTGAATGTAGTATTCCGCTTTAGATAAAAACGGAATAGCTCTTAACAAACTTCATCATAACATGCAATTTATTTTATTTGGACTTTACTACCTTAACAATCAAAACGTTACAGTTATCAAATTATCGGTAGGTAACGTATTATATAGACCTACTTACCGTTATCAAAATTAAAATATCGGTTTTTATTGCAAACGTACATAACATGATTTATATTTTATCATAGTTTAGTGACGTCACAAACCCTGAGCAAAACAATTAAAATATTAAAATTATCAATACGTAGTTCACATCGATGACTATACTTTTCGTCAACTTGTAGGTTATTTATTCTTTCTATTATTCTATTCTATTCTTGCCTAATTTTGTTTGTTGGGTGTCATCATTCACCAATTTCATACTTTCCGACCGGTTTTTTTTATTCCAGGTTATTTCTTGAGTTACAATGAAAGTGGGTAGTTTGAATACCAATGAACCGCGACCTCCCGTTTCTTGGAAGTTTTAATGACTTCGTAGTTCTGGTAAGACTGGAAAAAGGTACATCGCGAGATCTCAGGAGCGAACTGTGAGTTACAGAACTACCTATCTATTTTAGTCTGTATTTTGTTATTCTATAATTTAACCTATATTTTTGAGACACAAAATACATTTAATTTATAAGGAGCATACAGGTATATGCACTGCTGTCTCCTCTTTAAAACTCCATTCTCTAGTTTTGTGCTCGTCTATGCCATTACTGCCTAACTAACTCATACCTACAGCAATAATTTTGATAAAATTATAATTGGAGCATCTATATCTAAAGGGTAAATGACACTAATTACAATATGAAGATTAATTATGTCGACTAAGACGTACTAAGTGCTATTAATTATTATCGTTCATGGAATTTATTATTAGTTTTATAATAATTTTATATTAACAGATAAATTATCAGATTGTTGCAGTTTTGTCTTATAAGTACAGGACACAGATACCTACGGTACTTTATCAAAATTATCTGATTTGGCGTTTTTGATTTTGGATAATGGTGATAAGAATTTTTCAAATCTTTGCTGCAAATATAATGACTTATAAATTAAATTTTTTTTTGTTAATATAATTTTTAAGCTTTGCTATTGCTTGGTGTACCTACCTAGGAATTAAACTTGTTTATAAACACTGGAAAATACTGGTCTCGTCTATACAAAATTAATTATAATTGCCATAAACCTAAAGAAGTCCACTACTATACTAACAGTTTTGTGCTTTCGTCGGGTTACGGGTTGGATGCTTTGATTCTACATCTCGACTTCCTCTATGGTCTGTCAGGTGATCCTTTCTAATCACATTTTTCTTTAGTGACAACAAGATTTGGAACACTTGAAACAATAATGTACAATACTTTTAAGAACACTAAAACATTGGGTTTCTTTGCTACTTAGGCTTCAAAATTTTATTTCAAAAGAAATATTCTACCAGATCTACCTCTTTATCAAATAACGTCTATAGAACTTCATAATCATTTTCTTACCTTTCACTTTGCCAGTACTTAGTTTAGCAGATTTTCAATAAACATCATCGGATGCTCGTGAAAATGTCTGCTAGTTCTAATAGGCTTCGTTTCAGCATACAATCAAGTAGGTACATAAAATATATCAATACTTCAATTGAAATTGAGAGACGGTTTAGCAGACTGTACCTAAGGGCGACAAAGTATTTATCATAATAAAGAGCATTTAGACTATGACTGGTAGACCACGAAGTTTTGGCAAATTATAGCAGTCTTCTGACTAAGCCTTAGTTTGGCATCTATGAATCCTTCTCACTGAGTCTTTCCTCTTCCTTTCTTATGCTTAGTCTCTGCATTCCTGGATAGTCCGACCTCCATTCAGGAACTTCCGCTTGGCGTTCCAAAGCAGACACATACCCTTCTTCGCGCTAGCCAGTAGACCGGAGCTGGAGAGGCAGTTCAGCACTCCAGCGAGAGCGCCGAGTAGACCAGGGAGGGCGACGGAAGAGCAGGAAGCAACAGATCGGTAGACCACGCGGTTGGCGGGCTGAAGGCTGCGATAATTGTCGATGCCTCCGACATCAACTTTGCTGAACTCTTTGTACTGTTGAGAGAAGATGAGGTCTACGATTGGAATATTATACAAACTTACAAATATTTACAAGCAATAAGCATAGTCAAGTCAATAAAGGATAATTCAAATGCATTTTATAACTTAAACGAATATTATGAATACTATGAAAGTTAAAGTAGTAGATACATTGATACATGTAGATAAATTTTTGTTGTACGTCTGAAACGGACAAACTGTTAAAACTGTACATAACCATAGGAATAAGATCTTTTTTTGTACTATAGTTATACAATAAATTATTTCTGTTTTCTGATAATGTTTTCTTGGTCCAACAAATAATTTAAAAAGTAGTATGACCCCAAGCCTGCAACATGGTTAGTTTGGAAGATCATCTCAAATACAATATTTTTTGTATGGAATCAAAAAATCTGTCCTCCAGAAATCTAGATATAAGCAAATAGTTTGCAATCAGTGAAGTCCTTCTTTGCAGCTCTCCTCTTATAAACTTCAGGTTCGATTTTGTTGCGGCTTTGCACACATAGTAACTTAAAAGTAAAGAGTCGATCCACAATGGGTTCATGCCTGGGGACCGCAGTTTTTTTTGGACCAGGGCTCATAGTAAAAAGAACTTTCTCCTTTACAAGCGATCACGCCAGTAGTAAGTGAAGGCCAGGGGCGTTATTCACTATGACCAATTCAATCGCGTTTGCGTTTAGATCACGTTGTGACTTCAGCCGGTTATAGCAAAGTATCTCCTATATCATAAAGAATAAAGCCCAAGATCACGTTGTCACTTCACACGGTTTGGGGCAAGGAATCTCTTATGTCTAGAATAATGCCCCAGGGTGCGTCGCACGAGGGGACGGTAAGTTCGCGTTCACCCTGAAAATATTTTGGTGATTGTAAATACTGACCTGGACATCAGAGATGTGAATAGGCACGTCCATGACTATCCACGTGACCACTTCCTGACAGTGCGGCGTCGTCAGGGAGCCGTGGTACGTGTAGTACGACTGCGGGTTGGAGCTGAACAAGCGTCTGTGGACACGCCATTACTGTACAACTGGCTCGAGTGGATACACGACAGGGGACGAACAAAACTTGACGTGGGATGAGGGCTGGACACATGTATTTGCAGTGGGTTCCCAACGTAAGCTTCGTCCTCAATGAAAGAACTGAGGTGGGCCACCTTCCGTTACGCGTTTTCATTGAATGTATAAACTTTTTAACCTGAACAATTTAAATTTCTATTACTTAAAATATCAGAATCTAAATCTTATTGAAGCATCTTTTAGATTAAATTTTGGGCGCTTGTTCAAAAAACCAAGCGTAAGAGCAGGCAGCCTTTACCCGAAATCTAGTTAGGCTCCACGAACGCAAACGGAAACTAGCTATACAATGTTATACGAAACTCAAAACGAAAATGCCTAAAAAGGAAATCTACAAAACTGCGACTTACACAAAATAATGAACCACAATTTGTTCAAGGGGTCTTTCTTTGAATTAATTGTGCATACATTTACACCGAGGGTTTGTGACGTCTTAAAATTCATAGGCTCTTATTCATAATGCTCTTTGAGCGCGTCAATAGCTTATCACACCGATTAGTCTGTTGCTGTCTCTTTTCGTTAGCATTATGACATTGACAGTGAGAAGAATACTCTATTGAGCCGCTATAAAATGGCAGGGAATATAAATAAGAGGGAGACTCGTACTTGAATTGCTGAATCTGTTTTGTGTGTGAAGCTGGATGGCTACTTACTGCAGATTGATATTCAGAGGGTCAGTCTGTTCATAGGTCTTCTCTTTGAGGAGCGGCACAACTGGCATTATCTCTGCTAATGCGTGCTTGCTTTCATCGTCACTTCGTACCTGTGGACAATCAGTAAGACCGATTAACGAAATATTTCGATTGTGACGACATATTGGCGGAGCGGGCGAGAGTCCGCTTGCGACGCAAGAGGTTGCGGGTTCGATTCCCGCCTCGGAACAAATTTGTGTACGATCTGCAGAAACTTGCGGTCTGGGTGTTTTCTATTTACATATAGGTAATAAAAATATCTATCTATGTAAGTATATAACTAATGTATTAAATATATCAGTTATCTAGTACCCATAACACCAGCTTGAGTAGCTTACTTTGGGGGCTAGATGGTGCTGTGTGGATTGTCCAGCATTATTATTGTTATTAATTACTCGCGTATCCTTCGTAGACCTAGACCCGTTTTATGCAATTTAGTCAAAGTCAAATACTTCTATTCAATAAAATCACAAGGATCACCTTAAAACGTCTTAAAACTAGGTGACTCTAGGTGCCAGTCTCACGCGACCAACGCCGAGAAGAGTCCATTCGAAAAAAAAACAATGGCTTACAAACTTTTTCGTTTTTCTCGTTCTGTAGGTACTACAGACAGACATGGGTCACGAAAACTTTTCAAAAACAGTTTTATTGTATTACCTGACACAGAACTCCGATGACAGCTAGGCCATCGGGCCTTTGCTGGGCCTCATTCACAGTGAGGCCCGTCTTGATGTGAACCATGTGGATTTCCAGGGGGTACCTTGTAAAGAAAATACAGTGATGTAGAGCAGTAACGTACATTATTTATTTAGTTGCGCCCCGCGGTTTCACCCGCGCAGATTTAAATCTCGGTATTCCCACGGGATTAAAAGTAGCCTATGTGCTATTCCAGACTATAATATACCTCTCTGCCAAGTTTCATCCAGATCCGTTCAGCCGTTCCGGCGTGAATGAGTAACAAACATCCATCCATACTCACAAACTTTCACGTTTTTAATATTAGTAGGATGTGATGTAAGTAGATTAGTATTATATGAAAGGAGCCTCCATTAAACGCACTTAAAATTCACCACACTTTTCTTATGCCTAAAATTTGTTGGTGGAAAAATCAGATGGCCCACCTGATGTCGAGTCTAACCATCACCTATAACGAAGCATTGCATCTGAAGTCACGCTAAACACTGTTTCGAAAGAACAAGTGAGGCGACAAGAAGAAGAAACAACTAATTAGACGTTATTGTTTAATCATCATCATCATCATCATCATCATCATCATCATCATCATCATCAGCAGCAGCCTACAGAAGTCCACTGCTGGACATAGGCCTCCCCTATCCGTTTCCAGGAAGAACGATTTTGAGCCCTTTCCATCCACCGACTACCCGCGATCCTAACAATGTCGTCAGTCCGTCAGTTCTATTGTTTAATGTCCATCGGAAAATTTCGTAAACAAACATTTTCTCCCTCCGTACCTAACGCTTGAATTCTGTTGATAACCTCAACACATGTCATGTTAAATATTTTCTTCAGCGATAAGAGCAGTTTAACCAACTCATAATATTTGTATGAATGAAGTGTCAGTTTTCGTAATACGGAAGCGGTCCACATGGCATTACGTACACAGAACTTTGTAAAGTTCTGTGAACTATACACACGGATATAAAATTATAGTAGGTCAAGCTACACAATGCGAAAAACAAAATGATACTTACTAACGGGAGAGTAGAGCTCTTTGTGAAGGGCTCATCCGAGGAATTAGGTAGTAGGTACTACGTAACACGCCTTTTTCTGCTGTTAGAGTAGTTTTCGCTGTTGTGTTTCGGTTTGACGGTGTGTGTTCCTGTCATCAGTGACACGAAGCAATGCTTTGTTATAAGTGATGTTTACCACTTAGATCAGGTGGGCCCACATGTATATATAGGTACGTGTGGGCCATCTGCTTAGTTCCACCAGCTAGTATAAAAAAGACCGTTTGATATTTTTGGATAGTTTTTTTTCAAACCAAAAATATAGGTACGTAATTTTTAACACATTTGCTCAAAAAATGCATTCACGAGCCTGTATACCTACATTGTTCGAAAGTAAAAATTACGCATCATACAACGGAATTTGCAGTAAAATAGGTAGAGATGTAGGCACTCTACCTATTTTAATTTTCAAACACAATATTATAAGAGTTCCACCAAGTTTCACCTTACGAGAATAAAATAAATAAATAAATAAATTCATATTATTAGAAACGTCAAAGATTGTTGCGACTTTCCGACTGATATTTTATAAACAAAATACACAATAATAATAATATGAGTCCAAACGAGGAACCTGCTAATTGTACTGTTTTCTCGCAAATATGTTGAAAAACATTATGCTTTTACCGTAGTCACGAGTTAGTAAATACCAATTTCTGCACGTGTGTCATAAAATAAAATAAACTATTAATGGTGTTTTTTTGTTATCAAAAGAAACATTCTTCACATTAATTTTAAACCGACTAAAAAAAGAGGTCTTCAATTTGACTGGTTTTTTAATGTTTTTTTTTTTTTTTTTTTTTTTCATCTTTTCACTGGGTGGACCGATTTTTATGATTCGCTTTTTTTCAGTCCCAGATGACGAAATCTGTTTTAGTTATTGAGTAAGAAAACATGAGTTTGTTTTACTAACAATGTGGACTTTTATTTTTTTTAGAAAAGCCGTCATCGTCAGTCGACTAGTAATTTTTTATTGAGTACCGAAAGAGTTGAGTTGTTTGACTTACATTTTCTCATTATCGCGCATAAAATCTGCCTATTTAATTAGTTTAATTTAATCAGAAACTGGACAAGCTTATCTTATATCCAAACTAGCTGAACCCGCGGCTTTGCTCGCGCCAAGGAATTCAAAGTTTCATACAAACTTCCATCCCCTATTTTATCCCCTTGGGGGTAGAATTGATCAAAATCCTTTTTTAGCGGATGCCTACGTCATAACATCTACCTGCATGCCAAATTTCAGCCCGATCCGTCCAGAGGTTTGGGCTGTGCGTTGATAGATCACTATGTCAGTGGGGCATTCCTCGAACCGCACCTAAATGAACCGCACCTAGGCGAAGCGCACCCGCTTTGAAGAAGTACTTGGGTGCGCTTCGCCTAGGTGCGGTTCATTTAGGTGCGGTTCGAGGAATGCCCCATGTCAGTCAGTCAGTCACCTTTGAGTTATATATATTTAGATAAAGGTGATCATATAACTAACTTTTCTCGGTTCTGTTAGTACATAGCTTACGTTATGTAAGGTGGGTATATAGAATTTGTTTGCATAGGGATAGAGGTGATAGGTATAACAGAGAACGGCAGCATGTGGAGTAATGTGGACTGAGGCCAAGGTCGGTACAGTTGGCAACGAAAATACTTGGATGATTTCAATTTTTAAGGCGAATACCTAATTTGTGTGGTTTTTAGGCCAACGTACGTACCTAATTTGCTCAACTATATTTTCGTACATATTATGCAAAACGTGATTCGGGAAAATTTCATTATCTCCATCATCAACCTATGCTAGTCCACTACTTACGTATTAGGTCCGTAGAATTTGTTCGAGTCAAAATGATATTTTTGGTAAACTGTGTGATTGACTTGGTTGAAAAAGTTGATTTCAATTTTTCGATCAGTTCAGTAACTTTATATCTTTCAAGGTGTGTGAAATATTCGAGCGAAAGGTACATGCAATAATGCTCTCCCAGATGTAATACGCAGTTTTGATAGGTTTTTAATTTTGAAACCGTGGTTTTTTATTTTTTTTTATACAACTAGCTGATGGAACAAGCAGATGGCCCACCTGATGTTAAGTGGTAACCATCACCTATAAACAAAACATTGCCCCGTAGGTCACGCACAATAGGAACGTGCCCTACGATGCACTGCCCTGCGTCCATCAACTTGAGGCATACAGATGTTAAGCCTCATGTGCCTGTAATTACACCGGCGACCACACTCTTTAAACCGAAACACAGCGTTGCTGCTTGGCGGCAGAAAAAGGCGTGGTGGTAGTACTTCCCCGGACGAGCCCTTCACAAAGAGCTCTACTACTCTTCTTCGTGGTGTTGTCAACCTGTTAAAAATTAACCCTCTTATTCATAATCCCAGTTATTTTATAACGACTCGATAGCGCATTCTTGTCACTATCACTTTCATGCCAACGAATAGAGACGTCAACAGACTTATCGGTCTGATAAGCTATTGGCGTGCTCAAAGACCATTATGAATAAGGGTCAGATTTTGCGAGTACCTCGAATAATTTTGGCCTTTGTAGAACTTGATTTGTATTCGCGTGTATCAATTCAGTGAATATAGTTTAATTATTAATAAGTATTATTAGATCTTTAAAGTTACTGAAACTTTCATGGTCAACAAAATTAATAGTAATATAAATTTTATTTCAGACATCTCGAATATTACATTTATAGTCCTTATTTAAATATATACCTTAAAACTAGCATACACAAATTTTATTATTAAATTACACCGCATAAAAAAGAGGTCGCACCAAACTTATTGGTTCATGGCCCTCAGTGACAAATTAATAAGACCATTAATGTCGTTAATTAACCTTTCACGCTGACTGTACCTGCAGTTAGTGTGTACAGAAAAGTATTGATAGATTGCTCTAATGAAATAGGTAGTACCTCGTGCGACAATGCCAGTGGAACCACCTTCCGGATATAAAATTAGCTACTAAGGGACTTATACGGATGGATACAGTATCCTTTAGTTCCTGTTGTAAAAATACCTTGGTTATTTTATTACATTATCAAGCTGAATAAAATGTCTTCTTTCTGTTAGTGTTACTAATATAGGTAATTTAATAAAGAATGGTGTAAGCAACTGATATTAATTTCGTCTATATCACTATCACTACATATTATAAAACAGTCGCTTTCTCTGTCCCTATGTCCCTTTGTACGCTTAAATCTTTAAAACTACGCAACGGATTTTGATGCGGTTTATTTAATAGAAAAGTGATTCAAGAGGAAGGTTTATATGTATAATAAATGCATGATATGTGCACCCGTGCGAAGCAGGGGCGCGCGGGGGGGTCGCTAGTAGTTTATATTAGGCTAAGTTCATATTTGAATTTTATTAGCATTTTCTTTTCTTCACCTTTGGTAATTCGGTAGGTGTCTATCTTTGATTACATACTAAGTGTCTATTAGAGAAATCAGTGCGTGTCAATCTCTTAGAAAGCTACTCTACAAAGGTATATTTTTACAATAACTTCTAATAATAGTTTTAATTTATGTACCTACTTACGAGTACTTTGGGGGTATTTTTAAAATAATAAAGTTAGACAAATTACAATGTTACCCATAGATCAAGTTTCGCTAAACATAGAAAGGGCATTATTCGGAGGGGAAAGTGCCTTGTATGTCTTCATCCGACTTTCTAGGTCAGACAGAACACACGGGTAGTCTTCCTTTAATGTTGATGGTTATCCGTCTACACTACACAAAGCTGACACTCCAGAAATGCTGGTCAGGAAAATGTTTTAGCAACTATCCTTTTTTTTTGTTGTTTAAGTTAGACGGAACATGCAGGAGCCACAGATTATTTCGGTTGGCCACCTCTGCCCATTGAAAGGGTTTTTATGAATTACACCTAATCCGACACCCAGACCTAAGGAACAAATTTCTGCAGATCGTACACAAATTTGTTATGAGGCGGGAATCGAACCCGCAACCTCTGCTCGCAGCCTCGCAAGCGGCCTCTCGCCCGCTGCGCTACTGCCGGTCATTGAGTTAAAATAGTACATTTTAAGGGTGACAAATCAACATCGAGCTGCGCTGCGCTGTACTGCGCTGTGCTATGTTTGGTCAACTCGCTCGTCTAATATTTTAAGGAGAGGAGGATACAAACAAACCATGCTGTGCTGCGCTGTGCGAGGCTACGCTCTGTTTAAAAACGCAGCAGTCGCGAGCGAGGCGCGCTACCCGCCATGCTGAGCCGCGCTGTGCTATGTTTTTTATGGAGCTCTGCTCTGCCATGCTGCGCTGTGTCGAGCTATGCTAGGTTTTTCAAACATCCGAGGTGAAGGGAACCACCCAGCATGTCGGTTCGCGTAGGTGACGTGGACGTCCAGGTGGGGCGGTACCTCAAGTACCTGGGCCTCATCTTCGACAGTCGCTGGGACTTCGGAGAGCACTTCAGCAGCTCCGTCCCCCGGATTCAGAAGGTAGTGGGTGCTCTGCACAGACTGCTGCCAAATCTCGGGGGACCTATCGAAGGCGTTCGCCGCCTCTATGGAGGGGTCGTGCGATCGATGGCACTCTACGGAGCACCCGTTTGGTCAGCAAGACTGGCGGGAGTTAGACGCTATAGGCTATTGCTTAATAGTCTACAGCGTACTATGGCCATTCGTATCGCACGAGGGTATCGGACGATATCGTTTGAGGCGGCAACACTCTTGGCGCGGTTTCCGCCCCTTGACGTCTTGGCGGAGATGATGCACGTGTGTATCGCCGTCTCCGTTGCAATGACGACGGGAGTGGAACTGCGCCCGCTGAAGTGCGGGTGCAGGAGCGCCGACGTGCGCTCGTGGAGTGGCACGAGCGGTTCGACGAACCGCGCAGCTCACGCCAGCGCATCGACTTACCTACTAACCCACTCCGTCCGTACTCGAATGTAGGTATACCTAAGTATCGTTTCTATGGGAAGGAGCTACATGTAGAAAGTAATAAATTAAGGAAGCATTGCTTTTGGTAATTGTAATATTACCTACCCTACTTATTACAACCATTCATAGCCGTGTCCGACATCAGTGACATCACCGTGCACGGGTAATGTTTCACGTAATGGTAATATTACAAAGTGATATCACCTTATCGTAGAGCAATAGTAGTATGGCATCACGTTCTAGTGTACTGTTTTGCGCATGTCTAATCGGTATACTAAAGTATACTACTTATACCAAGGAAAGGAATATTATAATACTCTCGCAGTGTTGCAAAACCAAGAATCTGTTTTTCGGTTGGTTTGGCAGTAAAAAATCGGTAGAATTCGGTAGTTTTTTTTTCTTGCATTTTTAACTAGCCAGTATTAGGATTTTTAATATGAGTAGGTAGAGATAAACCATTCTAAAAATACACGCCTCTCTACCTGCCTTTGCTTTGCTTATGTGGGTGAAGGCAGGTAGAGGGGCGTGCATTTTTAGAATGGTTTATCTCTACCTAGGTATATAAGGCGGCACGGGACGGTTTTTGAACACCTGTTAATCTAATAAAATGTAAAAAAATACATGAAAAAAAACGAAAACTTTAAAATTAAACATGTACTCGAGCGCTGTGTAAAGATAGAAACGTAAATAATGATAATTTTCTCGATAAAAAAAAACATAAAGATGACACTAAATCGATACCACATCCATTATTTTAAGAGAGTTTTTCTTGAAATCATGTCAATCAAAATATAGGGATTAATATTTAATAGCGCTGTGTGAAAATAAATTAAAAATTTCATTATTATTAATCTCTGAGATGAAAATCAGCAGCAACGCTGTGTTTCGGTTTGAAGAGTGTGGTCGCCGGTGTAATTACAGGCACATGAGGCTTAACATCTGTATGCCTCAAGTTGATGGACGCAGGGCAGTGCATCGTAGGGCACGTTTCTATTGTGCGTGACCTACGGGCCAATGTTTTGTTTATAGGCGATGGTTACCACTTAACATCAGGTGGGCCATCTGCTTGTTCCATCAGCTAGTTGTATAAAAAAAAATCTAACGAAATCTAGCTGTTTAAGTGCTCCCGCCGAGCAGTCAGTACCCGCATCATGCAGGTTGGAGGTTCTGGGATATGAATACGTTATTGTAAAATAACACAACTTTAGTCAAACAAGTTTGAAAAATTTTCAAATCTTAAAATACCTTATCTAAATGAAACATACTAAATCTATTCAAACCACCTCTGTGCTGACCTTTTAGAAATTATGTTTTTTGACACTTTAAATCAATATTAACAAAGTTATCTAGGTCAATTATTAACAATAGATTTTTCCAACTAATCTTTTTGTATGAAGTAAGCTTATTAAGGCGCAGCATACGGCGCGCCGCTATCATGCTCGCACAAGTGAAATTTTTAAAGATATAAAATTACTGAATGTATTTATTTAAAATCGCAATCGGTCAAGTGGTTGTCAATGGCAATACAAAGATTGAGCGAAAATAAAATTTTGATCCAAGCATCTTTTCACACTTAGAAATGTGAATTCAATTTTTAAAATTTTTATGTATTAAAACTTGCTTGGTCAAGATTAAATTTACGCTCAATCTTTGTATGGCATTGACAACAACTTGACCGATTGCGATTTTACATAACTACATTCAGTAATTTTAGATCTTTAAAATTTCAATTGTGCGAGCGATATAGCGGCGCGCTGTATGCTGCCCCTTAAGATTACCTTTAAAACTTACTTAATATAAAAATCGGGAGATTCAGACCTTAAATCTGTATTTCGGTAGATCATTGTCAAATTCGGTAGTAGATCTACCGAAAAATCGGTAGGTTTTACATCACTGTACTCTCGGAGTCTCGGGTCTCTCGCTCGGCTTATACTTTGTAGGGATGAAGCGTATTTACTCGACCTAGTATAAATACCAGGTATTTCCATGCGATTACGCGTACCTAATTCGACTATTGGGTCGAACAAGGTACCGGTAGTACTCACATGACTCGGTACGTGTCGATTGTAGGGATGAAGCGTATTTACTCGACCTAGTATAAATACCAGGTATTTTCATTGATACTTCGAGGCAAGCATCGCGTCGCCCTGGTACGCGCAAACCTTGTTGAACAAGGCCGGGCGCGGGGCGATGCGATGAGCGAGGAGGAGGGAGGAGGAGATGTCGGTCGGTCAGGTCCCGAGTCCCGTCGCGTCGCCGAGCCGCGCCACGCGGCGGCAGTTCACGGGCAAGTAAGAAGGAATGATACGTCACCCTCGCTCTGTATTATGCAGGCTAGCTAGTAGCTACGTAGATACATATACATAAGACGCATTTTTGATTGTGATTTAAGAGTCCGGTGACAACGGCTCGCAATTTCGAGGTGCGATTGGCTATTATTTCATTTTATTTCATTTTGGGGAGGTTGTTTGAAATAATAACTCTAAAGAAACACGCATAAATACTGTTCAAACACAAATAATACTATAATAAAAGGGAAATGTGCTTGAGTCAGAAATCATTTTGGTATTAGGTAAACGTAAGACCAAACATACTAATACCAAAATGATTTCTGATTCGGGCATGTTTCCCTTATATTATTGTATTATTTGTGTTCGAACAGTATTTATGCGTGTTTCTTTAGAGTTATTTTTTCAAACAACCTCCCCGAAATGAAATAAAATGAAATAATAGCCAATCGCACTTCAAAATTGCGAGCCGCTGTCACCGGAGCCTTAAGACCTTGAACTCTTGAACTTGCAAAATGAAAACGTACAAGTGCCATTATAATATTACAGCTATGACTGCTTCTAATGCCATAAAAATAAGATACATTATCGCACGTACTTAGATTTTTTTTTAAAATTGAGTAAATTGGGTCCTTTTTTATTCGTCAGTTTATTTATTGTGCGTTGTGTTGTGTGTGCAGTAGGTACCTAATGAGTCATTTTTACTAACTTCTGTGAGTACCTTACTTACAAACTTACAGCCTTACTTATAAAAACTGTTTAAATACATAGGAGTTTTAACTTTGCTTAGTTATGGTACCTAGGTACCTTCCTCTTCTAGTTCTCTTCAGAGAGTTCAACAAGCGTATCCCACCTTTTTCTGAACTCTCCGGGCCTCCACTGCTGGATTAAAGTTTAGGCCGACGGCAATACCTATGCCCGACCGCGTCGCGAAAAACGCGTAGGTAGGTAGGTAGGTACATCGTTCAAGTCCTTCATTTTTAGGAAAAAAATATTCCCGAGTTGATTACATACCTACCTACCTACACACCAAAGAGTATATACCTAGGTAACGCTACGCTCGCTACACATTAAGTTCGCCTATGTACTTTATTTAAGTAGGTATGTGTAGTACTAGTAGGTAGATATACGTTACGTAGTACCTATAGTGCGCGTCAACCAAAAATAACGCTGGAAAACAGTGGAGGGGATGTGTTTGCGCATACAAAATACTCGCGGCATCAAACCCCCCCCCCACACCTTCCGGCGTTCTTTTTGCGTGACGCGGACTTTACGTAGGTACGTATTGCTATTTACATTTTTGTTTGTACTGTAGGGTCTGTAGGTGCTGACCAGTCTTTCCGATCAAACACCTTTTCAAGATAAATATTATGTTTCAGTTGACTCTATGTCATACGTTACTACGATGTGGCCGCGAGTTCATACTGTTCATTTGGCCAAAACGCAACGATAGCGCGTGCTAATTTTTCCTGTGGCGACATCTAGTTATGTTATTGTTAAACTACATCGTAAAAATGTTTTTTTTTTGAGATGTTAGATTATCGTTTCTCTCTTTATCATTCCGATATCTTTTGTGGGGTCACTAAGATATCAGATTTACTAAGATTCAATAATTAAAATACAATTTTTCTATACTATTATAAACTTACTTCATGCCATCGATAGCGTGTTCTGACAGCCAGTGAAGATGGAACTGCAAGAAGCTATAGTTGCCGCGAAGAGGGCCTCCGGAGAGGACGGGTGCTTGTTCTTCTATCACCTTGTTGAATTGCACTGCGGGTTAAATACTGATAAGATACTAAGAGGAGATGGAATATATCTCCATGATACCTCACTAAGAGCCTAGAAAAGTCCATCGTTTGAGGCATTTGGGCCCTCTCACTATATAGATTTCCCGCGATGTTCAATAAATGTTTCGATCTCTATGGGTTTTTGTTTCGAGGGTATCAAACGACTCAAAAGAGGTCTATCTAAGCATTAAGCGTATTTGGTAATGCCCTCTTTTTGTATAATATATTATGTAATATTTTGTTTATTGACAAACCTAAAAAAAAACAATTTAAGTACAGGATTGATTCAAATAAATGTTGCTTTATTTTCCTTCCG
Source organism: Plemyria rubiginata (assembly GCA_963576535.1). Classification (NCBI taxonomy): domain Eukaryota; kingdom Metazoa; phylum Arthropoda; class Insecta; order Lepidoptera; family Geometridae; genus Plemyria; species Plemyria rubiginata. Next base: position 1,238,657 of record OY754914.1, on the reverse strand, counting down.
AACAACTCTATAAATTTATAAGTTTTTTAAAGAAAATTTTAGGAAAATCTTGGATGTCTTCAAATTGTCGATTTTATCATTCTTTCAATAATTAAGCAAGTAAAAACTCAAAAAGCACCAGCTTTTGTTTTATTACAATAAAAAACGAAAATAAAATTTACAAAATACCGGGCTTTTGTAAACCTCGTTGTTTGTATACAGAAATGATGAGCCAGCATCAAGAGTTACGGCTGAATAAGTGAAAGCCTTGCATCCGTCAGAACTGGGTCAGCCACCTGCCCGCGGCTCCCGGCTTCCAAATAGGAATAATAGTAGCTGGCCTACTTTCTGTAAATTAGATTCCGAGCCCAACGACTAGACTGTTTGCGTAGTTTCTCGAAAAGCCGCTACGGTGAACATTTGTGTATTTTATTCTAGTTTCCTTTTTTTTTAAGGGGCAGAACATGGCGCGCCGTTACTTATCTCGCTCGGACACTTGAGCATTTTTGGTTAATTTGAAATATTACATGGGTATTCGTTTTACCTTTATTATTTACTTTCCCGAAGTTTCGACTATGTTGCAATAGCTGTGGTCACGGGCAGTACCGTGTACCCGTGTAATATTTCGAATTATGTGATAAGATCGCGAAAGTTTAAAAAATACTTGGTTGATTGCGATTTATCATAAAAAGTTTAGTGATTTTATATCATTCAGAATATTGAAAGGTTCAAAGTCGTTCCATAGCATAATTCCAAGAGGTAGGCCTCTATCCAGTAGTAGAATTCTTCAGGCTAAAACTGGCATTATGCGCATGAATGGAAGCCTTTTTTAGGGCACTTTATTTTCAATTTATATCTGTATTGATGCCACACAACAAATATTTTCTATTTAAATTTATTAATAAACATGTGTAGAGAAAAACAGATCCTACATGATGGCCTAGGTTCATAATAAACTTACAGGTGTGTCCATTGTTTTCAGCGGAGACCTTCACGTCTCCATACCCTCGGAAGACCAACGGACCGCGGATATGAGCCTCATGCTCATCGAGGATCGTGCTCCGCGTCATTATGTTGATGGGGGATTGAAGGCTGCCGTGGTTGCACTGGCCTGGCCATTGGGTCTCGTCTGGAGATGATTCATTATTTTGGTTAAGTTTTTTATACAACTTGCAGATGCAACAAGCAGATACGTGCTGTTATGTAGTAATCACCTATAACAACGCATTGCTTTGCAAGTCACGCATGATAGGAATGAGCCCTACGATGCACTGCCCTGCGTACAGTTAAGCTCATGTGCCTCTAATATCACCTGCGACCACACTCTTCAAACCGTAACACAGCAACGCTGCTGAGCGGCAGAAAAAGACATGACCGTTCATCATTATCATCATCATCAACCTACAGAAGTCCGCACTGCTGGACATAGGCCTCCCCTATCCGTTTCCAGGAAGAACGGTTTTGAGCCCTTTCCATCCACCGACTACAATGTCGTCAGTCCATCGGGTAGGAGGGCGTCTCACACTTCGCTTTCCTGTTCGTGGTCGCCATTCGAGAACCTTTATTCCCCAGCGGTTGTCAGTTCTTCGAGCTATATGACCTGCCCATTACTACTTCAAACTTCACTTCACGACTGTTAAATTATTTAAAAAAATCTACCTATAAAGTTCTAAAACATAAAGTGTCAAGTGCTCGAAAGGAGCCTTTTTGATCCTTTCAATACAAATCCTAAAACTCCGTTTATTTTCTTTGTCACTACTGCTTGGCACTACTTACTGAAGTACTACGTACTGAGTGAAGGTTAATTTTACTTCCTCGTGACTCTACCGGTAGTGCTACGGGTAAAAGTTCATTTCCAGTGACACTACACTGTTGGTAGCCAGAAGTTTCACGGGAAATACAACTTTACGGGGCATACAACTGGCTGATAGAATAAGTAGATGGCCCACCTGGTTTTAAGTAACCATCATCTATAACAGAGCATTGCTTCGTAAGTCACGCACGATAGGAACGTGCCCCACGGTCGAATGCCCTGCATCCATCAATTTGAGGCATACAGATGTTAAGCCTCATGTGCCTCTAATTATACCGGCGACCACACTCTTTAAACCGAAACAGCGTTGCTGTTTGGCGGCAGAAAAAGGCGTGGTGGCAGTACTTCCCTGGACGAGCCCTTCACAAAGAGCTCTACTACTCTTGAAATATCATTTCCCGAATCTCCGTTTAGGATCCGTTTAGGAACCGTTATAAAGTTTGATTTTCACCTTTAAAGTAGATAACAGAAAATTCTTTATTGACAAATAAAACACAATGTGCATAGGCGAGCTTAATGCTGGATAGCATTATCTAAAAGCTAACCTTTGGGTAATGGGAAAACATTTTTTGATAGTACACGTTAGAAAAGTAGATGGGGTAAGGTATATTAAGTACTACTTGAGCAACGCGGTTTCACCCGCGCAGATTTAAATCCCTGTATTCCTTTCCTACGCGATAAAAAGTAGCCTATGTGTTATTCCAGACTACAATCTCTCTCTCTGCCAAGTTTCATCCAGATCCGTTCAGCCGTTCCGGCGTGAAAGAGTACCTAACAAACATCCATCCATCCATACTTACAAACTTTCGCGTTTATAATATTACAGTAGAAAGTACTTACAGTCATAAGACCACTCCGCTTCCGAGCTCAAACCTGCAAAACACAAGCGATGTTACATATCCTTCGTTACTACCGGGGTAGACAGAGGATCGAACTTACACTTCCCCTGTATCATTTTCACTTTCACCCGATCACTGATGTTTATAACAACTGTTGCAAAATAAAATCGCAAGTTTAAACCAGCTATGACTCGATCGCAATAGAGTCGTAAGTTCGATTCGCGCATGCACAATCGCACCACATTCTTAAGTGTGATCTTTTTTTTTTCGTTTGTCCAAAACTGGATCAAAATAGTATAGAAAATACTAAAAAACAGGAGAAATGAAAATTTTGATTTAAATATAAATATTTTCAATACTAGCCTGCCTTAATTATTGCAAAAGTGAATAAATTGGAGCTAAATCACCAAGCCAAGCGATAGTTCAACCAGGCCAGCATTTTTCTGCAGTTTTTTTTTCATCTATTTCTAAATGAAGGATAGATCTAATTCCACAATACATTTGTATTTGCACATGGTTTCATTTAGTATAGTTTTTAGGTGTTAGTAAGTATCACAAGGACCCTGCATAGGTAAGTATCACAATGTACGATACATTGTCAAACTACACAAAGGTTAACTGGAAGAGAATGCTCTCTAGCATTAAGTTCGCCTATGTACGATACATTTTGTTTATGTGCAATAAAGAATTTTCTATCTATTCTATCTATCTATTGTTATGACACGAAATTTAATTATTAGCGTAAGGCGTAGCTTGTTATTATAAAATAATTTTAGCTTACGTTACATATGTATGTATCTAATTATAAATTGTATTTAATTTAAACTTACATTCTTACCTAAATATGTAATTTGTGTCCAAATAAATAAATAATAATAATTATTATTATTATATAGGGTATAGCAGCATGGAGGCAGGCCTGGGTTTTAACTATTAGCTACAGTTAAAAAGAATATTTGTAAATTTTCCTAAATGTAATCTTCTGTTACATCGGTATGTGTTTGAGAAGACACGATAGCTTGTACATAATACCAAAGTAAATTTTCATGTTTTATTGATATTGATAAAAAATTCCCCAACATTTACATTTCTGATTGTATAGCAAGCGTGGTTGTAATCGTCCATTTGTGTAGGTAAATTAAATCTACCAATTTATCTTACTTTCAGGTTATTTGTTCTAAGAACTATACTTACATATGTATTTTGTATTACCTATGATACCTAATACATAAACCAGAATAAGATTTTAATAAATCTAGGTAGCAACATAATTACCACTAACCAGAAATTTTATAAACTTATTGCAAAAAAATTCACAAGTCAGTTATGGCCAACATTAAAATTTGTTACAAAGTACGTTAAAAAACGTAAATGTTTACAAAGTACGGTATTACAATATAAATAGAAAATATCTAAATTTAATATCAGATAAATCTTATTATTTTAAAATTTTATGACTTTATTTTAAGGTTTATTTAAATATACTACAGTAAGTTCTAGTTTTTTAAATATTTTTTTTATAAGGAAACATAATCTTACCTATGAAACTGGCCACTAAGAACACAAGCACCTTCATATTGCAAACTATTAGCACTGAATAATATTAATAATTATTTTTTGCTGATCCAAATCAATTAATAATTGATTTTATATGGATGTCACTGACGCCACACACGGAGCACAACTACAAAATCGAGCCGGCATTATCGACTTTTTATGCATTACAAAGAAAGCAAAAACTTTTTTTTTTTTTGGAATGCGCGCCGTACCTATATCTTGTACCCGGCCTGTGATACAGTGAATTCTAGCCACATTGTGATAATAGGGCGAGCTACACAGTCCACAACGTTGTCCAACAATGCGATTATTTCGCCAGTTTTACAAGCTAGCCGATAAATGTTTACTCTTCATTATTATCGTGAAAATTAAATCTTAGCGAGTGACTTGGGGGCTCTGTTGGTTTTGTCACTAATGTCCGTGAAGAAATTCTCTTTTAATTATATGCAAATCTAAAATAAGGACGACACCTATTAGAATAGGTACTTATGAATAGACATACTTCTAGTTACGAGCCTATTGTAACCTTTATCACCAGGTGAGGCCAACACAATAATATGGTTGTAAGGACTGAACAGAGCTCCTACATTTTTGGAGGTTTAATAATTGAAACCTTCTTGAGTCTGAACCAACTACTTATGGAGCCGTCAAAGTACTTCTCGCTCACACATTTTAACATTCTGAAAGATATAAAATAGCTGAAATTATTTATGAAAAATCGGTTTTGGTTTTAACTTATAATTTAAATTTGCAATGTGCATATTAATCTTGATCTAAATGTGTGAGTACTGACTTGTTACTCTATGGACCCTGCAATAAAGATTTATAATTATTTTTTTCTTTGGAATCGCCACCCGACCAACATTTTTTTTTATTCTCTATCCTACGTGGCCCTGTGTCGCAAAGGTATGAAGTTCGCGGGCGTCGCGCGCAGGTCACCTAATTTTCTAATAAAAGTCCTATTAGGGATGTTATTATGTTTCATACGATTTATATTGTCATCTAAATAGAATTTATGGGTCGGGGTTAGGAGTAGCTTTATGGTCTGCACTAAGTACTTGTAGTTTCACCTAATATGTGGACGACCTCTGACTACCCCCAAGGCCTCAAGGCATCCCCAAATAAACTTGAGTAGGTTATCTAAGGTTATGCAGATACATACCTTGGTTGTGTTTTTTTAAGTAGGTACCTAATGTCTTAGTTTACTGGTCTAAAATTGTCTAGATGTGAACTTATTCAGGGAGATGATGATGGTACTTTATACTAGTAAATAACCTAAACACCAATTTTATAGCACGATCTGCACGATAACTAGTTGAACTTGGGAATTAATATAATATTATTATAATTGAATAAATTTATTTTACCGCGCATTTACAATGTACTACCTAGTTCGAAATTCAAATTTTGATTTGTTTCCGTACATCGTTCGAACGGGGGAAGACAGCATTCGAAATTTGAAAGTTTAATCGAAATAATTCAAGTATCGGACAAAAAGATTGGTTTCGATTTCATTGCTTAGATTGGGATTTAGTAAAATGTTCAAACGTTAGTTATTTTACAGTATTTGTTTGTTTGTGTATAGAGAATCTCAATCAATCATATTATTATATGCTTAAACCCATTTTTCTTGAAAGATCGTGAATTTTTCAGATTTATTGCAATGCAGTTCCATTTTTATCAAAATCGAACCCGTAGAGTTTGCTAACTTCCTTAGTATAGTTTTACTTACCTATGCAAACTTTTTTGTGGGAAAACTTCTTTAAATCTAAATTTCTGTTGTGCTGAACTCGTGTGCATTGTTATTGAACTTAGTTGGTGTGATTGATTACGATTTTTTAAAAATAATTTCAGCGATTTTATATCTGTGCGAGCGAGAAGAATTAGACACATTGTTATTATTATATTATTACTAGCTGGTACCCGCGACTTCGTCTGCGTACTTTTAATCTCTTCATCTCTTTTTTTTCGCAATAAAAGGTAGCCTATGTTCTTTCTCAGGGTCTAAAGATTGTCTGTGCCAAATTTCATCAAAATCGGTTGAGAGGTTTAAGCGGGAAAGCGTAACAGACAGACAGACAGACAGAGTTACTTTCGCATTTATAATATTAGTTGGGATTATCACACACATTTTACACCCTTTAAGAAAGTAAGACACTTAATTAACTACATACGATGCAGAATTTTTACTTTTTTATTTAGTAGCTACACTTATCTATAATGGCTCTCACTGGATTATAAAAATCATTAAAAATATATTTCTCAGGCTGTTCAAGGATATAATACAGCATTTCTTTGTTTCAAAACTTTAAAAAGAAATGGTAGATCATACGTATCGAGTGCTGACGTCAGAAACAAGTATTGTGTTCACAATGAAAGTAAAGAAGCTTCTTCCTCTTGCTGTGACGTCACCATAAAATGAACAATTATTCCTAATATGGTGGTTCAAAGTGATTCTTGTAATACTGACCGTTTTGATTTGATTTAGTATGCAATAAAAGAAACAATGATTCTTAATAATTATTAATTATGGTGCATTGAATTTAAAGGTTTTAAATGGATCAAGACAAAGTTTTTTTTAATAACATAACAGCTCCTTTTTCTGCATGTTCCGCTCTGATCTCATGACACGGCAGAAATATCCTCTCAATTCCGCCCCCCTCCCTCAAATTTTGTTTTTTGTAATCATATAAATTTGCTTACTATAGCTTCACCGTTTCAACCTAGTAAGGCACGTGCACTAGCATCAAAGAGCTAACCTTGTTATTATAGTTATATAATTATAGGTATAAGTTGGGTGCCCAACCTACATACTTAGTAATATTTAACATACGGTAAGTACACTTACAAGTTAATTACCTACCCTATGTTTAGTCATAAAAAATTCTCGTAAAAGCATAACAAAATCAAAACATTAGGTACATTAAAATAAGGCAAGATCTTTATCAAGCGCCGAACATTTACCAAGAATGATAACAGTCAATAGATACAAATTGTTTTGTGAAGAGTCGTTCAGGCAGTAGGTACTTGGCTACTGAAGTTGAAGCGCCAATGGACATGCCACCTTTGAAAGTAATATCAAATTCTGACAAGCCGACAACCGCTACCGATTTATATATTGCTCTATTATAGTGGCTTTTAATGAGCGCCGACCAATGTATACACCTATACAGGGTCAGGCCAAGAAGTCGTGGATCAAATGCAACTAGGGGTTAGCATCATTTGCTGCGGTAAACCCCTGCAGAGTTATAATTTTATGTTGTGTTTTCCGAGAAAATTGACTTTATTTTACTAATTCTTATTAAAATTCGAAAAAATCTACTTACCTACTTACTATAATCTAAATAATCAAAATTTCATTTATTTATTTATTTATTTAAACGCACAAAACACATTACAACCAAGAAAAAACTAAAACTAAAATATTACAACTGATCTGGATTGTATCGTAAATATATGTGCATACAGCCGAAAATAACATTTATTGTACGTAACGAGTTAGGTGAACATTATTAATTAATTTTAAAATTAATTATAACTGCAGGGGTTGACCTTAAGGAGCGCCATACGACGTGCAGCTATCTCGCTCGCACAATTGAACATATTTAAAGATTTAAAATAATTGAATAGATTGTTGTCAATGGCATTACAAAGATTAGTAAAAATAAAATGTTGATCCTCATGTTTTCACACTTAAAAATTTGACTCTAGGACTTCAAATTTTTATGTATGAAAACTGGCTTGGATCCAAATTTTTTTTTCGCTATATATTTGTGATGCCATTAACAACAACTTAACCGATTGCGATTTTACATAGCTATACATTCAGTGATTTTATATCTTCAAAAATGTTTAATTGTGCGAGCGAGATAGCGGCGCGCCGTATGCTGCCCCTTGAGGACCTCCCGTGCAACAATTTTTTGCAGCTGACGACCCCATCTAACTCCTATAGTTGCGTTTGATTCACGACTTTTTGTCCACCCTGTATCTTATTATCTGTGCGGCCGACTATAGACTGACTTGACTACAAAGTGTTTAGTCGTTATATAATTATTAACGGCTGATTTCAGATAGCTCGACAAAAGCTAATCGGCTTATATATATATATACTAGCTGAACCCGCGGCTTTGCTCGCGCCAAGGAACTCAAAGTTTCATACAAACTTTCATCCCCTATTTTATACCCTTGGGGGTAGAATTGATCAAAATCCTTTCTTAGCGGATGCCTACCTCATAACATCTACCTGCATGCCAAATTTCAGCCCGATCCGTCCAGTGGTTTGGGCTGTGCGTTGATAGATCACTATGTCAGTCAGTCAGTCAGTCAGTCACCTTTGAGTTATATATATTTAGAAAGAGAAAGATATAGGGACAGAGAAATCGACTATACTATGTAGTGATGAGTGTATTTTCCGGTGTACATGAAGTCGTTTCTTTCTTGAAAGAGTTATTTTTATCATTTATTGTTATACAATTAAACGATGTCCAGAATTACCTACTTCTGAACCTGCTGCAGACTGTCCGTTGTAAGAATCCTATACTCGCTCCTTCTGACGACGTTTCGTTACACGTACACGGGGGACGTCTGTACAATTGTAACCCAACCTAACCCGATTAAGTTATTAAATCCTCGACCATCCGGGCCACTTACATACCGCACACTCAGAGATATAAATCTAGCTGATGTACTTCTCGCTCGCTCATTTTAACGTTTTGAAGGTCTATATAAGGTCTTAAATCTAAATGACGAACCGAGGTTAAGCTAATTTTTTTATAGTAATATTGTTTTTACTTAAGGTAACAGTAATTGCATATTTAAAAAAAAATCAATGTGCGCTAGATCTTTTTTGATAGCTTCGTTTTTTGTAAATTTTGTTTTGGAAAAGAATTTGTATTATAACTGTCATGCCGCGTAGCTTGTAATTTCGAAACATTTGATCGTAGTTCGAAACCGACAAGTATAATGAAAAACTTTGTTCTTTTCCTATAGAGATGTGGTTCATAAAAATCATATATGTATGTTTATATCGCTGAGTGTACCCAGCAGTGAAGTCGGACGTGTGAATGGCTCCTTAAGTGGATTAAGAGGCATTAATTATAGCCGCGAATTACCTACTATAATACCTAACAAGCTATATATTTATCCTAGAATGCAGGAGCATTATTACACTGCTTACCACCCTTCAACGAAAAATATTTTATAATAAAAAGGAATATTCAGTCGTGTCGTAACACGTACAAACCTAACGAAGTAGTAAGGCTTTATGAATGGCACGTCCAGGGACGATTCCCACTGTTTTTTCTACCGTCAAGCAGCATTTCTGTGTTTTGGTTTGGAGAGTGTGGTTGCTTATTAAATATAGAATTATGGTTGTTTAATGGTTATATTACATTTTAACTGTGTAAGTACCTACGTACCAAGCAATAAAAATGCTACATACTAAACGCAAAGAGCTCTACTACTCTATGGATACTCTACACATATGCTAAATGGAAGCGGACATTGGTGAACTTTCCACACAGCGCCATTTAGCCCCAAGCTAAGCAAAGCTTGTAATATGGGAACCAAATTGCTGATATAATGCATTAGGTATTTTTACAATAGGTATACTTATTTATGAATAAAGTTCTTTTCTTCTTAGCTCTAGACTTTTTATCTGTGTAATTTGTTTCTCTGTGTGTGTATAAAAGTGTGCTAAATAAAAAAATCATTCATTCATATTTTATATAATAAAAGACAGAGAACAAGCGTATATTTCATCAGAAGACTGTTTGTTCTCGGTGGGGATCGAACCCACGGCCTACCCTACGGCACAGACAAAGCTACTACCAACTGAGCTGTAAGGCCGTGCGTATTGGTATAGGTACGTCGTCTGTGTTGTTAAGTATCGAAAATAGTAATTCTATGCTATATGTACTATACAAAAGTAGATAGGTAAGTCCCAGGTACGTACCGTATCACTGGTGTGACCTAGATATTGACAATGGAACTAATGCGAAACTGTATCGGACACTCCTTGGGTTCATCATAGATTATAGACTAACAGAAAGGACCTGTATCATGTTGATACGTCCTTTCTGTGATACTATACCCACCTTGTTTTATATTTTACTAGTTGCGCCCCGCGGTTTCACCGGCGCGGATTTGAATCCCGGTATTCCCACGGGATAAAAGTAGCCTATGTGCTATTCTAGACTATAATCTATCTGTCTGCCAAGTTTCAGCCAGATCCGTTCAGCCGTTCCGGCGTGAAAGAGTAACAAGCATCCATCCATACTCACAAACTTTCACATTTATAATATTAGTAGGAAGTAGGATGGGATGTGTAAACATCGTAGAGAGATGCACTGTCTGACTGTATGTAACACAGTTTTTTAAACTAACATTCAATGAAGAAGCGCTGGATCTAGGTCTAGACAAATTTTGTCCTCTGTCTAATATTGAATATTAAATAGTTATAGTAAAAGCCTCAAATAGGTAATCTTAAGTTGATACTGAGATGTGGTACTTGGTAATGTGTGATAGCTACCGTCAAAGTCGTGATGTTGTTTCAGTTTCAGTATTATAACAAATACCAGTCATCTGATTCTTTTAGGTTGCTGGCTTTGCTTGGTTTTGGGCTAGACAGTGCCATGTGGAAGGTCCACTCCATCAATATTTTATTTATTATGTCATAATTTAAAATAACACTTGTATGTTCGACTGATTTGATTAGATAAACGTTGCGAATAATTCTGATAATAAAATGCAGACTTTGGTGATTGATGTATATCACGATTAAAAAATAATCATTTTATCCGCCAGATATAGACGATAACATTAATTATCATTGATTATAAAAAATTCTTTGTCGCGTTTTATAAGATTTGCATGCCTTATCCACAATCTTCTTCTTGTACCGTCACTAGTTTGTTTCGAAACAGTGTGGTTAAAGTGTTGCTTGCATTTGAGCACTTGACACATGTTGATGTATTGTTGAAATAAATAAATAAATGTTTTTGAACTTTTGCCCTCGTACTCCAAAACGGTGCCTAACTTTCTGAAACTGAAACTGAAAACTGAAACAGCTTCACGACTTTGATCCCCAGGCACGGTAGATATCCCTTCAGATCTCCCAGTACCAAGTAGGTACTAATTCAAGATTCTTTGAGGATGTCTAAGGGGGGTAGTCAGAGGTACGTCCAAACATTACATTTGGCACATACCCACATTTTGCAGTAGTTAGTATTCCATACGTGATAGGTTGCAAGCCCATCGCCGCTGTTAGAATACTAACTGGTTTCCTCACGATGTTTTCCTTCACCGTTTAAGAGCACTGGCATTGCGCACATAAATTTTTCGATGGAAAAATCCATTGGTGCACGACCGGATTCGAACCTGCGACCTTACGATCGGAAGGCGGGGTCACTCCCACTAGACCACCGGTGCTCCTTGTGTTAAAGTGTTGCTTGCATTTGAGCACTTTACACATGTTGATGTATTGTTGAAATAAATAATTAAATAAATGTTTTTGAACTTTTGCCCTCGTACTCCAAAACGGTGCCTAACTTTCTTCTTCTTCTAATTTAAGAGCAATGCTCTTGTCGGCGTAATTGATGCATTTCTCTCCAGGTGTATTGTGCATCATTACTTTTTGTTGGGAGGTGTTGTGCAGTAGTTTTCCCCTTGCTTTCTGCACCGCAGTTTAGAGGCCGGCGTGCCGCCCTTTAATGTCCAGTCAGAAGCCCTTCCAGAAAACTATTCTTCGGCCTTCTGCCAGACTGATACAGCTGCTGCCCAGTATCAGGGGAATGCCTATTTACTGGCGGCATTTGATCGCCATGTCACAGGATCGTCATAGAAAAATGCAGCATTTCACTTTTGACGACCTCTGTGGCGCGGCGGGCGAGAGTTCGCCTGCGACGCAAGAAGTTGCGGGTTCGATTCCCGCCTCGGAACAAATTTGTGTACGATCTGCAGAAATTTGTTTCGTTGGTCTGGGTGTTTATGTATAATAAAAAAAATATCTATCTATGTAAGTATATAATGTATTAAATATATCAGTCATCTAGTACCCATAACACAAGCTTTGAGTAGCTTACTTTGGGGCTAGATGGTGCTGTGTGGATTATCCAGCATTATTTATTTTATTTAAACAACGTCTAAAATTAGCGCTGTCTCTATTTCCCATTACGCAATGGTAAGAGATGGCAAAAGTTTAGGCATAGTTTATCGTTTGCCTATTTTTTTGTAGTAAGGCCCTTAGGTTTTACGGCTTGCCTGCGATCCTTGCGATGGTTTCTTCCTTGAGATCGTTTCCTTTTACGTTTAAGAGTACCAACCTACCTATTGGCACTGTTCATTATTATTTGCTACATTATTAAAGGGCATATTTTTTTCTGAATGAAACGATAAGATTCGAAAGCTTTTCCGTATGGCATCTTTGGAATTTGTCACTCTTGCTTCTGATCAAAAAGACAGTAACGAATGTTTCTAACCGCCGGTTTCTGAAAACTCGATCAAAACCTTTCGGCTGTCAAGTCACCTGCTATTCAAGCTTTCACTTCAATTTATACTACACACAACACAAGTAATAATAATAATCTTTATTTCAGTCACTAGTTCCATAGTAGGTAAATCTAAAAACTAACACAAATTAAAAATACACAAAATACAGTGTCTTGCAAGTGACTTGACCGCCGATTAGCTTTGATCGAGCATTCAGAAACCGGCTGTAAGACTCCTAAGCTTCTTCTAAGGCCAAGATAGATTCAGCGTTATACTTGGATCCGCACCTGACTGACCGACTACATATTGCAAGAGCTTCCCGTATCATTTTAATCACATGGATAAATAATTTATTGAGTTTTTTTATCGAATGTGTCGTGTATTATTATTTATTGCAAAGTAGGTGAGAGGTACTTAATTTTATCATTATTAGACTGATCAAGATGTGTAGGCATGGTAATAAGCCTTTATCCTTAATTGACCTAACGGCAAAATTTTTATAATGTTTCGATATCATTTCACACGTAGCGCCTATTTCACAATTTTTTGCTATGTTTGTCTGAACTTGAGAGTTGACACTTACTTGAAAAATGGGTATTTCAATAAAATGTTCCTTTCTCACTGCATGCCACCGCCGCGCCCCAAGCAAGAAAGGGATAACTGCATGTTTAAAATTATTGACCAAAACAGCATTTCGTAGTCGAATAATTACTCCTGCAAAACATGCCCATTTTTTTTTCTTTTTCATATACATAATTAAACAAAACCTTCAGCTATGCCCCTATTGGTGTCAACTCTGTTGTTTAGTTTTTCTAAATTAACCTAATTTGACAGCTCTAAAAATATTGCCGTCCCTTTCTAAAAGACTGAAACGACAAGGATGGCTACAATTTTAGAGCTGTCAGATTAAGTTATTTTAGGATAGTGCAACAACAGAATCGACACCATTTTCTCATTTTTTTTTTGCGTAATTTTTGTTTGAGTGTCTAAACTTGTTTAAAAAATTAGGCAATATTTCTAGTTTGTGAAGACTTCTATTTCCTATGATAATTAGAATATAAAAAAAAAAAAGACGAAGGGGCATGGTCGTTGAAGGTTATATGGTACAACAACATTTTCTCTAGTGTCTATCTAGGGAGGAAACAGTCAACTTACGTTTGTATGGAGAAAGATGCGGTATCCTTTCCTCAACCAAACATAGATAGATGATGATGATGATTGACTTACACTGGTTTTCAGATGGGGCTAATATTACTCTGCTTGTGTAAGTTGCTTCTGCGTACACCAACTGAGTCTGTTGAGCGATTTACAAAATGATTATTAAAGATTGTTTATGAGGGGATTGGGAATTATATAGGTACTTGCAGATGAAACAAGCAGATAACCCATCAAATGTGAAGTGGTAACCATCACCTAAACATTGCCTTTCAGGTCTCGCATAATTACAACGTAACCCTACGATGCATTGTAATTTGGATGTTTCTATTTCATAAATAAAAAAAGTAATTTCATTTGTCAGATAACTCATACAATGTTAAGTGGTAACCATCACCTCTAACAAAACATTACCTCGCAGATCCGCACAATTAGGAACATGTCCTACGACGCACAGGGATTAGGTAGATATTTTGTTCCTTAAATAAAACAAGTTATGTAACAAAACAACACAACGAATCTTATTTAACTACTGACAAAACCGTGATTAATTGATAAGATAGCGTAGTCTTCTTATTTCATAGTAAGTTTGTGCAACGTGCTAAAGTCCTAGGTAGGTACTTACCACGTATTCGGTTCTTCGAATTTCAAATTGTCATTAGTTTACGCGGGAGTTTGAACCAATGACGTTTGTGTAGGCTCTAAGGAGGTTTTAACGTTCTCAGTAACCAAATAAGAAATGTGTGGAATACTCACAAGCCAGAATGAGTGCGACAGTAAAAAGAAGGAAGATAGGAAGGTCCACACTTACGATGAAGCAGTGGAACTATCAGGTAAAATGAAATCATTAAAATATCTGTTTCATTTCATGTCATTTGGTTTTGTCTCCGTACAGCTGTAGTGCCCGTAGATAGGTAACTATCATCCAAGCGAACACGAGTTTGCAAATTTGCATTCCGCAATACATTTACCCATTACTAGTGCCATCCAGAATGTTTTGGCGAGTGGAAATGCCAACGTAAGTCAGGCGAGATAGGGTGAGGGTAGATCCAATAGGTGAAACTCTGCGTGGATTTATTGCTTACAGAAATGACAGGAAGTGAGAGCTGTGTAGGACGCCCTTCGACTAGACGGAGCCACGACCGTCGCAGGGTAAGGGTGGCTGGATGGGAAGAGCCAATGACAGGGTTCAGTGGCGCACCATGGGAGGAACCTATGTCCAGCAGTAGACTGCAATTGGTGATGATGATGATGAGAGCTGTCAATAAAAGCTATTGGTTCCCATCCTTTCAGGCCATGGTCGTTATCAGCACCTCCTGCTTATCGCATGCTCCATCATCACGAACGCAGTGGCGTTGGACATGTTCGGCTTCAGCATCATAGTAGCGGCTGCCACCTGTGACCTGCAGCTCGGGGTCAGGGAGACAGGCTTCCTCGCATCAGCACCGTTTGCTGGTAGGGAACTTCTTAATCATATGTAAAGAAAAGGATAAATAAATAAAATAAATAAATAGGACGATCCACACACCACCATCTAGCCCCAAAGTAAGCTACTCAAAGCTTGTGTTATGGGTATTAGATGACTGATATATTTAATACATTATATACGTACATAGATAGATATTTTTTTATTATACATAAACACCCAGACCAACGGAACAAATTTCTTCAGATGGTGTGTATTTCAATTTTTATTAGTTTTTATAGTGCTTATACTACACTAAGGAAATCACAAAGATTTTATAATGTCCCTAAAGTTATTCTCCGAGCGGGACTTGAACCCGCGAGGGGAAGGGGAAGGTCGCGGGTTCAGGTCCCGCTCGGAGAATAACTTTTGGGACATTATAAAATCTTTGGTGGTGTGTATTTGTTCCGAGGCGGGAATCGAACCTGCAACCTCTTGCGTCGCAGGCGGACTCTCGCCCGCTGCGCCACTGAGATCGTGAGGAGGATGTAACCTTATTTTTCTGCCATGGTATTCACATTTAAAAGATGTCGTGAGACTTAGATCCGTCTCAGAGTGTGAATGCAGTTCAATGGACAATTAGGGCTCGTCTAAGCTGGATGTGTTCAGATGAGGATGGGTTGCAATGGGATCTATCTGTCTGATCTATCTTCAAGCAGCCTAACTCCTCGCAGAAGCGTGAAGTTTTCGTAGGTTTGACGCAGGCTTCGAGTCGTGCTTCGACTTTGAACTTGGGCATATTTATTTCCGTTGTACGCCTATGCCATATTGGCAGGCCTACGCTTTTGAGAACTGCATGTGTATACTGTTGGAACAGAAGCGTCCTATCCCATAACAGTACAAGACCTGGAGATGTGAAAGGCTTATGTGTTACCAGGTGTCCTATTCGCGTTTCCATGGGGCTTCTACGCAGACACGCGTGGTCGTCGCCGCGCGCTGCTGTTGTCCACTGTGACCGGCTTCGTTTTTGCAGCCATCAGCAGCTTCTCGCCAAACTGGCAGCTCATGATGCTCTTCAAAGTCCTTGCTTGCAGCTTGTAAGTAAAACGAAGCAGATATAGTGCAGGATAATGTAGGTATCGTCAACCAAAAAGAAGCTGAAAACAGTGGAAGGGGTGTGTTTGCGCATACGAAATCTCGCGCCATCCACCCCCTCCCCCTCCTTCCGGCGTTCTTTTTGCTTGACGCGCACTATAGACGGACACGGACGACGGACGGAGAACGGTACCTCCTATGCTCATTGGCGGCTTTACACAGTTGACGCCAGTAGGATTTTCATATTTTGCCACTCCATACTGATCTCTACAGTTCACAATAATAACTATAAAAAATTGGGCCAAATAACTGCTCTTTGAAATCGGTTTTATTTAAGCTAAAAAGATTTTATTATTTTTAGGTGTGAGTAGGCTTATGTCGGGGTAGAGTATCTAATAAATAGAGTATCTAATGCAGGTTTTCCCGGTGTACTGAGCAAGTAAAGATAACGCTTTTCAAAGCTTACTGCCAAAGCATGTATACGGGAAGCTTGTGGGTAAGACACACAAAAAATTCGCTAGCGACCCTGCGCGTCCAATATAATAATATATGCAGGATGATGTTGGGTCTGCCCCGCTTCTATAGTGCATCGGGGATGTTTGCTGAATATCAAACTGATGGCTTCGGTGCCATTATTCGCAAAAAAACTACATCCCTGATCCGCAGAATGCGTGACAGTCACAACATCATCCTCAGAACGATTGCGGATAGATACTCATCGCCGCTGTGGGCAAGCCTGGCTCGCAGAGCGACCCCGGGAGAAGTCTCGCTGCTCTGGTGAGATCGCTCTGAGAATGGGGCTGCCGTTTATTTGGTTGTTTTTACTTTGTTTTTGATTATCTTACTAACCATGTATTATTGTTGTGTTACTAACCCCCTATGGATTTATGTTGTCCGAAATAAAAGTATTTTATTTTATTTATTTTATTAATAGGTAGTATTCAGACACACGCACGTGCGATTAGAAAATATCATCGCAATTATTATAGTAAATATATATTAATCATATCTGATAGAAATAATTTGATGACGTCTCCATGAACTTGCGTAAATAACTTTATCAAACTGATTAACGAACGGTTTTTTATTAGTCGCGTTAATAGCTTTAGATAATATTGCATAAATGTCTAAATATAGAATAGATACCTGTCTTTTTAAGTATAATTTAGCCAATAAAAAACAATGAAATGAAGTCAGCGCAAAAGTAAATTAACATGTACGGGAAGATGGGGGAATGCCGATCACCTGAGAGAAAAATGCTCTATTTGTTTTTCATTTGCCTTATGTTAGTTTTGAGGTATAGAGACTGCCTGCTCAAGCGTCACAACCCCTGCGCTGCAGCGTGCTCGCTGTGTTTCAAGGCACCTTATTTAATAAGTTATTGGAGTGACCGGTATTACCCGACATGATCGCCATTACCCCTGCTTCCCCTACTACCTATCTGGTGTCTAAAGGCGACGTGTGAAATACCCAGCACAAATACAATACAAAATGTTTTCCACAAGCAAATAGTAAATTATGTCCTAGTTGTGTATCTAATCCTAGTTTTTGATTTGGTTGAGCCACAAGCACCCCATCGTTACTTTCGCAGTGAGAAATGGCTCTTTGCTCCTGATGATATGATGCTGAGCTGATTCAACTTTTCCAGCTCGAGCGCGAGCTACTCGCTAACGATGACGATCCTGGGCGAGTGCACTGGATCAGCTCAGCGAGATCAGTACCTGTTCATCATGAACAGCGCAAACTTACTCGCAGAGTGCTTCTATTTTAGTGAGTGATATTTTCTACCTTCAGATATTAATGCCAGTGCTCTTAAACGGCAAAGGAAAAGATCATGACCAGTTATTATACTAACAGCGATAACGTAATTTTTTGTCTGAGATTACCAGAATTAAACCTGTTAGCATGTAGGTAAGTTATAGGACTCGCAACAGGAATGACTGAATTTTGGCTGTGTAAAACAAATTGGCAAAGTTTGCTTTAAAATCTTGATTTTTGTGTATTCTTCAAAATTAATTAATAATAATAGCAAAAATCTTGCACCGAGGTGTAATAATTTTTACTTACTCATTTCTTTCTTTGCAAATCTACATTATTTCTTTCTTGTCGTGTCACTAGTTTCTTTCGAAACAGTGTGGTGAAAGGATTTTAAGTGCGCCTCAGAGCCTCTCTTCGAGCACTTGACACAATGTTATAGAGCTTTTTAGGTTCTGCAACATTTGCTTGTGATGTTTCCAGGTTTAGCCTACTTCCTACTACCTCTCCAATTCAGCTTGCACATCCCGTTTCTGGGCATCTACTATCGTCCCTGGAGATTGTTCACCCTGGTGTTGTCTCTACCGCTGGGAATCGGCGGTCTTATGATGGCGTACCTTTATGAAAGTCCCAAGTTCCTTGCCAGCAGAGGCGATAATAAAAAAGCTTTGGAGGTGCTGAAGAGTATATACACTTGGAATGGGGGAAAGGGCGAATACCCGGTACGTAATTGTTTTAGTAAATGTTAGATTGACGGAAAGGGCAGGTATCGAGCGAAGAGATCTTCGCTCAGACGCTATAATTAAATATTCTAATGACATTACCACGTTTCTATCAGTGTAATATGTGTGGGTTATCCAAAAATCTATGAAATATAGAATTGTTCAGTGAAGTCATATCTAATAGGATAAATAACTAATGTTATTTATAACATGGAGCTGAAAAAAAACGACCACACTATGACTCTTCTTTCACAATGACTCGTCACTCTCAAAGATCTAGCTCACTCAAATTCGTACCTAATATGGTATCATCCGCCATGTAAAGGTGGAACATCTCCTGACCACGGAAGACATAGCGGCGCTGAAGAAGAACTCCTTCTGGGAGTCGGTGGTGAAGCAGACGGCTCCAATATTCAAACCTCCGCTGCTTTGGAGAACTTTGCAGATTTTCTATTTGATGGCCATATGCTACAGCACGTGAGTTTGAATACTTTGCTGACAGTGACTACTGTCTATTTAAGTCCTAGAGTCTCTTTCATTTCAAGCCTCCGAACGTGATTCGTACAAATCCAGTGAGCTTCCATCGAATTTACGGTATAATCTGACCCCTGGTTGTCTGGTTAATTGCCACCACGACTTAGCTATGCATACCGACTAGCCTTTAATGTATGACATTGGTGTCGATTCTGTTGTTGCATTATCCTAAACTAACCTAATCTGACAGCTCTAAAATTATAGCCGTCCTTGTTGTTCTGGTATTTTAGAAAGGGATGGCAATATATTTAGTGCAAATAAACAGAATTGGCACCATTATTTGATCAACACAATACAAAAGTGTTGCAGTAGAGCCATTTTCTAGTACTATTAATATCTTCTCTTCAAAAGTCAAAATATGTTTCTTCAATAAAATCACAAGTATCACTTTGAAGGTGACTGACTCTAGTACCAGTTCCACGCGGTCAAAGCGTAAGAAAGCGTAAGCTCTTTTGTATGATCCTAATTACAATGTAATATAATATACCTACACTATTGAAGCTATGATAAAATCAATAAGACATATGTTTTATGAACTAGGCGAATATAGGGTCCACCAGTCTCAAAAAATCTAGAAAAAGCTTCAGTTTTCACTTTCAGGAACAACGCGTTCGTAATGTGGTACCCGACCATAGTGAACATATTCTTCAACTCGCTAGCTGGAGACTGGGGGACGGAGCAAACCTTCTGCCAGCGAGTGTTTAGCGATAACGACTCGTCGCTGACCCGTGGCATGTCTGAGGATGTAAATGTGAGCAAACTTTGGTGACCTCGCGCAAAATAAAACAGTTTAAGACCTGGGCCCGTACGCACCATCTCTTGCAGCTTTCTTATTTCAATACTAGTTGTGCCCCGCGGTTTCACCCGCGCAGATTTAAATCGCGGTATTCCCACGGCATAAAAAGTAGCCTATGTGCTATTCCCGACTGTAATATACCTCTCTGCCAAGTCTCATAAAGTTTCAGATCCGTTCAGCCGTTCAGGTGTGAATGAGTAACAAACATCCATCCATCCATCCATCATCATTTCACGTTTATAATATTAGTAGGATAGCAGGATTTTATGATGCCATAACACAGTTACGAACTAGCACGGGAGGTAAAGTTTCTTCATAGTGACTACCCGCTAAACCGTAAATATTACATTTTGTATAAGTTCTATTGTTAAGACAAAAATGTACTTACCTACTTTTAAGTTACATTTACTCATGTTTAAAGTTTTTGATTAATAAAACTTATTCTTATGCTTCAATAATAATGTACCCCGTTAAGGATTAATGAGATTTTTTTCAGTACAACGCATGTTCCGACACCATATCATCGGACACAATGATCTCCGGCATCCTCTACGGCCTGTTCTTCTGCGCGGTGACCCTCCTCGTCGCCCGGGTGGCGGCGTCCCGGAGACGCCTGGTGCTGGTCGCGTGGCTGGTGATATCCGGCGCCAGTGGGACCCTGGTGGACCTGCGTCAGCCCGCAGCCAGTTTGGTCTTCTTTGTGCTGTTCCAGACTTCTATCGTTGGAGTACCGAGCTTAGCGGCATATTGCGTCGACTTATACCCTACTGCGTATAGGTAATTTATGAATCTCTTTTAAATTCATAAATAAATTATCAACAATAGTTAGATTAATAAATAATAATAATAATAAATAGATAATACTGGACAATCCACACAGCACCATCATATAGCCCCAAAGTAAGCTACTCAAAGCTTGTGTTATGGGTACTAGATAACTAATATATTTAATACATTATATACTTACATAGATAGATATTTCTATTATACATAGAAAACACCCAGACCAACGGAACAAATTTCTGCAGATCGTATACAAATTTGTTCCGAGGCGGGAATCGAACCCGCAACCTCTGCGTCGCAGGCGGACTCTCGCCCGCTGCGCCACTGAGGTCGTCAAAATAGCTCTTTGTTTTAATTTTGACTAGCGACCAGCCCGCGCGCCCCTGCTTCGCATGGGTGCACATTCTTTTTCTACTATATCATGCATGTATTATACATATAAACCTTCCTCTTGAATCACTCTATCTATTAAAAAAACCAAAGATTTAAGCATACATAGAGACATAGGGATATAGGGACAGAGAAAGCGACTTTGTTTTATACTATGTAGTGATACGCAAAATTAATTAGATAAACCTTACGTAAGCAGTTTTCTATTTTCAGGGGTTTGGTGACGAGTCTCGGCATGATGGTAGCTCGTCTGTGCTCGCTGGGCGGCGTCAACCTGGTCGGTGCCGTCATCACTGGTTACTGCTCTATGACCTTTTACGTCTGGTCTTTGTTCGTATTCAGTGAGTGAAACACCGTCTTCTTCCTTCATTGTCCTTAATTTTATTCTTTTATTCCTCTGTTGTTTTGTTAAACACAGTTTTCCACAGCTTCAAATATTAAAGAGGGCTTAAATTAAATTCTAAGGGCTCTAAAATAAACTAAATTACATTAATATAATGTCAAGCATACAAATATCAAAGTATCATCATCAATACACGTACTTTTCGTAAGAACATTTTTTGTCTTCTTCTTTTATCACGAAATTGCAGTCAGGCGTCCGATTCAACCATCATCATCGTCTCAGCCCGGTGTCACCCACTGCTGGGTAGGCCTCCTTCATTTTCTACCAACGTCCTCTGCCCTTTGCGTCTCAATCACCAAAGTTAAATCTTTAACTTTAGGGTAAAGATGGGTAAAGGTCAGAGACCAACGTTGAATCTTTAACGTAATGGGGTAACGTGGGGTAAATGGAGGCATGTCAGAGATTTCGATGGTAAGTTCAGTATTTACCATCGAACTCTCTGACACGCCTGGTGACTCTAATTCTATTTCAGGTGGAATCGTGGTGTCAATGTTTCTACCGTCAGATAAAAAAATGAACAGTCAGCCGAATGAAAATAATGATGAACAGTGAACCAACTGAATTATAGTACCCGTCAAACTTCTTGGCCATCGCGCGAGGTGGTAGGGGAAAGGTTTGCACTCTTCGCACCACCAAAGAGACCTATTTTTTGTTTCTTTTTCATTCAAGGTCGTTTGTCCAAGAAGTTTGACGGATACTATACTAAAGATGTTTCTGACACAATCGATGGGACTGATCAGCTGATTTCGATAAAACAAGAACACACGCAAATGCAATAACACATAATTAATGACATAATAATTATACCTCTATGTTAAACGACATAAACGTTTAAATTATAATATACTGCGCCGCTATATATGCGCCTATTTGTACCCGCGGTTTGACCCTCGCAGATATAAATCCCAGGGATAAAAAGTAGCCTATGTGCTATTCCAGACTATAAATCTATCTTTCTGCCAAGTTTCATCCAGATCCGTTCAGCCGTTCCGGTGTGAAAGAGTAACAAACATCCATCCATCCATCCATCCATTCTTACAAACTTTTGCGTTTATAATAGTAGTGGGATTTCAACAACAGGAACGTATGAAAATACTTGTGAATGTGTGTGTGAAGGTGCAAACACAATTACTATAATAGTGCTGTGTGAAAAGTTCACCAATATTTATTTATTATTTATTTATCTTTGTAAAAAGACTTATTAAGAGCTCCTTTTAAAGATAAGAACCAGCATCATTTTTTATTAAAAGTATTGTATTTTATTGTAAAAATATAGGTTTTATTTTCATTGTAATTCTAATTTTGAAAAAAATCCTAAGCCTTTCTACCCGATAGACTGACGGCATTGTTTAGATCGGGAAGTGGGAGATGGGTGGAGATGGCTCGGAATCGTTCTTCCCGGAAATGTATAGGGTAGGCCTATGTCCAGCTGTGGACTTCTTTAAGCTGATAATGATGATGATAATGATATATCTATAAAGCCTGGTTTGAAGAAAAGTGCGAAAAAATGTGCATTTTTTACATAAAACTTAAATCAGTAAACTCACGATGCTCAAAGATGTCTGTGATCCATGTGTTATCCAAGGATAGAGCTTAAACCTCGAACTATGACTGTCTCTTACCAATGGGTTAATGGCAAACAGAGACACAAAATTTTAAGCTATGATGAAATTTATGGGGAGTAAGAAAACACCCGAGTATTTACATACTTACATAGCTTTGTGTATTTAGAATTTAAGAATATTTAGCCTGTCATCGAAACTCGTGAATTTCTTATCATGGCAACAATCTTGTTGAATCAACGATTAAAGTTTATTAAATGCCACTCAACTGGTAAATTTGAGACTAGCATTCGACCGCTGCTCTGCTCGCGTGGTACCTAAATAAAAATTTGGCTGTACGTTATTCCTCATTATAATGAAATTTTCAGGTACCTTCTCCTTGAATGGAAGTCGTTATTTTTGAGTAAGGTTTTAAGAAAAAAGCTAGCATTTTTTGTCTGAGAGCCTTTAAAGTTAGTTGAAAATGTATATTTGCATATATTTTTTGAACGGTTATTTTTTATTTGGAATAAAATAACGACTCAAAACGGTATTGTACCAAAGAAGCCCCCGGTTTCTGAGAGCTCGATGAACACTAGTCGGCTACTAAGCACTAAGGTACTTGCTATTTCAGCTTTGTCTTCAAATTAGATAGAGATAGCAAGTGACTTGACAGCCGATTAGTGTAAATCGCGCTTTCAGAAACCGGGGGTAATACTGTTAAGCTACAAGGAGGAAAAAGTTAGGGACGTAGACCTAAATAGTTTGGCTACACTTGTATAATTTCAGTCGTGGTCAATATATGTGTTATTCATAAAAATCTGAGTAACTTTTGAACGACTGAATATCGCTGAACAAGGGGGGGGGGGGAGTGGTTTAATTGATAGGCCTTGAGGTCCCCTGCCCGACGATCCACCCTTCCAATTACACCCTGTATATCTTTTTACTACCATGGGAAAAAGTCCACGCAGACAAACTCACGCGTAACTGTTAGTATTAGATAAGTTAAAACTACTCAAATAAAACGTCTCAATGTATAACATAAACTGTAAAAGCATTTTCTTATTATTCCATAGTGTGCGTAAGACACAATACCTACGTATCATTTGGCCTCAGCCGCTTTGGTAACTAACTGATTCGTAGCCAGCCACGTAAAAACAATTCTCTTCACTGTTTTTCAATCAGGCTAACAAATATTCACTTTTGATATTCATTTCTAAAATTTTTAACCTATCACGGACACATGTCTCACAAAAAACAAACAAGGGAATTTTATACCTGAGTGAAATTATTATTTTGTAACTTTTGTGTGAAATAAAAATAAGTTATTGTTAATAATTATTGCAATATTTTGAAAGCAATATGGTGGTAAAAGTAGATAAGGTGCCTTTTGAAGATGCTTTGGACATGACAGGTAAGATATTGCTATTTGTAAGCTTTTCTTAATTAAATCTTGAAATATTAAATAAAATAAATATAAATAAATATTGGTGGACTTTCCACACAGCACTATCTAGCCCCAAACTAAGCTTATGCTTGTAATATGGGAACCAGATAGCTGATATACTACTTATATACATTTTTTTTATACATACTTATAATATTATATAACACCCAGACAGAGAACAAACATCTATGTTCATCACACAAATGTTTGTTCACGGTGGGAATCGAACCCACGACCTACGGCGTAGAAGGCAGAACTTCTATCAACTGAGCTACGTAGGCTGTAATATTGATCGAGCTGATGAAGCAGCGTTGCTGTGTTTCGCTCTGAAGAGTGTGGTCGCCGGTGTAATTACAGGCACATGAGGCTTTACATCGGTATGCCATAAGTTGATGGACACAGGTCAGTGCATCGTTGGGCACGTTTATATCGTGCGTGACTTACGTGGCAATGCTTTGTCATAGGTGTTGGTTACCACTTAACATCAGATGGGCCATCTGCTTGATCCATCAGCTAGTTGTCATTTCAAGCCTCTAAGGATAGCCCTATTAGGATCTGTCCTTTTTGAACCTTTGTTTTTGCAGGTTTCGGCAAGTTTAATCTGCTTTCATTCATGCTGTGCAGCAGCATTATGATCGGCATGACGACGGAGATCTTCTCCGTGTCATACCTGGTGCCGGCCAGCGCCTGTGAGCTTGCCACCTCCAGCGCGCAACAAGGGCTCATAGCTGCAGTACCGTTAGTAGGTAAGTAGTAAATGAATGCTTCAATATCACTATCACTACATAGTATAAAACAAAGTCGCTTTCTCTGTCCCTATGTCCCTATGTCCCTATGTCCCTATGTATGCTTAAATCTTTAAAACTACGGATTTTGATGCGGTTTTTTTAATAGATAGAGTGATTCAAGAGGAAGGTTTATATGTATAATACATGCATGATATGTGCACCCGTGCGAAGCAGGGGCGCGCGGGCGGGTCGCTAGTTGTATTATATAACACTAGTTGCGCCCCGCGGTTTCACCCGCGCAGATTTAAATCCCGGTATTCCTACGGGATAAAAAGTAGCCTATGTGCTAGACTGAGAACAGACATCTATGTTCATCGCACAAATGTTTGTTCTCGGTGGGGACCGAACCCACGACCCACGGCGCAGAAGGCTACTATCAACGAAGGATAAGGTATAAGAAGGTACTATCAACTGAGCTGTGAAGGCTGTCAGATGGAATGTAACACCCACCCTCGTTACCCCCAGGCATCATCATGACATCCCACGTGTGGGGCTACCTGGCTGACACGAAGGGCCGGCGGAAGATTTTGGTGATTTCCATGACCCTGGCCTTCATCAGCGGCTCCCTGGCGGCCTTCTCCCCTCACTGGATCGTGCTGAGCATGCTCAAATTTTGTTCTTCTGCTGCGTAAGTTCTTTATTCAGGCTGAGTTCAGGGCTCGAGGCCCTTTTGTTGGTGCTGTGGAATCCGACAATTTTTTCTTCAAGTATCGGTATTTATTTTTTCTTCTTTAGTCTGTCTTTGTTTTATTACTGGTTCAGTATAATAAAACAATACAAATTAATTTATTTGCCAAATAATTAAAATTAAAATAAGCGTTTACATAAGTTTTACATAAGCTTACTATAGGTACCATTGTTGGTCACCGACTAGCCTACAGGCTAGTACATAGTAGGCGATACATCGCGGGAGGCCGGACGAAGAACCACAGAAAATATAAAAAATAAATAAATGTCAATGCCTTCTCTAGTGTGTCTGGAGCCTTGGCGCTAAGTCTGACTCTGCTCAGCGAGTACACACCGATGGAACGACGCAGCACCTTCATTCTCCTGACCACCAGCATCTTCTTGGCATGTACCGGGATCATGGCAGGTATAGTGCGCGTCACGCAAAAAGAACGCCGAAACGCGTCTCTATTTTATTTGAAGTAAAAGCTGAAATATCAAGTGACTTGGCAGCCGATTAGTGTTGATCGCGCTTTCAGAAACCGGGGGTATGAATACCCGAGGTGCCTCCATTTCTTACAGTGATTGCAATCCCGATCCTCCCCCTCAAGTTCTCATACTACGTGCCAGTTCTGAACATCCACTTCAACTCCTGGCGCCTCCTGGGTCTGATCTACTCGATGCCGACCGCCTTCGCTGCCATTGGAGTCGCCTGCTCCTATGAGAGTCCCAAGTACCTCCTCAGTGTGGGAAAGGATGAGGAAGCTTTGAAGGTCCTTCAGGGTATTTTCTCAATCAATAGTGGGAAACCCGGAGATTTTTACAG
Organism: Plemyria rubiginata; assembly: GCA_963576535.1. Classification (NCBI taxonomy): domain Eukaryota; kingdom Metazoa; phylum Arthropoda; class Insecta; order Lepidoptera; family Geometridae; genus Plemyria; species Plemyria rubiginata. The sequence continues at coordinate 1,211,676 of OY754914.1, read as the reverse complement.
GGTAAGTGTTTAAGAATTTTGACAACATTTTAGGATACATTATAAAAACAAGACAGAAAAAACATGACGTAACTGAATAAAGTACAAAGCGGCCTTATCGCTAAAACCTATTTTTTTCAGGCAACCTTTTTAAGCATATTGTTACGTAAAAAATAACCATGTAAGTAATTATTTATTATTTTGGTACAAATGTCATGTTTGATTTTATCGTTGGTTTTACTTAGTTTTAAATCATCGAGTACACATTGAGATGAATTTTATATTGGGACGTAGGTAGGTAAGTAATTATTAAATGTTGTGTGCATATTAGAACGTAGGTAGGTAACTATTAAGTTTGCTCCATGATAAGATACTGCAAGGAAATATTTCATAGTTTAATTGATAAAGCGAAACGCGAATGCTGAAACTCAAAACATTAAATTTTTTATTGGTATTCAGAGGCACTTCCAATCATCATCCAAACACATAGTTCTCATTCAGTTTTTGTGCATAAGTTATTCTGCCCAACATCCCCATCTGTATAAGTCCATTGGTAGTATTCAGCCTCCCCTATAATAAGGGTGGGTTTACCGTAGTCACCATAAGCCTTCGTATATCAAACTTTCTATAAACTATAACTATTATCTTAACTAAAAAATCATATTTTTATTATAATAAAGGAAAGGAAACAACTGAATTTTTAAGATGTTTCACAACTACTCGTATATTTAGTACCTTAGATGTATGTCTCTTAAAAATATTTCAATGTGCTTGAAGTTCTTTATATAAAGGTCAGAATATTGTCTAGACAGTTTTTATGTATTTTTTTTAATACTGATGTAAGAGTTTTCATCATCTCTATACTTTATTTGCTTTGTTTAAATTATAACAACGTGCCTCATAAATCACACACACAGGTACGTGCCCTACGATGCACTGCCCTGCGTCCATCAACTAGTTTTGATTCCAGGTTAGCTCCGTGGTGCTGGACGAAGCTGGATCCTCAGCCGTCAGCGTCGGCTTCTGGGCTTCCGTGAGGGCACAGACTCTGCCGATGGTTAAGCCTCCGCTGTTGAAAGACACGCTGCTTCTGGCGTTTTTGTCCATCATTGTTTACATGAGGTTTGTAGCTTGATTAATCTATTCTTTGTAGAACATGATAATAACAAGCCAATAACAAGACTAGAAGTGTTTAGATTATTATTATTTTTCTTGCTTATTACTGTGTTTTATTTACTATTTTCTGAAAGAAGTAACAACTATTATCCTACCTACTATCCTACTTGATATTATAAACGCGAAAGTTTGTGAGTATCGATGGATGTTTGTTACTCTTTCACGCCGGAACGGCTGAACGGTACTGGATGAAACTTGGCAGAGAGATAAATTATAGTCTGGAATAGCACATAGGCTACTTTTAATCCCGTGGGAATACCGGGATTTAAATCTGCGCGGGTGAAACTGCGGGGCGCAACTAGTAATAAATAAAATGGTCCCAATGCGTAGTACTGCGTAGTATGACCGTGAGTCTGACCGCTGCGCTGCTGGGTTCGTCCTCTAATTCGCCATCCAACCGCCACAATAACCAAAATTCTTCAGTAAAAAAACATAAAAGGGAAATTGTATCCTTCTGTTTCAGCATAAACCCTTTCATGGTGTGGCTGCCGTTCATAATGAACGCATTCATGGTGTCCGTGGAGAGAGGCGCCACTGATGTCACCCTTTGCGAGATGATCAGGTTATCAAGGAACACTACCTTGCTGGAAGAGGTATTTATTTATGTATATTTCAAATCAAATCAATAAACGTTTAATTTGTGTTACAAAAACAGGCACCTACTAAGAAGTTGGTTCGGACAAAAAATCAGTCGTCATTCGGCTTTGAGCTGTGTTTGATGCACTTACTGCTCCGATGAAGATTGTAGCACTCAAAATACTATGTAATACAATTAGGTGCCTCGATCAATGTCTGACCATTCTTCATGCGAATAAAGACTGGTTCCCTTTATGTCGCGTCCCTTTACGTCGAGCTAGAAAGTTGTCTCGCGTTTATTACTCCTAGTCTCCTATGTCGAATATCTGGCCTAGATATGTCGAGTATCTGGCCTAGATATGTCGAGTATCTGGCCTAGATATGTCGAGTATCTGGCCTAGATATTTTGAAAGAAATAATAGAATATAACTAATATAATAAGAATGGACTCTCAGACTCGGCGTAAGGGGACTCGACACAAAGGGAACTAATCCGAATAAATACATTTAAAAGTACCAAACGGAATAAATACATTTTATAAAAAAAAAGAAATTACAACTATTAATTACAATTATTTACAAAATGTACAAAATATACAAAAAAAGTGACTTTGATCATGCGAGCGGTTCCATAATGAAGTTTCATTTTCTTTAAGGCTGATACTTGCTCGATGAACCAAACAGCCATGATGATGGTCTTCGGCATCAGCATCCTGATCGGGATCCTGAACCTGGTGACGAGTAGCATCGTCAACTGCATCGGAAGGAAGTCTCTCTTCGTAGGACTCCAGGTGATAATCAATCTTCATCTCTCCATGTCTCTAGGTCCTAGATTTTTTATACAACTAGCTGATGGAACAAGCAGATGGCCCACCGTGTGGTAACCATCACCTCAAAGCATTGCATCGTAAGTCACGCACGACAGGAACGTGCCCTACGATGCACAGCCCTGCGTCCATCAACTTGAGACATACAGATGTTAAGCCTCATTTGCCTGTGATTACACTGGCGACCACACTCTTCAAACCGAAAGACAGCAACGCTGCTTGGCAGCAGAAAAAAGCATAGTGGTAGTATACTTCCCCAGACGAGCCCTTCACAAAGGCTTCTACTTATTTTAAAAGATGTTCTAGGATATCGAAAAACGAGCTTTGTTCAGTCTTGGGCCAGAAAGTAGGAATTAGTGAAATTTCCACCAACATTTGTGTTTCGTTTGTTATTTCCAGCTGTTAGGTGGCGCTATGGCTCTGTTCATCAACGCGAGCACTATCTGGTCTCTGAGCGCAGTTTGCTTCGTCATCTACATCACCGGCATCATCAACTTTGGCTCGCTGACCAGCTTCATAGTGGACGTCTTTCCGACTTATGTCAAGTGGGTTATTGTGTATACCGAGAATATTATACATTCCACCACAGGGCAAGTAGACGTACGGCTCAATACCATCCATTCCTAGCTAGCATACCAATTCACACGAAACGCTTCGTTTCTACGATCAAGCTAGCACGATCAATTTTTTTAAATTTTTTGGGTTTTTTTTTCGTTTTAGCCAAAAACGGGACCAATTCTATGGGCACAGTACTATAGAAAATACTTCTCAGGTCAACCTCATACGCAATGTGGTTTCAGTACTTGTGAAGTATTTTGGGAACGATTTTTGTAACATTTGTCGCGTTTTTGGCTAAATGCAAACTTCGATAACTTAGTTGGAGATAGAGATTTAAAAGGTCTGACGGCGCTACTATCATTTAGCCTCTGCTGGAACATAACTAAATTTTTTTCTGGTAGTTACAAAATACTGGCGTAAAAAAGGTCAAGCTATAAATCATCACATGATAGAGAGCAACATGGTAATTATTGTCCTTTGTGGTGTGCAATAAAGAGTTTTTTATTTATTCTATTCAATCGCGGGATGTCGGTGAATGGAGAGGGTTCAGAATCGCTGTTCCTGGAAATGTCCATGGGAGGCCTGTGTCCAGCAGTTGACTTCTTCAAGCGGACGATGATGATGATAAACGTCAAAGTTCCCCTCTTTTTGGAATGGAGGTTCCAACAGAACTTATGAAACAAAATATAAAACGAAAAAAACGTTCCATTTTTTTCTGTTTTTCAGAGCAATGGCAATATGTTTAACGCTGATGGTGGGCCGCGGAAGTGCTGTTTTCGGCATCAACTTCTTGAAGAGCTTGTTGGATGACGACTGCGAAGCAGCATTTTACATATTCGGAGGGGTTTCCATAGGTATGTTACTGTTGTTCTCCTAATTACTATGTTACTTATGTCTGAATCCCATTTCTGTATAATAGTTCCTTTGACAAAAAATAGTACATTGTTCACCGAGAGGAGAAAGTGACCGATTACCGTCGAGGGTGTCGTTTGAAAAACACCCGAGATCGGGAATCGCACTTTCTCTCGAGTGATACATAGTGCTTTATACTACACCTACGAGGAAAATAAAAAACTAAAACTGAATCCTCAAACAACACGCAAATTGAAAATGGCGCCAATGGCGTCTGCAATTTTCACAATATATGTTCTTTTTTCAAATTGTTTATCCTGCCGCCGCAGGGTCGCACTGCCAGCCCGACACCATCCAACACACAGCTAGTGGCCAGTGTCATTTTGCGAACTTGGAGATAAAAACTCACTGTAAAAACTTTTTGGCTTTTGATATTTAGGTTACCGGCGCATAGTCTTACCCAAAATTAAAAAAGAAAAACCACGTAAGAAATGGATTTTCATACACTTTTCTCTCCCGCTCAGATGCGTTTTCTCCCCGCATATTTGTTCGATATGCCATTGCATATCGAACAACTTTATCGAAATAAAGTATCATGCAGTGCAAGTACCGTTCTTATCGATCGCTTAATTTGACATTTAGAATCGTCAAAATTCGTTAAAAATGGTTTTATCCATTGTTGAAACCATTTTTAACGAATTTTTGACGATTCTAAATGTCAGATAAGCGATCGATAAGAACGGTACTTGCACGGCTGGTGTAGTATACAATACTTTGACGTCGTTATGATATGATTTAGAATTTAAATAAATAAAAATAAAAAATAAATTATGCTGGACAATCCACACAGCACTATCTAGCCCCAAAGTAAGCTACTAAAGCTTGTGTTATGGGTACTAGATAACTGATATATTTAATACATTATATAATTACATAGATAGATATTTTTTATTATACATAGAAAACACCCAGACCAATGAACAAATTTCTGCAGATCGTACACAAATTTGTTCCGAGGCGGGAATCGAACCCGCAACCTCTGTGGCGCAGCGGGCGAAATAATTTGCAACTAAAGCTTTTTTTGGATGGCTCGGTAATTCGGTGCACCTACTGCTTTTTTAGACCATAGACTAAATAGATCTTTTACGATTTTTACGTAAAGTCTCAAAATTTAATACTCCGGACAACATACACTATGTTAAAATAACTATTCTGGTGTACCTGTTTTGTTTTATTTGCGATATTGCATGAATTCAATGGACTCATAAATAAATTACAAAAATAATAATTAGGCTAAGAATAATATTGAGCGCCCCTTGTGGAATATTGCTGTGCTTTGACAGGGTTTATGTTTGAAACAACAATGCACCTACTAGGTACGAGTATAACATTTAAATGTAACAACAGAAGTGCAATATATTTATATTTTTTCAGCTGGCGGCGTTATTGGATTCTTGCTGCCTTCAGATGGTACGTTGAAGGAGCGAAAACAGCTTCTCAAGATTCAATTCGCCAACAATAACAAACAACATGACAAACTCGATGATGTTGGCTGCTGATGATACTAGCATATTATTTACTGACAAAAAATATTAAATCAACAAACTGAGTTCCATATTTGGTACTTAATGCATACTATGTTCATGTTGCATCAGTACTGAGCTATCGTTTTTTATTCTGGGGTAACTGCAGGGGGTCTTGTAAAAATCTGTCAGAAGATAAGCAAAGTTTGAAGCACTTAATTCTCTTACCACTGAGTGAGAATGATAAACAGTAAAAAGGCTAATGTTTATAAACTTCTGGTGTCTTCTGGACCGTTCTGTTCCATCGTCGGCTACATCGTCGCTTACCACCAGGCAAGATCGTTTAAAAAAAAAAACTAATTTATATAAACGTAGGTATGAGCAATACCTACATAATTTTAGAGATCACATAAGATGCCGGAGTCATGCGTCCGTACGGTCTATACTGAGGCTATATTTTTATACTGCCCACATAATAATCCCTCGCAAGTCAACTTGAGGCATTCAAATGTGCTTTTAATATTACCTACACCCTTCAAACGGAAACACTGCAACGCTGCTTGGCATCAGAAATCAGGCAAGTAATAGCTTGTTAGATTATGGGCCTCTTCTTTAGACTGGTCAAAAATACAGATGGAAATGTTTGTGTATAATGTATTGTGTTACTTTGGGATTGTAATACCCGCCTTATGTTTTTTTTATACAACTAGCTGATGGAACAAGCAGATGGCCCACCTGATGTTAAGTGGTAACCATCACCTATAAACAAAACATTGCCCCGTAGGTCACGCACAATAGGAACGTGCCCTACGATGCACTGCCCTGCGTCCATCAACTTGAGGCATACAGATGTTAAGCCTCATGTGCCTGTAATTACACCGGCGACCACACTCTTCAAACCGAAACACAGCGTTGCTGCTTGGCGGCAGAAAAAGGCGTGGTGGTAGTACTTCCCCGGACAAGCCCTTCACAAAGAGCTACTTTTATGTAGACTTATGTAGGCTTACGACAGGTTTTCGCCGTATTTGCAGGTAATTGTGTATTACTATTTACCTTGGTTGTAAATAAAATTGCTGCATTTCGGTGATTTGTATATAATATATAATCGAAATAATTATAATTTAGAAAATGAAACTTTGTTTTCTAGTGTTATTAATAAAACGACGCTTCAATGCTAAAACTGTGTTTGAGCTTAACTCGTATGTTTTTAAAATCATTGAAAACATATCTGTTTAAAAAAAATGCATTGTTTCTATGTACCTACGCTAGTAGTTTTAATAATATTCTAGCTGCCGCCCACGGCTACACTCGCGATAAAATAGTTATTTCTAACATTGTATAAAGTCAAAGTACATTTATTTGCAATATCTAAGGCCTTTTCCCTATATTAGGCTCGTTCATCTACGATATTCCCGGTATTTTTCTGAATAAGTTAATCTAGGTCACAATTTTTTTAAATCTAAGTTTCATCCCAACCGATTCATTGGTTACTATGTCGTTTTTGATTTAATTGAACTAACATTCATCATTTTATTCATCTAAACATCGTTATTATCACATTTTTTGTAATAAGGTTTAGGTCTGAGCATATTAGACTGGGCACACTGTGGAATTCTTCAGTTCTTTTTCTGTGACTCCACTGAATCGTGACGCGTGCGAGGGCTTCTATCAGGCGGCAGCAGTATCCCCAGGAATCCAGCACCTGCAAGAATGACTTACATGAAGGTTTCCAAACGAAACCAATCTATCTCTTAACAAAATGTAAACCTAATAAAAAAAAAATATTTATAAAAAACTGAAATAGCTTCATGAATTGATAACCCAGACAAAATATCCCCTTATCTCTTAGTACAGTCAGTACCAAGTAAAGATTATCTCAGGATTTGTATTGTATTAGACCATTAGGCTGAACTAGCAACCACAACCAACTAACTCCAAAAATTTCACTATGCAAGCAAGCATTAGCAAGCAGCTCACATAATTCAGACACCCAGGGAGGCCTCAGCGGTGTATTCGGTGTTCCAAGATAGAGTGCTCGTTGAGGTATGAAAATAACTTATGAAAGTCTACTGCTTAAATAGATCTCCCCAAAGCATTTCCTGGAGCAACAATTTTGGGAAGATTTTGGGGCTTAGGTATTTAACTTCCCACGATCACAATGTGGCCCCATCGAGGCAAGTAGGTAAGTTTTTTATACAACTAGTTGACGAGCTCTGCCTGCGTCCATCAACTAGTGGCATACAGATGTTAAGCCTCATGTGCCTGTAATTTCACCGGCGACCACACTCTTCTGTTATGCACAATTTACTGTTATTGTTAGTTTTTTAAGTAGGTATGTATGTGGGTCAAAATAAATATGTTTCTTTTTTCTTCTTACCGAAACACAACAACTCTGCTTGGCGGCAGAAAAAGGCGTGGTGTTAGTACTTCCCCGGACGAGCCCTTCACAAAGAGCTCTACTACTCTAACCCCCGGTTTCTGAAAGCGCGATCAACACTAATCGGCGGTCAATTCACTTGCTATTTCAGATTTTCCTTAAAAATAGATAAAGATAGCAAGTGACTTGACAGCCGATTAATGTTGATCGCGCTTTTAAAAATCGGGGGTTAAGGTACCCATAGCAAGCACGGCAGGACTTACAGATGAAGATGACGCCGAAGGAGTAGAAGGCAGCCTCGCAGTTGTGCTCGATGAGCTGTTTCAGCACGTTGATGCCCAGGATGGTGCTGCCGCGACCCAGCATCAGCATCAGGCAAACTACTGTCGCTCTGAAAATATTTATAACTAGTAGCGCCCTGCGGTTTCACCCGCGTAGTTTTAATTAGTTGTCATCGCTCATTCTTTTTTTCTTCTTTCCCGTTTACTTTCCGCAAGAAAATGTAGCCTTATAAGAGTACTATTCACAGGGTAGGTTACAATTAAAAAGGCTCCTAGGTACCTCTGTACCTTCATCCGGTCTCATCCAAATTCTATACTCTCGTAAAAGACTAGCCACGAAATTCTTACTTGATAAAAGTTGGAAAGAGATCCACAGTGAAGGACGTCAGGAAGCCAAAGTTGAGGACTCCCATCATGAGGGTTAGTAGAAGACCAGCGCTGAGTCCCCATTGAGAACTGGCGTTAATGCTGAGGGCAGCTGTTCCGGCTAGCATCTGCGTAAAAGAATAAGTAATTTATTTAAACTACGTACTTTTACCAAAAAGTACCTATACATTACATATATATATATATATATATATATATAATATATATATATATATATATACATATATATATATATGTATAATGTATAGGTAATGTATAATGTGTATATATATATATATACATATACATATATTCAAATACAATTAAAAACAAAACGAGATTTTTTTTTTACAAAACAAAATGTCATAATTAAGTGTCTAATTAATACTAGTTTTTAATGATTAATTCAGAAAGCGCTTAATTAATTTTTATAAAATATTAGCGGAATAGGTGGGTAATCGCGTTACAAAAATTATATTTAAACTAGTTGCAACCCGCGGTTACACCCGCGCGGATTTAAATCCCGGTATTCGCACGGGATAAAAATAGCCTATGTGCTATTCGTGCTAGTCGTTCCGCCGTGAAAGAGTAACAAACATCCATCCATACTCACAAACTTTCGCGTTTATAATATCAGTAGGATTAAGAACCTCCTACTTTTTTAGTCGAGAAAAAAATATAGACACCGTTTAATAAACACCATAGACCATAGAAAACCATCAAGATACCTGAATGAAAATATAAAGCTTCCTCTTGCCGACGTATTTGATGAGGAATCCTGCCACGATGTTTAGTGCAGCCAGGATCAGGCTGATGCAGAATACCATCGTCATGGCTGTGTCGTTCATTGAGCAGTCTTTGGGCTGAAAATGAAAGTCTACGTCAGTAAGTGTGAAAAAGTCTGTGACGTTATATGGCCAACATGAGTATCCCTAAAGTAGATCTTCGACGGCAGATATCCTCTCAGATCTGTTAGTACCAAGTACTAACTTCAGATTCTTTTTCATCAAGAAAAAATATATAGAGTGAGTAAAAGTCCTCACCTTATCAATATCAACGTCGTCAGTCATGTTTCTAGAGAGCCTGACCATCTGGCAAATGGTGAGGCTGCTGGCTCCACCTTCGACTGCGGACATGAATGAGTCAGCAATCGATGGTAACCAAACTACGAACGGGTTTACACTGAAACATTGTCAGAAACTAAAATTAATAATTTGAACACCGATCTCTTGGGTTTATCTGGGTTGTGAGTATCAGTGACTTTGAATATCAGTGCAGTGACTATGCCTAGTTTGTCTGGATACGGCAAAGAAATTGCAGCTTCAGTTTGCAGAAGAGCTCAAACTTTCTCTAACAAGAAAGGTTTACCTATTTACAATATTTTTTGACGGTAGTTATAATCGTGCTGGTAGCTCCACCACAGTACCACAATGAAAGTCATGTGGAGCCTTGTGCTTCTTACCAAATGAAGACCATTGTGAACAGCAACCCCATCAGAAGCGTTGACTTCAGCAGCGGTGGTTTGAACAGGGGGATCGTCTGCACGATAATTGATCGCCAGAACCCTTTCTGTGCTGGCAAGCGGATCTCGTCTAATATTGCTGATTCTACCTAGAATTTATGAAACCCAATTTTAAACCAAAGCCCTGTTATTTTGAGGTCTGGAAAGGGCTTCCTAAATATTAAACAGAAATTTGCCGAGGGTTTTAAAAATATGGTAACTTGTTTATTAGATTCCCGTTTGTTGCTTTTGATTTTAAACTGCTTACAAGAAGATACTTATAAGTAAGGGTATAAATACCTTACAAGTATGTAACGAGCCTGTGAATCATCTCACGTCAGCATACTTAGCTAAAAGTGCAGGATACAGTTTTGTTTTGTTATGTCGAATTCTTTTCTTTATCTGTTTGGTGTTAAGCGATTTTGGATCATTCTTTACTGCCTGATTTAGGCCTTCTCTTATAAATTTGGAAGAAATCCAAGTATCAGTATACCTAGTAGGGTAATACAATTCGTTATCACCATTCTCAAATATCAAGTACTTAGCATGAAACGAAACTAACTCGATAGAAATCACTGCTCTTCCCACTGTTGACTTCAAATATGTGCTTCAACACTTCCAAGGCCTGTTCATCTTGCCCAGTCGTCAGCAGGAACTTGGGACTTTCGCTGCAGTACATAGCTCCGATGCACGACAGAGCGCAAGGGACGCTGAATATCAGGTTGAGGAGGCGCCAGGAGTTGAAGTGGATGTCCAGATATGGGATGTAGTAAGAGAAGGTGAGATGGAGTACTGGTATGGATAAAACTGAAATAAAATATGAAAATTAATATCACGACGACGCCCATCTCCAGGTCTGTTGGCAAGATTTTTCAGATCGTTTGAAACTCAAGCCCTGGATGTTTTAAGTTAAATATTACGTTAAATAACCTAATAAATGAAGTACAAAAAACAAAATTCAGACTCGGTGAATGTGTGAGTGCGCTATTTGAGGTTTTAGCTATATAGTTATTATGCCAGGAGTGTTAGAAACATTACCAGCCATGATTCCTGTGCAGGAGAGGAAGGCGCTGGTGGTCAGCAATAGCAGCGTGCTTCTCTGCTTCGCTGGCGTGCTCTCTCCGAGCAAAGCTACGGCCAGAGCTGATGCTCCAGAAACTCTGGAATCACAAACTCTTGCATTTATTTAATCGGAACTTAATCGGTGAGCTGTATATGTATCACTACATAGTATAAAACAAAGTCACTTTCTCTGTCCCTATATCCCTATGTCCCTATGTATGCTTAAATCTTTAAAACTACGCAACGGATTTTGATGCGGTTTTTTTTAATAAATAGAGTGATTCATGAGGAAGATTTATATGTCTAATACATGCATGATATGTGCACCCGTGCGAAGCAGGGGCGCGCGGGCGGGTCGCTAGTAGCAATATAAACGATACACATAATTATGTTACTCTAGTTGACCCCGCGAACTTCGTCTCCCATAATAATAAGTAGTTTATAAATTCCTTGCCTATACATATAGGTATAAATAGACTAGTATAATGTAGACTTAATTATTAGACCTATATGACGTACGTTCAAAACAAACACACAAGATAAATGTACTGAATGATATAACATAGGTATAATTGTGGTGTTGCATTTGAGCCGAAGCATCCTTTTTGTTTTAGCTGCAACACGTAGACATACTACTCGTATTATGAACTATTTGTATCGTGTTCCAAATTTTATGGTTTATATAATTTTTATTAAGAGTATTATGCGTTTCTTTTCTTTGTTCGTTTCAAGATTCATTCAAGATCAATTTTATTGAATAATCTTTCTTTCATACGGCGATTAAAAGGACACCAGGTACCATGATATTTTTGTACTTGGTTTTTCTTTTCTTTGATGTCCCAAGTAGGTATATTAGATACCTACCTAATAAAAAAATATACGTATGTCCAGTAGCCTATCTACGCAATATGATTGATGTGATAAGAATAGTCTGCGCATAATTTATAATAATAATTTATTTGTATATAATTATTATGATGTAATTTATTTGCATACACATCTGATATCATATAAGACTATAAATAAAATAAATAGAACTACTCTGGCAGTGTGTAAATATAGCAGGTAAACTCCGGCAAATATTTATGCAATGATATGACCTAGGCCTTGTTACAGGTTCGTAATACTTTCTGACAACTTTTCACCTATATACGAGTATTTAAGGGTGTGATAATGTCGAGGCTTAACATATACCTAATCTAGTCTGACGTTGGACAACTTGTTTGTTATAACTTCGTTCTAAATCCTTTTCCAGAATGTTTTGAATGTAATGTAGATGCAATAATATGCACCCCATCTAGCTAGCTGCTAATGTTTTTTGTACACGCTCTTTGATTATGTACCTTGCGTCGTCAGTTCGTGTACTAACAATAATAATAATAATAATAATAATTTATTTATTTATTCAGACAACAATTGGTCCAAAAAAAATAATTAGAATTTTTGATTAGTTTTATATAGTGTTTACTAGACACATTAAGGACACACTTAAGGAAATCACAAGGATTTTTATAGTTTAGGATACATCTTATTTACAAAACGTATTACTAATACTTAGCTTGTCCCTTTCCTTTTTCTGTTGGGTATTTGTAATACCTAACAACTTTATAATGTCCAGCCAATAGCCAACCACTTACGCAGCAGAAGACAAGAACTTCAACGCGCACAGGACGATCCAGTTGGGAGACAGCGCCGCCAGAGAGCCTGTCGCGAACCCTATAGCCATGGACAGGATCAGCATCTTCCGTCTCCCATGCCTGTCTGCCAGGTAGCCCCAGAGGTGTGACGTGGCTATCACTCCTGAGGAAACATAAGCAAATATTGGTGGACTTTCCACACATAGTGTTTTATATTTACTGAATAAAACTTTTTGACTTCGACTTAGCCTCAAACTAAGCCAAGCTTGAATAAGAGTCCGCCTGCGACGCAAGAGGTTGCGGGTTCGATTCCCGCCTCGGAATACATTTGTGTACGATCTGCACAAATTTGTTGCGTAGGTCTGGGTGTTTTCTATGTATAATAAAAAAATATCTATCTAACCTAACCTAAGTATAATAATGGATTAAATACATCAGTCATCTAGTACCCATAACACAAGCTTTGAGTAGCTTAGTTTGGGGCTAGATGATGCTGTGTGGATTATCCAGCATTATTTATTTATTTAATAATAATTTCTAGTATCTAGTAGTAATTTAATAATTACAACACCCAGTCAGTGAACAGCCATCTATGTTCATCACAAAAGTGTTTGTTCTCCTTGGGGGTCGAACCCACGGCGCAGAAGGTAGGCTACTTACGGAGCTGTGAGGGCTAAATGATATGCAAAAAAGTTACCCCTGACCTTTCAGTGCAAATAACACGAGCCTCTGACGCTGTATAAAGTCATCTTATATAGATGCCAAGGTCTGTTTGCGACGCCCTGATTACGTTTGTTAGGGAACATTGGCTTACATTATCATTACCTATGATATAAGTCACACCACCCACAACACCAATGAAACCCACTAATATTATAAAAGTGACAGTTTGGAAGTTTCTTACTCAATCACGTCACAACGACTGAACGGATCTGGAATGAAAATCGCCTATGCCTATGTTATACAACACTATTATTTTGTAAGTACCAAAAAATTCTTAGGGCTGTTTCAAATTCTTGAGGCTATTGATGCTAGTAGCACGACGAAAACAGTTTGTTTTAATTTTTATCCAAAAACGGGACTATTTATATGGGCACACTAGAAAATACTTCTCAGGTCAACCTCATACGCAATTCTTCTTCTTCTTATCGTGTCACTAGTTTCTTTCGAAACAGTGTGGTGAAAGGATTACAAGTGCGCCTCAAGAGGCTCCTTTCGAGCACTTGACACATGTTATAGAACTTGTTAGGTTTTACAACATGCCGGTTTCCTCACCATGTTTTCCTTCACCGTTTGAGAGTACTGGCATTGCGCACATAAATTTTTGAACAGAAAAACTCAATACGCAATGCGTACAAGGTTTACAAGTATACTTGTGAAGTATTTTGGGAACAATTTTTGTAACAATTGTCGCGTTTTTGGCTAAAAGCAAACCTCGATAACTTGGTGCTAGATAGAGATTTAAAAGTTCTGACGACGCTACTATCATCAATAGCCTAATGTTTAATCTATGTATTTTTTAAAGGTATTTATTCAATTTTGAATCACAAAGAACACTTTTAAAAGTCCACGCGACCAAGTCTAGAAGTTAGAAGTGCAGGCAACAAACTTACGGCATGATGGTGATACTCAAGATCCTTGCAAGCTCTAAGAAGTTCAGTCATTAGTTCCAATTTTTTAATATTAAGTTAGTTTTTCTGTGAAGGAATACATCGCTGCGGATACCAATATAATAAGGAATGAAAAAGAATTTATATTTTTTCGCCAATTACAGGCAAACAGAATTAAGAATACCTATTAAATAAAATACCGATAAATTAGTGTAGGTTAGCAAACTCATAATACCTACCTAGGTAGGTCCATTCCACCTAGCACAACGTAACTAGCATAACTAGTTTCTTTAAGATATTTGCCTTCACCGTTTGTGACCAGTGGAATTGCGCGCGCACATCTATTTTTCGAATGGAAACCCGTCAAGCGGTTGTTGCTTGACCACATACGAACTATCGTGCCTCTGACTAATGCCTTGATCACACGTATCTAGTAGCTGGACAGTAATCTGGAGAGTGCTTGGTAGGGTAAAAACATCACTGATGGCTCGACCTAGCGCTAGAAGGGCGAGTCTCCTTGACCGGCGCTAATTTTTTGCACAAAATCCGCCAAACATTTAATAAATACTGTTTGGTGATAAGTAAGTTACAAAAAAATTTGGACCAACTCTGTCTAGTAGCTGCTAATCTTTGTTTTGATGTAAATCAAGGCATGCGACCGTAGTATTTGTATATAAAATAACAATAGTGACGTAGTGAATTCGAGTTTCGAAAATGTGGAAATTTGCCCCTGGCCCTTATTAGCTCACTTTTTGACGACATTTTTACGATCTGTATTTCCGTTTCCTGCGCTGCTACGTCAACACTAAACTGACTAACTGTAAGTGTAACTGTAGTTAAGTTCATTACCATGGTAATTACCTGCTTAAAGCGACATCCTTTACGTAAATGAATAATCACTAAAAAAACTGTGTCAATGAATAATTTCAACAGACTATGAAATCATGCAAGTTTTATTAAACATTGAAGGAAACGTATTTATCGCCTTTAGATAAAACCTATATGGACCATTAGCTGGACACAATACCAAAATTAATCAAATAAAAAATTAATGAATTGAGATTCATTGATTACGCATTTTCTGCCTTGCCACTGTCCCTATACTCGGCTCGTGTGAACTAGGCATAACTCCTTAGATTTTCTCAATGACTTCCTAGCAATTTGGCGAAAGTTTGCCGTGGAAATACCAGTCGTGAACATTTTAATATCTATGTACTTGCCAACTAACGGCAGTCCTGCAGCTAAGCCCTGCTGGGTGCTGGTGGTTCCCAGCTCGCAGACACTGCCCGGTACCACGTAGGACACGGAGTACATCTCGAATACCATGGCGGATATGATGCCGCAGCATAGTGAAAACGTCTGAAGGTTGAACCAGCCCCATCCTGGAATCAAAGTTAGCTTTTCTTAATGCTGATGGAGACGGCCCTCCTAATTATAAATGACTAGTTGCGCCCCGCGGTTTCATCCGCGCAGATTTAAATCCCGGTATTCACACGGGATAAAAAGTAGCCTATGTGTTATTCCAGGCTATAATCTAACTCTCTGCCAAGTTTCATCCAGATCCGTTCAGCCGTTCTGGCGTGAAAGATTATCAAACATCCATCCATCCATCCATAATAACAAACTTTCGCGTTTATAATATTAGTAGGATTACCTCACCTATAAAAAAGAATTGCCTAGAGAGATATGCACGATCAGATCGTGCCCTACAATTGCCCAGCGTCCATCAATTTGAGGCGTAAAAATGTAAAGCCTCATGTGCATGTGGTTTGACCTTCAAGTAGGTAAGCGTGGCTAAAGGAAATAGTCATGACAATGTGCGTGAACTTAGCTGATCATTGTCTTGCAGGAAAAAAATGCAAGAGTGTTGTTCGCAGGCAGCATAGATCTACAGTTCCTGATAAATTTCAGAAATAGTTCGCCTGAAAAAAGTCCAGGCACCAGGCACTTCCAAATTCATGAATTGCAAGTTCCTGGGAACACACCTACTGCAAGGAACGCCCTGTGTTCTATTGTGTTCATTTCTACATTTAGCAGACTGTCAAGTCACATGCTATTTCAGCTTTTACTTCAAATAAGATAAAGATAGCAAGTGACATGACACCCGATTAGTTTTAATACAGCTTTCAGAAAGCGGCCGTTAATAACAACATTGAGGTCAAAGCTTCATAAATTTATTAATTAATTTCTCCGATTTCTCCGAAATGGTGGATTTTGTTTATCCGTGACAACATAATCCAGGCTGACGAAGTCTTGGGTAACCAAATACTTTGGCATTTTTGAAAGTTTTCATTTGTTAGGGTCCTTTGAGGTCACAGTTTCTGAAGTATCGTAAAATTTTCATAAAACGGTCAAATGGTGAAAATTGTGTAATTACAAGCACATGAGGCTTAACCTCTGTATGCTTCAAGTCGATGGACGCAGGGCAGTGCATCGTAGGGCATCTATCGTGCGTGACTTACGAGGCAATGCTTTGTTATAGGTGATGGTTACCACTTATCATCAGGTGGGCCATCTGCTTTTCCATTAGCTAGAAAAAATGGAGTAAATTGGAGTAGGTACAAATTCACGGATGAAGTCCAAGGGAACATAATAGTATAAGAGAAATTGACGAACAAACGTTATTATGCTTGTGTCCACTTCACAGATCTCCACATAGCGTGCTAAGGACCAAATCATATTGAGCTAGTGTTAGCCATTTGTGATTGAGGCTGTCTCAAGGCTGTTATTCAAATCACATACGCGATCGGTTGAAACAGCTTAGTGAGGAGTAACTAGGTAGGTATATAAAAAGATTCAATAAAATTTATTTAAAAATTATTACTAACGGTTTATTTAAAAAGGTCATCATAACAACTGCTGATATTGTCTTTTTGGATGCTATTAATATTCTAGTGGGACTTTTTCATCCACCAACCTGGGGCTTTATTCACTATGACCAATTCAATCGCGTTTGCGTTTATATCACGTTGTGACGTCAAACGGTTTAGGCAAAGTTTCCCCTATGCTATAAAGAATCAAGCCCGAGATTGTGTTATGACTTTACACGGTTTGGGGAAGGAATCTCCTAGGTCATAGAGAATAATGCCCCTGGTTGTCTAAAAACTTATAAAGGGGCCTTCTGTATCAAGGAGCAGATAAGAAATTATTACACCAGCCAGGTGAAATAAAAGATTTGCCTAATCTGCTACTGCGAGATGACCCTTAGAAGAACTTGGTGGTACAAACAGTGTCTGAGCAGTTTCGACCAAGCAATGCACACTTCAGGCTTCAAAGTCAAAGTCAAAATTATTATTTATTCAATAAAATAGCAAGGACCATATATGAATCTTGAATAGGCTATGTTGGCTGTCCTAGATGGTACTTACCCGTCATGTTCAAGGCATCCTCGTACGGCACTTTAATTAACTTATGCACCATTGTAGATAACTTGGTTTCAATCAAATGTAATAATTAATTAAATATAGCACGGCTTTGTGGTAAAAATGGATTTTACAGAATTTACAGTGTGTGTTCATCTCAATGCAGAACGTCGTCTGATTTTAGATACCGTTACATTCTTTATTTATCAGGTGACAATTCAAACAGAGTGGAGATGGCATCGTGGAAACTATTCCTCCTCTCTGGGTGGAGGTTCGGCTCATAGCGTCCTATCAAAATGCACTCTTGAAAAAATTATTATCACTGAACACTATACCTATAATTTAAAACAAATATCAATAAGCTAATAACTCAAGAAGGCAATTAAAATTAAATTTGTCAAAGTTTTTCAAATTACAGCAACAAAATTAATTATCATTTGAAAATGAAATTTAAAAAATTAAACTGGGACATCAAATCAAAAATAAACTACATACTTGAAATAAGATTTACTAACAGAATGAAAACTTTGGAAAACCATTAACATACGCACTCACAAAACAACGAAAAAGTTCTATAGCAACACAAAAAGTCACACCAAAATAGCCAAAAGGTCTAACGTCAGACCTCACCGAAGAATATATCGCGTTTAACAAGTTATCTGCTGCTATAGGTATAGCTAAAACAGGTATGGCTCCTGGCCAGTCAGTATCCTCCCACTAAGTAGAACCGAAGGCTCAATGCGCAACAATGACACAGGTGCATATCGTTATTTCGCGATCCACTGCTGGCTTTTTATGCTGCTGAGTAATGTAGTGACAGCTGCGCAGTTGAGTTGTGGCTGCCGCATATTTTCGTTTTTATTTTAAGCCCTGTATCAGATTCTGGAGGTTATTGAATTAGTTTCTCATTATTTTTAGTTAAGGCGTTGAATCTGTGTGACCAGTGGCAAAGGTCTCCTCCAACCGCTTCTAATCCTCGTTATTTAGGTTATTTCTTGTCCAGCGGCCCGATTACTTAAATGTCTGGCTATCGAGATGGCTTTCAGTTTGAAATTTGATTCCCATCCATCCAAGGAATTTAAATACTATAGATCCATCCTTATGATTGGTCAAACTCGTCATCACATCTTCGGGTCGGCCGTTTTTCCGTTTCCTATCTCGAGGGTACCAGGTAGGTACATCACCTGTACATGATTTTGCTCAATTGTTCTGCACCACGCTTTGTGTGGCTGGCCCACTTCCTTTTCAGTTTCTTCGTCTTGCTATCGCGCATGCTAACTCGAAATGACATTATACTATCTTTTATCGTGTTGCAGAACTTGCGGAGTAGACCCTTTCGTAAGCCGTACGAATAAGTCCGTTAAGCCTTGTGAACTGTACAATACAGTGACTGTACCTACCTGATTATATGCAGAGCCAAAAGTAAATACAGCTAAGTCATCGAATCAAACTGAATATGTGTGTTGACTTATTATAATATGCGACTAAGAACCAGACCCTCTCCCAAATACAAATGTAATACAGCTTCTGTCTGTGTGTTGGTATCTTGATTTCTGTTAGATTGACACTAGACTGAAGCTAAATTATGTTACTGAAAAGAGATAATATATAAAAAGAACCATAGGAACCAAGCAGTAAGTTTTTTGCCTGTTTTTCTAGGCTTGGATGCGTGCAACTGCTACTTTGTACTTTTTGATTTTGACTTAGTAGACGGATATATTAGGGTATATTTTTTGTATGTTTAAGGATTAGATTTTTTTCTATAAACGTTCAATAATACAATCTTAACATAACCATTATCATCTTCATCATCATCATCATCATCATCTGGCATAAACTTCTTCAAATTCAAGGGGTTAAAATCACAGGGGGTTTTTATAGTTTTAATTATGTTGTGTATGTTCTTTTGAACTCATAATTATCATCTGCATACATATTATAATACTTACACCTACCTACCAAATTATATCTGGGTACACTTATGCATAAATATAACTACTTATATCAAAGGTATATGTACTACATAACGGGTTATATCTGTATAATATTGTGTTCTTTTATATATGTATAATAAATAATATTATATATATTTATGTTATTATATTTATTATATACTAATAAATAATAAGTCTACATCACGAAGCCGTGGACTAATCATGCGATTGTATTTTAGGTATATATAGTAGGTACATTTATAAGCCTGCTCGTGCGACAAGCTACTATGTAAGTAAACATGTAATAAGTGTTATGTTTATTGTTTTTATACAGGGAGCAAACATACTGCTATCGAAATCATAAAAAGGAATAGGACAATATGATTAAACCTCATAAAAAGATTTTCTTAGGAAACGATTTCTGAATGAAGATAATATTTTTTTTGTTGATTTTCGTTTATTTGGTATTACTTTTATGTAACTTACTAGCTGCCGTTTGTGGCTTCACTCGCGTATAAGTTGTGTTTGCTAAGTAATATTTTTCTTTAATGGGTTCGCAATTTTAGAACCAACGCAGGGTAGAACCCTGTTCCCAGTAAAAATTCTTGAGGAAACCAGTTAGTATCCTAACAGCGGCGATGGGCTTGCAAC
This sequence comes from Plemyria rubiginata, assembly GCA_963576535.1. Lineage (NCBI taxonomy): Eukaryota > Metazoa > Arthropoda > Insecta > Lepidoptera > Geometridae > Plemyria > Plemyria rubiginata. The sequence continues at coordinate 1,191,405 of OY754914.1, read as the reverse complement.
CTGTCACGTATGGAATACCAACTATTGCAAATGTGGGTACCTATGTGTAAATATTAGGAATGTTATGGCTTATTTATTCGTAGTGTTATGGTTACCCATTTTTGACAGAATAAAATACCCAGTATAGAGGTTGTACCTACAGCTACATCAACTGTGCAGCCTTCAGTTTTCAGTAGCTATCTTTTTACACCCTCTATTTTCATTCAACAATTAAAACCCTTCTGATCGTATGTGTTTTAGATAAACAAGACTCTATTGCGACTTGATATTTAAAATTAGTACTTTACTAGCGACCCGCCCGCGCGCCCCTGCTTTGCACGAGTGCACATATCATGCATGTATTATACATATAAACCTTCCTCTTGAATAACTCTATCTATTAAAAAAAACCGCATCAAAATCCGTTGCGTAGTTTTAAATAGGGTGAAGAGCCTCAATACGGCTGGATATTTTTACACAGCTGCATTTTCTGCTGCTGTAAGTTGAATAGTGGGGACAACCTCGCATTCTGATCCTAAGGTCGTCGATTCGAATCCGGTCGTGTACCAATGAAAACTACATAATTCGATTTAACTATCTACTGCTGACCGCGGGTTTGCTCGTTTATTAGATATCATGTCGAGGAAATCAATTAGATACTGGATTCATAATGATCCTTGTGATTTATTTTATTTATTTATTTATTACATAAATGATAGTAAGCTTACAGTACGCAGACCAAAGCGCTTACTATCTTAGCTTGAAACTTAAAAATAAACTTAAATTGTTACTGATAACATGTATTTTATCATTAAATACATCGACATGTTGGACCTCGTGTACAAATGCGTTTAGAGTTAGTGCTCTTAGAGTTGGCGCGTTATTTGCGTGGTGAGTTCGCGGTGTGTGGCAAGAGAATACTTGGTGCAGTCGCCGGCCACAACGCACATAGTTGTTAGAGACATATATTGGCATCATACTTAGTATGGTTGAACTGTGACTTGTGTTTTAATTGATGAATACCCACCTTTTGATTTTCCCTTTGATGTCTAAGGTAATCAGAGGGCTTATTTCGCAGTGTCACCGTTTTAAGAGCACCGGTGGTCTAGTGGGAGTGACCCCGCCTTCCGATCGTAAGGTCGCAGGTTCGAATCCGGTCGTGCACCAATGGATTTTTCTATCGAAAAATTTATGTGCGCAATGCCAGTGCTCTTAAACGGTGAAGGAAAACATCGTGAGGAAACCAGTTAGTATTCTAACAGCGGCGATGGGCTTGCAACCTGTCACGTATGGAATACTAACTACTGCAAAATGTGGGTATGTGCCAAATGTAATGTTTGGACGTACCTCTGACTGCCCCCTTAGACATCCTCAAAGAATCTTGAATTATAGTACCTACTTGGTACTGGGAGATCTGAAGGGATATCTACCGTACCTGGGGATCAAAGTCGTGAAGCTGTTTCTGTTTTTTTCTGTTTATTTCGCAGTGTTTGTGTTCAGTGTTTTGCATTTCTACGTGACAGGTTGCAAGCCCATCTCCGCTGTTAGTATACTTACTGGTTTCCTCACAAAGTTTTCCTTCGCAGTTTGTGACTTTGTTGACTTAGTTTTAAAAAAATACACATTTGTGCACGACCGGACTCGAACCTACAACTTTACAATCGGAAGGCAACTGGGTGACCAGTGCTCTTCAAAAATAGCTTATTGGCAAAATCTCATGGAAAACCAGGAAACAAAACAACACTAACTTAAAAGTTTTTATCTAAAGTACTATTTTTTAATATTACTTTTAAGTATTTTTATATATTATTAAATATTTTATAATATATATAACACAATATTTTTAATACCTCAGTAATAATAAATTAACTACAGCATTTCCCTTAAAAAAATCAGAATCAAAAATATCCGTTTAAAAATAAATGTTATATTTGTTTATTTGACCAATACACACGTCACAAATATAAGGAAAATAACATAGTAAGATTTACCTAGACCCAAGGTCATCCACCTTATAGGTCTTTGAATTAGCAAGTTGAAGTGGCAATGGGCAAGCGATTAGTACCTACACCTCGTAAAACAGAAGGCTCTCTACCTGATGCATCGATGACAGTGTCGAAGTCACTGTCAAGGCGCTAGATCGTCCTAGACAAATTCCTTGGTCTTAGAAGTCTTCCCGGGGGCATTATTCTCTATGACAATAGGAGATTCCTTGCCCCAAACCGTGAAACGTCAAAACTTGATGTTGGAATTTATTCTTTACTAGCTTTTGCCCGCGGCTTCGCTCGCGTTTAGAAGTATTATTATTAACTACGCATAGTTTTTGCGGCTTTACTTTTGTTAAGCGTGTGTAAAAAATTGGGGAGGTTGAATTTATCAAAATGCTATTTAAGCGGACGTCTTCATCAAAGTAGCTCCAATCTTTAATTTCAGTTCAATCAGTCAAAAATCTAAGAAGATTTATACAAACTTTGATCAGAATCCTTTCTTAGCGGATGCTTACGTCATAACATCTACATGCATGCCAAATTTCAGCCCGATCCGTCCAGTGGTTTTAGCTGTGCGTTGATAGATCACTGTGTCAGTCAGTCACCTTTGAGTTATATATATTTAGATAGAAGATTTATACAAACTTGCATCCCCTATTTTATCCCCTTAGGGGTGGAATTTATCAAAATCCTTATGCCTACGTCATAGTAGCTTTAAGCATGCAAAGTCAGCCCGATCGGTTTAAAATTGACAAAATTTCATACAAACTTTCATCCCCTATTTCATCCCCTTGGGGGTAGAATTAATCAAAATCCTTTCTTAGCGGATGCCTACGTCATATCATCTACCTGCATGCCAAATTTCAGCCCGATCCGTCCAGTGGTTGGGGCTGTGCATTGATAGATCACTATGTCAGTCAGTCAGTCAGTCACCTTTGAGTTATATATATACTTACTTACTCTGTTCTGACTTATTCTGTTCTTTTTTTATAATCCCCGCGTTCCGAAATACGCTATAATCGATTTGAGCGCTCACAATCCCGTACCGAATTAGCGTGAGCGCGATAACGATGACCCATGAAACGTCATAGATTACGTCATGACATGCGCCATCTTACGATTACGCCGACCATGCAATATTCTATAATCACTGTGAGCGCTGTCAAAAATGACAGTTGTACATTTGTGTTTTGTTGTTATTTGTGATGAGGTTACATGTTTTCAGTCGCATCATAGTCGTTATAGGGTATAATATGTTTTGCGATCATAAAATAACAAATCCAGAAAATATCCAAGCAGTCCCAGTTTGTTACACAGGGTTTGAGGTTATGATTCCTAGGATGTTTCTGTGAGTGCGTTTACGAGCGTTCCGAATTGTTGACTCTAGCTCTGAGCTGTCATAATAGGATATATGTGTTCTGTGGTCATAATCGCAATATCTAATTTGGAACGCCTGTGAGGTGATGTGAGCGCTGTGATCGATTATAGCCATTTCGGAATGCGGCCAATGTATCTTTGTAGGCGTTTCCGTTTCCTGCTGTTATTGCTAGGTTGTATGAAATGAAGTTGTTTTATTTATTGAAAGCATTGATAATATGAATCAAAACACCTTTTTATTTTCTTGAGCTGTTTGTACAGATAGTTTATTGAAAAATAATAGCAATCTTAAAACATTCATTCCTCGCTTTAATCTTTTACGTCTACCCTCATTGTCTAAAAAGTAATAAGTATAACACCAACCTTTTTCGTTCTTTGCTTCGAAAACCTCGCGTCAGGGAACGCGTTTGCAATGTAACTTTATTTTTTCTGAATAAAATCATTTAAATTGATCAAAATGGATAGCAATAAGTGGTTTTTGATAGTTTTTGTGTGCATAGCCATAGTGTTTCCATTGAAAGAGTGCAACGCATTGGGAAAATCGAGTAAGTAAGGTTATATTAACTAAAGTGGTTATTTTTGTAAAAAAAGATACAAAAGATTATTTTGAGATTGAAATTTGAATTTTTAATAGGGCTCCCATATTAGCTCTGAACTCATTAGAACTTATTTCGAATATCAATAGTCTTGTAATACTACAAATTCACAGCGAACGATGTTTCAATTGAGGTTATTTTGTCAAGTTCACAAGTCATACAATTTAATTGGAGTCAAGCGAGCTCATTGTGCAGGGCTCGTCTGGAGAAGAACTACCACCACTCCTTTTTTTGCCGCTAAGCAGCAACGCTGTGTTTTGAAGAGTGCGGTTGCCGGTGTAATTATAGGCACACGAGGCCTTAACCTCTATTAGCCTCAAGTTGATGGACGCAATGCAGTGTTTGTAGGGCAGCGTCAAAAAAACTGAAATGTGAGTTGGTGCCAGGTTCCACAAACCATAGCAGTAATGTGCAACTTCTATAAATTTAAAATATGTAACATTTATTACGTTCATTGTTATGCAGAACATTATCAGAAAGAGGGTCCATGCGACACGTGCCCTCGTCAAGGCAAGTGCGTGCCCAAGGTTAGCTGTCCAGCGCACGTGCGACCTGGCTCCTACAACCCGGAGTGCCACCTGGAAGACAACCAGCTCGGCATCTGCTGCTACACTGGCAGTGCGCATGCAGGTATGAAAACTCAAACACTAATAAGTCACTACATAGTATAAAACAAAGTAGCTTTCTCTGTCCCTATATCCCCATGTATCTGGCTGGCTTGTATGCCATGTATGCTTAAATCTTTAAAACTACGCAACGGATTTTGATGCGGTTTTTTTTAATAGATAGAGTGATTCAAGAGGAATGTTTATATGTATAATACATGCATGATATATATACAGTAGAAAAACAATGTGCACCCGTGCGAAGCAGGGGCGCGCGGGCGGGTCGCTAGCTTAATATAAATGTAAAGATGGCGGGCGGGACGAGTTTGAAATTTGCCTGATGGACTGGGAAAACATAGCCAAAGATCGTGGCGAGTAGAAAAATGGGGAAGGGGAGGAAGGGAGGCTTTTACCGAGCAAAGAGACCCGGAGGGCTCATAACATGATTTTCGAAAAATATGCTTTCTTTATTCTTCTTTTTAACTTCTAACAAATTAAACCAAATATATAGATAGGTAGGTTAATAGATGCAGATGTATGTAAGTAGGTACGATGCCATTCAGATAACAATAGATAGCTCAACTGTTTCATGAATAGTTTGTTAGTTTGTTAATACTTGTATGTCTTTGTACATTAATGTTCAATAACCAAAAAAAAAACAAATATCACATTAAATCCTTTTTAGATAGGTAAAAATTTGCAATAGTTGCTATTCTATACGCGACAGGTTGCAAGCATACGTGGTTAATTTACTAACCTATTGCATACATACATGCAAACAAAACACCATAAACTTAGCGTTCAATGTTATCAAGATGAGTCCAAAGTGTTATAATTATAAGCAATGAGGTTGATAGTTAATTAAGGTCCTTTAACAGTCCTTAATGCTTAATGCTGGGTCATGGTACTGACGAACAAGGAGGTTATCGAACTTTTTTGACACTGGCTGTTTTGATAAATCACCTTCGAAAGAAAAAGAAAAAAAAACTTCAAAAAGGTTTAGCTCATTCCTCATTCACGGTACTCGCCGGAGTGGCTGGCCAAATGAAAAAAAACTGTCTGACCCTAAAAAACTGGCGCCAAATTTAAAACTGAATTCTTTTGTTATTTTGTATTGATGAATTTTAATTTAGCTGTCTGTGATTTTTGAACAAATAATAATAATTATTGATGTTGGTATGTACTTCATTATGTTATGATTATAATCACGACATAGTAAAAAACAAAGTCGCTTTCCGTTGCATAATTTTATAGATCTATAGCATACTTGGACACTTTGGACAGACAAACGGGAAGCTAGTTTGTTTTATACTGTGATTAAATAGCTGGTTGTAAGAGTCACAAACAAAATTTTTGATTGTCCCCCGGGATAGACGGATTTTACATGTTTGAAACAGTTTTTATTTAAATCACTTGTTTCTTAAATTCTTAGGAACTTAATGTTTCATGATATCCTTTTCAGTAACTTATGACTATTTGTTTACAGTAGTAGACGGTACGTCATCATTATTTTCTTTGTAAATCAATGCCTATTTTTTAGATAAATCTGATAAAAAATCAGAATCGCGTTCTTCCAAAGGCAAAAACTGGAAAGACGTGAAAAAGAAAGCCTACAATGCATCAAAAGCAAAACTGAAAAAGTGGACTGAGAGATCGCAGAATTACTCCGACAACACCATCGTCAGTAAGTGGACGCCGGACTATGGACATCATCTGGTAAGCTTCCTTATCTCAGCACTTTGGCCATTTTATATACCTAGATCTATTCCGTATCTGTTCCTATCGTCATATAAATCAGGAAAAAAGTTTTTTTTTACCTGATTAGATTTCACTAGTTGTATTTGATATCATTGTTTCCTGAGTTACAATGTTGTTCACATCGGGTGTCGATGTTTGCTCTTACTGTTGGGTATAACTTCCCTCCTCTTTTTAAATGCTATTTTCTCCGGTCCTGGGCCAGTCTTGCAATGGCTGCCCAAATACTAACAATTTCTGCCATAGTGAATACATTTTGATGAAAATAGTTGTTTTGTATTAAAAATACGTGTACCTACCTCTCAGTACAAATGCCACCGTATGTGCAATTATACGAGTAGGTTGGCGACAAAAGACATGGCAGGCAAAATGGAATTTCTAACATAAGTCGAATGTTTTAGCCGTACGCGCGAACCGACAAGAAAGCTAAGAAGTTGGCAGAAGGTGCACTTCTGAATCTCTTTGCCGTTGAGGACATGAGGCAGCGGCAAGCCATTGATGATGAAGACCTGGTTTTGGGTTACGGCGAGGTTTTTGATGGTAAGAACTATGTCTTGACTCAAAATTTAGGTTCAATTTGTATGGCTTTTTTAAATATTTGTCACGTCAATACTCCACGAATTATAAATTGATTTTAAGGATTTTTTTCGTCAGGTCATTATTTAAAGGTCATGTACATAAATATTATAAAACAACAACAATAATAATATCATAAATTATCAAAAATGATTCTGCATTTTTTGAAAAAAACCATTCAAACCAATCATAAACATATACACAGATGACATTTTAAATTGTGATTATTTGCCGAAAAAGTTTTGTTTTATAATTTTTCAGTATATTTGATGTCAGTTTCGCAAAAATATAATTACCACGTATAAAAATATAATTAATGCGTGACTTTGTAAAAACATTATCTAAAATATCTCATTTTTACACTAAAATTGCAATTGATATAATAAAAAACACAAACACAGTTGATAATTTTCTGAACGAAAGTAGCCGAAGCATGTAGACGCGCTACGTCGTAGATAGGAGCGCGTTCAAATCTTTTGGGGGCTGGAAAGTACTGGAAACTGCGACACAGTCTTTAAAAAGGACTTTTCAGTGTTCATTTATAACCTTGTCGCCTGGTAAGTTCACTTATGAAAAACAATTTTATTATTTTACTAGCTGGTACCCGCGACTTCGTCTGCGTACTTTTAATCTCTTCATCTCTTTTTTTCGCAATTTCATAAAAATCGGTTCAGAGGTTTAAGTGGGAAAGCGTAACAGACAGACAGACAGACAGACAGAGTTGCTTTCGCATTTATAATATTAGTTGGGATTTATTTATTGAGATAGTAACATGCAGCGATGTTAAATCAAGGTATTAACATAATAACTTACTACAATCTATACACAACACTCAACACTAGGTACTTAATTTAAACATTTTGAAAATAAATAAAAATATGAAGATATTAAATTTATATTCAGATATTTTTTTAACTACATGTTGTTTCAAAATTTACATGAACGCAAAATTTTGTGGTAGTGACGTAGTATGTTTGGAATCCGGTTCTGAAGTAAGAAAAAACCTTCTGACTGGCTACGAATGTTGGTCACGTAGACACTTAAAAAGGAGTTTTAAACCATCTTAAATATCAATAAATTTGAGCAAGTTGCAAAGCGAAGCTTTTTTTGGTAATGTCTGTCTCATTATCAGTTTGACCTCTGTGTGTGCGAATAAGTCACTTACCATCAAGTGAGATTGTGGTAAAAAAAGGTCTATTCAGTTTATAAGAAAAGCAATTGAGTTATCATAATCTTGTTGTAGGCAACAAGAGAAATGCTTTGTCTTAGGAACCTAAGTCATAAATACTACAAAAAGGTTCTATAAATTGTGTTATGTGCTCGAAATGAGCCTCTTGATACTTGCATCACATTCAACAGAAACTAGTGACACACTAGTGAAACAGTTGCACTCGATCAAGCCTAGGAGAACAAGGCGTAAGTCCTTAATAAATCATCACTACATAGTATAAAACAAAGTAGCTTTCTCTGTCCCTATATCCCTATTCATTTATTTATTTTTATTTCTCAGGAAAACAAACAGTACTTACAGACTAATTAAAAAATCATAAAAATAGCTAGACTTTACACGTTTTCGCATAGTGTATATGCCCCTATGTATGCTTAAATCTTTAAAACTACGCAACGGATGATGCGGTTTTTTGAATAGATAGAGTGATTCAAGAGGAAGGTTTATATGTACAATACATGCATGATATAGTAGAAAAACAATGTGCACCCGTGCGAAGCAGGGGCACGCGGGCAGGTCGCTAGTAAACAATATTGCACGCTTTGTACAACTCCTGCGGTCAATGTTCTAGGACCGTACTGCCCATCACAGCCCGCTTGCCCTGACAAGCCCTCTAAGTACAGGAGCATCAGCGGAGAATGCACTAACCCTGGTCACCCGACCTGGGGCGCTGCCAACACAGGATACGAGAGGTTACTTCCGCCAGATTACAGCGACGGTGCGTATGTTTGCATGGTTTTTTTATTTGTTTTATTTTTATTTTGACGACCTCAGTGGCGCAGCGGGCGTGAGTCCGCCTGCGACGCAGAGGTTGCGGGTTCGATTCCTGGCTCGGAACACATTTTTGTGTGATCTGCAGAAATTGGTTCCGTTGGTCTGGGTGTTTTCTATGTATAATAAGAAATATCTATCTATGTAAGTATATAATGTATTAAATATATCAGTTATCTAGTACCCATAACACAAGCTTTGAGTAGCTTACTTTGGGGCTAGATAGTGCTGTGTGGATAGTCCAGCATTATTTATTTTTATTTATTTATTTGTTTTATTTTAGTAGCTGATGGAATAAGAAGTAGATCCACTCGGTGAAAAGTGGATACCATCATCATCATCAGTAATGGTGTTTTTATTTGTTTTATTCTACTGGGTGATGGAATAAGTGAAAGACCCACTCAATGAAAAGTGATAGCCATTATCATCAGTGGTGACAAAAACTGCCTCGTAAGTCACGAACGTTAGAACTTGCCCGGCGCGCGGCGGCGGCGAGGCAATGCTAGGTGTTGGTTGATTGAAATGATTGACTGATGTTGCTGATCATCAGTTTGGCAGTAAACTTGTTTCATCAGCTAGTGGTATAAGAAAGGAGATGACGGGGAATTTAGATAATAACATTTGTATAGTTTTGGTTAGGGGACATCTCTTTTGGTCCATATTTTTTAACACTCCTAACCTCCTACACCTCTAAAAGTCAGACAGAAATAGATCTGATCGCAGATACGCTTGTAATATAGGAACGAGATAGCTGATAGCTCGTAGCAGTAGTTGGTAGTAACTCTGCCTTCTGCGCCGTAGGCCGTGGGTTCGATTCCCACCGAGAAACAAACATTTGTGTTCACAAATGTTTGTGAACACAAATGTTTGTCTGTGCCTAGGTATTATTAATATTATAAGTATGTATTTACAAAAAAAAGTATTATAAGTATATCAGCTATCTGGTTCGCATATCACAAGCTTTGGCTTAGTTTGAGGCTAGATAGTGCTGTGTGAAATGTCCACCAATATTTATTTATTGTTTACTAGCTGACCCGGCAGACTTCGTACTGCCTCAATCGATAATTCCGAGCATTTTCATATTTATTCACCTTTTAAACCTCTGGACAAGTAATTCAAGGCCAAAATTAGCCAAATCGGATCAGCCGTTCTCGAGATTTAGAGAGACTAACGAACCGCAATTCACTTTGATATTATTGATTTATTTATATCAGGTATGTGGTCGCTCCGTGCTGCGAAGTCTGGCGCGCGGTTGCCCAGCGCGCGCGCAGTGAGCGGCGCCTTGCTGCCCGACGGCGACTTCCCCAGCGGCTCGCGCAGCATCATGAACATGCAGATGGGCCAGTTCGTGGCGCACGATCTCACGGGAGCTGTCGTCACTAGTGCCGGTAACTTGACTGTCACGGCTTCTTGACAGTTGCCAACAGTTCTTTGAGTAGAGCTGTCGTCACTAGTGCCGGTAACTTGACTGTCACGGCTTCTTGACAGTTGCCAACAGTTCTTTGAGTAGCAAGTAGCTTACACCCGAATACTCATACGCAACTCAGATTTGAGCACGTCTCAAGTCGTGGTTTTTTTGACAGTTTTTAATGAAATTCCGTCAAAAACTCGTCACATGAGACGTGCTTAAATCTGAGTTGCGTTTGAGTATTCGGATCTATCTCTCGTAGCAGAGCTAAGATAGTAAGCTACTCAAAGAAAAAGTAAATTTTAGGAGTAGTAGAGCTCTTTGTGTGTGGCTCGTCCGGGGAAGTACTACCACCACGCCTTTTTCTGCCGCCAAGCAGCAACGCTGTGTTTCGGTTTAAAGAGTGTGGTCGCTGGTGTAGTTACAGGCACATGAGGCTTAACGTAGGGCACGTTCCTATAGTGCGTTACTTACAAGGCAATGCTTTGTATATAGGTGATGGTACCTAACCACTTAACATCAGGTGGGCCATCTGCTTGTTCCATCAGCTAGTTGTATTAAAAAAATTGTGGGATATTTTTTTCTTTTTGTTTACGTCTGGAAAGTTTTCTACACTAAAATTTGCTAGTTTTCGTTCATTACCAAACGTGTAGGTAACTTACCTAGGAAAACTGCTGTTTGCGATTTTTCATAACCCCTTCACAAATTTTATATTTCAAAACTATTAAAATTATGTTTGACGGATATCAGCGTCATTAACAAGTCTTCACGATATTACGACATTACTATATTATTACATTACTTTATTATTACATTTGACGACCTCAGTGGCGCAGCGGGCGAGAGTCCGCCTGCGACGCAGAGGTTGCGGGTTCGATTCCCGCCTCGGAACAAATTTGTGTACGATCTGCAGAGATTTGTTCCGTTGGTCTGGGTGTTTATGTACAATAAAAAATATCTATCTATGTAATATAATGTATTAACTATATCAGTCATCTAGTACCCATACCACAAGCTTTGAGTAGCTTACTTTGAGGCTAGATGTTGCTGTGTGGATTGTCCAGCATTATTTATTTATTTATTTACTATCCGTGACTAGGTAACGGCAGCGGCATATCTTGCTGCACCAAAGACGGCAAATGGCTTCCTCCAGACCAGCTTCACTACGCTTGTGCCCCGATCGACGTGGATCCGAATGATGAATTCTTCTCATACTTCGGAAGAACCTGCCTCAACTTTGTGAGGATCCAGCTCGCTCCGGACTGCACCTGTGGATATGCTAAGCAGGTAAGGGTGGATAAAGTTTGTTGCTTGTTCTTCTATAGACGGTGTCCCAAAAAATAGTGTCAGCGAAAGTCCAGAGATAGAACACCCCTTGGGGTGCCCGAATTTTATTTTTTCAATTTTTTTATGTTTTAATTTTTTAATAACAATTGAATTTTTTGAGTTGTTAAAGTCGAAAATTTTCAAAAGTTCGGAAAAAATTCGTAACTCGAAAACGATTTAAAATCGCGGAACATACATGAGGGAGATTCTAGTATCCCAAGGGGTGTTCTATCTCTGGTTTTTTGCTTGACACTATTTTTGTGACACCCTGTATAGGCTTGGTCGTTGCAAAGGTAAAAGGCGTAGTTTAAAGTTAAAGATATCAAAATTGGCATGATAATCACTAGTGCACTGAAAAACGAAATTTCAGTGCTAGAATACATAGAACGATTGTGCAGGGTGAACTGTATTAACTTAAGATCCTAATATTGTTGTCAAAGTCTTGAGTTAAATTTTGTTGTGTTATTATATAACCGAAATTATTTATTTGTTTCACTGTACTTCTGCCCTAGAGCGAATTTGTCCCAAGGCTAATCTGGCCTAATGCTAATCTGCCATAAAGCGAACAAGGCGCGTGGAATTGGCACCTAGACTACTTGAAACGTGAATGATGTCTTTTTGTGTTAGGGGTTGCTTAGACTTAGATTTGAACTTGTTTAAATAAAAAAAATTACACAATTCAGTTGTTTATTCGCCCATGAATTTAGTTGATTGCGATTTTTCTTAAATACGTCCAATGATGTGTGCGAACAAGAGGTACCATATTCGCATTTATTATCTCCTTAAACCTTCGATCAAGAACCTCAAACGTACAATGTTTCACAACATGTGTTGCGCAATAAATAGCATAACTTGTTTTGCTGGTATTTACGTTCGCACTCCTGGAAACTGTGCGAATTCTATGGCAAATCTCAAAATTTGTGTTGAAATTTTGCTATGCTAAACATGTATCGCAACATAATTTAATTATGATTTTAGTGATATACAACTAGGTCTGAAAACATCTTCCAATGTGTTTCGAGGTGTCTAAGGGTATCTAAAGAAGTCCACTGTTGGACATCATAGGCCTCCCTACACATATTTTTCAGAAGGGGGAATTGAAGCCCTTTACATCCACCAATTTCGCGCAATCCTTGTGATGATGTCGGCCCATCATCGGTAGGAAGGCGTCTCTTTTATCTTCCAGTTCGGCGGGGTCGCCATTGGATAACCTTTTATCCTCAGCGGATGTCAGTTCTCCGAGCCATAAATATGATTTGTCCATTTCTACATCAACTTATTTCCTAATTTCTGCTTATATCCCGTGTGAAACTCCTAGTACACCTCTCTCCATAGCCTGTTTTGAGACTTGATTATTGTTAACTAGTTGCGCCCCGCGGTTTCACCCGCGCAGATTTCAATCCCGGTATTCCCACGGGATAAAAAGTAGCCTATGTGCTATTCCAGACTATAATCTATCTCTCTGCCAAGGTTAATCCACATCCGTTCAGCCGTTCCGGCGTGAAAGAGTAACAAACATCCATCCATCCAGCAATCCATCTTATACATAATAAAAATCCATACAAACTTTCGCGTTTATAAGAGTAGAAAGGATGAGGCCACATACGCCATAGACCACGTCTCAGTTCCATAAGTCATTCCATGCTCAGTGGCTGAATCAGAAAATCTTAAATCCAAACATCTTTGTTTAGTACAATCAGTTCCTGGCGACCAAAACCCAGAAGAACAGTCAAGAACCGACCTAAATATTACAATATTATAAATGCCAACTTACTGGCCGAAACTTGCAGATGAATGGTGCCACCCACTTCTTAGACCTGTCCCATCTGTACGGAAAAACCGATGAGAAGCACAAATCGTTGCGAGCTCCTGGTGGCTTCCTGAAGGTCTTCAACGACTACGGACGGGAACTGCCGCCTCTCACCAACAGATCTGAATGCATGAACAGCAAGGCTGAGGCGTGCTTCGATTCAGGTAATACTCCTTTCAGTTTTTTTCAATTCAATTCAATTTATTAATATCAGTACAACATTACAGACCACGTCCAATGCGTTATACTAGTTAAACTATTTACAAACATTAAAATATTGAGATCAAAATTAGAGGTACCTTCTAAAAATAGATAAAGAATAACTTTAGAAACATTGTAACAGAAAAAACACTTAGTTACACAACAACACTAATAAAATAAAATCCTGTCAGTTTAGGTCAGGGATCAGGGAATCGGTAAAAGGTCACCCTAGCCATGATTTTTCAGATAAATACGTACATTATTTTATGCTGTCCCACGGCTGGGCAACGGTCACTAAAGTTTATCCAATCTCTTCTAACCTCCTCGGTACGGCAGAAATGAAACTATATAAGAAAATTTGCCCACACGTTGTGGAAAATGGGTGTCGAAGTTAAATCTACCTTAGGTATCTACTATGTTTAATATATAACATAAGGTTAGCCAAACTATTGCCTCGGACGAGCCAAATACTTTTCATTAGCAGTTTCAGTTTTTTTCATTAGCAGCAAGCGTAATTTTAACGTGGCATTATTCTGAACTAACTAAACTAAAGGTTTACTTTCGCTACGTATTAGCGAAAGTAAACCCTTGATTGCAAAATGCTTTAGCTACATAGTTAGTTTGACTGTGAACACCGAGATGGCGCTAACGATTTTTCAATTGGAACTTGTTTAAGTTTATTATTTATTAGATACATATTATAATGAATCGTTAAGTTATAGTGTAATAATCGTAGAACTTCGAGTATAACAATACAACTTAAAGAGTTCTAAGAGTATTTCAATAGAACTCTTCGTGACGGGCTCGTCCGGGGAAGTACCTAGGTGCCACCATTCTTTTTCCTGCCGCCAAGCAGGGTTGCTGTGAGTTTGCCAGTAAAATTACAGGCACATGAGATGAGGCTATGTAACTATACTTTACGGTTATGGACGAAGGCACGTTCCTATCGTGCGTGACTTACGAAGCAATACCTTCCCATGATGATGAAATAACTTTCCAGGAGATCACCACGGCAACCAGCAGATAACTCTCACAGTGCTTCATACGATGTTCACGCGCGAACACAACAGGATAGTGCGGGAGCTGATGAAGGTGAACCCTGGCTGCGACGATGACACCTACTTCCAATCTGCGAGGAGGATCCTCATAGCTGTCTACCAGCATATTGTCATGAACGAGTGGCTGCCTCTGCTTATCGGTGAGTTGACCAGCAGTCGTAGGCAAGTAAAAATAAACTTGTATTCTTACTGCTTCTCCAACTTTTTATCTGTATTTTTTTCCAATAAATTTTTTCTTTGTTTCGTTAATTCTTTGTTTCTAGTTCATACAAGGAATTTTCAAACAGAATACATTTTTTATAAGTTGATTTGTAAATAAATTAGTCTGGTATGGTTCTTAAGGTTCCATTTCCAAATATAAAAAAAAAACATAGCAACAAAGTGACAACTACGTACAGGATTGCGCGCTGAAAAGAACCAGGCGTTATTTGACTGCTTTTTAAAGAATTAGATATTGTTTACAAATTAGAGGAAAACGCTTGACCGGAATCTCGTAATAGGCGAGGACTTTCTACTATACCGTCTATTGTGTTCTAAAAGTAAAACTAGTTTATAAAGAAGCCAAGGGCGTAATTTGCAACTGTTTCTGCTAGGTCCAAAACTAATGAAGCTGTTCAACCTGGGCTCAAGAGAAGGATACTCCACATGCTATGATAGTGAGGTCAATCCATCCATGACGACCGAGTTTGTGGCCGCAGCCTTGCGGTCTGGGCATTCTACTGTCGATGGCAAGATGCAGTAAGTATTTTTACCAGTTAATGCTATGATACCCTATCCACCACCTTAGACAGCCGTTACAGCTTAGTTGGTACTCTGCTTTTCTGCGCCGAAGGCCGTGGGCTCGATCCCCACTGAAAACGAAAATTTGTGTTATAATTATGTCTCCTTCACTCTCAGAGAATGTTTACT
This sequence comes from Plemyria rubiginata, assembly GCA_963576535.1. NCBI lineage: Eukaryota > Metazoa > Arthropoda > Insecta > Lepidoptera > Geometridae > Plemyria > Plemyria rubiginata. The sequence continues at coordinate 1,175,818 of OY754914.1, read as the reverse complement.
AATGTAGTATATGCAGATACGACCCAGCATTCGCACAATGTTTAGAGGTAGACAGAGAAAGCAAAACACTTCCATGTACTGTCTCACCTCTCGCCAGACTCATTCTTGTTCGTGCGCGCACGGCGTTCGCACAGGTGTATCATTGTTTTTACTTCGATCGAGCGATGGCGAAAAAATTCCGAAAAAAAGACGTTGAGGAACCAAAGAAGATAGATGGATGGGAGGAAAATTATTGGAAGAAGTTTCGTGCAACTATTGACCTCTTTTCTTTTATATTATCCGTTGTATTCTTCGGATATCCTCGTTGCATTCATCGAGCGGTGCATTATTTGCAACTACCATGCAAGTACCGGCCTTTTACTTTTATAGTTTTTTACATATCCGCTGTATTCTTCGGATATCTCGATGCATTCATCGAGCGGTGCACTATTTGCAACTAACATGCAACTACCGACCTTTTTACTTTTATAGTTTTTTTTTTTTTTTTTACATATCCGTTGTATTCTTCGGATAATCCTCGATGCATTCATCGAGCGGTGGCGTGCACTATAATACATATTTTGTACCTAGTGGGTACCTAGTGTTTCGTTGCATTCAACGATAACACATATTTTTTATCTTTACTTATGCACCTACCCACATATACTATGCTATGTGCCTATCAGCCCCTTGAATTCTTGGGATGTATCAAATTAATGGTTATTTCGTTGTATTCTTCAAATAACCGAATTTTGTGAGAAACATGTTCTGTACTAAAATTATATTTGGCTAGCGGCCGCCCCCTTTCGGTTTAACCTTTCTACTGCAGCTGTACATTTTATTTTTTGAGGATATTTATTCTGTTGAACAGACCATTTCGATGCAATAGTTGACTGTTCATTTCCTACGGATATCGAAGAAAGGTCTAAAGGAATACCACTGGTAGGTATACCTATGATATTGTTGCTATTTCCAGCGCTGGATGGTATATTATATACTGGAGCTGATCTAAAGTACAGCTCTCGACGTTCTTGCGACATTAGAAGTTTATATTTACTGAATAGTGGCCATTATTGGCTTCAAGCCGGTAAAAGCTTAAGCCGGCAGCTTCAAAAGCTCACTTTGTGGAGTATGGTGATAATTTTCAAGCCGATTTGGCCTGTATATTCTACTAGAACTTTTTTTCTTCAAAAAGAAACGAATATTAAATTTAAGAAATAATCTGAATTCTAAAATATTATCACTTGCTATTAGTCTACTCTAAACTTGGAAATTGGCACTATGCTGGTCGATACCTGCAGATTTTTGTTAATAGATAAGCAAATACAAAACAAGGTCAGCTTGGCAAAGTATGTACTTTTAGCCCGAGGCAATGTCATTATATGTATTGAAAATAATTTTGATATTCCGGATGTCATCCGCACGCTAAGTGATGCGGCTAGGGTAGTAGCTGATTCTGATGACGTATTAATGGACACTTGATAATCCCTGATTATGCCACCGCCCGCCGTTCGTTGCAATGCTAGCCCGCGCCACACGAGCCGGCCTGTGCGGCGCCACCTGGGCAGCTAGCGAAGTAGGTACATCGGTAGGTAGGTACCTACCTACCTACCGATACGCTATCTTAGACTCGCCTCGCCGCTACTGCAAGTACACGCAAGTCGTCTGAAGTTCTTTCGAACGAATGATCGCACCTATCACTAAGTGCTTTGTTTTATGATACTTTTTATGAATAGCGGCATAAGTATTCCGAATTTGCAATTGCAGCGATACAAAAAGAAGTAAAGTATATTTAGAATACCTATACTCAGACTATTGGAAGGTGCAATCCAATTGTAGGACAAATTAAAAAAAAAAAAAAAAAACTGGTCAATTTATTTTATACCTATTTTAAAACAATTTTAAAAGTACGTATATTAAACGGAACATTTTACGATGAGAGGCACAGAAATGCTTCTAAACTCGTACTCAAGGATCCCGTATGTCTAATTCAATAAATAAAATAAAAGAAAAAAGATATATTTTCAAGGGCTTATAACGAGTAAAAGCGAAATATTTTCGTAAGGGCAATGTGCCGTTAACATTAAAATTTGTGAATTTTCTACAAAGCACTTTAGAAAGGCTTAAAGGCAGTTTGGCGCTAGAGCGCCAAACTGGGAACCAGATATTGGGAAATTAATTGCTTATTAATTAATTGAACAATAGTGCTTAATAAAAGCTACTTGCTAGTTTTTAAGCATCCTAATTTGATACTGAGATTATAATACCTAATGTTTTTACACCTACTTAACTCGAAAAGTCTTGAAATTATTCTAATGAGCTTAAAAATAATTCAGATAAGAGCATTTCCGTGATTGGTATTTAGAATATTTAACTACGGCATGTCCAGCTATATGGCTAGTGGTTTACGAAATCCTTCTAAAGGGTTACGTTGGCCCTACTTAAAAATAACGTTAGCTATGAAATATTTCCGTAACTGTTATCGTGCGTGATGACCTGATTTGGAGACACAAAAACATTTCCTTTCTGCTACAGAAGTTCTATTCCCAACATGATCTGATATGATTGGGAAGTTTTTTTTTTTGTTACTGATGCTTCGAACACTAATAATAATTGGGGGTGTGTTCTGTGGCTCTGAACGAGTTGGGGGATGTGGGTCCACCACGTAACAATCCAATTATAATAAATTACCAACCTGGAACTGGTGCAAATTATTTTTGGGAATAAAGGAGTTGCAGAAGATAAAAGAGATTGTGATATCCTACGCGTGGACAATAGTTACCTACAATTACTTGGTATAATTCTGGCTACTGCCCAGTATCCACGTTTTACCTAAAACAGTAATTAACACGATTTGGAAATGGTGTGAGTCACACATGTCGACTATTTTGTGTTCAAGTCGTATATTCTTTCTGCTGAAAATATATAAGCAGACGCAAAATCTAGGACGCTTCATATTGATAAGGAGTACGAATTAGATTTTTATGAGTTAAAACATTTTCATAAACCAAATATTGACTTATTTGCGTCACGTATCTACGAGACATTTGTTTAAAAAAAAAAAAAAAAAATGCTTGGTTTGATGTTTTAAAAATTAAATTAATTTCCATGCGTTCCTGACGTTTGACATAACAATAATAATAAAAATAAAAAGGTTCTTATCAGTCAACTGGTATTGTTTGTACCAGTTGGTATTGGTTGGTATAAGTTCTGAACGTCTCAACCGTACCCTTGGTATATGTATTGAAGAGATATTGGTTCTCTCTCCGAGTAAATATCTTCTTCTCTCTCCTTGCATATCAATAACCCGTTTCATCAAAAAATCTCCCTGGTAGTGTGTCTCATCAAAAAGGCTTTCCACAGCCAATCTTTCCTGGAATTAGCATTTGGCGTTTCCAACTATTTCTGTTTTTTCACAGGATGCTAGATCACAATACCTAAAATGTGTTATGCTTTGGTGGAAGTTTTGTGTAGGTATCTACAAAATAATAATGTTTTTCTTGAATGAAAAAAAGATCACCTTTATTAAAGTTTCTTACAACTTGTTTCAAGTATAATCATCTTTAGTATATTTTTTGAATAATCATACATATTTCTTTGATATCATTAAAAAAAAAAAAAATACGTTTAGATATGAAAGTAAAAGATAACTTTCCTTCAAAAACATTTTTTTACAAAGATAACATTCCCATGTTATTTTATTATTGAAATCCGAGTATAGTACGGTTTATATTAGATTTTGTAGTTTTAGAAAACTACAGATTGGTTCATTTAATTTCGAATTTTATCAAAAATTTGTCATGCTGTTCGTGCTATCAACTGGCCGTAGAAAACAAACATTTTGTTCGATTCAGATTCAGATAATATCAAATCTTTCGATCAAGCTTCCGGGATTGACTGACAGAATGCAACCTTCTTTAATCGGCAACATCCATAATTAGGAAGATGATAATTGACGTCTTGTTCTGACCGAACAATCCATTGAACACTGGATTCAACAACGCTTGCTGATAGTGGCATCGATATTTCTGCTGGTAACTCACAGCCTCTACTTTAGCCACTTCTCGGGCTAGATTCAGTTTCGACGTCATTTCATGAGTTGGTTTTTTTTTTTTTAGGCCGATTTTTTGTGTGTACTTAATATTATTTGAGTTCTACCATCTTATAACTTTTACGATTATGGTTCTGGTGATCAAGATTTTTTCGCATTCAATTTTTTAATTTTGAGTATTTTGTTTCGTGCTTTTTTAAAGTTCTATTTATTTTATTTTGCGTTATTTTATAATGCTTTAGTCTTCTGTAATTATTCGTTAATAATTTAAATAAGTACCTACTCAAGCAAGCTTTTACGATTATTTTTTTTGCAAAGTTTAACCTATTGCTTCTTTTATTTCATCAATAATTTTTTTCTCTACCCATAGATAATCAAAGAATATCTTGGTGCATCATTGATCTTGTTCTCTAAACATCTACATTAGTAAACATTCTCTGAGAGTGAAGGAGACATAATTGAATGATCAAGCGAGCTTACCTGAAGCGAAGCTCGATCTTAATTATGTCTCCTTCACCGAAGAGAAGCAAGGTCCCTCCCTTCCCTAGAAAAGTTCCCCTGAAGATCAATGTTGCTGTAACACTACTCTGAAGATAATGAGTCTGGCGAGAGGTGAGACAGTACATGGAAGTGTTTTGCTTTCTCTGTCTACCTCTAAACATTGTGCGAATGCTGGGTCGTATCTGCATATACTACATTAGTAAACATTCTCTTCGGTGAAGGAGACATAATTAAGATCGAGCTTCGCTTCAGGTAAGCTCGCTTGATCATTCAAACATAGACCTTCCTGATAAAGTACGTATTGACTAAGTTTAAGTGTTTTATCAGGTCCCCAACACAAGTTTTTCTTAGTTTGGGGCTAATTAGCGCTGCGTGAAATTGTGCTCTTACTGATACACAAAATAGATACAAAGATAGGTACGTACAGACACAGCAGAAAGTTGATAATTTTACCAGTTCCATAAACCTCTATGTTCGAAATGTTCACGTATTTTCCTTTTCCCAGCATAGTGAGTCCCCGGACCAAAGAGCTGATGGAGATGATCTCATACTCAGAGGTGATGCTGGAGCCGAGTCGGATGCGGATACCTACCTTCCTCGACCGAGCGTTGGCCGGGATGATGCAACAGCCGATGCAAGCCGTTGATCCTTTCGTCACTGTTGGAGTAAGTTACCGGAACCCCAGGGTTTCGCGGAGCACACTTGGAGTAGGTATGGCTGATTTAGAAGTAAACAATAAACTGTTTTCTAACATAAACATATTGTTGCAACATATTTAGCCTGCCTACGACGCTAGAGGTTGCGGGTTCGATTCCCGCCTTGGGACAAATTTGTGTACGATCTGCAGAAATTTGTTCCGATGGTCTGGGTGTTTTCTATGTATAATAAAAAATATCTATCTATGTAAGTATATAATGTATTAAATATATCAGTTATCTAGTACCCATAACACAAGCTTTGAACAGCTTACTTTGGGGCTAGATAGTGCTGTGTGGATTGTTTAGCATTATTTATTATTATTGTTCCAGTTGACCCGGTACATGTTCCGTAACGGACACGCGTTTGGGCTCGACCTCGCGTCGCTGAACGTCCAGCGCGGTCGAGACATGGGCTTGCGATGCTACAACGACTACCGCGTTCTCTGCGGCTTGGAACCTATTCCGGACTTCGATTATTATTTACCTAACGTATGTGTTCACCAGATCATTAATATAAGTCAGTAGGTAGAGAGCACTCAGAATAGATCTTCCTGAAAATGTTTAGGAGAGGCCTATGTCCAGCAGTCATCTAAATAGCACTTTCGCTGGATATAAGTCTTAAATTAAAATAATATACAATATATTCAATTGAGTGACAAGAATCACTTTGAAACGGCTCAAAACTAAATAAATCTTTGTTATATTTTAATCTACATTTTAAAGCTTTTGAATTTTTATCGTTACAGACCAGGGACCGTCTAGCCTCCGTGTACGAAAGCGTAGATGACATAGATCTGTGGATCGGAGGACTCTTAGAAGAGCCAGTGGAAGGTGGAATTGTTGGCTACACATTTGCGTGCATCATTGCTGAGCAATTTTCAAGGCTTAAGAAGGCAGATCCCTACTATTATGATTATGGACCTGAAATCAACCCTGGGGCCTTTACTTCACGTAATATTATTATAAAATTAACAGTCACACCTTGTTCACTCATCTGCCTGAGTATAGTGCAAAGATTAATCATGCTTAAAAACATGTTCAAGGTCAAAGCTATCCAAAGGTTTTTTAAAGGTTTTTTAAAGAAAAACCTCATCAAAACTTACATCTTATCATTACCTTATTATTATACTTTGTGCTATATAGAATAAATAATACGGGACCAGAAATCTAACCCTGAGACAATCCAATATCCGAGCTTGTTACATTTGGTGTATTTTCGTGTATTGCAGTGTAGCTGATTACTAACTTTGAACTGTTACAGATCAACTCGTGGAAATAAAGAAGATGACCTTAGCCAGTCTACTTTGCAAAAATCTGGATAGAATAGAGCTAACGTCGATGCCACCTAACGCTTTCCTGAGGTCAGATCTTCACGGGTAAGCACAATATTTTTCTACCTCTCGTACATACGTACATATCGTTTTAAGCAGGTATATTGAGCGATAAAAGTAGATAATATAAACGTTTCTGATTCGTTATCTTCAAATATTTAGATGAAAAAAGGATAAAAAAATCATAATGTATTTCATTTTTACAGGAACACGCCAGTTGAATGTGAAGATTTCAGAAAAGCTTCCATCGATTTTAGTTGTTTTCAAATTTAAGTAGATTTTATATCAACGACACATGTCATGATGTATCAAAATGTTCTGTAATGCTAGATAAGTTTTTTTTTAATCTGAAGATTTTAAACTAAAATCCTCACAAAAACTTCAAAATTTTGAAATTATTATAACATTTGATTTTGATTATTACCTATTTTTGTCATGCTACTTGCTTTTTTCTATAGCATTACAGTCCCTATAAGGATTTGTATGTAACAGTTATCGCTAGCAAATCATTTTAAAATGAGATAGTATATTTTTTGTTTCTTTATCTATACTTATATCTTTTTTCCTTTTTTATCCTAATGTGATTTTGTACATCTACAACTATCGAAATCAGAAACATTTTTGTTTATTACAATAATATTTGGTTTTGTTGTAATAGTGATACGTTTTAAATTGTCTAATTTTGCATGTCCTAAGTCCTTTACAACAATATCAAGTCTTATAAATAAATCAATTTATATGCCTTGTTTTGAAACAACACAATACATTATTTGCTATCGTATTTTGGGATTGAATAAAACATTTTACTTATAAAGAGTGAAATATTGTTTCTGGGATGTTTTGATTATACTCTGATTCAAATAATTGATGATTCCCGGATTCCCATTGGTGCCCGAACGATGGGAATCGAGGCATCACGGCAAACATCTCTTTGACTATATTTCACTCTTTTCACACTTCTGATTCAATCTATTCACTATTTTGATTCCCAGTTCGATGACATCAATATCACTTTCAAAGTATTGGCATTCTTGTAGAGCTTAATGTTAAAGTTGATTCGATCAACGATTTCAATAGTAAATACCTGCTCCATTTCTTTTTCTTACTTCAATGCAATTTCATTTTATCTTGATTTGGTTTGGAAAGGAACTTGGTTCAATGATTTTTTTAGATAAAAATCCAGGAATCAGGAGTTTTTTTTTGTTTGGTACTGTAATGATATAGAAATTTATCAGTAGTAGGCTACTTGTTTGGATTATATGAGGATTTGAAAAACTTTGGAACTTAGAGCTACTAAAACAAACTTTTAAATGACTGACTTCTATGAAAACAGTGGGAAGAAAATAGTTAAGTCCCATTCTCCTAGTGCTAAACGGTTTTAAATGAATGATTTGAATTAATGATCTTTAATGATGATTATAAATAATCTTCTGACAAAACAAGGAAAAAATAACAAACTATCTACAGAATACTAAAATCACAGATGCAATGATATCTTAAGAAGAAAGTCGTGTATGTTTTATTTAAAGACGGTGGTGGGATAAGAAAGATAAAATAATAATTGTTCTGTTATTAAATATGCTATACATAGGTACTAAAGTTAACGGCAATATACATCCTAGGAAACAGTGTACAGAAAAAATGATAATTTATATTTTTAATTCCTTTAGTGCGATTATTTTGTGCATGTTTTTTCTTAATTACATTCATACTATTTTAATTTTATATGAAATCAGATAATTGTAAGTGTAATATAAATATGATTATTTTGATTTAATTTTACAGCCAGTGTTTGTAAAAGTTGAATAAAATATATACATGGAGTTTCTGAACTGCATGATTACGTATATCATTGTAAATTTGTAAACATCGAATAATAAAATAATAATAATAGAACTATATTTCTTTTATTTATTTTCGGAAATAAAATAATTATTACTACTGTATATTTATATGAGAAATAATACACTTTTAATAACTACAACACACACTGTCCTTTACTGAGTACTGAGTAAACTGAGTTACTGAAATACTGAGTGATGATTGCTGTCGTTATTAATGTTGTTGTTTATGTTCTAGGTTAAGGTTTCTGTGACGAATACAAATAATTATTTCGTATTTTATCTGTATACTACACGAACCTAAGAAAGAGAGATTTAATTTATATGAATTTAAGCAAACTAGAGATTCTGGGCGAACGAATGTGACAAAGCTGCGACGACGGCCACTTTTGAAACGCTGACAACCATCAAACAACTTCTGTATTTTAATTGACCGAGCGAGCGAAGCGAGCGAAGCGTCTCAGTTTCCACATTGGACAAAAATGCGTTTGTCCGGCCCCCGTATTAGCTAAAATTTGCGATCAGCAATAATTGCACAATTATCGCGCAGACAACGCGCGATTGATTGTTGGACGTAAAAAGAAATGGTATTACGTACGAGACCGATTGCTAATCGCTCGTTGATATTTTTAATGCACTTATCGCGACAACAAAAAGATTGTCGCAGTTTGACAGTTCAAATTGCTTCCCAGTTGCTCTCGCATTGCTTTAAAAAAAGATACGTGATACGAAAACTTCAAACAAATTTACAGTTGAATGCAAATTTGTGTTACGGATTGTCCTGTAGAGGCAGCACTGTCGATAGTTTGCAGTGGCTTCATTGTCGCTGTTACATAATACGAATTAGCGATTGAGAAGCATAAATCGCACGATTTTTGTTATTGCTTTGCTTTTGCAAGATACGTGATAAGGGGGCGGATGTCTGTCTGTCTGTCTCTGTTCTCCTCTACAGGTCGCATTTTTCAACCGATCTGGACGAAACTTGGTACACAGGTTATATGACTTATTAGAATTTTTTTGTCGTCGGGGATTTTTGATTGGAGGGGTACTTCCCCCAAAAAAAAGGGCAAAAAAGGGGCTATTTGATATACTGGATATCTCCACCAAATGAGATCCGACTTCGATTATTCTTTTTTTATTTGAAAGGTAGTAACTATAAGTTGGTCTCATAAAAGTTTGGCGAAGATCTGATAAGGATCTTCAGTATGATGAACGGATAGCTCATCAAACAATCGATGGTTTTCAATCAAATTTGAGAGAAACACAAAGGACCTCATTCTACACAAGATGATGCAAAAAAATCAAAAAGATCAAGAAATCACAAAACGGAAAATGCACTTTACATTCCTCAAATAGCTCACTTTTAGTATGCTCGCGAGGTCTACAGCTCCCAGAGCCACTAATTATATTCTTATCTGTGCTGAAGTTTGGAATTATAAACGCGCATAACATAGTTTCAGAGGATACGAAAATATCACTCTATATTGAATATATAAACACTCGATATTGAAAAACGATATCCGTTTTTCAATATCATCTTCAGTTAATGATACACTGGCTGCGCCCCGCGGTGTTACCCGCGATTTAAAAGTTTTCCTCTACGTCCTTTCTCGAACACCCATGGACCCCCTCGACCCCGTCTCGACCCCCCTCGGCCCCCCTTAACCCCCCTCGACCCCTCGGTTTGACAGTTGTCAGCCTCATAACATATTTTAGGAAAGAAATTCACGTGTTCTTGCCATCAAGCGCGTATAGGCTAATTAAGTACTGGAAGGTAAAGGTAGGTAGGTACTTTGTTTGAAATTAATTTTCTAAATAGCCTCCACAAACCCGGGCGTGACAGTGATGTGCACGTGTTTCTTTGTTTTACAATAACTATCCACTAAGCTGTGGTTTTGATTAAGTAGGCACTGCAATTAGTTCAGCTTTATAGCTTTTTTTAAACTTGCTCTCACATTTGGCTTTCACTATGTATATTTATTTCAGGCTGTATTTATTTTATTTATTAATTCTTAGTAGATTCACAGTTTTTCCTATTGTATATTTTTTATTTCTGTTCAGTAATTAAATTGAATCTTCTAATAACGTAGGTTTTATTGAAAGTTTTATTTGTATTGGAAGAGTTAAACTGAAAGTAGCAATAGCATTGCTTGCTTATTAATAGACATAGACAGACATTTATTTGCCAAAAAAAACACACCTAAACATACAAAACATTAAAAGAAATGACAAACAGAAACAGTTTATTATAATAACAGTGTAGGTAGGTACCTATGTAGGTGTTTGTGTGCTGCAGCAGCAAAAGGGTCTCGTCTCGACTCAGCGTAGGTATGCCTCACCACTAGGTTAGTAGTTGGGCGCTGTTATTCTGCCGAGACCATCAGCCAATAAACCACGAATACACGACAGTAATAAATAATTTGTTAAATAATCATTTAGATTTGAAACTCATCAAATCCCTTGTCATTGCTAAAAATTAACTGCAGTGAGTTCTCTGAATCGCGCGATTATAAATAAAAGACAAATGATAAACGCTCCCAAGATGAGAATGTAAAGGTGTGTCCCCATCAGACACCAGACTCTGAGAAAGGGGTTTTATAAACGTAGACGTCCTGCAAAGTAGGCATCTCTTTTTGTAACTTGCTTTTATTGCGCTTGAAACTTGCAATGCAATATTTTTTCCAAATTACTGAGTTTATATAAAAAAATAAAACAAAATCCGAAATTCTTAAAACATGTCGAATATCAGACTAAACGTACGTTTTTTATTTTTTAATAAATCTTCTTGTTGAAAACTTGATTTGTCTGTATTTTCTAATAATTCTAATAAAACAAAAAAAAATCGAGACAAAAAAACGCTGCTTAGCAGCAGAAATAGGCATGGTGGGTATTACTTCCCCGGACGAGGCTTTCACAAAGAGCTTTATTATACTCTTAAACTCTTGTTCAAAGCTTAAAGCATCAGTTAGCTAGAAAGCCCATGTATTTTATCCATCTATCTATTATAATGTGCATCTATTTTCGCAGTGGCTAACGGTTCAGGGGAATGTGACTATTAATAGATGCAGGCTTGGTCTCCTAGGTGCCTTGACCGTTAGATAACTGATTATAAAAAGAGGGAGTAGGGTGAAATGTCTTCTTTTATGAGATACTTGTAACCATGATTTCAAGTGCATAACGCCTGCGGAGAAATACAGCTGGTATGTAAATGACATTTCAGTATATGTTATTTTCGTACTATACTATCATTGGCTCTGACGGAATCGTGGCATAAAGGATACAAAGAGGTATTGGCAGAACAAGAGCACGGTTGACATGACATTGTTGCCGTACAAGGAGACTCATGGATGAGAGTGGCGCATGGCGTCTGAGAGGGGACGCTTATAACCCCATCAGTGCGATATTGCAAGCTGATGATAGTGATGAATACTTTATATTTACCCAGGCGTGATTTGAAAATTAAACTTGAATTTGTCTAGACCGATTCCTGAAAAAATGACGGCCACCGCTTTCTGGGAATCGCTTGACATGGGTCCAGGACCGGCCTCTGGCGCCCCTAGTCCAGGAATTCAAGATTAATGGACACTGACTAAATAGTTTCAAGGTGTCGAGCGAGTTTTTTCTAGACCTCATCAAGCGAGCGAATGCTCATTCTATCCCTCCTCCGTCAGATTCTTTTGTTGTAAACAGAGATAGATCATTCCTTCGTTGTTCTATGATTGCTCGCAAAGATTCTTTGTAAAATCCTAAGAATGTTCGCTCGCTTGTTGTTAACGGCGCGGCGGTACTAGAGCGCGTGAACAGTAGGTACTCAGAGTAGCACAATCAAGATATTTTTTATCGAAACAATTAGAAAACGAATAAACAAACTATGATAGGAAAACTTGTTTGAATCACTACCCCCGGTTTCTGAAAGCCCGATCAATGCTAATCGGAGTAATCGGCTGTCAAGTCACTAGCTATCTCTATCTAATTTGAAGTAAAAGCTGAAACAGCAAGTGACTTGACAGCCGGTTAGCTTTGATCGGGCTTTCAGAAACCGGGGGTAAGACACTTAAATCCAATCAAATTCATACCTTGCATTCTTTTCGTCGCATACCATGCTAAACTTTTCTCTTCATCAAGGCAAAAGTGGGGTGGGTATCTATTCAATAAAATCACAAGGATCATTTTGAATCAGTCAACTCTCACATTCTAGCGAACTCGCAACTCTGGTTGCGTGGGCATTTTAGTTGTCAAAACGAAATTTCTGTATTTATTTTGTAGCTGCGTAGATATCCTCCATGGTTCCACAATGGCTAAATCCTAAGAAGAAGCTATCCCAATTCCTTGGCTAAATCTGTGCATGGTTGTCAGTCTGACAAATAATTTTAAACTTAGCTATAATAAAACTAGCAACAGAGCTCATTAAAGCCAAAGCTACCGTCTTCGACTTTCTCTGTCTGTAAAACCTATGCGCCGGCGCCGGCGCCACCAAGCAATTTGCCAGCAAGAAAACTTAGTAGCTAGGGTTATCAAAGTACAAGTAGGTACACACATTAATGCTAACACGCAAGTCGTGTGCTGTGTTCCTGAATACTTTTTGTGATCTCGAATTAGGTATTTTAGAGTTGTGTAGTTTTAAAAACTGAACAAAGCTGCTTTCATTTCAGAATACTGTGAAAATTATCATGGTAAAATTATAACAGCTAAAAATATTGTGTTCAGTAGCGCCCTGCGGTTTTACCCGCGTAGTTTTAAACCCCGGTATTCCCACGGGATAAAAAGTTGCTTATGTGTTATTCCAGACTATAATAAATATTTGTGCCAATTTTCACCAACATCCGTTCAGCCGTTCTGGAGTTATAGAGTAACAAACATCCATCCATACTTACAAACTTTCGCATTTATAATATTAGTAGGATAGTAGGATTAGTCGGATTTATTTATTTATTTTTATTTATTTATTTATTTATTCTTAGATTCACAGTTTTCTTATTGTCTAATATAAACTATATAATATACATTGTGCATAAACCAAAACGAATCTACATTTTATAAGCAACTTATGTAGGTAGGCAGATGATACTGAGAAGACAAACCAAAATAATGTGAAAGTTAACGAATAAAACAGACAAAATATAAAGTTGATCACAAAAAAAAAGAGAACAATAAAACGTGGTAATGAAAATGTGTAGTGTAGGTAGTGTGTCATGGTGTATGTGTAGGTAGCTATTTAGATAGGTTGTTAATTATAAATCGGGTAGGTGTGAATGTGATGACAAAACGCCAAGATAAAACTCTGCAACATTCGCTTGTCGGTGAAGTGCAGCTAGTGTGAACAATAAAGATAATAAACTGGTTTCTATGCATATTTCTATAGGGATGGCTTACATGGTGGCAGTCGTATGGTTCAATTCTCATGGATCTTTGTACCTATATATTTAAATACAATTTTGTTTAGTTTTTGAAAGAAATTTTTAAATTGTTAACGATACAGATCACCCACCTGATGTGGAGTGGTAACCATCACCTATAACAAAACATCGCCTAACGGAATAACTAATAGGTAACCAATAACATAAATATATATATTTAAAAACTTATTTATGTAGATACATGCACGCAGTCATGGAAAAGTTTGTTATTATTACGGGTGGACTTAAGTGTGTTGTGTAAGGTATGTGTATTTTATTATATAATGTGTCCGCAGCGTATCTAACAGTAAGTAAAGAAGGTATTCAGGGAGCTTTCGGGCTCGGATCGCAAACAGCCAAATTGGTATGCTCTTACTTTTGTTTCTGCGAACGCCCCCGACTGTGTGGGATACAGTCTTGATCAAAATAGAGATCGAGATCCAAACACTAATATGAGATACTTATTTTTTTATGTTTTCTTTTAGGGCATTGTGGTCACCCAGTGACGAAGCCCTTAAAAAAAAGTATTATTTAAGTATTATTTGTTGAAAAAAAAAAAGGGATGGAGATGGCGGGACGACCTGGATGGTTTCCTGACGGACTGGGCAAACATAGCCCAGGATCGCGACGTGCGGAAGGAATGGGGGGGCCTTTGCCCAGCAGTGGGACCCGGAGGACTCGTAATAATAACGAATAATCATAAATTGTTGAAAACATAAACTTTTAAAGAAAACACTTATACACCACCTGTAAACTTTACATTAACATTGAAATAAAACTGTTTATAAATAGCAATCGTTTCAGCTTTGTTTATCCTTTTAACCGACTCTCAATACAACTGTTTTTCGACAGATATTTTATCAAGCTAAACTTTTTAGAAAACGAGGTCAACGAATAATTTATCAGAGCCAACGCTGTAACGGGATAGCCACAGGAGGTCTTGATTGTAATAAATTACGAAATTCGCATGTAGACTTTATTTAATCCAAGGGAAAGGCGTAAATCATTACTCATCCAAGTTGTGTAAGCGATTAGTACCTATTACAAGATATACTACTGATCTCAGTTAAATACGAAAGCAGCACTTAAATATTTCTCTATCGCAAAATGAGGATATTTTTGAATTCTAGGTACTTGCCAATGGAAAAGGCAAAAAAAAAACAAGCAAACGTCCCAGTTGATGTCAAGTAATAGCCAAGTCATGCATATTTCTGCTGCCAAGCAGCGTGGCTGAGTTTCGATTTGAAGGCCAGTAAAAATACAGGCACAATCTGTTGGTCAATTTGATGGACGCAAGGCAATGCATAGTGAGCATCCTATCGTAACGGAATCGTTAATAGTCAATCGGTTACGAATCCAATAAACTTTATAAGTTCAATAGTATAATTTAAAAATGTTGTAACCTTAAACTCAACATACAATGCACAACACAGAAAAATACCCAGTCATCGCAAAAATCCACTTACGTAACACTTTTGGCACCGTCAGTCCAAGTTCAAAGTCAAGGCGCGCTCATTTCTTGATTTACGAGTACTTACATATACACACGCTACATACAAGTACACAGGTATTCGCCGTGAAATTATGGTGAAATGGACCAGCCTTACGCAAATATCGCTGATGTGATCGACCTGAAAGGTCATTCATTGCTTACATTACTGGCTCTTTCACGGTCATCAGAATAGACAGATATTCGATTTTGGGGCTAATACTCTTAGTACTAAGTGTAAGCTCATTAGCATTTTGTTTTTTATACATGCTGATGTAACAAACAGACGTCCCCAGCTGATGATAAGTGGTAACAGTGACCATCGCCTATAACAAAGCATGGACTCGCATTTCTCGCACGATAAGAACATGCCCTCAAATGCACTGCCCTGCATTCCTTAACTTGTAGCATACAGATTCTTTGAGGATCTCAAAGGCTGGTAATCAGGATGGTACCCCAAGTGTAAATGACAAATATTATAACAGACTAGTAGCGCCCCGCGGTTTCACCCGCGTAGTTTTAAATCCCGGTATTTCCACGGGATAAAAAGTAGCCTATGTATTCCGTTCCGCCCTTCTGGAATTATAGAGTAACAAACATCCATCCATCCATCCATCCATACTTACAAACTTTCGCATTTATAATATTAGTAGGATTACAGTAATTTCGAAATTATAGCGCAGGCAAGTGAAAATATTTGAAAATAAAATGTTCAGTCGAGACTTTAGACTAATGGACCAGCCGCGGCGGCCCATTACGCTAATGTCTGGCTACCGAGATGGCTTTCAATTTGATATTTGATTCCCATCCATCCAAGGAATTTAGCATCAATCCCAAGAAATTTAGATACTAGATCCATCCATAAGTTGCTATAACCTTATGGGAATCAAAAGCTCTCGTCAGAGAGTATTATATTCCTTTATCAAAATAAATGTGAAACTGAAAGCCATCTCGATAGCCAGACATTAGCGTAATCGGGCCGTGGTATTAATACAGTGCATACCATGGATGATGCAAGAATAGCACTTTCAGTATCATGGACCGGTTTTCAAGTTTTGATGAAGCTGTCATAGTTGAACCCTTAAGTTGGAGAGACTTCTCCTCCTGTGTGTGTTCTACCGCTTGTTTAATGGGTTGTGTTCTGAAGAATTGTTCGACATGATGCCCACAGCTTCATTTTACTATCGCACTGGTACCCACAGGCAGGGAGTTCTCCACACACCTTGGAGCCAGGATGATCGCGCACTGTTCGCTTTCAGAGGAACTTCCTCCCGCGTAAGGTTGTGGAATGCACTCCCTGCGGATGTTTTTCCTGGAGAATACAGTATGGGGTTCTTCGAACAAGGCGTGTTAAAACATTTAAAGGGTCAGCAACGCGAGTGTGACACCTCTGGTGTTACAAACGTCCATAGGCTGCGGTAACCGCTTTCCATCAGGTGGGCCGTATGCTTGTTTGCTACCTTGGTAGTATAAAAAAAACACAATCCTTTAACCACTCAGCGTGAGAGTGAGACTTCATAGATGTGTAGGACGATAGGTATTTTTATTTGTGAATGTGAAGTGTTATTTTTCTTTTACTCGCTGTCTGTTATTTTATGTGTAGTGTTTGTCGAGTTAAAAAATATTATTTATGTTTATATTAAATTAAATATCACAAAGTTTTGACGACCAGTAATTCGTTCTACACGAGTAATTTGTTTTATACTTTGTGCTCCTAAAATAAAACATAATTCAGTTTAAATGGATAAATCCGGGTAATTTGTGTCACAAGTTAATTGAAAGACAAGCAATTTGCAATTTTTGAGCAACCGGAAGCGTGCAATAATAAAATTATAAAATGCTCGGAAAAAGATCACAGCTTCACATATTGGAGCCTAAGGTGTCTCAGGGAACGGAAGATATGCCAATCATTAGATAACAAGGACCAGTTCAAGATTGAGCTGGTCCTTGAGGAGATCTTTGAGGTTGTGTAAAGGGTCAGAGGTCTTCTTCTTTTAATTTAAGAGCAATGCTCTTGTCGGCGTAATTAATGCAATTCCCTTCAGGTGTTTCTCTTTAGGGCAACCTCCTTTACCTCTTTAGAAGACATGACGGCAACCTTCGCTTTTATTGGGCTAATGTATGGTGCAGAAGGAGGCGGCGGAGCGAGTTAGGGAGGATGATGTCCAAGCTGACCTGCTCCGGCGCAGACGGACAGGAGGGAGGCGGAGGCGGTTCGCCCGCCTTCTCCCGCCTATGTAGTAGGGTCACCAGTGGAAGATCGGGGAAATTTCGCTGGCTAATGTGGCCCTAATGACTTTGAGAGACCTTGGTGAGCAAGGTTATGACGCAAATGGCCCGGTTTAGTAAATACGGGCCTATCGCCGTGGCGAGATGGTGAATGTAAACGCGACCCCATCTCGCTACACCTTTTGGCGGAGGATGTCTCACAGGGGGGTTTTTAGTGGGTTCGAGCCCCACATACCCCCTTCCGTCACCCCCATGGCGGAAGGGAAATGCGAAGGCATTTTCCCCCTTCCAAAAAAAAAAAGGTCTTCCCCAGCCTCTCTTTCCTTCTACCTTCGATTATGTTTCTTATAAAGCTATCCTACTAATATTATAAACGTGAAAGTTTGTAAGTATGGATGGATGGATGGATGTTTGTTACTCTTTCACGCCGTAACGGCTGAACGGAATCGGAAAACGGATCTGGATGAAACTTGGCAGAGAGATTGGTTATAGTCTGGAATAACACATAGCCTACTTTTTATCCCGCGGGAATACCGGGATTTAAATCTGCGCGGGTGAAACCGCGAGGCGCAACTAGTATTCCATACGTGACAGTTTGTATGCTTCTCTTTCATCCTGTTAGAATACCAACTGGTTCCTCAGGATGTTTTTCTACGATATAATATGTATCTATCGATCTATGGGGATATCTATCCTCTCAGGGGCATTATTCTCTATGACATAGGAGATTCCTTGCCCCAAGCCGTGTGTAGCCAAAACGTGGTCTAAGCATTATTCTTTATGACATAGGAGATACTTTGCCCTAACCGTTTGACGTCACAACGTGATTTAAACGCAAACGCGATTGACAACACCAATAGTGAATAATGCTAAGGCCACACTACGGTTAAACCGCTGTGGTTTTTAATCGCGTGAATTTGTGCCCCTAGAAAACTAATACAAGCGGCCGCACCTGCGGTTAAATTTTTCTAGGGGCACAAATTCACGCGATTAAAAACCACAGCGGTTTAACCGTAGTGCGGCCTTAGCCTAACGTCCCAGATCTCATAGTACCAAATTGAGGTTTCATGGAAAAACCCAATGTTCATTCCTTGGAGGGGTAGTCAGTCATTAACGTCCAGTTATGCAAGTCACTGCAAGGGTATACCTTAGTTGGCAATCTAGGCCTACTGAGAAAAGCCTAGCAAGGTACAATTAGTGGAGAAATGTAACATTAATCAGTGGTTTGGAGAGGAAGTGAAAGCTACGGGATCGATAACTATACGTCAGCTTACTAGATAAACGTCGGAGAACCCAGATTTGCGGTCAGTACGAGAAAAAACTGGCCAAGTGCGAGTTGGACTTGGTAAGGAAATATCGACTCGACTTCTTCTTCTTATCGTGTCACTAGTTTTTTCGAAACAGTGTGGTGAAAGGATTTTAAGTGCGCCTCAAGAGGCTCCTTTCGAGCACTTGACACATGTTATAGAACTTGTTAGGTTTTCACAACATGCCGGTTTCCTCACGAGGTTTTCCTTCACCGTTTGAGAGTACTGGCATTGTGCACTTAGATTTTTGAAGAGAAAAACTCATTGGTGTACGACCGGTTTTGAACCCACGACCTTAGAATCGATCGACTCGACGATCGCGAAATACAGCCTAGAACTGACCAAGTTTTAAAGAACAGAATACTACTAAATGTTCGCCGATCCAATCCGACCAATCTCATTCAACTTTACTTTTATTTTATTTTAGACTAGTGGTTCGCCCCATACTGAGAATTCGTAATACGATCTGATCGTTCGACGAATTTAAGTAGGTGTCAGGCAAGTCCGAACATTTTGTACATACACAAAATGCCAAATCGCTCAAGTTATCTGTACATAAGTCAATCAATTAAAACCTCTAATAAATTAATAAGGGTTCTGCACCTAAAAAGAAAATAAAACGGAACCCTTCATATCCTACTGCTATTATAAACGTGAAAGTTTGTAAGTATGGATAGATGAATGGATGGATGGATGTTTGTTACTCTTTTACGCCGGAACGGCTGAACGGATCTGGATGAAACTTGGCAGAGAGAGAGATTGTAGTCTGCAAAAACACATAGGCTACTTTTTTATCCCGTGGGAATACCGGGATTTAAATCTGCGCGGGGGAAACCGCGGGGCGCAACTAGTTAGGATCTAATCCTTACTGTCTGAGAGTTTGTGTCGATCTGTCTAATCGATTCCTTTTGGAGAATCGTCTATTTTAACCGCCGGGTACACCTCGATTCTTCTAACCATTTCATTTTCACGCATTGGAGGTTATGGCGGTCAAGAAATACGGAACCCTCAGAATATGAGTCTTGCTCGCATTTGCCCCTTTTAGTTAGATTCGCATCTTATCAGTTCTCTGACCAAATCTACGAGTGGAAACTCTCTCTACGTGCGTATGTCGAGACACGTGCTGTTATGTCTAAACCCCCGGCCAAGTGCGAGTCAGACTCTAAGACAAGGCAGCTGTTGTCATACGGTCAGGGCAAAGTATCTCCTATGTCGTAAAGAATAAAGCCCAACATCAAGTTTTGACGTTTCACGGTTTGGGGCAAGGAATCTCCTTGGAATCTTCTATTGTCATAGAGAATAATGCCCCTGAAGGTAAAAACGGCAAAAAATCACGTTTGTTATTTATATTATTCTTTTTTTCAGTATTTGTTATAGCGGCAACAGAAATACATCATCCTGTGAATATTTCAACTGTCTAAAGAAAAAGAAAGAAAGAAAGAAAACATATTTATTTCGTCCCACAAACACAGGTAGGTACTTAAAACTAACAGAAAATAAAATTATAACCTACACTATTATAGAACCTACCTACCGTTGTGCGTGGCAAAAAGGTCACGTCTCAGCTTAAATGCTGCACTAAACCTAGGTACCTAGGTACCGTAGGTACAGTGCAACGCTGGTTTTCAGACGTGGCCTGGCCTGGTGTGACATGCGACCGGTAGACAAGTAAAAGTAACGAACACAGAATACATTTTAGCAAACAGTCTAACTATCACGGTTCATGAGATATGGCCTGGTGACAGACAGACGGACAGCGCAGCGGCGTCTTAGTAACAGGGCAGGGGCCTTATACCCCTTGAGTACGGAACCCTAAAAATCTAGTTATTTTCCAGATCAAGACAATGATATCTATATAAACTAGCATCTGTAGCTAGCGATAAAAAGTTGCCTAAATATTATTCCAGGCTAGCTATTCCGCTCGGAGAATAACTTTTGGGACATTATAAAATCTTTTTGATTTCCTTATGTGTAGTAAACACTATATATGTAATAAAAAATTAAAGGTGCTATATAGCTAAGCATGCTCCACTGTAAAAATGCATCTTCACTTTCCATCAGGTAAAATGGGAATCAAGCGTCGCTATTGAACAATAAAAACGTTATAACAAAAATTCATCCTTGTAATTGTTCTAAGTAAATCTTGTAACTTCAACTGAATAAATACCGAGATGATATGATTTTTTTTATTTTGACACCTCTTATTCGAGGTCCCTTTGGAGATTTTACTAAATATCTTCTTCTTGAGGCTCAAAGTTGTGTACCTAGTTGTGTGTTCAGAGACCAGAGACCAACCCATTTTTTATCATGTGGAAAGCCTGAAACGTATGTCAGTCTGCGTCGCTCGGTCAGTTGGATCGGTCAAGTGCGTGTGTGAATTCGCGTAGTCAGCACACGCAGCTGATGACTCCATCATGGTCCGCAAGGTCACGCCGAAGGTATCCAGGAGCTGTGAGTATATTTATATTTGTAAATTATATACGGAGGGTGTCGTTGACGAAT
The DNA here is from genome assembly GCA_963576535.1 of Plemyria rubiginata. Classification (NCBI taxonomy): domain Eukaryota; kingdom Metazoa; phylum Arthropoda; class Insecta; order Lepidoptera; family Geometridae; genus Plemyria; species Plemyria rubiginata. The sequence continues at coordinate 1,154,494 of OY754914.1, read as the reverse complement.
AAAAAAAAACTAAAACGTAAGTCAAATTAAAAGTTTTAGGTAGGCACTGTAGTATTTATAGATTTATCTTGAAAATATATGAGAATACCTGATTATACGTGTTTAAAAAAAATCTGTAAAATTCAGTAATAAAAGTCTCAATAAATTTTTCTGCGGCATTCAGCACATTGGCAATGCGTCCACCACAACTCAGTATTGAAAGATAATTTCTGAAATGTTTAGTGTGTATTCACAATAATTGGACTTAATATTGTGTATTTTCACTTATCCCTTACCTTTATCTTCATAATTATTTATAATTTTGAAATAATTTATTTATTCTTAGATCAACAGTTTTTAGTATTGTTCGATGTAAACTGCTCATTGAACAATTTTAATCTACATTAAAATTACTTGTATCTAATGCATCACAATCCTATGCTGGCTGTAAAGTTCATCAAAAAACACAAACTAACCAACGTGCGAGCATGTTATCGTAAAGGCCGATGTAAGCAAATTCGATAAAACACCAAACAGCCACTAACAGGCCACTAATGGCTTCATAACATAACACACTACTCACAATAAGTATAAATTGCAATACATACGATACATAATATCTAACGGCTTTCGATTTAAAAAATTGATTGTATTCTCATACACTCGACATAAAGGAAAAAAAAATGGAATGTAAAAGAAACATCTCATATTCGTGCAAATATTTTTACACCCTTTTTGTGTAACCCCTTATCTTGGTGACAGGTTGCAAGCCTACCGCCGCTGCTATGAAACTAGTTTTACCTACGTAATTTTCCCTCACCGTATAAGTTTTGATACTAAAATAAAGATTCGGCGGCGGCGATTCCCAGGCACTTTATCTCTTCAGATGATAAATTTTATATTAAGGACATTTAAGGATTTTTAATATAACTAGCTGACGGAACAAGCAAATGGCCCACCTGATGTTAAGTCAAATCAAATCAAAATAACAAAGCATTGCCTCGAAAGTCACGCAAGATATAACCGTACCCTACGATGCACTACCGTGCATCCACGAACTTGAAGCATACAAATGTTAGGCCTCATTTACCTGTAATTTCCCTGGCAGCCATACTCTTCGAACCGAAATACAGCAACGCTGTGTGAGAAAAAGGCATGATGATAGTACTTCCCCAGACTAGCCAGAGGCACATTCAAAATGTGGCAATATGTGTACCTAATTGTATTTTATCTTCAAGCTAGTCAAAGGGTGACCAGAGATCCCCATGATGCTACACCAGAAGTGGCCGACTACGAGACTGCCCTGGCTTCGGTGGGTAAGTATAATCAGATTCACTGACTTCTTTTATTGACTATATTCAAGACATTACATACTATTCTGTAAATAGTTAAAAAGAAAAACCAGCGACAAATTTTTTTTTCATAAAAGTTTGAGATTCTCGCCAAGGACCTTTCAGGATCAATTTTTTGACTCCGTGTCTGGGTTCTAGGGTTTACAATATTTTTTTAAGAAGAATATAGTGTGAATTTTGTTAAAAAACATAGGTCTAAAAAATCTAGGGACTTAATTATTTTTTATTATTATTATCAGTTTCCTAGTAGGTTTAGTTACACTTTGCTTTGCTTGGGTTTGGGTAGACACCGCTGTGTGAAAAGTCTGCCAATATTATACATGTCTTGATCTCACTTCAAGTCATAAATCCACGGTAGCCCGTATGAGATAGCTGTCATCCTGGTCATGAACCTAATGCACCGACCACAAAAGGACCAGTACATACAGTACCGGGTGGCAACAGGAGGTTTATTAGGAACCGGTCGCGTATCGCGTTAGCAAGCGCAATTTTATTTTGAAAAACTCCACATGCCATGTAACCGTTACGGAGAAACCGAGGAAGGAGAATGCGTGGAATACAGACAAGAACAAAAAGTAATAAATCAGTTTTTCTTTATTCAAGTCTTTATTGAATAAAGTCCTCTTGGACACAACTACCGCTGATGTCTTCTTTATCTTTTATTGCAACTAGCCGAGCAGCTATCCCGTGCGTCTACACAAGCATTTGCATTACTTAATCCTAGTAGATTTAGAACAAATGTTAGTGTATGTGTGGTTAGTGGTTAATATCTAAGGATATGCTAGTTCAAGTCTTAGGATTGGCTTATCCTTAGATATTGAGCAGACACAAAAATTTGTAAACTTTTTGAAAAAGTAAATTATACTGACATAATAAAAATATGATTTTTTGACAGGTTCTGCAGGAATAAACATATAAAAAACATATAAACATATGTTTATTATAGCGAAAAAAAAATATTGGTTTCCATTTCCACTACCACGACCATTGGTTTGCTTCAAACAGAGGTGTCTAGAAATATCAAATCAAATAAAAAAGTATTTTTTTATAACAAAAGCGTACTCAAGATACATATTAGAACTCTTCTCTTTCCACCAATTTTCTCTTAAACATGTTGTCGGTCTATTGCAATCTTATTATCTGATTCTGTTGGTAGATAAAGACATTGTTTGGGAATGCTACTGCATATGATTCAAAATATTTTGCTGGACGTGCGTGTTATACAAAACATGGTGACGCACCACTAAGGGTTTTCGTGTCTTTGAGGCTTGCTGTATTATCTTTCTATCTTTCTCATGCTCCTGATAATTGTACATGTGGAAGCGAGACGCAGGTTCGCAGAACTCCAGAGCAACAAAGATTATGTGACGTTGTAATTAGTCATAAGGTAGGTTCTCCTAGGATCCCCAATGGTGGTTAGAGTTATAATCACCTAGGTATTGCATAGATTCGTTGTACTGTATTACCGCTGAGTACAATCTTGTTGTTCTATTTAGTTTTTGCAGATGAGCTCTAGCAATTGTGGCAATTTCTAATGGCTAGAGTTTTTTTGTTGTTGCTCTTTGCATTGTTACAATAAAATATACTAGTGGCTCTGGGAGCTGTAGACTTCGCGAGCATACTAAAAGTGAGCTATTTGAGGATTGTAAATGTAATGTGCATTTTCCGTTTTGTGATTTTTTTTATCTTTTTGATTTTTTTTGCATCATCTTGTGTAGAATGAGGTCCTTTGTGTTTCTCTCAAATTTGATTGAAAACCATCGATTGTTTGATGAGCTATCCTGTTCATCATGCTGAAGATCCTTATCAGATCTTCGCCAAACTTTTATGAGACCAACTTATAGCTACTACCTTTCAAATAAAAAAAGAATAATCGAAATCGGATCTCATTTGGTGGAGATATCCAGTATATCAAATAGCCCCCTTTTTGCCGTTTTTTTGGGGGAAGTACCCCTCCAATCAAAAATCCCCGACGACAAAAAATTTCTAATAAGTCATATAACCTGTGTACCAAGTTTCGTCCAGATCGGTTGAAAAATGCGACCTGTAGAGGAGAACAGACAGACAGACAGACAGACAGACAGATAGACATCCGGACAAACGCATTTTTGGCCAATGTGGAAACTGAGACGCTTCGCTCGCTTCGCTCGCTCGATCAATTAAAACCACAAAGATTGATTTATTGACGACCTCAGTGGCGCAGCGGGCGAGAGTCCGCCTGCGACGCAAAGGTTGCGGGTTCGATTCCCGCCTCTGAACAAATTTGTGTACGATTTGCTGAAATTTGTTCCGTCGGTCTGGGTGTTTTCTATGTATGATAAAAAAATATCTATGTAATATATAATGTAATAAATATATCAGTCATCTAGTACCCATATCACAAGCTTTGAGTAGCTTACTTTGGGGCTAGATGGTTTTTTTATAAAAATTAATAACTTTAAATGCTGTTATTTCCCTGTAAAAATAAATAAAAACACTTGTTCCAGGATATGGCTCGTTCAGTAGAAGCGTGGTGGGCGCGTGCGCCTGCGCATTCTTCACGTCAGGGGTGGAGAACTGTGTGATGTCGTACGTGCTGCCTGCAGCGCGCTGTGAGCTGCAACTCAGCACCTACCAGGCAGGGCTTATAAACATGGCGTTCATGAGTGGTAAGGATTAAAGGGTTGACCACACCTGAGCGACCAAAGCACCTGCGAAGCGGGAACGTCTGTCATGTGGCGGACGCTACCCATACCTTACTTATCTTTTCTTTCTTTTTTTTTTCTTTTCTAAGGCTCATGTCTATAGAAAATCTTGCCAGTGTCGAGTGATTCAGAGATAGATGTTTCTAGTCACGTCAGTCCAAAGTCGAGTCAGTCAATTGTTTTGATGAAAATGGTGGAAAACATTTGAACCATTTTCGGTCAAATCACGATATAACATTACACTTTTATTCCAAATGCTTACGTGCTAGGATCACAAGTAATGTTGGTTAAACCACCAAAATAACACTAGAAAAACAATTAAAATGAAAGTGTTAGGTTGCTTCGCAAAATGACAGAACGAGTCTGTCCTTACTTATCTATGGCTCTGACCACACCTACGTGACCACAACGCGGGAAAATTTTGTTCACGTTTTTGACGTTTCAAATTTGACGCTCCCGCATCGCGCCTGCTTCCCGCGTTGTTGAAGCCTCAATGTAGTTCTATATGACTATGATGATGGTTAAATCTTATCCATGTAGTATTCTTTTATCTGTGTCCATGATCTCTTGCGCATCCCTCGCAATGAGGCCCCGACACTCCAGGCCACCGTTTCTAAACCTTCAAAGCCAAAGTCTAAATCAAAATGCATTTATTCAGTTGAATCCAACAGGTCGCTTTTTTAACTAAAATAGACCGTCCTACAATCTCACCTGATGGTAAGCGACGATGTAGACGATGATGTTAGAGCAGAACGCTCTAGAAGAAACCTATTCACTCTTGCCTTGAAGCCTCGCTCACACCTTCCTCGCTTTGGATAGATGCCTTTTCTGACTTGTTTCAGTTCCACGTGACCATGTCTGCTTTTAAGGGTCAGATCTATCGTCGAGTAAATCCAGCGAGAGCTTGCTACAATACTTTTATTGTCATCGTTAACCCGGAAAGAAGACGTAGTTACAGTTATTACTTAGCAATAAAATTAGCCGCCAATGCGAAACAATGAGAGAATCATAATAACACCTTATTGGGGTAGGTGCTAACTTTATAGACTAGTGGAATGCCTGCTGTTTCGTTTATGTTTATCTTTAGCCGGGGTATATACATTTTTTTATATTATTTTTGATGGAACAAGCGAATAGGTCACTGATTTTGGAACTCACACCCATCGAATTGCATTTTGTTCGCACATTTTGAAAAACAATTTTGTTGAGCAATAATGTGTGCAATGTCATTGCACACATTGGTTAATTATAATCTATCTTATATGAATTGAGTTATTTTTTATCTATCAAAATGTTGAAATGTGTAAACGATAAGTATATAGGCGATAGTCTTTACCTTATACCGGCACGGACTTACTGGAGACCTTCGACAGAGCGCTAAAGTATAATCAGCGGGAGGAGTTTGTAACACTAGATAGGTATAAGAAATAGTAGCACCTGGGGAGAGAAGCACTTACCTTGCCGTAACACAGTTTTTTAACTAGCACGGAAGGTAATGTTCCGTAACCAGAGTGTGGCAGATTGCTTGATAAGCTAAAATCCCTAGAATAAGACCTCTGTATGGCTCAACTCATATGTATTTCTTTTTTGTCTGAAATAAACATTATCTTATCTTATCATAAAAGTGCATTTGGTAACAAATCAGGAGCTGTTTTGGGAACTGTTTCTAAATGGGCAGGATGGTTAGGGTAATAACGTATTGTAGAATTTTTTAAACACAAAAAGAAAACAGGGAACAAGGGTTATAATTATAAGTTAATTAGTAGAGTGGAAAGACCTTTGCCCTGGCTGAGTTTTCTCACCTCAGGGCGTCACGAGTGAAAAGTAACACCGTCGATTTCCATCGTAGGTACCTATCGTATCACATGTACAAATATTTATCAATCTTTTTCGTTATTGGATGAAATCACTCACAGTGTATCCGAATAAACATCAATGGAAGGAAATCTTTGTATTTTTGACCTTCAAAACGAATAAATACGTTGTGGCTTAAACCAGCTAAAGCTTAGCCACTTACTGCTTAGACTGACGAAGATTGGTAGCTACATAGACCATTTGCAGTTTAGACGAGATGCGTTTTAGACTAGCAGTGTTTTTACCTAGTTGCGTTTTAGACCTTCACCTATCTACACACGTCCTTCTCTGTTTTTATTTCTACTGTTCCTACCTACTATTAATTATTCTGATATTGTTCTTCCTTGTGCTCTTGTGTTTGTTTTTTTTTTCGTGATTCTGGTAATATTTTTATTTATTTTCTTGTTATAATTATTATAAGTGTATGTATCGTGTGTGTCCGAAATAAATGTATTTTCTTTCTTTCTTCTTTCTGTTTTCTTGTTTCGGAGCATAGGTTCGTTTTTCTTCTTTTCGTGTCACTATTTTCTTTCGAAATAATGAAAAGCTTGGCGCGTGTTATAGAACTTTTTAGGCTCTATGGTATGCCAATGCCGGTTTCCTCACGATGTTTTCATTCATTTAGTACTGGCACTGTGCACAGTAAACATTTTTGAACTCATCGGTGCACGACCGGTTTAAAACCCACGAACGAGGCAGGGCCGCTACCACCTACAACTACGCTACCACTCACCACCAGTGATCTCCATGTGAATTCACTAAGTAAACCTATGGCCTAAAATGAAAAGTCTATCATATCCATCAGATTTACTCCATCTTAATTACAAACTGCATTACATTTAGAAGCAGTGGCGTATCATAATATTGTCGTCATCATTTTAATTTTAACCACATAATTCGTTTCGGTTTGCAAAAGGTGTGTCCCTTCTAAATAAGCTGGGGGTTAGTGCCTCTGTGTGATTTCCTTATGAACTAAGCACGACGTCAAATAGTTACACTGTATTCCGTATGACACTTTAGCTTAAAATTAACACTAGGTTAACGTTCGATTTCCAAATATGTGATATGTTTTTATCTGACAAGCAAACAGAGGAGTATCTGATGATCATATTATTGTAGATGCGTACGCGCCCAGATTTATTCTATAATCAACCGTTGTCCCTCTTCTTTCATCTTCTGTGCTGCATTTCCACGACCTTCACAATGTCTTCAGTTCACATTACAAGTTGGTGAACGCCTCTCTACTTTTGTCTTCCATTTTACGGTTTCAGTCTTAAATTAGCGGCCAGTTGTACGTAGTATTTTTAAATATAGGAATAATGATTGCCTGCAGGTGGAGTAGCAAGTGCCTTCTTCTGGGGCATCGTGGGAGACGTATTTGGCAGACGGAACATCCTGAGCTTGACTTTACTTCTGGATGCCGTAGTCACGCTTGCCCAGAGCACTGTTACCGATTACAGACTGCTGTTAGCAGCGAGAACAATCAATGGTTTTGTTATAGGTAAGCTTAGAGGTCCATTATTCTATTTCATACTTCTTGATAGGTCACGCTTGATAATAACGTGGCCTATGATGCTTTGCGCTGTATCCATTGGATTTGAGGCACACAGATGTACCTAATTCTCAGTTGTCTGTAATTTCAACAGCAACCTTGCCACCTTATTTTCGTGTTATCTGTCTAAGTTCTAAACTATTGTTTATGTAAATGGTCCTTTTGTACTCTGGCCTCCCGCGATACAGGCTTGTCCTAGTGCGGGGACCATCAGCAACCCTTGTAAGACATTGTTTTTTGGTAAATAAATGTATTTGTATTTGTAAACACACCCATCAAACTGAAATACAGCAACGCTGGCTTGGCAGCAGAAATAGGTGTGATGAGCTAATTACATCACAGGCACCCATATTTTTATCATGTATGGTTTTTGAGATTCATGTTTCCGATGACTTCCCGTCTTTGTTTCTCTTACTCCAGCTGCCTAAAGCTTTATTTTTTTGCAGGCGGACCAGCGACCTTGGTGTTTACGTACGTGTCAGACCTGGTCGGGGAGAAGAAAAGGCAGTTCTACCTCAGCATCGTCGGAATGAGCTTTGTGGTGGCATGGCTTCTACTACCAGGTGCGTTATTCGATATGACCAACCCAATCGCGTTTGCGTTTAGATCAAGTTCACACGGTTAGGGCAAAGTATCTCCTATGTCATAAATAATAAAGTCCAAAGATCACATTTTGACGTTACACGGTTTGGGGCAAGGAATCTCCTATGTCATAGAGAATAATGCCCCAGGTAAGGATGCTGTGAAGGACAATCGTTCTATATCAGAATGATTACCCAGAAAGCCGCAGTATGCTCACAGCTGACCAAAAGCGTTTCAGATGGCTCCCTGTCGCGTTAATCGGAAGTTTCTGCATAGAAACTACCAAAATCTAACGCACCTATAAAACGTTTATAATGGGATTCGTAGTATCAGGTACCACAGCAATCGATCGTCAGATGATAGATTGATTTGGGTACATAATTGAACTCTTAGGTAGCTAAATACATAAGGAATGTAAGTTTTGGCAAAAACGCAAACCTTGACTGACTTTTCAATCAAAAGATTGTCAGAGTATTGAAAGAAAAGCTATGAATCCTAGTCGCGGCCAACGCCGCCGCTGATTCAGAGCCATTTTCCAATGAGCTGCCTGTATTTAGCCACAGTTTAGCTGTTGCTGGCGGAATTGAATAATTTGGGATCAATTGATTCCTACAAGTAGCGTCATCTCGTCAGCGCATTGTAATGAGCTATAGGCAAGTCTGTAGAGAATAAACGAAGTAGGTACGCGACTTTTGTAGTTGGGACGTTTGGGGTTATGGGACGTATGGAAATCGTCGGTTAATAAAAAGGAATGCACCACGGAATGCGCAGCAGTATAGCCCTATGATACAGAGGTTACCAATTTTTCTTCAAAATAATGGGGAGGATATTTTGCACAACTCTATCTCAATGTGATTCTATTCTCTCTATCCTTGTAATTTTATTGAATAAACATATTTTGATTTTTTTTTTGAAAACAAACTATCATTTTTGATTATAATTTGAAAAAGTTTTTTTTTTCTACATTAGTACAAAACTCACAAGACAAGCAAATCAAATTTATCGGTGAAAAAAAAACTGCCAGTCTATTCGAGAAAAGTTAGTATCGTCTTTGTGAATTTAGTGTTTAGCAAGTTGGTCTCAAGTCAAAGTTCTATGCAAAACGTCCCACGTTCACTGAACACTATTTAACTAGCAATTTCCAACTCAACAGAAGTGACAGATTTGCAAGTGCAATGGGTGCTTGCTTTAGTTCGATACCGTTAAATTCAAATGAGGTTCTCCCTTGGTCATTAGATTAAAGATTATTGTAACTATGCACCAAGAGTTCTTAGTTTTAAACATAAGTGTTTTTTTATCTTATATTTATAGTATTAGTTTACAGCTTTATAGTGTTTATTACACTTATGGAAATCACAAAGATTTCAAATTTCCAAAGTTGGTAGCGTAGCTCCATATCAAAGGGAAGGTCGCGGGTTCTGATCCCGCTCGGAGAATAACTTTTGGGACATTCTAAAATCTTTGTAATAAGTGGGTCAAAATACAAGCTTAAAGTTACTGTTAAATTAGTACTCCCAGAGCTTGTAGAATTTAATGTATGATACTTCTTACAATCACTACATAGTATAAAACAAAGTCGCTTTTTCTGTCCCTATATCCCTATGTCCACATGTCCCTATGTATGCTTAAATCTTTAAAACTACGTAACGGATTTTGATGCGGTTTTTTTAATAGATAGAGTGATTCAAGAGGAAGGTTTATATGTATAATACATGCATGATATGTGCACCCGTGCGAAGCAGGGGCGCGCCGGCGGGTCGCTAGTAATAGTTATAAAATTGGGTCATCATCCCTTTGACAGCTTATAAGGTATGTGTAAATTAGCAACTTTTTTAACTCGCTACACTATTGAAAGAAGCTAGTGACTTACTACACTTCTTACTTATGCAGGTATTAGTATTATTAGTTTGAAGCGTGTGTTCTTTTATGAATCTGTTTACTTTTCCTTTTCCTTTTCTGTTAGATTACTAAATGTATTATATAGCTTCAATAGTGTAGGTATTTTATTACATTGTAACGAGGATCATACAAAAGAGCGATAGATACCAAGCCGAGTTTGTTGCCTGTTGTTCTCGGTGTTGGTCGCGTGGAACTGGCACTAGAGTCACCTAGTTTTAAGACGGTTCAAGATGGTCCTTGTGATTTTATTGAATAAACATATTTTGACTTTGACTTTGACTTTAGTGACACGACACGCGGCAAGAAAATGACTTGTTGGTAAAGTTGGCATGTAACGACGGTTGTCTTTTTCTAATTCATCAATGTCAAGTGCAAGTGCTCCAGCGAAGGTTTACCGATGGAAGATTTATTGATCAGTGCAAACAACATTGACCTTTAAGGGAGTGGCTTTCAATCCTTTGCCTAGCATGCAAGCTTCGCCTACGGGTTCCGTTATGTGATACCGGGGTAAAAGGCATCAGTGCATTGTAGGGTGCGTTCACATCATGCGTGACTTATTACTAGGACAAAACACTCCCTGTTTTGTCTTAGGATATAGTATCCCACCTGATGATCTGCTAGTTCCATCAGCTATTTTTTTTATAAGACTAGCTGATGGAACAAGTAGATGGCCCACCTGATGGTAGGTAAGTGGTAACCATCACCATGCACGCATGATAGAAACGTGCCCTAAGATGCACTGCCCTGCGCCTATCAACTTGAAGCATACCATTAAGCCTCACGACCATACTCTTCAAATCAAAACACGGCGTTGCTGCTTGGTGGCAGAAAAAGGCGTGGTGGTAGCACTTCCCCGGACGAGCACTTCACAAACAGCTTTACTTCTCTTTATGCATACTCTTATAATACTTTTTATGAAGTGAAATTGTATTTTTTCATACTATCCTATCCTACTACTATTATAAACGTGAAAATATTATGTAAGTATGGATGGATGGATGGATGGATATTTGTTACTATTTTACGCCGGAACCACTGACCGGATCTGGCTGAAACTTGGCAGAGAGATAGGTTATAGTCTGAAATAGCACTTAGGCTACTTTTTATCCCGTGGGAATACCGGGATTTTAATCTGCGCGGATGAAACCGCAGGGCGCAATTAGTTAAAAATAAAAGTGTCTGTTATCAATTCCAGCGGCAGCTTGGATTATAATTCCATTCAAGATCCCCAACCACCCGACCGTCTTGCCTCTCTACTCCTGGCGGCTGTTCCTGGCCCTCAGCAGCCTGCCTGGCTTCGTGGCCGGCGTGTGGGTCATGTACCTGCCGGAGAGCCCGAGGCTTCTGCTCGACACCAACAGGGGAGAGAAGGCGCTGAAGTTGCTAGCGATGATGCATATGAGGAACCATGGGAGTGATGTTGATTTCAAGGTAATTTGACAGGCAGGCCTTCACCAGAAGACCCACCAACAAGCAAAAACAGCTTCATCAGTAGGCATTTAAAACATTTGTACGAATCGAAGATCTTTCGGGCACTTGGCCCGAGAAAGCACCTTAGATCTTCTAGTACCAACTAAACTGATCCAGAGGACCAAATCTCTATTAGTTATAAGTTACTAACCTATGCTTATTTTTATTTCTTTTACTAACACCATGGACCAATTGTTGTCTGAATAAATAAATAAATTATTATTAACATTACATAATGATGTCACAGGGGGTAGTCTGAGATACGTCCAAATATTATACAAACCCCATTCTGAACTTTGCAGTGTCGTAGATTTGTTGTAACTATTAGGATTTGACTGTTGCAGATAAAGAAGTTACTGCAAGTCGGTGACGTCTCGGTGGCCAAGACGATGAACGCAGACGAGAACAGGACTAAGGTCCTGTTCATGGGAGTCCTCAGAGACTTGAAGATATTTGTGTCAAAGAGCTACGCTTTGAAATCTAGTCTAATACTCTTCGTGTTTTTTGCAAACATGTCTGCGTGAGTTTTCATTCCATTTTGTTTCACTCTTTTCTTAACATTTCTTTAAAACTTGTTGGTAAGTACAGGTAAGTACCCAGTTAGCATTCTAACAGCGGCGATGGGCTTGCAACCTGTCACGTATGGAATACTAACTACTGCAAAATGTGGGTATGTGCCAAATGTAATGTTTGGACGTACCTCTGACTACCCTCCTTAGACATCCTCAAAGAATCTTGGGTTAGTACTTGGTACTGAGAGATCTGAAGGGATATCTACCGTGCCTGGGGATCGAAGTCGTGAAGCTGTTTCAGTTTTTTCAGTACACCTATTCACAGTTTATAAAGATAAACATCTACCTAGGTAAAAGGTGAGTTTCAGCGTAGCTATGACGTCTTTAAATGATCCCTGCATTTAAGTCAATAAAATATGTCTTTTGACTTTGATTATCAGTCGTTAGCACAAAAGCATAAAGCCATCCAGCCAACGTCGGCTACACCGTCGCTTACTATCAGGTACCAATAGACGTTTTATTCTTAAAAAAAAAAGCCATCAAAATCCTAATTTCATTTCGTCTGCGACATTGTTAGACTAGGTTGGAAGCTGCGTTCAAGTGATAAAACCGATTCTGTATACGTTTAAATTTCAGAGGCTTTGGCCTAAACATGTGGATACCAGAGCTACTTCTCCGCATGCAAGGCCGAGGCTGCCGCAGCGCGACCGTGGCTCCAGACAAGGTGGTCAACGCCACCAACGTCGCTTGGAAGGAGCTGACCAAGCTTTACGACGGTTACGCTAAGCCCGAACTGATTAGTTTTAATGCTAGTGTAGCTGCAGCTCAAGAACGATGCAATGACAATATTGACCAGGAGGTAAAGATTCCCAAATTGCAAACTATCTCCGTATCACCATTGGTTTACTCAGTAAACCAATGGTGATACGGAGAGATAGTTTGTTTTTCAGTAAACTTTACTGAAATGCTGGTTATTTAGTTACCTTCCATTCCTATCATATGTATATACCTACAGCCGATAATATTTCAAAAGTCGTTCCAAAGCGCTTTGGTTCAACTGCATCGTATAAGTCACAGGAAAGACCTGGGACAAGAGACACGAGGCAGAGAGGGTTGATAAAAATAAAGAAAATCTATACCCAGCAGTGGACGATTATAGCTAAGATGATGATGGTAATATGTTCTAGCCCTTTAGCTTCGTAGTTCACGCAGAATGTGACAGCCAGTACATTGCTTCCAGGTGTTCACGTCGGGGCTGATAGTAGGCGCTTGCTGCGTGCTCGGCAATGCTGCGTGTGCGTTGCTGTGTGCCCGCTGGGGCGCGAGCGGCGTGCGTCGCGCCGCGGCCGCCTGCGCCGGCGCATGCGCACTGGCTTGCGCGTGCCTCGCTTCCAGCGCCTGTGGATGCTCCGCCTCCAACAAGCTGGCGGTTGCAGCAGCGGCGGCGCTCAATGCAGCCAGCTTGAATGGAAACGTCCTGCTGATTCGGTTGCTGCTTAACGCTGTTCCAGCTAAGTTAAGGTTAGATATTCGACTGATTGGCCAATTCTACCCAATTGAATTGATATAATTATTATACAACTTGCAAGTGATAAAAGTGCCCACACTAAATAGAGAAAAGACGAACGTTGCGTTTCTCTGCCATTTTTTGTTTATTTTTTTTCTTCTTCTTCATTTTCTTACGCGTGACGTGTCTTTTATAACACTGCCGTTATAGCAACATGGGGACGATATTACATAGATCAGAGAGGTATAGGACAAGGAGGCTTATGTCTAGCAGTAGATGATACGACGCAGTGATTTTTCTCATCAGGATTCTTACGTCTCTCTTCCAGTGGCCTCAGCGTGTGCTGGGGTGCGTGGTGGGGCCGCGCTGGTGGCGTTGCGTCGAACCTGGCAGTTGGAGTGCTTCTGGACTACTCTTGCCCGGCGCCGTTCATCGCCGTCGCCGCTTTGTTAGCATGTTAGTAGCCTCTTTCATACGCAGCATCAGCTAAATTTGTGACACTTATACTTGTTCACGTTTTATTGTTAACCAAGAGAGTTTGGATGGATTGAATGAACATCCAATGACTGAATTCTGTCAAATCGGAGATCGGATGATCTATGTGATGCATGGTGAATTCAGATACGAATTCACCATGCATCACATAGATCATCTCACAGATTATCCCTTCATTCTCAATTTATCCTAGTAGGGTCACTCTTTATAAGTAACACACATTGGCATCATAAACTATGAGCCTACCATGGCACCTTATTACCCGAAGGACATATTTGCAGATAAAGCAAACATTTCCCGTGACACGAGGATTGAACCACTCACGTCTCAGCTGATCAGACGTTCGCTATATTAAGTTCGCTCTCTAAAAAAGTTTCAATGACCCTTAGAAATTATATTTTATAAATTAATTGCAGTATCCATCGGTGCCATCATGGTTATAAAACTAGAAGATACAAATGAAGATACGCAGAAGCAAGAACTTGAGCAAGTAGAAGACAAGGCAACTGGATTAGACAGATACATATCAACTTACATGTAGCAGAATAAGGGTGACTAAAGGGTGTCTGGTATCTCTTATTATTCAATTCCGGGGTGAACTTGGCAACAATGTCAACTGATGTCTATAACACCCTGTGTAAGATAAAATTATTCTAAGTACACTGCAGCTATCGTCAAAACCATGCTGCTAAAGTTTTTTAGTTAACATGTTTTTGTAAAACTATTTTAGGTAGTTTTATATTGGCGAAAAAAAAGCTCTTTATTAAAAAAATTGTAAATATAATACTCGTAGATATTGTTTTCGAAGAGATTATTATTATGGATCGATATGAAATACTTAGAAGTATTGTTCGCATTTAATGGTATAGATATAAGAAAGCCTAGATTGCCGAATTGCCTGTTCCGGCATTAATAGGATCCATCCATCACCTCCCGTGGATTTCGTTAGATAATACTAAACAGAGTCACCTCCGGGGGATTTCGTACGACGCGACTAAAAGATTGGATAGACGATGGGGGGAAAGGGATAAGGATAGACGCACCAGCATATCACCAACACTGCAGTCACAAACCCATCTACCAAGCGTGGTGACAATGGGAAACCACGCCACGATCCAGCAAAGGATTAATTCCGCATGTACGATTTGGAAAAAATACTATTATATGAAAAATATTTCAGATCCTTTGAATCCATAAAGTACTTAAGTTTCTAAAAAGTCAATAGTAGTAGTAAAACAATAATAGTAAATTATAAGTTATTAAAGTCCTCGTCATCTCTGGGTGGGATTCCGAAACATTTCCTATCCGATATAGTTTCCAGCAGGCCGATCGTCCGCCGAGTCACGAATGAATTTTGACATTAAAATTTATCGCGTTAACGTATCCCAGCGTTATTCCTCCTTATTCTGTTTTTGCTAGGGATACGATACGTTTAATTCGTTTGTGATTAACAAAGGATGGTTTTTGACAGTTCCGCACTTTGCGAATCAGGAGGCTGATCGCGTAACTTTTGTTACATTCAAAATCCGGTTACTTAACCCGTGAGAAGGCGCGCCTAATGTTGTTACATGGATAGGCGCGCGCGAGCAAATTGCTCACACTACTTTAAATGCTTATATTTCTACAATATTAGTATTTAAGGCTATAAATGGGTTCATAATTAATAAAACAACATTTATTTAATATGAAAACAAGATATTTAATTAAAACTATGAAACATAAATGCAACTTCTACTACAAATAACAAATTAACTAATTTTAGACCTACTATCTTTGGCAGTCTTCAAAAAAATCACAATAAAAAAAATTTGGTAAATTAAAACTAAAAGTTTTACTCTTCCATGAGATCAGGACAAGTGTGCCTCTCGAAACACATTGAACACATATACGTTACGTGCTCGGTGCAGAGTAATTTCTTGCACAAAGTGCAAGCTTTTTTTGACCGTCTATTCTTACGTCTAGGACATATCGCACAGAATCCACTTGGCCTAGGCTCTGCAGTAGTCGTAGGAATCGGCACAAATCGCTTCATTAGGAATTTGAGATCTGAAGATATAAACAATTTAATACAAATTGACAAAATAATACATAAGAAAAACATGATAACATTTTTTTGATACGAAAAAAAACTTACGTGGATGGGCGCGCGATGAGTAAATTGCCGCGCGACGATGCAGGGCCTCCTCAAGTGCTTCACTGCGCGGACGCAGCGGGACTGAACGGCGCGTAAGTTGCACGAGGTGAGAGGGGCTGAATAGTTAGGAAGGTACCTAGGCGCTCGGGACGCTATGAAGTCAGGATCACCAAAAACTTTTACAATCAATTTTTGTGTGAGCAAATTGCTCATAGCGCGCCTTCTCACGGGTTAAGTCAATTTTGGCAGATTTGCGATGGCCAAACTGCCAAAATTGACATATGCAACCGGATTTTGAATGCAACAAAAGTTACGTGATGAAGGGGCAGGGATTCAGTTTTTTTGCATTTATGAAGGGACTCTCATAGAATAAGATCTCGTAATGTTTATTATTCTTTATTGTGATTAATTTACATAATTTGTTTAAATATATACCGAATACACATGTTTACAAACTGTATAGCTATTTATTTCATTTATTGATTATATGAGTAACGTCACATACTATATCTAATTTCCAAGCAAAAGATTATATTCTTAAAACCTCTGAGCACCTAACTCAAGATTTTTTGAGGAGAGGACGTCTGAGCAAGGTCGTAGCTGTCTTTACAGATATAAGATTTGGTACGTATCCACATTTAATGTATTTTAAAGATACTTTCCTGACGCGTATTTGCATAAATCTAAAAACTAAAAATATTAAAATAAAATATACCTAAGGGACCTATTTATCATAATTATACTTAAACATACTTTAAATGAATGTTCACAATAAACATATATAATATATTATGTTTGATTATATCAATAGGATAGGTAGTACGAGTATAGTTATTATTTACAACATTATAAAATAAAAATATATACCAACTTACCTTACTCTTTAGAAAAAAGGTATAGCTAAGTAAATTCATGAGATAATTGCCTCTATACTCACTAAGTTTCAACAAAATAATTAATGTTTTTAATTTGAACAATAATAATTAAATACTAAATAATTCTACCGAAATTATCTCTTTGACCTAAGCCTAACAACAATATCAGTGGGACACACATTAATATTAAAAAAGTCATTACTTTTTTATTTGTACTATTTAGCTGCTTACATTATGTTTTGAAAAATAGCATAAAAATAAAAAGTCCCAAAATTTATAAAAGTGTTGCTGTTTTATTTCCTTCATATAGAAGTGACAATGACAAGTATAATTTATAAATCCGTTTTAAAATAGCGTGCATTAAGTAATTCATTATTATCATCGCCCTAATAAACATTGAAATTCATATGTTTTTTTTTACAACTAGCTGGTGGAACAAGCAGATGGCCCATCTGATGTTAAGTTGTAACCATCACCTATAAACAATAATTGGTAAATCGTAAAATAAAGTAACTTACAACAAACAAAATAGTAAAACTCTATAAACTTACAAAATCGAATGTTTCCTACTCTCATATTTGGTTTTATCTCGATGTATTCCTTCGCTATTACAAAGCGCATATTTTATCGAATATAAAAATTCTTAGGGAATTATGAATAGATGTGGTATATATGATATGGTGTCTCCTCTCCTTTTGCAAAAAAAAACAAACATTATTTTATTTTGTGGTTTTTGGTATCATTTCAAACTTTTAACAAAATGTGTTACAACTATTTTCCCTTTGTTTAAAAAAACCTTATTTTATTAAAACATTTTCCCATATTATTGATAATTTTTTAATTACTCTTCTTGTCATCGAAATTTCTTTAAATTGTAGACTTTTTCCACATCTCCTGCACGATTTTATGTAATCGTTCACATCGTTAATAGATCAGTAATCATAGGATTACCGTCATGCATGACCTCTTTAACCGCAATACAAATTGATTGATCTAGCTTTCAAATCACAGTTACTTTTATTAGCTGTCAAATAAGTTGACCTTTTGAATTTAGTCACATGGTATAATCAAAGAACAGTATTAAGCCACCAACTTTGATTAGTTCACCTGAGAGGAACTTCATGATGAAATTTCATTTTTCTTGTCTGCTATACTTTCAAAATTTCTAATTTTGGTCCCCCATTTGGCTATTTTGGCTACCATGTCGTAGGTGCATGTCAGTGCTTTATAGTTCGCTACACCCGGCCTCAGGTCCGTAAGAAAAAGTTGAATGAATCTCATCGTAGCGTTATATACTCTTGGGTTCGCTACTGCAACACCTGTGACATCAACTTAATGGCAAGCCACTGTACCACATTACAGTTTACTCTCATAAACTTTGACAGCTGGCTTGTCGGGTGGTAGGAACCAAGCGACCACGGCACTACCTGGAATATCAGGAGACTAATCAGTGAGAGGGTTCAGTCTACTTTTGCAAAAACATTTATCTTGTTACAATCTCTACAGAATACCAGCGCATAGCGTCCTCACAGCTGGTTGGAATTATGCAGTGTTCCCCTTTTGTGTTGCACATAGAAACACTATCTACGATCATTTTTCTCTGTATCTTTTTAGTGTTTTTGTGTTAAATGACTATGACTATTACGATTTGCACTTCTGGGACCATTGCATATGATGGCCTTAGTTTTACTAGTACAATTATTTGAATGTCCTAGATTGTCGTCACTAGAGTTGAGACCAAAATTGTTCTTTAATAAGCTTAAAATTAAGTAGCGTAGTTTATCAGACAGTTGTATATGTTAACATAGAACTTACTGAGAACCAGCAATGACCACAGGTAGAACGTAATCTGGCAGTGGTCGAATATCGAGTGCGCTACGAGGTTGATCCCGACGAAAGCACAGCTCCGTCCAATCATGATACTGAGGCAGGCGGCCATACCCCTGAAATGTAAGAACTGCTAGTCATTCGTGAGGCCGTGTAGAAGTGTTAGCTTAGTAATAGCAGAGAGACCTAGGCAAGGCTTACAAAGTTAACGCAGTTTAAAGAAAAGAAAAATTAAAAGAAGATTCTATGCATAATGAATAAAAAAACCAAGAGAAAGAGTAAGCTCGCGATTCTACTCGGAGATAGGGTTTTTATACAACCAGCTGATGGAACAAGCATATGGCCCACCTGATGTTAAGCTGTAACCATCACCTATAACAAAGCATTGCCTCGTAAGTCAACGATGCACTGCCCTGCGTCCATCAACTTGAGGCATACTGATGTTATGCCTCATGTGCCTGTAATTACACCGGCGACCACACTCTTCAAACCAAAACACAGCGTTGCTGCTTAGCGGCAGAAAAAGGCGTGGTAATACTACTTGCCCGGCCGAGCCCTGCACAAAGAGCTCTAATACACTTAAAATATCAAGTATTTATACTAAGGCATATTTTGTGATTACTCATAAAAAATATGCCCTTCCTGACATTTAAATGGGTCTTAAAACACACAATGTCACAGGTCTGAGTTTGTAAAACAAAGTAATAAGAGACTTACCTATAAGAGGTAGGATACAACTCCACAAAATATGACGCCAGAATGCCCATCCCGAGACATGTACACGTAAACGTCATGAACATGAACACGCTAGATACTGGTTCCGGCATCAGGTTAATGGAAACTCCACTCAAAGACGACAGACATAGGATCGTTATCAGCATGACCCTCTTCCGGTTCGGAAGGCATGAGATCACGAAGTTGAGGAATGAGAAGATGGACTGAGAGGCGATGAGAGTGAAGATTACGTTGTCTTCTATTGTGCCCAGGCAGATGTCCGGTGTCTGGAAAGAAATAAGGAGTCTGATAAGCATAATGAAAATTACAATTACTCGTACACTAAACATTTTTAAACATAAATGCTTTTTTTTATAAATAAATAATGCTGGACAATCCACACTGCACCATCTAGCCCCAAAGTAAGCTACTCAAAGCTTGTGTTATGGGTACTAGATGACTGATATATTTAATACATTATATACTTACATAGATAGATATTTTTTATATACATAAACACCCAGACCAACGGCACAAATTTCTGCAGATCGTACACAAATTTGTTGTTCCGAGGCGGGAATCGAACCCGCAACCTCTTGCGTCGCAGGCAGACTCTCGCCCGCTGCGCCACTGAGGTCGTCAGCTTTGGTCACACTACCGAGAAATGGCAATAATTATCGCCGTAATGGACGTTGAACGTTGGTGTGACCATGACACGCCGCTGATTACTGCGAGAATTATAAATTCAAAGGTTTAAAGCGAGAATTATTTCGTTGAAGCGGTCACACTACGTGGAGAGTCTAACGCGAGAATTATCGCAATAATTGTTGCGATGATGGGCATTGACGTTAGACGTTGTTGTGGCCGCCACAAAAGAAAGTTGTTAATCTCTTTGCGAAAGGATGGTCTGGGAAAGTACTACTTCCATGCCTATTCTTGCTGCCAAGCAGCGATGCTGTGTTTCAGTGTGAGTGTGGTTTCCGGTGAAATTAATAATGTATGCCTAGTTGATTGACGCAGGGCACTTTCATATCGCATGTGACTTGCTAGGCAGTATTTTGTTATTTTGCCAACGGAACTCACCACGCTAGTAGGGACTGTGACATTCTCCGCAGAGTACTGACCCTCAGTGCTGATGAGGGCACACACGCCGCCGGGTTCCGTTAGGTTGCTCTCCATGGAAACGCGCACCAGGTTCATGATGTGAGGCAGCCAGACGAGGAAGCTGTTGTTACTAGTAAAAAATGAATACACTTATATAAAGTTTACTCACCTATCAACGAAATCAGGCTGCTATTTTAGCTTGGTTCCGATTTGTACCAAGGAGTATAATACTCTCATTTGGACAAGGAATTTGGAAACTACATTTGGATAGCAGTTGGTCTTCTTTTTCTTGTCGTGTCACTTTAACGTGCACTTTCGTGCACTTGACAGATGTCATGTCTCAGAACTCTTAGGTTCTTTGACATGCTGTTTTCCTCACTATATTCTCCTGCGCCGGCGCCGTTTGAAATAGCAGTTGAGTAACGGCATTGGATGGGAAGGTTCCAAGACTGGGCTTAGTGAGAGTCTTAGCAGGTGACAAGTGTAGGTTAACGCTAATGATGAACATAACTGAGTAACACACAACGAATTTATATAACCAAGCCAATTTTTTTCCTACTGCCAACCCTACTATTTGCTTTTTTCGAGTTTAGCTGAATTATAGAGCGCAATATTCTACAATTCCTGAACAACTATTTTCAACACTAAGAAGCGTCACTGGAGAAGGACAAAGCTATGAGTAAAAAATTTACTACTATTAGAAATAAATATCCTGAACTCATGGTGGTATTATAGAGGATCATAGCCATATGATGACCTGACCATATTATAATGACGATGATAATGAGGACTCACGTGATATACACGACGGCCACAATGTAGTACAGCTGCAGACTGCGGAATAGATACGGCGGCCGGAACAGGCAGGAGCTCTGTTCGAACATGGCGCGTGGAAGTGACATCGGCTTCCGGGCTGCCACCTCCTCGGAGGTTATAGTTGACACCTGGAACAATATAACATAGGTCGATCTTTTAATTTTTTTTATACAACTAGCTGATGGAACAAACAGATGGCCCACCTGATGTTAAGTGGTGGTGGTGGTGGTGGTAGTGGTGGTGTTAGTGGTGGTAAAAATAAGGAATGGGATAGTTCCGCATTTGAAACCGATTATGTGTAAAAAAACCATTTATTTCAATGAATTTTATGTGTATTTAAAGAGCATCGGTGGTCTAGTGGGAGTGACCCCGCCTTCCGATCGTAAGGTCGCAGGTTCGAATCCAGTTGTGCACCAATGGATTTTCTAAAATATTTGTGCGCAATTCCAGTGCTCTTAAACGGTGAAGGAAAACATCGTGACGAAACCAGTTACTATTCTTACAGCGGCGATAGGCTTGCAACCTGTCAAGTATGGAATACTATAACTTTTGCTAAATGTGGATATGTGCAACAACTGAAATGTTTGGACGTACCTCTGACTACCCCCCTGAGACATCCTCAAAGAATCTTGAGGTATACTCGGTACTGAGAGATCTGAAGGGATATCTACCGTGCCTGGGGATCAAAGTCGTGAAGCAGTTTTTTTATACGTATTATTGAAAACAAATAATGGCTTCTCTAGGTAATAGTCACACTAACCTGATACCCCTCACAGGATCCTCTATGGTTCATCTCATACATCTTCCTCAGCACTTCCACAGCCTCGTCCTTTCGTCCTCTGCCGTAGAGGAACTTCGGAGACTCGAAGAAGAAGAACAGAGCCAAGGCTCCGACTCCTGAAGGCAGTGCTAGGATCACAGTGAGCAGTCTCCATGGCGTGAAGTTTATGCCTAGCCACGACATCTCGGCCGAGAAGTCCAGCTTTAGGATTGGGTAGGTGATCACTGGAATTTGGACAAGATTTTCATTGAACATGATCTGCTGACCTCAATGCATGATTACATATATGAAAATACGGAGCACGCAAGTGAGTTAAATCTTTTAGAATAGCGTAAAAACCTGGCTAAATGCAGTTTTCTTTTCTATTTTACGAGTTTTAGTTAGTGATTCCGTATTAGTTATTTTACAACGCGGAGACTTGGCATAAAAATGAGCATGAATCGGTAAATTGGATGTGACAAGTGACATCACAAACTTGTAACACTGCCAAATGTGAATTTTGGCAGGGTGAGCTCTAAAATAACGGCGAAGTACGTAGCAATACATTGCCATTTTAATCTAAAAAGCCTCTTAACATTAGGTATCATTTCAGGCCATCAGAATAGTACTCTGTGTGGCCGACTGTCACAGATGCAAAGCACTTAGACCTTTGTACCGGCCGTTCTTTTTTTTTATTTTTTATACAACCGACTGATGGAACTAGCAGATGGCCCACCTGATGTTAAGTGGTAACCATCACCATAACAAAGCATTGCCTCGTAAGCCACGCACGATAGGAACGTGCCCTACGATGCACTGCCCTGCGTCCGTCAACTTGAGGCATACTGATGTTAAGCCTCATGTGCCTGTAATTACACCGGCGACCACACTCTTCAAGGATACCCAGAGAACTCACCACCAGCCACTGCAGGAGACAGAATGATGAGGCAAGTCATTAGCAGCATGTACTTGCTCCTCACTCGTTGCACGCAGG
This sequence comes from Plemyria rubiginata, assembly GCA_963576535.1. Classification (NCBI taxonomy): domain Eukaryota; kingdom Metazoa; phylum Arthropoda; class Insecta; order Lepidoptera; family Geometridae; genus Plemyria; species Plemyria rubiginata. The sequence continues at coordinate 1,131,384 of OY754914.1, read as the reverse complement.
ACTCTCCCATAAGCGTGTAGGTCGCTGAGTTAGCTGCGCAAGAACTGGAAATGAAAATGTTTATTTAAAAAACTGAAACTGAAACAGCTTCACGACTTTGATCCCCAGGCACGGTAGATATCCCTTCAGATCTCTCAGTACTAAGTATTAACTCAAGATTCTTTGAGGATGTCGTAACTGTGGTAGTCAGAGGTACGCCTAAACATTACATTTGGTACATACCCACATTTTGCAGTAGTCAGTATTCCATACGTGACAGGTTGCAAGCCCATCCCCGCTGTTAGAATACTAACTGGTTTCCTCACGATGTTTTCCTTCACCGTTTTAAGAGCACTGGCTACTACTTACTACTACTTTTTATCACCCTCAATGAGAAAATAAGTAATTGCAACATATGAATAGTCGCAGTCACGAATTCACGAGGTCACGAAGTCACGAAGTCATCATCTGCTATTAGGTGCTACATATTTTTTAGGATAACATTTAATCACGAAGAAAATTACAATTCATAGCTGCAATTATTTAACAAGAAGATTATTTTATTAAAAAATAAAAAATACCCAACTGCCCAAACTAAAAATATTTTTTATATAACAAAACTCTAAATATCTTTGAAACGGCTTCATCGATTTTGATGCGGTTTTTTTTTTAAACGATTTGTATGACCTCAGAGAAGGTTTTATGATATATTTTAGTATCACTCATGGCCTAATTCGCTAAAGTGACTTAAAGAATATTGCGTTTTAATTTTGTCTCTGAGGATTTATTTTAAATAAAAAACTAATATATTATTTGAAAACACTCTATCACTCTCTTGATTTTGATACCCATATTGCTATGATTGCAAAAATATTTTATTTCAATGTGAGAGAATATCGCTCCTGCATGCTTTCTTTCTCACCATACGTTTTGTTTTTTTTTATTCTAAGAACACTTGGGAAGTTGCGGCGAATCTTTTGATACCAGAATCATCAAAATCCATCCAGCCGTTTGGTTGCTACGTGGTAATAAAGGAAATATCGAAGGATGGATACATACATACATACATGGATAGATACACGCCAAACACATAACCCTTGGCACTAGAGTAAAAATGTACAAAATACGTATGAAACAGTCGAGATATCTACATACCGTTGCAAGTGATCTAGAGATAGCTCATCTGATCCAAATCAGTGTTAATTGGAAGAATGTAATACATGTAATAAAATTGGAAATTGACATTATGTAAAAAGTAATCAAATTGATGGGGAACCTCGAAACGCACCTAGGCGAAGCGCACCCAAGTACTTCTTCGAAGCGCATCCGCTTGGGTGCGCTATGAAAACAACACGGGTGGACAAGGCAACAAGGCATGCAATCGCCATCTATACAAATAAAACAGTGCTTCGATGCTTCAGCTTTATGACAGAGGTTCCAATAGAAAAATATTTAGTGCTTGTAATAGGAGTTTGTTAGTGTTTTATAAAATAGGAGTACTAGAAATAAAAAAAACTGTTTCTTCTAGTTAAGATATCTTAGCAAACACTTTATGAAGAAAATCAATGTAAACTTATCTACGTGTGATTGTATTCATATTAATGCATAGTTAAAACAAAAAGTTATATTTTATTACACCAGCTGAGTAAATGAAATAGTAAAATAATAATAACAATGGTCAAAAGTCAAGTGACTTACGATGTGAAACCAAAGGCAGCCTAATTTATATACGTTAAGCTATTACTACACTTTTCAAAATAATTAGAAGACATCTAAGGGACATGGACATCTACCCTTAGACGTCTTCCGCATCAAAATTCGTTGCGTAGTTGTTTTTTTTTTGCTGTTTGGATTGTCCAGCATTATTTATTTTATTTTATTTAAAGATCTAAGCATGCATAGGGATATGGGGACATAGGGATATAGGGACAGAGAAAGCGACTTTGTTTTATACTATGTAGTGATAGTGATATCTCTTAACTGTGCCAATATCAAGTGTTATAATTTTTTTTTAAAGTCAGACGAGTACGTAGCTTTGGTTTTCATTTCTGCAGAAACCGACGAGCATGTATGAAGACTGTTATGACAGTGTATATTGCGAAGGTACTGCAAGTGGAAATCTGTGGTCTCTGCCTACCTCTATGGTAGTTTAAAAATTGTATAGGACAGGCCTATGTCAAGCAGGAGACTTCTTTAGGCTGATAGTAATCATCCCAACTAATATTATAAATGCGAAAGTAACTCTGTCTATCTGTCTGTCTGTCAGTTACGCTTTCCCGCTTAAACCTCTCAACCGATTTTGATGAAATTTGGCACAGACAATCTTTAGACCCTGAGAAAGAACATAGGCTACCTTTTATTGCGAAAAAAAGAGATGAAGAGATTAAAAGTACGCAGACGAAGTCGCGGGTACCAGCTAGTTATTAATATAACGTACTCGACTAGCTCCTCAAAGTTGCATTTAACTCTTTTCATCCACCCTAGACAATGTTGTATGTATGTGGGTTATTACCGTTTCACGACCTTTTGCAAGCACGTTCTTCGCGAGAACAATGTTATAATCTAAGTTTCAAGTGGTACGCACTAGACTTTTAGTATACCGTAACTTATAGTCTAATAGTTATATGCGTGCGTATCGTATCATTGCAAAATAATTCTAGGACGGTGTATGGTGAAATTGTATGTACTAGGTATATTGGCACATTATATATTTCTGTTATACAAAACAATACTTGGGGTCCTAGCGCAATAAGGCTTTTTAAACAAATTTCAAAAAGGTTAGTCGACGTCACAGGAGACCGAAGAGCTGGCAGCTACCTCGGCCAAAGAATTAGTTTAGCTATTCAAAGGGGGAATGCTGCCAGTATCTTCGGATCCTTGCCCAAAGGGACGCCTTTTAATAATATATTTTAGTTATTAGTTATTATATTTTTTAAGGTTTTTAGTTTAAGGTCTACAAGTCATTATATTATTTGTTTAAACAATATTAAACATTTAATATTATTATAATTATTACTTAACATTATATTATTATCAGCTGCATAAGAATTCGCTTACCGAATAATATGCGTTTTTCTATTAAAAGCTTTTATAATTTATTTTTGTAGATGCCGTCGGATGTTGCATTTTGCATCTCTTACGGCAGATTGTTAAATATTGAGGCTTCTAATTACATTTATAGATTTTTCGGACATGGTAAGTCTGTGAGTATGCTGTTGTAGTACCTCTGACTAACCTCTTTATACATCCTTAAAATATTCTGTAGTTCGTACTTAGAAAAGAAGCTGAGTCTTGGCTTTACAACTATTGCAGACAGAATCCAGACCACTATTCCCTAAATCCACTCGTTTATTTATATTTAGTAAATTCACATCTCCAGTTTTATTTCATTTTATTTGTAGTTATGTTTAGTCGTAGTATATTTTTTAACTAAAATTGTCATTATATCATTGTCAGTGTCATTGTAGTTAAATAAACGTATTTATTTTCTTGCTTTTATTTGTTTATTTATTTATAATTTATTGCACAAAACACAAAGTTGAAGTACAAAAGGAGGGCTTATGCACAAGCATTTTATTTCTTTTCTTTTTACTTGGCAGTAAGAGATCTGAGAGGATATCTGGAGAGGAGGCTGGGGATTAAATTCGTGAATCCGTTTCTGGTTATGTGTTGTGGCAAACGTGACATAATCGTAATGAATCACCATAGTAATGCGAAGGCATCATCAAGAGAATGTTATATTGAATACTTAATCACAATTAGTTGCGGCGAAGTGTTTTCTTTTACAATTATCAATAAATTGGTTCCGCGTGTAGGCAGAGGTTGCTTCTACCGCTGTTGTGCCGATACGATAAGTTAACACTATTTTCTCGATACAAGTTTTCCTACTCAAAAGTTTGCGTACTAAAACTAGTAGAGCAAACTTTTTGGTAGCAAAACTCTAACGATCAAAATGCAATGTTTAGAGAACTTATTGAAAACTTAGTTGATTGCGATTTAAAAAATGATTTTATTGATTTTGTGTCTTTCAACATGTCGAAAGGTAAAAAAGGGAGTGAGGGGTACATTGGCTCTTGTCTTCAAGCACAGCACTTTGGGTTGATGGCAGAAAAAAGTATTAACAGTTTCATGGACCAACAGTTCTATAGAACTAATGGATATAATACCAGATGTTATTGGCTCTAAAAAAATAAATAAAGAGAAACACAGCATTCAATAAGCCGACAAGAACATATATATATATTGCTCTTGAATTAGAAAAAGAAGAATAAATGGGCTAGCTTTCGTTTGAATAATAGTTATAGTATGTAATATAGTAATAGTAGTAGTACATAACACAAGCTTTGAGAAGCTTACTTTTGGGGGGGTGCTGTGTGGATTGTCCAGCATATTTTTTTTTATTATTCATTATAAAGAACAAACGTTACATACATAAATACAAATTAAATGTTAGCCATAGATTGTGCGCACACCGCATCTGTGTCAACAGTTTAATGGATTCGTCATCGATCTATTGAAATGATCAATACATTACAGTACGTACTTTCTATTGAACTATTACAGTTGTGCGTTTTGCTGAAATAGTGTTTTTGGGCTAGCCTGGTTTTATGGCGTAGCAGAATGATCCTTCTGATAACTGAATAATATAATTTTGACTATAAATATCCAAATAATATGACATGGCCACAAGTTTTTTTAAGATTTAGTATTTATTAAGAAATTTACATCCAGTCACGAAAGAAATACCTACGTACTACTCGTAACTCCAAAATGTGAGAAAGGTACGCATACTCGTACGTAATTGTCATCTTTGGACGTGCCTCTGACTAACCAGACAACCTCAAAGATGTGTTGGTTACGTGGTACTAAGATGTTTAGGGGATATCTACCTTAAAAACCGTCCAAGTGCGAGTCGGCACACACAGGCTCTTTTTTACTCAACTTTGAGACGCACTCGAAAAACGAGAGTACAAAAAAGAGTACTTACAAACATACCGACATGAACTTCACGAGGCCGAGGAACAGCCAGTGTGGTGAGAGGCTGCTGATGCAGGACAGGACGAAGGCGACCAGCAGTGGAACCACCAGCGTGAACCGACGGCCCCGCGTGTCTGACACGTAACCCCAAACGAATGACGTCATCAAGATGCCTAAACATGAAAATCTAAATTCAATTTAAATGTTCAATTTTAATTTATTCAATCGCTCGACATCAAGTATAGTACCCGTCACACAAAAAGAACGCTGGCAGGAGGGTATGCGCAAACACATCCCCTCCACTGTTATCCAGCGTTATTTTTGGTTGACGCGCACCATAAATACCTAGATCATAAGCTCACTTTCATTTAAAACGGGATATTTACCATGATTTGTGTGTTTGATTGTTTCCCGATATTTCGGCACAACTGCATGCGCCATGGTCACCATGATCAATCATGGTAAATATTCCGTGTTGTATGAAAGTTATGTTCATAACCATGATAGTTCATCATTAGTAGATCATTAAAGTCCAGTCCATCCAGAGATTGCTCATAGCGATAAGACTGCCCATTGTACTTCGCTTTAGATAAAATTAATTATTGTAATGTTATGTTTTTCTTGTGATGTACAATAAAAAGTTTTCTATCTATCTATCCATAGATTCAAAAATTAGATCGTAAGCTGGTTTGAAATATTGTCATTGAAAGGATAGCATGCCAAGTGGCCAAGGCATCAAACCAAAGTATCATGTGTTTTTACCTATAGGCAAACCAAACAAAGACAACAGCTCTGAAAACATCAAATACACTGAATGAAAAGTGCATTTACGAGAAGTCTCAAACAATGAGACTAATGAATGATCAGATATCACAAAGAGACCATATGTAAGAAACAAAAGTTCCATGTAAATCCATGAACTACGAATGTGGTACAAAGACATTGATGTACCACATTCGTAGTTCACTGGGTCATCGACCTGCATTTGACCTGCAAAGAGCACTCAATGGTCTAGTGGTAGAGCTCTTTGCGAAGGGCTCGTCCGGGGAAGTACTACCACCACGCCTTTTTCTGCCGCCAAGCAGCAACGCTGTGTTTCGGTTTGAAGAGTGTGGTCGCCGGTGTAATTACAGGCACAGTAACATCTGTATGTCTCAAGTCGATGGATGCAGGGCGGTGCATCGTAGGGCACGTTCCTTTCGTGCGTGAATTGCGAGGCAATGCTTTGTTATAGGTGATAGTTACCACTTAATATCAGGTGGGCCATCTGCTTGTTCCATCAACTAGATGCATAAAAAAAGAACCTAGTTTATCACGACACTCACCAACAAATGGTATGGAGGTGAGGATGCCCTTCTCCGACACGCTGAGCTCCAGATCGCAAGCCGCCGTCACCACCAGGCTGAAGCCGAACAGATCGACGCCGATGGCCAGCAGGATCAGCGAGCAGGTCGCCAGCAACATGTAGTTATAGAGACCATTGCCTGGAATGAAATAAATAAATACTGGACTTCCCACACAGCACTATCTAGCCCCAAACTAAGCCAAAGCTCGTGATATGGGAACCAGATAGCTGATATAATACTTAAATACTTTTTTTTGTAAATACATACTAATAATACATAATGACACCCAGAATATTTTTACAGATAGATCAAAGCTTCAAAGTCGTCGATAGAAAACACCCTAAATATTTAGGGTGTTGACTATGTAGTCAAGATCAATATCATTTAATGTAGGTAGTTGATACCTTCGAGGGCGCCTTTATCACGTCCTGATAAACCGGTCTTCATAAATTATTGGGACCAAAAATGAAATTGCCAGTAAGCTTGTATGAAAAGCCTTATTTGAGAAAAGCTTTTATGAACGTTAGGTACTTATCCAGTGTGTAGAGCGCTTTGTGTGGTTTGTCCGGAAATAAAAATAAAAATCGTTTATTTCAGACCACTAAGTCCATAGAAGTAGTACAAATTATTAAACACAAAATTAAGACAAATATTTAAAACTAACTAAAATTAAATAAGTTATGCCGTTGTGAAGCACTGAGGACGATCAACGTGAGAAATATTTCTCACGTTGATCGTCCTCAGCACAAGACATTTCCATAAATAAATAAATAAATAATGCTGGACAATCCACACAGCACCATCTAGCCCCAAAGTAAGCTACTCAAAGCTTGTGTTATGGGTACTAGATGACTGATATATTTAATACATTATATACTTACATAGATAGATATTTTTTATTATATACCTACATAGAAAACACCCAGACCAACGGAACAAATTTCTGCAGATCGTACACAAATTTGTTCCGAGGCGGGAATCGAACCCGAAACCTCTAGCGTCGCAGGCGGACTCTCGCCCGCTGCGCCACAGAGGTCGTCAACAGGAGAACTCCAGCTATCTTCATGATGCTGTTGGGGCTGCCGCGCACTCTACTGATTAGTGACGCAGTTTAGCTGCTTACTTCTGCCGCCAAGCAGCGTCGTCGCTGCTTTTCGGTTTGGTGATTGTGGTTGCGGTGAAATTTCAGGATTAACAGCTGTGTGCCTCAAGCTGGTGGACACATGACAGGGCACGTTTCTATCGTGCGTGACTTGATAGTTATTGTTTTTTAAGGCGATGGTTACTTAACATCAGGTGGACCGTTTGTTTGTTCCACAAATAAGTAGAACATACTCAGAACTAGTGCGAGTGAGACTCGCGCTGGTTTCAGAACTAACTCATATATAATGTAGTTGATCATCAAAAAAAATATGTATTTTTTTAAATCTTCGAAACTGATTTGAACGTTTCACTATATTTTTTACGATGGTAAACATGCGTATTTGTATAATACATCAGTGAAAACATGGAATAAAGTTGAGGTTTCATTTGTTTTAAATTCAGAAAGGTTCATAATCTGTCATTTCATTCTTGGAAGAAAAACTGAACCTTCGGATGCAGCTTTCCGCACAGACTAGGGTGGTTTTCGTTTAAGTTAGGTACGAAACAGGATGTACGAAAATAAACATGAAGATCCCAATATTTTTAATAGAAGAAAATTAGCGAGAGACTATTTCGCTAACATTTACAATTTTATATCAGTTACTAAATATGTAACCGTGCCAAACAGCACTGGCTTCGGAGTAAAATGATGACAGAAATGACGCGATTAAAAAAAGTGAACTCCGAAAAGAAGTCAATAAATAGGAAGTTTGGAAAGCTAGAATGAAAAGCTTTTATAAAATCAGTAGGTACCTACACATCGAACAAACAAATCTACTTTGTGCAAATCAATCCCATTCACTCCCTGGTTATAATAAACGTGTTTTTTAACATTATTTGATCAATACATTGAATGTCTGATCATTATGACCTAATATATCCTGAACCTTGCAATCACACAAACAGACCAAATTGAACAACAGAATCAGACGATGACATGCTTGTTTTGATCAACAAAGAAACTCAAATAATCACCAGTTCTGTCCAACGCTTCTTCGAAGCTGATGGATGCACTTCCATTCTTCTCGGCCATCGTGCTTGTGGTCGCGGGTGTTCCGAAGTCGCGCGATTTGTCGCCACGGTCGCCTCCGTGCGTCCTCCGCAAAATCTTAGACACACTGAAAGAAAGCTCATGAAAATATTTCAAAGTCAGCTACTGGTGTGCGCACATTTGCGCTGAAAACCGTTAAATTTAATCATACCAACCACATTCATACAATCTCGTTAGATGACATTCATCGCATACCATGCCTAGGTTCTTATCATGCTAGTATTTTTAATCACTGGCTCTTTCATATTTTCAAACGGGTCCTCTAGAACTCATTCTGCCTATTTTTATTTATTTATTTATTTATTCAGGGCTTCCAGTGAGTAATACTCAATTCTTACAAAAATAATCAAGCACAGGAAATGTATCAACACATTTCCTGTGCTTACTCCTTGAAGTTAGCCACAGCTAGCACAAGTGTTGGCTATGAGACAATATTGAAAAAGATAAAATGATAAAAGTCAATTACATTTCATAAGATAAAAAAAACACTATACTTAAATTTAATTTAATAAACTAAAATAAATCGAATTCATAAATCTAACCAATGCATGTATATAATAATTGATTGAATGATTTAGGAGGCATATTCAGAAAGATGAAGTTGAAAAGAAAACTGAAAGTTTACGTTTACTAATGCAATTTTTTTACCCATAGATCAATAGATTTAATAAGAATGTGCCGAAAACTCAGTCTTAGATTCTCACTCAGATTCACTATTCTTTTTATAGTATAGAAAAAAGATGAAAAAGACTAAATTTTACTGCCTGCTAAATGAATCTCCAGTCATGTAAAAAAAATATGAATATAATAGAATAGTGTTAATAAATTAAAATAATATTTAAAAAACCAGTATCTACATAAATGAGTTTTGAAACAAACCATTACTAGCATTTTTACTGTCCAATGTGCGCCGCCCGTTACACAAGTCGAATCAGTTTTCAGAGTGTGATACAATCTGAAACAGCTATTCTTGACGGCTTTAGTGTATAACATACCATACATCATCGTTTTTGTTCTGACCAGACATGACAGTAGTTTGAATTGCACGCAGTGGTTGCGAACCATGGAAAAATTGGCAGTGTTTTGAAGAATAGTGGCAAAGAGCCAAATAGGAACAAAATTGTAATACAAGGCCGAATGAGATCTATGACGGCTGGTATATTTAATTTACGTAGGTCGGTGTTTGGCGTATGAAAGGTTTGATGAACTCCTGTGGTGGGCAAAGGGCCACGGTCATAGTTAACAGGTTCCTAAAAAATATTTTATTCACCAATACAAAAACTGTAAATTGTAGTTATCCTACTAATATTATAAATGCCAAAGTTTGTAAGTATGGATGGATGGATGGATGGATGTTTGTTACTCTTTCACGCCGGAACGGCTGAACGGATCTGGATGAAACTTGACAGAGATACGTCATAGTCTGGAATAACACATAGGCTACTTTTTATCCCGTGGGAATACCGGGATTTAAATCTGCGCGGGTAAAACCGCGGGGCCCTATCGGGCCCTACGGCGTTATCCCTGCTATTAGGTCGCATCACGTAAAAGAAGACTGTTTTTTTGGTGATGGCGTTTTGTTATGAGCTAGCAATTCCCTCCATGTTTTCCATCTCCTCCTTCCTCGTTCCATCTCCTCCATCTTCTTAAATGACGCGACCTCTACTAAAACGAAAAATCGACAATTTTTTATTTTTTATTTTATTCAAAGAGACGGATGGGAGAATAGTGCGCGCAGCAGAAATGCGAATACGTTGAGATGGATGTGAGGAGTGTGACAAGGATGGACAATTTAAGCAATGAGCATATTAGAGGAAGTTTGAAAGCGTCGGTGACGGATAAGTTGAGGAGCAACGTTTAGCGTGGGCATGTCATGAGAGGGAAGGGAAGAAAGTCATATTACGAGAAGAGTCTAAAGCTAAGTATGTGAATGGTTTCAGTGGGAGAGGCAGGCCAATGACGAATAATAGAGAAGAGTGACCTCGTTCACTTGTTCAGTTGTAAATTTATCTCATGAAAGAACGGTTCTTCTAATCAACTTGTTTTTCTACATCAATTAAAATAAATTTGTACAATTAAGATTAATAAATCCTATTTGTACCTATGTTACATCTGCATCTTTAATAGGAGACGCGATAAGCGACCTTATCGAGCATGAAGAGAGCTTTAAGGAATCCATACAAAGCCTGGGACCGCAACAACACACCTCACCAAATACTTGTTACAGGAAGACGGGGAAATGCCGTTCACCTGAGAAAATATTGCTCTATTTATTTTTTCGTTTAATTTTATCTTGTGAGAAATTTATTGAGTTAGAATTTAGAGAAGCTGCCTACTAAAGCGTCAAAACCACTGCGCTACAGCGTGCTCGATTTGTTTCATTCAAGGCACCAGCGGTATTAAACGGCGAGTGCTAGTACTAGCTAGTGCTAGTGCGAGTTCCCTAGTAGTAAGTGTTAGTAAACCACCACAATTTTTTTATAAATAAATAAAACACAATTAAATAAAAACCAAAGAACAATTCAATAAGGAATTTTGGTGACCAGCAGATGCCACGCAGAACGTAGCGACACATGCGCTTCAACACCCTTGTTGGTCGTATTTACTAATAACACCTTGCTTAGAACATGAGCAACATCACAAAAATGTTGTTTTGTTAAAACAATCAGGCGCGAAACCAAAATGAAGGCAAAGGGAAGGAAATTCAAAAAGTGCAAATAAGCACACTAGATCAGCATGCAAACATAAAAACAATACCTGCTCCGAACAGACACATAACGGCCATCTTGTAGCTGAAACTTGAAAAACTTGTAGCTTGAAGCTGAAACGTGAAGATATTATAAAGCTGATGTGGGCATTAGCACGGTCCGCTGTGACCGCAACTACCATATTCTCAAGATCCGCTGTCGGCAGTAAAGTATGACCATTCAAACAAAAAAAAATTAACATCGAAATTAATTCATAAATTGACGAAGATACACATGTCGCTCAAATGACGTAAAAACAAACATTACATTCGAATTGCGAACGCACTCCTTTTTTTAGGTCAGTTCTTTTCTACGTAGATAAACTACATATTTTCTTGAAAACTACTTTACAAATTTAGTATTATTCTGTGGTGCTCCAGTATTTTTGATTTGTGTCGGATGTCTTCGATTACGTTTTTATTGAGAAATAATCACTTCCTCATTCCTTGTAGCTAAATAGGTACATTGACCTAATAACTCGGATAGATTAGGCAGAGTTCGAGTGTCGGGCCCTATACCATAATTATTAAGTTCACCGTTAGAAAACATTGTGAGGAAACCGACATGTAGAACCTAAAAAGTTCTAAAACATGTCCCAAGTGCTCAAAAGGAACCTTTTGTCGACCTCTGTGGCGCAGCGGGCGAGAGCCCGCCTGCGACGCTAGAGGTTGCGGGTTCGATCCCCGCCTCGGAACAAATTTGTGTACGATCTGCAGAAATTTGTTCCGTTGGTCTGGGTGTTTATGTATAATAAAAAATATCTATCTATGTAGGTATATAATGTATTAAATATATCAGTCATCTAGTACCCATAACACAAGCTTTGAGTAGCTTACTTTGGGGCTAGATGGTGCTGTGTGGATTGTCCAGCATTATTTATTTATTTATTTTAGACGCGCACTTAAAATCTTTTCACCACACTGTTTCGGAAGAGCTATAGGAACACAAAAAGAACAAGCCAAGACTATAGTTCAGTCGATTGCCTTCACACTAGAAATTAAATAAATAAATAATGCTGGACAATCCACACAGCACCATCTAGCCCCAATATAAGCTACCTACCCAAAGCTTGTGTTATGGGTACTATATAACTGATATATTTAATACATTATATACTTACATAGATATAATACATAGAAAACACCCAGACCAACGCGCAACGGAACAAATTTCTGCAGAACGTACACAAATTTGTTCCGAGGCGGGAATCGAACCCACAACCTCTTGCCTCGCAGGTGGACTCGCCCGCTGCGTCACTGAGGTCGTCATGTTATTAATATATTAGGTACTTACACCTATGTATTTTATCAAGGATCATACAAAAAATGTCAATCCTATTATAATTGCTATTATATTACACTATGGGAATGAAATGTCAAACTGAAAGTCATCTTTAGCCAGACATCGGGCGTAATCGGGCCGCTATTGGCACACTCGCTTTTTTAACATACAAACTGGAGTACCTCAGGGCTCAAGTCTGGGACCAATATTGTTTATAACTTTTATGAATTACATTATTAGCCTTGTAACTAATACTATCCCTGACATTTAACTTGTTGTCAACGCTGCTGATATCACAAACGCGATAGTTAGCGCAAACGATATCACAACCCTCGACGCAGAAGTGAAGGAAACAATTATGTTTTCCAAAACGAGTTCTCTGCAAATAAACTAATTGTTGAAGTGATGAAAACGAACGCTATGTTGTTTCTATCTACAGTTATGTTATTATAGAAACACTAAAAACTAACAGTAAAGTATGTATGTAATAGTAAGTAAGCAGCACAATGCAGTTCATTGTGCAAGTGCAGTTACTGTTTATTTGCCTATTTCTCTCGAACAAGACGAATAAGCAAATACACGCGAATACCGAACAGCAATGCTTCACGATTGATTATCAGACACGATCGATACACTCACATTTCTTAATACTCTCGGATACAGATAAATAATTAAACAGTAAATTACTCTTATACTAGCGACATATCATGCATGTTTTATACATACAAACCTTCCTCTTGAATCACTCTATCTATTAAAAAACACCGCATCAAAATCCGTTGCGTAGTTTAAAGATTTAAGCATACATAGGGATATAGGGACAGAGAAAGCTACTTTGTTTTATACTATGTAGTAATACCTAGGTCCTATTATTCTTATATACCTATAGGGTCGTGACCTCCTCCATGGATCACTTGGTCATCACAGATCTTCGCCATCTGGATCTATTCTTATAGAAAAAACCTTATTTTCTTATATGTATAGGTAAACAAACAATTAATTCAATTTAACTAACCAGATAAAATGCACTATGCCATATTATCTAACATCATTTAACACGGCAATGTATTGTCTAATGTAATCGCAGATACTATCACAGATTGAAAGAATATTCTATTAATCGACGATAAAATGTTATTAATTTGTATGATTATTACTTAAAAACTATGTTATTATCTACTCCTACTTAAGAGCAATGCACTTTTATTACAAAAAAATTACAATATCAATAAATTATTATTAAAATACTGTAATAATCATTGTACTACTTAGGGATCTCTAAAATTTCTATTAGGTAATTTTGCTATCAATAGTTATGGTCAGGTCAACAGCAATAACCTGGTGTGACGTTGATAAAATTGTTTGTTATTTCTATAGAGATTGTATTCTCTCGTAGCTCAAGCAAGATAAAATATAAAGTATGTACCACTATAGGTGGCTTTTTATAATAAAGGTTAGAATCATACTTTCATTCTTGTGCACCAATAGGTATCTAATCAAAAAAGGTTTCATCATTGTAATGTTCTTTTGTAGAGTAATGCAAAAAGGAGGCCAGAGTCATCAGATTAACAAAAATGTGATGACGCGTGCGGCGTCATTTTCGTGATGCGTAGTGCGTTCGCGCGTACCGCATTTTAAATTTAGAACTCAATTCACTCAGTCAGTAGGCAAGCGCTCAGTGCGCGCCCGTGTAATTTATTTTAACCTACAAACGTTCTTGAACTTCGAAAGTTTATCAACGAAAACTTTGTTTTAAAACTTTAGAAATAAACATATGCAACTACATTTGTAGTATTCTATAGTATGGTACCCGTATGGTACAGCATTTGTGACCGATAACATACCTATCTGTTGTCCGGTTATCGACTCAACAGTTGGAAATAAAATGTGCATCGTTGCAAGTTAAATACCATGCATTGATAGTGTATGATCGGTGTACTTGAAACTAAAATTAAGTTGATACACAATTTTTAAATTAGTTACGTATTTTAATAGAAAGGTAGTGTAAAAGGTGCTTACCGAAACATGAAGACAGAAGAAAGTGATAAGTTTTTACCTGATGTTGAAAAAGATCTGAAGAAGGAGCACACTTTTGAGGAAGCCTTCGAATTGACAGGTTAGTTTTTTACCCCTGACTACTCCTATAACGTCCGTCAGTAAAAAAACATTAAAACTTTTTATTGTTTTTGCAGTGTTAATAAATCTGGTTCATAAAAGAACAGTCCAACTCTTCTTTTAACTTTTGTAACTCGTGCTAGAAGAGTCGTAAAGAGCCAGTAAGAGTCAGTTCTGAGAAGATGGCCTGTTAAGATAATATTAGATATTAGCATTGTGCATGATAAATTAGTAGGTAGAGGTAGGTATGTTTAAATTATGCTTAGCAAACTTAAACCAACGCATGGGGCCTGCACCTGCGTTTACATTTACAATTTAACAAATTTTTAACAACTGGTGAAAATATTTTCAACGCGTTGTCATATGTACTTAGGTAAATAGTGTATTGTAAATACGTACTTAGTATACTAATGTATACATATATTTATTCGTGAATATTTTGCTTTCCTTATGAATGAAATCATATAGTTACTCAAACCATAAAGATGTGGTGTTTTAAATAAAAACTAGACTCCTTGGTTAGAGATTTGGCATTGGGTTTTGGGCCCTATAAACCTAATAATTTTTTGCCTAAAACACTGACTTCAAATACCTACACTGATAATAAACATAATGTTTTGCTGAAGGGAATTTCAAATCTGTGTACCTATTTTTTGTGTACTTGTTAATTTTTTCAAAGCTTCAAACAATTTCGATTAAAAAATATTTGACCTCAAAAAGAATCATCATAATAAATTTTAATCGCGTACTTAAACGCGCAAAGCCAAGCATACAAAAAAACAGAACAATTGGAATCTCCTCCTAAAGGAGAATAAATCAAAGGAAAGTATTCACTCCATAATAAGTTACCTATTCACAAGCCAAAAATGCTCTCTGATGAACCGGTTTTTGAACCCATTTTTGTATTCCGCCGATCATGCCTTGTCACGTGTGACTGTAGACTGACTGTAGACTGTGTAGGTATTTGAAAATGGTAATCGGCCTTCATGCTGTAGGAATAAATAAATAATGCTGGACAATCCACACAGCACCATATAATCCCAAAGTAAGCTACTCAAAGCTTGAGTTTTACGCATCCTGGTTTTTTTGTGGGAATTATGAATGAAACAGAATGAGTGTATCTTGGTGGATCTTGTAGTATCCTAGTCTATCCTAGTACCCTACTGAAGATATTATAGTCAGAAGCACATTCACCATCGCATCTCGCCCATTTACACTTTTTTAATTGATTTGATTGAATAACAATTTTTTTTTATACAACTAGCTGATGGAACAAGCAGTTGGCCCACCTGATGTTAAGTGGTAACCATCACCTATAAACAAAACATTGCCCCGTAGGTCACGCACAATAGGAACGTGCCCTACGATGCACTGCCCTGCGTCCATCAACTTGAGGCATACCTACAGATGTTAAGCCTCATGTGCCTGTAATTACACCGGCGACCACACTCTTCAAACCGAAACACAGCGTTGCTGCTTGGCGGCAGAAAAAGGCGTGGTGGTAGTACTTCCCCGGACGAGCCCTTCACAAAGAGCTCTACTACTCTTAAAACTACTACTACTACTAATTTCTACTTTTTTGTTTGTCTACCTACTTCATTATCTAACTGCCTACCTAGTACCTACCTAATTATTTTGGCTTATAAAATGTAGATTCAATTTGGTTACTGTGCAGTGTGCATCAATTAGATTAAAATAGACAATAAGAATAACTGTGAATCTTAGTATTAATAAATAAATAAAAATAAATAAAATAACAATTTAAAGGGTGAGCCCGCATAAATTTCAAAAGAAAAATATATAATTCGAAATTTTGTATTTAGGTACTAAATGATTAAGAAAGTGATCGTACGTAGGTATATTATATTGTAGCCGTTTGAGTTAAAATCCATGGATTTACCATGAATGTTTCGTTGTCAACAATGAATTTCCTAAATAAAATCCAAAGACAATAAAAAAAGGCATAAAATGACTATGAGCAATATTGCAATCGACTATCCTGGTTTGGATGTTTGTTACTCAATATCTGTGGCTCCGTAGTTGCAGGTCTGATGTGATCAGAGGGCAGTTCTTAAACTGTCCCCTGATCAATCATTTTGTCTTAAGGTGTAGACAAGAGCTAATGTGACTCTCGCTCGCACGTTTCGACATTTTGAAATATATAAAATCCTGAGCCCAATATTGAAAAATCGCAAACAATCAATTTGTGTGCAATCACATTGCACACAGTTTGGTAAAGATTTCATTTTGATAGATGCAAGTTTTCTTATTCAAAAGTTTGCTTAAGTACGAAAACTATAAAAGATAAATTTTAAGTAGGAAAACATGTATCGATCAAAATGAAATATAATAAAGTGTGCGCAATGTGATTGCACACAAAATGGTTGTTTGCGATTTTCGAAAATGGGTTCAGTGATTTCATATCCTTCAACAAGTCAAACGTGCGAGCGACAGTCACATTAACTCTTGTCTTCGCTTTAACAAGAGTGTGATTTTATTACAGGTCATGGCAAGTTCAATCACCTGGCTCTGCTAACGAGCGGGCTCATAATGCTGAGCGTCTCCATGGAGTCGCTTGGTATGAGCTACGCCATCACATCAGCTGAGTGCGAGCTAAAACTCACCAGCAAACATAAGGGGCTGGTGAATGCCGCTGCTTTTATAGGTGACTATTAAAACGACAAAAGAGGACACCTAATGTAACGTGTTACCTAGTCGAGCGTACTTTCAGCTCAGCGCTCGACGAGGTAACACGTTCGGTGCACAGCGGGTCAATTTCCTGAAGATGCTTCGTAGAGAGGTGAAACACGTGTCGAAGTCTAATTAAGTTTATTCCAGCTTAAGGAGATTAGATCAGCGGATTAGTACTACATATTGCTTTGTTTAAGTTAATTTATATTTACCTAATGTACAGGCACATGAAGCTTAACATCTGTATGCCTCAAGTTGATGGACGCAGGGCAGTGCATCGTAGGGCACGTTCCTATTGTGCGTGACCTACGAGGCAATGTTTTGTTTATAGGTGATGGTTACCACTTAACATCAGGTGGGCCATCTGCTTGTTCCATCAGCTAGTTATATATAAATAAAAAAAAAACCTGACTAACCGCTTTCCTCTAAAAATTTCTGAAAGCGCGATCAACACTAATCGGCTGTCAAGTCCCTTTGCTATCTATCGAAGTAAAAGCTGAAATAGCAAGTGACTTGACAGCCGATTAGTGTTGATCGAGCTTTCAGAAAGCGGGGGTTAGTCGCTGAGAAAGACCCCATCAGCGATTAAGCCGGGTTTCTTTAACGAATGCTAAGTGGTGTCTGTTTTTTGCCATTATTGTTTTGGTTTTTGTGACGATAATCAGCTCTGCGCGTTTTTTTACATCAAAGTAGACAAACGGCCCGCCTGATAGGAAGCGGTTACCGTAGTCTATGAACGCCTGCAATACCAGAGGAATTACAAGCGCGTTGCCGACCTCGCGTTGGTCTGGCTGTTTTATATGTATAATAAAAAATATCTTAAGTATATCCTACTTACTAATATAAACGCGAAAGATTGTAAGTATGGATGGATGTTTGTTACTCTTTCACGCCGGAACGGCTGAACGGATCGGGATGAAACTTGGCGGAGAGATAGATTATAGTCTGGAATAGCACATAGTTTACTTTTTATCCTGTGGGAGTACTGGGATTTGAATCTGCGCGGGTGAAACCGCGGGGCGCCACTAGTATAATGTATAAAATATTCAGTTATCTGTGTGGATTGTCCAGCGTTTTATTTTTAAAGTAAAACTTCGGGTACTGATCATTGGCATAAACTCCTTCCAGGAATAATAAGCACATCATTCCTGTGGGGCTACCTGGGTGACCGGCTTGGGAGACGGGCAGTGATGCTGCCAGCGCTGGCGGCGTCAGCGGTCTTCTCGGTGGCTTCCTCCTTCTCCACCAGCGTGTGGACTCTGCTGGTGCTTCGGTTCCTCACTGGATGCTTGTACGTTAAACATTAAAAAAACATGTTAATTTGACTCGGTCAAATAATTCATTTCAGTCTTCTTTTTCTTCTATAGGCGTACCTATCACTAGTATCATTAGAAACTGTGATGAAAGCATTTTAACTCTCGAAGAGGTAGGTCCTTTTCAAAAATGGGTTCGCGATGTTTTCCGTCACTGTTTGAGAGTCAGTACTCTCAAACGCTGAAGGAAAACATCGCATACATAGACAATATAGACAGTTCCCTATGTACAAAAATTTTTAACAGAATAACTCATTGGTGCACGTTCTGTATTGAAGCCACGATCTTAGGATTGGAAGGCGAGGCTGCTATCACGAGACCAACAGCACTTGTTCACAATTCCTCGTAAAGCACCGATCTCGTTCATTGTAGATCAATCAATTTTCGGAAGGGTGCTCCTCGAGGGGTGGTAGGACTATTCGAAAAAATTGGTACTTAAACCTCATCAAAGACAGATTACAGAACATTTAAAACTTGAAGAACATCCAATTCAGATTCATCAAGAAAGTTTAAAACTTGTCCTTTCTCTACGAAAACTTACGAGATACATACACTACAAACTAAAATACATAGCAGTATATTCAAATTAGAGCCATTCTCACTTCTTATCAATGATCTTCTTATGAATGATAGTGCTGTGTGGATTGTCCAGCATTATTTATTTATTTTATTTATTTATTTATCTGTGCATACATTTTGACTAAAATTAGACGTTTAAATGCATTTGCGTCACATACACCAATCTTTTACCAGGTTTTGTTATCAAGCTTTTTGGTTCCTTATTATTTTTACTAGCCTTGACTTCCAGTATTGATGTTTTACTTTTTATGACCGTTCGTGTCTAGACAGTCGGAACCATAAAAAAAAAATATTCGGTCTGTCATCATTATCTAATAAGAGTTTATTATGCTGATGATTTAAGAGTAGTAGAGCTCTTTGTGAGGGAATCGTCCAGTGAAGTACTACCACCCTAGCTTTCTAGCCCATCATGCAGCTTTTCTGTGTTCGAAGAGAGTGCATGGTTGCCGGTGAAATTACAGGCACATGAGGCTTAACATATTCTGTATACCTGAAGTTGATAGACGCAGAGCATCGTATGGCACGTTCTTATCGTGCGTGACTTACGAGGCAATGCTTTGTTGTAGGTAATGGTTACCCCTGAACACCGGGTGGGCCATCTGCTTTTTCCATCATCTAGTTGTATAAAACATTTTTGTAAGAAAACGCTTCTATACTTAAATAGGTGAGTTTTTCAGGTCGCTGAAGAAGTTTTTACTTTCAGGATATCAGCTTCTAGTGCAACGGTCTACGCGTACTTAGGGGAAGTACACACGAGCTCTAGGCGAGCCGCGGCCATCGCGTGGGGATCCGCCTTTATCTCCTTCTCCTTTATCATCCTGCCAGGTTAGTGATCGCTTATAGTCTCAGTTAACATCAAAAACATGATAACATCAAAATGTTCCAGAACAGTAGAACTTCTTTAAAGGGCTCGTTCGGGGAAGTAGTAGCACCACGCCTTTTTCTGCCGCCAAGCAGCAACGCTGTGTTTTGGTCAAGAGTGTGGTCGCCGGTGTAATTACAGGCAAATGAAGCTTCACATCTGTATGCTTCAAGTTGATGGACGCAGGGCAGTGTATCGTATCGTAGAGCAAGTTTGTATTTTGCGTGTCAGCTTCGGTCACTCACAGCAGCTACATAATCGCTTCGAATGCTTAGTCGCCAAGTATTCGACTATAAGACTTGTAAGAATTTAAAGCTCATGTGCCGGCCAATTTCACTTCAAACCGAATAACCAAAATATTAGCCTATACACCTACACTACACTTACTTTCTTATGCTATGTTAACTGTGGTTTTACATCATGTCGTGTTCTTAAGCTGTTTATTCGTTTCCTGTGTTTAGTCTCGTGTCTTGTGACTTGTTTTTTTTGTGTTATCTGTAGTATGTAAACTGCGTATAAGTAAATTGCGCTCTTTTACTTTGGCCTCTCGCGATACAGGCTTGTCCTTGTGCGGGGACCATCAGTAACCATTATGTAATTATTTTTGGTAAATAAATGTATTTGTATTAGATTAATTGCACGAATGCATTTTTTGTATGGGAATCGAACCCACGGCCTACGTTGCAGAAGGCAGAGCTACACCAACTAAGCTGTGCGGCCTGTTATATACCTTTAATCTAGAATGTTTTGCAATATTATAACGATTAAGAGGACATTGGCTTGCTTATTGCTATTACATATCGAAGCAATTGTTTTTTTATTATTCTATTTATTTGTGAGATTGAGATGAATTGCAAGTGCATAATAGTACATTATGGTACTAGTGTGGTACATTGGTGATTACCGCAGGCGCCATTGAGACCCGAGCCGTAGGCGAGGGTCTTAAGAGAGCCGAGGACGGTAATCATCAATACACACGTGTAACATACGACGTTTTTCAACACATTTGTGAATAAAATAATAATAAAAACTCACACAATAGATATTTTTCCTTGGAGTTTTCAGGTAGTAAAGTTTCCATACGTTAAGGGCTTCACATCATAAATCGGGCGGTGTACAACATAAATCATTTTCTTCGTAACTAGTACTTGTAGACATTTTAATTAATAAATAACTATAATTTCAACAGTGAAAACGAGTTGTGAAAAATGTTTCGCTTCGGCGGGAATATTTAATCAGTTTTCATAAGCGCGCGCATTGCGATCGGCCACAGACTAAAGGGATGAGGTTTTTTTTTATTTTCCGCGCATAGGGTTTGCGCCTATTCTGCCACGTACAAAATGGGGAATTTAAGTTTTATTTTATTACAGAGAAATAAAAAAAGAATGTTATATTTGAGTGAATGTTTTACTTATCAAACACGTACGAGTTAAAATTATCTATTTAAATAAGAAGTTGCATTAAATGAGCAAGCAATAGGAACATTAATTTATTTGTTCTATTGAACACGATCTTTTTTTTTGAATAAAAACTTTTTTAGGAACAAAACTACTCAACCAATAAAATTAAAAAAAAATCTATAACTCACTAGTGAGTTTAGCAAAGAAAAAGTCACAGTTTGATTATGGGTGTCATTCTGTGCCTAATTGCGGTGACCGTAGAGCCACTTTATGAGCAACTGTGTTGAAAAATACATTTATGTATATAGTTTTTCACAAATAAGTAAAAAAAAATTGTTTGATCGTACTATTGTTATCTGCTGAAACAGCCCTTAATTTTTTTCTGGTAGTTACAAAATATGAGTGTATTAAATCATTTATCGGAGGAACGAGTCGAGATTGTGTACGATTACGAAATTGTGTAGACACTACTTTCTGATAGACAAGAGGTAAAAGCTCTTTTCATGTTGTATATAAAGTAGTTTTATTGAGTTAATAAAATATATTCGCTTTTTAATGCGAATTTAATATTCGCATGATCCTAAACGAGGCCTAGATTGTAGTCGATTCTACTTTCTTTTTATTTTTGTGTCACTAAAGAAAAAAAAGGAAGAAAGAAAATACATTTATTTTGGACACACACGATACATACACTTATAATAATTAAAACAAGAAAATACAATAAAAACATTAACAGAAGCACGACAGAAAAGCAAACACGAGAAGACAAAGAAGAACAATTTCAGGATAAAAACAGTAAGTAGAATAAACAGGAAAAGTAGAAATAAAAACAGAGAAGGACGTGTGTAGATAGGTGGAAGGTGCAAATCAGCTCGAGCCAAGTGCATGTGCGCGCGATCCAAAACAGGCCCCATCTCAGCTTATTGCCGCACTAGTTTCGAAACAATCCTTTCACCGCACGGATTTAAGGTGCGCTTCAAAGAGGCTCCTTTCGCGCACTTGGCTCATGTTTTAGACACATAACCGACCGAGATAAGAGACAGCACCTTTACTACTTTAATTTAAAAATACATAAACTCCTTTAAAAAAAACACTCAGACAGAAAATAAATATCTATATATTTCACGCAAATGTCAGTTCTCGTTGGGCATTGAACCCATGGCCTCCAATATTTTTTAATGTACTTAATTTATGCAAAAATAGCTTTGCTACACGTGTCTGACAATAAAATGAATATCAAGGTTTCCTATTAAATTACATAAAAGATTTACACAGATTAACGTGTAACATCTAAATATAAAAGTTTATTAACTAAATCATCGAATTATAGATGGTGTAAGTCAGGGCTGTCACATAGTCTGTCCTTATGTCGCAACGGACTTTGATACACATTTATTGTACCTCTCGCTCGCACGATTTGACATTTTGAAAGATATCTCTAAACCCAATTTGGAAAAATCGCAAACACAAAAATCGTTTGGTAAAATTTTCATTTTGATCGATGCAAGTTTTCCTACATAGAAGTTTACTCTCTCTGCCAAGTTTCATCCAGATCCGTTCAGCTGTTCCGGCGTGAAAGAGTAACAAACATCCATCCATACTTACAAACTTTCCCGTTTATAATAGTAGTAGGATACATGCATAATATTAGTAGAGAAACACTGTTTACCGTGCGAAGCCGGCGGGCGGGTCAATAGTAAACTAATAAAATAGATAAGCTAAAGATCAATTATATAAACATCGTTTTGACTTTGACTTTGACATTGAGTATAAAAAATCCAATCGTTTTCCAGTTTTTACAAAAATGTTGAGGTATTTTAGTGTCGTGTTTGAAATAATCAAACCAAATTACAGTAATCTCTTAATCATTGACCTAATTCCGTCCAAGATTACGTAAGTAATATGTTTATTGACCTTGGTAGGTATTGGCTGCACCAAGTACAAAACAATGCAATTTATACCTATTTAACATTTATTAATTAGAAAATCAACAGAAATTTCTATAATATATAATAGCTGGGTGTGAATCATAAACAAGGACAATAATAGATTTTCTTAATTAATCACTTCACGAAAAAATTTTACTGCCCTCCAGCATAGCTCCCTCCAGCAGCATAGACAACCTCAGTGGCGCAGCGGGCGAGAGTCCGCCTGCGACGCAGAGGTTGCGGGTTCGATTCCCGCCTTGGAACAAATTTGTGTACGATCTGCAGAAATTTGTTCATTGGTCTGGGTGTTTTCTATGTATAATAAAAAATATCTATCTATGTAATTATATAATGTATTAAACATATCAGTTATCTAGTACCCATAACACAAGCTTTAGTAGCTTACTTTGGGGCTAGATAGTGCTGTGTGGATTGTCCAGCATTATTTATTTATTTATTATAAAATATTTATTTATAGCTACAAGAAAAATAAGAGTGTGTGTGTATGTGTACCTTCTGACGACCTCTGTGGCGCAGCGGGCGAGAGCCTGCCTGCGACGCAAGAGGTTGCGGGTTCGATTCCCGCCTTGGAACAAATTTGTGTACGATCTGCAGAAATTTGTTCCGATGGTCTGGGTGTTTTCTATGTATAATAAAAAATATCTATCTATGTAAGTATATAATGTATTAAATATATCAGTTATCTAGTACCCATAACACAAGCTTTGAATAGCTTACTTTGGGGCTAGATAGTGCTGTGTGGATTGTCCAGCATTATTATTATTATTATATTATTACCTTTAATTATTGTTTTATTAGCTTCCAAAAGAGGCGCTTAGCGCTATGGTGATTTTACCCCCTTTTAGCAGAGTGGTTTATGGTTATCATCATCATAATTATTTCAACCTGTTTGCATCCCCTCGTCCCTTACGAGTCTCATCCATCCATTTCCAGCATTTGCTACAATGTCGTTTCACCAACAAGCGGTTGGTCTGCCTCAGGTCTTCGAGTATCCATTAGCCAACAAAAAAAACCTAATCAAATCCTATTTGAGAGCACACTATATTTATGTCTACGTCCTCTTATATCTTTTTATCTCTTATATCTTCTTTTTCAAGAGTGGTAGAGCTCTCTGTGAAGGGCTTGCCCGGGGAAGTACCTACACCACCTCACTTTATTCTGCCGCCAAGCAGCGCGTTGCTGTGTTTCGCTTGTGTGTGGATGCTGGTGTAGTTACAGGCGCATGAGGCTTAGCATCTGTATGCCTCAAGTTGATAGACGCAGGGCAGTGCATAATAGAGCACGTACCAATCGTGCGTGACTTACGAGTCAATGCTTTGTTATAGGTGATGTTGGTTACTACTTCACATCAGATGAGGCATCAGCTTGTCCCGTCAGCTGTTGTATAAAAAAATGCCAACGCAAACTAGCATTGGTATTGATTGGTAAAATGGTAATACTAGTAAAATGTTATTAACCTTACGGTATCTCAAGGATGGGTGAAGGCTAACTGGTTGGGATTGAGGTAAAATAAGCGAATGTACGTAATGTACAGGGATACTGATCTATGCGCGCGCCTTGTTGCATCTATGCGAGATAGACTACGTGCCGTCATAGCTGCGGATGGAGGCTATACTAGTTATTAAAAACAATATATCTGTCATTTTTCTTAAAAAAATAAAGATATTTTCAATTTCTCTTCAATATTTCTTCCTATTTTAAATTGTTGATAATAATTTCGAACTCGCTTGGGTGAATAGGTAATGTTTGTCACTGATCTGTATCAAACAAGATGTCTGTACTTTGGTATATTTGGTCCTGATGTCCGTATGCCAGATAATTTTTGTCATATTTTTACAAAAGGTATATCTATCTTAGACAACTATCTTGAGCGACCTATTTTCGTTGTAATAAAAACATTCTATGCTCTATGCCAAACCCAAAACAAATCAAATCACATAATAACATCATCGACCTTGTGACAAAGATTCGTGCATGCAATTATCAACCCGAGTGTACATCTATGCTTTTAGCAAAAAAATTAACAATTCTGCTTGTTCGATTCAGCTCGAACGGCGATACATCATTCCTGAAGATTGTGATCAACCGTTCTTGTTTCGTAAGCGATATGCACACTGTAGAGTTACTTCTCCCTCTAGCTCATAAAATCACGACCACCCACTCCACATTACACAAAGGATAATTGGAAGAAAATGCTAACTTGCAATAAGTTTGCCTATGTACTTATTTTTGTGCAATAAATTTTCTAATCTCATATCAGCTCATGATACCATTTAATTAGGGAGAGTTTCCCCACCACGGGCTATGACCAGATTTTCCAAACCGTTGACTTTGTGTGGCCAAAGATTGAGAGATTTATTTGCGATGTTATATCGTAGAATTTACGAAGAATACGAAGATAATTACGTGGTGACCCTGTTCGCGTGATTGCCTATTTTTCACTAGCAAGACTACGCGCAAATACACGGGTACCTAACAAAAACGCGAAAAGCCACCATAACAAAACAAATCTCTGCCGCATTTATAAAATTACTCTGGTAGGTATTCGACTGCCTTCACAGCTCATTTAGCAGTTAGTAGGCCATGGGTACGATCCCCACTGAGAACAAACATTTTTGTGTGAAAAACATAGACGATTGTTCTCTGTCTGGGTGCTATGCTATATACTACGACTACTACTAGGTATCAATTTAAGTATGTATTTACAAAAAAGATATTTTTTTAGGGGTTTTTTGTTAGGGGCTAGATAGTCCTACTGTGTGATAATACCCGGATTGAAATTATTATTATAATATACTAGTTGCGCCCCGCGGTTTCACCCGCGCAGATTTCAATCCCGGTATCCCATGGGATAAAAAGTAGCCTATGTGTTAGTCCAGACTATAATTTATCTCTCTGCCAAGTTTCATCCAGATCCGTTCGGCCGTTCCGGCGTGAAAGAGTAACAAACATCCATCCATCCCTTTCGCGTTTATAATATTAGTAGGATTACTCCATGACAACAAAGACCTAATAAAAATGAATCCGTATGAATAAACATTGCATAATAAACATTGTATAATAAACATTGTATAATAGCATTCATAAAATGAGGTCACGACGTGTTTCGGTTATAGTTTCGGTACATACTGTGTAGTCTGTCTCCGAAACTCCTAGGTAAACTGATAAGATACGTGCTTTGTGATAATTTGCGTATCATAGCAACGATACTCTGATTTATGCATTGTGAATGTTAAATGCTAATTTTCGTAGGTGTCATAGCTACCTACGATTATATCTCTGATTTATGCATTAAATAAATAATAATAATAATAAATATTGGTGGACTTTCCACACAGCACTATCTAGCCCCAAACTAAGCTTATGCTTGTAATATGGGAACCAGATAGCTGATATACTACTTATATACTTTTTTTTTGTAAATACATACTTATAATATTATATAACACCCAGACAGAGAACAAACATCTATGTTCATCACACAAATGTTTGTTCACGGTGGGAATCGAACCCACGACCTACGGCGCAGAAGGCAGAGCTACTACCAACTGAGCTACGTAGCTGTCACGACGTCGGCATTGTGAATGATAAATAACTAGTTGCGACCCGCGGTTTCACCCGCGCAGATTAAAATCCCGGTATTCTCACGAGATAAAAAGTAGCCTATGTGTCATTCTAGACTATAATGTATCTCTCTGCCAAGTTTCATTCAGATCCGTTCAGCCGTTTCGGCGTGAAAGAGTAACAAACATCCATCCATCTATCCATCCATCCATCCGTCCATCCATCCATACTTACAAACTTTCACGTTTATAATATTAGTAGGATAATATCTGGTTAAATTATAATATCTTTTATTATAAATTTTTGGCAGTGTTCTCGTTTACTTGCCTCTGACTACCCCCGTAGATATCCTCATGCTCTCGAGTCTAACCTAAGTACAAAGTTATCTGAGATCTACAGTGCCATTGTTTGCTTTTATTTCATTTGCACACAATTTGCATTAAATAATAGTAATTCTGTAAATAAACTGATTTTAGCCCGACTAGATTCAAACCCACGGCCTAATACAAATAAAAGGCAGGGTCAACAGATCTTTGACACAGATCGATCACTTATATAGGTATAAGTAAACCAGAATATCATAGCAATTATTTATTTTATTAATTGATGTATATGTAGTGCTATTCCGTAAACATCAAAGTAAGAGATTCACCTAGTGAATCCGCTCTCACTTCAATCACGAGCCTCACCTCTTTCGTGGGCATTTCTATTAAAGCTCAAAGAAAATCCAGATAATTAACTTCACGTACTTGTTATGCAACACGCCGTTACAAAAGGTATCATTGATAAAAGATTTGGGAATAACAATGGACTCTAAGCTGCACTTTGATGTCCATATAAATAATATCGTAAACAAAGCCTTCAAGCTGTATGGTTTTGTAATGAGAACTTGTACTCCTTTCAAAAGGTCAGCATCTTATCTGCTTTTATTTAAATCTTTAATAAGATCTCAATTAGAATACGCCACGTTTGTCTGGAACCCGCACTACGATAAATATAATTGTCAACTTGAAACAGTCCAACGTAAATTCTTGCGGTCCATGACCTATCGCATTTGTCGTTCTAAGTTCCCATACACCACACTTTTAGATAAATTTTCTTTACAAACACTTAAGATGAGAAGATTGCTTCTGGATCAAATGCTGTTATATAATATATGTCATGACAAATTCGACTGTAGCAAACTAGTCAATCAAATATGTATACACATTCCACATCGCTGTTACCTACGAGAGACTCGCAAACGTTACTTGTTCGCTCCCATTCCTTGTAAAACGAACGCTGGTAAGCGTGCACCTTTGCATAGAATCATGAATCAATATAACATGCATTTCACAAACACTGAATTCTTTGCAACCTCACCCGGTTCGTTCAGAAAAAACATACAAGACATTATTATGTCTTGTTTAGATTATAAGTAAGTCAAGTTCAAATCTGTATAATTTTAGGTGGATAGGTGGGTGGATGTATTGGCTGTATTCTTATCAATTGCAGACCAGTACACCTACATACCTACCCTCTCTCTCTTTCTTCTTCATTCATACGTTCATGCCGCCCGATATTTGTACTTACCTTATTTGCGGATAACGGTGCTGATTGCACTTGAAGAACTACATTATATACTTAGTACCTATTTATTGTAACATGTGAGTGTAATTGTTTGTTATCCTAAATAAAAACAATAAAACAATAAAGCTCTCACGCGGTAATGGTATTACAGAATGCCGAACTAACTGCGGTCACCCAAGTGAATTTTGTAACAAAGTACTCAATGGAGGTGATCACCTCGCAAAATGACACACCCCAATGCACAGCCCGTGTTTTGTATGAGACGCGAGAGTTCTCATAGGGGCCGATAGGGGCGCTTATCTTTATTCATACAAAACACGGAATTTTATTTCTCATGTCGTCGAATGGCAACACATCCTGGATCTATACCCATGATCAAACAAAAAAGAAAGGCTCATTGGAGAAGTTCCCCAAAAAACTCCAGCACACACAACAAACCTGCTTATAGTCTAGAAACTGATCGCAGATACTAATAAGCACAAAAAAAAATGAGGATTGAAGTGGTTCGTTCGGGAATGATTTGTTTTGATGAAAAGCTTTCATTGCATGTAAATGCACATCTTTGTGAGGTGAATCTCGTGTTCGAAGTGAGCTCAGATCCACTAGGTGATACTCCCCGTAATTCTGCTGTGTACGTAGTAGCACCGCAGAGTGACCGTGACATTTTACGACTTGCTCCTCTATGGCGCAAAAAACACAAAATTATTCATGCACGAGGTAACAAGTTAAGACGCAAACAGCACCCAAATAACATCACCCTCGCATACAAAAAAAAATACTGAAGGTGTATGTGAAAAATCGCAATCAACAAATTCGGAGAATATCATAAGAAAGGCTCTGAAAAAATATTATTTTGATCCAAACAAGTTTTCTCTTTGTTGGCTGCTAGCTGCCAGCTCATACCATCCATCTTTTTTTGGAGACAGTTCAATGTAACATAGACTGCTTGCTTAGGCCGGGTTTTACCATGTCTGGTCTGTCCATGTCTTCTTTTTATCATATCGACGCTTGAAAGGCAAAAATGACCAAGCGACATATTGGGCGATATTGAGATATGTATATCACTGGAATCAGAAAAAAATCCTGCGTCGATTGGTCCCACTCTCATTCCGCTAGGACAAAGTTTTTGTCGCTTGGTAACTCGATAAAAACTCAAATTTTCTCAGTTTTCGGCGTCCAAGCGACTACAATTCTACCGATTTAAGAATAACTTTTACTTAGTGTGTGTTCGATTTTTACTTTTAATACTTAGTAATTTTTGCCTGTCTTCGAAATAATGCGTTTAAACATTAAGTATTTTTTGCCTTGCGCTACCTAGGGTATGAAAATCACTTAAGAAATTTTACCTGGGACAATTATTATTTTTCTCGTAATTTAGGACTTTCTAACACACCTTAATCATCTATTCATTTTCATTTAGTACTTTTTACTTAGATTCAAATGACTTAAAAACGTAAAGTAGTAATATTTACCTACCTAAAAAGTGTACATTTTGTCGTTTGGTAATTTTTTACCTGCCGTTTTTTCTTACTGTTTTGTCGTTTGGTAACTTTTACTTGCCGTTTTTCTTTACTGTTTTTGTCACATAGATAACTATTCCTGATATGAAATTTGTATAAAAGTGAGCTTAGACCTGATGCACGTATTTTGATTTGTCGCTTATCCGCACTGTAAAGCAGACTTTGAGTGGCGGTTGGATATAAATTACTGTTTTAATCCATACTGAACCGTCACATAGATAACCCGTGTGCTCGCGCGCATCGCACATAGTGCTTCATAGCGTAGCGCGAAGTCCACTGGGTAAGTGCAATTTAAACATAATAATATCTCGAGTACTATGTAATAAATAAATTTATTTATTGCTCATTTTTATTTATTTTAATTTATGATTTTAGGTACATAATGAATAGAAATAGACGTGTTGATAACATAATAAGGCAAGCTATGTCAAACGCCGGTGTGGATAGCCAGGATGTTGGATCCTCGGTAATGTACCTGCATAATAAAATAGTAAAATAATCATAGTTTATTTTATTTTCTCAATCGTAGGTAACTAATAGAAACTACTAATAACAAAATTTTAATTTTTAGGGGCCATTACCATTCAAGACTACCGATAGCAAAGGCAATATTTTGCCTTTGCTTTTATTATATTTAATGACCTTATTAAACTTTGCAAGGACAAAGTTATCCCTGCTCAATTTCACAAAGAATTCACCGAAATACCTTGTGCTGCAACCGCCAATGATGCTTTGCCAGACTCAGACATCGAAGACGTAGAGATTGATGATACATAAATGTTTAGAATTTTCAGTGTTACTTCTATTTGGTCATTTTGATAACCTTTTTTATGTGTTTTTTCTACTAAGTAGGTAAGAAAAGACTTATGTAGATTAGGTATAAGAAAACTTTGATTTTAAAGTCGATGGATCTCGATCTAGTTATTAAGTTCAATAACTTTCATGTACCTCGCTCGTTAATACTTCGTTATGTAACTTAGTTTAAGTAAGATAATAGATATTTGATGGTGATAATAAAGCTCAAAGTATTAATAATTAACATGTGCCATTCCAAATACATTAATGAATGATTTAATAAAATGTTATATATTCTTAGTAAGTAGCTACAAAAAAGCTTTAAATTTTTAAGACTTAACTGTGTTGTTTAATTGATAGTTTAACAAAATAATTTCACTCGTAAAACTCGTTTGTGAAATTAAGATTATTTTTTCGAGAATTGTACCTACCTATCTCTATAATAACTATTTGTGATTTAATTGTGTTCCTCAGAACCTATACTGATTTTGATTCTAATAAATACTGTGTGCTTAAAATAAAAAACCTTTTTAAATTTACAACGGCTTATGTCTTTTATAAAATCAGCTATCCACTTTGTGAGAGATTTCCCTACAATATTCGTATGTATAGACGTCTAAAACAGGTTGGTGGAGGTTTTACCTAGCATACAGGCCTAAAACCTCCACCAACCTGTACTAGGTCAGCGTTGCGTTGTATTCTCTCGTTTCAGCCTCGTTCTGAGGAGGGATTTGTACAAGGGCTGTAGATTACTACAAGGGCTGTAGATTACTACAAGGGCTGATTTGATGATGGTGATGACGATATCAATGCAAAACCTTTGTCCGAAAGTCTTAAATTTTGCGTACTAAAATCTATTATCCTCGTCACTTGGTAAAAAAAGTCATACACTCACCTTATTTAATTTGTAATATGGTTAAAATTGCCTGGCAGAAAAAATTTTTTGGTTTTTAATTCGATCATTTTACCTATGTGTCAAACATCTGCTACTTCTGGATGTATCATTTTGCTTGAAACACAATTATAAAGTACTTGGATTAAGTTAATTTTTCATGTTTTTTTATAAAATTTTGTTGCCGGTAAGTAATTTTTACCTGTTTGTGATTTTGATTAAATTTTTACTAACCGACACTATTTCATAAAGTATTGAGAAAATTCATAATTTTTAAATGCCAGTTTATAGTACTTTTAAATTAATTATAAAAATCGTTGGAATTGAGTAGCTATGACTAATAGGCGATTTTTTACGATTTATTTTCAAAAAAATAAAACTTTAAAATGCTCTGGTGTAAAGTTACCCACATGTCGCTTAGTCATTATTGCCTTTCAAGCGTCGATATCTTGGTTATCTATCAAATAAAAATATTTCCATTTCAACTTCAGTCTTGTAAAAAAAAAGACATATTTGTTACCTATCGGACCCCCGTATTCAGATATAAATCCTTCCAGTCTCCTAACAACAAATACTTACAAATCTGTCACCAAAACGATGTTGCCAAGTATTGTCCTACAGCTTAGAGGTTATCGATCAAGGACCCGGTATGCGTCAGTGATCTGTAGACGACCTACAAACCTTATCAGCAACTTCTAACTGTCAAGGCTGGGAATGTTAGATGTTATTACAATGTACTAAGGATCAAAACTCTTGGCATATCATACGATCCATTAGTTCTCGTGGAGCTCGTAAAGAGGAACCTATCAGGAAATGGGCAGTAGGTGCATAGCATTTTCTAAGTGCATAACCTCAAGAACGGCGATAACTGGTCTGCCAAACTAAACATAGTGCCTTCAGCAAAAACCACGATACCGAAAAAACCTGAAACACGGGTGCATAGCCAGGGTCCTTTATCTAGCAGTGGACTTCTTCCAGTTGTTGATAATGATGATCATGATGAAAACTTAAACTGTTATTTTTAAATAATAAAGAGATCTCACAGGTCATAGATAAACACACGTCCAGAAAAAACTATTTTAAATCTTTTCAATCGAATAATTTACCTACTTAATCTAACAACCGATTGGCACTGCTTTGGATCAGTTGCACTATCCCTAGATCGTTTGCAACGGTATGCAGAAAGCTCAACTGTCTTATATAATTTGTAAATATTTTTTTATAAAAAATAACTTACAACTTTGCAATGTTGCTGGTTCATCAAATGCCTACGCTAAGTCTTCTTCACTGTTGCCATTCAAAAACTTTTATTATCCATCGGGATAATTTTTCAAACGCATTTTAAGCATATATTTTCATCTTCCAGGTCTGGCTTGGGTCATTATCCCTGGGAAATGGTCCTTCAGTATTGGCTTCATGCAGATAGTCCCTTGGCGGGCTTTTATGTGGCTCTGGTGCGTGCCAGGGTTGGCTGCAGCTGGTATTCTGCTATGTCTGCCCGAGAGTCCGAGGTATCTGCTGGCGACGAAGGGACCTAGCGCAGCTCTTCCTGTGCTGGCCAAGATGTATGCTTGGAACCATGGCTCTGAGCTTCCGGTAAACTGATACTAAAATTACAAATTGATGTCATATTTAAAGGTTTTATTGTGGATGTCGATATACTAAGAAAGCGATCAAGGAGATAGGCTATCATTACACCAAATCCACCGCACATAGAGCGATGACTGGCTGTCTATATCCAGCCTATATCCAGCAGTGTGATCATTAAGGCTCATAAATGATGATATTTTTACGATTAAATGACGCTGTAAAGGCAACACCATTTATATTTTTATCCAAGGAACATTTAATATTATTTTATACTTATTAGTTTGTCATGCTTGTTAGCTATATCTACGATTGGTGAGAAATTGTGTGTTCAAGTTCCATAACTTTGAAAATCTCTCCTGTCTTCTTTCAGGTGACAAAAATAGCTTCAGGAAGCACTGACAGCGCTTCCAGTGGAGGCTTTGCGGGAGCCATCAAGAACTTCACGCTTCTCTTCAAGCCTCCGCTGCTCAGATGCGTCTGCATCTCCAACATATCCATGTTCGCTGTGTTTATGGTGTAAGTCTATTTTGGTATATTTGATTGAGTGAGGAACAGAGTGATTACAAATAAATGTGGAGTGAAGAAGACGTAGTGAGTGATGAGAGTAGAGAACAGTATGTTAAGATGGTTTGGGCATGCAAAGAAAATGGATGAAAGGAGATTAACGAAACATTAGGCGAGTGTGAATGGGGCTGTTGTGAGGGAAATACCTCAGCAAACACATCTGGATCAGATAACAGACATTTTAGAGAAAGGCAATGTCAAGGGTCAAGAGTACCCCAAACCGACAAGCGTATTGTTTGAAAAATGTTATGAAATGAACCGAAAAGGGTATGTCAGGATCAGCACGTGGGGTAGGCAGATACCACGGATTTCGATCTATGCCTGACTCTATGTGAAACAGGCTTTCTTTTTACGTATGTTTGTATGTAATGTTTCTCCAACTAGTAACTTTTAGTTTTTAGTGATAAGATGCAATTGTAGCAATCATCATACAATTTTATTCGGTTTGTTCATCCGTGCATATAAATGTCAAGTGATAAAAGATAAAAATATAGGTCTAAACTGC
Organism: Plemyria rubiginata; assembly: GCA_963576535.1. Classification (NCBI taxonomy): domain Eukaryota; kingdom Metazoa; phylum Arthropoda; class Insecta; order Lepidoptera; family Geometridae; genus Plemyria; species Plemyria rubiginata. The sequence continues at coordinate 1,096,952 of OY754914.1, read as the reverse complement.
AATCTTATCTGGTCTTAAGGCCTGTTTCACTATGCAGTTTTATGCATTGTCGTCTAGACGTAGTACCTACTCCTTTTTATCAATCCACACTTGATGACGTTCTTTATTCATCAAAGTAAGCACAGGTAGCCAGCCAGCTACAACTGGTCCAAGATACTAGAATTTAAGAGGATGTGTTTTCTGCGGCACGTAGAAATCCAAAATTTAAGTAATAAAATTACTTAATTATGATGTAAACCCCAGAAAAAAAGTCTTGTAGGTACAGTAGACTCATTCAGAATCAGACGTGCCCGTTCTGAATACTGCCTGATTCTGAATCACCTTTGTAACGAAAGAATAAGATAATTAGTTAATCAAACTGAACGTCATTGCTCTTCAGGTCCAGTGGTTTGTACGTATGGGTTCCTGATATCCTGAACAGCATTCTAAGGAACACCAGCGAAAACAGCATCAGCATTTGTGAGATCATCTTTGAAAAAGCCAGGAATGCTAGCGTGAGTAGTATTTTACATTATCTGACAGCTTTCACAGCTCAGTTGGTATGAACAAGAATTTTTGTGATGAACATAGATGTTTCTTCTCTGTCTGGGTGTTATATCTAAAGATGTAGCTATGTATTTACAATAAAAATGTATATAATGTATGTATCAGCTAGCTGGTTTCCATATTTTTAGGCCTAGATAGTGTTGTGTGGAATGTCCGCTCAAGTTTATTTATTATATTACGTGGCCTAAGGTACGGAAAATTCGGCCTTTGCTCAGCTATGAGACGCAAGGCCACTATAAAAAATTCCATCTTTACTTGAGATACACACGTGCCAATTTTTCGGCAAGTCCAGGAGCCTTATTCACTATTACCATTTGCACCGCGATCACAGCTAAGACAAGGCACCGGTGTCATACGGTCAGGGCAAAGGATCTCCTATGTCATAAAGAATAAAGCCCGACATCAAGTTTTGACGTTTCACGGTTTGGGGCAAGGAATCTCCTATTGTCATAGTGCATAATGCCCCTGATGATGTTCTGTTTGAAGGGTTTTTTGGATCAATTACTAACATTCAATACAAAGTTCTATCTTATGTTTAATTAAAAAATGACAATATCTCCGTTTAATTCGACCGATTCAGTGGATTGGTCGTGAAAATGTAAATAGACAAGATTTTCCAGCTGGCATCACCCGACGCTAAATGTCAGGCCGAAGTATCAGTGGCCGTGTTTCCCATATCCATGTCGATGGGCGCCGCATTCGCCGTCACCTACCTTGCCATCGGGTTCTTTATCAACAGAGTGGGACGGAAGACTCTTTACTGTGAGTAGCAACTATACACAACACATACAGTAAGAGTAGTAGAGCTCTTTGTGAAGGGCTCGTCCGGGGAAGTACTACCACCACGCCTTTTTCTGCCGCTAAGCAACAACGCTGTGTTTCGGTTTGAAGAGTGTGGTCGCCGGTGTAGTTACAGGCACATGAGGCTTAACATCTGTATGCCTCAAGTTGATGGACGCAGGGCAGTGCATCGTAGGGCACGTTCCTATCGTGCGTGACTTACGAGGCAATGCTTTGTTATAGATGATGGTTTACATTTAACACCATGGGTCATCTGCTTGTTCTATCAGCTAGTTCTATAAAAAAAAACACTTGTCAACACACATTTTAAAACGTCATTTTCAAAGACCTCAGAAGACATCGATAAAAAATGTCTATAGTAGGGAGAGCATTCTCCACAATGGAAATACCAATTGGCCTATTTATTATACAATTCCATTGAACCGACCCTGGCTCCATCATCACACAAGATCGCTGTCGCCCTTTTCCACCAAATGGAGTTAGCCAGTGTAGCTTACCAAGCATAGTATCCATTTGTAATCCTTGCTTTATTCCAGGTTGTGTTATGTTCATAAGTGGTGTGGCGACGATAGCGGCCGCCTTCGTCCCACAAGGCGGCGCTGCGACCGCGCTGCTTATAATCTCGTTGTGCTCCGGCTGCGCCGCTTCCATCCTCGCTGCGATTGCTGTCGACGTGTTTCCTACTTGCTTGAGGTAATATAGCGGGTTCATATATATTTATTAACTACACATTACACATTCCATTCTTTGTTCTTTGTATCTTTCCTTTATCTAGTGTCTTTGCTTTTACTACGAAGTGAATTTCAAGTATCATTAAATTTTTTCTTTTTTTCGATTTATTAGCCTGTATTTATATTCCTTGACGATGCTAGCAAAAAAAAATATGAGAGTTAAAATAATTAATTTAACAAAACGGGGGTGCTAACAACAAAATATATCTTCATGGTTTCAGGTTCTATATTTTTTGTATTATATGTGTACATAATAATTTGATCAAAATAAGTCAAGAATAAAAAACAACTCCATACAAAAGTAGGTCAACACCTTTAACATTCGATAGTTTCATCAAAAAAACCTATTATCTTCCTTTCTAGGATCTTTTATCTTATCTTTTTGGTTAAAAAGAGATCACCAACACAGTGTACACCAAAATATGCGTTTAAAATATTGACATAAAATAAATTTAATGCCACTGCAGTTACTGGCGAAGACAACCTGCTAATATTAAATAATATTGTGCAAAAAACATGAGCGAGTAACTTAACTAATACTTAGCCTTAAAATTGATAATTAGAATTGATAAAATTTAAATGAAATTAAATAAAAACTTAATTAGTACACAAAATTAAAAACATCTAGTATCTTTGGTTTTACTACCAAGTGAGTTCAAGTTTCATTCATTTTTGAGGGATGCCTGTACATAGTATTTACATTCCTTGGGGATACCAGCGAAAATAAAATGTATGAGTTAAAATAATTAATTTTAAAAAGCGGGGGTGTATAAAAAATTATGACATGGTTTCAAGTTCTATTCTTAGTATTATGTACATAATTAGTTTGGTACCGGTCGGAATTTGTCAAGAATAAAAAACAAACCTTCATAAAACCATAGTTTTATCAAAAACCTAACATACCAGTGCTGCGCTGTTTCCTGTAAAAGGGTAACGGTGCAGTAAATACTAAGCCAGGGACCTGCAATGTTAACCCACATTTTAGTACGTACACCATGCAGGACTCTGTTTTTCATTTTATTTTTTCTATTATTATTATTTTTAGCCTATATTATTATTTTTTGTTATCTGCCTGTACCTTACCAATGTATTTTTTCTGGGTTAATAAATATTTTTTCTTTCTTTATCTTTTTTCTAGGATCTTTTATCATAATAATATATCTTTCTGGACAAAAAGATCTAATGTTATCTGTTTGAACTATATTTTGTTTGTCTGTCCTTCAGAGCGATGGCAATGTGCGTGATGTATATGGTCGGTCGCGCTGGCGCCGCCGTCGGCTCCAACCTGCTCGGTGCCACGCTCGACTCGCACTGCCACGCGGCTTTCACCATCTTCGGCGCCTTCACTGCTGGTATGTCTCTTTCTTTCTTCAAATGGGCCCGTCTCTTCGGGGCCTTCACTGCTGGTATGCTCTCTTTCTTTCTTCAAATGGGTCCGTCTCTTCGGGGCCTTCACTGCTGGTATGTTCTCTTTCTTTCTTCAAATGGGTCCGTCTCTTCGGGGCCTTCACTGCTGGTATGTTCTCTTTCCTTCTTCTAATGCTCTGTTATTTCTCTTCGGGGTCTTCTCTGCTAGTATGTTCTCTTTCCTTCTTCAAATGGGCCGGTATTTCTCTTCGAAACCTTCACTGCTTATATATGTTCTCATGCTTTCTTCAAAATGAGCCCATATTTCTCTTCGGGGCCTCCACTGCTGGCATGTTCTCTTACTTTCTTCTTCATTCTTTATTGTACACAAAATGATTAACACACAAAATATATTATAGTCATGTACAACGGCGAGCTTTCTTCAATTGAGCCCGTATTTCTCTTCGAGGCCTTCACTGCTGGTATGACCTGCAGTACAAGTACCGTTCCTATCGATCGCTTTATTAACATTTAGAATCGTCAAAAATTCGTTAAAAATGGTTTCAACAATGGATAAAACCAGGTTTAACGAATTTTGATGATTCTAAATGTCAAATTAAGCGATCGATAAGAACGGTACTTGCACTGCTGCTGCGGTATCCATGCGACGTATTTATATGAACAAATTTCTGAAAGATTTTATAATTTCCAAAAGTTATTTTCCGAGCGGGATTTGAACTAGCGACTCTCCTTTGACATTATAAAATCTTTGTGATTTTCTTAAGTATAGATACTGGTGCCAATTCTGTTGTTTAGTTTTCCTAATTTAACCTAATTTGACAGCACTAAAAATAATGCCGTCCCTTTCTAAAATACCGAAACGACAAGGATGGCTACAATTTTAGAGCTGTCAGATTAAGTTAGTTTAGGATAATGCAACAACAGAATCGACACCACTATAAAACTAATAAAAAATTAAAAACTAATTTCTGTTTCAGGGTCTACGATACTCATGGTCTTCTGGCCACCACCAGCTAAGGTTCGGAGCGCGATGGAGGAGAAAGGATTGACGTACTAGTTTTATTAGAAACATAGCCAAGCCACCAACACAGGATGGATTGATTTGACAACTACTTACTTATATTACTTATTACTACTTATTATTACTTGACGACCTCTGTGGCGCAGCGGGCGAGAGCCTGCCTGCGACGCAAGAGGTTGCGGGTTCGATTCCCGCCTTGGAACAAATTTGTGTACGATCTGCAGAAATTTGTTCCGATGGTCTGGGTGTTTTCTATGTATAATAAAAAATATCTATCTATGTAAGTATATAATGTATTAAATATATCAGTTATCTTGTACCCATAACACAAGCTTTGAATAGCTTACTTTGGGGCTAGATAATGCTGTGTGGATTGTCCAGCATTATTTATTTTTATTTATTATTTATTTATTATACTACCATTACTTACTTAGTGAATATAGGTGGACCAAGAACTTGTCAAAAACAAAAATATGGCTGAGATGGTATTAAAGTCAAGATTCATTCATGTTCATTCACTCCAACTGTAGATAATTTGGGATTTGACAGTTTTGGAAACGGCATTTTATTTTTTTGTAAAAATACCAAAGCAGGGTAATTTATGACTATATAAAAATCTTTCACAAACCCTTTGTTGATTATTTACAACTAAAAAACATTGTATTTGATGTAAATTTTTACATGAAAAGGCCCAACTGGATGCTATAATTTGATCATAGTAGGTATATTTTTTGGGAAACTCTAAAAACTCACTAGATAAAAAGCACAGAATATTAGATATGTTTTATTTAGGATTTTATCTAGGATGCTAACGCATAGGTAGGTAGGTTTAGAAGGTATTTCGAGTAGTTAATTATAATACAATTTGGTGTCTTATAGTAAGACTGATGGATTTAAAAATAATTGTGGATGCATTATTGTATTTAAATTATTTACAAGTTTTATTAATAAAATATTCAATATTTTGATCTTGTGTTTTACTGGAAATGTGTTGTTATGTTTGTTTTGATGGGGTAAAATATTAAATGCCATCTATTGTAAACACCTCGAACTAAGATCAAAGGATTACTTCTTGCAGAGTCCACGACCCACGGGCTTACGTTTGAAGTTTAGTTTCATTATGCACCGCTAGATGGCAACAGTACAGTTTTTAATTAAAAATTATTCTAAGCAGGGTTAACTACTAGGTGCGTTCAAATATTTCATTTTATCAAAAGCAAACAACTGGGATAACTTTGAGAGCTGAGCTGTCACATAAGGTAATGTAGGTATAATGAAATATCATTAAAAAATAAACAAATCAATATTGCTGGACAATCCACACAGCACTATCTAGCCCCAAAGTAAGCTACTCAAAGCTGGTGTTATGGGTACTAGATAATTGAAGTAGATATTTTTTATTATACATAGAACACCCAGACCAACGGAACACATTTCTGCAGATCGTCCACAAATTACCTATTAATGCTATTTTTAAACATAACTAAATAAATACTTTTATCTAAGTACATAGCATCTATCATCAGCTCAATGGAGGCTGACGATGGCAAAGAACCAAGAGATCAACCCAAAAACACCATTTTGCGCATCGAAGGAACCAAAATGTGATCGACGAAAAAAAAGGGAGCCAAAGGGTTGAAGTGACAAATGTCACTATCATTATTTAGCGATCAAAATAATGCTTCACCGATAGGTGATAGTTAAGCCGGGTCCGCAGCGCCAATTTTCTAACAAAACATGTTACATAACATGTTAAGCATAACATGTTTTTAAAACAGCCCGTCTGGTGTTCTGTTTTGTTTATTGTTTTTGTTTCATTCCAATTCATTTCAAAAATGAGTTCCGACGAAGAGGACGTAGAAGCTTACACATAATATAACATAAAATGTGACGCTTCCCCTCCCCGCAGGCGAACGCGGGTGATGTTATCCATTTGTCTCGGCAAACATGTTTTTGTGTTTTTGCTAACAAAACTGTTAAGCCACGCCCCTATTTTGTTTTGTAAACATGTTAAGATGTTAGAAAACACGAAAACACGGCGCTGCGGACCCGGCTTTATAAGAACCCGTTGACACCTTTTTTGCTGAACCTGGTTTAAGGATCACAAAAACTGAATCAAAATATTACAGCCATTAGGCACAAACCAACATTTTGTAAGTAGGTATTCCAGACGTGGCAAGCCCATGTTTTTCTAAAAACGAAAGTGTAGGTTACTAGGTGATGTGGTTCGGTCTAAACATTGTCAGCTGGGCTCAGCAGATGGCCCACCTGATGCTAAGTGCTTACCATCACATAAAACAAACCATTGTCTCGTAAGCTACGTACGACAGGAACGTGCTCTATAATGCACTACCCTTCGTCCGTCAACTTGAGGCATAGAGCGCCTCATGTGCCTGTAATTACACCGGCGACCACACTCTTCAAACCGAAACTCCAAAACTGCTTGGCGGCAAAAAAAGGCGTGGTGGTAGTACTTCCCGGACGAGCCCTTCACAAAGAGCTCTACACTCTTAAACTTATCAAGAAACTTTCCCATAACAAAATCAATATAAAAAATCAGTAACAGTAATCAACAACATTATTCCCAGCCTGATCTACCTTCCGATCTTCACGGAATTTGGGATGTTGTGTAAAATATTTTATGACAAAATAATAGCGTCTTTATATCACTGAGAGAAAAAACTAGAAAATTATGAGAAAAAATAAGGTAGGGGCAGGTAGGCGCGTAAGGGTTTGTAATTTTAGTGGGTATCTTGTTAAAGCCATAGGCGGCTAGGTAAAGGTTGGAATATCGTTCATTGCCACTGGTTGCTTCTTGGTCAAAGAGGCTTCTTTCAAGACTCAATACATTTATTGCTTACACATGTTTTAGTTTAGGTACATAGGTGTTAGTAAGTATCACGGACCCTGAGGGTGGCAACGTGGAGGCAGGCCGAGGTTTTCGATCTAATGGTAAATATAGGTTATTACCGATTTTTTCAGGAGTCTTTCAGAAAAAAAGGTTTTTCAGAAACCCAATGGTTTGAGCCCGGCATGTTGACGTAAAAAGTTCTAAAACCTGTATCAAGGCCCTTGATACTTTTTACGTCATCATGCCGGCTTCCTCACGATGTTTTTCATCACCGTTCAAGAGTACATTGTATACCTACATTTTTGAACAAAAACTTATTGAGTGCATGACCGGCTTTGAACCCATTAGAATCGATATTTACATATTCCAAGTTTCACCCAAATCGGTCCAACCATTACGAGGCGTCATTGCACTTTTAAAAACAATTTTATCTAATTTTGTTTTTTTTATTATACATAAAAAACAATGTCAAGAAGTTATATTTGACGTTGGTTAATTTTGATATGTACTTCTAGTTGGAATTGGGCTGGTCATGTCGGCTGTATGCCAGGTGAGCTGTGGGCAGAGATAGCCACTGATGGCATCCTGACCCTTCGAGAAGGCGACGCGGCCGACCAAAACGGAGATGGAGGGACGAGCTCGATGTTTTCCTGACGGACTGAGCAAACATAGCCCAGGATCGCAATGTGTGGAAGGATCGGGGGAGGCCTTTGCCCAGCAGTGGGACCCGGAGGGCTTATAATAATAATAATAACTTCTAAAATAAATAAAAAAAAAGCTGGGTTAATAGTGTTAATTAATGTTAATAGTTTAATAGGTTAATAGTGCCACGCGACCAAGCATATTAGAAGAACCGGTAAACCACTTCTTTCCTAGCACTGGTGATCTAGTGGTAGCAGCCCGGCCTTCCGATCCTAAGGTCGTGGGTTCAATACCAGTCGTGCACCAATGAGTTTTTCTGTTCAAAAATTTATGTGCACAATGCCAGTACTCTCAAACGGTGAAGGAAAACATCGTGAGGAAACCGGCATGTTGTAGAACCTAAAAAAAAAGTTATATAACATGTGTCAAGTGCTTGAAAGGAGCCTCTTGAGACGCACTTAAAATCCTTTCACCACACTGCTTCGAAAAGAAGCTATTGACACGATAAGTAGTAGTAGTAGTAGTACTTCTTTCCTACCGTTCCCATTGCCCTGCCAAATATGAACAAGACAAAACGTGGGCTAGCTAATAATTTAAAACAATTCTACATAAACTTCCCCTTTGACGACAAACATTAGGGGTGAAATACGCTCGAGGTCAAAAGCTAAGCGTTCCATAAGTCACCATATGCCACCAACGGACCCCGACATCGGTTGGGCTAATTAAAATAATTCTACATTCACCCCTGTGCGATTATCATTGACATTACGACCCTCTCTTACCCTATCATGTCAATAACATTACACTAGGTATTGTCCGTCCATCGAAATGACAGAAATAAATGAGAAGAAATAGAAAGAAAGAAGAAAGAAAGAAAAATTATTTAATAACCCAGAAAAAAGCATTGGTAAATAGGTACACGCAGGTAACAAAAAATAATAATAAAGACAAATAATAATAATAGAAAAAAATTAAATAAAAACAATAATCCCAACTAATATTATAAATGAGAAAGTAACTCTGTCTGTCTGTCTGTCTGTCTGTCTGTTACGCTTTCCCGCTTAAACCTCTCAACCGATTTTGATGAAATTTGGCACAGACAATCTTTACACCCTGAGAAAGAACAAAGGCTACCTTTTATTGCGAAAAAAAGAGATGAAGAGATTAAAAGTACGCAGACGAAGTCGCGGGTACCAGCTAGTAAATAATAAAAAGAAGAACGGATTAGGTGCTACATTAAAATTCTTAATAAAAATGGCAAACATTAGTCGTTTAGGATTTAGCTCTATTTTAAACGCCGGTTAGCTTGCCTTTGGTTTCTTGAAAAGAAGTATATAGGTACTCTGCCAACCACACATTTCCTTGGGCAATGAAAAACTTGGGAAGTTAAATAGTGACCGGGTGACTTCTACACAGTCTAAATAATGCAACATTTTAATTTTCTGAACTTTGTATTCGGAGCAAAAAACCCTGAGCCAAATTATCCTTATGGGATGTCAAAATACGAGTATATTGAGGAGTCGGTAGGTACGTTCGCCATCATAGCTAGATTTATAATTAAAGCAGTGTATGGTCAATTCATGACAAATCAATCAAAATCAATCGTCAATCCCTTGTATCATAATGGGTCCCAAAAAGCAGCCTCATTTCAGCACGTGCGCACAGGTGCCATGCCACGTGTAACTAACCGAACCACCATATGCCACGGGATTTGGACCAATCCAGTATTTTTCCATTTTGTTCGGTCTTTCAAATATTTTTCTTGCAAGATAGTTCTTTTGTACGACTAGTGAACAAAAATTCGGTCATCGCTCATCTGAATGTTGTTTGTTCTGATCGGCTGACAAGTCACTTGCTATCTCTATCTAATTTGAAGTAAAAGCTGCAATAGCAAGTGACTTGACAGCTGATTAACTTTGATCGAGCTTTCAGAAACCGCGGTGGTTAGCTTTTGGTACGTTTCATGGGATTCTAGAAATGCATATATTATTTATTTATTTTTATTTCTTAGGAAAACAAACAGTACGTAAAGTCTAATTAATAAGTTATAAAAAACAACTATTGACCATTAGCACGTTTTCGCTAGTTGAAACTAAAAAAGCTTACTTGTTAAATAAAAATAAAAATCGAAGTTAAAGAAAACCGAAAAAAAACAAAGATAAAAATTAAACAAATAGGAAAAAAAGAGTTGCTTTAACAAAACAACAGAGAGCCTAGGAAGTCTCATCAAACCAGCGCCTCGCTAGGGTGCCTTTAATTTTTGGTACCTTAGAAACAAAAAGATCTAGTTCGGGGGTGTCAACCATGTTGTTATACGTAACTACTGCTCGACTAAAAAAAGTATTTTCATCCCACCATCTCGCAAAGAGTATTTTTGCTCTTCAATATCTGAGTGCAAAAGCCGTTTTTATTCTCTAGAGGATAAAGTAAATTGAATTTAGAACATCGTGTGCACTGAGTTTGTGAATTAAAAAAAACATTAAACCTATTTACTGCTACCTCTATGGTGCTGAATATATCATACAACTTTTTTTTTTATTTGTTAAAAACTCAGACTCGGAACCTTCTTGGTGTTGTTTTTTAAATTTGCTTTGTACGCGGTTCTTTACGCGGCATTTTTTCACGTCATTGTTAAACCTTATATTAAAAACAAGAAACAAGTGAAAAAACTAAAATGAGTGATTCTAGCGACGAGGAAGTTTGTTTGACGCCAACATATGATTGTAAACGTTTTTTTTTTGCATTTAGTCATTTCCTCGCTGAGGTGGAATGAAAAGTTACGTGTTGCACTCGAGTGCAAAGATTTTTCACCTCGTGCTCTTTTGATTCCCTCGCTAACGCTCAGGATTCTAATTTTGAATCACTCGCTGCGCTCGTGATTAAATTTTAGAATCCTTCGCTTGCTCGGTCATCAAAATTGAACACGCGGTTAAAAAGCAACTTTGCACTCTTGTATAACAAATAACTATTTTCATCCCACCATCTCGGACAGAGTATTTTTGCTCTTCAATATCTGAGTGCAAAAGCCGTTTTTATTCTCTAGAGGATAAAGTAAATTGAATTTAGAACATCGTGTGCACTAAGTTTGTGAATTAAAAAAACATTAAACCTATTTACTGCTACCTCTATGGTGCCGAATATGTCATACAACTTTTTTTTAATTTGTTACAAACTCAGACTCGGAACCGTCTTGGTGTTCTTTTTTCAATTTGCTTTGTACGCGGTTCTTTACGCGGCATTTTTTCACGTCATTGTTAAACCTTATATTAAAAACAAGTGAAAAAACTAAAATGAGTGATTTTTTGCATTTAGTAGTAGTAGTAGTAGTAGTAGTAAGCTTATGCTTGTAATATGGGAACCAGATAGCTGATATACTATTTATATACTTTTTTTTTGTAAATACATACTTATAATATTATATAACACCCAGAAAGAGAACAAACATCTATGTCCATCACACAAATGTTTGTTTACGGTGGGAATCGAACCCACGACCTACGGCGCAGAAGGCAGAGCTACTACCAACTGAGCTACGTAGCTGTCACGACGTCGGCATTGTGAATGATAAATAACTAGTTGCGCCCCGCGGTTTCACCCGCGCAGATTAAAATCCCGGTATTCTCACGAGATAAAAAGTAGCCTATGTGTCATTCTAGACTATAATGTATCTCTCTGCCAAGTTTCATTCAGATCCGTTCAGCCGTTTCGGCGTGAAAGAGTAACAAACATCCATCCATCCATCCATCCGTCCATCCATCCATACTTACAAACTTTCACGTTTATAATATTAGTAGGATAATATCTGGTTAAATAATAATATCTTTTATTATAAATTTTTGGCAGTGTTCTCGTTTACTTGCCTCTGACTACCCCCGTAGATATCCTCATGCTCTCGAGTCTAACCTAAGTACAAAGTTATCTGAGATCTACAGTGCCATTGTTTGCTTTTTATTTCATTTACACACAATTTGCATTAAATTATAGTAATTCTGTAAATAAACTGATTTTAGCCCGACTAGATTCAAACCCACGGCCTTCAAATAAAAGGCAGGGTCAACAGATCGTTGACACAGATCGATCACTTATATAGGTATAAGTAAACCAGAATATCATAGCAACAATTTATTTTATTAATTGATGTATATGTAGTGCTATTCCGTAAAAATCAAAGTAAGAGATTCACCTAATGAATCCGCTGTCACTTCAATCACGAGCCTCACCTCTTTCGTGGGCATTTCTATTAAAGCTCTCACGCGGTAATGGTATTACAGAATGCCGAAGTAACTGCGGTCACCCAAGTGAATTTTGTAACAAAGTACTCAATGGAGGTGATCACCTCGCAAAATGACACACCCCAATGCACAGCCCGTGTTTTGTATGAGACGCGAGAGTTCTCATAGGGGCCGATAGGGGCGCTTATCTTTATTCATACAAAACACGGAATTTTATTTCTCATGTCGTCGAATGGCAACACATCCTGGATCTATACCCATGATCAAACAAAAAAGAAAGGCTCATTGGAGAAGTTCCCCAAAAAACTCCAGCACACACAACAAACCTGCTTATAGTCTAGAAACTGATCGCAGATACTAATAAGCACAAAAAAAATGTGGAATGAAGTGGTTTGTTCGGGAATGATTTGTTTTGATGAAAAGCTTTCATTGCATTTAAATGCACATCTTTGTGAGGTGAATCTCGTGTTCGAAGTGAGCTCATATCCACTAGGTGATACTCCCCGTAATTCTGCTGTGTACGTAGTAGCACCGCAGAGTGACCGTGACATTTTACGACTTGCTCCTCTATGGCGCAAAAAACACAAAATTATTCATGCACGAGGTATTAGCAAGTTAAGACGCAAACAGCACCCAAATAACATCACCCTCGCATACAAAAAAAAATACTGAAGGTGTATGTGAAAAATCGCAATCAACAAATTCGGAAAATATCATAAGAAAGGCTCTGAAAAAATATTATTTTGATCCAAACAAGTTTTCTCTTTGTTGGCTGCTAGCTGCCAGCTCATACCATCCATCCTTTTTTGGAGACAGTTCAATGTAACATAGACTGCTTGCTAAGGCCGGGTTTTACCATGTCTGGTCTGTCCATGTCTTCTGGTTATCTATCAGATAAAAATATTCCCATTTCAACTTCAGTCTTGTAAAAAACAAAGACATATTTGTTACCTATCGGACATCAGTATTCAGATAAAAATCCTTCCAGTCTCCTAACAACAAATACTTACAAATCTGTCACCAAACCGATGTTGTCAAGTATTGTCCTACAGCTTAGAGGTTATCGATCAAGGACCCGGTATGCGTCAGTGATTTGTAGACGACCTACAAACCTTATCAGCAACTTCTAACTGTCAAGGCTGGGAATGTTAGATGTTATTACAATGTACTAAAGATCAAAACTCTTGGCATATAATACGATCCATAAGTTCTCGTGGAGCTCGTAAAGAGGAACCTATCAGGAAATGGGCAGTAGGTGCATAGCATTTTCTAAGTGCATAACCTCAAGAACGGTGATAACTGGTCTGCCAGACTAAACATAGTGCCGTCAGCAAAAACCACGATACCGAAAGAACCTGAAACACGGGTGCATAGCCAGGGTCCTTTATCTAGCAGTGGACTTCTTCCAGTTGTTGTTGATAATGATCATGATGAAAAATTAAACTGTTATTTTAAATAATAAAGAGATCCCACAGGTCATAGATGAACACACGTCCAGAAAAAAACGATTTGAAATCTTTTCAATCGAATAATTTTACCTACTTAATCTAACAACCGATTGGCTCTACTTTGGATCAGTTGCACTATCCCTAGATCGTTTGAAACGGTATGCAGAAAGCTCAACTGTTTTATGTAATTTGTGAATATATATAAATTTCATAAAAAATGACTTACATCTTTGCAATGTTGCTGGTTCATCAAATGAGGTCCTACGCTAAGTCTTCTTCACTGTTGCCATTCAAAAACTTTTATTATCCATCGGGATAATTTTTCAAACGCATTTTAAGCATATATTTTCATCTTCCAGGTCTGGCTTGGGTCATTATCCCTGGAAAATGGTCCTTCAGTATTGGCTTCATGCAGATAGTCCCTTGGCGGGCTTTTATGTGGCTCTGGTGCGTGCCAGGGTTGGCTGCAGCTGGTATTCTGCTATGTCTGCCCGAGAGTCCGAGGTATCTGCTGGCAACGAAGGGACCTAGCGCAGCTCTACCTGTGCTGGCCAAGATGTATGCTTGGAACCATGGCTCTGAGCTTCCGGTAAACTGATACTAAAATTACAAATTGATGTCATATTTAAAGGTTTTATTGTGGATGTCGATATACTAAGAAAGCGATCAAGGAGATAGGCTATCATTACACCAAATCCACCGCACATAGAGCGATGACTGGTTGTCTATATCCAGCCTATATATCCAGCAGTGGAGATCATTAAGGCTCATAAATGATGATATTTTTACGATTAAATGACGCTGTAAAGGCAACACCATTTATATTTTCATCCAAGGAAAATTTAATATTATTTTATACATATTAGTTTGACATACTTGTTAGCTATATCTACGATTGGTGAGAAATTGTCTGTTCAAGTTCCATAACTTTGAAAATCTCTGTTGTCTTCTTTCAGGTGACAGAAATAGCTTCAGGAAGCACTGACAGCGCTTCCAGTGGAGGCTTTGCGGGAGCCATCAAAAACTTCACGCTTCTCTTCAAGCCTCCGCTGCTCAGATGCGTCTGCATCTCCCACATATCCATGTTCGCTGTGTTTATGGTGTAAGTCTATTTTGGTATATTTGATTGAGTGAGGAACAGAGTAATTACAAATAAATGTGGAGTGAAAGAAGACGTAGTGATTTTGCGAGTGATGAGAGTAGAGAACAGTATGTTAAGATGGTTTGGGCATGCAAAGAAAATGGATGAAAGGAGATTAACGAAACATTAGGCGAGTGTAAATGGGACTGTTGTGAGGGAAATACCTCAGCAAACACATCTGGATCAGATAACAGACATTTTAGAGAAAGGCCTACTTTTACCTACTTTTGACCCTTAACATTTCAAGGGTCTATGCCTGCCTCTATGTGAAACAGGCTTTCTTTTTACGTATGTTTGTATGTAATGTTTCTCCAACTAGTAACTTTTAGTTTTCGGTTTGTTCATCCGTGCATATAAATGTCAAGTGATAAAAGATAAAAATATAGGTCTAAACTGCAATCTTATCTGGTCTTAAGGCCTGTTTCACTATGCAGTTTTATGCATTGTCGTCTAGATGTAGTACCTACTCCGTTTTATCAATCCACACTTCATGACGTTCTTTATTCATCAAAGTAAGCACAAATAGTCAGCCAGCTACAACTGGTCCAAGATACTAGAATTTAAGAGGATGTGTTTTCTGCGGCACGTAGAAATCCAAAATTTAAGTAAAATTACTTAATAATGATGTAAACCCCAGAAAAAAAGTCTTGTAGGTACAGTAGACTCATTCAGAATCAGACGTGCCCGTTCTGAATACTGCCTGATTCTGAATCACCTTTGTAACGAAAGAATAAGATAATTAGTTAATCAAACTGAACGTCATTGCTCTTCAGGTCCAGTGGTTTGTACGTATGGGTTCCTGATATCCTGAACAGCATTCTAAGGAACACCAGCGAAAACAGCATCAGCATTTGCGAGATCATCTTTGAAAAAGCCAGGAATGCTAGCGTGAGTAGTATTTTACATTATCTGACAGCTTTCACAGCTCAGTTGGTATGAACAAGAATTTTTGTGATGAACATAGATGTTTGTTCTCTGTCTGGGTGTTATATCTAAAGATGTAGCTATGTATTTACAATAAAAATGTATATAATGTATGTATCAGCTAGCTGGTTTCCATATTACAATCTTTAGCTTAGTTTAGGCCTAGATAGTGTTGTGTGGAATGTCCGCTCATATTTATTTATTATATTACGTGGCCTAAGGTACGGAAAATTTAGCCATTGCTCAGCTATAAGACGCAAGACCACTATAATAATTTCCATCTTTACTTGAAATACACACGAGCCAATTTTTCGGCAAATCCAGGAGCCTTATTCACTATGACCATTTGCACCGCGATCACAGCTAAGACAAGGCACCGGTGTCATACGGTCAGGGCAAAGTATCTCCTATGTCATAAAGAATAAAGCCCAACATCAAGTTTTGACGTTTCACGGTTTGGGGCAAGGAATCTCCTATTGTCATAGTGCGTAATGCCCCTGATGATGTTCTGTTTGAAGGGTTTTTGGATCAATTACTATTACATTCAATACAAAGTTCTATCCAATGTTTAATTCAAAAATGTCAATATCTCCGTGTAGTTCGACCGATTCAGTGGATTGGTCGTGAAAATGTAAATAGACAAAATTTTACAGCTGGTATCACCCGAAGCTAAATGTCAGGCCGAAGTATCAGTGGCCGTGTTTCCCATATCCATGTCGATGGGCGCCGCATTCGCCGTCACCTACCTTGCTATCGGGTTCTTTATTAACAGAGTGGGACGGAAGACTCTTTACTGTGAGTAGCAACTATACACAACACATACAGTAAGAGTAGTAGAGCTCTTTGTGAAGGGCTCGTCCGGGGAAGTACTACCACCACGCCTTTTCCTGCCGCCAAGCAGCAACGCTGTGTTTCGGTTTGAAGAGTGTGGTCGCCGGTGTAGTTACAGGCACATGAGGCTTAACATCTGTATGCCTCAAGTTGATGGACGCAGGGCAGTGCATCGTAGGGCACGTTCCTATCGTGCGTGACTTACGAGGCAATGCTTTGTTATAGATGATGGTTTCCATTTAACACCATGGGTCATCTGCTTGTTCTATCAGCTAGCTCTATAAAAAAAACACTTGTCAACACACATTTTAAAACGTCATTTTCAAAGATCTCAGAAGACATAGATAAAAAATGTCTATAGTAGGGAGAGCATTCTCCACAATGGAAATACCAATTGGCCTATTTATTATACAATTCCATTGAACCGACCCTGGCGCCATCATCACACAAGATCGCTGTCACCCTTTTCCACCAATTGGAGTTAGCCAGTGTAGCTTACCAAGCATAGTATCCATTTGTAATCCTTGCTTTATTCCAGGTTGTGTTATGTTCATAAGTGGTGTGGCGACGACAGCGGCCGCCTTCGTCCCACAAGGCGGCGCTGCGACCGCTCTGCTTATAATCTCGTTGTGCTCCGGCTGCGCCGCTTCCATCCTCGCTGCGATTGCTGTCGACGTGTTTCCTACTTGCTTGAGGTAATATAGCGGGTTCATATATATTTATTAACTACACATTACACATTCCATTCTTTGTTCTTTGTATCTTTCCTTTATCTAGTGTCTTTGCTTTTACTACGAAGTGAATTTCAAGTATCATTAAATTTTTTCTTTTTTTCGATTTATTAGCCTGTATTTATATTCCTTGACGATGCTAGCAAAAAAAAATATGAGAGTTAAAATAATTAATTTAACAAAACGGGGGTGCTAACAACAAAATATATCTTCATGGTTTCAGGTTCTATATTTTTTGTATTATATGTGTACATAATAATTTGATCAAAATAAGTCAAGAATAAAAAACAACTCCATACAAAAGTAGGTCAACACCTTTAACATTCGATAGTTTCATCAAAAAAACCTATTATCTTCCTTTCTAGGATCTTTTATCTTATCTTTTTGGTTAAAAAGAGATCACCAACACAGTGTACACCAAAATATGCGTTTAAAATATTGACATAAAATAAATTTAATGCCACTGCAGTTACTGGCGAAGACAACCTGCTAATATTAAATAATATTGTGCAAAAAACATGAGCGAGTAACTTAACTAATACTTAGCCTTAAAATTGATAATTAGAATTGATAAAATTTAAATGAAATTAAATAAAAACTTAATTAGT
This sequence comes from Plemyria rubiginata, assembly GCA_963576535.1. Classification (NCBI taxonomy): domain Eukaryota; kingdom Metazoa; phylum Arthropoda; class Insecta; order Lepidoptera; family Geometridae; genus Plemyria; species Plemyria rubiginata. Next base: position 1,079,077 of record OY754914.1, on the reverse strand, counting down.
ACACAAAATTAAAAACATCTAGTATCTTTGGTTTTACTACCAAGTGAGTTCAAGTTTCATTCATTTTTGAGGGATGCCTGTACATAGTATTTACATTCCTTGGGGATACCAGCGAAAATAAAATGTATGAGTTAAAATAATTAATTTTAAAAAGCGGGGGTGTATAAAAAATTATGACATGGTTTCAAGTTCTATTCTTAGTATTATGTACATAATTAGTTTGGTACCGGTCGGAATTTGTCAAGAATAAAAAACAAACCTTCATAAAACCATAGTTTTATCAAAAACCTAACATACCAGTGCTGCGCTGTTTCCTGTAAAAGGGTAACGGTGCAGTAAATACTAAGCCAGGGACCTGCAATGTTAACCCACATTTTAGTACGTACACCATGCAGGACTCTGTTTTTCATTTTATTTTTTCTATTATTATTATTTTTAGCCTATATTATTATTTTTTGTTATCTGCCTGTACCTTACCAATGTATTTTTTCTGGGTTAATAAATATTTTTTCTTTCTTTATCTTTTTTCTAGGATCTTTTATCATAATAATATATCTTTCTGGACAAAAAGATCTAATGTTATCTGTTTGAACTATATTTTGTTTGTCTGTCCTTCAGAGCGATGGCAATGTGCGTGATGTATATGGTCGGTCGCGCTGGCGCCGCCGTCGGCTCCAACCTGCTCGGTGCCACGCTCGACTCGCACTGCCACGCGGCTTTCACCATCTTCGGCGCCTTCACTGCTGGTATGTCTCTTTCTTTCTTCAAATGGGCCCGTCTCTTCGGGGCCTTCACTGCTGGTATGCTCTCTTTCTTTCTTCAAATGGGTCCGTCTCTTCGGGGCCTTCACTGCTGGTATGTTCTCTTTCTTTCTTCAAATGGGTCCGTCTCTTCGGGGCCTTCACTGCTGGTATGTTCTCTTTCCTTCTTCTAATGCTCTGTTATTTCTCTTCGGGGTCTTCTCTGCTAGTATGTTCTCTTTCCTTCTTCAAATGGGCCGGTATTTCTCTTCGAAACCTTCACTGCTTATATATGTTCTCATGCTTTCTTCAAAATGAGCCCATATTTCTCTTCGGGGCCTCCACTGCTGGCATGTTCTCTTACTTTCTTCTTCATTCTTTATTGTACACAAAATGATTAACACACAAAATATATTATAGTCATGTACAACGGCGAGCTTTCTTCAATTGAGCCCGTATTTCTCTTCGAGGCCTTCACTGCTGGTATGACCTGCAGTACAAGTACCGTTCCTATCGATCGCTTTATTAACATTTAGAATCGTCAAAAATTCGTTAAAAATGGTTTCAACAATGGATAAAACCAGGTTTAACGAATTTTGATGATTCTAAATGTCAAATTAAGCGATCGATAAGAACGGTACTTGCACTGCTGCTGCGGTATCCATGCGACGTATTTATATGAACAAATTTCTGAAAGATTTTATAATTTCCAAAAGTTATTTTCCGAGCGGGATTTGAACTAGCGACTCTCCTTTGACATTATAAAATCTTTGTGATTTTCTTAAGTATAGATACTGGTGCCAATTCTGTTGTTTAGTTTTCCTAATTTAACCTAATTTGACAGCACTAAAAATAATGCCGTCCCTTTCTAAAATACCGAAACGACAAGGATGGCTACAATTTTAGAGCTGTCAGATTAAGTTAGTTTAGGATAATGCAACAACAGAATCGACACCACTATAAAACTAATAAAAAATTAAAAACTAATTTCTGTTTCAGGGTCTACGATACTCATGGTCTTCTGGCCACCACCAGCTAAGGTTCGGAGCGCGATGGAGGAGAAAGGATTGACGTACTAGTTTTATTAGAAACATAGCCAAGCCACCAACACAGGATGGATTGATTTGACAACTACTTACTTATATTACTTATTACTACTTATTATTACTTGACGACCTCTGTGGCGCAGCGGGCGAGAGCCTGCCTGCGACGCAAGAGGTTGCGGGTTCGATTCCCGCCTTGGAACAAATTTGTGTACGATCTGCAGAAATTTGTTCCGATGGTCTGGGTGTTTTCTATGTATAATAAAAAATATCTATCTATGTAAGTATATAATGTATTAAATATATCAGTTATCTTGTACCCATAACACAAGCTTTGAATAGCTTACTTTGGGGCTAGATAATGCTGTGTGGATTGTCCAGCATTATTTATTTTTATTTATTATTTATTTATTATACTACCATTACTTACTTAGTGAATATAGGTGGACCAAGAACTTGTCAAAAACAAAAATATGGCTGAGATGGTATTAAAGTCAAGATTCATTCATGTTCATTCACTCCAACTGTAGATAATTTGGGATTTGACAGTTTTGGAAACGGCATTTTATTTTTTTGTAAAAATACCAAAGCAGGGTAATTTATGACTATATAAAAATCTTTCACAAACCCTTTGTTGATTATTTACAACTAAAAAACATTGTATTTGATGTAAATTTTTACATGAAAAGGCCCAACTGGATGCTATAATTTGATCATAGTAGGTATATTTTTTGGGAAACTCTAAAAACTCACTAGATAAAAAGCACAGAATATTAGATATGTTTTATTTAGGATTTTATCTAGGATGCTAACGCATAGGTAGGTAGGTTTAGAAGGTATTTCGAGTAGTTAATTATAATACAATTTGGTGTCTTATAGTAAGACTGATGGATTTAAAAATAATTGTGGATGCATTATTGTATTTAAATTATTTACAAGTTTTATTAATAAAATATTCAATATTTTGATCTTGTGTTTTACTGGAAATGTGTTGTTATGTTTGTTTTGATGGGGTAAAATATTAAATGCCATCTATTGTAAACACCTCGAACTAAGATCAAAGGATTACTTCTTGCAGAGTCCACGACCCACGGGCTTACGTTTGAAGTTTAGTTTCATTATGCACCGCTAGATGGCAACAGTACAGTTTTTAATTAAAAATTATTCTAAGCAGGGTTAACTACTAGGTGCGTTCAAATATTTCATTTTATCAAAAGCAAACAACTGGGATAACTTTGAGAGCTGAGCTGTCACATAAGGTAATGTAGGTATAATGAAATATCATTAAAAAATAAACAAATCAATATTGCTGGACAATCCACACAGCACTATCTAGCCCCAAAGTAAGCTACTCAAAGCTGGTGTTATGGGTACTAGATAATTGAAGTAGATATTTTTTATTATACATAGAACACCCAGACCAACGGAACACATTTCTGCAGATCGTCCACAAATTACCTATTAATGCTATTTTTAAACATAACTAAATAAATACTTTTATCTAAGTACATAGCATCTATCATCAGCTCAATGGAGGCTGACGATGGCAAAGAACCAAGAGATCAACCCAAAAACACCATTTTGCGCATCGAAGGAACCAAAATGTGATCGACGAAAAAAAAGGGAGCCAAAGGGTTGAAGTGACAAATGTCACTATCATTATTTAGCGATCAAAATAATGCTTCACCGATAGGTGATAGTTAAGCCGGGTCCGCAGCGCCAATTTTCTAACAAAACATGTTACATAACATGTTAAGCATAACATGTTTTTAAAACAGCCCGTCTGGTGTTCTGTTTTGTTTATTGTTTTTGTTTCATTCCAATTCATTTCAAAAATGAGTTCCGACGAAGAGGACGTAGAAGCTTACACATAATATAACATAAAATGTGACGCTTCCCCTCCCCGCAGGCGAACGCGGGTGATGTTATCCATTTGTCTCGGCAAACATGTTTTTGTGTTTTTGCTAACAAAACTGTTAAGCCACGCCCCTATTTTGTTTTGTAAACATGTTAAGATGTTAGAAAACACGAAAACACGGCGCTGCGGACCCGGCTTTATAAGAACCCGTTGACACCTTTTTTGCTGAACCTGGTTTAAGGATCACAAAAACTGAATCAAAATATTACAGCCATTAGGCACAAACCAACATTTTGTAAGTAGGTATTCCAGACGTGGCAAGCCCATGTTTTTCTAAAAACGAAAGTGTAGGTTACTAGGTGATGTGGTTCGGTCTAAACATTGTCAGCTGGGCTCAGCAGATGGCCCACCTGATGCTAAGTGCTTACCATCACATAAAACAAACCATTGTCTCGTAAGCTACGTACGACAGGAACGTGCTCTATAATGCACTACCCTTCGTCCGTCAACTTGAGGCATAGAGCGCCTCATGTGCCTGTAATTACACCGGCGACCACACTCTTCAAACCGAAACTCCAAAACTGCTTGGCGGCAAAAAAAGGCGTGGTGGTAGTACTTCCCGGACGAGCCCTTCACAAAGAGCTCTACACTCTTAAACTTATCAAGAAACTTTCCCATAACAAAATCAATATAAAAAATCAGTAACAGTAATCAACAACATTATTCCCAGCCTGATCTACCTTCCGATCTTCACGGAATTTGGGATGTTGTGTAAAATATTTTATGACAAAATAATAGCGTCTTTATATCACTGAGAGAAAAAACTAGAAAATTATGAGAAAAAATAAGGTAGGGGCAGGTAGGCGCGTAAGGGTTTGTAATTTTAGTGGGTATCTTGTTAAAGCCATAGGCGGCTAGGTAAAGGTTGGAATATCGTTCATTGCCACTGGTTGCTTCTTGGTCAAAGAGGCTTCTTTCAAGACTCAATACATTTATTGCTTACACATGTTTTAGTTTAGGTACATAGGTGTTAGTAAGTATCACGGACCCTGAGGGTGGCAACGTGGAGGCAGGCCGAGGTTTTCGATCTAATGGTAAATATAGGTTATTACCGATTTTTTCAGGAGTCTTTCAGAAAAAAAGGTTTTTCAGAAACCCAATGGTTTGAGCCCGGCATGTTGACGTAAAAAGTTCTAAAACCTGTATCAAGGCCCTTGATACTTTTTACGTCATCATGCCGGCTTCCTCACGATGTTTTTCATCACCGTTCAAGAGTACATTGTATACCTACATTTTTGAACAAAAACTTATTGAGTGCATGACCGGCTTTGAACCCATTAGAATCGATATTTACATATTCCAAGTTTCACCCAAATCGGTCCAACCATTACGAGGCGTCATTGCACTTTTAAAAACAATTTTATCTAATTTTGTTTTTTTTATTATACATAAAAAACAATGTCAAGAAGTTATATTTGAGGTTGGTTAATTTTGATATGTACTTCTAGTTGGAATTGGGCTGGTCATGTCGGCTGTATGCCAGGTGAGCTGTGGGCAGAGATAGCCACTGATGGCATCCTGACCCTTCGAGAAGGCGACGCGGCCGACCAAAACGGAGATGGAGGGACGAGCTCGATGTTTTCCTGACGGACTGAGCAAACATAGCCCAGGATCGCAATGTGTGGAAGGATCGGGGGAGGCCTTTGCCCAGCAGTGGGACCCGGAGGGCTTATAATAATAATAATAACTTCTAAAATAAATAAAAAAAAAGCTGGGTTAATAGTGTTAATTAATGTTAATAGTTTAATAGGTTAATAGTGCCACGCGACCAAGCATATTAGAAGAACCGGTAAACCACTTCTTTCCTAGCACTGGTGATCTAGTGGTAGCAGCCCGGCCTTCCGATCCTAAGGTCGTGGGTTCAATACCAGTCGTGCACCAATGAGTTTTTCTGTTCAAAAATTTATGTGCACAATGCCAGTACTCTCAAACGGTGAAGGAAAACATCGTGAGGAAACCGGCATGTTGTAGAACCTAAAAAAAAAGTTATATAACATGTGTCAAGTGCTTGAAAGGAGCCTCTTGAGACGCACTTAAAATCCTTTCACCACACTGCTTCGAAAAGAAGCTATTGACACGATAAGTAGTAGTAGTAGTAGTACTTCTTTCCTACCGTTCCCATTGCCCTGCCAAATATGAACAAGACAAAACGTGGGCTAGCTAATAATTTAAAACAATTCTACATAAACTTCCCCTTTGACGACAAACATTAGGGGTGAAATACGCTCGAGGTCAAAAGCTAAGCGTTCCATAAGTCACCATATGCCACCAACGGACCCCGACATCGGTTGGGCTAATTAAAATAATTCTACATTCACCCCTGTGCGATTATCATTGACATTACGACCCTCTCTTACCCTATCATGTCAATAACATTACACTAGGTATTGTCCGTCCATCGAAATGACAGAAATAAATGAGAAGAAATAGAAAGAAAGAAGAAAGAAAGAAAAATTATTTAATAACCCAGAAAAAAGCATTGGTAAATAGGTACACGCAGGTAACAAAAAATAATAATAAAGACAAATAATAATAATAGAAAAAAATTAAATAAAAACAATAATCCCAACTAATATTATAAATGAGAAAGTAACTCTGTCTGTCTGTCTGTCTGTCTGTCTGTTACGCTTTCCCGCTTAAACCTCTCAACCGATTTTGATGAAATTTGGCACAGACAATCTTTACACCCTGAGAAAGAACAAAGGCTACCTTTTATTGCGAAAAAAAGAGATGAAGAGATTAAAAGTACGCAGACGAAGTCGCGGGTACCAGCTAGTAAATAATAAAAAGAAGAACGGATTAGGTGCTACATTAAAATTCTTAATAAAAATGGCAAACATTAGTCGTTTAGGATTTAGCTCTATTTTAAACGCCGGTTAGCTTGCCTTTGGTTTCTTGAAAAGAAGTATATAGGTACTCTGCCAACCACACATTTCCTTGGGCAATGAAAAACTTGGGAAGTTAAATAGTGACCGGGTGACTTCTACACAGTCTAAATAATGCAACATTTTAATTTTCTGAACTTTGTATTCGGAGCAAAAAACCCTGAGCCAAATTATCCTTATGGGATGTCAAAATACGAGTATATTGAGGAGTCGGTAGGTACGTTCGCCATCATAGCTAGATTTATAATTAAAGCAGTGTATGGTCAATTCATGACAAATCAATCAAAATCAATCGTCAATCCCTTGTATCATAATGGGTCCCAAAAAGCAGCCTCATTTCAGCACGTGCGCACAGGTGCCATGCCACGTGTAACTAACCGAACCACCATATGCCACGGGATTTGGACCAATCCAGTATTTTTCCATTTTGTTCGGTCTTTCAAATATTTTTCTTGCAAGATAGTTCTTTTGTACGACTAGTGAACAAAAATTCGGTCATCGCTCATCTGAATGTTGTTTGTTCTGATCGGCTGACAAGTCACTTGCTATCTCTATCTAATTTGAAGTAAAAGCTGCAATAGCAAGTGACTTGACAGCTGATTAACTTTGATCGAGCTTTCAGAAACCGCGGTGGTTAGCTTTTGGTACGTTTCATGGGATTCTAGAAATGCATATATTATTTATTTATTTTTATTTCTTAGGAAAACAAACAGTACGTAAAGTCTAATTAATAAGTTATAAAAAACAACTATTGACCATTAGCACGTTTTCGCTAGTTGAAACTAAAAAAGCTTACTTGTTAAATAAAAATAAAAATCGAAGTTAAAGAAAACCGAAAAAAAACAAAGATAAAAATTAAACAAATAGGAAAAAAAGAGTTGCTTTAACAAAACAACAGAGAGCCTAGGAAGTCTCATCAAACCAGCGCCTCGCTAGGGTGCCTTTAATTTTTGGTACCTTAGAAACAAAAAGATCTAGTTCGGGGGTGTCAACCATGTTGTTATACGTAACTACTGCTCGACTAAAAAAAGTATTTTCATCCCACCATCTCGCAAAGAGTATTTTTGCTCTTCAATATCTGAGTGCAAAAGCCGTTTTTATTCTCTAGAGGATAAAGTAAATTGAATTTAGAACATCGTGTGCACTGAGTTTGTGAATTAAAAAAAACATTAAACCTATTTACTGCTACCTCTATGGTGCTGAATATATCATACAACTTTTTTTTTTATTTGTTAAAAACTCAGACTCGGAACCTTCTTGGTGTTGTTTTTTAAATTTGCTTTGTACGCGGTTCTTTACGCGGCATTTTTTCACGTCATTGTTAAACCTTATATTAAAAACAAGAAACAAGTAAAAAAACTAAAATGAGTGATTCTAGCGACGAGGAAGTTTGTTTGACGCCAACATATGATTGTAAACGTTTTTTTTTTGCATTTAGTCATTTCCTCGCTGAGGTGGAATGAAAAGTTACGTGTTGCACTCGAGTGCAAAGATTTTTCACCTCGTGCTCTTTTGATTCCCTCGCTAACGCTCAGGATTCTAATTTTGAATCACTCGCTGCGCTCGTGATTAAATTTTAGAATCCTTCGCTTGCTCGGTCATCAAAATTGAACACGCGGTTAAAAAGCAACTTTGCACTCTTGTATAACAAATAACTATTTTCATCCCACCATCTCGGACAGAGTATTTTTGCTCTTCAATATCTGAGTGCAAAAGCCGTTTTTATTCTCTAGAGGATAAAGTAAATTGAATTTAGAACATCGTGTGCACTAAGTTTGTGAATTAAAAAAACATTAAACCTATTTACTGCTACCTCTATGGTGCCGAATATGTCATACAACTTTTTTTTAATTTGTTACAAACTCAGACTCGGAACCGTCTTGGTGTTCTTTTTTCAATTTGCTTTGTACGCGGTTCTTTACGCGGCATTTTTTCACGTCATTGTTAAACCTTATATTAAAAACAAGTGAAAAAACTAAAATGAGTGATTTTTTGCATTTAGTCATTTCCTCGCTGAGGTGGAATGAAAAGTTACGTGTTGCACTCGAGTGCAAAGATTTTTCACCTCGTGCTCTTTTGATTCGCTGAGTTGATTCGCTAACGCTCAGGATTCTAATTATGAATCACTCGCTGCGCTCGTGATTAAATTTTAGAATCCTTCGCTTGCTCGGTCATCAAAATTGAACACGCGGTTAAAAAGCAACTTTGCACTCTTGTATAACAAATAACTATTGCCTATCTATTTTGTATTTTTATCTGTACATACTATAGATTTGATGCACATAAAGATATAAATAAACCTAATTTGTTTATAAAGTACAGGTTTATTGTAGCCCTCTAGTTTAACAAACTCAAAACAAAAATATAATGTCCTTTCTTCTACAGAATAATAATCACAAAACATTTATGAAAGAACATTAATTCCATTAATAATCTTCCCCATATACATATCTAATTTGAACGCATAGGTCACGAAGGTAGGTCACGGTGGATGCCCGTGCCTTATGGGAAAGACGATGCAAAGACAGACAAGTATGTAGCAGTGTATAGACACAGGTGGCGTGGTTCCCACGATCGGGCCAATTACCGTGCCTTATTGCACGTATGTTAAGTCTTTTTACATGGTTCAAGAAGTATTTAAGTTCCCACAATTTTGGTACTAGCTCTTCTATATTTTAATAGTTAGAACAAACTTTGGATTTCATTTAAGAGCCTACTTTTCTAAGGTTTATAGAAACTACGACTTCTTCATCCACTCCCTAATCCCAGAAGCCATGATTCTACGATACAATTACTTGGGTTTTTTTATAATACGACTAGTTGATGGAACAAGCAGATGGCCCGCCTGATGTTAGTGGTAACCATCGTTTATAACAGAGCATTGTCTCGTAAGTCACGCTCGATAGAAACGTGCCCTACGATGCATTGTCCTGTGTCCATCAACTTGACGCATCGCAACCACACTCTTCAAACCGAAACACAGCGTTGCTGCTTGACGGCAGAAAAAGGCGTGGTGGTAGTACTTCCCCGGACGTGCCCTTCAGGAAGAGCTCTACTAGGTGTTATAGATTACATCACTGTTGGTTTGTATTTTTGTTGATACTTGGTAATAAGACATCTGGAGGGATATGTACCGTGCCTGGGAATAATAGTCGTGAAGGCGTGACTGTTTTTCTTTGTTTAGTTTCTAAATGAAATAAAATAAGTAAACTTGTATGCTTTTAGGTGCAAAACCGGACAAAAACTTACAAAAACGCAGAATTGAACTGGAGGCTTCCGCGTCTCCGGTGAAAAGTCTACCACCCAACCAGAAGTCGTTACAAAATGCAAATGGTAGAGCACCGCCATGGTCCGTGCACATAGGACAGTATGGCTATCTGAGATATCATCGGAACAGATGGATCAACGGACTTAGGCTGCCGTTCACATTTTCACTCACAATTTATTATTTTAATAGTTTTTTTATTTTTTCAGGTCGGAAATGGCACAGGATCGTGGTAGATGGCACAAGCTAAGAGAGGCCTATACCCAGCAGTGGGTGAAGCCAGGCTGTGGATGATGATAATGATGATAGAGTTTATTTTCTAAAGCGTGTTTTAAAGTGGCATTGTAATAATGAATTAAGAGACTCCCAAAAACCTATGAAATTTACTACATACCTAACCTACCTATTAAGTTTACTGAAATAAATATTTTGTATTTGTAATAAAAACCCTGAAATTCATCCAAACTTCAACTCCTACTGATCAGGTGGAGTTGAAGTTTGGACTGAAGTAGTGGGAATTGAAGTTTGAATTACACTGTAGATAACTGTTATTTAGTCGTTTCAAATTTGCCTTTGATTTACGTCCAATAAACTCCAAAAATCAACCTGTGAACTCCTACCTTCTACCTATAACAATTTTCGATAATCGCTTTATTTGTTTTCGAACATCATAAAACCGACGCAGTGTATAATAAAGCCCGACGCCTTAAAGGTGGCTCCACACTCGACTACCGTCATCGGAGGCTGTAATCGATTATACAAACATCCGGCGAAATAGCATGGGCCATAAATCAAACAAGGTGATTGGATCGAGCAAAGAGTTTGGGCCAGATGGGACAAATAAGACGGGGATTGAAGGCTGTACCTACCTGAATTTACTCCTAATATCTTCAATAAAATAAACCTACTGTAGATATAGTCTCTATGAAAATCAATCCAACCGTGTACCCGCGTCAATGCTTACTGCCTAGTGTGTAAGTTACAGTCAAAACTCAAACCGGTAAAAATCACTTTTGACTGCAAAAATCGGGCGAAAGTTGCTCCTCAATTTAGGTCCCTAATTTATTTTTTTATGTCTTTTAATTTTCTTGGATCTTAATTTTTTCTGGGATCCTATAAAAATAAATCCTAATAAAATAAGCATACAAAGCCATCCAGAATATAAAAAAATAGTCGATATCAAAATATTTTTAGTTCTTACCTATTTTACTATACTTTACTTTTTATATTTTATTTATAATTTTTATTATGTTATGGATTTTTTAAAAAATGTACTAAGTAGTTCTACATTCAACCAACTGGTACATAAAGTTATGATCTTAGTACAGTCTTCGGTATTTTATTCTTTGTCATGCATGCGCGCGCGCATCTCGCGTCAATTTCGCCAGCCCAATTAAGTGATCCGAAGCGATCGGTGCTATATTGTTCCTGCCCACTTTTTAAGGATTTTTGGGTCACGTCCTTGTTGCTGTAAGCATTACTTGTAGATTTTAACACATCCTTTGTTATCTAACTCGAAGTTGCTAATAATTAATTTACAAACATATTTTTTTTTCAACAGTGGTACAATTCTATTGACTCACTTATACTTACATTCGTTTGTCAAAAAAAATAATGTCCAGTAGTAGATGGCACTAGGTTGATTACGACGTATAACGTTCACGCAATGTATATTTTAATAGTTACTAAAACTGCACAATTGCAAATTCAAGCTTAATCGTGATTCATATAAAAACATAATATGAATCTTTTGAATTTTTGGCTGTAACGAAATTTTGATTCTTCTGTGAGTCCACAATAAATCCCATCTAATCCAAACATGCCCTATAATAACTTAATGCTTAACCCTGCTATAAGGCGCAACAAAATATTTATTTTTTTACACCGAAAACTAAGCTTTTAACGCCCACTGTTGGTTTTACAATATTACTTAATCATCTTGTTCGGAAATTGTAAAAAGAAAAAAATGGCGCCAAAAGCGGTGTGTTTTTGTCGGCCATTTTGTAAAAAAACTATTTTTATTGCGTATTTATAGCTACCTACTCGTACTTCTCGGCTGCAGCTTAGCTGCCGTGTGGTAATTATAGGTTTTCTAGGAATATTCGGGGCTGTAAAAAAGCTTTGGTTAAAACAATGCAGTGATTTCTAAGAATCTGCTTTAATTAGCCTGCAAAGAATGAAATTAAAATATAACAAGCAATCAAATGAAGTACGGTCGTAATTGTATGGATCATCGACTATCAGTAAATAGGTATAGAATCTATACCTATTTACTGATAGTCGATAATAATTATTAATATTAATAATAAAAAAAATATTAATATTAATAATTAAACATTTATTTAAAATTAAAGTAAAAGTATTTGTTCGATTGAATCACCATACTTATGATTCACTTTGAAACGCATTAGAGCTGAGTAAATGTAGGTACCAGTTTTATTTACAGAATGGTTATAGTGTAATACCTACTTGAATATTTAAAATCATAACTGAAAGAAGTACATAGTGAAAACGGGTGAAAAATTATTGTTAAAAATATGGCAACAAGAAACACAATCGAACTTTTTACTCTCAATACAGACAAACAAAAATTCCACTGTAATTCATTATATTTACACGCCAATCGAGAGCCGCCAAGTGTTAGCCGAAAAATATCTATAATCGGGAATCAAACCTGCGCCCAGTAATCAGGGTTAATCGCCTTGTTTGCCCAAATTGTGTGCACAATTATTATTGAGAAAAAGCTATCAAAAAAATTAGAACGAAGTAGTAATTTTCTTGACCGATAATCGGTAAGCGTAATAATTCAAAAAAACAATTGAGGGGTGTTTTTTTTTTATAGTTACACTATTTTAATCTATCCCCCGGTTTCTGAAAGCTCGATCAATACCAATCGACTGTCAAGTCACTTGCTATTTCTATCTAATTAAAAGCTGAAATAGCAAGTGACTTGACTGCCGATTAGTTTTAGAAACCGTTGGTTGTATAAGGTATAATAATATGTTTATGTTTTATTATCAATACCTTTAACCGGTACAGCAAAAGCAAGCTATCTGTTTGCTAAATTTTATCTGAATGTTTAAGTGAAAACTTATTAAAAAAGGATGATTATTTATTTATTTATTTAAAACTTTCACACAAAACAATATAGTGCTAGGAGGACTTAATGCTAATAGCATTTTCTACCAGTCATCCTGGGCGTGCAAAAAGATGGTGTGGCGTGTTACTAAGTATTTATGAAACTGTTTGTTTAAACATTTAATAGAAGTTATATATATATATATATGTATATACATAATATACATTATTAAAGGTTTGTTTGAAAAAAATGTGTAAGAAATATCATAAAAATACAAAAGGTTCTTGTATTGTAAAAAAACAGTTCCGGGTTGCATATCCTTGCAAATTAGCCCCAAGTTATTACCATCAGGTAGTGTGCAAAAACTAAAACAAACCAACCGAAAACTGTCAATACCCATAACTATAGATTATCAAGAACAATATTTGTTATAATAACTACCGCTCTTCCTAATTTAAATTTTTTCTTGTCAAATGACAAAACAAAATCATGAAGCGTTATAATTATCGACAATTTGCAATGTTTCGGTAGCAAAATCCTTATATGAACTTTATTCTCAACATAATAAAATCAAAAATAGAATGCCATAAATATTTGTAGTATCAACAAAAAGTTGCCATAGTCTATTGATGCAAAGATTGAGATTGCTTATAAATAGAAACGATTAAACTCTACGACTATACGTATAAGGTTTAATTTAGATCAATATTTGTAAATATTACTAATATTTTTGGCAAAAGTGCGCGGCGCGTGTGGTTGGCGACAAAGATATTTTTTTTCTCTTTGACTAGGGCGCCTGCGCACTGACTTGCAAATTTCTGTATCTATTTCATTTTATCTGCGGTGTCTTTTGTTTTTTTTTGTAAAATCTGATTATTGCGAGTTATTGGTGCTTAGTGTGTTTTACATAAACGTTGGATTTCGGCATTTTTTGACAAAATTAAAAAAAAAGTTTCAAACCCTGTCATTTCAATAACAATGTTTAGCTGAACTTATTATTGAATACAAACAACAGACGAAATGAAGAAATGAAATTTTGTTTGTATGAAAGTATGATTTTAGAGCTGTTTTTTTCTTTCTCTATCTTTACAGGTGAACCCTAATACGACAGCGTAAGTGATAATAAGCAATGGAAGCGTATTATTATAGAATTTTCATAACTATAAATAAATAATAACATAAAAATTCAAATAACAATCATATTTAACATAAAAATACAAAATTAAAATTGCATAAAAATAAAACAGAAAGTAAAAATAAAAATAAAAATAACAATTATCTATTTCAACGATCATAATATTATTAGGTACATATTGTGTATTCTAAAATATGCAAGGAAACCTTTGCGAATTCGTTCTAATATAAAATATTTAAATAAAATGAGTCCTGTAACACATATTTTTTTTGCCCAATCTACAACTAAAGTTTATCTAAAAGCTCCGTATGAAAAAATATTTATTTTGTGGTTACGCCCACCCAAAGTTAATATTGAATCCTTTTGGGTTCCGTTCAAGGATTTCCTCAAAGTACAAAGGCGGCAATCAGCCACCGCGACTTTTCAAAGGCATTTTTTCCCATTGCGTGATCTTGTGATACAATAACGCCAGCATTTATATATCGCCGTATTATCTGTTTATTATTCTACCTGCTTATGGGTTTTCACTTTATATTGAACTAGCTGGTACCCGCGACTTCGTCTGCATACTTTTAATTTGATTAAAGTTTCATGGTTTTATCTTTTAAAATTAAGAAATCCCATACAAACTTTCAACCTCTATTTCAACCTCTTCATCCCTTTTTTTCGCAATAAAAGGTAGCCTATGTCCTTTCTCAGGGTCTAAAGATTGTCTGTACCAAATTTCATAAAAATCGGTTGAGAGGTTTAAGCGGGAAAGCGTAACAGACAGACAGACAGACAGAGTTACTTTCGCATTTATAATATTAGTTGGGATAGTTGGGACTAGATGAAACCGCGGCTTCGCTCGAGCTCGCTTACTTTGAAACTTTCATAATAATATAAACTTTTATCCCCTATTTCACCCATTTGGGGGTTGAACTTTGAAAAATCCTTCCTTCGAGGGTGCCTGCGTCATAAGAGATCGAGATGCAAAATTTCAAGTTTCTAGTCATACGGTTTGGCCTGTACGTTGTCATCAGTCAATCAAATATTTAAAGGGTCAGCACAGCAACGCGAGTGTGACACCTCTGGTGTTACGTCGTCGTGTCCATAGGTTGCGGTAACCGCTTCCCATCACGTGGGCCGTATTCTTGTACGCTACCTTTTTTATACATACATTGGTAAAGGTTCCTAAGATACAAATATTTAGAAACAAATCACAAAATTATACGGAATTCTACAACTAACATAGAAAAAATATTATTTAAAACGTGAAATCAAAATAATAAACAGATTAAAAAGAGACATTTGAGATTCTTTTACAAGAAATTGAGCCTTGAAACTGCTGCTTTAAGGTTTAATGTTTATTTTAACATTTTTGCAAGTGCTATGAGTATATTTACCGTAGTTTTATCTGGAGTACGCTTGTTTGTATGTATGATTGTGCCTGTGGCAAGGGCATTTGTCTTTTGTTCCTTTTTGCACCATTTTAAGGTCAAAAAGCTATTGAAGATCCTTTGAGGCCTAACTGCCTCTCTCTTTTCGAGCTACTGGTTCTTTTTGGGTCACTTTGCGTCAGTAAAAAATATAAATGTCAATTTAGTTATGTAATATTTATTAGTTATTTAAATATTAGTTATTTAAATATTAATTTTCCTATTACTATAGTAAAAAACGCTAGCAACCAAGCCGTATAAGTAAGTATAAGTCGAGCTTCTGTTCTTTCTGGCTTTGGCCCCGAGGAATTGGCCTCTCGACCCGAATCTCATCCAACTCAAGTTGATGGACGCAGTGCAGTGCATCGTAGTGCACGTTCCTATCGTACGTGACGTAAAAGGCAATGCAATGCTTTGTGATGATTTTTTTTGTTGGTGATGGTTACCACTTAACATCAGGTGAGCCATCCTGCTTGTTCCATCATAGTTGTATAAAAAAGGCGCTAGATTACCTAGTTTATGAGACGTTTCAATGTGATTCTTGTGATTAAACTGATTAAAGATCGTAGAAATCGATCGAGTTTGAATCGATCTTTATAATTTTAACCTGCATTTTATTTGTTTGGGAAAAGGTTTGTTTAAACGAGTATTGAAATGATACCAATTTATTAATTCAATAGATTACTTCTTGCGCCAGCAACTGTTCGAACAGCCGAGTCACGGCTTTAGCTTACTGAAAACCCAAGTTTTGATTTGATTTGCATAGAAAAAGCCTCGGGATCTCAGCGGTAACGTAACGCAGGTTTTTAAGTTAAACTTCGAGGTGTGAATTAGGCCCTGAGGCAAAATCAACACTTTCGGTTTCTATAAAAACATAATCGTATGTATTTTTATATTATTATAATAATCGATGATCAAATCACGTTGAAAGGCGTCTATTTATTCTACAGGATGTTTAATTTGTATATTGAATAGTAAAAGGACCCCTACCTCCGGTTTCTGAAAGCTCGATCAACGCTAATCAGCTGGTCACTTGCTATGTCAGCTTTTACTTCAAATTAGATAGATAGCAAGTAAGCAAGACTTGACAGCCGATTAGCGTTGATCGAACTTTCGGAAACTGGGGGTTAATACATTATTTTCTACTTACTATTTAATAATAATAATAAAGCCCGTTTATTTTACTTACCAACTATATACATAAAAAACTATTCTAAGTACCTACATATATATATATATATATATATTTTGATTTTTAGGAATCTTCTTTAAGGTTAGGAACCCCTCTTCGGGTATTAGGCCTCCTCCCGTTTATGCCATTGATCCCTATTCATGGCCAGGGACATCCATTGTTCACCTGCCGTTTGTGTTATATCGTCTGCCCATCGTTTCCTAGGACGACCTGCTCGTCGCTTTCCGCTAGGTCCTGTCCAACGTGTTGCCTCGATGGTCCACCTTTTGTCATTGTACCGTGCTAAGTGTCCAGCCCATTGCCATTTTAGTTTGAGTGCTTGATGGAGAGCGTCTGTTATTTTTTTACTGCCATAGCCCGGCAATACTGCCTCTTCGTAACCCACTCCTTTATTTTTTTTTGTTGACATGTATTTGACTGTAACATACTAAACTTGATAGAGCTCCTTCTTAAATTGCGTGAATATGATTCAAGGCCTAAAAGGTTTATAACCTACGTTATATCTGAGAGTCTGGACTGAAAGTCAAGATGACGAAAAAAGTTCAAATTATCGTTGTATTCGATATAATTAGCAAATTTTGTGCTCCTGTTTTCGTTCTGTCTTATTATAGTCGAAATGCCGCCGTAGGGACGTAATTTTGACACGTTTTGTGTACGCAATCGTAACAAAGTCAAAAGCTTCCAGCCATATTATGTTCACTGGTCTTTGTGTTGGAATAAAGGGTATTTTATGCGAACGGGAGTAGTCCGTGACCGATATTTGGCTGGCTTTCGGTTCTTTGCAAAGCTTCTTAGTATAGGTCAAATTCGTGGGCTTGCGTCATATCGTGTCTGTTTCGCTCGTGCGCTGTTTTTTTGGCGTCCACCTGGGAGGCTGTTATGCATCTGTTTAAGAAGCACGGCAAGTGCATTTTTGTGTGGTTTTATTTAAAATCACCACCAGTTTAAGGAATTTTTCTTTTTCAGGGAGAAAGTGACAAAAAACTGATTACTACCAGATGATAGACTTTTCCTTTGTCTATAAAATATTTATCATCAGTTTATGGGTTACATAATGGAAACGAGGTTTTCCTTGTGACGAAACAAGCTGAAGAACCATTACCTGATGCAAAAATAAAAATTTATGACCATTTTTTTTGACTGACTGAAATATTTTCAATGTTTCGAAGTTAAGCGTCTTAGGGAACATCTTCTTGCCAATGGAACATCTTCTTAAACGGTGAAGGAAAACATCGTGAGGAAACCAGTTAGTATTCTAACAGCGGCGATGGGCTTGCAACCTGTCACGTATGGAATACTAACTACTGCAAAATGTGGGTATGTGCCAAATGTAATGTTTGGACGTACCTCTGACTCAAGATTCTTTGAGGATGTCTAAGGGGGGGTCTTAGACATCCTCAAAGAATCTTGAGTTAGTACTTGGTACTGAGAGATCTGAGGGGATATCTACCGTGACTGGGGATCAAAGTCGTGAAACTGTTTCAATGCATTACATCACTAAAATTTCACTAATAGCCATAGGTGTAGCTACCATAAACCTCCCATACCGTTCCGTATTTCATCTCTCCTAGGCGTCTCAAAATACCGTTTTTAGGCGCTAAAATTGGCGGTTTTTAGAAGTCAATACCGTTTTCGGGTGTCAAAGATAACAGCTTCACCCTGCCGCCCTGTAATCTTCGTAAACGGTCTACTGTGCGGTTGTAACATTGGTGGTCTACTTCCGTTTATCATGTCATTTCCTGTCGGATTTGTCTGTCTCTATTATGGGGATGTGACATTATGGATTTTTTAACTTCTTCAAATTATGTCGATGGGTTGTTCTTCTAGCTTGTATTGTATGGCGATGGATTCATATAACCCTATGGCTGCCGATAAATGGCAATAATTATCGCGGTAATGGACGTTGAACGTTGGTGTGACCACGACATAAGCCGTTGATTACCGCGAGAATTTTACAACGGCAATATTTATTAATTCAAAACTAGATTTAATCCCGCAGATTTTAATCCCGGTACTCCCACGGGATAAAAAGTAGCCTATGTGCTACTACAGACTATAATTTACCTCTCTGCCATAGTTTCATCCAGATCTGTTTAGCCGTTCCGGCGTGAAAGAGTAACAAACATCCATCCAACCATTCATCCATCCATCCATAGCTACAAACTTTCGCGTTTATAATATTATAGTAAGATAATTAGAACGGCTTACGGCCAATTATACTAATTCCCCGCACGAGCTCTTTACTTACACATTAGGTACTAACATTTTAGGTAGGCGCAAATCTGTTATGTGGTATGTGTGTCCACTATTTTTTTGTTCTAAATCGTTGCTTCAAGTTTATCTTCACTTATACCGATAAAAACTAGTAGTTACTGGAACCGTTAAAGAAATTCTAGATCTAGCTCATACAATGACATTCCTTGTAAATTGGAGAAATTGCAGACATTATTACGGTGACCATGCTCGATGACCATTGCATGAGTATGACCAATTCAACTCGCATGGTGAATTGCGAGAAAATATTATTGTCCATTATACTACTCGCGTCAGGCTTTGGATTTCTCTGTTTTTTGACGAATTAGATTTGAGAAAATTATTTTCTTTTATTAGCATATTTTCTGATACAATACTTGTATTCATTTTAAGAGTAGTAGAGCTCTTTGTGAAGGCCTCGTCCGGGGAAGTACCACCACATCTCTTTCTGCCGCCGAGCAGCAACGCTGTGTTTTGGTTTGAGCGTGGTAGCCGGTGTAAGTGCCAGGCACTGAGGCTTAACATCTTTATGCATCAAGTTGATAAATAAATAAATAATAAATAATGCTGGACAATCCACACAGCACTATCTAGCCCCAAAGTAAGCTATTCAAAGCTTGTGTTATGGGTACTAGATAACTGATATATTTAATACATTATATACTTACATAGATAGATATTTTTTATTATACATAGAAAACACCCAGACCATCGGAACAAATTTCTGCAGATCGTACACAAATTTGTTCCAAGGCGGGAATCGAACCCGCAACCTCTTGCGTTGCAGGCAGGCTCTCGCCCGCTGCGCCACAGAGGTCGTCAATATAGACGATAGGCGCAGGGCAGTGCATCGTAGGGCACGTTTCTATCGTTGCGTGACTTACGAGGCAATGCTTTGTTATAGGTGATGGTTTACCACTTAACATCAGGTAGGCCTTCTGCTTATTCCATCACCTAGTTGTATAAAAAAAACCTTGTTCATAAATACAGTGTGCATTTCATTGTTTATATTTTTATGTAGGTGCCTACTGTTTACATAAAACTTAGTCATTCGTGCATTTTATAAAGTACTAGCTGGTACCCGCGACTTCGTCTGCGTACTTTTAATCTCTTCGTCTCTTTTTTCGCAATAAAAGGTAGCCTATGTTCTTTCTCAGGGTCTAAAGATCTGTGCCAAATTTCATCAAAATCGGTTGAGAGGTTTAAGCGGGAAAGCGTAACAGACAGACAGACAGACAGAGTTACTTTCGCATTTATAATATTAGTTGGGATAAGTTTTAAGCATTAGTCACTGTGATGACAAAAGAAAATGATATTGTACCTACACTTATTTTCAACATGAGCCCGTATCTTCATCAATGCCAATCACCGCCTAATCGGAAGTGTATGCACCCCGGAACGGATTTCATCCCCGTATCGCCGTTACTGTAACGGCAACCCTACCCTATCCGATTACAAGTTTTTATTTTTATGTTTTTTTGGTTAATTTTTCACAGTTAACTTGTTGGAGTGTTCCGTTACTGCTTTTTGTGGACGGGAAACAAAAATGATATCTAATGTTTTGAAATAAAAAAGGATTGGATGTGGCTTTTCTGCTTTATGTCAAACTCTAAAAGCATTTATTCAGTTGAACCACAAGGACCTCTTTGAACGTCTTAAAACTAGGTTTATCTAGGCGCTAGTTGTACGCGACAAAGCCTAGAAGAACAGGCGACAAACTAACTTCATAAAATAAACTGAAACAGCTTCACGACTTTGATCCCCAGGCACGGTAGATATCCCTTCAGATCTCCCAGTACCAAGTAGGTACTAATTCAAGATTCTTTGAGGATGTCTAAGGGGGGTAGTCAGAGGTACGTCCAAACATTACATTTGGCACATACCCACATTTTGCAGTAGTTAGTATTCCATACGTGACAGGTTGCAAGCCCATCGCCGCTGTTAGAATACTAACTGGTTTCCTCACGATGTTTTCCTTCACCGTTTAAGAGCACTGGCATTGCGCACATAAGTTTTTCGATAGAAAAATCCATTGGTGCACGACCGGATTCGAACCTGCGACCTTACGATCGGAAGGCGGGGTCACTCCCACTAGACCACATAAAATATATTACTATAAGTACTTATATTAGTGGACTTACGTAGCATAAAAAAAACAGAAAACCGCCTCATTAATTTGATCCCCAGGCAAGTGCCCGTCAGATCGAGCACCAAGTACCAATTCGAGACGTTTCGAGTATGTATAAGGTATTTATAGACGTATGAATACAATCGTCGTGTATGAATACAGCATTACCTAATGCTGGCACCTCACATGGGCTATGTTGGCTCCAAGTTGTACTTTTGGATCCAACACTCCAATGTGTGGATCGATCTTGAACAGTTATTGGACCTAAAGTTCAACCAAATTATAGCCAAGCTTGGACGCAAACTTGAATCCAATCTGTGGCGCCGGCATTAGGCACATTTCCACATTTGAATTTGGAATTTATATGTAGGTAGGTAAGGTACGTTGCTATTGGAGACTACATTAATTCAACATCCTATCAGCTACCACTAAACAATATTTTTTATCACTAGTTCATCCAAAATATTGTGGCAAAGGATTTATTATAAGTGTACCTACCAGAACACCACATAAAATCCATTTTAATACTGCGAGCTTTTTATATAGAGATACCATTCATTTCCTGTCAAACACATGCACGTACATGCTATTGTTAAACTTTCTTTCAATTATTTTGGAAAACATGATGTTTAATTGAATAAAACTCGCTTTTAAGGTTATTGCTCATTTCCTTTGCCCAATTTTCGGCTTGCAAGAAAGGCTTAGGGTTGGTCTACACAACATTAAGTGCTTCAGCATCGTTTCTTGGTAGATAGTTACTTTTTCGTGCATAATACCTTGCATTGTCTTTTCGCGAATCAAAAATGGATTTAAAATTTTGGATTGGGTGTTCATTTTTGTAAGCTTACCTATCTATGAAAACTCAAATACTTAACAGTTTACGTCAAGATCTTATAAAGTTTGGAAAGTTATAAATATTCCTTCTTTTGTAAAAAAATACAACAGTTTTTGGTATAAATCAGCCTCCATGGCTTAACATTTATAACAAATGTTATGTTGTTGAGCCTCATTCCTCATTGTGCCTGTGATTCCAACGTACAAACCAAAGCATGGAGGTAGTACTTCCACGGCCGAGTCATACTCAAAGAGCTCTCCTACTCTAGAAGAATAGGTACGATAGCTAATGCTGAATCATGAGCTGGTATGTAGTTCAATAAGAAAGGATGGATGAGAACAATCGCTCGCAGTGTGTGGCCACATCTCAATCATCGCTCATGTAAATATTAACATAATTTTGATAACATAATAAATAAATGAGCCAATTCTACATTATTATGAATATTTATAGATTTCTCATGAATTCTACGAGATTAAAGATGAAATATTATAATAGATTAGGGTTTATTAGTTAAATAAATTGGCTGCCATAATAAATTTGTTTGTTTTGGTAGCCCTTTTTAATAAATGCATAGAGCAGATTTTTTGAATAAAAAACTCAAGTGGGGAACCTTTTTTTCGTCAACTCGGATCGCGAAATCTGACCCAGCAAGGGTTAAATGACGCGTGAAACTACGGTTTTAACAATACTGGGGTCGATAGTCGCTATAAAAACAAAAAAAGGAAACTTAATGAATTGAATAGATTAAATTAGTTACGTCTTGTAAGTACTGCTTAGTTAAGTACTGCTAAGTTATTCTTTCAAACAACCTCCCCGAAATGAAATAAAATGAAATAATAGCCAATCGCACCTCGAAATTGCGAGCCGCTGT
Source organism: Plemyria rubiginata (assembly GCA_963576535.1). Classification (NCBI taxonomy): domain Eukaryota; kingdom Metazoa; phylum Arthropoda; class Insecta; order Lepidoptera; family Geometridae; genus Plemyria; species Plemyria rubiginata. The sequence continues at coordinate 1,056,312 of OY754914.1, read as the reverse complement.
CACCGGAGCCTTAATATGGTATATGTTTGTAAATTAAATGTGTAGACCATAAAACATTCCTAAAAGAATATTTTATGTAGAAAGCTGTGTATATAAAATAGCACAATTGATAATTTCGTTTAAGTCTTCGATTTCAGACGTACAATGTTGCTGTACTCTTCGCCGAGTAGGTACCAAACAACTTTTAGCACTTAACTTTCTCTATGTATATTATAATGCTACTTAGCGACCCGCCCGCGCGCCCCTGCTTCGCACGGGTGCACATATCATGCATGTATTATACATATAAACCTTCCTCTTGAATCACTCTATCTATAAAAAAAACCGCATCAAAATCCGTTGCGTAGTTTTTGTAGTGTTTCCACTATTATTAGCGAATGCGGGTAGCTAGGCTGAGGTGATGTGCAAATACCGACATGAATAAAAAACCATTCTTTGCTGTGTCTCGATTCGTGTAGTTTTATTGAATATCAAATAATCCCGTATAAACCATTGGCGACGACGGTAAATCGATTGTACGTGCGATATACCCACAACAAAGACCCAGGAGTGAGTTGCAATAATGGGTGTTGGAAAAATAAAAGAATTTGACATAAATACGGGGAACTGGACTTTGTACTGTGGACGTGTCGACATGTATTTTCGTGCAAATGCTATCAAGGATGAACTCAAGTTGCCGACCTTGATTGCATTGGTTGGTGAGGAAGTATTTGAGTTAATGGTGAATCTGGCAAAACTTGTGCGAGACCACTTGCAACCAAAGCCATCCATAATGGCGGAACGGTACAGATTTCGACAAAGAAGACAGGCAGCAGACGAGAGCATCGTCCAGTATTTGGCAATGTTAAAAAAGTTAGCAAAAGATTGCGAATTCAAAGAAACTTTGACGGATAATTTGCGCGACCAGTTTGTATGTGGAGTTAATAGTGACTTGATACGGCAGAGATTGTTCTCGGAGCCCGATCTAACCTATGCAAAGGCGCTATCTTTGGCAACAGCCCTGGAGGCTGCGGAAAGAGATGCAGCAGCCGTGGACTCATCGGCGGCATCTAGCAGCGGGGTGAGCGCAATGCATGCGATCAGGGCGAACAAAGCGCGCGGCGCGCGGTATGGCAGCTCAGCAAGGGGCACCGGAGGCACCGGAGCGGCCCCGTCGGCGGGGCGAGCGGATGCCTGTAAGGCGTGTGGCGGGCAGCATCCTACGGACGGATGCAGGTTCAAGAACTATGTATGCAGCAACTGTAGGAACAAGGGTCATCTGCGGCGAGTGTGCCCCTACAAAGACGTTTCTAAAACGTACGGCGGCGGTAAGGGGGCGGAGGCACAGCGCGGTGGCAGTGGCGGCGGCAGCAGCAGCGAAGGACGCTGTCGGGAGGCGCACCACTTTGTGCGGCCGACAGGCAACAGCAGCGAAGACTCGGCCTCGGAGGCAGAGGTCGAGGAACCAATGTTTCAAATGTCATTAGGAGACTACACGCCGGTGAGTCTCGATTTACTAGTGAGTGGGCGTAAGTTAAAAATGGAAGTAGATACGGGGACGCCGGGTTCGTGTATTAGCAAAAAAACATATGACACTTTATTCAGTGGTATGAAGTTAGAAAAATCGAAGTATGTATTCCTCTTCTATGATGGTAAATCCAAAGTCAGACCCTTAGGATGCATGACAACCTGTGTAGAATATAATGGATGTAAAAAGGAGCTAGAACTTTTTGTTATCGATACAGGCGTCACATCGTTGATAGGCAGGCAATGGCTCGCGGAATTAGGTATTCAGATACCCATTTTGCATTACCCAAATCTATCATGTAATTTTAAATTGCAACCGGTTAAACATGTTGATGAAATGTTCGACAGATATAAGGAAGTATGGAGCGGCGGTTTGGGCCGGTACACGGGAGGGTGCGCCACGCTGCGGGTGCGCGAGCGCGCGGCGCCGGTGTTCCACCGCGCGAGGCCGGTGCCGTACGCGCTGCGGGAGCGCGTCGACGCCGAGCTCGACGCGATGCTGCGCAGCGGGGTCATTGAACCCGTCGACTGCTCGGACTGGGCAACGCCGCTGGTGCTGGTCAACAAGAGTGACGGTGGGTTACGCATATGTGCCGATTTTAAGGTAACGCTCAATCCCGCACTGATGATCGATAGGTATCCGCTGCCGAAGATCGATGACTTGCTCGCGAATTTAGCGGGGGGAGAAGAGTTTACTAAGATCGATTTATCTCAAGCTTACAATCAGATTTGTCTGTCCGAAGAGTCTAAAAAATTCTGCGTCATAAATACGCATAGAGGTTTATTTAAGTATAATCGTCTTGTATATGGCTTAGCTTCTAGCAGTGGAATATTTCAAAGAATTGTGAGCAGCATTGTCGATAATATTCCGAATGTTCAGTGCTTTGCTGATGATTTAATAATTACAGCGCCGGATAGGTTGTCGCATCTCAAGTCACTAGAAACGCTTTTGAAAAAGTTAAGCTCAGTAGGTCTAAAGATAAAGCTTGAAAAGTGCTCGTTTTTAGCCAAGGAGGTCAAGTATTTGGGTTATATTGTAGATAAAAACGGAATCCGACCCGATCCAGAAAAACTTCGTGCCATTAAGGACATGCCAAGTCCAGAGGGAATATCCGAGCTTAGGTCGTTTTTAGGAATGGTAAATTTTTACGCTCGATTTGTGCGGAATATCAGCGGAATGCTGCATCCATTGCACGACTTACTTCGCAAAGGCTCACGATGGCAATGGAGCAGCCAGCACCAGCGGGTATTCGACCGGGTGAAGCAGCTGCTCATGAGTAGTGATGTGCTGGCGCACTACGACCCGGCTCGCGAGCTGGTGCTCACGTGTGACGCGAGCGCTGTGGGCATCGGCGGCGTGCTGTCGCAGCGGGATCGCGGCGAGCGAGGCGAGGAACGCGCCGTTGCTTACGTGTCCAGGAAACTCACTAAGGCGGAACAAGGCTACGCGCAAATACACCGCGAAGCGCTAGCTATCGTTTATTGTGTTAAGAAGTTTCATCAATATCTATTGGGTAGGCGTTTCAGGCTAATAACGGATCATAAACCTCTCGTTAGCATTTTCGGACCAAACAAAAACATACCTACTATGGCAGCGAGCCGCATGCAGCGCTGGGCGTTGATACTTGCCGCTTACACCTTCGATATAGAATACGTAGGTACGCATGATAATGGCGCAGACATTCTGTCGCGGTTGCCGGTCAGCGAGAAGTGTGCGGAGGAGCTACCGGAGCAAACTTATTTACATTTTGCTACAAACGCAATGCTTCTTGATGGCGAAGTTATAAGGCGGGAAACGACTCGCGATCCTTTACTGAGTCGTGTGCTTAACTATATCGAAAACGGGTGGCCTAAGGCGATCGACGTAAAACAGCTCGACCCATACCTCTCGAGGAAAGACGAACTGTACGTCGAGATCGGGTGTGTCATGTGGGGCCATAGGCTTGTGGTTCCCCAATCATGTAGGCAGTCAGTTTTGCGTGAACTACACGAACCCCACATGGGTATCGTAAAAACTAAGGCGTACGCTCGCAGTTACGTGTGGTGGCCTGGCTTGGACGAGGCGGTGGAAGCGGCGTGCCGCGCGTGCGTCACGTGCGCGGCGGTAGCTCCCGCGCCGCCCTCCGCGCCGCCCGCGCCTTGGCGGTGGCCTCACTCACCGTATGAGAGGATCCATCTTGACTTTTTAGGGCCCATTGAGGGTCAAACTTACCTGGTCTCTATTGATGCTAGGTCGAAGTGGATTGAGGTTTTTAAAATGACGCGGACTACAGCTGAGATGACGATAGCTAAGTTGCGCGAGTCTTGGTCACGTTTTGGCATACCTAAACAGGTCGTATCAGATAACGGGCCTCCGTTCACCAGTAAACAATTTAAAGATTTTTTGACAAATAATGGCGTGTATCAGATGTTCTCTGCCCCATACCATCCCGCATCCAACGGAGCGGCTGAAAACGCCGTAAAAATTGTTAAGAACGTTATAAAAAAAGCTCGCCGCGAAGGGATCGACCCGGAGCTTGCGATTCAGAGGTACTTATTGATCTACCATAACACTCCGCATTGTACAACCGGTGAAAGCCCTGCTCGACTGTTACAGGGCAGGCGCTTGAGAACGCGCCTAGACATGATAAAGCCGGATCACGGTCGTAAACTAAGGAATAAAGAATTATTAACAAGCGAAAACTCAAAAAAATCCCGGAGTTTAAATCCAGGTGATCCTGTGTGGTATAGGAAATTTAACGATAATACCAAGTGGTCAGATGGGCAAGTCATTGAGAAATTAGGTAGGAATGATTACTCGGTCAAAACTCGCGATGGATCGGCAGCGCATAGACATATCGATCAGTTAAAGCGAAGGAGCTCATGTGTGTTTCCCAGCGACTCGGGTGCCAGCATTGGCGGCGAAGTCGGCCTAGGGCCGTCGACGGCGTTCGAACCGCCACCATTAATCGCAACCAAACCGCCATCGGTCCCAACCGAACCGTCGGCCTTGGTGGGAGCGAAAGAGAGAGGCAATGGTGCAGAGCCTGAGCAGACCCTGTCTGCCGAACCACCCCCTATGCCTGCAACTCCCGGTACCGAAACAAACTTGCCTAATCCAAACAATAAACCATCAAAGCGTTTGCGTAATCCGGTGGTTAGGTTTGGACTAGAAATCGATTAATAGCTTGATAAGATCTTTGTTCATTAAAGTATATTGTGCTAAGATTAATAGGTAGATAGATAATTTATTATAGTATATTAGAGTGTTTTTTTGTGTTTATTATTTAAGTAAGTAAGTAACTAGGTGTATCTACCTACCTGTAAGAAAAATATCACGATCATAAATAAATACCTAGCTCAAAGATGTGTAACTAGGGTAGGTACCTAGATAGGTTAGGTAAGTATTTTCTGTATGTATAGATTTAGTCATAATTAACGGTGGAGGATTGTAGTGTTTCCACTATTATTAGCGAATGCGGGTAGCTAGGCTGAGGTGATGTGCAAATACCGACATGAATAAAAAACCATTCTTTGCTGTGTCTCGATTCGTGTAGTTTTATTGAATATCAAATAATCCCGTATAAACCAGTTTTAAAGATTTAAGCATACATAGGGACATGGGGACATAGGGACATGGGGACATAGGGACAGAGAAAGCGACTTTGTTTTATACTATGTAGTGATATTGCGAACTGCTAAGGGTTTAATTCACTTGTACCTTGTACTTTTTAAAAATAATAATAACACTTTATTATTATTTTGCAAAAGTACAAGGTACATGTGAATAAAATAATAATCTTGTCAGTCGAAAGTCGAGTCAGTCATTTGTTTTGAAGAAAATGGTGTGGTGGCTTTCTTCAAAACATTTGAAACATTTTCGGTCAAATCACGATATCACATATTACACTTTCATTCCAAATGTAAATAATAAATAACATAATTAATAATGCTGGACAATCCACACAGCATCATCTAGCCCCAAAGTAAGCTACTCAAAGCTTGTGTTATGGGTACTAGATGACTGATGCAATAAGGCAACACCGAAATTACACAACAAAACTCAAAATAATACTAAAAAAACAATTAAAATGCTATATTGCTACGTAAAATGACAGAAACATTTGCACTGGCAAAAGCTTAAAACCTCAGAAGATCAACCGTTCTTCTGAGCTTAAAACACTTTACGTTGTGACAGATAATAATACATATATGAAAGTAAAAAATGAGGGTTATATTTTGACAGTTTTTTTTGTCAAAAAATTTAATATGTATAAAATAGTCCATCTTCTAATCAGATCAGCGAGTAAACTTCAATGAAAATAAGAAAACATTGATTTGCGTACAAGGGAGTGAGGGCCGCGGAAACTGACTGGACCACCGGGGACACGACGACTGGAGTGCTCGTGGAGATATGAAGCTACGACACAGTTGGTGGATGTGACATCAGACATATACGGCCTTACTACAAATAATAGTCAAACGATAAACTATGCTCAAACTAATGCCATCTCTTAACAATGCGTAAAGTCAAACAGAGACAGCGCTAATCTTAGACATTGTATAAATATAGGCACCGTTTTGTAGTATGAGGGCTCAGACCAAATAAAAACTAAAAGACGGACTTCTGTGCACAGCAAAGTGAAGCCGGTCAAACTACGCCTCGCACGCACACACCAAATCGGCCCACGCAACACATCTTTAGAAAACTGACTTCACTTTTCTGTGTGTGTGCGTTTAGTTGTGTATGTACACGGGGCGAGGCGTAGTTTGACCGCAACACATCTTTAGAAAACCGGCCTCATTCGTGCTGTCCGCAAGACTCTGTCTTTTAGTTTTTATTTGGTCTGAGTATGAGGGATATACTCGTAGGTACACCACTATTTTGTCATTACCAGAAAAAATTTAAGAGCTGTTTCAGCAGAGACTACTGATGATAGTAGCGCCGTCAGAACTTTAAAAACTCTATCTACTACTGAGTTATCTAAGTTTACTTTTAGCCAAAAACGCGACAAATGTTACTAAAATTGTATTCAGAATACTTCACAAGTAAACCTCACACGCATTGCGCATTGACCTGAAAACTATTTTCTAGTACTACTGTGCCCACAAAATTGGTCCCGTCCCGTCAAAAAAAAAAGTTAAAGAAAATGTTTTGAGTCTGTTCACACGTTGGTGTTGATGCAAGTATCTCACTTACGCAGACTACCACTACTGTAGCTCACCCTCTCACTTTTCAACATTTGAAATATAAAATGGCAAACATCCAAGTTTCGGAAAATGTAAAATCAAAGGCGCAGCAAAAATATTTCGATGTTTGGAATACCCTATCCAAAATTTCATGGCTCGTACCCAGGCCACCTACCGAACTGTCTTGAATTTCACCCATCTCAGATGCACTGAAAACCATGGTCCATCCCGGGTCACATGGTGTCAGGTGATGACTGGTCCGCAATCACGGCTCTACGTCCCACTGGTCCTTTCGTGGTCATTGACCATTGGGGTAGGTCTAGTGCAATAAGAAGGTTTAAAATTAATTTCTCTGAAACTTTCTGTAAATTTGTATGATTATTGATCCCCAAGCGGTATTGTCTACTGTTTCTGAGAATCAATACCACCAAAATCAAAACAATCACAGGGATCACTTAGAAACGTCTTATATACTAGGTAAATCTACCGCTAGTACGTCGCAACCGAAGCCTAGAAGAACTGGCTGAAAGCCAAACTATGCTATCCACCCTTTTTTCTTTTTTCAGGTTTGTGTAAAAATGTTATATGTTGAAATTGTACAAAGTACTTGTGTAATAAAAATAAATGTTCTATTCTATTCTATTCTACCTATCAAATTTTCACTTAATACCTGAACAATTCGTATTATCAATTATGATCATTATTTATCCTTACAGTCCACTTTTTAAAACCGTTGGTTGTATTAGGCAGACAGAAAAATAAGGGTGTGCTGTATAATATCGCACCCCTAGATGAAAACTCCGGTAAATCAAAATACCAAATTGTTCAGGAAAGACGAAAAACTGATTTCAGGATACCTATGAGAGATATCAAAAATCTAATATTACATCCCTAAAGGTAATTTCTTTTCAAACTTTATCAATTAACCTTTTTTTTATTTGTCTGGTTAAAACAAAAAATAAAAATGATTTTTTAGTTACTCTAGTTTTGTACCGGTAGTATGTAACATTTTTGTGCGCTAAGTGGAGTTACTATACTTTACTTGAAAGAAAAATGAGTTACATTACTTTTCACCTCAAAAATATGATAACTTTCATCAGAGTGTTTTGAGTTAGGTATTCCAAGAACCTGCTAAGTTAAGGCACACTGGCTTTAGTTTTTAGTTTTTTCTTGGTACACTAGGGTTTCATTAATTGAAAAAAAACACAATTGTTTAATTAAATTAAAAGTTGTTATTTATTTAGCCAAATGAGTAACATGCGAAATTTAAGCTTTAAGGGATTTGCTTTTTTAATTTACCCCGCGATTTATACGCCTTTCCTGACTTTTTAAGGGCTTTAGCTATATTAATCTTCCATGTCTCCGGTTTCCTTAGCTTCTTCTTACCCTGGACTACTTCTTGCGCTAGAGTTCCTTCACCCTCTGTAGTATTTTGAGCCAGGTTGTGACCCTCGTTGTTAGGGCTAGTCGTGTTATTTTCATTGATTCCTAAAGTAAAAGCGGCGATGGGCTTGCAACCTGTCACGTATGGAATACTAACTACGGCAAAATGTGGGTATGTGCCAAATGTAATGTTTGGATGTACCTCTGACTACCCCCCTTAGACATCCTCAAAGAATCTTGAATTAGTACCTACTTGGTACTGGTAGATCTGAAGGGATATCTACCGTGCCTGGGGATCAGTCGTGAAGCTGTTTCAGTTTTCCTAAAGTAATATTTTCGCCTTGACTCTGAACCACGCAATTTAAGCCAGTGGCGTTATGTTGATTTCCAATGCTACTACTTGAGCTACTGCTTGAACTGCTGCTTGAGCTATTACTTGAGCTCGATGAACTTGAACTGCTGGACGAAGATGAAAGGGAGCGAGATCGTAATTTTTTTGGTGCAGTGATTTACGCGGAGGAGAGAAATATATTTTTCTTTTGGGAATCGGCTTTTCGTAGTGCGGATCTACATCAGATTCGTCGAAATATGATCCATCGTCACTGTGAACTGGTGAGACAGCATACTGACGTTTAGGCACGCTTCGTCGTCCGTAAGATGAAGAAGGCTGCACGTCAAGGTTTAGCGAAGATTCGAGTATGCTCGGTGATGGAACTGATCTTAAACCAGCTGGCATCTCAGGCTCCATTACGGTATTGAGCATTTCTGCTGGTCTCTCTGGCTCCTCTATAGAATTGAGCATTTCTGCTGGTTTATCTGGCTCCTCTATACTATTGAGCATTTCTTCTGATCTCTCTGGCTCCTCTATAATATTAAGCATTTCTGCTGGCATCTCAGGCTCCTTTATAGCATTGATCATTTCTAACATGAGTTGTCCTCGGACTTTAATTGTCCTATAAATAAACAAAGTTCATAATATTAAACAAATCATGTAAACCAAAGCAAATCAAAAAACCCAATTATAATTACGTACTGATTAAGGAAGTTGCATAATGAAACAAAGATCGATTGAAAATGCAATTAATAGACTATTGTCTCTATTAAATGTTTTTTATTTCATTGGACAAACAAAAAAAACTAAATATAAATCTCATTCAACAAAACCAGCGTAAATCTGATTTATCTTTTTCCGTCATGCAAAGCTGAGTAATTCGAAATAAAAATAATAATATTGCGATGTAACATCATCAAAACCCCTGCAACTCAAAATCAACAATTATTATTTAAATGAAATTTCAGAAAAACCCAATCAACTCGAAATAAAAGATAAGACTTACCTAATAATTTTCATGTAAACTCCTGCAACTCGAAATCGAGCCGTATTCAAATGGCCTCCTACCACAACAGTCGGGAGGCAACTGAAAATGGCGGAATAGTGTTCGCACTATCCGGTGTGAGGTCATTCAACTAAAGCATCGTTTCGCGCCATCTATCGACAGCTGTTGAAGGTATCGTTACGCGAGTTATATCTCCCGGTAGGTATGCAAGTCAGGAATTTGAAAACGCTACTAACTCAATTTGGGTACTTTTTGAATTAACGGGGTTTTCATCTAGGGGTGCGATATTTAGACCTACCCTTGGCTTGCAACCTTATAAATCCATAAAGGATTTTGAGTTGCGGATGAAGTCGAATTCAGGTTGATCCAGAGTTATATTTTTTTAATAAATATAAAAACTCCCAGATATTGCTTTTTCTCAGCTTCTCAGTGCTTTCTTCCATTCAAAAAAACTTATTATCAAAAGAACATTGTAATCTCATTACTACCACCACAATGTTAAATACTATACAATAACTATACGAGGGTCACAACCACAGGAATACTACTACCCCCTTCAACAAACGCCCATCGAAGCGCAGGTGAGCGTTGTACGAAACTCCTTAGGAAATAAAAAACGCTGTCAAATTACAGGCACATGCGATCAAGTTTATGAACATTAGGCATTAGAAAGTAGGATCTTCTAGCTAGTTTCCTATTGTGCGTCACTAGTGATTGTCGTTGGCTTGTTATAGGTAAAGGCTGCCACTTTACATCAGGTGCCCCATGTTCTTGTTCTATAAAAAAATGCGCTGCGCATTGCCTCATATTTTATGATGTTATTGACAGAGGTTTCACTAAAAAAAAATAGTTACTTTCTAACGATATCGTTACGAAAATAGTCAAGACCAACGCCTCTGTCACATTTCAAATAACACCATTTCGATGGGCACTTGTCGAAAGCCTCAGGCAACGGCACACGCAGCCCCCGGGACCAAGTAATTAATGATGATTGGCCTCAAATTACCCTCTCAAAAGCTCTAGCCGTCTCGCTCGCACCCACCCGTTACCTGCCTTTCGTACCATCCCGACGTTTCGCCAAACCGGGAACCTATATATAGGGAACAGGTACGTGGCAAGACCAGACCCCTGTGGGACGCCGAACCGAACGCACCTGTGCTAACCCTCCCAATTTATTTCGCGAAAATGGCCGCTGAAACTTACGGACATCGCATGTTGTACGCTGAGAAGGACATGTTTCCATCTGACGTGATGATGGAGTACGCGACCGAGGAGTGCTATCTGTCCTGGCCGAGGTCCCCTGACTCCGGAAGGTCCAGCCTCGAGCCTACACCATCAATGGACGGCAGTATCCAGGACTCCACGCAGATTGCTTACCGAGGCATAGAGAGCGACTTGGTTCTCGAAGACAGTGCTGAGGATGCTGAGGATGGGAACAGCAAGAGGCGCGGGAGAGCTACCAGTGCTGCAGTTCTGAGGAGGAGGAGACTGGCTGCTAACGCGAGGGAGAGGAGACGGATGCAGAACCTGAACAAGGCCTTCGACAGACTTCGTGGACATCTCCCGTCGTTGGGAGCTGATCGTCAGCTCTCGAAATACGAGACTCTTCAAATGGCGCAGACGTACATTTCTGCTTTATACGAGCTGCTGCAGTAAGGTAGCCTGTTGAACAAGCCGTGTTCATCTAGTAAGAAATTTTAGTCTCATCAGTGCGTAGGTTCGGATGTTTTACCATTCTGCCAAATTATTTGGGTTAAAGTTCACCAACTAAATGCTTTATTTTGTATTTTATAATTTTAAGCGATGGTTTCAGTGACCAGGCGTTATGTCATTGGTGAACTGTGGCCCTAAAATAGTGAGTTACAGGGATATTTATTGTAAAATAGGAACCGAATACTCGTTACCATTTTAACTTTTTTATTTAAGTTCGAAAGATTAACTTGTTTCAGAAGTGTCAGGTTGCTCATATTGGGTTTCGTTAAAAATACGCTTAATATTTTTAATACTTTTTGGACGATTTTTCACAACTTTGGGACAAATGCTTTTATATCCATAGTGCCGATTTCAGTCATGCTATCCATTAGATAGAAATATCCTTATTTCAGTAGAATAGAAAATAGAAATATTTTATTTGACAGATAGCTTTAATAAGAGATGTCTAAACAGATTATTTGACAAATAGCTAGGCATTTAGGCTTACACGTTGTATCAAACTCCATCTTAAAAAAACTAAAAACTCATCGCAATTGATATTAGAGTAACTTTACTATAGTCAAATTGAAACATTCCCAACTTTTTTTACATGTCTAGAGACGGGTTTTTTAACTGACAAATAGCAATACCCACTCGGATATGGTGAAATATTGTGCTGGAATACCAGGTCTTGTTTAAAAAGCCTTTTAAGAATATCAGGAAAAGAACTTTGTGTAGCTCTAAGACGTATCATAATTTTTAAGTCACCAGTGAAAAAAATACTTATTTTTAAACTTAAATTTAACCCACCGATTTCACTTTATGAATTTACCTTATGTTTCGCCAAAATCAAGCTACGTTTGATTTTGGTGAAGATGACATCATACATTACTTTCAATTTCAATATTTAATATTGTTTTATGAGCCCTCTGGTAGTTCAAAGGATAAGCACCTATATTTATCCTATATACTTCTGAGTGTCGTCATCCTTCAAGTAAAAATATACCCGTCTTTGTTATCTCAATTCTAAAGTAAAGACGGAAATATTTTATCTGACGGATAGCTCGTTGGAGTAAAATAGGCTAAATCAGTTATTGATCTTATTAGGTATGTTTTAGTTTTAAGTAATTCTTGCCAGTTCTATCCGTCCTGCCGATTTTTTAGTTTAAGTTAAACATCTTGCCGACTAAAGTATTATTCCCAAACGTTCCGATAACTTTAAGTTTTAGTACCTATCATGTAAATAATTGTTAAAACACAACTATTGAATAGTAGACTGTTTGTATAAAGTAGATTTTAGAATGTTTTTGTAAATAAAAATAATATCATTAAAGTTTTATTTTATTATTATCCATTGCATGTTTTTAGGACGCACATTTCCAGCATCGCTAGGGGGTATTGACTCCTGTCAATCAACCTCTCTATTGCACTAATATTTATGAATGCATATTTATTTTTATTATACATATTTAGATTGTGTATGTAATTTTTACAACTTTTTAAATGTATTAGGTTTAATGTACCTATCTCTACGTTTTCCTCACACGTGCACTACAGGCACATCTTATGTCCACAATACACAAAGGTTATCTGGAAGATAATGCTTTATAGCATTAAGTTCGCCTTTGTACTGTTATTTTATGTGCAATAAAGTATTTTCAATGAATCAATCAATATTTCAATAATAAATGAATAGGTAATTAATATTGGTCAAAGTCCAAGAGATTTTATTGAATAAATGCATTTTGACATAGGTCAAAATGCATTTATTCAATAAAATCTCAAGGGTCACCTTGAAACGTAATGATAATCATGACAAAAGAGATAATCATATCATATCATGAGATAATCATGACATTGTATTGTAGAAAGGTATTTTTTATTTTGACTTGGTTTTATGTTAATGTTAAGATTTGTTTTTTTTTTTATTTTGATTGTGTTTATATACTACTACCTGGTACCTGCGACTTCGTCTGCATACTTTTAATTTGATTAAAGTTTCATGGTTTTATCTTTTAAAATTAAGAAATCCCATACAAACTTTCAACCTCTTTTTCAACCTCTTCACCCCTTTTTTTCGCAATAAAAGGTAGCCTATGTCCTTTCTCAGGGTCTATAGAGATTGTCTGTACCAAATTTCATCAAAATCGGTTGAGAGGTTTAAGCGGGAAAGCGTAACAGACAGACAGACAGACAGACAGACAGACAGAGTTACTTTCGCATTTATAATATTAGTTGGGATATGATTGACATGATATTATATAATTAAACTAGTGGCTCTGTGAGCTGGTAGACCTCGCGAGCACATTAAAAGTGAGCAATTCACTGGCTTAGGGGTAGGTAGATATAATTTTTCCGATTTTTGATTCTTTTGATTTTATTGATTTTTATTGTTTTTTTTAATCATCTTGTGTAGAATGAGGTCCTTAGTGTTTCTCTCAAATTTGATTGAAACCCGTCGATTTTTTGATGAGCTATCCCGTTCATCATGCTCTTTAGCATGATGAACGTGATCATGATGATCCTCATCAGATCTTCACCAAACTTTTATGAGACCAACTTATAATTACTACCTTTCAAATAAAAAAAGAACAATCGAAATCGGATCTCATTTGGTGGAGATATTTAGTATATAAAAACCCCCTTTTTTGCCCCTTTTTGGGGGAAGTACCCCTCCAATCAAAAATTCCCGACGACAAAAAAATTCTATTAAGTCATATAATCTGTGTACCAAGTTTCGTCCAGATCGGTTGAAAAATGCGACCTGTAGAGGAGAACAGACAGACATCCGGACAAACGCATTTTTGGCCAATGTGGAAACTGAGACGCTTCGCTCGCTTCGCTCGCTCGGTCAATTATTTTTATTAGATATTTGATTAATGTTTGTATGCTTAGAAAGCAGGATCTGGAGATTCCACACCAACTTACCATCTAATGTTAATGTTAACCTGGATTCACGAACAATAAACGATTTATGATTTAATGTCATAGAGCTAGGTGACTCTAGTGCCAGTTCCACGCGACCAACGCCGAGAAGAATCATTTGTATCATCCTTGTACATAATATCTGAAAGTCTCTGAAGAACCTGAAAGCTCGATCACAAGTAATCGGCTGTCAAGTCACTTGCTATCTCTATCTAATTTGAAGTAAAAGCTGAAATAGCAAGTGAATTGACAGCCGATTAGTGTTGATCGAGCCTTCAGAAACCAACGGTGAGACTACAATTCACAGCCGAATACTTCGAATTTTCAGGGTAAAGACTTGGTGCGTAGAGCTCATAACAAAATATTTACAATACAGAAAAACGAACACTTTTAAAGTACGTTACTTAACTTAATTATAAATAATAAGACCTTAATAAACCATCACTAAACAAATTGTGAAGGAAAAGTTCTAAAACACTGAGGTGAATTAGTGTTTTAGAACTTTTACTTTCACATACCTTGCTTGTCATTTTATTTCATAGTGCGAACAAAACTATAGACAAATGTAATTTTTTTTGAACTTTTGCAATAATAAAGATATACCCATTATTACATAGATAGTATTTGAATTTACAATGCATAATTTTTCAATAGTTTAATGCATATTCTTAATAAAACTGATTCTTATTCAAGAAAGTTGATTCATAAAATAAAATATTTAGTAGCTTTATGTGATGTATTATCCTACTAATATTAATAAACGCGAAAGTTTGTGCATGAGTATGGATGGATGTTTGTTACTCTTTCACGCCGGAACGACTGATCAGATCTGGATGAAACTTGGCAGAGAGATATATTATAGTCTGGAATAGCACATAGGCTACTTTTTATCCTGTGGGAATACCGGGATTTAAATCTGTACGAGTGAAACCGCAGGGCGCAACTAGTCTAAAATATTTTTTTGGGTCGAGGAAATTATGTTAGGTACTGTAAGTAGGCCTCCCCCGTGTCTCGCCATAGCTTCATAAATACTTGATGACAAATCAACAAAATAAAACCAGCTGAAACCCCCCTAAATATTCCACTAGGTCAGTATCTTCCATCGGAAGGTAGGGTGTCAGAGGTTCCTGCCAACTGTTTAAGTTAAATTTCACAACGGTTTCCCGTGACTTTGGCCGCTTCAACTATACAGCACGCATTTTGAATCTTACTTTTTTATTTCGGACTAAGTTGACAGCCCTCAGCACAGCTCAGGTATAGTGCGCGTCACGCAAAAAGAACGCCGGGCAGACGGGTGAGGATGTGATTTCGCGAGTATTTTGTACGCGCAAACACATTCCCTCCACTGATTTTTAGCATTCTTTTGGTTGACGCTACCCATAATAGCTCTACCTTCACCTTTTCTTAATTTCTCTCAGTTGGGAGACTGCATCTGGAGCTGTGGGGGTGGGTTTGATCTCCACACAGAATAAACATTTTTGTGATGAACATAGGTAGATGTTTCTTATCTACCTGGGGGTAACTCTTATTAAGAATACAAAAAGAATGTCAATAATAAATATTGGTGGACACACATCGCACTTTCTCAATAAAATTAAATTTTGCTCTAGATAGTAAAAAACAGTTTTTTTAGGAGGTACATAATATTTTTTTTATTCCTTCCAAATTAAGTATCCAGGATCGTGTATGGAGGAACAAACCTTCCAAATTTCAAGCCTCTGCTACTTATGGTTAAGACTGTGCGTGGTCAGTCAGCCTGGACTTTTATTTCACTATATTAGAACATGGGCGAGTGGCAGGACAATCCGTCAGTCTATGCAAATCAAGCAGATGTAACCTACCCTTAACTTTTCACTTGTAAACTCCGTGCCGAGATAATTCGAGCTTTGTATTGTAAAGGTTAAGGTTGTGGTTGGCTGTGGGAGGCTTTTTCTATAGTTGTTTGCAGAAATCAACGATGTCCGGTACATTGGTAGCAGAAATAGGGTACGTCGTCTTTCCAGAAAGTACTTACGATTGGAACTATAGATTTCGATTGTAAAAAAAGTCCTGTTTCTAATATATTTATAAATAAACTATCAATTCGTTGAATAAACTAGAAATAGATAGATATAAAATACTTTATTGCACACAACGGATATAACAAAAAACAAACTTAAAACTACAGAGTACAATGGGCGGTCTTATCGCTAAATAGCAATCTCTACCAGACAACCCAGAAATAGGACTTATAAGTCGGTATCATATTTTAAATGGTCGAGTTCTTTATTTTCTTCTTTATTTATTTAAATGTAAACATACAAAATAAGGCCTATAGAAAAAAAACCAATGAAAATTAAAGCTCAAATAATTTATTATTAACTAGCTGGTACCCGCGACTTCGTCTGCGTACTTTTAATCTCTTCATCTCTTTTTTTCGCAATAAAAGGTAGCTTATGTTCTTTCTCAGGGTCTAAAGATTGTCTGTGCCAAATTTCATCAAAATTGGTTGAGAGGTTTAAGCGGGAAAGCGTAACAGACAGACAGACAGATAGACAGACAGACAGACAGAGTTACTTTCGCATTTATAATATTAGTTGGGATGGGATAAAATTACAAGTCTTAAGAACAATCAACAAACGTAAGTACTCTAAATGGTTTCACAGGGCTATTCATCCCTTAAACTAATTGGTACGCACGATTCTTTTTTTAAGCGACATCTTAAAAAGGGATATTTATTACAAACGTATCCGGTATGTTATTAAAACACAAACGTGTGAATTAATCGAGGGTTCTCTGACAGGGCGTCTCGTCAGAAACATCTTATTCCAACTGTCAAAACTGACAGTTATGACAGCGCCGGAAAGCGCGCAGTCATACGCAATTCTTTGCGAACTCATTGGGAGTTTGATAAGATGTTATTAAGGGTGTTGCTTGTAATAATAGGGAGGAAGGACGCAACGATAAATGGCCGATGAGTCATGAGGAGTACAGAAAACTGCCATTAAAAATACAGCATTGGTAACATCCAGCTTGTTTTGAAATTGATAAAAAAATATCAAAGTCAACAGCACGTCAGCAGGACTGAATCACTATCCCCAGAGACGGACGACAGGGGCCTGTACCACCATCTCTTGAATCATTCTTAATTCAATATTACTTTTATGTCAATGTCTTATATCAACTGCTGGCTTGGGCGCCGAATGATGTTGATTGGCACCCCTTGCACAATATATCTACGTAATTTAAAATAATAATTCTTCTAGTATCAAGTAGGTACTTAAGGCTGTTTTTGTGATTCTGTATGTTAACTATTCTATTAGTTCATTGTCCATCTTAAAACCCTTACCTAATCGCTGAAATGCCTCTTAAATTGTCTTTTTTATGTCGAACTTAACTTTGATAAATAATCGAAGATTTTTCTTGGCTTCATTTCAATACAAAGATTTTTCGTAATCTCTCCCTACTCTATGTATAGATTCGACAATTGAATTAAACGCACAGTGCGCTATGAGCTACGATTGGACGACTGGCAGCCAATGAAATGGTTTACATTCATAGACACGTACCGCGCATGCGCCGGTAATGTCAAATAGGAGTCCGCGGTAAAGCTATGCTAATGTTCCCGATTGTAAATAATCAAATGGGTTTTAAAGAGTCATGGCGTCTTAGGTATACGGAAGCCATAAAACTCTTACGTATTCTAAAAGATTTGAACAAAGCTTAGGCATTTTCTTTACGTGACGGACGCAATACAAGGCCATGTAGGTCACGTCTAAACTCGACGTGCTTCGTGGGGCAATGCAATTGCTACCGGCACAGATAACCACAAGATAAACGACCACACAAAGTGTTTTCAATAGCTTTCCTAATAAAAACACAATAACTTAGAATACTAATTGTCTATACTATAGGTACCTATGTACAATATAATGTCAAACATACCTACACTTATATAGAACTCTACAAAACTCCGATACATTGCAAGAAAAAATGGATGAAATCATTTTGACCCCAATTTTGATAATTTATTCCACCAAGTGTGCTTTAGCAATAATTAACACGTTCACGTCAAGGGATGATGAGAGGGTTGATTTAATTTTTTTTTTTATAATTATTCTTTTTGAATTATTTTGATATTAATTGGTGTACTATTTCAAAACATTCCAAAAATAGAAACAGAAACCGTCATTATACAAAATGTGTGTTACGTAGTATGGTACCGTGGTACTGCGGCCCGATTACGCTTGTTATTTTATGTGTTTGGCTGATCAGAGTCCGATGAAATAAACGTCTTTATTTATTAATCACCATTTTATTGCGAGTCACACGCGTTTTTACAAAAGTTCGACGGACGACATTTTTGGAGGCAATATTTGACATTTTTTCTTACAATTTGACATCAGCTAGTTTGACAGCTGAGAGCTGCGGTATAATCTATGGAATTACGTTTAACACTGCCCCTCGATTGAAAATCTTTCATTGATTAAAATCGTTACAAATAATTATACAATATTTAAGAATGTTTTCATAGTACATAACTTTTCAGTTGACAATGCTTTTGTAAACACATCTGCAACATTGTCTTGAGTGGAAACATATTCAACAGAAATTAATTTTCTACTTATAATGTCCTTTAGAAAATGATGTTTAATGTCTATGTGCTTGGCACGTTTACTATTTTCAAATGATTTTGATATTTGAATCGCACCTCTATTGTCCATGTAAAGTACACAAAACACTTCACTTTTAAGTCCATTTAGATCACTGTATAGTCCTTTGATATAAAGCAGGTCACATGCACTTGTTGCAGCTGCTATATATTCAGCTTCCACAGTTGAAAGTGAAACACAGGCTTGTTTTCTAGAGAACCATGCAACTGGACATCCGTTGTACAATGTTACAGATCCAGAGACACTTTTTCGGTCTGTGTGCGAACCTGCCCAGTCTGCATCTGAGTATGTCTCTATAATATTATCTTTAGATCTTTTATAGTGCAGTCCACTATCTTTTGTTCCTTTGAGGTACCTCAGAACCCTCTTGGCTTGTATCCAAAGACCTTTTGTAGGTTTGTCCAGATATTGACTCAAGTATGAGGTTGCATATGTAATATCAGGCCTCGAGACTGTTGACACAAACATGAGAGAACCAATTAACTGACGGTAAGGTACATCAGATACAGTTGGCTCATTTTCATCAAATTGGTATCCCTTTGTTAATGGTGTGGTTGTGCTCTTGCAATCTTGCATGTTATATTTTATGAGCATATTTTCTATTTGTTTTCTTTGTGTTATCTTTAGACCATCTTCTTTATTTTCTATTTCCATTCCTAGAAATGTTTTGGGGAAGCCAAAATCTTTTGTTTGAAACTCAGTTTTCAGATATTTTACCACCTTCTCTATATCTTCTTCAATTCCAGTTAGAATGATGTCATCAACATAAATTAACATCCACACATTAATTATTTCTCCTGTGTAGAGACAAACATCATATTGAGATCTTTTGAAACCTTTTTCTTCTGCAAAGCTATTAAATCTTTGATTCCAACATTTGGGACTTTCTCTTAATCCATACAATCCTCTATTTAGTTTTAATACTTTGTTCTTACTTGCTTTCACACCTTCAGGCGGTTTGATGTATACTTCAGACTCTAGGAACCCATTCAGAAAAGCTGTAGGTACATCAAGTTGTCTTATATTCCATTCTTTCTGTATAGCATGTGCAAGAATTGTTCTAACCGATGATATTCTTGCTACTGGAGCATAGTTCTTTCCAAAACCAGAGTCTTCTTTCACTTGAAACCCTTTCACTACTAATCGTGCCTTTTTCAAATTATTTTCTTTAGTTTTAAATACCCATTTTGTGTCTATGGCTTTCTTATTCTCAGGCAAATCAGTTTCTGTCCAAGTATTCATTTTATTTAAGGCTTGTATTTCGGTTTTTATAGCTTCTTCCCATCCTTTTTCCATAGCTTCATTATATACCTGCGGATCATCTTCAGTATTTAGCAGGCAATATGCTTCATATATTTCATATTCGCTCAGATGTTTTGGTATAGTAATGAGTCTACCACTTCTTGTACTAGTACTTTCTTCAGTTATTTCTTTTTCATTTCTCTGTCTCTCTTCTTCTTCTTTCCTAATCCTTTCTTCTTCTTCTTCTTTCCTTGTCCTTTCTTCTTCTTATTTCCGTGTCCTTTCTTGCTCCTCTTTCCTATTCATTTCTTCTTGTTGAGTTTTGTCATCTTCATTCTTTTGTTCATTATCTCTTATTTCTATGTATACAGTATCATTTTCTTGTTCATTAGCTGGGGCTTGTTTATATTTATAGTCTCTTTCATTAAATCTTACATCTCTAGTCACAATAACAGTATCTGTCGTAGGATCCCACACTTTATATCCGTTCCTCGCATAGCCGATCATTCTTACTTCTTTTGCTCTTGGATCTAGTTTGTCTCTTCTTGGTAGTATAACCATCCATCCTTTGCATCCAAATGGCTTCAATTTATTGAGCACCATTTCTCTCTCAAATATCATTGCTGGTATCTCATAATCTATTGCACTTGATGGGCATCTATTGATCAAGAATGCTGCTGTCAAGATAGCATGACCCCACAGATGTCTTGGTAAGAGTGACTCATCTAGTATAGTCCGGGCTTTATCGTAGATGGATCTGTTTAGCCTTTCGCTTTTTCCATTCATTTGTGGACTATAAGGTACAGTATACTCTATTTTTATACCTTTTTCTTCACAAAACTTTCTGAAATAGTTCGATGAATATTCCCCTCCATTATCACAACGGATTCTCTTTATTTTTGTTTCTTTTTCTGTTTCTATTTCCCTTACATACTTCATCAAGTTGTCAGCCGCTTCAGACTTGTTGACTAACAGGTAGGTTTGAGTGAAATGTGAGTAGTCATCCAAAATAGTTTGGTAGTACCTGTAGCCCTCTTTTGTTGGTACTTTCATTGGTCCAGCTACATCGGAGTGTATTAATTCTCCTACACCTTTTGACTGTGGCTTTGTAATGCTCTTGAAAGGTAGCCTGGTACTCTTATTTCTCATGCAAACTTCACATACCTTTTTACTGTAAGGTAAGTTCATCAAATTTAATGCTTTACGATTTAGGTGGCCGAGTTTGATATGCCATAAATCAGCATTTGTCAAGTCTTCATTATTGTAGTAACATTCATGTTTTTCTTTGGGTAACTGCAGTTTCAGTATGTACAACTTTCCTCTTTTTTCTCCATAGTAGACACCTTTTTCTGATTTTATTATCACTTCTCCATTTTTAAATATTACACATTTGCCTTTGTTCATTAACTCATTAACTGATAATAGGTTGTGTTCTATCCCATTTACTATCAGACCTTCAATTGTTATAGGTGTGTCTTCTCCATAAAAAGTTTTCAAATAACCTTTCTTCTTGGCATATAATACTTCTCCGTTGGCAATTTTTATTTGAATTGGTACTTGTAATTCTTTCACATCAGTCATTAATTTTTCATATTTTTCTTGTATGAAGTTATGTGTTGCTCCTGAGTCCACAACAAGAATAATCTCCGATGCATCTGTATGCATTATATTGTGTTCTGTGCTTAATACAATAAACATCTCATTATTATTATTAGAGTTTTCATTTGACTGTGCTACATTTCCTTGTCCTCTGGATTTCCCTCTGAAACCGGAGCGACCTCTTCTTTGCCTTCTAAAGTTTCCTCTACCTCGCTGCCCTTGATTATTATTTTCAGTTTTATTATCACACTGGTATGCCATGTGTCCTTCTTTTCCGCATTTATAGCAAGAGTAAAAGCTGCTCTCTACTACTTCACTTTTCTTCTCTTTCAATTTCAGCTCTGAATCTAGCAGTCTAGATTTTACAAAATCTACAGTAAGCTCTTTTTCAATACTCATGGTTTCTAACGTTGTTATCACTGTGCTGTATTCCTCGGGTAGCGTGAGGAATAAATGTATCAATTTATCACTCTCTTCCATTTTAGTTCCGGCCGTTTCCAATTGAGATGTGAGGTTATCAAATTGTAGGAAATGGTCTTGTAGACTTTGGCCACTGGAACATTTCATTGTGATTAGTTTCTTTCGCAGGAAAAGCTTATTGAACACACTTTTTCTCTCAAAAACTTCTTCCAAAGATTTTATCATGTCCGCCGCTGTATTACATTTCTTAATTATGTTTAGATATCGATCATTGACACATTGAACTATAATCGACCGAGCTTTCGCATCGGCATCGATGTCTTCCTTTTTATCCTTGTCACATTTCTTATCGAGAATGCTGGCTAGATTTCTTTCTTCAAGCAAAATTCTTACTCGAAACTTCCAATTTGAGAAAGACACGCTTTCATTGAGTTTGGGGAAACTACAAGTTCCCGAACTTCCCGACGTCATTTTCCTTTTGATCAACCACGCTCTGCTGTTATTTTATGTGTTTGGCTGATCAGAGTCCGATGAAATAAACGTCTTTATTTATTAATCACCATTTTATTGCGAGTCACACGCGTTTTTACAAAAGTTCGACGGACGACATTTTTGGAGGCAATATTTGACATTTTTTCTTACAATTTGACATCAGCTAGTTTGACAGCTGAGAGCTGCGGTATAATCTATGGAATTACGTTTAACAACGCTAATGTCTGGATATGGAGATGGCTTTCAGTTTGACATTTAATTTTGATTCCCATCCATCCATCCATAACTGCTATTACACTATTGGAATCAAATGTCAAACTGAGAGCCATCTGGATAGCCAGACATTACGTAATCGGGCCGCTGGTCTTGGTTCATCCCGGTATCATCATAATTGGTCCCTTTCTTGCTCATCCTTGGATAAAAAAGTTTATTCAAGGATGACTTAGTACCAGAGATGGTTTATAGTTTAACTGAAATCCACAAAATAAAATAAATAGGTAATGGCAATGAATCGTGCATTCATTCTAGTACCTACCTACCAATATTCATACGCTCTTTCATAATAATTCTAATTATTTATTTTCATCAAACAATATGAAAACCTACTGATGAAAAAATATTTAAATTGGAATAAGGAATCAAGAAAAAAGTATGTGTATTGATTGTTTTTTCGGGTATTTAGAAAACAATAACGTTTTCTTGACTCTTTTTGTTTTTTTTAAACCAGTGCTCGAGCCATGAATTAGCAAGTCCGAATAATTGTCGGTCCGTCGATTTGCGCAATTACGACGAAGGTCGACACGAAATTAACTTTAATCTGAAATCGGATTATCGGTACATACATACATACATACAGACAGACAGGATGCAACGCAATCAACCTGTCTAAGTTTAAGGTGCAAGTGAAATCCAGACATAGCGGCGTGCTCTGGATTTGCTTGTTCACAAAAAGTGGGATAATTTGTGGTGCCTCATTGAGGCTGTGGCGGCGATAAATACAAGTGAATAGGCTTTGTACCAACAATTAACGCCCTCTTCATTATGCAGGTCGCAAACTTGTAAAATATTAGCCCTCTTATTCATAATCCCTACCATTTTATAGCGGCTCTAGAGTATTCTTGTACTGTCACATTCATGCCAACGAAAAGAGACAGCACCTGAGTCATTGGTATTTTCTTTGCAATGGCGCGCTTAGCGACCATTTTTGAATAGGGGCCTTGTTGTCTAACAAAACTTTTCTCTAGGCTTAAAAGTTTCATGAAGAAAAATTGCATTATCTCGCGTATGAGCCCGGTTATTAATTTAATTATTAGATATAAGCCCGTTGTTCAAGATAGTTCTTTTTGCATTTTGCTACCAAAACCGATTAGAACAAGACTATTTTCTTAGAGGATCATTTAAAAAATAAATAATGACATCAAAACACCACCCATCCAGTAGCCAAGATGAAATATTATATCTTTAAAAAGAATTAATCCTCAAGAGGAAAAGGCGGGGTCAGTAACATCAATACTGATGAAATTAAAACAAAAGGTTTTGCGCTTAAAAAACTCGAACTCAAAAAATTTAGGAAGTAAGCAGTAGATGATTGAAACCTCTTAATTAAGAAAGAATTATTTCTGAGTTTTTAAAGAAATATGTTATATCCGTAATGAAATTTAGTTTGCTCCTTTTTTTATTAATTCAGCTTTTTCTAGCTAGATCGTACTACTAGTAGGTATAGAAGGTATCGTAAAAAGTGGGTAGAACTTTTTCATACCTCTTCGGTCACCTGTCATCGCCACTTCTCTACAAATTACCACACTTTTATCTACAAGATATCTATAAAAACAACATTTGAGTAATTTATCGCATTTAAATAAAGCATAAAAATTATCTCGGTATAAATCTCCATCGGGGATCGATCGAACGTAAAACAAACAATAAAATACGAAAATCAACCGCAGAGCGAGAGGTAACAATACAAAGAAAAGAGACGGCGCCATTCGCGCACTCCTTCCGGTTGCGCGCGCAGGTGACACAAAATTTATTCCGAATTTGAAAACCGAAAGATATTTTATTCGAAATGAATCAAACGGTCTTTTAAATATGGACATCTTTTATTCTGTGGTGGTTTGACATTTTTATATTTGTCGTCGGTACGGTGATACGCCGGCAAAAAGGCCTTTTTGATTTATGAGAAAATAATATGGTGCTTGACCGTGGTATTACAATAAGGCTTTGAAATTAAATGGTACTGAAACAGCATGGGTTTTGAACTTTTGAGTATTCTGAATTCAAAAGTTAACTTATTTGTACTGTAACATACCTAGGTATTATTATTTTTTTACAATTGTTAGATGTTATTTTTATCTAGAAGCCTCGCAAAAACCAAATAAAACAGGGTTCATATTTTTTTGGTCATTTCATAATGTGTCTGGTTTTGTAACTAATTATTTAATTTCTATTAAAACGTATATCTTAGCACAAAGTGTAAGTGTAAGTACACATATTTGGAATTAAAGCGATATCGTGATTTGACCGAAAATGTTTAGAATGTTTTGAAGTACAAACCGACACCATTTTCTTCAAACAAATGACGGCTGACTTGACTGGAAACTATTTTACTTAGATCACTTGAGACAGATCAGAGTACCTACTGACAGGAGCTTTAAAAACACTTGACGGTTGCAAGTCCACTTGAATACTAATTTTCATCACGAATGTTTTCCTTAGTCGTTTGAAAGTCGTTTGGCATTGAGCACATTTTTTTTTATTTCCACAAATCATCGTTGAGTTATCTTGGGACAGGGTGGCATGGCGGTGGAAAGATCGTAAATCTAACGTAATATGGAGTCTTTGACGTGATCATTATCGCCTTGGAATATGATATTATTCGTTTAAAATATTATTCATATTCATGAGCTTTTTTTTATGTTTCGCACTTTTCATTTCTTTCAGGTGTTGTTATATTCCGGGTAAAGATGTATTTTGGTGATTACGTAATACAATTTTGTAGATATTGTAGATTTTTGTAGTCTTTTATTTTATGGATATATTTTATTAATTGATTGGTTCCTGACGGACGGCGGCCCCGTGGTCGCCCGAGAAAGCGCTGGCGGGACGATTTAGAGCCTTTGAAAGTAGATGGTGGAGGAAGCTCGAGATAGGGAGAACTGGAAGATCTTTGGGGTAGGCTTTTGACCTGTAGTGGGACCAAAGAAGTTAATTAAAAATACACATTTTCTTGGTATCTTGTAGTATTCCAAAATCCATTTAAACAGATATTTCAATAGTCTACTCTACATTTTGTTAAACTTATTATTCGAAATAAACTTAACTGCCGAACCGTCCAGTCGTTTTTTAACAAAAAATAAATACTTTACAGAAATTATCCCAAACGTATTCTAAAATGGTATCCTATAGCATCCCACTGAGAATTTGGGCTTCTTTAAATATTTTTATAAGTAGCCGATGATAGATATTTAATTTATACGTATATTAATATCACTATTAGCATAATTTTATCGAGTTTATTGAATTAGATACGGTTGACAAATTAAAAGCACTTAAATGCGTTGCTGTGTGGGTAGATATGGGTCCATCGAATTTTAGGAATTTATAAATGAAAAAAAGGAGGCCGAATCTTTTTTAAAAATAACAACTTAGCTAAAAAAAAGTAATGTTATGTACCTACATTTTTTCATCATGTAGATATTTTATTCGTTTACTTTTTGACTTACTCTAAGTTATATTCTTTTTCAATGCCAATAAATTATAAAATAAGATCTAAATAAACGCGACGATAATCCGAACGTAGACTCAAAAAATCACGGTTAATATCACTAACATTACCAGGTACCTACTTTAGTTTTTTTTATCTTTTAACTAGAATGACAAATTCTGCTTTCTTTATTTGTATTTGAGAAACAAACAGAAAAAAAACACTTACAAGAAAATATTTACTGACGAACCTTACCGAATAAATAATGAAAATTTCAGCTTTTAATTAAACATACACGTAAATAATCGTAAATCTTTACAGGCGTATGAACATAAACTCAATTACAAAATAATAACAATTTTGTTTTGCAATGGACCCACTTCACCGGCCATGGCACCTGTAAAAACGTGTGACCAATTCGATCAGGATTTACCGCGCAATACATAAGTCAGTGTAAACCGGACGCAGCGTATCCTCACGCTGAAAAACTACCCACAATTTGACGGCACGTGACGACTACGAGACGAGTTTGAAACGATAAAATGTATGTGCGCGATGTCAGTGCTTTAGTTGTGAAGAAACAAGATGCAAAATGTGGGTGCCTTAACCAAAGGGTCACGAAACCCATTTTGTTCCACTGCTGGGAACATCTTACCTCTAACATCCTCTCTCAAAAGTTTTAAGCTCATGATGCGATGAGCTTGATTGAAGCTTTTGAAAGATAGCTTTCTAGACCTTTTAGTCCAACCCTTGCCTTTTAAATTTACTTATTTATTTCTACATACATCTAGGATAATCGTGCAAATATATATTATGATAGTCCTGTAAATGGAATATATCTTTACGGGACTATCCTAATACAATATAGTTCAATTCTAAATCTTAAAGTAAATCTCATTCCTATTGCTAGTTATCTAACCTTTCGATTTATTCTTATTAGTTGAAATAAATAAAAATAAATCTGAATCTCCTCTTAATAATCCTACGCTCTCTTTTCCACTCGATCTTGGATTACACAGCAGTGGGGTTAGTCGGGCTTCTGATGACGGTAAATATGCTTAGGTAACATTAAAAGTCTGCTCCGTCCCGCGCCCACCCCGTGCCATATAAACGTCTTGGTGAACTCGTAGTGAGGATACGAGAAGTGGTTTATTTGCCGGCAGCCCGGAAGGAGCTGATGGATGGGCGTGAGCTTCGGGCTTCCGGATGGAGGTGGCTTATCGGATAATGCGCGGGAGAGGCTTCCATCCATTTTGAATAAGGCTTTTTTAATACCACTTGTTTTGCAGACTTGAGAAGTTGAGACTTGATTGGAACATGCACACAGTGGATGCACAAAACAGTGGAGGGGATGTGTTTGCGCATACAAAATACTAGTGCCATCACACCCCCTCCCCCTCCTTCCGGCGTTCTATACATACCCACATATTGCATTAGTTGGTATTTCATAACTGATTTCCTCGCGATGATTTTCTTCACCGTTTGAGAGCACTAGCAATTACATTGACTCCTTGAAAGGTTAAAGACATATTTCTCTTTCGACCAGCCACCACGTCTCGTCACTAGTCTTCTGTGCATGACATTCCGACCTCCAAACTATATTCCCTTTGATGCCATATCATCATCTATTTATCCAATTTATTTCCGAAGTCATCACCGTTATTGACTTTCGATTGGCTCAGGGGCAGCTGATAGCTAGTTACTATCCCTCTGTAGTAATTTACTGTAGAGCTTAGACCCCATGTAATGCGTGCTTTAGCCCTTTGAGGGTGTTATTTTCATCCCACATTAATATATATGTTTTTTAAAATTAAGCTGGTTGGGAATAATTTGAGATGAATAAATTCATTGTTTTAGAAGCGTTGCTGTTCTTCGTGAAAATACTACATGGTAGGCTACGTCCCTAACATACTACTTCAATAGTACTTTGTTTTTTGTTAGGTTATACGTGTTGTGTGTAATAGGTACCACTTAACGTCAGGTGAGCCATTTAACCATATTATATGCTTAAAAGTTAATTATAGCTCTTCATGGTGATAGAAAAAAATCTGTTAAATAAAGTTAAACAAATATTTTCTCAAGGAAAGGATACCATATTATTATTGAACTAGACATCTCCAACTTCTCCGAGCTTATGAGAAAGTTGGAAACATTCATTATTATTTTAAAATGTCAACCAAAAATTAAAAAAAACTAGAGCAGGAGTAATGCATGCTTATGGGGTCAAAGCCAAAGCCAGGAGTCAGCAGAAATCGCGTGACCGCATTAGAGGATATTGGATGCGCGTGCGCATGGTAATAATTAAAATAACGTAAATTGGGATGATACAACTGGGGGACGAAAATTGGGCTACTATCCAAATAGTTCAAATTGGCATTATCATTATAAACATAAGTTCCGATATTATAAGAGTAGTAGAGCTCTTTGTGAAGAGCTTGTCCGGTGAAATACCACCACGCGCCTTTTTATGCCGCCAAGCAGCAACGCTGTGTTTCGGTTTGAAGAGTGTGGTTGCCACAAGAAACACGACAAGGACAACTAATGTAGGTTGGCAGATCTCGTGGGGATCGAACCCACGGCCCAGCATAGAAGACAGAGCTACTATGCCAACTGAAGTGTGAGGTAAGTATGTCTACCGTGTACTAATCAACTTCCAATAACTCATGTCAACATTCGAATCGACCCAAGGGCGTGTCTACATTAGTGCCGGCTCATTGACTCACTGCCTCACTGCCTCATTGCCTCATTACCCACTGTGTACATAGCGCGTGATGGGGTGTCATCTATCGATTGGAAATGAATTACAAGTATGTACTTTTCGGTTGAATGGGCATTATTAAGGCGGCGACAGAAATGAAATACTTATCCAACTACTATCAAAAAAGCGAAAATTTGTAAGTATGCATGGATGTTTGCTACTCTTTCACGCTGAAACGGCCGAACGGATCTGGATGAAACTTGGCATAGATATAGATTATAGTCTGGAATAGCACATAGGTTACTTTTTATCCCGTGGGCTTAACAGGATTTAAATCTGCGCGGGTGAAACCGCGGAGCGCAACTAGTGTTCTAAAATACTTATAACACAGAATAAATAAATATTAGTAGATACCTTTTTTTGTTCTGAACCCTTTTTGACCTGATACTATTCTCCGAAACATAGAATTTTTCTTAAATACATTCAGTTATTTTATTTCATTGAGACGCAAAAGAGCGATAAGTCTCATGTGCCTTATAAAATTACATCGGTCCCTGTATTATTTTGATCGATAAATATTACGTGTATAATAGAACTCTTTGTGAAGGTTTCATCCGGTACCACGTAAGTCAAGTACCAATAACATTTGTCATTAACCTATGTCGAAAATGTTTCAAATGTTGTGAAGAAACCGCCACCATTTTCTTCAAAACAATTGACTGACTCGACTTTGGACTGACGTGACTAGAAACTTTTATCTCTGCTTCACTTGACACTGGCAAGATTGTCTATAAAAGAACAGGCAACACACTTAATAAATAAATAAATAATGCTGGACAATCCACACAGCATCATCTAGCCCCAAAGTAAGCTACTCAAAGCTTGTGTTATGGGTACTAGGTGACTGATATATTTAACACATTATATACTTACATAGATAGATATTTTTTATTATACATAAACACCCAAGACCAACGGAACAAATTTCTGCAGATCTTACACAAATTTGTTCCGAGGCGGGAATGGAACCCGCAATCTCCTGCGTCGTAGGCGGACTCTCGCCCGCTGCGCCACAGAGGTCGTCAAACTTGGTTGGTATTCTTGACGATTTTACGAATAAACGGAACAAAACATTCCAAATTCAAAACACAACGGAATTCTCGCATACCCGTGAATTAGTTCTAAGTAATTAACTTCTTATCGGCGCGTGCGCACATTGAAATACGGCCATCGCCCCAACAAAAAAAAACGCGGCTCCGTATTCAAATTAACAAAACATTATTGTGTTTCCGAACGTACTTTAGTACAATTATTTTATACTCTTCTTCATAAAAAACACCCCTTTATTACCGTTGTATATCCGACTAGTCCTTATTGCAATGGGGTAGGGTTTAAAGTTAGTAATGGGTATCGTACAGTTGGCTGTAAAAGTGACGTAAGTGAAAAAAGGTGGCACGCGCCCCGCGCTGTCGTACGAGCCAGTACCTTCGGGGTATCTTCCCCTACATCGTGGGGCGGGAGCAGTGATGTCACTATATCGATTTTATTTTCTAGATCAAAGCTAATATTATTCATTTAAAACTTAAAATTAAGAATAATGTATTTATTGCAGCAAAACACAGAAATTCCTTAAAATTAAGTGCTTATAAAATCTAACCTAATATTATAGTAACATAGTACAAAGAAAACAATAATTTTCTACTATTGAAATATAATAATTTGTTGAAAACCGCTTATTTCGTCACATAGTTTATTTAGATATTTCTACTGATCTTTTGTATTGTCACTCTCCCAAAGTTTGCTATTTGCGATATTTCATTACATTAGCGGTTATCAGCGTCCTAAAATATTTTAGACACAGGAATAAAATCCATATAATTAAATTAAAGTTCTACATTCTTACAGTTTTACTGTTTCATCGACTAGATGTATTGACAAAAAGCACATCACTAGCGCTCGTGTCATCGGCGCGTGCGCAGGTGTATCGTTCCGCTCATCGCTCCGCTTATCGCCGCGGCCACACCTGGGCTTGGCGATCGAGTGATTAGGATTTGTTTAGCCTGAATAATTGGGCCAGTAACTGTCACTTTCATTACACCGATAGTTTTTTTTTTTATATAATGCTGGACAATCCACACAGCCCCATCTAGCCCCAAATTAAGCTACCAGCTTGTGTTATGGGTACTAGATGACTGATATATTTAATACATTATATACTTATATAGATAGATATTTTTTACTATACATAGAAAACACCCAGACCAACGGAACAAATTTCTGCAGATCGTACACAAATTTGTTCCGAGGCGGGAATCGAACCCGCAACCTCTTGCGTCGCAGGCGGACTCTCGCCCGCTGCGCCACTGAGGTCGTCAAAAATAGATAACATTCAGATAGTTAACATTCAGTTAGTCGCCAAAGTATTATCTTGGTATACTGTATTATAAGAAAAGAAAAATTGAATTCAACACGTAAATTTGCATTCATACAACTTACAGCGAACATATAATATACCAATGTAACATGAACTACCATTTGTAAGAAATTTTATCATGTTTCAGTTCATGTAAAGTTGGTCATTGAATAATTGTTTTGATGTCTGTAGCTCTAATAGTTTGGCACTGAGCAGTGACAGACAGACATACAACAAGAACATTTACAGTGTTCCGTTCGTCCAAAACAAGAACGGAACCCTAAAATCATTTTGTTCGTTATGTTAGATAGAAATAAAAAATAAAATAAATAAAAAAAAAAAAACTGAAACAGCTTCACGACTTTGATCCCCAGGTACGGTAGATATCCCTTCAGATCTCCCAAAAATAATAAATAATGCTGGACAATCCACACAGCACTATCTAGCCCCAAAGTAAGCTATTCAAAGCTTGTGTTATGGGTCCTAGATAACTGATATATTTAATACATTATATACTAACATAGATAGATATTTTTTATTATACATAGAAAATACCCAGACTATCGGAACAAATTTCTGCAGATCGTACACAAATTTGTTCCAAGGCGGGAATCGAACCCGCAACCTCTTGCGTCGCAGGCAGGCTCTCGCCCGCTGCGCCACAGAGGTCGTCAAAAAATAATAGAAAATACCTCCTAACGTTAAAGTGGTCCAACTGATGTTAAGTGGTACTCGTAACTATCATCAAGCATTGCCTTTCAAGGGTGCCCTACGGTGCACTGCCTTACTTCCATCAACTTTAGACATAGGTACCTACAGTTACTGTTGAAGCCTCATGCGCCTCTGATTTCCCCGGACAAGTCACACACAAAGAGCTCTAACTATACTCCACTAAATAACATTCTTAAAGCGGCTTTATAAATCAACTAGCTGAACCCGCGGCTTTGCTCGTGCCAAGGAATTCAAAGTTTCATGCAAACTTTCATCCCCTATTTTATCCCCTTGGGGGTAGAATTGATCAAAATCCTTTCTTAGCGGATGCCTACGTCATAACATCTACCTGCATGCCAAATTTCAGCCCGATCCGTCCAGTGGTTTGGGTTGTGCGTTGATAGATCACTATGTCAGTCAGTCAGTCAGTCACCTTTGAGTTATATATATTTAGATATTGGTGGACTTTTCAAACAGCACTATCTAGCCCCAAACTAAGCTTATGCTTGTAATATGAAAACCAGATAGCTGATATACTACTTATATACTTTTTTTAAATACATACTTATAATATTATATAACACCCAGACAGAGAACAAACATCTATGTTCATCACACAAATGTTTGTTCTCGGTGGGAATCGAACCCACGACCTACGGCGCAGAAGGCAGAGCTACTACCAACTGAGCTACGTAGGCTGTCATAGCTTGGTTATTACCTCTCGTAGCCTTGATTGATTCAACAATCAATTCGATTGTTGATTATTACTTCATCAAGCTTTTTTTATTTATATTTAGTTCACAAAAACCAAAAGCACAATTAACAGAATTATGATGATGATAACCACCAAGGCATGAAAACATGAACTGAAAGCCCAAACAAGAGTCGGCAACCGCTGCGTTAATGACAGCGCAAGCGCATGAAGTCAATGGTCATCCGGTGCGCATTACCGTGTTGCCTTTGTTCACATAAGTAGCAGGCAGTTTAGTTAATGGCTGGTTATCGAAGGAACCCGAATTGCGGTATCTGTACTCTGTTCATTATCATTGGCCTGGAGATATTCACTGCAGCCTACCCCCAGAATATTAACTCTACACATGGGATCCAATATTAATGCTTACTTTATGCACTTTCTAGCTACGAAGCTCTACTACGAAGCTCTACGAAGTCCACTGCTGGACATAGGTCTCCCATGTCCAGCAGTGGACTTCGTAGGCTGATGATGATGATGATAGAGCACTGGTGGTCTAGTGTAACGCCGCCTTCTGACCTTGAATTGAATTGAGGTTTTAATCCAATCGAAGGTCACCAATGGATTTTTGGATGAACGTAAAATTAGTGCAATGCCAGTGCTAATAATACTGAATACTGAAGTTTCAGTAGACACTGTGTCGCGCCCTCCTCAAAAAAAAAGAAAATTAATTACCTAACTAACCTATTAACTACCTTTTAAGAGTAGTAGAGCTCTTTGTGAAGGGCTCGTCCGGGGAAGTACTACCACCACGCCTTTTTCTGCCGCCAAGCAGCAACGCTGTGTTTCGGTTTGAAGAGTGTAGTCGCCGGTGTAATTACAGGCACATGAGGCTTAACATCTGTACGCCTCAAGTTGATGGACGCAGGGCAGTGCATCGTAGGGCACGTTCCTATTGTGCGTGACCTACGGGGCAATGTTTTGTTTATAGGTGATGGTTACCACTTAACATCAGGTGGGCCATCTGCTTGTTCCATCAGCTAGTTGTATAAAAAAAAAAAAAAAAAAAAAAAACGAAGAAAGTAAACATTTGTAACAAAAATATAATAAAATTGGAATTGAAGTGGTGGATTTTTGTGATTGTGTACGAGTTCGTTTCTAAAGTTTCGTTCTGCTACTTTTTTATGTCTTTCCGATAACATTCCCAAAAATCATTTAGGTTTGTGATATGATTATAATATTTTTTGTCTAAAACGGGTTTTTAGATCGTTATTATTTCGATAGAAGGATCAAATTACGCTAATGAGCCAATATAACGGTTATTAGAGGCACGGAAGAAAGTAGCGGTCCAAAGGAGCCCCTTATTGACAACCACAGACTAGTATGGATGCCGACCCTCCTAGCTCAGTTGGTAGTATATCTGCCGTTTGTGCTGTAGGCCGTGGGTTCAATCATCAATCACTTCAATATTGTATTTAAATGCATTGTAATAAGGATCATCTAAACGAGCGATAGGAACCAAGCCGTAAGCTTCTTGCATGTTCTTCTAGGCTTTGGTCGCGTTTCAAAGTGATCCTAGTGAGTTTATTGAACTAATACGTATGTGTAGGTTATAATTTTCTTTTCTGTTAGTTTTAAGTAAGTACCTACTTGTTTTGTGGGACGAAATAAATATATTTTCTTTCTTTCTTTCTTTCTTTCTAATACCTTTTGAGCTTGACTTTGACTTTATGAAAAAAAGAAAGTATAAAAACACGAATATTATATTTACTAACACCGACATAGCTACTAAACGAGAATCAGCATCATTTGATCTCATCAATCGACATCAAACGATTCGGCGCACAATCTGCCTTAGGCGACAGGTTAACATTATTCAATTTAGCAGCTGAAGACCACCCAAATATTCTAAAAGTAGGTAGATATAACTATAAAGTCCCGTATCAGGCTGTCTGTTTGTTGTCATCATCATTACCATCAGTGGAAGAAGTGCTGAGATGCTTCGACCATACATTTCCAGTATGTCAGAAGGATTTTGTTAACATTTTCGACGTTTTTTAGAAACTATGAAGCAAAAATAAATAAATTATTATAAAAAGCTAATCATTCAAATTAAAGATAATCTTATTTTGAATTAGTATTTTATCTTATTCTTTTATGACTTACACCCTATAAATTCAAAGTCGAAAGGTAGATAGATAGATAGAAAATTCTTTATTGCACAAAAATATTAAGACGAGCTTAGTGCTGGATTGCATTATCTACCAGCTAACCTTTGGGTAATGAGAAAACATTTGGGTAGTGCACATTGTGATAAGGACAAAGATAACAAAATAAAGAAACAAAGCAAAGATTTAAGAAAAAAATTATTTAAAAAAAAGAGGTAGTCAAAGATATTCGATTTTATTATAAGGATCACGCTGAACCATCTCAAAGCTAGTGAATCTATGTGCCAGTTCCATGCGACCAAACCTGAAGACGGAAGCAGAAGAGTAGTAGAGCTCTTTGTGAAGGGCTCGTCCGGGGAAGTACTACCACAACGCCTTTTCTGCTGCCAAGCAGCAACGCTGCGTTTCTGTTTGAAGAGTGTGGTCGCCGGTGTAATTACAGG
The DNA here is from genome assembly GCA_963576535.1 of Plemyria rubiginata. Taxonomy (NCBI): domain Eukaryota; kingdom Metazoa; phylum Arthropoda; class Insecta; order Lepidoptera; family Geometridae; genus Plemyria; species Plemyria rubiginata. Next base: position 1,021,068 of record OY754914.1, on the reverse strand, counting down.
CACATGAGGCTTAACATCAATATGCCTCAGTTGATGGATGCAGGGCAGTGCGTCGTAGAGCACGTTCCTATCGTGCGTGACTTACGAGGCAATGTTTTGTTATAGGTGATGGTTACCACTTAACATCAGGTGGGCCATCTGCTTGTTCCGTCAGCTGGTTGTATTAAAAAACCAACACACTTGCGGCTCCTACCGTCCTTTTGTAAGATCCTTGCTACAACACCTGAAAGTGGACATAAACGTAAACGAAGTCGCATGTGTTAGCTAGTCTACAAACTCTTACATAATATTCGGAAGCCGCGCGTGCGTATCGTGTCCGATTGATGGCAAATTAGCCAGATGGCTACCATCATGCCATTTCCATGTTCTTGATCAATGTTATATTGGGAGACAATGGGATGGTTAGTTTATATTAGTGAACTCATCCTGGCCCATTCGATATAAGTGAAGGTACAGACGGGCTTATTTTCAAGCTAAAAGCATGTTTTACGAGCCTTGCTCAATAAAAGCACGTGTGAACAGGTCGTGCTATTAAATAAGCATGCTTATTTGGTCGTACGTCGGTTGATTTTTGAGCAGCACGTGTGTCAGTACTACCATCTGGTGCTTTGCTGTTACCAACTTCCTTGTCAAATCTTTCAGATTGTCTTAAGGCAATCAGAGGCATTTCTAATCATGGCTTAGCAAATAATTACAAAAATTATATTAATAAGCTCCGATTATTATTTTTTGCAAAATATTGATTTCACTTACGAGAGAAAACAACCCAAGAATTCGTGATATTTTTTTTATATTGGTTCGGTACGCGAATCCTGCGTTCTTAAATCATGAAATATTGTTTAGAAATTATTAACATGTTTGAGTAGCCAATTATAGGAACAATGCTGACGCAAATATGGTTCTCAAAACATGCGGTATCGTAAACATTTTTTGATTCAACCTACTTGAACTTATCCCGTACAGGAACACAATCGTGCATTTTTTTAACTATGATTACGTAGACATTGCTGTTACGTGACAATATAATGTAACTTTGGCTGTAGCTTCAGTTTAGAAATCGGGGTGATGTAAACTTATCACGTGACTTTCCTACACATCTCATTTAATTGAAGAACAAATTTAGAGAAGGATTAATTAAAACCCATATCACAGTCTTAAAATGGATTTTAATTATATCACTCATAAAACATGTTAATTTCAAAATGTTGTCGTCGCCTGGCCGCGCGGCTCAAACAAACATCGGCGGCCCTCGGTTCGGCTCATCAAACAATGTTCCCGCGGCTACTAAAAATATAAACAGGAGCGTTAAGGCGGCCACATCATCTAATTCACTATGTATTATAACCAACTATATGCCCCATAGTACCTTCTAAACTTTGCCTAGTTTGGCCACAGATAAGAGAATACTAGGTTTTGGGGAAATAGTGCTGTGTGGAATTTCGACTATTATTGCTTATTATATTTCTAATATTGCTTCTTAAGGGCCCGGCGACAGCGGCTCGCAGTTTCGAGGTGCGATTGGCTATTATTTCATTTTATTTCATTTCGGGGAGGTTGTTTGAAAGAATAACTATCCAGTGACACGCATAAATACTGTTCGAACACAAATAACACAATAATATAAGGGAAACATGCCCGAATCAGAAATCATTTTGGTATCAGTATGTTTGGTCTTACGTTTACGTAATACCAAAATGATTTCTGACTCAAGCACATTTCCCCTTCCAACAGACTTATCAGTCTGGCTATTGGAGCGTTCAAATACCATTATGAGTAGGGCCTTACTATCTATCACTAGTTCAAAAATACCTAGATTAGATAAAATCATCTGAACATTAAAAAAACTGCTGATTCGCCTTAACGTCCGCACATTTGGTTCGACATGTCCCCGTAGTCACTACATGTTATACTGCGGCTGTACAAACACGCCATACAGACAGACGAACCGATGCATGGTTTTGTTCGCGAGCCGCCCATCAGCAGAGCTAACAAGCCTTTATCCACGATATCGCAATGTTTTGAGGCTTCCATTTACCTACTTTGCTTTTGGTGAATTTTTTCTATCCTAAGATAGGAAAACTCCCAACTAGTTGGCAATAGTGCCGTTACATTTCAGAAGTTTGGGAGCATTACATTAATCCTACTAATATTATATACGCGAAAGTTTGTAAGTATGGATGGATGGATGGATGTTTGTTACTCTTTCACGCCGGAACGGCTGAAAAAATCTGGATGAAACTTGGCAGAGAGATACATTGTAGTCTGGAATAGCACATAGGCAATAGGCTAGGCTATAGACTTTTTATTCCGTGGAAATACCGGGATTTAAATCTGCGCGGGTGAAACCGCGGGGCGCAACTAGTTTAACTATAAGGAAATGTTAACCAGATTCTAACGCGGTGTCCCCCTATATCATAAATGTGAAAGTTTATATGTTTGTTACTCAATAACGCCAGAACGGCTGGACGGATCTGGATGAAATTTGGCACAGAGATAAATTATAGTCTGGAATAGACATAGGTTACCTTTTATCCCGTAGTCAAACTACAAATAAAAACTACGCGGGTAAAACTGCGGGGTGCATCATATACTATAGGACCTTTGAACCACACCGAAACGAGCCCCAATAATAAAAAAAACAATTGGTACACATAACAGCATAATAATCTTCCGAGTACCGAGCCAGGAATCGAAGCCGCACCATTGTAATTGCAGTCCCTGCCTGTGTGATTCAACAGCACTACTCCTAATAAGCCCTGACGAGACGAACCAAACTGAATACAGGGTGCTCTTCTACATTGAATAAAAATACAAAATAACATAATGTCATTACTTTTATTGACAGAGAAACATTGACTTAAATGTATAATTTAAGAAGGTACCTATAATTTAAAATATACCAATACATATTTTAAATTATAGGCATATACCGATGTGATGGTGAGATATGGGGAACTTAATGAAAATTTTAATGGCTTGCCACCATTTTTCCAGCAAAGTAAAATGATATCTGTTTCTAATTGTAAAGTCCTGTGGCTGGGTACCTAGTAACCTATTATACCTCATTATTTTATCTCATCTAAATAAATCATTTTTTTTATACAACTAGCTGATGGAACAAGCAGATGGCCCACCTGATGTTAAGTGATCAATACCTAATTGCAAAATTTTGACATCTTTGACTGCCATTAACATGTAATATGTACCTTAAATCACGCTAGTTTCCCATAGGGGTAGGCAGAGGCGACGCAGTTTCATTTGCTACGATATAAATAATATCCTAAGGAGGTACACTTATTGGTTTAGGGTAAAGAGTACCGACTCTAGATATTGGTTAAAAACAGGATGGTAATTAAAGAATGTTTTAAATGTAAGAATAATATATTATGTATAGTGCGCGTCACGCTAAAAGAACGCCGCAAAGAGGGGGAGGGGGTGTGATAACGCGTGTATTTTGTATGCGCAAACACATCCCCTCCACTATTTTCCAGCGCTCTTTTTGAAAAAAACTGAAAAAACTGAAACAGCTTCACGACTTTGATCCCCAGGCACGGTAGATATCCCTTCAGATCTCCCAGTACCAAGTAGGTACTAATTCAAGATTCTTTGAGGATGTCTAAGGGGGGTAGTCAGAGGTACGTCCAAACATTACATTTGGCACATACCCACATTTTGCAGTAGTTAGTATTCCATACGTGACAGGTTGCAAGCCCATCGCCGCTGTTAGAATACTAACTGGTTTCCTCACGATGCTTTCCTTCACCGTTTAAGAGCACTGGCATTGCGCACATAAATTTTTCGATAGAAAAATCCATTGGTGCACGACCGGATTCGAACCTGCGACCTTACGATCGGAAGGCGGGGTCACTCCCACTAGACAACCGGTGCTCTTTTTGACGCGACCTATAATAGTTATTAGTAGGTAGTGCTTTGTAAAGGCTTGTCTAGGGAAGTACTTTCACCATGCATAATTCTGTCGCCAAGCAGCAAATATAATATATGTTTTGGTGTAAAGAGTGTGGATGCTGTTGAAATTACAGGCACATGAGGTTTACATCTGTAGGCCTCAGTTGATGGATGAAGTGCATCGCTGGGCACGTTCCTATCGTGCAGGACTTGTATTAGTTGTGTTATATAGTGGTTACCACTTAGCATCAGGTGGGCCATCTGGTTGTTACACCAGCAGTAGTATTAAAAAAAAATTATCCATAAAACATACCATCCTGTAGACGAAGGTGCCAAAAATCAGCAAATCATCGCAAAGGAGACAGCACTAACATTTTCACGCGTCCAACAATTATTTACAATATGCCTCATATTGCAAATAATTGTTTTCAAATGAGGAAGTCGCGTGCTGGCAGCGGATTCGGTTCCCGGCCAGCACCGATGTGTCGGGAAGCTATTTAAAAATAATTTTCCGAAAATACCAGTTGTTAAATAATTGCTAAGTGCTTGGCCACGTGTCGAGACGCGCCATTTGCGTTTGAGATAAATATTTCTGAGACGTATCGTTTAAACGGAGTCGTGCTTTGTTTTTGACTGCTCAAGAGGGTGCTTTAAAACGCAGACGACCGTCAAAAAGCTTCTCGAACGCATTATGAAATTTTTTTAATTGAAAATATTCGAAAAATAAATTTACTCAATGAAACTTTTGTTCAAATAAAATAACTTTTAGGACAAAATTATTATTTCATTGATTGCGGCTAAACCACGCCCTATAAACGAACTACTAATCCGATTAGGATGAAATTTCACTACGCAGTTTTAAAACTTTTTTTTTTAAGTCGCTTTCCTCTCTGTCTATTTATTTTTAAAACGCAACGGATTTGATGCGGTTTTTAATAGGTAGACAGAATTATTCAAGAGGAATGTAATAAAGAACATAATTATAGACTAACACTTATGCATTGCACTCGTGCGAAGCCAGAGCAGGTCGCTAGTATAAAAATAATGTTCGTGCCCTAAATTAGCGTAATATAATTTTTTAGCGTAATATGACGACCTCTGTGGCGCAGCGGGCGAGAGCCTGCCTGCGACGCAAGAGGTTGCGGGTTCGATTCCCGCCTTGGAACAAATTTGTGTACGATCTGCAGAAATTTGTTCCGATGGTCTGGGTGTTTTCTATGTATAATAAAAAATATCTATCTATGTAAGTATATAATGTATTAAATATATCAGTTATCTAGTACCCATAACACAAGCTTTGAATAGCTTACTTTGGGGCTAGATAGTGCTGTGTGGATTGTCCAGCATTATTTATTATTTATTATTATTATATAATGCTAATTAATATCCCGAAAAATTACCACAAACGGGGTACAAAAATTTACAAACCCAATAAAGGGAAAACACTTTTATGATGAATGTTAGCAATCACCTCGCAAGCGCAGCCGAAGGCCGCAGCTAGTGCCTACTTTCTGCATTAATACATACTAAAAACCAAACTTCTCTCAATTAGCTGAGGAATTTTAAAGAGCTCCTCTTAAATTCCTCAAGAAGTGTCAAGTGTTGTCTTAAACGTGGTTGGAGGCGTTAATAATTTCATTTGGTCTAAAGACAGTGACTGCCTAAGGGGTGGTAATGAGGAAATTACCCCCATTTCACTATAGCTGGTTGTTTTTGTACATTTTGGTAAAAAACACACGTTTTAGTAAGTCTGCCGAATATTTTAGCTGAGAAGAAATTAAAATTAATAAATGAATATTAGTGGACATTCCACACCGCACTATCTAACCCCAAACTAAATTAACCAAACCTTGTGCTATGTGAACCAGATAGCTCATAGCTGATATAATACATAAAATACATATTTTTGTAAACACATACTTTTTTTATGTAAAAGATAGGCAAACGGGCTAACGGCCCACCTGATGGTAAGCGGTCACCGTCGCCCATAGGCAACACACAACAACAACACCAGGGGCGTTGTCAGTGCGTTGCCTACCCTGAAAACTTAATATTACTTAATTGTAATATTAAATAACACAGAACAGAACAACCATCTACGCCCATCACACAAATGTTTGTTCTCGGTGGGAATTGAACCCACGGCCTACGGCGCAGAAGGCAGATTCTGGTCTACGACACGAACAGTGCCACCATCACCTAGCTTTAAACCGTTTCAATGTGATCCTTGTGATTTTATTCAATTGTTTCACTTTAATAGTTTATTCACACTGTAACTTATAGGCATTTAATTTTATATCCTTCACAAAGGTCTCTAAAGTATTTATGTATACATAATTCAAACACGTGCTTCTCCACGACATATGGACCAGTCATTTTGAAGAAAAAACACCGTCATATGGTAACAAAATAAAATCGAACAAGTGAGAGTCGGGACACGCGAATAACAAGGTTCTGGAGGCAGCCGAATATAATATTTATAGAAACCATTTCAATAACCTAAGCTGAAATGTTTAGTTGGTAGCTTATTAGGTACCAAAACTTTTATTTTAGGAAAACAAAAAAATCTAAGCTTTTTCCAGGCATAGCGGATTTAATTTATCACCTTGGATTTATATGTAACAAGTATCTAGTCAAGATGTCTTAATTTATTTATTCATTAGAACTATTTTTTTTTTATACAACTAGCTGATGGAACAAGCAGATGGCCCACCTGATGTTAAGTGGTAACCATCACCTATAAACAAAACATTGCCCCGTAGGTGACGCACAATAGAAACGTGCCCTACGATGCACTGCCCTGCGTCCATCAACTTGAGGCATACAGATGTTAAGCCTCATGTGCCTGTAATTACACCGGCGACCACACTCTTCAAACCGAAACACAGCGTTGCTGCTTGGCGGCAGAAAAAGGCGTGGTGGTAGTACTTCCCCGAACGAGCCACACACAAAGAGCTACTACTCTTAAACTACTAGATTGGCTTTTAAAATTAAACTAATTATTATACGGGTATAATTTAAATTATTATCCATATTTATAAAATTATTTATTATAGGAATATATTTAATTAATAAATCAATGTCTAACGGGAAGTTGTATAGCCATATGTTGTGATATGATATTCCAAACGTGACAGGCTGCAAGCCGCGGCTAGAATTCTAACTGGCTTCCTCACAGTGTTTTCTTTCAAACCATGTAGCTAGATTTTTGATGATTCGATATGACCATGAGGTTTTTATAAAATCTTTGCGTTTGTAACCCTGAAAGATCGTATAAAGGAAGTGATTTTACGCGTACAACAACAATATAAAACTTTCTATGTAAAGAGGATGTATTAATTTATGTAATTGTTAACCCTTTACGGATAAACATGTTTTTTAGCCTTCCTCGGACTTAAACATATGTTTTGGGTAGTTTGATTAACTTCTATTGTCGGGGCTCAGTTTAGTTTCGAGTTTATTTTGATTGGGTGCTCGTTTGCTTGTGGATGGGTTTCCGGTTGATTTTGACTTCCGCTTGGTACCTAGAAATGGGTTTATTACATTGTGATCTCTTTGGAGATCTTGAAGATTCTCGGCTAAACAAAAAAAAAATAAGTAAAAGTAATGTTTTCAAACATGAACAAAAGTTCATGTTTCAAAACTTTCATTCATGTTGACAAATTTTTTATACATGCTTCTGGAAAAAAAAAAAGAGCACCGGTGGTCTAGTGGGAGTGACCCTGCCTTCCGATCGTAAGGTCGCAGGTCCGGTCGTGCACCAATGGATTTTTCTATCGAAAAATTTATGTGCGCAATGCCAGTGCTCTTAAACGGTGAAGGAAAACATCGTGAGGAAACCAGTTAGTATTCTAACAGCGGCGATGGGCTTGCAACCTGTCACGTATGGAATACTAACTACTGCAAAATGTGGGTATGTGCCAAATGTAATGTTTGGACGTACCTCTGACTACCCCCCTTAGACATCCTCAAAGAATCTTGAATTAGTACCTACTTGGTACTGGGAGATCTGAAGGGATATCTACCGTGCCTGGGGATCAAAGTCGTGAAGCTGTTTCAGTTTTTCAGTTTCTTCTGGAAAAAATGCGACCGAACAGGTTCTCAATTTGGCCAATACTTTATAACAATTCATACTCATAATTTTTACATATTGTCAAAGATTATAATTGTCTTGCATTTTATGTATCTACATTCTGGTCCAAGACTCGAAGAACTCGAAAATTATAAAAAAGTATTTTCAAATTATGTGATAATGCCATGCATCTTGTAGGTCTCTCCTCTAATCTCGTAGGTATGTATGTTATCTTAGTAAATTCACGTACCTATCTTTGACCCGTTTTAAAGCTAGGTAAATATACGGCCCGAAAACGCGACGCAAACTGCCAAGTAACTAACGGGGTTCTTACAAAAATAAATTTATTTATTTATTTATTTATTTATACTAAGATTCACAGTTATTCTTATTGTCTATTTTAATCTAATTGATGCACACTGCACAGATACGATAAACGAAATTAATTAATAAATTTCGGCTATATCAAAGACCGCACAAAGCCTTTCCCACGCCATAACTATTTCGTATATCATAGAAATTTATGCAAACTGGTCTTTCTGGCGTCAAATCTGTTTCATGGTTCAATAACGCCGAGCGTAGACGAACAACGACGAACCACGTCGAACCAGCGGGACGTCAAAAATAATAAAAAAAAAAATCTAAACGCAAGGGTTTTGATTTTTTACTTTTTTATTGCAATCTGATGACTTTTTTACAATATACAGCCTTACTTATAAAAACTGCTTAAATAGGAGTTTTAGCATTGTTTAGTTAAGAGGTGTTTAGCGCCTTTAGTACTACTTTAATATTTCTTACTTATAAAAAATATTTAAGCAACGATTAGCAAAGTATTGGTTGAGCTCTCCTTGTCTATGGAAATGATCAGTTTTGCATAATTTTTCTGATACTGGCCACATGGTGACGTTCAAGGAATTTGAATACAAGTACAGGTGTCTTATCCAAGGAATTTGAATACAAGTGTCTTATCTATATTCCTTGGTGACGTTACTACAATTCACGACTAGTTGCGCCCCGCAGCTTTACCCGCGCAGATTTAAATCCCGGTATTCCCACGGAATAAAAAGTAGCCTATGTGCTATTCCAGACTATAATTTATCCCTCTGACGAGTTTCATCCATACTCTGCGAAAGTTTGTACTTTCACGCCGGAACGGCTGAACATCCGTGAAAGTACAAACTTTCGCGTTTCCAATACCTATTAGTAGGATTTATCATGGGTTTGCCCAAAGAATTTGAATACTTGTTTATTCTTCTTAGGGTTTGTCCAAGGAATTTAGAAACGGTTTGCCGAACTTGTTTCAAATTCCGCAAATACCTAGTACCACCTTTCTACCTACCACTAACTAGGTAGGTAGTAGGTATGCTAACGCATCTACCTACCTATCTTTATTGTAAGGAAGCTGAATTGAAAAGTTGAAGGACATTCCTGAAAACAACTTGTGTATTTATTGAATTTCATTTTCATTTCATTTAACAAATTCTAACAAACACAGCACCTCCACTCCACACACTACGTTGATAGGTGATGATCTCTATGTGGGTGCCATCTATGGCGCCGATGATTTACGGAAATCCGCTAAAAGACCGAAATCACTCTGCAGCTTCTGTTTTCTCCCGCATTGTTGATGTAATGATGGAGCATTGTGATGCCGGTGCGATGGCCACTCTAACGCACAGGCGAGTTATTGCTTGCTGGCTCATGCCGTGAATATCTGATCTGCGCGGTCTTGTTGTATCTTATGTCGCCCCAGTATCTTATAACCGCCATGACTTGTATTTCAACCGGTATGTCTCCTCCACGGCTGTCTTCGGTCAAGTCATGGCGAAGAATTTCAATGATCCTCAGCATATTTTCTTTTGAGAATTGGTACCTCCCTCTGAAGTCCTCTTCAGAGAGTTCAACTAGCGTATCCCACCTTTCTCTGCTCTCTGGGCCTCCACTGCTGGATTAAGTTTAGGCCGAAGGCAGTATCCCCGACCGTGTCGCGAAAAACGCGTAGGTACATCGTTCAAGTCCTCCTTTTTTAGGAAAAAAAATATTCTCAGTTGGTAAACAAGATAATCATGGCACACAAACACGGTATATATCTTCTTCTTCTTGGACCGCAGATTAAAAATCTGCTACTTAGGCTCGCTAAACCTGGGGTCGAGGTTGTTTAATTTGACAGCTCTCTAAGCATTGGTTTTAGAGGCTGTTTAGCCCTATTATGTGTTTATAAGTAAGAAAATCCTTAAGTAACGGTTTAAGCGTGGTTTAACTTTTAAATTTCGTTTATAAGTAAGGCTGATAAATACAAATGGTATAACATAACGCTACAGTCGCGTAGTTTTTCAATCAATTAAAAAATATTTGTGTTTCTGTCAGATTTGATAGAGTTACATCTTTTTGTTTTGATGGGAGGAAATTAATTAGACCGCAATTTCAAATCTCGTTATTTGAAATGGAATAGGAGACAATTTTTTTTACAAAGTAATTCATAAGGTCATAAAGTTTACTCCATTAAAATAATAAATAAAAAAATCCTACGTTTATATACTATGTGTTTGTGACATAAAAAATAACTATAAAAATAAATATTTAAAAATATCTTGGAGTGTGGGCCTAACCACACTCAAAATTTTTGCCCATTGTCCTTTAGAATAATACCTACTCATAAATCAATAGGGTTGTCATTATTCATAATCAAAAAGCCGAAATCATATGTCTTCAAAAACAATTGTAAGTTTTTTGGGTTACTCCTTCACGCAGCAGGGTCCTTTCCGCCAACTTTACAAAATTCCCATATGGTCATGAACTTAAAGTTCAATATCCATTGACAATTTGAATGAAATGATACAATTTTTCGTGCCAATTGTATTGTGTAGCGGTAAAATAGTTCTTTGTCTATAACAATAGTTGGTAACATTGTATATCTGATATCTTGCGATAGCTAATTAGTCCTATTGTTGAAAAGATTCCGATTTTGTGTGAAAAAAGGCGAATTAAACGGTTTTTATTGTTTATTAATTGATAAAAGATATTGAATTTCCGTTTATTTTATTTGGTATTTGTGTGTAAAGTGAAGAGAAAAAAAAATCAAGTTAGTCACCAGTTCACAGGTTTTTATTAAGTAACTTTATAATTATTTTTGACATAATTATATTGGTTTGAGATCGTCTTATAAGTAGGTATACTCGTATATAGCCTGTGATTTCTTATGCTTAAACATGATGTGTGTATGAATGACACACCTTAAGGCGTTGACAACACCTAATATTTCTCTCGCTCGCACGATTCGACATTTTGAAAGATATAAAATCACAAAACCCAATTTTTAAAAATCGCAAACAGCCATTTTGTGTGCAATCAAATTACACACAGTTTGGTATAATTTTCAATTTGATCAATGCAAGTGGTCGCGTGGAACTGGCACTAGAGTCAATTATAAAAAATTATAAAAAAAAAAAAAAAAAAAAAGTTTTCCTACTTAAAAGTTTGCCTATGTACGAACACTAGAAAAGCAAACTTTTAGGTAGGAAAACTCGCATAGCTATCAGAATTATTTCTTACCAAACTTTGCGCAATGTGATTGCACACCAAATAATTGTTTGCGATTTTTCAAAATTGGGATTAGTTATTTAAAAAGTCAAATCGTGCGAGCGAAAGGTACATTAGGTGTTGTCAACGCCTTAACTGTAGGAAACTACTCAAACAAAAATTGTGCAAAGTATAACGAGGAATGCTTGTAGCAAAATTTTTAACAATCTAACATTTAAATTCTAACAAATTCTAAATTCTTAGTGCAAGTTTCTGTATGACGACGTCAGGAAAAACATGTTAAAATGACTACTATCGTTAATTTGTTAACAAAACACTTGACGTCAACAAGGGTGCTCGAATGTTTGCTACCGGAGATTTTTTACAACCCCTCTCCCAAGGGGATGAAAACATGGCATGTTTAGATAGATAAACTTATCGGCTTTTGCTATTACTGACATAGCACGGCAGAATTTTCTTTATTTATTTATTCAGTAATATATTTATGAGATATTTTACCAAGCATCTTCATCTAATTTAAGAGCAATAAGCATTATAAGATTTATAAGCATCTACGAATAAATAATTCCATTTGTTACCAATAATCCATCTGTTTGTTCTTAAAACTATTAAAAATGTTGTTGAACTATAAAAATATTTACTAACGATTTCTGAAAGCTCGATTAAATGGCTGTCAAGTCTCTATTGAATTTTAAGTAAAAGCTGAAATAGCAAGTGACTTGACAGCTGATAGTTTTGATCGGGCTTTCAGAAACCGGCGGTTAGTATATTAAAATTTAATCTATCTATCTAATCAACTTGTTGACACCCACTGCTGGGTAGGTCTTCCCTCTATCACGCCAGTCTTTCCGGTCCTGAGCCAGTTGCATCATAAAAATGTTTTTTACAATAATACTTAAGTAATCCGGAGAAGAGCTCTTTGAGCTTGACTGGAGAAGTACCCTGTAGTAAGTATGCCCGTTCCTGTCGCCAAGCGTTCGTGCAATGTGCTTCAGTTTGAAAGAGTGTGTAGGCGAAAATTATAGGCACATATTGGCTCAAAATCTGTAGATATGCCTTATATTGATAAACTCAGGGCAGTGCATCATAGGGCACTTTCCTATAATATTACGTGACATGCTAAACCATACTAAAATAAAGGTGATAGTTGACATTTACCAGCTCCATCAGCAGATAACATAAAAAAACCAAGCCTGCTCAGTAAGTAATTTACTAATCTAAATCTAAATATATATAACTCAAAGGTGACTGACTGACTGACTGACATAGTGATCTATCAACGCACAGCCCAAACTACTGGACGGATCGGGCTGAAATTTGGCATGCAGGTAGATGTTATGACATAGGCATCCGCTAAGAAAGGATTTTGATCAATTCTACCCCCAAGGGGATAAAATAGGGGATGAAAGTTTGTATGAGATTTTCAAAGTAAACGAGCGCGAGCAAAGCCGCGGGATCAGCTAGTTTCAGCATAAAACATTTAATGATCCTTATTCATTCCCAAAAATAAACGTGTCACTCTTAAATTAAGACATCAGACGGAGCTTGTTAAAATCACACTTTTTAGCACTTTCTACCAGTCATCCCACCCGATGGTAGCTTTTTGTCCCACACTATGGGAGATTTTTACCACTCATGGAAACGCTAGTCATCGGCGGCGTGGTAAAAAGAGCTTCCTTCCTATCAACTTTTTATTTTAATTTTAGAGATCCGTAGGCGAAAACTTACGTTTAGGAGTCAGTGGGCACATATAATTAAAAAAAACTGAATAAAACAAAACACAAAGTTGGTGGTAGTCACCCACTCGGGACCTTTGTCGTGCTACGTACTAAGGCCCTTATTTGTATGACAAGTCTATTGCTATATCTTTTAATTGACATTAGTATCTAAATTCCTTGACTGACATGATATCTTTTTACTGACATTTACAATTGACATGGCAGGGACAAAAGTATTTTATACAGCTGCTCTAAAGGTCAGATAATATAAATATTGCAGTACCAGAAAATAAAAATAAATCATCTTAAAGTCTAAGTTGGTACTTTATTAAAAGATCTGAGGGGATGTCTACCGTGCTTGGGGATTAAAAGATAAGTAAATACCCAAATTACACAACTACAACTACACAGGTACCTATTTATTATAATTCACACTTCACAATCCCAACTCTGTCTATCTGTCTGTCTGTCTGTCTGTTACGCTTTCCCGCTTAAACCTCTCAACCGATTTTGATGAAATTTGGCACAGACAATCTTTAAACCCTGAGAAAGAACATAGGCTACCTTTTATTGCGAAAAAAAGAGATGAAGAGATTAAAAGTACGCAGACGAAGTCGCGGGTACCAGCTAGTATTTTATAAAATAGGGTTGAAACGTGTTACAATGGTGCCAATTCTGTTGTCTAATTTTCCTAACCTAACCTAATTTGACAGCACTAAAAATATTGCCATCCCTTTCTGAAAGACTGAAACAACAAGGACGGCTATAACTTTAAAGCTGTCAGATTAGGTTAGTTTAGGATAATGCAACAACAGAATCGATATCAATATCGGTATTTCCTGGTTGGCCAACATTGGTGCCCAAACTAGGATAGCCCTGTGTTATGGTCAAATAATCAAACGTACAGGTTAGGTAGGTACTCTTTTCTTACTCCGCTAGTTTAGCGATCCACAAAGCATGTAGATACGTATTTGGCTTAAAATATCAAAACTCATCACCCGTGTTTTTATTTATTTATCTCCATTTCTAGAAAAGAACAGACTAAAAATATAATCGAGTACTCTCAAAAATGTAAAAATTGCAGTTCAATGTGTGCGGAACCATTCACTGGCCCACTCATATTTCTGACTTTTTTCTGGACTGGAACTGCAAGGAAGAATAAAACCTCTACGGTGCTGACCAAGAAGAAGCACTACACTTTTTAACAGCCTAAGACGAAATTAAGTTATAACTTAATAAAATTTAATCACTTTCTGATGCGAACGGGGCGAACGGGTGGTCAAATTACTTTTTTACTCGTTTATTGAGTGTGACTAAAGTTTGGTGGCCGTTTTGGCGCCTTTTAATTTAAGGTTAATCCATTTTGACAGTTATGAGCTTCTACTGAGTTAGATTATTGAAGTTTTTTAGGTTCTTCATTGGTGGGCATATTAAAATGGAATTGAAAAAAAAACTAATGCAGAAATGTTCGAACAAATGTAAGTCTGACTTCTTTTGCGAAGATATAATAATTGTTACAGGTTTACTGATACAGTTTTACGTACGTTTTTATTCAGATTGGTAGAAAAAAAACTATCACGCAGGATAAAAATGGTATAAAATCAATGTAAGAAGATAATTAAGGTGTACTTCATTGCCTAAAATTAATTAAATGGGTACATTTTAAATTTATTCGTAGTTTAACTCACTCTTTCAGTTGGATTTTTTCTTTCACCTAAAACATGAAAAAGGATGTGATTATGTTTGTGTCCGAGATATCACACGCAAAGTTATGAGTACAGGATGTCATTATGTGCCCATTGTTGAGGATGAGATGATAAAGCGAGGACACACCAAGCGCAAAATAATCTTACTGACTTCTCAAAAACAAATTCTTAAAATATAAAAAATGAAATATTTTGGCAACATTTCACTTAGGGAACAGGCATTCAAATTCAAAATTCAAATTTATTTATTTTCAGTAGCGCAAATTACATTTAGTTTATCAAGGTTGGCATAGGAATATGCCTTCTTTTTCGCTCAATTTCAACTTAGTAAAATTTTAGTAAATTTATTAGAAAACATTGGTGGAGTTTCCACTCAACACTAGTCACTATCTAGCCCCAAACTAAGCAGAGGTTATGGAAACTACTATTATTATTATGATAATAATACCCAGACAGAGAACAAACATCTAAGTGCATTACACATAATGTTTGTCCTCGGTGGGGATAAAACCCATGACCCACAGCGCAGTTTTTTATTGTAAATATAAGAAGTAATCTACTATATTATTATTATATTATATATAATAAATAACTCATTTAATTAATTTTATATATATAGGCTATACATTATAAAATAATAAATAACTCATTTAATTAATTTTATACTATCATATTTATGAGTGTTGAGCACCTTTCGCGAGAGTGTTGAACGGCTCTGTGCGGAAAATCAGCGTTGTGTTACCAACATCAAACGCAACATCATGCTGAGCAGGACGCTATTTTGTGACGTGGAGACGTATGTACGGTACTGAGAGACACACTAAATTGTTTCTTGTAATATTAGTGTTAAGTATGCTTAAATTCTCTGTTGTTTATTATTATAGTTACTGTTTCGCTCTTGTTGTCATGTGTCGTGTTGTCCTAAATAAAGACATTATCTTTCTTTCTTTCTTTATCTTTCGCGTATCTATGCCATTAATTGGTAGCGCTCAAGAACCGTCAGACCAGCATAATTAACATCCAATCATCAAAAAAATTTATAAAATATCAAGATAAATTAAATTTATATTTATTACCAATAAACAAATAGTGGTGTTGTTTCGGTTCCCAGTGTACCACCGGCTTTAACGACCGGACGTAAGAGCGGAACTTCCTTAACATTTATTTATGGTAATCATTACAGATTTTTGACTTGACAAAAAAACAGAAGGAATCTTCCCACAGCCTCTGTGGGACTCCTTTCTTTTGTATAAGATGAAATTTCATGGATGTGAATGGTTTTAGAGAGAGAGGTAGGCCAAAGAAAAGATGGATAGACTGTGAAAGATGATATGAGTAAGAAAGTAGTGAGCACCGAGATGACGAATGATAAGGGAGAGTGGAGGAATAGAACCTTTAATGAAAATAAACTCATAAAAAAGGACATTGTAGTGACATGTGATTTGTGTACACACACATCATATTGCAATGTGATGGCATTTGTTTGATTTTGCAATGTGATTGCACCTTGGACCTTATGTAATTTAAAAAAGATACAAATCTTTTTTAAACCATATAAATGAGCGAGCGAGAGGTGCATTAGGACGACCTCTGTGGCGCAGCGGGCGAGAGCCTGCCTGCGACGCAAGAGGTTGCGGGTTCGATTCCCGCCTTGGAACAAATTTGTGTACGATCTGCAGAAATTTGTTCCGATAGTCTGGGTGTTTTCTATGTATAATAAAAAAATATCTATCTATGTAAGTATATAATGTATTAAATATATCAGTTATCTAGTACCCATAACACAAGCTTTGAATAGCTTACTTTGGGGCTAGATAGTGCTGTGTGGATTGTCCAGCATTATTTATTATTATTTTTTATTTATTAGGTGTCCGTACCGTGTGAACAGAAAAAAATAGTTGCAGTTTTTTTATACAACTAGCTTATGGAACAACCATTACCTATAAACAAAGCATTATTGCCTCGTAAATAACGCACGATAGGAACGTGCTCTACGATGCACTGCCCTGCGTCCATCAACTGAGGCATACAGATGTTAAGCCACATGTGCCTGTAATTACACCGGCGACCACACTCTTCAAACCGAAACACGTTGTTGCTTGGCGGCAGAAAAAGACGTGGTAGTACTTCCCCGGACGTGCCCTTTACAGCTCTACTACTCTTATAAGAATAGTATAGATTTAATATAAGCGATGTGCTAAACGGCAGTAGGGCAGTGGGTGTAACGGTTATAGGGCTTCGGCCACATGAACCGCGATTACACGCTCCATTAGCTGGGACTTTTTTTCGCTCGCCTCTACTCGGGTTTTGTTTTGGTTTGGCATTTGTTTTTATTTGTAGCAAGGGTTCGAAAATAAACTAGACTCATGCCCACAAATATATATACGTACCTGCATATAATAGATACCTCACAAATTATTATTTTTTATGGAGGTGCCCACTTGTAGGACCAACCTTCTTAAGTTTGCCCCCATGAGTGACATGGGGGCAAACTTAAGAAGGTTATTATTTACTTATTAAATATTCTGTCCCAAAACAGCGTTGATATATTTTATCAAAACCTGCCGAAAGTCTTGGAAATGGCACAGATTGTTATAGAAACGAGATGTTTAAAGTAAGCAGTGTTGTGTAGTAAGTTAAGTACCTAGATTTAACATCGCCTTAGGGCTTAATAAAAAAACCTGTTATGATGTTAATATCTCAATAAATAAATAAATTATTGTATTGTTGTGTTCTTGTGGTGTACAATATAGAGTTTTATATCTATCTACCTATCTATCTATCTCTGTGCTCTTATCTATTGATTCGCCCCGTACTGAGAAATGTGTGTAATGTTAAAGAAAGAAAGAAAATTAATTTATTTGTTTTATGTTGTCCACTTCAGTCTTACCAAGCTTTTCTTTTTGGGGCTCTACTTGGGGCTAGAATTAGACAGTGTGTGGAAAGCCCAACAATATTTATTTAAACACAATGTTTGGACTAGCCTCCCCCTCCTCCCTCCCCTTCTAATTTGATATGATAAGCAAGTTTCAACTCCAATTTATTGAAACGGCCGATTTAATGAAGCCTTCCTTTCAATTTCAACAGACGAGCTCCATGATTAGAATAGTTTGCTGTCACAATTTTATATTTACTAAAATTTATAAAAAATTAAGTGGGTAGGTACACAATAATTATTTCTTTAAAAATTTAATATTTTTATTATGATAATAGTTGCGCCCCGCGGTTTCACCCGCTTAGATTTAAATACCAGTATTCCCATGAGATAAAAAGTAGCCTATGTGCTATTCCAGACTATAATCTTTCCCCATCCAGATCCGCGGCCTGATTACGCTAATGTCTGGCTATCGAGATGGCTTTCAGTTTGACATTTGATTCCCATCCATCCTATACAATTGCTATTACACTATGTAATCAATTAACAAACTGAGAACCATCTCGTTAGCCAGACATTAGCGTAATCGTTCCGGCGTGAAAGAGTAACAAACATCCATCCATCCATCGTTTATAATAGTAGTAGGTTGAGCAAAGAAAGACTTTGGCCAAACTACTCAAGCGCGTTGAAGTCTTTTACTCACGCAAATACCATGAGAAACACCAAAATCTTCGTTCCCCACAAAGTCCGACTGACCTACATCTGTCATCAATTTCACACGAAAATACCTGTTCATAGCCAATTACTCAATTAATTGCACAATTATTACACCAATTAGCCGATCAGCTGAGATTTTAATGCGAAAAAAGCTTGAAAATTCAAAGACATCTGCCGCGTCGCGCTAAAAAACAGGCGTCTTGAACAACGGCACCATTTGCGAGAAAAACGTAGTATACTTGTTTGTTACAGATCAGTGCGTAGAATACACGAGAGTATGACAGTTGGTAGGTATTCGATCTCAAAACAGCGTATTTGGTACTGCTTGATGGGCTTCGAATGAGACATCTGCCTTTGAAATGCCTGATTTGTATTGAGATAACACTACCAACTACAGCGTAGTTAGATAGATTGTACCTACCTTATGTAGGTACAAAATATTAGGTAGTGAAATTGTTTTTATTTTTACAAAGACAGTTATAATAAATAAATAATGCTGGACAATCCACACAGCACCATCTAGCTCCAAAGTAAGCTACTCAAAACTTTTGTTAAGGGTAATAGATAACTGATATTATTATATTCAATACATTATATAATTACATAGATAGTTTTTGTTTAATACAAGTAATTAGGTCGCGTCAACCAAAAAGAACGCTGCAAAACAATAGAGGGGATGTGATTGCGCATATAATCTCGCAAATAAACATTTCATTTCATCGCATCACGTAAAAAGAACGCTGGAAGGAGGGGGAGGGGGATGTGACGGCGCGAGTGTTTTGTATGAGCAAACACATCCCCTCCACTGTTTTCCAGCGTTATTTTTATATGACGCGAGATCTACAAATCTTTTGGAATATACAAATGCCTCATCAGTTAGCAGTTTTTTATAGAAATAATCATTTGTATTTGTATTTGCATTCGTGCTTTATTTTTAAACAATTTTTAATTTTGAATAAGATTACAAAGAATTTATGTGAATAGATAAGCCCTCAACAGAAATATTTGTAGTACCTACGTGTTTATAACGCGACTAAAGGTACCTACAGGGTGATGTCAGCGTGTGCCAGCATAGGTTTCAAAGGGGTATGTCGTAACAAACTCCTATAATATCCTAACGCGGGGTTTCGCTGCCGGAACCTGCAGAATTTGTAAGATATCATGCTTCCGTGTGCTATAATATTGACAGAATATATATACACCGACTGGTTTTGATACTTAGCTAGTGGCTTTACATATAAAAGTCTGTCAAAAGGTGAAATACATCTCCCAGCTCAATGTTTCTGGTCCGGCAGTCCTCTATTGGTATCTTCCTAAAAAACTGTGGCCCTTTCAAATACAAAGTAAAAATGTATTGAGTGAACCGGAAGCTAACAATAAAATTGTTAAAATTTTAAACTGAAAACTGAAACAGCTTCACGACTTTGATTCCCAGGCATGATAGATATCCCTAAGTAAAACTAAAAAATATTAATGTTAAATGAAATATCTAGGATTAACATGCTATTAGCTCGCATATAACAATAATTTAGTAATGAATACCAAATATATTCAGCTTTTTTGCCATCTTTAAAATAAAGTAAAGTATCAAGATGAGTCGCCCCCGGAAGGATGGTGGCATCTCAAACCGGATGTCCAGCGCAGTACATTCTATGCGCGCCACTGAACTGAAACCTTCCCGGAATTACTGAAGGACCAACCAAATACATTTTTTGTCTGGATGACATGTTATTATTGTCCTTTTAATTTTATAATGGCTACCTACCTTACAAAACCCAGTACTTATAAATATTACACACAAATAAAAATTATAAATAAATAATAATAATAAATAAATAATGCTGGACAATCCACGCAGCATCATCTAGCCCCAAAGTAAGCTACTCAAAGTTTGTGTTGTATATAAATAAATACTATCAATAGTAAGCGTGCAAAGAAGCAGTATCTGGAGATTTAAAAAAATACAGAACTTCTGTTTAAGTATATCTAAATAAAACTCATGTATCTTGTCATGTAATGATCTACAAACTTGCAACACAATGAAAAAAATTTGGAGATATTCATTCACAGAAAATATATAATATTATTATCACCTGGGCCCTTACCACCATCTCTTGAAGCATTCTTATTTCAATATCACTTTTATGTCAATGTCTTAAGTCTTGTGTCTTATGCATAGAGTCAGCTGTATGATCAAACAGTAAAGTAATATTGAAATAAGAATGCTTCAAGAGATGGTGGGACGGACCCTGTACTGTGAAATAGGTATAGGTAAGTAAATAGTAAAAAAAACACAAACAAGTTTCGAAATAATATTACAAAATTTCAGCATAATAAATATAATTTCAATCAAATCAAGTTTTTCTAATAAACAATTTTTAAATATTACACACTATTAGTTTCCGTATCTAATCCAACTATTTGGTACGAAAACTTGCTTGTATTTTTTGCAGTAGCTACAAGAGACAGAATCAGATATCCTCGAGCAAGACATTTAAAATGATAGAGTTATTAGCTAATCCAGCGTAGAAAGAACGTCATACTAAATCAAAAGTTAATGTGATGAACTGTTTATAATTGTATTTTGCCGCAAATCTAATTGATTAGATCAATTTTTTTCAAACAACATACTTGACCACCGATGGTGGTCTAGTAAGTGATCCGCCTTTTGATTGCAAGGTCATAGGTTCGAATGCTGTCCATCTTTCAAACTTGCTGATGTAACAGATTACACACTCGATGTAAAGTGGTAAACCCCATCTATATCAAAACAGGTCACGATAGGAACGTGCCCTATGATGCACTGCCTGCGTCCATTATGAGGCATACAGATGCTAAGCCTCGCGTGCCTGTAACTTCAACGACAACAAAACCCTTATAACTGAAACTACGGGCACTAATTCACGCGATCAAAAACTGCAGCGGTTTAAACGCAGTGCGGCCTTAGCCTAAGGTTAAAAGCTTTTTTAAAAAAGGAACGTCCAAGTTACCGTGTCACCGACTATTTCAAACCGCTGAAATGAGACTGACATTTTCGCCAAATTAGCCTCTACTATGTACTTATCGACCAGCGAGCTGTAATTTTCGACTTTGCGGCTTTGTCCTAATGCTGCGAATCTCTAATTCAATTAGATGGATCCCAAATGGTCAGGGCTGCCACTGATATGGTGAGAATCAAGTCTGTGATTTCAATGACTATTTTATCAGTCATATCAATATCAAAGTACACTAATATTATAAACAGGAAACCTTTGTAATAATAGTCGTGGCGAGAGGCCGCCTGCGACGCAAAGGTTGCGGGTTCAATTCCCGCCTCGGAACAAATTTGTGTACTACGATCTGCAGAAATTTGTTCCGTTGGTCTGGGTGTTTTCTAAAAAACGAAAAAATCTATCTATGTATATAATGTATTAAATATATTATCAGTTATCTAGTACCCATAACACAAGCTTTGAGTAGCTTAGTTTGGGGCTAGATGGTGCTGTGTGGATTGTCCAGCATTATTTATTACTTTTATTAGTATTATAGTGGCAGCCCTAGTAAGGAGACTGTGATAGCGATTTGATGACAACCTTTGTTTTTGCGAAATACTCCTATCGCTAATAGGATTTAATTTTATGAATTAGAGTTGATATTACACGCTATTAGCGACTCTCGTTTTGTTCATTAGAACTTCCTGTTTTGGAAATGGCTATAATTACTGTAATTAATCTTTCAGGACTTGCCTCATAGCTCAGCCTCCTGCACTGAAGGACTTGGGTTCGAAGCTCACCTAGAGCGAATATGGAATGCATAATAACCTAAATTATTATTATTAGCTATGTGGTCCCCGTCGTCTAAGCCTTCCTTTGTCCTTTTTTTTCTTTGATATAGTAAGAGCAAGAACGCGTTTTAAAAGTAGGTACCTAGATAAAGCCATAACCCCATAGCTCCTATAATGTACGCGAGATATTTGCCATCAGGACCTAGTCATCGAGAATTGCCGTCAAAATGATACCACAGAATATTTTAGCTAACATTCGATGGATCTTTAATTTTTCATCATTTTGATAAAAAATAAATTTCGGTACACATGTTACGCAATAAATAAAATAACACTTACCTATATACCAATTTTTTTTGTATAAAAATGTCTACTGCGACGATATTTTCTAAAATCACCTAGAAATTCCAGTGATCAAAAAAATCAACCCTTAACATGACCATAGGGTCCTCTTGACCCATCGATTAAGTTTTTGCCACCCGCGCGCTTCCAAATAAAATCATAAATTTAAAATGGCGGTCAGTGGCAAAAAATCACACCCTATATCATATTTGGTGCGCTTCGGGCGTGGTGGGGTCAATTTATGACTAAATTTTAAGAGCATCGTGGTGTTATATAGCCTTAACAATGTTGTAAAGGTATTACTATTATATTTATTCAATTTCCTTCCATCATGTTTGCTTTTGTCCTGTAGTAGATAGGTTGATACAAAATCTTATTTAAAGCTTCATTTTTATTATTCAGCAGGTTACGTTGTATTGCCTGCCGGTCGATTAAGTTAATATCTGGCTTTCAGTTTGACATTTGATTCCCATACATCCATCAGTTACTCTGGTACCAGCATGAAACTTGCCTAGAACTAATAGCTGGTCTTATTCAGAGTAAAAGCCGGTGGCGGTTTCCGCACGATGTTTTTCTTCACTGGTTCGAGAACACGAATCTCACGAACGTAAGACTATTTATAAATATTTAATAAAAAATGTTAAGTATGCCAAATTCTACCAAAATGAATTGAGCAACTTAATTGCATACAATTTAATAGCTATAATTAAAGCAAAATGCTTACCATTAGGATCAAATCAGAAGTTGATATAAATCCATAAGGTTTAGGGGTGCAACCCGCCCTTGCTTCCAAAAGATTTTGGAAAAAAATCGCGTTTATTTTGATATTGAGCAACCGCATAATAAATGGGCACGTTTTAAACCCACAATTAAAAGCATATTTAGTCAAAAGCTCAATAGACCGATAAATCGATCATCGTGTTCTGTGGTTTTTTTGTGGTTCTTATTGTGAGAGAGCGAACATCAATAGACAATTAGACAAAATGTGGGAAAATTCTTGCCAAAAATGCATTACTTCGCTACAAAACCAAACCCTGTAAACTCAAAAGCTTTTAATAATAATAATAATAAGTTTTATTCAGTACAGTCTTACAACATTTGTTTAAATAACAATTGGTAATTAAATCTATGTGCCTAAATTACTAAATTTGTTGTGTGCAGACCGAGGGCCATGAATATGGTTTGAGCACCTCGCTCTAACTAAGCCTGGGCTTGTATGTAGACGCGAGGGGGCCGCTATTCGGCTGTTAAATGCTATAATTCTGTTGACACTTACATTTAGGGAATTTTAGGTAGGTACAACCAAAAAAACTAGCCACGTGACACTTTTTTGTCACATTAAACTAAAACTTGTTACGTTAATAGGTATTTAAAAGGCTGACCATTCACTTTTTGAACAGTCACATAAAATTCAATTTATTGCGCACACGCGTCGATAAGTCCATACTAAACGGTCACGGGACCATTTTGTGACAATAGACGAAACGTCACAGCCCTTACCATTAAATGTGCCAAGCAGCTTTCCACGCTATTAATGCGATAATAAAAGTCATTATAGTATACTTTGTATAGTAACCTGTCTAGGGATATAAAAGAGTTTGAAAAAGCTCAGCCCTAATGCAAAAGAGGCTATATCTTTATCATTTTACGGTTGCTTTTACAATGTTTAAGAATGTAAGGTGTAACGTTTTAAAATTGAACAGGGTATTATCAAAAAGGAATTAACACATAAGGTGTTAAATTATTGAACAAGGTTTGGCGACACTTCACTAAAGCCGCTGGTTTTCTAGTGAAGTGGACATCTTCATTAGTCCCTAGATTTATTAGAGTGAGAAGCTATTTAAAACAAAGGCAAAGATTTTTTAAATAAATTTCCGTTTTATAAACCTGAGCAATTGATTTGTTTCTGTACTTTATGTATGTACGAAGTTCTTTTTAGCATTTTTTTGTCCGTTGTGAAAGTGTGAAAATCTCAGTAGTTGACGAATAATATCGTCAAATATTGACATTTTCACACTATTCAATTTAATTGTTTTTAGTTTTAAATGAAATTAAATACGTTTATTAACACACACATATTAAAAAAACACAGAACAGGGAAATTAAAAAAAAAATGAACATAAAAGAATGAGGTAACAAAAATAAATGAATTAGTCCTGCTGTCCTGTCCTGTTTTAAAATTTGGAGAATCAAAATTATTAGTAAACAATTATGTACATCTACTCCATGCAATTTAAAAAAAATTAAGTCAAATCGACCTTAAAATGATTAGGTAGTTAAAATATACTGTAGATTACTCTACGGCTAAAATATACTGTCGATTACTCTACGGCTAAAATATACTGTAGATTACTCGACGGCTAAAATATACTGTAGATTACTCTACGGCTAAAATATACTGTAGATTACTCTACGGCTAAAATATACTGTAGATTACTCTACGGCTAAAATATACTGTAGATTACTCTACGGCTAAAATATACTGTAGATTACTCTACGGCTAAAACAAAACCTTTTCGCCCCAAGCCAACCCCATAAACCTTTTTAGCGACATTAAAAAAAGCGGAACCAAAAAGTATTATTGGCCAAATTTTTATGGGTTATTAAAACAAATTACCGTCAGAGGTTTTTAAAGAAAAAAATGTGAAATTTATTAGTTTCCTACTCAATAAAATTAGTGACTATCTCTGTATCTAAATGGTTGCCGTGAAATACTACTGAACTGTGTTCAGATGAGTCGTTTAGATACGTTTGTGGAGTTCTTACGAAATGCTCTAGTTGTAAAGACAATTACATTTTTCGCATCAAAGTAATTTTCTCGAAGTGTAAGAATTTCTGTATTATAAGATACATGTCTAAATTACCAACTTACTTGATACTTCATTTATTGGTAAATATATTACAAGAATAAATGCTAGCATGTATGTCCCCAGCGCAGATACGAACCTTTTTATGCGACGTATTCTGTGACGTTATATTTTCACTTAATATTTCATGGATCAAAAGTACCCTTGGTAAAAAAAGGGTTAATTTTATATTGAGTATCATCATAATAAGATGTAGACCCGATTTACAAGCAACTTGATTTTATTGCAATTTTCAGAGCGGTTTTAAATGTAATTTCATCGTTTTTATCATAAAGAAACACATAAAATTTTCAACTATGGCTTACCTCAATGGCAATAAATATTGTATATTGTTTGCGGCCGCACAAGTAAGCCATAAAATACTTGGGGCGGGC
This sequence comes from Plemyria rubiginata, assembly GCA_963576535.1. NCBI lineage: Eukaryota > Metazoa > Arthropoda > Insecta > Lepidoptera > Geometridae > Plemyria > Plemyria rubiginata. The sequence continues at coordinate 995,188 of OY754914.1, read as the reverse complement.
TAGCCCAGCCCTGCCAGGCGCCGAGTACAATGAGCAGAGGGTGTAGTGGGGTAGTTTTTCAATATAATGGTTATAACAACGGCCTTGCAGCTCGGTAATAGTCCTGCCTTCTGTGCTGTGTGTAGGTTGTTAGTTCGATTCCCACCGAAGAGTCTTCGGCGAAGACGAACAATTTTTATAGTCTACTTGCTGACGGAGCAATCAGATGGCTAACCTAATTTGAGCGCGCCAATAGCTAATTAACAGACCGATAAGTTTGTTGCTGTGTTTTGGTTGGCATGAAAGTGACAGTCACAAGAATACTCTATTGAGCCCACGGAACAGAGAAAACCTGAGCCCAAGGAATTTGAATACCCTGAGCCGCTATAAAATGGAGGAGGTTATGGATAAGAGGGACATTATGTAACATCATCATCATGATGATGATGATGATGATGATGTAAAGGTATTATTCTACATTTCGTTGCGTGGATCTGGTACCTAGACTCACTTATCTGTAAAACGTTTCAAAGTGACCCACGTGATTCAACAATTTGATTTTGCCTTTTTTTTATACAACCAGCTGATGGAACAAGCAGATTACCCACCTGATGTTAATTGTTAAGTGGTAACCATCACCTATAACAAAACATTGCCTCGTAAGTCACGCACGATAGGAACGTGCCCTACGATGCACTGCCCTGCGTGCATCAACTTTAGGCATACTGATGTTAAGCCTCATGTGTCTGTAATTACACCGGCGACCACACTCTTCAAACCGAAACAGCGTTGCTGCTTGGCGGCAGAAAAGGCGTGGTGGTAGTACTTCCCCGGACGAGCCACACACAAAGAGCTTTACTACTCTTTATACTATCCTACTTCCTACAAATTACGCTGTTATTTGAAAAAACAGCTACACCAAAATACTACGATATCCTAGGAAGCCTACAAAAATACCCCCGCACCCCGGCGACAGATGGGCGACTCGTGCGCATCCCTTTGACACGCCGCGACCCACCCTTACACCTGAGGGGTCGTCGACAAAATGTTTTTGTTTATTTTTAAAAGGGAATGTCATTGTAGTTAAATTAGAAATCTATCGTAAAGTTTTGCGTATTTCAAAATTCTGTAAAATATTAAATATAACCCTTAAAATATTATATTGAAAGCATAGATTTCATTTTTAAAACATTATCATGAAAATATCAAAACTGAAAAACTGAAACAGCTTCACGACTTTGATCCCCAGGCACGGTAGATATCCTTTCAGATTTCTCAGTACCAAAGTACTAACTCAAGATTCTTTGGTGATGTCTAAGGGGGTAGTTAGAGGTACGTCCAAACATTACATTTGGCACATACCCACATTTTGCAGTAGTTAGTATAAAGTTAGTATTAGTTTCCTTTCAGAAACCGGGGGTTAGTAATGCGTTGTCTGCATTTTTCTTTCTCTTGTCGTTGAGTTGTAGGAAGTTTGTTCTAACTAATTGACCGAGCGAGCGAAGCGTCTCAGTTTCCACATTGGCCAAAAATGCGTTTGTCCGGATGTCTGTCTGTCTGTCTGTCTGTCTGTCTGTCTGTTCTCCTCTACAGGTCGCATTTTTCAACCGATCTGGACGAAACTTGGTACACAGGTTATATGACTTATTAGAACTTTTTGTCGTCGGGGATTTTTGATTGGAGGGGTACTTCCCCCAAAAAAAGGGCAAAAAGGGGGTTATTTGATATACTGGATATCTCCACCAAATGAGATCCGATTTCGATTATTCTTTTTTTATTTGAAAGGTAGTAACTATAAGTTGGTCTCATAAAAGTTTGGCGAAGATCTGATAAGGATCTTCAGCATGATGAACAGGATAGCTCATCAAACAATCGATGGTTTTCAATCAAATTTGAGAGAAACACAAAGGACCTCATTCTACACAAGATGATGCAAAAAAAATCTAAAAGATCAAAAAAATCACAAAACGGAAAATGCACTTGCACATTACATTCCTCAAATAGCTCACTTTTAGTATGCTCGCGAGGTCTACAGCTCCCAGAGCCACTAGTAATTATTTTCATAATAATATCTATATATATTCGATTCACAACCCTAAACTCCTTAGGAAGACAGCTCTCCCATAATCCATATGTTGTTTCCTCAAACAACGATTATCGTTCCAATATCCTGTTTGAAAAACCAAATTCAAATTTGGAATCATGCTCAAATTCGCGCCAAAGCCTACCCTACTTCCTGCGCGCGCACGTGTCCTACGCGCATGCCTACAAACAATGCACTTTTTTGCGATTCTACATTCAAATGATAGCACTACCGACTAATGAATCCTACTTCTTTCTCTTTCTATTAAATTTGACTTTAAACGGGAGTGAAAAGGAGGTGAAACGTGACAGTTGGCGTCGTATGGCGTCTGCCGCGGCCATATGCTGCTTTGAGGTTTCGAAAATTACCCACCGGTTGGTTCGAAAATGGCAATTCGTTCAAAAGCTTGTCTATTCATTACGGAGGCTCCGAATGACACGCGATCTGTAATCGGTATGACAGTCAGACATACAAATTATGCTTACAATTTTATTTCCGGCTAAGACTTTGGGATGTCCTTCTGGACTGGATGGTTCTGGGAACGCGCTTGTCAAAATAGTGTTATCCATTGCATTGATAAACACTGAAGAAAGGATGGATGCTTAAATAATTTTTTTTTGATACACTGACCATACTGACCTTCTTCTTTGGGGAAACTCCACTGACATAAATAGAGCTTTTATTGTTCAAAAAAAGTGTATTCGAGCTTTAAGTGGCGGTGGCCCTCTCACATCATGTAAACCCCTTTTTAAAAAGTTAAAACTGTTAACGCTCACAGGTCTTTACATTTTTCAAATTGGCTGTTTCGTTAGAGACCATGAGGTCATATTCGATAAATATGCAGACAAACTGCATTCACGTCTTAAACAGAGAGACCCAACAAGACTTCTCCTTCCTAGCCATAAGACTGCAATGACCCACAGAAATAGCTATATGACTATGATGACTATTAAAATATATAACAAAATCCCTAGAGACATCAGAGAGCTACCAATAAAACAGTTTAAGACAAAACTTTACTTGTGGCTAGTAGATAAATGTTTTTATTGTATTAAAGATTTTCAATAGTGCATTAAATTAATTTCACGACTTAATTATTTTATTATTTATTATTAATTATTTATTATTAATTATTTATTTATTCATTCTTAGATTCACAGTTTTCTTATTGTCTAATATAAACTATATAATATACATTGTGCATAAACCAAAACGAATCTACATTTTATAAGCAACTTATGTAGGTAGGCAGATGATACTGAAAAGACAAACCAAAATAATAAGGTGAAAGTTAACTAATAAAACAGACATAAAATATAAAGTTGATCACAAAAAAAAAGAGAACAATGTGTAAAATAAAACGTGGTAATGAAAACGTGTAGTGTAGGTAGTGTGTCATGGTGTATGTGTAGGTAGCTATTTAGATAGGTTGTAGGTGTGTAATTATAAATCAGGTAGGTGTGAATGTGATGACAAAACGCCTAGATAAAACTCTGCAACATTCGCTTGTAGGGAAGTGCAGCTAGTGTGAACAATAAAGATAATAAACTGGTTTCTATGCATAGTTCTATTTTATTTTATTGAATTTATTTTGACATTTGAGTATTCTATTTTTATAATTTGCTATCTTCAATGTTCTTTTTTTTAATGTTTTTCTCTTTAATTTTATTCTTTGCTGTATTTAAAAAAATTGCATGTCGGTTTCCGATGAAGTATGTGATAAATTAAATAATTAAATAATAAATTATGCTGGACAATCCACACAGCACTATCTAGCCCCAAAGGAAGCTACTAAAGCTTGTGTTATGGGTACTAGATAACTGATATATTTAATAAATTATATAATTACATAGATAGATATTTTTTATTATACATAGAAAACGCCCAGACCAATGAACAAATTTCTGAAGATCGTACACAAATTTGTTCCGAGGCGGGAATCGAACCCGCAACCTCTGCGTCGCAGGCGGACTCTCGCCCGCTGCGCCACTGAGGTCGTCATACACTCATTGTGATACTAACTTTATATTAAGAACTGTACTAATCTGACCATACTTCGAGCAAATAAATTCATTTCATTTCATAACGATCAGAGGATTTCCATAAACTTTATTGCCCACTATCTTCACAATGTCACCAGCGAGCCAAGCACTACGTCACACAATACATGCATGATATAGTAGAAAACCAATGTGCACCCGTGCGAAGCAGGGGCGCTGGGGGGGCGCTAGTATAATAATAAAATAAAAATTGCTACTTTTCTTAAGGAAAGAAAAGTAGCAATTTCATCCCTAATAGCAAATAGTAGCAAACCCAAAACCGACCCAAATTATGAAATTATTTCATCCTTGACCGATTTCAATCGATTTCCAATTTATCCCGCGCGTGTCAAAGTTATTTTGGTTTTAAAATAAAGGATTGTTTTTGATACTTTATTGTTTGCTTTATGGCTTTAATTATTGCCTTCTAGTTTCTTCTATTGCCCTTTTATATTGGTCGTATAAAATTGGTTTCAATAAACCAATCCTCCATTGTTTAAATGTATTAAGTATTTTTTTAAAAGAAACAATTATTAATAATTATTTCATTTTATTTTACAAATCCATTTGTGCACGACCGGATTCAAACCCACGACCTTACGATCGGAAGACGGATTCACTCCCAATAGGCCACCGATGCTTTAAGCTATCGGTTATTGTAGGCACCTCGTATATTTTTATATGTACGAGTATTACTCCCAGTTTCTGAAAGCTCGAATAACACTAATCGGCTGTCAAGTCACTTGCTATTTCAGCTTTTGCTTCAAATTAGATAGAGATAGCAAGTGACTGACAGCCGATTAGTGTTAATCGCGCTTTCAGAAACCGGGGGTTATATTTGTCAGATTTCTCGTATTACCAAGCCTACTTAGGCTTAACTTCATACTTACCAAAAATATGAAGTTAAGTATTTCTTTCTTGTTATACGTTAGTTTTATAGAAAGATTTCAAACACAGCCTGTATATGTATAAAAAATACCGTTTTGTCCTAAATAATGTTAATTTCCATAAATCGAAGCGCGAACTAAGTATATAGGTGGTTTTTTAAATTACCGCATAACTGAACCCTTTATTTGACGGTCAGGGGTGTCTAACAAGTAAGTTTAAAATAACAGTTTTTTCAAGCATAAGTCGGTCTAAAACAAAGAAAGAAAGAAAGAAAGAACTCTGTGACGACCTCTGTGGCGCAGCGGGCGAGAGTCTGCCTGCGACGCTAGAGGTTGCGGGTTCGATTCCCGCCTCGGAACAAATTTGTGTACGATCTGCAGAAATGTGTTCCGTTGGTCTGGGTATTTTCTATGTATATAATAAAAAATATCTATCTATGTAAGTAATATAATGTATTAAATATATCAGTCATCTAGTACCCGTAACACAAGCTTTGAGTAGCTTACTTTGGGGCTAGATGGTGCTGTGTGGATTGTCCAGCATTATTTATTATTTTATTAAAGAAAGAAAGAAAGAAACATTTATTTGAAAGTAAAGTTCATGAACAAATAAAGAAGTCCTATGAAACGAATGTTAGCTATAACTAATCCGTTTTCTCGTATGGGGACAACTTTCCATCGGTCTTTATATAAAAAAACTGGGTTTTACAATAATTTACTTTTGTGTAAAGTTTTTAATAAAAAAATTGTTAACAAAACTCATCTTTCTTACCTATCGGCTTCTTTTTTAGTGTAATAAATATATTTATTTAATCGTAAATTGATCTAGGTAGTTATAAAAAAAAGTTTAATGCAAACAGCCCTGATTTATAAATTAATCCCTTGGAAATACATCGGCCTCAATAAAGTCATTTGGAGGCAAAATCTCTTGTTTGTTTAGCATTAATGTCATAATGGCCCTAAACGGTCGGTCGCTTAATAAAGGGTTAAATTTAAAAATAACATGTGGACGGTATTTGGCTATAAAGTTGATGATTTAAGTAAACAGTTGATAAAAAATGTAGACGTTGGTATTTAGGTCATCATAATTTTAAAAGTCATTTGGAAAGAGTATTTTTTTTAAGAATATGCAAGGGGTTTTTTGATAAGTAAAGAAACTGATAGATAGAAAACACTTTGTTGATCAATAAAATAATAGTTTGAAGGCAAACCGAATTACGTTTGTGTATCGAGAACAAAAGATGTGTTGTTAGTGCACGGAAAGAAATACAGTTTCCCGGCCGTAAGCCAGTGTATTATTTGAACATTAAAATACCAGAAGGTATAACTAGCAGTGATTGGGGCCTGTCACTCACTATTTGGTAAATTTAGATAAACATCAATTTTTCATCATTTTTGTACTGATAAGATTAATATTCATACACTTTCAACACTAAACATCCATTATGTACATGTAATTGTGCAATTAAATATACTTTGACTTTAAGCTATTAATTTATGCAAAACAACTTTAAGGCTCCCCCGTTGATGTCGAAACCCTTATCTATAATGGCATAACTCAAGAAATCGCAAGATCCATCAACTCAGCGCGACGGTAGCGCGATGTCCCGCCGAGCGGCCGGTGGCTACCGCTAAATTAAAAAAAAAACTGATCGATTTGAGCAAAAAAAATGGCGGATCTTTTCACTTTCGTCATGCTTTCGATGAATTTCGATTTCGCACGCCCACTCAGCGGTCACGTCGGCGGCAGTGACTGACATCGATACGATTGAAAAAAGTTTGATGAAATGAAATGTAGGTTGTCGTGGTGTGGTTTTGGTCAAGTGACTTAGAGCAAAGTTGTTTATACACGTTTGCGTAAAGGAACCGCAAACTAAAATGTAATTTGTTAGGTATACACAAATTACATTTTGTTGTTCCTTTGATTTTTATTTATTTTTCAAAAAACTCTAAAATTAAATTCATTTTGATAAAAGAAATATTGAATTGAGAATCTCCTCCAGTTGTAAAGTCAGTTAAAAATACAAATATAAAAAAATACACATGACCTTATTTTGACGCCATCGGAGCTCAAACTACCTAAGTCTTTTGATTACGGTCCTCATCGCAAGCTCATTTACAAGACTGTGATTACATCTTGCTCCTTCAACGATACGCTTCAAAGAAGTCTACATGGATAATTTGCAAACTGAGATGTTGACACAGGATGTCTTGATTAAGTCATCAACTCCTGATTGTGTGATCAACACTTACTGTAATGGTGTTGAAATAAGCACTTTTTCGGATTATGTCACTATAATAACATTATTTCCGCATTGATGTCCTAAAGTCGCGAGCCTAATTCATTGTGCCTTCGGTCAAACTCAGTACACTTTACACTCAGTACTTCACCTACATTGTTTTTTTTAACTCTCTCCAGTCCACTAAAATAAAAATAAAACTGGTTTTGTATAAGTACGTGAGTCAATCATCAAAAGTTTCGAATCAATTAATTAAAAAAGTTTTTCACACAAGCAACCGCGAATAATGAAACCGCGGGACGCCATGCGTTCGAAATTCGAATCGCATTCAAACAATGACGTCATGTAGTTCACGCCTTTGTCATTCCTCGTGTGGTCTACGAAGAATGACATCTCGGGAAATGGTCTGTAAAAAGTTACTTTTTGTACATACCCGCCTTCTGACACGGGCTTCCGAATTAAGAGATTGATGAGGAATATTGGAGGTAATTTAATTAGGTTGTGCATTCAGGTGTTATATTATGTTTTTTAATCATTGGTTGTAGTCTAAATTAACAAGTAATTACATAATATGCTACACTATTGTTTACATTAGTTTGTACATTGTAATTTTTTATTCTGAAGCCTTTAACTGCATGTAAAACTAGGGACATAAGTAGGTACCGTATATAATTATAGACTCTACATATTTCAACTACGATACTACGATATCGACCACTGTTAACTTTTTAACCATTTTTTGGCAGAGACCTCCTCTGCAATCTTCCATTCCACACTATCCTGTCCCGTCTTATTTTATCTTATATTAGTTGCGCCCCGCGGTTTCACCCGTGCAGATTTAAATTTCGGTTTTATCTGATATCACTCATTGCTCAAAACGCAACGATAGCGCGTTCTAATTTTTTCTGTGGCGATATCAAGTTATTATTTAGGAACTAAAAATGTATCAGCTAAATACGGTAAAATGCTAAATATCTGCCAACACTCGGTATTCCCACGGGATAAGAAGTAGCCTATGTGTTCCTCCAGACTATAATCAATATCTCTGCCAAGTTTCATTCGGATCCGTTCAGCCGTTTCGGCGTGAAAGAGTAACAAACATCCATCCATACATACATAAAAACTTTTGCGTTTATAATATTAGTAGGATGGGTTATTATATGCAGAAGTGACCGCTCAGCATCAGGTGAGCCATTATACTGATGTCACTTATAAATATTACAACACAAATATTAATGTACCTTCTATTATTCTATGTATTTTGTATATTTTGTACATTTTGTAAATAATTGTAACTATTAGTTGTAATTTTCTTTGTTAATAAAGTTATATGTACCTTCTTAAGGTACCTTCTTTTTATTCTTTTTTTTCAGACTTTCAGTCACCTTTCAGAAATTACCTCAATTAATTTATTGAGGTCAGTGCCTTTCAGTGGTCGATGGGGGTTGCCACTTCCTAATAAAACCTTAGTCTCATCAAAAAGTATCATTAAAAAATCTATTAAAGTTTTGTCAAACTCTCCTGTCGTTGAAATCCAAAGAGTATACAATAACTACAATCTTCTGATATATCCCGAAAAATGAGAAAACAAACAAATAATTAATAAAATTAACCATGCCAGTTTATATTGGCATGGTTTAAGCATTTCCGGATGCTATAAGGCATGTAAGTCTAAACCTCCAAAGATATATGTAGGTATTATTTAACTGAAAACTATTAATATCCATATATTAATCCATATTTATTTATATGATCCATGTATTTTAGCGATAAGGCTGCCCATTGTAGGTACCTATTCTTTTTTTCAAGTTTCTGTATGTCTTTTCTTTTTGCTTTGTGTACATAAAGAATTTGTCTATCTATCTAATATCTTCGCTGTCTCGTGGTAGGACGTAAATCGCTATTCGTGTTCGCATATTCATCATAATTTCCTAAATACGTCGATGTAAGTGACTCTATTCGCCTATGTTTGCCATTTTCACAAACAAGATGTTTGCAAATACAAGAATACCGCTGGCTGTTCACGATATTTTATGTGGATGTGAGTTGTTCGGACTTTTATACATTAATAGCGATCCGCCCGTGCGTCCCTGCTTCGCACGGGTACACATACCATGCATGTATTATACATATAAACCTTCCTCTTGAATCACTTTATCTATTAAAAAAAACCGCATCAAAATCCGTTGCGTACTTTTAAAGATATTTTAGAGCATACATAGGGACATAGGGACAGAGAAAGCGACTTTGTTTTATACTATGTAGTGATAACCGAAGAGCAAATAAAGCGTAAAAACTGAATAGCAGTGGGGTTAGCTATTAGCAATACTTGTAAATGGGTTCAGGATTGGTGGTAGGGGGTAGGAAGGAGTGAAATGAGTCCCACCATAAAAAGAAGCGATAAGACCGCTCATTGTAACTATCACTTTAGCTTATATCTTTAAGTGTTTTGTTAATTTTGGTGTACAATAAATTATTCATTCATTCATAAAGTTTTTGGTGAATGCTTTTTGAGAAAGTTTACAGAAGTAGGGGACATGGCGAGCGAGGTGGTGCGGGACCTAGCAGACACCATCATCGGCGCCAGCACCAGCGCCAGCGCCGAGGCTGAGGACATCGACAGCAACCATTCTGCCGAAACTGTCAGAGCGCGGGACTCCATGGTCAGTCACCTATTTATACCAGAAAAAGAAAATCACTACATAGTATAAAACAAAGTCGCTTTCTATGTCCCTTTGTCCCTATGTATGCTAAAATCTTTAAAACTACGCAACGTATTTTGATGCGGTTTTTTTAATAGATAGAGTGATTCAAGAGGAAGGTTTATATGTATAATACATGCATGATATGTGCACCCGTGCGAAGCAGGGGCGCGCGGGCGGGTCGCTAGTTAAAAAATATTATTTTATAATATAGCAAAAGAGAATTAAACTAAAAAAAACTTTTATAGAATATCCCACAATAATTAGTTTTAGGCTCTGTCATTCTGGAGATTCCATAAAAATAAACACTTCTTAAAAGTAGTAGGTAGAGCTCTTTGTGAAGGGCTCGTCCGGGGAAGTACTACCACCACGCCATTTTCTGCCGCCAAGCAGCAACGCTGTGTTTCGGTTTGAAGAGTGTGGTCGCCGGTGTAATTACAGACACATGAGGCTTAACATCTGTATGCCTCAAGTTGATGGGCGCAGGACAGAACATCGTATAGCACGTTTCTATCATGCGTGACTTACGAGGCAGTGCTTTGTTAGGTGATGGTTACCACTTAACATCAGTTGGGCCATCAGCTCGATCCATCAGCTGGTTGTATAAAAAAAATCGTTTCTAAAAAGAAACTGAAAAACTGAAACTGAAACAGCTTCACGACTTTGATCCCCAGGCGCGGTAGATATCCCTTCAGATCTCCCAGTACCAAGTAGGTACTAATTCAAGATTCTTTGAGGATGTCTAAGGGGGGTAGTCAGAGGTACGTCCACACATTACATTTGGCACATACCCACATTTTGCAGCAGTTAGTATTCCATACGTGACAGGTTGCAAGCCCATCGCCGCTGTTAGAATACTAACTGGTTTCCTCACGATGTTTTCCTTCACCGTTTAAGAGCACTGGTATTGCGCACATAAATTTTTCGATAGAAAAATCCATTGGTGCACGACCGGATTCGAACCTGCGACCTTACGATCGGAAGGCGGGGTCACTCCCACTAGACCACCGGTGCTCTTTTTAAAAAGAAACTTGTCTATAAATGAAATAGGTTTATGAATACATTCAAAAATAAGCATCTTCCTAAAACATGCTTCATTATCAATTTATTATGTTTCGTAGCTTCAGCTCGGGAATACCTCGTCCTACTTGCTAACAGCTGATGACAGCGTCTTCAGTCGGGATGTGGACCACTGGATCCGAGGGGACTCTCCAACGGACACCGGAGTCCAAAGGAGCAGGTACTTGGGTCCTAGGACTTCACCGCTCAGTAGGCAGTTAGCTCCCTTCTATGCAGGATGTAGGTTCAAATGGTCAGTTCTTCAGTAGGTAAATCATTTGCGTGATGGATGGGGACAATTATTCTGGGCCTGAGTGCCAAAAGAGTACCTATAGGTAGGTAAGTAGAGGAAGATGGGGGAATGCCGATCACCTGAGAGAAATATGCTCTATTTGTTTTTTCATTTGTCTTATGTTAGTTTTGAGGTATAGAGACTGCCTGCTCAAGCGTCACAACCCCTGCGCTGCAGCGAGCTCGCTGTGTTTCAAGGCACCTTATTCAATAAGTTATTGGAGTGAGCGGTATTACCCGACACGATCGCCATTACCCCTGCTTCCAAAGTTAGTAGGTATACGTTGTTATGTTAAGAATTTTAAAAGCTATCTCGTTCCCTACTAAAGGTACAAAGCTTCCTGACTAAAAGACCCAAGGTAGGGTTTTTTGGGCTAAATAAAAAAACAGAAACAGCTTCACGACTTTGATCCCCAGGCACGGTAGATGTTCCTTCAGATCTCCCAGTACCAAGTACCAACTCAAGATCCTTTTTTGCTAAAAATATTATGTGCGAAATGATTAAAAATATTTCATTATAATGCACCACTTTTTTATTACAATGTTAAACGAATAATTTATGGCATAATGGAATGAAAACAGAAGTGTGTTAGTCTTTTACGCCTTATAAATTTTCAGTTTTTCAGTTCTAACGTGACGTAGTCGCCATCTATGTACAAACTGTAACACTACGAGGGCTGAGGTAGGCCTTACAATGAACCATTGCAACTAAATTTTATTCGTTTTCTAGTGGCGCTCTGCGCTGCCCACCTGTAAGATTAGTTCGTTGGTTTGTAGATAGATGGCGCTATAGACTTCTGAGCCAGGGGTTTATATTTTAGGTGGTACTGTTTATATTCAGATTTAAATTATATCAAATCTACTCAAAAATAAAAAAACTGAAGATCTTTTCACTTGTTATTAGGTACTTGTAATTTTTCGAACGGACAAGCTGATGATAATGTGGTATTTTTTATATCAACATAGAGGACCTACTGCGTGATAAAAAAAACCGTAAAAAGTACTAAAAATCGGTTACTGTTTTAATACTTATTTACCAAAAATAATAAGCTTTACTTAAAAAAATTGCCCTGTCACTATTAATCATACTAAACTATAAGTTATATTTTGACATATTAGGTCAGCCGTTTAAGTACCTATCATCTTCATTCATTTCTTGAGTCCATTTCATCCAACGGTTGTCTGGTAGAGATCGCTACTTAGCGATAAGGCCGCCCATTGTGTTTTTTGTTGTATCCTTAAGTTGTGTGCAATAAAGTATTTTCTATCTATCTATCTATCTATCTACCTACTGTTTTAGGAGGTATTTTATACATGCTCTTCATGCCAGGATAACAACAGTCCAGCGCTCCACCCTGGTGACGTCATCGTCCCTGGATGCCAGGGGCGTCTGGTACCTGGCTGCCATGGTCCTGCCCTTCATGAGCATTAACAACACCATGCTGTGGCGGTGCACGCCCAGGTAAGAGTAGTAGAGCTCTTTGTGTGTGGCTCGTCCAGGAAAGTACTACCACCACGCCTTTTTCCGCCGCCAAGCAGGAACGCTGTGTTTTGGTTTGAAGAGTGTGGTCGCCGGTGTAATTACAGGCACATGAGGCTTAATCATCGGCCATCTGCTTGTTCCATCAGCTAGTTGTAATAAAAAAAGGTAATGTCCCACTGTTGTGTCTGTCTTGAGGCTTAGGATGTACATCATGACATGTGACTGTAATTTAACCGACACCTTTCGAACCGAAACACAACTGCCCTGCTTGATGACAGAAACAGGTCAAAGTCAAACTATGTTTATTCAAAAAACCACAAGGATCATCTTGAAACGTCCTCTAGTAGTAGTTCCACGCGACAGGCTTAGTGGTAGTCCTTCCCCGGACGAGCCAGACAGTTCTATTAGCTTCCTTCGAGTCCGGCCCGGTAGCTCCATTCGCCACTAAACCACCAGATATATAGGTAGATACTGTTAAACTAAACCACGTCCAAAATATAAATCAATGACCTCACCTGTCAACCTCAAATATCACTAGCTATGGCTTAGTTTTGGAGCGAGAGTGCTGTGTGGAATGTCCACCAATATTTATTTATTTATATAAGAAATCCGACAAGGTGGGGTGACGATCTGCGAAATACAGCTGGCAAGCACTGGATGACAAGAGCCAAAAACCGGGCTCAGCGGCGCGTCTTGGGAGAGACCTACGTCCAGCAGTGGACTAACATAGGTTTATGATGATGATGGTGATGGTGGTGATGATTATGATGATGATGATGATGGTGGTGATGATTATGATGATGATGATGGTGATGATGATATAAAATAATCTGGCTTTCCCCAGCACGGTGTTGAGCTCAGCAGAGCTGCTCCTCACTCACGTGACCCGCCTCTGCGGCACCGCGCGCAGCCGGCTCCGGCGGCTGGCGCGGGAGCAAGCATTGCGGGACATCTTCGCGGCCGCCATGGACCTGGTCCTTGCGATCTACGCCATGGGCTTCCTCGTGATATCCATGTACCAGGCTTCTATCATCGGACAATGAGGAACCTTACTTCACTGGTGAAACGTAGCAGTCGCTCTAGGACCCTGGAGCCTGGTGTCAATGGTTTTAGATCTTGCTATTTGAGAACCCTGGTGAGAAGTGTCCATTCAGCAATAAAAATTGTGATACATGACAGTTCGGAAGGTGTTTTTATTTAGCTGCATTTGAGTAAAGAGTGAATGTAGAGTCAAGATTCAAGAAGGAAAGCCCATGTTCCTCATACTATTTACCATATGATACATAGGTCTAAAGGCTAAAGACACGGTCAAAAGGTATTTTGTTTAGTCCCTGACGCTTCTTATGGGTTTAATGTGGTGAGCAGAAACTCCTGGGTACGGTTAAATATATTTAGCAGCAGCAGTGGGTGTAAACAGGCTTAAATGAAATGGTGATGATGATAATATTTTCTCTAGAGCAACCTGCACTGCCAAGGTACCTAATCAATTGGAGTACCTGCTCCGCATACCATAATGCCTATTCTGAGCCCGGAAGCGACCTTGAGACGGTAGCCTAGGTATTCCGCTATCTATATTATCAGTAAATACCTATATGCTTATAACAATAGAAGATGCACTTCTATTGAGTGCTCATACTACCTATCATACTTGTATTTAAAGTAGGTATGGCTGAAATAATGTGGAATGCAAGTAAAGCTACCTTCAAACGCTGAGCTATATCGTAGAATATGAAAATAACCACTTACTTCACTACATCATCACTACATACTAGTATAAAACAAAGTCGCTTTCTCTGTCCCTATATCCCTATATATGCTTAAATCTTTAAAGATACGCAACGGATTTTGATGCGGTTTTTTTTATGAAATAGAGTGATTCAAGAGGAAGGTTTAATGTACTATATCATGCATGTATGATACATGCTTGATATAGTAAAAAAACAATGTGCACCCGTGCGAAGCAGGGGTTAGTCGCAGGTCAGGCAGGTCGCTAGTCAATACTATAATTTTATTTCTGTTGCCGCCTTCGTCAATCTCCCGTCGTCGTCCCTTCCTGCCAAATGCCCTGCCCATGGCCCACTGTGCACTGGTGGGAATAAGTTAGTGGGGATTATGACAATAAACAGCTTCTGCTACCAAGCAGCGTTGCTGTATTTCAGTTTTGAGGGTGTGATTTGCGAGGCAAGATAATGGTTACCACTTAACATCAGATGGGCCATATTACGCTAGAGGCATCAGATTATGTATCCATTAATATCATAGATGTGAACGTTTGGATGGATGGATGTTTGTTACGTAATCGCGCCAGAACGGCTGAACGGATCTGGGTGAAATTTGGCACAGAGATAGGTGATAGTCTGAAATAGCAAATAGGCTACTTTTTATCCCGTGCGAATACCGGGACTAAAAACTACGCGGGTGAAACCGCGAGGCACAGCTGGTAAATAATAAAAGAAAGTTTTTGCTTAGTCCACTATAAAATAATGTAATCTATACGATGCTACCCTGAGCTATACTATATAGCACGCCGTGTGAAAGCATACGACGTGGATTGTGATTTATGAGATCACTAACAGAAATAATAATGACTATTTGAACTTGCTGCATCGGTAAAGATGAAAGATGCTGTTGATACCTAAATAAATCTTACATAATTACTAATAAAAAGGGGACAAACAGATTTATTACTTATAACTATCGTATTGTTTGTTTTATCTCAGTGGTCTAGTGAGAGAAAGTCCGCCTCCCGATCGTTAGGTCGTAGCTTTGAATCCTGCCGTGCAATCCAATGTATTCTAATGGCCTCCAGCAGTGCAAGGACCTACCGTTCTTGTCAATCGCTTGACATTCGTTAAAAATGGTTTCATCTATTCAAATTCCTTGGTTTCAACAATAAAACACTTTTAACGAATTTTGACGATTCTTAATGTCAAATTAAGCGATCGTTACGAACGGTACTTGCACTGCAGTATCGCTATGTGGAACATCTCTCGCGTCACCGATGCTTATGACAGGGGTTCCCAATTTCATTTGGCCATGGAACTCTAATTGATCATAAATTTTTTGGCGGAACCCTAGCTGGCGGTTTTGATAAGTTTACCTTGTAGTTTGAATATATGCAGGTCAGACTCGGGAGAAAGGACAAATTGTAAATGAGAAATAATTATTACAAGCATTGTAAAACATCGACGCGATGCGACGCGACCCGACGATGCGGCGACGATGCGGCGCGGTTATGAGTATTTTCCACGAACGTTTTATCATTATCTCGGACAGACCGCGGAACCCCTGTGGGTCGCAGGGGCTCCACGGAACCCCTGGGTTCCGCGGACCACCATTTAGGAAACCTTGCTTTAGGGTACTGGTTGGAGTGGAGACGTCAACCCGACTAAAGAGTCACCTCTTGTATCAGTAACTAACTAACTTACTAACTACTGCAAAATGTGGGTATGTGCCAAATGTAATGTTTGGACGTACCTCTGACTAACCCCCTTAGACATCCTCAAAGAATCTTGAATTAGTACCTACTTGGTACTGGGAGATCTGAAGGGATATCTACCGTGCCTGGGGATCAAAGTCGTGAAGCTGTTTCAGTTTTTTTCTTGTATCAGTGTTCAGTGTTGGCGAAAAACTTGAGTTTGGCCTTCCTTCTTTCTATGAAATTAATGATAAAGATAAGTAACTATCGTAGAAAGTTGGTCACGAATCAATGAATCATTAAATATTCATGGAACAGTGGTGGTTTCTGTAAAGTACGGGTGACCTAGCCACATGTTTTCACGATGTAATCACTTCAGTACATTTGTGTAAATAGTTTCACAACGACAGTGTTTCAGTGCCAAAGGCTACCTATTTCTTGCATTATAACTTGCCGTTAAATAATAATATATCCTACTATTATAAACGCGAAAGTTTGTAAGTATGGATGGATGGATGTTTGTTACTCTTTCACGCCGGAACGTCTGAACGGATCTGGATGAAACTTGGCAGAGAGATAGATTATAATCTGGAATAGCACGTACACACTTTTTAACTCGTGAGAATACCGAGATGTAAATCTGCGCGGGTGAAACCGCGGGGCGCAACTAGTAATTTAATAATGGAGATTATAGAACCTGTGGTCTAGTGGGAGTAATCTTGCCTTCTAGTCGCTAGGTCGTGGTTTCAAATCAGATTGTACATCAATAGTATTTCGAAAAATATTAAAATTGAGGAATACAATAGCGACGAACTAAATGCTTTAGATGATAGAATAAGATATCGCTAGAAACAGCTAAATTTGTGTTCACCGTACGAATGCTTAATTTTACCTAGGTGGACATTGAACCCGCAACCTACCGCGCTGAGAGCTCCCAAGTAAGCCGAGGCCAGTAGCTGATTCCACGGTAAAATTATTTAAATTTATTTATTACTAGATGGTACCCGCGACTTCGTCTGCGTACTTTTAATTTGATTAAAGTTTCATGGTTTTATCTTTTAAAATTAAGAAATCCCATACAAACTTTCAACCTCTATTTCAACCTTTTCATCCCTGTTTTTCGCAATAAAAGGTAGCCTATGTCCTTTCTCAGGGTCTAAAGATTGTCTGTGCCAAATTTCATCAAAATCGGTTGAGAGGTTTAAGCGGGAAAGCGTAATAGACAGACAGACCGACTGATTTACTTTCGCATTTATAATATTATAGTAGGGATTAGTAGGGACGTAATAATTAAATGTGCCAATGACTGACTATCCTCCTTATCCTCCTGAAACCCAGTCCAATGTACATCCCTCAAAGAACCTTGAGTTGGTTCTTGGTGGATAACTACTGTGCCTGGGGAAAATTGTGAAGCTGTTTCTATTTTTCTATGGACCGTTTGATTCGTTAATATTCCTTATCTTTTTAACCAACTTTGAAAAAGGAGGAAGTTCTCAATTCGTCTGTTTTTTGACTGTAACCTCATAACTTTTTAATGAGTGGACCGATTTCGATGATTCTTTTTTTAATCGAAAGCTGGTGCTTGTCATGTAGTCTCATTTGAATTTGAGTCAGATCTGTTGAGTAGTTTTGAGTTATAGTAGTATGTATGTGTATTTTCCAGTCCATAGAAGTCGGCTTTTTCTTGAGAGTTATTTCTTGACTTCAGTTATCAAATACCAACCGTTCTCATTGAAGTCAAGTCGATTGTCAGTTCATCATTATCATCATCAACCAATTGCAGTCCACTGCTGGACATAGGTGTCTCCCATGGCGCGCCACTGAGCCCGGTGATTGTCAGTTGCCAAGGTAGAATCCACGTGGATTATACAAGTACATACGATCGTGGGGTACCTATTGTTGATAGAACACAAATATTTTGTGAGCTCCGTAATGCTTCAAGCATGTTGAATGTAAACTTGATTATGCTACAGCGACTCGTGAGTAAATCTTTGTATGCTTCCTTGATAGGTACAGCTACATTGTACCACAGGAAACATTCTTGAACGATGAATGATACTCTTCTAACTAGTGGTCCGCCCCGAACTGAGATAATCGTGGTGTCTTACCTGCATTGATACCAAACACAATGGGTATCTGACTACCCCTACTTTTTAGGGTACCTAACCAAGCCTACTAAAGAGCCCGGTGACAGCAGCTCGCAATTTCAAAATGCGATTGGCTATTATTTCATTTCAGGGAAATTATTTGAAAAAATAACTATCCAGTGACACACATAAATACTATTCGAATACAAATAATACAATAATATAAGGGAAATATGCTTGAATCATAAATCATTTTGGTATTAGGTTTGTATGTATGTTTGGCCTTACGCTGTCTCAATACCAAAATGATTTCTGATGATTCCCTATGATGCACTGCCCTAGTCCATCAACTTGAGGGATGCAGTTCAAGTCAAAGTTAAAATAATAATATATTTATTCAATAAAATCACAAGGATCATCCTGAAACGTCTTAAAACTAGGACTCTAGTGCCAGTTCTACGACACCATTCAAACCGAAGCACAACAACGATGCTTGGCTGAAAAAATATTATCCTATTTTCATTTAATTTTCATTTGATGTATAGGTGTTGTTTGATGCGCGCGCGCAGCGCTGACGCAGCAACTTGCTTGCACTGTAAACAAACACTCAGGTGCGAGCCGCGGTCGCGAGCGGTCGTTGATTGGTGCGCGGAAGTGCTGTGCTGGTGCAATGTGTGTGCGAGTGGTCGCGTGGTGGTTTGCCGCCGCGCTGGCTGTCGCTGTCGCCGTGCTGGCTGGGGCACAGGTTTGTCTTATTTTATTCCTTAAAAAAGTTTTTAATTTAAGGTTATGCCTCCTTTCCAAGGAGGTTGTATTGAAGTGTAATTTTTTTATGTTTTTTTTTGTTTGTAACTTGAGGTTTTCAGAGATGTCTCCATAAAAACATCAAGCAAAATAATTTTGCAAAATATATTATACCTGAAACTGAAACAGCTTCACGACTTTGATCCCCAGGTACGGTAGATATCCCTTCAGATCTCCCAGTACCAAGTAGGTACTAATTCAAGATTCTTTGAGGATGTCTAAGGGGGGTAGTCAGAGGTACGTCCAAACATTACATTTGGCACATACCCACATTTTGCAGTAGTTAGTATTCCATACGTGACAGGTTGCAAGCCCATCGCCGCTGTTAGAATACTAACTGGTTTCCTCACGATGTTTTCCTTCACCGTTTAAGAGCATTGGCATCGCGCACATAATTTTTTCGATATAAAAATCCACTGGCGCGACCGGATTCGAACCTGCGACCTTACGATCGGAAGGCGTGGTTACTTTCACTAGACACTGGTGCTCCTGAAATCAAAACCGAACTAGCAACAAGTAGATTTATTAAAAAAAAAAACCGAGTGCCCGAACTAAAAGTACTTATAGTAGGTAAGGTAGGTAAATAAGAATGTTTTAAATTTGGTATTTTTAATTTTGAAATCCTTTCTTCAGTCTTGACGAATGATAAAAATGTAATGATCGCAGACAGTCGGAGGCTCGCGTACCTATGTCCTAGCAGTTTACTGACGCCTGTGGTTGTATACCTAACTCATTTTGATCACTTTGGGGTTACCAGCAATCACATTTTTTTATTACAAAACTCTTAATATCTTCGAAACGGCTTCATCGATTTTGATGCGGTTTTTTTAAACGATTTGTATGACCTTAGAGAAGGTTTTATGATATATTTTAGTATCACTCATGGCCTAGTTCGCTAAAGTGACTTAACGAATTTTGCGTTCTGGTTTTGTCTTTGAGGGTTTACTTTAAATCAAAAACGTATTAAATCATAATCATAATATAATCATAATATTTAAAGTATTAAATCAAAAACTAATACATTATTTGAAAACACTCTATCATTCTCTTGATTTTGACACCTATATTGCTTTGATTGCGAAAAGTTTTTTTTTTAATGTGAGAGAATATCGCTCCTCCTTTCCTTCCCACGTTACTTTTCGGTTTTTTTTTATTCTAAGGACACTTGGGAAGTTGCGACGAATCTTTTGATACTAGAATCATCAAAATCCATCCAGCCGTTTGGTTGCTACGTGGTAATAAAGGAAATATCGAAGGAAGGATACATATATACATGGATAGCGCCAAACACATAACCCTCGCGGCACTCGGGTAAAAAATACGTTTAGTGGGGTTTTATCGAGGAATGATAGAATGAATGAGAAGCTAATAGAGAGATGGGCAGCATTTGGAATGTCGGATACCTAACATAATGTAGAAAAAAATGAAAATGAAACTATAAAAAAACTCAAAATACAAACCAGAGATGACAGATTCATTTAATTTGACTGATTTTTAAACTACCCAAAGCCATTGACGACCTCAGTGGCGCAGCGGGCGAGAGTCCGCCTGCGACGCAGAGGTTGCGGGTTCGATTCCCGCCTCGGAACAAATTTGTGTACGATCTGCAGAAATTTGTTCATTGGTCTGGGTGTTTTCTATGTATAATAAAAAATATCTATCTATGTAATTATATAATGTATTAAATATATCAGTTATCTAGTACCCATAACACAAGCTTTAGTAGCTTACTTTGGGGCTAGATAGTGCTGTGTGGATTGTCCAGCATAATTTATTTATTATTATTTATATTTTATTATTAAAGTGTAAAAATCATTAGTAGAGCAGGTGTGTCGTACAAAGACTATTTTCCTAAATATGTACCTATCGTAGCACGTTTGTGCTAACAGCAGTAACTACAGCCTCATCTGTGCCGACGGTAAGTGGTAGCTGGTGGTACGTAACAAGTGGGTCGCTGTATGCACGCCCTTCAGCTAACGGGAAGCTGAAGTGAAGAGCTAGAGGGTCCACAAAACGATATTCATGGTTCTCATGTTCGCATTGACACTTCGATTTACATTGCGTGGTAGTAGCTACAAGCATGTCGCCCAGTTAATGTTTAGTGGTAGTTTAATGTTAGAGCACCGGTGGTCTAGTGGGAGTGACCCCGCCTTCCGATCGTAAGGTCGCAGGTTCGAACCCGGTCGTGCACCAATGGATTTTTCTATCGAAAAAATTTATGTGCGCAATGCCAGTGTTCTTAAACAGTGAAGGAAAACATCGTTAGGAAACCAGTTAGTATTCTAACAGCGGCGATGGGCTTGCAACCTGTCACGTATGGAGTACTAACTACTGCAAAATGTGGGTATGTGCGAAACATAACATTTGGACGTACAACTGGCTACCCGCCGAAGACATCCTCAAACATACTTCATTTGGAGTTCGTACTTGTTACTGTGAGATGTGAGGGGCTGTACCTGGGTGGTAGGTACCTTTTTTTTATAGAAATCACAAAGAACCTAATGATATTTTACTGAACCTTTGTATTTTCAGTAGGTACCTATATATAGGTCACGTCACGCAAAAAGAACGTCGGAAGCTCATGCAACTAAGCTCGAAGGTCACGCACGATACAAACGTGCCCTACAATGCATTTCTCTGCGCAGTGTATTTTAAAATATCAATACGCACGTTTTGCTCATAATTTTGTTTCGTTCCTCTGAGCGTGTTATCTCGATCTTGACACCTACATCCGCCGGCTGTAGCGGCAATAAGGGTCAGAATACCAGCAGTCAGCAGGTCATGTTGCCTCCCACGTAGATAGCCTGGGTATTCTTGGACCCGTATTCCAAAACAAGGACTAGCATTGATTTTACATCAAACTACGCGATCATAATCACTACATAGTATAAAACAAAGTCGCTTTCTCTGTCCCTATATCCCTATGTCCCTATGTATGCTTAAATCTTTAAAACTGCGCAGCGGATTTTGATGCGGATTTTGATGCGGATTTTTTTAATAGATAGAGTGATTCAAGAGGAAGGTTTATAAGTATAATACATGCATAATATAGTAGAAAAACAATGTGCACCCGTGCGAAGCAGGGGCGCGCAGGCGGGTCATAATAATTCATAATTTTCATAATTTTTCACAATTTTTGAAACGATCAATAAAGATTGATCTTTTCAAAAATGAAAACGAAAACTAACCTTCTCTTAAATCAGCTTACCAATAGATTATGAGTAGTTTACCTTGCTAACCTGCCTTTAGACATACCCCTAACCAGAACCAATTTTTATTTTATTTTTTATTTAAAACTCATTTAGCAATTTTTTTTTATTGGGTTCTTAACGGCCCGATCTCTGAAAATCTCGCAGTTATGACGCGATTTAGCGCCAAAGAATCTAATAAATTACTGTTTTCATTTAGAATTAAACTACCTAATGCAAAAATCAAATGAAATTATTAAAAAAAAATCGAACCAAATTTCCACAAATATTTCTGTCCTAAAGTACATACTTACTTTTCTTTTATCTTGGAATTTTCTCTTCATTTTCACAATCGTAACTTTGACATGCAGATATCATAATTCTTTATCTATATATCTGTATCTCAGATATAAAATAATATAGGCACATGAAACTGTGGCATCCTACGGACAAGGTACTAAAAGATATAAAAAAAATGCTGGACTCTCGGCTCATTTAAGTATTTTTTTTTAATTTAGTTCAAACCGTCTTCAATACCATCGTTGCATTTACGCGAGAAATTTTCAGAAAGTAACTGGTGATGATACAATGACTAATGTAAATGACTTTGATTTTATTTATTGTATTATTTTGCGTGCACAGTAGGTACCTACTTACTCCGTTTGTTTAAAAAAATACTATACCTCAAAGAGTAAAAATCTATATAAATTGCTACACGCAAACCTTAATATTTTTCTGCGTTTTACAAGCCATTATAAAAAAAACATATTGTTGCGATGTCAAAACATCAAGGTACATCCGATTAATTCAAGGTTTTCATAATTTTTCATCGTTTCTCTTCATACAACTTTCGAGTTATTCCCACGTGAACGGAGACCGTGGGCCTAGTTAAACATAGGTCGTCGGGGCATCCTGGCTATGCCTTCAGTGTATGATTTATGCTTTCCTATTAACCTTACCTAACTAAGGTTGGTCCAAATAGTTAAAAGGATTGGAAAACGATCAAAAATTTCATTTTGCATTTATATCAAATATTTTCAATTTTACCTAATTGGGAAGGTTAGTTTGAATAGTAAACAGCAGGTATTATTTTTATTATGTTATATTATTTCTCGTGTTTTATTCCTAATATTATACCTACGGTATTACATCAATACTAAATTTCTGAACATCTACTTGTTAATTTACTCATGGTCTAGTCTACATTCTTTCTTTCATCTCCCGTTTAATCCATACAGTTATCTCATTTCCCACTCCCACGCACATATTGACGTCAAATTATTTAATTCTCATTCGCAGACGCCGTGAAATTATGTAAACAAACATCTGAGTTCACACACAAACTGTATGGAGAACCTGCGTGATTGTGTGTTTGTTGATTTGATAACAATGTTGCTTTAACCTGGTTCGAGGAATGTGTCCTTGCTGCTGGTTACACCTAAAGTGGCCTTGAGGGAACCATAAGGGAAGGTCAATTCACCAATTCATTGTTTTGTCAAAAACGTTATTTAGAGGCGCCTTAGACTGTATGGGCCTTACTACAAAAAAATAGGCAAACTATAAACTACCTATGCTTAAACTTTTGCCATCTCTTACCTTTGCGTAATGGCAAACAAAGACAGCGCTAATTTTAGACATTGTTTAAAGTTAGACACCGTTTTGTAGTACGAGGGTATAAATTGTTGTTAAGAGTTTTAAACTTTAATTATGTGACTTTGGAAATTTTGAAAAAAAAAAACATTGTGACGGTACAGTCAGCGACTAAAGTAGAGTTACCTGTTCTTGTAGGCTAGGTCGCGGGGACCTGGCACCTGATTCCCCTAGCTTTAATAAATTTCAAAGCTAACCTTGTGATTCCGCGTTCACATAGGTACGATACCCACGTCCTATCCGATTGTTGATGGTGATTGTTCCACTTAGCATCAGGTGGCTATCTGCTTGTTCCAACAGCAAGTACCTAGTAAAAAATAGTTTGGCTGCAGAAGGAACATATCAACATTAGATGAACGTCATTTATTCTCAGAACATTTGATCTCTCGATCTAATCAAAGTCAATCAAAATCCGGTCTCGATTCAAGCAAAGTCAGACGATGATCTACAAAAATACAAAAACGTCACGGGATAAACGATGACGTCATAAGAAAACTGGCCATTCGATGGTATTGCCAATTCATGCTTTATGGTTGTGTTCGGAATAAGTGGATGTCTGAAATAACTTGAGTTAAATACGAAATAACTGGCAAATAGCCCAGTCAGTGATGGTAACGATAAACAATAATGGAGCCATGCCATGTTGTAATGACCTCATAAGTCATTTATTTGCATACAATTTTTAGTGCATATTGAAAAGCAGTGGAACTTTACTAGACAGACAACAAAACAGAAACAGATTGTAGAGTAGTAGAGCTCTTTGTGGCTCGTCCGGGGAAGTACTACCACCACGCCTTTTTCTGCCGCCAAGCAGCAACGCTGTTTTTCGGTTTGAAGAGTGTGGTCGCCGGTGTAATTACAGGCACATGAGGCCCTCCTAAAGAATCTACCAGGATTTCAAAAAGACTTGCGGTTCAAAATAGACTTTATAAATTACTGCCACCCGCCCGCGCGCCCCTAGTTCGCACGGGTGCACATTGTTTTTCTACTAGGTATATCATGCATGTATTATACATAAAAACCTTTCTCTTGAATCACTCTATCTATTCCAAAAAACCGCATCAAAATCCGTTGCGTAGTTTTAAAGATTTAAGGATACATAGGGATATATGGACAGAGAAAGCCACTTTGTTTTATATTTACTACCTACTAGGTACCTATGTAGTGATGAAGTAAAAAAATAATTCAATGTGAGATAAATACCCAGAGCGAATAATATCAGAGAGCAGTCACCTTGTTACAATGTAGGCATAACAACGACCTATCTGATAACAGCGGAATGCGCCCTATCTGATTTCAGTTACCTAACACATCTAGCCTTCAACTAAACATATAAGTTTCTTTCATACCACTGGTTCATAGCACAGGCAGAAGCACCATGACCTATAAAAAAGCATTGCCGTGTAAGGCACGATATGAACTTGCACCACGATGCACTGCCCTACGTCCATCAACTTGAGGCACACACGCCTGTAACTCCACCAGCAACCACTCTTCAACCGAAACAGCAACGCTGCTTGGCGGCAGAAATAGGCACGGTGATAGTACTTTTCCGGACGAGCCCTTCAAAAACATAAAAGACCTACTCTCAATAATTATATGCAATAATGTAGGCATAACAAAGACCTAACCGATAAGAACGGAAGGTGCATATCTGATTTCAGTTACCTAACATATCTAGCCTTCAACTAAACATAAGCATTACAAACAGATCATTGTTCTGTGCGTAGAGACGGCTATGGGCACACGTGGAGGGTATGTGGCCTAGATTCATGAGTAACATCAGGAGAGTTTGTACCTATACCGTGTTCTGTTTGGTATTACTTTGTTCTGCTCCAGATAGTTGTAGATTCATTAAATTGATAAGAATTAGTAAAGATGTAGAGATCGCGGGATGTCGGTGGATGGAAAGGTTTAAATATTTTCCCAGTTGTAAATTCGTGTTTTGGTATTCATAACTTTTTACCACTTTGAAACGTTATTTATTAATTAACATGTAAAAGAATACGTTTAATAATATGTAAGTAAATACCTAACTTTTTTACTTAAAATGTGTGACAAAATCGCGTAATGGTTCAACTGCTTTGATTCTCCGTAAAATTTAATTCAAAAGAAAAAAAAATATCTGAGCCGTTGTTTAAAAAAATACGTAACAGCAGGTTGATCACGTAACTTTTGTTGCATTCAAAATCCGGTTGCCTATGTCAATTTTGGCAGTTTTGCGATCGCAAAACTGCCAAAATTGTTTTTTGTTTTGAATTTGATTGAATAGGCAACCGGATTTTGAATGCAACAAAAGTTACGCGATCAGCCTGGTGTTGATTTTATATCTTTGCATTAAAATAGAATAGAATAATTCTTTACTTAGCATACGTAAAAAGGTACAGTGAAAAGCACAAGCCTGTAAAAATAAACTAAAAGGGGGTAAAAATAATAATTTTTTGCAACACAGCATGTACATACTATACCTACCTACCTATACTAAAAAGGTTATCAGCTCAGCACAAATGTTGGGTATATTAATACCCAACGCTGATTATCAGCTGAAACCAAGGACAAAATAAAAAACAATACAAAAATCTAGAACACGTGAACATTCAAGAAACGCATAGCATTGAAAACTATAAATAAATATATTACCTAGTAGCTGTGCATCAATCTTTATGCCTTCCTTTGACATTCATAATATTTTGCAGATTCTGCCGTTCCTCGGTTAACAGCGACCTTTGGAATTAACTGTTGCGATGGCCTTAAGCTTTGATTTCTTAAAAACGGTTTAACGGCTGACAACCGCCAAACAAGTTCTGACTCGATTTTTAACTTTTTAAATATTAATGTATGTATATATGTGTGAAAATTATGAAACCGCCAGTTTTCATACTTAATCAAACTTTTCGGTAAGAAAACTAGTTTGCATCATTCAACATCATAGTAATATTCTGCTGGACCTTTCTCTTATATCTCTTTGTCTTGTCTTTCTCCGTTATTCTCAAAAACTTTTGTTTTGATTGCAATTTTTCATGTAATTTCCTTCAGTGATTAATTTTCCTAAAAAGATTTAAAGGTTTGTTCGTTAAAATTTTTTGTTCGTAACAAAAAAAAAATTATCGGTCGTCTGCGTCTATTAAAAAACACAGCGTATCGTTGAAATTGCTTGTACGTTATGACGACTAAATCGTGACGGTCAACTTTTTCATGAAACGCAAGCTTCAAGGCAAACTTCAGAGCCAGTGCGGGGTTTCAGCGGCCTGTAGTAAAATCGTAAAGTTTCGCGCTGTTTGTATGTTACCTTGGTGATAGGTAATTAGATGTTTTAGTTTGATCTTTATGCATTAAACAAGCATTTAAGAACGAGGTCGAGATATAAGGGGCTGACAACAGACAAATAACTTCTCGCTCGTACTGGTGAATATTTGTATATCAAATTACTTAAGATTGTAAAATTGGCAAACAATTTGGAGAATGACAGTACAAAGGTTCAGCTTCTTGTAGTGTCACTAGTTTCTTTCGACACAGTGTGGTGAAAGGACTTTAATTTTCCCTCAAAAAGAGTCATTTCGGATACTTGACAAATGTTTTAGAACTTTTTAGGTTCTACGACATACAGTTTCAGCTAAAACATAATTTTGATCAAGTTTGATTTAAGTAAAAATCAAAATTTTATTCCATACCTTACTAATGTTATAAATGCGAAAGTTTGTAAGTATGGATGGATGGATGTTTGTTACTCTATAACTCCAGAACGGATCTTGGTAAAATAGTTAGAAATAATAAGAACAGCGAAAAAGTACAAAAAATATACAAACCAGTAGCGAACTGTAAAATGCGCTGTTGATCACAGCAAAATAATTAAAATAAATTGTTTGTACTGTACATGACAATTAACTTTTATAATGCAAGCATTACAAAATATTTCGCATTCTAGCCTGCATAGCACTATGAAGCAGTAAACATAGCACATTAATAATTGCATCGCATCAAAGGCACAATTGTAGGTAATAGATAAAAGTAAGTTATTTTAAAATTCTAGAACTAGCCTTGAAGATGCAGATGCTGTTTCAAAACATAACAGTAAAGATTGTTTTACAAGATCATAAAATTCAGATTTCAGCTTCAAGCATTTTGACTGGAAAAAAAAAAAAAACTGAAACAGCTTCACGACTTTGATCCCCAGGCGCGGTAGATATCCCTTCAGATCTCCCAGTAGGTACCAAGTAGGTACTAATTCAAGATTCTTTGAGGATGTCTAAGGGGGGTAGTCAGAGGTACGTCCAAACATTACATTTGGCACATATTACCCATTTTGCAGTAGTTAGTATTCCATACGTGACAGGTTGCAAGCCCATCGCCGCTGTTAGAATACTAACTGGTTTCCTCACGATGTTTTCCTTCACCGTTTAAGAGCACTGGCATTGCGCACATAAATTTTTCGATAGAAAAATCCATTGGTGCACGACCGGATTCGAACCTGCGACCTTACGATCGGAAGGCGGGGTCACTCCCACTAGACCACCGGTGCTCTGAAATATTTAAATTATTTAGTTGGTATTCGATATGAAGGACTCCCAACTTTGTCCATAGCCATGGATGTCCATAGCCATGGCTATACTCATTTTTAACGTAGAGCGGCTGCAGGAGTATAATATATGTATTTGTTAACCGAATTTAAAATTGGAGGAAGTTCTCTTTGTGGTAAAGTTTTTATTATTTATGCTACTTGATGATTCCAGTTGGCCCACCTGGTAACCATCATGAGCATTGCCTCGTAAAGGTAAGACACGCGTGAAGGTACTTACATGCCTGATGCACTGCCCTGCGTTTTCAACTTGAGGCATAGCTCATGTGTCTGAAATCTTACCAGCAACCACACCCTTTAACCGAAACACAATGACGCCGCTTGACAGGAGATATTCATGGTGGTAGTACCTCTACAGACGACACAAAACGTTTCAAATGAAGAAACCGCCACCATTTTCTTCAAAACAATTGACTGCCTCGACTTTGGGCTGACGTGATTAGAAACTTTTATCTCTTATATCACTTGACACTGGCAAGATTGGCTCTAGACAGGAGCCATAAAAAGAGAAAAGAAAGAAATGAAGAGCTATGACAAGATTGCTAGACGAAAAGGCTACGAAGAAAAAACATCCTATGATTTTATCAGGTTTAGGCGAATTCAATCAAAGGGAATTATTCAGTTGAATATAAAATAGGATAGTCGAATTCAAAGGGCCTCTTATTAAATAAAATCACAAGGGATACTTTCAAGGTTGAAATACAAATAAGACAGCAGCATCATTTACATGTTTGCCATGGTCGTCCCCGTGATATGATCCCTCCACCATCTCTTGGATATCCTATGAGGCTATACTAAGAGAGTGCACTAGAAGATAAACATCTCTTGACTACCTACTTAAGAAGTTGAAAAAGTAAATTGATAGTAGCATCATTCACCTGTTTGTCATGGTGGTCCTCGTATCCTTCCATCTTCTCCAGGATACAGGAGGCGACTAGGGAACGCTCTGGGCGATAAGAAGTAGCATCTCTTCAGTACTTATTATGCTGCGCGTCCACCGCGTCTGCATCGCTGCGTACAGAGCGGACGTATTTGTTGCTTTGTATTGATTTGTATGGTGCAGCGTGCACTGTATCGGCATTTCGGCGCCAGAGACCGGTATTTCTGCTGATGACGTCATCCGCAGTGAACGCGCCGGTATTTCTGCTGATGACGTCTTCCGCAGTGAACGCGCCATTCGGAATTGCTTTGAAAATACCGATACTGCCGATGCAAAATCCGGATGCAGTAGACGCACCCCATCGGCATTTTGTAAATACCGACGCTTCATCCGCTCCGTACGCAGCGATGCGGATGCGGTTGACGCGTACCTTTAACGACACAGCGGTGACCAACGTGCCAAGCGTGGTTACTACGGCAACACCCTTAATTATCGGGGAGGCCAGTCCAACAATTGACTTAATGACAATAACTATAACCGATCATCATTATCATGGTGCTATCATGATTATTTCATATAATTTCATTTCATTTAATTTTAACATGCTGACGATTGTTATTGAATAAATTTCATATATTTCATTTCATCATTACCCAAAGCCTGTTTTCACTTCTTGCTGAATTAATAAATTATCTCCTTCAGGTATATCGTAAGACAACAAATAATTTCAAAATAACAAACTGATGTCAGATCAGTTAAAATACTAATTAAAATGACTCATTCATGAGATTCCTTTTAAAAGATACTTAATGCGTTTATTGCACAAATGCCTCCCTACCCAGAAACATGATCGCATACCAATCATTGCACCTAAGTACCTAATGACGATGTTAATAAATAAAATAATATTACAAAGTCTGATAAACGGATTTCTTCATTTCCCATTCTATTGCTGCTCTACTCTTTATGGCGCCACTGAAAACCAGCGCTGTATGGGCTTGAGCTCATACAGCAAATGCTGAGTGGTGGCCTTTTTTGTCATCAAACAAATTGTAAAAGTGTTTTAAAAAATTATGAGATAAAATAAACAATTTTCTATTCTATTCAATAGAATAGAATAGAAAATTGTTTATTTTGCTGCCAGTTAGTAGAATACTATTGTAGGAGAACTGGCAGCATAGCTCTCTCCAATTCTCCATACACCTTGGAGTTCATAAATCTGCGCTTTCTTCAGAATAAATTATAAAACATTTTAATCTTCTAATGGGTCATAAATAATATTCAATGGAAACTTTATTTTACACATTAACTCTCCCGATAAACTCTAAGCCTTAGGTTTCAGCTCAAAAGGTTAAAAATCCTTTGAAATTCCAGGATTCCCAAATCTACGTGGACGTGAGACCGGATCACGGCGAGCTGAACAACCTCCCCGAAGAGGTGGAGCGGGGGAAGCTGTCAGAGCTGGCGAGAGAACTGGAATCAGTCAAGGGGGACATCATGCTTCTGTACACCGAGTACACGGCGAAGGCTGGCCAGGATCTGAAGGGGTTCCTAAAGAATGTGTCTGCGTATGCTGAGGAGGCTATTCTGGCGGTGCAGGACAAACCTGACACAATAGACGTGAGTATGCTACCGCTGTATTTATAGGGCCCCTTCATCTCCTCTTGTGGATGACCTAAGAGGCAACTAAATCGTAAATACTTCAAGGAATGGGCAGCAGTATCTTCTCCAGGCAGGAGCTGATTGATAAAGATCACTAATCCGCTCTCTAACTGTGGTGATTACAGCAATCACCCTTAACAAGTGAGGATTCCCCATCATGAGTGGTGTTTAATAGGTCATTCTTGTGCAGGTAGGTATTTAGGGATAGTCGAGCATGCGGAACGTTTGAATGGGGATTCCTGATATACTCTGAACTGGTTCACAATATCCCCATTTGTACATCAACAGTAGTTCAACTTGCCATCGTTATCATCATCAAAAACCTACTGCTGTATAGCAGAGCTAGGAGGAGCTACCTCTCCAATGGTGCGCTAATGAGCCCAGTCTTCGGCTCTCCACCCAGACTGCTGCTATCCTGCGCAAGTTGTCAGTCGACCTAGTCTGAGGACGTCTTACAATACGTTTGTCTAAACTGCACTTGGACTCGATTACTCCAGCGGTTGTTGGGTTTTTGGCAGATATGACCAGCCCAATGCCACAGCTTGCAACTTGCAACATAAATAAATAATGCTGGACAATCCACACAGCATCATCTAGCCCCAAAGTAAGCTACTCAAAGCTTGTGGTATGGGTACTAGATGACTGATATATTTAATACATTACATACTTACATAGATATATATTTTTTATTATGTATAAACACCCAGACCAATGGAACATTTCTGCAGATCGTACACAAAATTGTTCCGAGGCGGGAATCGAACCCGCAACCTCTTGCGTCGCAGGCGGACTCTCGCCCGCTGCGCCACTGAGGTCGTCTCATTTTGTCTCTCATTGAAATTAGTCAAACGACAGCAGTTTATAGAATTGAATTACAATAAGACCTTATGCTACAGCTCCAGTTCTTACCAATACCTCTGGATCTGATCATAATAAGCGTAAACATCAATGTACAGTTTGTTTGGTTTGAAACTAACATGTTACTACTGTACTCTGTCATCTGTTCACCATCAAATCCGACCTTCCGTTGGCAAGGCTTGCTCTAGAACGATTAGATATGCTCCAGCTCTATGCCAAGTCCAGCAGAAACCTATTACATAATGTAAACTAATACATTACCAAAATAAATAAATCATCATCATCATCAGCAGCCTACAGAAGTCCACTGCTGGACATAGGCCTCCCCTATCCGTTTCCAGGAAGAACGATTTTGAGCTCTTTCCATCCACCGACTACCCGCGATCCTAACAATGTCGTCAGTCCATCGGGTAGGAGGGCGTCCTACACTTCGTTTTCGCTTTTAATAAATAAATAATGCTGGACAATACAACACTAATACTGACTACTACTACTACTAGTAATGAATCCACACAGCACCATCTAGCTCCAAAGTAGTCCACTCAAAGCTTGTGTTATGGGTACTAGAAAAAAAACTACTACTGATAAAATGTTATAAGTTATAGAGAATGAGAAGAGTTTGGCTCACGAATTCAATACCAACCACGGCAGAAATCTCCTTAAATGTCATGGTTTTATTTATCTCTTGTAGGTATTCTAAAGGAGACTAGACTCTTAACCTCGTACTACAAAACGGTGCCTTACTTTAAACAATGTCTAAAATTAGCGCTGTCTCTGTTTGTCATTACGCATTGGTAAGAGATGGCAATAGTTTAAGCATAGTTTATCGTTTGTCAATTTTTTTGTAGTAAGGCCCTTATACATCTAGAACAGCAAGATTTACGGTAGCATTTGCACCGACCAACTTTTTGCTCCAAAAAAATCTCTTATTTTTATACAGCGTTAGGAGTAACATCACTCATTGTCATGATTACGAGACAAGAAGTGAGACAGTGTTTGAACAAGAAATTTCGCCTATATTAAACTAATGATTTGCCCCGACTTCGCACGGCTTTATAGTAGTAGAGCATTATATGCCTATATTTTTGTTCTGTCAAACTATCGGCTAGCGCGGCAGACTCCAGTAAATCTTCCAATCGGCTTACAATCATCGTCATATTTTAGCCAATTTACCATACCTATCCATTCTTTATGAATCACTCCATTGATTAATAAATAATAATAAATAATAATAATAAATAATACTGGACAATCCACACAGCATCATCTAGCCCCAAAGTAAGCTACTCAAAGCTTGTGTTATGGGTACTAGATGACTGATATATTTAATACATTATATACTTACATAGATAGATATTTTTTATTATACATAAACACCCAGACCAATGGAACAAATTTCTGCAGATCGTACACAAATTTGTTCCGAGGCGGGAATCGAACCCGCAACCTCTTGCGTCGCAGGCGGACTCTCGCCCGCTGCGCCACTGAGGTCGTCGATTGATTAAAAACGGTATGAATATTCACTCGGTAGCTTTTAAGTTTATCCTGTTTAGGCAGACAGACCGGGGGGGGGTGACTTTGTTTTACAAATCGTGATAAAATCATATTAAATTTACAACAATTTTTAATACCGTAAATACTGTAATACAAGGCATGTACACATTGTACACCAGTCATGTCAAAACGCCTCTTGGCAGGGGATTTCAGGAGTGAACGGTGCCAGACGCTGAAAGCATCCTGAAATTTAGGTTACAGACTTGAAGGCATAACTGATTGTACAATTGTACAGTCAGCAACGGAAGATGATGATAAAAAGGAAATTAGTATCATATAAAAAGGGAATTAGTATTCTAACGGCATTTTGGCTTCCATAACACAAGCTTTGATTAGTTTGGGGCCAGATGCACTGTGTCGAACGTCCACCAATATTTTATTTTATTTAAATCATAAACAACCTTGAGCTTTTATTATTACTTACCTATTTATTCTTCTCATGATGTTTTTTTTCTGCAAATATATAAAGACAGTCTGCAGTCATAGTAATATTCAAGGTGCAGTTAAGAATAACAAAATAAGAAAAATTATTGAAAAATTTTCGTTGCTGACTATAGATAGGTACTAGTCGCTACCGTCGCGCAAGCAACACTCAGCTCCATCTAAAAATATAAACAAAAATACAAAACGTTGCGTAATCTTTGTGGAATACCATTAACCAGTGCTTATATACGCGTATTGAAGCAGTGACATTGTTATCCCAAGAAAAAACGGCGTGAAATAACAATAACAAGTGTTTTTTATGTGATTGTGTC
This sequence comes from Plemyria rubiginata, assembly GCA_963576535.1. Taxonomy (NCBI): domain Eukaryota; kingdom Metazoa; phylum Arthropoda; class Insecta; order Lepidoptera; family Geometridae; genus Plemyria; species Plemyria rubiginata. Next base: position 960,993 of record OY754914.1, on the reverse strand, counting down.
TTAGCAGCGAAAATACCCATAGACACAAACAATACCCTGTTCCTATAATTAATCTAATTCCGAACATAACAGAACCACAGTGATAAAGCGTAATCAAGACGAAATTGCCGATGAAAAAAGTGATTGTGCGAAAAATTTATCACTTCATTTCTTTGGCAAAGCGGGTACATAGCAAAATCATTGCTTACTATCAGTCAATTTCTCAAACGACCAAATTGCTACTTATTCTGAACGATAGCATAATTTCACCACTGCTTCCAACGAAGTCGGTAGTCTAGCGGTTTGATAATACAAGTGGATACACTAGACAGTGTCGACTCTAGTTCGCATCTGGTGGCAACTTTTTGCGCTCAAATATTTTCTTAGAAACTGACAACCCAAACGATATTCCTCTGAGTGTCCCCAATAGGTGGCAAAAGCAAAAATAATGGAAGAAGTCAAGCAAATGTTCAAACAACTACAAACTGATATCAATGATACTAAAAGCTCGCTAAAGGATCTGGAGATTAACATTACTAAAAACATTAACCAAAACATCAACGAAATGATCGGCAACATGCAGTTAAAGATAGACGAGCTGGAAGAAAAAAACGAAAGCCAAGAAAGAAGGCTAGATGCCTTAGAAAGGACACAAAGACAGCGAAACGTTGTCTTATTTGGAGTTCCCGAGGGAGAGCGAGGCTACGAAGATCTTGTTCGCAAAATAATGAAAATTCTTAGCGAAGAAATGAAGATACAATGCACTTCACTAGAAATACAAGCACTGAGAAGAATTGGAAGGAAAGGAGAAAATAATCGGGCTGTCGTCTTAACGCTCTCTACATTAGGAAGAAAAATTGAAATTCTGAATAATTGGAAAAATCTACAACACACGAACTACTCTATCGCAGCAGACTACCCCCCAAAGATTTTAGAAAGAAGGAAAGCCCTTTATGAACAAGCCAAACTCGAGAAAGAAAAGGGAAACAAAGTGTTAATCAAGTATGATAGATTAGTAATACTTCCCCCCACAAGTCCTTCGGGGTCAAACTCACAACCATTCCGCAGAAACAAACGATTTATGTCACAGACTCCACCGCAAGCACGTATTACGAACGAACGAAAGGAAGAAAAAGGGGCAAAGCAAGCTGAAAAAAAGACTAAAATATCGTCCTACTTGACTACAACTCGCAACAGGCAGATGTCACACAGTGACCAAAATGCGGTGAATTCAAACGACGACGACGGTAGAAACCACGGTAGAAACATACTAGAACCACAACCAAAACAATAGCAACCTACCTCTCTCGCTCCTCCAACACGGCCGATCACCGCGGAGGAAAATGATCAAAACCCTTCAGTTATGTGAATGGAAAAGTCTTTTGACTCCTTGAAAAATAGAAACATAATCAAATGTAAGATTCAAGTACTCAAATTCCTTAGTAAGATTACTAGCATCAGCGGAACGATTACAGGAGCTCAAATACGAACTACTTACAGAAAAAAAAAAACGACATTTTAGATCATGTAAAAAAAAAAAAAAAAAAAAAACAACCAAACAAACAAAAAAAAAAATAAAAAAAAAAAAAATGAACAAGCAAACAAAAAAAGCTGCAATATAGCACGAAGATTAGATTAATATTATACAGCCAGAGGCGAAACACCAATGACCTGCATGGCATCAATGGCATAAACTGAAGGAGGCCTATACCCTAAGAGGGGTTCCTAACCATGAATAAAATAAAATAAAAAACACATAGATTATAAAGATTACTTTATTTAGAGTAGGTACTAGTAGAAATATAGGTACTTTTTGTATTTAGCTGGTAAGGAAATAAACGGGCTTTATTATTATTATTATCATCTTTATTAAGGAATGCACTGAGTGCATGATTGAAGGCTGCCAAATGAAGTCTGTGTAGACATTTACTTCTTATACGTTATGTAAGAGAGCTAGCGTTGTTATATTATTGAATAAAATCATTTTTCCTTTATTAACCAAAATGGTATCAAAGTAGTAATAGTTTTGATACCTAGTTTTAACCAATAGGAAGCCTACGTATCTAGAAAATTATTTTTTGACCACGTTTACGTCAAATTAATATGGGAGTTTTGGATCTGAATAAAATCACAAAGATCATTTAAAACCGTTTGAATTTTACTAAAACTACAGAATATCAAAAACATACGTATGTACTATATAAATGTTAAGCCTTTTATATTATGTTAGCCAAGAACACAATACATTTATTATTTTATTTGTTAAAAATTGCAACAACAGTATAACAAAAACGTACGTGTTTACCAATTATTCACAGATAATACAATACATTTATTATTCTTTAGTTCTATGAAAAGGCAACGATCCTTCTATACCCACACACTCCATATTGTATCATTCTAAATTAAAAAATGAGCGAAAACTCATGACTTTCTTTTTAGTTCAAAATAAATTTCATCGTAGTAATATTTTAGGTAGTATATTTTGGAAATAATACAAAAACATTTTGTATTTATAAAAACCCTTCACATTCTTTTTTTCTTTTTGACGACCTCTGTGGCGCAGCGGGCGAGAGCCTGCCTGCGACGCAAGAGGTTGCGATTCCCGCCTTGGAACAAATTTGTGTACGATCTGCAGAAATTTGTTCCGATGGTCTGGGTGTTTTCTATGTATAATAAAAAATATCTATCTATGTAAGTATATAATGTTTTTTTTTTTTTTTTTTTTTTTTTTTATACTACTAGCTGATGGAACAAGCAGATGGTCCACCTGATGTTAAGTGGTAACCATCACCTATAAACAAAACATTGCCCCGTAGGTCACGCACAATAGGAACGTGCCCTACGATGCACTGCCCAGCGTCCATCAACTTGAGGCATACTGATGTTAAGCCTCATGTGCCTGTAATTACACCGGCGACCACACTCTTCAAACCGAAACACAGCGCTGCTGCTTGGCGGCAGAAAATGGCGTGGTGGTAGTACTTCCCCGGACGAGCACTTCACAAAGAGCTCTACTACTCTTATGTATTAAATATATCAGTTATCTAGTACCCATAACACAAGCTTTGAATAGCTTACTTTGGGGCTAGATAGTGCTGTGTGGATTGTCCAGCATTATTTATTTATTTATTTATTATTCTTAGGAATACCTTATAGTATGTAGCACGGCACTCACATACCTATTCTATTTTTCTATAACTTTCAATAGCTTAATGCGTCAGTACAAAACAAACGTAACATTGTAACAGCGTCATTGTTTTCGTCCCATTTCACCGCCCGTGGCACGGTCATGGAGTCAAATCTATTCCGAGTGTTCACTTACTTTATACAAATATCTTTATTTGGAACATTACAGAGAATACCTACAGAAAAAAATTTATAACAATGTTATTTTGCCCTTTTTTGTAACAGTGTGAAATAAGTGAATAAGTTATATACCTATGGGTGACGATTGACTCCGATAGAGTAGGTTCTTCACTAAAGACGATTTGGAGACATTTATAAAAAAGCTTCAAGAATTTAATCCCTAGGCATGGTAGACATCCTATCAACTATGTAGTTTTTACCAGGAAATAACTGTGAGCACTTGACTGAATGTTACATTACTACAAGCATCAAAACAAACAGAGTAACATTGTAACAACGTTATTGTTTTCACTTTTGTTCATTGCGTCACGGTCAAGGAGTGCATCATGGCCTCACGGTTATTTTGGTGCATTCTCCAGAAATATCGACTGTTTCATCGAGAGGGAAATGCACTGGAATTTATCAAACAAATTTATTTATACTGACAAGAAGCATAAAAACAATATTAATAACTAACTGCGCCCCGCGGTTTCACCTGCGTAGTTTTATCCAGGTATTCCCACAGGATAATAAGGCTGTGTGCTATTTCAAACTATAATCCATCTCCGTGCCAAATTTCATCCAGATCCGGTTCAGCCATTCTGGCGTTATTGAGTACCAAACATCCAAACATTCACATTTATGATAATAATATTAGTGGGATAATATTGGGATTAATAGTCTCTGGTACTGGTCTGGACTGGTAGGTCCCCATACGGGTGTTCGGAGTCAAAGGTACGTTTTAACTAGAACGAGATGCGATTTGCATACTGATAGCCATAATTCCAGACACTTGCTTGCTCGCTTGCATGCATTGTTCAACTGATCTAGTCTATTTGTCTTAACAGAACAGAGCAGGTACCTACATCAATACAACGTCACTGTGACTATTATTCTAGTTAAAAACCTGCATTTCCAGCTATTACACGAATTATGTAACTCCTGTCAATGGTTTGTGTTAATTTTGTCTATTTTATGCTTTTTTCATTGCCCTGAGATTATTCTGACATGCGGAAGATGTGCCCAGCTCAATTCCATCTCAGTTTCTTTGAGTTCAGTTTTTTTTTATTTGTATGGCTACTGACTAAGGATTACCTTTTAGATGATTACAGTGGAGATTAATATTTTTTTTTATATTGAGGTAAAGATGATTGACATTATCGGTAATAATATATTCAGGTAAAGATGATTGACATTATAGGTAATAATATATTCAGGTAAAGATGATTGACATTATAGGTAATAATATATTCAGGTAAAGATGATTGACATTATAGGTAATAATATATTCAGGTAAAGATGATTGACATTATCGGTAATAATATATTCAGGTAAAGATGATTGACATTATCGGTAATAATATATTCAGGTAAAGATGATTGACATTATAGGTAATAATATATTCAGGTAAAGATGATTGACATTATCGGTAATAATATATTCAGGTAAAGATGATTGACATTATCGGTAATAATATATTCAGGTAAAGATGATTGACATTATAGGTAATAATATATTCAGGTAAAGATGATTGACATTATAGGTAATAATATATTCAGGTAAAGATGATTGACATTATCGGTAATAATATATTCAGGTAAAGATGATTGACATTATCGGTAATAATATATTCAGGTAAAGATGATTGACATTATCGGTAATAATATATTCAGGTAAAGATGATTGACATTATAGGTAATAATATATTCAGGTAAAGATGATTGACATTATAGGTAATAATATATTCAGGTAAAGATGATTGACATTATAGGTAATAATATATTCAGGTAAAGATGATTGACATTATCGGTAATAATATATTCAGGTAAAGATGATTGACATTATCGGTAATAATATATTCAGGTAAAGATGATTGACATTATAGGTAATAATATATTCAGGTAAAGATGATTGACATTATAGGTAATAATATATTCAGGTAAAGATGATTGACATTATAGGTAATAATATATTCAGGTAAAGATGATTGACATTATAGGTAATAATATATTCAGGTAAAGATGATTGACATTATAGGTAATAATATATTCAGGTAAAGATGATTGACATTATCGGTAATAATATATTCAGGTAAAGATGATTGACATTATAGGTAATAATATATTCAGGTAAAGATGATTGACATTATAGGTAATAATATATTCAGGTAAAGATGATTGACATTATAGGTAATAATATATTCAGGTAAAGATGATTGACATTATAGGTAATAATATATTCAGGTAAAGATGATTGACATTATAGGTAATAATATATTCAGGTAAAGATGATTGACATTATCGGTAATAATATATTCAGGTAAAGATGATTGACATTATAGGTAATAATATCGCGATAGGTACCTAATAATAGGTATTGTAGTTTTTGTGCCACTTATTGTGCGGATGATGAATGTCTAAAACAAAATGTACGTGACGAAAAAGTTTTTGTTACGAAATTTTACTAATTCGTAACTTTTCCTTCCTTAATTTCACATAACACAAAGGTTAGCTGGAAGAAAATGCTAATTAGCATTAAGTTCGCCTGTGTACATCATTTTTGTGCAATAAAGAATTTTCTTATCTTATCTTATCTTAATTTCCTAGAGTTATGTAACGAATTAGTAAAATTTCGTAACAAATAGTTTTTCGTTACGTCACAGATAAAAGAATACTAGGTATACTAGTAGTTAGTAGGTTACGTACATTTTGTTTGAGAAATACTCGAATGCAGTTTTTGTCAGTGTTTTCTACGAGTTGGCTTTTATTTAGCCAGAATGTGATCTAAGATTTCCGATGACGTCACAGCTAGCCCTGGACGTAGGCGACGCAGTGGGCTCGTCAGCCACAGTGCGACTAGTAGTTACATTCGGGCTATCGCTTGGCATGTGATGTTGATGTACTGCCAGATATCAGTGTGACCATCATTGCGTTAATTAATAAACATTTTCGCGAGTTTCATGATAGATATCATCAGGACTAGCTAAAATGACCGAAGTCAACGTTAAAATCCTACAATATTATAAACAACGCGAAAGTTTGTAAGTAACTTCAGAACAGCCAAACGGATCTTGATGAAATTCGGCATAGAGATAGATTATAATCTGGAATAGCACATAGGCTACGTTTTATCCCGTGGGAATACCAGGATTTAAAACTACGCGGGTGAAACCGCGGGGTGCTGCTAGTGTTACATAACTTAAAAAGGTACCTACAGGTATTATATCACAGGGATCACATTGAATCCAGCTGCCACTTCCACGCGACGTTTCAAACGTATCAGAACAGGCAATAGACAAATATGTCCGTTGCAATTGTTCATTACGACAAACGTCTTGTCACCTCTTGCGGCTTCCAGGGGAGGAGACGAGGAAATAGAGAGACCAAAGTAGCTCTCAGGAAATGTCCTCAATTCTCCAACGATGTATGGACACACGACTGTACCTTGTCTTGAGTCCGTTCAAGGGTGATTGGTGACTAATTATAATGATGCATCGTAATCTTTTGACAGCTATTTGTTTTAGGAAGTAATGTGCTGTTATAGTTGTTTAGCAGTAATATGAATAATACTTATTTCTAAATATAAATTAACTTGAACAAAGCAAGTAGTTAATTTATATTTAACAATGGACTTCCGCAAAGTCACGCCTGAGTCAATTAACTACTTATTTCTAATTAATTTACCTGAGGACCAAGATTTACTGAGGGCAAAAAAACTTAAATATCACGGCTTATAATAAAATATCCTTAGTCACGGTAGATATTCCCTCTTTTCAATAAACTAAAGAAATGCAACAAAATCATGACATAATTAAGATTCCTTCGTGGTTGCCAATATTATCGTAATCTTGAGATTATGGAATAATAATTATTTTAAAACATGACTAGCGATAAATATAGGTTTGAAAACTTGCCAATACATAATGGTCAGCCGAAAATAGTCAGATTAACTTTGAACCGTTATTCTGTCCTGGAAAACAATTATCATCATCACGTTGTCTCTCGAGTAGAGAGAGCTCTGTGGGTCATACGTGGAAGAAATATTTACCACTAGCTGGTACCCGCGACTTCGTCTGCGTACTTTTAATCTCTTCATCTCTTTTTTTCGCAATAAAAGGTAGCCTATGTTCTTTCTCAGGGTCTAAAGATTGTCTGTGCCAAATTTCATCAAAATTGGTTGAGAGGTTTAAGCAGGAAAGCGTAACAGACAGACAGACAGATAGAAAGAGTTACTTTCGCATTTATAATATTAGTTGGGATGTCTTTACATTGCGGATCCTGACGATCAAGTGAGGGTAGTTGTTACAACTGCTTTCAATTCACAGCGACGGTAGATCTCAACTTCAATGCTCCAGTCTGCCCGCGACCACTGCTATTGAGGATATATGTGTTCTGTGATTGCAACATAGCCGAACCGTCGGGAAATTATTAAAGGTATATCGCGATAAATACCCGTGTGATATATCAAATTGTGATTGTGATAATTACCATGTCTTTTTCTGTTGTCAAGCAGCAATGCAGTATTACCCACACGTATAAAGGGTATGGGTAAAACAGAATCATGAGGCGTAATTCTAAACTTCTCGAGTTGATGGACGCAGGGCAGTCATAGTGGGGCTTGGCTTGGACATGTGGAATTTTCGCCAACCCGACCTAAATTTATGAGATGGAGAAAGAAAGAAGAAAAAAACATTTTAGATTAATACAGTTATTGTAAAAGATTGCATGTCTCCAGAATTTATGGTATTTTTACTAAATTCATATACAGCGTGTAACGGAAGGGGGGTATCAACCCTGAAGGAGGTGAATGTTCTCATGAAACTCAACCACTTTCCCCAAAAAACATAGGTCGAAATATAAAAAAAAATTTTGCCCCCTCCCTTACAAAACTGACTGAAACCAGCTGATTGATTTACTATGGGAGGGCCAAATTTTTTTTTCATATTTCGACCTATGTTCTTTGGGGAAAGTTGTTGAGTTTCATGAGCACATTCACCTCCATCAGGGTTGATACCCCCTTCCGTTACACGCTATAGAGTCAGTCCCTCAACACACGAGGTGTTGAGGGACTATATGAATTTGAGCGTTTATATTTCTTCTGCAATATGTAAGCCACAAGTAGGATATTGGCTAATAACAACGTATCGATCTAGGTAATAATCTAGGTACTTCGGCTAATCTGCGGATCAATTAGATACTCGTAGGTAGATCGTCTAGTTTTTGCGCACATGCACATACCGAAGATAACTTAAGTACAGTCAGCGGCAAAAATCTGAAATTTACAGCTATCAAGAAATGAAATATTGGTACATCTTGAATGGGATATACACCTTTACACCTTCTCCCTTTTTGTGGTAATAGCTTTTATTTATCATCATCATCATCATCATCAGCCTAAAAAATCACAACCATCCGATCCTATAATTGGAAACAAGCAATGTTAGGATCATCAGAATACGAGTATAGTGATGGTTGGTTGGCTGTTGCCAATGTTAGGTGAGTATGTAGGCAAGCATATGTGTTGCCACGCATTCATGCACCAAAAACTTTACGCCTTACGGGGTCTTTCCAGGATCGTCCATCTTTTACGTTATGATTTGCATGACTAACGTCAAAAGAGAAAAATGTCCAAGAGCATACTAATACCCAGCTATAAAAACGCTCAACCAGGAAAACTTCCGAGTATAAAAACGCCCGCCTAGAAAAATTACCTTAGTAGACAGAAAAAAGGCTCTCTAGAAAACTGACTAGGAATATAAATACCCAACCTGAAAAATGTCCAGAAATATAAATACACAATCAGAAAAATGTCGTACTATTATAGAGATGTCCAGGACAATAGAAACTGCTTATGTAATTAAATTTATACATAACAATCTTTTCGCCATTCGAGAACCATTATTCCCCAATGATTGTCGTTTCCACAAGTCATTGCTACTTGAACTTGCTAATTTTGAGAGCTGTGCCAATGACCTCGGTTCTCTATGAAACTCCCTTTATCTGATGGATTTATTCATATCACACTGGGATACGTGGGTAAGAATTTAAAATAGGTTATCAATTTTCATGCTTGACGTCCTTAAACAATTCAGGCAAATACAAGGGTCTAGGCTCCGAATATGATTATGTCCCATTCGGTGTCGAGACCCTTGGTCCGTGGGGTCCTAGCGCTATTAGGCTTTTTAAAGAAATTGCAAAGAGGCTAGTCGACATCACAGGAGACCGAAGAGCTGGCAGCTACCTCGGACAAAGAATTAGTCTGACTATTGAAAGGGGGAATGCTGCCAGCATCTTCGGTACCTTGCCTATAGGGACTCCTCTTAATAATATGTTTTAGTTATTATGTTTATTGTATTATTATTATTGTTTTAAGGGTTTTTAGTTTTAGTAAAATTAACTTTGTAGATAATTATGTATATGTCTGGTATTCGGAGTGCGTACTTGGTACAAAGAGATCTGAGGGGATATCTACCGTGCCTGGGGGTCAAAGTCGAGAAACTGTTTCAGATTTCAGTTGTCATCTGAAATTCCGGCACGATATTGAAGCTCGAGATGAATGATTATTGAATGGACGGACCATTGAAAATAGCTATGCTGCCAAAAGCTCCATTGAATTAATTATGACTGCCTAAATGTAATACTATTTGTATTTATCATTCATACTAGCGACCCGCCCGCGCGCCCCTGCTTCGCACGGGTGCACATATCATGCATGTATTATACATATAAACCTTTCTCTTGAATCATTCTATCTATTAAAAAAAATCTCATCAAAATCCGTTGCGTAGTTTTAAAGATTTAAGCATACATAGGGACATGGGGACATAGGGATATAGGGACAGAGAAAGCGACTTTGTTTTATACTATGTAGTGATTATTCGTTGATCATTCATAATAATCAGAATAGAATATATTTTATTTGACGCACAAATAAAATACATACCTATACATATAGAGTGTGGTCGCCGGTGTAATTACAGGCACATGAGGCTTAACATCTGTATGCCTCAAGTTGATGGACGCAGGGCAGTGCATCGTAGGGCACGTTCCTATTGTGCGTGACCTACGGGGCAATGTTTTGTTTATAGGTGATGCTTACCACTTAACATCAGGTGGACCATCTGCTTGTTCCATCAGCTAGTTGTATAAAAAAAAACATATACAATAAATATAAGATATAAGTAGGTATAGTACGCGTCACGCAAAAAGAACGCCGGAGTGAGAGGGATGATGGCGCGAGTATTTTGCATGCGCAAACACATCCCCTCCACTGTTTTCCAGCGTTTATTTATTTAAAAACATTCCCACATAAATGTAGTGCTAGGAGGACTTAATGCTAATAGCATTATCTACCAGTCTTCCTGGGCGTGCAAAAAGGTGGTGTGGCGTGTTACTATAAGAAACCGTTATATTTGTTTGTCGCAATCGATAAGTTAGATTTATAAAAAAATTATAGGTATAGGAGAAAAAATAATAATTTTATAAATGATTATCTCAAAAATACATAACTCTACTTTTCTTTTTAAGGCTCCGGTGACAGCGGCTCGCAATTTCGAAGTGGGATTGGCTATTATTTCATTTTATTTCATTTCGGGGAGGTTGTTTGAAAAAATAACTCTAAAGAAACACGCATAAATACTGTTCGAACACAAATAATACAATAATATAAGGGAAACATGCCCGAATCAGAAATTGATATATAGAATATATATAGAAATTTTGGTATTAGTATGTTTGGTCTTACGTTTACCTAATACCAAAATGATTTCCGACTCAAGCACATTTCCCTTATATTATTGTATTATTTGTGTTCGAACAGTATTTATGCGTGTTTCTTTAGAGTTATTATTTCAAACAACCTCCCCGAAATGAAATAAAATGAAATAATAGCCAATCGCACCTCGAAATTGCGAGCCGCTGTCACCGGACCCTTAAGTGGTCATAAATATTTTTGAACTAATTTCCTTTCCCTTTTCTTTTCTTTGACCACAATATTTAGAAAGAAACTAGTGACACGACCAAGCCTATGCGGTTCCTAAAAGTATTATGAATGTTTCAGCGTGGAGACTGCAGAGGTCTCTTCGAGATCCGCATGAGGAAGATAAACCTGAACGCGCACCGCGCGGCCAGCTTCAGCGGCGAGAACCACCACAAGTTCCTTCTCGGACACATGATTGTGTTCAGGATGCACATTAATAAGGTACCTACCTATCTACTTAGGGGAAGCAGGGGTAATGGCGCTCGCCGCGTATAACCAATAATATAAGTCTCTTCAAAGCGAGAGTGAATAGGTGTCTTCTAGACTGTTCTGCTCCACCGTAGGCTACATCGTCGCTTACCATCAGGTGAGATTGTAGTCAAAGGACTGTCTATTCACAAAAAAAACCACTCACTTGTTTTTTTTGAGATGTAAGAATTTGGTATTGGATCTCGTGTCCGAATTAAAGATATTATATTATTATTATTAAATACTCGAAACACAGCGAGCACGCTGCAGCGCAGAGATTGTGACGCTTGAGCAGGCAGCCTCTCTAAACTCATCTCTAAAGGTACTGACACATGTGCTTATTTTCGAGCTAAAAGCATGCTTTTTTCGAGCCTTGCTCAATAAAAGCACGTGTGATCATGTCGTGCTAGTAAAAAGGCATGCTTATTTCGTCGTACGTCGGTTGATTTTTGAGCATGTTTATTTTTGAGCACGTGTGTGATTAGGTACCATAAATCTCAAAATTTTATCATTAATTAAGAAAAATGAAAAAGGAAATGGAGCGTTTTCTCAGGTGAACGGCATTCTCCCGTCTTCCTCTACTATGAGAAATGAATGATTTATGTAAAAGATACTGTTAGAACACTATTCTAACCACCGGTTTCTGAAAGCTGGATCAAAGCTAATCGGCTCTCAAGGTACTTGCTATCTCTATCTAATATGAAGTAAAAGCTGAAATAACATGTGACTTGTGACAGCCGGATAAGCTTTGATCGAGCTTTCAGAAACGGCGTTTAGTATAGTGTAAAATGTACACTTTATTATATTTAATTATATTTAAACTGTAAATATAACTAAATATAAATATTAAATTAGTAGTACATTTTATTATAAATTGAAGTTTATTTGAACTTTTTTAAAGAAAAGACTGAAAGTATTACCTACCTATGTAATAAATTATAAAAAAAGTTCAAATAAATATGAAATAATGTACCACATGCCATACTTAGTATGGCACTTTTTTGGTTCATTTTTTGTGGTAGGTACATTATTTCATGCCATACTCAAGTATGGCATATGACTGCAAAAAACGAATCGTGCATCTTTAACACTGGTATTTTTGTTTTCCAGAGTGATGAGTACATTAAGAAATGTGATAGAGCTCTACATAATTGCGGGGTTGTATGCGAAGTGAGTTTTTGATATCAGCTACTAAGCATCTACAAACTTGTGTTTATCTCTCCCGGCATAGAATAAGACCCCTCTTTACCTTATCATCACTCATAAATGTGACCACAAAAAAGGAAACCATCTTATAATATAAGGGTAACCTATGTACTCAAGCCGTTCCTACTATTGCTTGCCTAAAAGAGTTGTACGAGTATAAATGTCTATGTCTGTATTTATTCTATAACTAGTTGCACCCCGCGGTTTCACCCGCGCAGATTTAAATCCCGGTATTCCCACGGTATAAAAGTAGCCTATGTGCTATTCCAGACTATAATCTATCTCTCTGCCAAGTTTTATCCAAATCCGTTCAGCCGTTTCGCCGTGAAAGAGTAACAAACATCCATCCATACTTACAAACTTTCGCATTTATAATATTGGTAGAATAGTAGGACTTATAAACAGAAAATATGTGTTTGGATTGGGAGGAGAAGGCTCAAAACCATTTTTGTTTGGAAATTAGAATTTGAGTTTTAAAATTTCACATTTCAATATTGCCTTAATTTTAATAAGAACAGAAAACATGGTTAAGAAACTGTGTCACGTGAAACACTTCAGTCAGATGATGAGAAATCAGATATTTTACTGTGTCACGTGAAACACTTCAGTCAGATGATGAAGAATCAGATATTTTACTACCAATAAAAATCTATTGTAACTTCAAATACAATTTCCATTTCAGGATAAACCAAAAATAAAGCGCTGGAAGCGTTTAGCAGCGGGAGAGATCCACCGGATAAAGGACGACGTTCAGCACGCCAGGAGATCGTACAAGGACCTGGTGGCTCATGCGAAACGACGGCTCGTTCATCTCAAGAAGCAGCTCATAGCCGATACCACGGAAGCGACGGTGCAGTACCATGAGTGTTTGGCGAAAGAAATGAAAGAGTAACTGAAGATCACCTTCCGTGGCAGGATAGTCTATTATCCCTAAAAGTATAATAGACACTACCCTTTAAATCAATGTTCGATTGGTAAGATGGTCTAAATAATCCTATCCTAACTTCCGGAACCCTACCTAATCCATGTTCAGATCACACGGCCTCTTGACAAAATCAAGGAGGCCATTGGGCTGGCCAAATGTCCTCTCAGAAGTCGGGGTCAAGTAGGCAAAGGAATAAGCCCTGGTATCACCTTCCTTGAGATAGGGTACTAGGTGGATTGATTATACTAATATAGCATTTAAGGGTACCCTGCCAAGAGACTTTTGAAGAGATAGTATATCTGAGGCCTTACCTGGATCTTCTCCTTGTCCTGTCACTAGTTTCTTTCGAAACAGTGTGGTGAAAGGATTTTAAGTGCGCCTCAAGAGGCTCCTTTCGTGCACTTACCTTGATAAAACGTCTACTTTAAAAACGGTACAAGTCTTGAGTTCGTTATTCGCTTTCCCTATCATCCGGCTGTTTCTTTAAGTAGACAACTGGGTTCTCAGTACGCCCGATAGAGGCGATGATCGAGTGTTCATAAAAAAAACGCCCTGACGATGCTGTAACGAAAACCTAAACTGAACTGAGACTTAGGGTACGGAGCAAGGAGCAAGGCATCTCACTCTATGCCATAGATAAAATTTCGAAGAATGAATCGACGTATAAACGAATGCTGATGTCGAATAAGATTTTCGAAACCAGTGTAGTTCAAGGTATCTTTAGGAAAGCTCACCCTATGGTCTGTGCTTATAAACAATGCAAATTAATTGTTTCATTCGAATGTAGTTTCGTAAACTTGGTGATGCAATTTGGCGGAACATAGAAAAAATAATCGAATGTATAGGTACAATTTTTAATTAAAATAGAATATTCGCGTTTATTAGTTTCACCCAGTTTCATCACATTCAAAATTAAAAGCATTGTTTTGAATTGTCTTTTGAACAAGGAACCAAAACCTAAACTAGATGATCTAGCAACAATGTTCGATTGGATTTACGAGAGCTATAATATTACATTATTTTTTAACAAGGATCATGCAAAAAAGGTAGACCAAACCATTGGTTTATTCTCTTTTTCTAGGCTTCGATACGTCGAACTGGAACCTAGATTCACCAAGCCGATTTAAGTCGCTTCAAAATGACCCTTGTATAGTTAAATTGAATAATCAGAATAGATACATATTTTATCTATGAATAGGCTGTCATAGTAAGTAATCCTATAGAAATCCCATAGATATACAATAGCTAGGCGAATATTTATGGCTTGTTAATTAACTTCTAAGGAAATGTCGGTAATTCTGTGATAGTTTTAATTTAGTGTGATTGTTGTATTTTTTAACTAAGTATTGTTTGGTAAGAGATTGCATTGATAAAAGTTCAAAATGTTTCTAAGCTATTTTATACATTTCATTGTTAAATAAAACGACATACCTACTAATGCCATAGATTTTCATATTTATTGAATAAGTATTATATTATGTAACACGATAGTAAAAAGTTAAATTGGTATCTATAAACATCCTTCCAATGTCCAATAAATATATCACAATATTCAACAAATATTATATGTAACTCAAACGTGACTGACTGACTGACATAGTGATCTATCAACGCACAGCCCAAACCACTGGACGGATCGGGCTGAAATTTGCATGCAGTTAGATGTTATGACGTAGGCATCCGCTAAGAAAGGATTTTGATCAATTCTACCCCCAAGGGGATAAAATAGGGGTGAAAGTTTGTATGACTTTGAATTCCTTGGCGCGAGCAAAGCCGCGGGTTCAGCTAGTTCAACAAATAAAAGTCTTAGATTTTTTTTATGATCCTAATAGGTAATATTGAAGTCATGTACATTACCTACTAGTATTACTTACCTTACCTAGGTATGTAGTACATAACTAGTGACCTACATCACTTTTCTGTTACTTCATAAATAGGTACAAGAAAATTCATGAAAATTTTATCACCGTCACCTAAAGTAGGTATGTAAATGTACTGTGTTTGTCGAAATGTTTAATTGTTGTTGTATTACATACATTGTCTTATATAAATAATAATTATTAGTCTTCCTTCATTATACAGGGTTACAGGAAAAATCGTGCTAGATCCGTTAAGGGCGTGGAGTACCCATCATTTCTGACTTATTTCACAAACAATTGCCATAATATTTTTTTAGATAAACCTTAGAGAAAAATAAACTTTCTAATATATTTTTTTTTTCTTAACTTTTACTTGTCGACTACGGTCTATTTAATTGACTTATGCACTATTTTAATTATTGACGCTCTAAAGAATCTTATTACACATATAAAAATGCAATAATAATAATAATAAGATACACAAAATTTTCAATAAAAAAATGAAAAGTCGAATATCTCGAAAAGGGTTAAGTTTAGGGTAGGGTGTTTCATAGTGAAATAAGTCAGAAATGATGGGTACTCCACGCCCTTAACGGATCTAGCACGATTTTTTCTGTAACCCTGTATATTTAACGGTGCCATAAACTCATTGGACAATATCCTACATTTTAAAAAGTACCTTAATTTTTAGTATTTGTTTAAGTTCTAACATTGTTGTTGTTAATTTTATTTAAATGAACATTATTTGACATTTTATTTTTGTAAATAAATTGTGTAAAGAAGTTGTTTTTTTCCTGCGCGCGGAACATTCACCAGCGGGTAGGTAGGTACTTAGGTAAGAAGCATCCAGAAATACAATATTTACGTAGAATGCCTAGGTACCTAGGTACTTGTATCTTATTTATTTATTTTTATTTATTTATTTACGCTGTGAGGCCTGTCAGGTAATCCATTATATTGATTTGAATTTACCTTGAAGTGGATTTATGGTAGGTACCTACCTACCGAACACCTAAAGGGTGGTGGCACGATCTATCACAACCGAGTTAGTGCCTTCATAACTCAATTATATTGGGAGATACTAATATAATAAAATAGGTGCTTACGACTTTGCCAAAGTGACTAATAAACTAACAAAATGATAAAACTACTGTTATGTGATCTTATAATTCATAACAACGTTAATAAAATGAACTTATGATAAACATGTTAGATAATGTGAGTGCATGGGTACTCAAGTGTCATTCTCTGAAATTCGAGCAAGACATTGTTAAATCAATCAAACAAGTGAGGCTGTAGTTAAACTAATTGTATATTATCAGCGTATTACATCCATAGAACTATCAAAACCTGCGGTAATCCTACATTACAGAGCCATCGCTCATAGCTATTTTTCAAGAGTCCCTGAAGCCATCCTGCTTCTTCTTTATTTTTGTTTTGTAATCGATAGTCGTTATGTGAAATAACATCTATCGATTACAAATATCGACTACAAGCTTATTAACTACTATTTATGTAATTGTGAAACTTATAATTAATTAACATTCGACCATCCTGACAAGTGCCTGTCTCTAGGCACCTGAGGTCAACAGTCTTGAATAAGTTTTGCCATTCCCAATAACAGAAATTTTAATATTACCTATAATGAAGTCATTGTTAAGTTAGCTCTGTCATTATTACAGTAAGACATGGTTATTTAGCTTGTACACACTATCTAGTGAATAATGTGCCTATCTTAATGAAGATAAAATATACATTAAGCAAAGCATTGTGTTTATCAAAGTAAAATGTTAATAATGTAATTTCAAAACTTAATACAGGACAACAATTTATATACTATTATATTGAAATATACAGGTTCAATCAATTCCACATAGTCTCCACTCTCCAATGACAAGATAATTAGGTACATTGCATATATCACCTAGGTCGGTATAATAATCATAAAACAATAATAAATTAGGTGTTTAGCAAATAAAAAAACATAGATATGGTAGGTACCTAAAATTTTGGTGCAGGCACACATTAAGTGATCATAGATATAGACAGTAATTTATTGATGTGATGAAGAGTTAACATGGCTTGTAGATGATTAGAGATTCAAGATCCTACACTAAGTCCTTGCAGACTTGTGCTGTAGGTGTCTCTTCCACATGACATTTTACAGAGAAATAATACAACCATAGCTTTAATAACAAAACGTTAATATCGGGAAATCTATGTCGATTTAAGATGTAGGTAATGTAATTATGTAAGTATAATTTATAATTATGTTTTTATTTTGAATTAGTTAAATATGTGCTCTTTAACATTGGCTCTTAAACGTTGGTTAGCCTGAAACAAAGATCAGAAATCATCTCAATGTAAGCCATGATTTAAGATGTACTTTATTTATGCGAAACTAAACCTAACATGACATAACATAAAAAAATCTTGTGAATGCAAAGCAATACTAACCATCACACACATATTTTGCGTAATAAAAAAATAATAATATATAATGCTTTCAAATTGTATATTTTTTTATTCATTAAGATATTTGTATTGCTTGCATTGATAACATTTTATTTCAATGTCGGAGTAAAATTGATTTTCTTATTAGGTCATAGGGGTAACCATATTGAACGAGTTGGGAACCACTGACCTAGACTCTAGTATTCGGCCATCCATACACAGAAGAATGACCTCATTCGTATTTGACATAAATTACTTGTGACTTATAGGATTAAACAGATAAGAGTTTCCATACAAAAAAAAAACGCTGCGCCGACTAATTCAAATTCAAAATAATAAATAGCAAGGATCATCTTGAAACGTCTTAAAACTAGGTGACTCTAGTGCCAGTTCCACGCGACCAACGCCGAGAAGAACAGGCAACAAACTCGGCTTGGTATCTATCGCTCTTTTGTATGATCCTCGTTACAATGTAATAAAATACCTACACTACTGCAGCTTAGATATCATACAATAAGTAATCTAACAGAGAAAGGAAAAGTAAACAAATTCATAAAACAGCACGCACACGCTTAAATACTATAAGATGACGGCGGCATAATACTCAATAAACTTAACACTTTATGGTTAGAATATCAATTATCTTCTTTTGATTTAGATATTAACACTTGACACCACACTTCACTAGACAGACCATTGAATCACATTTATTATAAAACTTTATGCACAGCATTTATCACTTAAATTTCGTCGTTAGACGGAAATGACACGTTGTGTCGATGTCATGGCCCTCGACAGGCAACAGCTCTCGAGACTCCAGCCTCGTTTCTGGGTGGCCTTAACAGAGGCCAAGGATCGCCTTTGCAGCACATAGCCTCTGCATCGTTGTCTGGCTAGATATTCATGTGTGCCGACTGGCGCCAACGCATACCCACACCGGGGGTTATGTTCTCAAGGTATTCAATTATTTGTCGACGCCTACCCACACGGGGGGTTACGCCTTCAGACATTCAATTATTTGTCGACGCCTACCCACACTGGGGGTTACGCCTTCAGACATTCAATTATTTGTCGACGCCTACCCACACTGGGGGTTACGCCTTCAGACATTCAATTATTTGTCGACGCCTACCCACACTGGGGGTTACGCCTTCAGACATTCAATTATTTGTCGACGCCTACCCACACTGGGGGTTACGCCTTCAGACATTCAATTATATGTCGACGCTTACCCCCACGCAGGGGGGTTACGCCCTCAGACATTTCTGTATAATTCTTCGACGCTTACCCCCACACAGGGGGGGTTACGCCCTCCTTTCATTCATAGTGTCAAAACAGGATAGGATAAATGGAGTGGGAGGTGAAACGCAGTCCAGGGGTAACGCTCGCCATGGATCAGATTGGTTCAATCACTTTCTCTAAAGGAGCTATCAGACTAAAAACCTTTTAATTTACACCATTGTGGTTTCATGTCGTCTACCGAAATAAATAAATAATGCTGGATAATCCACACATCACAATCTAGCCCCAAATTAAACTACTCAAACAAAACTACTCAAATGACGTATATTTTCTTCTGGGGTGACCTTCAACAGTCGTATACAGCTAGGGTTGCTTTCATCGGGGGTCTTAGTGTTTTCGTTGTACCATGACTAAATCACCAACTTCGTACTCTACTGGCTTTGCATAGCTTTTGTCATATTGTCTAAATAATATCATATTTTTTCATAACGTTATGGTCATGCCAGTGTCCTTCGGACCTATTCATTCTGGGTCTTCGCCATAATATAATCTACCTGAGAGATTTACCAGTGCTTTGGTTCTGTCGCTATATCTAATACTGGACAATTCTTGCATATTTATTTATTTATTTAATTTGATACGATCTGAACTTCGATCGATTGTTTTTTTTTAATATGACTTTCAAATTTCTATTGGCTCGTAATAATACAATTTTATAGCTACTTTACTAGATGGCGTTGTTAAGCAACCGAGCAAAGCTCGGTCAGCCAGATATCAAACGTACAATTAATAATGAACTCTGGCCTCTTCTGATCATGTATAACCCAACAAAACTATACTCTTCGCTCGACCTTAAATAGCATACCGTATCTACCTTTACATTATTGGTGTCTTAGCTCTCCGAGTGAGACCGGAAGTCTCACTCGTAGTATTATGTCAATCCGTGAACGACTGTTTCACCCAAGCGCTTATAATGTATCTCCTCAGATTTTGAACTGGGTTCTCAGTACGGAAACAGAACGCTATCGGTTATGTATGTTCTCACGACCGGTAATTCGGTCCGCGTACGTCTTAATAACATGAAGGTGGCTAATCGACTCCGTCTCTTACTATACGCCTCTAGGGCGAGGATTTCCGAACGTGGCGCTCTCTTGCTCTCCGGGTGAACTTATTGTAATAACGTTTGCAATCTATTCTATATGCGGAACAACGTTTACAATGTTTTGGTATCCATTTCGTGTCATTTTACTCATTCTTATATTCCCATTGATCTTTCTATGTTTCATTTAGAGGTAGCTTTGTCATGTTTTTCTATCGGTCGAAATGTCACCAATCGTGTTTTTGTCTTGTGTGTGATGCACTAGGAAATGTCCACAGCTATAATATGTATGAACTTCAAAACTACATATCAATATGTCTTCAGTTATTAAAGTACGATCAATTAAAAATCGAGATAATCGGGAATGCCCCCCCCCTTAATGCAACCACTTGGTACTTCACTGCAACTAATTAAATAAATAATTATTGGTGGACTTTCGAAACAGCACTATCTCATCCCGAACTGAGCCAAACCTTGTGATATGGGAACCAGATAGCTAGTGTACATCTTAATATACCTTCTTCCCTCAAACTGAAACTAATTCCTGAACTCATTCAGAGTGGGTACGTTGTGTTTGCCCTTTTAAGTACGTTGTAAAACCACCTTCGGGTCTCTTCTGAAAACAACGAGACGGGACCTGCTTGTCGTACTCGGCTTAGG
This sequence comes from Plemyria rubiginata, assembly GCA_963576535.1. Taxonomy (NCBI): domain Eukaryota; kingdom Metazoa; phylum Arthropoda; class Insecta; order Lepidoptera; family Geometridae; genus Plemyria; species Plemyria rubiginata. Next base: position 939,995 of record OY754914.1, on the reverse strand, counting down.
GAAGACTACTCTACATTTTTCCGCTTTAAGCTTTACTATCAGATACTAGCTTATAACTTTTAGACTCTCCTATATTTGTATGACAAACAAATTAATTTTCTTCCTTTCTATTTCGTTTATGGCCTAAATCTACAATTGCCTTCACATTATAGGTTATTAACTTATAGTTCTTCCATACCTTTTTGTCCACTTGCAATGTTTAGGATATTTTAATGGTATTAGTTGCATTCATTGTCGACGGGTACAAAATTCTTAGGTATGGCTGCAGTTCTGGTCTGTGTGACCTTACCGACGGCATTTTATGTACCGTGACCATGTTTCCCGTTTTTATTTACAGTTTAAACATATTAATAATTAATAATAATTTTGCCATTGGTCCCCGCACTAGGACAAGCCTGTATCGCGGGAGGTCGAATACAATATACACTTTACTTAGTTTGAACCACAAATATGTTACAGTAGTAGAGCAAAAAACAAAAAGGGAGATTTAATTTGTTCTACATGGGCGATTTTATTTTTAATACTAGATGGTACCCACGACTTCGTCTGCGTACTTTTAATCTCTTCATCTCTTTTTTCCGCAATAAAAGGTAGCCTATGTTCTTTCTCAGGGTCTAAAGATTATCTGTGCCAAATTTCACCAAAATCGGTTAAGAGGTTTAAGCGGGAAAGCGTAACAGACAGACAGACAGACAGACAGAGTTACTTTCGCATTTATAATATTAGTTGGGATGTATATAATATAACTTAGTGTTACGCTAAGTTATTGTACACCGCCGTCTTTAGTTACACCGATTGCTTCTCCGATTTTCCTTGTATCCTTTCCATCCAAAGGTTGTCTAGAAGAGATCGCTCTTAGCGATAAAGCCGCCATTGTACCAATTTTCTATACTTGCTTTGTTTTTCTTCGTGTACAATAAAGAATTTATCTATCTATCTATTTGCACTTGTGGTGTTCGTACTGATTCCGCTGGGGAATATGACCGATGCCATCCCCAATAATAGTATTTTTAATTGTCTCATTAGTGTAGTCAGTAATATTTTGGAGATATTTCTATACTTCTTCTGGTTCCTTATAGCCACTATCACTATCTTGTAGATAGGTATCTACGTTCGTCCTCTCGTTATAATCGTAGATTCCGTGAGTCAACTGCCCGTTTGCCGGTGAACTCGCACCTGTTTACGAGCGTCATTTTGTCATATTAGCTCTCCTCGATCATCGAGGGTTTCATTTACGCGAGATTTTCGGGCCAACATTTCAGTGAGTAAGCCTCTATGGTTATGTTCGCATGAGAATGCGGCAATAAGTTTATCCTCTAACTCGGTCAATGTGTATTTTACTGTCATCATTATAAATTCCTCATATCACTTTCTTTAATCCTTCCAGTTTTGGTAACGCATAGAAAAAGGTTTGTCGCTCCGTCCATTCAAAGCGAGAGCAGACTTATCTACTTTAGCTAACCAGATCTTCATAGACCTAAACTAACTTCATAGCTAACCAGAATTCTTTGTAATTTACCATTAGGATCAAACCCATTTTGAGATCCTTGTAAACCTAGTCCAACAAAACTAGGAGCCCCGGTGTTCGAGTTGCATCCGACTCGTCGTTATAGGTAGGTACCCTTTTGACTTTTCAAATTCTTTGTTGGAGTGAGATCATCAGAGAATAACAAATTTAAAGTAAAATCAATGGAAAAGGTAAGGAGGAAAGTGAAAGGAAAGGAAGACACAATATGAATATCTGAAATCAATTTCAACTGTTAATATAAGCATGTATCATGCTTCATCATCATCATCATCGTCATCATCATCGTCATCATCATCATCATCAACATTGGTTTCTCATAATCAATCATAATGGCGTCCCAGCTTCGCCATTGAACAATGTTACCAAGGCTCGATCTGGATTATGTTTATTATACTCTACAGTATACCCTTATATTCTTATATCATGAAAATAATCACCAATAAAAATTCGGTCATCAAAACTATTTTACTTGGATGCATTATTGATTATTATAATAACAACTGAAAAGATCCAAACAACTCGTCATTGGCAAATTCGTGGCAACCCCTATCGGCCACTGAACAGTCATCATAAATAAAAGAACAAGAAGAAGAAGATCCAAATAATTCAAAGTCAATGGATTTGTTGTTTTTCTTTATATACAATCAAACATCAAAATCAAGGTCATTTCACGCCTGAAATGTTACTTGTTAGCTGAAACACTTGTTATGTACCTAATTAAATGTATGTCACCAATGTTGCTAACTTGTGTTGTGCTGTAAATTTTGAATGGTACCGACTCTTCAACACACACCAATTATTAAAATGCACACAAAAACCATGTACAGAACCCATCTCAAATTAAATAAGTTCCCTTTATTATATTATCATGATTCTTATATTATGCTGTACTTAATTTTGAAAAGAACCCAACTCTTCAACTCGTAACAACTATCTCCATACATAAGTAAAGCCCCATACCATACCTAACTAGTTTCAGAATAGACTAGGTTCAAGTCACAATTGGTCACTCAATTGTCTTGCGCTTGAAATTCAAAAAGAACCCAACACGGTTATGTATTAATTCCAGGTCGTAAAACTGCTATTAATCATTAAAATAAAGTCACTTAATGACGTTAACATTTTTGGTAATATACGGCTATTATAAAACTACTTTCTAATAAATTCAAAACAAAAATGTATAATTGGTTAGTCGATAAGTATGATTTTTCATTTTCATAAAGTTACTTTTATTTTAATCATAATATAATATGTTTAATTTGTATTTTATAATGCTTACTATTTATAAAAGTATTTGGTAATTATTTATTGAAAGCATAAGTATATTTTAATTCCCAACATGTAATTTTCTCTATTACTTATATTTGCATGCTCGGTTTTCTGACAAAGTGAGATTCATTATTTATAATACATATCATCATAATTGTGCCATACTTCACACAAATAAATTATTTCATTTCATTTCAAAGCTCAATTACAACTTTCAAAACCATTCGATGAATTCCAAAATAAAGCCAATTGGTTTATTGCGGTTAATTTTTAACTTTAAGGCATAATTTAGACATCAATAAAATAGAACATGCTCTCTATGTAGACTCAAGCGCAGATAGTTAATTATGCCAGGGAGGAACTTATACCATTTTTTTTTTTATTTACTCATCTATTGATTCAGGGCTTCCAGTAAGTTGGTACCTATATCACAATTTTTACCAAAAAAATACAATGATAATCCATTTCTTGCGCTTACGCCTTGAAGTTATTCATCCCTTGATTTAGGAAGCATGTTTAGAACAGTGATGAAGTTTAAAATGAGAAGAAAAAGGCAAAAGAGAATCAAAATCACAAAAGAAAACAAACAATCAGTAAATAGGTAATCTCCCACAACCATAATAGATTACAAATCAATTAAAAGGCCAAGTTATGACATAATTCCTATTTATGGGTTTAGTCAGAGAATTAGTATTACTCACATGTCTACTTACCGAGCTATGTAAGTAATATTTACCTGTATTTCTTCCTCACACATAATGGACCACCTTAGTCTAAATGTGGATACGGGAGTCCAAGACACAAGTAACCTCTATTTCTTAATAAGGTATGGTTAGCTGTTCCAGTTTACCATGTTTTATTGTTTATCTTCAAATCTAGTTTCTGCCATCAACAGGAATCCTGCTTGGTAGGTCAACCTTCCCGTACCCTAACTTTTATACAATTATTTATTACTCAGTATTCCAATCACACATTCATTGAACCTTTATTATTAAAGCATAAGTAAAAAACCATAAACATCAAGAAGTAATCTTTGAATCTATCATCATATTCACAACATTAAATAACATTACCTATGTAGATTACATACCAAACATAGGATTCTGTCCATGTTCCCAAGTAACCTGATCAACTTGTTGTAGCTGCTACAATGGCAGTAGTCAGCTAAAGCGCCGGCTTCAACTATATTTACATTGTAAAGTGCTTCAAAATAGCCAAGTACCAAAATCTTGAGTACCTGCACACACACCTCGACATTAGATAGTATTTGTGTCTGCAAACCCTTTTTCCAGTAGGAAACCAGCATTGTACATATTAGGACGACAAGTTGAGTACCTATGTACACAACAGAGGTGAATGCCATCATCAGGCCATGTTATTACCAAGTAGGTATGTAGGTAAATTATGAAGTGAACTGACAGCTATGATAGGTACCTGTTGAATCTATTGAGCCCAAGGAATATTCAAATTCCTTGATTGGGCCGCCAAGTTCTCTAACACTCCATTGGCGGGATCTGCCTTGTAGGTACCTTTTTTCCTCATATAACCACTGATTTGTACCTGATACCCATCTCAGACTGTACGATGAAGGATTTTATCATTTGAACTCAATGAAAATTACAAAGTAACTATAAAATTCAAGATAACTTACCAGGAAATTCTGCATAATTGTTTTACCTTGTTCTTCGCAATGAACGTGGGTGCACACTTCTGATTTGTTAAATCAATCAAACAAGTGAGGCTGTAGTTAAACTAATTGTATATTATCAGCGTATTACATCCATAGAACTATCAAAACCTGCGGTAATCCTACATTACAGAGCCATCGCTCATAGCTATTTTTCAAGAGTCCCTGAAGCCATCCTGCTTCTTCTTTATTTTTGTTTTGTAATCGATAGTCGTTATGTGAAATAACATCTATCGATTACAAATATCGACTACAAGCTTATTAACTACTATTTATGTAATTGTGAAACTTATAATTAATTAACAACATATTGTTGGATTTAATTCTAATTCGTGGTGGGGGAATAAGATATGCACTGACTTCCTGCAATGGGGTGTATGGTGCATTATCCGCCCTGCTAACCCCATCGAGAAGGACCTCTAAGTGATGTTTTGAACGGCCTCGCTAGTTGCGGAACATTGGATAAAGTATGACGATTTCCGACAGCGTTAGGTACTGGGCTATAGAAAGCGCAGAAGGCGCTTTGCGGTACAAAGGTTCATTGGCAACAAATGCAAAGGTACGAACCTCGCCTTGGGCTGTTGCTGATGAAGAGAGATGACGGAAAGAGTCATTGCCCAGAAGGGGTGATAACGGGGGATGCGTCTTTGACCCTTTTGGATGGGTCGGTAGCGTAGTGTCTCTTGTGCGAGTACGTGAGTGTGTTACAGAGGCTTTTTGTATGGAAACACGAGAAGGGCGCTAATCGTGTCTCTAATCTTAAGGCAAACCTAATATTTCTCTCGCTCGCACGATTCGACATTTTGAAAGATATAAAATCACAAATTCCAATTTTGAAAAATCGCAAACAACCATTTTGTGTGCAATCACATTGCGCATAGTTTGGTAAAATTTCATTTTGATTGATGCAAGTTTTCCTACTCAAAAGTTTGCTTGAGTACGAAAACTAGAAAAGCAAACATTTAAGTAGGAAAACTTGTATCGAACAAAAATATTTTTTTTAGTAAAAAAATCTGTGCGCAATGTGATTGTACACAAAATGGTTGTTTGCGATTTTTCGAAAATGGGCTTAGTGATTTTATATCTTTCAACAAGTCAAAACGTGCGAGCGAGAGTCACATTAGCTCTTGTCTTTGTCTTAAGGCCCTGATTGACGAGCGAGTAAAACTGCGGTCTTATGGCTCGTCGGTAAAGCTCTTCCGTCCGTCGTCGCCTTATGGACTTGATGAAATTTGATGACCCTATGTTTGGTAATTTTTTACTCGAGGTTTTATTATAAAACAAAGTAAAGTATTATTTATTCTTGTTTTGGGTTCCGCCATATTGTTGCATCACTACGTAGAATAAAACAAAGTCGCTTTCTCTGTTCCTATATCCCTATGTCCCCAGGTCCCTATGTTTGCTTAAATCTTTAAAACTACGCAACGGATTTTGATGCGGTTTTTTAATAGATAGAGTGATTCAAGAGGAAGGTTTATATGTATAATACATGCATCATGATACGTGCACCCGTGCGAAGCAGGGGCGCGCGGGCGGGTCGCTAGTATATCGTAAAGTAATGTGTACAACAATTTCAATGCCATACAGTAAGCAGAATGCCGACAGCGTGTGTTTAATTAGGACCAATGCTGGCCCTTAACACCACGGCTTTACTCGCTCGTCAATCAGGCCCTTTAAAAAAAACGACCATAAAAAAGCACACGATCGTCAGTGAGCGCTATTCGATCCAATCTCAGAATCGCAGTACTGTGACATTTATGTGACTAACGCAATAAAATCGCATTTACATAAATTAAATAGATCTAGCGATAGCCTTAGGTTATCAAGTACCTTCTATTGCTAGTATTCTATGGTATAGTTTAGTAATATGATAGGTTGATTTATAATAATCTATGATTGGTAGAGACCACAAAAAAAACTTGATAAAAACACTGATTTTACTTCCATACATATAAACTTCGTGCTAATTAATAAATATATTTCATTTCTTTATTATTATATTAGAATATTTCAGATAAATAGAATGTACTATAAGTTAATTCTAGTTTTCTGATAATTACGAATAATAACACAATATGTATTGCTTATTTTAATCTTGGCAACTGTAGTTGCCAGGGCGCTCGAGTCGATTGCCTATCATGCAACGAAGAGCAATAAAGGCACGGGCCCTCACTAGATGGAAAGACGACATTACCTACTGACTGCTGGGGTCGATATGTAGATGTAGCATATTAGATGAATCGCTCTGAAAATCCTTGGGCGCATAGCCCGTTCATCATTGGACGTCCAGCACCTGTGATTATGATGATGTATGGATTGTTTTTTCAGTGTCGAGAAATAACAGGAGGTTCGCATTTTTTTGCCATCCGTACCTAATATGATCTTGATTTACAGAAGTTCACTTTATCGCTTGAAACCGATCGGTAGTCATCGATACAATTCGAGCACTCGCTTCATGTTTAAATTGCTTCGCATCAGTGCTTTGCTACTTGTAGCTGTGTTTTGTCACCGAGGAAAAGTTCAGGTAAGTACCCTATTACTCACGTGATCTGTCATGGAAGAGAGAAAACACACTACACCTATTCATTAGGTAGGTAGACCTACTCAGTATAAGGAATCGACTGAAAGTGATTTGCAGGCAAACCGCTGTCGACAGAAATTCATTCGATACCGCGCAAAAAGGTACAACACAATAGACATAGTGTCACATTGACGTTTTGATAAACATTACGTGGTGATTGGACTTATCGTAGTTCTCGTTGCCACGCGTGCCACGCAGTGTAACTCAAACTCTTTGACGACAAAAACAAAAAAAAAACTCAAACTCACGATTCGAAATTAATTGACCGAGCGAGCGAAGCGAGCGAAGCGAGCGAAGCGTCTCAGTTTCCACATTGGCCAAAAATGCGTTTGTCCGGATGTCTGTCTGTCTGTCTGTTCTCCTCTACAGGTCGCATTTTTCAACCGATCTGGACGAAACTTGGTACACAGATTATATGACTTATTAGAATTTTTTTGTCGTCGGGGATTTTTGATTGGAGGGTACTTCCCCCAAAAAAAGGGCAAAAAGGGGGCTATTTGATATACTGGATATCTCCACCAAATGAGATCCGATTTCGATTATTCTTTTTTATTTGAAAGGTAGTCACTATAAGTTGGTCTCATAAAAGTTTGGCGAAGATCTGATAAGGATCTTCAGCATGATGAACAGGATAGCTCATCAAACAATCGATGGTTTTCAATCAAATTTGAGAGAAACACAAAGGACCTCATTCTACACAAGATGATGCAAAAAAATCAAAAAGATCAAATAAATCACAAAACGGAAAATGCACTTGCACATTACATTCCTCAAATAGCTCACTTTTAGTATGCTCGCGAGGTCTACAGCTCCCAGAGCCACTAGTATGCAACCTACCAATATTTGATGATACCTGCTCGCAATTTCGTGACGTGGTCATGACCCCAAAGACTGTAGATCTACCTAGGGTATGATAATCTGAAATGGCATGTCTCCGCGGAAAATGGAAATTATACGAGGTCGAAGACATCTCGAACAAGCCATGAATTACAAACTATTGAGGACTGAATTTCATGGTTTTCAAGAGTAGTAGAGCTCTTTGTGAAGGGCTCGTCCGGGGAAATACTACCACCACGCCTTTTTCTGCCGCCAAGCAGCAACGCTGTGTTGCCGTTTGAAGAGGTGGTCGCCGGTGTAATTTTACAGGCACTGAGGCTTATCATCTGAATGCCTCAAGTTGATGGACGCGGGCAGTGCATCAGGGCGCGATCCAACCGTGCGTGACTTACGAGGCAATGCTTTGTCATAGGTGATGGTTGGGCCATCCGCTTTGTTCCATCAACTAGTTGTACCTATAAAAAAATGGTTAACGTTTCAGGAGACAAACAACATAAAACTATTAATAATGATTTACAACACGAACCTAAACTCATCGATAAACCTGGAGAAGGGAGACAGGGAGCTGAGGAGCTCCTGGGGGATGGATACGCAGGTGAAGAGGATCGACACCACTACCAAGTACAGACTGCAGATGACCAGGCATCGGGAGCATAGCTTTCAAAGACCTGACCTTAATGAAAAGGTAAAATAGCAGCGGTTACCTAAGTATTTTTTTATCTATGACTAGTTGCGCCCCGCGGTTTCACCCGCGTATAAATCCCGGTATTCCTACGGGATAAAAGTAGCCTAGGTGTTGTTCAGACTATATTATATCTCTGGGCCAATTTTCACCAAGATCCGTTCAGCTCTTCTGGAGTTATAGAGTAACAGACATCCATCCATCCATTCTTACAAACTTTCGCATTTATAATATTAGTTTATTTCAATAGACAAGCTTACGCTACGGCCCACCCTTTTTTTTCATCTCTAAATGCCGCTAACTTATTATTATTCTGTTGCTATAATTTTGCCACTTATTCATTCATCATTCACATAATGTACTACGTATACATTTTAATTATTATTATAATATCATCATAGGTACCTACTTTGTTACCTATCTATAAACTGACCACTTTACCACCCTGTGGTAGGTAAGTGGTCACCGTCGCATCGCGGTTGTTAAGCTAGCTTGTTGTTTTTCTAGTGGTCAGAATGTCTGTACTTGCACAGGCGCCAAATAAGGAAGGCTTCGAAGGACTACTACGCGGATGAAAGCGAGTGCCTCACTACTACTGCCTTGGGAGACAAGGATGGCGCGAGAAGTGTGGTGCAGGTGGAAAAAGAGGTTAGCTGCATAGGTATACATACACACACATAGGGAGGTTCAGTATTTTTGGTGCTTTTATATAGGTACTCATTGAAGCAATTTTTTTTATTATACTTTTCGCGGTAACGCACTGAAAACAATGCCATTTTACCAACCTTTTGAAGATATAACCAATGTTATAACTAATATATAAATAAAAATTCCAAACAACAAACATTAACGGAGAGAAGTTTAATAAGACAGCTTTAGAGATAATTAAGTTACTAAGTAGGTATGCACAAAAATGACCTACTTTGGATATCCCAAGGAATATGAATTCAAATTCCTTGGGATATCTATAACTGCGAGTGACATCTTACAAATTTAAACCTTTCAGATTAGAAAATGGCGTAAAGGCTACAGATATCTGGTGAATACCTGCAAAGCTGATAATCCTGATGATGCAGAGGCTTTTGAAGTGTGCTTGGTGGAATATGTGAGTGTATATGCCTCAAGTTTATGGACGCAGGGCACGTTCCTATCGTGCGTGACTTACGCGCTAATGCTTTTTTTAATAGGTGATGGTTACCACTTAACATCAGGTGGGCCATCTGCTTGTTCCATCAGCAAGTTGTATAAAACAAAATAGATACTCTATCTACCTTGTCTTGAAACTTATAGATGGAAAGAGACAGCTACAATCAAGTCCTACAACGTCTAATAATCCTGAAACTGCAAGCAATGGGTAATCTTTACCTCCAACTATCCACCAGTTTGACAGAATTAGAAGAATGCCTGAAGATCCAACTGTCAACATTCCTCGAAAAGGTGCGACAGACTATGGATACTCTCAATAAGTGTTATTCTTTGAAAATTAACGAAAATGTGTAAATAAAAACCGTTTTTGGGATTAATCTCTTTATTTTTTCGTTGTAATACTTATTTGGAATTTGAATGATAGGTAGGTACCAATTTTCATTATTTTGTCATAACAACCAACATTCAGAATTTATTTATACAATACTGTAAAAAACTATACCTAAATTCAAGATAAAAAAAATCCATGAAATATTTACTTATCAAAAAATATTAATAGAGATTCTTCAGTATACAAAAAACATTTAAAATATATCATTTTAAAATACACAAGTATTTGTAACCAAATACAATTATCACAATATACAATAGATGGTCCCTTACAATAAATAGTCTTAAAAACTTGTAAAAAATTATTTGTTTTCTCATTTGTACAATGTACAAGATATGGCAATAAAATAATTGCTTAAATATATGTTAGTGGCTAAGATAGCTGAGATTCACATCTATGATCTTACAAACTAAAAAGAAATTAAAAAAATGTAAAAGTACACTCAGCCAACAATAGCTTTCAGAAACCGACGGTCAATCTTTTTTTGACTGAATGTACGAATAACGCTACAGTATGAACAACACGTTGTAGCTTTGACGTTTAGCTTTGCAAGTATCCGTCTCGCTTGCTCATTTTGCCACGACGAGCATAGAGTGAGATAGAACTATGGCTTTGCATATACGCGTCTCCCTTGCTCGTATAGCCACGGGCTAGAGTGAGATAGAATGATAGACATCAAAGCCACAATCGTTGTAACTGACTCAAATCCTAACTATTGGACGTTGTCAACGTATCATACAATTTGTAATGGTAACAATAGCTAAGAACAGTCTTTGTAGAACATTTACAGAAAATAGAGTATTTTTAAACTTATAATACTTTGACAACATGCACTAAAGTTTATATTTACACATCCACCAATTTATTAGCTAGTGGAATGATATGATAATGGAGGGTTATTTTGATTCCTTTCGGTATCGGGTTCGGCACGGAACACAATTTTTAAAATAGAATACGACGGCTCCCTAAAATCCTGGTCGGAAACGAACTTTACGCGAATTTTAAATTTTCACACAAAGCTTTTGACACTAAGATTCGAAAAGACGACACGTGACTTTCCGCCAGCTATTCGGTGGCGGAAACCTTTCCGTGAAAGGTCGTAAGTCCTACCTTTCGTCTAAAGACTTATGTAAAATCTCTGTTTTAATACATTTGCTTGTAACTCTACTGAAGTTGCCTTCCGTCGCTATAAAAATATTCACTTACTATTATTACCTACGTGGAATAGAATTTCACAATACGCGCGGTAGGTACATGTCCTAAAAAAACTGTCAATTGACTTACCGTAACGAATCCGATTCAGAATGAATCAAAAGAACTGTTTATAGAAGTCAAAGAGGCCGCATTGGAAAGACTCGATTTGAGGAAGACCTCATTCAAGAACTGAGCTCTTTTGAGGCGAAAAGTATCGCTATCATACTAGCATATGTCAGCATTTAGAAAGATTTTCACTTAACTTGATGGTAAATCCCAATGAACCAGGCCATGATGTTAAGAAAGAAAGAGTTCTTTTTTTTCTTTCACGGTAAAGGTTGGACGGAACAGTGGATACTAGACTTTATCACCGGGACTCACTTTGACGTATTAGCATATAAAGGTGAAAATACACATGCCAGTAAAATGGGACGGTAGCGGGCAACAAGTTACTGGCATGCAGCATTTACGGGTACATTTGCAAGTTACTCAGGTAATGCATGTACCTGTCGCGACGTTCAAACTTGCCGGTTTCGTAGCCCCCCGCGACCCCTCCCTCACGTGGCATGCCAGTAATGACCGAAAATAGAATGTTGTGCTACGTGCATGCCAGGTACAGGCATGCCTATTAGCGTGTGCCCGTAGCTTGCATGAAAGTGTGCCAGCTACGAGCATGTGTATGTTGGGCTTTAGGGTCTGGGGTACTTGAGTCAAGGAATGAAATACTGAGTGCGATTGACACCACACTGGGTCTTGGCACCTTGGACAGTTACAGTACTCTATAGTGGTGAGTGGAAGGACTGGTTGGTCATAGCACGGCCATCGCTGATGGTCGCGGGGGCGGTTCTGGCGTAACGGGCGACGGAGGCTTGAATGTGCTGCCCTGGAAGTATTTATCTATATTAATATCTTTAAATTCATGGATAAAGAAGATTATTTAAAAAACTAGTGTTTTTTTTTCAAACAAACTTAGACACCGTTTTGCGTATGCCAAATATTGGTGGACATTCCACACACTATAATAATAATAATAATGCTGGACAATCCACACACCACCATCTAGCCCCAAAGTAAGCTATTCAAAGCTTGTGTTATGGGTACTAGATGACTGATATATTTAATACATTATAAACTTACATAGATAGATATATTTTTATCATACATAGAAAACATCTAGACCAACGGAACAAATTTCTGCAGATAGTACACAAATTTGTTCCGAGGCGGGAATCGAACCCGAAACTCTTGCGTCGCAGGGGGACTCTCGCCCGCTGCGCCACTGAGTTCGTCAACTATATAATCTACCTGGAATCCTAAGGCAGCTTCAAGGGGCGTGGGTGATTCTCCGCCTAGCGTAGCGTAGTCTCCGAATCTCTCCGTGGTTCGGCTGCCTTGTATCGTAGCGTAAGTGTTGTCAGGCTGAAAAAAAAATTATTTATTTATTTCCAAAAATAAACTGATCACAAACCACTTTTTTTATTCAACTGGGAGCGATACTCCATTCCCTCAGAACATCACGGTACTGAACATGAGTGTTTATCATCACTGAAGTGATACATCTTAATGATTTTTAGGCCAAATTAGACCCAGGCTGGTTTAACTTGGATGACTGATCCCTCACAAACCACTTTAATTAAATAAAAAAACTTATATTTAAAAGCAGTTATACGTATTAACTGAAAAAAAAAACTAGCCATCTATAAACATTATAGGGCCCACCAGATGTTGAAAGGTTACATCTGTCCATAACAATTACATTAATTCGCAGACATCCATCACTCTAAGACGTAAAGTTGCAAGTTTCTTGTGCCAGCTTTATAATTTCACCTTTGTACTGTTAATTTAATGAGCAAGAAATTATTTTCAATCAATCAATCAAACTAGTGCTCATAACTTGGTATCTGACATTGATTGATTGATTGAAAATAATTTATGGCACACCACATAATAATTACACATAACAGAACAAAAAACATCTGAGTGATAAACAATGGGCGGTTTCATCGCTGAAAGCAATCTCTTCCAGACAACCTTTGGAACCTTTGTTGGACTGGATTTAACAAGGACGTTATAAGACGAGCCTGACCTGCACATTGTCAGCGCTGGGCGGTTCCTGCTGGTCTCCGAACACGTTCATGGTCAGCTCCTGCTCCTCGTAAGGTCTGAGCTTGGTCTCCAGCCACAGCGGGTTCTCAGTGGTGGACAGCTCCTCGAGGATGCGGCGCCGCGCGAGGCTGTCGCCTTTGCTGGACTGCATCGAAGGCGGAGGTATCACCCTGGGAGAGAGGAACAAGTCTAAATGACGGTAGGAACCAAGCTCAAGTAGACCCCTTGAAGAACACCCAAAAAGCCTGTTCGACTTTGCTAGGTCGCGTTGAACTGAATGGGATCTTTGTAAATAAATAAATAAATAATAAAATAAATAATGCTGGACAATCCACACAGCATCATCTAGCCCCAAAGTAAGCTACTCAAAGCTTGTGTTATATTTAATACATTATATACTTACATAGATAGATATTTTTTTATTATACATAAACACCCAGACCCACGGAACAAATTTCTGCAGATCGTACACAAATTTGTTCCAAGGCGGGAATCGAACCCGCAACCTCTTGCGTCGCAGGCAAGCCCTCGCCCGCTGCGCCACTTAGGTCGTCTTTGTGTTTTAATAGAATAAATATGACTTTAACTAGAGTTCAGGTGAAAATACACATGCCAGTATAATGGGACGGTAGCGGGCATGCAAGTTACAGGCATTCAGGATTTACGGGCACATTGTCAATACATTTGCAAGTTAACTCGTCAGGTACTGGCACGCCTGTACACGCGACGTTCACACATGCCGGTTTCGTAGCCCCCCGCGGCCCTCCCTCACGTGGCATGCCAGTACCTGACCGAAAATAGAACGTTGCGCTAACTACGTGTATACCAGGTACAGGCATGCCGATTAGCGTAGGTGCCCGTAGCTTGCATGAAAGTGTGCCAGCTACAGGCATGTGTATTTTGGGCTGGTCAAAAGTAATTCAACATAGGTTGTTGATATCAATGTCATATTCTTACGAGAAAAACGAATTAAAATATTGGTGCCTGAAGTATGTTTATAAAAACATGTAATACAGGTTTGTCGAGCTGGACGCCTATGAGAGGGACTGGTGGATATAGGCTCGTGATAGAAGTGACTGGCGGAAAAGGGGGGAGGCCTTTGCCCAACAACGGGACACCATAGGCTAGTAGTAATAGTAATGGTTACAGGTTTGTCAATAACACAAAAGAAACTTCGAATATTTTATAAATTCGTAGCCAATGAATTTTTTACTGTGGTAAATTGTGAAAGAGAGAGATAAGTCTGTAATAGCACATATGATACTTTTTATTCCGTTGGGAATACCGAGTTTTAAATCTGCGCGGTAAAACCGCGGGGCGCAACTAGCAACATCACTATCACTACATAGTATAAAACAAAGTCGCTTTCTCTGTCCCTATGTCCCCTTGTCCCTTTGTATGCTTTCTTTAAAACTGCGCAACGGATTTTGATGCGTTTTTTTAATAGATAGAGTGATTCAAGAGGAAGGTTTATATGTATAACTAGCTGAACCCGCGGCTTTGCTCGCGCCAAGGAATTCAAAGTTTCATCCAAACTTTCATCCCCTATTTTATCCCCTTGGGGGTAGAATTGATCAAAATCCTTTCTTAGCGGATGCCTACATCATAACATGTACCTGCATGCCAAATTTCAGCCCGATCCGTCCAGTGGTTTGGGCTCTGCGTTGATAGATCACTATGTCAGTCAGTCAACTTTGAGTTATATATATTTAGATACATGCATGATATGTGCACCCGTGCGAAGCAGGGGCGCGCGGGCGGGTCGCTAGTAATATATATAAAAATAAGTTTGTCTGTACTAACCAGTGCTTGAGACAAGCGCAGACTACGATGAAAGTGACTATGCCCGTGAACAGCACTATGAGGAGAGCTATCAGAGCTGCCAGCGCCGGGTCGAAGTTGTCGGGTGCTGAAACAATCATAAATTATTATATTATTTACAAACTGGCCCCCGGTTTCTCAACGATCAACACTAATCGGCTCTCAAGTCACTTGCTATTTCAGCTTTTACTTCAAATCAGATAGAGAGCATGTGACTTGACAGCCGATTAGTGTTGATCGCGCTTTCAGAAATCGGGGGTGAGGAAATATTGCTTATTTCTGCCGTCAAGCAGCGTTGCTATGTCTTGGTTGGAAGGGTGTGGGTGAAATAGCAGTTTTATTCATACTTGCTCAAAGAACAGGCAGTTATGTAACGTGCCCTACGATGCATTACCCTTCGTCTGTCAACTGAGACATACAGCTGTTATTACACCGGCAACCACACTCTTCAAACCGAAACACGGCAACGCTGCTTGGCGACAGAATAAGACATGATGGCAATTAGATGATCAAAGGAAGCCTCTTTGAGGCGCTCTTAAAATCCTCTCACCACACTCTGTTTGAACTAGTGACACTGCAAGCCTGTTTTTTTTATTTTGATAAGATACCTCTAGAAGCGCGCTGGCTTGTAAACGTCTCCATTTCGTCATGCGTGTTGCAGTCGGTGTTACGTCTTTTCACCACACTGTTCAAGCTAGTAACACTGCCAGGTACCTTTAGAAGCGACCGCATTGGCTTGAAGAGTCTCCACTCCGTACTGCCTGTAGGCGTGTTGGAGTCGGTCGTATTGTGCGTCGATTTGTTCTAACACCCGTTGCACTGGCAACACTTGCCAAGTGCCTTTTTCTACCGCGTGAAGGTGGATCTCACACCTGAAAAGGTTTTTTTTATTGTTCTAACTTAATATTTAACTGTTGCTATCTAATGCAACAACATTAGAAATTGATATTCCACCACTCATTCATACATTTATTCATCCATTCATTCATTCACCCCATTCATTCACTCATTAATTATCACTCATTCCTGAAAGGGTACATATCCAAATAATTGACCCGTAGACAAAATGTGTGTTATTTATAGCGCGCGTCATGCAAAAAGAACGCCGGAAGGAGGGAGAGGGGGTGTGATGGCGCGAGTATTATGTATGCGCAAACATGTGTTTGCGCATACATAATACTCGCACTAATAATCCCCTACGCTGTTTTTCAGCGTTCTTTTTGGTTGACGCGACCCATAAATTGAGATAGTGGGCATTTTGATCTGAATACTGTAAAAATTAAGTAGGTATTCATTACTATAAAAATTATAAGTGGGCTGAAAAGTCCTTTCTATGAGTTGTAAATTAATTAATAAAGTTCTTTAAACCGAAAAAATTATACGAGAAGTTTTTAGACCGCCTTCGCATAAAGACATCGCGTGTCAGCGATAAGACCGCTCATTTTAAATTATTAGTTTAATCTTTCTTAACCTGTGTTTTTTCCGTTGTTAATTTGTCAGGTGTAGGGACAATAAATAATTTTCTTTAATCATTCATTCGTTCGTACATTCAATCATTCAAGAAGAATGAAATGTTTTTGCTTACCAGTCATCGTATCTCGTATCAGCCTGCACTAAAGGCAGACGTCTGCCCAAAACTAGTAGTGCGTTCCCGGCTTCAGCTAACTTCTCTTTGACTTCGTCCACTGATGCTGAACAGCTCCTGGAAACCACCATCCTGATGAGGGACGTCCGGTCTATTATCCATATCTGGAAAATACAAATTGACAATTTAACCAGATATCTGATATAATACATAATATACTTTTTTGTTAACAAATAAATATCCTATTGATATTATAAACGCGAAGTTCGTTAGTATGGATGGATGGATATATGGATAGATGGATGGATGGATGTTTGTTACTCTTTCACGCCGGAACGGCTGAACGGATCTGGATGAAACTTGGCAGAGAGATAGATTATTATCTAGAATACTAAGCTACTTTTTATCCCGTGGGAATACCGGGATTTAAATCTGCGCGGGTGAAACCGCGGGGCTCAACTAGTAATATATATATCTATTTATATCAGCCCGTTAAGTTACCACTTCAAATCAGGTAGACCATCTGCTTGTTTTATCAGCCAGTTAAGTTTCCACTTAACATCAGGTGGGCCATATGTTTGTTCTATCAGCCAGTTGTATAAAAAAATATGACTCACGTATACTTGAGCTGTGGCCTGTCGGTGCGGCGGAGCGATCTCTTGCGCGATGATGTCCAGTACAAACCTGTCCTGGTTGTATTCGGACATGTAGTGAGCGGTCATCAGGATACCTGGATAACACAGACACACGTCACTATCCTACTACTATTTTAAACGCGAAAGTTTGTAAGTATGGATGGATGGATGGATGTTTGTTACTCTTTCACGCTGGAATGGCTGAAACTTGGCAGAAAGATGGATTATAGTCTGGAATAGCATATAGGCTTCTTTTCATACCGTGGGAATACCGGGATTTCAATCTGCGCATGTGAAACCGCGGGGTGCAACTAGTAGAAAATAGAAACAGCTTTATTTACTTACAAAATATCTACAAAAAAATCTGAAATAAAATGCTGAGCCATTTTTTTAACTTAAACTGTATATAAACGAGCCTTTCACAAAGAGCAAATCTTCTACTATTATGATTAGCTGATAGAACAAGCAGATGGCCCACCTGATGTTAAGTGGTAAACATCACCAATAACAAAAGCATCGCCTCGTAAGTCACGCACGATTCGTTCGTTTCGTATTCGTTGAGCGCTCCATTGGCTTAGTTTTCGTTGACATGAAAGTAACAGTGATTAATAATACTCTATGATTGTTAGTTACTGACCTTGGTTTGTGATGTTGAAGGGCGAAGGGACGACACTGCCGCTGGAGCGCGAGGCTCCGAACTTGTAGAGGTGGGAAGCAGCCACCAGGTAGCTCAGGGTTCCGTTCTCCTCCAGGTCGGGGTCGATAGCCGTCACTGATAAAATCGGCTCGTTGATACGCGCCGTGTGTTTTATACCTGTACATCAATAATTTTACCAATTACTTCCTAATGGAACTGATATCACACCCTTGAAACAAAAAAAAACTGAAAAATAATAAAAAAACACATATCGCTCGGCCAGTGGGGTGGATGTGAAGTTATTTTAAGTTTGCTCACATTAAAATTTATGATTTATTTTATAACATGATCCCAGCACATTTTTTTGATTATTTGTTTTGTTATCAATTTGGTCGAGCGAGCAAAGCGAACAAAGATCTTTGGCTATTTAGCATCGAACTTTTGTTTGCATGTATTTTAAACGAATAGCTTTCTAATACACAGTTCTAGATACCTACCTAAATTTAAAAATCAGCAGTAGTGCTAAAATGGAGCCTCTTTGAGGCTCACTTAAAATCATTTCAACACACTTGTCTAAAGCTACGAGTAACACGACAAGAAGAAGTAGTAATTAGACTATTCACATTCTTCCGAGCTAGTTACCTAGGTAACTAATCTGATAATCCAAGATATGCTAATAAACAATGAAGATCTTCTAATCTTCAAAGAAGCATGTTTGCGCTTATTAGGACGCGTAGGCAAGCCATGGTGCCTGCGGTGTCCTCGTATGCGCAACAAGAATTTTACTGTGTTGGTGTACTTACGTGCCGTTCTGTGGAATAAACTGCTATGCATAAGCGAAAAAAAAAAAACTAACTGCGTAGTAGACCAGCCTATTGTAGGTTCTTCTGCGCTCGCGGCTAGGTCTGTCACTTACCAGCATAGTAGACCTTCTGCTGGAACCTCGGTTCGTTGTCATTCTCGTCGAGCACGGTGACAGTGATAGTGGCGACGCTGTCAGCGGCCTCCGTCCCGTTGTCTATGGAGTTGAGCGCGTCCGCGGGAGAGAACAGAGGACTGTTGCTGGCGTAGATTGTCAGTGTGTACTCTGCTTGCTTCTCTCTGTGGAAAGGTTTATTTTTCAATTAAAATTCAAAATTTTATGTTTATTCAATGATGTTTGATCATCTTGAAACGTCTTAAAACTAGGTGACTCTAGTGCCAGTTCCACGCGACCACTTTTTTATTTTACTACTTCGTGGTGGGGAAACGGTCGCGGAAGACCAGCGTTAAGGTGAAAATACACATGCCAGTAAAATGGGACAGTAGTGGGCATGCAGGATTTACGGGCACATTGGGGATACATTTGCAAGTTATCTCGTCAGGTACTGGCATGCCTGTACCTGTCGCGGCGTTAAAACATGACGGTTTCATAGCCCCCCGCGGCCCTCCCACACGTGGCATGCCAGTACCTGACCGAAAATAAAATGTTGTGCTAGCTACGTGCATGCCAGGTACAGCCATGCCTTTAAGCGTATGTGCCCGTAGCTTGCATCAGTGTGCCAGCTACGGGCATTGTATTTTTGGCTTTATACTAGTGCATCAGAAAATATAGCTCAACGCTGATTGACGATCAGCGAGAACAAATCATCGCCTCGCAAGGCGATTGGGACGTGCCCTACGATGACCTTGGGAACTTGGGGAGTCCGAAGCTACACGGGAAGTCGGTTATGGTAGGGGGCCGATCTAAGCCCCTGGCAATTCTGTTGATCTTATGTATAGATAGATGTTGAACTTGAGGCCTTCAGTATCAGTACTAATGGTACCTCAGATAGCTCATTCCACAGTTTGAGTATGGGAGAAAGATGATCTAGAAAAGCGAGCAATGCGTGAAGACAGAAGGAGGGTATGTTATGTAGTACCAGTAATTGAACATTACCTGTCAAAACTGATGTTAGATCGGATGGTGCCCTGCGTCCTGTCGAGAGTGAAGGCTCCCTCCTGGTTTCCCTCCAGCATGTGATAGTATACTTTGCCGTTATCGCCGGAGTCTTTATCTGTCGCTTTCACGGAACCTGACACATAACATTATCCACTCTTATGCGCGACGCAGAGGTTGCGGGTTCGATTTCCGCCTCAGATTTTCTATGTATGTATTATAATGTATTAGCTGATAGAACAAGCAGATGTCCCACCTGATGTTAAGTGGTAACCATCACCTATAACAAAGCATCGCCTCGTAAGTCACGCACGATTCGTTCGTTTCGTATTCGTTGAGCGCTCCATTAGCCTAGTTTTCGTTTGGCATGAATGTGACACTGATTAATATAGTCTATAGAGCCGCTATAAAATGGCAGGGAATGAGAATAATGATGCCAAAACAAAACTGCGATGCGATGCGATACCGCTTGCTCTCTCTCTCTGCGAGCTCGCAGATATTTTCTCTCTCGATATTTGCGATACGATGCGAATTCGAACGCATTCGTTGTTTTGTGTGGGCGCCCTAAGGGCCTAAAAGCAGTGTACATATCTTACCGACAATAAGCCCCTTGGCTTGGTTCTCGGGCACCATGAGGGAGTAGCTGCGGCGAGCGAAGCGTGGCGCGTTATCATCATCATCAGCCAGCACCACGCCCAGCAGCCGCAGCGTCGAGAACTGCGCCGGGGTGCCGTTGTCTACGGCTGCTATCACCAGCTGCAGATACAAAGAATTTTAATATGTGGAGTGAAACCTTCTGTCTACACTTAAAAACAATGCTGGACAATCCACACAGCACCATCTAGCCCCAAAGTAAGCTACTCAAAGTTGAGTTATAGCAAAGCTTGTATTACTCAAAGCTTGTGTTATGGGTACTAGATAACTGATATATTTAATACATTATATACTTACATAGATAGATATTTTTTATTATACATATATATACCCACGCGGGCGGGTCGCTGGTTATATTTATTAAACTAGCGATAGCGATATCGAACTAGCGATCCACCCGCGCGCCCCTTCTTCGCACGGGTGCACATTGTTTTTCTACTATATCATGCATGTATTATACATATAAACCTTCCTCTTGAATCACTCTATGTATTAAAAAACCGCATCAAACTCCGTTGCGTAGTTTTAAAGATTTAAGCATACATAGGATCATAGGGACATGGGGATATAGGGACAGAGAAAGCGACTTTGTTTTATACTATGTAGTGAAGTGATATACCTGGTAGTCAGCCGTATGCTCTCGGTCGAGGAAGGTCTTGGTCCTCAGCTCCCCTGTATCCTTGTCCAGGCTGAACTCCTGCGTCTCCGCGACGTTCTGATTGTCCACCTTCAGGTAATAGGAGACGCGGCCGTTCTCGCCCGAGTCCTCGTCCGTCGCTTGGATAGTCGTTATTAGGTAGTCAGCCTGGGCAGCATTCTATTATAAAAAAGTACTAAATTAAGTATAAATAAATAATGCTGGACAATCCCCACAGCACCATACCCCCAAGTAAGCTACTCAACAACAACTGAGCTACAACTTACCCACATTTGTACAGAATAACCAAACTACCGACACAATAATAAATGATCGAGCGAGCGAAGCGTCTCAGTTTCCACATTGGCCAAAAATGCGTTTGTCCGGATGTCTGTCTGTCTGTCTGTCTGTTCTCCTCTACAGGTCGCATTTTTCAACCGATCAGGACGAAACTTGGTACACAGGTTATATGACTTATTAGAATTTTTTTGTCGTCGGAGATTTTTGATTGGAGGGGTACTTCCCCCAAAAAAAGGGCATAAAGGGGGCTATTTGATATACTGGATATCTCCACCAAATGAGATCCGATTTCGATTATTCTTTTTTTATTTGAAAGGTAGTAACTATAAATTGGTCTCATAAAAGTTTGGCGAAGATCTGATAAATCTTCAGCATGATGAACAGGATAGCTCATCAAACAATCGATGGTTTTCAATCAAATTTAAGAGAAACACAAAGGACCTCATTCTACACAAGATGATGCAAAATAAATCAAAAAGATCAAAAAAATCACAAAACAGAAAATGCACTTGCACATTACATTCCTCAAATAGCTCACTTTTAGTATGCTCGCGAGGTCTAGAGCTCCCAGAGCCACTAGTTTATGTTTACTAATCATATTAGTGTATACTAGTCTTACTATAATATCATAATTTTAGCTACCTACTTAAGTGTCCTAGTAATTAAACCTAGTTCATACCTATCTACATTTAATTTATTTATTTAGACAATAATTACACAGCATTATTATTTGTAAGTCTGTAACACAAGATATTTAGATCAATAAATAATAATAATAATAACTGAGTATAACACAAATATCTTTATCATGATTAATTAAAACTAAACATATTTAAAAATATAAAAAAATTAAAGATAATACAAAACATGCAAGATACAGTGCTCTCAAACAGTGAAGGAAAGAAATACCGTGATGAAAATAGCATTCTAGCAGCGGCGATCGGCTTGCAACCTGTCACGTACAAATGACTAACGACTACAAAACTACCCCGTCATTCCCGAATAGCTAGAGTATGTAAAAGTGGAACTTTGTACTAAGATTTCTGAGGGTATGTCCAAAAAATGTAGTGATTATATGCTGAGTGGGTATATCTACCGTGACATCAAAGTCACGACCTGAGTGCGGTTCTTTTTTTTATTTATTCAACTTTTACAACTTTTGTAACTGGCACTAGTGTCACCTAGTTTTAAGACGGTTCAAGATGGTCCTTGTGATTTTATTGAATAAACACACTTTGACTTTGACAACAAGTATCGCGGATAATAATGGGAGTTTCCAAAGTTTATAACCTTTACCGCCGCTTTCTGAGAGCTCGGTCAAAACTAATTAAATTAAGTCACTTGCTATTTCAGCTTTTACTTCAAATTAGATAGAGATAGCAAGTGACTTGACAGCCGATTAGCTTTCATCAAGCTTTCACCTTTCAGAAACCAGCGTGTTAGAAGCGTGTTATTCCCTAAACTCACCTCAGGTATAGTGATCTCCCGCACGTCATTGGGCGGCTGCACGAACACCGGGCTATGCTTGTTCACGCTGAGCACGGCTATGTCCACGCGAGCGACGTCAGAGAACGTCCCCCCCTCCCCCCCTGTAGCCCCCGCACCCCCCTTCCCCCCCGCGCCGTCCCGCGCGGACACGGAGAGAGTGTAGGTGGTGTTGCCGCGGACTGGCTTGGCCGGGTATATGATACCGTTGGAGGGGTCGACGGTGAACACACCTGGGAAATTAACGCTGTTTAGTTTGCTAGAAATGTAAAATTTAATTGAGTTAAAGTTTTTTTGCAAGTGCGAATACAAATAGAATAAAAAAATAACGCTGGACAATCCCCACAGCACCATCTAGCCCCAAAGTAAGCTAATCACAGCTTGTGTTATGGGTACTAGATAACTGATATCCTACTAATATTCTAAATGCGAAAGTTTGTAAGTATGGATGGATGGATGTTTGTTACTCTATAACTCCAGAACGGCTAAACGGATCTTGGTGAAAATTGGTACAGAGATATATTATAGTCTGGAATAACACATAGGCTACTTTTTATCCCGCGAGAATACCGGGTATTAAAACTACGCGGGTGAATCCGCGGGGCGCAAACTAGTGTGTCATAAGACTACTAGTTACAATATAAAATTGAATTTTGTTTATCTACATCCACTTCCCATTCTAAATCATTTCTTCCCCATACCCATAGGCTGTGGAATGAGTTACCATCAGAGGTTTTCCCGCCAAGATTTAACATGAAAAGCTTCAAGAAAAATGTTAATAAAGTCCTTCAGGGTATAGGCAACGCACTGACAACGCCCCTGGTGTTGTTTTTGTCTATGGGCGACGGTGACCGCTTACCATCAGGTGGGCCGTTAGCCCGTTTGCCTATCTTTTACATAAAAAAAAAAAAAAAAAAAAACTTACCAGGCTCGCTCTGCTTGTCGATAGAGTAAGACACGTTCCCATTGACGCCCTCGTCCTTATCGTCGGCCCTCACTTGCAAGATGGCCGCCGGCGGGTTCAGCTGTAGATTCTCGGATATTGTGCTCTTGTACACTTTCTGACTGAAGGCTGGAGGGTTGTCGTTTACGTCTCGGACTTTTATGTGCACCTGGGATGATAGATATTACTAACACGAGAATCAAGAACTCAAGAACAAAGTGTCTTCTTAAAATTGCTTTTCAAGCAAGTTTACATACATAAAAAATAGAAAAATATTAATTCATAGAGACTGGACCTATTTGGCCCACACTACGCACAGGGGACTAATTTGCTCCAAATTAATTTATCACTATTTTTTTCTGTTTAGGTTTGTTCTTCTGTTTGTCACTTCTTTTATGTGTATGTGTGTTTTTTTGGAAAATAAATGTCTGTCTATGTCTATGTCTGTTAGGCTTTCTTTATATTGTTATGTCTATGTTCTCTGTGTATTGTGTGTCTTATAAAATACTAGTTGCGCCCCGCAGTTTCCCCTGCGCAGATTGAAATCCCGGTATTCTCACGGGATAAAAAGTAGCCTATGTGTTATTCCAGACTATAATGTATCTCTCTGCCAAGTTTCATTCAGATCCGTTCAGCCGTTTCGGCATGAAAGAGTAACAAACATCCATCCATCCATTCATCCATACTTACAAACTTAGTAGGATTCTATTCTAAATTCAAATTCAAGACCTCACTACCATATTGTTTCAATAAAACATGCCATTACATTATTATATACTCACAGGGACACTAGTAGACCTCCTGATATCCGGCGGCGCGTTATCTGAAGCTATCGCCCGCAGCCAGAAGTCGGGGTTCGATTCCCGGTCGATGTCAGACCCAGCGGCCACAGTCACCACGCCCGTGGTGCGATCGATGTTGAAGAGAGACGCGTGCTCGCCTGATAGAGCGTAAGTCACTTCGCCGTATTCACCTGAGAAGATAAAGTCAATAATTATATAAATTAAAAGCAGAATAGAATAGAATAGTTTTTATTTGTAACATAATAGTAGTTTATGAAACTGTTGCAAAATGAGGGGTATTAAAACTCGAGGGGGTGTTTAAAAACCGAGCCGTAGGCGAGGTTTTTAATAGTATCCTACGAGAGTTTTAATACCTAGTTATGTGCAGTTTCATACACTACTTTATCTACTCTCATACATTAGTGTTGAACCTAATAAATAAAATATCAAAGTTAGTAAGAAATCCAGTTGACTGAAACAAAACGTATCAATTGGCGCCAAACCAACCGTATAACAGCGCATGCGCGCGCTGCGCCGCCGCCGCCGCGCCGCGCCGTCGCCACAGACTATCAAACTCTTTGGCTGTACGGTTTCAAGACCCTTGCCTTTTCCAAAAAGAAAAAGAACTGTATCGTTATGGTAAAAAAGTTATTTTATACAACTATCTTTGTATGAGGAGCTGTATCATAATTAATTTTTTTAATTTGGTTACGGTATTGCGTTTATAAAGTATATCAATATGAATTCGTTTTGACGTTTATAATTCGAATTTTATGACATGAGAGTAGATAAAAACATATAAAACAGTTTTTAAAATTAAAGGCACCTACATAGGCTTGTATTATTTTACAGGAAATAGTACCAAGTAATAATTTATTAGGAACTAGCGACCCGCCCGCGCGCCCCTGCTTCGCGCGGGTGCACATTGTTTTTCTTACTATATCATGCATGTATTATACATATAAACCTTCCTCTTGAATCACTGTCTATAAAAAAACCGCATCAAAATCCGTTGCGTAGTTTTAAAGATTTAAGCATACATAGGGACATAGGGATATAGGGACAGAGAAAGCGACTTTGTTTTATACTATGTAGTGAGGTAGGATAGAATAGTCAGTATGTATACCTTCATCTTTATCTACCGCCGTGACGGTCAGCACTCGAGTGCCTCCCGCCGCGCCCTCGTCCACCGCCGCGTCGTACGCCGCGGCCGCGAACGCCGGCTCCTCGTCGTTGGCGTTCAGCACGCGCACCGCTACGCCGGCGGAGCTCGCCAGCTGCGGCACGCCCGAGTCGTAGGCGATGAGAGTGAAGTCGATAGACTTGATTTTTTCGTAGTCGATTCGCTGCGTTGATTTTACTACTCCTGGAAATTCAAAGTTATTTTTCTAAGAATATAGACAGCACTACCTACGTCCATCGTACTCTGACGGTATTCCCACGGATAAAAAGTAGCCTATGTGTTAATCCAGACTATAATCTATATTTGAACCAAATTTCATCCAGATCCGTTCAGGCGTTCTGGTGTGAAAGAGTAACAAACATCCATCCATCCATCCATACTTACAAACTTTCGCGTTAATAATATTAGTAGGATCTCTTTGAATATTTAAAGATGTCAACTGAATTTAATCATAATATGCTTACCCGTAACATTGTCCACAGTGAAGTATTCACTCGGCGGACTGATGACGATAGCCGAGATGGGTGTTTCCTTGTCAGTGGCCGGGAATGTACCGAGCACGGTCCCCGGCGGCTGCTCCTCCACTAAGCTGACGGAGTACGCCGGCTCGGAGAATACCGGCGCGTGTCGGTTCACGTCCACAACTGTGATTATCAGCTCGCCTGGAGAATGAGTATATGAGTATGAGTCAAAGTTACTTTTGACGACCTCAGTGGCGCAGCGGGCGAGAGTCCGCCTGCGACGCAGAGGTTGCGGGTTCGATTCCCGCCTCGGAACAAATTTGTGTACGATCTGCAGAAATTTGTTCATTGGTCTGGGTGTTTTCTATGTATAATAAAAAATATCTATCTATGTAATTATATAATGTATTAAACATATCAGTTATCTAGTACCCATAACACAAGCTTTAGTAGCTTACTTTGGGGCTAGATAGTGCTGTGTGGATTGTCCAGCATAATTTATTTATTTAAAATTTTATTGTAATTTTTAAATAGACAATAAAAAAATTGCATGCTTATAAGTAGAACATGGCTGAGATTATTCACCCCATTCAAACCGCCTATCCAAACCAATTATTCAATTGTCACCCTTTTTTAACCTATGTTTCGCAAATAAATGATTACTGTATTGTAGATTTTTTTCTTTGTTGAATCCTAAGCGTAGCGGACGGGATTCAAAGTACTTCACTCGAGCTTAAATAAGTAGGAATAATGGCGTTACGGGCAAATTCACGCACTCTTACCCGCATTTCAAACATGATGAACAAAATGGTCAACGTGTAGATCACATAATGTTGTGTTCTTTTCATGTACCGACCTACATTACCCTAAAGCTCAAAATACACATGCCCGTAGCTGGCACACTTTCATGCAAGCTACGGGCACACTTTAATAGGCATGCCTGTATCTGGCATGCACGTAGTTAGCACAACATTCTATTTTCGGTCAGGTACTGGCATGCCTTGTGAGGGAGGGGTCGCGGGGGCTACGAAACCGGCATATTTGAACGTCGCGACAGGTACAGGCATGCCAGTACCTGACGAGTTAACTTACAAATGTATCCACATTGTGCCCGTAAAACCAGCATGCCTGTAACTTGCATGCCCGCTGCCGTCCCATTTTACTGGCATGTGTATTTTTCACCTTTACCAGCATTTCCCAACAAAATGGTTGAAGTAGATGACTCAAAGACAAGAGATGGATGTTGTATAGATCCCAGGCCTATCGTACAGCGGTTACCTTCAGCTCGCTGCAACGCCGGCGCAGACGCATCAGTGACCGTTACAGGCAAGGTGAGGACAGCTGCTCTACTCCTGTCGATGTGCTGGGACACTAGCACGCTACCGTTGTGTAGCACACTGAACCAGCCGCCGAAAATACCCTCGTCCGACACCTGAATCATAACAAACTGGGGTTAGGAAATAATAAGATCTAAATAATGTATAGGGGAGGCTTATGTCCAGCAGTGGTCTACTTCAGGCTGATGATGATCAAATCAAATATTTCGTTTTGTCAGAATTTTAGGGACATGGTAAATAAAGGTGTTCTATTCACTACTAAAGGTCCTATTCACAAAGTTCAAAGTATCACTAAAATCCTACCATTATAGGCGTACAAAATGGCGAAAATGCAATGGCAAAAGGCGTAAAAAAAAAAATAATAAAAAAAAATATCATTTCTGATGATGAATCTAGATCCAAACTAAGGGATGATCTTTGACAGCGTTCACAGCTCAGTTGGTCGTAGCTCGGTCTTCTACGCCGAAGGCCGTGAGTTCGAAACCCTCCGAGAACAAACATTTTTGTATTGAACATAGTTGTTTTCTCGTTGTTTGGGGTGTTATAAAATATTATAAGAATCTATTTACAAAAAAACTATATATTATGTATTATTATATCAGCTATCTGGTTCCCTTAAATTAAGCTTTGGCTCACTTTGAGGCTAGGTAGTGCTGTGTGGAAAGTCCAGGAATACTTATTCATTGTTATTATTAATAAGATTATTATTGTATAGGGGAGAGCCCTATGTCCAGCAGTGGTATTCTTTAGGCTGGTGACGAAGATGCATCTAGACCAAAACTAAGCAATAATGTTCCGTAACCAGAGTATTCCAGATTGCCTTAAAATCCCTAGAATAAGACCTCTGTATGACTCAACTCATCATGCATTTCTTTTTTGTCTGGAAATAACACACAATCTTATCTTATCTGCGTTTTGTAGTGTCACTAGTTTTTTTAGAAACAATGAGGTGAAAGGAATTGCGATGTAAATGAAATGAAATAATTTATTTGCGTGAAGTATGGTATATATTTATTGATAATTGTTACCTATGGCTAATGAACCTCATACTTCGCCAGAAAAACCTAGCATGCAAAAGTATGAACATGTATACATAATTTTCTTAAAGATGCAACTTGTAATGAGCCCAGTCAAGGGTAACTATAATAAGGGTAACTATAGTAACTATAATAATGGGTAATATTTATTATTATTTTATGTTACGTTACACTTTTTGTTTTTAAAAGTTGTTCCCTTCTATTGTCCAAAGAGCACTACCACCCACTCCACAAAAACCAAAGGTTAACTGGAAGAAAATGCTAATTAGCATTAAGTTCGTCTAATGTACTTCATTTATGTGCAATAAAGAATTATTTTATCTTATCTTAACTATCCTCACCTCCTTGCCGTTTCTGTCGACAGCTCTGATCATCCTCCCCAGGTCCAGCTCGAAGACCAGCTGTCCGACGTCGGTGATGTCAGGGTCCACCGCTACCAGGTTGTGGACTGGTGTCTGCAAAGGCGCGTCCGCCGACACCTCCGCGCGTTGGATGGCCGGCGTGAAGTAGGGCTTCTTGTCATTCACGTTGATCACGTGGACCGTTAGCTCGGTTGTGCCGGTCTGGCTCGGGATACCTAAGGATGGAAATGAAAAAAGAATCAGCTTCATGATTTTGATCCTCAGACACAGTAGATCCCCTCAAATCTCTTAGAATCACTACATAGTATAAAACAAAGTCAGTTTGACAGCCTACGTAGCTCAGTTGGTAGTAGCTCTGCCTTCTGCGCCGTAGGTCGTGGGTTCGATTCCCACCGTGAACAAACGTTTGTGTGATGAACACAGATGTTTGTTCTCTGTCTGGGTGTTATATAATATTATAAGTATGTATTTACAAAAAAAAAGTATATAAGTAGTATATCAGCTATCTGGTTCCCATATCACAAGCATAAGCTTAGTTTGGGGCTAGATAGTGCTGCGTGGAAAGTCCACCAATATTTATTTATTATTTATTTATTTATTTATTTATTATAAAGTCGCTTTCTCTGTCCCTATATTCCTATGTATGCTTAAATCTTTAGAACTACGCAACGGATTTTAATGCGGTTTTTTTTAAATAGATAGAGTGATTCAAGAGGAAGGTTTATATGTATAATACATGCGTGATATAGTAGAAAATCAATGTGCACCCGTGCGAAGCAGAGCGCGCGGGCGGGTCGCTAGTTATAAATAAATAAATATCGGTGGACTTTCCACACAGCACTATCTAGCCACGAAATGAGCCAAAGCTGATATACATAATACATTCAAACCTTTTTTATTAATACATACTTATAATATACTAGTTGCACTCTGAGGTTTCACAGGAAAGCTTACTATACTATAAATAGTTATATTAATGATAAAAGTGCGTGGCCCGATGTCCCGATCGCTCTGCCCATCGACGGCTAACATATCTGCAATGTCTTTACTATTATGTTATTTAAAAAAAGTTTTTTTTTTTTTTTCATTGTTGTTTGACTTACTTACTACACTTCTTACTTGTGTATTAGTATTATT
Organism: Plemyria rubiginata; assembly: GCA_963576535.1. Classification (NCBI taxonomy): domain Eukaryota; kingdom Metazoa; phylum Arthropoda; class Insecta; order Lepidoptera; family Geometridae; genus Plemyria; species Plemyria rubiginata. The sequence goes on along the minus strand of OY754914.1, from coordinate 909,660 downwards.
GGTTTGAAGCGTATGTTATTTTATGAATTTGTTAGATTACTTTGTATTATATAGCTTCAATAGTGTAGGTATTTTATTACATTGTAACGAGGATCATATAAAAGAGCGATAGATACCAAGCCGAGTTTGTTGCCTGTTCTTCTCGGTGTTGGTCGCGTGGAACTGGCACTAGAGTCACCTAGTTTTAAGACGGTTCAAGATGGTCCTTGTGATTTTATTGAATAAACATATTTTGACTTTGACTTTGACACCCGCGCTGATTTAAATCCCAGCATTCCCACGGGATAAAAAGTAGCCTATATGCTATTCCTGACTATAATTCATCTCTCTGCTAAGTTTCATCCAGATCCGTTCAGCCGTTCCGGCGTGAAAGAGTAACAAACATCCATCCGTCCATCCATCCATCCATACTTACAAACTTTCGCGTTTTTAGTAGTAGTAGTATAATAACACCCAGACAGAACACAAACACCTATGTTCATCTCACAAATGTTTGTTTGCTCACTGGGAATCGAACCCACGGCCTACGTCACAGAAGGCAGAGCTACTACCAACTGAGCTGTGAAGGCTGTATAAGCTCACCCGAATCCGTGGCAACAATCTGTACTCTATACGTATTCCGCTTGTCATAGTCCAGTTTGGAGGCCACAGTGACGACGCCCGTCACACTGTCGATGGCGAACGACTCGAGAGCGCCCTTCTGTATGGAATACTTCAGCTCTGCGTTGACACCGCTGTCGAGATCGGTCGCCCTGACCGCTGCTACCTCCGTACCTGTCAAGTATCGTATAAGTAAGTCAAAACCTCCTCTGACGACCTCTGTGGCGCAGGCGGGCGAGAGCCTGCCTGCGACGCAAGAGGTTGCGGGTTCGATTCCCGCCTTGGAACAAATTTGTGTACGATCTGCAGAAATTTGTTCCGATGGTCTGGGTGTTCTCTATGTATAATAAAAAATATCTATCTATGTAAGTATATAATGTATTAAATATATCAGTTATCTAGTACCCAAAACACAAGCTTTGAATAGCTTACTTTGGGGCTGGATAGTGCTGTGTGGATTGTCCAGCATTATTTATTATTATTTTATTATTATTATTATTAAAAACTGAAAAAAACTGAACTAGCTTAGTTACAGCTGAAACAGGTTAGTATTCTAACAGCGGCGATGGGCTTGCAACCTGTCTCGTATGGATTGTTAACTACTGTAAAATGTGGGTATGTGCCAAATGTAATGTTTGGACGTACCTCTGACTACCCCTCTTAGACATCCTCAAAGAATCTTGAGTTAGTACCTGGTACTGAGAGATCTGAAGGGATATTTATTCTTTATTGTACACAAACTGATTTACACAAAAAAATACATAAGAGAGAGAGGATAGAGAGAGCTGATTATAGTGGTGGGAAGGTGTACAACATACTTTAAAGAAAAACATTGAAATAATAGGAGAGAAATCCTAATAAATTATATATAGTACCTACATGCAAAATGAATATAATTATATATATATATATATATATATGATATACCTACACATATAGATAAATATATAAACATAAATACTTAAAATATAATAACTAGTCTTATATAGAGAAACATAAATAGACAAAAAATAAATAAATAATACATACATACATACTAATAATTTGATTACAAGGAGAGATAATGCTCTTTAACTTTGCGCTTGAATATACCCAGTGATGCACTGGCACGAATGGAGTGGGGAAGAGTGTTCCACAGTTTGACTGCGTGGACAGTGAAGGAGTCACCATAGCGAGAGGAGGAGAAGGAGGGGGTTTTAAGAAGAAGGGACATGGCTGTTCTACAGGGCTCACCCCGAGGGACGAGGAAAACAAAGCGCTCACGGAGGTAAGAAGGAGATAATGGATTGTACAAGACGTTAAAAAGAAAAGAGAGAACATGAAGATCACGTCTACGGCGGATAGAGAGCCATTTTAACTGAGATCGGAAATGTGAGACGTGGTCAAACTTGCGCAAGCCGAAAATGAATCGGATACACAAGTTTTTAACGTGCCTGGGGATCAAAGTCGTGAAGCTGTTTAGTTTCAGTTTTTTTTATTCCTTGAGGATGTTAAACATCCTCAGGGCATTCAGAGGCCTCACAGTTTTGTAGTATTCTATACGCGACAGGTTGCAAGCCTCAAGTTGATGGACACGTTGTCGACATCGTAGGGCACGTTTCGTGCGTGACTTACGAGGCAATGCTTTGTTATAGGTGACGGTTACCACTTAACATTATAAATAAATAATGCTGGACAATCCACACAGCATCACCTAGCCCCAATGTAAGCACTCAAAGCTTGTGTTATGGGTACTAGATGACTGATATATTTTATACATTATAGTATACTTACATAGATAGATATTATTTATTATACATAAACACCCAGACCAACGGAACAAATTTCTGCAGATCGTACACAAATTTGTTCCGAGGCGGGAATCGAACCCGCAACCTCTTGCGTCGCAGGCGGACTCTCGCCCGCTGCGCCACTGAGGTCGTCTACATTAGGTAGGCCATCTGCTTATTCCATCAGCTAGTTGTATAAAAAACTTGAGTAAAGATATTTCTTACCAATAGGAGCGTCCTCTGATATATCTGCATCATATCTGTCCGTGTCGAAAGCTGGTGCGTGGTTGTTGACGTCACGCACTAGAATCTCCACTCTGCAAGTCGCGTTATGCACTCCGTCGGTAGCCTTAAAAAGAGATTATAAGAAAAACTAAGGTGTGAATGATGGATGTATGAACGATGAACAGTGCATCTCAGTATTACCTTGCCGTAACACAGTTACAAATGTGACACACGTGCTCAAAAATAAGCATGCTTATTTTGAGCATGCCTGAAAATCAACCGACATACGACCAAATAAACATGCTCATTTAATAGCACGACCTATTCACACGTGCTTTTATCGAGCAAGCCTCGAAAAAAGCATGCTTTTGGCTTGAAAATAAGCACGCGTCAGTACCTTAATACTACAACAGAGGTCAGTGAGCTATTCACACCAGCCAGCCCATGCAGTTTTCTGTTGGTCCAAGACGAAAGATTTCTAACGTTTCTCGAAAGTAAACTTGGATATTTCCAAGTGATTTGTGATTGACACTTACCAATACAGTGAGCACGATTCGGCTCTCATTGGCCCTGAGGCCAGCCGCATCGGGGCGCACTAGGATCCGTCCGTTCTGTGGGTCGATCCAGAACTTGTGGTTAGGCGGGTCCACTATGGAGTACCGGATGTCTGACGTCACATCCACGTCACGGGCTAGCACCTACAATAAAAAAGGTAAAAGGTTTTAAGAGTAGTAGAGCTCTTTGTGAAGGGCTCGTCCGGGGAAGTACTACCACCACGCCTTTTTCTGCCGCCAAGCAGCAACGCTGTGTTTCGGTTTGAGGAGTGTGGTCGCCGGCGTAATTACAGGCACATGAGGCTTAACATCTGTATGCCTCAAGTTGATGGACGCAGGGCAGTGCATCGTAGGGCACGTTCCTATTGTGCGTGACTTACGGGGCAATGTTTTGTTTATAGGTGATGGTTACCACTTAACATCAGGTGGGCCATCTGCTTGTTCCATCAGAAGGTATAATCACAATTCTTCTTCCTGACCTTATCCCACGCTAAGTGGGGTCCTCCACTCTCTTCTATCATTCGTCATCTCGGCGCTCACTCCTTTCTTACTCATGTCATCTTTCACACAGTGCATCCATCTTGTCTTTGGCCTACCTCTCTTTCTTAAACCAATCACATCCATATCGAACACTTCTCGTAATATGACTTTCTTCCCTCCTCATGACATGCCCATACCTATTTTAATGTAAACCTTTTTGGAAATAAATATTATTATTATTATTATCACATTTATTTATTTATATTCATAATTTATAAGTTTTTTACAATATAAAATAAATAAATAAAAAACATTATATTATAAAAAACCTAAAAACTAGAATGCCACCGACAGCGGGGCTAGGCCCAAGCTACCGGTGGTTAGGGCTGCAGCGAGAGGAACCTCCTAACAATGCGAGCCGTGTCAAGGATCACTGCCTTCTGCATCCGACCCTTGAGCCAACCCTCTAGCGAGAGCCTCTTGAGATGTTGGTCGAGGCTCTTCGCTATAAGGCCGTTCGCCGAAACGACTATCGGGACAATGATCGTCGAATCAACATCCCACATGGCGGTTACCTCGTGGGCCAAGTCAAGGTACTTGCTGAGCTTTTCCTTCTCGGCCTTCACGAGGTTATCGTCATGGGGGATAGTGATGTACGGTTAAGGTTGGCTCAAGGATCTGAAAAAGAGGCAGGATCCGATCACGATACGCAGTCAGGATGGTTCCCCCCTCTGTAGCCTCATAGTAGGCTCGCATACAGTTCTCATTCATGGTTTGAGACCATCGTATGCGACGCACTACACCACCGGTAGCGAGGGCCGGGCGCGGAGCAGGTTGCCCCATAGGCCCCAAGCGTGCCGGCAGCGGTGGACGTCCCCGTCGTGCAGGTGGTGGCGGCGGCGGCGGCGTCGGAGGCCTGCCCTCGTCGCTCGTGTCGGGCGGAGTCACAAACTCATCCTCCGATGAGGAGCGATGGTGAAGACGGGGCGGGCGGTGATGGTGGGCGTGCGTGTTGTTCCGCGCTCTTGTTTCCTTTTTAGCCGTGTTATCATAGTTTTTCACATTTTTCATCATTTTCATCACATTGACATGTTGTTGTTGACGTTTGTTTCCATGGTGAGTAGGTACCGTAGGCAGTCATGATGCGAACAGCAAAATAGGGCTGCCTGATATCTTCCAAATACTCTGATGGTGTGATTCAACGCTACAACGAACGCAACGCTAGATGGATTATATAAATAGAGAAAAACTCTTGAAAAACTAATTTTTGAAAAAATATTGCTAAAAAAGTGACTGCTGTCAGCGGCGGTTTTTGACAGATTATTATTATTATTATACCACGCTAACCTATTGGTAAAATAAAATTTTGATCCAAGCATCTTTTGAAGTGTGATAACTTGCATAAAAATTTTTGGATAAAAATTTTATATTTGCTAAATATTTGTAATGTTTTATAATATTTGTAATGTATTATGGCGATTTTACATAAATACATTCAGTGATTTTTTATTTTCAAAAATGTTCAATTGTGCGAGCGAGATAGCAGCGCGCCGTATGCTGCCCCTTAAGGCTCAACTTTAAGTTAATGCGATCATCAAGGAGTGCATTTGCATGCATTTGTTTCGGTATTTTCAACTGACCTGTAGCTCCGGCTCGAATTTGACCGCATCTTCATCTATAGACGCTTTGTAGACCGGCGTCGAGAATACCGGCGGATTGTCGTTGGAGTCGGTCAGAGATATCTGGAGGGACACCACTGTGCTCTGGCCAGAGCCGTCGTCGTCGGTCGCCTGTACAACAAGTGTTTGTCTTTATATTGCAAGAAATGAATGTTAGTTGCAAGATCGGCCATAAAGGTCAACACACGTGCTTATTTTCGAGGTAAAAGCATGATTTTTTCGAGCCTTGCTCAATAAAAGCACGTGTGAGCAAGTCGTGCTAGTAAAGAGCATGCTCGAAATAAGCATGCTTATTTTTGAGCACGTGTCTCAGTACCATTACTACGACATATAAACCAATACCCCAGATCTGGATTTTTTTGTTCATAGTCCGGCCGCTTGAAACTGATTGAACACCTACCGGGCTTGCTGAGGACTAACCAGTCTCTAAACAAAAACGTCCTGATGATACGGAAAACAAAACTATAGAGAATGGACGGAAATTGCAAGAAATTGACCAATTATTGCAAAAACGGTCCGGGTACGGAAATTTAGGAAATTGACTATTTTAAAAATCAATGAAAGAATCTGACTTGCGGTCAAAGCTAATCGACTGTCATGTCACTTGCTATCTCTATCTATTTGAAGTAAAAGCTGAAATAGCAAGTGACTTAACGGCCAAGTACTTTTGATCGAGCTTTCAGAAACCGGCCGTTGGAATGCAAGAAACGGATTTAATTGCAAGAACGTAATTATGAAAAACGAATCACATAAGAAAGACCCTGATCGATTTTTTTTATTTGATACCGTCCCTTGGCTACAATCTCACCTGAACCTTAGCTGTTAGAGCACTACAGACCTTATATTGCAAGAAGTAGTCCTTCCGCGTCTCGTAGTCGAGACACGGCGGCTGTCCCGGCGTCTCGCAGGCCGCCACAGAGATGGCGCCACTTCTGTTGTCCACCCGGAAGAGCTCTGCGCCGTTGCCTGATAGCTGGTACACTATGCCCGCTGTACCGAACCTGCAGTGCAAGTACCGTTCTTGGGTGAATCAACTTTTAAGGCACTCCTTTTGTGTCCCTGTCATGCAAAGAGCATAAAAATCCTAATTTCCTTATAAAATATGTTTGTTTTGATGTTAACGTAAACTTAGATCCTTTCCTAACATGCTAGTTTCATAGTATTTTATAGTTAATAGGAAAATTTTTGACTTTATTATGGTAACTCAGCAGAACATAAGCACTATCCATACAAAAAACATGTGTCCCCAGGCCTAGATGACGATACAATTTAGGACGTATCTTAAAAAAAAGGTATGAATGCACAGCCTTTTTACCCAATATTATGATTCAGAAAAAGATAAACTTGTGCAAATGTTAACAGTATATTTTCATAATATTTCGATGATTTATTTTTTATTTTTAGTTGTTCATAATGTTGTCAAAGGAGTGTCTTAAAAGTTGATTCACCCTCTTATCGATCGCTAAAGTCGATAAACTTATCGAATCGTATCGTTCTTTTTTTTTTATACTACTAGTTGATGGAACAAGCAGATGGTCCACCTGATGTTAAGTGGTAACCATCACCTATAAACAAAACATTGCCCCGTAGGTCACGCACAATAGGAACGTGCCCTACGATGCACTGCCCTGCGTCCATCAACTTGAGGCATACAGATGTTAAGCCTCATGTGCCTGTAATTACACCGGCGACCACACTCTTCAAACCGAAACACAGCGTTGCTGCTTGGCGGCAGAAAATGGCGTGGTGGTAGTACTTCCCCGGACGAGCCCTTCACAAAGAGCTCTACTACTCTTAAACGTTCTATGCGAGTACGGATCTCTTGTCGAAAACTTTAACGATGCCTTACGATCGTCAAAGTTTATCGAGATCATTCGTTCACTGCTGCCATTATTTAGTAGTTTATCTGTCAATGTCACTGTTAATCACTTTCGTTTGTCAGAATCAAAACATAGTAAACGTAAACCAGATTCGTTTCCTGTCATCTAATGAAGCAACATAGCATTTTCATTTTAATTGTTTTTCTAGTGTTATTTTGAGTTATGTTGTGTAATTTTGGTGGTATTTTAACCAACATTACTTGTGGTCTTAGCACAAAGTGTAAGCATTTGTAATGAAAGTGTATTATGTGATATCGTGATTTGACCGAAAATGTTTCAAATGTTTTGAAGAAACCGCCACCATTTTCTTCAAAAAAATTGACTGACTCGACTTTGGACTGACGTGACTAGAAACATAACTACAAAGAGTATAATCTCTGAATCACTTGACATTGGCAAGATTGTCTATGACAGGAGCCATAAAAAGAAGAAAGAAGAAGAACGTAAACCATTGCCATTATCGGTAAATTCGTTGAAATTTAACGAATTTGTCTACCGATCATTGATCAATAAGTTGGTAACGTACTTACAACTGTCGATAAAATTATTTATTGTATGACTTTGTGACACAAAATAAACGATTTGATTTGAAAAGGATTGTTTTAAGTAGGTCTGATACATTGAAATACCGAGGTTTGACACAAATACACAATGTTTTACAAATTTGTTTATGTCTGTTTCTTGTTGTTACGATGTTTTCCTTCACCAAGAACTCTCTCAGCCTGAATAATTCTCAAACGCCAATACTTAGGTAATAAAAGTTAGACGTTAGAGCGTTCAGACTGTAATGATTGCTTGTGTAAGAAGTTTGTACTGTAGTCAGATATAAATATGCAAATAATGATGGACAATCCAAACAGCACCACCTAGCCCCAAAGTAAGCTACTCGAAGCTTGTGTTATGGGTACTAGATAACATTATATACATTATATACTTACATAGATAGATATTTTTTTATTATGCTTAGAAAACAGCCAGACCAACGGACCAAATATCTGCGGATCGTACACAAATTTGTTCCGAGGCGGAAATCGAACCCGAAACCTCTTGCGTCGCCGGCGGACTCTCGCCCGCTGCGCCATTAAGGTCGTCCAAATGTCTGTGAGGACGCACCTGCCGGTATCTCTATCGGCAGCAGTGACGGCCGCGACCCTGGCACCTGCGCGCGCGCTCTCCGCCACGGCCGCTGAGTACGGCTCGTCGGGGAACGAGGGCGCGTTGTCATTCACGTCTGTCACGGACACTGTCACGCTGGCGCGCGATGACAGCCGCGGGGACGTATGTAACTCTTCAGCTATCACCTAAGTAAATAAACAATATACCCCTGTTATAAAATAAAATAAATAAAATAAAATAAAATAAATAAATAAATAAATAATGCTGGACAATCCACACAGCACTATCTAGCCCCAAAGTAAGCTATTCAAAGCTTGTGTTATGGGTACTAGATAACTGATATATTTAATACATTATATACTTAGATAGATATTTTTTATTATACATAGAAAACACCCAGACCATCGGAACAAATTTCTGCAGATCGTACACAAATTTGTTCCAAGGCGGGAATCGAACCCGCAACCTCTTGCGTCGCAGGCAGGCTCTCGCCCGCTGCGCCACAGAGGTCGTCAAAAGTTATAATCCCTGTCATTTTTTAGCGGCTCCATTGAGTATTCTATAGAAAAGAGACAGAGATTTTATAATATCCCAAAAGTTATTCTCCGAGCCGGTTTTGAACCCGCGACCTTCCCCTTGATACGGGGCTGTGCTATCAACTGCGCCACCGGAGCTCTAATCACACTCGACGAATAACTCCAGGACATGTTACTACGGTACTTAAGCGACCGTGGCTCCATTTGACAGGTTTGACGTATACTATCAAGAGTCATGCTCGATAGCCGAAGACGTTTCAAGATCGTCCTTGTGATTTTATTGAATAAACATATTTTGACTTTGACTTTGATGCATTCAGTTGAATCGAAGAGAGATGTCCCCGTGCTAAATTTCAATCTTTGTGATTTCCTTAAGTGTAGTAAGCACTATAAAAACTAATATCTGTCTATGTCTGGTAAGCTATTGGCGCGCTCAAAGACCATTATGAATAAGGGCCTAAGTGTATATTCCACACAACTTATCAAAGCTTGCTATGAGAATCAGAAAGAGAAATGTATATACTTTTTGCGATACCCAAAAAGGGTGAATAAGCTTTCGATAATATGAACTCAAGAATTAGCGCAGAAGGCAGAGCTACTACCAACTAATATTGAGTGTTTAATTTTACTTCTACATGTCCTAAGAAAGCATTTTAATGTCTCCTTTAAACTTTAAACTTTAAACAAAGTGAAAATTTTATTGTTACAGTCTTAGATAAGAGATCTGATGGAATATCGAGCCATAAGGATATAGGGACAGAGAAAGCGACTTTGTTTTATACTATGTAGTGAAGTTGAACTCATACCTCTATAATAAACTTCCTCTGGTTAGGATCCTCGTAGTCTAAGGTGGAGTTCAGTCGGAGAGTGACCCTCGCGCTGCCGGTAGCCTGCGAGGGTTCCACTATGAACGCTCCGAACTCATTCGAGAGGCGGAGAGTGAATACGGAGTTTAGGCCCTGAAACAAATGAGTCATATGTATTTAAAAAAGAAAAAAGCGAGTCTTAAAAGGTTTTCGGTTACCAAAAGTCGGCTACAAGCTTTTCATTATTTCTTTCACACTTAGTCAAATCAGTGGCAAACTTACCAAATCAGTGTCAAACTTAGCAAATCAGTGTCAAACTTACCAAATCAGTGTCAAACTTAGCAAATCAGTGTCAAACTTAGCAAATCAGTGTCAAACTTACCAAATCAGTGTCAATTTACCAAATCAGTGTCAAACTTACCAACTCAGTGTCAAACTTACCAAAGTAGTGTCAAACTTACCAAATCAGTGTCAAATTTACCATATCAGTGTCAAACTTACCAAATCCGCGTCAAACTTACCAAATCCGTGTCAAACTTACCAACTCAGTGTCAAACTTACCAAATCAGTGTCAAACTTACCAAATCCGTGTCAAACTTACCAACTCAGTGTCAAACTTACCAACTCAGTGTCAAACTTACCAAAGCAGTGTCAAACTTACAAAATCAGTGTCAAATTTACCAAACCAGTGTCAAACTTACCAAATCAGTGTCAGTGACCAGCATATCGAGGTTAGGCAGCGGCGTGCCTGTCGGCAGACTCTCCGGCACCTCGACGCTGTACTCGCGCTGGTTGAACCGCGGCGCCTGGTCGTTCACGTCTTTTATCGTGATGGTCACGGTGGCCACCGTCGACGTTAGCGGGGAGACGAGGGGCGAACCGTTTACTACTTCTGTCGCCTGAAATAACAAGGTTTTTTTTGAAATTACTCTGACCATACTTACTCATAAAAGTGTGGCAATGTGGCGAAAATGGCAAGTGCCCAAGAGTGGGAAATGGTGATTAGAAAATCCTACTACCTAGTAGGTCCCCACAAACCACAAACTTTCGCGATTATAATAGTAGGTAGTACCTACTATTATAAACGCGAAAGTTTGTAGGGATGGATGGATGTTTGTTACAATTTCACGCCGGAACGGCTGAACGGATCTGGATGAAACTTGGCAGAAAGAAAGATTATAGTCTGGAATAGCACATAGGCTACTTTTTATCCCGTGGGAATACCGGGATTTAAAACTACGCGGGTGAAACCGCGGGGCGCTACTAGGAACTATATAAAGCACAACATTCAAAAGTCAAGGCCGCCTGTCATAGCTTTGCTTTATAGACAAGACCGACTGACGGCTAAAAGTGTCTTTCGAAAAAGTACCAGTCTAAAAGGCAAATGGTTTCTAACAGTTAACAGAAACTTACCCTGACAGTGAGGTTGAGCGGAGACGACGGATCAGCTAAGGCTTCCCTGTCCAGCGGCTTAGCTGTTCTCAGCTCACCGGTATTGCGATCCAGAAGGAAGAAGTCTAAAGGATCTGATAAATAAAAATTGATTTTACAATCCAAGATTTAGCTTCAACGATTGTTTCAGCGTAGGCTAAGAACATGCTTGACCAGGCAGTACAACACAATTGACTATTTTATAATTATTAATACATACGGATTGTCAATTTATTTATAAATTCTGTGGTATACCATGAGTATTGTCAGATTATACTCGATTACTATGTTTCGGTTTTAAGTTCGGTTCATACCGCTGCGTTGAGGCGGCATTAGGAATGGTGCTTAGCACTTCCCCGGACGAACCACACACAAAATAAATAATGCTGGACAATCCACACAGCACCATCTAACCCCAAAGTAAGCTACTCAAAGCTTGTGTTTTGGGTACTAGATAACTGATATATTAAATACATTGCATACTTACTTACATAGATGTTTTTTTATTATACATAGAAAACACCAAGATCAACCGAACAAATTTCTGCAGATCGTACACAAAGTTCCGAAGCCAGAATCGAACCCGCAAACCTTTTGCGTCGCAGGCAGGCTCTCGCCTGTTGTGCCACTGAGGTCGTCAAAAAATTTTTTTTTATACAACTAGCTAATGGAACAAGCAGATGGCCCACCTGATGTTAAGTGGTAACCATCACCTATAAACAAATATTGCCCCGTAGGTCACGCACAATACGAACGTGCCCTACGATGCACTACCCTGCGTCCATCAACTTGAGGCATACAGATGTTAAGCCTCATGTGCCTGTAATTACACCGGCGACCACACTCTTCAAACCGAAACACAGCGTTGCTGCTTGGCGGCAGAAAAAGGCGTGGTGGTAGTACTTCCCCGGACGAGCCCTTCACAAAGAGCTCTACTACTCTTAAAATGCTACAAGATTAGTCACGTCTGTTAGTAGAACTTACTAGAGATAAGTTCGAGCACGACCTCCCTCGGCTGCGCACGGTCGGCATCCCTGGCTCGGAGAGTGAGCGCCAGGGAGCCGACCGGCGCGTCCTCGGGCAGCGCGGCGCCCAGCGCGCCCGTCCACAGCGGCGGCGAGTTCTGCACGTCCTGCACCTTCACTTCCACTAGGCTGGAGGAGTTCAGGCTGCCGTCCTGGATAATACACCACTATTATGTAACTACCAGAAAAATTAAGAACCGTTTCAGCAGAGGCTACAAGCTACTGATCTTCCACCAAGTTATCACACATTCTACATTTTCTTTTCTGTTTAGTTTCTTCTGTTAGGCTTTCTTTATATTGTAATTTATGTGTTTCTTTATATTGTGTTCTATGTGTATTGTATTCTCTGTGTATTGTGTGTCAAAATAAACTATTCTATTCTATTCTATTCTATTCTATTTGACGACCTCTGTGGCGCAGCGGGCGAGAGCCTGCTTGCGACGCAAGAGGTTGCAGGTTCGATTCCCGTCTTGGAACAAATTTGTGTACGATCTGCAGAAATTTGTTCCGGTGGTCTGGGTGTTTTCTATGTATAATAAAAAATATTTATCTATGTAAGTATATAATGTATTAAATATATCAGCTATCTAGTACCCATAACACAAGCTTTGAATAGCTTACTTTGGGGCTAGATAGTGCTGTGTGGATTGTCCAGCATTATTTATTTATTTATTTATTTTATTTTACTGATCTACCGCCAAGTTACCACACATTCTAGTGTGCATGTCTCCAGCTTCCTCATATTGAAAATGTAATTTCTATAAATGCCAATATTTAAAGCATAATTAGTGCACTCATAGATTTGAATCATAATTTAGCTGCCAAATAAACAACGATGCTATAAGCTTATAATAGTGTGTAAGCTGGAGTAACATGTCTCCAGCTGCCTCAGTCAGTGTGGGCAAACGGCTAATGATAGAGATATATAGTAAACGCAAGGATTTAGTACCTATTTAGTGCACCTGGTACCAAAAATTTCAGGTCTGTAGCTAGGAAACTCTTCGAGTTATAAGACTTGATCAACGTGTAAGCTGGAGTAACGATACGTGAAAAAGCATATGCTCGTTCTCTGGAATGGCTGGAGCTAGCAGGTTGCTTTAAGTCTCCAGATTTAGTACCAAACGAATTAGCGAGGTACCAAATATTTGAAGTGTCTCTGTTCAAAACTCTATGAGTTACAAGCTTTTCCAGCTTTTTTTGTTTGTCCAGCTTGCACATGTTGGATCTCAGCAACCACGATAGGTACAGACTCGGTTGATGTCTCTGAACCGAGCTATGAATTAGTGCACTCGGTACCAAAAATTTGGAATCTCTAGGACAAGCAGTTCTGTTGTAATCAGCAAAATAACATTTTACCGCCAAAAATTCAAAGCATTTCGACGCGACCATAAAAATGATGCGTTGCCGCTCTGAAGGTGATATTACGCTCTGCGGATTTGAACGTATTTTACCCGCGATAAGAGTCTTTTTTGTATGCACTCAGTCCTTTAAATTTCTGAAGGCATAATTATTATACCCTTCTCGTTCCGATGTGCGTTGAAGAGCGGGGCGTTGTGTGTTGCCATATCTAATTAAATAGTTTGGTATGGTTTGACATTTTTTTTTTTTTGATAAAATATACCAATAATATTGCAGAATTTGCAGGCAAGGCAGGGAGCGAGCAGCACGTCCGTCCGTCCGTATTTTGACAGTTTGACAGCCAATCTAATCTTGCTAGTGTCATGTCAAGTGAATCGTCATCAGACCTTTTTTTTTTTTTTTTTTTTTAACGTTGGGAAATCCTCATGGATACTCTTCTGTTGTGGTGACAACAGAAGAGTTATGTCGGACTCTTACCGACTAAAACCCAACGGGGTCCTGCTGCACACCTTGTGCCGGGGCTGTGGGCAATCGTCATCAGACCTAAGTCAAGTCATTCGAATTTGAGAGGTTAAAATATACCAAGTATATATATTGCAGAATTTGCAGGCAAGGCAGGGAGCGAGCAGCATGTCCGTCCGTCCGTATTTTGACAGTTTGACAGCCAATCTAATCTTGCTAGTGTCATGTCAAGTGAATCGTCATCAGACCTAAGTCAAGTCATTCAAATTTGAGAGGTTTTCGATTTGCAAAAACGAATCCTTCCTACCTATATAAACCAGTATTATGGTAGGTAGCAGTTCAATAAATAATTAGGTAAATTTAGATTTACGTAGGTACCTAATCATTTATTAGTTTTACTACTTAACTTCTCCTATGGGTACTGTGGTAGGTGTTAAAGAACTGGCGCTTTGAGTAGGTACCTATGTAGATACAGATACAACTCCGTCATTTTAACACTGCCAAAAAGGTAAAAAAAGGGGCTACCTACCAGTAAAAACGCACCTCTTGTATCTATGTATGTTTCTTCCGCATCGATTTGGACATCCGCATCGCACCAATAATGCGGATGTTCATGCGGATGTGACAAAAACAAAAAATAAAATAGACGCAACCAGTGACTGGCGCGTAGTATCACCTTCAGAGCGGCAACGCATCATTTTTGTGGTCGCGTCGAAATGCTTTGAATTTTTAGCGGTAAAATGTTATTTTGCTGATTACAACAGAACTGCTTGTCCTAGAGATTCCAAATTTTTGGTACCGAGTGCACTAATTCATAGCTCGGTTCAGAGACATCAACCGAGTCTGTACCTATTGTGGTTGCTGAGCTCCAACATGTGCAAGCTGGACAAACAAAAAAAGCTGGAAAAGCTTGTAACTCATAGAGTTTTGAACAGAGACACTTCAAATATTTGGTACCTCGCTAATTCGTTTGGTACTAAATCTGGAGACTTAAAGCAACCTGCTAGCTCCAGCCATTCCAGAGAACGAGCATATGCTTTTTCACGTATCGTTACTCCAGCTTACACGTTGATAAAGTCTTATAACTCGAAGAGTTTCCTAGCTACAGACCTGAAATTTTTGGTACCAGGTGCACTAAATAGGTACTAAATCCTTGCGTTTACTATATATCTCTATCATTAGCCGTTTGCCCACACTGACTGAGGCAGCTGGAGACATGTTACTCCAGCTTACACACTATTATAAGCTTATAGCATCGTTGTTTATTTGGCAGCTAAATTATGATTCAAATCTATGAGTGCACTAATTATGCTTTAAATATTGGCATTTATAGAAATTACATTTTCAATATGAGGAAGCTGGAGACATGCACACCACATTCTACATTTAGTTTTCTGTTTAGTTTCTTCTAATAGGCTTTCTTTTTATTGTAATTTATGTGTTTCTTTATATTGTATTCTCTGTGTATTGTGTGTCAAAATAAACTATTATATTCTACTCTATTCTATTCTTATCGAGGTTTGCTTTTAGCCTAAAACGCCTATGTTATAAAAACTGTTCCCAAAATACTTTACAGATAGACGTACGCATTGCGTATGAGATTGACCTAAGAAGTATTTATTAGTACTGTGCCCATAAACTTGGTCCCGTTTTTGGATAAAAACTAAAAAAATAAACCTAAAATTATAAACGCGAAAGTTTGTAAGTATGGATGGATGTTTGTTACTCTTTCACGCCGGAACGGCTCAACGGATCTGGATGAAACGTGGCAGAGAGATAGATTATAGTCTGGAATAGCACATAGGCTACTTTTTATCCCGTGTGAATACCGGGATTTTAATCTGCGCGGGTGAAACCGCGGGGCGCAACTAGTGATATTATATAACACCCAGATGGAGAACAAACGTCTATGTTTTCACACAAATGCTTGTTCTCGGTGGGGTCGAACCCACGGCTTACGGCGCAGAAGGCAGAACTACTACCCACTGAGCTGTGAAGGCTGTCAATTAATGCCTTTCCACTTTATACGACGACCTCAGTGGCGCAGCGGGCGAGAGTCCGCCTGCGACGCAAGAGGTTGCGGGTTCGATTCCCGCCTCGGAACAAATTTGTGTACGATCTGCAGAAAATTTGTTCCGTTGGTCTGGGTGTTTGTATTATGTATAATAAAAAATATCTATCTAAGTATATAATGTATTAAATATATCAGTCATCTATAGTACCCATAACAAGCTTTGAGTAGCTAACTTTGGGGCTAGATGATGCTGTGTGGATTGTCCAGCATTATTTATTTATTTATTTATTTACACTCACGTTGGCGACCAGTTGGAATTGGAAGAACTGCTTGTCATTGTAATTTAGTGGCTTCTTCAGCACCAGAGCTCCAAAGTAGTCGTGGGCTGATGAATTTAGGGTCACTACCTCGAACGTATCGCAAGCTTCGGGCCACTGTAAATTAAAACAAAAACATTAGATGAAAAAGATACATAAATAAGAATGGGTAAGTAAGGAGTGAATGAGATAACTGATAGGTGAGTGGTGATTAAGGACCTGTTGTGCCGACCCTACATGTGATAAGGACAAGGAATCGAAAAAGACAGATAGAGACAGATAACGGCTGATAGAGAAGTGGAGAAAAACTCCTGACTTGACAGCCCCGTCCAAAGAGAGATAAGGAACAAAGATCATGTTTACGAATTATATTTTGTAAATTATTGTGCTACTCTATTCCTTGACTCTTATGATTTTATCTGGGTGACCGAGCTTTGCTCGGTTGCTGAATCCTTACTAGACCAATTTATCGCCCCCAAAACACTCCGAATGCTAAATTTAATGAAAATCGTTTGAGCCGTTTTTGAGATTCAGGTTATATATTGAAAAGTACTTCAGTGGCGCAGCGGGCGAGACCGCCTGCGACGCAAGAGGTTGCGGGTTCGATTCCCACCTCGGAACAATCTTGTGTACGATCTGCAGAAATTTGTTCCGTTGGTCTAGGTGTTTTCTATGTATAGTAAAAAATATCTATCTATGTATGTATATAATGTATTAAATAGGTACATATCAGTTATCTAGCAACCTTGACACAAGCTTTGAGTAGCTTACTTTGGGGCTAGATGGTGCTGTGTGGATTGTCGAGCATTATTTATTTATTATTTAAATAAAAATTGAAGATTTGCTCGTTCAAAGGTATTATTGTACATCTTTATAATCGTGTGACAATGGATGTAATGGCGAGTTACTATTGTTTAAAGGAAGAAACTAACCTGCTCATTAGGTACGCAGTCAACTTCAAGGTTGTCTCCAACAGAATCCTTATCTTCCACCTGGATGTTCTGCAGGATTGTGGTACCGACCACTTCATCTTCCGGCACGTCTACTTCGTAAGGACTCTGAAATTACAAAGTCAGATATAATTAGAATAGACAAGAAACTTTTTAATTCGACACAAAAACATAGGTAAGTACATAATACGTGACATACAAAAAGTAGACAAACAAAAATAGAGCAGGTATACAGCAGTAAAAATACCTAAAAAATGTAAGTAAACACGTCAAATATGTGGACAATAATTGAAGGATGTACGAGCATTTTCTTCCAGTTAAACTTTGGGTAAGTTTAAAAAAAAATGGAAAGTATGGAGTAGGTACTTACCAATTTTTCTTTAAACTGTAACACGTAAAACTTAGTAAGCCATTGCAACCCTTGTCTGACCGGAAGAGGCAATTAACTACGACGCACACGGTCCTAGGGTGTTGCTATAACAACATCGACTTTCGACTGACGTGACTAGAAACATAGCAAAGAGCATATAATCTCTATCACTTGACACTGGCAAGATTGTCGATAGACAGGAGCCATAATAAAAAAAAAAACCCCTAACAATAGTAGCCTAGCTTTTCCAACTTCAATATTGTTATTCAAAGTACCCAAAATATAAATAAGAATTTAATGGATTATTATAGATTTCACACATATAAGTCCAGTAAATTTCCTTTTTGTACACAAAATGCTTGTGGATACCGTGGGTCCTCATGGGGACATGGACGTGTCCCCAATATGGGCTCACTGGACTATGAAAGCATACGAAACTTACATTTTTAAACATAGGCGGGTTGTCATTCTCGTCCAGAACGATGACCGTCACTGGCTGAGACTGGACTAGATTCTGAACGCCTTCTGGATCTTGGTCCATTATGGACACCAGGAACTTTATAGTATCTTCAACCTGAAAAAAAAATACAACATACCTAGTATTTTATTAAATAAACTAGCGACCCGCCCGCGCGCCCCTGCTTCGCACGGGTGCACATATCATGCATGTATTATACATATAAACCTTCCTCTTGAATTCCTCTATCTATTAAAAAAAACCGCATCAAAATCCGTTGCGTAGTTTTAAAGATTTAAGCATACAAAGGGACCAGGGGGCATAGGGACAGAGAAAGCGACTTTGTTTTATACTATGTAGTGATGGTGAATAACGAAGACTAACGCTAATGTACTACTCGCACAACAAGGGATCAAGAAACACTTGCCTCTCTATCTAAGGGTTTCTTCAAAGTCACGTCTCCTGTTTCAGGATCCACAGAAAACTTGTCTGTGCCAGCTAGGCTGTACTGAATCTGAAATTTATAAAAATACACTTATTACAATAAAAGCAGGTACATTACGGTACAAGCTTATTTTTATCCCACATTAGTTACAAGTGGTTTCCAAACGCACAGTTGCTGGTTATTTTTAGAAAACTTTCGTAATAAAAACTTAGCTTAGGATTAGCTTGATTGAAGTACACATGAACACGCATCAGGCTATACACTGCTCGCTTTAATGTCCTCGTAATAAGCGTCATTTTTTGGTTTTGTGTAGCTTGTTCCGTATCCGTGTGTACCTAACTATCCGTGGGTGGGTAGGAATAATGAGACGCCATAAATAGCCTCCGAAATGCTGGATAGGGATAATTTCTCGATAAGTACCAGCAAATATAGGGATTATCTCAGTTGCCATTTAAAAATATTAACCGCTGTGGCCAGTTATCGAGAAGTATGGAAAAACTCTGTGGTGTGGAAGGAAGGAAAGTGCCCTGTAGTAGGTTTTAAGGGCTAAAATAAAATAAAGTACCGGCAAAGCTTCAGGGTCAACTCCTTGCAATTTGTACACCACCTCGCCAACCGGAGTGCTTTCCGAAAGCGCCAGATTGTTCATGTCGTGGGTAAAAACCGGCAGCATATTGTTGGAGGAACCTGGAAATTATGAAGTGGAACTAATGAATATAAATCGGTATACCAGCTTTCCGCTCCGTGGTTGGCCAAAATTGTAAAGATTACGGAAAGACAACCAAAAAAAAACAGTAATAGCTTCACGACTTTGATCCCTATAGCCACGGTAGATATCCTCTTAAATCTCTTAGTATCCACCATGACATTTGCCAGGTCTATGGGGTCCTCAAGCCAGAGTACCTACCCCATATGCAGTAGGTATTTGGTATTCCATACGTGGCATTTGCCAGGTCCATGGCCGTTCTTAAGCCAAAGTGCTTCGTCATGCGGAAATGACTTTCCTCCATTTTTAAACCTTCAAGACCTCTAGAGTGAGTTTTTACTCCCACTCTACTTAAAGTAAAGAGTTATTGCTTTAGACCTACCTACTTAAAGATTTTTCATTCAATAACCTCGGCATATAAAGCACTAGTTACACCCCGCGGTTTCACTCGCGCAGATTTAAATCCCGGTGTTCCCACGGGATAAAAACTAGCCTATGTGTTATTCCAGACTATAATATATATCTCTGCCAAGATTCATCCAGATCCGTTCAGCCGTTCCGGCGTGAAAGAGTAACAAACATCCCTGCATCCATGCTTAGAAACTTTCGCGTTTATTAGTATAGGATAGTTACACGATTTTCCACGTCTCATATAGCCGTATGAAAGGTTTGTTGTATCGCACGATAACACTACTGTGCTAATTGATCGCACTGTTTCTCTATTCTATTAGATACTGCACAAAGAGATCTTTCAATGAGCGTAGTACCGTAGCACCATCGGATCAACACAGAAAACTTGTACCTTGCAAACCGCAGCTACATATTTCATACTAAACTTATTTTCGTAGATATATAAACTCATACATTCACACTCAATACACACTTTCAATACAGTCATGTCATTAGTACCTATGTTATAAATTAATTTAGTGATAGTCGTTTTATATTATTAGTCAGCTTAAAAAATGTAAATCCATTATTGGCTTTCAGCTACATTCATTATGTTAGTTATATAATACAAAGAGCTGTGGATTTTGTTCAATAAATAAAATAAAAAATAAAATAAAACTGCATAGAGTCGGCTTTATGATCAAAAAGTAAATTAATATTGAAATAAGAATGCTTCAAGAGATGGTTGTATAGGCTCAGATTACATTTAGGGCTAATTTGGAATAGAGACACACACAACAGTAGTACCAAAGCGCCCAAAGGCTAGGAAACTATTCTGGAATGCTCTTTTTTTTTTAAATAAGTATAATTTATTACCGAACAGAATTACAGGTTAACAAGTAAACAGATTTAAGACACAATGGTTTCTTAGTATAGATAATTATTGAAAAAAAATGGTGGACATTCCACACAGCGCTATCTCGCCCCAATGTTTATGATTAGACGTTAGGGCCCAAACTAGGCAATAAAGGACAATCTGACTATAGTAAAGAGCTTACGAATGTATCCCTTTATAATGAACAAAAACCCGTCAGACAGGGATTATGAATCAATGTTTTTTGTACAGCAACACAAATGTAAGTAATTGGAAGAGAATGCTTCCTTAGCATCATCTTATCGTGAGGACTGTAAGACAGAACAGAAATTTATAATTTTGTTTTCTGTGTTCTCTATACTGTTATGTGGCTACGACAATAAAACTATACTATATGACGTTGAAGTCTTTCTTCATGCAGGTGTTTGAACATAGAGTAGGTACATACTTGACCAAATTCAATGAAGCTAATTTTAGTGTGTATATTGTTGATCAATCGAAATGACCATGAGGGTCATGCGAATGTGGTTATAGTATACTAAAACTGGATTAAAAAATGAGTCTATAATACGGAAAAGCAAGACAGACACATGTATTTCCATTTTTAAAAGAACGTTAATGTCAAGGATGTATGAGATAAAGCTCATCATCATCCTGCTGAGATAAAGCTGGCAGGGTCAAATGGGGTTGGGCCCTCCTAACAGGGCCCTAATACCTACATCGTGGGTTCCTGACAGATGGTGACCTCGTGGTCGGCCGAGAAAGTGCTGCCGGGACGATCTAGATGCTTTTGAAAGTAGATGGTGGGAGGAAGGTCAGGATAGGGACTTCTTTGGGGTAGGCCTTTGCACATTAGTAGGGCGAAATAGGATAAGAAGAAAAAAGAAGGCCACAAACTCTTAAAATGGTGATAACGAAGTAAAAATATTTACTTAAAATTAGGCAAAACTCTTAGCTCAGTGACATACCCGGTATGAAACATAGTGCCAGGCACGCGATGAAAAGCTTTAACCGTGTCTCCATCATTGGTGATCTGAAACAAAGAGAAAACGAAAAAATAAGCGAAAAAATAATACTTTCAGGTAAGCACCTAGATAAGACGAATATTCGAGAGAGTATATCTGGTCGGGGTTAAAATATTATTTTTAGAAATCTTAATATATTGTGTAAAGCTCCGTTTTCCATCTTACGCCAATCGATCCTTTGAAAAGTGACCATAATTCTATCACCTTGAGGACACCGAACGAAACAAGATCCTAGCTTTGGCCAATCGCGCTAACGGATTTTATTATACAAAACCACAGAGGCCGGGCACTAGATACGGGAGATTATGTACGTATCCATTTTTCGAACGGTATTTAATCAAAAACATAGGTATATTTTAACTTTGACTAACACTATGTCTGTCCCTATAGTGACTTTGTGCCCCAAAAATTCAAGCAGTTATAATAATAACTCTATTTTTATCGGTTTTAAATTATTTTTATACATTGAGTCAAAACAGTTAGATATCAGCGTGATTGCGCTAACTAATCTATCAGATCATCTGACGATTGCTGATGGTCGGTTGATCTTTGACCCTAACCCAGGTAATTAAGTAATTGAATTATTGGGGTAATCAATTTGTCCCCTGCTTATTTGCATGGCAAGTCTCTCAATAAGATTACCAAATGACCAAATGATTAAAATTCACCTTGACCGTTTCAATTGATGACTATTGCGGCCTGAGACCCATTCCCCCTGCCTGACCCTTGGCCCCGCAAATAGTCCTTCATTGAATAACTGCCTAGTAGACTACTGAATGCAAATTGTAATGCAATGCAGCAGGGTTTGTTTCACCATTACGGGCCCTTTAGGCAATGCAGTTAGGATGGCAATGCAATTCTCGGGGCTTCTATACCCTTTCCAAACTTCTTAAAATGTATTTTCTCTACTACAATGCAAATTATATTTATAAATACTGAGTACAAATCTCAGAATCAGATTTTCACTCTGATGAATTTTCAAATATTGATTTCACAGGCTTTGTCCACCTCAAGATCCAGCAATCTATTTGCCTATCACTTAGGTATTTAAAAAAAAAATTACAATGAATTTACACGTTTTTTAGGCGAATGGAACAATTGATGTGTATATTTTATGTCGTTGCAAACGATGCATGTGAGATAGGTGGCTAAAGAAATCTGAAGAAATCATGTGCATTGCCACACTGAATGGCAATGCTGGTTTGCTGAGCCAGATACTCACCAACCCGGCCGGTCACGCGTCGCTTTGATAATAATGAAAACTATGAATATCATGTAGGCTATAAACAATAAAAATTCGTCAGTTCGTTTGCTGAGACTTAATCTGGTGACGAAGTACAAGCAACAGTCATATCCTCCTAACAAATGCTGGAGCCTGACAGCACGGACGAGCTGAGTTTATACATGGCGGCAGGCTAATCAAATGGTGGCCCCACATAACATTGCTTTGCTTACCGATAGTAAGTAGATAGAGTACCTTTTAGACTAGCCGATCGGTTAGGAATGCGAATGATTAAGCTTGCTACGCCACGAGTAAGTACTTGGTGACGTTGACACGAACAGATTTCGCATCAAGGTATTGGTTTAAGATTATTAAGTAACTTCCCAACGATGATCTATGTCTGAAATGATAATCATCATCATCATCATCAGCCGGAATGAGTTCTTTGCTGGACATGGGGCTCTCAATACATCTCCAGGAAAAAACTTCTAGATATCCAAATTCAATAAAATCACGGTGACTCTAGTGCCAGTTCCACGCGACCAACGCCGAGAAGAACAGGCAACATATTCTGAGCCCTCTCCATCCACCCTCATTCCCTTCCCATATATTTTCGTTCGAGGACGCCATTCGATAACTTTGAAATAAAAATGATGTGGCAAAACAATAAGGTATACCTACCTTATTGTTTTGCCACATCATTTTTAGTTTAGTTTTTTAGTTAATTAGTTCCTATTGATTTAAAAAAAAATATCGTCACATTTTCTTTGCATTCTGAACAGCGAAGCATTAGCTTCTTTCATGGTCATATTTAAATAGGTTCTATCTACATAATAAGTCTCTAGAGCGTATTTTGAAACAAAGATCAAGCATCTATGTGCCTAGTAGTAACTAGTTCTCAAGCCCAAGGTTAATTGTTATTCGCCACGACCTCTAGGTCTCTATCTGACCGTAAGTGCTTCGTTACCTAATTAAGTCATTTGGTTTTCGTATTCTCTTATCGTCAGAGCGTTTTTGCACAGACTCGTGAAATCTCAGCACGCCGCCTGATAGAGGCATCTCCATACAAAAACGGCCTACGATACGGAAAACTAAGAAATAAACTCTGACTTCAGGTATCTACATGTTTGTGTTAGTCAGTGTTTATATATGTGATTCTGTGAACAATAAGACGGTATCAGACGTAGGTAATCTTGGTTTAACATTGCAAAACTGTGGTTGACTTGCGTATTGTAAGGTATTACAGTTGCTGACAATAAGATGGTGAATAGTGGTTACACAAGACTTCATAACTTACAGAAATATGACATTATGTATGACTGAGATAAGATTTAAATTTCTAAAAACAGAATCATGTTATATCGCAAACTACATAGACGACTCTAAAGGCCTGCCAAACCCGCCGGCTTTATGCCATGACAATGTGTGTAAGCCCAAACAATACAAAACAACCCCGAGCGACCGCCTAACCCACCGGGAAAAGCAGGCACAGGCCGGCGGGTTTGGTGTGTAGAGGAGGCCATACTCATAAACACGATTCCAAAGTTACATAAAAGTTAAGAGGATAATAGAGCAACCAGAACGTACTTTATAAGACGTTTCAAAGTGATTCTTAGTTCAGCAGTGCACGTACTGTTCTTATCAATCGCTTAATTGACATTTAGAATCGTCAAAAGTTCGTTAAAAATGGTTTCAACAATGGATAAAACCATTTTTAACTAATTTTGGCGATTCTAAATCTCAAATGAAGTGATCGATAAGAACGGTACTTGCACTGCTGATTCTATTCTAGTGAACAAAGACCGTTATGATTTTATTCGAGCGTCTCTGTAACTTCTTCGATAAAGTTTCTGTTACGCCTAAATCGTTCATAAATAAGTTTATGAACGATCAGCATTGAGATTAAATTAACCGAATAATACCCAGTTTTACAGGTTATTAACGAACGTTCACACTTCGTTACAAAGCCACGATGCGATATCGAAATAAACTTAAAATTTTAGACTGCGCTTTGAGTTTGAAAAAAAATCTTAAACTTGGTAGGCATAGTATATATGGTAGGCATAGTGGTAGGTATAGTATGTATTTACTAATTGTTTTCTAGTTCAAAGTCATAGGATAACATTTAAACTTCTTAAAACTAGGTGAGTCTAGGTGCCATTGCAGTTTCGACCAAGCCTAGAAAGAATGTTCAAGCTGCTTTGCCAGTTGCCACACACATTTCTAATGTCAATGCTGTGTTACGAAATATTCATGCAGCATGTCTTAGTGGATTCATTGAACCACTTTGGGCAGCCTTTAATGGATTAAATGGGTTTTCGTTCATGAAATCGTGGCGTGTAGTAAAGGCATTTGAAACAACGGTTCTATCCTTGTTATAACAAATTGTTTAATTAGTTTTACGACCTCCGCCTGATCTGATTCCTAGGCAAAAACTCACGCCTGTGGAGAGACGAGGTTTGAGGATCACCAGATGTCCATATGACCCAATTGGGCTAGACCGATAAAATAAGAATGAAAGAAATCGTTTATTTAACAGCAATACTACACAAATATAGGCACATATAATAACTAGTGGCTCTGGGAGGTGTAGACCTCGCGAGCATACTAAAAGTGAGCTATTTGAGGAATGTAATGTGCAAGTGCATTTTCCGTTTTGTGATTTTTTTTGCATCATCTTGTGTAGAATGAGGTCCTTTGTGTTTCTCTCAAATTTGATTGAAAACCATCGATTGTTTGATGAGCTATCCTGTTCATCATGCTGAAGACCTTATCAGATCTTCGCCAAACTTTTATGAGACCAACTTATAGTTACTACCTTTCAAATAAAAAAAGAATAATCGAAATCGGATCTCATTTGGTGGAGATATCTAGTATATCAAATAGCCCCCTTTTTGCCCTTTTTTTGGGGGAAGTACCCCTCCAATCAAAAATCCCCGACGACAAAAAAATTCTAATAAGTCATATAGCCTGTGTACCAAGTTTCGTCCAGATCGGTTGAAAAATGCGACCTGTAGAGGAGAACAGACAGACAGACAGACATCCGGACAAACGCATTTTTGGCTAATGTGGAAACTGAGACGCTTCGCTCGCTCGGTCAATAAGTAACGGGAGTAAGCTTTGATTATAACCTGCACCTGTAAGTTGAACAGAAGAACAGAAACGGAACAGTAGAAGACTATAGTCTTCTACTGTTCCGTTTGTACCTACTATAAGAGATCATTTGGTCGTTTTATTCAAATAAGTCACCTCTGTGTTATGTGGGCCAAAGTGGACCATTTTTAGGATCAGGCAGGAGCAGATTCTCCCACTAGAACACCAGCGACCACGCATATTGCGGTCAATTCAGAAGGTTCCACACTACTTCCTCATTATAGCCGGTGGCCCATCGTACGTACTGTACCTACTAAAGGTAATGCACATTAAACATCGACATGCATTTTTTGTGTGTATCAAAACCAGACCTGTGGAACAATGCTTACACAATTGCAGCACGCGTTCAGTTCTCACAGTTACGTCACTTAAATAAGCAGCTGTAGGTACATTACTTTATTTGTAACATAATTTGATCCCGTGAGAGCCTTATGTGTAACACGAGGAATGTTTGTGTGATGCTTGTATTACCTAGTATTGTTATTAAATCTCTCAACTCGACATTGGCAAATTTGTGGCAACCCCTATCGGCCACTGAACAGCCATAAATAAAGAAGAAGAAGATATTATACCTACATCTAATAATACTAGGCAGGTACTTGTCAGAGAAAAACAATACGCTACTGGATATTGCGGTAAACTGTAATATAATGGTCGAAGTAACGGCTTGCAACGCGGTATTGCACAGACTAATCACGGGACTGGACAAATAAGAGTCGATGCAAAGTGTTGGCCGAAGCAACGGCGATCGACCAGATACTGTATGTTTTTCCAAAATTACTGTAAAATTGCAATATTAGGAGCCTCAGTGGTCAAAGTTAGACCTCTAAAACCTTCAGCTGTAAGCCCTCTCAAACACGAGTCTCAATCATACTTTTACGTTTTACTGCGTAACCGCCATGTAACAGCAAATGTTCGACAACGGTAACCGGGAAATATTATACCTAAATACGAATAAGAATAAAATTAACCACTTATGTTATTACTGAGAGCACCGGTGATCTAGTGGGAGTGACCCCGCTTTCCGATCGTAAGGTCGCAGGTTCGAATCCAGTCGTGCACCAATGGATTTTTCTATCAAAAAAATTATGTGCGCAATCCCAGTGCTCTTAAACGGTGAAGGAAAACATCGTGAGGAAACCAGTTAGTATTCTAACAGCGGCGATGGGCTTGCAACCTGTCACGTATGGAATAATAACTACTGCAAAATGTGGGTACCTAAATTATACCCACATTTTGGTACATGTACCAAATGTAATGTTTGGACGTACCTTGTTTGACTACCATGTTTGACTACATTTCCTGAGGATGTGTAACATCCTCAAGGAATAAAAAAAAACTGAAACAGCTTCACGACTTTGATCCCAGGCACGGTAGATATCCCTTCAGATCTCAGCACCAAGTACTAACTCAAGATTCTTGAGGATGTCTAAGGGGGGTACCCTTCTTATCCTCAGTGCATCCAGAGGTCTCACACTCACATTTTGCAGTATTCTATACGCGACAGGTTGCAAGCCCATCACCTTATTAGAATACTTACTGGTTTCCTCCCGATGTTTTCTTTCGCCGTTTAAGAACTAGCATTGTTCATATTTTTTTTCTATTAAAACACTCATGATGCTTCCCACACCACACAACGGATTATCGGAAACAACTTGCGTGTTTTACTTTCCTATCCACGTAACATGAGGCTGTGTCACATGGCACACAAGAATCTTAGAATGTACAGTACGTAACTACTTACTTGTAGCAAGTACCAGTACCAAGTACTTGTAGCAATACTTCCAACTGTTCTCAAACCCAGGGATTCTACCTGTTTTATATTTTGTTGTTGTAATGTTATGATCTCGTAATCTTCCGAGAATAGTAGAGCTTTTTGTAATGAACTCGTTCAGAGAAGAACCTATCCGCCATGCTTATTTCTTCTGTCAATCAGCGTTGCTGTGTTAAGGTACGCGTCTACCGCATCAGCATCGCTGCGTACGGAGCGGACGGAGCGGCGCGGCGGTACTTACAAAATGCCGATGGGGTGCGTCCATTTCTTTCTTTCCATTGCATCCGGATTTCGCATCGGCAGTATCCGCATTTTCAAAGCAATTCCGAACGGCGCTTTCACTGCGGATGAGATCATCAGCAGAAATACCGGTCTCTGGCGCTGAAATGCCGGGATCCGAATGGCGCGTTCACTGCGGATGACGTCATCAGCAGAAATACCGGTCTCTGGCGCTGAAATGCCGATCCAGTGCACGCTGCACCATACAAACCAATACAAAGCAACAAATCCGCCCGCTCCGTACGCAGCGATGCTGATGCGGTGGACGCGCACGTTTACGGAATGAAGGGTGTGGGTGCCAGTGAAATTACAGGCACGTCTGCATGTTTCAAGTTGCGGGTACGCAGAGAATTGCATCGTAGGGCATTGCCTAGGTATTATATGGAGTAGACCGTAGTGCTTGCTATAGCAAGCACTACATAATACAAAGGTTAGCTGGAAGAAAATGCTAAGTAGCATTAAGTTCGCCTATGTACTTCATTTTTGTGCAATAAAGATTTTTCTTATCTTATCTTATCTAATCTTATCTAGCAAGTCACGACATGAACGTGACGTGCGTGACTTGCTAGGCAGTGCTCTACGGTGACTAGCTAGGCAATGCTTTGATAGGTGATGTTTAGGTACCACTTAACATCAGGAGAGTTGAAAAACACTACTAGGGACCTAATGTAATATGTAATAACTAGTGGCGCCCCGCGGTTTCACCCGCGTACATTAAAATACCGGTATTTCCACGGGATAAAAAGTAGCCTATGTGTTATTCCAGACTATAATCCATATCTCTACCAAGTTTCATCCAGCCGTTCAGCCGTTCCGGCGTGAAAGAGTAACAAACATCCATCCATCCATACTTACAAACTTTCGCGTTAATAATACCTAGTAGTAGGATAAACTAATGACAGAACCGGTGTGAATACCGCATACGCTACCGGCCTACCGCGGACGCAGACCGAGCGTTGGGGAGCACAGCACCAACACAACCAAACACTACATTTTATAGAGCTTACGCAACAGTATAAGAAGCAGGAAAAGGTAATGGTACAGCTAGATGTAGTAGAAGTACTTACCTAGCGTTATGTGATTGACTTGACCAAGACTTGTTGGCTTAGATAAGACGTGCCCATTCGAGACACCTACCATACAAGATTCCATCGCCATATTTAATGTAAACAACGCTAACATATGATCCTAGTTGCGCCCTGCGGTTTCACTCGCGCAGATTTAAATCCCGGTATTCCCACGGGATAAAAACTAGCCTATGTGTTATT
The DNA here is from genome assembly GCA_963576535.1 of Plemyria rubiginata. Classification (NCBI taxonomy): domain Eukaryota; kingdom Metazoa; phylum Arthropoda; class Insecta; order Lepidoptera; family Geometridae; genus Plemyria; species Plemyria rubiginata. The sequence continues at coordinate 880,494 of OY754914.1, read as the reverse complement.
CCAGACTATAATATATCTCTTTGCCAAGTTTCATCCAGATCCGTTCAGTCGTTCCGGCGTGAAAGAGTAACAAACATCCGTCCATCCGTCCATCCAACCATCCATACTTACAATTTTCGCCTTTATAATACTAGTAGGAAGTAGGATTATCGCCTATCTCTATCTCTGATTCCAACGATAGTTCTAAAATAAAACCACAAGCGCTATTTTACCTTTTTTTTACAATTAGCTAATGGAACAAGCAGATGGCCCATCTGATGATAAGTGGTAACCATCCTACTAGGTAATATTATAAATGCGAAAGTTTGTCCACCTAATTTCTTGTCTGCCCACTTTTATTATTGACGACCTCTGTGGCGCAGCAGGCGAGAGTCCGCCTGCGACGCTAGAGGTTGCGGGTTCGATTCCCGCCTCGGAACAAATTTGTGTACGATCTGCAGAAATTTTTTCCGTTGGTCTGGGTGTTTTCTATGTATATAATAAAAATTATCTATCTATGTAAGTATATAATGTATTAAATGTATCAGTCATCTAGTACCCATAACACAAGCTTTGAGTAGCTTTACTTTGGGGCTAGATGGTGCTGTGTGGATTGTCCAGCATTATTATTATTATTATTTACCTAGAACTCTTCTACCGCGTATGTCGACAATAACAATAACATATTGTTGTTCTTTTATTTACCTACGATGATGACATGAAAATTTAGTTCTTATAAATAATGAGTGAATGATAATGTATGTAGTTGAAATGAATGATTTATGATAATGTACTGAAATTGGTAATAATTAATAATGATAAAATATGTAATTTAAATAATTAGGTAATTTAATGTTGTCGCAAAATTATAGCAACAGTTTAATTTAGTTAGTGGCATTTCTAGATGCTAAAAAAACCTCGTATGTCGCCTATTATGGCCATCTACCTATCACCCCAAATTATTTACAAAATACAATAGGTAGGTAGTTCGTGTTCAATCTGTATCGATCTTAGAGCGATGAGACGTACTCTCAGCTTACAATTGTATTGTGATAAGACAATAGTGTGAAGCGGGTAACCTAATAAACATCAGTTTAAGCAACCTTCGTTGCCGTCGTGTGAATTTATATATCATTCAAATGGTAGGTACTGTTTAATTAAACAAATATCCTCGCTGCGAGTTGGGGCTGTAGGCCTTACGGCCCGTTCACACATGTCTCCGTTTTACTGTTCCGTTTTATCGTGTACGTTTTTTTTTCGTCGATGGCGTATGTAGTTGTATGAGCGACTTCACACATGGCACAGTATTCTGTATACAGTAAAAAAAAACGTTCCGTAAAAAAATGACATTCCGTTTTGACATCGAATACTGGACGACGGAGCAGTAAAAATATACGGATACGTAGAATTTTAACGGATAGATACTGTGTGCGTGACGGGCGGTGTGTGCACAACACAACAGCGTCCATCCTTGTAGAATAGCGGCGGTATACTGCAAGTTTTCTGTTCACACATCGCATCCAGTACCTAATGACGGATCCGTTGAACGTTATACGGTGCCTATGTGTGAACAGAGCATAAATTTATGACGTATCCGTTAAAAACGTACCAGTAAAACGGACTCCCATGTGTGAACGGGCCGTTAGGCCGGTGACAATATGTATGAACTTACGTGATTACTGAGCCGCACGCTTAGTGAGGCACGAGACAGTGAAGTTTTTCTCGTGCCTCACTAAGCGTGCGGCTCATTGATCACGTAAGTTCATACATATCTGGCACCGGGGTTACCATCTACCTGGCAGGTAGATACTAATAATACAACACAGAACAACAAACTACCTATATTAACCGTAAAAACTTTTTCAATGTGATCTTTGTTATTATTGATCATTGTTGAGATACCTAGAGTCAACTAGTTATAACATGTTTCAAAGTGATCCTTGTGATTTTATTGAACAAATATATTTTGACTTTGACTTTGTTATTGTGCTGAATAAAAATCAATTCATTTTTGATTTTGACTAAAGCACTCTGAACGCGCGTTCACAAGCACATGATATTATCTACACTAGCTAGAAAATACCAGATTTTGGTACCAAACCATGCAATCTAAGCCTTACTAGGTTCACATTGTTCAACTTTCTCTCCTAGGTAGGTCCTATTTCAAACGGCCTAGAATTTCTCTCTATTGTGCCAGTTATGCTCACGAAACTATATTTCATAACAGCCTGAACAATAAGAAAGTCTTTACACCCTCAGACAATGGCTTGAAACACCTGGGGAATGGGAATAACACGTTTTTAGTGCTTATGCAAGGGATTCTGTGTGGAAATCCATAGGTTCCTACTAATACTTACTTACCTATCATAACGTGTAAGTTTGGACATTTGTTACTCAATGACGCCAGAAAGGCTGGAAGGATCTGTATTTCTTATACCACTAGCTGATGAAACAAGCAGATGGCCCACCTGATGGTAAGTGGTAACAATAACAAACCATTGCTTCGTAAGTCACGCACGACAGGAACGTGCCCTACGATGCACTGCCCTGCGTCCATCCACTTGAGGCATACAGATGTTAAGCCTCATGTGCCTGTAGTTACACAAACCGAAACACAGTGTTTCGCTTGGCGGCAGAAAAAGGCGTAGGGTAGTAGGTACTTCCTCGAATGAGCTCTTGACAAAGAGCTTTACTAAGTACTCTAGAGAAAACCAGCCAAACTCAGGGTAGGTTATTTTACTTTACTTTACTTAAGGGCCCGGCGACAGCGGCTCGCAGTTTCGAGGTGCGATAGGCTATTATTTCATTTCGGGGAGGTTGTTTGAAAGAATAACTATCCAGTGACACGCATAAATACTGTTCGAACACAAATAACACAATAATATAAGGGAAACATGCCCGAATAAGAAATTATTTTGGTATTAGTATGTTTGGCCTTACGTTTACCTAATACCAAAATGATTTCTGACTCAAGCACATTTCCCTTATATTATTGTATTATTTGTATTCGTACAGTATTTATGTGTGTCACTGGATAGTTATTCTTTTAAACAACCTCCCCGAAATGAAATAAAATGAAATAATAGCCAATCGCACCTCGATACTGCGAGCCGCTGTCGCCGGGCCCTTAAGTAATTTATACAAAACAATCGCTTCAGACAATGACTGAAAATTGTGAGAAGCAGGGTAAGCTCGAAGTTAAGATAGGTATGTAGAGATAATTAATGATTTTGTTAAAAGCCCTTGAGACACAGGTTGGTTGGTACGAGGTATAAGGTAAACAAATGTGACTAAGTAGCCTGTACCTACCAGGAATTTTCATTTCTTGTCATTAACTAATTATGGCCAAAGCTAGGTTGGTAATTAGGACCTATTAAGGATACCTCAACTGAGTTCCTTGAAGTAGGTGCAAAAGGTTAGGTACTTACACACCTACACCTAAAATATACCTACTTAAGTCGGGTAACAAGAATGTCCCGAACAAGAATTGAAAAAAATAGGTACCTACCTACCTGGTATTAAGTAAATAGGCACCTAAGTACTTACTAAGATTAATAACCTACCTAACAAAGATTATCCTAGGGTCCTACTATCAACTAAGTACCTACTTACCCACTACTTAGCCACCAAGCAGTTTTGCCACAGAATAACCAATAGATGTTCTGAATAAGCTGGCTGGTAAGTATTTAGTTAGGAAAATCCGGGTTTACCAGGGTCTATGTACATAAGCCTGTATGTCAGGTTACTTAATTACTTGATTACAGTTAACATGCAATTTTACTTGTTTTAAGAAAATGCAATTCCTAGCCGTCCTATATCAATTCCAGACAATAATACATGTTTCAGTTTTACAGAGTATTAAGTACTTAGTATGGCCTGGGTTAAACTTAGCAACTTGTATCTTTTTTTTTATGTATGGCTAACGGCTCACCTGGCAAATGGGCTAACGGCTCAGCTGATGGTAAGCGGTAAGCCCATAGACAACAACAACACCAGGGGCGTTGTCAGTGCGTTGCCTACCCTGAAGGACTTTATTAACATTTTTCTTGAAGCTTTTCACATTAAATGTTGGCGGCAAAACCTCTGATGGTAACTCATTCTACAGCCTATGGGTATGGGGAAAAATGAGCGTGAAAAACGGAGAGTACGAGCGGCCCAGGGTTCCAGAATGTGTGGATGAGCTCGATCCCGGTGCTGAGAGGAGCGGTGGTGAAATCTCGACAAGAACAAGAAATCGAACAAGAATCAATCGAAAAAGAACAAGAAAGAATCGAAGAAGAAAGAAGAATCTCGAACAAGGTCGAATAGCTCCTCCGAGCATTCCCCGTTGTACAGCCGAAAAAACACGCATAAAGAGCCGATGTCACCGCGTAAGCTGAGCGGCTCTAGCATATCTGGTACCTGGGTTGAGGGTTGGGTATAGGGGGTTGCAAGTGTGGGGAGATGGGGATGACCTGTCCATTTGTCTAGGAGATGAAAAATCATAACTACTTCATTTAAAAAAAAAATCTAAATAACCAGTTTGATAGTAGCATTTTTCAACTTATCTGAATACCTAGTTTAAATAGAGTGTTTGTCAACTTATAATTTTAGTACTCTACTCCTACTTGCGACCCCCTACCCTCAGCCCAGCCTACCAACAAGGATTGCTATAGGCAACCTGTTAGCACAAAATAAATCGATGATACCTAGCTTGTATGAGGCAATGGGAGGTGGGTCCTATCACAGAAGAAATACTAGGTATGTTTATATGACAACATTTTATTCCTAGATCAGTCCAGCAGCTTGGTCAAGCTTTCCTGAAAGACTAGGAATCATTGCAATTCAAAATGCGCTTTCAGACTAAAAATTATCACCAAAATACCAAAAGAATCATCGGCATTTCTAAACGTGAGCCTTTCGGATACTACATTATGTAGGTAGATACGTGACAAACCAGATACTTACCGGAGAGTGGCGTACGGACCTTTCTGCAAGGTCGCTGAGATTTGACGAATTCAATGATTCACTCATTGAAAATTGGCTCTCAAAACCTGTCTGATGATTTCACAATTGATGAAGAATCAAAATTAGTATGAGCGTTTACGTACCTCTGTGTTTACGCCTATGGTACTTGTAAACAGACTGAGCAAAACTTAGATAAAGGTAGACAAAGTTTCAAATAGTACAATAGGTTCAAAGCACTTGCCTGTAACTTGTTGTGAAATAAAAATCACACGTGACAATCCATCGTGTTCTTTTGTGATACAAAACAGCTTCCAGCTAGGTGTGCCTTCACAAACCAGCAAAAGTTCACCAGACAATACCGTTACTTGTACAGGTTTGCGACATCACACAAAACACTCACTTGTTCATTTAAAACACGTTGAAACCACCGATTTATATCACACTAAACGGCAAGGCTACGTTTATTGATACTATTGCAAAAATTCACGATTTAATTATCGCTAAAACTTTAGTGAGACCGTGTTCACAACACCCTACCTATAACGAAGGAATCCAGTCCGTTACTGACTGACTGACAGACAGTGAGTAGTGGTGACTAGTTGACTGACTGTGACTGATAGATTAGTCCTCTAAGTTGTCATGTCACTGGACGATCAGTTCAACAGGCAGTCAGTCACTGACAATACGTTTGATACTATTGACATTGACAGCTTATTGCGACAGCGATGCATTTACGTTAATAAAACAAGGATGAAGTTGTATTAGTGTTCTATGAATTAAAAGCATTTATTTACTTTACGGCAAAACGGTGCGGTGAAACTAAAACCAGAAGAGCGGATTGTTTTGTTGTCTTTCGTTTCACAATCAGACCAAAATTAGCAGTACCTAGGTACCTACCAAAGGTTTTGGTTAGTACCAATTCGAACTCCACGCTAGTTTGTAGGCATTTCGATAGATGGCAGTAAAATGGTTCATCCCATGCAAATCAAGCAATAGGACAGAAAATCTTTGTAAATTATATCCCTGGCTACATGTTAAAAAAGGATTTCTTTTATTTAATAATTTTAAATAACTTGAATTTGAGAAAAAAAAATAGAATAATGAAACTAGGTAGGTATTTAGCATTTTCAATCAGTTTCCATTATTCTTGGCGATGTTTTTATATGATTGATGAATTGTAACTTCTTATGTTGGTAGGTATACCTAGCTATAAGTAGGTAATTATTAACCCAAATTGTCTCATACAATTGGATATGAACCCACCCCATTTCGATTTGCTTCATAATTTCTAATTACCTAATTATTATATGTGTATAAATTTTAAATAAAATATTTAATTCAACAGGTAAATTATATACCTAAAGCAGGTACCTACTCAGGTACTGCACCCAGATTATGCCAATACTGCGTCATTTTAGGTATTGAGTTGCGCCTGAGTAAACTTCATTTCACTCTCTATGGCCATTGGTTAGCAACATTTTGAAACCTTTTGAAACCTAATATGACTCATACTAGTACCTATTGAGGTTTTTTGAGGAAAAACAAATAGAGCATTTTTCTCTCAGGTGATCGGCATTCCCCCATCTTCCTCTACCAGCTAGTGGGATGCAAAACTTTAGACATAGGTAATACATGAATTACACTCAGTAGACTACGAAATTTTAAACTCACCCTGTTAAAATGGCAGCGATTTGGTCGTACAATATTGATTGATGGCCCAAGGATCATCTAGGTAGGTTCAAAATGTTGTCAACCCCACCAACCGCAGCATTTCCCCTGTGGGGATACTAAGCGCCGCCGCGGAAAAAAGTAAAAACACTATCGTTAGTCAACATCAACAACGGCGCGCGCGCAGCTACCTAAAGGCATTTTTTACACCATTTCTAATTTGATCACTGTCGCGGGCTGACGTCCTCAAATTACAACATAATAACCCTGTACAAAATTCTCCGAGCGGTTTCACTGCCGCAATTCGGGGGAAATTTTCATAAAGTTTGTCCTGAAAATTTACTACCAAAATAGCTTAGAGTGATGGTAACATAAATTAGTGTAATGTGGATACAATGAATTGAGCAGACTGGCAGTATGAAGTTATGTGTAGCCAGCGTTCTGGTGGTGGTCACCCTGACGAGTTTTTCGGAGCTTTGTGCAGCTTACAGCGCAAGGGGTAAGTGGAATTTATCATGTTATGTTTTACTTTCTACTTTTACTCCAATGAGAAGTTGTTTGATATTTGTCAGCCCCTAAAAGCTACGGTAAAAATATCAACCGAGTCAATAACGCTTCTAAGAAAAAAACTACTTCAAATACACTAAATAATACACTATAACTCTTACCCCCGGTTTGAAAGGTCAATCCCATGGGAATACCGGAATTTCAATCTGCGCGGGTAAAACCGCGGGGTGCAACTAGTCAACACTAATCGGTTGTCAAGTCACTTGCTATCTCTTACTAATTTGAAGTAAAAGCTGAAATAGCAAGTGACTTGACAGCCGATTAGTGTTGATCGAGCTTTCAGATACCGGGGGTAACTTGTATAGTGAAAAAAAATTTTACTGTGGTTCTAAGGCTACGAGTAAACCTTGAGTACAGAGAAGGAATCAATATTACACCCTTTAGGTACTCGTATTAATGTCCCGTTAAAATATTACGTGATACCCAACGCAATGTAATTGGTTCGCTCTTCAACTCTATTTTGATTGAGTTCCCTACCGTAGCGTTTCTAGCAAGGGTTTTTGTGTGGCATCCGCGCTCATAACCCCATTATCTTCCTAGATTATATTTATTATATCTTTTAATAACTAAAATAAAATAAATAATGCTGGACGATCCACGCAGCACCATCTAGCCCCAAAGTAAGCTACTCAAAGCTTGTGTTATGGGTACTAGATGACTGATATATTTAATACATTATATACTTATAGATAGATATTTTTTATTATACATAAACACCCAGACCAACGGAACAAATTTCTGCAGATCGTACACAAATTTGTTCCGAGGCGGGAATCGACCCGCAACCTCTTGCGTCGCAGGCGGACTCGCCCGCTGCGCCACTGAGTTCGTCAACATTGAGGTTGTCAAGATTGTTCATTTAGTACCTTCAAATGATCTGTGGTAGCTCTTACCTTTCCTAAGCTACTAGAGATATTAGAGTACGAGCCAGAAACGTAATCGGATCGAACAATCAGTAATCGGACCTTGATCTATGAGCTTAACTACTTCGTAATTACCTGACGAATGTCATCAACAAAACAATAACTTTAGCACATAATTCAACGGGTTATTCCTTTCTAAGTTTCACTTCAAACACTTGATGATCTATTTTGTAGAGCTATTGGAACATTTCCAATGAAATAAGCAGGTTTCCCTTTCGATAGACAATGCGCAAGAGTGGTTACTTTACTTATATAATTCCACCAGCTTCGCCCGTAGCTTCGGTTGCGTGAAACTTCTATAAATCTGATAAGTTCCTAGAACCTTGCAAATACCTATAAAATGAACAGTTTCATAAAATTTCATTCTGCCATAACAGTGCGATTGAGTCACAATCATCTGTCCCTACAAACTTACGCATTTTAACCCAAAAAATAGTCTAATTCAAAGATCGCTTTAGAACATTCAATTCTATGTATAATAAAAAATATCTATCTATGTAAGTATATAATGTTTTAAATATATCAGTTATCTAGTACCCATTACACAAGCTTTGAATAGCTTACTTTGGGGCTAGATGGTGCTGTGTGGATTGTCCAGCATTATTTATTTATTTATTTAATTAAAAGAACAAGTGTTTAACACCAAAATTAGCTTTTAAATTCGTTCAAGCTTTGACGCTAATTCTGGTCTATTACCATTTGGATGAATATTTGGAATGAACGTCTGAGCGCTTTTGTGAAGTTACTTTAATCTATAGGTATTGCATAAGAGGCTTTGCATTAGCCTAAAAAATATGGTGGCAGATTTTGAAGACTGCTGTAAAGCCTATTAGGCTATTACCACAGACTAAACCACCAATACTGTCTTATTACTTAGCTTCTGTGGTTTGGGGTCTGTTTGCGTGGCCTTCTGCTCTCTATCAAAATTGTTTGCAAGTAATTGAGTTATCAAATCTAGAAAATCAGTAGATCTCGCTTTGTCGCCCACTGTAGCGTTACCGGCCACCGCTTGTTGACTTTTTAACTTTCCACGCGGTTGCATAACAACGGTAACAGCACCCAAATCCAGTTTATACTTTGCTCGCAATGTTGATCATTCGATCATTGGCCGTGAATGAAATGGAGCAGTTTTCGACTCTATCGATCGTATCACACAGCAGTAGAGCTTTGTATGAAAGAGTTTGTCCCGGGCAGTAATACCGTCGTACCTTTTCTGTCGCAAAGCAGAGATGCGCAGATGCTATTGTCACGATTTGAAAGGGTAGCCGGTGCAATTACAGGCGCATGCGAACTCGCCTTTTTATGAGAAAAAACTGTGTTGTTGTTGTGGGTTGTTGTTGTTTATGAAATAAACTAGCGACCCGCCCGCGCGCCCCTGCTTCGCACGAGTGCTCGTATTATTCATATAAACCTTCCTCTTGAATTACTCTATCTATTGAAAAAAACCGCATCAAAATCCGTTGCGTAGTTTTAAAGATTTAAGCATACATAGGGACATGGGGATATTAGGGACAGAGAAAGCGACTTTGTTTTATACTAGTGATAGTGATGAGACGAAACTTGAAGTTGAGCTGAGATGATCTATTCTGATTAGAACAATAAAACTACCTCTCAACCTCTCAGAGCTCGTTTATAGAGGATATCGACATTAACTGGCTTCCGTCTCTGAGAAGCAGACTCTTGAAGTCTCACTGAACAGCAATGCCAGAATCACTGGTTGCAGAGGGCCTATCACGAGTTCCGGTGCCGACCGCGATCGATCGTAGATCACACCGATAGATACCGCATTTTAAGGAAATTCTACATTATATATTATTCTTATATTCCTAATAAATTCTTATTATTTTTATCATTATTCCTATTATAAATATTATATATTATTCGCATTCTTTGAGAAGCTTCACTTAAGCTTCTCAAAGAATACGCGAGATGCCGTTGTTTAATTTCCTTGAAATTCGGTGTAGATCGTTGCGATCCACGACCGGCACCAAACTCATGATAACCCCTCAGGTCTGCTTTGGGGAAATAAATGTACCATTTATATAAATGTACCATCTTACGAACTCCCACTAAACATTTATGTCATCAAATCGCTAAATGAATTGATTAGTGCAGTGATGTGATTCTGCATGTGATAGGGAATTTGTATGCACGGTTTTAATAAAGTCATGCATCTCGAGCGCGTTGAAATCTTTTGCATAAAAATGTGAAGAGTAAATAATTTAAATGTTTGCAAATATTGATAATCATTAATAACTTCTACGTATGGTCTTCTAACCTTTTATAGTGTAAGTTATCAAATGTTTCTATCAGACTAGTGGCTGCCCGCGGATTCGCTCGCATTAACAGTGATTGCTAATTTCAGCGAGCATCGTACTAACCTTTTCTAGACCCCGTGTGAATTTGGTTTTCTGCATTGCAAGTTCGGTTTGTATGAAGACGAGATAAGCGAGAAATGAGCGTGAAAACTCTCGTGACCAGACAAAGCCTGGGTACAACTGACCTGGCTCATTAGCACATGATGATAAAAATCGGAATATTCACCTCAGGGGCCTCTACAGCCTGATGGCCGTCCAAAGTGTTCGAGCTCCTGAGAGCAATAAACCCATTAGTACTTCAAGTAAAAAGACAGAGTATCGATTTTCAGAGAATAAATACCTCGAGTTTCTATGATTACCCACCGGAGACAAAATGACTCGAGGTAACACCGAATTAGATTCACTTTCACGCATTTGCACCTCATAATAGGATCAATTTGAGGAAACCACTGTTATTACGTATTTTACAGTTTATCAAATTGTTCTTGAGTTAGGTACATAAAGACATTACAGGGGAAATAATGATGGAGTAACATACCATTAATTTATTTTTAGTCACGATTTTGGCCATATCATCACCCCATGGTGATTGCGGTCTAAAGATGAACGCACTCAATGTGATTGGGTTCAGATATTATTCTGAATTAAAAATATTAGGTGGCCTTGTCTAATTTAATTAAATTAATTTAGCTTCTACTGAACACACTTACCTATATGCACCCTACTCGTGAGGCAACGAAACAAAGAAGGGACAACACCACTCGGTCCCATAGGGAGGGAGAGACCGGCATAATTAAATAAAACTTATTTCACGTGCAGGTGTGACAAACTACACCCGACGCTTTATAGTGGAATTTTCAGACGGGATCGTAGATAAATACCGAACAGAAAGAAGAAGCATTATCCATTAAAAAAATAGACGCTTGAGCCCCATGCGAGGAACGGATGAAACAAGTGCACGCAGCCCCATGCTCTTCCATTAGGTACATCCACATCTCTAAAATAAAAAAAAAATTGGTCATCTTTTATTAATGTAATAGTAGTGGTACCATATTATATTATTGTACATTTTAAACGTTCCGCTTATTTTTACGTTTAGATGTTGACACAATTTGTATGTAGTTGGACGTTTTGGTCATTAGAAACAATTTACTCATGTGACATTCCGTATACATCATACGTTGCACTACATAAAACGTAATCGTGAAGCTAAAAATTCTGGCAAGACGTCAGCATGACGCGCCATGACGTCACGCAAGGCCATGCGCACGCGCTTGGCAGATGATGATAATACCAAAATCACAACTAGATGTCGCTGGTAAAATCGTCCGTTTCCTAGATCGCGCTGACGAAAACTCACGGCGATACATCACAACGCTCGGCTGATTTTATTTTGATAAGACCTTACTTCATAGGATCATTTCTATAGTAAGCTCTTCCTCAGTCATCCACAAGATGAGAGGCCCGCTCAAACCACGAGGATGAGACGTGGCGCGGCGCCCTGAGCGTGAGAATGGCGGAGGCAGCCAGCCTCCAGCCGTCGATGATCGTTCGCTCCCTTCACGGGGAGTGTGGGGCGTTGTCGCTGTCTGAGTGGTTTTTGCACACTTTTAAAACTAAAGAATACCTTGACGGATTATAAAGTCCGTTAATTATCTGTCTGGTGAAATTCATTTCATTTCGTTAGTCTCTCAAAATTATATAACTGAAATTCTTAGAATACCTAAATACCTCAAAACTGCCTGACTGAGTCCAATTTAAAAAACACAAAAATGCTTTGCCCAACATAGGTAATAGGTATGTCTTATGAACTTACAGAACAACAACCAGTAATCATTATTTATTTATTTATCATGAACTTACAGAATGCGCGCAGACGCGGAACGATAACTTCGCACAATTACTTTGTCCTTTCCTGTAAACTATGACTAGCTAGACTGACTAAATAATATTACCTCTGAAAAAACAACTAATCAGAATGTTTAGATAGTTTAGATTAGAATAGAATATATAATATATAACTAATGTAGAACTTACAGGCAATCTACGAATAAATAATTATTTGTAGCAGCAATCAAATAAAATGAGTCAGTTGTTTCGTGTAGCATTGATCGTTATGATTATAAATAATAGATTATATTATACAAATCGTTATCATATTGTTTTCATAAATTACCTAAAGTAACTATTTTCGCCAACCATACCACTAAAGAATAAGAAAAACACCACAAAAGAAGAGTTAGTAATAACAATGTGCATATTGCATAGGTAGGTACTCGACTTTGGAGAACTTGAAGCATTGTATTTCAACATTATTATTGCGTTACATACTCAAGCATATTATGTCAAAATGGATTCTAATCTTCATTTGTCTAAATAACGAAATAATTATGTAGTAGTGCGATCAAGACGCAAGTTAAATTGTTAGAAACATGCGCACACACTGATAGTACTGTAATCATGATTCGGCATAATAAAAGTGTCAACAGTTAAATTTATGATCAGAACCGATAACTAGTAAAAAATGCAATGTGTCAATAACAAAGACTCATTATCATTTTCCCCTGTATGAGTAGGGATGTCAAGAAAAGATGAAAAGACGGAGACATGAAAGTTGTCTTTCATGTCACCAGCAATATTTTTTATTCAAAAAACTAACGTATGAAATTCTAAATCACTATATTCTAATCACATTGTATTTCACATTATTTTATATCTCATAATACACAGTGGTCTAATTACCTATATTATTATCAGAGCCTATCTGATCAAAGATTTTCACTATTTTAACAATAAAATACAATAAATTGGGCATGCTATTTAGCAACTTCTTTAGAATCAGATAAGCCAGACATAAACCTCTTTTAAATGTTTAACTCCTAACGTACCTACTACATTTGTTTCCTGTAAGTTTTATAGTTTCGTTTTTTTTATCAGAATCAGAATCAGAATAATCTTTATTGTAAACTGTTGAATGTATAAGGTGTTGAAAATATAATAGAGTACAAACAGTCTGCCCTATTCGGACGTACAATTAAATGTTTCAAACATTTTTGCTTGAAATCTATGAATATGAAATTATAACAGTTATTACAATTTCACTTAATTATAACATTATAAATCTTATCTTAAATCCAACCTAATTTTAAAGGAACTTTAGTTTACTTTGGTAGGTACTTATTTGTCTAAATATTCTTCTAAGCTATAAAATACTTGTGAAATAAGCCATTTTTTTAAAAAATTATTAAAAGCATTTACTTTACATAATTTAAATTGTAAGGGCAGGTTGTTATATATTTTAATTGCAGAGTAGTAAGAGCTTTTTTGGAATATACAGTTATTAACTTGAGGGATACTTATGTTATGTTTATATCTGTCACGCAAATTTCGATTTGATGAATTTTGGAAAAAATGAAATGAAAATGATTATGTTTAACAAAATTACATATTTCATAAATGTAGATTCCAGTTAGTGTCAATATGTTTTCAGATTTAAAAACATTGCGTAAGCTATCTGTGCTGTTCAGGTTAAAAATAGCTCTCAGGCATCTTTTTTGGAGTAAAAATGTGGAATGAACATTTACCGAGTTTCCCCAAAAAATTACCCCATAGCTTATCTGAGGAAAAACATAACCATAATATGCATTTATTGCTATTTTTTTTGAACATATTCTTGCAAGAATTGATAAGGCGTAAGTGTATTGAGATAATTTAATGTTTACTTTGCTAATATGAGCTTTCCAGTTTAGATGTGTGTCAATCGTAACACCTAAGAACTTATTCTCATTTGAGTCCTTAACTATAATACCTTTGTTTTTGATGTTAATATTTAAGGGTTTCATTTTATAATTTCTAAATTGAATGTATAAAGTTTTATCTACGTTTACTCTTAAATTTATATGTTCCAACCAATTTACAACATTTACTAATGTATTATTTACTTCATGTTCATATTCATTTTCAGATAAGTTAGTTTTAGGTATAAAAATAGTGGCATCATAGGCAAACATTACAGATAAATGATTAGTTGTAAGGGGTAGTTCGTTGAGATAAATTAAAAATAGTAATGGCCCAAGAATGCTTCCCTGGGGCACGCCAAGTTCAATATTTCCTGATTTAGAGAAAACTTTTTCTATTGTTTTTGTATGTCTATTATAAACATCTAAAACAGTGGATTGAGATCTAGCTTGTAAATATGATTCTAAAAGTTTTAATATATTTGTTAAAGTTACGGTACCCGTGTTTGAGTGAAATAAAATATCTTCCATTCTGTCTGAGTGGTTTTTACATGCAAGTTTTGTTTGTATTCGTTAAACTTACGGTATCGGTAAGAGTAGTAGAGCTCTTTGGAAGGGCTCGTCCGGGGAAGTACTACCACCACGCCTTTTTCTGCCGCCAAACAGCAACGCTGTGTTTCGGTTTGAAGAGTGTGGTCGCCGGTGTAATTACAGGCACATGAGGCTTAACATCCGTATGCCTCAAGTTGATGGACGCAGGGCAGTGCATCGTAGGGCACGTTCCTATTGTGCGTGACCTACGGGGCAATGTTTTGTTTATAGGTGATGGTTACCACTTAACATGAGGTGGGCCATCTGCTTGGTCCATCAGCTAGTTGTATAAAAAAAAAAATCCGTGTTTGAGTGAAATAAAATATATTCCATTCTATTAGAAGATTAGTTTGTTCTATACGTTCAAAAAAGCCGGACCAAAATAGCCGGAGTCAGCCCACCACCGATCTAGGGAAATGACATCGGTTTGCAAAACATGTGAAATGGCGGAGAAACACCATTGTTGTCATTTTCCTTGCAGAATGGCAATTGTAACAAAACGCATTATCACGCTAACTAAGACTATGTTTTTTTAGTCACTTTCTTTTCTGATTAAGTACCTCAAGATACATTACGTCGTGTCCGAAGGGAATAGAATATACATCTTCTTTTCGATCTATACCCCCGTTTCTGAAAGGCCGATCATACTAATCGGCTGTCAACCCACCTGCTATCTCTATCTAATTTGAAATAAAAGCTGAAATAGCAAGTGACTTGACAGCCGATTAGCTTTGATCGAGCTTTCAGAAACCGGGGGTTAGTCTACTAGTTGCGCAAATTTAAATCCTGGTATTCCCACGGGATAAAAAGTAGACTATGTGCTGTTCCAGACTATAATCTATCTCTCTGCCAAGTTTCATCCAGATCCGTTCAGCCGGTCCAGCGTAAAAGAGTAACAATCATCCATCCATCCATCCATTCATTATACTTTCGCTTTTATAATACTAGTAGGATAAGATAAGAGTTAGTGCTCTTTGTGAAGCTCGTATAGGGAAGAATTTTTACTAACACCATGTCTTTTTCTGCCGCCAAACAGCGTTGCTGTGTTTCGGTTTGAAGGGTTTGGTTGCCGGTGTAATTACAACCAACATCTGTACACCTAAAGTTAATGGACGCAAGACAGTGCGTCATTACGGCACGTTCATTTCGTGCGTTGACTTGCGAAGCAATGCTTTGTCATAGGTGATGATAACCTCTTAACATCAGGTAAGCCATTATTTTGTTTTTTTGTTTTTGTTTTTATTTAGGATAACAAACAATTACACTCACATGTTACAATAAATAGGTACTAAGTATATAATGTAGTTCTTCAAGTGCAATCAGCACCGTTATCCGCAAATAAGGTAAGTACAAATATCGGGCGGCATGAACGTATGAATGAAGAAGAAAGAGAGAGAGGGTAGGTATGTAGGTGTACTGGTCTGCAATTGATAAGAATACAGCCAATACATCCACCCACCTATCCACCTAAAATTATACAAATTTGAACTTGACTTACTTATAATCTAAACAAGACATAATAATGTCTTGTATGTTTTTTCTGAACGAACCGGGTGAGGTTGCAAAGAATTCAGTGTTTGTGAAATGCATGTTATATTGATTCATGATTCTATGCAAAGGTGCACGCTTACCAGCGTTCGTTTTACAAGGAGTGGGAGCGAACAAGTAACGTTTGCGAGTCTCTCGTAGGTAACAGCGATGTGGAATGTGTATACATATTTGATTGACTAGTTTGCTACAATCGAATTTGTCATGGCATATATTATATAACAGCATTTGATCCAGAAGCAATCTTCTCATCTTAAGTGTTTGTAAAGAAAATTTATCTAAAAGTGTGGCGTATGGGAACTTAGAACGACAAATGCGATAGGTCATGGACCGCAGGAATTTATGTTGGACTGTTTCAAGTTGACAATTATATTTATCGTAGTGCGGGTTCCAGACAAACGTGGCGTATTCTAATTGAGATCTTATTAAAGATTTAAATAAAAGCAGATAAGATGCTGACCTTTTAAAAGGAGTACAAGTTCTCATTACAAAACCATACAGCTTGAAGGCTTTGTTTACGATATTATTTATATGGACATCGAAGTGCAGCTTGGAGTCCATTGTTATTCCCAAATCTTTTATCAATGATACCTTTTGTAACGGCGTGTTGCATAACAAGTACGTGAAGTTAATTATCTGGATTTTCTTTGTGAATGTAATAGACTTACATTTTGTTAGACTTGGATGGAGTTTGTTTACCGTGCAGTACACTGTAAGGCGGTCAAGATCTTCTTGTAATTTGAGACAGTCATCTAGGATATGGATTTCACGATATATTTTTAGATCGTCGGCATAAAGTAGAAAACGAGTATGTCTAAAACAATCATTAATATCATTGATAAAAAGAACAAAAAGCAGGGGACCTAAAATGGACCCTTGGGCTACCCCAGAAGTGACCTTAATTATGTCCTCAGAAACGTAACCATTGATAGCGACGCGTTGAGTTCTGTTCCTAACGTAGGAGGAAAACCATCTCAGTAGGTTGCCGCGAATACCGTTGAAAGCCAACTTCCGCAGAAGCAAGTCGTGATCCACCTTATCAAAAGCCTTGCAAAAGTCTGTGTAAACTGAGTCCACTTGAACACGTTTGTCCATACTTTGAAAAATGAAATTACTGTATAAAATTAAATTAGTGGTAGTTGAACGCTTTTTTACAAAACCATGTTGTTCTTCAATGACAATTCTATGTAAAGACGGATATTATGTATGTATTATGCTTGTTCTATCAGCGAGTAGTAATGAAAAGTCTTGTTTATTTTTAGTTTATGTCGGTATGCATAAGATAATCTTCCTTATATTTAATTTGTGTATTTCTTTGTTTTTTGACACAATTTTTTTTTCATAAATTTGACTAGGTACCTTTTTTATCGTTTGCGGTCAAGGTTGGTGTTTCCTGTGATCACTTTTACTTTCGTATGCGCAAGCGCCGGCTGCTCAGCTACAATCGAAGTCGTAAAGCTGAAGTACTTCGGTTCTTGTAGACTTGAAGCTTGGATTTTTATTGGGCACTTAAAGAGTACAATCGCGTAAATTCTATGGGATCCTTGATAATAAATATGAGATGAATGGGAAATAAAATAACGTAAACTATTTAAAACAACAAACTTATAAACCCAAAAATAATTTAAATAACGTTAAAACTAGAAATTTTACTTTAGTTTTAATAAAAAACTGAAAAGAAATCTTTGAATTTCAGTGTTTTAAAATAATAGTCCAAAATACGGACGGTGCACCGACGAAATAATTATTTACTTGAAGAAACCGATCATAAATTCTTGTTTACTTTGTTTTAGGTTACTACTTTACATCTGGTGGGTCATCGGCTTGTTTCATCAGCAAGTTGTATAAAAAAACAAATACCTATGCTTAAAGTGGTTATAATTATAATATACCTATTACCTACCTCTACTCATCTATACCGTTTTGCATTATCAGAAACAGAAAATCTTGTAACACAAGCCATGTAATTCAATTTACATTCAACCAGAAGGTATCTAATTCTACAAATCCTACCGGACTACTAAACAGTAAACAAGGTATTACGTAAAGTAGGTACATAGATTGCATTTCCTTCCGTGGCGCGATTACATTACATCTAGGTAATAATGTAACGCGGAAACATTGCAACCTGCCCTGTAATTCTAGATGGTATTCGCTTTCACCGAAAGGTCGTGAGTTCGATGCCTGAGCCTGACCCGCGTGACACGCTGGCATTAGGCGATAGATCCACCAGATGTTAAGAGTATTATCTTCTCGGCTTGGTCGCGTTAACTAGCACCTAGCTTAAGACGTTTCAAAAAGTGACCTTAATATCCTTCAAATATCTTTTGACTTTTTTACTAGCTGATGGAATAAGCAGATAGCCCACCTGATGTTAATTGGTAACCGTAACCTACAACAAAGTATTGCCTATGAGGCAATACTTTGTTCACTTGAGTCACGCACGATAGGAACGTGCCCTAATACGATGCACTGCCCTGCTTCCATCAGCTTAGCCTCATGTGCCTGGTAATTACTACGGCGATCACTCTCTTCAACCGAAACACAGCAATGCTGCTAGGCGGCAGAAAAAGGCGTGGTGGTAGTACTTCCCCAGAGGAGCTCTTCACAAAGAGCTCTACCTACTACTATTCCGCTTAGCTTTACTATCGGCTTGTAATCGGATGTATTACGTACCAGCTATTTCTGCCGTCAAAATTAATTGTATGTCCCAAGTTGATGGATACATTGTCCGTTCTTCTTTTTCTTCTTCTTATCGTGTCACTGGTTCCTAAGAAACAGTGTGATGAAAGAATTTTAAGTGTGCCTCAGAGGCTCCTTTCGAGCACTTTTTACATTGTCCGGGTTACACCTTCGTTCCAACATAGCCTTTTTGTAATAATAACGCTGTTTTTGCTGCCAGTACCTTATTTTTTTTACTGGTGAGCGCAGAGCGCCTCTTTTATACAAAAATTGAACACCTGCAAACATTATGACTGTTCACTTTGTGTTATTAATCGAAGAAAAGAAAACATAATAAATGAGCCCTAAATCGTGAAAGCAATTATATGAATATTCGAATACGTACATGAAAAATACATTAAGTATGTTGGTTTAGTAAAATAATAGAAGTTCTATATTTCAGCTCAGGTATGGCATATATCGGCGTTTTTAAAAGTTTCTGCGCGGAATTCTAATTGAGCCATTGTTTATGTTTCGCCTCATTTTTTGCATAAACTGTAATAGATAGCTTTTTGTTACACAACATGAATACTATATTAATATACTAATTACATAGTGATTGCTGTTACCAAGAACATGCAACAGTTTGACGTTAAGACAAAGAGCTTGATATTTTCTTTAAAAAGGCGAAGTAGTTTTTGATGATGATCTTCCACGCTTTCGCAGCCATGCTCACCGTGGTCCTCTTCCTCATGAGGCGGCACGGCGTAGCAGGGCGAATCTGCTGGTCAAAACGCAGCAGTTACGAGCCGGCGGCTGCCCTCTTCTGCCCGTATGGCGGGGAATCCTCTGAAACGTCGTCAGACTCGCTCCCCGCTGAAGCAGGAGGCTGCGTGCTCTCCCGCAGTACTACCTCCCGTGTCGAATGCCTAAATACAAGCGCGACCCTGACATCCAGATCGACAACGAAAAATGACTTTCACTATGTATTTATTTTGTCAAATAATAAATAATTATATTATTATACAAATAAATAAAGCTGTGTCTATCAAAATAGAAATATGTTGTTTATGAGTTGGTGATAAGCGACTGTGATTGGGCGATGCACGAGGGCAGCATCGGTCATCAGCCAATAAAAAGTGCTTCTACTAGTGTACTTATGTGTGTCAAATAAATGTATTTTCTTTCTTTCTTTCTTTCCTTTTTTTCTTTTCTATTTTTGAATTTTCGGGTTGGTTGGACCATTGGGAAACCGTTGCTTTGCCGAGGTTCAATCAAAAGAAGAAAATGTAGCTGATGAAAGTGTTTTCAGCGAGTTTACAATGCACGTTTTAGAAATTATGTATAATATACTTAAATACGATACGAATTTTACAAGACTTGATCAAATTTATACTTTTGCTCAAAATTAATTTTCTGCTTGCGATTTTTCATAACTTGTTCTAGTGATTTTACATCGTAACATTTTTTGAGTGTGCGTGTTAAATAGCCGCCACGCTTCTTTATAAGTGATGCTTTTTTCTGTCATAAACAAAACTCCATAAGCTTCCACATCTGTAACCTTCCTACACAAATTATCAAAGTCACATACCATGTTTATTCGATTGCATCACAGGTCATGTACCCATAGCCACATCACCATAGGTAATTCCATTGGATTATGGTGTTGCACTGTCTAAGCCAGTTACATAACACCATCACAGTTCATTGCGCAGCGTGGTTTGATTGAGCAACTTATTGGTAAACAATGTGCTTGGAGAAATACACCCGGTTTCTAAAAGACAACACAAATCGGCTGTCAAGTCACTTGCTATCTCTAACTTGAAGTAAAAGCTGAAATAGCAAGTGACTAAACAGCCGTTAGCGTTGATCGGCCTTTCAGAAACCGGGCGTTAGTCAACCGACTTTAAAAAGAGGAGGTTCTCAATTCAAATTCGATGTTTTGTATTTATTTATTTATAAGGATCATAAAGAGATTCAGACGAAACAACATCCGGCTCCGTGCGTTTTTTAATAACTAACTGATGGAACCAGCAGATGGCCCACCTGATGTTAAGTGGCATAACCTATAAAAACATTTCCTCGTAACACTACGTACGACAGGAACGTGCCGTACGATGCACTACCCTGCACCCATCAACCCTTCGAAACGTGTGTTCACGTTGCGAAAATAAAAGGAAATTTGTTTAATTTGTAGAGAAGTAGACCCCCTGATCGCAGTTCAAACTTTTAGGCTGTCAGTAAAAGACCTTATATTGTTGTTCTAAATGAAGGCTGTTTTGTTTTTATTTTGAAGCTTATAATAAATTGGCCTTTTTATCAATAGCCATAGGTAGGTATAACAAAAATTAAAAGTGACTTTCACAAATAAACCAACACTTTAGGAGCTAACTCTACGTTTATAATTCTAAAACAATAATCGAAAATAATAGAACTTGTTGTTGAGATTCATCTGAAGTTTCCCAAGATCTCAACCCGGCAATGAAAGTAAAAGGCGCAGGTTCGACACCCGGGGGCGGAAGCCAGAGCGAGATAGAAAGTATATATTCACGATCACGAGATAATTTGCATTATGAATTAATGCATCCTGCATTGTCTTGTAATTACGGCAGAATCTAGTCAGACGCGTGACTTTGTTCGTCTGACTCATATCGTCTTTCTACCAGCACAGCGGCCCGATTACGCTAATGTCTGGCTATCGAGATGGCTTTTAATCAAGGAATATAATACTCTCTGACGAGAGCATTATATTCCTTGATGTTCCTATATACTTTCCTATATCTTTGCTTTGTTTCTCTGCGTCTTTGCCCTCATTTAATGTGCACTAGTTAGGTACCTAATTTTTTTCCCATTACCCAAAGCTTAAGCTGGTAGATTATGCTATTCAGCATTAAGCTCGCCTACACATTACATTACCTTCGCCTACATTATGTTTTTAAATAGATAGATAGATAACTCTTTATAGTTCACCACACAGAAACAAAATACAAGGTTAAGGCATAAATCTAGGCAAAACAATGGGCGACCTTATCGAGCGATCTCTTCCAGGCAACCTTGAATGGAAAGATCTAATTTAAATCTATTTTTTAATTATTATTTTGTACAATAAAGAATTATCTATCTATCTATATAATTGTCTGTATTGTTTTTAACGTATTTAAATTTGGTATTTACAGTAGCTCAAGCCGGCTTCCACGATGAAAGCACCAATTATTTTTAACGAATAAATCAACCATAAATTTTTTAGTACACGGAAATATATCTAACAACCTTAGCAATAAATCAAAGCAACACTCAATTTGCCCAAACAATTAAATTGGAGCAGGCCAATCACCACACTCGTAATGATAATAATGTTGGTCGTAATATAACCGGACGTGAATACATACGTTATGTGACGTAATATTACATTTTGGTTACACAATTGGCTTGATGATTGACGCTATTATTTTGGGTATTTCTGTGGTGCAGCTCCGTAAGGCTTGCAGGCTTTGGTCGCGACGAACTGGCGGTAGATTCATCTAGTATATTAAGACGTTTCAATGTGATCCTTGTGATTGTACTGAATAAAGACCGTTTTTTTACAACAAAATCACGGGGACTATCACCCACCTAGATCCGCACTCACTTGGATAACGAGCTTCGTCTCACACACGTGAGCATTTTCGCCGCCACAAAAACTGGGGTGGCGATAGTTACGAGTATGAGTTAATGTATTGCAGAGTTTCAGGATATACTTGATATTTGTAGACCATCCAAGGCTATAATTATCTTTTTAATATTTTAGTCTTCTTCTTCCTGCGCTTATCCCCCTTCATGTGGGGTCAGCACAACAGGTTTTTTCTCTCCATCTCATCTCGATGGTAGGGGGAAGCCTTTCATCCCTCATGTCTGCAGTCACTCCTTTCTTGTCACAGCATTGCCTGAAATTAAAATTTAGTTTTTTCAACCAGGGCTCAAACTGGTTAACGTGTTGAATCGAATACGTATAGGACTCTCAGCAAATGATAACAACTGTATTCACTTAATAATATAATGTAATTCTCGATAAACTATCACGTAGAACATTTCTACAAGTTAGCACTTCGTCTCGTCCGCCTCGACTGGCGATCCTCGCTCGAATGCCGTCTGCCAACCTTCTCAGTCCACAGGTGCGCCCCCTACCGCCAAACTACCACATTTCCGGCATCAGTGTGGCCAGTGCTAGCCTTTTAAAAATATACCATTTCCGTTCTAAAATAAATTAAACCTTACAATACGTATAAAGTATATGCAAGTATCCATTTCTCCTTAGTTTTACTTCCTCATCTACTGTTAGTACTAGCTCTAATATACTTTTAACGGTGCGGTCACGCGTCCGCAGAGTCCCAGTCATTTTGATTACTTCATCTTCAAAGTCATCAATTTTTATTTGCTTCATCAGAAACAATCATTATCATTACTCGGGTTCAGTGCGGTGCAGGATGACCCCATCAATGCACTTTCTCCTAACGACTTATGGTGGTTATGTGTTATGTAACACATTAGTAATTTGGAAATCATTTGACATTTTGGATGTCTGTTTTGATGGATGCAGGTAAATGATGAATGATGTATTTATTTAATTAATCATATATCCTGTATTTTTTTATACAACCGGCTGATGGAACAGCTAATGGTCCACCTGGTGTTACCGTGAAGTGGTAACCATCACCTATACCTCGTCACGCACGATCGGAACGTGCCCTATGATGCACTGCCCTGCGTCCATCAACATGAGGCATACAGATGTTAAGCCTCATGTGCCTGTAATTACACCGGCCACCACACTCTTCAAACCGAAACACAGCAACGCTGCCGGAAAAAGGCGAGGTGGTAGTACTTCCCCGGGCGAGCCCTTTACAAAGAGCTCTACTAGGTACTATTAAAAATTTGATTACGTTTTGAAAATGACAAGCTAGATCATAGCTATAATTTAAAACTGGAGCGACCGCATCATCCTCAGGTTCCAATTGAGTATTCTTCAGCAGCTTAACGAAATAAGTTTAAATAATTATATTGTTATCGATTTTAATAAATTAAAGTTTGAAAAATGAAAAAAAAATGATTATTGTCAATAATTAATAATATTCAGTAATTGTGAGGCTCTGTCTCATAGGCTACTTTATACCCCGCGGGAATACCGGGATTTAAATCTTCGCAGGTGAAACCGCGGGGCGCAACTAGTAGACAATAAGATTCAAAAGGTCACTACTGCTGACGCGCAGCATCTACTGCCAATTAATTTTGCTTTTAACAAGATGACGTTACAACTTACAAGCCCTTTTTAAAATGTAAAATACTTAAACTAGTTTCGTAGAGTCGAGGACCCCAAAATACGTAGTAACTGCCTAATAAATCAAAATGACGTTCGTAGATCGACAGCCAAATAGGATTCATAGAAAAAATTAACTACTTCACAGAAAAAGAACCAGTTCTTATTTTTATGTCATAGTCATTAGAGATAATTATCGTTTTGAAGTTGAACAGGATAGTGGTGGTACAAAACAATACATGTCAACTGATAGGTGAGTAAAGACTATGGGCCTTACTCCAAAAAAATAGACAAACGTTAAACACTGCCTAAACTTTTGACATCTCTTGCCATTGCGTAATGGCAAACAGAGACAGCGCTAATTTTAGACACTGTTTAAAGTTAGACACCGTTTTGTAGTAAGGCCCTTTGGGTCTTACTACAAAAAAATAGACAAACGATAAACAATGCTTAAACTTTTGCCATCTCTTGCCGTTGCGCAATGGCAAACAGAGACAGCGCTAACTTTAGACCACTGTTTTGTGGCGAGGCGCTTTCGCAAGTACAGGCTGCTACAAATCCAGATTACAATAGCAACTATTTTAGACCCACAACTGCAGTCTATAATATAGGGGACGGTAGGAAAGGGACAGTGCAATGACAGGATTCGTGGAGTGAACGAAATAGCAACAACAGTATCGCTAACAATCAATCGTTTTTCCCAAAAATGCATGACGTCCAAAGCAATAGGTTAGGTTTCATTATCAGAGCGTATTTATGTTAATACTGATGATAGATACTCCTTTTTCTGCCGCCAAGCAGCAACGCTGTGTTTCGGTTTGAAGAGTGTGGTCGCCGGTGTAATTACAGGCGCATGAGGCTTAAACTCTGTATCCTTCAAGTTGATGGACGCAGGGCAGTGCATCGCAGGGCACGTTCCTATCGTGCGTGACTTAAGAGGCAATGCTTTGTATATAGGTGATGGTAACCACTTAACATCAGGTAGGCCATCTGATTGTTTCATCAGCTCGTATAAAAAAAATAGAAATTAGCCAAAGGTAGCTTTATTGGCATCCTCTTCAACATCTAATTACAGCGTAGGTGAAACAGTAGCAAAGCATTACAAAACAGTAGACAAACGATCGAGTAAATTGAACGGGACGGGCGGTGCCTTGGGGTCATCGCAAATGAATAATGCTTTCTCTGATAAATGCAGGGTCACATGTCATGGGTAATTTTTACCACAGATAAAAGTTATGCAGTCTGCTCTATTCATAAACTTCAGCTGAAGGGCAGGTAGCGTCAGAACAAAAAAATATATCAAGAAAACAGAGTATGGCGTTCACCTGAGAGAAAAATGCTCTAGCCACCTATTGTTTTTTAAATTTCTCATTAGTGATAAAATTTGAGGTTTAAAGGTTAGATAGGATGCCTGCAAGCATCAAGCGTCACAACCACGCGTACTCGCTGTGTTTCAACTTGAAACACAGCGAGTACAACTACAACGATGCCTTGAAACTTTCAAGGCATCGTTGTTTTTTTTAAGGAACCGCCACTGTTTTTTATTAGTAATCATTAATTGTTCAACATAGGTAGGTAAAGATACAGTTAATAAAGAAGTGGAACCTCTACGTTACCAATTTTTCTTGGTGTACTATTTTTAGCTTTCATGCAGTTAGCCTATATAATCAGTTTTATTTTTATCATTTATTGCACAAAACACAAGTTAAAGTACACAAGGAGGGCTTAGTGCACAAGCATTTTCTACCAGACCCCCTAAGTGGTGGTACAAATTAGAATTGGTTTGAATTAGTTTTGGTGTTAAATAACATAACATTTCAGTCCAATAAAAAAAATATAAATTAATTGACTCAATATGACAAGATATGTTTTGTGTTTTCAATTTACTCACTTGGCAATAGACAGAAGCCGTAAAAAACAAGAAGAATATCCGGCTCTGCCAAAGACACGTAAAAGAGTTTTTGCTGCCACAGAAAGCTATTACTGAGGCTATTACACCATTTAATGTAGATAGGTAGGTACCCAATCCAAGAACCACTTTTTTAGACTAAAAAAACGCAGCCGCAACTTGGAATAATTCACGGATAATTTTTTGCCATCTTCAAGAACGATTTCTCTAACTGAATGAGACTGTTGCTAATTATTCATCATTTTGCCAGAAAGATTAACGTTGCCAACGGTCTCCTATTGTTGTTATTATGTGGTTCTTGACAAATGAGTTTATTGAAAGACACTTTCCAAAAGAAATTGTATGGGAACATCCTAATATGTAGTTTTGCATTTTTCATTTAGGCTTAGACATGACGTTGTTCTAAAGCGTTCTTTTAAAACACACAATATCTTTTGTAGTAGGTAGGTATAGTTACCTAAGCTTTGTAGTCTAACAATTCATGTTTGCGAAGAAATAATTTGCGCTCAGATGGCAAAGTTGTCATCCTCAGAGCGTCCACAAGATCAGTTTTTTCGCGCTGATGACGAATGACATTGAGATGACAAGCCAATGGTCCGATGACAAGTGGGAACCATCACTTATAGCAACAAAGGATTTCCTAGCAAGTCACACACCTTATGAGCGATCTCAACGATGCACTGCCTTGTTCATCAACTTGAGGCAAAAGTTAAGCATCACGTGCCTGTAATTTCAACAACAACGCTGTGGCGGTAAAAAAGCGATACTACGAAACACTCAAGCACAACTCAAAGTTAAATGCTAGTAGGTACAAGATCTACATAGTCCCAAACAGTAGCGTTTCAAATCACACCTAACCATCAAATCGTTAAATGCAAATAATTAAGCTCCGCAAGAACCAATATTGCTCCGATTCTGAGAGATATTTGCACTGCTTTCTACCCCGAGGCGTTTTGACATCAGCTATCTCACAAACAAGCTCTCTCTATTTTGAATTTTGTAAAATAACAGTCAATATAGTTATGCCTGTTGTGTAATCCTATAGAAATTATTGAACTTCAGCGCCGATGGGCTTGCAACTACTAGTCACGTTTGGTTTAACTACTACGGCAAAATTTTTATGTGCCAAATATAAAATTCTACCTCTGAGTCAGTACCGTGAGAATTTTAAAACATTCTCAAAGAATCTTGGCTAAGAGATGGTGACAAACTGGGCCTGAAGATCTTTCTACGAAAAAGCTTATTGACGTCATGATTCATAATTACGAAGCGACTCGTTCTTAAGTTGAGTTAACGCTGCTTGCAATTTGCGGTCAAGTAACCAATGTATTCTAAAATAAGCACCAGCTTGCTGCCTTGGACTCGATAGAACGGCGAGCTTTCAGACTAATAGGCGAGCAACACATGGCAGAGGCTAAGATCCAGAGCCTAGAACATCGCCGCAAAGTTGCTTGCCTTTCGCTATTCTATAGGTTACATTTTGGTGAATGTGCTCAGGAACTGCACGACTTAATACCTCCATCTCCTTTCCACCACAGGACGATTAGGCGTACGGCTCAGTACCACCCATACCTGGTAAATAAACCACCCATTCGCACTAAGCGCTTTGCGTCCACATTTATTATGCGAACCGCCAAGGAGTGGAACTCACTGCCGTCGTCTGTCTTTCCTGATCGCTATAATTTGGGCCTCTTTAAGGCAAGAGTGAATAGGTGTCTACTAGACCGTTCTGCTCCATCGTCGGCCACATCGTTGCATCAGGTGAGATTGTGGCCAAAGGACTGTATATCAAATATAAAAAAAACTAATGGGTGAAAAAAAATTATGAGTAGTTAAGCTCTTTGTGAAGGGCTCGTCCGGGGAATTACTACCATGCCTTTTTCTGTAGCCAAGCAGCGTTGCTTTGTTTGAAAAGTGTTGGTAGTAGGTTAAATTAGAGGCACAAGAGGCTTCTGTATAATTATGTATCTGTTGATGGATGCAGGGCAGAGCATCGTACGGCACATTCCATTCGAGCCTAAATACGATTCCATGCTTTGTTATAGGTGATGGCTAACCTAACCTAGGGAATGCTACTAAATAGGAATATACTAGAATTAGAAAAAATTTGTTTTTTTTTCTTAAAGGCTTGCTAATGGAATAATCATTAGCTAGAATAAAATTCTCACTGGCGTTGTAGATAAAAATACATACAGACACAAGTCAACCCGTTTTCTTGACTGTTTTCGCATGAAACTGAAACCTAGAGTCATCTAGTTGTTTCATCTAGATGTTTCAACGTGATCGTATGTGGATGATATTGGTTCAGTTTTGAATTCTCCAATTGAACTCTCAGCCCATTTTACAAACCGGAAGGTGTTACGCTTCACGTGACGAAAAGTAATGAAATGCACACGACAAATGAATAATGTATCGGATTTGTGCAAACACTACATACATGACACCTTGTAAACGTTGCATAAGTAGTTCCAATAATAGTGACGAAACTTCCGTGCCATTTCACTGGTCATACATAAAACAAGGCCCTAAATCGGCCACTGAACAAATTTTTATAGATTCGATTCTATTCTGTAAAACTCAATTTGAATATTCATGAAAATAAGAAACTACATTGTCATAGACATTTCAAGGTATCGTTCATATTGTTTTGGATAACCCATTATAAAAATACGATTATAAATAAAAATGTTTTCGAGTTCTTTCAATCGTAAGCTTATTGTCATTTATTATCATCAGCGAGCATTTCACTGCTGGACATAGCCACCGCTATACATTTCCAGAAAGAAAAAATTTGATTCGACTTTGCCATTTAACATCAAATATTATTAGTTTATTTTTGTTACCTTATTCTTTTTTCATTGTTTTATTTTCATTCTTTTTTAACTTCCCTGTTCTGTGTTTCTATAATTATGTGTGTGTTAATAAACGTATTTCATTTAATTTCATTTTTAAATAGCTTGTTACATTTTTTTGCTTTAGGCAACTCATGCACGTCGACTAAGTAGGTACCATTCGACTATAATATTTTAAAATCCGTTTAGCTCAGCTAGCTACCTGTTCTTCCGTCTAAACTTCTTCGGAAGTAATAATTTACCACCAAGTCAACATTGCTCTTCATTGCTTCCTACAAAAAGACTAAACCAAAACAAATTATTACATTGTCATGTCTTGTAGGCGCCCAGCCGTGGAAAATGGCGTGTCTTCACCGCGTTCCGGTAATAATGCGCGGTTAATTTGTGTCATTAACTGTTATAATTCATGATATTAGGCGGTTTAACACGTCATGTTGATAATTAACTGAGTTTATTTGCTTTACTATTGTTTTTTTTACTATGTACTGTTTTTATACAGCGTCGTTTTACTACATTTGTTGTATGCGATGTTTGGGTAATTTACCGTTATGTCTTTCTCTATTACCTGACGAGCATAGCGGTAAACCGAAGTCTGAGATGATGAAAAAAATAAAGAAAATACATTTATTTTGGACACACACAATTATATACAGCTCGAACAAATCTGTAAATTTCGCTCCAACAAAATGCATGATAATCATGAAACAATTCCAGAATGTGGAGTTCCTTTGCGGAGACACACCCGGCAGCCACGAGACCGACCAGCGGGGCAGCTCCGCATCATCAAGGGTCGCGAGTCCAAGCGAGGGGCGTGGCCGTGGCAGGTGAGATATAAACAAAAAAACATTGGCAGACTTACCACATAGGTCTATCTAGCCCCAAACTAAGCCTCTAAATAATTATCTTATAAGTGGTTAATGTGATTTATTTATAAAATGTTCTTTGACTTTGTGAATTTTTTTGCGTTTATAATGAGGAGTGTAGGCTAATGAGATAAACAAATTATAAAATAAAACCAAATTTGAAAATGGAGGTGCAACTTCAGGATCAGAAGACGAGGTTCCTTATACTAGAATAGATGAAGTCAATGACTACAAGCTACCACACCACCATTCCGACGACCAGTCAGATTCACACGAGCAATACTTTCTTCTTAATTCCAGGTGTCCCTACAATTGCTGCACCCCAACTACGGCCTGATCGGACACTGGTGCGGCGGCGTGCTGGTGCATCCAATGTGGCTGCTCACCACAGCTCACTGCGTCCACAAGTACCTAATTATTTTGTCTATATCAGGTCACGACAGACCTACCTAGATTCCATTCCTCCCCCTTGTAGTAGAGCTCCTTGTCAAAGGCTCGTCCGGGGAAGTAATACCACCACGCGTTGCTGTGTCTCGGTTTGAAGAGTGTGGTCGCAGGCTCTATATGCCTAAAGTTGATGGACGCAGGGCTGACCATCGTAGGGCACTAACCTATCATGCGTGGCTTACTTATAGATGATAGTGATGATACTTAACATCAGGTTAGCCACCTTCTGTTTCCATCAGCAAGTTGTTGAGAAAAAACAAAAAACGGACCATTTATGCTCCGACTCCGATCATCCGTCTATCGGCCACGACTGATTATTTAAGGGACACTATTATATTGCCCAGCTCATGGATAAAAGAAGCAGTCTAGAGTCTAGGAGTACAAACTCACTTAACAGTATTATTTCTAATATTTGTTTCTGGATTCCAGCGAACTCTTCAACCTACCCATCCCAGCGTTATGGACCGCCGTGCTGGGCGAGTGGGACCGCGCTGAGCAGAGAGGCGCCTATGTGCCGATAGAGAGGATCGTGCTGCATCATCGCTTCCATAACTATCAACATGATATAGGTATGTATGCAATGCGTTCAGCGTAAGTTTGTGAAGAGGTTTGGGCTGCCATGCCATGCGCATTTTTAAGGCCAGTTATTTTTACAGGCACAGGTACATACTCAATACCTTGATGAGACCTACCTAACCTGATTAGACGTTTTAATTGACTTTCGAGGATTTAATTTCGCAGCATGATATTGGTCGAAAAATAATCAAATCATAAAAACAACTGTTTTCAGCACTGATGAAGCTCACAAGAGCAGCAGACGTCAGCACCGGGAGCCGAATCCGCACCATCTGCCTGCCGCCTTTCGAGACTCCACTCACATTCAACTCCGAGAAGACATCTCCTTTCTACTTCCGGCCGGAAGACTCCGCCAAAAGAAAACCAAAACCACCGAAACCAAACCCCAACACCGCAGTCAAGTACTTGGAGAAACTCAATAACTTGACGAACAACATATTCTCAGGGTTTACAAAGAAACACAAAAACATGAGGTATAACGTCCGCGTTGCGAACGATTCAAACAAACCAGCGGACAAGAAAGAAGAAGTGCGTAAAAATGATGCAGACTTTGCATACGACAGTGCGTCCTTAGACAGTGTAGTGAAACTGATCAAAAATACTGATAGCAAACTAAATGATAGAAGTGATAAGAAACTGATGTTCGGTGAAGAAATAGATCCGTTTATTGACGATAACAACGGTATAGACTTCAAAGATGAGTGTTATACGACGGGCTGGGGAAGGGAACATACAAACGGGAATCTGACTGATGTTTTACTGGAAGCTGAGGTTCCTGTCCTGCCGTTGCAGCTGTGTAGAGACCGGTATTCTCTGACGCTGCCTCTGAACGAAGGTCACCTTTGCGCTGGTAGCACTGATGGAAGTACAGGAGCTTGTGTGGTAAGAACGCATTGTAATAATAGACATGGACAACCAGAATGCTTGAAAACATGATGGTGTAACATGCTTGTAAACTTGTGATAGAGTTTCGTAAGCTCTCGTAAAACACGCTAAAACAGAATCAAAAGCAGTGAAAGTCGCAACCACTGAACTTTCAAATTGGACAGCAAATTAAATACAATTAAATTCTAACAAGTCAACATATCTTATCGGATCATCGGCCGTCAGTATTGGGACAAGATCTGATAAAACTATGATTGAATTGATGTAGTTATGTGGGTTAGTTTGTTTTATTGGGATTCGTAAGGTCGGATTTCTTCCATACATTATTGTATCTATAGCAGATTTTTTCCTGCTTACGTGATTTTTTTTTTTCTAAAATCTAATAGTGTTTTACTTGTCGTGTCACTAGTCTTTCGAAACAGTGTGGTGAAAGGATAGCATATAAATCTTATAAGGAAGGCATCTATTTTAATACTAGCTACCGTCTTTTTTATGTCTTTTTGAATACTAGCTAAAAGTCAAATGCCAATTAATTTAAATTACTTTGTATTCTACTTATTTTTTACACAACTAGCGAATGGATCAATCAGATGGCCCATCTGATGTTAAGTGTTAACCATCACCTATAACACAAGCATTGCCTCGTAGGTCACGCAAGATAGGATGCACCCTACGTGCCCTACGATACACTGGCCTGCGTTCATCAACGTGAGGCAAACAGACGTTAAGCCTCAAGTGCCTGTAATTACACTTGCGATCACACTCTTCAAACCGAAACACAGCGTTGCTGCTTGGCGGCAGAAAAAGGCTTGATGGTAGTAGGTACTTCCCCGGACGAGCCCTTCACAAAGAGTTCCACAAAAACTTAACAGAGGCATTATTCTCTATTGCATAAGAGTTTCCTTGCCCCAAACCGTGTTAAGTCACCACGTGATGTTGAGCATTTATGATATAGAAGATACTTTGCCCTAACCGTATGACATCACAAAGTCATCTAATCGCAAACGCGATTGGATTGGAGATAGTAAATAACATCCCAGATAATTTATCTAAATTCCAGGGTGACAGCGGAGGTCCCCTCCAGTGCCGATCCCGCAGCCGGTGGGAGCTGCGTGGCCTGACTTCCTTCGGGTCCGGCTGCGCCAGACGCGGTGTGCCAGACGTCTACACAAACGTGGCGCATTACGTGCCTTGGATCTACGCACATGTTTACGCGACCTTGTGATGTCTTTGTGTACTTGCTGATGATAAGAACAAGCAGATTTTAAGTGGTAACTCACCTAACAAAGCATCGCTTGGCAAGTCACGCGCGATAGAAAAACGCCCCTTGAATGTAACGTATCGCTCTGCATCCATCAACTTGAGGCATATAATTATTTGTTATACAGGGTGTGTTTTTGGGATGAGGCAGTAAAGCCTAACCTTAAAAGTAAGGGTTAACCTTAAAGTTACAGAAAAACTTTCCTAGGAGACCTTCCATAACTTTTTGAGTATTTCTGAAGTGCATTCACAGATTTTGGAAAATATTTACAGTCGTCGAAAAAATGCCAATATACCAAGTAGGATCTTGAAATCGAATCGATAGGCATCAAAAAGAATATTTAGGACACTCTTTCCAAAACTGACTCACTTCAGAATATCTCAAAAATTTAAGGAAGGTCTCCTAGAAACGTTTTCCTGTAACTATAACTGTTGCGGTGCCCCGTCCCAAAAATACACCCTGTAAAATAAATAAATAAAGCCCCCTGTGCCTGTAATTTTACCGGCAACCACCCCTACAAACATAAGCACAGCAATACTGCTTGGCGGTAGAAATAGCCATGGTGGCAGTAGTAGCCCATCACACTCTGATGATGGGCGAACTGACCTCTGAATCACCAACATACCCAATATCTGTCCAGTTGGTCAAAGAGTATTTATTCTTTGACGTCATTTCATACTTTTTTCAATTTTCGGTCAATTTCAGATGATTCCTCTGCATATCTTAATATTTTATAATAAGCGGAACTAATACGTGTTTTACCTAAGTATTTGTGTTTTCGGATGGTGTGTCACAGAAGTTATAGGCACTAAAAGTTCTTCCGGAAGGAAGAGTACTAAAGTTATACTCTAATCTTTTTAGGGACCACAATTGGCAGATGGGTTGTATTGTAGCAATAGTATAGTAAAATTGCTCTCACAATTTGAAAGGAGCTTTATAAAAGTATAGTAAAGGCATACATCGAATCGTACCTACCTGCTATAATGTTAGATAATTTGTTACCAACACAAGTACCGTAATAGGCATTATTATTTATTATTAACGGAATATTTATTAATAAAATTTGTAAATTATAAATTCTAGTCTTATTGGATTTTGAGATTTAATTATTTTATGCATTAGTCTATGTCGAAGAAGTGTAATTTATTGGAAATATCGGATTTGAGGTGTTATTTTCTATAGGGAACCTCATGATCATCATCATGAAATAACTTTGGACCTAATAGTTACCCTTGTATTGTAAGTTAAGTAAGCTTGTTCGTTTTTTTAATCAAACCATTTTTATTTTAGATTTTGATTAATTTTTAAATTAAAACAGACCACATAAGTAAAACTGTGATTATTTTAAAATACTCTGGTACCTAATTGTTTTATGTACTTATAGTTATATAATTTTAGTTAAAAAAATTATTTAATTAAGCAATAAATAGAGTTAGTAACAGTTATATTTATTTATTAAGTACGATTGTTGTAGCTACTTAAGTATTTATTTAAAGGCTTTGAAATAAAAAATATGACTAATGTTTTAATTTTTAATCATTAACTTTCCCCAGTTCGTTTATTTACAAAATATTACTTAATAAATTAATACTTGCAAACATAGTTTGTTCCTTACACACTAAGAACATTTTAAGAATAAATATCACAATAGGAGTCTGATGGAAGGCAGATAATCATAAAAAAAGACTTGTAAAATAATTTACACAGAATAAAAAAGTTGTAAATGAAGATAGAATTTGCCCCCATTCTTCACATATTCCATGCGCTAATATTTTGGCGGTCCGATTAGGAAATGATATAGTAGATAGATCAACCCATCCATGTAAATTGTCTAAATTTTAATGTTCATTTTCGTTGATAAATGTTTCTTTTAAAACAATTGATGACTTGTAACTTCCACCAAAATAACAGTCATACAGCCATGAGTATAGCGCACTAGATCAAATTACATCAAGTCATCGAACCCATTGGTAAGAATATGGCACAGACTAAGAGTCTCATTGCTGGGACTGTCCGATCAGCATGATCAGCCCACCTAAGGGAAATGCTTCTTAAAACTAATTCACATAAACCAGTGTTTACCCATTGCCTACCTAATTTAGGCAGCACTATTTTTAACTTAAAATAAGGTAGATTTGAAAGCAACCTCATGAAAAGTTAATTTCTAATTGAGCGTTAACTAAGTATGTACAAAAAACTATATCTATTGGTATACACAGCCTGTCCAATCAAGGACATAATATTACTTATTTATATATAAATTTCTAAGAAATAATACAACTATTCTTAAACACTGGATATCAAAAAATCTTTTCTATTAATCAATCTTGTTATTTTTTTGATTTAGATGGTATTTATAAATATGATTTTCATTATCATTTTGTCAGAACAACTGACTTGTTATTTTTAGATCATTTCACAAATTAGCGCTTTTCTTACTACTTCTTTAACAAATCACAAATCTGTTTACTGCTACCGTATAACATAACAACAATGGAGCAATTCGTTTCCGAATTGGACGGTCGTTAGTTCTTCAATCACTGAACACCAGATCCTGTAAATCATCGCTGTCATCTTCAGCTATCGCCAGGAGAGAGACAGCTTCCTTCGCCAGATCTTTATCATCCCTGAACATGATGTTATCAACCGACATATTGAGGATCACATTACTAGCTCGTCTCTCCATGCTTCTCTTCCTCTCCATAATCTTCTCCACACTGATCCTTCGCTCTTTGCTAATCTTTCGGACCGAGGGTGGTGGTTTTGAGTCTATGAGCTTGTATTTCGGCTTCCAAATCCTGTGGAGTCCTTGCAGGGTAAGGACCAAGCCGGCGACGA
The DNA here is from genome assembly GCA_963576535.1 of Plemyria rubiginata. Lineage (NCBI taxonomy): Eukaryota > Metazoa > Arthropoda > Insecta > Lepidoptera > Geometridae > Plemyria > Plemyria rubiginata. The sequence goes on along the minus strand of OY754914.1, from coordinate 844,631 downwards.
AGAGAAGCACGGTTAGGGTGATGACTAGAGGAGGGGCGATGATGAAGCGGAGACGGAGAAGTGACAGGATTTCCGGAGGTGGCCCGTCGCAGAACTGTAAAGAGAAATCCAACTTAGCACTTCATTGTTATTGTTTAATTGATGTATGAAGTTCACTTCAGTAGATCATATTTCATGGATAAAGAAAAAAAATACTGTATCTAATAAAAAAAATATGTCATGGAAGCGTTCAAGGTGCACCTAACTCAATTTGCCGCAAAACATAATAATATGGTCAGTGCTAACAGCAAGTAATTGAACTGACAAACATGGATATATTTAGTTCCTACTCATTGAATGTATTGAAACGCTACTAATTTTTTTTATATTATGATATATACCACAGGAGGAAAGCTATGGCCACGAACAGCAAATGATAGAGGAAAATGGAAGGAGTTGGAGGAGGCCTATGCCAAAGGGCACACAGAAAAAAAAAATGAATTGTTATAAATAGTGTAAAAACTTTCTGAATAAACGGCTATTATTATTATTATTATTATTATATATACCTACCTAATGAGAAGATGAGTATAAGGTATTCTCATATTTGTGGTCTAAGTAAAACATGTCATTTTTGTCGTCAATTTAATTTATGTAGAGCCTTCGGGGGGGCAATTTATAGTTAGAAAAAATGGGTTATTTTAGTGTTTCGGGCAGTCGGGCCAATTATTAATCATCATCTTCCTGTTCTTATCGCACGCTAAGTGGAGTGTTTTCTTCTTCGATTCATTTCTATTATTCGGCATCTCATCATCTCATCTCGGGCTCACTTATTTCTTACTGATGTCATATTTTATACGCCGTCAGGCAAAACACAGAGATCAATACTTGCCGACGCTTGCCATCTACTTTTATGTAATATAACCTGTGTTTATAAATGAATAAATGAAATGAAAAAATGAAATCTTTCACACAGTCCATTAATCTTATATTTGGCCTGCTTCTTCTTTAAAAACTATCCACATCCTTCGAACACTTTTCTTAATATGACTTTCTTCTTTCTTCCTTGCCCATACCACGCTCACTAATCACAGAAAAAAAAACAGAAACAGCTTCACGACTTTGATCCCCAGGTACGGTAGATATCCCTTCAGATCTCCCAGTACCAAGTAGGTACTAATTCAAGATTCTTTGAGGATGTCTAAGGGGGGTAGTCAGAGGTACGTCCAAACATTACATTTGGCACATATACACATTTTGCAGTAGTTAGTATTCCATACGTGACTGGTTGCAAGCCCATCGCCGCTGTTAGAATACTAACTGGTTTCCTCACGATGTTTTCCTTCACCGTTTAAGAGCACTGGCATTGCGCACATAAATTTTTCGATAGAAAAATCCATTGGTGCACGACCGGATTCGAACCTGCGACCTTACGATCGGAAGGCGAGGCCACTCCCACTAGACCACCGGTGACTAATCACAAACTTCCTCTAATATACTATTCCTTATTTTATCCATCCTTGTCACACATCCACTCAATATTCGCATTTTTGCTGCATACACTCGTCTCTCATCCGTCCCTTTGATATCCGAACACTCAGATTCATACAGTACGAGGTCTTATGATCGTCTGCTAATTATTCAAGAAGTCAAAGGTGGTAAGTTGATCAAACATCGCGGTTAAGATACCATGACATAATTGCATAAACAAATATCTAAAGACAAAGCGTGGCGGCTTGGGCTTCCCAGATTTACCGAGATTGTTGACAACAACTCTGATGCTATTAACAATTATTTTAGTTACGGAACATGGCTGCAATGCAAATATAGGCGAAGCCTACACTTCTCAGATTCCATTCTACTCATTGCTAATCCTAAATACTAACGCATTTTTTACGTTATATTTTCTCTTGAGAAAATTAAAAAAAAACTATACCTACAGGATGTAGAATTTTTCAAATTTTAATAAGAATTAGTAAAAAAAGTCAATTTTCTCATAACACAAAATATAAGACCTTCCCAGAACAATTTTTTGCAGCTCATGACCCCATCTAACCCCAAGTTGCGTTTGATCCACGACTTTTTGACCACCCTGTATAAATATTCCAAAGATCATGTTGATATCAGAGGATGATTAAAATTAAATTTAAAGTATCTTACCATCGATAGCCAAGCCAGGGGCAGGACCTTGTCTTTCAATTGCTTCGTGAGAGGGTTCCCGGGCGCAGACCTCACTGCGAGGTTCACTTGGATGTTGGACTTCAGCTTGAGAGGCACTCCTATTGTCTGTGAAAACGAAAAATATAAAGTTAACAACTTCACTACATAGTATAAAACAAAGCCGCTTTCTCTGTCCCTACATCCCTATGTACCTGTATGCTTAAATCTTTTAAGCATAGTGCAAAGGATTTTTATGCGGTTTTTTTAATAGATAGAGTGATTCAAGAGGAAGGTTTATATGTATAATACATGCATGATATAGTAGAAAAACAATGTGCACCCGTGCGAAGCAGGGGCTAATGAATGCTTCGAATACTTAGGGCAATAGTAGCAGAGCACTTTGTAAAGGCTCGTCCAGGGACGTACAACCACCATACCTGGAGCCTTATGCACTATGACCATTTGCAGCGCGAGCTCGGCTAAGACAAGGCAGGCGGTGTGATACGGTCAGGGCAAAGTATCTCCTATGTCATAAAGAATAAAGCCCAATATCAAGTTTTGACGTTTCACGGTTTGGGGCAAGGAATCTCCTTGGAATCTCCTATTGTCATAGTGAATAAGGCTCCTGTTACCTGTAGCTGTGCCGCTAAGCAGCGTTGCTGTGTTTCGGTTTCCGGTTGTTGCCGGTGAAATTACAGGCCTACCATCTGTATACCTCGCTCGACACGTTCCTCGTTATATCGTGTGTACTTAGGTACGAGACAATGCTTTGTATTGGGAATGGCTACCGTTTAACATCAGGCCATCTCCTTGTTCTACCAACAAGTGCTCGAAGACCTCCCTGAGGCGCACTTAAAATCGTTTCACCACACTATTTCGACTATTTCGAAAGAGACCAACAAGTGAAAACTGAGTAACACTTACAGGTTCAATTTCAAGAAAAGAAGCATGTTTGACTGGGTCAGGATTCATGCCTTCGAAGTTTTCTATCTGCAGTGGATCCACGTCCATGAAATGCGGTTTTGATAGAGAAATTGGAAATCCTGAAACAAACAATACTCAATTCATTTCGAATCGGTCTATAAGTGACACAAAAGCTCTACCAAATCTGATTGTACAAACTATATTCCTATAGGTATATTTTCACGTGTGTGAGCTTTGTTTTTTATGTTTCTAAATAAATTATTATTATTGTTATTTATTGCTTACTTCGTTTACATACCTAATCGTTTGTTAGTTAGCGTCCCTTACAAGTCTGTGTTTGTTGTTACGTTAGAAAATTACTTTTTTTAATAGTTTTCGTAGTCTGTATCAGCATTTTTGGTATTTACCTATACCTTAAAACTTTTTTGTTTGATTGGAGGAAACTATGGAAGCCTTTCACCACATTATTGTTATTTAACTTGGAACACTAATGCTTAGGTAAAATTATTTTATCACGGTACCTTATGATTTCAAGCCAATTATTATCCAACGTTATTGCGACTTTTAGGCCTATTATATGAATTTAATTATTTTTTTTTTTTTATTTACTAGTAATCTAAATGCAGTAGGTACCTAATCATATTTATTTCTGAATAGTTTGGAAAGTTTAAGTCCATTCACAAAACTTTTAAATGATAAGCAGGTATTTAAAATATCCCAGGTACCTACTATATTAACTTGCCTTAGTTGCATAATTAAGTTTGGAAATGTAATAAATATCAATAATTAAAATGTACATATTGATATTAAAACCAGAAAAACAGGTATTCATTAAGAATTGTGACGAACAACTTTGCCAAAATGACAAGATGGGTCCATGTCCGGAGGTGAACCGGTGTAAGGCGTGCCGCACACGGACCACTTGCCACAGCCACACGAAAATTATTTTATATTGTGGCCGCATTTATGTGTATCGGGTTACGCGTAATAATTTAATGCGGTACAGTATACAAGTTTTAGTTACGTTTTAAGTAATTTTATTACTGTACCAAATAAAAAATAAAAACTTTGTAGACTCAATTTATTTTTTCGGCTCACTCTGTGTAAGTAGACCAAGGGCATACTTGTAACTTGGCAATATAATTTTGTTATGGGATTTTTTTGTCAGCTTGTCAAAGTCAAAGTCAATGTATTTTTATTGCATATATACATGTATGAGAAGATGTCACATAATTATAATAATGTCCAATGTATTCTACTTAAAACTACTTGAATATTGATCCCCATAATTCCAATGTAATCAAGATTAAATTGTTCTTCTGGATATCCTAGATCACGCATACCTTAACAATTTGTTTCATTTTCTTTTGACTATGCCCAAACTGTGTAGAAAGATGTATTGCTTACAACCGATGGTCACTCACGTCAAGAGCCAAAAGTTGTCTGACTAAATCCTACTAGTCTGTGTCAGACTTACTGTGGCTGTGGCGAGTAGTTTGCGTGTGATCAGCCTAAGACCGAAAGAAGCATTTTAATTTATGTTAATTTAATTATCATGTCCATAGACGACCCTGAAATTACTGTTGGTACCTACAAGACACCCTTTTGTTCAAAACGGTAACTTGACTTTTTGACCATTGATGATTCTAGACAAGATTATGCATGCTCTCGCCCGAAACGTTAATCAAATAAAAATTAAAAAAAAAATAGATAGTGGCAGATGAATAAATCAAGTCAACATAAACTTTAATTTTCAACTTTCGGTAATGTAATAAACAGAAAAAAAAACAAATTAGGTAGACTAGTATCTATACTTTTTCAGTTTACGTAACAATATAAGAACTTCTCAAGAATTTATGCTTCTACTAAAATTAGTTAGTCAGATATTCAAATGTTTACCTCAGTGTTAATTTGTATATAAAAGGTTCTTTAAAAATATTCCACAGAGCTCTACTGAGTCATAAAGTTTCCATGCACACAGGAATCTCAAAATGCTATCACAGGTAGACATTTTATGGAAATATACCCGACAAAAAAACCTTCATGTATATGCGAAAACGTCAGTGCTTTGACAAACATTTTTTCAACCCTGACCTCTGAATCGCGGAAATTCATAAATAGAATACTGTACCTACATACATACACGTTAAATAATCAAATAAACTATGCTCATGACTATCATATGCTACCCAGGCACGGTAGATATATCATTAAATATATTTAAAAATTAAATGTATGATAAAAAATGTATAAGTAAATTATCTTAAATTAACTCGAACAAAGCAATATATTTAACAATGGACTTCCGCAAGGTCACGCCTGAGTCAATTAACTAAATTATCTTAAACAAAATATAAAAATTTGCACGCCTTATCAAGTAAAAAACTTGGTCACGCACGATGGGAACGTGCCCTACGATGCCCTACAATGCACTGCCCTGCGTTCATCAACTTTAGGCATACTGATGTTAAGCCTCATGTGGTCATGTGCCTGTAATTACACCGGTGACCACACTCAAACCGAAACACAGCGTTGCTGCTTGGCGGCGGAAAAGGGCGTGGTGGTAGTACTTCCCCGGACGAGCCCTTCACAAAGAGCTCTACTACTCTTAAACGATGGGTAGGTCGCTGTAATAGATCACCATTGCTTTCCACTGAGCTCTACTCTACTGCTTACCATAGTAGCATTTGCTGACGTCAACGAAGCCATCAGGTAGGCAGTGCTGTGTACAGTTACATGCGTATTTGGATGCTCTGCTGAACGCTGTTTTAGCTAAATTGTATCTGAAAGAAAAATAAGTAAATACATGACTACCAATGATATAGCGATCATGTGGCGGCAGTTGCACTATGAAAGTGGATATGATTGGGACGGACAAAAAATGTTTTTTTTTTTTTTACAACTAGCTGATGGAACAAGCAGATGGCCCACCTGATGTTAAGTGGTAACCATCACCTATAAACAAAACATTGCCCCGTAGGTCACGCACAATAGGAACGTGCCCTACGATGCACTGCCCTGCGTCCATCAACTTGAGGCGTACAGATGTTAAGCCTCATGTAACCGTAATTACACCGGCGACCACACTCTTCAAACCGAAACACAGCGTTGCTGCTTGGCGGCAGAAAAAGGCGTGGTGGTAGTACTTCCCCGGACGAGCCCTTCACAAAGAGCTCTACTACTCTTAAATGTTTGGATGACTTTGATATTAATTTTATTTATTCGTAGAATTTTATTTTTTTAATTCACAAAAAATTTACGTACAATTTTCATTCGCACAAGATCTTGAAACCCAGTAAGATATCGATGTTAACTGCTTAATTACATGTAATAATCAAACCAAAAATAGGCTGATAAATATACAAGTACATAAAGTACAACGAAATGCGCAAGTACGCTAGCTCCCACCCTCGGAGAATTTGTGTCATGGGTAGATTACACTGACCTCAATAAATACTTGTAGATTAGCGTCTTTGCTCCATTAAATGAGTATCGAGTGTTTGAGGTTAAGAATATGTTTTGCTGTATTACCTGTAGACGTTGATTCCGTTTTCATCAGTCATCTCTTTCTCGTAGCTGAAGGGGTAGGTTCTGCAGGCCTGCTTCCGGAAGATAGGGATCTCTTTGCCTTTGGGGTAATTGGGGGTGATCATCAAACCCTCGTAGACTCCTGTGACGCGGTTGCAGAGCGTACTGCAACAAAATTTTGAGGTTTTAGTTCAACGATTTTTAAATGATTCTCGTTCAGGTATAGTGTATATTTTTCTAGAACTCTCTTGTTCCCCTAGAAACCTATGCATGCTTGTCAGTGTAGTTTATCTACAGTTTGAAAATTTAACAAAAAACCAGTGGTCACCGTTGGGCTTTGAACCATATTATAACATGACCCTTAGTCTCCAAGAGCAATCTAGTCCCACCTTATACAAGTTATCCTCTGCTAGAAGCTTTTTCTTATCAGTTTTCGGTGACCCATAGCTCCAGCTTAGGGCTAGACATTTCTCTTTAGATGTTATTTTTGACACTGATTGAATCATCAACGTTGGAACATGCCATACAATGTACTGCCCGATGACTTTCAGTTTAAAAGCCATCTGTAATATCGTTGCCAAACCGAAATAAAGCATGATATTGGTGCCAATTCTGTTGTTTAATTTTTCCTAACTCAACCTATTTTGACAACACCATAAATATTGCCATCTCTTTATAAAAGACCGAAACAACAAGGACGGCTTTAATTCTGGAGCTGTCAGCTTAGTTTAGAACACGGATGAAGGAAAGGAGGGGATGGGGCATGTGGGCGTATCCCGTGAGAAGGCAATATGTGCGTTTCCCCACAAAGTCCTTCGCTCGGCAAAAATCAGGGATTAGTCGCGCGTCGTCCGTCGTCTGACAAATTTTTAAAATGCCGGAATGTGCGATCCTCTTTTACACGAGAGGATCGCACATTCCGGCAATAGTAGCAAAAAAGTGAATTAAAGGGAACATGGAATAATCTACCACATGTAAGTTGACAAATTTACTTGTTTTTATTAAGTATTTAGCCATAAAACAATCACAAGTCAAAACTTACTTGCTAAGGTCAGTCAAAAGTTAAATCGGTGCGAAAAGCATTTCTAACTAATTGTTTCAAATACATTGCTGCGTGTATCTTGAAACGAGTCACGACCCAATTAACAAATGACGCAATGGAATGAGTAGTTAGCGATGCTCTCGACGCCACGTTCTTTGCGTGGTACGGTCGCTGCTATTTGCTGCGAGATAGTGATGTGCTCGTTCATTTCAACAAATAAATAAATTTATCAATGATCGAATGATGATTGGTAGAAAATACCAACCTAGTTTTTTTTTTAATGTTGTTTAATTATTATATATTTTTGCAAGATTATATTTCTAAGTCAATATTTATTTATATTATATGTAATTTTGACAATTTATTTGACTTTTTAATATGATGGAACTTATTGATTGAGCTGTTATATTACTGTTAACGTTCTGCTCCACCGTAGACTACATCGTCGCTTACCATCAGGTGAGATTGTAGTCATTAAAAACTCACATACAATATAAATTTTCTTTATTCCTTAAATCACTTAAAATATACATAAGTAAAATATAACATAGTTTGAATAAATAAATGGCGTTTACTTAGATAGAGACAGCAGATTAGTTTTGATCGTGCTTTCAGAAAGCGGCGGTTAACTGCTAGTATATTTTATACACCTCTGAAAAAATATACTTTATAGAACGAAAACGAGCCCGTCAAAATCTGATCACTATTGATCAGATTTGGACGGGCCCGATTTTTTTAAGAATATAAGTACCTCCATTTTTGAAGTCAGTTGAAAATAAAAGTTGTTTTTATTATTATTATTAAATTAAGACATATGGATTTTCTTACTAGTCAAGCTGAGATAGAATGTGGAAAAGACTTCTCTCAAAATCAATCGATAATACTTTATCGATAATATTGAAATCCCTATGCCTACGTTTTTAGGGTAGTGTGACGTACGAGTGGTTCGCATTGATTGGGTGATTGTAAGAGTGAGTTGGTCAAGTAGCCAATTGTAGTGCTGCGTTCAGTGTGTCTGTCACCCGAGTTTATTATCGTATGTACGCTTTATATGTAAGTGTAGGCAAGGGAGAGGGAAATCTGCCGACACCGTGTTTCATATGATTAGGATGTAAACCGCCAGTCTCTATAAGTCTATGGTTTAGGATAATGCAACAACAGAATCGATACTATTACTTATTTCTCAAATTATATTAGATTTATTCAAGTGACCCATTGTTTTAACGTGTCTTATCTCACCTCGTGTTCATACTTTTGAATCCCTGCTCTGGTAGACCTTGGAGATCATTCCAGTTTTTGATGGAGTACCTTGTAGCGGGGTCTTTTAACTCTATCTCCGCTACCTCCGGTCTCACGGCATAGAACTGTGGACAAAATCACTTTTATAAGAAATGTATCACTATCACTACATAGTATAAAACAAAGTCGCTTTCTCTGTCCCTATGTCCCCATGTCCCTATGTATGCTTAAATCTTAAGAACTACGCAACGGATTTTGATATGTTTTTTTTTATTAGATATAGTGATTCAAGAGGAGGGTTTATATGTATAATACAAGCATGATATGTGCACCCGTGCGAAGCAGGGGCGCGCGGGCGGGTCGCTAGTTTATTATAATGATCATAAGCACGAGTAGTCCTTCCCTAGATGAGCCCTTCACAAAGATACCACTTTTACTACGAATAAATATAGTAGATTGTATCATAAGGGAGCGAAATCATATTTTTACGGCGAGGGCGCTTTTTTGATTCCAGAGCGAAGTGAAGGATTCTAGAGTAGAATCCCGAATCTCCATTCAATAAAATTACCATAGGCTTTCATATATTTCTCCCGGGACTTTGCAGGTAATATCGTTTCGTTTTTTTTTTATATGGCTCCTGTCTATAGACAATCTTGCCAGTGTCAAGTGATAGAGATTATATGCTCTTTGTTATGTTTCTATATAGTCACGTCAGTCGAAAGTCCAGTCAGTCAATTGTTTTGAAGAAAATGGTGGCGGTTTCTTCAAAACATTTGAAACATTTTCGGTCAAATCACGATATCACATATTACACTTTCATTTCAAATGCTTACACTTTGTACTAAGACCACAAGTAATGTTGGTTAAAATACCACCAAAATTACACAACACAACTCAAAATAACACTAGAAAAACAATTAAAATGAAAATGCTATGTTGCTTCGATAGATGACAGAAAACGAATCGCAGGTAATATATTATCCATCACATTTCTTGCGTCAGTTCTAATACTTTCAGGAGTTTATTCTATACTTTCACTGTCACTTGAAGAACTGATTTTTCAAAACAAAACCATGAATTTCTAACAATCCGTGAAAATTTACGAAAACACGGGCTGTATTTCGCGCGTTTTTAAATTGTTTTTTTTTTCTAAGCCGGCATGGCGGTATATGGGCCGTCGTACCAGCCAGTCTTTATTCAAAAAATATTTGCGTTCGATTTCTTTGGCGCTGAACACTGAAGATGTTCCAAATTCATAAAATGCGCGCTTTCCCGCGCACTTATAGTTTTCTATAGAAAACACCACCTTTGGGTGCATATAAAAGGCGAACCAAGTCGATCTTTTTGAATAGATGGAATGAAAAGTCTTTTACGAAGTATTGGAGCCGCCGAAAGACCTACATCTTGGCTTCGTGAGGATCGTGCTCGTTGTAGCCAAGGAATATAATACACTCTGTAGAGAGTTTGTAGCACAGAAGTGCTGAGATGAAAATGTCTCTGGCGATCACAGACTAGAAAAACTAAGCACATTAGGTACGTTCGCTTTCGTGATAAATATGCGATGCTCAAGACCTGCTTATTTGTAAATATACATCCAGGAAAAGGTCGTAAGTATTTACTTTAAATATCCGGCTCGACTGACCATGTAGCTACATTTTTACATGGAAAATATCGCTAAAAGTCTTTCTGCTTATTGTGGAATTTTAAGCAAATAGTATGATTTTTAGCCGACTTCCACAAATGAGGAGGTTTTATGTTCATCTATGTATTTTAAGATACCATTCTTCAAAACCAGTCATGCACTAATGAGTTTTTTTGATAAAAAAATATGTGCACATTGCCAGTTCTCTCAGACGACCTCAGTGGCGCAGCGGGCGAAAGTCCGCCTGCGACGCAGAGGTTGCGGGTTCGATTCCCGCCTCAGAACAAATTTGTGTACGATCTGCAGAAATTTGTTCCGTTGGTTCTATATATCATAAAAAATATCTATCTATGTTAGTATATAATGTATTAAATATATCAGTCATCTAGTACCCATAACACAAGCTTTGAGTGGCTAGATGGTGCTGTGTGGATTGTCCAGCATTATTTATTTATTTATTATTATCTCTCAACGGCGAAGGAAAACATTGTGAGGAAACCAGCATGCCATAGAACCTAAACGAGTTCTAAAACATGCCTTAAGTGCTCGAAAGGAGCCTCTTTGAGCCGCACTTGAAATCCTTTCACCACACCTGTTTAAAAAAAATAGAACAAGAAGAAGACGATTTTACATTCTTCAAATAAATAAAACTGGTAAGTAAGCTAATAATGTAGCAGAAGAATGCTCGAAGGACAGTAAAAAGGAAGAAAGGTTACTTACTCTGTCCAGCACCCCAAGCTTTCCAAAATCTATCCACCCCGGCACGAAGGTGTTGGCTATAGACACCAGGGGGTCTTTGTACCCCCAGAACAGCTCCTCAACTGTCAGGTTGCTGAAGAGCTTAGAACCAATTGCTGACATGGAGTAATAGATTCCAGCGTTGGCGATGTAGCCCAGTCTGTCGGCAGTCAGGGTACTGATGGCCTGGGAAAGAATATGTTCACAATTACCAGCAAACCTAATTATCATCCTACTAATATTATAAAATTAAATATGAAAGTTTGTAAGTATGGATGGATGGATGGATGTTTGTTACTCTATAACTCCAGAACGGCGGAACGGATCTTGGTGAAAATTGGCACAGAGATATATTATAGTCTGGATTAACACATAGGCTACTTTTTATTTCGTGGGAATACCGGGATTTCAAACTACGCGGGTGAAACCGCAGGGCGCTACCAGTAACTTATAATTATCTTCCGATCGTAAGGTCGTAGGTGGCCATAAGTAATTTTATCAGAATAAAGGCCCTTTTTGGTGCTAAGCTACTCTTGTTAGGGTTAACCCTACGAGCACTAAGCTCGCATTAGATAGATAGATAGATAGGTAACTCTTTATTGTTCACCACACAGAAACATAGTACAGGGTTACAGCATACACAAAAAAGGCAAAACAATGGGTGACCTTATCGCTGAGAGCGATCTCTTCCAGGCAACCGTGGAAGGATATAAACAAATCAGAATTGACGGCGGTGTAGTCACTTACGAAAAATTAGGTACGCATTAGGTACATGGCACCCTCTATTTCAGTGTTTTTACTATATACAGGGTGTCCCAGAACTCAAAGTCAAGCCGAAACGGGGCGACAGGATTGATTGTAAGCATCATGAGAAAAATCATAAAAAAAAAAAAAAAAAAGCATTATTTTTGACTGTGATACTTAGCAATATCATTTAGGGTTACGGTTCCAAAGTTTAAATGAACAAAAATAATAAAAATTAACCGCAATAACCGAAAAATGGTTACAGATTGACCAAATTTTTAGGTATTTAAATGTCCATAATTTTCAAACTGCATGGGATAGATTTTTTTAAAATTTTTCTCGTGATGTTTACAATCAATCCGTCGCCCCGTTTCGGCTTGACGTTGAGTTCTGGGACTGTATACTGTGTGCAATAAAGAGTTAAGAATTAAGCATTTGTGGTGCACAGTTCCAAACCTGCTTAGTGGGATCCTTACAAAATTAAGTCTTTCAATAACTTTATTGGCTCTTTGTTATATGAAGAGCTAAAGAATGAAAATAATTTACTTGTACACAACCATTAAAGTCATTGTCCTTAATGGCTTAGGTGAACTAAAGTTATTTTTTGCTTACGGCACTTCAACGTGCATACACATATAAAATTATATGCATATACCTCAGTGGAGCAGCGGGCGAGAGTCCGCCTGCGACGCAAGAGGTTGCGGGTTCGATTCCCGCCTCGGAACATATTTGTGTACGAACTGCAGAAATTTGTTCCATTGGTCTGGGTGTTTTCTATGTATAATAAAACATATCTATCTATATAAGTATTATAATGTATTTAATATATCATTTATCTATAACCCCATAACACAAACTAACGAGTAAGCTTACTTTGGGGCTAGATGATGCTGCGTGGATTGTCCAGAATTATTTATTTATCTATATTATAAGACACACGTCATGACCAAACTTGGAATCGACAAAGTTGGTAGCTTAGAATAACAAATGGTACTTATTATGTCAGAGGCACCATGCAAAAGGAGCCGTGGGCAAGTTATATAAACACTAGCGACCCGCCGGCGCGCCCCTGCTTCGCGTGCACATATCATGCATGTATTATACATATAAACCTTCCTCTTGAACCAGTCTATCTATTAAAAAAACCGCATCAAAATCCGTTGCGTAGTTTTAAGGATTTAAGCATACAAAGGGACATGGGGACATGGGACAGAAAAAGCGACTTTGTTTTATACTATGTAGTGATGATCAAACTATAGATATTTAATAAGTTATTTATAGGATCAGCAGACAAGAAATACACCGTGACTTTTTTTCTGAACTGTACAGGTACCTTAAATAAGCTGCTAAAAATAATATATTGCTCCTAAAGCTATTAATCATAAATAATTAATATTTTGTCTTGACATAAGGTCAAAAAGTAATATATACCTTCAAAGTTATGCTAAATTAGAAGATGTATTCCGTCATAGCTCTTGAAAGAACAGACTTAACCATAATATAAGCAATTGGAATTAAAGTGATATCCTGATTTGATTCAAAGTTTTGAAGAATACTGCCATACTGGAGCCTTATTCACTATGAAAATAGGAGATTCCAAGGAGATTCCTTGCCCCAATCCGTGAAACGTCAAAACTTGATATTGGGCTTTATTCTTTATAACATAGGAGATACTTTGCCCTGACCGTATTACACCGCCTGCCTTGTCTTAGCCGAGCTCGCGCTGCAAATGGTCATAGTGCATAAGGCTCCTGCTTCCATTTTCTTCAAAAAATTAGGACTGACTTTACTATAGATGGACTTGACTAAAAAGGCTTCACTGGCAGGATTGTCTTTTGAATGGCGGACAGGTGATGGAGCGATGAAGCGAAATAGCCGTTCGGTTACATACACCATGAATGCTTCGTTCGGTTACATACACCATGAATGCTTCGTTCGGTATTGGTACCTATTTAATATAAAAAATAAATAACCAACCGTTTAATTTGTTAATTTTAGCAAATAAAAATATAAATTGCCTAAATTTTCAGTCTTTAGTAGGTACTGCAAAAGGAAATCATAAAGAACTTATAAATAATAATAATTTATTTATTTATTATATTATAATACAAGTTTTCTGGTTTCCACAAGGATCCTTATTCACTATGACAATAGGAGATTCCAAGGAGATTCCAAGGAGATTCCTTGCCCCAAACCGCGAAACGTCAAAACTTGATATTGGGCTTTATTCTTTATGGCATAGGATATACTTTGCCCTGACCGATTCACACCGCCTGCCTTGTCTTAGCCGAGCTCGCGCTGCAAATGGTCATAGTGCATAAGGCTCCAGCTTTGGCTTAAAGTCAATACCCACTTACACGACACGTGATTTTTACACGCGTTTTTAACGCGGCGCGGCGCCATAGATCTACCTGCATACAAATTTAAATCCCACGCGACAACACGCGTCAAGTCACGCGACACGTCGCGTAACTGGGTTTTGTTTTTAGTTTGGGGCTAGATAATGCGGTGCGAAAAGTCCATCATTATTTATTTACTAATTTATTTAATTATAGATTCACGTCAAAAGATAATGTTCAATTCCTTATTCTAGGGTCTGAAACAGCATGTAATTAACTGAATCTATGATAAAATCAGGATTAAAAAATTGTTGTAAAAGTAAATTGTAAGCATTGCAACTACGAGTATGAGCAAACATGTGACAGAAAGAATTCAAATAACCAACATAATATTGAAGGATTGTGTGTTTCATATATTTATTATTATTTTATAAGACGTTGAACATCAGACCATTGACGTGACCTCAACCTGAACTATAATAATAATAATAATAATAAAAGCCTTTATTTCAGGTAACCTATACTTAATATTAATTTTACATTATATATTATCTACATCTAAGGTATCTGTTTGCCCATTTTTGGCAAAGGCCTCTTCCAACAACTTCCACTTATCTCTTATTCTAGCTGTTCTAGTCCATGTAAGTCCTGCAATCGCTGTTATTTCGTCTTCCCATCTTTTGTATTGTCTTCCGCGTTTCCTCTTTCTGTTTAATGGGTACCAGCTTGTTATTATTTTGCTCCATTTGTCTGATCCGCGTTGAGTGTGTCCCGTCCATCTCCATTTATTTTTTCGAATAGTGGATATAACATTTTTTATCTTTGTTTGTTCTCTTAATTTAGTGTTATTAATTCTGTCCGATAGTCTTACACCCAACATACTCCTCTCCATTGATCTCTGGCAAACTTCTAGTTTTTCATTTTGTGCTTTCGTGAGAGCCCATGTTTGGCATCCATAAGTAAGGACGGGAAGTATGCATGTGTTATAAAGTTTCCTTTTAATGTACAGACTAGTTTCCCTATTTTTCATGATTTCTCTGAATGTCCAGTATCTCTTCCATGCATTGCCTATTCTGGTTTTGATTTCCTTTGCGGATTGGTCTATTGGTGATATTACTTGACCGAGATAGGTGTACTCTTGAACATATTCTATTAAGTTGGTATTTACTATAATTGGCTCCTCTGTACTATTTGTCATAGCTTTTGTTTTGGCTGCGTTCATACTCAGACCTACTTTGCGACTTTCTATATCTAAGTCTTCGAGCATTTTTGATAAATCCGCCTTATTAGAAGAAAGTATAATCAGGTCGTCTGCAAATCTTAAGTGGGTTAGCTTTTCTCCATTAATGTTTAGTCCATACTCTTCCCATTCTATCCTACGAAAAACTTCTTCAAGGACGGCTGAGAACAGTTTGGGCGATAAAGGGTCTCCTTGACGCACTCCTCTCTCAATTCTTATTTCCTTTCCTTCTCTTTCCAGTTTAATTTTGGCAGAGCTTTTTTGGTAGATGTTCTTTATAATTCTTATGTATTTATGTTCGATTCCTTGATTCTTGAGGGCTTGCCAGATCGATTCGTGTTCGAGAGAGTCAAAGGCTTTACTGTAATCTACAAAACAGCAGTATATTGGCATAACATATTCTTTGCTTTTCTCTATAATTTGTTTGACAACATGTATGTGATCTAGGGTTGAATAACCACCTCTAAACCCAGCCTGCTCTCTTGGTTGGTTCTCATCGAGACTCTGTGTTATTCGGTTTAGAATTACTTTAGCAAATATTTTGTATATGTTAGACATAAGACTAATCGGTCTGTAGTTGCTTACATCGCTTTTATCACCTTTCTTATATATTAGCGTTATGGTCGATGTAAGCCACTGCTTGGGGATGTACTCGCTTATTAATACGTCATTAAATATTTGTGTAATTATCGGGGCTATGAGTTCTTTGCACGCCATTAAGTATTCATTACTGATGTTATCCGGTCCGGGTGATTTGTCTCTTTTTTGGGTTTCTATGGCTTTTTCTACTTCCCTTTGTAATATTGCAGGCACAATTTTGTCCCCATTTAGATCAGTAGGGTCTATCGAGCTTCTCTTTGAAAATAAGTCGCGGTAGAAAGCCGTAGCTGTGTTAAGGATGTCTAGTCTTTTAGCCGTATAATTTCCTCTACTGTTTTTTAATTTTGGTATCCACTCTTTCTTGTGGTTCATTTCTCGCAAAGCTTTCTTGATACCACCTGTCTTGCGTATATGGGTTTCAAATGTTTTTAATCTGTGTGTTTGTCTATCTTTCCTCATGTTTTCTTTAATTTGTTTGCTGATTTCTGATATTTCTTTCCTTATAGTTTTTGTTTTATCTCTGGTTCCTAGTAGTGCGGCTCTTCTCTCTAAAAGTTTTATAGTTCTGTCTGACATTTTATCTTTGTTTTTTCTGGTGTCTTCCTTAGCAGATGAGGTAATTAATTCACATAAACTATCGTATTTCCGTTGTATATTATACTCTTTAGCAGTTTCAGTAAAGTTAGCAAGCTGTGTTTTCAGCTTATCCGATGGTAGTACTTCTCTTTTCGCACAAGGTTTTGCTTTGAATGGCCTCTGTTTCTTTACCTGGTTTGCAATTAAGTTTGCTCTGACCATTCTATGGTTGCTATTAAAGTTGATGCTTTTGATTACTCTACAGTCCTCAAATAAATTACTTTTGTTTGACAAAATATAGTCTATTTCGTTCTTATAAAGTCCACCTGGAGATAACCATGTCCATCTATTGTTTTTACGACCTTGATACTGGGAATTCAGTATCTTTAAGTTATTCTCGTATGCTAATGCAATCAGCTTTTCACCATTTCGTGTTCGTTTTCCAGAGCAGTAGGGTCCCATTATTAATTCTTCTCCATTCCTTTTTTCTCCAACTTGTGCATTGTAGTCTCCCATTACTATTAGGTTTTTATGTGTGTTTTCTTTTAAAACAGTGTTAAGCTTGGAGTAGAATGTATCGATTTCTGTAATACTTGATTGTTCTGTAGGTGAGTACACTTGTACTATTGACCAGCTTTCGTTTCCAAGTTTTAGGTTTAGTATAGCAATACGTTCGGTTATTCCAATTATTTCTTCTATATGTTCTTGTAAATCTTTTTTGATTAGAAATCCGACGCCGTGTTTTCCTGGTGTTTCACCTTTGTAATAGAAGATGAAGTTATCGTGCTCTTCGATCTTTTCCCCCTGTCGCCTCACTTCACTGAGACCAATGATAGACCATTTTATTTGTTCTAGTGAAAACATTAGTTCGCTTAGACTTTCTTCAGTTCTCAGCGAGAGCGTATTAAAAGTAGCGATGTAGTGTACAAGTTTTCTTTGCTCTCCAGGGGTTTTTCCATATTTTTGAGTTGCTTGTGTAGTTGGAAGGTAGTAGTCTTCTTCCCCCACGGTGACTAGCCGGCTTGGGGTGCTTTGGTCGGTTCTTGTAATATTTGTTTTTTGGTTTATTTTGTTGTTGTTTTTCCAGTTGGCGATGTCTGGTAGTTTTTTGATTCTGAAAGAGATGATGATCTTCCTCTTGTTATATAGTTAAACATATTTGTTCTGTTTATTTTCTTTGGAGCTGAATTAGCTTGGTTTCGTGAGTTTTCAGGAGATTCCACTTGATATCTCTTCCTTTTTACTTTGTTGTCTTCATTTGATTCTCTTATTATTAGCTTATCTTTTTTAATATACGCAATCTTTCCTTTTTCTCGTTCTTGCAGCAATTGTGGTATCAGTTCCTTTCTCTTCTCCAACACTTCTTTTGAGAAATCTTCTTTAATGTTAATGCCTTCACTTACTTTTTTCTTGCTTTTAAGAATCATGTTCCTTTTCCATAAGGTAGTAAAGCTTACAAGTAACGGCCGTGCTTCTTTTCCCTTTGCTCCTAATCTTTGGGCTTTGTTAATTTCGTAGGATTGGATTGGTACTTTTGTCTCTTTTTCTATAACTTCTTTTATATAGTTTATGAGAGATTGTCCTTGTTCGGTTTCGTTAACTCCATAAAATATAAGATTGTTCCTTCTTTTTTCATCTTCCAAAAAGTTAATTTTGTTTTGCATTGTATCCATTTTAGTTTTTAGTTCTTTGTTTTCCTCCAGGACAGCTGCTAGTTTCTCATCTGTGCTCTCCATTACGCTCCTGGTTACCGATTCTGTTATTTCCCTAGTTTGTATTGTCATCTGTTCTTTGATTTTATTAAGTAGAATTTCCATTTGATTTTCCATATTTTTAGGGTAAATTTCTAGGGTGGTAACACTTTGAGCAGATTTTGTAGTGTGACAACTCAGTTGTTGTGACAGTGACAACGTCGAATTGAGAGGCGTTTGTTTTGGTTGTGCGTGCAGCTAACTTCACTTATCTACAATCTTGACTAACCTCAAAATGTTTGGTTTTCTTGTTTAGATATTTAACCTGAACTAATCTTGTCTATATCTTACAAAGAAACTACACTTAGGATGTAATTGATTACCGCGATTATATGGTAGGTAATAACTTCCAATTGATTGCAGAGCTGTCAAAATTACTTGATAGCGTCCAGAAAAAACGCCACAAAAACAAGAACAAAACATGAAGTTTGCGCTAGGTACTTGAATTGTGTGGCTAGGGTATTTAGTGGCGCATTTTTTGCAGCATGTAATACCACAAGCAGCAAAAAATACATTAAATTCGAATAGCTAAATGGTTTGTAGCTTTACTGTTACTGCGACTTCGATATTGATATTTTTTTAGGAAAAAGATTAGAGAGGGAATTACTCAGTTACTCCATATGCATAAATAACTAGTAGAATCGTCGCCAGCTATGGGTATTCGAAGGATGCTTTGAGTCGTCGCATAAATTATGTAAATGTTAATGTAAATCTAGGCGCCGTCTTCGCGACCAACGCGCGGGAAGTTGTTCTTCCCAAAGTACAAAAGTTACGTTTTGGCTCGTGTTGTTTTTTATGATAGGTACTTTTCATAATTTAGGTCCTCGTAGTTTTAAGTTTTTGTAATGCGTTGAGCTTTTTCAAATCTAAGAGCCTTATACCCAGCATTTTTAAATGCTCAGACGACATGCGGGACATAAACGCGCGTATATCTGAGCCTTAGATGCAAATGTGTTTAATGTAGATCAATGTGTTTTCATATATTAAAACGCGCGTTAAACGCAATACAACGCCCATTAAACGCGATGCAAGGCGCGTTTGAAGTGAGTTCGAAACTTGTTTGAAACGCGTTCGAATGGTCGGAAGAGGGGTAGGGATGCTAAGGCGCGCGCGCTCACGCCACCGCACCGCCGCGCGCCGCCGCGCCGCCCGACGGAAGCTACGAAAGACTACAGCGCGTCTGTATCGCTGTATCTGCGCGTATTCGCGCAGTAGACGCGCGTTTAACGATCGCCCCGTGTGCTTTACGTGGCGTTCAAATCTCGTTTGAAGCGAGTACGCGCGTCATCGCGCGTCGTCTGCGCGTTTAAAAAACGCTTTGTGCTAATGAGTCTAAGCTTTTTGTCTGCTATATAATTGATCTGCGATATTTTATAGTAACCTTTCGTTCATATGTTGTTACAAACTAATGGACGATAATTAAGCGTATTAAACATTTACCCTGCAAACGATTTGCTTACTTTGTAAGCAGAGAAACCGTATATATTTCTTTGTTTCTCGAGTTAACATTGCAATAGTCGCTATTGTTTGTATATAATTGGTATGAAAATAGCTAAAACAGACAAGGCTAGCGGTGTCTGCGTCTGTAAGAAGGCGGGTCTTTATTACTGCGAATGCTGCAGAGATATTATATCGATAATTTGTCTAAGTGTGAGCCCATCAAAGCTTATCTAACAAAATTATGACGAAAAATACAGAAGAACGAACAATAAATTTGTATCCTGGTTCCTCTCCTCAGATAATATCTTGGTTTTATACACCTTTTAAGTTTTCGAAGGAAGAACTTATATAGGAAGATGAGCTAAAACAAAAGTAGGTACCTACTTACAATAAGAGCGATATTAGGCACATAGATGCTGACATCCTTCAGATCTGCGATCGACTCTTCCCTCATGAACTTCAGCGTGATCTTGGGGTTGATCCTCAGGACCCCTCGCTCCTTGTCTATCGTCATGTTCTCGTTGACCCGAATCTCCCTATGGAAGACAAAAAGCAGTTCTTAGTATTCGAATTATAAAAGTAAGAACCAGTAACGCTTGGGATCTAATCAATTTAAATACAGACTGAAAAGTTTTATTAGAATCCAGACTCTTTGAGGATTGACAAGATTCTTTGAGGATGTCTAAGGTAAAGGTCCCTTAGACATCCTCAAAGAATCTTGAGTTAGTACTTGGTACTAACCTAATCAAAGTCGTGAAGCTGTTTCAGTTTCAGAATCCAGATCTATTCTAAAGCATAAACTATTATCTGCTCTCATTCTAACGCTGGCCACAGACATCCGGAATGTTTTTCTATATTTACACGGAATTCAGAATTTGAATTCCGGCACATTGCCTCACATATCTTAAAAAAACAGATTGATCAGTAGTCTCGTGGATCAGCAAATGCAAACGCTTGCAATGTAAACTGAATATTCAGAATCTGATTTCAGTATGTGTGCCACTCTAGACTCTATTCAAATGTATAACGCGCGTTCTGAATTCATAACCTTAATATTCCGATCAGGAATTCAGAACGCTCGTCAGTATCATTCTTACAGATCGATCTGTTACATACAGTGTGGAGAATGTATAGATTGGATCGATTCCGGGCTTTCTGAATTAAAAATCTAAATTCAGTTTCTGAATTTAGAAAGACCGTATGTCAGAGGCCAGCCTTTGGTGCATCCGTTAGGGCGTCGCAATGCCTTTCAAAACACCCTCAAGTAAGCATGTGGTTAGGCGATGACAGTGGTAATGTAGCTCTCGCTCGCACGTTTGAACGTGTTGAATCGTGTGAGCGAGAGGTACATAAGCAGTTGTTTCCGCATAAACAAATGTGTGTCATGTGTTTGTTCCAGCGTCAAATTCAAAAACCTACTGAAACTTGAAAGGGCCGACTTCTTGTAGCTTCAGCTTGGAGTCAGTTCCGTCGAGGTACTCCTTCACGTTCGTGTAGTTATACACCCACACCTCGGAGTAAAGCTGGTAGGGCGGCGCCTCCCACATCTTGTACAGGAACGAGCCTTCCTTCATGTCTAGGTACTGGAAACAAATTGATAAACATTAATACCACTTTAATATCACCCTACTTATAATAAATAGTTTGTAAGTATGGATGGATGTTTGTTAGTCTTTCACGCCGGAACGGCTGAACGGATCTGGATGAAACTTGGCAGAGAGATAGATTATTGTCTGAAATAGCACATAACAGGCAACAAACACGGCTTCAAAAATCAATGAATCGGCTTGAGACTCTTAATTTAAGGTGAAGACAAGAGCTAATGTGACTCTCGCTCGCACGTTTTGACTTGTTGAAGGATATAAAATCACTGAACCCATTTTCGAAAAATAGCAAACAACCATTTTGTGTGCAATCATATTGCACACAGTTTGGTAAAAAAAATATTTTGATATATGTAAGGTTGCCTACCCAAAAGTTTGCTTTTCTAGTTTTCGTACATAAGCAAACTTTTGAATAGGAAAACTTGTATCGATCAAAATAAATTATTTACTAAAATGTGTGCAAAGTGATTGCACATAAAATAGTTGTTTGCGATTTTGCGAAATTGGGATTAGTGATTTTATATCTTTCAAAATGTCTAATTGTGCGAGCGAGAGGAAAATTAGGTGTTGTCAAAGCCTTAAGTTTTTTAACCTGTGTTAGAAGAGTCCCCTCCTTTCTGTGACGCGGAACGGCTTGGTTCCTATAGTTCGGTAATGTAGTCCACGGACCTAAGGTCAAAGGTACAGTAAGCCTGAAGTCGAAGGTGAAGAAAGGTAAACAGTCAATACCTACTAACGGTCGTGTTCACCTCGCTCATTCGGAGTAAGATCTATGAATCACTATTTCAATGTTTGTTTGTTGACCCTGGTCATTTTTGCATGCTTAGCGAATTCACATTATTTTACATTGTAACAAGAATCATACAAAATAAAGGTAGGAACCTATATAGCCTAGGCTTTCGCGTGGAACTGGCATAATACTAGGTGCCAGTCCATTTTCAAGTGATCCCTGTGATTTTACTGAAAAAAATAACACCTTTGGTCGTGACTTTTAAAATCACGAAAGAATAATTACAAGAATTTATAAAATCCCAAAAGGTATTTTTAGGGTTCCGTACCCAAAGGGTAGAACGGGACCCTAAACTGAGATTCCGCTGTCCGTCTGTCACCAGGTTGTATCTCATAAGCCGTCATGACAGTTGAAAATTTCGCAGATTATGTATTTTGCGCTATTACAAAAAATAATGAAATTAAAAAAAAAAAACTGTTTTAATTCCCATTATTATTACAACAAACGTGATTTTTGCCGTTTTTATATGGCACAGAACCTTGTGTATACAGTAAACTTATTTAGAACCTAGAACAGTGCATGTAAAATACTTATGATCTGCCAGACAACAAACCTTATGATGTTTTCAAAGCACCTACGTCATAGATCAAAATGTCAATTCATCATAAAAGCACATTTTTGCACCTGTCACAATATGATTTTATGACATCGTATTGAATACGGTTAACCTTTACTCTCTATAAAAACAACAGTTTGCAATGGAATTAAGTGGCAAACTGTTTGCAAAGACATGTAGCTACTTAACAAATTATACCTACTATTACTATTAGTATTGCTAAGTAGTAGTCTTACGACTAGCAAAAACATATTATTTAGACAGTAACACGTTTAAATTGAATAAGGTATGTATGTTATCCTTATAGTTTTTTACATACCTACGCCAAGTAATATTTTCGTTAGCATGTAATTTACAACGCAATTAGTTACAACAAAACATTATTACTAACTTAAATTCCTGAAACACCTCTTTGCAGACAACTGAAAGACAGTTCATGACAAATTGAAATTATTGTCTTGTTTCTGTTATGAATTTATTGTCGTTTAGTAATTAATATGAATTTTTTTAACTGTGTGTGCATAAACTGTGATTTTTATTCTTTAATTTAATGTTAATTAGAAATAAGAATTTTGAATTGTTAACATTTATTAGTGTAATTGGTTTATGAAACCGTTATATGTAGTTAAAATAGATAAGTAAACTTCGCGTTGTCGTGTTACTAGTTTTTTGAAACGGTGCAGTGTGGTTAACCCCCGGTTTCTGAAAGCGCGATCAACACTAATCGGCTGCCTAGTCACTTGCTATCTCTATCTAATTTGAAGTAAAACCTGAAATAGCAAGTGACTAGACAGCCGATTAGCGTTGATCGGCCTTTCAGAAACGGGCGTAAGTATGCCGTTTTATTTCAACACATTATTTAAGGACTTTTTAGGTTCTAAGTACATCATGTTGGTTTCCTGACGTTTGAGATTACACTTTACAGTGTTCAGGGTAAAATCTGAATTACAGAAACTCCATGAGACATAAAAAATTTAAATATTAGTAGTTTTTGCACAAAAGAACTTTAGTGGCTATAACTTTTTTGTTTGTTAGGTTTATAAAACTTCTTAGACTAACAGGAAGATTACTTAAGATTAACAGGAATATTTGACACATATTTTTGTTTGTTGGCAGAACCATATAAATTAAACGCATCTTAGTAAATTAAATATCAATAGACTTTTTATGTGTATTTAATGTATACACTTCAACAGTATCAAGTTTATTGGTTTTATACTATTCAAATTAATTGCGACAGTGACTTGATGTTTTCCTCTTTTAAGGTGCGATATAAAAATCACAAAATGCTATTTATTCCAGTATCCGGCAGACAATTTTTTTTATTGTTTTTGACAAGTCAAAGGTTTGTTTATGAGCTTTTTCAAGATGGTCCTTGTGATTTTATTGAATCAACATATTTTGGCTTGACTTTTCAGGCTATGTTAAAATTGAGTCTCATTTTGCAACGATTTATGATTTTCTGGAAAAAAATAGTAATTTGTGGTATATATTACACACACACACGCAAACACACTCGATCTTACATATACGCAGGCACACTCTCATATTATTAGGCTAAGAGTAAAAACTATTTTTTTTTTTTTGTATTCAGATACCTACATACTTAGTTTCCTTTAGTTCATAGATTGATGTTTAGTTTCTTGATTTAGGTTTATTTATAAGTACGAGCACTTAACATGGTTACCATAGATATGGATATAGAAGAGCGGGGTCCTCTGACACAAGTATTATTTACTTAAAAGATGGCCCCAACCTTGTTAAACTAATATGTAATTTGCGCTACTGATATAAATAAATAAATTTGAAATTTGAAATATTATTAAATATTATTTTGCTTAGCGCTTAAAGAAGTAGATAGGTGTAAATACAGCATAAAATTTTTTAAGGTTATTCATTGAAAATTTATGATTGTTTGGGACGTTTAGTTCGCTTGTCTCGTTTTTTTCTAAACTACTACGAATAGGTTTTAAATTTGACAAAACATTTTCTTGTGTGTTTGTTACATTGCAGTGATACCTCGTTAAATTATGAATTTATTTTGATATTTTTTTCTTTGATAGGTCATGGGTACTTTTGAGGTGGTCTCATGTTTATATTCCAAATTGATGCTGCGTTTTTCAAAATGATCAAGATTGACAAAAAATAATTCCAAAATGTCATCTGAAATCCAACAAAAGTTTTGTTGACAGTGACCGACATTCGTCAAATTATAACGAATTGGGACAGTTAATTCTTCCGTTGAATGCGATAAGGAATTAATTATCGAGGTCTTATTTTAGTTGACTTTCTTGTTTTAGTTGTATTTCTGGCTTATCAGTTTAGACTGAATAATTTAGAAGTAGATTGTAAAAACAAAACACAAACATAATGACCGTAATAACTTATCTAGGTTGAACGGATGAAAGTACCTAATGAAGTTATGCAAAAAACAAACAACGCTATTTTTATAACAATGTATAAATAAATAATAATTATTTTTTAAAATCAGATTCAAGGCTTAAAATAGATTGGAAAGGAACTGTTAGTCGAGTTCAAGAACTAATTTGGAAAGTAAAATTTTGGGTAGGTACTTCATTTTTTTTGTTTATCTTCTGAACTACGAAAACTAAAATTATTCAACCATTAAATTGAAATATTTGTCTATCATTCTAGTTTGTTTTTCTAGTTTGTTTTCTAGTTTGTTTATTTTATAATTTACTTTGTTAGTTTATTCTTATTTTCTTTGTTATTTCTCTTATTTGTGTGTATCAGTTGGGCAAATAAATGCGTTATCTATCTATCTATCTATCTATCTATCTATCATTATTTTCATATTACAAAGCTTTGCTTTTGGGGCTAGGTGGTGCTATGTGGAAAATCCACCAAAAATATTCATTACAAAGAAAATTATAGTGAATACAAGTATTTATGAATATTATATTTAATATTCATTTGATGTTTCAAAGTCAAAGTCAAAATATGTGTATTCAATAAAATCAAAAGGACCATCTTGAACCGTCTTAAAACTAGGTGACTCTAGTGCCAGTTCCACGCGACCAACACCGAGAAGAACAGGCAACAAACTCGGCTTGGTATCTATCGCTCAGTTTGACAACCCTTGTAAAGATATGCAGATTCTGGGCTGACTGGCGCTTGTGTAAATGCAACTTATTAATAAATAATATTTTATGCAATTATTGACAACATTAACAACATGTTTATTTATGACAAGTTATTGTACTTTTAAGACAATGGTTTTTCTCCGATTCTATTTATAAGTGAATAGTTTGAAGACCCTATTTAATTGCGTGATTTCATCTTATTTATTATTACAGAACTGAGTAATTAATCGTACCCTTACGTGTTATGATGAAATAAATGATGTGATAATTAATGCTGGACATAAATAATGCTAAATTATTATTATCCCAACTAATATTATAAATGCGAAAGTAACTCTGTCTGTCTGTCTGTTACGCTTTCCCGCTTAAACCTCTCAACCGATTTTGATGAAATTTGGCACAGACAATCTTTAGACCCTGAGAAAGAACATAGGCTACCTCTTATTGCGAAAAAAAGAGATGAAGAGATTAAAAGTACGCAGACGAAGTCGCGGGTACCAGCTAGTATTGTATAATTCGTATTTTATTACTATGTATTGTTTTAAAAGCTTGCGTGAATTAAAATCAATAAGTATTCAAATATACATTGCGACAAAATAAGTAAAAACACATAAATTAGGGAGCGTAAGATTCTTTATCTCATAAAATTTTGGTTTAAGTATAATATTGGTAGCTCAGTTCAACTAGCCCACCTTTTTTAAGGTCATGAATGTGACAGACACAGTGACAAGGTATACCTATAAAAAACCAGAAACACCATAATAGAGTCGCTAATATATGATGGGGATTATGAAACAGGCCGTAAACATCTTCTTAATTATTGATACAAAGTGTTAAAGCATTTCGTTCTCAAACCTTGACCGGTAAAGATAAAGGTAGGTTACGCATTTTAAGTTGGATTTACTTCTTCTTTTTATCGCGTCACTTAGTCATGTAGTTTCTTTCGAAATAGTTTGATTTTAAGTTTACTGGTTAGTTGGTTTACTCATTTCGAATATCTTAAGAGTAGTAGAGTTCTTTGTGTGTGGCTCGTCCGGGGAAGTACTACCACCACGCCTTTTTCATTCACCAAGCAGCATCGCTGTGTTTCGGTTTGAAGAGTGTGGTCTCCGGTGTAATTACAGGCACATGAGGCTTAACATCTGTATGCCTCAAGTTGATGGACGCAGAGCAGTGCATCGTAGGGCACGTTCCTATCGTGCGTGACCTACGGGGCAATGTTTTGTTTATAGGTGATGGTTACCATTTAACATCAGGTGGGCCATCTGCTTGTTCCATCAGCTAGTTGTATAAAAAAAAATTAAATTTGGTTAAGTGCCTATTTTATTATCTCCGAGTAATGCTGTCCGTCAAATAAAAATGTTTTCCTATATATGTATTTATAAACCAAAGTACCTACAGAAAGACTTTGTTAATTTTTGTTGTACCTACCTACTGGTTTGCATTACTTAGCATTAATTGTAGGTAAAGCGCTTGGTAGAGTAAGCTAGGTATCAAGAATTTCGAAAAAAACTAAATCCACAATTAAGTAGCAAGGCAGTATTATGTTATTATTTGACTAATCAGAATAATGTCATGACTTGAATTAATTAAAAAACCCTGTCAAAACGTCAAACGGTTAGTAAACGTTACGTCTACAACTGTCTGCGTACAAGATCCTAACTAGTGATTAAAAATATGCAAATGTATACAAAAAGTATGTAGTTATGTACCTATCTGTGTAGAAACACAAACCGTTTATATGAGTTTTCGTATTCGTTAAAGTCAATTTCGGTATAATAACCTACAATCTAAATATATATAACTCAAAGGTGACTGACTGACTGACTGACATAGAGATCTATCAACGCACAGCCCAAACCACTGGACGGATCGGGCTGAAATTTGGCATGCAGATAGATGTTATGACGTAGGCATCCGCTAAGAAAGGATTTTGATCAATTCTACCCCCAAGAGGATAAAATAGGGGATGAAAGTTTGTATGAGATTTTCAAAGTAAACGAGCGCGAGCAAAGCCGCGGGTTCAGCTAGTGGGTTATAAATTCTCTAAAATATTATATGGATTCGCTATATGCGTCCGGCAGGTACGGCTAGTTTTTTTAAACCGTCTTGACGTCAGTAGAGTAGAATTAGTGTTAGATTTAACTTTACTTTTCTGGGTTACTTTAAATGATTCACTCAAGTTGTCTAGCTTACATAAAGCATAAAATAAAATGGTGACATTTAAGCAAATTACTATCTGGTAACTATAGGTATATCATATAGGTAGAGTAGTAGAGCTCTTTGTGAAGGGCTCGTCCGGGGAAGTACTACCACCACGCCTTTTTCTGCCGCCAAGCAGCAACGCTGTGTTTCGGTTTGAAGAGTGTGGTCGCCGGTGTAATTACGGTTACATGAGGCTTAACATCTGTATGCCTCAAGTTGATGGACGCAGGGCAGTGCATCGTAGGGCACGTTCCTATTGTGCGTGACCTACGGGCCAATGTTTTGTTTATAGGTGATGGTTACCACTTAACATCAGGTGGGCCATCTGCTTGTTCCATCAGCTAGTAGTATAAAAAAAAAATAGGTATATCATAGTTTAGCATGATACTAAAACATCCTTAGCGTGTTTTTTGAGGATATTTTCAAACTATTGCGTTAGTTTATCGATAATACCTAAGCAAAACATATACGTAAGGTCACCACGTCTATTGTACTAATAGTTGTATATTATATTGGTATACTTAGCATACTAATACACTAATCGTATATTTATTGAAAACGCATTTATTACGTCACTCTTTTGGGAGGAGTTGGGCTGGCTACAGATATAGCCAGCCCACCCTGACGCACAATGGACCAATTTTGAATCTAGGTGCGGAAACAGGAGTCCACTATAAGATAAGATAAGATAGTACGTCACTCTATAGTAGCAGCCAAAACCGTATCGAACGTCAAAATTTCTGAAAATTAATATTTTGTATACTATTATATTTTTAAAATAACACAATTGAGCCGAGCCCCTCTTTTAGAAGTATAAAAAAGCTTTTCATCCCACCATCTCGGAAAGAGTATTTTTGCTCCTCAATATCTGAGTGCAAAAGCCGTTTTTATTCTCTAGAGGATAAAGTAAATTGAATTTAGAACATCGTGTGCACTAAGTTTGTGAATAAAAAAAACATTAAACCTATTTACTGCTACCTCTATGGTGCCAATATATCATACAACTTTTTTTTAATTTGTTATAAACTCAGACTCGACACCTTCTTGGTGTTCTTTTTTCAATTTGCTTTGTACGCGGTTCTTTACACGGCATTTTTTCACGTCATTGTTAAACCTTATATTAAAAACAAGAAACTTGAAAACAAGTGAAAAAACTAAAATGAGTGATTAGCGACGAGGAAGTTTGTTTGTCGCCAACATGTGATTGTAAACTTTTTTTTTTTGCATTTAGTCATTTCCTCGCTGAGGTGGAATGAAAAGTTACGTGTTGCACTCGAGTGCAAAGATTTTTCACCTCGTGCTCTTTTGATTCCCTCGCTAACGCTCAGGATTCTAATTTTGAATCACTCGCTGCGCTCGTGATTAAATTTTAGAATCCTTCGCTTGCTCGGTCATCAAAATTGAACACGCGGTTAAAAAACAACTTTGCACTCTTGTATAACAAATAACTATTTTTATTTCACATCGCTGATTGTAAAATGGCATGAATTTGATCGAGTTTGACGTCAATGAAATGGTTAGTTAAGGCTAGTAAATCAATTTTAAATTACACACACCTAATGATCTGAAACGTTTGGCTTGATAAAAACGTACTCGTATATCAGATTTCTGGGTCCCATAGTAAACTTATTTTAGGACCCAGTGATTGAAATTTTTACCAATATTTATATTTTATGTTAAACTCTGCCATAGAACATACGGCGGCTGCGGTTTCAAAAACGTATTAATATTTTTTTTTTAGTTATTAAAGAGATATTTTTGTTTCTTGAGATATTATAAAAAGAAATAAAGATTTAACAGAAACAGAACAGAAACAGCTTCACGACTTTGATCCCCAGGCACGGTAGATATCCCTTCAGATCTCCCAGTACCAAGTAGGTACTAATTCAAGATTCTTTGAGGATGTCTAAGGGGGTTAGTCAGAGGTACGTCCAAACATTACATTTGGCACATACCCACATTTTGCAGTAGTTAGTATTCCATACGTGACAGGTTGCAAGCCCATCGCCACTGTTAGAATAGTAACTGGTTTCCTCACGATGTTTTCCTTCACCGTTAGAGCACTGGCATTGCGCACATAAATTTTTCGATAGAAAAATCCATTGGTGCACGACCGGATTTGAACCTGCGAC
This sequence comes from Plemyria rubiginata, assembly GCA_963576535.1. Classification (NCBI taxonomy): domain Eukaryota; kingdom Metazoa; phylum Arthropoda; class Insecta; order Lepidoptera; family Geometridae; genus Plemyria; species Plemyria rubiginata. The sequence goes on along the minus strand of OY754914.1, from coordinate 814,298 downwards.
CTTACGATCGGAAGGCGGGGTCACTCCCACTAGACCACCGGTGCTCTTAAGATTTAACTTATATTGATTAGGTACTGTTCAAAACACAAATTATAATGCTAAGTTCGGTACATACTTAACGAATTTGACATGCCTCTATAAAACCTGTTGAAAGAGATCTAAGAGATACGTTATAGTTGCCCAAACAGCAAGCATTTATCCCCACGCGTGATTAATATAACTAAAGTTATCACTATACGCGAGCGAAGACACCGGCGGCAGCTAGTTCATAATAAATTAATTAAATACCTGCTCATTGGTGGGCGTTGAGACTGCTACGGAGTTTATGATTTACGTAGATTTATATTTTATCGTAATCGTTTAAATTAAATTAAAAAGCGGTATCTTAAACGGTGAAGGAAAACATCGTGAGGAAACCAGTTAGTATTCTAACAGCGGCGATGGGCTTGCAACCTGTCACGTATGGAATACTAACTACTGCAAAATGTGGGTATGTGCCAAATGTAATGTTTGGACGCACCTCTGACTACCCCCCTTAGACATCCTCAAAGAATCTTGAATTAGTACCTAGTTGGTACTGGGAGATCTGAAGGGATATATACCGTGCCTGGGGATCAAAGTCGTAAAGCTGTTTCAGTTTCAGTTTTTTTAAATAAATTTTAGCTTGTTATTAGCACACTTTTGCTTTATAACTATGGTTCAACAATTTTTTTATTTTACCTATTACTTACCCAATTGGTTACCAACGCCACGGGGTTAATAGCTGCCATAATTATTGATATAATTATGAGAAGCGATCCGTACGCAGCTCTCAAGACTGTGTCTGTAAACAACAAAAATATGTAAAAAATAGATCAGGTTCTAAACGTTACGAGAGAGAGAGATAGTAAAATATTAATACAAAAATGCATGCACTCATTGTTACTTTTTTCGATGGTTGTAGTAATTTTTGTAGCTCAATCACCCCCTAAACAATGGCCCGACTTGAATAATTATAACTTAAATATTATAGATAGATAGATGAATTCTTTATTGTACACAAAGCGAAAAGAAAACACATAAAGAAAATTGAAAAAAGAATAGGTACAATGGGCGGCTTTATCGCTAAAAGCGATCTCTTCTTATACTTAATCAGAAAAAATGATAACTATTACATATATATATTATTATGACAGCCTTCATAGCTTAGCTAGCTCTGCCTTCTGCGCCGTAGGCCGTGGGTTCGATTCCCACCGAGAACAAACATTCGTGGTGATGAACATAGATGTTTGTTTTCTGTCTAGGTGTTATTATGTATTATAAGTATGTATTTACAAAAAAGTATACCATGTATGTCAGCTATCCGGTTCCCATGCATATTACAAGCTTTGGCTTAGTTTGGGGCTAGGTAGTGCTGTGTGGAAAGTTCAACAATATTTATTTATTTATATTTATTATACTTACGTCTTCTAGTAACTGTGAAATTCTGGATTTTCATGACTGAGATTCGACCCCTGCTGGGTAAACTCTGGAGAGTGCTCTTGGCTCCAACAACCATTATGATGTCTGAAACAAAAGTTTAAACGTCTGTAAAAGAAAAGTTCTGAAGAAGGGAATACATAGCTTAAATAAAACAGCTTCACGATTTTGACTCTAATGGACTATAGATACTAAGATAGATATCGCTTCAGATGTCATTATCAAGTTCCAATTGCAGATTAGTAACAGTTGTGAATGATACTAGTCACAGAGGTGCCCACATTTTTCAGCAGAATACCAACTGGTTTTCGTAGGTGGTTTCATCTTTAAAATCTGAAGAAAGCCGTTTTTATCGTATGTATATAAATTATTTATAAAAAAACTGTATTTACAGGGTGGCCTGTCCTTCCTTCTGGCCCATCATCTAGACATGAAACACTACTTTGGGAAATACTTAATAATTAAGATTAATTGTTTAAAATATTCAGCAAAACCTTGAACCACTGACAGCTTAAAAATAAAATTAATGTTATGGCGTGCGTGACATCCCTCTCCTCTGTAATTTAATTTATAATTTAATTACATAGCTGATTTAAAGTGAGGAGGTAATTAATATAATATATATTCTTTATAAAATTATACCATATTCAAGTCATTTAATTTTTTAAATGCCTTCTCACTTAACAAACTATTTTAAGATTTGCCAATTTTGTGAATCCCAACTCACTATATATATATATATATATATATGATATTATAAATGCGAAAGTAACTCTGTCTGTCTGTCTGTCTGTCTGTCTGTTACGCTTTCTCGCTTAAACCTCTCAACCGATTTTGATGAAATTTGGCACAGACAATCTTTAGACCCTGAGAAAGAACATAGGCTACCTTTTATTGCGAAAAAAAGAGATGAAGAGATTAAAAGTACGCAGACGAAGTCGCGGGTACCAGCTAGTATTGTATAAAAAAGGCTTGATTTTAGTAAAAAATTAACCATCCATCCATCATCATTCATATAGGCCATCTGCTTGTTCCATTAGCTAGTTGTTTAAAGAAACTATATAATCCATACTTGGCACTATTCATTACAGATTTTGTGTTTATAGATAGGTGTCTTTTATAATTCATTTTAGAGCACCGGTGGTCTAGTGGGAGTGACCTCGCCTTCCGATCGTAAGGTCGCAGGTTCGAATCCGGTCGTGCACCAATGGATTTTTCTATCGAAAAATTTATGTGCGCAATGCCAGTGCTCTTAAACGGTGAAGGAAACGAGCGTAACACGATATCGATTATATTTTGGGCACGTCGTAAATAAAAAATATTGACCAGATCGATAATTTACGATACAAAATGAAGGCAATATATGCGCAATAAAGACACCCATCATTATATATCATTTTCACACTTAAAATTGGCTGGGTTTTAATACATTATTCCCCCGTTTCTGAAACTATACTACTACTACTACTACTACACAATAGAGTTGCAGAAAACGCTGACGGAAAGATAATTATGACAATTGACAATGACATTAGCTAGACAGGCACAACAAACTAGAGTCATTTTATTAAATTTATCTCTTCCGATTTATGATTTAAACGATTTTTTTATCGTTGGTTTGGAAGAAAACCGCCACCAATTTCTTCAAAACAAATGACAGCTGACTTGACACTGATAAAATTGATTGGCACATGACGAACAGGGGCTACAAATGAGCAGGTAAAGAAGTTTGATAAATTTGCACAATTAATTACCAGACAGTGCAGTTTATGATATTAAATCCATAATAATATTCTTGTTCATATTAATACCGCAATGGACAATGTAATTTAACTGCGATGCACTTTAATCTGTTGGATGACCGTGCTTGTCAATGAATTATTAAATTAAAGGTTATATTATTAGCTGTCAAAATAATTATTACAACTATGATCTAAACCAGGAAAATACGTCAGTGCCTCAGTGGGCCATTCGTTGACCGTGAAGTGTCAGCGGATTGGCTGTCTAGTAACCCCCCTGAGACGGCCATGAAGATTGATCAAAATATTTTGCAGCACTGCATTATGACGCATAGGTTATAAAATGGCGCCGTGCTAACATCGAGTTAAAGCAGTGATTCATTAGAGGATTCGAGGTTGTTGTATTGTGTTTGCAGAGCGGTGTGTTGAGAGGTTGACATGACACCTGTTAAGGGGCAGCATAAGGCATGCCGCTATCTCGCTCGCACAATAAAACATTTTTCAAGGTATAAAATCACTGAATGTAGTTATGTAAAATCGCTATCGGTTAAGTTGTGGTGTTGGAATCGCAAAGATTTAGCCACTAAAAGCTTTCAATCATTATTTTTTCTAATATAATTCAGATCTCATCCAAAATATAGGTACCTATGAAATAAATCTTATAGAATACAATTAAATGAAAATCATCTAAATTGGTATACAATTGGCAAAGACGAGTATCATTACAGTCCAAAAAAAATAATTTGCGTCGAAGTGGGCAAAACTGATAAAAACATTTACAAAAAACTTAAACATGGTCATTACAAACCGTGAAACAATACCTAACAACTAGAGGGTCTTAAATTGTAAAATGTAGTAAACAATGGTCATCCACATCATCATCAGACTAAGAAGGACTTCTTCGTAACCTGTCACTAGTTTATTTCTAAACAGAGTGGTGAAAGGATTATTAGTGCGCCTCAAAGTGGCTCCTTTCTAGCACTTGACACAATATGTCTTCATTCATGTTTTAATTCATTCATATTCATTTATTACGAAAATGGCTACAAGTTAAACGTCAATTTGAAAAACTGTTTTTGAAACCTTAAGAGTCCCCGCAGACTACAAACTTTCTATCTGCCGAGAGTTTGGTCGGCTTCTTAATCAGTATGAAGATGTATGCAGATGCGCACATTACAGTGATTCAGTATCGGCCGATAAAAAAGTTTGATGGGCTTCACGACTGCCTTCAAACTTTCCATCGGCGAACTATCGGCCGAGCGTTTGATCAGTATGGCGCTCTTGCCCCGCCCGCACACTTGCCGATTGTTTGATCGGCCGACTCGGCCGATGGCTTCATTCCACGCGAGTGATCTCTTCACAAACTCTAGTAAAATAATCAATCGGCCAAACCATTTGTTGGCTAGTCTGCGCACTCGCGACCAACCCAACTGTTTTGTTGGCACAGTGTGCGCACGAACAGGCCAACTCGACTAAACTCTCGGCCGATAGAAAGTTTGTAGTCTGCGGGGACTCTAAACGTTATTCACTATGACCATTTGCACCGCGATCACAGCTAAGACAAGGCAGCCGGTGTCATACGGTCAGGGCAAAGTATCTCCTATGACATAAAGAATAAAGCCCAACATCAAGTCAGCGGTGAGTGAGGTAGACAAGAAGATCACCAGCTGATCGGCCATGGCGGAAGCTGTATTGACGGTCGCTAATCAGCTGGTGGTCCTCCAGGTACGCCAGAAGACGAGTATTAATTACTCGCTCCATCAACTTACAGAGTACAGAGGTAATCGCGATGGGTCTGTAGTTGGATGGGTTGGTTCGATCACCTTTTTTGGGAACTGGGTGTACATGGGTTATCTTCCATGAAGAAGAATGAAGAATTCCATGAAGACTTCTACTGTTTTTATAGCTTGCTGATGTTATAAAAAATGAAATGATATTTTATTTGAGCACTATAAAATAACATTGTTCAGTGTTGAAATAACGTTGTAATGCAATTTAAAACAAATCCATATTTTATTGAAGCTTCAGGGCCCGTACCAACATCTCTTGAAGCAATCTTATTTCAATATTACTTTACTTTTCGATCATAAGCTGACTATGCAGTTCAAAGTCAAAGTCAAAATATGTTTTTTCAATAAAATCACACGGACCATCTTGAAACGTCTTAAAACTAGGTGACTCTAGTGCCAGTTCCACGCGACCAACACCAGCGTTGACATAAGACATTGACATAAAAGTAATATTGAAATAAGAATGCTTCAAGAGATGGTGGTACGACCCTGATCTCTAAACTAGACTATACCTACCTAGCTATCATACCCCGCTGTGGTACAAATATTTATGAGGTAGTTAACTCAAGCTCTACTATATACTCTTACAAAATAAGTTATCATCGTTTTCAGTTAGTTTCTCAACAGCTTACAGTCAAATAAATGTTTTTATTTATGTTTTGCTTCACTTTTCAGGATTTTTATTGAACTAGCTGATGGAATGGAACAAGCAGATAGCCCACCTAATGATAAGTGGTAACCATCACCTGTAACAAAGCATTGCCTCGTAAGGCACGCACGACAGAAACATGCCCTACGATGCACTGCCCTGCGTTTATAGCTTGAGGCATACACATGTTAAGCCTCATGTGCCCGTACACCATCAGTTCGGTCGACATTCGAGAATTAATTCCCCAAAGAGGCAAGTACCTAATGGTCAGCGCGTTCAATGGTGCAAGATTAAATATTAATTTATTCAAAACATTAACCGATTAACAACACGTATTTAATTTAAAATATAATAAGTATAATACCGCACTCATTAGATACAGTTTAAAACCATTAATTATACGTTGATCGGATTATAATCTATTATAATAAATGGCATAATATAATTAAGCAGTTTATGTAAGTAATAATACCTTTTCATTTTATTTAATAATTTACTAGTTTTGCCCCGCGGTTTCACCCGCGCAGATTTAAATCCCGGTATTCCCACGAGATAAAAAGTAGCCTATGTGCTATTCCAGACTATAATCTAGCTCTATGCCAAGTTTCATCCAGATCCCTTCAGCCGTTCCGGCGTGAAAGAGTAATAAACATCCATCCATACTTACAAACTTTCGCGTTTATAATAGTTAGTAGGATTTTAGTTTTAAACGGTGGTTGTTTTGCAGAGCGTTATAGTTTTTTGGCTACCAACTAATATGACGAAAAATTATTCTGTGGAAATAAAAGAGTGACTACTAAGATGGCCACGGAACAGAGAAAACCCTAGAGATGACGGATGATAGATGTGGAGAGAAAAAACCTGTTGTGCCGACCCCAAATAAAGTGGGATAAGGGCAGAGAAAAAGATATAAACTGAATTGCCCTAAATCCATTGGTTTATATTTAATAATAAATAAATAAATATGTTTCATTCTTTCTTTCCTATAATATTTCACTTACCAGTTTTTTATTTTTTATTATGTATTTGTGTTTAATTGTAGTATATTTTAAGTAAAATTGTAACAAAATTTCTGTATATCTATCATTATTTAATGTGTCTGTGTAGTTGAATAAATGTATTTTCTTCCTTTCTTTTCTTTCAAGTGTTCTTTTTTTTTTTACAACTTATAGGTAAAAACGTTTGATCGCAATCTCACCTGATGTTGAGTGATGATGTGGTCGACGATGTGGCACGCTTACCTAGAAAATACCTGTTCACTCTTCTCTTGAAAGTAACCAAATTATAGGTCATCGAAAAGAAGGACGCCGGTAAGGAATTCCATTCATTGGCTGTGCGCATGATGAATGAAGAAGCAAAGCGCTTGGTGCGGGCAGTTGGTATGTCAACCATGAATGGATGCCTCGTTACCGTACGTCTAGTGGTCCGATGGTAGAATGGGGATGAGGGGATCAAGCTGTGGAGTTCGGACGCGCACTCACCGAAATGTATCCTATAGAATAAAGATAAGATAAGATAATGTTTATTTCAGACAAAAAAGAGATACATATGAGTTGAGCCATACAGAGGTCTTATTCTAGGGATTTTAGCTTATCAGGAAATCTGGCACACTCTGGTTACGGAACATTACCTTCCGTGCTAGTTAAAAACTGTGTTACGGCAAGGTAAGTGCTTCCCTCCCCAGGTGCTACTATTTCTTATACCTATCTAGTGTTACGAACTCCTCCCGATGATTATACTTTAGCGCTCTGTCGAAGGTCTCCAGTAAGTCCGTGTCGTTGTTGTTGAGAATAATTTTCTTGGCCTTTCCAAATATATCCTTCAAGGATCTAAGGACATCCTGCTCTTCCTGGTGTAGGCTCTCGAAGTGGACCATGAGTTGCGATGCAGATTTCAGAATACCGATAGACTGGCAACTTTGCGGCGATGCTCGAGAGTCAGGAGCTTTGACTCGAACGCGTCGTTACCTATGAGCCTTTTGGCTCATAGGTAAGGTAGGTTCATTCTCATTTGTCTCTATTCTGTATGCAATAAAACTGTTTTTACTCTAATTATCAGAAAACTAGAAATTCAGATTTATCTGACCTTAATAAATAAGTAGCCTATGTGCTTTTCAGATATTAAAATGTTTGTATTTTAACCTATAAAATGACCATTTAAAAAAATAATAAACCGTTAATAATACAAAGATAAGAAAAAACACAAAATTAGCACTCCGTCAAGTTATCTTCAAATAGCGCAAAGTTGATGTGCTAAATATCCTATTTAATTAGCTAGTTATTTTTATCTTACAACCTACGTATTTATTTGGGCAAAGACACACTTCCGTAGTGTTTAGGTACATTGTTGATTTCTGAGTAAATTGTGCAAAGGTTCCATGGAATAATATCTAACGCGTCAAACCAATCACGTGTTTTTATTTATTTTAAGATTCAGAAAAAAACACGTCTTGTTTGTAACGATAACAAATACAAAATACACTTAACATAATAATATAAACATTTTTTATGGTCTGAATTTCAGAGCTTAGGTTATAAATAAGTTCAGCGATAAGTTATAAACATCTTGCCATGTCAGTACAGTTTTTTATATAATGTATTTATACATACATAAAAAAAATACACCACAATACATACTAACTAACCCCCGGTTTTTGAAAGCGCGATCAATACTATACGGCTGTCAAGTCACTAGCAGCTTTTTCTACAAATTAGATAGAGATAGCAAGTCACTTGACAGCCAAGTAGCTTTTTTTTTTTTAGCTTTGGTCGGGCTTTTAGAAACCGGGGGTGAGTCTACCTACTTAACCCTAATAATAGTTCTATCTAAAAAGTGTGGTCCATTGATTTTGAGGACTCCAAAGACTCAGTTAAATTAAAACTATACGTACATACTTCATTTTGAAAAAAAAATAAATACTAACATTTACTTTGATGTCTGCCCGCGGAGTTGTTTTTTTTTTTATAATGCTGGACAATCCACACAGCACTATCTAGCCCCAAAGTAAGCTATTAAATAAGCTTGTGTTATAGGTACTAGATAACTGATATATTTAATACATTATATACTTACATAGATAGATATTTTTTTATTATACATAGAAAACACCCAGACCATTGGAACAAATTTCTGCAGATCGTACACGAATTTGTTCCAAGGAGGGAATCGAACCCGCAACCTTTTGCGTCGCAGGCAGGCTCTCGCCCGCTGCGCCACAGAGGTCGTCTACTAGTTAAACTGCCCATCGTGTTTTATATAATGTCCATGGATGCTTCCTCCTAAAGTGTTGCGTTTTTTATCACTTGAAAAACGTCAAACGTGCACACATGATTCAATTCAAAGTAGATACTGACTCGCGGAGGATTATATTTGGTAATATTATTCGTATTCAATGCCAGCTTCATCATAAGGACATGCAGTAAAAGAGTAGTCGCACACTGGTAGCTAGAATTGCGTCGTCTAAGTTAAAAATAAGTAGATATCCAAATATATTGAATCACAAGGACCATGACTATAAGCAAATATTTAAATATTGAAACATGAATGTTGCAAAGAATTAATTTTTGTAAAGTTATTTTGAGTAATTAATATTATAAACCTAAGATACCGAATGTATAGTACCTAAATCAATTAGGTTTTTACCTTTTTTATTTTACGAAGTATTATAACAATTTTTTAAATTTATTTTATGTTATTATTCCAGTATCAACCAAATAAAATGATTAAATTTGGCCAATTTTATTTATAAACGGCGTGTTGGTATTGTTTTTATTAGTAGAAAATATTATAAAGAACTAAAATGTGTCAACTTATAAAGTTCTTTATTAATAATATAAGTAGTACGAAAATTACAATCCGGCTCGGAAACCCGATACGCTTTACCTAATTTCCCTGTAGAGTGCCTACCTTTATTTTAGTATCTATTATTGGAGAAGGTATGTATTTAATGTATTTTTTTAAGTAAATAATTTGATTTGATTTGGTAGTTTGGTGATGAGCTCGATAAGTACCAGCCGGAGTGGAGCACCGCAGCATACGGGACCGCACAGAGTGGAGGGAATGGGGAGGCCTTTGCTCAGCAGTGGGACATAGATAGCTGATAATAATAATAATAATTGGTTGTTTAAGTAATTTAGTGTATGCTTGAGTGTGCGGCTACCTTTAGCTGCAAGCAAATTCTAAATGTGACATAATTAATTCTATAGATTGTTTACTTCCGAATAACCGGAGACTGTGGAACTTCCGAGAGATGCTATTGCGGCGCGGAATCCTTGGCGGTAGAATATGGCGATCATAAAAAGCTAGTTTTGTATCCGATCCTAATAATTTATAATCTATTTTAGACAACTACTATAGCTATATTTTTAAAAGAGTTATAATAAGAACGATTTTATGAAAAATTACTCGTGTTGAGTCACTATTTCTTTTGAGTTTCTTTTTTTTAAAAGTCAAAAGTCAAAATATGTTTATTCAATAAAATCACAAGGACCATCTTGAACCGTCTTAAAACTAGGTGACTCTAGTGCCAGTTCCACGCGACCAACACCGAGAAGAACAGGCAACAAACTCGGCTTGGTATCTATCGCTCTTTTATATGATCCTCGTTACAATGTAATAAAATACCTACACTATTGATGCTATATAATACATTAAGTAATCTAACAGAAAAAGGAAAAGTAAACAGATTCATAAAAGAACACAAGCTTCAAACCAATAATACTAATACTTTATGGAGTGCTAGTCCAGGCTATGAGCTTTATTTATCTTAGTTTTATCCAAATTGGTTCAGACACTGCAGTTTGATTGAGCCATAGGCGTACTATACTCAGCATTCACTTGTATTAATCTACTTAAATCAAGAAATTTCACTTATAATTTTTTTTGTTAATATGGTATGTAGGTACATACATTAACAAATAAACATAAACATAATTTTATTTCAACTTACATGGTTCACATCAATGTAACTTACATACTATTAGTACTTATGCTAGCCATGAAGCTGTATTAAAAAATATTTTGTTGTTATACTAAGATGTACTAAAAAGTTCAGTTAGGTAATTTACATACTTGGGCTGTACAATGATGAGTAGGTAGTTACAAAAATACGTACCCTCCGTGCTAGTTTTAACTGTGTTACTAATGAATATACTTATGGACAAAGTCTACAGTTAATATGTTTAACCCTTAATTTATCTATTAGGTCCCTGGGACTCCACGCGAACTTTCATTTTGGTCCAAAATCTTAACTGTCGCGTTTTGGTTTTCGTGCGTCCTAGTACCTTCCTGCAGTAGCGGCCCGAGCGCGGGGTGAAGAGGACGTGCGCCTGCGCCGCGCGTATAGGTGAGTAATTGTGCCCATGGAGTCCGCTGGACTCCATGGGGGTATTTGTGTAACAAAAATATTATTTTGCTGGGTTGTAACGTTATCATTTTTTCAATGTTATTTTTGTGTTTTAGGCTTACAAATGGCTTCAAACAGTCGGTCAGTCAATCTACTTCATTCAGAAGCTGAGTCGGTAGTACTTGACTGGCTCAGATGTGATGATGAGGAGTCCAACGACGAAGCCGTTTTGTTTGGCATGTACAAAGAAAATCTGTGTTAAGTGTGCAGCTAAAGATAGGGACTAAAAAGCACTGCACGTTTCGTTTTTTTGTATTAACATGTGCCATTTTTTATTTAGTTTTTAAAAGTTGATTATCTTTTAGACTTGTTATTGAAAGAAAAAGTTTGAAATAATGTTTCTTTGTATTTAAGTTTTGAGCCCGAAGTTTGCATTGTTTTTTGTGTACTTATTTTTTAGTCTATTAGGTTTTTCAATGATCAACAAGACTGTTACCAACTAATAAATAAATTTGATATTTAAGCTTTTAAGTATAATGTTGCTAAGTAGAATAAACCATTTTTGAGTTCATATTTCACTTTTATTTTGACCAAAATCAATTATTTTTATGCAAGGAGTCCCATGGACTCCATGAGGTAAATTAAGTGATTTGGGGTCACCAGGTAAACCAAGGGTTAATTGAATTGTATTTACGATATGATACTTTTTACTGTTTAAATAAACACTTATTTTTAAATGAATATAACAAAATATAAATGGTTTATGTTAATAAATGTTACTTGTCAGATTAGAGTAAAAAAATAAAACTTAATTTTTGTAGAAGTTGCTTGACACTTCACAGAAAAATATTTTTAATTAATTAAGATTATAATTTTATTTGATAAATGGCTTGTAGACAAGTAGGTATGTATTTTTGTAGTTCCTGTTGAGTTTATTATTTAGAACCAATTGAATCTCAAAGATCACGTCTTATACTGACGACCTCTGTGGCGCAGCGGGCGAGAGCCTGTCTGCGACGCAAGAGGTTGCGGGTTCGATTCCCGCCGTGGAACAAATTTGTGTACGATCTGCAGAAATTTGTTCCGATGGTCTGGGTGTTTTCTATGTATAATAAAAAAAAATATCTATCTATGTAAGTATATAATGTATTAAATATATCAGTTATCTAGTACCCATAACACAAGCTTTGAATAGCTTATTTTGGGGCTAGATAGTGCTGTGTGGATTGTCCAGCATTGTTATTATTATTATTATTTATTATTATAGTTATTGAAAATAAATTAGTAAAGGGAAGGTAAAATAAAAAATTAAAAGTTATAGGTCATCTGCTTATTAAAAAAAATAATAGTATGTGTGCTTTTTTTTGTTTTTTTGCAATCTATTGTTTATTTTAAATTTTATTTTTAATTTGGTTGGTAATTACACAATTAATGTACCACTGAAAAATATATTGAGTGAAACACTGACCTGTAATGACTGTTACCAATAAATTGATTATTCTGATTATTATTCTGAAAGTTTGTATGTAAAAATAAAGCCTTATTTTACTTTACTTACAATAAATACATTACTCTGTAATTTATTACCAAACGCTCATTATTTTAGGTTATTTTAATTAATTTCTGGATAAAATACATTTTTTTGTATATTTCGAACTGAAAATAGGTAATCATGTAACCTATATTAGTAAATACATACCTATGTAAAATATTATTCAATTATTTAAATCAATAAAATAAAGTTAAGTAAGAATTTAAATAAAATAATAAATATTAATTAATATTGTATTAAATATTAAAAGAAATTCAATTAAATTAATGAATTTTTATATAGATTTATAAAATAAAATTACCTTGCCCGAAAACTCGTACACATAAAGTCCAATAGTCCTTCCAAAACTCACAAACTGACACTCAGTAAATTCTATCTTAAAAAAAGAAAAAATCTTATCTGCATGTATGTGTGTCATATACGCGCGCGTTTGTCACTGCGCCGGTCTCTCGGTGCCATATCCTATATACACGGTATGCGCACACGCAGCCGAAGACTGCGAACCAGTCTCAACACATCTCCTTTGATGACGTAGGTTCGAGAAAAACATAACCTTACTGCTGTGGTGGTCGCTGAAATTGAGATCAACTGTCTACTGTTGACTCATAATCTTTATTTCTCTTGGACGTTCATATTTATTTATTTATTGGAAAACCAACAGCAATAACATACCAGATATAGAAACGAGAGAACCTATTATAGACATTAAAAATAATCAATATAACAATATTTTTATCTGATAATTACAATAAATAATGGAATACAATACAATAGGTATACATAGGTATGTTACAATGGAAAAAATTAATTTTCATTTTATGATAGGCGGTGATGGCCTTGTGATCCGTCATAAAAGGAATACCAACTGCTCAGTGGGGTAAATTTCTAATGCAACAATTGACTGACTCTGATTCTGAACAACCTCAAATAGTCTTGAGCTAGTAGGTACTTGTGCTTGATACTGAGAGATCTAAATCAAATCAAATAGTTTAACTTGTCTTACAAAAACATTGGAAAAATCCACACGGAGAACAATATTAGTCATGACAACAAAATCGGTCATCATTCAGCTTTGTGCTGTATACCTGTAAAATGAAAGCACTGCTGGTCTATATATAGTGGTAGCTGCCCCGCCTTCCGATCCTAAGGTAGTGGGTTCAAAATCAAAACCTGTCGTGAACCAATGAGTTTTTCTATTAAAAAATTTATTTGCGCAATACCAGTACTTTCAAACGGTGAAGGAAACATCGTGAGGAAACCGGCATGTTGTAGAACTAACAATTTGTTATATTGTTGTTTCATACTGTTATTCAGTATGAAGATCTCGAAAGGATCCTCTAGAGGCGCACTTAAAATCCTTTCACCACACTGTCTTGAAAGAAACTAGTGACTCGACAAGAAGAAGAAGAATACTAAATCTTATTCACTACTACAACGCTGATCTTCCGTGACGCCGGAGACCAGACCGTCAGATCTAGGGTTATAAGTCGTAAAGCTATACACATAATATTATACACTAGCGACCCGCCCGCGCGCCCCTGCTTCGCACGGGTGCACATTGTTTTTCTACTATATCATGCATGTACTATACATATTATTATAAACCTTCCTCTTGAATCACTCTCATCTCATCTATAAAAAAAAACTGCATCAAAATCCGTTGCGTAGTTTTAAAGATTTAAGCATACATACTATATAGCGATTTTGTTTTATACTATGTACCTAGTGATTTTTTAAATCCGACTTCTCTGATAGCATGGCTCACAAATAAACTTCTTTTTTTGCTATTGGAACTATCTTATATCTTACTACTTGATGTTAAGTGATAACCCTCACTTATAACAAACCAATATTCATTCGTTTAAAAGTTATACTAAACCTACGAATTATGGATTTTCAAATTATTAACTTACGACCATTGGTTACGATGCACCGGTGGTCTAGTGGGAGTGACTTCGCCTTCCGATCGTAAGGTCGCAGGTTCGAATCCGGTCGTGCACCAATGGATTTTTCTATCGAAAAATTTATGTGCGCAATGCCAGTGCTCTTAAACGGTGAAGGAAAACATCGTGAGGAAACCAGTTAGTATTCTAACAGCGGCGATGGGCTTGCAACCTGTCACGTACGGAATACTAACTACTGCAAAATGTGGGTATGTGCCAAATGTAATGTTTGGACGTACCTCTGACTACCCCCCTTAGACATCCTCAAAGAATCTTGAATTAGTATATCTACTTGGTACTGGGAGATCTGAAGGGATATCTACCGTGCCTGGGGATCAAAGTCGTGAAGCTGTTTCAGTTTTCAGTTTCAGTAACTTACGACCCGCGGTTTTCACCCGCGCAGATGCAAATCCCGATATTCCCACGGGATGAAAAGTAGCCTATGTGCTATTCCAGACTATAATATACCTCTCTGCCAAGTTTTATCCAGATCCGTTCAGCTGTCCCGGCGTGAAAGAGTAACAAACATCCATTCATACATCCATTCATCCATCCATCCATCCATACTAACAAACTTTCGCGTTGATAATATTATTAGGATACCGTCATATTTCCATCATAATCATGATGATAGGGCAACAGGCTTTGCATGGCCCATTGCGTAACTAACAATCGTGGGGCTATTACTGAAGAACTAACAGTAGCGATAGCAATAAAATGATGTGGATTAAACAAATTAATTAATTTCTAAGCTTTGATCGGGAGGAGCTGGTTGAACGTACTATCCGTACCACTCTGTCTGTCTGTCTGTCTGTCTGTTACGCTTTCCCGCTTAAACCTCTCAACCGATTTTGATGAAATTTGGCACAGACAATCTTTAGACCCTGAGAAAGGACATAGGCTACCTTTTATTGCATAATATTCAAATTAAAAGTACGCAGACGAAGTCGCGGGTACCAGCTAGTTATTTAATAATTATGTACTTAGAAAGCCGTATATTATACTCGTATTAAGATATTTGTCATTATTTGACAGGCTTTATAGCTCAGCTCAGTTGGTAATAGCTCTGCCTTCGGCGCCGTAGGTCGTGGGTTCGATCCCCACTGAGAACAAACTTTTGTGTGATGAACATAGTTTTTTCTCTGGGTGTAATCATATAATTGTTCTAAATGTGAATTAAAAAAAATATATTGTAAAAAATACAACATTAAAACACAAAAAATACTTTTTTAAATGAGTATCTCCCCTGCACCGTCCTAGGGGTTAGGGGTCTTCGGAAAATTAGCACCTCGACGTGTGCAGTTACACCTACACAATGTGTCATTTGTAATGTTAACAATCACAAGCTTATAAAAGCTTCGTAAAAATCTAAATATATATAACTCAAAGGTGACTGACTGACTGACTGACTGACATAGTGATTTATCAACGCACAGCCCAAACCACTGGACGGATCGGGCTGAAATTTGGCATGCAGGTAGATGTTATGACGTAGGCATCCGCTAAGAAAGGATTTTGATCAATTCTACCCCCAAGGGGATAAAATAGGAGATGAAAGTTTGTATGAGATTTTCAAAGTAAACGAGCGCGAGCAAAGCCGCGGGATCAGCTAGTACCTTATATATTGACAAGTAAATCTTGACTCACAGGCGTCGTCCGTTTGGACCGCACTCGTAGATTAACTTCTTTCAAGAAAAAATTCACTAGAAAATACACTTAACTACTCTTAAATTACCCTTCATAAAACTACTTGTCAGATCTGACTCAAATTTAAATGAAAAGAATCATCAAAATCGGTCCACCCAGTAAAGAGTTATGAGGTAACATAAAAAGCAGTCGAATTGAGATCCTCCTGTTTTGAAGTCGGCTAATAATAAGTAAATATTAGCATTAATATTTATGTGTGCAATGCATGCTCAGAAACGGTGAAGGAAAACATCGTAGGGAAACCAGTTAGTATTCTATACAGCAGCATGAGAACGCGTATAAGATGTATAGTGCGCGTCATGCAAAAAGAACGGCGGAAGGAGGGGGAGGGAGTGTGATGACGCGAGAATTTAGAATGCGTAAACACATCTCCTCCACTGTTTTCCAGCGTTCTTTTTGGTTGACGCGCACTGTACCTATCTAAGTCAAAAATAATAAACTTCGAAAAACCACTGCACAAGAGCTTCAACGATCCACTCGATTTAGAGTGGCTGCAGAATGTACACGCCCACGTTATGCAACATCGTCAGTTAATACAATTAATATATATCTATGCTTTACGTGCACTGAATACCCAAAACTAAAATAAAACTTTATTTAAATAGCAACAAGGATCAATTTGAAACATTACTCCTAGACACCTTTATGAGTCTGAAATAACTAGACAGGATCTGTCGGCATAGCACAAAAAATAGACTCACGACAATGGCGTAGTATGCAGCACAGTCTACTTTGGATTAAATTGCTTTGAATTAAATTCGGAACATTTAACATACCTAGGCAAGGCATAGGCTATTTTCCGGGTTTTTCATGATGAACGGGAAATCGAATGATATAGTAGATTGTATCATAAGGGAGCGAAATCATATTTTTACGGCGAGGGCGCTTTGGATCCAGAGCGAAGTGAAGGATTCTAGAGTAGAATCCCGAGCTTAGTGAGGGATTTTTTAGTAGTTTTTCCTGAACGTAGCGGGGGATTCAAATTTTTTTTAGAACGGTGTAGAAGGTGTCTTCTACACCGTTCTAAAAAAACTCGTCTATAAAAAAATACGGAAGCAACTCTTCGATAACAAAGAAATGGGAAGTTCGATTTCTTTTATTTATCAGCGTCATCAGTTTGTGAAGGAAATGAACTTTTACCAGCGACGCAGTAGGTAATTGGTCGGTTCGTTAAACTTGTTTTCGTTCCTTTTACGGTAACTTGACTAGCTATTCTTTAAATATCTAGTATTTAGCTTTACTGTAATAGTACGGTACTTTCTTGATGGGTATCCTTTGTGTGAAAAATCAGTCATATTTAGTTATTCACAAGGACTACTTTGAAATGTCTTAGAACTATGTTAATCTATGTTGCAGTTCAACCCAATCAAGCCTTAAAGAACAGGCAACTTACGGTTCAGTTCTTATCTTTTGTTATGAGCTACTGCAGTCCACTGTTGAACATAGGTCTTTCACATGGCGCTACATTGCTCGCTACTGAGTTACTGAGCCCGGTTTTCGGCTCTCCCCATCCAGGTTTTGCCCACCACATTACGCAAGCGTCGCTCCAGATAAAGAAAAAATGTAAAAAACTACATTAGACAACAGTCAACTCTAGGAAACAATAACTCTTTCAAGAAAAAACCCACTTCAAATACTTATGGGGCAGCATACGGCGCTCTCTCGCATATTATAAACGTGAAAGTTTGTAAGTATGGATGTATGGATGTTTGTTACTCTTTCACGCCGGAACGGCTGAACGGATCTTGATGAAACTTGGCAGAGAGATATATTATAGTCTGGAATAACACATAGGCTACTTTTTATCCCGTGAGAATACCGGGATTTAAATCTGCGCGGGTGAAACCGCGGGGCGCAACTAGTACATTATAAAATCACTGAATGTAGATAAGTCAAACTGCAATCGGTCAAATTTATTTTTGAATACAAGCAAGTTTTCATATACATACAAATCAGAAAAATATTAAATCCCTTTTTGAGTCTGAAAACTTGCTTGTATTTAAAAATATTATCATATCATTGTTATAACATACCAAGTAGGATCACTATTTGTTATGTTATATAAATGTTGTTATGTTATAATAGTGATTTTATTTGTTAAGTTATAACAATGATAAGCGCTTCTAAGTCGTTTAGAAAAGACCTTACGGAAAAGTTTAGCTTTATGAAAAAAAATTGTTTTCTATTTCTTTAGATGTTTTGTGTTATAACTTAGCATGTACCTAGGAGTGGGTGACCCCGTGGGTCACCTCGGTCACAGATTAAACAATAGAGCATTGATGATGACTGTTGTGATTACCTACTATTTTGCATTCGTATGGGTAGTTATTTTATACAACCAGCTGATGGAACAAGCAGATGGCCCACCTGATGTTAAGGGGTAACCATCACATATAACAAAGCATAGCGTCGTAAGTAACGCACGACAGAAACGTGCCCTCCGATGCACTGCCCTGCGTCCATCAACTTGAGGCATACAGATGTTTAGCCTCATGTGCCTGTAATTACACCGGCGACCACACTCTTCAAACCGAAAAACAGCGTTGCTGCTTGGCGGCAGAAAAAGGCGTGGTGGTAGTACTTCCCCGGACGAGCCACACACAAAGAGCTCTACTAGGTACTCTTAAAATGGATATGGATGTTCTATAAAGCGAAAAGTAAAGGTTTTCTTCTAAACTACGAGTTTAGAACTACTTACTACTTTGATTGCGTATATACTTTACTTTGAGTTATTAACTCCAGAATTATAACCCAGGGTACCCTGGCGTACCTATAGAACTCAGGTAATCGGTGCATGTAAAGCTACGTTCAAACCGATGCTGAAAAGAAGCGTCAATGACGCTATACTGTCAAAATTTATTTTTTGAGTTTCTTTTGAAAATATTTAATTGTATTCTAATGCATCTAGTCAAGTATATTAATATTAGATCAAGAGAAGTAACGTACAAAATTATAGATTCAGGCGGAACTTGACGAAAATCCATCGATAAAACGAATAACACCTCGTACTAATCCGTAATTTACGTTTGTCAAATAAAATGTAGACGTGAATGTATTGTTGACCTTCAGATCATCCGCAATAAATTACTAAGATACACCATTGACGCAAATAAATGATTTATGATAAGAAAAGTTGAAATAAAACGCCAGGAAAGCAAGTTTCATAGGATTTTGGTGGTTCTTGGCCGTTCGCGTGGGAATATCACCAATTAAACATTTACCCTTTTATTCATAATCCCTGCCATTGTATAGCATTAGATTATTTCTGACAATGTCACTTTCATGTCAACGAAAAGAGACAGCAACAGACTTATCTGTCTAAAAAGCTATTGGCGCGCTCAAATACCATTACGATGGCCATATTATTATGATAATGTATTTAAAAAATTCTTCTTGTCGTGTAGTTTCTTTGTTGTTTTTGTACCTAATTTATTTCAAAACAGTGCAGTGTGGTGAGAATTTCTGTCGTAAATAAATAGCTTTTTTTGTTTCTAAAAATTACAGATAGCGGCGTCAGTGTGGTCACAGCTTAGGGGTCAAAACTGAGATTAATGCATTGTATTGTTTACTCCGCTAATTAGATTCTAGGAAGCAATCACTGTGACACGTTACTCGAGAATTAAGCACACTATCCGCTAAAGCACAAAACATCGTACAAGATACTGAAGAAACCGGCGCGGCAACCTACAAAGTTCGAAAAACATTGTGTCAAGTACCCAAACCCTACGAATAAATAGAATTATTATTCATTCGTAGCTTTCACCACACATTTTTGTGAAACTAAAAATATAGGGGAAATGTGCTTGAGTCAGAAATCATTTTGGTATTAGGTAAACGTAAGACCAAACATACTAATACCAAAATGATTTCTGATTCGGGCATGTTTCCCTTATATTATTGTATTATTCGTGTTCGAACAGTATTTATGCGTGTCATTTTAGAGTTATTCTTTCAAACAACCTCCCCGAAATGAAATAAAATGAAATAATAGCCAATCGCACCTCGAAATTGCGAGCCGCTGTCGCCGGAGCCTTAACCTTATAGAGCCGCTATAAATGGTGTACAGCACCGAATACCGATTTTTGAGCAAGATTTTTAAGGCAATAGCAACGTACGAGCTTATTGAGCTTGTCTTAGTGGATAGTGGCATTAAGTTCTCTCAACTCACGTGTTCCTAACGGGGGTTGAACCTGCGACCTTTATCCACAGTTTTTGTTCAATTTACGAAGCGTACATACCTACAAGGCAGGAAACTTACAATGGGTAAACTAGTCTTTGTATAACACAACGTAAAATAATAAGGACTAGCAGCTGTTTGCGGCTTTGCTTGCTTTTTTGTAGTGATTACTTACATCAATAATTCGGTTACTTTTGAGGTTTTTTTAAAAGATATCTGAGGGGATATCTACGTCGTGAAGTTAATTACGACGACCTCAGTGGCGCAGCCGGTGAGAGTCCGCAAGAGGTTGCGGGTTCGATTCCTGCCTCGGAACGAATTTGTGTACGATCTGCAGAAATTTCTTCCGTTAGTCTGGGTGTTTTCGATGTATAATAAAAAATATATATATGAAAGTATTTAATGTATTACATGTATAAGTTATCTAGTACCCATATCACAAGTTTTGAGTAGCTTACTTTTGCTAGATGGTGTTGTGTGGATTGTCCAGCATTATTTATTGTTATTAATTCAGATATCCATTTAATTGAGACTGAAAAAACTGTTTATCATGTAGTAAATAAATAAATAGGCCTCCTCCATAAGGAGGCCTATGCCCAAAATTGGGCATCCCTACTATGATTTAATGATAAAATGTTCAAAATAATATAATTACAATTTAGGAAGAATAATAATTAATAATGGAATAATAATTAATATACGAATAGAGTTAATAATAATGCATGCCACCTCCATTAGATTTATATTTTTAATTTTTATATGTGTTGAACTGTAAATGAATTGTAAATATTGAAGTTGGGAAATAAATGGCTTATAATAAAAAAAAAAAAATGTCGTCTTTGTCTAGTCTTGCAATTTATGTGCCCAATAAAAGTTATTGTGTCGGTCTTCATAAGTTTTTCAATTATATTAAAAGTAAAACGAACTCCAAAAAACGTTTTCACAAAGTAATTTAGACACGAGCTCGCTAATTTGTAAGTTTACGTCACCATACCTACCTACTGCTTAGTATACCTTTACAGAACAACGAAAATAGACGTAATTTGGTTCAATCAAGCGCTCACGCAGGTTTTTCTTGGACACAATAACATCTGGATCAATATAACTTTTGAAACTATCAAGGTTATGGACATAATAAGTCAATCATGGTGTGTTCTCGGGTCAAACTGTCGTCCAAACCAAACGAGTACAAACAAATATTATTAGCATGTCTGGGACAATGCCTCCCCCTTTTCTTCCTATTCATCTCGGTCTGCGCCAGATTTGGATACTTGTGCTGAATACATCCTCATCCCGCCAGCGTTTCTTGCGTTCATTCAGCGGCTTGCAACCTGTCACGAAGGTATGGAATAACTACTGCGAAATGTACCAAGATTTGAGTTTGGACTTACTTTCATACTCCCTTAGACATCCTCAAGGAGCCTGCAATTCGTTGGGACTACGAGAACTGAGAGGATAATTACCGTGCCTGGGGATCAAAGTCGTGAAGCAGTTTAAAAACTAGTAAGAGAAGGTAACAGAGTTAAATAAAATAAAATAAATAAATAATTCTGGACAATCCACACAGCACTATCTAGCCCCAAAGTAAGCTATTCAAAGCTTGTGTTATGGGTACTAGATAACTGATATATTTAATACATTATATACTTACATAGATAGATATTTTTTATTATACATAGAGAACACCCAGACCATCGGAACAAATTTCTGCAGATCGTACACAAATTTGTTCCAAGGCGGGAATCGAACCCGCAACCTCTTGCGTCGCAGGCAGGCTCTCGCCCGCTGCGCCACAGAGGTCGTCAAACCTCAGGAGGTCGTCTCGGAGGTGAGGAGGAGTTGAAGAGTAATAGAGCTAATTTTGAAGGGCTCGTCCGGGCAAGTACTACCACCACGCCTTTTTCTACCGCCAAGCAGCAACGCTGTGTTTCCGTTTGAAGAGTGTGGTCGCCGGTGTAATTACAGGCACGTAAGCCTCAAGTTGCTGGACGGAGGGCAGTGCATCATAGGGCACGTTCCTATTGTGCGTGACTTACGAGATAGTGCTTTGTTATAAGTGATGGTTACCACTTATCATCAGGCGGGCCATCTGCTTGTTCCATCAGCTAGTTGTAAAAAAAGGGGTCCATAAGTTAGTAGCTCTGTCTCAAAATTATTTCTTAGATGGTTGATTAGCGCTGTTTACACCGAGGTTCACAAAAACAGAAACATTAGAATTAGTAGCTGTTACCGCCTCATTTTAAAGTTTTCTCAGTTTTTGCTGTTGTTGATAGTTAACGCTATCCTATTGACGCAATATGTCGCCATATTGTTTCGCTAACGAGTTTTACCTACTCTGAAACTTACTAGCTAGATGGAGACAACCGTCAAACGCCGATAGTGGAGATGGGCTTGCGACCTGTTAGTATTAGCCGTAAGCCGTTATAATTATTCTGAATAAATAATTAAAATATCAACTAAGTACCTAAAGCAAAAGATGGATATGTGCCAAATGTAGTGTTCGGTGTACCTCTGACTACCCCTATTAATAAGAAGCTAGTACTTAGTATCTGAGGGCTATCTAACGCGCTGGGAATCAAAGTCGTAATGTTCTTTCAGTTTTTTTACAGTTTCAACCCTCAAACTTCTCACCCCGTTTACAATTAGCTGAAATGCGCAGGGACATGGGCAATGCGCAAAATGCGCGTAACGCGAGAGAGAGAGTTGACTTTCGCGTTGCCATGGACATGAGCTGAGTGTAAACGCAGCATAAAGAAAAAAATCACTGTAGTTCATTATCATTTTAGTTATGGAAAATCGCTGTTTAAATGTCTACAATTTGCATCTCAGCTATGGGGATGAGTGCTACATATTTAATTAATTTTATTATCTGTAAAGTTACGGTGTAATTACAGGCACATGAGGCTTAACATCCGTATGCCTCAAGTTGATGGACGCAGGGCAGTGCATCGTAGGGCACGTTCCTATTGTGCGTGACCTACGGGGCAATGTTTTGTTTATAGGTGATGCTTACCACTTTACATCAGGTGGGCCATCTGCTTGTTCCATCAGCTAGCTGTATAAAAAAAAAAAAGTTACCTACACCATTGACGCAAATAAATAGTTTATGATTGAATCAGTCTTTTGCCGACTGCGCGCGCCATGGGGTTCATAACAAAACAAGCTACGTGAAAAGGTTTTTTAACCAACAAAAAAACGGAGGAGGGTCTCAAGTCAAAGCCTTTGATTATATCGATGCGTTTATTTTTTTGTTTTTTTTTTTATGTATGACCACGCATTACTTTTTACATAGTTGACTGAAACTAATTGTTTTTTTTATTGGACCGGGTATACCCCGAGGTTGGTCCCATATAAATTTGGAAAACAAATCCTACCATGTAAATTTTTTCGAATAGACTATAATGCTGGTATAATCGTATGACGATTGCCAGCATTACCGGACTACTGTGGATAGTAGATAATATCCACAAAAAAAATATATAATTGTACTTTTTCACATCTGTGAAAATTGCAACTGTATCGGTTTATTAGATACATCCTGGTGACAGACGGACGGACGGACGGTGATGGAGGAGAGACAGGCAGACAGCGGAGCCTTAGTAATTGGGTTCTCGTTTTACCCTTTGGGTACGGAACCCTAAAAATGGCAGATCATATTTTATGGTGTTTCAGGTCGGCATTTTTACTTTTGCTGCTCTAATGGGACACCCTGTATAATAAAAGATAGATCCTGCTTACTTACTATAGCAGTAACACAAATATTTACTTGTGTAGTTTTTTTCGAATCCGGGTAATACTAAAACTGAGGTGTTTATGACGACATGTTAATTAATTAGCACGTATTTGATGTTTTTACGGTATTCTCGCCTTTGATGAGAGCATCCAGTAACTTAGTGGGAGCAAACCCACGTGCCTATCCCCACACCGCGGGTTCGAATCCACTCAACCTATTTTAATTTCATCATCATTTTACTTTATTCAAAAAAATATCGCTAATGTTAATCATAATTATCGTACTATAGATGTTCATTTTACGACAGCCTACGTAGCTCAGTTGATAGTAGCTCTGCCTTCTGCGCCGTAGGTCGTGGGGTCGATTCCCACCGTGAACAAACATTTGTGTGATGAACATAGATGTTTGTTCTCTGTCTGGGTGTGTTATATAATATTATAAGTATGTATTTACAAAAAAAAAGTATATAAGTGGTATATCAGCTATCTGGTTTCCATATCACAAGCATAAGCTTAGTTTGGGGCTAGATAGTGCTGTGTGGAAAGTCCACCAATATTTATTTATTTATTAGGCAGGTTTTTTGATATAGTAATGTTTTACTTATTTATACATAAGGTCCAGGTACCAAGGTAGCAATTCGTTCCTTTTTTGGTATTATTCATATTCTGCGGTCTTAGTCTGCAGTCTGAATCTTCATGACGCTGAAAAAGAAGCAGAGGCTCAAATTATCTTTAACTAAACTAAGTATAAAAAAATACACACTAATACACATAAAAACACAAAATATCTAAGGCTTATGGATTGATTTGGAAAAACTTGAGTTAAGTAATTAAGAGGAGTTATGGAATTATATTTCATATTGTGAAAAAAAATTAATAAGAAATATTGCCCTAAATTCTATTATAGCTATTAAATATTACATAACGAGTGCTATTAATGGCAATCAGTGGTTCCCATTTGCCGTGTCTAAAAGTTTTGCACGTCAGCTGTTGAAATTAATCGGAGCGACTAAATACTACGAAGAGTTTTTGCTTGCTGACGTTCGGCCGTGACGTCAGCAAGCAAAAACTATTGGTAGCATTGCGTCCCTCCTCTTAATTTAAAAAAGACACTTGACAAATGAGAGGGACGAATTGCCCATGCTTACCCTAATACCGCGTTTACATTTAGGCCGGTGCCAGATATGTGGGTGAATCAACTTTTAAGGCACTCCTTTTGTGTCCCTGTCATGCAAAGAGCATAAAAATCCTAATTTCCTTATAAAATATGTTTGTTTTGATGTTAACGTAAACTTAGATCCTTTCCTAACATGCTAGTTTCATAGTATTTTATAGTTAATAGGAAAATTTTTGACTTTATTATGGTAACTCAGCAGAACATAAGCACTATCCATACAAAAAACATGTGTCCCCAGGCCTAGATGACGATACAATTTAGGACGTATCTTAAAAAAAAGGTATGAATGCACAGCCTTTTTACCCAATATTATGATTCAGAAAAAGATAAACTTACGTTTAAAGTTAACATTTATAAAAGTTTGACAAATATTTTATATTTTTCGTGCATCCAAACTTTTGTCCCAAACTTTGATCAAAACATCAGTTCTACAGAGTTACCGATAAAAATTCATGACCGTTATCAAGAGATGACGCCTACCTTGGTGTCATCTAAGGCGATTACTGTCTAATATTTAGTTGGTATGATCAAAAAATCTCTACCTAGCTTTACCGCCCCCCCAGCCTAAATTAAGTTCTCAGCTAGTGCGCGTAGGTTTATTGTCGCTCTACAGCGTTGCAATGGATATTTATGAGGCACCCTCGTCACTTTTTCTAAAAAAACTCGTTAATATTAGCTTAGATGTCGTGCCCCACTGCAAAACCTAAAAATATATAAACTTGTGCAAATGTTGACAGTATATTTTCATAATATTTCGATGATTTATTTTTTATTTTTAGTTGTTCATAATGTTGTCAAAGGAGTGTCTTAAAAGTTGATTCACCCATGTACCTATCTGAGCCGCACGCTTAGTGAGGCACGAGAGAAGAGTTTTTCCCGCGCCTCACTAAGCTTGCGGCTCAGTGATCACTTAAGTTCATACATATCTGGCACCGGGGTTAGATATTCGCGCTGCTATTCGCCTGGGTGGAAATGTGTTCGGCCAATGTCCGCAGTACCGCCGGTTATCAAATGTGTGTTCACATTTAGCCCGTATTGGTCTATACGGAGATATCGGTGCCAGAGCTGAGAAGATTGGGCACTATCTCGCATTCTGACAGAACTGTAAGCAAGGAAATATAATATCAAATTTTGGACAGATTTTATCTATCTAATCAACCTGTTGACACCCACTGCTGGGTACTGCTACTGCTGGTCTCCTCTCTACTCTCCGGTCCTGCGCGCCAGCCCTGAGAGCGCGGTCAACGCGAGCGGAGATGGATTATGGTATTTTTCATGAACTAGCGGTAGCTTCATACAATAAAAACTTGTTTTAGTAAATTTGGTGATTCACCCCTACACCTTTAACATCTTTTCTGCTCAGTCCCTCTGTTTGTCACGCCCATTATTAGAAGCAACAGTTTTAGAGTTGTTTATATTTTAGCAGGTTTTGTTTCATCTGCGTCATACAACACGTAACTGAGAAATGAGTATAATGAGGAGTAGATACAATAGTGTGCCAAAAAGCAAGCAGTTTTTTGTAAGCCGCACAGTGAGTTGGTAGCTCTGCCTTCTGAGCTGGGCCGTGGGTTCGATCCCCACACAGTAGAAAATATTTGTTTAGGTAATCAACATACATTCTTGTTCTATGTAATACAAAAAATAACTGTATCCAAATTATATCGATAAAATAACAATTAGGTCAGTAAGTAAGTAACTACATTAAATACATAGTTATGATTTTTTTTTGTCAGGACTCTAACCAGACTTAAATGAACAGATTCTATTTCTGATACTAAAGGTCCATTTTTGTAGGAGCTGATCGAATCTGTGACGCCTGTGGAATGAATGTTGCAAAAGTTATAGATTATTGCTCTGCTAATTTTGACACTCTTTATTTTGTGGACAAAGCTATACTGCTTGCCAGCTCTTCTTCCAGGCTTTGGTTAATGGTAATCCTTGAGATTTTATTGAATTAATAGGTACCTTTTTACTTTTACTTTGACTTTGCATCCTCTCTAAGGTTAGTCCTGCCTGGTATACTGCAGGACAGCTTCTGGACCTATATAAAGAAATAATTATAATTATTATGATCACTACATAGTATAAAACAAAGTCGCTTTCTCTGTCCCTATATCCCTATGTCCCTATGTATGCATTTATGCATACATAGGGACATAGGTAAATCTCTAAAACTACGCAACGGATTTTGATGCGGTTTTTTAATAGATAGAGTGATTCAAGAAGAAGCTTTATATGTATAATACATGCGTGATATGTGCACCCGTGCAAAGCAGGGGCGCGCGGGCGGGTCGCTAGTATTATTGAAACATAAATCATTATTTTAAGCAGTGAAAACAGTTTCTACATTGCTAAGCGATGTTCATAAAGACAGTACATAGGCCTCAAACTTTTCTTTTAATCAAATATTGTTATAGCAGCTCATTTGCTCCTGGTTTTCAAATCAAATTAATTTATTGCTAGAATAGCATGTTGGTTAAGTGTTACTAATGTTTATAGTATCAATTTATTTTGCGTGTCAGGCGTGCAATATTCATTTTGTTGTTGCTAGCATTAGTATTGAAGGCGTTTTACCTTTATTGGGTTTGTTGATAGTTTCTACCTTGTTCCCGGTATTTTTAGGGATAAAAAGCTTGCTAAGTCAGGTTACGAACTAGCTACCTACTAGGTATATGGGTCAATGTTTCATCCCGATCCAGTGGTGACAAAAGTAAACAATTTTATGTTACAATCTCGGACGAAGGCGCCTTCACCAGGTCGCAAGCGACGCAGCAGCGCTGCAGCGGTTCTTGCGCGATTTTTATTCGATTACTTCTAAACGACCTCAGTAGCGCAGCAGGCAAGAGTCCGCCTGCGACGCAGAGGTTGCGGGTTCGATTCCCGCCTCGGAACAAATTTGTGTACGATCGGTAGAAATTTGTTCCGTTGATCTGGGTGTTTTATACATATATGTATAATAAAAATATCTGTTTATGTAAGTAGGTATTATAATGTATTAAATATATCAGTTATCTATAGTACCCATAAAACAAGGTTTGAGTAGCTTACTTTGGGGCTAGATGGTGCTGTGTGGATTGTCCAGCATTATTTATTTTTAATGTTTTTTTGTCATTGCATTATGTTACATTTTGATACAGCACAGGTGTTCCATCTGAAGGTAAAAATTGTATTTCATATAATCTCAATCACAATATTATTTAACTACTGTATTTACAACAATAACTAACAAAAAAGGAGTTTTTATAACAACGTTGCCTATAATCCCTAAACAAAACTTCCCTGTAATATTGATAACCAAGGGTAGTTCGTTACCATTGTGTGGGTGGTGTGTGTCAAGGGTAGTGTGCCTACATTTAATTTTACAAGAGAAGGTATTACCTACCTATAGCATGGTCGACATTATTATAAAAAAACACTAAGGTACCTACTTATGTATCAAATCAATAATTTCACTTGAATTATTACTACTAATTATGCATCATCATTATCTCAGCCCGGTGTCACCCACTGCCGGGAGACCTCCTTCATTTTCTGCCAGCCTCCTTTGTCCTTTACGTCTCGGGTCCAGGACCTTACGATGTCGTCGACCCATCGCGCTTTCGGACGGCTTAGGTTTCGTCGGCCCGATTTCGGTCACCAATCTTTACTCCACCGTAATGCAAGTAGGTACAAATTATTATAAAAAAATGAGATGGCCACATAGCAATATCCTAGGTTAGATTCGGTTCATGTTTAATTTTATTCTTCAAGGACGCGTTCGCACTCTTTGCAAAAAGAAAACAAAGAATGTGTATGCGGACACCGATCAGTGCAACGCATTATAAACCTCAATCTTTAAGTAATTAAGCATAAAATAGCACGAAAGCAATTTTTATCAGCAAGCTATAGGTATTATTGACATCACAAGTTAGTTCTGAGCTCACTCCGCTCGTTGACGCATGTACAGTACAATCCGTTTTTAATTAAATTTTAATGATTTAAAATGAACTTTATTTCGCTGGTCGTGTGGACTTTGGAGAAGAACTGTTATATAGTTTACACGGCGCTTATATTTTTCTTTATCGGTTTCACGATTATTCATAAACAGAAGTTGGAAACCAGTTATAGGAGGGACGAGAAGAAGACTAAGGTGGCGCGAACGGGACGCGGTGGGAATGGTTAGTGCCAGTTTGTTTTAGTCCTGCAGTGCGGATCGGTACTAGTTTTTAGAGTTCCGTAAGATCTAATGAGACCCTTTATTTACACTTTCTAGTCTATGATTTTGTCTTTAAATTCAAAAATTTATGTGCACAATGCCAGTACTCTCAAACGGTGAAGGAAAACATCGTGAGGTAACCGGCATACTGTAGAACCTAAAAAGCTCTAAAACTCTAAATAACATGTGTCAAGTGCTCGAAAGGACTTTCGCGCACTTAAAATACTTTCACACTGTTTTGAAAAAACTAGTGACACGACAAGAAGAAGAAGAAGTCTATGTTTTGTAGACTATCTGATCCTGATCTCTCTATCCTATATCTCTGATCTTCTGTATATGTTCCCATGGGATCCTACTACTAGGTTATGTTGGATAGTGCTTGAAGTTTTTATTTGTAAACATAAGACTTATTTGGAAAAAAAAAACACAATAAAATAATTTAAATTTGTTTTGCTTGCTTTGCTTTTATACTACTATACCTATATCACCTATTAGGT
Organism: Plemyria rubiginata; assembly: GCA_963576535.1. NCBI lineage: Eukaryota > Metazoa > Arthropoda > Insecta > Lepidoptera > Geometridae > Plemyria > Plemyria rubiginata. The sequence goes on along the minus strand of OY754914.1, from coordinate 784,338 downwards.
GAAATATATCTCTATGCCGGATCCTATGTCACCCATTAGTGATATAGGTGCTAGAAGTGCACCCCTTAGACATTCTCAAAGAATCTTAAGTAGGTATTTGTACTAGGTGCTCTACGGGGATAACTACCGTGCCTGCATAAGTCATTAAGTTGTTTTTTTTACGAAGATTTATAATTAAGAAGTCTGTAATTTTGGAACGTATATTGCCACTGACGACCTCCCTCAGGGATTTCAAGATCTCAACTGCTAAACATCAGGTGGGTCAGACAGTTTTGGCACATAGGTACCTATGAAAACAAGTTTGCCGTGTCTACCGTGCATGCGTAGGTATACCTATTTTGTGTCAAAGTCACGGTTTTTCTGTGATAACATGAGCTAAGTCTTCTTCTTATCATGTCACTAGATTCTGTCGAAAAAGTTTAGAAAAAAAAAACACGTATGCTTAGTGCGCCTCAAGAACTGTGCTTTTAGAACATACTAGCGACTCGCCCGCGCGCCCCTGCTTCGCACGGGTGCACATATCATGCATGTATTATACATATAAACCTTCCTCTTGAATCATCTACCGTGCCTGGGGGATCAAAGTCATGAAGCTGTTTCAGAATCATTCTATCTATTAAAAAAACCGCATCAAAATCCGTTGCGTAGTTTTAAAGATTTAAGCATACATATAGGGACATGGGGACATGGGGACAGAGAAAGCGATTTTGTTTTATACTATGTAGTGATAGTGAATAGTATTATTATTCAACAACATGCCAGTTTCTTCAGGATGTTTTCATTCCTTTTTTGAGAGTAGTGAATAAGCGAAGTTATTGCGGAAGATACGGAAACAAAACGAACGATACAAAAACGGATGATTTCTGGGCAGTAGCGAGTAGTATTGCTAAAGTGGAGTAGCAAGACTCCACTAAATTCCCAGCCTAGTGCGAACCTGCGCGTTTATAGGGTCATGGCGAGTGGATTAAATCTACGTGAGGAAGTAGGGATTCACTTGGTGAAACTCCCCGTGATTTTGTTGTTCACGGAATAGTACCTACCTACATGTTATTTTATCATAGTTGATAAGGTTCCTTATCAACACAGCTGTGGATTTATTTGAATTTTCAGATTTTACGGTTTCTTTTTAACCTCATTTTTTGAAGTCACAACAACTACAATGATAAACAGAAGTTTATCAAATACCTAAATGTAGGTCTGTAATACAAGTATTAAAACGAGATTAATAGTTATTTGTTATACAAGAGTGCAAAGTTGCTTTTTAACCGCGTGTTCAATTTTGATGACCGAGCAAGCGAAGGATTCTAAAATTTAATCACGAGCGCAGCGAGTGATTCAAAATTAGAATCCTGAGCGTTAGCGAGGGAATCAAAAGAGCACGAGGTGAAAAATCTTTGCACTCGAGTGCAACACGTAACTTTTCATTCCACCTCAGCGAGGAAATGACTAAATGCAAAAAAAACGTTTACAATCACATGTTGGCGTCAAACAAACTTCCTCGTCGCTAGAATCACTCATTTTAGTTTTTTCTCTTGTTTTCAAGTTTCTTGTTTTTAATATAAGGTTTAACAATGACGTGAAAAAATGCCGCGTAAAGAACCGCGTACAAAGCAAATTGAAAAAAAGAACACCAAGAAGGTGTTCCATGATGCTGAGTTTTTAACAAATAAAAAAAAAGTTGTATGATATATTCGGCACCATAGAGGTAGCAGTAAATAGGTTTAATGTTTTTTTAAATTCACAAACTTAATGCACACGATGTTCTAAATTCAATTTACTTTATCCTCTAGAGAATAAAAACGGCTTTTGCACTCAGATATTGAAGAGCAAAAATACTCTTTCCGAGATGGTGGGATGAAAAAATATTTTATTTTATTACTATTTCTGTCCATGTATTTTTATTCTTCCTATACAGTATTTCTATGTTGTTGATGCTGTACCTATGTGTATGCTCTGTAGTAAATAAATTATTGTCGACATCTATTTTTAGCTTCATTTTGATAACTTTTGTGTTATTGCGAACAGTGATGTCTTTTTCCGCACTGTCCGCATCTGTATTCTTTATTGGCTTAAAACCTAATTAACAGCTCACGGTCATTGACCCGGTGTTATCAATATTCAAATAAAAAGTATAAAATAGGTTAAGCTCTCGTTTAGCAAAACAATATTGTGTCAGCTTAGGTTGTGGCCATGTTAGATATTTCCAGATGTTCTATTTTTAAACTAAAATCGGGGAAGTGGATCCGAACTCTAAATAGGTGTTCTTAATAATCTTAGGGGGTTTCTACCGTGCTTGGAAATTATAGTCTTGTGTGAGTCTATTTCATTTACCTTTACTGGATCCAAATTCATCTCAGCTGCTGTCTTTTGCATCGCGTCTTCGATTCCATCTCGGGGCATAATCATATATGTTTGTTGTTATTCTAAAAGATTATGTATCGATTCGCGAGGTATTATTATGGCTTGTCTATAATTGTCACCACCAACTTTTTAATTCTGAGATTAAATCCGGTGATTTTTATCGACTCTTCAAAATAAGGAACAAGGTCTTCATTTGAGCTTATCTTAGTTAGACCTCAGGGGCAGCAATCGGGTTATTATCTAATCAATCTTTTATGTAGGACTAGCTGACTCGGCAGACTTCGTACTGCCTCAATCGATAATTCCGAGCATTTTCATATTTATTCATCTTTTAAACCTTCTCTGGACTTCCACAAATAATTCAAGGCCAAAATTATATATCAATCTCTCAAAAGATCCTGAGAAACGTAACAGAAACAGCTGTCTTGAGGTCAATGATCTTGTAAAAAGGTAAGAAGAGGCTTGCGCCCTTTGATCAACTGTTAATCGAAGCTTGCGCCACGTAGGTAAAAAGACACTAGAAGTAACCTTGAATGGAGGTCAATTTGTGGTATACGTGGGCGTAACTAGCCCGTAGTGGCTCCTTCAGCTCAGCCGGTAGTAAGTTAGCTCCAGCGTTCTGCGCAGAAGGTCGTGTGTTCGATCCCCGGTGACAAATTGTGTATTGAACATTGACGTTCGTTCTATGTTTGCGTGTTATTTTAAATCGAACCCACGGCACAGATAAGAGAATACTATACCAAATGAGCTGTGAGGGCCCTCAATTACAATAATATGACTGTACGGAATGTTCAAAAACTGGTGGACGGGTTTCTTGATTTTATCAGTAAAAAACGACCTTTGTATCTTCTGGTATTTACTGCGTGATTGTAGTATTTGTAAGGTATGTTTAGAAGTATTAAATACAGCTAAAATATTATTAATATTAATAAAATACAAAAATACAATTATTAAATATAATTTGTGAGTTTTTACATAAAAATATGCACATTAACGCATTATCGTGAAACAAACGTTACAGATGACGTCGTTTATGCCTAAAGTATGGACAGCAATTACAATTTTGAAACAACAATGATTATTATTATGAATATTCCTATTACAATTTTTTTTAAATGTTGGTTTGTTAATTAATGTGTAATTACGAAACTTGGGCAATAATAAATGGCTATAATAATAAATACAAGTAAAACGCACCGGTGGTCCAGTGGGAGTAGTCGTAGGTTTGATTCTGGTCGTGCGCCATGGATTTTTCTCTAACAAAAATAAATGTGCGCAATGCGTGAGTACTGACTCAAATCGCGAGTTTAGTTAGAATTCCAGCCGCGGCAATGGGATAACGACTGTCCCGTATGGAATACCAATTAGTGAAAAATGTGAGTAGATAGATAGATAGATAGATAGAAAATACTTTATTGCACACAACTTAAGGATACAACAAATAAACAAACTTAAAACTAAAAGTACAATGGGCGGCCTTATCGCTAAGTAGCGATCTCTACCAGACAACCGTTGGATGAAATGGACTCAAGAAATTTAGAAGGGGTCCTTGCGTGCGTGGAGATAAATAAAAAGAATTTGTGAATATACATACAAAATACAAAGAAATTAGAAACCATATATACATATATACACAATATATACATAAATACTTACATTATCTAATCATAAATTCTAAAATACATACTATACCTACTACAATACATATAGCTAATATACATTTATTATTAAAGAAACAAGCAAGGTAAAGTTAGTGACAGCATGACAAATAGTGTTCCTTAACCATGGATTTAAAAATGAAAAGTGATTTAGCACATCTGATAGCAACAGGCAATGCGTTCCACAGTCGAGCAGCCTGCACCGTGAAGGATTTATCAAAGTAAGAAGAGGAGTGTACAGGTGACTTAAGTTGGAGAGTTTCGGAAGAGCGTAAGGATCGGGAGTTGGAGAGATGTAGAAATTGAAAACGATCTTTAAGATAGGGAGGAGAGGTTGGACTGAAAAGGATATTATACAACAGATTTAGGATGTGAGTATTCCGGCGAAGTCGTATAGGTAACCACTTGAGCTTTCTGCGAAACTCGGAAACGTGGTCGTACTTCCGCAAACCAAATATGAAACGTATTCCAAAGTTTTGCATTCGCTCAAGTTTATTGAGTTGCTGTTCGGTAAGGTCTAAATAGCAAGCATCAGCATAATCGAGAATTGGAAGTAGGAGTGACTGTGCAAGCGAAATTTTAGTGGCAATAGGCAGGAAGTTTCGCAGTCTTCGGAGAGAACCTGCAGATGCAAACATTCTACGGCTGACTTCCGTAAGTTGTGGTCCCCATGACAGTTGCCTGTCGATGAGTACACCTAAATTTTTCACCGTCTCACTCTGTTTAATATGTGTGCCATCAAATATTACTTGCGGAAGGCAATCCCAGTCAATCCTAGAGACCATCCGTGAACCCCCAACAATAATAAGTTGAGTCTTCAGCGGATTGACACTAAGACCGTATGCTTTGCTCCAATCTAAAATTCGACCTAGATCACAATTTATGATGTGTATGGCATGAGGGAGCTCTTCAACAGTGGACTGTGTGTAGATCTGGAGATCGTCTGCATAGAGGTGGTACGATGAAGTTAGCTGCTGAGAAATGGTATTTATGAAAATTGCGAAAAGGAGTGGTGATAAAACGCCGCCCTGGGGTACACCGGCAGATATATTGCACCACGATGAGTAAGACTCATCCATGCGAATACGCTGCCGACGCCCGTACAGGTAACTATGAAACCAATCAACCACTGTTGGAGATATGTTAAGAGAGCGTAGGATGCCAAGGAGGATTTCGTAGTCAACATTATTAAAAGCACTGCTGAAATCTAATAGCGTGAGTATAGTGACACGTCCATTATCCATGCCTTCACGTATGTCGTCAGTTATATTAACTAGTGCAGACACAGTACTATGGCCAGAACGGAAACCAGATTGAAACGGATTTAGGAGATGGTTTCTTGAAAGGAAGATGGTAAGTTGCCGATGGACAAGGCGCTCCAGGACTTTGGATAGAAAAGGAAGAATTGAGATGGGACGGAAATCTGAGAAAGAAGTTGGATTAGATTTTTTAGGTAATGGAGTAACCTGTGCTTCTTTCCAGAGCGCAGGAAAAACCCCAGAGGAAATGGAATAGTTGAGGATATGGCGAATTATTGGGACTATTTGATCAAGGATAGGAACAATCATATTTCGACTAATACAGTCGTTGCCGATAGCTTTAGACGAAATAGATGCAATGCTCTTCTTAACATCACAATCAGTGAATTGATTGAAATTAAAAGATGGATAGTCAGGAATCGGGATAGATGAAAGCTGAAGTAGTGTTTGAGATTTTGTGATATTATCTAAATTTGAGTATGTGATACAGTGTCTCTGGAGATCAAAGATTACAATCATATATAAAAAAGATTATAAGAGATTAGACATTGTAGGTGTTTATCACTACATAATACAAAACAAAGTCGCTTTCTCTGTCCCTATATCCCTATGTCCCCATGTCCCTATGTATGCTTAAATCTTTAAAACTACGCAACTGATTTTGATACGGTTTTTTTAATAGATAGAGTGATTCAAGAGGAAGGTTTAATGTATAATACATGTCATGATATGTACACCCGTGCGAAGCAGGGGCGCGCGGGCGGGCGGGTCGCTAGTTGTTAGTACAGCAAATTTTTTTTTATTACAACCAGTTGATGGAATATTACAGATGGTCCACCTAAATGTTAAGTGGTAACCACCACCTATAACAAAGCATTGCCTGGTAAGTCACGCTTGATAAGAACGTGCTATAATCGTATAGCACGTTCTTATCAAGCGACGCGGCAGTGCATCGGCACTGCCGCGTCCACTAACTCGAGCCATACAGATGAGCCTGTAATCACACCGGATAGATATTTCAATAAACACCATCAATAGGCACGTAGTTATCAATACAGTTAAATAATTGAACTGATTACATCAAGCACGCGTGTAAACGGCGTGCATGCCTAATAAAATTTTATCGCTTTAGTAGGTAAGTAAAGCTAACAAAACAGGTAATTTGAATACAATAAGTCAAAAACATAGTTAAGTAGTGAGCCTTTTCAAGACCTTGCTATAATTTATATGCATAAATAACAAAAAGCATAATATAGCTCTTTGTTTAGTTTAACTATTTATAACTTTCTATGACGGATGCGTGGTGGTAGTAATAACTTTTAAACGCAGTAGAAAGTTCAGCGAAGCCATAGTAGCACGAGGCCCAAAGAGTCGATAGTTTCAGACCCTATCTAACCTAAGCTAGTGTTAGGTCCTTTTTTGGAGATTTCATGGTGACTGAACTTCTTGTTTAAAAATATACAATAGTTAATTTAGGCATTCTATAATCTATTATTATTATTTTATGAAAAACCTATATAGTCTTGACAGGCTAGCTTTGGTACGTGACATAGCCCTTAAAAGGGTATCCCCCACAGAAATGCTACTAGGTTAATTATTCCTGTCGCAATATGAACGTAGGAAATCGAGTTGCGAAAATTCTTAGGCACAGCACAGGTTAGAATTTCATAGTGCACTATAAATACTGTTTCTTCTCTCCATTATAACAGTTTTATAAAAAACTGTCGAAATAGATGTTGAGGATTCGAACAAGTTCTTCAAGCTTCTTTAAAAAAAGACATTGACCCTCGTACTACAAAACGGTGCTAAAGATAGCGCTGTCTCTGTTTGCTATTACGCAATGGTAAGAGATGGCAAAAGTTTAAGCATAGTTTATCGTTTGCCTATTTTTTTGTAGTAAGGCCCTGAATGGTTTCATTCCTTGGATAACAAAATCACGGGGAGTACGAGTATCACCTAGTAGGCCCCTCTCGCTTCGATAACACACACTAATGCCACTGGGTGATGCACTTGCACTATTGTTGTTGACGGTATACCATCTTGGCTCCTATGTGCCATATTTTAGCGTGCATTTAAGACCAAGTTCAACCTACCCCTGGAAGCCTATGCTAGTACAAAGAGTCTTTCTGATTCGATGCACGCACGCACTGCACGGCCCTGGCGGAAGACCAGCGTCAGCTGCTAGCCGACTGACTTATGCTGAGCCAGGGTCCCTTTTGCAGCTCTTAGGTTATTATTTTTATTTGATTAATTATTTTTCTTTTTATTAGTATGTTTAGATCTAATTGGCTGCAAATAAATATGTTTTCTTTCTTTCTTTATTTATTTATTTATTTATTTATTTATAATTTATTGCACAAAACACAAAGTTAAAGTACAAAAGGAGGGCTTAATGCACAAGCATTTTCTACCAGACCCCCTAAGTGGTGGTACAAATTAGGATTGACGCGCGACAAATAATGTTAACCTAAAAACAAATATATTACTATAATGCATATCAAATATATATATTATTATATATATATAAAATAACATATAATATAAACCTAAAAAACATAAGTCATACAATTTCTCAGTCTTGAAGTCCTACAACAAGCGTTACATTACAGTGTCGGTACTAATGCCACGGTATGTACAACTACCTGATCACAAAAAAGTCTCTAAGGGTATAGTTTACTGAGGTAATGCTTACGAGTTAGACCCTTAAAACGTTCCTTTGACTCAACCCTCCTGATATCACAAGGCAGAGCATTCCACAGCCTGACAGCTCCCACGGAGAAAGAATTTCCACGAAAAGAGGTGTTATGAGCAGGGGTATCGAGAAGAAGGTTGTCATCTGATCTTAAATTTTTGTCGTGTGTGTCAGTCCGGAAACGAAAACGGGTTTTAAGATAGTGAGGGGAGAAGGGATCTTTGAGTGTAGAAAAAAGAAGACAAAGAATTTCTTTCTCTTCTTTGATGATGTGAAGGTAAATATCACTGGCATTTGCTTGAAAAAAGCTCACTGATTTTATTTTCAGAACGAGATTTTCCAGACAACGACGACGATCCTGACCTGCTCCTACCGGCCATCTCAGAAGACACTGCGCACATCCCCTATCATCCCCCAAAGAGGACAGACTACGAGATGCTCCAGCGCTCCCAGGAGTACTATGAGATGATGGCCAAAAGACGGACAGTTAGGACCTTCAGCCAAGAGACGATCCCTCAGGAGGTTATCGACAATGTTATAAAAACGGCTGGTGAGTTTTTTACACTATTAGCTTATGGAACAAGCGTATGTCCTAATTTTAAGTTGTATCAATCACCTCTACTATAGCGATAGATGCACTCCCTTACTTCCATCAACTCAGGCATGCGAATGTTAATCCTCATCATCGACAATCATCAATCGGTTTAGTAGTTTTGAAGCCTATTCAATACAATAAATAAACAAACAATCCAATCTTTCCTTTTTTTAATAAAGATAGAAAGACAAAGTATAGATAAATGTTATCATTTACCTCTATCCTCGACATTATTAAGACATTATTTTATTTTATTTAGACATTATCGTCTATGATACATCAGGCTTAGCTTAGAATTAACAGCAGGCTTAGATCCTTGAAGGATACAGCATCACTCTTATTCTATGTCCCATCGCATGCGCTGGTAGGTTAGTCTTGAAGTGAGCACGTACACTGCCGGAGTTGCCGTGGGAGCGGGTCACCTTGCCCCAGATAGCACGCAGCTTAGTCTTCTTGCCACGAGGGCCTCCAGCAATTGGGGTCCTCTTCTTAGCTCTGTACACATACACGCAACGCTTGCCAATGTAGAAGGTGGAGTCATCGTAAAAGTTAACATTGTAACAGGTAATAACTTCATGTTATGTTTAATTATCTTGCTGTTGCTAGAAATATTTTGCTAGAATTATCTTGATATGGAAAAAAAAAGAATGGATGAGGAATCTACATAGTTAAAATACGGAATCATCAATACATTATTAATTAGAAAAAGTAACGGAAGAGGCTGTTGACCCGATGCTAATACTGACAAAATACCTATGAGTCATTCGCAACACACATAGTAACAATGAATTGTCAAACAATGGGTGATAAATATCTACTTACTGACCTTTTTTTTTTTTTTTTTTTTTTTTTTTTACGATGGAAAAATGCTTTACGCATCCCCTCCATCTCGGGCTCGTTTCTATAGTACGTGAGATTTTTTCGAATGAATAATTAGTTAATAAAATGATTTCATTGTGAAAATCGCGGGTCGGAAACAGGTTACACTGCCTACGTAGGTTACCTACCTAGGATTGTGGTAGATGTCGTGGCGAGATCGTGAATGCAAACGCGACCCTATCTCATTTGCGGAGGATGGCTCACACAGGGGTTTGAGGGGTACGAGCCCCACATAACCCCTTCTGTCACCCCATTGCGAAAGGGTAAAGCAAAGGCATTTTCCCCTTCAAAAAAGGATTGTGGTAGATGTACTTAGATTTCACCAACTATGTAAGGGTTTTTTTAACAGATTTGAAGAAGACTAAAATTTCATTGTTATTAGTTTTAGTGTTTACTAATTACTGCAATGCACAAAGAAAATCATGAAGATTTTTTATGACATCCCTAAAGCTATTAACCGAGAGTATCAAGGGGAAGGTCGTCAGTTCAAATTCCACTAAGATAATAACTTTTAGGATTTTATAAAAAAAATTAAGACTACAATAATTATAAGTTAAACATTTTATATGGATAGCCAAATTGCTAGATTCCAAAAAAATTAACTAGTTTTTTGGAGTAATTAAAAACAGTCAGAACTTATTAACCAGAATCTTAATTTAAACGTCACACTAACAATAATTTGACAACACAAAACAAATACGATCACAATAACAAAAACAAACACAAACAAATAAGTCATCATAAAGTGAAGTACACACACAAAGAAGGGTCTCTTACATCTTTCCATTCCCCTAGAGCAGTTAGATTTCCAGGTTCCAATAAGTCTGTGCTGATGACCAAGTTCTGAGGGTACAGCGCCCTACGGACTGACTTTTCAAACCTCTTCACAGCCTCAACAGTCTTTGCGAGAGTGCAGTCAGCAACGCTGCCATCACAAATATTCATTTGCAGAACACTGGGAGCATCACTGATTAGAACCATGAGTGGACCTTGGAGTCTTTGATTACTGAGGTAGTTAACAGACGCATCCCACCTGTAGTCGTCGAAATGACAGAACTCATAGCTGCTGTTCTTGATAGTCTTCCAAACAGTTTGATTAAAAGCTAGTCCAAGGCTAGGTAGAGTTGGATTCCAAGCTACAATCCTCACTCTATTGTGAGAAACGTGAAAATGTGACAATTCCGGGGCTTGTGCTCCAAGACTTATGATCTCACATTGAGGACAGTTTTCTGGTACCAAGTTTAATAGAACTTTCAACATGAATAGCATGTCTTCTAAAACAAATTGGTTTTCTTCAAGAAACACTATGGGTTCGAGGTGGTTTTTTGTTACTGTTAGATGATCAAAGACGAAATTCACATGCCACCACCAGAAGTGTTTCTGCTGCACTAGAGTGGACCTTCTGTACTGTTCTTTCTTGCTCTCCGTACAGTTAAAGTCATCTGTGCAAAATTTGGTGTCGCTTCCTGGAAACATCTTCGGAAAGATCTGACTGCTGTATGGGTAGAATACCTGCATATATTTAGCAAAATTGACTTCATGGATAATTTGGTTGATGTTTTTGTCATAGTAATCATGGCAGAATATAAGCAATGCGTTCGTAATGCCCATCACTTTCTTTAAGGATGCAAGTAGGACCTTGAGAAATGCAGTGTTTTTGTGGACTTGGATGACTATCACAATAGGGATTGGCCTCATTAGGCCGTAGCTTTCTGTGTTGTAGATATGTTGTTCCTTATTAATGTTCTCAACTTTTTTCTTGATAAATAGTATGCTATCGACAAACTCAACTCTAGCGTTATACTTGGCTTCAAAGTAGTCATCGTATGAGATGGTTTCGTTGTCCCAATAGTCATAGGAGTCATAGATTTGTTTGCGTAATTTAGGTATGAAATAAATTCTTAAGATTATGGAGCATACTATAACGGTGATGGTTAATGCAGCAAGGAAAACACCAACACATGTGCAGAGATTCTTAGATATACTTGATTTGAGATTCATAATGAATTACGTAGGTAGGAACGAGCATTTAAATTTTATTCAGTGAATTGGGCACATTCAATAAATTTTTAGTTAGATAATGTACATAGTCATAATGTTGAGTAAATGCAATAACTAACATTTTGATGAAGATTATATGCTCATCATTTAGAGACCAGCGTCTAGTCCATGTATAAAATCCAAGGAATTTAACAAAAACAACTAATATTAACTAACAGATTATGACATTGATGTTGGTAATTGTCAGACAAAGTCAATTAGAGTCAAAAAGGTTGATCGCATTTCTCAAAAACAGTTTTGTTTTTAGGAACCTCTCCCTCAGGAGCCCACACAGAACCTTGGACCTTTGTGGTCGTCCAAGACAAAGAAACGAAAGAAGCTATCAGATACATCATCGAAGAGGAAGAAGAACTGAATTATTCTATGAGAATGTCAAGGCAATGGGTGACAGATTTGAAACCCTTTGCCACGAGGCCGGTAAAACCATATCTGACGGATGCTCCAGTGCTGTTATTGGTCTTCAGGCAGACACACTCCTGGAGACCCGATGGAAAGAAGAGGATGCATTATTATAGTGAAGTTTCTACGGCGATCGCAGCAGGGATACTGTTGGCAGCCATTCAGGTACCCAATATATTTTTTTTATAATGTCCAATATGTAGTGCAAAAGTTTAAGATTTTTATTTCTAAGTTATCAATCAGATGTCAATTTTGGCTATAGTAGCCGTTAACATACTTAACCACTAAGCCCAGTTTCTATTAAAGCGGAGCGGGGCAGAGATGTGCTACAAAGCTGGCTGGTAATTTCCACCAAAGCGGAGAGGAGAAGTGTTTTGCGTGTAGCGGAGTGGAGATATGTCTAGCGGAGACGTAAGCTGTGAGAGATCGAAACCAGTCAAGGGGCATTATTCTCTAAGATATAGGAGGGATTCGTTTTCTGTCATCTATCGAAGCAACATAGCATTTTCATTTTAATTGTTTTTCTAGTGTTATTTTGAGTTGTGTTGTGTAATTTTGGTGGTATTTTAACCAACATTACTTGTGGTCTTAGCACAAAGTGTAAGCATTTGAAATGAAAGTGTAATATGTGATATCGTGATTTGACCGAAAATGCTTCAAATGTTTTGAAGAAACCGCCACCATTTTCTTCAAAACAATTGACTGACTCGACTTTCGACTGACGTGACTAGAAACATAACAAAGAGCATATAATCTGTATCACTTGACACTGGCAAGATTGTCTATAGACAGGAGCCATATAAAAAAAAACGAAACGAAGATATAGGAGATTAAATATGATATAGATAGATTGACGTCGCGTCGGCTGCCCGACTAGACACTTCTCCGCTCCACTCCACCACGCCGTTTGTCCGCTAGCCGCAACAAAATTCTATAGAAAAAAAGAGACCTCTCTCCTCTCCTCTCCGCTCCACTTAATTATTTTCACCGTAACTGAGCGGAGAATAGATGTGGAAATGACGTAATCGGATTGATTTTTTAAAACAAATCTCCGCTCCGCTTTGGTGGAACCAAATTAATACCATAATGAGTAAGGACTATCAATTTGATTCCAGTATTGCGGCCTGGTAGCCCTGACTTCCACGCCTCTGAACTGCAACGCCCGTCTCCGCGACCTGCTGTCGCGCCCAACGACTGAACGCTTGGAACTGCTCCTGCCAGTCGGCAGACCCCATGAGAACTGCACCGTGCCTGATCTTCAGAGGAAGCCGCTCGATCAAATCATGATTAGGGTATAGAAGCGTGTGTGAAATGATGTCTTAGGAGTTGTAATGTAGATTGTAGATAGGGTAGCACTGAATTTTATTTGGGAAATTGTGACTCCTGTATGTGATATGGTGCATAAAATTCAGTTTTTATTACTTGAATAAACTTTACTCTGAAGTAAAGTTAGTTAACAGGAGCTCAGTGCAGTAAGTCAATGATATTATTATCTTTTGAAAACAACGGCTGGCATACTTCCCAGGACCGTGGATTAGACCTGTCTGTGGTGAAGGCAGTTCCTCTATGGTCGGATCCTCCCCATTGCTATTAGGTTCTTATTTTATTTCTGGATCTGGTTATCAAACAATAACTTCGATTTTGAGGTAGGAAACATTGCTCAAATATTATATAGAAAGGTACATAATAAAAATATTATTCTTTATGCAAAAACTTTTATTTCAAAATCGTCCAATAAAACAAACAAAAAAAAAATCCAATAAAAATAAAACAAAAAGACAAGTAATAGAGGCAGACTGACACAAGGATTTAGGTTAGGTAAATGTAGTCTAGCAACGACGACGGCGGCGCCTGCAACGGCGGCGCCTTCGGCGGCGGCGGCGGCAGCTGCGCCTGCGGCGGCGGCGGCGACAGCTGCGCCTGCGGCGGCGGCAGCTGCGCCTACGGCGGCGGCGGCACTGTAGACAAACAATACCCGCGTAACAGCAACGCTGTGATTCGGTTTGAAGAGTGTGGGTGCCGGTGAAATTACACGCACATGAGGCTTAACATTCTGTTTGCCTCAAGTTGATGGACGCAGGGCAGTACATGCATGCGCCCTGCAGTTCCATACGATGCAATGCTTTGTGATGGTCACCACATTGGCTCATCTGCTTGTTACATCAGCAAGATGTATAAACAGCCGTGAACTACGAGTATGTAGGTACCTACGTATCCGGTTCCGCGGTTTCAAATTATATTGCAGTTAGGGAACATAATGATAGACAATGGGTAGTATCAAACTATCAACATCAAAATGGTTGCCGATCATGCGATTTCCACGCGGTACGAACGGCATTGTCCTCCGCTCTGCGAGCGCTCGAGCGGAACAGAAAACTAGCTGCTTGGGTGCGCGCACGCATTTCTAGATCATTTTGTACAAGTATTAGTCACGCGCGGATGTAGGTCCCTGTTGGTTGTACAAACCGAAAATTCACTTTGAGAATTTGACCACGGGGTTTTTAGGTCTTTCCTCCTTTGGGGGAGAAATATGGGATTCTTTTTTTTATGCCAAAGCTGGCAAAAGTGCATATGGGCCACCCGATGGAATGTGGTCACCGTCGCCCATAAACACCTGCAATACCAGAGGCGTTGCAGATGCGCTGCCAACCTTTTAAGAGGAGATAAACGCGCCTTTTAAAGGACCCCATTTTGTCGAGGGAAAACCGCAGAGGGAAGTTTTTTCCACATCTTACTCGTTCGCGGCAAAAACGACCGCGAGAAACGAGTAGTTGAGGAGAACCAACTAAACAATTCCTTAGAACACTCCCCATTGTACTCTGCTGGTGGTCTTGGCTTCCCGGGCAAAGGGAAAAGGCATACAGTGGCCAGACAAAGCACATACAGACGACATGAAGTCGGGGGATAAGTAAGGCTCATTGTTCTCTTTAAGTGTTTAGGTATTCTTATCCTGTCTTTAGTTTTTAGATATTTGAAGAGTTTATTTGCCAGCCAAGTACCCAGCATTTGTATAATGTATGTTGGCATCTGTATGGACGCAAGTCACAGGGCACTGTATCGTAAAGGACGTTCCTATCGAGCGTGACTTAAGATGCAACTTATGGTTAGCACTTAACATCAGATGGGCTTATCAGTCTGGGGATTCCATCAGCAAATAGTACAAAAGGGGGGAAGGGCTGTTGTAGGAACTCACTCTAGAGCGACGGCGTCTTCTCCGGCGGCAGCACCTGTCCGAGGGCGCGTTGGATCGCGACCGGGAGTCGGATCTCGTATTGCGGATGTCACCACGTCTCCTGGAAACCATTAAATCCTCATTTTAAAGCCAGGCTTATTTCGTTTATCCCCCCTCCTTAAATAGCCACCCGGTCCGGTTATACAACCTGAAAGGGGTGGATAACCGGTGTGTCTCATGTTGTGCATCATAGATTGGGCTCCTAGCGTGCGTGACGTGAGCCAGGCAATATTTTGCACCCCCTAAGTTAGATATCTTTGTAAGAACTTGCTAAATAAATTCAAAATTGAACTTGGAAATCAAATTGCAAGAAAATACGAACCTTCGAGTTATGTGGTTATCCTCGTTGTTTGTATTTTCACTGGAATAAAAAAAAACAATAGTTTCAGGTCGCGCACACAAGCTTTTTTGGTCAGATATTTCATTCAGGAATTTGCATCTTGTGTATTTATTGAATTATTTAATAATGCGAATGACGTATAATAACGCAAGGGCAACTTTTTTTGGCTCATAAGCGCCTGTATTTACGAAACGCCGAGGGAACGGCGCGCGGCGCGGCGTTTCGTAAATATAGTGCGTGTGCTTTAGACGGAGGACGCTTGCTTAGCACATTACCATCCTCTAAGCTAAGAAAGCTTAATCAACAAGAAAGACATGTTCAATTGGTGCGGCGCTTAAATATCTCTACAACATAATATTATCGTGGTTAGTAAAACTGGTTTTAAGAAACTGGAGCGTTCTAGAAGTAACCGAAACAAATCGCACGTGTTTTCTGGCGCATTTTCCTTCTGCTTAGTCTCAGCTTTCTTCCTGGACGAGCCCTCTTGAGTCCGCTCGTTCGAACGCACTTTCGAAAGGTGGCTTCGTGCGTGGACACACGTGGTTGAAGCGCGACTTCTCGCGTTCCCCGCGCGACTGCGCCTGGGGAAGAGCAATAGCAGTCATAGCGACGCTTGAAATAATTCCTGCAGGCATCATTGGCACTCAAAACTGATTTAGGTATTCACTTTTATTACGCAAGTTTGTCTACATACAGTTACTTTTGTGTTCATGTCTTATGTCTACTTAGACGTCACACAGAAACATTTTGAATATAAGAATTTTCTGCCGCGAATCTTCAGCGTAGATTTAAATCCCGGTATTCCGGCGGCATAAAAAGTAGCCTATGTGTTATTCCAGACTATAACCAATCTCTCTGCCAAGTTTCATCCAGATCCGCTCAGCCGTTCCGGCGTGAAAGAGTAACAAACATCCATCCATCCATCCATACTTACAAACTTTCGCGTTTATAATATTAGTAGGGTATTACTAAGTCACTCAATAAGCAGTCTAGACAAACAAAGAATGGTTTAAAAAGAAATAATCAAACAGGTCATACTTCTTCTGTAAGTCGACGTATTTCTTAAGTTGGGCGGTGTACTTGGGCGCTTCGTTGTCAGACCGTTTCCTCACGAAAACCACCACATCGTCGTTCAGCTTCTTCGTGTGCTCGTCACTGTCCATGCCGCCGCTGTGAGATGCTTATCTGCAACCGTCATAAACGTCTTAAACTATCCAGTTACTTCTGCACCATGGGGCAAATCATTTTAAGAGTAGTAGACCTCTTTGAAAAAGGCCCGTCTGGGAAAGTACTACCACCTTTTTCTACAGCCAAGCATCGTTGCTGTGTTTTGGTTTGAATAGCGTGGTTGCCGGTGTAATTATTAATACATGTAGCTTAACTGGTATGACTCTGCGTCCATCAACTTGAGGCATACACACACGATAAGAACGTGCCCGTTCCTATCGTGCGTGACTTACGAGACAATGCTTTGTTATAGGTGATGGTTACGGTTTAACATCAGGTGGACCATCTGGTTGTTCCATCAGCCAAAAAAACAATGGTGCAAAGTAACCGTGGGTCTTAAACACATTCTTTCCTCGCGTAGGCTTTGGAACCTTGTTTTTTAAGTCGTTTCAAAGTAGTTTTTGTGTTTGAACTGAATGAAGTTTATTGAACATGGTGCAGAAGGTTTTAGTAGAATTATGATTTTTACAACATTTTCTGACACCTACCAGGCAGGCAAAAAAAACAGGTCACTAGTACTATTAGATCAAAGGTGTGTCATATTTTGTACTACCAGTTGAACTTCTTAGTAGAAAATTAATTGATTCAGGCGTGACTTCTAGTAGAATTAGTAACACGGATGCAACAAACCATCATTAGCAGCCTAAAAAAGTCCATTTCAGAACATAATAGGCCTCCCCTATAAGTACCTATATTTCCTTATAAGTTCTGAACCCTCTCCGTACACCGATTTCATCCAATAATCAATAATACACTCACCATTTAATATTAGACTGGCCGCCAGTGCATTATAAAAACATAAAATAATTTAACAAAAAAAAACAATATTACTCGAAAAATATTCTCAACTCATTCTTCTACGTTCCAGAAATACTTTGACAGTTCCATTTTTGAACATAATAATAATAAGTCAAAATTTCATAAGGTTGTGTTTTCAGCCAGTGTTACGTTTGCGACCTATTTACATAAACACCGTTTCAAAAAAGTTTCTAATGCACATTTGTAAACTTTATTTAATTCATAGTAAGTATCAGGTACATAGTACATAACTTTTTTTTACTTCTTGGTCACTATTTTGGTCGCTGGATGTTAGTGATGAAAATTAAATGTGCAATATAAAAAAATTAAATGTGAAACGTGTGAAACAGCTAACAAAACAGTCTTTTTAAATATGTATGGTGAGTGAGATAGATAATTATATTATGCAGTCCATTGCTGTAACATAAGGAAAGTATTGTTAAAATAAGAGGGTATCTAAAATCCTAACTTTGCGTTTAAATTAACTATAGCGCGTTGAAATAAAAGCATTTTCAAAATAAGAGCAAGTTAATATTGAAGAGTTAAAAATACTTGATCGGAAGCGTTCGGTAGTTTCCGCTGTGTTCGCGCCAGGGCGGCAGTACGCGGCTGCCCGCCCGCCCTAAACTACACGCGTACGCGCATTGGGCGGTACACAAATTTAACTCAGAATAAATTAATTTTCAGTAATAAATTAACAGATTTTCGTTAGTCAACGAAATTTTTTCGAATTGATACCAAACGAAAAATCGCTTAGAAATTAGTGAACATTTATTCTAGTCTATTTTTACCCAAACTAGGGTATGGTGAATGCTTTAAAATAGTTTACATTTCTAATGTGCAAGTGCTTGGAGTTCAGTGAGATTGAGAACAGAGTGATATTATGATGTTGTATTAAACAAAATATTCCACGGCTTCTTCGCTAAGTTGGTAAAAATGCATTCCGTAAAAATTGGTCACAAGCCGGCGACACGTGCGTTTATTTTCATTTATAAATAGAGCAGACACTACCAACATGATGACGTCACTGAAAGAAAGCGGTGACGTCACCGATGATCAGGAGAAAGACTTGCCTGATCTTCCTCCGACTGGAACTTCACTACATAAAAGGAGAACGGGGGAACCACCGGCTTCTTTGTCAGTCAAAGGACCTCAGACTCCTTCTGATGCGGAAGGTTCTTCTCCATGTACTGCTGGCCCAACTCCTGATGACTGGGGCATCAACGACAGCGAATCCGCTGACCCAGGTCAGACTACAGAGTCTGTCTGTGAGTCCATGCTCCAACGGCTGAAAGACCGAGACGACCTGCTCTCCAAACGAGGAAAGGATGCCGCCCAAAGAGCAAAAGACACCGTCGAAGCGCTCGACCAACTCGAAAAGTTACTAGATCTTCTGGATCAGTTCGTAACCTTAAGAGACTACAATGCCCGTCTCCTCGCCAAAATAAAAGACGTTACACACCTGAAGAGACTGCACGGGGCTTATAAAAAGATTGAGAGTGAGAATGAGAGGATAAAGAGTGAGATCGAGGAGGTGGACCAGATCAACGAAGCCTTGGATGCGGATTTCGAGTGCGAGTACGGTCAGATGTTGTTCGACTCGATGGTCAGTGGGAGGAGCATGAAGCGGTCGGGGTCGAAGTGGAAGGGGCACGCTCGGTTCCGAGGGTCGCTGCTGAAGCAGAGGTCGAGATCAGCGGGAGCAGACGACAGTGACGCTCCTCCGGGGACGCCGCTGAGGAGGCGCTCCGAAGGCATTTTCTTGAAGGAGGTCGACAAGTCTAAGGTGTCGAAGTGGACGAGAGTCAAGGCCGCCTTTAGGTAAGACAATTATAATGAACTAGTTGCACTCCGTGATTTCACCCGCGCAGATTTAATTCCCGGTATCACCACGGGATAAAAAGTAGCATATGTGCTATTCCAGACTATAATCTATCTCTCTGCCAAGTTTCATGCCGAGCCGTGCAGCCATTCCGGCGTGAAGGAGTAACAAACATCCATCCATACAAACTTTCGCGTAGTAGTAGGATAAATGAAATTAAAACAATATGAGAAAACTTGAATTCTCATATGTTTTTGAAAACTTAACCTTAGCACAGAATAAGGTAATTTTTTTAATAGTTAAGTATAATATATTATCGTTACTAATAGTAAAGTAACGGTTTTAATGTTTGTGGCATCTTTCGCCCACAAAAATAAAGGGTCACCTTTGAAAACCGCAATATCTCCAAGAAAATTATCAAGATAATTTTTTTTGCTTATAAACCAAAAGAGGATATTTATCCTTTTTTACTGCAATGCTCTGATCTGTAATTAATAAACGTGCTTTGGTTTGAAAATGTATGAGAAAAGTTTCTAGTGATTTCTATCATTTCTAGTACCTTAGATTCTGATGGTCCCATAGTCTTTTGATCCTGCATGAAATAGGATCAACCAGTATAAAAAAATGTATTTTGGTGTATTAGCTTTTTCCCCTGACTCCACATTTTTCCGAAAATCTGTGAATGCACTAAATAATATCTCAAAAAGTGGTCTCCAAGGAACATATTTCCTGTAATTATAACGGTTAACCTACCCTTACTACCCCGTCCCAAAAATCCACCCTGTATATTAAAGGTTTTCTACTTTTCCCGCGGTTACATTTGCACCATTGATTTGCCCCATTAATGGTGCAGACGTAAGTAGTAGTTTGCACCATTTCTGTTTTATAAGAAGGTACACAAAATGTCTAAATTCTCGTCTTTTTCCTACTTATATTTATGAAATGAGCATTTTACATTGTGTGAGGTGGAGCCAAAAGTGACGACGAAAGCTTTTTTCAAAAAAAATTCAGGAAAACAAAACAGAAACAGCTTTACGGCTTTATTTTCCAGGCACGGTCGATATCTCAGTATTTTTTATGCGTAATATTGCCTTCTCTAGATCTTTATTAATCACGTTTCGCTAAAGCATGCCAGACCAATTAATAATAACATGTATCAATTAACGATAACACCCGAAAAGTATTCAAAACACAGTAAAAGGGGCAAGTATGTAAACAATTGCATTTGTGTTGAAAAACACCAGATGCAGTTCTGCGGAACTGAATCATGGCTGTTTTGGCACGAGGTGGAAGGCGCGACAGCTTGCCAAAACAACCCGTTGCTAAGGGATTGGATTGCAATTAAATTATTATTAAATCTTTATTCGCTCTCATAATTTTCAGGGAATCAGACAACTCAATGTCTATGTGAGTTATACTACGCCCTTACCTGCAAAGCATAACACCACAGTACGTTTATTAGCTACTAGTTGCGCCCTGCGGTTTCACCCGCGCAGATTTAAATACCGGTATTCCCCGGGATAAAAAGTAGCCTATGGGCTATTCCAGAGTATAATCTATCTCTGTGCCAAGTTTCATCCAGATCCGTTCAGCCGTTCCGGCGTGAAAGGGTAACAAACATCCATCCATCCATCCGTCCGTCAAACTTTAAGGACTAGGTAGGACTATAATAACACACCGCGAATTATACGCTCTTGCGAAAGCTATTCTCAGTTTTACGTTGAGAAGGACCATGGGTTCAAATCTTATTTGGACTATAACTTATGGGTTATTATAAATTCTCTGCAAATCTCAGCTAAGAATAGATCAATAGCTTTTATCTAAACCCAATCTTTCAGATGGGAGAAAGCCCAATGGACCACCGTGACGATAGGTGGTGCAGCTGGGGCCGTAGCTGCCGGTGCTATGGTCGGAGCGGTGGCCCTGGCCGGATCCTCTCCATCATCAGCCACCCTCGCCAACCCTGACCCGCGTGACTCGGCCAGCCTCACGCCGGGTAGTGTGATCTCATTGACGCCCAACTCTTCATGTGAGGAGTTGAGGATGGATGCAGGTATGCTTGAATGCTTTGCTTGAAATACAGGATAGAACTTGTAAAAAAAATAAGAAACCCTCTGACAGCGAGAAATCTATTTTGCGAAAAGGTTTTGATACTGTAAATATAGAATAATAAATATTGGTGGACTTTCCACACAGCACTATCTAGCCCCGAACTAAGCCAAAGTTTGTGATATGGGAACCAGATAGCTGATAATAATACCTAAAAATTCACATTTGTCAATACTAATTAATAATATAAGATTATACCCAGACAGAGAATAAACATCTATGTTCACCACACAATGTTTGTTCTCGGTGGGGATTGAACCCACGGCCTCCGGCGCAGAAGGCAGAGCTACCAACTGAGCTGTGATTGCTGCCACTGTAGTCATAATTACAGCAGAAGTGTTTGACAAACTCAAATAAATTAATAGATAAGCAGTAGCGTTGTCGCTAGCTCCAATTCTTGTGCTAGCGATCCTAAGTCCTTAATCCTAATGTTTTTATAATAATAATTACACATAGAAAACACCCAGACCAACGAACAACTTTCTGCAGATCGTAAACAAATTTGTTCCGAGGCGGGAATCGAACCCGCTACCTCTGCGTCACAGGCGGACTCTCACCCGCTGCGCCACTGAGGTCGTCGATAGTTAATAGTATTATCATAAGTAGCCTCTGCTGAAACAGTCTTTATTTTTTCCTGGTAGTTACAAAATAGTGGTGTATTAAACACTGTGCACCCGTGCGAAGCTGGGGTTCGTCGCTAATAATTATTGTTTATTATTATTATTATCAAAGCCCTCCAGGTCCCACTGCTGGGCAAAGGCCTCCCCCCATTCCTTCCACACATCGCAATCCTGGGTTATGTTTGCCCAGTCCGTCAGGAAAACATCGAGCTCGTCCCTCCATCTCCGCTTTGGTCGGCCGCGTCGCCTTCTCGCTGTGTCAGGATGCCAATCAGTGGCTATCTTTCCACCCGGCATACGGCCGACATACAGCTTCACGACTTTGATCCCCAGGCACGGTAGATATCCCTTCAGATCTCTCAGTACCAAGTAGGTACTAATTCAAGATTCTTTGAGGATGTCTAAGGGGGGGTAGTCAGAGGTACGTCCAAACATTACATTTGGCACATACCCACATTTTGCAGTAGTTAGTATTCCATACGTGACAGGTTGCAAGCCCATCGCCGCTGTTAGAATACTAACTGGTTTCCTCACGATGTTTTCCTTCACCGTTTAAGAGCACTGGCATTGCGCACATAAATTTTTCGATAGATAAATCCATTGGTGCACGACCGGATTCGAACCTGCGACCTTACGATCGGAAGGCGGGGTCACTTCCACTAGACCACCGGTGCTCTCTTTATTGTTTATTATTATTATTATTAAAGCCCTCCAGGTCCCACTGCTGGGCAAAGGCCTCCCCCCATTCCTTCCATACGTCGCGATCCTGGGCTATGTTTGCCCAGTCCGTCAGGAAAACATCGAGCTCGTCCCTCCATCTCCGCTTCGGTCGGCCGCGTCGCCTTCTCGCTGTGTCAGGATGCCAATCAGTGGATATCTTTCCACCCGGCATACGGCCGACATGACTAGCCCAATTCCACTTCAGCTTAGCGGCTTTCGAAGCTACGTCTGTGATTTGTGTTTGTGAGCGCAGTTACGGATTCTATCCAGTAACTTGTCATCTAGAATAATTATTATAATATAATTAAAATCTTCTTTGAAATTGTATAAAAATCATAATTCAATGTGACTGTGATAGTCCATAAAACTGATAAATACCTTATACACTTAGCTGTCCCATATGTAACAACATCAAAGCAGTTATTATTTTAGTTCAATTCCAGCCAATAAAATAATATAAATGATTGCAGGTATCAGAAAGATGCGCTGTGACGAGAACGACAGCACATTCCTTCACCCTCCCACGCAGGTATGATCTGAAATACTTTGCTTACGCTGCGAATATTTTTCATTCTTTAAGGGGCAACATACGCCACGCTGCTATCTCGCTCGCACAATTAAAATTTTGAAGATATAAAATCACTGTATGAAGTTATGTTAAATCGCAATCGGTTAAGCTGTTGTCAATATAAAGATTTAACAAAAATAAAATTTTGATACAAGGAAGTTTTCAGACTTAAAAATGGGATTTTATATTTCTCTAATTTTGCTTAATCTGTGTAATGCTGCTGATCACAACTTAACTGATTGCGATTATACATAACTACATTCAGTCATTTTATATCTTCAAAAAATTTTAGTTGTGCGAGTTAGATAGCGGCGCGGTGTATGCTGCCCCTAATGAGATTTAATGTATGTCGGAAGCATAGTCATACGAAACTCCTTTGCTTTGCTGGGTTTCTTTCCGCATTGGTCGGAAGGGAGAAATACGAGTAGCTATACAAATTCGAGTGAGAGACTAGAATATTGTGTTTCTGTGCGTGACTGTTCTCCTTATTTTCTTTACTGCTTTTAGGGTTCTGAAGTGTGACAAATAACCCAGTGTCGTTGGACATGACTGTCTGTTTATTTGACTTTGTTGGTTTTGTATCTAAACTGTTGGAACTCACTGGCTCCAAATCGGCAGAGTGCTAGTATTGTATCTGGGATATTGGTTATCAGTGATTATAATACCATTGTTTTACCAAGCAACTGCTGGTCAGAAGTCCTACAGTCGTCATCCTTGTCAGTTTTGCGCCTTTTGCAGCCATGACTTTCCCTATGCTGAAATAATTTTCACCTACCTACCAATAATGAAGATAGTACACCTCTTTGTGAAGGGCTCGTCCGGGGAACTACTACCACCAAGCCTCTTTCTGCCACCAAGCAAGCCAAGCAACACATAGCTTTCTTTCATAGTTTCGATTTGAAGAGTGTGGTTGCCGGTGTGATTACAGGGACATGAGGCTTAACATCTGTATGCCTTGAGTTGATGGACGCAGGGTAGTGCATGGCTGGGCAAGTTTCTATCGAGCGTGACTTACGATGCAATGCTTTGTTTTAGGTGATGGTTACCACATAACATCAGATTTTATGAGTAGTAGAGCTCTTTGAGAAGGGCTCGTCCGGGGAAGTACTACCACCACGCCTTTTTCTGCCGCCAAGCTGCAACGCTGTGTTTCGGTTTTGAAGAGTGTGGTCGCCGGTGTAATTACAGGCACATGAGGTTTAACATCTGTATGCCCCAAGTTGATGGACGCAGGGCAGTGCATCGTAGGGCACGTTCCTATTGTGCGTGTCCTACGGGGCAATGTTTTGTTTATAGGTGATGGTTACCACTTAACATCAGGTGGGCCATCTGCTTGTTCCAACAGCTAGTTGTATAAAAAAAAAAAAAGTGGGCTGTCTGTTTGTTCCATCAGGTGTTTGTATAAAAAACATGTTTTTTTCATTCCTCTACTAAAATGTACTGAAGTAAAATGATAAGATTTGGAAGGATCATAAAATTAAGGCTTATCGTTGATTATTTCGTTACAAAGTAACTCATAAGATTCACCTTACAACAAGTTTGTTAATATTCTAGGATGACAGCTCTACCTCCCCTTCCCCCAACAAACTCCACAAGACACCGTGGAGTAAGATGAGAGACATACTCCAAACCCATCGCGAGTCTGTCAAGAAGAAAGGCTCACGATCCCAACGAGGGTCGAAAAGCTCTCCAGAAGCAATGCAGCTACGGAGAAGATCCTTCAGCGATGGAGGGGAAAGTGATGCTCCACCAGCACTAACGCTGACCATACCTTCTTCTGAGGAACTGGGTAAAGACTTTTAAGCTTATATAGCTATAACTCCCTTTAAGATAAAAGAAAACCTGTAATAGCTTGAAAAGGGGCGTTGATTATGAACAAGATCTAGGACATTTCTAACATGGACTATGCTAAGCAACATTCAGCGAGGTCACCATTGAGATATGAGTGACAGCTAAGGACGTTTCCTTAAGTAACACTTCAAGGGTTTGATGGTTTCTCACTATACCATTTTTTATATCAGGTAAGAACTATCTTATTGGCTATCATGGCTTGTTACGTGCGATAATGCCAGGACAAGAGGCCTTATAGGCCTCTTTCAGTTTATACCAGTCTCCTGTGTCCCGTGTGCATTTTGCCCTGGTGTTTCTTGCGACCTAACGATGTTGTCCACTCATGGCCTTGATTTTTTTGGTTCTATATTGGTCCCCTGACTCCAAAGACAATCAAAAGCTCTGCAACGTTGTTCCAGAATCAGAACCACACCCGATCCTCCGCAAGCAGCGCTCCTTGGAGCTGGGCACCCGGCCGCCGGTGCACCGTCCCCCGCGAGCCTCCAAGTGGACGAAGGTGAAGAGGGCTTTCCTGACATCTGCCTCAGCGTCCGTGCCGTCCAGTCCTAACAGACACTCAGCGTTCTTCACCGATGCAGGTTTGTCACAATGAATAGCAAAAATTTTAAGCTAAAAGTTAAATCCATCTTCAAAAACACTACAAGGAGATGACGGTCGTGAGCCTGTTTCATTTCAAGCTTATTTCCTGACTAAAACTTGAAACTATCTAGATCTGTCTGTAGCAGTCCATTGCTGCAGGTCTTACCCATAATTTATCGGAAAGCCAAATTTACCCTTTCTCCATCCAATGAAATTCTGCTACTACACAATGTCGTTGGTACATAATGGTAACACGTCCTACGCTTTGTGTTTCAGTTTGTATCTGTCATTCAAGAACCATTATTGCTCAGCAGCTGACATTTCTACGAGCTATATGACCTGCCTATTGCCACGTCCATCCAGTTATTAGTTCAGAGTCTAAAGCTTACTTAATATTTAGAACCTTCATTAACGCAGGCGCTTCTGACTGTAAAACACGATCCAACATTCCTGTATCATGTAATAGCTGAATAGTGGCGTCGTATTTTGACCAATAAATACGCCAATATCCCAGGATTACCGGTATTAATGTGCCAAGGTCCGCCATGACGTTCATCGACATGAGATCTCACTTAAGCACTGCACTGTGAGTAATGATACCGAAATACTTCAATACCAACGTTTTGTGAAACGGAATCTGAATATCGTTTCTATTTATCGCCTATTGATTACATTTTATGAGCGGGGAGCCGATAACTGATGCCCAAGACAGGATCAGTCGGATTGAAATATACAAGAGCTACACTCAGACATGGAAATGTAAACATAGATAGACGTGTATTCTAGATGATTTATACAGCGCTAGAGGCAAATGAACGCTGAAGTGAACATGGTTGGGACGTGCTTTATAATAAGGCGTGTTCAGTTCCTCATCACTTGGTTGAAACATACACGTAACGGCGTACGTTTGTCGTAGCGTGCTAGAAGGCAATAAGTTATTTAAGTACTAAGATGATTGCTATAGTACTCGGCCCCGTGGACGCAGGTTAAGCGTGTTGGTTTGTACAGAGCTAGCAATATGAAAAACATGGTCAATACCTGCGGACCGGTAGGTATTGCTAAATCCACGGGATTAACTAAATCATGTCAACGCGTTACCAGAAAACAGATAAGCTATAAAATAATTCTCTTATTCAGCACAGAGTTTGAGAAAGCCCTTAGGTTCACATAAACAAACTAACCCACTTTCCGACTTACAACACAAATACAAAAAGCCGGTCTGGCGGCGGCGTGTCCATCCATTACGTCCTGGCAGCATGCCAGGTAGCCAATGTGTGATAATTATCAACTTTAACAACTAAGGCATTCAACTCTAGGCCAATCTATCGAGGTGAAAGATAAAATGTGAAATATATGGACTTCACCTTTAGGTTTATGCATTCAATATTTACATGAATGCTCATGAATGAAGAAATAACCAATCCAATCTTTTCCATAAAATTTTATGGATCAATGTCAATTAAATAATGTAACCTAACCGCTGCTGCTCTTTTACCTTCTAGTAAATAAATCTTCCTTCATGTTATTTTATTTTAAATAAGGAATTTGAAGTTTTTTTCCACTTCTGAAAAAAACAGCTTCACGACTTTGATCCCCAGTCACGGTAGATATCCCCTCAGATCTCTCAAGTACCAAGTACTAACCTCAAGATTCTTTGAGGATGTCTAAGGGGGTAGTCAGAGGTACGTCCAGACATTACATTTGGCACATACCCACATTTTGCATATACATACACATACCACACTTCTTGATCACGCATAATTTCAGTTTTCATACAAGTTATTCCCTTTTTCCCACTAGCCTATTCTATTTTGTGTCAGAAAAACGTAAAAATACAGAGAAAAATTTAATTATCGGTTAAGACAACTACGACTATAATTATTAAACTACTAATTTATGGAGTAAGAACAAAAGTGAGCATTTTCCAATTAGTGTCAAATATGTATTTATGACCCTGCTTGTGTTCCCAAATGAATAAAATAAAAACTCTTTAGTGAAATATTCCAACATAAATCTTATTAAATCTCAGTATTCACATCAACAGAAATAATGAATCCAATTCTTGTTCTTCCTTGGTCGTTGGGCGGGGCATCTATGTAAACAAGTATCACCGTGAACCGGTTTGTTTACATTACATTTTGATGTCTCGCAAAGCTCTTCTGCGATAATAAAGTTTTACTATTTGGGTCAAATTACTATCGGCTCAATAAAACACTAACGGCCAAATACTCAAATACAACTCAGATTTAAGCACGTCTCATGTGACGAGTTTTTGACGGAATTTCATTAAAAACTGTCAAAAAACCACGACTTGAGACGTGCACAAATCTGAGTTGCGTTTGAGTATTCGGGGCTAAAGTGCATAAAATCCTGAGCTATAATTTGTAATAAATTAGCCACGTTCTTGTCTTAGTTCTTTGTTTTCTAAACAAAGAACATAGACAATAAGCCCTTGGTTTTTAGGAAAAATTTACAATTTAGTGTGTCTGTCCTATTTATGTATCAGATTTAACATTGTTTGCATCATCAACAATCAGATTATCACTGGCCGAACCCAAATCTTTTTGTAATTTCTCGAGTTTCTTTACAAATCGTTTGTCAAGTTCTTGGTCTTTATTTCCCGAAAGCATTCTTCGGATCAGATCTTTCATTTCCTTCACATTCTGATTGTTACCGTCAACGTTAATTTTATGTTTTCTGAGATCTACATCTAAGACAGTAGCGTTGTTTTCATCTATATAATTTTGAATTTCTAGTAAGGTTTCATTTCCATGTACACAATGTTTTATTGTTTTCACGAGTTTAAAAGCATCGTCTTCAGTAGTTTTGATAACTTCAATAAGGCATGCTTCATGCATAGCACCATGAGCCATGAGCTTGGTGAGATCTACGACTCCATCTATAAGTTTACTAGTTACTTCCATCATTGTTGATTTTATCAACGGAGACTGAAAAAAGTTTTGAGTTATAAGATTTGCTATTTTGCTTTTTCGTTTAATCCACGCTTTCTTAAAATGTTTGTGGTCTTTGGTGATTATTTCTTTCAAGTTATATTTAAATTGTAACACATAATGTGGTTACATACACCACTTTATGTGTTAGTCACTTTTAAATCGAATGATTAAAAACTATTCGATTAAAATCGTAGGTATTTTATTTGTGTACAACCTTAACCTTATTTGAAGTCGTCTATAGGAAGTAACTTCCCAATAGTCCACATTCAAATGCTCTACTCTCCTTACCCAGTTTTCGAAAAACACAGACATGCGTCGCTTTGCAAATATCTAAATTAACATTTCGCTTTACTATTTTTAGTTACATATCTTTACTTTTATATATATCTCGGGAACTAAACGAACAGCGTTCCGTAACATTTTATGAATTGACTCCCAGTGTTCTACTCTACGGAAGTGACGATACTTCCGTGAACTATTAGAACTTGGAAATATTAAATATTTTGATAAATACTGATAAATAGAACAAATATTGTGTCGTGCAATACGCGATACAATTTATCGCATCCGGAAACTATCGATCTTAGCTAATGTGCTGGCAATCGATACATTTATTGTTGTTGTACAACAATATTTGTAAATTCTCCATTCTGCTGAAAGATTTGCGTAGTTTCGACCGAAGCTACAATAATTTATGAGGTTCTTCGGAGAAAATGTTTCTGAAAACATTATATTATGTTTCGTGCGTGTGACTAAGTACTTTGAGCTTTATGAACAGGGAAGACCCATTTGGATTATTCCTATGAATTTTTACAATCTTTATAAAAAGCGTGGTAAATCTAACGAGGGAAGGAATTTAAAGAATTTCGAAGAATTTCAGAAGCAGACAATGTAAGAAATATTTTGCACGGAGAATTAGAAAAATCTCCACCCCTCACCTTGGAAATGACGCATTTGATAACCTTCTTCAGCGTTTCGTGGTCATGACCACAGACTTTCAGTAGCCCGTACACTTCTCGCTTCTGCTCGTATATCTGTAAGTTTTAATGCTTTAGCCTCGGTGTGTGCGCCTTTGATGTTTGCAACCGCAAGGCTTGGTTATAAGTGTATTTATTTATTACGATATCCGTCAAATGTAGACAGCGATAAAAGTAAATTAACTATTGTGAACTGTAAAACAGTTTTTTTTCAATAAGTATCAATATTATCGATCAGGCTCTTAACAATCAGGCCTGTAGATAATATATAATGAGAAGTCTCTTAAGCTCGCGATCAACAAACTTTTATGATTTATCAACTCAAAATTACGTATATTAAAAATTCCGCAAATCCTAAATTTCTTACTAATTCCCTCTGACCGTCAGACAGGCATACCTACTTCATCGGAAAGATTTATAGATTCAACGGATTGTTCTATTTTGGATCGCATTTAGAAATGATGCAAGTGCCGATCGAATGTATTAGCTGCCGCTTGTGCCATTTCTACTTTGTGTTCTTGTGTAAACGCTGTATTTTCCTGGTTATATTTAGAAAAATGCTACTATAACCATACGTGGCCGCTGTATTGATTTGTATTGATGATTTTGTAATGTCTGTATTGTATTGATGATCATCTTAATACTATGTAAAGTAACGATTTTTGGAAGTTATGAGGTTTTTGGACTAATCTGTATGTATACCTCAATGTCAACCTCAAAGTCTTACCGGTTTGATGACCTGATTGATCATACTCTTCAGTGATAAGACCTTTGAGACCGCCTGTGCAGGGTCGTGGCCTATCAGCGCATACCCACACACCACCATCTGATGCAGCGCCCTCTCAGCCAATGCTGAGGTCTGGTTCTGATTTTCTAAAAGGCATGCTTCAAGCTGATGACGAGGAAACAATATGTCACGATATTATAAATTTTGGTAAAGCTCTAGAACATAATGCGATAATCAAAATTTAGAACTACACTATTAGACGCTGTACAAACGTAGACACTTTTATTCTGTGCTATTGTTACACGTGTATATTTTACATATATCTTATTTAAACACTTCTTACTTATCTATGTAAGGTACTTGGATAAGGAAGAAGTATTTAAGCAAGATTGCTCAGGGGTTACATTGGAAAATCACTTCGATATGACGACACCCAACACTTTTTGTTCGAATGACAGTGGAATCAACTGGACACACGTATGCACAGGAAGTGGATAATTTTATACTGGTTCTATAGATCTATAGAAATCAAACATTCAACGGTGCTTGTATCTGACACAAGACACAAATAAAAGTGTCCACCGTTTGGGCCCTGGCTTAAAGCACAAAGCTGTGTGACCAAGTGTGGCGACCAAGATTTGAATAAAACCGCACTAATATCCTTCGTCTGTTTCTTTGTATTTTGTCCCACTGCTGGGTTTGCTTTCCCTTCAAATATTTTCGTTTCAGTTGACTGTTGATATCCACGTAAGTCTTCAGAAAGCATAACAGGGTACTGTACTCCGTACCTACTTTTTTATGTTTTTATCTGTACCTATTTACTGTTTTTATGGACTATTGTCTGAAATAAATAACTATTATTTTAAGCCTAAATTGTTGTATTATTTTATATTTCAGACAAACTAATGGTTTGCTAAAAAAAATTGACAACACCTAATTTACCTCTCGCTCGCACGATTCGACATTTTAAAAGATATAAAATCACTAAAGACAATATTCAAAAATCGCAAACAACCATTTCGTGCGCATTCACATGGCACACAGTTTGGTAAAAATTTAATTTTGATCGATGCAAGTTTTCTTACTCAAAAGTTTGCATAAGTACAAAAACTAGAAAAGCAAACTTTTAAGTAAGAAAACATGTGTAGATCAAAATGAAATTTTTACTTAACGGTTCGTTATGTGATTGCACACAAAATGGTTGTTTGCGATTTTTCAAAAATGGAAGTAGAGATTGTATATCCTTCAACAAGTCAAAACGTGCGAGCGAGTCACATTAGCTCTTGTCTTCACCTTAACTAAAGTTTTTTTGATTCAACAAAGTACGCGGTGGCTTAAATTGTGAAGTGTCACCAGTACCTCTTTTGGTCCATTACTCTTGATAACGTCCAGCATATTCTGAAGCTCCATCAACTTGTCCTGGATGTGGGATGTCCCGTTTTGCAGCAGCATCTTGATCTTTATCAGGACCATATCGACAGATCTAGTGAAAAAATATTGTTTTTATCTACTCATTATTCTAATTGTTTAAATATGACTTTCAGTAATATTATGAGATTTCACTTTTAGCCTTTTGAAAATCTGAAATTTAATTGTATTTTTATTAATACATTATAGTATTCAGTATTTTTACAAATCTGGACTGAAAGACCAAATTAATAACATCATTATAATAAGGAAACACCCATGCCTAGACGCAGAGTAGTGCGTCGTAGAATAAAATTACGTTTCTACGGTGCGTAAAACCTTTAGATTTAAAATTAAAATTGGCTCATTGACCAAGCCTATGGTTTGACGAATTTATCTTCTGATATTAATGGAAATAGTATTGCAATCATTTTATTGTAACTCTATTATTAATTTCTTGTTTGAAATTTTATTATTTTTTAAATGACGTCCCTTTTATCTGTGTACGAATAAAATAACTTGAATTTGAATTGCGAGGCAACGCTTTTTGATGGATGCCTGATGATGATGATCTGATTGATCATCAGATCTGCCTGTGCCATCAGCAAGTGGTATAAAAGAAATGTCTTTTATGTTTGAAAAGAAAACGGATCTTACTTTTCCAAGTCTACTTGAAACTTCTTTTCGATGCTTTGTAGCAGATCTTCGCTTAGTTTTTTAGTTATTTCGTCTTCTATAACTTCATCCAGTGAATCTTTGATGGTTTCCATTGAGTTAACCTATTAAGTTTATTTGCTTTAAAAGTAACCGGTAATATACTTCATACTTAGGTCATTGATAATGTTAGGAATAGTTGTGTTTCAATGTACAATGTATAGAGCTGTAAATACATAAACTATACATATGAATAGAATAGAATAGAATATATGTTTATTTGACGACAACACACAGAAGAAACATACAGACAAGAAAGAACAGAAAAAAAGGCAGTAGGTAGAGAATATACAGTAGGTAGATTAACAAACACTTAAAAAATAAAGATAGCCTACACACAAATAACAAGCCTCTCCCTGTGTGAGTCAGTCAAAAAGGCTTAGTCTCAGCTTGATGCCACTCTCCAACAGGGTTAGAGAGTGGCGCTGGTTTTCAGACTAAGCCTTGTTGTTAGGGTGACATCACGGGCGAAATATAAATAACAATAAAAATAAAAGTAAAAAGATAAATAGATATTTATAGAAAAGGTATGTACCTATATAAGTACTACATTACAAAAAATAAGGTTAACACTGGAAACATCACGCCTGTTCCTGTTTCCATAGGTAAACAAAATCACAGATTTCCAGCTACGATCCTTTACATACATTTTAAGATTTTTGACCTAAATCCTTATCACTTTTTTTAATGCGGAACCGTTTATAAACCAACTTAATCCCTTAATCCAATAAAGGATGATTTCACTTTCAATATTACAGAACAAACGTACAGGCACATATTTCTTACCAGACCCGCAGAACATACTGCGTAAACACCAATAAACCATTGGACATTCCTCATCACAAACGATGGTGGAAAAAGCTGATAAAAATAACTCTCTAGAAATAACAACGAAACTTTGATTCGACTCAACCAACGAAAACTATAAAAATGTCTATAAAATCATATTTTATAGCAAAATAAGTGTCGATTTGTTTTGGCATATGATTTTGATTATATTTTATTACTTGGCTATGAGGTATTCCCTTATGCAAACAATAAACTATTCTTCTGAAATGAAGTAGAAGTACTAGTACTTATTTAATTACTTTTAATGTACTCATTTTTATTTAAATCTTCAGAAACACATAGTCTGATAGAGAGGGAACAATAACTTTTTTTTTTTTTATTGTAATAAATACATGTATGAGAAGATGTCACATAATTATAATAGGTAATGTCCAATGTAACTTACGAAGGTTTACGAAAACCTCCTACTGGATTTGGAGAGGTTGCCTGGAAGAGATTTCTCTCAGCAATAAGACCGTCCATTATACTTAATTGTAACTATTGAATCTAATTTTTGTTTATAAAGTGTTAATGTTCTTGTGATTTGAATTAAAGAGTTAAAATCTATCTATATCTAAAATTTCATTGTGAAAATTTTGTTAACAGTGATCATCTATCTTTTATTTTGTCGTGATAAGTCGGTTAAAAAGAGAGGATGTTACGAAAAACAAAACACAATCTTGGGGTACAGATAATGATGCTATGTTTAAAGATCGATCGATTATTTACATCTTAGAAAATAGTCCTGCGTACATTACATAAAATAATATTATTATTCATAGAATTAGACAACCCGATCGCATTCAGCACGTTTCGGCTCGAATCACCCGTACCGTTCTACTTGGCAAGGAACACTCAACAATGAAATATTTAGAACAATACATTACGTTTATTCTAATAGAATTTGTTATGGATTAGTTTAAGGTGTGACGTGGGTTCGGACTAACTTACATTTGATGAAACAATGTTATTGTAACCGCGGCGGGTTAGGCGCGACATTTTCTAAAACAATAACAGCTTCAAAACTATGATCTCCAGACTACGGACTTATTATGTATTCGTAGTCCCCAGACTCAGTAGATCCTTTCAGAATTCCTAGTACCTTTTTTTTTTGTTACCATAATAGGCTAGAATCATCAGTTAGCCTTGTATTTTTTGTCACAAAGGCTCATCTTATCGTTTTTTCAACAAATGAAGATAGGGACTTCATTTTAATGCCTTCGACACTTTTTGTTGCACCGGCAAGGTCGATCCCTGTCTCCGCTATCTCCATTCTAGAAAGTAAAAATTTACAAGTTATCATCAAAAGCCTAAAGAACTACACTGCTGGACATAATTTAAAAACAAAAAGTAAAAATTTTACTTCGTTATTTCCGAAAACATTATAATTTGAGGCATCAGAACATTATTTATCAGTGGGCTCTTTCGGAGTTCGTGAATAATAATGAAAGATTAAATCACGCCTAGGTATGCAATGCGAGATACAATAGGAAGGTAGGTACTGCCTATGCAATGCGAGATACAATGGAAGGTACGTATGGTAATAGATCTAACTTTCAATAAATAGGAGCTAATGGTTCGATCAAAGCATCTAAGATCTTGTAGTGTT
The DNA here is from genome assembly GCA_963576535.1 of Plemyria rubiginata. Lineage (NCBI taxonomy): Eukaryota > Metazoa > Arthropoda > Insecta > Lepidoptera > Geometridae > Plemyria > Plemyria rubiginata. Next base: position 749,352 of record OY754914.1, on the reverse strand, counting down.
CTTAGAAAACTTTTTTTCATCTAAGTATTTTTTGAAAACTGTGAATGCTAAATATAAGTAAATTTAATCATAAGTAATTAAATTATTTACCGGATCCACAAAACAGGATGCAGTACGGCACAGATCTTCTTTGTCCACTTTTTCTAGGAAAGAGTAAAACTGAAACAGAAATTATTATTCTTCAGAAGAAGTTAATATATAGTACACAGCCGCCGCAGATAGTACAGTAAAATGAGCAAGCCAAAACTTTTCTGGTTAATCAGCTAAATATAAATAAATAAACATTCATGGACATTCCACACAGCACTATCTAGCCCCAAACTAAGCCAAAGCTTATAATACGACAACCTGATAACTGATATAAAACAAAGAAAATTACAACTAATAGTTACAATTATTTACAAAATATACAAAATACATGAAACAGTTGAGCTATCTGCAGACCGTTGCAAACGATCTATAGATAGCTCAACTGATCCAAATCAAACTAGAATACTTTTTTTGTAAATACATACACTTATAATATCATATAACACCCAGACAGAGAACATACAATGTTGATCACACAAATGTTTGTTCTCGGTGAGAATCGAACCCACGGCCTACGGTGCAGGAGGCAGAATTACTATCAACTGAGCTGTGAAGGCTTCTGAAAGCTAACTTATATGTAAAATTTTATCAGAAATTATTTTAGAATTGTTGATTTTCCAATTTGAAAATCGATGAAAGAATATACTAACGTGAGGAAATGAAAAAAAAACGTGACGTCATTAGCTTCGCATGCACTCACCATGGATAAGTTTGACTTTAGTAAATTACGTTTTTTAGAAAACTCATATAAATATAATTTACCTTTAATTTAGCTTCATAAAGCACGTCCAGTGCAATACAAACAAAAACTTTTACTGTCTCAGTGATCCATCGACACGCTCTGAAATAAATAACATTCACATTTATTGTATGTACTTTTTTGATTGTATTTGAATTACCCGAGTGCTGAGGGTTATATGTTAGGCATGTATCTATCCATGTATGTATCCATCCTTCGATATTTCCTTTATTACCATGTAGCAACCAAACGGCTGGATGGATTTTGATGATTCTGGTATCAAAAGATTCGTCGCAACTTCCCAAATGTCGTTAAAATAAAAAAGCCAAAAATGTAGGTGAGAAAGAAAGCAGGCGCAATATTCTCTCACATTAAAATCTTTTCGCAATCAAAGCAATATGGGTATCAAAATCAAGAAAGTGATACAGTGTTTTGAAATAACGTAGGTATTACTTTTTGATTTAAAGTAAACCCGCAAAGACAAAACCAGAACGCAAAATTCGTTATCTCACTTTAGTGAACTAGGCCATGAGTGATACTAAACTGCCGCCGTCTGTTTTTCCTGATTAATACAAATTGGGTCTCTTCGGCAAGAGATCATAGTCGTCTTCGTCATCGTTGCTTAGACTAGAGGACCCACGTAGGACGGTCTAGACTTTAGACCGGACTACTTCATCATGGGCTAAAATGAATATATGTCAGACTACCCCCAAATCAAAAAAAAAAAAAAATAGGTTCGCGACCCCCATGTAACCCCTCTAATGAATGATGACAGGTTGTCTACCGTGTGTCATCCGTTGACAAAGAAAAATATCATAAAAGCGTTGTATGATTTAGAAACCGCGATAATTTCACAAACAAGACTACCAGTAGGCACTTATAATCAACGAGCTGGAAATCATCTCGCATCTATCATAATAAAGAATTTCACGAACTTCTGATAGCTTCCTTCACTCCCACTGAATTCCAGCAAGTTCTAATAGAAACCCGGCGCACATTTAAATGTAGTAACGGGAGTTATTACCGCTGTCCAACAATAAAATCATCATAAAGACTCCCAAAATACCCCGCTTAACCGACACGCTTGATGGAGTACGCGAATCGTTGGGGTATTTTTATATCGAGCCGAAATAACGGAAGAAAATCCCATTGACTCCCACAAATTACCGCAAAGTGGGTGTCAATTCCCATTGACACTGCGGTACGTGCGGCATGTATAGTGTATATATGTATAGTAGGCAAAATAACATGTGTGAATGTGCCGACTGAATGTGGTACTGAGGATATTCTACCGTGTCTGAAAATAGAGTCACGTGAGCCAAATTCTGATAGTTTTCCCCTGTGTTCTTTCAACTAACTGTCTAGAGCAGTAGAGCTCTGTGAAAGGCTCGTCTGGGGAACAACTTCCGCCGTCCTTTTCTCTCCCACCGAGCAGCCTCGCTCTGTTTCAGTCTGAAGAGTGTAGTGAAATTACAGGCACATGAGGCTTAAAATCGGTATGCCTCAAGTTGATGGATTTTGATTCTGAATGCTTTGTTATGGTTCCACTTAACATCAGGTGGGTCATCTGCTTGTCCTATCCAGCTAGTCCTACTAATATTATAAACGTTAAAGTTTGTAATTATGGATGGATGGATGGATGGATGTTTGTTACTCTTTCACGCCGGAACGGCAGAACGGATCTGGATGAAACTTGGGAGAGAGATACGTTATAGTCTGGAATAACACATAGGCTACTTTTTATCCCGTGGGAATACCGGGATTCAAATCTGCGCGGGTAAAACCGCGGGGCGCAACTAGTTGTATAATAAAAAAACTTACTCGAGCAAGAATTTTTGGATATCACACAGACAGAAGATGGCTTGACTGCTGTACCTCGACATCATAGTGGAACCATATACCGGGTCGCCGAGGGGCAAATACTGAAAGCAATCACATTACAAATATTATTATGAGTTTTATTACAACCTGCTGATTGAATAAACAGATGGCCATAAGGATGATAAATGGTAACCACCACCTACAAGCCTCGCCTCGTAAGTCGCGCATATTAGGAACGTGCCTTCTGATAGACGTCTCTTAACTTTAGGCATACAGATGTTAGGCCTCACCGGCAATCATACTTTTCACATCGAAACACAGCAACGCTGCTTGGCGGCAAAAATAAGCATAGTGGTACTTCTCCATGCTGCGCTGTAGTAGGTAACCCATATTCTTAACTTTAAACAACGCTATGCGTTACAATGTGGGATGCGCTGAAACATTGTGATGAAAATAAAACGGATATAGCTCACCAAAATAAAGACAAGAACGAAGACGAACACGACCGATTTTATTATACATAATATTGATGGACATTCTCGATGCGATGCTAAAAAATTATACAATAGATTAGACATTTCAAGTAATAATAGTACAAATAACATTCTGAAAATTGCATCATAACTTAGCACAATAAAACAGTAGGTACTGCTATGGTGAATGAGATTGATCTATTGACTGACCTATCAAGTATTATTATTCTATTTAGGTATGTACATTTTTTTGTTTGTTAAGTTGATCATCGGTATGAAACTTAGAAAATATCGTTCATAAATTGATGTTAGCAATCACTAGCAGCTAGTAGAATTGTCATCATCATAAGCCTGAAGAAGTCGACTGATGGACATAGACCTTTCTAATCATTTTCAGGAATAACGATTCTGAGACCTATTCATCCACCAACTTCCCGCAATTTTCGTAACAGACGTTTGGTTTTGATGAAATTTCATTTCAATGTCGCCAGTCTTGGATTTGGAGGGCGTCTCACGCTTCGTTTTTCAGTTCGTAGTAAAAAAAGTTAATTAATAAAATCAAAATTAAATAAAATAAAAATCATAAAGAACCAACGTGATCTCGTATTTTTCGAGTTACCTCCAGGGCTCGTTGTATTTGCTTCCATTGCGAACTATGCTTTATTTTATTTCACGGTTAATTTTGATTCTAAAATAAAATAAACAAACGTGTATGTACTGTATTTACATTTTTTTGGCAGATAAAATTGACATTTGACAATGCCATGTCATTTGTGGATTTTAACTTGATTTAACGAAGAAGAATCATAAGGCCCTAATCGACGAGCTATACCTAGTTAAACCGCGGTCTTATGAATCGTCGGTAAAGCTTATGTCGACGATGGTCGGAGTAGAGCTTTACCGACGAGTTATAAGACTGCAGTTTTGTATAATAAATAATAATAGTATAATTGTTTACCGATCATTATCATATCGTGCTAAGGTCTAGCATAAAACGTGACATTAGCGAAACTGCGGGCTTCACTGATAAGGCCATAATAGAATAAGTGTAAATATCAAAGAGGTAAGAAAGTATCTAAATTCATAGGAATAAGAAAAACACAAATAATCTCATATAATCTCTATCACTTGACACTGGCAAGATTGTCTATAGACAGGAGCCATAAAAAAAAACACACAAATTCCTTGGATAAGAACCCCCAAAGAGTATACAATAACTACGTAGACCCCCTGCGCAGCAAAGGAGTTTCCATGACAATAGCAGGTTCAGCAAACAAGAAGGTCGAAATTCATCAAAACATTTATATAAACTTACAGCCAAACAACTTTGATCTGAATAATTTTGAACATAGATCAGAGTAATAACTACGTAAGACTTTATTAGTACCTAAAGAGTTAAGATCTTCAAAGATATAATGAGGAGGCAATGCATTTATTTGGGCTGCTAATGATTATTCTAGATAAACCCTTACCCCCTTATTTTAAATCACTCCTTTATCATCAACATGTAGAAGTCCACTATCGGACATACTCGTAGGCCTCGCCTCTACGTCGCCTATTATTTCCAACAAGAACGTTTTTTTTAATCCAACTAGCTGATGGAACAAGCAGTAGATGGTCCACTTGATGTTAATTGGTAACCATCACCTATAACAAAGCATACATAATATACGATATGTTTGCTATGAAAATGAACGCATGTAATTTAGAATGAAGAGTATTAAATTCACAAGTATTTAATGTTTGACTTCCTGTTTATTAAAATCACAAAAGCACACAGCATCAATGTTTCTTCGCTCGTGGACAACTACTGAAGCATGTCTTCCCCTCTTCAACACATCTTGGACAGCTACTCGCCGGAGACTCTTCAGATTTCAGGGTTTCAGCAGAGACATTTGTCTTCTTCTTTTTACTGATGCTCTCTCCAGAACCTTTTGTTTCATTGGAACTGCCTTTATAGGAATCTTTTCCTTCATTAGAACTATCAGATTTTAAAGGCTCTTTGAAAGAAATGCTCGATTTTTTTGATATCATTGATTTGGACCTGTCTAGTTTTAGGGGTTTTTCGGTCTTCTCATTGTTTTGCTCACCGGCGTTCAAGTTTTCTGTTTTGACGTTTGTTTCATCATCCTGTAATACGACGATTTTGAATGATATAGGTACGGAGATTTGTCATAAAATGGTATAATCCTGTATTTTTAAACGTTGTATGAAAAATAAGGGCATTCCTCGAACCGCACCTAAATGAACCGCACCTAGGCGAAGCGCGCTCAAGTACTTCTTCGAAGCGGGTGCGCTTCGCCTAGGTGCGGTTCATTTAGGTGCGGTTCGAGGAATGCCCCGAAAAATGGCTAGTAGCGATAACAGTACCATTAGTACCTATTAGGTATAGTCAATTTTGATTATTTTTGGAACGAACACAGTGGCCTCATTTTTTAAACGAATATCGCTAAAATTTCATCGTACCTACTCTTCTTAAATCCCGTACACATATAAAACTACGTAACTGATCAATCAGAAACATTGATTGTGTCATTATTGCCCTTGCTTTATTTGCCTGTACAAAAAACAGCAGAATATTTTTAAAGTACGTACATAGTGTTTACCTGCAGTTGTCGTCGACATGAAGCGCCACACTCAATGACCCTTCCAGCGTATTCATAGCCTTCTGACACCTACACAAAAATAACTTATATAAGTGTTACAGCAAACATGCACATAGACACTGCTAAACATCAGGTGGACCATAGTCCACCTGTGCTTGTTCCATTAGCGTATTAACAAAACACCTAAACTCTTTCAAGAAAAAAACCAACTTCAAATGCACTGGAAAATACACTCATACTACTAACTCAAAAACTACTGGTCAGATCTGACTCAAATTTAAATAGTACATGACAAGCACCCGCTTTTGATTAAAAGAAGAATCATAAAAATTAGTCCACCCCGTAAAAAGATTTAAGGTAACAAACAGAAAAAAAACAGTCGGATTGAGATCCTTCTCATTTTTGTAGTCGGTTAAAACACTGTCGAATTGTGATCCTCCTCTTTTTTATGTCGGTTTAAAAACATGCCCTAACCAACAACGATCAAAATGGATCTGAGAACAAACTTAGTTCACTACTTTACCTGGATAGTATATAACATGCCCGGCTGATGTTAAGCGGTCTGCTTCTTCAACGTACGACTTCTACTACTAAAGCTATATCTAGTCAGAGCTTACTCACGGATTTACACAAGTTGCCAAAGTAATACGCAAAGTTATGCGAAACGTTTGTGTACATTCGAGTGGCTGGACTGCATGTTCTAGAAATAAAATAAAAAATAAAACAGACAGCTTCCGGATTTTGCAACAAACTTTCGAGTTTTTTTTCTAAGAATCATCGCAAAAACGATTCTTCTCCATTGGCATCGAACTTCACCCTGAAGCACAGAGAGTAGAGCCATCGACGAACTAGGCTGTGAAGCCAGTCAAGTCTTCTTGTTTTCGTATCACTAGTTTCAGTAAACAGTGTGGTGATTTTAAGTGTGCCTCAAGAGGATCCCTTCAAGCACTTGACACATGTTATATACTTATATAGAACTTTGGTTCTAAGCAACATGCCGGTTTCCTCACGATGTTTTCCTTCACCGTTTGAGAGTACTGGCATTGTGAAAGACGCGGGGCTGCTGCCACTAGTCTGTGCAAATCGGTCTTTATTCAGTACAATCACAGAGACAACTTCGAAACGTCTTCTAAACTAGGTAAATCTACCGCAAGTTCATCGCAACCAAAGCCCAGAAGAACTGGAAACATGAAATTTCACAAGCAACGAGATGGCGCTTAAGGCTCCGGCGACAGCGGCTCGCAATTTCGATGTGCGATTGGCTATTATTTCATTTTATTTCATTTCGGGGAGGTTGTTTGAAAGAATAACTCTAAAGTGACACGCATAAATACTGTCCGAACACAAATAATACAATAATATAAGAGAAACATGCCCGAATCAGAAATCATTTTGGTATTAGTATGTTTGGTCTTACGTTTACCTAATACCAAAATGATTTCTGACTCAAGCACATTTCCTTTATATTATTGTATTATTTGTGTTCGAACAGTATTTATGCGTGTCACTTTAGAGTTATTCTTTCAAACAACCTCCCCGAAATGAAATAAAATGAAATAATAGCCAATCGCACCTCGAAATTGCGAGCCGCTGTCGCCGGACCCTTAAGAACATTCCTGTACCGAAGAAACGAACCTCCAGGTCTGCGCTTACCAGTGGTTAGCTGTGAATAAAATACAGACTTAGGAAGCCAAAGTAGAAAGGACACCTCAATAAGTCTTCAATCATGGCACAGGGGCAAGTTTCACACACACAGTGGTCGCGGCTGGTGCCAGCCTGACACCGCGCCTCCGTAAGTCCGCTCAGGCCGCTGAGCTGGCTCCGCTCGCTTTGCCGGCAGGACAGCCGACATCCGCCCGACCAGATCTGACGGATTGCCGACGCTGTAGCCGCGAACTTGCTGTTATCTTCTGACTATAACATTTATGAATAGGTGACCTTGGTAAATGAAGTGTATATAAGTGCAATATGTTGTATATTTATATATATAACTTCTATTAAATGTTTAAACAAACAGTTTCATAAATACTTAGTAACACGCCACACCATCTTTTTGCACGCCCAGGATGACTGGTAGAAAATGCTATTAGCATTAAGTCCTCCTAGCACTATATTGTTTTGTGTGAAAGTTTTAAATAAATAAATAAATAAATATAAGTGCAAGAATATGGAGAGACTACACGTTTAGATAGTTCGGCAACAGTCGTTTTAGGAACAGTAATTAAAACAAAATAAGAGCACTACCAACTTACGTAAGCATAATAAAATATTAGAACCACAACGATGATGACAACGTAACCGAGAACCATTTGAATGGATCGGTTCGCCACCTAGAATCAGTGATAATATATTAAAATATTAATTACACTACAGAATTTACAGAAGATATAGAAATGACAATGATTCCTACATGGTCTTTTGCATTTCTTGGGGAAACTAATATTTTATTTAACTCTCAAAGACATCGATAATTTCCATTGTTACTTCTGATTTTGTTGTGATTTTATAAGTCAGTGTCAAGGAATATAATACCTACTCTCTGACGAGAGGTCAGTGTGAAGAGGTGTGAAGGGTGTGAAGCAAGGAATTTGAATACTGTGCGAAGTGTGACTATGACAATTTAAAAACCTTTTTTAAATGTGAAGTTTTGCGTTGTGAGTAGAAGTCCACGACCACGTCGATTTTTATCAAACCCACAGATTTATAAGTATAGTCCTATCAAACCTTTCTAGTTTTAAGGAATAGCAGTATGTACGCTTGAGCAAATGGAATATTGTTTGATTATTTTTATTTTCAGACACAGAAGGGTTGAGCAGTGGCTGCGAAGCCAGTGGTGTCAGGGAAGAGATCGCCAGAAACTATGCCGCCCTGCAGAGTAGACTTGGCAGAGAATTCTCCGACAGAAGAGGCAAAAGTGAGTACCTACCCAGTCATTTTCAGTAGTACTTAACACTGCTGGCAGAGCCAATCTGGCTGCTAAGTGTAGCACGGCATAGCTCCCCAAAATGTGGGGGAGGGGTATGCTACACGGATCATAGAAAAGAACGGTAGTAACCAAGCCGTAAGTTGGTTGCCTGTTCTTCTAGGCTTGGTCACGTGGAACTGGCACGTCATTTCAACAGGAGTTATAATTTCCTTCCCAGGTCCATTGATGTGGACATATTCCATGACAAATTGCACAAATTTAAAGCGAAAATTTAAGATTATCTCACAGAATAGACCATCATTTTACAACAAAAATTTGATACAGTCAGTTTTTATTTTGTTTTTGTATGTAGGTATTTGGAGCCAAGTTGAATAAACCTGAATTTTTATTTTTTACATGTTTTGATTGTTATTGTTTTGTTTTTATACCGATCGCTGGACTAAGTATCTATAGATTACCTATTAGAATTGCTGAGAGAAAAGAAACACTCCTTATGCATGTCTACTTACTATGGTCTACCTAATTTCGATTCTCTTCTATTCTATTGTGTATGTTTTGTACTATTTCAATATTGGTATACGTGAAAAATTACTAAAATTATCCATAAGATTCAACTAAGTAATAATAGGTACCCTTTGAACTTTGACTTAGGTATGATTATAATAATAAAAATAATGATGGACAATCCACACAGCACTATCTAGCCCCAAAGTAAGCTATTCAAAGCTTGTGTTATGGGTACTAGATAACTAATATATTTAATACATAATATGCTTACATAGATAGATATTTTTAATTATACATAGAAAACACCCAGACCATCGGAACGAATTTCTGCAGATCGTACCTACACAAATTTGTTCCAAGGCGGGAATCGAACCCGCAACCTCTTGCGTCGCAGGCAGGCTCTCGCCCGCTGCGCCACTGAGGTCGATTGATGTAGGTATGTGAATGAAAAACTCTCATTACAATCTAAAATGTAAAAAAAAAAAAATATCATAACTCATACATGTGACCCATGTGAATAGACATAATATCCGCTCTAAGAGTGGAACCACTATGTTAAAAAATGATAGGCAGGTTTTCAAAATTTATCATCTCTATTTCTACGATACGCAGTTCCGTTCCGTCCAGCAACCCGCCCAGTGGCGACTGAAGACCAGCTGTCGGCAGATTTCAGGAAGAAACTGGAGGAATGGAAGCTTATGAAGGGAGTCAAACAGCCGCTGCCAATTCCAGCAAGGCAGGACCTGAGTGACGACTTTCTAAAGCGATGGGGTAAAGTGACAAAGTGAAATGCCATTGATGAATGAAAAGTTACGATAACGGCTAAAATGTTTTTTTCTATTTTAGATGAATGGAAACGAATGAAAGACACCAACACTGTACCAGCATGGGAGGAAGAACCTAAGCCGGATGAAGTTCTTGTGCAGACTTCTACGGGACTCTTCAAATTCCAAGGTACCTATATTTTTCCAGTTTGCTGCTTTAGAAAGAAACATAGAAACAGTAGGTGTATTCTGTCAACTGTTTTGTTTTCATTTACAAACTTTGCCTAATTTGGAGCTGATGGTGCTGTGTGAAATGTATACCGATATCTTTTTATTTATTCTGCAAGGAATATCTCGATCGTTCACCCGCAAGCTCCATGAATGGGAAAAGTCCCGAGGCATTGCTCCTGAAGCTTCTACTTCAGCGTTGCTCCAAGCAGCTAGGGCCCAGAAGAAGGTTCCTCAAGCTCCTCTTACCAGAACCCAGTCAGACGGCAGCGTGGCGCCGTCAGCGGCTGGCTCCGGTAGACACCATGCGTCCAGCCTGAGCGTCAATGACGTTGATGACTTTGAATCGGAATACGAAAGAGAACAATCAGTAAGTATTAGAGGTGTTTCGGAAGAAAACTGAATAGGTAGGTGTCAAAAAGTCTGCAGAAACTAACAAATCTTCAAACAAACTCACAACTCAAAAAAAGTGTTTCAACCTTATAATAATAATATCAATATTAATGATATAGACTGCTATGTTTCTACTTTTCTACACGTCTTTTCTTTACGGATATAGTCTTTTTTCCAGCTCGATGGAATAGAAGACGATGAGCTAAACACTCGAGGAGCCGTGCTTGTGGAAGTAGAAGACGAAGAGGTTTGCACAGCCGCGCCTCTCATGGCTGTTTCTCCGCGGCACACTCCTCAAAAACCAGTATATACTTACGGACAGGCTGAAGCGAGACTACTGTGTGAGACCAACTCAGCAGTCACGGGCACTGCTGTGATGCAGCCTAATGGAGCTGGTAAGTTTCACCATATCATAAAAGTAGTCTGTCTGCTTTATGAAAAGTAAGACAAGTGTAAATAAAGTTAATATAACTATTGCGTTAATTATCTGGATACAGTTGTTCTTTCAGAAGACCGAGCTGTGAAACTAAAGGAAACTGGAGCAAGATCCAAAACCACGACACGAGAAAAGGTAATAAATGAGTTGCCGTTAACTTCTTTAAATGTTTTCCTGTTTAATGTGTTTTCTTCTTTTCAGGCTAAATCAATGGAGAAAAGCAGAAGAAGAATAAGCAGACAAACAAGTATAGAGGAAGATGCTAAACTCATAAGAAAAGCGATTGAAGAAGTGGAAAGAGGTAGTTCAAGGCGATATAAAGAAGACGAAGAAACAAACTCCGAACTAGACTACCAACACGATAAACCAACAAACGATTCAAGATTATCTCCAACTGATAACACTTTTGGCATTCAAAAATCATCAAAACAGAACAATCTCAAGGAATTACTCAAAGATAAAACGAGCACAGATGATCTAAGAGAAGAAAATATACGTAAAGATGGTGACAAAAACAATGGTAATAAAAAGAAAACAAAATCTAGAGCCAGGTTAGAAAGAGAGCAGTCTAAGCCATCAGCGAGTGATACTGATGAAGAAGTAGACACAGTTACTGTAGAAATTCCGAGAAGAAAAAAAAGGCCAAGACGAGCTTCTGAGAAACCAAGAACTCCTCCGACTTCATTACATTCAGATTCAGAAGGCGAAGTAAGTATAAAACGGTACTTTTAATTTCCTAGTCCAGACTGTCAAGATTTCAGAGAGGATTTTTCAAATGGTTTATAGAAACTTTGTTTCAAAAAAAAATCTGCTCAACTTGAGACTATCGTGCATTGTTTTTCCAGGTTTTTGTTCTCAAACTGAAGGCACCTGAGCAACGCGCTGGCTCTCCTGATGTAATTGTCAAAACAACACGTAAAATTTTTTCACCAGTCGTCCGCAGCGGAGAATCATTTCCCAGAGCTGTTATTTCTGTTAATGTTGAAGATTTACATGAAGCTAGACCTGAGCCTTCGAAAAAACATCAAGATATAAAAAGAGAAGATAAAACAAAACTGAAAGATAAAAGTTCTCATTCCAAAGGTTCGGGTGACCTTCAAGATAAAGAAGAAAACAAAAAAAGAAGCAGGCCTCCTTTGCCATTGTCACCGACATCACAGAGAAAGCCACAATCAAAAGAGACCGCGCCATCGATCAGGATAATGATACAAAGATATAATAAGAAAATTAACGAAGAAGGTAACTTTTAGTCATATTTATTTGTTCAGTCTGGAGGCTTAAATTATGATCAGAATGATTATTTTGATGATGGAATCATTTTTTAGGTCACACTTCTGGAGAGAATAGTGGTGCTTCATCACCAGCTTGGAGATCACCTTCTGCTGAAAGACGGAGGCCTCCCGATATGCCTGTTGGGGTTAACATAAGGTCAGCATAATAAAATAAATAAATAAATAAATAATGCTGGACAATCCACACAGCACTATCTAGCCCCAAAGTAAGCTATTCAAAGCTTGTGTTATGGGTACTAGATAACTGATATATTTAATGCATTATATACTTACATAGATAGATATTTTTTATTATACATAGAGAACACCCAGACCATCGGAACAAATTTCTGCAGATCGTAACACAAATTTGTTGCAAGGCGAACCCGCAACCTCTTGCGTCGCAGGCAGGCTCTCGCCCGCTGCGCCACAGAGGTCGTCAAAAAATAAAAGCCCTGGTCTAAATGGAGTCGGAACAAAAAACTTAACACTTCACACACAGCCCTATATATTTACTTTGTTACAGAAATAACCCGTTTCTCGAGAGGGAAGTTCAGAAATCTGCCAGTGCGTGCCAATTATCACGACGAGACCAAACTTCTGCTGAAAAGCGTCTTACACCTAATAAACCTGCCACAAGCATCGACGGTGTCCTTAAATCGCATAGCGCCAACGCTTTGCATCCTAATAAACGACCACCGTCTCCAGAACCAGCAATAAAAAAAATTGAAGACAGCCAAGAGACCATCGTTGGCACGACTGCAAGCATAGAGACCATCGTTCCCGACCTCACCAAGAACCTCCCAAAATTTACAAGTTCAACAACAATACAATCTTTACCAGCCATGCGGCAGTTCTCCGAAACTGTTATACCAACGTACTCCCGGCTTATATCAGACAGTCCTAGTGTAAGTTCTGCTGTATACGGAAGATCAGTCTCGACTGTAGATGCTCCAGTATTGCCTGTGGACCCAGCAGCCACAGTACGGATTTCGGATAGGGCTGCTAGAATAAAGGCAGCTCGTGACAGATTTCTATTATCATCTGGATCTATGAGAAGAAGAGAAGGAACAAATTCAGCCAGCGACTTGAGACGAATAGCAGACAGGTATGTTACGCTCGTCAATCAACACATTATAAACTTGGCTATTTTTAACCGACTTCAAAAAAAAGGAGGCCAATTTGACTGTTTTTAATGTTTGTTACCTCATAACTCTTTACTAAGTAAACCTTTAATTGATGGTTCATTTTTAATTGAAAGCTAGTGCTTGCCTTGTGCACTGAGCTCAATGAATACACTTCAGGTCAGTGGTCATGTGGTTCCATTTAAGTTTGACTCAGATCGGACAAGCACTTTTTGAGTTAAAGTAGTAGCTATGAGTGTAGGTATTTTACAGTGCATTTGACGTCGTTTTTTTCTTGAAAGAGTGCACTTAGATAATGATACAACTTATTTATATTTCAGGAACAGCAGAATAAGCTGCGATAGTGACGTGGCCGAGTCTCAGAGCTCCAGCTCGCAAGCCCAGGATTCAAACCTAGGACGAAGCGCCTCCACCGGCATGGTGAATGTTGACCAGGAAGCGTGGCAACGAGTTGCTGAAGGTAAGAAATGAATCGTCAGTTTTCCTCTCCAGTTTGTAATTTTTTCTTATGACCAGATTCAGCAGGTACTTTACTGTGATTGTGATGCTGATGTTGGTACATGATACGAGGCAATTTTCGATTGTTTTTAGTTTAGAGACAAGAGCTTCGTCTCGTATACAAAAACCTCGCAACGGGCTCGCAAGGCCCGAACATTAGTGATAAAGAACGCTGGAAGATAGTGGAAAGGTTGTCTTAGGGCGAGTGTACACCCGCTCCTTTTTTCCAGCTTTCTTTAATACATGACGCGATCGTTTATGTTATTATTTCCAGGCAATCGTCGTGAGGGACGGTCCAGGTCGCGCTTCAGCCTGGCTCGGCTGGCGGCCAAGCTGCGACGCGGCGTGAAAGACGAGAGCGCGGTCTCGCGGCTCTGCCGACAGAGTTTGCTGGTGCAACTTATTAATAAGCAATAAAGTAATTTTAAGAAGTAGTAGTGCGTTTATTGGAGTCCTATAAAACAAGGCTTAGTCTTAAGAAGGAACCAAGCCTGTTCCTTTTCCTGTTCTTCTAGGTCGCGTGGAGCTTGCACCTAGAATCATCAAGATCAAGAATTTTCAAAGTGATCTTGGGATCAACTTTTTTTGACCACCTGATGTTAAGTGGTAACCATCGCCTATAAACAAAACATTGCCCCGTAGGTACATTTAGCCTTAGATGGAGTTTACCACCCACTTAGGGCTGCACTCTCAAGCAACCCGACTCTGAGGAGAGTCCCTCTCGCCGCCGTCCTCCGTCGCTACGGGCCTGGCACCCTCTATGGGAAATGGGCCCCGTTCAAGACGAACTTGGACAGGAGTGGACGACGACAAGAAAGCGGAACCTCCCGAACACCACATCTCCCGCCGCCGCCGTTACAACGGCGGGGTTCAGTGCTGGGCTATGTCCTATTCGCTCGCCGCTACTAAGGAAATTCTATTTACTGCATAAATACCTCTTGGCTATGACTTTGAGTTGCTCGAAAATATTCAAAACAGGTCAAAAATTAATATTTTAGGTTGTAGGTATTTTTAAAATACTTATAAGTAGATATTACCTACTATCTTGCTGAGCCAGTGTCAAGAATCGCAGTCGATTCTTGACACAATTTTGTTCATAATTCTATATTATTGGGTTCTTGGAATTTAACATTAATAATGTTAATTGTGTTAAAATGCGATTTAATTAAAGGTTAAAATGAAACTTCATGATCTCTTTATTTTCAAATTTAATATCATCTCGAACTTTACAATGCCGCTTAACATTCCATCGACCATCTTCAATATGCTTGGTAACAATAGTTACCTTATCAAAAGGGGGTGTTGGAGCTAATAATAATATTTATTATTATTATAAAACACTACAATTCAGTTTATTAGTAATAATAAGACTCAAAAGAACACTTACAAACAACGTTAATTAGGGTAATTTTGATGAGGTAGATTTAATTTTTTTTAACAATTTTCTTTTGTGTGTGTTGTGTTTTGGAGACACAATTACAGTAATTTTGAACCCGCGAATTTTTTTTACATTGGTACCGAAAAATAGTTTAAAATGTAGTGCATCAATTCTTTCACCATTGTACAAATGACTTTCCGGTGCACATGATTTATAATGCACTATCTATGAAAATCGTAGAACTATACAAGAGAATTTTTGCAATATTAGAAATAACGCAATCAATTTATGTATTACAACTGACAAGATACATTACTCGTATCATTTCAGTAACCCTTTTCGAATAAATTCCTTTCAAATTCTCGGTTTATTACCTACTCAACTCATTTTTTTAGCTGTCTCAATCGTATTATTTTTAAGTATTTTGTGGCTACAAACTAACATTTAAATTGAGCCACAGAATATTAATTTAGTATAAAATAATGCTAGTTTCTATAACTATGTACCTTTTTCAGATTGCTTCTTAATTTGGCTTGCAACAAGTAGGTAAACCTATGTTTTTCTTGAATAATGTTAAAAATATTACATAGAGCATAATATGATGTTAAATAAACCAAAACCACTGCAGTAGCCACAAAATTAAAAATAATCTACCCAAAATGGGCGTGACCAGCGTAACAGAATTTAATTAAATCAATTGGTTGCATTAAAATCACTACAGAGGTCATTTTGGTCCCCTGATTCAAGCATGATCATTACTGACGCCTATTTTAATTAATATACAGTTTTTAATAAGTACTGTTGACTAATAAAAGCTGAAGAAGACGCGACGTGAACCAGAAACTTGAAACTCAAAACAATTATATTCGAGATTAAAACCTCGATAAACTTTGCACATACATATTATTTTAAAAGAATTCTTAAATAAATTAATAAATGGACGCACTCATGTAAGTACACACTACTTATTACGTAGTCACTGAAAGTATTATATGAAATTACGTATAGCATAGAAAGCGCTATGCTGTTCACAATACATTGTAAACTATATACTAATTAATATATTTAAAATCCAAAACATGAGTGAAATTTTAGTTCCAATTACTTAGATTGGTGTATCCATTTTTTAAATAAACATGTTTTTTTTATAATTAAACGTACTTACAGTATTGTTATTTACAAAATCAAAAAGTTAAAATGTTAAATTCAATTTATAATTTGCTAAAAATGATGATAGACTACGAATAATAGACTATAAAATTCTAAATTTCAATTTAAATTTCAAACAATGGTAGGCTCTTTTATAAATACAACATTATACTATCAACTATTTAATCTATTGCTTTGTAGTTACATTATCACGAGACAATGATAATAATAATGTTATAATACAATTATATAATGATAACTATTTATAATAGTAAATAAAACGGTAAATAACAAATAAAAATCTGGTAGGTAAAAACTATTGCAGGCGATTATGGAATGTATTGTGTAAACTATTAATATACAATATTAAAAAGCTATTGTGTATAAAATATAAAGTGGAATGATAAACCCGTTTTGATTGAATTGCAAAATAAGGCAACTGAGTGAAATGTGTATTTTACACATCTTGTCACAAATTAACAAATGCCTACAGTTTTCCTTCTGTGTCAGGACCAACAATATTTATCCGAGACATTGTAAGATGCTTTTAATAAAACGTACGAGTAGGCACATAATCAGGCTTTAGTTAAGTCTCCATTTGAATCGCAAAAAGGACGGAGAAGCTGACTTATAACCGAAAAAACAAAGTTTCCGGTGATTAAATTTTTTGACGAAATACAAACGTGTTGCTAATCCGAAAGTATTCAGTATGAATATTATGATAAATCATTCTCTGAATCTTGAAGGAAACCATCTTTGTTTTAAAGTATTTTGTGTCATATTTTAACATGTTAGCATAAAATATACATATTAAGTTATAAACGTAGTATTTATAAAGGTATTGAATTATCAATGTAATATTATATTAACATGAATTCAAAAGTAAAAAAAACTTTATAGTATGCATAACACAACCTCGAGTGAACTGTGCAAAAATATAAAATACTTACGTTAGCATTAATTTATAAATTACTTAAGTTATGTTTACCTTTACATTAAATATGTTAATAAATTAAAAATAAGATATAATAACTGTGGAAAATGCAAGGTACTTAACGGTAAACACTATTTCTTTTAACAATCAATGCACTAGGTTAATCGATACGTAGGATTCTATTTGAACACTGTAATATTTTGTATGGTAATATTATAAGTAACACAATATATCGCATTGGTCATAGAACACTTGAGCTTTACAGAACATTAATAAACAAGTATAATTTAAATTAATGGTTCGCGTTTATGGTATACTATATTAACTTAGGAAAAATATAAATATGCTGGAGGTGAAAAAATATTCGAACGACTATGCATGTTTCGTTTAGTTGTGATGCAAGATATGGGGTAACATAGCTACAACTAAAAATATTATAAATCGCGATAGTTATGAAAGAAAACAGCAAAATTCACCCACACAAACGGTACTAAGATATTATATAGGTAGGTACGACCTGAAAACACCAAACATTGAAATGGATAATAATATTGAAAAATGGGACGTAATAACATGATCGAGGTCATTAAAGAAGTATCTCATCAAGCTTAAATCCAGTTGGTAAAAATCTCATCGAAACAAGTGTGTTTGATCCAAGGTCAACTCTAAACCCTGTGATAAAACTTACCAACGAAGATAAAAGTCTAGAACTTTATCATACCTAATTACTACAACCTTAGTCTAATTCAATTATGTAGTTGTAATTGAATTTCAGGTACTCATGTAGTCGGCGATTCCCTTCCAATTTTAACTGAATTTATTTATTCTTAACTATTTTATAATATTATTTACAATGACAGCCAATTTATTTAAAAAGTCACAACATATTAAAATATACATTGTGACTTAATAAACATTTGGCTACCACATAATCTAAAGGTTTTAAGTTGTACCTAGGTGCTTTTGTATCAGAATGCGTTAATAGGTACTTGGATTTAACATTGGTGCAATACTATAACTAACAGTAAGTGAATATACATAAATAAACAGATATTAGAATAGGCGGAAATCATATAAAATTCTTCACCTAATGTGATAAAGGTACTTTAAACATATGGGAACACCAACTGTACTGTAGTAAAAAATGCTAAGAGACAGTTCTGGAATTGTAAAAGAGTGTTAGGTACTCAAAAACTATCGCTCTTAACTAAAGAAAAAATAAATAAATGTTACCAGAATGTAGATAATTTTAACCAGTAGAAAAGCATAACAAAAAAGAGATTATAACCACAGATCGATGGGCAGAAGTAAAAACTTAATATTTTCAATCAACATTATCAATTATTATTATCTAAATTAATCTTAATAAATAAAATGAGGTAGATTCAAATTGTGATATAGAATAACGAACTTCAGTTTCAAAATGCGGAAACCTTACAATTTTAGTCTAAATTACTGCTAAAACAGAGAAAACTGGATCACTCTACAATAACTCTACAGTGATATCAAAATTATAAAAGCATCTTATCTAGTCATTACATTTACGTTGGCATAAGCTATAATATTTTTACTTTTTTTTTGTTTTTACACAGGAGAAGAACAGGTTAGTGAATAAGGAATGCATCGAATGTAAATTACGCCAGCATTAATAACACCCACCAGTTTATACTAATTCGAGCGAACGCCATTTGGCCTAAGCAATGCTCCAGTCTTCTCTTTTTGAGCTACGGCAAAATAGACCCAAGTTCCTATAGAAGTAACCACTATAACTATTTCAACTTTTTAATAATAGTTCGTTGCATTAATAAATTAATATTAATATTATATAGATACCTTCGTTTTGTTTTTGCTATCTACCTACTTGAATCTTAATTATGTATCTAAATTTGTGTCACTTAAAATATATAGCTGTATTATATGTATTGTAAATACAGATACACACTTGAACACTGTGCGTTGGTGGGTGGTATGTACAAAAAGAGCTATGGGGTATAGGGGAATGTTACTCAATGTAGCATCTAAGGCTTCGTCTATGAAATAGAAAAAATAAATAGGTACATAGGTACTTCATAACGTTAATAAATATTTATATGTACATAAGAATTTAGGTAAGTAATATTATATTGGGTGTTTGGAATTTATTTTGGTCTATGTTTTGTACGATAACGGTGATACTATTTTTTAATTTTTATTATAATAATTCATAGATTTTTATGTTGTGTACTTTTTTGAGGCACTGTTTTCTTTTAAAATAATTTATTCTTATTGATTTGAAGAATGTTCAAGTTTTGTAACAATGGTACAAAATAGTTCTCAATAATTTGTTACTTTATTGTCTTGACGCTCACATCTCAACATCAGACTCGAATCAAGAACGCTATTTACAGTGCTCTTCGGTTATGTGACCATA
Organism: Plemyria rubiginata; assembly: GCA_963576535.1. Lineage (NCBI taxonomy): Eukaryota > Metazoa > Arthropoda > Insecta > Lepidoptera > Geometridae > Plemyria > Plemyria rubiginata. Next base: position 729,584 of record OY754914.1, on the reverse strand, counting down.
TAAATGTTTTATTTACATTCAGCTAAAGGGGGATGCATGCAGACTATTGCCAACCGAAGTGAGGCGAGTTCAAGCGAGAATAACTTCACGTGCCTTTGACTCAAGAACTATTTTCGACCTGATTTTTTACGCTTAAAATTATACGTACCCGTACTATTGTTTACCAAAAAATCAGCCTTACGTCATTTAAAATAAAGTCTATAATTAGGAACAAATCACGCCAAGCCATCCTCGCTAACCTCACTTCCAAGCCTCATTATCAATTAACAACTTTAAGTAGGTACCCTATTTTAGTCGTATATCCTCGTCGCGGCCTAATCTGTACAAAATCTCAAACTTTCCTTAATCTATACAAGACTCGAATTGACGCGTGATCGTAGACCGATCGTAGGGGCCGCCCACCCCTGTGTAGTTCTGAGGGCCGCCGTGAGGGCGTGCCTCAACCGTTCGGCTGCAGAGTGGGGGGAACTTTGCTGTTGTCTAGTTCGAAGGTGCTGCGAGTTATTTCGGAGTTCATGTTATCGTCGGGGAGTTTGTTGAAGGAAGCGTTGGGGGTGACGTCCGGGGGGCGATGGTCGAACTCGACTCTGCGTGAGGTGTCGAACAGGTTAACAGTAACGTTGGTGTCGTCCAGGACGGTTTCAACCGTGACGTCGGCCTCGTCCTGGCGGGACAGGTCGAACGGTTGGTAGAGTTGCCCCTTGCGGACCCTACCGTTCGGTGTTTTTGATTGCTGGAATTAATTAATGAGTAGCTTAGTTTGTTTCCATCAGATTTTTGCGATAAAAGAACAGGTAAAAAAAGACTGAGACAATTAGTCGTATTTTGGGGTTAGAAGCATTGACGTTTGATTTGACTAGATAGCATTATGACTATCGCTTTTTGACTAAATCTTGATATGACTAAATAACTTTAGGACTAAATAGCTGTCATACACAATAATAGTACAACATTTTGAAAATATTAATACTTTTGAGATACAAATAATCCCACTAATATCATAAAAGTGAAAGTTTGGATGGATGGATGTTTGTTACTCAATCACGCCAGAAGGTCCGAACGGATCTGGTTGAAATTTAGCACAGAGACAGAATATAGTCTGGAATAGTACATAGGCTACTTTTTATCCTGTGGGAATACTGGGGTTTAAAACTACGCGGGTGAAACCGCGGGGCGGCAGCTAGTAGTATAAGAATTATTTACCGATGGATTCTCAGTGATATGGACGTGACCGTTGAGTAGAGGTTCACCAGCGTCTCTGGAGCCGCCGCCGTTAGCGAGACGACCTCCGACGTTCTGGAAAATACCATGAATCATATCAAGAGCTCTGATGGTCTCTTAGAGCCAATTTGGTCTTCTATCATTGTAGTTCGATCCGATTACACTCAGGCCTCAAACCTACCTAGATCATGAATCAAAACCTACCTTTAACTGCGAGGAGTCTTCTTCGATGCCTTCGATAGGAGACCTGGTTCTGGTCCTGGACCTCGTCTTCTTCTTGTGCCAGACGCAAACAGCCGCGGCCGTTAGCAGGCAGAGCAGCAAAATTCCACAGCTGATGCCAATATCTGATAACATGATGCGGAGGGGTTTTTTGATTCTTTCGGTATCGAATTCGGAATAGAATACAATGTTTGAATTTAGAATTCGATGGCTAGGATGGATGGATGATAGCAACGCAATTACATTATTACTCATTCAATGTGTTTTTATTTTTCCAGTCATTTTTTTAAGGCATGTACCGTCCGTATGCACCTATTGTCCCTCAATGAATCGACATGAAACCCAAAGCCCTTCACGGGAATATTTCTAGATCCCTAGTCGTTAGTTGCGCCCCGCGGTTTCACCCGCGTAGCCCGGTATTCCCACGGGATAAAAAGTAGCCTAAGTGCTATTACAGACTATATCTCTCTGCCAAGTTTCAGCCAGATCCGTTCAGCCGTTCCGGCGTGAAAGAGTAACAAACATCCATCCATCCATACTTTTGCGTTTATATTATTAGTAGGATTTAAATAGGTAATTGAATGTAGAACTTACACAAATAGATGTTGAAGTCTTCGACGGGCGGAGGCTTGATGGTCAGGACTTGTCGCCGCTGGTCGTTGGGCCCCGGAGCGGCTACCATCACGAAGGTCGACAGTAAGGGATCTAGGCCAGTTATCTATCAACAAAACTCTAATTATTCCTCTTGCCATAATGAAAATTACTTAGAAGAGATTAAGCAATAAACCCAAGATTTCGATTTTAAGATTTTGAGCTGAGGTATTTTCTAGGGTATTTTTTTGGCAACGGTGGTCACTGACTGAATCTCAGGATACGATGCTGGGTGTTTGCCAAAGAGCGATAAAATTGGTGCCACAACAGCGTGAAGAGTGATGGATTCTGGCAGCACTCTCAGGCATTGTCAACATGGGGCTAAGTTTCTTGTCTTGCTTGTTTTTTAGGATGCTAACTGGCCCAAGTAAGTACTTAAATAATAATTAGATTTATTTATTGCCAACATGTACATACATCAGTTATATTATAGCTTAGGTCTAAGGTAGCTAATAAGCGAGTACATGTACCCTGTAGGGCGCTGCAATCTATGTAGAAATAAGGTAGGTACAATAGTTCATTAATAGGTACTACTTGACTATAGGTACTATAATAAATTAATATGTTTAATTTAATATTATTTAATATGCAATATCATAAGCTATTTTTTTATTAGTATCTAGAAATGTCACTAACGAAATGAAACTGTTGCGGTAATTTAGCAACAACATAAAATTAATTATTTAAATTACATATTTTATCATGTTATTTATTCCTTCCCATGGGAACTACATTTTCATAAATCATTCATTTCCACCACATCATTCGCTCATAGTTATCAAAATTCACAGGAAACCTGCACAGGGAGTAAAGATATTAAACATTTTCACATTTCACATTTTATTTATTAAGATTTAAGGTATATATTTAAATATGGACTACTTAGAAATGTATTTTTCAAGATATTGTCTAAAATAAAATTTATATTATTATTATTATTATTATTAAGGATATTTTAAATAATCTAAATATATATAACTCAAAGGTGACTGACTGACTGACATAGTGATCTATCAACGCACAGCCCAAACCACTGGACGGATCGGGCTGAAATTTGGCATGCAGGTAGATGTTATGACGTAGGCATCCGCTAAGAAAGGATTTTGATCAATTCTACCCTCAAAGGGATAAAATAGGGGATGAAATTTAGCATGAGATTTTCAAAGTAAACGAGCGCGAGCAAAGCCGCGGGATCAGCTAGTAATATATATAACTAGTTGCGCCCCGCGGTTTCACCCGCGCTGATTTAAATCCCGGTATTCCCAGGGGATAAAAGTAGCCTATGCGTTATTCCAGACTATAATCAATCTCTCTGCCAAGTTTAATCCGGATTCGTTCAGCCGTTCCGGCGTGAAAGAGTAACATATATCCATCCATCAATCCGTCCATTTATCCATCCATCCATCCATACTTACAAACTTTCGCATTTATAATATTAGTAGGATGTAAAATCTGTATTAACATTACCTGCACATGGTTTTGCGAGTCCGTGGCATTGATAGTGTGCCAGGTTTGGAGGGGCTGCGTCAAGTTCTGCGAATACCGCACAGAGCGCGGCCCTGAGCCCCGCCATCGCACCACTATGCCGCCGCCGGTGTAGGCATACTGCAGCTCTTCTGTGAACAAACCATATCCTACACGTTAGAGAAAATGTTTTAAATAGAAGGAAATCACTAAATGATTGCCTATTCTATGCCGTGAGACCCCGGCTTAGAATAGGACACCTCCATCAACTCCCGGGGATGTCGTAAAGGCGACTAAGGGAACACCGGGACATGGGCAGCAGCATTTCCCGAGACCATCAACAACATAAGACAACAAAATAAGAAAAACCAAAAAATTTGGTCAATCTGTAACCATTTTTCGGTTATTATTAACCACAATAACCGAAAAATAAATAAATAAATAATGCTGGACAATCTACACAGCACTATCTAGCCCCAAAGTAAGCTACTCAAGCTTGTGTTATGGGTACTAGATGACTGATACATTTAATACATTATATACTTACATAGATAGATATTTTTTATTATACATACAAACACCCAGACCAACGGAACAAATTTCTGCAGATCGTACACAAATTTGTTGCGAGGCGGGAATCGAACCCGCAACCTCTTGCGTCGCAGGCCGACTCTCGCCCGCTGCGCCACTGAGGTCGTCAATGGTCATAGATTGACCAAATTTTTAGGTTTTTATTAAATGTATGGGCATTTAATAAAAACATGCATGCATGAGAAAAATCTATCCCATGCATTTTCAAACTGCATGGGGTAGATTTTTCTCACGATGTTTACAATCAATCCTGTCGCCCCGTTTCGGCTTGACGTTGAGTTCTGGGACACCCTGTTTAGTAACTATCTGTTAATCGGTGAATCATGACGATTCCGGTAAAAATTACTGAATAATTCGAAATGTAATATATTGCAATGGTTTTGTTAATATTATCCCAAAAGTATTTATCCGAGTGACATTTATTTTGAACCCATGAAAAAATTCAATAAAAAAACACATTTCATCTGTTTATTCGACGACCTCTGTGGCGCAGCGGGCGAGAGCCTGCCTGCGACGCAAGAGGTTGCGGGTTCGATTCCCGCCTTGGAACAAATTTGTGTGCGATCTGCAGAAATTTGTTCCGATGGTCTGGGTGTTTTCTATGTATAATAAAAAATATCTATCTATGTAAGTATATAATGTATTAAATATATCAGTTATCTAGTACCCATAACACAAGCTTTGAATAGCTTACTTTGGGGCTAGATAGTGCTGTGTGGATTGTCCAGCATTATTTATTTATTTATTTATTTATTTATTTATTTATTGTCTTTTGAACACCGACATCGGTAAACATGTAGATACCTACCTGTAATTTGTTACCACCTAAGTATAATACATGTTTATGCAAATAAATTACCTTTATCATATTTATTTATTACTAGTGACCCGCCCGCGCGCCCCTGCTTCGCACGGGCGCACATATAATGCATGTACTATCCATATAAACCTTCCACTTGAATCACTCTACCTATTAAAAAAACCGCATCAAAATCCGTTGCGTAGTTTTAGATTTAAGTATACATAGGGGCATGGGGACATAGGGATATAGGGACAGAGAAAGCGACTTTGTTTTATACTATGTAGTGATAGTGATATTGAATACCCTTTGACTTTGTGTTATGTACCTTCTGGCGTCGTGGTGGCCAGCACGGCAGCACTGAAGTCTCCGCCCGCGGCCTTGCCGAGCAGCTTGGCCTGCACGCGTACCTCGTACTCCGTGTCTGGCTGGAGGTGAGCGATCCTCACAGAACTTACGTAGCTGGTGGTAAATAACACAACACTTAGTAATTGCACTCAAGGCAAGATATGTAATTTAATTGTACTTATTTAGTTTTATTACTTTATGGGTCTTACAAAAAAATAGGCAAACGTTTAACACTGCCTAAGCTTTTGACATCTCTTGCGATTGCGTAATGGCAAACAGAGACGGCGCTAATTTTAGACACTGTTTAAAGTTAGACACCGTTGTGTAGTAAAGCCCTACAAACATTCATCAACATTCATCACATTCAGTAACAAACATCCATCCATACTCACAAACTTTCGCATTTTTAATATTATTAGTATCAGTAGGCTATGATAGTTAATTTAGTTATTTAGTTAGTTAATCATTATTAACTTTTATTTTTTGAAAGCGACGAAGTCGTGGAAAACTTCCTGGAAAACCTCTGGGAATAAATAATTAAAAAAATTAATTTTATTAAATTAAAATAATTAAAATTTAATAAAAATTGTTTATTTCCGACACACATTAGTGTTTTATATATGTATATATACATACATATATAAGCCACTAGTGGGAGGGATTGTGTCACCTGTCATAGCAGTCTTCGTCGGTAGAGTCTTGCACTCTCCTCACGCACACGAGGTAGGAGTAGCGGTGCTCATGCTGACACTGCCAGCGCACCGTCATGTTTCGCGGGTTCATTTCCACCACTTCCACGTTCATGGGAGTGGCCAGCACCTCACTGTTAACACACATTTGACATTTAATGCTCGCTTTGTTTTATAATCTGACTCTGTTATGGAGAAAAAGGTTTTACCAGAAGAGGAAAATTTTTAGACATCTTCTACGACATGACAGCTACATGAAGAACAACAAGAAAAGTGAGGGAGAGAAAGACCAAGAATTAGTTATGTGAGACCAAGTGACCAAGTACTAACTTCGAGTTCTGTGAGGACGTCCAAACATTACATTTGGCAACATTACATACCCACATTTTGCTGTAGTTGGTACTCCGTACATGTCAGGTTGCAAACCCATCGCCGCTGTTAGAATACTAACTGGTTTCCTCACGATGTTTTCGCTAACCACTGGCATTGCGTAGGTACATATTTCGAAACGAAAAACCCATCCAATTGGTGCACGACCGGATTCAAACCTTACGATCGAAAGGCGGCGTCACTCCCACACAAAGGTGTAAAACCATCTTTGTATTCTACTTGTGCTTTCTATATTTGGACCACTCTAGGATAAGGTATGATTTAGAATTCGGGGAAGACTACCCATCAGTAGTGTGACTAAATAAACAAGGAAATGTGATGTTTATTGTCTGAAGTCGACAGAACCTCACCCGGGCGCGAGTTGATGCGAAGCGGCTGCGCTGGAGCTCCAGGGGACCAGCGCCAGGTCCTGCTCCTGCCAGGGAAGTGCTCTGGTGCCCAGCACTCGCACCTGAACCGGCTTCGATGGTGACACTGGATGATAGAAAAAAGTATGCACTATCAGCAAAACTCTCGCCCTAACACTTTTGATACAGATTCGTTGGCAAGCTGTTTAGTTAGCTGATTGGGGGTAGAGCGGGGTTTCGGTACCCAGTAGAGCTCTTTGTGTGTGGCTCGTCCCGGGAAGTACTACCACCACGCCTTTTTCTGCCGCCAAGCAGCAACGCTGTGCTTCGGTTCGAAGAGTGTGGTCGCCAGTGTAATTACAGGCACATGTGCCTCACGTTGATGGACGCAGGGCAGTGCATCGTATGGCACTTACGACGCCAATGCTTTGTTATAGTTGATGGTTAGCACTTAACATCAGGTGGACCATCTGCTTGATCAGCTGGTTGTTTAATAAAAAAAAAAGATGATCATGACTTCCATACTTACTCCTCAAAGTGTAGTTAAAGACATGTCCGTCCACAGTCACGTTATGTTCCTCCGTGCTGTTTTCCAGTTTATACTGCAGCATCCACTGCACCACGCCAGGGTTGTCTTCGAAGAACTGCTGCCAGGAAACCAGGACGTCGTCGTTTTCAACCTTCGCCAGATGTATTGGCACTGATGATGAAAAGATAGTGTCAATAGTCTTTCGCAGACATCAGAAACTTTGAGTACTGGCTAACTATGGCCTAAGGATGTAGCGTGAAGGTTTAGTTGGCCAAACCTTTTTGGCCAACCAAACCTTCACGCTACATCCTTAGGCCATAGTTAGCTAGTACTCAAAGTTTCTGACTAGTTATTCTAAAGCCGTGCTTGGGTAGCCTCGACAAAAAGCAAGACCACCACAAGTAGAAGAATGCAAAGCAGTCCAGCAGTCCTACCTCCTTGTCCCTGGCAGGTGACAGTTTTGGACATATCGCTGACTCCATTCTTCTTGCTCGTAGAGTTGATGAAAGCACGGACCTGGAAACAAACCATGATGGTAAAGCTGCACAATAAACATTAGACCAACCTCAAACACCCAGGTTACCAACGAAAACAATAAGGTGTCATGTCATCTCTCTTTTATTTAAAAATTTTCAATTATTTTGATCTCGATTGATCATATAAATTGGTACTATACAATACATCACTTCTTAACCCATAATTAAACTATAGGTATTGGGTACTCACTTGAAAACCGTAGGGAGTCAATGGAAACTTGACTTTCAGTGACGCATTTGTGGTGATGACTGGCTGCTCGGGGAAGGAACCTCCTCCTGAAAACATGAATAATATACCAACGTATCGATAGAATAGAAAGACCTTATAAACGTTGCTTGTACGTTGCTTGTTGGGGCTGCATATGAATGGTCACTGAAGTCTTATATGAAGGACAAGCGATAGGATTGTTCAGGATGATGTAGAAACACCTACTTGGTCCTACATACGAATTTCAGATCCTTCAACAATGACTAAGCGGATAGTCAGAGGTACGTTCAAATACTGGGCACATATCCACATTTTGCAGTAGTTAGTTTTTATACAACTACCTGATGGAGCAAATGAAGACTCATGGAGGTAACAAAGCATTGCCTCGTAAGTCAAGCACGACAGGAACGTGTCCGACGATGCATTACCCTGCGTCCATCAACTTGAGGCATGCAGATGTTAAGCCTCATGTGCCTGTAATTACACCGGCGACCACACTCTTCAAACTAAAAAACAGCAACTCTGCTTGGCGGCAGAAAAATGCACGGCGGTAAAATTTCCCCGGACGAGCCCCACAAAGAGCTCTCTTCTCTTCCATACCTGGCAGGTTGAAAGCTAAACACCGCTGTTAATTCTAACTGGTTTCCTTCTTAAAGAGAATTGTGGAAAAATCCATCAGAACGGTGATGGTCTTCTTCTTCTTTTGAGTCAATCTAACTAAATATCCAAATTCCTTGGGCACAACTAACGTTTAACGTGGGCCCAGTAGGAGGCGACCACGATTCCTCGCCCCGCTGCTTGGTCCTCGCGCAGGTGGTCGGCACAGGGGACAGGAGAGCAGGTGCTCCATCGACTGAGTTGATATAACGATGATGGTGCATAAGATATACTCACCGGGCAGCGTGGTCTGGACGGTGTAAGCGATGACGTCATGCGGCACCTTGGTCCACTTGAGCAGCACGTCGGAGGCGCCGGCCGGCCAGCAGCGCAGCGCCTCGGGCGCGGCCACCTCGGCACCCGTCACGTTCAGCACGGCCCAGGCAGACGCCACTGACACGCCGTTGCGGGCGAAGCATTGGTATACTCCTGCAATAACAACATATACATTAGTAACTCTGTACCCTACCCTAGCCCTCTCGTCTACTTTACCGAAAATGCATCGGGAAAGGACGCCACTTAGGTAGGTACACGCCGTTACGGGCGAAGCATTGGTATAGTCCTGAGATAATAGATAAACATACAGTGCCTCTGAGTAACTCTGTACCCTCTTGTACCCTAGCCTTCTCGTCTGATTTGTTGAAAATCCGTCGGACAAGGATGCCACTTACACGCTTGGTATGCTTCAGAGATAAAAGTTATATTGCTATATAGCTAGTGGCTCTGAGTAATTCTGTAACCTCCTATAGCCTTGCCCTCTCATCTGGTTAATCGAGAATTCGTTAGAAATATACAGAAAAAATACTATTTCAGAACGGCCTAGTCTTGAAGTTAATTGATTCTTTAAAAATAATCATCCAAAAAGCCTTAGGATCCGAAGGAAAGAGGAGAGTACCTACCAGCATCGTCAGAAGTAACGCCTCTGATTAATAGCTGTGGGATCCGTTTGTCATCAGCAAAGGGTACAACATCGATCTGCAAAAAGAAAACAAAACATCAAGTACTGAAACCAATCAGTAATAATTGCCATCTTTGATGAGGTCTGACATTTTCACAAACAAACGTTATAAATGCCCCCCCCCCCCCCAACAGCTTTACGTCCTTTCTTTGATCCCCAGGTGCGATAGATATCTTCTCAGATCTTTTTGTACCAAGTTCCAAATGTTTCAGTGAAATAACTGACAGCTAGGACTATAATACTAATCGCGCAGTCCCAAATTGGTTCTCCTCATCTCCTTTCCAAAATAAAATTGCGAGTCCACACGAAGTGTCAGAACTCCATCCCTTTCTCTTTGCGTTCCCCATTGCACATCAAATTATAGGCAACATTCATTCTTTGACTACCTCTCTCTCTCCCTCCTCTTGTCCTCTCTACCTCTTGACGACCTCTGTGGCGCAGCGGGCGAGAGCCTGCCTGCGACGCAAGAGGTTGCGGGTTCGATTCCCGCCGTGGAACAAATTTGTGTACGATCTGCAGAAATTTGTTCCGATGGTCTGGGTGTTTTCTATGTATAATAAAAATATCTATCTATGTAAGTATATAATGTATTAAATATATCAGTTATCTAGTACCCATAACACAAGCTTTGAATAGCTTACTTTGGGCTAGATAGTGCTGTGTGGATTGTCCAGCATTATTTATTATTATTATTATTCTTCGTCAGATCTGCGAACTATTTCGATGAACTGGTTGGCTTCCCCCAACTAGACCTCTTCGCATGTAAGCCTTATGCTTGCAAACGAGCTCTCTCTAACCGCTGGTTCGAACTGGTTCTTAGCTAATTACTCTCACTTCACTCTATTTATTGTTAGTCATTTAATTTTTCTCTTTAAACTCAAACAAGCTTTCTTTAGTTTCCTATGTGCGAAAACATGTAATTGGTGATTAGTTTTTAAGTAATTTTAATTATAGAATGTAACACTGTTTGTTTTCCAAATAAAATAAAATAAATGAAACGGTACACACTTAGTTCAAAATCACATAAAAATTACACCTACATACACTTCTAAACAAAAGCACGCTCGGATGCTTTTGCTTAGAAGTGATTACTTATCATATGGTTGCTGATCGTGGCCTCTCCTTTTCTTTGTAATCTTGTAATCCATCACAAACAGAAGCAAGTGCTTACAGTTCTTGAAGACTGGTTCACTCACCCGTCGCGTCAGCTGCAGTTGCTTCCCGTCCTTGTGCCAGGTGACGCGAGGCGCCGGGCGGCCCACTGCGCTGCAGTTGAAGCGGACGGTGCTGGCCCGCACCGCCTGCTTCGACTCCGGAGCGAGGGTTATGCTGACCGGCTCTGTGATGCTCACGTTGAAGGTCTGATGAGGACAAGGTTTAAAATATAGTTTTTTGGAGGTTTTCCTCGAAGCGCTCCTAAATGAAGCGCACTTATGTACTTCCTCGAAGCGCATCCGTTTGGGTGTCCTAAGGTAAGTATAAATGTTAAGTTGTTATTCCTCGAAGCGCACTTAGGACAATGTAGGGTCTGGTGATGGTCTAGGTCTTAATCCTACTACTATTATAAACGTGACAGTTTCTAAGTATGGATGGATGGATGTTTGTTACTCTTTCACGCCGGAACGCCTGAACGGATCTGGATGAAACATGGCAGAGAGATACATTATAGTCTGGAATAACACATAGGCTACTTTTCATCCCGTGGGAATACCGGGATTTAAAACTGCAACCAGTGTCTAGAATGGTGAATTACATAACTCTTTAGTTTAGGGCACTTTCTGAACCATTGTGTAATTCGAACCTTGATCAGACCGCTGTTCCCCTCAGTCCTGCAAGAGTACACGCCTCCCTGGTCGAGCTGGATGTTGGAGAGGACCAGGTTTTCTTCCACGGACTCCAGCTCACCTGTCCTCTCGCCGGGAGCCGTCAACTCCCAGATAAGCTGAGAATAAACAGATAAAGTTCAAAGTTCGCATTTCATTTTGAAAATACAGTTTTTACACATCAAATTTCACAGGCTTTGATTGGTCGCATAATTTAGGCATATTATGGCATTGCTGCGCAAGGAATTTGGATACTATTCTTCTTCTTAGTTGCTGTGTTTCGTTCTGAAGGGTGTTGTTACCGGTGAAATAAAAGGCATATGAGGCTTAACATCCGTATGTCTAAATTTCATGGACGAAGGGCATTGACTGTGCATTGTAAGGCATGTTTCTTTCGTGCGTGACTTACTAGGCAATGCTTTTGCTATAGTTAAAATTGTTAAAATAAACAAAAAAAATATATAAAAAAGAACACATGACTTCTAACCAACCTTAGGTTTACGGATTCCAACAATAGGGCACGCAAGCACCACCCTACTCCCCCTTGGCGCTGTGACGGTTCCATTGTGCAGTACTGGTAGAAACGACAGCGGTAAGTCCTCGGGACCGTTTTCCACGACCAGCCTACCGCCATGGCTGGTGCGGCTCTTATTGGCTTGAGGGTTTGTTGCTTTGCATCTGAAATTTTCCATTTAGTTCATAAAAGTATATAAAATGTATTTAGAATTTTAGACTGATTGGATTTCATATTAAACCTTACACTTGGGTCAATAATCAAGTAACGGAACGTATAATCTCCTAGATTTTCATAAAAAATTCTAAACCTTCATAGTATGACAATATTATTATGTTTAAAAAAAAAATATTGGTGGACTTTGATGGATGATAGAGGAAAGTGGAGAAAAAAACCCGTTGTGCCGACCCAACATGAAGTGGGATAAAGGGCAGAAAGATAAGGTTCCCACTTTTGTGCTGTTCCCGCCGGGGACCAAGAGACAATGATATTTAAATCTCACCTGTACAACCCGGCATCTTCGTGTGTGACTTCAGTTATGAGAAGCTGATTTTTCAGCAATAAATATCTGAAACAAAAACGAAGTTATTACATAGGTAACTTCATTCAACAGCTTCAGGTGGTTGTATGATAAAGAAATAGAGGAATAAGCGGACGGACAACTCTGGAATCAAAGACAATGCCATTCCTCGGAAACCATGATCATGGTTTGTTTTCTGATTTTATATAAATTTTTTAGAGTACCTGACATTTTGTTTTTATGTGATAATTTAAATTGGATTACTTTAGAACAATTTTAATTAATATTGGAATTTTGTAATACCTTATTTTGTGTACCTTAACTATGTTGCATGTCGTACCTTAGCTATGTTGCATGTCGTACCTTAATTATGTTGCATGTCGTACCTTAGCTATGTTGCATGTCGTACCTTAGCTATGTTGCATGTCGGCTATCGACGAAGTTTTTGTGAGACCACAATTATGCTTATGACCTTAACTCACCATACTTCAAGCAAATAAATATTTTCATTTCATTTGGAAAAGCATGAAGAACTCACCAAGACTATTAGTGGTAAGTATTACTTTGTAGCAGAATCTTTGTTGCTGTCGAATTCTCCCAATAACAAACGGATTTACAGCTATTCTGATTGTTACAGGAAAAATTAATAAAAGGGTTGACGCTACCTTTTTTGCAATTTATGAGCAAATCGTTTCACCAAAATCTCACATGTAATGTAACGATGCCGCATGCTGGGCGCGCATACATAGAAGATTCCACTCGTCTCTTGAAAACATCCAAATGGTCACCTGTTATTACTAGGCAGAGGTTTGCTGTTCCTGAGCCAGGAGACGGTGGCTGGCGGTCTAGAGGAGATGTCACAAGTGAGGACATACGGCTGGCCGCGCCACGCGGTCGCGTTCCATGGATGTACTGAGAACTGCTTCTCTATGTCTGAAACAATGGTAAGCAGAGCTCTTGGTTGTTGAAGTTGAAAGGCTCGTCTGGGGAAGTGTTACCACAGAAGAAATGGTATTATAACTACATAGTATAAAACAAAGTCGCTTTCTCTGTCCCTATATCCCCATGTCCCTATGTCCCTGTGTATGCTTAAATCTTTAAAAATACGCAACGGATTTTGATGCGGTTTTTTTTAATAAATAGAGTGATTCAAGAGGAAGGTTTGCATGTATAATACATGCATGATATGTGCACCCGTGCGAAGCAGGGGCGCGCGGGCGGATAGCTAGTATTTATTACGCGCGACGCGACGTGTGTAGCGCCTAGCGGCGCGTGCGACCCGGGCCAGTCATGACAGCCTACTGATTTACATTGTAGGAATATGTGCCGAGCCGCTCCGTATCAGAAAGTCTATCAACAAAAATGACGTGGTTTGCAGAACGTCGGCGTATTAAAACGTCTATGAACGTACCTAAACTGCTGAGTGACACCACCACGCCTGCTGCGCCAAGCAAGAGTTGCTGTGTTTCGGTTTGAAGTGGTTGCCGGTGGAATATATACCCCAAATTTATGGACGCAGGGTAGGGCACGTTCCTAACTTGCGTGACTTATGAGACAATGCTTTGGTGACGGTTGCCACTTCATCAGGTGGGTCATATGCTTGTCCATTCAATAAGTTGTATCAAAAAACACACATCATGATCACCACACGACTTTGATCCCCGAAGGCATGGTAGATTACCCCTCTGACCACTTAGTAACATGTAGTAACTCAAGACGTCTTTGAAGATGTCTACTAAATCCCTGCCCACTACTAGATCTCCCTGTAAATACTCCCCGTATTTAGGGGTATAATTATGTATTTTGAAGAATCGTTCTAAATTGTTTTTTTGTTTGCCGAATGTTGGTATAATCTTATGACGATTGTCGACAGCGTTACCAGGCTCTAAATAAATGCCAAAGTTAGAGTTCAAATAAGTAAGGGATAAGGGTTTACTTAACGAATTCAAGTAGGGTACATGGTAAGTACTACGGAATCTGAGAGGATAAGTATGTATATTTACTGTACCTGGGGCTAACAGTCGTAGACCTAAGAGGATATACCTACTTCAGACACAGCAAATATTGTGAGGTTCATAGAAAATATAGATGTATCATACACATTGAAATAGTAAACAATTTGTTTAAAACTGTTATGAATAAAATATTTAAAAAAAAATAATAAACGCGACTGTCCGAACTAAGCTGATGTAAACAAGATCATGTTTTAAATTAGGTATCTACCTAATGATAGATAGATAGATAGATAACGCATTTATTTGCCCAACTGATACACACAAAACAGAGAAATAACAAACAAAACTAACAAAGTAAATTATAAAATAAACAAACTTTTTGAACACAAACTTAATAACTTATTCTATTGAAAACTAAATATTAACTTATTGTATTGAAAAACTGAAACTGAAAAAACTGAAACAGCTTCACGACTTTGATCCCCAGGCACGGTAGATATCCCTTCAGATCTCTCAGTATGTATTGAAAAACATTGATTGATATACCTATCGGTCCGTGTGTGTTGTAGCTAGGCAAAGAGGCAATAGCTCAGCGCATAGAATTGCTCGAGAGCAAAACACTGATTTTCAGCCATTACCTTCTGAGGCAACAAGTTGAATGAGCTGCCATACAATTGAAAAATACTTTAAAATATAATATAAATAAACTGTTTTTAAAAGGGTTAAAATATTAGTGTACCTACCTATGTAATGTGGTGTGAGATTGTCTATGCATCTTTCTAAGTTTCTGAATGTTTGTGAGAATTTAGTTTACCTATGTAATAATAAGAGCATGAGAGTGTGAAAGTGAGAGTGTGATGGTTAAATCCATTCTTCAGTCTTAACGAATGATGAAATGTAATGATCGCAGACAGTCGGAAGCTCGTGTACCTATGTCCTAGCAGTTTACTGACGCCTGCGATTATTACATTTTATAATCTTTTTTTTCATGAAATAGACTGTAAACTGGCTTATCCACCACGGGCACAACTGATGGTAAGCGGTATGATTATAATATTTATTATTAGATGTATTAAGGGTAGTTTTTTTATTAAATAGGTCTCTACAATGCAAATAAATAAGGCAATGCACTATCACAAAGAATCCTTTTTCTTTATTTCAACATCAATACGATAAAAAAATGGAGATAATATCTAAAAGGAAGTAGCACGCGTCGCTTGAATCCCAAGCGAATCTCTATCAGGAAGCGGATCCACGAGACGTGACATCCAAGTCCTGGTGTGATATCCTTTATGTGGAGGAATACATTGTGGGATTAACTTTATTTTCTCATTCATAAATGTTTAAAACCTATAGGATAGAACGTGCTTGTAAACTCGTATAGTTTTAATGGTTTTTAAAACGGCGACCCTAAGACCTCATACACATGAGGCCTCCTTATCAGAAGTACGAAACGTGTAATGAGCAATAGTTACTAGGCTAATTAGCAAGATGTCCGTAACTATATTATTACTAGTTGCGCCCCGCGGTTTCACCCGCACAGTTTTAAATCCCGGTATTCCCGCGGGATAAAAAGTAGCCTATATGCTATTCCAGACTATAATCTATCCCTCTGCCAAGTTTCAGCCAGATCCGGTCAACCGTTCCGACGTGAAATAGCAACAAACATTTATCCATCCATCCATACTTACAAACTTTCGGGTTTATAATAGTAGTAGGATTTTTAAACGTAGCACCAAAAGCGAAAATGTAGAACATGAAGGTCTGGTTTCTAAGGTTTACCTCCTTTTGTACATCACGAAAGCCTCCAAGGCTAAGATTGTGAAGCCTCCCCGAATAGTGACAGAATTAGAATATCCTGATCAAAGGAAACTCAGTCTTGTATTCACGGCAATCTGAGCAAGCGAAGCAGAATGGTAGGTATATTGTTTTAAAGTAAATTACCACCGGCTGAGCTCAGTGGTCTAGCGAAATTACAAAGTTGAACACAATAAACTGAGCGAATGGCATTTCGCCTTTTCGATATTAAGGGTCCGGTGACAGCGGCTCGCAATTTCGAGGTGCGATTGGCTATTATTTCATTTTATTTCATTTCGGGGAGGTTGTTTGAAAGAATAACTCTAAAGAAACACGCATAAATACTGTTCGAACACAAATAATACAATAATATAAGGGAAATGTGCTTGAGTCAGAAATCATTTTGGTATTAGGTAAACGTAAGACCAAACATACTAATACCAAAATGATTTCTGACTCAAGCACATTTCCCTTATATTATTGTATTATTTGTGTTCGAACAGTATTTATGCGTGAATTATGTACGGCTGCGAGGGCGGATACAAAATGACCGAACTGTTTAAAATTAATTTAATGAATATAATTAAATACTAATTAATTCTAATTAAAAGTACGTGACTAATGTCTGAAGTAAAGAACAGAAGTGAATCACTTTTAATATGTCCAAAAATTCACACGGTCCGACACCTGGTTGAAATGCAGAGTAAGCATTTCCTTTGTATCGGTCGCGGCAGGTTAATCGTTGCGAAACGCGGCGCGATTCGCGAGAAACCCAGGTGCTGTAGCTGGTTACATAACATCTCCCTCCGAAAGATCTGCATCTATTTTGAGGCTATTGCCGAGAATAGTGTAGATATTGGATGAACTGGTTCTGTGGAAGCAGCTCCATCTTTGGTTTCTATATGGTCTGACTCATCTTCCTTCTTAGAGTAGACTTCGTTTAACTTTATTGAGTCAACTTTTAGAACTCGTGGCTTAGGTATTCAATTTTCGAAACAAGAGCACGTTGATGAAAAGTGCAGCTGCACGGAACATGGTATAGAGCGGAATCGTTGTGTGGTATAATTATGCTTTCATTGTTTTCTGAGTTCAGAGTGACTTGTTCTTGAAGAGCTATTTTATAGTTACTAGAATGTAGGTGGTTCAAATCAATCGTGTTCAGTTTTATGGTCTTCTTCACTGGTGCTTTATACGCCTCCTCTTCATTGACCGGTATATCCAAAATTTTTAACATCCGTGCGTTTACTTTGATCTTGATGGTTACTTGCAGTTAAGGTTGAAGTATGAAGTGCGCATCCTTTGGGTATGATGGCCAGATAACTACCCTGCAGCATCCTGTATAGGTCTTGAAAACAAGTAAGTCGAACTTTCGTGAGATTAGGAAAGCTCAACACGTAGTGGTGATCATCTAACTGCTCCATGGCTTCCGAAGATAAGATAGCTGAAGTGAAATGGCAGGACTGGTGGATATGCTGTCGAAGTAAAAGTTCCTGGATGCAGGTCCGTTGGTCCCCGTTGTGGTGGCTTGAATTGTCTTCGCAAAGGTGACCGTGGTTATACTTCGGACATTCAGTCTCCATAGACAATAGATCTTTGTCGTGAATTGCCACAAATGGATAGGTAGGAGATAGGATTTTGTCATCATGATTAGGGGATAAGGATAATCTGTAAAGGATATAGTTAGTTGGACGAACGAATCGGAAACATAATAATTAAGAAATTATCATTACCTTAAATAATCCCTAAAACTAATACCTATCTAAAATTTCCTCCTTATTAAATAAAGTATCTAATCTACTTATCCTGCTTTTATAGGTATGTGTCATACCTATAAGTTCTGAATGATGAATGCTCTTACTTTTAATGAAGGCAAATCGATTTTCCAATTTGAAACTGTCCTATTTTAATCCTATTTTAATGCTTTTTATAACCGAACCTAGGCCGTCTATGAGTTTGACCTTGAATGATGAAAATTGTTTAGAAATTAATGTCATCTAATTTAACTTTTAGATATTTAACGTGAGGAAAGTAAAGTGAAGACTTTTTATTATTTAAAAGCGGTGTCTTAATTGTTTTTATTAATATATTTTAAGCGTTCTTATACAGTCCGTAATCTTAACTAAATAACTCAGGTGGGTCCCAGTGTTAAAGGCAGGACCCCTGGTCCATCATTAAGACTCGAGTGTTAGCTCGTCCGCTTGTACCAGATGGAGGCTTTGGATCAAGGTCAGGACGAGAAGGTACTCGTTTCAGACGTGCCTTACGTACACGTCGCTTTCTTTTCTTTTTAGTGTAAATATGTATGGGCAATTTTTTTACAACCGTATCCCGTCTGAAGCGGGGCGCTAATTTCTGTCTATTTGCCACAGAGTTTCTAATCAATACCTCTTGTACAGGATTATAATTGCGTTCGAGTTCTCGACCCTTATTAATGTTCTCAGTTATTTCAGTGCGACGTAAAACTTTTAACATACGCTTCCTATAGTGATCCTGAATGTATTCTTGCATTAGTTGAGTTACATTCATATCTAAGGGATCGCGAGGATCTTGGTGACCGGTTATAATGTCAATTGAGATAAATTTTGTAAAGTTATGAATAGAGCTCTTAACAGTTATAATAGAAAGATCGATGCCGTGATGAGAAGAGAACTTTAATAAAGCCTGTGAACAACGCTTACAGCGGTAGCATCTTTCAGAGAATATGCTTGAGCATATTTCGAGAAAGCATCGAATATAGTCAGAAACTTTTGGTATTCCACACTAAGTAAATCTAAATGTACTTGAAAGGGTTTTGTCGATGGCGGTACAATTTAGAAACGAGGTCTTACTAGGTTACGATCGTATTCGGCTTGTCCGCATATATGATACTCGTTTTTTAATTCAATCCGATTAATCCAATTCCGGTATGTAGTAATTTCAAAGATTTATAAATTGTATCTATTTCTTCTTCTATTGATTTATCTACAATTTAGTCGAAATTAAATTAAAAAAAATTAATTTTAAAATTCTTTCTAGTCTAAAGAAATTTATTTTACGCCTATTATCTATCCTATTATCTATTACTCTAACTCTACCAGATTTTCGTGATCGAAAAATTTAGGTTTATTTTATAAGCCTAAGTAGTACTTATGTCCAGCAAAGGACTTCTTCCCACTGATGATGATGCTATTATCTGTTACTCTAACTATACTAGATTTTCGTTATCGAAAAAAAATTAGGTTTATTTTATAAGCCTAAGTAGGTATATCCAGCAAAGGACTTCTTCCCACTGATGATGATGCTATTATCTATTACTCTAACTATACTAGATTTTCGTTATCGAAAAAAATTAGGTTTATTTTATAAGCCTAAGTAGGTATGTCCAGCAAAGGACTTCTTCCCACTGATGATGATGTTAGTAGGTAAGGATTAAAATCTAGGAAGTGAGCAACCACTAAAAAGAATCTAGTGTACTCACGTGAACATGATTCCGGTCCCTTTGCACCCACGTATCGATGGCTGGATACTCCCAAAGCAGCACGAACTGTAGATAGATTCTGACACTCTTTGTAGCTTGATAGCCACACGGGCGGCTTTTTGCGGAAATGTTCGACACGAAACCGACCGCGAGTATCCTACCGCCTGCGCCAATTATGTACGGCTGCGAGGGCGGATACAAAATGACCGAACTGTTTAAAATTAATTTAATGAATATAATTAAATACTAATTAATTCTAATTAAAAGTACGTGACTAATGTCTGAAGTAAAGAACAGAAGTGAATCACTTTTAATATGTCCAAAAATTCACACGGTCCGACACCTGGTTGAAATGCAGAGTAAGCATTTCCTTTGTATCGGTCGCGGCAGGTTAATCGTTGCGAAACGCGGCGCGATTCGCGAGAAACCCAGGTGCTGTAGCTGGTTACATAACACGTGTTTCTTTAGAGTTATTCTTTCAAACAACCTCCCCGAAATGAAATAATAGCCAATCGCACCTCGAAATTGCGAGCCGCTGTCACCGGAGCCTTAAGTAGATACTCTGCCTGTGCATAACTCATAAACCTCGCGAAGGTCTTTATTAAGCCTCATTTGATTTTTACTGCACATCCTACAAGTATTATAAACGCGAAAGTTTGTAAGTATGGATGGATGGATGTTCGTTACTCTTTCACGCCGGAACGACCGAACGGATCTGGATGAAACTTGGCAGAGAGATAGATTATAGTCTGGAATAACACATAGGCTATTTTTCATCCCGTGGGAATACCGGGATTTAAATCTGCGCGGGTAAAACCGCAGGGGGCAACTAGTAACTCATCTTGTCAATGAAATCATCATGAATAATGTATTTAAATTGAAACACAGCAAAACGCACATGCACTGCTCAGCAGAAACAGTAGCGGGGTAGTATCGCCTGAGACTTTTATAAATACTTGCTGTTAAGTGGTAACCCACTTATAACGTTTCACCGAGAGCATTTCTAGCACCCAGACAGCAAAAAAATCTATACTCATATCACATATGTTTGTTTTCGGTGGGAATCGAACTCACGACTTACGGCGCAGCAAGCAGAGCAATACCAACTAAACTATGAAGGCTGTGAAGTATTTAACTTATTATATTGTATCGAATAAGACATTCGTACATGTATCTACGATATAACTGTATGTATAAAGTAAGTACCTACGTCGCGTGTAACATCCAACACATATTATGGCTCGACATGCTATGTGGTGCTATCTTGGGATACCTTCCGACATTATGTATGACGTCATTCCGCCGCGCCCCAAAATAAAATTTATTCTCCACATTATGTTGATAATAACCGTTTTGTGACAATACGAATCTCTACACGATCTAAGAGTAGTAGAGCTCTTTGTGAAGGGCTCGTCCGGGGAAGTACTACCAGCACGCCTTTTTCTGCCGCCAAGCAGTAACGCTGTGTTTCGGTTTGAAGAGTGTGGTCGCCGGTGTAATTACAGGCACATGAGGCTTAACATCTGTATGCCTCAAGTTGATGGACGCAGGGCAGTGCATCGTAGGGCACTATCGTGCGTGACTTAGGCAATGCTTTGTTATAGGTGATGGTTACCACTTAACATCAGGTGCCATGTGCTTGTTCCATCAGCTAGTTGTATAAAAAAGTCAAAGGAGGCTAAGGAAACGTAATTATCGTAATTTCCTTCCCATTTCCATGATATGATTTTAGTCGGTGAATAATTTGAGCCTGCCCTTAATAAAGTACTTGGCTTAAAGCTTAATAAAGTGCCCTTAATAAAGTACTTGGCTTAAAGCTTAATAAAGTGCCCTTAATAAAGTACTTGGCTTAAAGCTTAATAAAGTGCCCTTAATAAAGTACTTGGCTTAAAGCTTAATAAAGTGCCCTTAATAAAGTACTTGGCTTAAAGCTTAATAAAGTGCCCTTAATAAAGTACTTGGCTTAAAGCTTAATAAAGTGCCCTTAATAAAGTACTTGGCTTAAAGCTTAATAAAGTGCCCTTAATAAAGTACTTGGCTTAAAGCTTAATAAAGTGCCCTTAATAAAGTACTTGGCCTAAAGCTTAATAAAGTGCCCTTAATAAAGTACTTGGCTTAAAGCTTAATAAAGTGCCCTTAATAAAGTACTTGGCTTAAAGCTTCTCTTCTTCTCTTCTTCTCATGACTCTCAAAACCTAAAACTCATTATTAATCTGTGGTAAACGGTGTTGGTGCCACAATTAGTTTATAATTAGTTACAAATATTGTTAAACCATATTTTATTGTGTTACTGTTTGTTTACCCAAATAAAAGGAAAAAAAAAAAAAAAAAAAAAGCTTAATAAAGTGCCCTTAATAAAGTACTTGGCTTAAAATTTAAGCCTGCCCTTAATAAAGTACTTGGCTTAAAGGCGTGTATTGTAATTTGTCTCGATTTGGATTCAACGGCTCCTAGATATTTAAGCCCCTGACTCGAGTAGGTACGACACGGCTAGGCTGACCGAACCGAATGTATCGCACATAGAAAATACACATTATTATCTACATCTACACTAATATAATATTATAAAGAGGAAAACTTTGTATGTTTTTATGTCGAATAGGCTCGAAAACTACTGGTCCGATTTCAAAAATTCTTTCACCATAAGAAAGCTAAATTATCCCTGAGTAACATAGGCTACATTTATTACTGAAAAAAATTAGGGATCCTTACTAAAACTTAAAAATGTAACCCGAGGTGTAATATAAAATATCTTTCAGCGCATGCGCTGCGGAAACTATAGACGATAGAACAAAAACATATTCTACAATATTAAAGAACACATCATTATCTACAATTAAGTTAGCAATGGCATATGTCTAACTTTTTAGTTATGTTACTATAACAACTTTTCTGTATTTCAAATGTTGATAATAATGCCGACCAAAAACAGACCATGTTATCTATACCTTTATATTAGTCTTTATCCAAATAAATCCTTTTGTATGCAAGGCTGTTTCAATACCTATCGATTACTTTTTGAATTTTTTAAATCGGACATTCCATTCAAAAGATATTACGAAATTAAAAACTTTAGTGCGCCTTAGAAAGCGCGAAAGCTAGGCGAGTTCTCACTCAGCGTGGGCACAAAGGTGGCACAACTGGCACACTCGCATGCAAGCTACAGACACATACGCTAATTGGCATGCCTGTACCTGGCATGCAAGTAGTTAGCACAACATTCTATTTTAGGTCAGCTACTGGCATCCACGTGACGGAAGGGACTCGGGGGGGGGGCTACGAAACTGGCATGTGTGAACGTCGCGACACCTGACCTGACGAGTTAACTTACAAATGTATCCATAATGTGCGCGTAAATCCTGCATGCCTGTAACTTGCATGCTCGCTACTGTACCATTTTACTGGCACGTGTATTTTCACCTTCGTGGGCTACGAAGCGCGGGAGTCTAAGTTTATCCTAAAATGTTGAAAAAAATTATGTCCACCCATGCGAAGCTACACACAGGACAGGCCGCTAGTAAAACTAGTGGCTCTGGGAGCTGTAGACCTCGCGAGCATACTAAAAGTGAGCTATTTGAGGAATGTAATGTGCAAGTGCATTTTCCGTTTTGTGATTTTTTTGATCTTTTTGATTTTTTTTGCATCATCTTGTGTAGAATGAGGTCCTTTGTGTTTCTCTCAAATTTGATTGAAAACCATCGATTGTTTGATGAGCTATCCTGTTCATCATGCTGAAGATCCTTATCAGATCTTCGCCAAACTTTTATGAGACCAACTTATAGTTACTACCTTTCAAATAAAAAAAGAATAATCGAAATCGGATCTCATTTGGTGGAGATATCCAGTATATCAAATAGCCCCCTTTTTGCCCTTTTTTTGGGGGAAGTACCCCTCCAATCAAAAATCTCCGACGACAAAAAATTCTAATAAGTCATATAACCTGTGTACCAAGTTTCGTCCAGATCGGTTGAAAAATGCGACCTGTAGAGGAGAACAGACAGACAGACAGACAGACAGACATCCGGACAAACGCATTTTTGGCCAATGTGGAAACTGAGACGCTTCGCTCGCTCGGTCAATAAATAAAACAATGGCTGTTTTTTGAAAGGACCAAAGTTCTCAGTGCTACGTTGTAGCGAGCTACGCCGTAGCACAGGCGTTATCAAGCAAAGTAATAAAAACCAAGAAGTTAGTACATACATATTATGTAACAAAATGTATATGTTTTCTGTCAGATAGTTATTTTATTTATTTATATAATAAACCACTGGGTATAGTCTACCGTGCCTGGGGAACAAAGCCATGTAACTTTTTCAGTTTACTAATGGATAAGAGGCGATATCTACCGTGCCTCAGTATCAAAGTCATGAAGGTATTTCTGTTTCACATACATTAGCTAAAATAGCCGAATCGTGAGATGTAGGATGAAGGCCCGGCTCTGAATTCAATTGTCGTAGTGTAATAGTGCTCCCTCGGCGGTCGTTGTGGAGGTTATGGGATCGCAATTTTCTCAAATGTATCAGAACTCGTGTGATACAACCACGAAACTAAATAACAAGTGTCAGCAGTGCAAGTACCGTTCTTATCGATCGCTTAATTTGACATTTATAATCGTCAAAATTCGTTTAAACTGGTTTTATCCATTGTTGAAACAAATTTTAACGAATTTTTTACGATTCTAAATGTCAAATAAGCGATCGATAAGAACGGTACTTGCACTGCAGGTATACGAGTTTTATGCTGCCTGTCCATCGACGCGGCGCTCCGCGTCAATGGACAGGCAGCCTAAAACGCGGTTATGCGATCCGTTAAAAACCGTTAAATATCCATTTAAGAAATGCAGGGCATTGCATCGTAGGGCACGTTGCTATCGTGTGTGACTTACGATTATGAGGCTATAACTTAGGTAGGGCATCTTATTTTAAAATATTACACGGGTATTTATCACGGTATTTTTATGTAGGTATTGAATAATAATATTATAAGACTAACATTCGTTTTCAAGTTTTTATTTGTGTGTGCTAACAAATTGGAATTAGATGGTCTGAAAATAAATGATTTCATTTGATTTGATTCATCGCGTGTTCACCTTTTTAAAAAGGTTTAGTTAAAAAAGGTTTTTAAAAGGTTTTTTTTAAAGGTGAATACGCGATAAATACCCGTGTAATATTTTAAAATAAGTATGTGTTATGATCGCGAAAGTTTAAAAAACATTATGGGCATCTTTTAAATAAATAAATAAATAAATCCTTTCACCACACTATTTTGCAAAAAAACTAGTGACACGATAGGAGAGAGTTCAGTACGAAACCTCGAGACAAATCGTATTCACACCTACTCGACTGGATTGGAACCCAAGGGCTTTAAATATTGGTATAAAAGAAAACTTCTTACAATATGTAACTAATCGCACATTATTTTTCAAAAAGATACAAATATTTGTACACGACTGGATTTGAACCGACAACCATACGATTGGAAGGCGGAGTCACTCCCACTAAACCACCGGTGCTCTACTAAATAAATAAATAAATAATGCTGGACAATCCACACAGCACTATCTAGCCCCAAAGTAAATACAACGTGAATAAATACGAATTTTTACAATAATTAATTTTCCCTTACAAAACAACGTAATTTTCCCTTACAAAAACATAGCTTTTAGGCATGTTTATTCTCACAGTTATGAGAAAAACATTTCCTAAAATTTCGAAATCCATCAACGTACAGCAAAAAGGTGAGTAGGTGGATACGGAAGCTGAATACTGATTATTCGTGAAAATACCCTGAATTATAAATAAACGTTGAATTTACGTCGTTAACCGTTTACCAGCAAACAGGTAACGCAGTAAGCAGGTTGCATGTCGATGCTGTTTTAAAGACAAAAGTTTTACAGAAAACAAATATAATAAGTATGTAAATAGTTCGTTTTATGTGTGCAAAAAATATGCATTTGTTATTTGCGATTTATTTTAGTTTAGGTATTCAATTTAATTTAAGACATTTTTTAACTTATGAAATGTAATTGACTTTTTATCATTTTATCTTTTCATTATTGTCTCGTAGCCAACACTTGTGCTAGCTGTGGCTAACTTGAAGAAGTGAGCACAGGAAATTTAAAATCATTGCTTGATTAATTTTGTAAGAATTGTCTATTACTCACTGGAAGCCCTGAATAAATAAATAAAATAAATCCCTGTTTTGAATAATTTTAGGTAATTCAGGGCCTCGATCACGATTACATTTTGAAATTTGTGGCCTTAACGATATCTCTCATGCGGTAAGTACACGATACGTTTACGCCACCTTATTCAAAGGCCTGAACTTATGTAACTTAAAGCCTGCTTTCTGCATAGTTTTTTAAGCATAAATATTAAAACAAACCATTTAAATTTCAAAAGAAATTGTTCACAAAAATGTAATTCATTAATAAGTAAGCGCCCGATAATAAATTCTAAATGAAAAGCTAATATTAAAATGACTGACGAATTTCCTTACACGTGCCAAAGTTACACGTGTCGATTTTAAATAGTAAATTCACAGAACCGAGCAATAGTAGTAGAGCTCTTTGTGTGTGGCTCGTCCGGGGAAGTACTACCAGCACGCCTTTTCCTGCCGCCAAGCAGCAACGCTGTGTTTCTGTTAGAAGAGTGTACGTACATTACAGGCACATGAGGCTCAAGTCGATAGACGGTCAGTGCATCGTAGGGCACGT
Organism: Plemyria rubiginata; assembly: GCA_963576535.1. NCBI lineage: Eukaryota > Metazoa > Arthropoda > Insecta > Lepidoptera > Geometridae > Plemyria > Plemyria rubiginata. The sequence goes on along the minus strand of OY754914.1, from coordinate 703,193 downwards.
TCCTATCGTGCGTGACTTACGAGGAAATAGTTTGTGATTTTTTTATGCACAGGGATATCTCATCCGACCTGCTAAAGAGTGGAACTCATTACCGTCGTCTATTTTTCCTGACCACTACAATCTAAGTCTCACCAAGGCAAGAGTGAATAGGTGTCTTCTAGACCGTTCTGCCCTAACGTCGGCAACATCGTCGCTTACCATCAGGTGAGATTGTAGACAGAGGACGGTTTATTCTATATAAAAAAAACTGTAGGACCAAATAGATCTGAAGCGATATAGACATAGACATTTATTTATTTGCCACAAAGAACACACAACATATGTATACAATTAGGCTTGATGATATACATCAGAAGTGCTCCTAATCTAGCTCATAGCACCTCATAGGTGATGAGATCCATAATAATAAAGCAAGGGGGTACTACCCTAATAAATAACGAAGGGGTACAGAAAGGAATTCCCGAAATTCTGCCCCTAAGGGGTGTTGTGAGAAATTTATTTTTGAGAGGTAATAACACGAATAAAGCTAAGTACTTCCGTTTGTACTGTAATAATGGTTACAGAGAACGGTTTGAAACAGTATTTGAAAATTAGAACAAAATAGAAGATGTTTTATTTGACACACAAACACGTTTACAGCATAACTCATCAAAAAACCATAAACCATAAAAACCACAGCATGCAGGTAGATGTTATGACGTAGGCATCCGCTAAGAAAGGATTTTGATCAATTATACCCCCAAAGGGATAAAATAGGGGATGAAAGTTTGTATGAAACTTTGAATTCCTTGGCGCGAGCAAAGCCGCGGGTTCAGCTAGTTTGAAAAATAATAATTATGTAAGTACCTAGCTAATAGGTAATTTAATCAATTTTATCATGATGAATTTACAATGACATCTTCTTCACTTTATCAATGGATAGGTACCTATCCTATAAATGTTAAACCTGCAGAAAGTCTTGGAAATGGCACAGATTGTTATAGAAACGAGATGTTTAAAGTAAGCAGTGTTGTGTAGTAAGTTAATATTAAGTAAGTACCTAGATTTACCATCGCCTTAGGGCTTAATAAAAAAACCTGTTATGATGTTAATATCTCAATAAATAAATAAATAAATGTTTTCAGGAAGAGCTACGAGTATACCTATCATAATTTCTTAATGTTTCCAGGAAGAATAGCTCTTCCTGGAAACATTAAGAAATTCGAAGGGCTCGATATAGCATCGAGCCCTTTCATTCCCTTGACTTCCTTAATCTTTCAAAATAGTTTATTATTGGCTCGGGGGATGTCCTCTTACGCTTTGTCTTCCGATAAATTCTTTGATCAAGTTTATAATAATAATTTCAATAATTTATTTATTAAATCAGACAATTTTGGTCCATATTTTGTTAGTCAACTAACAGGCTAACTTATTTGCTATGTTAGTACCTATCTTTCTTCTAAATATATATAACTCAAAGGTGACTGACTGACTGACATAGTGATCTATCAACGCACAGCCCAAACCACTGGACGGATCGGGCTGAAATTTGGCATGCAGGTAGATGTTATGACGTAGGCATCCGCTAAGAAAGGATTTTGATCAATTCTACCCCCAAGGGGATAAAATAGGGGATGAAAGTTTGTATGAAACTTTGAATTCCTTGGCGCGAGCAAAGCCGCGGGTTCAGCTAGTTTATAATAAAAGCAAGAACCAGGTAAGCAAGTTTTTGTTGCTTTTATTCGGTACCCGATCCCACAGTCTCATGATATGAGACTATCGGATCAGGACCCGAATGAAAGACTTCATCCCGGACAGGTCATACCTATCAGGTATGACCTGCAGGATGCTGCTGGTGCTGCCCCGCAGTCTGCTGAGCAGTGAGGCTGTTTTCTTCCTTATGATGGCATGGAAGCCATCTACTCGTGCTTCCGCAAACATCGTTTATGGGATACTTTATAAAGAAATCTGAGGGATTACCTACCGTGCCTCAGGATCAAAGTTTTCTTTAATTCCTATCGATATTTATTTAATTAATTAGTACGGTACGCAGACCAATTACACTAAATTATCGTGAGAAAAAAAATTTAACAATTAAAATACAATACATACAAATTCAAATTAAATTAATTATAAATACTCGTCAAGTTCAAATTAAAAAAGATTAGTTTGGTCAAGCTTACAAATAGTGTCAAATGATGTTAATAAAATACCACGGAGCAAATACAAAGTACTATACTTAAAAAATATTACAAAGTATTATACTATACTTTGTATTTGCTCCGTGTAAAATACAGTCAAAAAATGAATCAGTACAGTAGGTTTCTTTGTATACCTCACCTAGATATACCTCGGTATATAGACAAGAAGTATTTATCCCAGATCTCGTAGTGTCAGAATTGTCAGATGTGAACTGTCGTGTTCGCAATGTCATGAATAATTCGTGATCTCGCTTATTTTGATAACATTCCCGCGTTTACTTTGCCCGAATCTATCTGAATATCAAACAGTTATGTGCCTAACGTAAGTATATATTATTATTATATTCTTTAATCTTTCTTGTAGGCTTCTTTCCTGAGGGACGTATCACAACAACACCACAGCGATAAGTCAGTAAAAAATTCTAAATATATTAAAATGCGTGGATGTTTATTCAAACGGACCTCTTTCTGCAAAGTCTATGCCAAAAGCTTATTCAAACAAATCAAAAGGACCACTCTGAAACGAAAGATGGGATTCGTTTTCCGTCATTTTACGTAGCAACATAGCATTCTCATTTTAATTGTTTTTCTAGTGTTATTTTGAGTTTTACAGTGTAATTTCGGTGTTATTCTAACCAACATTACTTGAGGCCTTAGCGGAAAGTGTAAGCATTTAGAATGAAAGTGTATTATGTGATATCGTGATTTCACTGAAAATGTTTGGTATGTTTTGAAGAAAACCGACACCATTTTCTTCAAAACAAATGACTGCCTCGACTTTGGACTGACGTGACTAGAAAGTTATCTCCAAAGAGTATAATCTCTAAATCACTTGACACTGGCAAGATTGTCTTTAGACAGGAGCCATTAAAAAGAAGAAAGAAACGAAAGATGAATTTAAAGAGGAGATGAATCTAGGTGTATTTAAATAATCTTATTTGATATGATGATCGATCTCGATCGAAGAAGATTAGAACTGTGATACTTGATGTCACTACTGTGTGTTTATAAACTTGGTGTACTTACAAGCAAACTTCAAATTCACTGGATAGCCCAGTACCACGCCTCCTTGGTACTTGACGGAGCACTGGTAGAGACCCTCGAGGTCCTTGCGTTTTGACACTTCCAGCGTGCCATTGGTGGATACCCTGCAAAATAAAAGGTTATATTTGGCGTACCTGAGTGAAGCAGCTGGCAACACGGGTCAGTTGAAATCTGATAAAATAATAATTGGTTGTTCGAATCTTCATCAAGTCAAAGTTCTTGGTAATTAAAAGTTTCATGCGGAGATTTTTCTTAGTACATACAGAATTACGACAAAAACATACAGTTGCCATGTTTTTTTGACTTCATAGGGGAAAAATATTATATAAGTAAATTCAATTTACTTGTGACTTTATTGGCATATTTTTTACTTTGAGCGGGATTTGATCGAATTCATTACTTTCTGATACGACGACGTTTAGGAATAACAGGCACAAGAGGCCTAACTTCTGTAGGCAAGCTTCAAGCTATAGACTCAGGGCAGTGTATCGTAGGACACATTCCTATCATGCAGACTATCGAGGCAATACTTTGCTATAGGTGATGGTTACCACTTAGCATCTCAAGAACCATCTTGTTCCATTAGTAATCGTAGGCAACAACCATATCGTGCTAACTTACGAGACTATTTGTTATAAGAGATGGTAACCATGGGTCACTTCTGTTTTTTTTTGTACAACAAGCAGATGGTAACCATCATCATCAAAGCATTGCCTCATTAGTCACGCACGATAGGAACATACCCTACGATGCACTACCCTGCGTCCATCAACTTGAGGCTACAGATGTGAAGCCTCATGTGCCTGTAATTACACCGGCGACCTCACTCTTCAAACCGAAACACAGCGTTGCTGCTTGGCGGCAGAAAAAGGCGTGGTGGTATAGTACTTCCCCTGAAGAGCCCTTCACAAAGGGCTATACTACTCTTGTACTTTGTTTGTCACATCAGCAGGTAGTATGAAAAAATCAGCTACAATAAATTATTTATATCCCCAAACCTCTTCATCTCCTCATCTCCTCTAAGCCAGACATAAGGCCTCGCTTGCGTCCTGTCCTCAGCGTCGAGCGGTGGCGGAGGTCGCCGCGCCGGGATCCTCTCAGCACCAGGGATCTGGCACGGCAGCGACCCTCGTGACGACAACCAAGTTACCGGCACATCTGTCGAGAGAAGATCCTAGATTGAAAAACTTGAAACTCAATGGCGAGCTTATGATAATTGAACGTGTCTTTAATTCATCTTTGTTTTAATTAAAATACCAAATGAAAACTGATGACGTTCACGACTTTGATCCCCATGAGGTTTGATACTTTGAGGATGTTTAGCGGGGTAGTCAGAGGTACGGTATCAGCACTGACATTACGCCCTTATTTTTTCGACACGACCTATCCGAACCTGCGACCTTACGATTCGAAGGTGGGATACTCTACGTATTTATCTGTGCCCCCACTAAAACACCGGTGTTTTTAAATAGTTACATATATTTAGAGCTATTTTACCATGCAATAACACTCATACCTTGGAACTGCCGCGGAATCGAATCCGTATCAAAGCGGTCGGAGTCGTGAGCTATGCCACTGAGGTCATCAAAAATGTTTTAACTTGCCTTATATTTTTCAGCCGAACTCTAGTCTAATTTAAATGTCTACTAAGGTACATACCTTACTCTCCTTTGTTTTAGAGACCCTAAATAATTACGTATGTCTAAGCCTCCGTTGAAAGCTTTAAATAAAATAAATAAATAATGCTGGACAATCCACACAGCATCATCTAGCCCCAAAGTAAGCTACTCAAAGCTTGTGTTATGGGTACTAGATGACTGATATATTTAATATATTATAAACTTACTTACATAGATAGATATTTTTTATTATACATAAACACCCAGACCAACGGAACAAATTTCTGCAGATTGTACACAAATTTGTTCCGAGGTGGGAATCGAACCCGCAACCTCTTGCGTCGCAGGCGTACTCTCGCCCGCTGCGCCACTGAGGTCGACAAAGCTTTAACTTTCCTGTGCAAGTTCTTTTCCAATGATACTGGTACAACAACTTTCTGTTCTTATCACGCCACAAAAAAATTAAGTCAATTTTTTTTAACTCTAAACTTTTGTTTCTTAGCATAGAGAGTTCTAGAGTCAAATACTAGCAAAAGCGCCATCTTTATGTCGTCTAAAACACTAATAAGAGCCTTGGGTTCAATTTTTACCAACACAAAAATATTCATTCCAAACACCGCATACCAAGGGCGCTGCAAGCCTCCAATGCGCAGGTCAAGGTTATCTCCCGTCCTTGTCGCACCACCTTATGTCACACGCCATCTTACTCGCACGTAGTAATCCCACGTGATGACTGTCCGTTTTCACTACCACCTACACCTACGACTGTGTCAATGTTTTACTGGGCTTTACTGTCAATCTATTTCATGCCTTATTGTTAGGATCAAAAGAGTTACGGTCAGGTGAAATTGTTATGCAGTATACACAGAGTAGGCACAAGTACGAGTTTTTTTCGTGTCTGCAGGAATTGCCGCCAAGTTTTGTCCGTCTGTAGTAGTATTTAGCATTATGGAGAAGGAATGCGGAAGTTTTTATCTATAAACTTAGGTATATGTATCTACTTATCTGTTAGGTAAGTACAGTAGGTAGGTACAGATATGGGTACCTACCTATTGCAATAAAAAACTACTTACCTTTAATTACTACTACATAAGTTCAAGGAAAAATACTAAATTCCTCAATTTTCATTACTTTTTTCAAAATAACCTAACATTATGTAGTAATTCAGTTGAAAAAGTGAAGTTATAGGCCATCTAGACAAAAGGACTCAAGGGAAGGACACTACTTCTACACCCAACCTTCAAACCAGTTACAAGGATTGCTACAGCCAACCCAAAACGGGAAGTACCTAGGTAAAATAACTTATCTGGAGGCAGGTAGGTACCTAAGTACCGAGGTAATCTTATTTCCACAGCTTCTAAATTTTAGATTTATAAATTGGTTACAGCTGCGCCACAAGAAACTGTAAAACTCTAATTACTAAAAAGAAACAGTCGTAAAACATCGCAAAAGAGCCATTTATAAAACAAAACTTGTTAAATCTCAGCACGGGGTGTAATCAAGTTGAGTTTGACAGCACTTGAACTAATCTAATCGCATGTTCATAGAAATTTCAACGAAATTGCTTTGTTTGTTTATCACAATAATTTCAATAATTATAGCTTTTTTATTTGTTCTTGCCATGGTGTCTGTCTTTTTGACAAATCTTAGGTATGTTATGTTTTATGTTACAAAGAATATCTTTTGGCAAAAGTTAATTCACTTGTTTCCCAGAGTTTTTTTACATGCGTTTCTATCTATACCTACAATAAAAGAGGTGAAGTACCTAAACAAAATTATTGTCAAAAACACACATAAATTATGTACTTGCGCAAAACGTATTTAGATTTTAGATGAAGTACCTATTATGTCTACTTTCGGAGTTATTTATTACCGAAATCAAAATAATACGACGACCTCTGTGGCGCAGCGGGCGAGAGCCTGCCTGCGACGCAAGAGGTTGCGGGTTCGATTCCCGCCTTGGAACAAATTTGTGTACGATCTGCAGAAATTTGTTCCGATGGTCTGGGTGTTTTCTATGTATAATAAAAAATATCTATCTATGTAAGTATATAATGTATTAAATATATCAGTTATCTAGTACCCATAACACAAGCTTTGAATAGCTTACTTTGGGGCTAGATAAGCATTATTTATTTATTATTTATTTAATACAAAAAACACCGTTACTTCTGATATAAAATTCGCTGAAAACCTTTGAAAACAGTTTACGTAACCTACCAAATTTTTCACAAAATCTTAATGTTTATTTGCCAGCTACTGTAGGTAAATCACTACATAGTAATATAAAACAAAGTCGCTTTCTCTGTCCCTATGTCCCCATGTCCTTTTGTATGCTTAAATCTTTAAAACTACGCACCGGATTTTGATGTGGTTTTTTTCAATAGATAGAGTGATTCAAAAGGAAGGTTTATATGTATAATACATGCATGATATATGCACCCGTGCGAAGCAGGGGCGCGCGGGCGGGTCGCTAGTGCATAATAGAATAGGTTATTCTGTAAAAATATTTATCTTCCTCAATGTGTTACCAAAGACAACGGATTTAATAAATTCCATTCCAGCGAGACTTCAGTATTACCGTCAGAGTTTCACTTTCCGTTTTCAGTTTTTCGTTTTTCGTAACGTCAGGCTTTTTTGTATGAAGATTTGATGAGCACAACTAAAAACAGAACTCAGACTTCAGGTAGGTACTGCTAGCAATAACAATTTGTTTTCACGATATCGACTTCACTATTACGAACGCTTATCTTGTGGAAGAATTTGTCGTCAAATAAACGTTATCTTAAATCGATTTGAATAAATCTTACAGGATAAGTATTAAGAATGCATAGACACGTTTTTCTTTTAGGTAAATCTAGTTGTTGAAACAAGCAGATGGCCCACCTGAGTAGCCACCTGTTAAGTGGTACCTATAACAAAACATTTCCTTGTAAGTCACGCACGATAAGAATGTGCCCTACGATGCACTGCCTTGACATACAGATGTTAAGCCTCATTTCACCGACGACCACACTCGTCAAACCGAAACACAGCAACGCTATTTGGTGGTAGTAAAAATGCGTGTTGGTAGTACTACTCCCGACGGCTTCACAAAGAGCTCTACTACTCTTAAAGGTAGGTCCTACTGGACTGCGTAGGTATTGTAGATTTGTGTATGTATCGTAGTTTACGAGTAGCTTAGAGCGACCTCTTTTGTAATAGAATAGCTAAGAGAAAGAGACAGTTTTATATCGGTCGTTAGAGCCTATAACAAAGTTCTACTGCCCCCTAATCGTTTATGGCTTTATAGGTTTCCGATACTAAACCGGACCTGATGTGATTTCAGAATCAGAACCTTTTTTCTTAGTGGTTTGCTTGGCTACCAATAGACTGTTCCTACCTATATCCATTTTGTGTTTTTTTATGTAGGAGGTATATAATGTATTAAATATATCAGTCATCTAGTACCCATAACGCAAGCTTTGAGTAGCTTACTTTGGGACTAGATGGTGCTGTGTGGATTGTCCAGCATTATTTATTTATGGATTGGGCTTGTTATGTTATATGCAATTATAACAATATTATAATGAGGAGCTATTTTGAGGCGCCCTTAAAATCCTTTCACCACACTGAAGAAACACAACAAGAATAGGAAATAGTGACATTTATTTACAAGGAAAATTACAAAGAATGCACTTAGGCATTTATAAATGATAATTAATTTACCGATTCAAAAAAGAGGAGATTCTCATGTCAACTGTTTTTTTGTAAGTTTGCTAGGTAGGTACCTCATAACTTTTTACGGGGGGGACCTATTTTGATGATTGTTTTTGATCGAAAGCTGCTGCTTGGTGCTTGTCATGTGATCTTATTTAAGTTTGAGTCAGATCTGACGAGCAGTTTTTGAGTTAATGTACCTACATATGAGTATGTGAGTATGAGTATGAGTATGAGTGTATTAACCAGTGCATTTTGAAACCGGGTTTTTTTGTTATAATAATAATTTAAATCAACTCCGTTAAAAACTGAAATCGTAATTTTAGGAATGGTGGCTATTTTAAGTAGTAGTAGATGTTTTACTTTGGAATAAGCTGTTAAATAGGCATATACATTGAATTAATCTAATAATTACGCTTAATTACAGTGTAAATAAATTCTTACAACATAATTTCAGTTCAGCATCCCAATCCCTTAGGCAGTCACGGAGGCAGCGTGTTCGATAAATTCTTGCCGCAGTGCGAGAGGGATAGCTGCATGGCTCTGGAGCGGGAGAGAGCAGTGCAGCGACACTGACCTACATCAATAAGTGGACATTTTGCACCGAACGGAAGAATGTTGCAGTCCGTTCTGTGTGTGTGCCACGGGGAGGGATTGAGGAGGGGGGGTTAGAAGGGCGTTTTGCTACTTCTCTAGGAATAATAATATTATTCACTCATTCCTTAATCATAGAAATATAAAGAGAAATTTTGTATTTTACTGCATAAAACTAACATGAATACAGATAAACAAGGGGACCCAATATCACCAAAAATATTTTCAGCAGTACTCGAATCTATCTTCAGAAATAAGATTGGGCAAAGGATAATTAAAACTGGATACTTAAAAAAATTAAAAAAGTGTCGTTAAAAGACTTCTACTCAGAATTTGCCCATTTACAAGAAAATCCTATCAATATTAATAACGCGAAAGTTTGTAAGTATGGATGGATGGATGGATGGATAGATGTTTGTTACTCTTTCACGCCGGAACGGCTGAACGGATCTAGATGAAACTTGTAAGAAAGATGGATTATAGTCTGGAATAACACATAGGCTAACTTTTTATGCCGTGGGAATACCGGGATCTAAATCTGCGCGGGTGAAACCGCGGGGCGCAACTAGTAGTCAATAAAAAATGAATTTATCCGAATTTTCTCCCTATAGGTAAATATGCCGATTTTAATGCAACTTCATAGAGCTGCTAACTGTACGTATTCAAATAAACTCTTGCAGTCTACAACTTAGAAGAAAGCCTCCGTTGTCGTGTTCTTTGAGAAAAACTTAGACATTGCTCGACTCAAACTCCAAAAGGATGATCTCTTTGCCACAGTTCCATTCTTCTTGACATGGAAACAACAGTGACAAAAAATATTTCAAAAGATTTTGCGGCCTATTTAAAGTTGACAATAAAAGACACAGAGCCCGCCCTTCTCCTTGTCATGTCAGTAGTTTCTTTTGAGACAGTGTGGTAAAAGGATTATAAGTGCGCCTCAAAGAGGCCCCCAACCCGTCCTGAGTACACCCCCCTGCTGTGTATGTGTGCGTGAGGGCCGAGAATGTCGGGTCTATTACTGCATTCTCATAGTTTATTCTATTAGAATCTCAATGGATTTATAGATGTCCAATTTTATAAACTGCCTTCGTAAATGAAAGATATTAACTCAGAAGAAACTATACCTAAAAAGATTCGATTAAGGTTGAGTAGGTAGGTGAAGTCTGAAAGGGTTGAGTTTTTTAACAGAAAAGGCATTTCGACTTTGTTACCCAATCACGATAGATAAGATATCCCCTCGGAACTAATAATAATAATATAATACTTACATAGATATATAGTTTTTACTAGTTGCGCCCCGCGGTTTCACCCGCGCAGATTTCAATCCCGGTATTCCCACGGGATAAAGAGTAGCCTATGTGCTATTCCAGACTATAATCTATCTCTCTGCCAAGTTTCATCCAGATCTGTTCAGCCGTATCGGCTTGAAAGAGTAGCAAACATCCATCCATCCATCCATACAAACTTTCGCGTTTATAATAGTAGTAGGATTATACATAGAAAACACCCAGACCAACGAAACAAATTTCTGCAGATGTACACAAATTTGTTCCAAGCCGGGAATCGAACCCGCAACCTCTTGCGTCGCAGGCAGACTCTCGCCCGCTGCGTTACTAACCCCCGGTTTGTGAAAGCGCGATCAACACTAATCGGCTTTCAAGTCACTTGCTATTTCAGCTTTTTCTTCAAATTAGATAGACAGTGAAGGCGCGTTTCGGAAACCGGGGGCTGGTTGTCACAAAAAAATAAAGATTAGATCACAACATATTGGATAGGCAGAGAAAAACGAGAATGCACGACTCACGTTGCCCTCGCCTTACCCGACCGCATGCAACGGTGATGTAATGCACGCAGTGCAATGATCTTGGAGCAGGCACTAAATTAATGCGCGCATTTTAGTTCACTCACATCATTCGAATAAAACATATTATACCTACCTCTACAGACAGCTCTTTAGGTACCTATCTACCAAGCAAACTGCGCAGCAGTATCTCGCGTTTGAGTTTTTTTTTTAGTTTTTGGTACCTATATAGTTATACGTATTGCGAACTCGGGTCAACCCTATAAGTAGAAAAAAGATACGGGCTGTAGATTTTTTTCATGAAAACATGAAAACACAAAATAAACTATAACTCTGCAGGGGTTGACCAAGGACTTCTTGAAGAAAAAAAATTTGCAGGTGATGACCCCATCAAACCCCTAGTTGCGTTTGATCCACGGCTTTTTGGCCACCCTGTATACAAAACTCAGACTTGAGGTACATGCAGCGCTCTTTCAAATACCTATTCTATCTATCTATCTATTCAGCCTATATGCACCCACTTCTGGGTATAGGTCTCGAAGACTATTACCGCTAATGTACACCAACTTCAACTTTTTGTTTGTTGTGTTGAATGCTTCGGAATTTAAAAAGACCCCTGAACTGTTATTTTTAGGACTTCTCTACGCGAAACATCTATCGTAGTTGGTTATAGCAAGGTACCTATACAAGTACATACATTCATGCATATTTCAGTGTTTACGAGCAGGATATCACAATAATATATGACGTCATCCGAAGGACGTGACGTCATCATAATGGCTCCTTCGCCATTCATTATTTATGCAGAAGCCATTCTCTCTCTTGTGACATTGTATTAATATAAGTATTATGGTTATTAATTTTCTAAAGTAAATAAGGTCCTTAGAAATGCAGTACCTAATAAGCTTTAAAATATGGTAGAAAAGTCATTTATTGCTATAAATTAATGTGGTTACAGATACGATTTAGGATTTATTTGAGTTAAATTATTTGGCTCATTTGAGACAGGTCAGATTACTTAGTTAGTCTTCTTTCTGCGCTGTAGGCCACTGTCGTGGCCGTGGCCGTGGCCGTGGCACTGGGTTCAATCCCCAAATTTTTTTAAATCTTTGTTCCAAATTTGTAATTAGCATTAAAAAAATAATCGTTATCTTATTCTTGGTTTTAAAATATATTACAAGTATGTATCGTATATATTTCCATACCTAGCATAAATATAGTTATACATAGCTTTGCTTAGGTAAGGGGCATGACATACTGTGAATGTCCATTTCTATTTTTATTTATTTTACAAGCACTCAGAAAGCTGATAGGCACCTTTACCTGCGCAAGCGCCGAAAACAACAGCCCGTCTGGCAGTCTCGCATTTATTAAATAGACGTGAACGCACTACCCAAGGCTGTCTGTCACAGCCACCGCCACCGACGCTATTCAATCAGGCATTAGAATCTGTGGACGAAGCGTCAGATAGGATACCCCAAGGATGGCGAGTAATAAAACGCAACAATAATATGAAGGTATATATATTACTCAAGTATGGGCAAAAAACACTTAATACGATTGCTGCTGTCACTCATTGCCCAAAACGCAACGATAGCGCGTTCTAATCTTTCCTGTGGCGACATCTAGTTATTACTTAGGAACTAATTACAGCTAAATCCAATAAAATGCAAAACATCTGCCAACATACTACCCACCAAGAACAACATTCACAGATGGTGTTCTTTAGTGACGTCGAAGAAAAAAAATACATAACTTTAATAATAAGCAAAGAAAAATTACACAAATCATTTAATGATGACTTCACTTAACTAGCTAATAACAAAAAAAACAATTCAAATTAGTAAAATTTACGAATTGTTACAAAACTTATAATTAATTATTACTAACCTTTAAGCCCATCTCTTTACTAACTTCCAGTTTAGTCACAAGCTGGAAGTAAAACTAACTTTGAAGTTGGACGTTTAATAAATGAATTTTTTGTACGCAAGGTGACTACACGTGTGACATTGTGTGCGTCAGGGTGTTTGGTTACAATTTTTCCCAACAACCATCTGCAAGGTGGTAAATCATCCTCCTTGATTAAAACTACATCACCTTCTTTGGGTTCAGGGTTCTGATCTTGCCACTTGAAACGTTGTTGTAGCTGGTGAACGTAGTCCCGAGACCAGGAACGCCAAAAGTCTTGTAGCATTCTTTGCGTGAGTTGCCAACGTCTTAGCGTAGACAAATTTGACGTTTCAAAATTACGATCTGGTATCGTGATGAGAGGCTCTCCAACCAGAAAATGACCCGGCGTCAGAATTGATTCCATTTCTGATACCCCATCGATTCTTGATAAGGGTCTTGAATTCAGACAAGATTCTATCTGTGCCAATACTGTGGCCATCTCTTCATAAGTCAGCGAAGTATTACCCACCACTCTCTTTAAATGGAATTTCGTCGATTTTATGGCTGCTTCCCATAAGCCTCCGAAATTCGGAGCACGAGGCGGAATAAAATGCCATGTCGTACCATTTGTGGCTAGGCTTTCAGCTATATCTCTACCCACCATGGACTGTCCGGCGTCAAAAAGAACACGTAACTCTCGAGCCGCACCAACAAAATTTGTTCCATTATCACTATAAAGATCACTGCAATGTCCACGCCTGGCAACAAATCTCTTGAATGCTGCTAAGAATCCCTGTGTAGTAAGATCACTCACAGCTTCAATGTGAACTGCCCGCGTAACCATACAAATAAACAGGCATATGTAACCTTTATACGTGCGATGTCCTCGCCCCTTGGTGGTTCTTAAGTCAATAGGACCAGCATAATCTACACCACTTTTTGTAAACGCACGAGCAGGGGTAACCCTAACTGCAGGTAACTGACCCATGATTTGGTGGCTGGTTGCTGCTCTGTTTTTAACGCATATTGTGCATTTGCGAACTTGGCTTTTTACTAACTGCTTGGCGCCAATTATCCAGTATTTGGAGTACAAAACACTAAGCATTAATTGAGGACCTCCATGTAAGGTACTTTTATGAGCACGTTCAATAAATAGTTTGGTTAAATTTCCCTCTTTTGGCAATATTATTTGATGTTTTTTATTTTCAGCAAAATCCGAATTCTCCAGCCTTCCTCCTACCCGTAAAACTTGATTCTCATCCATAAACGGATTCAGTGATGATAGTTTGCTATTTCTTTTAAACTTCTTTTGTTTTTCTATTGCTTCAATTTCTTCCTCGAACCACTTCCTTTGATATTGTCTTATACAACACTCTTCTGCTTTCTCTATCTCGTCACAGCTTAAAATGGAGCTATTATGTCGCTCCACTTTCTGTTTTTTCATGTTCAAAAACCGTCTACAGTAAGCCACTACTCTTAGTAATTTGGTAAGTGAGGAATACTTGTCCCAAAACTCAGTTTTGTCTGAAGAGCCATGCATGCATACCTTTTTTGTGGCTTCTTCCAAATCAGTTTGCAACGTTCTTCTTTTATCTTTTAATATTTTTAAATTTGTGAGCATTTCAGGTCCTTTCCACCATAAGGAAGACTTAAGTAACTCTGCTGGGGTAAGTCCTCTTGACGCCAAATCTGCTGGATTAGATTTAGAGGAGACATGGTTCCACTGATGCGGTTCTAACGATTGCATGATTGTGGTAGTCCTATTAGCAATAAACGGTTTCCACCTACTTGGATGGCTATTTAACCATGCCAAAACTACGGTTGAATCCGTCCAGGCAAACCAATTATCTTTCGGAACTTGACAAACAGTTCCGATTTCTGCCAGCAGTTTAGACAAGAGAACAGCCCCACATAACTCTAATCGTGGTATGGAAACCTGCTTAATTGGTGCAACTTTGGTCTTTGCAGCGACTAAATAAACGTGTATCTGACCACCAACACTGACTACTCGGATGTATACCACTGCTGCGTAAGCAACTTGAGAGGCATCACTATATCCGTGCAACTCTATCTTTGTATCACTGGCTATGCATCCCAAATAGCGAGGTATCTTGACCTGTTCCAGATCTTTCAAGCTTTTGCGGTAAGTTATCCATTCCTTTAAAACATTTTCAGGTACTTCTTCATCCCATGCTAGTCCTGTTAACCATAGCTTCTGAATTATAATCTTCGCTACAATGATAACGGGTGCAACCCAACCAAGTGGGTCAAATAGTCTTGCAATATCTGATAAAATGTGCCGTTTAGTTTCAGGTGTATGCAGCAGCGTGGGGAGAGTCACCGTGTAGTGGTAAAAGTCGTCGCATCTGTTCCAAGTAAGTCCCAGAATTTTTATTGTAGAATCCATTTTTATTTCTATGTTTCTATCTCTTCCTTCTCCTTGTTTTTCCTCCTTTATTCTTCCTAGCAGCTCTTCATTGTTGCTTGACCATTTTTGTAACTTAAAACCAGCTTTTTTTAAAAGTTTATTCATTTGCTTGTAAACTTCGATGCCTTCATCTACATTTTGACAGCCGGTAAGCAGATCATCCATATAAAAATCTGTTATAACCTTTTCAGCAGCTACTGGATATAGATGCCCTTCATCTGCGGCTATTTGCATAAGGCTTCGAACCGCCAAGTGTGGTGCACACGCCGTGCCAAATAGTACCCGCACCAATTTATACTCTGATATTTCTTTTTCAGGACTACTGCGCCAAAGAATACGTTGAAAATTCGCGTCGTTAGCATCTAGCCTTACTTGATGGTACATTTTCTCAATATCGGCCACCAAAACCACAGGATGTTTACGCCAACGCATAATGATATGCCTGAGATCCATCTGCAACGTTGGCCCAACCATTAAATCGTCATTTAGGGATACTCCATTTGTTCCCTTTGAGGAAGCATTCATTACAATTCTAACCTTTGTAGTATCTTTATCTTCTCTGACTACTTCATGGTATGGTAGATAAACAGCCTTCTCTTTCTTTTCATTCTCATTTACAGGTACCATGTAATTTCTCTGTAAGTATTCTTCAAATGTTTTCTGATATTCCAATTTTAAGGTTGTATTTTTTGACAATCTTTTTTCCAACATTTGCAATCTTCTTAAAGCTATTTGCTTTGTGTTCCCTTCCTGACAAGTAGGATGTGTTTCACGAAACGGAAGTTTTACTATGTAACGTCCTTCCGCATCCCTTGTTGTAGTTTGGGCATAAAAATCTTCGCACATTTTCTCTTCTTCCGTTAGCATTCTTTTCTCTTCATAGACTGATTCCGCTTCTAATTCCCAAAACCTTTTTAAAATTTCATTTTCATCAGTAAATGTTCCATGCATTACAATAGCAGTTTTATTGAGTTCCCTTTGAGAAGAACCTACTATTCCCGACACTATCCAGCCAAACAATGTTGCCTGGGCTACTAACAACCCACTTGGATCCTTACGGACTCCTTCTTTTAATATCTGACAAAATATGTCTGCGCCTAATAGAATGTCTATTTTATTAGGAGTACAAAAGTCCGGGTCTGCCAATTGGATGCCAGATGATTTTAACCAGGGTACTTCGTCAACTGGTTTTCCCGGAAGGAAAGATGTAATAGCTTTTAATACATGTGCTTTAACTTGTATGCTCTCATGAGGTTCAACTTTAGATTTAAGGTTAATATGAACCACATAGTTTGATTGAACCGTTTTTGCTCCACCTACCCCAGATATCGTACCTCGTGCTGGCGTCTTTTTTAGCTTTAAAAGCTGCACTACTGCTTCAGTCACAAAAGAGGCCTGCGACCCCTGGTCGAGTAGAGCCCTTACCGTTAGGTATGATCCATTTTTAGATTTAGCGTTTACTAAAGCTGTAGCTAGTAACACAGATTTATTTTGTACCGAAGCTGTATTTGCTTGTATTTCCTCAGTCGGTTCTTCCAGTGACTCCTCCGCCTGTTCTTCCCCTGAGTCTTCAGTCACAATGGCAGTCGTTATTTTTTCTTTACTTACTGTTTTCGGATGTAGGAGTGTGTTGTGATGGCGTCTACAAATTCGACATTTTATAGGATTTTTACAAGACTTGGCAGAATGATTTACCCCCAAGCAATTGAAACAAATTCCATTATCCAGCACATATTTTCGACGAGTGTCACTATCCTGAGCTTGAAACTTCTTACATAGATACAATTTATGGTTTTCAGAACAGAACGGACATTGGTAGACCACATCAGACTGTGCAGCATGCATTGATCGACTAACAACTTTGTTACTAGCCTTTTGTCCGATAAACTCCAGTGCCCTAAATCGATTTGTCATAAAGTTTTTAAATTGCCCAAAAGTTGGTAGTGTATCAGATGCAATGCTACTAGTTACATGTAGTTCCCACTGTTTTCGCGTTTCGGCGTCCAACTTCAATGTAAGTATATGTATCACAATGATGTCCCAAGTCGACACATCCACTCCTAAATTTTCCAATGCGCTTAGACAATCTGAGGTAGTGTCTATTAAATCTTTTAATCCTTGTGCAGACTCAACTACCTGACTTTTTTGACTAAACAATCTTTTCAATATGCAATTGGATAAATACTGTTTATTATCGTATCGAGCTACCAACAAATTCCAACATTTATCATAATTATCCCCCGCAATGGGAATGTGCCTCAGTAACTGTTCTGCTTCACCTGATAAGTACCCTTTTAAGTAATGCATTTTTTGCACCCTATCTAAACTTTCATTTTTGTGAACGAGGGATAAAAATAAATCTCTAAATGTCACCCATTCCTCATACTTCCCTGAAAACGTTGGAATAACAATTTTTGGTAGTACAAATTTTGAAACTGAGGGTGCTAAGATCCCCCCTTCATGGCTGATGGCTGAAGTTTCAGTTAAAGCTGGTTTTATAAAATCCTTTAAAATAGTTTTTAACTCCGTTTTGTAATCAAGATATAGCTCTTCAGCCTGATCATATATGTCCTTGGTGATATAATCGTGGCTCTTAAGTTCCACGCCATATGTTTCAATCAACAGTCGGTGAGTTGTCACAAAAGTAGACCATAATTGCTCCAACGCTTCCAACCGTACTTGGACATAAGTTTCTGTTATTCTATCCTTAGGAGATTTTTTAAAATTTCTCCTAGCTTTAGATAAGTTATTACAATTATCAGTCTGTAATACAATTTTGTCATCCATTTTACACAATTTTTTTACAAAGTTCCAATCAGTAGGTAATTTTTACTTTATTTTTTTTTTTTTTTTTTCAAAAATTATTCTAAGTGTTTGACAGAATAAAAAAATCAAAAATCGGGCATGGATTCCCCGTCTAAACCAATTTCTTAAAACTATCCTAAGTCCTAAACTTTACGTTCATGCATTAACTCTTATACCAAAATAACGACTATTAGAAAAAGTCCAAATCTAATCTTCAAGTCTTGAATAATGTTTTTAAAAGTACTCACAGTTTGTCCAGGCTCACGATTACTATTTCACTAACCACTTCTATACACAACAGCACAACCAGACGACAATCGCACCCATACAAGCGATTGTAGCCAGCGCATGCATGCGCCCCTCCTCCGCAGCTATCGGGATGTCTTCCGTCAAGGCCGGTGGCCGTTAAGACCAGGCGGCGTCTCTGGACAGCCTCGTCCTGGGCGGGCAGCGTCTTCAAAGGCGGGCGTTGTCCCAGGGCAGGCAGCGTCTCAGGGCGGGCGGCGTTTAGGGCGGGCGGCGTCTAGGCGGGCGGCAGCCGCTCAGTACAGCAACCCACAACAGAACGCTTTGGCCGGCTGATCTACGCAACGCACCCGAGCAGCGAACCACTACTCCTTTCAGGCGCGGGGTTAACGTAGTTCCGTCAATTTGAGGAACTACCCAAAAATACTTCCTAGTTCCTGCCTCCTTTGGTATCAATCTACATCCGGTTTCGAAGGACCAATGGACGAAGCGTCAGATAGGATACCCCAAGGATGGCGAGTAATAAAACGCAACAATAATATGAAGGTATATATATTACTCAAGTATGGGCAAAAAACACTTAATACGATTGCTGCTGTCACTCATTGCCCAAAACGCAACGATAGCGCGTTCTAATCTTTCCTGTGGCGACATCTAGTTATTACTTAGGAACTAATTACAGCTAAATCCAATAAAATGCAAAACATCTGCCAACAATCTGCTCATCTGGTAATCGTGAGGCGCGCAGATCTATAATAGGCTTGTTTGTGCCTATTGATGGAGCTAAGGCCTATTCCTGCCGCCAAGCAGCGCAGCGTGGCCTACGCAGACCAACGGTATGGCAAAAGATTTAAAATATTACCAATGGACATTCAAACGTATTGAGATAGAAATACGACATAAATTGTTATGCATAAAATGATGCCGTGGCCTCAATGAAATCCATTTCGGTGCCACGGCATAATTTTAAAGCATATGAACCAATTTATGTCGTATTTATCCTCTATTATAAAGGCGAAAGTTTGTAAGTATGAATGGATGGATGGATGTTTGTTACGCTTAACGGCTGAACGGATCTGGATGAAACTTGGCAGAGAGATTGATTATAGTCTGGAATAGCACATAGGCTATTTATGCCGTGGGAATACCAGGATTTAAATCTGCGCGGGTGAAACCGCAGGGCGCACGTTTGAAAAAATCCATTAGTAAAAATTTGGCTACGGCTTATTTGCTACCATTTTATGGTATTATATATGACCCTTCATAACAAAATAATAATAATGAAGGTCCAGTGCGGTGCCAATGTGTGCTATGCTTTACAGAAAAACCTTCCATCAACATTCACCAAGGAACTAGCATTTACAATAGCAAATTAGAAATGAAGCACTTTGAATAACAAAGAGGAATGCTAGATTCTTAGAACTAGACTCGTTCTAGCTTAGAATATTAAACCTGAGTAGAGGAACCGGATGTTCTCCGTGACATGAATCGTGGTCATTGGATCCTGCCGTACCTAGAAACTCAAAGCTTGTAGCCTATGGTATATTCTACCTACGCTTGCACTAATAGTCTGTTTCACAAAGGATGGGCAGGGAGTATTTTAGATAGTAGGTAGGTAACAATTTTCTACCCTGTGTATCCCTTAAGGCTCCGGCGACAGCGGCTCGCAATTTCGAGGTGCGATTGGCTATTATTTCATTTTATTTCATTTCGGGGAGGTTGTTTGAAAGAATAACTCTGAAGTGACACGCATAAATACTGTTCGAACACAAATAATACAATAATATATGACAGCAACTTTTAATTTATGGACCCGTCCTACCGTGAGTGTCCACGTTTCGGCTCCGTATGTCATAACTGGTAGGACGCACTGATTAAAGACTTTGGTTTTTAAGCACTGTGGGATGGGTGACGAGAAGACCTGACGAAGTTTCCCAAATGCTGCCCAGCCCAGCTGAATTCTCCTACTCAACTCCTTCTCAAATTTGTTTTTGCCTAACTGCAGGATTTGCCCTAGATAGACGTATTCCTGAACAACTTCGAGGGGGGAACATGAAACACCTGATGAAAGATATACACTCCCACTGTCACTTAAAAGGAAGAGAGGTTTTTGCCCTGCAGCGGGACACTACAGGGTCATAATAATAACAGACAGAACGATTCATAATAATAGGCCAGATATAACATTAGTAGATAAAATAAATAAAATTGCTTACATCGTAGACATTGCGGTACCAAATACACATAACTTACAAAAAACTATTACAGAAAAAATACATAAATACACAGAACTAAAGGAAGAAATAATAAGAATATGGAACCTTAATAAAATATATATTGTACCATTGGTGCTCTCCAGCACTGGAGTGATACCGAAATGCATTCACCAGATATACCAGAAAACACATACCTACGTAACAATTCAAAAAGCTGCTATCTTAAATACTTGTCGGATTGTGAGAAAATTCCTGCAAGACGACATAAATGCTCCAACAAATCATGATTCGCATTTGGCTTAGGCTTTTTAGTCCGACATAACTCTTCTGTTGTCACCACAACAGAAGAGTATCCATGAGGATTCCCCATTAAAAAAAAAAAAAAGGCTCTTTCAAACTGTCTTCGAGCGAAAAGTGGTTTGACGGCTGTCAGCCCCTAAACGTTTACTTAATCCGTTATAGTCTTACGTTTAAACTAACATTTACAGTAAGTGAACTCACCTAAATCATGCATTGCCCCGCAAGTTACACATGATAGGAACATGTGCTACGATGCACTGCCCTGCGTCCATCAACTTGAGGCATACAGGTGTTAAGTCTCATGTGCCTGTAGTTTCAGCGGCACTCTTCAAAGCGAAACACAGCAACGCTGCTTGATAGATATATATGTTTAACAATAACATAATAAGGATAATATGACTTCACGCCAACTAGTTGCGCGGTTTTCCATTAGTATAGTTATGTTTTTGTAAAATTTGTATTAGGTACAATCATGTGAGGTATTATACTGAAACTGAAACAGCTTCACGACTTTGATCCCCAGGCACGGTAGATATCCCTTCAGATCTCCCAGTACCAAGTAGGTACTAATTCAAGATTCTTTGAGGATGTCTAAGGGGGGTAGTCAGATGTACGTCCAAACATTACATTTGGCACATACCCACATTTTGCAGTAGTTAGTATTCCATACGTGACAGGTTGCAAGCCCATCGCCGCTGATGTGAGGTATTATGTTCTAATTAAATAGCTAACTGTTAATTTTTAAAATAGAATACCTAAATCATATATATAAATGTACATAAAAGTGTTGCCTTTTAGGTTGGCAAGTAGAAGATGCTCATGGTATGAAAAAAATATCGACATTAATTCCCAGGTACGTTAGACTTCAAAAACAGGTAGTTAGGTACCGGTAGTGACTTCCGGATTCGGATCTAGAACAATGTGCTTCGTGACAGGAATTTGATAGTAAGGTACCTTTGACTAAAAAGTATACATTATACAACACGATGCTTTAATATTTAAGGGCAGCATACGGCGCGCCGCTATCTCGCTCGCACGAAATTTGTAAATTTTTGAAGATATAAAATAACTAAGTTTAGATAGGCAAAATTGCAATCGGTCAAGTTGTGGTCAATAGAACTACAAAGTTTTAGCGAAAAAAAATTTTGATAAGTATAAGCAAGTTTTCAGACTTGAAAGTGGGATTTTATATTTTTCTTATTTTTATGTATCAAAACTTTCAATTAGAAATTCATCAAATTAGATTCAATTGTTTTTTTGTGATTATATCTAAATGCACCTCTCGCTCGCTCATGTCAAAATTTTGACACATATAAAATGACTGAGCTTATTTATGAAAAATCGCAGTCAGCCAAGTTACGGGGAAAAGCATAACTATTATTATATTGATTTAAATAAGTTTTCCTTCCCAAAAGTTTGATTTAGTAAACAGTAATGTTTACTGAATGTGTGTGCCTAATGCTGTTCTCCAAAACTTCATTTACTTAGATAATTTACATATTTAAAAATATGCGAACGAGTAAAAAATTAGCGGCAATCTAACATAATCTGGGCAATAATGAAATTCATGTCAAAAAATTGCTATTTATGGGTCGTTTCGGTATTAAAATCTCAGTGTGGGACCACATCGTATTCCGTAGTCATTTTACACCTTTTCATTTCCTTTGCATTCGTTTATCGCTACAATTGAATATGACTCATTAAATTAAATACGGAAATGAAGAATTGAATGAACGAAATTCGCATTCATTAAACTTTACGATGTAAGTTTACGAGCTCGTAAATTACTTCATGAATTATTTAGCACTAATGTAGTTTTGTTATTATTTTTATGTTCAATGTACTCATAGTATAGTGTCGATGCCTCTGACTTTGTTCGCGTTATACACGCACTAAATTATGATAGTGAAACCTTTCGTTGCGTAGGTACTCTTTTTAGTTTAAAAATTTAGATGAACATTTTAAATTTTTAGTATTTTTATTTTTATAAAAAAAAAACATGAGCACCTTGTGTATTATTTGGCGCACAGAACTAGTGTTGTTAGTATCATCTTCAGCCTGAAGAAGGTTGGACTTTTTGATAAACTTTTAGCTTCCCTGATTATGTCAGCCAAGATGTGCGTCGATATAAAGTATAGTAGGGTTTTGCACCGCTAAATAAGGAAAGGTCATTTAATAAATCATAAAATGATCCTTGTATGAATCACACTTGGCAACAACAAAGCAGTCATATAAGATAATTCATAATTGACTAGTTGCGTCCCGCGGTTTCACCCGCGCAGATTAAAATCCCGGTATTCCCACGGGATAAAAATTAAGTTTGCCAAGTTTTATCCAGATCCGTTCAGCCGTTCCGGCGTGAAAGAGTAACAATCATACATCCATCCATCCATCCATACTTACAAACTTTCGCGTTTTTAATATTAGTAGGTAATTAGGTAATTTAATATTTTTATGAAAATTATGTACATGTTCATAACTTTTTCTATAATTTTGCATGCTTCGTTTTTCTGGCAAAGTGTAAGGTTCATTAACCATAATAATCATCAAATATGTACCATACTTCACGCAAATAAATTATTTTATTTCATTTCAGGATTCTGTCTCAACGTTCGACCCCTTGGCAGAAAACTTGGAATGTTCCATTATCATCACACTAAGTTATCTAATGGACATAGGCCTAAAGTATGAGGTGGTGTGTGGGTGATGGCCATGACCGCAGTAGTAGAAAACTCACATTTGCCTGGTGGCTTTCCCTTAGTGATACCTTCTTCGACATATTAAAGGTGATGGAGGGGCCGTGTTCTATTTTTAAATAATAACGGTTAGTGTAATATTGTCTTTTTTCTGAAAGTTAAAAAACCCTTCTCCGAGAGGATCGGTTGGCAAGATTAGCACCTGTCACGAAAAACTAGAGGTTTGGATGCGGAAACCAGTCTATAGAGTTTTCAGCTTATCTCGCTCGCACAATGGAATATTTTTAAAGATATAAAATCATTAAATATATAGTTATGTAAAATCGGAATCGGTCAAGTTGTTGTCAATGGCATTACAAAGATTTAGCGAAATGAAAATTTTGTCCAAGCAAGTTCAAGAGTAGTAGAGCTCTTTGTGAAGGGCTCGTCCGGGGAAGTACTACCACCACGCCTTTTTCTGCCGCCAAGCAGCAACGCTGTGTTTCGGTTTGAAGAGTGTGGTCGCCGGTGTAATTACAGGCACATGAGGCTTAACATCTGTATGCCTCAAGTTGATGGACGCAGGGCAGTGCATCGTAGGGCACGTTCCTATTGTGCGTGACCTACGGGGAAATGTTTTGTTTATAGGTGATGGTTACCACTTAACATCAGGTGGACCATCTGCTTGTTCCATCAGCTAGTTGTATAAAAAAAAAAAGTTTTCATACTTGAAAATGCGACTTTATATTTTTCTGATTTTTATGTAAGAAGTTCCGCTCACTAAGAACCTAAAAACTCTTATTCCATATCAGTTATTCTTCTTGTAAATTTATATAAAATAAAATGTTTTCTATACAAAACTTCTGTGCAAAGGTTTATGTTCAATCATAAAGAAGTTTGTTGATGTTTGAAAAAAAGTTCGTCGGAATAAGTACAATACAACCAGCATGCCAGTACTCTCAAACGGTGTAGGAAAACATCACCAGGGCCCGTACCATCATCTCTTGAAGCATTATTATTTCAATATTACTTTACTTTTTGATCATAAAGCTGACTATGCAGTTGATATTATAAGACATTGACATAAAAGTAATATTGAAATAAGAATGCTTCAAGAGATGGTGGTACGGGCCCTGATGGTAAATGACGATATATCTGACATTGGAGTAGAACGATCTAGAAGACCCCTTCACCCATATCTTGTTCTGATTTAAGGGCGTTTCTGAGCTGTATAATACATTTAATATAGGGACATCGTAAATGCAAATAGCGCACATTAAAGAACCCTGTCATATGTCTGGCTGCCATTAGGGGTTCTTTCAGCATGCAATATCGTGACCCGACGAGGAAATGGAAAACTAAAACAGCTTAGACTGATCGTCAGGCATGGTAGATATTCTCTCAGATCTCTGAGTAGCAAGTAAGAACTCGCAAGTTTCTTTGAGGACGTCTACTGAGGTAAGTACATGTCAATGCTGTACACACCTGTAAGTGACAGCGCATATACTACCTACTTTATAATTTATTAATTAATCTAGCATTATGTATCTGTTGTTGGTGTGTCTAAATAAATAAATAAGTAGTCAGATGTTTTTTATACAACCAGCTGATGGAAGCAGCAGATGGCCCACCTGATGTTAAGTGGTAACCATCACCTTTATCAAAGCATTGCCTAGTAAGTCACGAACGATAGGAACGTGCCCTACGTCCATCAACTTGAGGCATACAGATGTTAAGCCTCATGTGCCTGCAATCACACCGGCGACCACACTCTTCAAACGAAAACACAGCAACGCTGCTTGGCGGCAGAAAAAGGCGTGGTGGTAAAAGGTCCAAACTTTACATTTAACACACATACCAGGAAAATTTACGCTAATCTTTTTGAATTGTGAGCAGAGTCCCTATTTCAATAAAACATTTTATATATTCAATTTACCAACAATATATTTTTTTATTATTTTTCTTATGCCAGTTGTCAGACCTGTCAAAATTATTATTACGTGTCTATGCATAGATTGCATAGAGTTCGTATATACATTTTATCAAAAGGAGTCTGTACCCTTAACAAATCTACACTTTACTTTTTATGAGAAAAAAAGACCGAGTAAGCTTTATCATTTTTCATAATCTAAGTACCTATCTATAACAATGTAAAGTAGGCTCGAAGTTACAGTTTACAAACAAATTACAAGACTTGGTAGCTGTTTAAGGGTAGCACAGTTTCGTGAGGACTCCGCCGGAAGTGCCTCCCCCACCCCTTCTAACTTCCGGCCTGAATATTTCATCCTGAACCTCGTTTATTAGTTAACGTTTAACCGTTTAAGTGCGGGGTTACAGAATTATGTATTTCGACAGATGTTTATTTATAACCGTTTTTGTGCAACTACAAGGTGTAAAAGATAGCGTCCGATTACTTAATCCTCATCCACCTTTTGTTTCAATGACCGAAAAAGAAGCACCAGATTTGGTGACCGTTTTCAAGTCCTGTTCACCAGAATAAATAATATTTTGAATAAAAGTCATTCCACACTATATTTTAGACAAGAGACGCACGATACACGATTTTCAAAGTATGTTCAATTGAGATGAAATGTGATCCAATAAGAATGATCATTATTTTCGCGCGTTGAGTGGAAAACTCAGTGGGATTTTAGATTTTTTTATATTCCTCGTAGTAACTAGCTAGCGCGATTAGTTTTCTGTTATTTAGGGAAGCAACATAGCTTCTTCATTTTAATTAATTTTCTAATGTTATCTTGAGTTCTGTTGTGTAACTTTGGTGGCTTTTTTAGCACAAAGTTGCAAACATTTGGAATGAAAGTGTATAATTATGCTTCGAAAGTTTTAATGAAAACCGCCACCATTTTCTTCAAAACAAATGACGGCCAACTTTACTATTATCTGACTTGATAAATTTGTACTTTATGCCAGTGTCATAAATGATATATTCACTTGACACTGGCAAGATTGTCTGTCGAATGACAAAAAATTGGCATAAAACTAGCCATAAATTATGGAGCGAAGAAGAAGCGAATAGGAAATCTATTTCATTATAAGACAAAATTCCATATTATTTGAGCTCGCATTGTTTGCCAGTAAACGTTAAAACGTTGTTAGTAACGATTTCTTATTTAGATAGAATATAATAATGGCGTGTCAGGTAACTCGAGAGATGTTTATTTCAAGAACAAGGGATTTTACAGGAGTAAATCGCTTTAGCGATAAAGCTGGCATTTTTTCTTTACCTTCATTTATCTTTGTAGGCATCCAATAAAGTTTATTTGTATCCTACTAATATTATAAACACGAAAGATTGTAAGTATGGATGGATGGATGGATGGATGTTTGTTACTCTATAACTCCAGAAGGGCTGATCGGTTCTTGGTGAAAATTGGCACTGAGATATATTATAGTCTGGAATAACACATAGACTACTTTTTATCCCGTGGGAAAACCGGTATTTATAACTACGCGGGTGAAATCGCGGAGCGCTACTAGTATAATATAAAATAACAATACCAAATAAATCTTTATTCTGCCTTTGTCAATTTTTCTTTTGAATATTACTTAGGTACTTTAAATCACTAATTCCACACTAATTTCACAGGTACAGGTATGTATTATACCTATACAACGTAACGTTGCACTGATAATTATGTATAACGCAGTGTATTCTCTGTTCCGTGGGTAGGACCATATCGCGGAAAATTGCTCTTGGATTGATTAATGTTAACGAGGATTCAAAATGTATCCGAAATATTACGTTAACATGTGTGTTAGGATTTTCGCACGCCAACTGTCATCTAATAAGCTTTCTAGATTTATGATGTATCATTCTATAGGTATAATAAGCTGTTATCTCTGACTAGGGGGAAGATAGATCGTATGTCAAAATGTCAGCGTGGTATATTAAATCTGATATGAATGGGGTTAGCTCACTGAATTTTGTTAATACTCGACTGAGGTTAGAGATTGCCGCTTTTAAACTATGTATTTTGTAATTTTTCAAAAGCAGTTAAATAAGAGAGCTCTGTGAATGAAATGAATGAATGAATGAATGCAGAATACAACGCAGAATGTGCGGCTCGATCAGGGAAGAATTCTGCTGCCAAGCAGCCAATGTGTGTCGGTTTGTGGATGACAGTGAAATAGCATGCATATGAACCTCAACATTATGTCGATAGACGCAATACATAGGTCACGTTCATATTGCACACGACTTGCGAAGCAATGGTTTGTTACAGGTGACGGTTACCAATTAGCGTCTTCTTTGAGGAAAAATAAGGCACCACACTGTCTCGAAATAAACTAGTGACAAGACACGAAGAAGGCTAAACTGGGAGTGCACTGGTGGCAATCTGTTTGTTACATCAGCATGTATAGTATAAAAAAAGATTCGAAGATGCTTCTATACGAGTCGCGAGGCTTAGGTGGAGGTCATTTATTTTCGCATGACGCGTAACTATAACAACACCTAATTTACCTCTCGCTCGCACGATTCGACATTTTAGAAGATATAAAATAACTAAACTCAATTTTGAAAAATCGCAAACAACCATTTTGTGTGCAAGTTTTCCTACTCAAAAGTCTGCTTAAGTACGAAAACTAGAAAGTAAGCTTTTAAGTACGGAAACTTGTATCGATCAAAAGGTGTTGTCATCGCCTTAAACTCAAAACCGAACCGTAATAATAACTGATTGATGCATATCCAAACCAAACATAAAAATATTTACTTACTTAATGCATCTTCTTCTAAAGTTGGGTTAAAGCTAGCAAGCCTGTTCCTAAACTAGGTTTTCGCAGGTGCATTGCACTGGGGGTGGAGGGCATCGAACTCTCTTTAATTACCACCCCCTCGCACCCCACTTCCCTTGTGTGTTGTCAGCTGATCCCAGAGTTGTGTGGTTAGATAAGGTTGGTTAATGTTATTTCAAAGGGTTAAGCTACAAATAGTTTTTTTTTACATCACTACATAGTATAAAACAAAGCCGCTTTCTCTGTCCCTATATCCCTATGTCCCCATGTCCCTATGTATGCTTAAATCTTTAAAACTACGCAACGGATTTTGATGCGGCTTTTTTTTAAGATAGAGTGATTCAAGAGGAAGGTTTATATGTATAATACATGCATGATATGTGCACCCGTGTGAAGCAGGGGCGCGCGGGCGGGTCGCTAGTACCACATAAACTCAACACTCGAAAACAATTTTGTAAGGACCAACCTGTCGAGGTCTACTATTTTCCCGCCAACTTTTTCCAATTTATTTGGCTGAGATATAGTATCCGTCAAACTTCTTGGACAAACGACCTTGAATGAAAAAGAAACGAAACATAGGTCTCTTTGGTGGTGCGAAGAGTGCAAACCTTTCCCCTACCACCTCGCGCGATGGCCAAGAAGTTTGACGGGTACTATATTATAATCTTTATTAAATCTATTTTTTCGTATGGCAGTACCGTATGTCAATTGACATCTTCGATATTTTCTTGTGAGAAGTAGACAGGCAGCCATATACAATATTGTATATTGTTTTTTTCTTCGTTTGACGGTCTCAAAGTAAAAACGGGTGCATTTTTGTACAGCAAATTCATTTTCTGCGATTCAAAAGGCAAGCTATGATTCTATTATTTCTAAAACGTTTATTTAATGATTATTGAAGCATATTTTCAACTTACAACCTACTAAAAATTACTTTTTAGAAAACAATTTTTTGTTGGTAAAAGCACCATTGGTTATTTTGCTTTTTTGGTAGGCAACGATACAGAAAAGCATGGTCTAAGTGTTGTCTACACCGCTACATCTAGCAAAGCGCCTTACAGGCAACACTTGCTCGTATGCCGCAGAGTCACGCAAAGTGATAAAATGGTTTTGAGCAAAATGTCAATGACATAGTTAAACCCACTTGTACTAATGAGTGTACCTGATGCTTTGTAACCACGAACGAGTTGGAACACATACGTGAGTAATTATAATAAGTATTAGGTGAGTACTAATAAGTGGACTCTTTGTACCTACTACAGTATTAAATAAGGTAGGAAAAAATTATTGACGTGACAAAATGTAGTGTATAATTATAACTCGTGCTAAAAAGAAATGAATCCAAAATGGCGGCTCTAATTTCGTCACTCTCTCACACACTATCCCCAGTATATGATCTCCTATTAGAAACCCCAAATATTATAACTAAGAATCCATATCCGACATAAAATTACTTGCATCTTAAATGTTATCGGATCTACAAAGTTACAGATGGAATTGTTTTAATTTTAGTATGAAGCGAAATTGAGAAATGAGAATTTATTTAATAAATCGTTACCTTTAGTTTAGTTTATCTGGTCCCATTCTGTCCTGTACACTTGTTTTTTTAATGTGGGCTAAGCTGCGTTAACCCTGGATTCAATTCAAATATGATTGGAATCTTTATTGCATCAATATTGATTGATCACCAGCGTTTTACAAAACTTTAAGCAAACACAAAATGGGATATGCACAAGCAGGTAGGAAACATTTGTAGGTACCTCACCGCTTACCTTCTCAGAATTGTGCGTGTGGCCATCTTTTTTCACACATAATTTTGAGCCAAGCTACGAGAAGCATCGCATTCCTTCCAAGCTGGGCATTTCTGTTCATTTGTCATGTCAAAATCATACAAAATTTCAAATTTAATTTCATTCTAAATCCACACGAACTAATCTAGTGCAAACAGTTAAATTAAACGAAATCTGTTTTTATTTAGAAGACTCACAAAAATCACTTTAAAACGTCTTAGAAACTAGATAGATAGAAAATTCTTTATTGCACATAAACAAAATGTATCGTACATAGGCGAACTTAATGCTAGAGAGCATTCATTCTCTTCCAGTTAACCTTTTTGTAGTTTTGAAAAAACTGAAAGGGCAGTGCACGCAATGACATGGATGAAACTAGGTGAGTCTATGCACCAGTTCCTCAAAAAAAAGTCAAGTTACCTATTTAGAAAATAATTTTAGTATCCATCCATACTAACATCTATCTATAGGTACAGAAGACATCATCAAATTTGACATGATCAGAATTATCACTTTCACAAGCACCCAGATGCTTATGATCTGAGAGCCAAAGTTTTTTCTAAAAAAAATGAACCTTTAACTGTTAATCTATTACACCGCCAACTTTACCGGTTTGTCATGTAACGTAAGAAGCTTGGAATGCATCTATTTCCGCCAAAGAAATACAAAAACGAGATAGAAGTACCACATCGCGATATTATCGCTGAACAATGTTACCTACTTGCGCAGGATGGCATGCCGATTATACACCAACGGTTATGATAGCTAATACAGGGTGTTCTCGATAGTAAATTCAATTATTTAGTTGATAGTGAGAGATTAAAAATTAAAATTATATACACTCGAGAGCATAGAAATCGCACATAGGGTAATTTTCCTGCATTTTGATTTCGACACTTGTTTTTATTTTAATTAAAGATTGGTTGCAAATATAGCTTAAATTAAATTTAAGTACACACTGTTAGCTTCCTAAAAACCCATAATGTCTGGCCTTGACCTTCCAAATCATAGCAGTGGCGGCTTAACAATGGAATGGCCTAAATTCGCTCGTTTCAGGTAGCGCGGGTTGTGGGACTTTGAGCAGGTATAAAAGGATAAAAAAACAATAAATTTGTGAATGTAACGATTTATTAATACGAGGTATTGCCTCCCCTAGCCTGAATAACAGCTTCCATTCGAAATTTCATTGAAAAAATCAATTTTTTTACGAAATCATGCGGTATGCTGTCCCATTCTTCCTTGATCGCGGTTTGGAGCTCTCTGAGACTCGTAGGCACTGCGTTTCTGGATTTTACTCGTTTCTTTAGTTCGTCCCATAAGTGCTCAATGGGATTGAGATCTGGGCTTCGAGCAGGCCACTCCATAACGAGTACTTCAACCTCCTCCAAGTACTGGCGTACTATAGCAGCGGTGTGTGGTCTAGCGTTGTCCTGCATAAAAACGAAGTTTTCGCCGATAAATCCCGAAAAGGGCACAACATGCTCTTGCAGGATCTCCTCGACGTAACGTTGGGAAGTCAATCCACGCGATCGACGGTCGGTATCGGGCCCTGTGATGAAGACAAGTTCGGTTTTCGCTTCCAGTGAAATGCCTCCCCAGAACATACACGAACCACCGCCGTATGCGACCCGTTCGGAGATGCAGCATTGAGCAAAACGCTCACCGGGTCTTCGGTAAACTCTACCCCGTCCGTCGTTACCATGGAGACACATCCTGCATTCGTCGGAGAAGAGGACTGCCTGCCATTGATCCATAGTCCAATTAACGTGATTTCGAGCAAACTGAAGGCGTGCTTGTCTGTGCGCTGGGGTTAATTTTGGGCCAGTTGCTGGTCTGTGCGCTGTCAAACCTCCTTCGGCTAGTCTTCTTCTAACCGTCCACCGACTGACTTCCACTTCTCTAACTTCCTGGAGCTGCTGTCCGAGTTGAACTGCATTCAACCGGCGATTTCGTAGTGATGTATTCACAAGAAAACGGTCATCGCGCTGTGTTGTCGCACGTTTTGGGCCTGTTCCTGGTCGCCTGGTATAGCCACCAGTTTGCTGATATCGCTGGTATACACGTCGAACAGCATATCTGCTCAAATTTAATTGACGAGCTACTTGACTTTGGTTCTGTCCAGCTTCGATTAGTGCAACCACTTGAGACGCTGCTTCTGGTGTGGTATCCATTTTTTTGTTTAGAGAGATGACGTATTCGTTAAAGGACCTTTCTGACTGGGTGTTGGTATGATGTCATTTCAATCATCCCTTATCGTTTTATACCTGCTCAAAGTCCGACAACCCGCGCTACCTGAAACGAGCGAATTTAGGCCATTCCATTGTTATGCCGCCACTGGTATGATTTGGAAGATCAAGACCAGACATTATGGGTTTTTAGGAAGCTAACAGTGTGTACTTTTATTTAATTTAAGTTATATTTGCAACCGATCTGTAATTAAAAAAAAAACAAGTGTCGAAATCAAAATGCAGGAAAATTACCCTATGTGCGATTTCTATGCTCTCGAGTGTAGTTACCCCATTTTTCAGTCATATTTATGTCATGTTATGAAAAAAATATAGGTAGAAACCTAATTAGTCGACTTCATCGTTCCTATGTACAGTCACAGTAACAAATAAAGTAGGATCGTATGGCAACAAAAAAATATTTCGAGTTAAATAAATAAATGATAGATAGAAAGATAACGCATTTATTTGCCCAACTGATACACACAAATAAGAGAAATAACAAACAAAATAAGAATAAACTAACAAAGTAAATTATAAAATAAACAAACTTTTTGAACACAAACTTAATAAATAAATAATGCTGGACAATCCACACAGCACCATCTAGCCCCAAAGTAAGCTATTCAAAGCTTGTGTTATGGGTACTAGAGTTACTAGTTGATTATTTAATCATTTTTCCGTTCAAAATGTACCAATGGGAAAAGTTTTCCTATGGTTAAGGAACCTACCCTTACTGCCCCGTCTCAAAAATCCACCCTGTAAATATACTTTTGCAATAATGTCAAGGTTTTGCAATAGCAAAACCTTGACATTATTGCAAAAGTATCACATCTAAAGCTTCCATAGGTCGCCGGTTGGTCAGTGCGTTCACCCTGGCTAGGCTTTGCATGCCCGCTGCGCCCGCGCAGGCATTTCCGGAGGGGCGGGGCCTAGGCGGCGGGGAGGGGGTGCCGTGGGAGAGGCTTAGGAATGCGTACTTGCAGTGGAATGTGCCTAACGGACCTTCACTACATGCCAAATGGTATTTAGAAAGTAGGTTGGGTAATTTGCTTTATACTTTTGATCTGCAATACTTTCTCAGGGGGTCAAGGCTGTTTTTACTTTTTATTTTCGTTATTCTGCTTCTTCTTTAGTGTTACTGTTAGGTCGGCTCTGGTGTCAGATTTAAAAGGTCAACTGAATTACAAAATATTGTGTGCTAACTTATTCATGCTAACTTATTCAAACTGCGAGCTTGAAGTAGGTACATAGAAGAATTATTTTTGAACATATTATCTTGATATTGGTCAAGCTCGTTAGTCACGCTAATTCTATGTTTTACATCCAAAAGGTATTTATATTTATATAAAAGTAATAAAAGTTGTAATCAACGCCTGGCTCTTCAAATCACCGTGTAATCGGTTCCATGTGCAGTGGCCGGCTGCTGCTAAAGCACATCATGGATGAACAATGAGTCATCGATCATGACGGCTAAAAAATTACTTACCTACCTATGATTGTTTTCGCATATAAAAACTAAAAAGAAATCCAATTTAATTAGATAGATAGATAACGCATTTATTTGCCCAACTGGTATAGGCACACAAAATAGAGAAATAACAAATCAAATAAAAATAAACTAACAAAAGTAAATTATAAAATAAACAAGCTTTTTGAACACAAACTTAATAACTTTAATTGTTAAAATGTTAAGTGCAAAAGTTGGCAAGATGTTTGTGGTTCAATCAACTACTTATCATCAGGTGGACCGTAAAAAATCATCATCTCCCTGCTCTTGTCCCACGCTGCATGGGGTCGGCATAACACGTTTTCTTCTTCCACTCTCCTCTATCCTCATCTCGGTGCTCACTCCTTTCTTGCTCACAGTACATCGATCTTTTCTTTGGCCTACCTCTCTTTCTTAAACCATCCACATCCATATCTAACTCTTCTCGTAATATGACTTTCTTCCCTCATGACATGCACATACCACGCTAACCTATTACACCTCAACTTATCCGCCACAGCGCTACTTTCAAACTTCTTTTATAAAATGTGTAATCTTAAACCTTGTGTGTATTGAGTATTGAATCTAAAAACTGACGAATAAAGTGCCACAGTAACAACCGATAACAGTGAAATAGCTTTTAAAACGCATCGCAATTGAAAACAATGATCTCGAGCGTAAAATAAAAATATATGGATAATTCTTTCATAGAATTCCACGTCATTTATGATTCGAAATGGTTATTGACTACGATTCTGACAATGTGGTCGAATGTTGCATGCTTGTTATTGCCTGTTCACCTAGGCTTGCTCGGGTGGAACTGGCGCCTAAGAGCTAAGACTAGAATAATAATAAAAAGACAGCGTGACATTATACATAGTGAAAACCAAGTACATTGTCGGACTTCTCTCAAGTAACGATCTATTCCAAGCAATCGTATCCGTCTTCTTTTGACTTTGAATTTGCATTATGCTACTTTCTTTAATGGATGCACTTCACATCACATCTTATTTCGATAATCGTCGTTTTTGGGATAATAAAGACGAATACGTGAACAAGAATGTCTCTCCACATTCGCTTATATTTGCCTATTTTTTACGAACAAGGATTCTAACAATGCGAACAAGACGAAGCGAGTGCACGAATAGCGATATTCGTGAAATTCGTGATGATGCGACAAGTACGGCATTTGAATTTATAGCTCATCGTTCGTTTTTCGGCAAAATATGATTGCCTAAACGGTTGCCGCATTCTATAGTTTTGTGTTCTATAGTTTTGTATTGATATTCTTCCAACGAATATTACAAATTGCTAATTTATAATTTTATGAGTTTCATCTAATTATTATTCAGTGGAATAGTTATGATTGTGTTACCTAGACTCCGATTGTGTTACCTAGACTCCGATTGTGTTACCTAGACTCCGATTGTGTTACCTAGACTCCGATTGTGTTACCTAGACTCCGATTGTGTTACCTAGACTCCGATTCCACATAATTACACCAAGCTACGTTATTTTATTAATTAAGTTGTTTGTTACACGAACTTTTAGGATTATTTATAACTTTATGTTTCAGAGTAGTGCACGGTGGTCTAGTGGTATCGTGACCTAGCCTTCTGATCTGAAGCTTGAGGGTTCAAAACCGATCGTGTACCACTAGCTTCTACTAATATATTAATGGTCACTGAAGTTTGCCAAAGACTTCCATGATAACAATTTTGACGAATTTTTTTTAAGTAAAAGAATGGAACATTTTTTTGATCTTTTGATAATTTAATGGTAAGTAAATTACGACTTATTCCTTCATAGGTATCAACGGTCACTATCTTTCCCTTTGAGTATGTATATTATAATATGTATATATTTATCATATATATCGTAAGTAGGTATATATATATTATATATTTTGTATATAAGTATAAACAATATATGTATGTTTAAGTACATATGTCTTGTGTAGATTTAGGTATTTATTTTATCTTGTTTTTTAATAGTTGTAGTAGTTATTAATATAATTTATTTATCCTCTCATTTTGTACACGCACCCACCTCTAATTTCAATCTCTCACAATCCTTCAAGGTTTGCTGGAAGAGAACTCTTTTTAGGGTTAAGCTCGCCTTTGTACATGTATTGTTATTTAAGTTTACCGTATATTTTCACTGTGTACAATAAAGAATAAAGAATAAAGAACGGTTCTTACTCTTCGCTACACATAGGTACAAACAAGTACATAGTACAAGCTTAGCTTAGTTTGGAGCTGGTTACTGATATGTGCAATGTCCAATACTTATTTATTCCCCAGGATATTCCATTCAATTTCAATACGTTATTCTAATCGTCTGTAACGGGCACCATTTACCTATCAGAATTCCGCCGTGAGCTCACGATGGAGTCACGATCTCCTCATTACAGTATCTACCTGGCACTGGCATGTACTATGTAGCAGGTACGCTACAGGTACCTATTGAATGCATACATTACTCTCCAGTGACTTTACGGCTGGGAACGTAGACTTAAGCCTTTTCCACATAGCATAATATGTGGACAAATATGTAAATGTACCCTACGCTCGCGGATTAGTATGTACCTACATACACCACCTGTGATTTAACATTTACCTTTCATTGTATTTTTTGTGTTCTACCCCGTTCCCGGTGATTTTTTAGTATAACTTCCACTTCCAGTATATTTGTTGCATGTTTCGCACCGATCTGAAACAGCTTAACGGCTTCAGGACTTTGATACCCAGACACGAGATATCTCCACAGATCTCCGAGTACGAATGAGGCCAACGGAGGAGGCCTAGTATCAAAACATTACTAGACATCCCATCCCTCACAGATCCATCGGAGTAGCATAGCGACGGCTTCGTTTTCTGCAGACCGTGGGTCGGTGGTGGTGGGTTCGAGTCCACCCCACCGACAACAAACATAAAAATTTGTGTATTCAACAAAAACTATGTACTACTTAAATGTTTTTACGATAATAGTACGTATTTAAGTAGTATACCTATTTTATCAATTTTCTATTTCGTTTATGCTTAGTTTGAGTTAAATGGGTTTTTGTAAATTCCATCAATATTTATTTATCTAACGAACTGTTTTATACCGGACTGGTGTCCGCATCCATCCATGGTTCATTCATTCATTCATCAGCCACATTCAATGGCGTGGAACCGTCTTCGACAAATGGTTTCCTGTCAACGGCCAGAGCTGGCGTGCACGAGGTGTTTACATACATTTAATTACATGCATACATTAGTGGCACTTGGCATTGTGGATAATATTACTCAAGCTCGAATTATTTACTTTGGTAAAGTAAAAAAGGGAACAGCTTCAGAATTTTTATGCCAGGAACGGTAGATATACCATCAGATGGTTGTGATGCAGCCCAATAAGGCACCTGAACTAATAGGAATAGAACTCAGATATTTGGTAGGTATTTTTTTAAAAGAAACACTGTCTAACAAAGCAGTTTCATGTTCTACTATTTGCGCCCCGCGGTTTCACCCGCGCAGATATAAATCCCGGTATCCCCACGGTAAACGATAAAAAGGAGCCTTTGTGCTATTCCAGACTATAATAGGTATATCTCTGCCAAGTTTTATCCAGATCCGTTTAGCCGTTCCGACGTGAACATCCATACTTACAAACTATCGCGTTTATAATAGTACCTAGTAGGATAATATATATTTGACTTTGATGAATAATTTTAGGTGAGGAAATTATCCCTAGGCTCTTAAACGAAGGAGTCACTCAGGGCACAACTTTGGGCCTATCGTGCATACTTAGCTAGGTACCTTCATTCACTTAAACCATTTAAAACTTTAACTTTCTTCGGAACAAACTCAACTCGAATTGTTAATTTAATTATTAATTTTGTATCTAAGCCCTAGGGTTCCAATTAGGCACTAGTGCTAGAATTACTTAGGTACTATAAAAGACTAAGCTTTTAGATACTACATATTATATATGAACCAGATATCTTATACATGTAACACTTAGGTGTAATTACTTTTTGATATTTATGAATAATGCCTACCTATATAACAATTACACCTACACAAATAACAGTCCTCAGTGGAGATAGAACCCACGCCCACCGCACTGAAGGCAGAGCTACTACCAACTGAGCTGTGTGGGCTGTACCCTTATGTACAAGACGGTCTATCTATCCAAGACTAGGTAATACCATCTAGAACATTGATCTAATACGTATAAATACTGTCTATACTGTACGTCGAGTTGAAGAGTGTTCAATTACCTCAAGGCCAACATTTGAGGCAGACCTTTGTCAGCCCTGATTTATTACGACCCAACGCACTTTATCATACTTTATCGTATACCTTTGAGGCGATACATGGAATATAGGGTTTTTTTATTCTTTAATAAAACTTGCAAGGATAAGCAGATGTCCCTGGATGGATGGAAGGATTATTAAGCGGTCATCACGTATAAAAGCATTGCCTCGTAAGTCACGCACGATAACAACGTGCTCTACCACGCACTGCCCTGCGTCCATCAACCTGAGGCACACAGATGCTAAGCCTCACGTGAATTTTATATCACCGGCAAACTCTTCAAACCGAAACATAGCATCGCTGCTTAGCGGCAGAATGCTGTAGCCTGTTAGTAGTATGGGAGTACTTCCCTGGATAACCCCTTCACAAAGAGCTCTACTAGGTTCCAATATACATATAAAATAGATTTTCCAGCTTACGCAATAGGTGTGGGTTGACTTCCTCGATTTTTCTTAACTATCACCAAATCGTTATAGGTACTCGATGCAGGGTCTAATGATAGTTTATCACCACCTAACAAGAGAGAAGCACTTACCTTGCCGTAACACAGTTTTTAACTAGCACGGAAGGTAATGTTCCGTAACCAGAGTGTGCCAGATTGCCTGATAAGCTAAAATCCCTAGAATAAGACCTCTGTATGGCTCAACTCATATGTATCTCTTTTTTGTCTGAAATAAACATTATCTTATCTTATCTTATCTTATCTTATCTTATCTAACTATGCATGGACCTAAATTAAAACATGTGTAAGTAAATGTACCTATTGAGTATTTAGGATATCACCTATCTACCACGGGATATTAGAAGCAATATACCTATATAGGATTTAGGGTCCCGATATAAAAATAAACAAATTTTCGAACCCACGCCCATGGCGTGGCCGCGTGGGTTCGAAAATCTATTACGACTTCATCAGTTTTGATTCGATGTGAATAAAGAATAATGATAGTGTATGTACTTACCTAAAGTATCATTATTTTTTATAAATTCGTTTGTAGATTTAATTTTCGAGGTTTTTGCACAAGAATTTTTAGTATTTAAACATAGACAACACGAATACATACAGGGTGTCCCAGAAAGTAGTGATAAGCGGACTACCACAGATAAAGCACCACTCTTTACTTCCGATTTAGTTTATACGCTTAGTAAAATATACAACTTTTTGTGAAACTATAGTTTTATTTAAAAAATTATTACTTAAATCTTTTTGCATATAAATAATAATAAGTCAAACACTCTCATTTTTATATAATTCAGTCGTAATTTATGTTCTACAGACATTGGGATCATAATATAACTACATAAATTCCCACATAAAACACTCAACTTTAGGTGAGACTGCCTGGCAAACATATTAAAGATTCTATGGAAACTTTGAAGTCAAAATAGCAGAAATATAGTCTACTTTTCATTTTTGGGTCTCAACTTCTACGCACATGATTTTTTCGTAGCTGAACACAAAAATCAGAAAGCCAAACCGCCTTTTGAGCAAAAAATCGACTCTTCGAACTTTGACGTCAACTTACGATGACATGACATTTCATAGAAGAGTGTGTTGCCATTAAAAAAATGGTCTTGTGTTTTATGTCTGCGTTCCGAAATAAGTGGATTCATTTGGTGTTACCATTTACAAACAAATGGCGGTTTTACATGTGGGAAGTCTTCCTCCCAATGTTTTAATGAGGGTTAATGATTATTAATTAACCATTTCTAATGATCTGCAGCAGCTATACTTGCCTACCTACTACATTATACCTATCTACGTATGTCTCGATAATAATTATTATTCAGAAGATAATAAACGGTTCTTGTTATTGAAATGAATAAAAAGCGAGATAAGTGCCACGTGCCTGTGGTGGGTACCTACCTACATGATAGACTGGGTTTTCTTTGAAAAAAGCTGAAAGGATTCATGTTCATACTCAAAGTACCTACCTATCATGTCAAGTGATAGAGCTCCTTGTGTGTGGCTCGTCCGGGAAAGTTTTTTCCAAATCGAAAATAAGGACCTTTGGGAATAAGCTAAGCCCCCACGCGAGTTAGCCTAGAATAACAGGCAACAAACTTACGGCTAGGTTCCTTCTGTATTATATTAATGATCCTTTAAAATTAAAAGCCTGTAGGTACACAGAGGCTAGGCACTTGTTACAATTCGAACAAAACATGCACTACCGAGGTTCAATGGCCGTTTGACGTTTGCATCAAGATGGCGGACGCGGGAAACACGAGAACACTTAGTCAGATTGCCTCTCTATTCTTAGGGTTCCGCTGTAGAACGCATCAAGGACCTAATCCTCATAATTCCATCATTATAAAAATACCACAATACCTACCTACTAATTGATTCACTAGTTAGCTACTTGCCTTGTTGCTATAACGTCCGGAATTTGACCTAAAAGTAGGAGAAATGAAACACTAGCGCCTTCAAGTGCTAGATCAAACTCAAACCAAAAGTTAGGACCTTAGTCAAAACTGAAATATCAATGAAAGAAAAGAGGAAGAAAAACATATAAAGATATATCTTGTCTTAGTAAAAAACTTGTGCATAAGTTATTACATTTGAAATTATCATGGTACTAACTCAGACCAAATAAGCTACAAAACAGAGTACCTATTCTAAAATGCAATACTATGTGTGAACTCTTCATAATTTAATTTCTTTTGTGGATTTAGGATTGTTTCCCGATGTTTCGATACAGTTGCATGCGTGTAAAAAAAGTATGATATATGAGTAGGTAAATCAAATGTTATTGGCAGACCAAACGGTCTACTTTCTCTTTTGCACTCTTTTGCGACTTGTCAATGAAATTAATCACATTAACTATTTTGTTGGTACTATTACGCTCTCACTGCACTGTATTTTGTATGTCAGTGCAAAGTGTTCGATAAATTCACTATAAACAGTTTTTCTGCTGATGTATGCCAGTGGACACTCACAGAAGAAAAGGATTGG
The DNA here is from genome assembly GCA_963576535.1 of Plemyria rubiginata. Classification (NCBI taxonomy): domain Eukaryota; kingdom Metazoa; phylum Arthropoda; class Insecta; order Lepidoptera; family Geometridae; genus Plemyria; species Plemyria rubiginata. Next base: position 662,183 of record OY754914.1, on the reverse strand, counting down.
TAGATACATAATGTCAGTGTACGGAACTCTACCGTGTCGTGTCGGATCTACACGTTCTTACTTGATAACCTTTTTTATTAGTTTGTGGTTTTTGTTATTGTTATTGTGCCTTCTGAAGATTTGTGTGTTGTTCGCGAGTTGTTATAGCGATTTTTTCCGCATAAAAGCAAATAAAATTGTTATAAAACGTCAATGAGTCGGAGACCAAGCTTTGTGCCACAAGCACGACGTTGCACACAACTCAGCAAAATGTCATTTTGATCCAAACAAGTAGGTATTCCTATTAAAAGATACAAGACACGAACACTAGGTAAGTAGTATAAAAAACTTTTATTGGACACAACTTGTTACAGATTCGATTTTTCATAAAAGAATTTAGTGATTTTACTTATATCTTTTAAAATTTTGAAATCCCTTACTAAGAAAAAAATTACCCTTACTGCCCCGTCCCAAAAATTCACCCAGGAGCCTTACTCACTATGACCATTTGCAGCGCGAGCTCGACTAAGACAAGGCAGGCGGTGTCATATGGTCAGGGCAAAGTATCTCCTATGTCATAAAAAATAAAGCCCAAAATCAAGTTTTGACGTTTCACGGTTTGGGGCAAGGAATCTCCTTGGAATCTCCTATTGTCATAGTGAATAAGGCTCCTGTATCACTATCACTACATAGTATAAAACAAAGTCGCTTTCTCTGTCCCTATGTCCCCTTGTCCCTTTGTATGCTTCAATCTTTAAAACTACGCAACGGATTTTGATGCGATTTTAATAGATAGAGTGATTCAAGAATAAGGTTTATATGTACAATACATGCATGATTGTGCACCCGTGCGAAGCAGGGGCGCACGGGCGGGTCGCTAGTAGGTACTATAGTACTATACATAGGTATGTATAATAGGTTGGTAGGTACCTAGGCATCTCAAGAAACATAATGGCTTAGAAGTTAGAATGTCGATGCCTAGTTTTAGTCGAAGTTCTGTTTATCTAAAATACCTACCTACTCGAGCTGAAACATTTGTTTTCTCTTCCTATTGTTTTTAGGTACACCATTTATGAGGAATACCAATTCATGTGAACTTAATTTTCTCAGGGTCCATGAATAACAAAAAAAAATCTTCTTGAAAGGAGTTTTGTGCCGAAAGTGTATCTCTCTTCTCTACCATATGACCTAAACATACGCTTAATGATGTTTAAAAACTGATTACACGTAGAAAACAGGTTTCCGCCTGGCCGCCTGCTTTTTTGCTCTACCAACTGGTAAAAATTAGGTGCAACGCACAAAATATTTGGTTACTCGGAAAAAATGCTAACTGTAGGTAATTAAATTACTACTACGACATGTAGTATATCAGCTAAAGCTGGTATGTATATGTATATTTCTGTAGGTAGGTACTTAGGTATGTATTTCTGATGGCGAATTGAGACTATCAGAAATACACCAGCTCAAGTTTATGGACCACCGTTAAAATATACTATACTAGCGACCCGCCCGCGCGCCCCAGCTTGCGCACGGGTGCACATTGTTTTTCTACTATATCATGCATGTATTATACATATAAACCTTCCTCTTGAATCACTCTATCTATAAAAAAACCGCATCAAAATCCGTTGCGTAGTTTTAAAGATTTAAGCATACATAGGGATATGGGAACAGAGAAGGCGACTTTGTTTTATACTATGTAGTGATGTAGGTATAATGTCATCTGTCTGTCTCGGGCTGGAAACCAGCGAGCAGGTAAAAATATGCCGGTAGCCTGCTTTCTACGTGAAGGCCCTCGTCAGCTATCAACAGCGTAAAGGCGTAACACATCACTTGACAGGCAAATGAGTAAATCGCTGTCTATGGAGCAGTTTGTTTGAAAACATGGTTTGAAAATCTCGTGTAGAATCTACGCCTACATAGAAACATAAGATAAGATAAGATAAGAAAATTCTTTATTGCACATAAATGAAGTACATTAGGCGAACTTAATGCTAATTAGCATTTTCTTCCAGTTAACCTTTGGGTTTTGTGGAGTGCTCTTTGGACAATAGAAGGGAACAACTTTTAAAAACAAAAGGTGTAACGTAACATAAAATAATAATAAATATTTACCAACTTACAAAACATACATATTTATACATTATACCTACATAAAAAATAATAAATAAACATCTTTAATTAATAACAAATTATACCTATTCACTACCTATGTCGATATGCACACCTACATACTAGACAAAGCAGATTGATCGTGGCATGCCCTACGTGCCCTACGTGATGACTATGGCACTGCGTCCAACTAACTTAACGTAACTTCATGACGAAGTGACAGATGTCATGCTTGTAAATGCACCGGCCACCACTTTCCCCTAAACTTTTTTCCTAGGACAAAAGAAATAAATAGTACTCATTAAGGAGGTAAATCAACCAATGATAAGCTATTTGAGTTGAACCTACTACGCACTTCGCTAAATCAAAGAATCAAAAAGATCTTTATTCAGTAGAATCACTAAGATTTCCTTATATAAAAGGCTCTCTCCATAAATATATCATCGTAAACTACCCGGAAGATATTACAAGCCCACAATAATGTTCGTGAATCAATCATCCCGCGTCCTTGAACTCCCCCCAGGGTAGTCCCCCCAGGGTACCTATTTGGGTAGCCCCCCGTTGACCCCTGTCATCGATCCATCGCCCGATGCCCGGAAGACACGCGACAAACAAATATAACACTTTTTACGAGTGATTAAAAGTTTTGTGGGTATTATATATCCCGTTAGCTAAGTTCTACAAAAGTGCTTCGGATTCCCTACTTTGACGAATGTCATCTTTGTAAAAGTTTTAAAAATAATACATCCTATATGAACCTTGTGGTTCACCCCGAACTGAGATCTCATGCTCTCATCAGCTCCGAAAATTATAGTAGGTGGTAGTCAGGCAAGTCCAAGCATTATGTTTGGACGTGTTTCTGACTACCTGCCTTACATTTTACCAGATAATCTCTGCATAGAATCATAAATACCAGAATCCTAATTGTTATAATAATTGACCTCTCAAATTCCATGTAAATACTAATTTGCATGGAATTCGAGAGGTTTGATGTACTAACAACAAACATTCTTACATAAGAAGTGTGTGAATTTGTCTGCTGCGTTTTCTAGTGTCGAAAAATTCACACATTTTAAACTGTTGACGAAATAAAATCCGACAAACTATATCGACAGTATGCTAGTCCAAAACAAGACTGTTCTGGCTCCACAGTTTTCTGGTATAAAATAAACTGGATTAGCAACTGAAAATGTATAACAATAGCCTCATTACCGTGATCTCCAGTCCCGGTAGGCACATTTATTAATTATCTATTATCCTATTCAAGATCCTTGGGATGTCTTACTTAAAACAAGTCATTATCATCTACAGCCAGATAGTTCACCCACTGCTCGGTCTCTATTTTTGTAGTCTCATCCAGCTCTGATCCAGATGTTTGTGCCATCTATCCATCTCGCCACAGGATGACCGACGCCAGTTATTAAAGTTACACGTGTCGTAATTAAAAACAAAATACAATGGAGCGTAGATTTTAAAAAATAACGCGTAGTATGCCAATAAAACTTTAGTCGCTTACGTAACGTCATAGATGATGAAGGCCTTGACAGTACAGGCACACGGGCCTCACAAAATACCTACAGCGTAGTACTGGCCTCAACATGACGCATGCTGCCAACGAAATAACATTGAATTGCCGAAAGCGTGGGCCGAGAGATATCGCGAAATGTATCTTTGTATCCTGTGGTGTAAATAATCACTGCTGGCGTAGTAATTAGCGCAATGGCAACGCGTACCAAAGCTAATGAACTTTACGATTGAAATCAGCTTTTGAAAATCGTATGTCGAATATTTTCTCGCATTAAAATAAAATAAATAAATAAATAATGCTGGACAATCCACACAGCACTATCTAGCCCCAAAGTAAGCTACTCAAAGCTTGTGTTATGGGTACTAGATAACTGATCTATTTAATAAATTATATACATACATAGATAGATATTTTTTATTATACATAGAAACACCCAGACCAACGGAACAAATTTCTGCAGATCGTACACAAATTTGTTCCGAGGCGGGAATCGAACCCGCAACCTCTGCGTCGCAGGCGGACTCTCGCCCGCTGCGCCACATTCATTCATTCATTCATTTCCTGCATTGGATTGGATTAATGTTGTGCCAGATAGGTACTTATAAATATATATTATTGAGCCATATTAGAGGTGTTACACTTAATTAACAATGATAAAACTCAATTCTGACAACCGTCAAACAAGTTCTTGCTCGCACATGTCAACTTCTTGAAAGACATCAAACCTCTGAACATATTTATAAAAAACCTTGCCTATGATTCGTTTTCTGACACTGCGAAGCAACATAGCATTTTCATTTTCATTGCTTTTCTAGTGTTATGCCACTGTCAGCCCCGTAAGGTTTACTAAACATGTCACGCTGATTGTGGAACTTATCCACTTGTTTATTTCGTCAATCGAATTACAAAAACTTTCCGAGTCCCATCCCGATTCGTTTCCTGTCATCTAACGAAGCAACATAGCATTTTCATTTTAATTGTTTTTCTAGTGTTATTTTGAGTTGTGTTGTGTAATTTTGGTGGTATTTTAACCAACATTACTTGTGGTCTTAGCACAAAGTGTAAGCATTTGAAATGAAAGTGTATTGTGATATCGTGATTTGACCGAAAATGTTTCAAATGTTTTGAAGAAACCGCCACCATTTTCTTCAAAACAATTGACTGACTCGACTTTGGACTGACGTGACTAGAAACATAACTACAAAGAGTATAATCTCTGAATCACTTGACATTGGCAAGATTGTCTATGACAGGAGCCATAAAAAGAAGAAAGAAAGAAAGAGTCCCATCCCAATGCAAACAGATCTAGGCAAACATACATGTCAGTAGTACTACAATCTAATCTTACTTACCCTTTGGTGACATTTCTGATAGTATATGTATTTTAAGCAAAATAATTTGTTTTGATAAAGCGGTCGGTGTATTAAGAAAATAAGGTTAAACAACTTACCGACAGGCAACAAAACACAACAGGTGCTTTCTTATATTTTTAAATTACGTTCTTTGAATTTTTTTTTGTCGGTGTATGTCATCATAATCAGAGCTTATTGGAAGTCTACTGTTGAACAAATATTTCTTCATAGATTTCTAATATTGAGTTAAAATGATGGTCAATTAGCATGGTAATGAGCTTTTTATCCATTAAAACTGAAAAAACTCTTCAGGCACGGTAGATATCCCCTCAGATCTCTTAGCTACTAAGCTACACCAAGCACTAACACCAACGTCCAAAAATTACACACAAACAAACAAGGCGCATCTTCATTTTGGAAGCCATTACCACTGATATGTTCTCCGAAAGATATACTTACCCTGAAAGGTTCCAGATCAATTCAAAGTTCCTAGTAATCCTAGGTAGGTACAAGTAGGATAGCAGGCATCCACTCAACAGCTTTAGAACCAACCGCGAGCTTCATTAGTTCGGACCCTCTCATCTCTAGTAGAAAGTTTCCGATAGGGGAGTAAAACATTCCACGGATGAACCGTAGGATGGGTAGAGGTAACTACTTGGATGTAGAGGTATCAGATTTGAAAGAGATTATTTATATGATGATAAAATTCTTTAAATTCTTAGCAAGTTGTGTTCGCCTGTAATAGGTTTGTGCACATAGAATAAGTCTTTTAATATTATGATTATGTGCATAATGCTACTTAGTACTCTCAAACGGTGAGGGAAAACATCGTGAAGAAACCGGCATGTTGTATCCTATCATGTTCTATAACGTGTGTCAAGTGTTTCAAAGGAGCCCGTTGAGGCACACTATAATTTCATAACACAGTATTGAAAGTAACTTAGTGACACGACAAGAAGAAGAAATGCAATTAAAAAAAGGCTCAGAACTTTCTTAGGAGGGGGGTTTGTCCAGCAGTCAGGTTCAAATCAAATATTTTATTTTGTCAGAATTTTAGGCACATCTAAATATATATAATTCAAAGGTGACTGACTGACTGACATAGTGATCTATCAACGCACAGCCCAAACCACTGGACGGATCGGGCTGAAATTTGGCATGCAGGTAGATGTTATGACGTAGGCATCCGCTAAGAAAGGATTTTGATCAATTCTACCCCCAAGGGGATAAAATAGGGGATGAAAGTTTGTATGACATTTTCAAAGTAAACGAGCGCGAGCAAAGCCGCGGGATCAGCTAGTAGTAAATAAAGGTCTTCACAAAATTCAGAGTATCACTAAAATCTTACGATTACAGGCGTACAAAAACATTTATCATATTAATAAATATCTATTATACCTACCTGCTTAATGATGGTGATGATGAAAGGGTACATGAACTTCATAAACTTATTTATTTCCGGATAATGTCACACGGAAACTTCCTAAGATAACTCCGGCCTTGGCTCAACGCATTCACGTAATGAGTCTGAAAATGTCTCTTCTATAAATAAATGTTGCGTAAAATGTAGATACAAAAAATAAACAGACGACTCGCTTTCGCCCTACCCTTTAGGGCCTCGTTATCCGACCGAGTGAAAAATACACTGGTTCTATGTTATTTCGTATAATGCGACTAAATTTAAATTTTATTAGGTTCTACGGGTTTTACACGAGGCTACTCGTAACTCGTGATAGGCGGTGTAAAATCGTAAGGTAACTAGGTATATCAGGATTTAGATTTGTATCTAGATTAGTAGGACCTCAAGTCAAGAGTTTTTTTCTATATAAATGTAATCTATATTTAGTTAAGTACCTATGTTATTTTTACTTCAAATTCGGACGATCAATAAATAGCAAAAAAAAATTGTTGCTTCTTTCTTTACAAAAACAACAATTCGGGTCTTTTCAGTCCGCAACAAATAACTTTAGCAATTTCCAACACAGCAGCAGAAATCGACATTTGATTGTTTTTTTTAATTATGAATGAATGAATGAATGAAGCGAATGAAAAATTCTTTATTGTACACCAAAATTTACAAAAAAAGAACACTTAAAAGTAAAAAATACAATGGGCGGCCTTATCGCTCAAAGCAATTTCTTCCAGACAGAGACAGAAAGATTATGCTTCTTTTGGTAGCAAGTATAAATAAATCAGAGCGTACCAAAACATTACAGCAATTTACTATTTGATATACATACATAATTATTATAAGAAATCGCTTATCTTCCTACATGTTCCTTCATAACATTATAATGTTAAACACCGCACTGATAAATTTTACCTGGTAATTGCTACCTACAGTTTTAATTAAAAATATTATCCGAGGAAAATAAACAAATTACTCTAATTAAAAATAAGCTAAGCGCGTGCGTTTAGCTAATTATAATTTTGATATCTTGTCGGCAGCAGCTTTAATAGCGATACAGGTAGGTATGTAATGTACCGACCTATGTGTGACTAGAAAATATAAAATTAATAATAGGTAGGTGCGGATAGAATTCATAAATTGTTGCATACTATCACATTATTTGCAAGTAGCGACACCCGTCCTAATAACACAGAATCCTACTACTAGGTATTATACCTAAACGCGAAAGTTTGTAAGTATGTAGGGATGGATGGATGTTTGTTACTATTTTACGCCGGAACGGCTGAACGGATCTGGATGAAACTTGGCATAGATAGATTATAGTCTGGAATAGCACATAGGCTTTTTATCCCGTGGTAATACCGGGATTTAAATCTGCGCGGGTGAAACAGTGGGGCGCAAATAGTAAATAAATAGTGATGAAAGATCACTGGACTTAATTATTAAGGTCGATTTACATCAAACGAACATAGAGCTGGAGCTAGAACAAGAGCATACTTTCGTAATTTTTTAGTGTAAACGAAAGCTACACGTATCCATTTACATCAAACGAACACAGAGCCAGAGCTAGAACAAGAGCAAACAATCGCTAGAACACAAGAACGCTTTGATGAGACCGCTCAGCGGCGCGAGCGCGTCCGAACACGCTAGAATGCTCCAAGCAACCGTTCACGCGCTCTTGCGCCGTTTACATCGAGCGAGCGAGCATTCTTAGAATATTCTATAGAATCTTTGCGAACGCACTAAGAACAACGAAAGAATGCTCTACGCCTGTTTACACTAGAAGAATTTGACGTAGTGGGGATAGAATGAGCATTCGGTCGTTTGGTGTAAATCGACCTTCAGGTATGTAAAGTCGCAATCAACCAAGTGGTATGCAATCACATTTCACACAGATCAGCAAAAACATCATTTTGGTCCAAACTAGTTTTTATGATAGAAAGTTTTTTCGTAGGTACATAGGTACATAATATTTAATTATTCCCATTCAGAAATGACCACAATCTAAGCGAGACTGGTCTCGTATTACGCATACTTATAGCAATTTAAACTTCAGTATTTATGTTATTATTCACAAAATTCGTAATAAAGCAAGTTGTATGTAAATCGTAATCTATCTACATCTACACTAATTATAACGAGGAAACCTTTGTATGTTTGTATTTAACGAATAGGCTCAAAAACTGAAAAAAAAACAGCTTCACGACTTTGATCCCCAGGTACGGTAGATATCCCTTCAGATCTCCCAGTACCAAGTAGGTACTAATTCAAGATTCTTTGAGGATGTCTAAGGGGGGTAGTCAGAGGAACGTCCAAACATTACATTTGGCACATACCCACATTTTGCAGTAGTTAGTATTCCATACGTGACAGGTTGCAAGCCCATCGCCGCTGTTAGAATATTAACTGGTTTCCTCACGATGTTTTCCTTCACCGTTTAAGAGTGGCACTGGCATTGCGCACATAAATTTTTCGATAGAAAAATCCATTGGTGCACGACCGGATTCGAACCTGCGACCTTACGATCGGAAGGCGGGGTCACTCCCACTAGACCAGCGGTGCTCAAAAACTACAGGTCCGATTTTAATAATTCTCACTATAAGGAGGCTACACTATCCCTGAATAACATAGGCTACATTTATCACTGGAAAAAATTAGGAATACCTATTAAAACATCAATAATGTAACCCAAGGTGTAATATAATATGTCTTTCATCGCATGCACTGCGAAAACGATTGAAAAATGTTCTGCAATATCAACAACATTATCTACAAATATGTCTACTGTTTTAGTTAAGTTACTATAACTCTTTTTTACATTTCAAAGTTTATAGAAATGCCGACCAAATTCAGACGCGTTCAGTGTATTACTAAAATTATTACAGGACAGCGGCTAACTCGTGTTATTTCGCGCTAAAACGTAAATTTCACCCTAAAACAACCTTGGATGTTATTCCTAAGAGGAATTAACCATTGGGGCTGTTTTAGGGAAAAACGGAATAATTCCATAAAAACAACATGAAAATGTATTCGGTGCTTTTTTATTTATGTTGTACAAGGACGACAGTTTTTGTATTTTTCCACGGTGTTGTTTTCTTTACTAATAATTATATTATAAGCAGGAAAGATTTGATTCTTTTTTGCGTTGAGCTCAGAAACACTGCATCGATTCGAAAAAATATTTCTCAGTTTGGAAGCTACACTATCCCCGGCTGACATAGGCTATACTATATTTTTCTAAAACTTAGCGATTCTTACTAAAACTCCAATACTTAATGTACCCCTTATAAACTAGGCAAACCTAGCGCCAGTTCCTCGAGACAATATTACTAAAATTTTACTTTGAGAACTGTTTACGGGATGAAAATTGAAGAACATTCAGAATGGCAACGCTGCTTGACGACTGAAATAGGTAAAAATCAAAATGAAAACGGTGTTTATTCAGTACAATGACAGGGATCACTTAGAAACGTCTTATATACTAGATGAAAGGCAAGTTTTGTTTAAGTCTATCACACACATTTTTTTTTATACAACTAGCTGATGGAACAAGCAGATGGCCCTACTGATGTTAAGTGGTAACCATCACTTATAAACAAAGCATTGCCCCGTAGGTCACGCACAATAGGAACGTGCCCTACGATGCACTGCCCTGCGTCCATCAACTTGAGGCATACAGATGTTAAGCCTCATGTGCCTGTAATTACACCGGCGACCACACTCTTCAAACCGAAACAGCGTTGCTGCTTGGCGGCAGAAAAAGGCGTGGTGGTAGTACTTCCCCGGACGAGCCCTTCACAAAGAGCTCTACTACTCTTAAAACATATTCTTCAGCTTTAGTTTTTCCACTTCGGAAGCATCACGCGATTAGAAGCAGATAGATACTAATATTTCTCGCGCATCAAAGATAAATTACATCAGCCGAAGTTGAGGAGAAAATGAGCCTACCATCTGTTCACTGAGATTGTCGGACAACTTTTAGGATAGAGCTACAAACAGGTACGTTGAAGTACTAAGATAAGACAAGCCTAAGCCCTTTCGCATTCTTTGTCTTTTAGAAGCGGCTCTAAGAAATACAGTTGAATCCCCCACAACTTAATTCGCGTCTTTACGCGAATGAAGTGAGAAAATTTTTTTCTCACTCATTTTGTCATTGTCATATCAAGGAAAATAATAATAGCATGAATAATAGGTACCGTCCGGGGTCTTAATAATGGGAGCAAAATATTTAGGTCAGTTGGTAGTAGCTCTGCTTTCTGCTGTATAGGCAATGAGTTCGATTCCCACATTTTCGATTCACACAACAAACCTATCTGCGATAAACGTAGATGTTAGGAACAAAGTAATTAAAAAAATTACAATTATGCATACGTCTTAACAGATGAATACTTTATTGACAAAGAAAATTACAACTAATAGTTACAATTATTTACAAAATGTACAAAATATACAAAATACATATGAAACAGTTGAGCTATCTGCAGACCGTTGCAAACGATCTATAGATAGCTCAACTGATCCAAATCAGTGCCAGTCGGAAGCGTACCCAAGATACTGGCTGCATTGCCACGCTGAATGGCAATGCTGATACGCTGAGCCAGATACAGATGAATGAATATACATTCTTATTTTGCAGTAAATCTAAGCAAAAAGGTTCACTAAGCTCTGTAAAGGCCCTATCCACCCTTGGAACCTATGGTCCGCTCACGCCCCCTGGCCGGAGACACAGGGGTCAGGCTCAAGGTCCCTAAGGGCCCGTAAGTAGCAAAAACAATACTCCACAGCACAATGCCGAGATGTAAAGGTTCTTAATGCAGAGGCACATTCGCTGACTGAACTTTCGATTCAGTAGTAGTAAAAAGATAATCAAGAAACAGCTTTCCTCAGACACTTAGTATTTTTTTTATTTTATTTTTATTTATCTTTATAAAAAAATAATAACAATAGTAAAATATGTAGCAATAAGGAAACCACTAAGGTTTATAAAAGTAATGCTACTAGAGAGTCTTATATCGATAGCTTCTAAACTAGGTATATATAATGTATACAAAATAAAAACATCAAATAAACTGGATCTAGGTAAGTGTAGTTCTAGGAAATATGTAGGTTGTTTTATTTATAGGTAATTTTCTATATTAGCTAAGAAGTGAGATTTTAATTTAAACTTAATGTTTTTTGAGGTTATGCTATTAATCAGATCAGTAGGTAGTTTATTAAGTAAGCGAGGAACTAGATAACTAGCTGTCCTCTCGCCGTATGCATTCCGAGCGCGCGGCATCAACAACCGGTTTTGAGCAACTGCCCGCGTGTATACAGGGTGTTTAATTTCTTGTTTGATTTTTTCATTAAAAAAGTGTTCTTTGAGTAGATTATATTTAAATTGGGTATGTACTGGTAAAATTTTGCAATGCCTAAAAAGCCCTATGTCATCATTTTGAAATTGATGTTTAATTTTAGTAGATACGATATTATGATTGATATTATGAATAGGTGTTTATTGTATTATAGATTAAATTAATTGATTGGCATCACAGTAAGCCACAAACATACACCTATTCTTTTCCAATAGCCCACAAAGACTTTCACATCTCCGTATTCTGGGTTCCTGAGCAGGCCTGAGCTCTTTCTACTTACCCATTCAAACAATACCTAATCTGTGTATTCTGGTTTGATCCAAGAACTATAATATTATTTTACATTCTATATAGGTAATCTAGAAAGAGGCGTAACAGCAACCCCACCCGTGTGTCACCTTGCTTGACGAGTCTTAAATTGCGCATCTGAATAGATATGGGTTGTGAGGTAGGTATTTTTATAACTGTGGGAATTTTATGTTTTGCATCGTACCGGAATTCACATTATCATATTTTAAGAAGTTAGGTATGCAGATTTTGGTAGAAATAATAACGGTGCTATTAATGATGTTTAGTCCTGGATTATCAATAAAGTGCCTTTTCTGCCACCATTGCATTGTTGTGTTTCGGTTCGAAACGTGTGGTTACCGGCGAAGGTTTGTGATTGAATTTGTAGCTTACCGCGTATGTAACTCACCCATTGAACATTTTTGTAGCTTACCGCGTATGTAACTCACCCATTGAACATTTTTTAAATATAAAATCACTAAATGTAGTTAAGTTAGTCGCAATCGATTAAGTTCTTGTCAATGGCATTACAGATCTAGCGAAAATATAATTTTGATCCAAGCAAGTTTTCATAATACTTGGAATAGGACTTTATATTTTTCAAATTTTTATGTATGAAAACTTGCTTATATCAAAATTTTGTTTTCACTAAATCTTACTAACAATTTAAGCGATTGCGATTTCACATAATATGTATTTTGTATTGTGCGCAAGGTTAAAAACGTTACGCAAATAATTTTCCAATCCAGTCTTAATTTTTCAAGTTCCAGAATTAATTTAGCGACAGGAAGTCTATACAATAGTAATAGACATATATATATATATATGTCTATATGTCTGTGTATATAGTCTATACAATAGAATAGTAATATTCTAATAATTACCTACTAACAATAAAATTAGTGTGTATAATATTATTTCTGTTAGGTTATTATTAAGGGCCCGGCGACAGCGGCTCGCAGCTTCGAGGTGCGATTGGCTATTATTTCATTTTATTTCATTTCGGGCAGGTTGTTTGAAAGAATAACTATCCAGTGACACGCATAAATACTGTTCGAATACAAATAATACAATAATATAAGGGAAATGTGCTTGAGTCAGAAATCATTTTGGTATTAGGTAAACGTAAGGCCAAACATACTAATAAATAAATAATAAATAAATAAATAAATAATGCTGGACAATCCACACAGCACTATCTAGCCCCAAAGTAAGCTATTCAAAGCTTGTGTTATGGGTACTAGATAACTGATATATTTAATACATTATATACTTACATAGATAGATATTTTTTATTATACATAGAAAACACCCAGACCATCGGAACAAATTTCTGCAGATCGTACACAAATTTGTTCCAAGGCGGGAATCGAACCCGCAACCTCTTGCGTCGCAGTCAGGCTCTCGCCCGCTGCGCCACAGAGGTCGTCAAAATGATTTCTGATTCGGGCATGATTCCCTTATATTATTGTTTTATTTGTGTTCGAACAGTATTTATGCGTGTCACTGGATAGTTATTCTTTCAAACAACCTCCCCAAAATGAAATAAAATTAAACAATAGCCAATCGCACCTCGAAACTGCGAGCCGCTGTCGGCGGGCCCTTAAGCATCAAGCATTAATAAATTAAGCTTAATAGACCGGAAACGGTTTTCTATTATTATAATACACTGACTGTTTAACCAACTGTGTGTACCTACTGGGCCAAATTATTGATATAATGGTAAGTGTAAAAGTACGACGCAAAAATTACGGCCACATAAAGTATGGCAGATTTTACGGGTAAGTCGAAGTCATACCTATAAGGTCGCGCTAACCAAAAATAACGCTAAAAAACAGTGGAAGGGATGTGTTTGCACCTTCGATCAAGGTTTGCGTTGCGAATACAAAACACTCTCGCCATCACACCAAAATCAAAACACTCTCGCCCCTCCTTCCAGCGTTCTTTTTGAGTGACGCGCACTATACCTACTAGAGTAACTGTTAAGTTAGTATACTAGTAGGTGTTATAGAAATAATAAATTAATTTTTAAATTACTGGTAGGTTTTGTAGATAATACCTACTTACCTAAATTAATTTTTAAATCAGCTTTGTTTGTCGAAGTTTATCTCTATAAAAATATAACTTTCATTATACACAATGTTTTCTGAAGGATACTGCGCCAGTAACACTTTTTTTACACACCCACTTACCCTTTCACCAATAAAATGAGTAGGCAATCAAGGGTTTTCTATCTACCCACTTATGATATTAGACATGCCACTCTCTACATCTCTACTAATTTCCATTATACCGATGGATAGAAAAGGCTATTTTCACCATAGTGATGTCAGATCTTCGGACGTTTGGCATCAGCTCCTTATCAACAGATTTTAAGGGCAAATCTAGGGAGTTCTTCGGATTTTTCAGCGTTTTAATAAAATGTACCTACTAGCAAGCTGTTGAAATGTTAATAATGTAAGTAAATGGAATTTTTTTTATTGTGGCCGTTACCTGCTCATATAGCTATCCATGATGGTGTTTATCTCAATATTCTTATTTCCATCTCAAGCTTGACATGTTCAAGCAAGTTCTACAATTCGCAGAACACACTTAGTCTTTAGACTTCGTAAAATACAAACGTGTTTTTAATCATTCAAACCAAACAATAAGATCGGGGCCTCTGTAAGTTTTGGTCGACCCCTTTTGAAATGAGCCCTTGTGTGAAAAACGGTGAGTAAGGTCAGGACTGGTCAGCTCTTTGTGTTAGACCAGGTAACCTTGGACTGCGTAGACGGTAGGTACAGCCATAAGATCAAGATCGTACGGACGTAAGTAGTTATAATAATAAGATGTGGCTGCCCAAAAAATAAAAGTATCCTAATATTTCTGTACAATTAGGTAAAGTAAGGTTGACATCGCCCTCGCCGTTCAACTTCTCGCTCTCACATGCCTACATTTTTGAAGATGAAAAATAACTGAAAGGTACATGGAATGATCATGTAATGTAGCTAAGGATCGTAAGCAACCTTGTTTCGGAGAATAACATTACAAAGGTTTAGCAAAAAACATTATTTGGTCCAAGCAAATTTCCCAATGTTCGGCGTCCTAGAAAAAAAAGTAAAATTGAAACATGTTTGAAATGTCCAAAGAAAGCCCTTTCATCATATAACATGTAACTGGAATTTTTATTTTTATTTTTGCCCCTTAGAGAACCCCATATCTTTAACTAGAAATCCGATTTAACTCATATACCTACTTACTAGTAAATTTCTGAAGTATATAAGCTATCGACTTGGTACCAAATTTTATGCAGATCGGGCCAACGGTTATAGGTAAGATGGCTGAACAAACATAGGCAATACCAAATGGCCCATGTAACTGTAAAATATTTCGTTTGCTTCGCTAACTCAATCAAATATAGGTAGGTAAACCTAGCTAATTCCTCGCGACCTATCCTAGTAGCTTATTTAGCGTTTTGAAATGTTCGAGCAAGAAGTTGTTTGAAAGGAAATTAAACCTTTTAATCATTTAAATAAAACCGCACAAAATTGCATAACATGCTTGATACGTAATCCTTCAAACACTAACCTACCTTACAGAAATTTGCATTACCTTCTTACAAACGTAGTAGGTACTATATAGGTACGGGTATTGGCCTACGCTAGGCGGGGAAGAGCACACAGAACAGACGTCACTTGTGCCACATAGCCACCTATAGACACCTATGTACCTACGTTTTGATTTTTTCATACTAGTTGCGCCCCGCGGTTTCACCCGCGCAGAATTAAATCCCGGTATTCCCACGGAATAAAAAGTAGCCTATGTGTATTTCCACACTATAATGTATCTCTCTGCCAAGTTTCATCCAGATCCGTTCAGCCGTTCCGGCTTGAAAGAGTAATAAACATCCATCCATCCATTCGTATAGCCGAAGGTTTTGTTAAATTATATGTAAATAATAAAAAAAATTGGGCATGATTTGATGGAGTAAACAGTCGACTACGAAATGCTGTTACTGTTTTAATCAATAACTTTTAGGTAGTACCTGAAACGGTCTGAGCTGCATTTGTCCCTTTCTTGCTTGAGGCGCGGCGGCGACATGCAGTGAGACAGGAACACTTTATTGAAATACTATTTTTCTTAAGCCTCTCAGGTATCCTTTCCTCTTAAGGCTCCGGTGACAGCGGCTCGCAATTTCGAAGTGCGATTGGCTATTATTTCATTTTATTTCATTTCGGGGAGGTTGTTTGAAAAAATAACTCTAAAGAAACACGCATAAATACTGTTCGAACACAAATAATACAATATTATAAGGGAAACATGCCCGAATCAGAAATCATTTTGGTATTAGTATGTTTGGTCTTACGTTTACCTAATACCAAAATGATTTCTGACTCAAGCACATTTCCCTTATATTATTGTATTATTTGTGTTCGAACTGTATTTATGCGTGTTTCTTTAGAGTTATTTTTTCAAACAACCTCCTCGAAATGAAATAAAATGAAATAATAGCCAATCGCACCTCGAAATTCCGAGCCGCTGTCACCGGACCCTTAAGCCCATCTGATGATGACCAGCATATAAAAGAATCTACGGAATATTACAAGGTTTTCATAGGTACTTAAATGGAAAAAATATTTTTTATTTAAAAGTCAAGTAGGTGTGTATTTTATCATTTTTATTTACGATCGACTTATAAAATGCTTCTCAATTTATTCAATTTTAGTTTGTAACTATGGCAGTTATGTTTTTTCGCTTAAAATTTTAAATTCTTCCGAGAAATTTTACGACAGTTAATTTATGAATGTGTAATATGAAACCCGGAGCGTGATATTTATGTAGAGTAGCTGGTTTGATGTAAGAGTGCTATATAAGGCCGTAAAACCTGTATAATCCCTGGTGGAAAGAAAGCCCAGCGTTTTAGCTAAACCCTCATAATTTAGCAAACGCTTTATCAGTCACTGGAAAGTTATTTAGACGACCTCTGTGGCGCAGCGGGCGAGAGCCTGCCTGCGACGCAAGAGGTTGCGGGTTCGATTCCCGCCGTGGAACAAATTTGTGTACGATCTGCAGAAATTTGTTCCGATGGTCTGGGTGTTTTCTATGTATAATAAAAAAATATCTATCTATGTAAGTATATAATGCATTAAATATATCAGTTATCTAGTACCCATAACACAAGCTTTGAATAGCTTACTTTGGGGCTAGATAGTGCTGTGTGGATTGTCCAGCATTATTTATTTATTTATTTATTTAAATCAAACGCTCTCACATTCGGCGTGGAAGCTTGTTTTAGCAATAAACTAATAGGTCCATAGCAAAGACAGCAGCTCAAAATTAATTATAGGTTGGTACCTACTCATAACTGCCCGCAACCTGATGTTAAGTGGTACCACAAATTACAAAGTCTACTTAGTCACACTAATTACAAAGCATCGCCTTGCAAGTTACGCACGATATGAACGTGCTCTACGATGCCCTGCGTCCATTAACTTGAGGCAAACAGATATTAAGCCTCATGTTACCTGTTATTTCACCGGCACTTCCCCTCAAACCTTCAGGACCTTTCAGATATGTGAAATACTAGTTGTGCCCCGCGGTTTCGCCCGCGCAGATTTAAACCCCGGTATTCCCACGGGATAAATAATAGCCTATGTGCTATTCCAGACTATCTATCACTCTGCCAAGTTTCATCAAGATCCGTTCCGGCGTGAAAGAGTAACAAACATCCATCCATCCATCAAACATCCAACTTTCGCGTTTTATACTTAGTAGGGTGACAAGAAATATCCCAAAAATTTATTTATTAATATTTATTTATATGTTATTTTTTTTTATAGAATAGAATAGAATAGTTTATTTTCACACACAATATACACAGAGAATACAAAACACATATAACACAATTTATAGACACAGACAACCTCCAGTGGCGCAGCGGGCGAGAGTCCGCCTGCGACGCAAGAGGTTGCGGGTTCGATTCCCGCCTCGGAACAAATTTGTGTACGATCTGCAGAAATTTGTTCCGTGGTCTGGGTGTTTTCTATGTATAATAAAAAATATCTATCTATGTAAGTTTGTATTAAATAAATATATCAGTCATCTAGTACCCATAACACAAGCTTTTAGTAGCTTACTTTGGGGCTAGATGGTGCTGTGTGGATTGTCCAGCATTATTTATTCATTATTATTATTTATTTATTAATTACAAAATAAAGAAAGCATAACAGAAGAAACTAAAAAGAACACAATATGTACACTCGAGAGCATAGAAATCGCACATAGGGTAATTTTCCTGCATTTTGATTTCGACACTTGTTTTTATTTTAATTAAAGATTGGTTGCAAATATAGCTTAAATTAAATTTAAGTACACACTGTTAGCTTCCTAAAAACCCATAATGTCTGGCCTTGACCTTCCAAATCATAGCAGTGGCGGCTTAACAATGGAATGGCCTAAATTCGCTCGTTTCAGGTAGCGCGGGTTGTGGGACTTTGAGCAGGTATAAAAGGATAAAAAAACAATAAATTTGTGAATGTAACGATTTATTAATACGAGGTATTGCCTCCCCTAGCCTGAATAACAGCTTCCATTCGATGTTTCATTGAAAAAATCAATTTTTTTACGAAATCATGCGGTATGCTGTCCCATTCTTCCTTGATCGCGGTTTGGAGCTCTCTGAGACTCGTAGGCACTGTGTTTCTGGCTCTTACTCGTTTCTTTAGTTCGTCCCATAAGTGCTCAATGGGATTGAGATCTGGGCTTCGAGCAGGCCACTCCATAACGAGTACTTCAACCTCCTCCAAGTACTGGCGTACTATAGCAGCGGTGTGTGGTCTAGCGTTGTCCTGCATAAAAACGAAGTTTTCGCCGATAAATCCCGAAAAGGGCACAACATGCTCTTGCAGGATCTCCTCGACGTAACGTTGGGAAGTCAATCCACGCGATCGACGGTCGGTATCGGGCCCTGTGATGAAGACTAGTTCGGTTTTCGCTTCCAGTGAAATGCCTCCCCAGAACATACACGAACCACCGCCGTATGCGACCCGTTCGGAGATGCAGCATTGAGCAAAACGCTCACCGGGTCTTCGGTAAACTCTACCCCGTCCGTCGTTACCATGGAGACACATCCTGCATTCGTCGGAGAAGAGGACTGCCTGCCATTGATCCATAGTCCAATTAACGTGATTTAGAGCAAACTGAAGGCGTGCTTGTCTGTGCGCTGGGGTTAATTTTGGGCCAGTTGCTGGTCTGTGCGCTGTCAGACCTCCTTCGGCTAGTCTTCTTCTAACCGTCCACCGACTGACTTCCACTTCTCTAACTTCCTGGAGCTGCTGTCCGAGTTGAACTGCATTCAACCGGCGATTTCGTAGTGATGTATTCACAAGAAAACGGTCATCGCGCTGTGTTGTCGCACGTTTTGGGCCTGTTCCTGGTCGCCTGGTATAGCCACCAGTTTGCTGATATCGCTGGTATACACGTCGAACAGCATATCTGCTCAAATTTAATTGACGAGCCACTTGACTTTGGTTCTGTCCAGCTTCGATTAGTGCAACCACTTGACACGCTGCTTCTGGTGTGGTATCCATTTTTTTGTTTAGAGAGATGACGTATTCGTTAAAGGACCTTTCTGACTGGGTGTTGGTATGCAAATGATGTCATTTCAATCATCCCTTATCGTTTTATACCTGCTCAAAGTCCCACAACCCGCGCTACCTGAAACGAGCGAATTTAGGCCATTCCATTGTTAAGCCGCCACTGCTATGATTTGGAAGATCAAGACCAGACATTATGGGTTTTTAGGAAGCTAACAGTGTGTACTTTTATTTAATTTAAGTTATATTTGCAACCGATCTGTAATTAAAAAAAAAACAAGTGTCGAAATCAAAATGCAGGAAAATTACCCTATGTGCGATTTCTATGCTCTCGAGTGTAGATGGAAATTAGTTTGGAGCAAATACAGGTCCTGTCTCAGCTTAGATGCTGCTCTACACGTATGTACGTGGAAAGCAGCGCTGATTTTCAGACAAGGCCTAACGATGACCCCACAGACATAACAGTCCGTGAGTGTCCTTAAAACATAGCCTAGTAAATCACGCATGATTGGAACGTGCCCTACGATGCATTGCATTGTGTCCATCAACTTGAAGCTCACTGAATTACAAATGTTAGACATCATGTGCCTGTAATTTCAAGCGCAACCACACTATTCAAACCGAGACAAGAAAAATGCATGGTGGTACCTACTTCCCGAGACCTTTACAAAGAGCTTTCTATTTATTAAGGCGTTGACAACACCTAAATTTCCTCTCGCTCGCACGATTCGTCTTTTTGAAAGATATAAAATCACAAATCCCAATTTTGAAAAATCGCAAACAACCATTTTGTGTGCAATCAAATTAAACACAATTTGGTAAAAAAATCATTTTTATCGATGCATGTTTTCCAACTCAAGAGTTTGCTTATGTACGAAAACTAGAAAAGACTTGCATCGATGAAAATGATTTTTTTACTAAACTGTGCGCAATGTGATTGCACACAAAATGCTTGTTTAAGATTTTTCGAAAATGGCTTCAAGAATTTTATATTCTTCAATAAATCAAAACGTGCGAGCGGGAGTCACATTAGCTCTTGTCTTCACCTTAAGATTATAAGTACCCTTAATAAAAAGAAACCTAGGCTCTTTGAACGTAATAACGTGTTAGGTGTTTTCAGACTGACAGATGGTCAACGTTAATCGATCTTGTACTTCCTGAATGACCTCATAGCTAAAATTTGCAACGAAAACTATGAATTTTACGGCTTTGTTTTGTAAGAGACAATTTCATCCTTGACTTGTCTGATGTTTTTTGTTTATATTTGTAATATTGTCTGCCTGCATTTAGGTTTGTATAAAAAAGATTATAATATCAATGTCAATCAGTTAACTACTTAGTTCCCATGGTAATAGAGGTTTGCTTAGTTTGGGAATATACGTATACACAATGATAGGAAGAAAAAGGGTTAAATTAAGAGGCCTTAATTTGGCACAAGTACTATTTGATACGTGTAAACGCAATAAAACCAAAATTAGACCCAGTAGGTGTAAATCTTCTCACGAACGAATTCGCTCGGGATTGTTCTAGTTAATAATTAGATAAAGTTGCAAATACCTTATCGATCAGCATAGATTAATAAATAGACGGATTGATAGGTAGTACCTACAGGTGAACCAAATAAAAGCATGCAAAGACCCTAATGACGTCATCAAGTACAACATAGAGTTCAAGAGTAATAGAGCTCTTTGTGAAGGGCTCGGCCGGAGAAGCACTACCACCACGCCTTTTTCTGCCGCCAATCAGCGTCGCTGTGTTTCGGTTTGAAGAGTGTGGTCGCCGGTGTAATTACAGGCACATGGGGCTTAACATCAGTATGCCTCAAGTTGATGGACGCAGGGTAATGCATCGTAGGGCACGATCCTATCGTGCGTGACTTACGAGGCAATGGTTTGTTATAAATATATATATATATATATATATATATATATATATATATATATTAAAATATATATATATATTGGTGGACTTTCCACACAGCACTATCTAGTCCCAAACTAAGCTTATGCTTGTAATATGGGAGAACCAGATAGCTGATATACTACTTATAATACTTTTTTTTTTGTAAATACATACTTATAATATTATATAACACCCAGACAGAGAACAAACATTTATGTTCACCACACAAATGTTTGTTCACGGTGGGAATCGAACCCACGACCTACGGCGCAGAAGGCATAGCTACTACCAACTGAGCTACGTAGGCTGTGTTATAGGTGATGGTTACCACTAAACATCAGGTGGGCCATCTGCTTGTCTCATCAGCTGGTTGTATAAAAAACACAAACCTAATAAAGATCAGAATAACGCTCGTATTATTCAAAATGCTCGCAGCAATACTTTAGTAACTGTTTCGGGTGGATCGCAGAGGACAACGATACCATAAATCACGCGAGCGCAAGATTGTCACTGACACGCCCATCTCTCAAGATACCTAAATGAGTTTACTTTTGTTTGCGTTTGAATAAAAGCCCAGAAAATAATTTATGTGATTTAAAACATAAATTGCCACCGTTATTGTAATGGTCCTTCGAGCCGGATCTATATGCAGATATAAATTCGGCAGGAACGCTCCAAAAGTCAATAGAAGTTCCTTATATTGCGTAACTTAGATAGAATTATTGCGTCGTTGATATTCGATCGATTATAATAATAAGTTAGCCAAATGAGCATGTGATGAAATGGTGGAGAACGCAAAGCACAAAATACCCTAACGTTTTCTGCTAGTAGGTAGTATACACCAGTAAAACGCGTAACACTAACAAAAACACGCACACTAACGAAGGTTTCATACCTATTGGCCACTTTTTGTCAGAGGGGTAAGCGTCCCCCCCCCCATCGGAATACTCCGAGGTAAATCATTTTAAAAGAGCCAACCGAGTGTTACCTACGAAATAATTTGTCACAAGCGAAAACAACTTGTAAAATTGTCACGAATACCGTGAGAAACGGAGAGATTCGCGCCTCCACACGATGAAGCAGAAACATGCCGAATTTGGTCAATAAACAATCGTACGACGCGAGCTGGGCCCCTGACCTTGTTCGCGCACGCGGCTCCCCCCCCTCGCGCCTCTGCACCACCACCCCTGCCCCCTCGCCTCACCAAACACGCTTCGATTTCCACAACTTTTATGTAATCAACGTACCTAATATAATTTGAAGAAACTGTCAAGTAAACCGACTGATTAGAGGTGTTAGAGAGATTCCTCAGGCAGAGACGTAACCCACCTTAAATTTGTTTTGTGTCATGTATGACGCAACGACACTCTAGTCTAGATGTGGCCTCAAATTTCAATAACAACTTAGTGCTAGTTAGCTTTTTCCGAGAACCAGCCGGGTCGAGATTCACATCCGTACCCCGAGCCGAAACGTGTCTTTGTATTCAAGCGCTTCTGAACATTTGAATAGTTTTATTCTCGCGGCGAAGGAAAGTTAGGAACAAAAACAAGGTGGGCGTTCAAACCTGTCACAACTTTCATAAACCGAATTAGATTAATTTAGAAACCGCTCCGGAACTTCCAGATTATACCCACTTTGAAGACAAGTTACGAAAGAAGGCGTCGCTTTGTCAGAAACAAACGCCTCGCCGTTTTCTTCACATATTTCAGGCTTAATAATCCTATACTTGCCCTAAAATAGTGAGACTTTGGCTCAGCGCCCGTTTCAGAGGGCCTCTGTCATAAGTTCCATAACAAATACCAATAAAATCTGTCCTATTTAGTCGCTAAGCGGAACACAGAACAAATTCTACAGCTATCAAATATTCAACATTTGTGAGAAAATTCAGAAAGCCAGTTACATCAATTAAAAGTCCTGTTATAAATCTGTAAGAACTGATTAGCTTCTTTACTGGCTTTTTCTTTACGAGTTTACTGACCGTTCAGATTGTTGAACTTTGCTAAAAGGTTCTAAAAGAAATGTAACGCTAAAACGTTCAAGTTTTTTATGTCAAATATAACGAGAAATACTGTAAAACTTTTCAAAGCGCAGTAGATAATAGTAAATGATCGAACATCCAATTAAAGTTCTTGAAATTAACAAGTTACATTTCTCGGAAGTTAATGTTGGACGGCGGCTAGTCCAGATGACCTTTCGTAACAAAACAAAGACGTAGTAGGTACTCAATTAATCGGTTGATCGAACTATAAACGATGTCCGCTTATTAATTACCTATACAGGGTGCCCAGAACTTAACGTCAAGCCGAAACGGGGCGACAGGATTGATTGTAAACATCATGAAAAATCAGTTTTTTTTTTAATTAGAAATATTATTTAGGGTAACGGTGCCAAAGTTTGAATGAATTCGTTTCGGCTTGACGTTGAGTTCTGGGACCCCCTGTATATTAATTGTTAAATGGTAAAACTTACAAACATTTTTGCCACTTGAAATTATTTCATTGGAGTTAACAAAGCAATCCAATTTTAAGTGAAATACGAAATTAAAATTATAAAGAAAAATTGGAATGGAAAAGTTAAACTCTCGGGCTCTTATTCATAATGGTCGCTGAGCGTGCCAATAGCTCAACAGACCAATAAGTCTGTTGGTGTCTCTTTTCGTTGGCGTGAATGTGACAGTGACAAGAATAGTCTATGGAGCCGCTATAAAATGCCAGGGATTATGAAAAAGAGTTGGAATACATAATAATAGCTATGTTAGTAGTTAATCCCTACTATAATATTATAAATGCGAAAGTAACTCTGCCTGTCTGTCTGTCTGTCTGTCTGTTACGCTTTCCCGCTTAAACCTCTCAACCGATTTTGATGAAATTTGGCACAGACAATCTTTAGACCCTGAGAAAGGACATAGGCTACCTTTTATTGCAAAAAGTACGCAGACGAAGTCGCGGGTACCAGCTAGTAAAAAATAAAAATACGTTAATAGCACAGTCGGCTTCACTTTTTTAAACCTTTGGAGCCCCTTATCCTAAGGGAGCCAAGTGTCCTAAGTAACGATGCGTCTTGATCCACCACATTGACTGACGTTGTGGCGCAATAAAAAATATTTTCTGAATGCGGAGTCTGCAAGATTTACTGGGATCATTTAAGCAGTATAGCCATAAAGACGTAACAAAATAAACCAATATTTCTCTCGCTCGCACGATTCGACATTTTAAAAGATATAAAATCACAAATTCCAATTTTGAAAAATCGCGTACAACCATTTTGTGTGCAATCACATTGCGCATAGTTTAGGAAAAATTTCATTTTGATTGATGCCAGTTTTCCTACTTAAAAGTTTGCTAATGTACGAAAACTAGAAAAGCTAACTTTTAAGTAGGAAAACTTGTACCGATCAAAATGATTTTTTTACTAAACTGTGCGCAATGTGAATGCACATAAAATGGTTGTTTGCGATTTTTCGAAAATGGGTTTAGTGATTTTATATTCTTCAACTAGTCAAAACGTGCGAGCGAGAGTCACATTAGCTCTTGTCTTCACCTTAAAGAATATTACTTAGTAGTGTAGATGTAAATAGTACCTATGTACTTGAATTATTTATGCAACAAATACATAAGCTTCGAGCAAACACGACACTAGCGACTTATGAATAGAATCTCATTCGGGTTCCATTCATAATTTTCCACTATTACCCTTTAATACGCCATTTTTTTGCAGAGACAAAAACGTTATTGCGTGGCTTCACACACAAGGCCAAACTTCGGAGAGGATCAGAGCTACTACCATCTTGGATAATCGATTACACTACTGTCGAAGACAAAAGCATCTAAATGAAATTCTAGCTATTTAACCTAACTTTATTTAAAGATAATTATGCCCTGACGCATACAGCTATCTGACTAAATAAAACTTTCAATTTATTATCTAAACTAGTGGCTCTGTGAGCTGGTAGACCTCGCGAGCACACTAAAAGTGAGCAATTCACTGGCTTAGCGGTAGGTAGATATAATTTTTCCGATTTTGGATTCTTTTAATTTTATTGATTTTTATTGTTTTTTTTTAATCATCTTGTGTAGAATGAGGTCCTTAGTGTTTCTCTCAAATTTGATTGAAACCCGTCGATTTTTTGATGAGCTATCCCGTTCATCATGCTAAAGATCCTCATCAGATCTTCACCAAACTTTTATGAGACCAACTTATAGTTACTACCTTTCAAATAAAAAAAGAACAATCGAAATCGGATCTCATTTGGTGGAGATATTCAGTATATGAAATAGCCCCCTTTTTTGCCCCTTTTTGGGGGAAGTACCCCTCCAATCAAAAATCTCCGACGACAAAAAAATTCTAATAAGTCATATAACCTGTGTACCAAGTTTCGTCCAGATCGGTTGAAAAATGCGACCTGTAGAGGAGTCAAAAAGTCAAGTCAAAAAAGTCAAAATATGTTTATTCAATAAAATCACAAGGACCATCTTGAACCGTCTTAAAACTAGGTGACTCTAGTGCCAGTTCCACGCGACCAACACCGAGAAGAACAGGCAACGAACTCGGCTTGGTATCTATCGCTCTTTTATATGATCCTCGTTACAATGTAATAAAATACCTACACTATTGAAGCTATATAATACAAAGTAATCTAACAGAAAAGGAAAAGTAAACAGATTCATAAAAGAACACACGCTTCAAACCAATAATACTAATACATAAGTAAGAAGTGTAGTAAGTCAAACAACAATGAAAAAAAAAATCTTTTTTTAAATAACATAATAGTAAAGACATTGCAGCTATGTTAGCCGTCGATGGGCAGAGCGACCGGGAGAACAGACAGACAGACAGACATCCGGACAAACGCATTTTTGGCCAATGTGGAAACTGAGACGCTTCGCTCGCTTCGCTCGCTCGGTCAATTATGTAAATAGAACAACTGAGATCTAGTCGTATCGCGATCTAGGCTAACTTTCCTTTCTTCCTAGATAACATATTGACTGATATGTACGAAACGATAGAGTACAGACAGACCAAATAGGTAACTTGGCTTTGTTGTACTTTTCGCGCTCACAGTACCTATTATGAAGTGAGAAAATAACGACTTTATTACCTTTTAGATTTTTCTCATGCTCGGTGCGTTGCGTATTTTAAGATTTTATACCCATAATCTGCCGTAAAATAACATTCTTTTTACGATTTGAATTGGGCTCTCACGCGAAAGCAATTTGAATACCCCTTTTGGGTTCTTGAACGCATACGATATTATTTTAAGGCATTACATTCGTGAGGCTGTTGGGTTGTATCACGATGAGTTACGAGTGCTTGAACAGTAGTCCAGATATTATGCAAGGCGAGGTAGATACAGACAAGAAAAATAAAATAGCCATTAGTAATTTCCATACAAAGGAAACGGCATAGCATCAAGATATTTTAGAGTAAAAGTCAATAACAATATAATCTAATTCACCGTTTACACACTAGTAAGTAGGTATTTAAAAAAACTCTTAGAGGTATAAACCCAAAACGTACACCCTAGATCTCCCAAATGTATTGTTAAAAAATAATAGGTGCCCTTAGAGAACGAGGAAAATAGAGAAACAAGAATTCATGCTTTGACCAACAACTTCCACGTAATGAGTCGTAATGTAACAAACAACAAATAAAAGGTAGATCAGAATCCTTTTTACCTTTGTCAGACAAAGAATCCTTTACTGATCGTTTGGATTCCGAGAAAAGAAAATAACGCTTAGGTATTATCAGGTTGTAGCGAATATTGAGAGGGGTAGGTAAGTACAACATGAAATTCATTTTCTGTATGAGTACTGTCTAGGACCATTAAATTAGGAATAATCCTAAATTGCTTTTATGAGATGCCCATTTCTTTGGCGACCTTGTCTTGGCCTTATTTTTGTGTCAAGAACAGCTGATTCAATCGATGGGTAATGAGAGTAATAGATGAGACGGTAAGTATGAATATGAATATCATTGAAGTTAGAATAGAACGTCTAGACTTGGATGGAGAATAGCCGCAAATGAATTCATAAAATATAATAAGATTCATAAGTAAATAAATGAGAAAGTAAAAACAAAGTAAATAAGATTGATAACTATTCAGTTTTCTCAATCATGTTTATGTCTTATCTCTGGCAAATCACTATCGAAAACATTGCCTCGACCTAGACTACAGTACCTACCTACCTAGTGCTGTGCTCAATTCATGGATCTTCCGCCAACTCAGAGCTTGTACTTCTAAAATGGAGTCTTTATGTTGTTATTCTTCATTTAACCCTACATAAAATAGTCATTATACTTTGGTATTTTTTTCTTTAGCCAAGCCTATTGCCAAGACAATAATAAATATTTGGGCCCCATTTATATGGGTGAAGAATCGCGCATTATTCAGAGAAACTCCAAAAGAAATCACGACAAACAGTATCTCAATTTGTTCTCGTAATATCAGCCATTCGATTCAACCTCTTTTGTTAGTTTAATTTGTCACAATGTTTTTCCATTGTCAAAGCGTGGTTACAAATAGATTTCGTCTATCGAATCAACCATAACAGATATTTATTTGATTTTAAGTATGTCGTAAATATTAATGAAATTTCATAGTGAATTCATAAAAACAATTGGAGAATATGGTCCAGTGAAGCCGGCAATTCATCAATATTTATTGAGTGTTAAGGCGAATCGCTTGTAAATGCTGTTCAAAGATATGATACATTATTTAAGTATCTGAAAATCAACCAAGTACGAACTACATGAGATGAAAGACATTACTATATCAGTGACGTTTCATTCAAACCCAAGATGAAATTACTTACTTGAATAAAAGTGGCACATAAAACATTCCCTATACTTTGAACTCTTGCTTTTGATGTATAAATAGCAATTTGTAATCATAGACAAGTAGGTAAAAGTTTAGAAGCAATCCAAACTTTAGATCATTTCAAACGTAGGTATAGCTGGTACTATACATGAAGGTATAAAGAACGGCACAAATTATGAGGAAGATTTGAAACGTAACAGCGGCTAGACACGTTACAGACTCCAGACGTACAGCGTTCACTTACGTCAAAACTATCTTATAATCTTGATGGCGGCGTGTCTCCACAATAGATCACTTGTTATTCTACCTGCAATACAAAAGGTTCTATAGAACGTCTTACGCCGCCATTGACACCTTGGCGTAGATGAATAGCGACCTTTATGATTTCTAGGTGAATGTCAAGGATACATAGGAACGGCTGGAAGGTGCGAAAATGAGAGGTAAAAAAAACAATTTCGGATAGATTATATCCAGACGCAATTCTCCTGATATTTTCTATAGACTTAGGGCGGTTTCGCACTACGTCCGATCCGAGTCTGATCCATATCCGTGAAAATACGGAACTAGAAATCTCGAACCGAATTCAGATATTGCTTACGCACTAGTCCGATTTCTCATCCATATCTAAGCAATTCAGGGGCCACTGCTTGGCATACCTACAAATGATATTATGGCTACTTCGGTCCGTCAATAATCCTCTCCGGGATGGAGATTTTCGGATGACGGAAGCCGGCTCTAGTGCGTAAACTACCATAGAAATAGTTCTACGACTACTCCGAACCGTATTTTCACGGGTTCGGATCGGATTCGGATCGGACGTAGTGCAAAACCCCTCTTAGTAATGTAAAAATTATATCTTGTATCATCTATTCAGCCCGTATGCACTCACTGCTGGGTATTAGGCCTCCTCTTTAAAACTCTCTCCGGTCCTGTAAAAATTGTAATATAAGTTTTATGTTAGCTGGCTAGCTATTTGTTTTCTCTGAATTTATTATCACAGTAGTCTATTACTCGCTTACTCAATATTCGAAAACTTAGCCCTTAGAGAATTCAATTTATTGGTATGGAAACAAATATATTTACTCGCGAATTCTCATTAGACGGATGACTGAAGTTAATTATAATGTATATAATATGTCGGTAGGTTACTCCCGCCCGATAATTACCTATTATAATTACAAGTTTATAGAAAATAATATACAAGATGCTATTTAAAAATGTATAGTAGGAAGGGGACGCCATTAGACTGGCACTAAGGATACAGAAGATGATGATAAGCCGAATAGCAATGAATCCTTTATCATACTAATCTGACCATACTTCGAGCAAATAAATTCATTTCATTGCATATCTTTGACAGCAGGAATGATAATGCTTGGTTATTTAAGCGGTGGTGGTATCGTATAGAGTAGTTAATAAGTTTTATCACTTTCATTTAAATGAACTGGAGTTCTTAATTTCAGGGTTAAGGGTCCGGTGACAGCGGCTCGCAATTTCGAGGTACGATTGGCTATTATTTCATTTTATTTCATTTCGGGGAGGTTGTTTGAAAGAATAACTCTAAAGAAACACGCATAAATACTGTTCGAACACAAATAATACAATAATATAAGGGGAACATGACTCGAGCACATTTCCCTTATATTATTGTATTATTTGTGTTCGAACAGTATTTATGCGTGTTTCTTTAGAGTTATTCTTTCAAACAACCTCCCCGAAATGAAATAAAATGAAATAATAGCCAATCGCACCTCGAAATTGCGAGCCGCTGTCACCGGAGCCTTAACTGAATTATTATTAAGATTTTCCGATTGAAAAGTTCCATTACTTATTTCAATTAAATTAAAAGCTAAAAAGGATGTTTTTGTTTCAATCAAGGTCAACGTTCATCTTGCTAGAAGCTAATCGTAAAACCTGTGAAAGTTGTGACGCAAAGAAACCTAACGAATGCTGTGATTTGATGATAATCAAGTTGTTTTTCATAACAGCTATACTCTTTACTGCTAGGCTTGGGTCGCGAGGAACTGGCGCCTAGATTTACCTGGTTTATAACTATTTTCAAATTAATGAACTTTTGATTGAAATGAATAAAGAATTATTTGATTTGAGTAATAAAATAAAGGCACTTATAGCGAATGAGATCAGATCTCGAAAGCGAGAAATTATGAAAATCAACGCTACATCGTAAAAGTTGCAAAGTCTTGAACTGATAGCCCAATTACAACAGGTCCAAATCAAGCACCGGTGGTCTAGTGGGGGTGACCCCGCCTTCCGATCGTAAGGTCGCAGGTTCGAATCCGGTCGTGCACCAATGGATTTTTCTATCGAAAAATTTATGTGCGCAATGCCAGTGCTCTTAAACGGTGAAGGAAAACATCGTGAGGAAACCAGTTAGTATTCTAACAGCGGCGATGGGCTTGCAACCTGTCACGTATGGAATACTAACTACTGCAAAATGTGGGTATGTGCCAAATGTAATGTTTGGACGTACCTCTGACTACCCCCCTTAGACATCCTCAAAGAATCTTGAATTAGTACCTACTTGGTACTGGGAGATCTGAAGGGATATCTACCGTGCCTGGGGATCAAAGTCGTGAAGCTGTTTCAGTTTCAGTTTTCCAAATCAAGCAGTCTCAGTTGTGATTGAAGATACGCAGGCGTTACTCAGATTAGAATTTAAATGAGGTGTAAAGTAACGATGGAGAGCAGATTCCTATAAGATTCTTCGACACAAGTTGTTGATCTCTCTCTGAATGAGGTTGATCTTTGTAGAGCTTTCATCTATCATCAAGTTTTCGTTTTCCATCGACAAACGTTAGCGCTTTACGCCCTGGAGCTGAACAGGCGAAGTTATATCGATCATAAATCATGTTTTCTTTAGTTGTTCTGTTATGGTAAAATTATTATGTTCCGGTTCATAAAAAATGAGCTCGGAAAGTTATTTCGGTAGGTAGTACCTACGAATCTTACTTCGATCCGCGTCTTTTGATGTGAAGTAGATTTCCTAGTAGTTTCCAGAAAATTGGTCAACCATTATTATAGTTTAGTTGTTGAAGGAAATAATTTGGAACCAAATTATGTAGAGACGTGATCGAACTCCACGTAGGTAAGGTAGTTAGATAACTTTATCCCAACACGCCCATCTTTATTGGCAGAATAGAAAGAAACTAATCATTATTGGCATGTGAAAAGATAAACTACTTGCCAATAAGAATTTTAGAAGTAAGAAAATCGAAGAAGATATCCTAAGGCCAACTGAAATCTTTATTCAAGTAACAAAATCAGTCATGGTGCGACCATTTTTCTCAAACTTTGTCGTCAAGTTTTGGTATTGCGTAATTTCTTTCCGTTAGTATATTAAATAAAACGGAGCGACTTTGAAATAATCTTCAAAGAATCGGTTTACTTTTTGATCCTTTTCAAGAAAAAGTTGACCCTCGGTCGCTATTAAAACTTCTAAAGTGTTTGAATTGACCAAAGGGATTGGATTACAGGTTTTAAGTGCTGGGAACGATACTTTCTATATTAATCTTGATGTTAAGATCTTTATACAACGGCAGTTTAGACCTGGGCCCGTACCTCTCTCTTTAAGCATTCTTATTTCAATATTACTTAACTTTTTCATCATAAAGCTATGCAGTTGATAGATACGTTGACATAAAAGTAATATTGAAATAAATCATAATAGCATTTAGTTCCAATCTTGCGTCTTCGTCCTCGAAATCGACCTGAAAATCAAGGGGTTACTTACTTTCTGGAGGTTTCGATTGCTAAGACATTACTTGTTTGAATAACACGATACCAAAGCGAGACTATTCACCGAATTCATAGGACTATCCATCACGTGTAGGTAATTGTGACTGCAGTGACCTCAGCGCGTAGCTATTTTAATTTGGGCTCACAACATTGACCTATCTCAACCGTTACGTAAATAGGCATTAAGCCTGGATGTATTTTTATCTTGGCAAGGTCAAATTTTCTAACTTTTAATTGAACTTTTCAAAAGCTTTACGAGGTCAAAGTGCTTTTGTTTACTTTGTGAGTCGCTACCTTAGGGTGGCTTTGCTACATCATTTTAACCCTTTGGAATCTACAATGGGTTTGTGCTCCTTTATGTTTCTCCTCACTTTATCCCTTTCTTATAAGGAGTTTTCATAACAATAAATATCTCTAAATGAACTTTATGCACTTTCGTATTCCGACTTTATATAGGTATCTTGTTAGTTTGTCGGAGATGTTCTTTGTAGATCTCTTTCAGATGTCAATCATCATCATTTCTGTTTTACTCATCTATCGTCTTAGTACATTTCCGGGTACCTACAGGTAACTTTACTTTCGCTTCAATATTTAATTCTATATTGTTTACGTTTCTATTGTTGTCAAAATCATTCATCCTTACAAGATTCTGGTCCAACAAAGTATGAGACTCTATCGTCCGCCATGTCTTCTATGAACAATTCTGTGTAAAATGCCAGTTCACTCACAACAGCGTAAGGGGCCACGATGGGGCTATCCTTTACTGCGCAATAAAACGGCCAAGTCGGTCTTATTCATTTCGGTCCACCTGGCGAAACCTGTTTGTATGAAATTCTGCACATTCATTTGCCACTGATCCATTGTTAAACTTTTCAAATTTTATTTGTATTCTATCTACGCAGTACCTTAAACAACTATGACAGATAAAATTACATAGTCGACCAAACTGCAAACTTGAATAATTTATGCAGATGAGTTCCTGACTAGTCTACCGAGTCTACCTTCTATTCTACGTTGGATCGGTGACACTACGATCGTAACTAGGTATCTATCTAAAGAAAAACAGATACGGAAAAAAAAGAATTAATTAGAGGATAGCCTTGAAACCAGTTCACAATAGTGTAGCGAAGTATGGCCCTCGCGCCGCGGAGACTGTAAACACAAACCAAATAGTAAATATTCGAGCCTTCAGGAAGGCATCGATCTTACCGTGGTGCCTTGATGGAATCTGGTGCTGCATCTCCCGAACTATAGCTAGACTTACTGGACCACATAGGTATAAGGGTAGGCTGTTAGGCCGGTGTTTGACCCGATGGAGGCAAACAAGGATCGCGCATGCGTCCATTGCCGTAAACATCTCCCGGGCGAGCACGTGGCTAGAGGGACACAACACAGAGAACAACGCACCGTCGGTCGCCGCCGCGATCACACCCAACACCAACACTTGCAGTAATTTGACCGCCATAAAAACACAATCATTTGCACAACACTCGGAATGTCGGTATCGCGGGCTGCGTGGACACGTGTGCCGCAGCCCGCTGCCTCCAGCGCACTGGCGCGCCGCGCGCGCCCCGCGCCTCCTGCCCCCCTCCCGCACCCGCGAGCTCGACTCCATTCAACGCATTTTCTGTCATAAGCAAATCGATAATGGCATTATACTTCCGCTTTCAAGCACGCGCGCTGCACTGAAGCTACGAGTATGTATGTCACGGAGACCATCTCGGCAGCGTACTAACAGCGCTGAAAGCGAACCCGCGCCATCATTTTGTTTTGGTTATTGCGTTCGCCGGAACTCGTTAAAGGAATTGTGCGAACTTTTGTAACTAAATAGCGCTTCGGCCGGGATGTGCGTAGTTCCCAGATAATAGCTTAACTTGTTTTGTAAATTGCTTAGCGTGTTCTTTTTCGATACAAGTAAGCGTATTATTTCTTCGATTGTTTTGGTTCTCTTGTAAACACAGGATATATTTTGTACTTGACCTAATAAGCAATTAACGTCACATGTTCACTCGCGGGTCGCAGTCTGACCAACATCCCTAATTATGTTCGGTTTGTCGCTTATTAAGGGGTTCAGGGTATACTAATAAAACAAATTATCTCAATATAATTCAGTTTATTGAGTAAACAGACACACGTTAGTTTTTCGAGCTAGCACAAGGCGTTTGTATTGGTGACCTCGGTCAATTAGAATAAATTTCAACAGATTAATGACCTAGGTCATCTGAGTCAACATTGATTGCGAATGTGAGAAACAATCGTGATTTAAACGTGAAAAGCGTGTCAGTTTGATGTGTACCTAGTGTACACAAAACTTAGTGTGTTGTGTACAATAAAATAGTAATTAAAACAAGTAATTTTTGGTCATTATATCTATGCTTAAATTAAACCATGCTTAGATAAAAAAGTTTTATGTAATAAGTACTAATATTTATAGGTAATACATAAAATAGATGACTTTGCCTGAAAAATTCTAAATAAATAAAATTCAGTGATCAATTGATATCATTGATTGAAAGAGTATTTTACAATTAGATTTTTTTCTGACACAGTTGTTGTAATTTGTT
This sequence comes from Plemyria rubiginata, assembly GCA_963576535.1. NCBI lineage: Eukaryota > Metazoa > Arthropoda > Insecta > Lepidoptera > Geometridae > Plemyria > Plemyria rubiginata. The sequence continues at coordinate 627,543 of OY754914.1, read as the reverse complement.
TTAACCTTCAACTAAAAGAAACAAAATGTTATAGCGTGATGCATTTTTTGAACAATAGTTTGGTGACCTAGGTCATTAGTTGTTTATTTATTGACCTAGGTCATTATCAAATGGCTTTCTTGTGAAGGAATATGTAGTGGTCATAACATAAATTTTATTCAATTATACATATAGATGTATAGACAATGTAAATAAATGTGTTAGACAGGTATTTTTTTTTCAACTGTGTAATTTTTTTATCACTAAGTACTGAAAATATTTTTTATAAGAATAATTCGCACTAGAAGTGCATTATTTGTACCGCATAGCATCACGGCACTCACTGTTTAAAAGTATTTGTTTTTTTAGATCAAGATTTTCCTGACACTTTGATGGTGACATTACACATAGTTATTCTCTAATATCGTTTTTTTGCATGGTATTCGGTTTTTATGTTGAAGTCCGAATATCTGGAACTCATCGTTAAGAAGCTGTATTCGTATATTTTTTGGTTCGTGAAAATACAGGCAAATACAGGCGAAAATGGGACGAATACACGAACTTGAAAAGCGAAGTACCAACATCAGAAGATTAAAAAGTACCCATATATTATTTTTTTAGTGGCACTTCACTCAGGTTTACTATTCGGTACTCGCGTATTTTGCTCATGAAAGGAAATGAAATTTATTGCATAAAAAATGGCTACAATACAGATGTCCGTGGTTAATTGTTTTAATACATTTTGCTTTACTGCATTTTGATCTTATGGGTATTTGCATAATCGTCTTGTTAGGGAAAATTTGTTAAAAACAGGCGAAGAGGTGACCATATTTGCCCATTTCCTACACATCATCGAATTCGGAAAAATATGACGAATATACATAGACAATCCATGTGAAGTGGCACCATAAGTCAGCACTTGACAAACTAATAACATCAGAAACAAACATAGTCATATAGTACGTAACATTAAAGACGTATATTAAGCTACTTAATTAATTATTCCTATAAATAATTAATGTACCGTCGGTTTTTAGAGCCCCAACTTAAATTTTAGACCACAGAGGTCCTTCGAGCCGGATACATAAGCCGGATGGTAATTTTTAAACATTAGTATATTTGTTATGAACAATTTCGAGACTTTAAAACCATACTGCGGCGATTCCTGACGCAATATAATATTATTAAATTCTTTTGTGTCTTGACCATAATAATCTTTATGCAGACGAAGGGGTAATATGGGCTATATCAAAATATACGCATAATATTAAAAGGGTGGATTCAAAAAGCAAAATGAAAAGTACTTAACAACTGATTTGTTAACCGACTCCAAAAGACGGAGCTAGTTTTTGTATGATTGGTAGATTATTCCGCTAATGAAGAAATTATTTTGATGGTTCTTTTTCAAACTTCAGAGATGGTTCGATATAAAATTTTATCAAAATTAATTCAGCTTTATTTTGAATTTAGTCAAATACATACAAGATTTGGCTTAACCATCTTGAGGCCCTATCGCAAAGTGAACAATTCCAACGAAACAGTAATGTGATTATTCTAATTTGAATGAAAATATTTCTCGTAGGTTTGAAAAACCGCCACCATTTTCTTCAAGACAAATGACGGACGATTTCACCGGACTTTACTAAAAAGCATTTTATATATTCACTTGATCCTTATTTCATATTTTGCTCGATTGTCCATCAAAATAACGGATAGGAGCCATAAATTGAGCGAAGAATAACCCTCACAATTTGAATGCGTATTATTATGAAAACCCTTTATAAAAACCGACAGTACAAAATGAAAGAACACATACTGACATACCGTCTCATTCCCTCACGATAATTTGATGACCTGTCTTATACCTTATACCCTACATGAAAACCGCCAGTACAAAATGAGAACAAACTGACATACCGTCTCTCTCCCTCTCGATAATTAGATGAACTGGTGTGTTGGAAGGTCATGAAGGTGCAAGAGTTACCGAGATGTTGAGGAGTGCCTCCGTTCGCGGTCGTCGCGGCGGGAGCCGGAGCGACGCCGGCGCCGGGACGAGCTCGAGAGGTCTCTGGTGCGGCTGGTGATGGAAAACATCATTTGTTTCGGTGCTTTAATGTATGTACGCAGCGCCTGTGCTTTCATGCGGTTTTTGTGTATGTATACAGGGTTACAGGAAAAATCGTGCTAGATCCGTTAAAGGCGTGGAGTACCCATCATTTCTGACTTATTTCACTATGAAACACCCTACCTGGGTGTTTCATAGTGAACCAACCTAACCTAAGCCTAAACTTCAACCTAAACTTTTTTTTTTCTGTTTTAGGACGTCAATCATTCAATAAATGATAGAGTAGACAAGTGAAAGTTACGAAATAAAAAAATATATTAGAAAGTTTATTTTTCTCTAAGGAATATCTAAAAAAAATATTGAAATATAAAATAGTGAAATAAGTCAGAAATGATGGGTACTCCACGCCCCTAACGGATCTAGCACGATTTTTCCTGTAACCCTGTATACACAAAAATCATCTATAGGTACTTCATAGGTATTTTGTTTCATTTTCAGTTTATCTTTGTATAATATATTTACGGATTGTTTTACGTTTGTGAGGTCATCCGTGGCCCTGTCTGAAAACCAGCGCTGCTCCCCACGAAAGTGTGGAGCAGCGATTATGCTGAGACTGGACCTGTTTGGCCCACACAACACAGAGGAGACAAACTGTCCTCGAACACTGTTTTTGTATTTTTCTGTTTATCTGTTTCTTTAATTTTACTGTTTGTTAATAATAAATATCTGTTATGTTTTTTTTCTGTGTTCTCTGTGTTCTCTGTGTGTTGTGTGTCAAATAAATGTTTCTTTCTTTCTTTCTTTCTTTCTATAGGTACAGATTTAACTTCGAGAATTCGAGCGAGCGTACAAGTTTAGTTAGACAAATCAAGTTTTGGTAAGTTCAAGAGGCGATTTATTTGGTTTTACATACCGTGGACTCTCGCTGCGTTTTCGAATGCTTCCGTCTCTGGTAGTGGAGGGTCGTCTCTCTTTCTCACCCGGCGAGTCGTCAGACTGCGATAAATCATTATACTTCTTGGCTTCACCTGAACAACAAATAAATTTATACTACACCTGCTTGGAAAGTACCTTGATACTTTATCAAATTTACGGTAGAATGTACGTCATTGCATATCGAACAAATATGCGGGGAGAAAACGCATCTGAGCGGGGGAGAAAAGTGTATGAAAATCCATTTCTTACGTGGTTTTTCTTTTTAAATTTTGGGTAAGACTATGCGCCGCCGGTAACCTAAATATCAAAAGCCAAAAAGTTTTTACAGTGAGTTTTTATCTCCAAGTTCACAAAATGACACTGGCCACTAGCTGTGTGTTGGATGGTGTCGGGCTGGCAGTGCGACCCTGCGGCGGCAGGATAAACAATTTGAAAAAAGAACATGTGAAAATTGCAGACGCTATTGGCGCCATTTTCAATTTGTGTGTTGTTTGAGGATTCAGTTTTAGTTTTTTTATTTTCCTCGTAGGTGTAGTATAAAGCACTATGTATCACTCGAGAGAAAGTGCGATTCCCGATCTCGGGTGTTTCAAACGACACCCTCGACGGTAATCGGTCACTTTCTCCTCTCGGTGAACAATGTACTATTATTGTTTAGATATTTTTTTTTACATATTAGCATAGGGATTGTCCAGGAAAGTACTATCATCATACACTCTTCTTCCAGTCTCATCATTCGTAATCTCGGTGCTTACTTATTTTTTTTTAAATACAACTATCTGATGGAACAAGGAGATGGCCCACCGGATGTTAAGTGGTAACCCCCCCACCTTTAACAAAGCATTGCCTCGTAAGTCACACACGATAGGAACGTGCCCTACGACTGCCCTACGTCCATCAACTTAGGCATACTGATGCTAAGCCTCATGTGCCTGTAATTACACCGGCGACCACACTCTTCAAACCGAAACAGCGTTGCTGCTTGGCGGCAGAAAAAGGCGTGGTGGTAGTACTTCCCCGGACGAGCCACACACAGAGCTCTATTGCTCTTAAAACCTTGACGACCTCAGTGGCGCAGCGGGCGAGAGTCCGCCTACGACGCTAGAGGTTGCGGGTTTGATTCCCGCCTCGGAACAAAACTGTGATCTGCAGAAATTTGTTCCGTAAGTCTGGTTTTCTATGTATAATAAAAAATATCTATGTAAGTATATAATGTATTAAATATATCAGTCATCTAGTACCCATAACACAAGCTTTGAGTAGCTTACTTTAGGTCTAGATGGTGCTGTGTGGATTGTCGAGAATTATTATATTATATATTATATTATATTATTAAGCCTCTTGTACAAAATGACTTTAGTCTTACTTATTTTGACAGCAGCTTTGGTCTCCCTATCTTTCTGGCGTGACTTGATCAAGCGCACAATTTCCATTAACTCTTTACGGGCGTCGTCCTCTTCTTCCTATAAAATAATAAAAAATTAAACATTTTTATCAAATGTAGTAGTAAGATGTAAAAAGAACGGCCTTCTTTGGAAACTACTCGTACATCGGACAGAAACTGTCAGTTTGACAGCTGTATCGAAAACGCAGGAATATTTTGTTTATTCCTTTCATTTGAGCTGAGAACTGAAAGTCGTGCCACGGGAAATAATATTTCCCGTGAATGTAGTGTCACTGAAAATGTACATTTACCCGTAGCACTACCGGTAGTGGCACGGGAAAGTAAACCTTCCTTTCACTCTATGTACTAGTATTCCCAAGCAGTAATGCCAAAGGAAACAAACCTATAATACCTGTATGAATCCTACTAATATTATAAACGCGAAAGTTTGTAAGTATGGATGGATGTTTGTTACTCTTTCACGCCGGAACGGCTGAACGGATCTGGATGAAACTTGGCAGAGAGATAGATTATAGGTAGACTGGAATAGCTTATAGGCTACTTTTCATCCCGTAGGAATACCGGAATTTAAATCTGCGCGGATGAAAACCGCGAGGCGCATTTAGTATAATATATTCTTCTTCTAATAACAAGTCGATAATCGTTAGAGATTTTGAGCATGTTCCACGTAGACAATAACGTAGGCTGAGATTAAATTTACAAAAAAAGCCTCACCTTTTTATCTTGAGGTGGTGATTTTTCGGTTCCTTTCTCCGGATTATCAGACGTAGAGGGCATACGGTTGCGTGATTTAGATCTAGAAATGATAAGTCAAATTAAAATAGCTAATTAAGACACAAAACACCGAGCGAGAGGTCTTCAACTATTGCCATCTCTTACCAATGTATATTAACAAGCAGTGACGGCAAATTTTAGGCAACGCAATCATTAAAAAGTATAATAGTCCTAATAATACACTAGATAAAGTTGATTTAACTGATATAATTAAAACCAACCTTTCCTTACGTGGCGATCGACTTCTGGATCTAGAACTCTTCCTCGTGCCGTCATTAACCTTGCTGCGACTCCGGTCTCTACGCTTCTCTAGGCTACGGCTTCTGTCCCGACGCTTCTCGAAGCTCCGACTTCTGTCCCTGCGCTTCTCGTGACTCCTGCTTCTGTCGCGACGCTGGCTCCTGCTTCTATCGCGGCGTTTGTCTTGGCCCTTAGATTTAGAGCGAGAGCGCCGGTTGTTTCTGCTGCGGCTTCTGTCTCTACGCGCTTCGAAGCTCCTGCTTCGGTCTCTGCGCTTCTCTGCGCTTCTGTCTCTGCGACGTTCAACTCTTTTGTCATCTCTATTCTTGCTTCGGTTTCTGCGTCTGTCGTCTCTTCTTTCTCCATTAGATCTGCTTCTCTCTCGGCGTTTGTCGTAGCTTCTGCTTCTCTCTCTAGGCTTCTCCTTCTCTTCTTTATTTCTGCTGTCTTTGCGCTTGTCTATTCTTTTATCTTCGTCTTGACTTATAATAGCTCGGTCTTGGTCATTCTTACCGTTAGCTTCATCCTTATTACCTTCACGACTTCTCTCTTTAGCAACCTCGTCTAAAACAATATGTTTGGGAAAGGTTTTCTGAGGCGTTTCAGCCTTCTCCGTTTGATCTTCATCTTGATTATTATCGTCTTTCTTAGCCCCGTCTATGTTTTTAACTTTTTCTTTCCTATCTTTTGGATGGTTCGCTTTGTCTTTCTCGGAGTGTCGTCGAGATCTCCCTTTTTTTGCATCATCTTTGTCCTTCTGACGATCCGCCCGGTCTGGCCGCTCTTGGTTGAAGCGATCGGGTTGATTGTTTTTATGGGCACTGTGGGATATTAATATTATGCTAATGGGTATTTAACACAGCGAACTCTAGCTCCAAACTAAGCAAAGCTATTATAATATCCTAAAATTTACTGCCCGAGTGGGATTTGAATATTTTTTTTATAATAGTGTAATAGTGTGTGTAATAGTAAGCATTATAAAATTAATAAAACATACATAAGCCAACCTCATTCTGGTATTCTTCGTAACATTATCGAGATACACATTGATCTTTATCACACATTACGTTAGCCCTGGCGAATGCTTCTAGCCCAGAAGGCAGAGGTAGTCAACTGAGCTGTGACCCTTACCTCCCTTGCTCCTTATTCCTGAAGGTGCTTCTCAGTAAACTGAACGGATCATAACCATCTGAAGGACCCATCGCAGAGCTGGATCCCTGGCCGAGGCCTTGACCCTGGCCCAGACCTTGACCGTGACCTTGACCGTAACCTTGGAAGTCGAGGCTCTGGCCTACTGACTTTGGAGCCGCCTGGATGGAGGATGGGAGCCCACGGCGAGTATCGCGGTGTTGACCAATTACCTCTCTGCGGATGTTACCACATCATTAGTGCATCTTACGACGAAGTGGTAGCTAGTCAAGTCGGTTGGCATAACTCAAACAGGAAATGTTTGGCCAACCGAAAATCTTAAACGGTGAAGGAAAACATCGTGTGGAAACCAGTTAGTATTCTATCTAACTACCCCCCATAGACGTCCTCAAAGAATCTTAAGTTAGTACTTGGTACTGAGAGATCTGAAGGGATATCTACCGTGCCTGGGGATCAAAGTCGTGAAGCTGAAAATCTTTGAAAATCAAAGTAGGTAATTATACGACAGCGGTACGGACGGTACGCGAGACTGCGTAGGAGGCCAGGGATATATGGCTCGTCTACAAATTATTATCATTAATCTTAATTTCCGACTTTGAGTCATCTACTTGTAATTCTTTTCCTAAATAACATTTTGATTTTGTTGATTTGAGTTCGAGTTAATTGATCCTGTATTGTGAATGTTAGTTGAGGTGTGTGATATTTTAAACATAGCAACGCCGCTGGGCGGCTAATAAAGGCGTGCTGGTAGTACTTCCCAGGACGAGCCCTTCACAAAGAGCTCTACTACTCTTCAAATGATCGATTATCGCAGGGTTTCCCAACCTTTTATGCATGGTGCCTCCTCCCCGGATAATAAAATATTTCCATGCCTACCTTTATTCGAACAAAATAGTGATTTAGCAATTAGTTCGGCCGATTGTAACAAGGTGGCGCGACTTAATCTGTTTGTAAGTGATTTAAATCATAAACAAAGTTGCGTTTAGAGTTTATGAGTAGATTAAAATATCTGAACACTTCATGCCCCCCTTCAGATCTCTCTACGCCCCACAAGGGGGGTACGCCCCACCGGTTGGGAAGTCCTGGATTATCGTATTATGTATTTGCAATAGATAGCCTGTTTTCAGAGTGAGCTATTTAACAAAAGGCGGTATTAAGCCGGATCCGCTGCGCCAATTTTCTAACAAAACATGTTACAAAACGTGTTAAACAGAACATGTTTTTAAAACAGCCCGTCTGGTGTGTTCTGTTTTGTTTATTGTTTTTGTTTCATTCCAATTCATTTCAAAAATGAAAAAACATAACCTCAACGAGTAAACGAACGAGTGACATCTTGCTTCAATGAGCGCGAAAATGTGACGCTTCCCCTCCCCGCAGGCGAACGCGGGTGATGTTATCCATTTGTCTCGGCAAACATGTTTTTGTGTTTTTGCTAACAAAACTGTTAAGCCACGCCCCTATTTTGTTTTGTAAACATGTTAAGATGTTAGAAAACACGAAAACACGGCGCTGCGGACTCGGCTTTAGTTGAACAAGAGATAGTCTAGTGAAGATCGTTCGGTAAAGTGAAGTAGTTAAGTTAGTTAGTTTAGGACAAGTGGGCTAATCCTACGATACCCACTCTTATGAGACTGGTAGTATAGTACCCATCAAACTTCTTGGCTATCGCGCGAGGTGGTAGGGGAAAGGTTTGCACTCTTCGCACCACCAAAGAGACCTATTTTTCGTTTCTTTTTCATTCAAGGTCGTTTGTCCAAGAAGTTTGACGGATACTATAGTAGGGTAGCCCACCTCTATACACACACATACACACTAACTCGCACACTCCCTTTCACACTACACTATCATCTAACAGGCGTACGTAACACATCCTTCAATTAAGTTAATTTTAGTATTTTATTTTAGGAATACTTCATTTTGAATTGTGTCTCATTTTCTATTACCATCTTTTTAAATTGTAATTGACACTACTATATACACCTATGTTAGATTAGTAATTATCTATTAACTTTTTTTCTCTTTTTGCATGATAAGCTCCGTTCCGTGGTTTTCAGTCTAGTATAAATTGATGTATTTGTATTGAACCTACCTACAATCTACATGTCATTAAAACTAATTGTTGCCAAAAGAAGAGCCCTCGCTTCTACATACAAGCTCATGCTTATTTAGAGCGAGGAACTCAACTTATTGTCTACCCTAAGGTCCTTAGCCTTACCTACGACATAAGAAACACACGTAGATATACCTTGCTTATATGTTATTAGTGTATAAGACTTATGCAATAAATATTGAGAGCACCGGTGGTCTAGTGGGAGTGATCCCGCCTTCCGATCGTAAGGTCGCAGGTTCGAATCCGGTCGTGCACAAATGGATTTTTCTATCGAAAAATTTATGTTCGCAATGCCAGTGCTCTTAAACGGTGAAGGAAAACATCGTGAGGAAACCAGTTAGTATTCTAACAGCGGCGATGGGCTTGCAACCTGTCACGTATGGAATACTAACTACTGCAAAATGTGGGCATGCGCCAAATGTAACGTTTGGACGTACCTCTGACTACCCCCCTTAGACATCCTCAAAGAATCTTGAAGTTAGTACGTGGTACTGAGAGTGAGAGATCTGAAGGGATATCTACCATGCCTGGGGATCAAAGTCGTGAAGCTGTTTCAGTTTTTTCAATAAATATTGTTTATCTTTATCTAGTTACTTGGCGCGGTTGGGGTTGACTCCGAGAGCGCGCGCGAGAACCTCCGCGCGCGACAGAGACGGCGACACGTCGCGGCGTCTCTCTCTGCGGCGCGCGGCGCGCTCCGGCGCCCGACGGAACGGCGGCTCCTCTTCTGACAACAACAAGTGTGTATTCAAAATCACATAAGAGTCGTTGACGACCTCAGTGGCGCAGCGGGCGAGAGTCCGCCTGCGACGCTAGAGGTTGCGGGTTCGATTCCCGCCTCGGAACCAATTTGTGTACGATCTGCAGAAATTTGTTCCGTTGGTCTGGGTGTTTATGTATAATAAAAAATATCTATCTATGTAAGTATATAATATATTAAATATATCAGTCATCTAGTACCCATAACACAAGCTTTGAGTAGCTTACTTTGGGGCTAGATGGTGCTGTATGGATTGTCCAGCATTATTTATTTATTTTATGTTCATTCCTGTCCATCCCAAGAGATCGCTGTTAGCGATTAGGCCACCCCTAGTATTACTAAAATTGTTAGTTTTTAAGTAAAATGTGTTTAGCTAATTATGTTGTGGTAATCAATAAAGAGAAATTGACAGCCTTCATAGCTCAGTTGGTAGTCAGAGAGGCTCCTTTCGAGCACTGATGATAATGATATTTGATTAGTTTTCTGTCTTCGAAGCAACATAGCATTTAATTAAAAAAAATCTAGTGTTATTTTGAGTTGTGTTGTATAATTTCGGTGGTATTTTAACCAACATTACTTAGCGCAAAGTGTAAGCATTTGGAATGAAGGTATATTATGTGATGTAATATGTATCGTGATTTGACCTAGTGTTTCGAACGTTTTGAAGAAAACCGACACCATTTTCTTCAAAACAAATGACGTAACTTGACTATGGACTGACTGGACTAAAAAGTATTATACTTGACATTGGCAAGATTGTCTATACGGACAGGAGCCATAAACAAAGCAGAAGAAAAAGAAGATAATGATATTGGTTTCTTACCATCATGTTCAACATCTTCTTCAAAGTCCAATGCGTTATAGTCAATCCTTTCGTGGCGGGGGCGTTCTGAAACACATTACACAATTTAAGAGGCTGACAACCGTCATTCTACTTGTTCGCGCATTTCAAGAAACCACTAAAGGACGATTCACACATCTTTGAACATTAAGACGTACCTTTGACCATTGGCGTGACATTCCATACGTGACAGGTTGCAAGCCTATCGCCGCTGTTAGAATACTAACTGGTTTCCTCACAATTTTCCTTCTCGATTTAGAGCACTGACATTGCTTGACGGCAGGAATAAGCATGGTGGTAGTTCTTTTCCGGACAAGCCCTTCACAAAGTGTTCTACAACTCTTACATAATAATTCACGACCTCAGTGGCGCAGCGGGCGAGAGCCCGCATGCGACGCAAGAGGTTGCGGGTTCGATTCCCGCCTCGGAACAAATTTGTGTACGATCTGCAGAAATTTGTTCCATTGGTCTGGTTGTTTATGTATCATAAAAAATATATATATTATGTAAGTATATAATGTATTAAATATATCAGTCATCTAGTACCCATAACACAAGCTTTGAGTAGCTTACTTTGGGGCTTGATGATACTGTGTGGATTGTCAAAAAAAAACATAGGTTTTTCTTAACAATTATACCGTCCCACTGCTGGGCAAAGGTCTCCCCCATGTTCTTCCACTGCCCTCGATCTTCGGTGCATTCTACCCACTCGCAGTAGACATATCTCACCAGCGCCTCCTTGGACGGCCGCGACGTCTCCTACTCTCTGTGGGTATACATTCTGTGACCCCCCTTAGCCCACCTTTCAGGTCTCATACGGATCCCACAACCTGTCCACTCCCAATAATTATATAATAAACATTAAAGACATTATAAATAATGGTCTTTGAGTGCTATCAGTCCGATAGCTGTTGCTTTCTCTTTTCATTGGCATGAAAGTGACAGTGACAAGAATACTATATTGAGTATAGCGGCTCAATTGCAGGGATTATGAATAAAAGGGTATCAAGTTTCCGAACCAATAGTGGAGTCGCATTCTCCTTCCTCCTTCTCCTGCGGCTGCTCAGGAGTGCCTCCATCATCACCTGATGAACAAAATGAAAAAGGTCTTTATTCAGTAAAATCGCATGGATCACTTTGGAACATCTCTTACAGCTTCATTAATAATTATGCAGTACATAGTTTCTTATATTTAATTATCATATTGAGTAGTATGTATGTAGGTTTAAGTATATCTAGGTATTACTTAGTTAACAAAGTTTTCACATTACCAGAATTTTTTCCTTGTACATAAGAATAAACCGTGTAATGTTCCGTAACCAGAGTGTGCCAGATTGCCTGATAAGCTAAAATCCCTAGAATAAGACCTCTGTATGGCTCAACTCATATGTATCTCTTTTTTGTGTGAAATAAACATTATCTTGATCATTCATCATCAGGTCATTTGACGACCTCTGTGGCGCAGCGGGCGAGAGCCTGCCTGCGACGCAAGAGGTTGCGGGTTCGATTCCCGCCTTGGAACAAATTTGTGTACGATCTGCAGAAATTTGTTCCGATGGTCTGGGTGTTTTCTATGTATGATAAAAAATATCTATCTATGTAAGTATATAATGTATTAAATATATCAGTTATCTAGTACCCATAACACAAGCTTTGAATAGCTTACTTTGGGGCTAGATAGTGCTGTGTGGATTGTCCAGCATTATTTATTTATTTATATCTTATCTTATCTTATCTTAACCCATGTAGAATTTAAGATTTTTATTTGGAACATAGTGAATAGCTCACTCGGCCGGCATTTACTTGTGCCCTACTTAGACTTACGGCTGTGATGTACTTCCGAAGGTAGCTTGGCCGCCTCTTGTTGCTCAAACTCTGTCCGCTCCTGCTCCGCGCGCTAAAACATTCATTTATACATTTATTTTCCTTGCTTTTTCTTCTTTTCTAACAGCGGCGATGGGCTTGCAACCTGTCACGTATGGAATACTAACTACTGCAAAATGTGGGTATGTGCCAAATGTAATGTTTGGACGTACCTCTGACTACCCCCCTTAGACGTCCTCAAAGAATCTTGAATTAGTACCTACTTGGTACTGGGAGATCTGAAGGTGTATCTACCGTACCTGGGGATCAAAGTCGTGAAGCTGTTTCAGTTTTCAGTTTCTTTTTCTTATATTTTTATTCTTTATTGCACACAGTAAAAAACATATAATAATAATAATAAAGCCATTTATTCAACAGTACAGGTAACTTACTATTTTTACATAACTTACTATTTTTTGAAAAACATATGGTAAACTAATATAATAAAATGTACAAAGGCGAGGTTAACCCTAAAAAGAGTTCTCTTCCAGCAAACCTTGAAGGATTGACTTTTTGTAACAAATTACTTAAAATAAGGCTCTGTGCTGTCGCCTACCCTGTTCATTCTGCATATCAATGACATGTTACACGTTGTAACATACACTGTTATGCGGATGACAGTACCGGTGACGCTCAGTATACGGGCCGCGCAAACACTTCTCGGGAATGCATTGAAGAGTGTCGAAACAGAATTGTGTCTGTTCTTGAGGCTTCCTTGGAGCAGGTCTCAAAGTGGGGTGAACAAAACCTAGTTCGGTTCAACCCCACTAAGACTCAAGTCTGCGCGTTTTCCGCGAAAAAAACCCCATTTGTCGTAGCTCCTAATTTCCAAAACACTCCCCTTACCATTACTAAGAGCTTGGGAATCCTCGGAGTCGACATTTCGAGTGACGTCCAATTCCGTAGTCACCTGGAAGGTAAGGCCAAACTGGCCTCTAAGAAGCTCGGCGTCCTCAACAGGGCGAGTCGGTACTTCACATCGGTCCAGAAACTTATGTTATACAAAGCACAAGTCCGACCGCATGTGGAGTACTGTTCTCACCTCTGGGCTGGAGCGCCGCAATACCAACTCCTTCCTCTTGACCGGATGCAACGCAGGGCAGCTCGTATTGTCGACGATCCCAAGCTCACAGACGACCTGGAGCCCCTTAGTATTCGAAGAGACGTAGGATCCCTGTGTGTGCTCTATCGTCTGTACAATGGGGAGTGTTCTGAGGAACTGTTCAGTTTGGTGCCCGCGGCTAACTTTCACCATCGCACCACACGCCGCAAAAATAAATTTCATCCCCACCATCTGGATGGCTGGTTCTCCTCAACTACTCGTTTTTCTCGGTCGTTTTTACCTCGAACGAGTAAGTTGTGGAACGAACTTCCCCTTGCGGTTTTCCCTCGGAGCTACGACATGGGGTCCTTCAAAAGGCGGGTTTATCTCCTCTTAAAAGGCCGGCAGCGCATCAGCAATGCCTCTGGTGTTGCAGGTGTCTATGGGCGACGGTGACCACTTTCCATCAGGTGGCCCGTATGCTCGTCTGCCAGCTTTGGCATAAAAAAAAAAAAAAAAAAAAAAAATAGGACTTTGTTTGATTAAATAGTGGCAGCGAGATGGTCTCCTAATGTCGGCAGTGTTGTTCAACAAAACTCCTCAAAAATAAGTCAATTAAACTAAAACATATTTATGTTAACTTGGGGATAGCAGAAGCCAGACCATGTGTTTGGTATAAATAGTAATATTCCAAACAGCACTATCTCGCCCCAAAGAAAGCCAAAGCTTGTGATAATGGATCCAGATATACTACTTGCATACTTGTACTTTTTGTAAATACATACTTAGATTATTATATAACACCCAGACGTAGAACAAATCATCACACAATTGTTCTCGGTGGGGATTGAACCCATGGCCTACAACACAGAGGGCAGAGCCACTACCAACTGAGCTGTGAAGGCAGTCTAAAAGACTCGAGCGAACATCACCTGATCTTAGTTCGGATGGAACCACTAGTGACTAGTGGTTCCACCTAGTCCACTAGTCCAGGGGTTCCTAATTTTATTTTGCCATGGAACCCAAATTGATCATACATTTTTTGGCGGAACCCTAGGTGGCGGTTTTGATAAGTTTACCTTGTAGTTTGAATATAATATTAATTTATTTATTTTATTTTTATTTCTTAGGAAAGCAAACAGTACTTAGTCTAATTAATAAGTTATAAAAAACAACTATTGACCATTAACACGTTTTCGCATATTGAAACTAGAAAGAGCTTAAATGTTAAATAAATATAAAAATCGAAGTTAAAGAAAACGGAAAAAAACAAAGACAAAAATTAAACAAATAGGAAAAAAAGAGTTGCTTTAACAAAACAACAGAGAGCCTAGGAAGACTCATCAAACCAGCGCTTCGCTAGGGTGCCTTTTATTTTTGGTACCTTAGAAACAAAAAGATCTAGTTCGGATAATATGCAGGTTAGACTCGGGAGAAAGAACATACCGAAATTATAAAAATTATAAATGAGAAATAATTATTATAAGTATCGCGAAACATCGACGCGATGCGACGCGACGATGCGGCGCGGTTATGAGTATTTTTCACGAAAGTTTTATTTAAACCTCAAACAGACCGCGGAACCGCTGTGACCCATCCACGGAAACCCTGGGTTCCGCGGACCACCATTTAGGAAACCCTGCGCTAGCCCATAGGTAGGAATAGTTACCTCAAACTCCGATAGCTTGATGATGCGTCGCTGAGCCATCCTCCAGTGCGGCGGCGTCACGGACCGCGACCGCGACCGCGACCGCGACGGCGTGCGATAGCGCTACAACAAACACAGTCTCACCACCGTGATGCCTGACGTCCAGCGCGAGCCAGCGGAGGCGCGGCCAAGATACTGAGCATAAATCAATTTAAATTAAACCTTATCCACTTTGACGTGCGGTTGGAAATGTCATGCCAGTGATACGAGACGGCGCGCATATGCGCGATTGCCAGATGGCATGACATTTCCAACCGCAAGCCATAGTAGTTAGGGTTTAAATTAAATTGATTTATTCTCAGTATCTTCGCCGTACTTCCGTTGGTTTGCGCTGCGCCTAAAGGGCCTGATCGACGAGAGTGTAAAACCGTGGTGTTATGGCTCGTCGGTGAAGCTGTAGTCCTTTGGGCAGCGACGCGACGGACGGACGAGAGCTCTAGCGACGATCCATAAGACCGCAGTTTTATTCGCTCATCGATTATGGGCCTTAATATTACTTTAGATTTATTTCGATTTTTTCAGGATTTATTGCACACATAAGAAAACACATCCCTACAGAAAACTACAAAAAATATTAAGTGCGGTCTTTTCGTTAAGAGATCTCTCGTAGACTTTAACCTTAGGTAAGGTAATAATTACAGGCACATGAGGCTTAACATCTGTATGCCTCAAGTTGATGGACGCAGGGCAGTGCATCGTAGGGCACGTTCCTATTGTGCGTGACCTACGGGGCAATGTTTTGTTTATAGGTGATGGTTACCACTTAACATCAGGTGGGCCATCTGCTTGTTCCATCAGCTAGTTGTATAAAAAAAAAAAAAAGGTAGATATCTCCTCAGATTCTTTGAGGATGACTAACGGTGGTCAGAAGTAAAATGATGATGATAACTAATAGTGGGCAATAGACGCTTATCCGCCTTTACAGATAAAGGCGGATAAGCGTCTATTGGCCACTATTGCTTGCGGCTTGTCGAAACATCACGAATTATACATTTATTATAGTAGGGTATTCTAATTAGGTTTTTTTTTTTATACAACTAGCTGATGGAACAAGCAGATGGTCCACCTGATGTTAAGTGGTAACCATCACCTATAAACAAAACATTGCCCCGTAGGTCACGCACAATAGGAACGTGCCCTACGATGCACTGCCCTGCGTCCATCAACTTGAGGCATACGGATGTTAAGCCTCATGTGCCTGTAATTACACCGGCGACCACACTCTTCAAACCGAAACACAGCGTTGCTGCTTGGCGACAGAAAAAGGCGTGGTGGTAGTACTTCCCCGGACGAGCCCTTCACAAAGAGCTCTACTACTCTTAAACTCTTAGGTTACTCTCTTAGGTTTTAAGGGTACTTACAAAAACTCCCCGGCCCTTGATAATCCTTCCACTCCTAGTGTAGGAATTGCGATCCCGTTCTCGGTACCGCATCCTACACAAGAGATAAATAAAAACAATCGTAGCATCATAAGCATCAGTCAGTCTGGAATAATCCACAGATAGACATAGACCACTATGGCGGTCTAGACAAGATTATCATTCTGTTTGTGAAATACGCCTGAACGATATTGATAAATGAAAACAAAAGGTATGAAAATGCCATTAGTTTGACGTGAGCAGCTGTCAAGCTAGTGTCAATTTATACAGTAAGTATATCTTTCCGTATAGGCGTTCTCGGCAGAAAGTGGATCTAACTGACCCCTACATGATTTACTTATTTCAATAACGTAGTGTTTAACATAATAGGTAAGACCAAACAATAAAACACAAGCGAAAGTGCGCGACATCGCTTGCACCTGCTCCGAGTAGACGTATGGTCTTGCTTGCCTTAGCCGTCAGGAAAAACGTAAACAGGGCGAAGTTCACAACTTACATGAGAAATCTACTGAAGCTGAAAACACAAGACATTTGAATTAGAATTGACACTACAGACTCACCATACCCCAGGGGGTGGGACGAAACCATACCACTACAGTAGTGCTGGCAATTGAAAATAAATAAATTTATATTCAAATTTATAATTCAACTTAAACAAAAAATAGACGTAACTGAAACTCATTATGCCCTGTTTCACTATCTCTAATATCCGTTCAATTAAAATAAGCAAAGATAGTAGATAGAGTGGCAGAAATAGGGTTAATTAGAGTAAGTTTTGATGTATGTTTATTTTTAAGATTTACTAGTAGCGCCCTGTGGTTTCACTCGCGTAGTTTTAAATTCCGGTATTCCCACGGGATAATAAAGTAGCTTAGGTGTTATTCCAGGCAATAGTAAATCTCTGTGCCAATTTTCACTAAGATCCGTTCAGCGTTTATAGAGTAACAAACATCCATCCATCCATACATACTTACAAACTATCGCATTTATAATATTACTAATAGGATTACTATTAGTAATATTATAAATGCGATAGGCAGTCTAGTCGCCTTTAAATAAATAAAAATGGTACCAACCTCTCTCGATCCTTTCGCGGATCGTTGTTATCCTGGTCCCGTCCCGCTCTCATGAGGAACCGGTTTGTGGGCACATCCGGGATCTCTTTGGGGTCTATCTTGGAAGTCATGACCAGAGGATGCGAGAAAGCTTCGGGGGGCTCATCTTCCTCCATAGAAGCAGACTGGCGCCTGTAAAATTGAAACAGAATAAGGAAAGTCCTCAAAGGGTTTTTATTTATTCAATTGGGTCACAAGGAGCCTGGTGAAAATTACTTCATTGTAGGTAGAAAATAAACAAAGTTTATACAAATACTGTATTTACCTAAATATCTAGAGGGACAATAGGCGGTCTTATCACTAATAGTGATCTATTCCAAAATGATAGAAGAATTCCACTGCTGCACATTCTAACCAATAACAACGTAAGGCCTCATTCTGACCGGCCACCACTTTCACGATTGCTAAATAACTAAATAAAAAGTCATACCTTTTCTTTTTCTTTTCTTTCTTATCCTTCTTTTTCTTCTTCTTTTCATCTCTTTTAAAAGGCTTCTCAGCTTCAGAATCAGATTCCTCTTTTATCTCTTTCCCCTTTCGCTTTTTACCTGAAACAATTTTTATGGGATAGGATAAAATCTTCTGATGTGATGAACAGTATTCTCACATTATCAAGGTTATACGGCCTTCGAGATTTATTTTCGTGGATTTGATGGCAGTATGTTCATGGCCACAGTTATGTGACACACTTGCAATAAGCGTGACTACATCGTGTAGATCTCTGTCTGGGTGTTATAATAATATATTTTACGAGTTGCGCCCCGCGGTTTCACCGGCACAGATTTAAATCCCGGTATTCCCATGGGATAAAAAGAAGCCTATGTTTGCATCAATTATGCCGACAAGAGCATTTATCTTAAATTAGAAGAAGTGCTATTTCACACTATAGTTTATCTCTCTGCCAAGTTTCATCTAGATCCGTTCAGAGTGGCGTGAAAGAGCGAAAGAGTAACAAACATCTATGGGGGGGCGCGTGCTAGAAGGTACCTGGATAAGCGTGATTCCTAAGCGTGTTCCTTCCTACGTAGAATATTGTAGTGGGTCCAATAGAAACAACAGGTAAAGATAGATAGATAGAAGATAGGAAATACTTTATTGCACACAACTTAAGGCTCCGGTGACAGTGGCTCGCAATTTCGAAGTGCGATTGGCTATTATTTCATTTCGGGGAGGTTGTTTGAAAAAATAACTCTAAAGAAACACGCATAAATACTGTTCGAACACAAATAATACAATAATATAAGGGAAACATGCCCGAATCAGAAATCATTTTGGTATTAGTATGTTTGGTCTTACGTTTACCTAATACCAAAATGATTTCTGACTCAAGCACATTTCCCTTATATTATTGTATTATTTGTGTTCGAACAGTATTTATGCGTGTTTCTCTAGAGTTATTTTTTCAAACAACCTCCCCAAAATGAAATAAAATGAAATAATAGCCAATCGCACCTCGAAATTGCGAGCCGCTGTCACCGGACTCTTAAGGATACAACAAAAAACAAACTTAAAACTAAAAGTACATTGAGCGGCCTTATCGCTAAGTAGCGATAGCGACCAGACAACCATTGGATGAAATGGACTCAAGAAATTTAGAAGGAGTCCTTGTGGTATATTCACATTCCAATGTTTATATTGCGTAGAAGAAAGGTTCAGTTTATAGTAGGCAGAACACGCACCCCCATACATCCATCTATCCATACTTACAAAGTAAAAAACCGAAACAGCTTCACGACTTTGATCCCCAGGTACGGTAGATATCCCTTCAGATCTCCCAGTACCAAATAGATACTAATTCAAGATTATTTGAGGATGTCTAAGGGGGGTAGTCAGAGGTACGTCCAAACATTACATTTGGCACATACCCACATTTTGCAGTAGTTAGTATTCCATACGTGACAGGTTGCAAGCCCATCGCCGCTGTTAGATTACTAACTGGTTTCCTCACGATGTTTTCCTTCACCGTTTAAGAGCACTGGCATTACAAAGTTTCGCGTTTATAACATGAGTAGGGTGTGATACCTGGTTGCAGCTTGACGAGCTGTCCGCAGTTGGCGACGGTCACGTCCTGCAGCGGGCGCGCGTTGCGGTCGACGGGCAGCGCCTCCAGCTGCCGGAGCAGCGTCGCGCCGCCCACCACGCAACCGAACACACAGTGCACACTGACAAAACAACACAACACAACATTACCGATCAGAAGAGGAAAACTTGCATCAAAAAACTGCCGGAACAGAGAACACACTTAACATTAGGGATTAGAGGCGTTTTCTGTTTAGTTTCTTCTGTTAGGCTCTCTTTATATTGTCATGTCTGTGTATCTTTATATAGTGTTCTCTGTGTATTGTGTGTCTAATAAACTATTATATTCTAAAACTAGCTGATCCCGCGGCTTTGCTCGCGCTCGTTTATTTTGAAAATCTCATACAAACTTTCATCCCCTATTTTATCCCCTTGAGGGTAGAATTGATCAAAATCCTTTATTAGTGGATGCCTACGTCATAACATCTACCTGCATGCCAAATTTCAGCCCGATCCGTCCAGTGGTTTGGGCTGTGCGTTGATAGATCACTATGTCAGTCAGTCAGTCACCTTTGAGTTATATATATTTAGAAGATAGAAGAAGAAGATTTGCAATGAACAAAATGTGTTTTTTTTTTAATTAAGTTGACGCCCAGTTCATTATTTTTTTATACAACCAGCTGATGGAATACGCAGATAACACATCTGATGTTAAGTGGTAACCATCTCCTATAACAAAGCATTGCCTTAACTCACGCACGATAAGAACGTGCCCTACGATTGCCTTGCGTCCATCAACTCGAGGCATACAGATGTTTAGCCTCATGTGCCTGTAATTACACTGGTGAGCACTCTCTTCAAACCGAAACACAGCAACGCTGCTTGGCAGCAGAAAAAGGGGCGGTGGTAGTACTTCCCCAGCCCGGTACTAAAATGCTTTAAGTTATTTTACATCTTTCAAGATGTCATCAGCTCTTCTCTTTGCCATAAGCTGGATAGGACGTGAGCGCTAGCCTGATGTTCAATAAATAAATAATTAAAAAGAGGGTACTCACTTGTCGAGATGCGGCGCCGGTTGTGTTGTACTACAACACACAGAACAGAACAACAATGATAGCGTGGGTTGCCCGCTGTTGACGCCCTCTACACAATGAACACACATTACATACTACATTACACAGTGTACCGGCTACGGACGGCAGATCTGGGCAAACGTGAAGAAAGCGGCGGCCAATTTAAGACCCTATGCAGTAACACAAAGGCTAACTTTACGATTGCCTATATCCACCGATCATTCTGTACAATTTCTCCTACCAATAAATACATTTTGTTATAAAAAAATAAAATTATAGATAAGTACATCCCATGTGTGGCGCAGATAAACATCATCCTGAAAATACCACCACTTTTGAGACAGAAATAAACATTCTGTACTTATTTATTTAAGGTAAGTTACACAAAAATCCAATAAACTTTATTCTAACTAAAACTGAGTTGTTTTATTAATCTTTCTTTAACTTTTTTTGTAAATAAAATTGTTACTTGCTACTACAACAGCTACTACATAAGGTCGCCAAGGTTCCCATACTTTGAAACATTTAAGCATACTCTGACTCATTTTATATGTAATGCGTACACCCATATCTTGTAACTACCAGAAAAAAATTGGACTGTTTTACTAGAGGCAAGGTTTCTCTGGTAGTTACAATATAGTGGTGTATAGGATAATAAAATGTGAGATAGCAATGTTACTTATTTTTTTTATAAAAGGTTTTTATGTCTGGTATAGGATTTGTTTTGGTTTAAACTTTCTTACCCACATCCTGAAGTCAAACTTACATGAAGAACTGGGAGCCATTAGTGTCTTTGCCTCGGTTGGCCATAGACAGCAAGAATGGCTTATCATGTTGCAGCTCAAAATTCTCATCTGAAAATGAAATTAAAAATAAACACCCTATTGTTGTATCATCTTACATAGTCCTGTCAGGATTACTTGTACTGAGAATATACTCCGGTGTAAGTCTAAAATTTTTGTCAGAAAAAACATACAAACAAACAACAAGATGTGAAAGAAGAAGGTAGACAAAGTTTTTAAAATGCTGTCCTAACCATCCAAACATGCCTGGTAGCAATAGCTATGGGCAATCGGCTGCAAAATGTAGGTATTCTTAACCTGCTTTTCCAAGTTGAAACACTGTATTACCAATGTCAGCTAGTATAACTAGGTACAAGCTAGATAGCTTATAACTTATACCAAATGTACACCAATTTATTACAGGCACATGAGGCTTAACATCAGTATAGTATGCCTGAAATTGATGAAAGTAGGGCAGTGCATCATAGAGCAGTTCCTATTGACCACCACTTAATATCAGGTGGGCCATCTGCTAGTTCCATCAGCTAGTTGTATAAAAAATATAGGTTAAGACCTTACCTTCAAAAGTTCCACCATAGATGGATTCTCCTCCAGTTCCATTGGAGTTAGTAAAGTCTCCTCCTTGAATCATAAAGTCTTTCACCACTCGGTGAAACACCATGCCCTAAGAAAACTTAATATTAAAAAACTTTGATACTCTCAAACCTCTTAACATTTATTTTTAGCCATTTATGCTTAGCTGGGTTTAAGTAGGTAATTACTTTTTGGGAGATTATAATTTTGAGTAATCTTCCATTCCAGCCAAGCTTTCCACCTGAGGTTGGATGTTGGGAATTTTAAGTGTCATCTTCCAAACTCTGTCAGTTTAGATAGGGACTTCCCATCTACCCCACTCCAACCTCCCTTACCCCACAGCGCTAGCTGCGTTAAGGGGATATCTTTCGTTTAACCTGGCTTAGATTCACTCACCGCTTGTTTCTGAAAGCTTGATCAAAGCTAATTGGCTATCAAGTCAGTTGCTATTTATTCAGCTTTTACATTAGATAAGATAGGAAGTGACTTGACAGCGAATTAGCTTTGCTCAATCAAAGCTATTTCACTGTTTTTAGAAACTGGTCAGTCTTTGAGACACAAAAATTTATTTAGATACAGATCTGCTTCAGATTAGGTACAAAATTAAGGTTCAAATAATTCAATTCTTGTTTTATATTGCGGGTTGGCTATAGCAATCCTTGTACCTGAGTTGAGGGTTGGGGATAGGGGGGATGCAAGTGGGGGTAGATGGCAAGTCTTCCCCTTGAGTCCTTTTTTCTAGGAAATGAAAAAAAATAATTTAATTTTTCAGGTAAGTTACTAGTTAGGTTAGGGTTTTAATTTTTATATGTAAAAAATTGGTAGTAATATTTCATCTCTATGACAAAAAGACTCAAGGGAAGGAATTCTCATTAGATTAGGGTTATTTTATTTTTTAAAGTGAAGAAATTTGAAGAATTTTTTTTTTATTTCCTAGAAAAAAGAACTATAGGGAAAGACTTGCCATCTACCCCCACATGCTTTCCCCCTATCCCCAACCCTCAAATCAGGTACCAGGGTAGCTATAGTTTAACCTATATTGCTTTTGCAGAAGATTTAGGTTAGCCGATTTGGAAACCAACATGACGTTCTGTCGCGTCACCAACCTTGTAAGTCAAGGGCTTTCCAGTACTACTCCCGATGCCCATATCTCCAGCGCATAGAGCGCGGAAGTTCTCAGTAGTCTTTGGAGCGACATCGTTGAAAAGTTCGAAGATCAATCTCCCTGAAGGCAAACCCCCTATGGAAATATCCATAAACACACGATCCCGTGCCGGCTTCTGATCACCGTCGACAGTCATATTTGCGGTGATTACACTATTCAAAAGCACTAAATAATTGCTACAAAATCGAACCAAATAGATTAATAAATTGGAAATTTATTTTAGTTTTCTTTCACAGAAAAAGTACATAAGAAACAAACGAACGAACGAACGAAACCAATCAAATCAATCAAATCAACCAATCACTTTACTATATAGTAATCTAACTGTGTAGGTAAGTCATAAACATAGGTACGATTTAATGTATGATTTGTTATGTTTCTATTTTATTGTTGTCTCCGAGTATCTCAGATGTGCGGAAGTTTCGTTTAATAAAACTTAATGGTCAAAAAGTGGTGACAAAAATTGTGGCTTGCATATTTGCATCCAATCCGGATCGATTTCCTTGATATCGAATAAACGGCATGCGACCCGATCCGATCCTTAAAATCGGATCAATGATCTGGACCGCGCATCCCTAACCATTCGAGGTTTGAAAAGAACTGTGAGTGAACGGAACTTGTGCAAGTGAGAATGTGAATGCAAAGCAACCAAAGCAAGCAAGTGTTTGTTCCGTTTTCCACCGGGAGTAAGTAGACGGCAAGACGGTAAGACGGCAGTATTAGTATGTAGTGTTGACTACACTGTGCGTGACTGAACTGACTGATTGCTGCTGACTGAAATAAAACTGACTGAAGCGTGCTCAGTGGTTTTCATCAGTTTGGTTGGTTTGGTTCAGCGTTCCCAGATGTACCGCTTTTCCGCTTTTCGCCCTGCCTTTTTGCAAAAGCTGCGGTAATTTTGATCTGGCTGCGTGCCATGTCTTTTTCATGCATTGGATGCTATTCTGCTGTCAGATAGTTTACTTTCTGAACAGTTCAAGCAATTTCAAGCCGTGGGCAAGCGAGGGAGCCTTAGTTTTCAGGGTTCTCGTAAAGGCTTCTCTGTGTGAGTAGCATTTTCCAAGGAATTTGCTTTCGATTAAAAAACATAAAAATTGGTCCATCGAGTAAAAAGTTATGACGTTATGAGGTAGAAACCTAAAAAACAAACGAATTGTGAACCTTCTTCTTTTTTTAAAGTCAGTCCTAAATCGATGTAAATGATTAAAACAAGAAATTCCGTTTGTTGTGTTGAAAATCCGTGTTTTGAACCTTAGCTACCACATTTTCAATTGTCTCATCTGGCAACACTGGTTTGGTTGGTTGGTTGGTTTTTTACGTAGGTAGTTGTATGTAGTTTATGTACCAAAGAAAGAGCTCTAAAAAATGTAATATGATAATATATCATATCGTATATCTACCCGCAAAGGACGCCGCCGCGCTCTGCCTAGTTTGGAACGAAACGTACACAAAAGATCAAGTTTAGCCTGAATATGAGTAGTTAATCTATGTAAACCGCCTTTTGATTCATACGATACAAGATACAAGCGATCCTATCTTCAAAGTTTTGTATCGATCCGTCAAAAAATCGCATGGTCGCGATCCGTTCCAAAAATTGACAGATCGTAATTGATCGTACCTATGCCTTCGATTCAATTTTCCAAAAGATCGGATCGGATCGGCGCATCCCTCCTTTCCTAAGTACTAAATAATGTTTGATTCCAAGAGTATACAACGAACGCTACAACGCTACGCGTTTGATTGATTGATTTGCTTGCGTTGCGTGTGTGTCTGTCTGTCTGTCTGTGTGTACTTTTAAATATTTTACGCACCACGCACGCACAGATTTTCGAGTATTCGAGTTGTCTGTCTGTCTGTCTTCAAGTGATCTCGTCTTAGATTATGTACTAATCTAAGGATCTCGTTTTAGACATTTCGTTGTAATAAAGTCTGTTTCAATAAAAATTGTAACAATGAACGGGTCGGGAGATAACAGCTTCATCGTAAAGTTACGTGGTTTGCCTTTCTCTACTACAACGCAAGAAGTTATGACCTTTCTATCCGGCGTCAACATCTTGAACGATAAAAATGGTAAGACTTTCACCGGGTCCTCGACTACAGGCGACACAGGACCTTTACCTATCACGTCTTTCATATTCATGGTGAGGGAGTAAGATCTCCACTGACGTCCCGTAGTGATCTTACTCCTGGGTGTATTGTGCATCATCCCCTTGCTAACCTCACCAGCCAGCCTAGCTCCTTAGTAGCGGATCAGGACTGCGTTGGTGGCAGCAATGTTCTAGCATCCCCATTGATGATAATGTGGGTGCAGGATACTACATCATGAATATGACCCAAACCTCATTGCTTCCCAACGAAGATCGACTAAGGTCTGCATGGTAGAGCCTCGCCGCACTGCGATGGCTAGTCGCTCCTTTTATTTTGCTAGCTCATTATTATACAATAAAATAAACCATAATTTAAACATTTACCCATTAACTACCTATAAATGTAAGGAAAAAACTCTTTATTGGCTTCTTGGCCTGACGTATGAAGATACTGAGGAGCTTCTAAGGGTAACAATATAATTGTTAGTGTATCCACCGTCCTCATCCTTCCACCCATCCACATACACACCCTTTTCTCCATTCCTCTCACACATCATAACTAGCTATCGCCACCTCAACTGCTAACCCAAACTCCCAAGAGACTGGATTTAGCAGAAGTCTCCAAAAAAATCACACTGCACTGCACTGTTATGTCCCTACATATGTATATGTCCACACCCCCTTTTCCACACGGAAACCACCTGATTAATATCACTCACACACACGCACACATAAACACACACTTAATTGTACACATAAACACACACTCAATTGCACACGAATAATCCTGTATTCTAACATATTTTATACATTGTCATAAGTAGCTAGATTATTTACCTTATTTCAGCATTTATTGTTAATTGTTAGTTATTACCTTTTACTTTTAATTATGTTCCATAACTTTGTTTATGTATATCTTGTATTTTTTGTTTATATTTAGTATTTCCACTGTACTGGAGGAAGGCGTTGGTATCTGCGACACAGTTTAATACTTTTGCAGATATCATCGTTCCTGACTTTTTAAGTAGCCTGTATTTTTGTTTCCATAATAAACATATTTGATTTTGATTTTTTTGATTTTGATCATTTTATTTTTCACCAGTTTTTCATCTAATAGTATTGAAAAAGACCCGGTAGCGACAATGAGAACTGCTTAGGAATGGGGATGAGTTGCAGATTTCGTCAGAGATTTGATTAAAAGTAGGACACACTGGACACAGTATTTTACTGACTTCAAATTCAAATTAGTTTAATAATTTATCAGGAGTTCATCTGACGGAGGTGCGCCCTGGCAGACCCTCTGGAGAATGCTTCGTGGAGGTGGAGAGTCAAGAGGATGTAGAGGAAGCTCTTAAGAAAGACAAAGAGAATATGGGAAAGAGATACATTGAAGGTACACTCCCAAATTACTTACCTACATATATAGTTAGAAATATTCTAAAACTCATATTTGTTTAAATAACTAGGTCTCATGGGGACTGGATGGGATCAACATTTTTTTCAATGTTTATTTTCAGTATTTTCCACTGATCGCCAAGACATGGAGTGGGCTCTGAATGCTATGCGCCAGAATGAGAATGGTTTTGAAGGCATCCCCCAGCTTAACGACAGCATGGGCATTGTTAAACTAAGAGGCCTACCTTTTGGTTGCTCGAAAGAAGAAATTGTGGAATTCTTTAATGGTATGTTTTTATTTTTTTTAATTATGTTGTGTTTGGGGATGTGTAGGCTTTGCTGTAGATGTGTTGTGGTTAATTTATGACTATTGCCAGACATTGATGATACCAACATTATTTATACTTGAAATATCAGGGATCCATCCCTGATACCACTTATTTTTGAACATCTCTGTTTCATACAGAACAAATCAAGTAAGTAATTCTATTTTTCATTTTCTAGACCTAACATAAAAAATTTTTTAGTCAATATTGCCACAACACAAGCTACTTACTGCATCCACAATGATCATAAACTAAACTTTTCACAATGGGGGCTCCAGGGATCACGGTAGCACCGGACGGTGTCCACTTGCTAACGGACTCGACGGGGCGGGCTTCGGGCGAGGCGTTCGTACACTTCAATGACAAGGAGAGCGCTCAGGAGGCTCTCACCAGGGACAGGGAGAAAATAGGACACAGGTGGGGGGAATTATTTTTAGCACGTGGTTTGGTAAGGGTATGGTTGGCCATTTTGTGAAAATTCTGATCTGAAGATCACCAAAAAGTCTTACCTACTCTAAAAATTTAAGAGACAATTACCTACATATCAAAATTAATTTTAAACATTATCATTTGAGCATTTAAAATGTATGGTTAAATACTTTGGGTTTACGAAATG
Source organism: Plemyria rubiginata (assembly GCA_963576535.1). Lineage (NCBI taxonomy): Eukaryota > Metazoa > Arthropoda > Insecta > Lepidoptera > Geometridae > Plemyria > Plemyria rubiginata. The sequence goes on along the minus strand of OY754914.1, from coordinate 600,120 downwards.
AGTAGTAGTATTTAGTTAGGAGTCAAAATTGTTAAACATACCTACTATTGAGATCAAACCACGAATGCAAATTATATAATTTGGTGTAGTAGGTATGGGATATTGGTTTTTCTAAGTCTCTTTTCCCATTACCAACCTAATTTGAAATATCGATTAACTTGGGTCAGGTTATGTTTTATGTAATTTGGTATTTTACAGCACTTGAAATTACCTTGCAAAATAGGATTTGGTTCAGATATCTGCAGACACCTTGTTCAACACATTTCTTGAGAAATCTATTACTTTTAGGCCATATGCAAATTCTATACACATCAATAAAGACACAAAACATTGATTTGAAAGTTAACTAGATTGGATGTACCAGTCCCTGACCAGGCAACAGTTATTGACCAAAATCAACTTAAACTTCAAATAATAAGCTTATTTGAATTCTCGCGCCAGTAATTGGTCATTTAGCATGTTTTTAGACATAATGTGAACAATAATAGAGAATTTTGAATGAAAGTAAAGCCATTGGTTTTGAGTTATTATCGTTCGCGTCAACGACTATCTCATTATTTTCCATTTTGGCGGCCATACTGTAAGGACGTAGAAATAGAAGATGGTTTTTTAAATCCATAATTAGTCATGTTTTTGTAATAAATCTGAGCTGATTTCGTATTTATCAGGTAGTATAATGTGTGTGGTTCTATATTGTGAGAAAATTTTATACGATTACTATGTGGAAACCTTTTTTTTTTGGGTGGTCAATATACTGGATCATAAAATAATCTATTTTCCAGAGGTTGACCAATCTGGTCAATGATTGGTGTTTTTTAATTTCTTTATTTTCTGGACTTTTTCTTTGATATAAATAATAAATGATACTTACAGTAGGACTGTACTCGAAAAAATATGTTAAACATAACTAATTACCAGTTTTGACCACTGGTCATTCACTGGTGATCTTCATATATCAACGTTGTACCAGTTAGTTGACCATTTGGAATATAATTATGTATACGTGTATGTCTTAAGAGATGAATTTAGGGCAGTGCATAATTGGGCGGGTTCCTAACGTGCGTGTTCAAGAAATTAATAATTTTAACTTGTGTTTTGGTTTGTTGTGATGGTTACCTCTAAATATCAGGTGGGCCCTGTTCATGAGCAAGTAAATAAAAAAATATATTTACATAATAGTCACTGCCACCGATTTTTTAATTGTTAAACAACTTTAAATTTGTAGCTGTCCATAGTAAAATGTTAAGATAGTATTTTGAATGGTTTTAAGTTGTTTTTATATCAGCTGTGATTGATATAATAATAATAATAATAATAATAATGCTGGACAATCCACACATCCCCATCTAGCCCCAAAGTAAGCTATTCAAAGCTTGTGTTATGGGTACTAGATGACTGATATATTTAATACATTATATGCTTAGATACATATTTTTTATTATACATAGAAAACACCCAGACCTACGAAACAAATTTCTGCAGATTGTACACAAATTTGTTCCGAGGCGGGAATCGAACCCGCAACCTCTGCGTCGCAGGCGGACTCTCGCCCGCTGCGCCACCGAGATCGTCAATATTACATAATAATATGCAAATAATAATGTGCAATTACATAAAATACAATGATGTTCCCGAAGGTTATCCATGTAACAGATACTCGATACACCTAATTTTCCTGTAATAAAATGGTATCAGATACTGGTCAACCATTGGTACCAAAGATGGTTTAGTACTAGATCAAACTGGTCAAAGTTAGGCACATTCGCCCTCGACGCATAAAAAAATTAATTAAAAAATAACTAAAGGCTTTCATAATATTCTAATAGTGGCAATGCATTGCATGATACCTTAGCAATCATCGATATAAGCGCCAAAAATTATATATTCAATATCTTAGGAGTAGGAAGATAATTTATATGAAATGTTGCCTTAAATGGTTCGGGACTGGTGCATCCACGCTACATACTAACCGGTGTATACTGTATTATGTGTACCCTACCAATCCTCTGAAACACAAATATGACATTATAAGGTACCATTAGCATTACATAAAGTGACAGTGATTGCGTTCTAGAGTTCTTACAGTATGACGATATATTATTTTTTAAGATGATTTTAATTTTAATTCCTCAGCGTTACCTTTTGCGAATTTAGGGTTGGTCGCTATAACACAATAAGACTTATTTATATCTAGTATTAGAATGTACAAAAATGAAACAGTGCTAACTGCAGATATTTGAACCAAAACCAAAGAAGGGTTTATAAAAGTGCGCTAGTGATTGGTTATTGAGTTGTCAAAGGTTGGGCGAGACGGGAGGACTGCGGGAACAAGAGGGGAAGCGAGGGAAGAGGGAAGAACAGCGAGGTGGCGAATAGTCGGGTATCATACATAGATGATAAGTTCAGGACATGGTTTATTTATTTTGTTTATTTTAACTTAGTCTAAAGGTGTATAAACGGCCAGTTTTGTGGCAATTTATTGCTGAAATTGTATAGCTAGTCCTACTTACGATGATCTATTGGCGTGAACGAGACAGATATACATTGTCAGCTTGAAATCGCCGCAATTTCTAGCTCTTTGTTTCAGGCTTTAGTCTTTCCATGCGTATTTCTACCGCGTTTCGGGTGTGCTTGCCGATGAAGTTACAGGCACTTGAGGCTTAGCATCTGTATGCCTCAAGTTGTTGGACGCAGGGCAGTGTATCGTAGAGCACGTTCTTATTGAGCGTGACTTACGAGGGAACTCAATCAAGAGTTCGTGCCATCATCGGCTTGTTCGATCAGCAAAATAAAAAACTAAATTTACGATTATTGATTAAAACTTTGTAAACGTTATTATTATGATACCATTCATTGTCATTGTCACGCGTTCAAAGTGAAATTACTGCAAAATATTTGGAAAACTACGTAAATCTTAAAAACTGGGTAAATCTAAGCTAATTCCATGTGACCAAGCCTAGAAGTATTGTCAACAAACTAACAGCTCCCTATGTACCTACTTAAATCTTTAAAAGTACGCAACGGATTCTGATGCGGTTTTTTTAAATAGATAGAGTGATTCAAGAGGAAGGTTTATATGTATTAATATATGCATGATATAGTAGAAAAACAATATGCATCCGTGCGAAGCAGGGATGCGCGGGCGGGTCGCTAGTCTTTTATATAACATAGTACAGATTAGTGATCTTTTAAAAAATCTTATTATGAACGAGGCGAGAGCTCATTGCGACCGTTCTCATCCGAATTTAGGGCGGTCAGGGAAAATAATAATATTTTGTTCCCAACTTGAAAGGTGTACCTACTAAAGTCCTGTATATGAAACTTTTAAAATGAATCAAATATTTGATTTTGTCAGAATTTAAGTTTAGAATTTTACGTCTCAACAACTAATCACCCTTCGAAAAATTAAAGAGCTACAGTCTTCTGTTCTATATAATGCAAGAACTCCGTATCGCGGCGTCAAGTAAAGATGTGATGAACCAAAGATGCGGCGATGACCTTGTAAACTGTCAACAAAATATTATGACCAATTCGGCCGACCAGTATTGTAAGGAGCACCTCCACATCCACAGATACATAGAGGTGTTCATAAGCTCAGCGGACGAGGTGCGTCAGTACGGCGCGCGCATGGAGAGCGGCGGCGGTGGCGGCGGCGGGTTCCGCGGCGGGCGCGGCGGCGGCGGCGGGTACCGCGCCACGCCCTACGATCGGAACGACCGCTTCTCGGGCCGGTTCAATAACCGCGGCCGAGGGCTCGGACAAGGGTTCGGACGGGACTCTTATAATGGTACGTGTTTTTTTTCGCTACGATATTAGGTGAGTTTAGTTGATAGTAAGAAAACCACCCTTATGCTGGTTAGATTTTTCAGAGTAGAGAAGGCAGGAATGGGTTCTTCTGGGACGCGTTAGTCGCACTGAATGAAATTAAATTTATTTATCTGACAAGCGTTCAATGATCCAGAATGCATCGCAGATTTGAGCGAAAATGACATTCGCTCTTAACTAAGAAACGCTGGATAAGGTTGTCGTGCACATTTACAGGCGGCGGCGGCGGTGGCGGTGGGTTCGGCGGCCCGCGCGGAGGTGGGTTCGGCTTGGGTCGGCACCGCGGCGACAGCTGCGGCGGAGGGTTCTCCGTGCACATGCGAGGTCTGCCATTCAAAGCTACACCGCAGGATGTTGCCTATGTATGTATTGCATTTATGACACTAGTTCAATGATTTTTACATTGAACATTGAAAGTTGATTATTTTATTATTGTGTCCGTAAACCAGAATTCTGCCCTCCTTAGGAGAAAAAGCATAAGTGACAAATTTTGTGAAATTGAGTTATATACATTCCCGGGCTCACAAAAAAAAATGTGATTTTTCTGTCTAGGAATATTGGCGATATTCCCCATAGAAGCCAAGTTAGACAAGCACAAGTGCACTTCTTTTTCTCAAAAGTACCACCTGTGAGAGAAAGAAAAAACATAACCCTGACATCAGAGGCAGAAAACAGCTTAAGTAACCACAAACGATTTTTTTTATTCGTATGTGATCCGAACGAAATGACCGACTTCTACTATGAAAAAGCATAATAATTGAATACTAAGCAAAATAAACACATATTATGAACAAATGCTTTTTCTTTGTAGTGGTAGAAACGAATAACCATAACTTTAGACTAGGGAGACTATCAAAAGCTTAAATATTTCATTTACCAAACTCGGGCATGAAGAATGTGATCGATGCGAATCCTATAAAATTCGTAACCCGGATTATAAAACAATACGATATTTCAAATGCAGTATTTGTAAAGAATATGACCAACATTTAGATAAAACTGTAAGTGCTCGAAATGCTTACACGTCCTCCAGGAGTGATGATGAGACAGTATGTTATTCCGCGGACTTACAAAAAGTAATTATGTTACCAAGAATGGAATCCATTAAGTCAGTCATATTTTGTCCCCGCATAATTGCCTTTAACGAAAGTTTTGTCCCGGTTGGAGTTAGTAAGAATCCTCCATTCGCAGTTTTATGGCACGAGGCAGTTTCAGGTCGAAAAAAAGAAGACATTGTGAGTTCATTCAGAATGTTTTTCATGGAAGTTAGAGACGTAAAAAATGTCACATTGTGGCTTGATAATTGCTCTGGACAAAATAAAAATTGGTACCTCTTCTCATACCTCAACTATTTGATTAATTCAGGAGAGCTATGTACTGAAACCATTACTTTAAATTATTTCGAACCTGGGCACACGTTCATGTCTGCGGACAGCTTTCATCATCAAGTGGAACTTTCGATGAAAAGAATGGTAAAGTTATACGACTTCAGAGATTTCAAAACCGCAGTAGAAAAAGCAAACAGTGGCAAAGTAAAAATTCATGAAATGAAAGTCAGTGATTTTTTCACATTTGAAGACTGTGCGGCTTCCAGGATAATCAGCTTAGCCAGACCACGCCCTTATCTAAGCGATATGGTCCCAGTAAAGTTTACAAAAGGAAATAATAAGATTCACTACAAAACATCTTTTGTAAATGAAAACATTGAACTAGACTTTACAAATATATTAAAGACTGGCTTCCCTTTGATGAAGTTTAAAGAGGAACCCAGAGGAATTACTTCCAAAAGGAAACATGACATTATTCAACGTCTAGGAAAACTGATGCCACCAAATAGGCTAACATTTTGGGAAGATCTTCCTGTTAATGACGGGGTTGCTGATCTTATCAATGATTATGACACTTGAGTGTGCGTACGAATACTACGTAAAAAACAATTATAAACCTAAATATTATGTAAAATTTCATGCAAAGTTGATTAAACCTTTTTTAAATTGTTGGCAAATCTGCTCTACATAAAACCTTAAAATATAGTAGTGCAAACAAATAGATGCCCTTTATGCGATTTGATTTAAATAAATACTTTTAAAGTTACTTATGTTGTTTTTGTTTTATTATTTACTAAAGTTACATCGAACATAATAAAGAATAAAGCACAACTACGTAATTGTGTTTATTTTGCTTCTTAAAATGACTTCATAGAACAATAAAAAAACACATGTGTGTAGTTGTGCTTTTTTTCTTCCTACCTTTACTAAAAAAGGATATTAAATAGGAGGCAGGAATGGTTTTTTCTAATTATTAATTTTAATATTAATTATAAACATACAATTATTATGCAGTAAAATTTCTATATCAATAATACATACGATAATAAAAGATTCAGCTTCGTAACTCATCTCTAAAGCAGTTAAACAAAAGCGCAAAGTTTTTTCAATTTTTCTCGAAACTTAGGTTTCAGCAATTGTGCTTTTTCTCCTAAAGAGGGCAGAATTGTGGTATCTTCTTTGTTGTCTGTATGTATTTTTTTTTTTTTGCGTGTCACTAATTCTTTTGAAATAGTGTGGTGAGAGTATTTTAAGAGGCTCCTTTCGAGTACTTGACTCATATTTTTAGAACTTTTTAGGTTCTCCGACATGCCAGTTCACTCACGATGTTTTCCTTCACCGTTTAATAGTACTGGCATTCTGCTCATACGTTTTTGGAAATGGTAACTATAATAGTAAATATAATGTGGAGAGGATCCGAAAACCATGTAACATTTGTGTCCTAATTTTACAGCGATGAAAACCCCATTGTATTTTAGCATAATAGCCATTGTGTATTTGTATGTTGGGTAACTTGTTAAATTCCCTTGTAGTGTGGTGTACAATAAAGAGTATTGAGAGTTTATAGCCCACTAGTTGCGCCCCGCGGTTTCACCCGCGCATATTTAAATCCCGGTATTCCCACGGGATAAAAAGTAGCCTATGTGTTATTCCAGGCTATAATCTATCTCTCTGCCAAGTTTCATCCAGATCCGTTAAGCCGTTTGGGCGTGAAAGAGTAACAAACATCCATCCATTCATCCACACATTCATCCATACTTACAAACTTTCGCGTTTATAATATTAGTAGGATAATGGCCGCACAGCTCATTTGACTCTTGTTATTCTTCATTGTAGGTTTGATACTCACCCATGACTTCTCTATGTTCGGTCATTACATGTTTGTGTAATGAATCATCGTGTTTTATTTTGTTATTTTTATTGTATGTTTTCAGTTCTTCAAGCCGATCCGGCCAGTTAACATCAACATAATGTTCGACAACTCAGGCCGGCCGTCGGGCGAGGCCGACGTCGAGTTCGAATGCCACGAAGACGCTATGCGGGTGCGTGAAACACATGCATACATAACTGCTCATGGACCTCTCGCTTGCACTAAAAACATTAATGAGAGGAAAGGATACTGGCTCTTTCTCCATACAAACGTAGTCGACTGCTTCCTCCCTGGATAATAACACTAGAGAAAATATTTTTGTACCACAAAACAATTAACTACCATTAACATGCCCCTACGTTTTGTTTTTTTTTTCATATTCTAATCATCATAGGAAGTAAGTCATGAAAAACTAGAAATATTGCCTAATTTTCGAATCATTTTAAAACAGTCATTGAAAAAAAAGTACGCAAATTTTAAAAAAAAAATGTGAACGTAGGGGTATAGCTATAGGTTTTATTTAATTGTATAAAAAAGAATTTAAAAAAATGGGCATGCTTTGGAGGAGTGAATAGTCGACTACGAAATGCTGTTTTGATCAATAATTATGTACCTCAAACGGTCTGAGCTGCAGTTGTCCCTTTCTTGCTTGGGGTGCGGCGGCGCCGGCGGCATATAGTGAAACAGGAACACTTTATTGAAATACCTATTTTTCAAAAGTCTCTCAGGTATCCTTTCCTCTTAAGATAACACGAAACAAGAAAACACTGAACTTATTTAAGAAAAGTCGCAATCAACAAAGTTTTGGGAACTGACTAGTGGCTGTATAACCGTTCCCTGTGTTTAGTCTCGTGTCTTGCCTTGTTTGTGTGTTATCTAAGTTTTAAACTATTGTATCTTAAATAGTTTTTTGTACTTTGGCCTACCGCGATACAGGCTTGCCTAGTGCGGGGAATCAGCAAACCTTGATAAAAAAATTTTTTGGTAAAATTTTTTGTAAGTAATTTGTATTTATATATTTAATTTATGTGTTATATTGTGATGTGATTGCCCAAAACTTGGTTGTTTGAATGCAATTTTTGAGACAAGTTGAGTCGTCATTTTCCTGTCTTTATCCCGCTTCGTGTGGGGTCAACAGGTCTTTTGTTCTCCACCCACCTCTATCAGCCGTCATCTCATCATTCACTCACTCAATTTTTTTTTATTGTTAGATAGCTAGGTAATGTTTGACTGCCATCACACCTGATGGAAAGTGAAGATGCCACTCACTCACTCCATTCTTACACATGCATGCAAAAAAACAAAATGGAAAAAAAAATAATAGATTTTTTAATGAATGGTGTATTCCGCAGGCGATGCGTCGAGACAAGAACAACATGGATCACCGCTACATCGAGCTTTTCCTGACCTCCCCCGGGGGCGCGGGCGGCCCCGCCCCCCCGCCCCCCTTCAAGTCCAACCGCGGGGGGTTCAGGAACTACTGAACCTTCGCTTAACTACTCTACGTTCATTTATATCATAATTACTGTCTAAGAGCTCACACAAGTGTGGCGACTCGAGTATTTCTTAAACAAAATGTACGTAACGAAAAAGGAAAACATTACGAAAAAGTACTTTTTCGTAACTTTTCTTCCTTAAGTTCCTAGATTTATGTTACGAAAAAGTACTTTTTCGTAACGTTTTCCTTTTTTGTTACGTACAATTTGTTTGAGAAATACTCACCCAAGGTTCTAAGATAACTGTCTAAAACACATGTGGCGACACAAGGTTAGTAGACATGTATGAAAGGTACCAGGCGATTCTACTTCTTATGTACAAAATTTAGCAAAAACGCATGTTACTTTCTCACTGCTGGGAAAAGATCTAGAAAATCTGCTACTTCTCTTATCTTGTTACCTTGTTCGCAGCAGGCTGGTAGCGACGCGAGTAGCACCTCCCACCACGGTATTTTGGTGATAACAGCCAACTAGGGGACACGGACGCGTGGTGAGAGGTGCTACTCGCCTCGCTAGAAGCCTGCTGCGAATGGGCTATAAGAAGATTTTTCATTAATCGTTACTTCAACATCGAGATTATTTCGCGTCTTCAGCCTGGCTGGTCTTTGTATCCCTTCCTTAGGCACCCAGACAGTGCTGGTAATATTATTTAACCATCATCCACATCCATTATAAACCTATGTCCACACTGGACATAGATAGGTATATCCCAAGACGTGCCACTGAGACCGGTATTTGGCTCATCTCATTCAGTATTTGACAGCTACCTTCCACAGATGGTAAAATAATAGCAATGACTAATTTATTTTATGAGATCGAAATACTCATTGTTTACTTAAAGGTTATATTCAAAATTATATTTTGAATTCCACATTTTAAAAACTATACTGACCTCGATATTTGAGCCTTTTAATTAATATTTTTAAATAATTGTAGATTGTAACTGGATAATACATATGGTAAGATAACTGATAAAATAACGCAATAACCCGTTATCATTAAAAACTATGCTGCTCCCGCTAATCGTTCTTTCTCACTCGCACACGACTGTTTACAATAGCTCCATCGCACTCATACTCGTAGATATGCGGCGAAAATTAAGATGAGTTTTATAATGACACGGGTTACTTGTGCAAGCAGTATAAAGGTCGCTTTAGTTAGAACAAGTAAATTAAGATATATTTTACCTTTCTTTCCAATGGTTCGGTAGAGATCATCCAGTCTAAAAATGCACGCCCCTCTACCAGCCTTCACCCACACAAGCAAATGAGGTGTATAGATGCAATACATGCCACCAAGCAATTTCATTCGTTATTCAGTTTTCCGCCAGACATGAAAGTGTCACTTTCACGTTCGGCGGGAAACCGAATGACGAATAAAATTATCAGGTGTCATGTATTGCGTCTATACACGTCATTTGCATGTGTGGGTGAAGACAGGTAGAGGGGCGTGCATTTTTAGACTGGATGATCTCTACTACTATTTATTTCTTCTGTGACGTCACATAAGATTAGCGCTGGACGGCATTAAAAGTGAAATATTAATTTAGTTGAATCACGAAAATCATTTTCGTCGTAAAGCTAGATCTAGGTGCTAGTTCCTCGCGCAAAGCCTAGAAGAACAGGCAACAAACTTACGGCATGCTTCATCAGCAGGCTGATCAAGTAACTTTTGTTGCATTCAAAATCCGGTTGCCGATGTCAATTTTGGCAGTTTTGCGATCGGAACTGCCAAAATTGACATAGGCAACCGATTTTGAATGCAACAAAAGTTACGCGATCAGCCTGCAAGTTCTATGCTTGTCATTATGACAAGTATCATACAAAACGGTAGGAGTGAGACGAGTTGAGATGCGGGTATTATTATTCGCATCTCAACTCACACCACAAATAAAATCCAAATAAAGTAGACTAACCCCTAACGCTTATTTTAAATGACTGAAAAATAAAGTGGTAACAATGATATCTGGCGCACATTGCAACATTTTTGAAGATATCAAATCACTGAACGTAGATAGAGAAATCGCATGCTGCATGTATTTGAGAATAACTTAACAAAGTTAAAGCAAAAATTCAATTTTCAATCTTCAACAAGTTTTTCTTCCAAAAAATCGTTTTAATAATTTTCGTAATTTATCATTAGTTCTATAGCATGGATAAAATAATAAACTTTATTATTTCCTCCATGTCTATATCTTTAAACATTTTGGGATGTGTAAGCGGGATGTTTGATGGTGGTCTGCGCCTTAATAAAAATTTTTGGTCAATTTCACTTAGATATTTAGCCTTAAAACTAAGCAATACATGTAACAAAATGAACACCACTTACAATGTAATTTTGTCCTTACGTAGGTTTATAAGTTAATTACAGATTACATAGTTATAGGCGTGTCGGGACTTGTTTTTACTGTAGGTATAAGCTGAAATTTTGATTAAAATCTTCTTGAAATTATAGCTTCAGAGTATTTATCAGTTTCTGAAAATCTGAAAGTTATGAATAAGCCTTGTTTAAATATTGTTGAATACAGATATTAAATATAAATATTTAGTACTATTCTGTAAAAAATAAAATCACCCAGTGAATTCGCGCTCACTTCATACACGAGCTTTCTTCTCGCGTTGGCATTTTCATCGCCAATACACTCAGTGGCGCTAGTGATTGGTGAATACATGTATTCCTGTATGCTAAATTGTAAATTCACTGCGGATTCAGAGTCACTTGGTTGTTGACAAGATAGCACTAAAGATTTTCTTTTACCAATGGGCTTTTACTGGTGGCGATAATAACGAATGATCCGTCTCTAGTTGCCTGCGCCGATCCTGCCAAGGTGAGACAGAGCAAGCATGACAAAATGTCGAATAGTGAAACTCCCAACCGACAAATACTTACAGCTGTGTTGTGTAAGGAGATCTTGCAAACATTCTATCCGGAAATAGACTTCATTTTCGTGGTGCATATCGTCGGCTTACTGTTAGAAGTCACTAGCTACAAAAAGTCACTAACTACCTTTATTGGACCGGCGTACAGTACGGCCGGCGGATCTAGACCGGCGTTAAGTTCGATCGGAACGCTGCGCAGTAGTCACTTTTAGGGTCGAATAGGTGGTAAGACGCGGGGTGCGCGGGGTGTCACTGAGATAGGTATGTGGTAGATTTTAGACTATTTTTCAAATGTTTAAACTATTTTTGTCTCGCCTGTACCTGCGCACAATTTCCGAAAGCGCAACTTCAGACCGGTCTAGATCCGCCGGCCGTACTGTACTCGCCTGAATGAACTCTACAATAATCAAAAACCCATTTATTTATAGCTATTCTAGTTTCGCCGATATGGCACCTGCTTAAAGTCATTATTCAAAAAAATTGGCATAAATCAAAATATTAATTACGTTTTCCCACACTTAGCTTGGTCGCTTAGACGTGACTTCTAGCAATTAATAAGCCTCAATTACGTTTTCCCAAACTTTTAGTTATGTCGCTTAAATAGTGACTTCTAGCAATAAACCTACGATATATTTTGCTTGACGAAAGTTCTGCCGCTGATTTTTAATGGTGAAATTAAGTTATGTATATGAGATCATTAATTTTAAAGTAACTAATGAGATGCAATTAACTCTCCACCGATCTGAGAAAATAGTTCGCCGATTTTAATGTATTTTTTATCTCAGTTCGTGTGTATTGGATGGAAGGTACCTAGTTAGATGGGTAGTATAAGGCACTTTTTACTTTAATAAATTAATATTAACAATTATTTTTGGTTTTTATTTACCTGTGACCCAAGTTATACATTATACCTAATAGTATTTTACTGCAGAATGTGGCGTGATTGTGATTTTGAGTACCTACTGACTGGGACGTATGGGAAATAGGAAACAAAAAAAACTGTTTTTGCCTAAGCTTGCCGTGAAAATTTTTGTCTAGAGTATTTTTTATGGGTAAAATTAACAGCGAGACGTGGCGGTGTTTCAAAATCGTATATATTGGGACTGGGAAGCTGACATGCAGACAACAACCCTCAATGCACTTTTTCTCGCACGTTACCATTTTTGAAGACAGCAATGTAGGTAGATAAGAGTGTTTTAGTTTACTAGATTTAGGTATTTCTGTGTACCTACCTCGGACTAACCCTTGAGTTGGTACCTAATTGGTGCCAATGTATGAGGAGACCACCAGACTTGCATAGTGAAGCGTCTCTTGTATTTTTAATGAGTTTCGAATTGAATTGGAAGATCAACCTCGAACCCTGATTGCATAAAAAAAAACAAACAAATCTCGCCATCTCGTAGTTAAAAAAGTGCGCCTAATAATTTTATCAATCCGCTTTGGCCGCTGACTGCACCGGAATCGCAGTCCCTTCTCGACATAAACATACAAAAAAATCTGACCAAGACTGATGAAGTCATAATAATTATCGTAAAGGTTGTCTCGACAGTTTTTGTCTTACAAACAACGCGTTGTCCTTGGCTAGGAGTCTTTAGGACACCTTTCCATCATCCGGCCCCGTTCGGGCGCAATAAAAATAAGCTCACCAAATAAATCATGGACCATCATTAGTGAGGCATTTGGAGACGAGTGGCGCCGTGCTAGGCGGAGCGATAAGCGCGAGCGGGCTAACCTTTGCAGAACAGCGGCCCGATTACGTCTGGATATCAAGGCTTTCATTTTTGCATTTGATCAAAGAATATAATACTCTGACGAGAGCATTTGATTCCCATAGTGTAATAGCAACATAATGGATCTAATATCTAAATTCCCGATGGACGCTAAATTCCTTGGCTAGAAGGGAATCAAATGTTTGAAAATTTGAAAGCAATTTCGATAGCCAGACATAAGCGTGATCGGGCTGCGGGACAGGGACCTCTACGTATAGAATAAATAATAGAGTAACCAGTTTCGCTACAAAAAAATAGTCCAAAATGCTAGGGCGTGGTGAGAGGTTGCTACTCTCCTCGCTACAAGCCCGCTGCGCACAAGGTGTGTGCGACAATTTTTTTTGCGAAACAGTCATTAGGCTAAGGCCGCACTACGGTTAAACCGCTGTGGTTTTTAATCGCGTGAATTTGTGCCCCTAGAAAAATTGAACCGCAGGTGCGGCCGCTTGTATTAGTTGTTTAGGGGCACAAATTCACGCGATTAAAAACCACAGCGGTTTAACCGTAGTGTGGCCTTCGCCTTTTATCGCGTTACACGAACGAATGTTGGCCGCGCATCGCTCGTCTCACCACTGCATTGTGGCCCGGGATTCGGTTGGGACCGCGGGGCGCCGGCCGCGCGGGTGCCGGCGCGTCGCGGCTCGCAGGCACCGCCGGCCGCCGCCACCGCCGCCGCCGCTATGTGTGTGTAGGCGCCGCGACGCCACGCTACTGTCTAAAAACAAGACAGCAGTCGCAAATCCCACTAATATCTAAATATATATAACTCAAAGGTGACTGACTGACTGACATAGTGATCTATCAACGCACAGCCCAAACCACTGGACGGATCGGGCTGAAATTTGGCATGCAGGTAGATGTTATGATGTAGGCATCCGCTAAGAAAGGATTTTGATCAATTCTACCCCCAAGGGGATAAAATAGGGGATGAAAGTTTGTATGAGATTTTCAAAGTAAACGAGCGCGAGCAAAGCCGCGGGATCAGCTAGTTAGGTATAAACGCGAAAGTTTGTTGTAGCGATAGGTAATGAAATCTACATATTTATTGAATCATAGGTAGAAACCATTGGCCATTGAGTTTATTCTCATAAGAACAGATACAGCTCACTCAAATGAGTTAAAGGTATAACGTAGATCTAAGGCTAGCGGCGAAGTAGTATGCTTAACGTAAACATAATTCATTTTGCAACTGCTTTGAACACGTCTGCTCGCTTCGGCCACTAGCGCACACTTGATTTTAAAACAGTTCAACAAATTGCAAGAAACATACGCTACAAAACCAATTTAATGACTAAAATTACGCAATTTTTTATTACCTACTTATAAATATCGCTGTTAGTAACCCATAAATAAATAATAATATTGAATAGACAATAGTCAAGGCTTGCGACTGCAACTGCGGTCGCACCGGATTGTTTTTAGATAGTCCGGGCAGTCTTGCACCCGCCGCCCGCCGCGCCGGGACGACACTGATGTCATAGGTGTACTAATGTTGTTTGTGAACATTCTTCTGTACAAGATAATGCGTACAGCTCGCCAGAGTTGCCAGATTACTTTATGGTCTCGATAGCTTTGATTGAAGTCGCCGATGAACTTGGATATACTAGGTTAGGCACAAACAAAGAGATTTTCAGGATTTTTTTAATACAACCAGCTGATGGAACAAGCATATGGCCCACCTGATGTTATGTGGTAACCGCCACCTATAATACAGCATTGCCTCGTAAGCCACGCACGATAGGAACGTGCCCTACGATGCACTGCCCTGTGTCCATCAACTTGAGGCATACTGGTGCCTGTAATACACCTGTGACCACACTCTTCAAACCGAAACACAGTAACGCTGCTTGGCGGCAGAAAATGGCATGTATAAAAATAGTTTAGGTAAATGAATATTCACCTGTAGCGCACTGAGGACAAAATGCTAGTGCATTTTTCAGTGATTTTTTTCGTCAAGGTCCCTTTTGCAGATCCTTGCTTTTGGTTTCATTAATAAATATATTTTTCAGTATTCAGTCAGTTTTGTGTATTTCTAATTAATGAAAATAAATAATTTATATTTTTTCGTGCTCGTATCTTATATCGCGTAAGTAGACGAATAAACGAGACGAGAGAAAAATATAGATTACAAGCTACAACATTCTAGTTATGCCAACTACCTGAATTTATAAATAATCTGCGCTATTATACTATGTAGCGCTATTTATTTTGACGACCTCAGTGGCGTAGCGGCCTAGAGTCCGCCTGCGACGCAAGAGGTTGCGGGTTCGATTCCCGCCTCGGAACAAATTTGTGCACGATCTGCAGAAATTTGTTCCGTTGGTCTGTGTGTTGTGTGATAAAAAATATCCATCTATGTAAGTATAATAATGTATTAAATATATCAGTCATCTAGTACCCATAACACAAGCTTTGAGTAGCTTACTTTGGGGCGAGATGGTGCTGTGTGGATTTTCCAGCATTATTTATTTACCAAAATAATAGCTGTCTTACTAATGTCACCTAATCTATAGCAAGGTCACGTTGCGTGGCTCACCTCCCGCTGAGCGGTCCATTAGCTGACTGAGGATCGAAAAGCCACGAGATCATTCAAAATCAAGTTAGACTAGTAACTATAAATTAAGTTTTTATTTTTTATTTATCTTTATAAAAAATTAATAACAATAGTGAAATATGTAGCAATAAGGAAACCACTAAGGTTTATAAAAGTAATGCTACTAGAGAGTCTTATATCGATAGCTTCTAAACTAGGTATATATATATGTATACAAAATAAAAACATCAAATAAACTGGATCTAGGTAAGTGTAGTAGCGTCATCACATTACATTCGCAAATACTTTTTTAAAACTCGTAGCAGCGCTACGACGTAGCAAACGTAGAGGTGTTAAGATAAGTGTCGTTGTGCAAATAAGAGAAATATTTTTACACAAATCGCTTTACTTAAGGGTCCGGCGACAGCGGCTCGCAATTTCGAGGTGCGATTATTTCATTTTATTTCATTTCGGGGAGGTTGTTTGAAAGAATAACTCTAAAGTGACACGCATAAATTCGGGTTCGATTCCCGTCTCGGAACAAATTTGTGTATGATCTGCAGAAATTTGTTCCGTTGGTCTGGGTGTTTATGTATAATAAAAAATATCTATCTATGTAAGTATATAATGTATTAAATATATCAGTCATCTAGTACCCATAACACAAGCTTTGTGAAGCTTACTTTGGGGCTAGATGGTGCTGTGTGGATTGTCCAGCGTTATTTATTTATTTATTTATTTATTTATAAATACTGTTCGAACACAAATAATACAATAATATAAGGGAAATGTGCTTGAGTAAGAAATCATTTTGGTATTAGGTAAACGTAAGACCAAACATACTAATACCAAAATGATTACTGATTCGGGTTTTTTTGTTTAGAGAATCACGGGATTTTTCTGCTCTTCAAAATTAACCTTCGAAAAATTTATGTGCGCAATGCCAGTGCTCTTAAACGGTGAAGGAAAACATCGTGAGGAAACCAGTTAGTATTCTAACAGCGGCGATGGGCTTGCAACCTGTCACGTATGGAATACTAACTACTGCAAAATGTGGGTATGTGCCAAATGTAATGTTTGGACGTACCTCTGACTACCCCCCTAAGACATCCTCAAAGAATCTTGAATTAGTACCTACTTGGTACTGGGAGATCTGAAGGGATATCTACCGTACCTGGGGATCAAAGTCGTGAAGCTGTTTCAGTTTCAATTAACCTCGGGATTTGAGGCATATCCACTTTATTCTTTCGCTGTATGAAATCAGTGTAAGAACATTAACCCCCGCTTTCTGAAAGCTCGATCATAGCTAATCGGCTGTCAAGTCACTTGCTATTTCAGCTTTTACTTCAAATTAGATACAGATACCAAATGACTTGACAACCGATTGGTGTTGATCGGCTTTTCAGAAACCGGGGACAACTCACCTACACTGAGAAAAATGTAAAGCTGAAAGTGCCGTCATTACGATCGATTTTGTAGGTTTGAAGGCTAAAAACCGACCAACAGTAATAACCAACAAAAACGCCTTCTAGGCAGAAGACGTTATACGATTTACAGAGTAAGTAAATTTAAAAAGAAGGTATACCATGAATAAGCTTCTCCAAACTACAATTTAGTCTTAGTATTGAACATATCAGCTGTAACATAACTACGATAAACTCGGTAAATCAGTTAAAGCTCGAGGTACTGACGGCGGCATTTAACTTCTGGTAAGGCGTTTTTAAAAATCAGTAAGGTAGCTCAGCAAACACACGCAAAGCTTTCCAAGGGCAATATTCGACGCATCTCAAGTCAGCAACGCCTTCTCGTAAGGCGTTTTATACCGTAATACAATAAAACCTAACCTTCAAGAATAATGTATGTACCAGCTAGACAAGAGCAGTGCTTAGATAGAGGATAGGTAGCTAGCCACTAGCCATGGAATGGAATATAAAAATACTCTATGAGGAGAGCCATACTAGCTAACTACCTAGTGGATACCTATTCCCTAGATAGACAACAACAGCTAAGCTAGCGCACTAGCTAGCTTTGCTATTAACGAGAGGTGGTGGATTAACTCAATGACAAACTAATCACAATGTTTAGTAATTTTTTGCATCTCATCGATTTTTGAGATATACAGTAAAGTGCGACCTTATACATATTTCCCGTGCGTTTTCGTCAGCGCGATCTAGGATTGTACCTTTTTAGTCGAGTCAGTCGCGAAGAAAGAACTTTTCGTAGAGCGAAAACGCACAGAAATTTAGGCCAGAAATTAACTTAACCAGTAACTTATTCACTTGCTAGCATATGTAAATTGACCTTATGAGTAAAGCTGTAACGACCATCTATCATTTATGCGGTAGCAGTAAAAACTACTTTTTCGAGATACTTTTACACCTTCATATGTGACGAAAATATTCTTACGCGGTTTATATTAACCGCCTGGCTACTTCCATTTAAAACTTAAGTATACGTTCGTTTTGTTCTAATTTAAAGTTGTTTTCTAAATACTAAATCATTTTTAAACTTTTCATAAAGCGGATAATGCCTTCTTTACGGCGACATGTGCCGAAAACTTACTGCCGTAAGCGAATAGTGTTTTTAACCGTCAGCACTGCGTTGATAACAAGATAAGATTCAATTCCTAAAACGCTTTACCATAAAGTTGATTTGGTTGTTTTGTGACCAGCTAATAGACGGTATCGTTTTAACACATTCACTTAGTTATGTCAAAACTAAGGTAAGCGTTACAAACTCGCCCTACGTAATTACAATATAACCGTGTAAGACTTTATTAACCTTACGCCAGAATTCCATTTTTCTCAGTGTAATTCAGACCTCTGGTCATTAGGCTTGCACCTAACGCAGAACACTCAAATGCCGATATAACCAATTGTATCAATATTGCCTAATGAACTATTTTACTGAAGAGAACTAAGCAGTGGTCATGACTGTGCGACCTTACCCCCGCTGTTACAGGCCAACCACAACTCAATTACGCCATCCCTCGGTGATAAAACATTCCATTGAATATTATCAAGTCCCCGATCGCATCATTGGTCACCGAGGCATCTTCAGACGAAGCTGGCGGCGGCGGCGGCGGCGGCGCCCCGGGCGTCCGACTGCCCGGCGTCTTCATCTCCGGATGCAAACTCCGGATGAGTAGGTAACGGATGCAGACCTTTTTACTTGTCATCGCGAATATGTAAATTAGCTGCAAACTAAATATGATTTAAGTCGGTAACTTATTATACTGCGGATTAAGCGACTCTGGTGATAGTATGTTTTCTACGCGATAAAGAATTAATTTTGTATTTTTTGTTCTGCAGTAGGATGGCCTATGCCTACTTCAGCACGAAATTGAGTGCTTTTTGGGTTTTTTGAAAAAAAAAAAACTATGTTTCATGTAATAATGACGTTTTGGTTTGTGGTTTCTTTTATTAAGTTTTGTTTTGAGCTCAAGTTTATAATTTTTTTTTTTGCAAGATAATCAATTTTTTTCAATAGTTCTCTTCCATGTTGTTACGTGTGATGAATTGATTACCTACCTATTAAGTAGGTACGTAATCATGACCAAATTTGTCTAAAAAATTGAAAGATATGAAACTCACAAAAAAACCCATTGTTAATGAAAATCATAGTAAAAACTGAAAAAGAAAACTTTGATTTGAAACCTAGATTTCATTCGCAGATTTAACCAACATTTAAGTTTGTTGATGGACAAACCACTGCCTCTCATGTCTCCATTTATTTACCCTCAAGGCGCCACTTCACTTAATCCCCCAAAACTATCAGCCCCAGTCATTGGGTGTCATGCCAACATTCCGTGAATAAAAATAGATCAATAATAGTTGTTTATAATAAACGGTGGGGCATCAGATGCGGCCGTCGCGGCGGCGCCTCCGCTGCGGCCTGGCGACGGACGGCGCCTCCGCTGCGGCCTGGCGACGGACGGCGCGGTCGCCCAGGGGAGTGACACTACATATCCTAGGACTTGTTGGTGAAGACATAACTCTTAGCGTAGCGTTATAAATAAATAATAATAATTAATAATGCTGTACAATCCACACAGCACCGTTAGCCCTAAAGTAAGCTACTCAAAGCTTGTGTTATTGGGTTATAATAAATCCCAACTAATATTATAAATGCGAAAGTAACTCTGTCTGTCTGTCTGTCTATCTGTCTGTCTGTCTGTTACGCTTTCCCGCTTAAACCTCTCAACCAATTTTGATGAAATTTGGCACAGACAATCTTTAGACCCTGAAAAAGAACATAGGCTACCTTTTATTGCGAAAAAAAGAGATGAAGAGATTAAAAGTACGCAGACGAAGTCGCGGGTACCAGCTAGTAATTGATATATTTAATAAATTATATACTTACATAGATATTTTTATTCTGCATAGAAAACCCCCAGACCAACGAAACAAATTTCTGCAGATCGTACACAAATTTGTTCCGAGACGGGAATCGAAATCGTAACCTCTTTCGTCGCAGGCGGGCTCGCGCCCGCCGCGCCACGGATGTCATCTAGGATAGGATAGGATGGCTAGAGGTACTTACCTAATTTTCACAGGGTAGGAGAAGGCCCTTTATCTTTCTGTACCTATTTTAGGTTAGGTACTAACAAAAGCTCCCCAAAGCCAATAAATCATGCAAAATACAAACAAGTTCGCCTAAACAGCCATCCGACTACTTATTAAACACTAATAAAAGGAAATAACAGAATCGAATTATTTTTATTGACAAGAATCATGTGAATGTGACAAGATGGCGCCTAAGATTTGGCGCCAAAATGTAGCGTCGGTGAGTCGCGATATCGTCGTCGCGTCGGCGCGGCGGCTGCAGGCAGACGCGTAAACATTCTACCGACACGACTAGATAGGTACTTTGTATTTTTCATTAATTATAATATATCTTTCAGATAAGTAGGTATTATTGCTATGTTGTTAGTGTAAACAATGATCTAATCTAGACAAGTACCTACACTTCTACGCTTCAGTTCAGATATAACAATACCGCCATCAGAAATAATATCTAGGTGACCAAACATTGCTCAGATGCTTAACAAAGCCATCTACTGAAGTAGCCTACAAAATAATTGTACCTATTAATATTCCTCAATCGATGTAAGGAAGATTCATTCATTGATTCAAAGATCTTATAAATTAGGGACAGTTTTTTTATACAACTAGCTGATGGAACAAGCAGAAGGTCCACCTGATAATAAGTGGTAGCCATAACCTATAACAATAGAGCTTGCCTCGTAGTCACGCACGATAATAGGAACGTGCGTCCATCAACTTGAGGCATACAGATACATAAGCCTTATGTGCCTGTAATTACTCCGGCGACCACACTCAAACCGAAACACAGCGTTGCTGCTTGGCGGCAGAAAAGGGCGTGGTGGTAGTACATCCCCGGATGAGGACGAGCGAGCACTTTACAAACAGCTCAACTACTCTTCCGTACGTACCTTTAACAAAAACGCATGCGCATGTTTACAAGAACAACAAAGACATTTTGATTCTCTGTTTCTTGTAGGATGACCTTCGATGAACACGAAGAAGTTCTGCCACTATTGACGCTGAAGCAATAATGATTGATTCGAGCGCTTGCATGCTCATTAGCAAGTCCGATGAGGGAGGTGAATAGCACAAATTGATTGTTTGTTTGCTCCATCGATGCTTTGAGAAATGGGATAATGACGCCGATTTGACACTGAGTAACTGATCTGGTTTCCAAGTTTGTTTGAATGAATCACAAATGGATGCAACACTATCAGCAGACTGAAGTAGTGTATTGGTGATGCGCAAACGTCATTTATTGTACCTAACAAACTCTAGATTCTTGGGGAGCCAATAATGTACGACACGATAATGCACAGCATGATAATGCACACCCCAATAATGTACAGCCAATAATCCGTGTCCAGTGGTCACGGATTATTGGGGTGTACATTATTGTGGTGTGCATTATTGGCCGTACATTATTGGCACGTGTCGATAATGTACAACACAATAATTGGAAGCCAATTTGGTACCTACTCGAGCCTCGTTTGCACTGTACCAGTTCAATCAATCAGTTTGGTTATAACCCAGTAGGTTGTTAGGTTTTTTTTTTGTTAACCTTAAGAATGGTGCGTGTCAGGTCAGAGGGACACTTTTATCAACTTAAGTCACAAAAGTAACCCAGTAGGTTGTTAGGTTTTTTATTTGTTAACCTTAAGAATGAGGGGCACTTGTCGACTTAAGTCACAAAAGTAACCCAGTAGGTTGTTAGGTTTTTTTTTATTAACCTTAAGAATGGTGAGTGTCAGGTCAGAGGGGCACTTTTGTTGACTTAAGTCACAAAAGTAACCCAGTAGGTTAGGTTTTTTTTTGTTTTTTTAAGGTACTAAAGCCAACCCAAATTTTAACTTTACTACGCCATTAAGCGACTAAAATGTTTTGAGGTTAGGTTACATTAATCGGTTTTTCTCAGGAGAGTGCATTTCCTAAGGATAGGAGTGGTACCAGGAGGAAGAAGGGGACCCCCTCCTCCCCTCCCTTCTTCTCCCCCCCTTTTTCATGGTTCCGTTTACTAGTTTTACCCGCACATGAAAACGAGGCATAGCTTCGAAGGTACCAAACTGGCGTCCAATTATCGTGCTGTGCATTATCGTGCTGTGCATTATCATGCTGTACAATATCTGGCTGTACATTATTTACACGTGTCAGTAATGCACAGCCAGCTAATGCACACCCCGATAATGTACACCCCAATAAAACGAATCCAATAAGGTACCTAAGTGGCTTCCAATTATCGTGCTGTGCATTATCATGCTGTACATTATCATGTCGTACATTATCCGGACTCGATTCTTGGAGTCGTTCCTTTTTTTTTTTTTTTTTTTTATGTAAAAGATAGGCAAACGGGCTAACGGCCCACCTGATGGTAAGCGGTCACCGTCGCCCATAGACAACAACAACACCAGGGGCGTTGTCGGTGCGTTGCCTACCCTGAAGGACTTTATTAACATTTTTCTTGAAGCTTTTCATGTTAAATCTTGGCGGGAAAACTTCTGATGGTAACTCATTCCACAGCCTATGGGTATGGGGAAGAAATGAGCGTGAAAAACGGAGAGTACGAGAGACCCAGGGTTCCAGAATGTGTGGATGAGCTCGATCCCGGTGCCGAGAGGAGCGGTGGTAAAATCTCGACGCTGGGATAAGGTCAAATAGCTCCTCCGAGCATTCCCCATTGTACAGCCGATAAAACACGCATAAAGAGCCAATGTCGCGGCGTAAGCTGAGCGGCTCTAGCGTATCAGTGAGTTTGGGATCGTTGATAATTCTAACGGCTCTTCTTTGTAGGGAGTCAAATCGTTGCAGCTGATACTTGGGTGCCCCGTTCCATAGATGGGAACAGTATTCTACATGCGGCCGAACTTGTGCTTCCTCTCTACCCCCTAGACGTTTTTTATCATATTTTACCTACTTGCGCAGACGGAGATGGCTTAACGCATCTCAACAATAAGAAAGCATTTCTCCGCAGGAAGGCACTTTAGAAACGTGCCCTACAATGCACAACCCTACGTTCATCAACTTGAGGCATGCAGATGTTAACCATGTGCATGTAATTTACTGAAACTGAAACACAGGAACTCTGTTTGACAGTTAATATTACAGTTAAATGAACAACATAGTATGCAGATCTTACAAAATTGCACTTTATTTTTTATGTTTCAGTTTTTTCAAAATTATGAGTAATGTTTATAATAAATTTTAATTTATAGGTCACCAATTAAACGTAAGAATTTGTACAAAATAACAAAAGCTAAACTTTTCAATTCCGCTATATTTTCTTTTTAAGATTCAATTTGATGCCTGTCTCCAGTGATTCCAAAAAAAAGTGTAGGTAAACCATGCATTTTGAGAATAAATGATGTTACGCTTTACGCTAATAATTTAGTTACGTACGTTCCACAAAGGAGTTTTATAATTATTACTGTGATCTAATGGTGCGCTTAAAAGTGGACTATTTCTTTTTTATATTGACGTAGGTACATATACATATCTCTAAACTGTACGATAGACATCTGGGCTCACAGAAATATGGTTTCTCTATTCCGTGTCTGGGCTCCTCCCTAAAATTAAAGCACGAAATTAGTCTATACTTATCTGTATCCCGGCTCTTATTAATAAATAATTGATTTATATAATAGATTTATTCTATGTATAATAAAAATATCTATCTATGTAAGTATATAATGTATTAAATATATCAGTTATCTAGTACCCATAACACAAGCTTTGAATAGCTTACTTTGGGGCTAGATAGTGCTGTGTGGATTGTCTAGCATTATTTATTTATTTATTATTTATTATTATATTACTTTTGAACTTTTTTTTAAATTATCTGATGCATAATATCATGATAAGGATTCCAAAAATGCAAAAAAAGAATAAAGCGACAACGGCGTTTGTCGCTTTGTTCGTAGGATACGACGATACAACGGACAAGTTTTATGAAACTTGTTTAAATTTGAGTCTAAGTTATGTAAAAGTATGTGCGTAAAATGTTTTAGCCAGCCAATCAGCCGTCAGCGTAGTTGGCCGCAGATCGCGGCAGCCGGGCGCCCGCTGGCGGCGACTTGTTTACCTTCCGCCGAATGAATTCACTTATTATGTAAACTTATTAGATATCTAGCCGAGTATCAACTACATACATGAACAACATCATGCCAATAAGTATATAGGTACTTATCTATGTTATCCAAGCACCTATAGGTATTAGAGTTGATGTAGTTGAAGTCCTCACATCATCACAGGTCACTGCGACCTAAATCACCATTTCTGAAGACGGGAGAGACAGACAGTGGCCTCTGTCGCGGCTGCCTGCGGGAAAAAGAATATGTAGAGCGTGTAGCGTATTGCTCTGCAACAAGCGAAGCCAGATATAAAACGGGGCTGCAGGAGCCAATCGAGTCTTGCTCCCCTGCATCCACATCATCATCGGGGATGCAAGAACATTCCCGACCATTATAGCATGAGTCTCTTCAAGGCAAGAGTGATTAGGTGTCTTCTAGACCGTTCTGCTCCACCGTAGGCTATATCGTCGCTTACCATCAGGTGAGATTGTAGTCAAAGGACGGTATATTCAAATAAACAAAAAAACATCAATTGCTGCCTACAACAAAGTCCTGCTCCGCTACGTGAAGGAGCTGGGCTGGCTGGGGGTGACGTTAGCAAGGGGACAATGCACAATGACAATACCCCACACTACGGGACGACAGTGCAGATCTTACTCCCCCACCATGAATATGAATCTGAAGTCCTCACTGATGAGTGGCTGATATACAACGCGCGGCAAAAACGGCCATCCAACTGTTTCTGAAAGCTCGATCAAAGTTAATCGGCTGTCAAGTCACTTCTATCTGATTTGAAGTAAAAGCTGAAATAGCAAAGACTTGACAGTCGATGAGCTTTGATTGAGCTTTCGGAAACTCGAGAAGGTTCCTTGCAGGATGCAGACAACAACGAAATTATTTAGCTACGTCTGGTGAGGTGACGCGGCCAAATAGTGCGACCTATGTTAGTGTTTTCGCAATAACTTAGGTAAGTACATAAGTACCTAATAATTCTGTGCAATATGTACATACCTACTCGCTTTTATCTTTTATTTTTAATAGGTCCATTTCAATTTTATTAAGTACTTAGCAGTTGTTTTTTAGTTTTATTATTTTGAATTTTAGTGTTGTTGTGTAACTAAGTGTTTTTTCTGTTACAATGTTTCTCTTTTTGTAAAGTTATTTTTTATCCATTTTTAGCAGGTACCTCTAATTTTGATCTCAATATTTTAATGCTTGTAAATAGTTTTATTTTAACTAGTATGACGCATTGGACGTGGTCTGTAATGTTGTACTGATATTAATAAATTGAATTTGAATTATAAAATAATTTATTGTAATACACTCGTAATGATAAATTAAAAACAAAGTGGATTACATGGTGGTCTTATTGTTAAAAGCGATCCCTTCCATACATCTTTACTTTAAATTATTAATTATTAGAAACGTACAAAGAAAAGAATGCCTACGTCATAGGCATCGCTACGAGATGAGCTAATCGCGTGCAAAAGATTTCAACGCGGTCTTGTGACACTTGTAACCAAAACTACCGTCATAGCTAGATAGTGCTGTGTGGATTGTCCAGCATTATTTATTTATTTATTTATAAAAAAAAAATATTATTTACAAACAAAACAATGATAACATGTAAGAGTAAGCCATAGACAAAAAAGGAGGGCTCAGTTTTCTGGTTTCATCAAATAGAGTTTTTTTTGGAACTATATTGTTGGTTATAATGGTGGTAGTAGGAATAGATAAAATATATTCCAGGGAAAATAAAGTAGTTAAGAGATCAGCGAATGGAAGAGATGGGTGGTCTTTGCCTCCATCTCTTCCAGGCCAAACAAAATAACTAGTAGTTCGCCCCGAACTGAGATCTCGTGATGCGATCCGAAAGCTCCGAAAATTTAAGACCATAGATGGTAGTAATAAATCCGTAAAACTTCAACTTTTGATGTACTTACGTAGGTAGGTACGGAGGTACGTTTCCTTAATCGTTTAAATCTTCCTATTTTTTCTGCTTTAGTCTTGTAGTACCTACCTAACTACACTGGCCTGTGCAAATAAAAGTTGTTGAATAGTAGGTAGACATAATAATACCTACACACATAGTCGTAGGTAGGTATTTGGCAAAAATAAGATAAATACGCGAACACGAATAGGTAATCCAATCACGCATTGTGTCTTACCTACCTACCTTGAGCAGGTAGGTATTTCTGTCCAAATTTACTGTTTGGCCTTGCCTCTGATTATCCCCCACTAACTTGGTATACTTACCTAGAAAGGTTACCTACTAAATAGTACTTACTTTGTTTCAAAAGTGCGGGTCAAACGACGCTACAGGCCGCTGCGCCGTCCGCCCCCGCGCGTCTTTTCTTGACTTACTTAATTTAATTTTAATTAATAATATGAACCAACGTGATGAATACTTAGATCAAAATCCTTTGGTGACATCGAAAGAGTGCAGTATTTGTTTCTTCCTTTGTTCAACAGCTGTATTTAATTTGTCCGTTATACCAAACACAATGCTTGGACTTGCGTCTGTCTACCACTGACCGCTGTAACCGCTTTTTTTGTGTAACTGTAACCGCTGACTGCAACTTTGTATGGTAAAGAAGTTTAAACTCAATTGGCCGATTTATTGAAGAGTTCCGTTGAACAGACCTTGGCTCCATCATCAGACCAGGTCGCTGTCAACATTTTATGAGAACTGAGAACTTTTTTAATTTATTTCAATAATTTTTTTTATTAAAAAGCAAGGGAACTGGCCGACCAGTAGAAAAACCTTGATACCAACGAAACTCTTAGAAATGGGAGCTCTTAGTTCGTTGGTTATTTAATTTAACTTTTTTGTTGTAACTCTAAAAGCAGGCATCCTAGAAAAAAACCCCATATTTTAATAACCCCTTATCCGATTTTACTCATATACTGACCAGTAAATTTCTCAAGTACAAGCTATCCACTTACCAAATTTCATGCAGATCGGATAAGCGGTTCTCAAGTTATCGTCGGACAAACTGGTGATGCACGAGAGCAGTGAGAGCAATGAGAGCACTGGTGGTCTAGTGGTAGCAGCCCCACCTTCCGATCCTAAGGTCGTGGGTTCAAAACCGGTCGTGCACCAATGAGTTTTTCTGTTCAAAA
This sequence comes from Plemyria rubiginata, assembly GCA_963576535.1. Taxonomy (NCBI): domain Eukaryota; kingdom Metazoa; phylum Arthropoda; class Insecta; order Lepidoptera; family Geometridae; genus Plemyria; species Plemyria rubiginata. The sequence continues at coordinate 572,686 of OY754914.1, read as the reverse complement.
ATTTATGTGCGCAATGCCAGTACTCTCAAACGGTGAAGGAAAACATCGTGAGGAAACCGGCATGTTGTAAAACCTAACAAGTTCTATAACATGAGACAAGTGCTCGAAAGGAGCCTCTTGAGGCGCACTTAAAATCCTTTCACCACACTGTTTCGAAAGAAACTAGTGACACGATAAGAAGAAGAAGAAGTCGGACAAACATACATACATACATAACATGCCAAATCGCCCAAGTTGATTGTAAGATCTTCGTTCGCTTCGCTCACTCGATCAAATATAATTATCAATAGATATCATTCATAAAATATATATGCAATAAAAAGCTTTTTATACAACTAGCTGATGGAACATGCAGAAATGGCCCACCTGATGTTAAGTGATAACCATCACGTGTAAAAAAAATATTACCTCGTAAGTCATTCTCGAAGGGAACATGCCCTACGATGCATTGCCTTGCGTCCATCAACTTGAGGCAATGCTTTACTTCAGAGGCAACCACACTTTTTAAAGGCTATTTTAGCATTGCTGTTTTTCGGTTATATAGCATATATATATGCTAGTCCAGATATCTATCTCTGTGCCAAAATTCATCCAGATTCGTCCAGCCGTTCTGGCGTTATTGAGTAACAAACATCCAAACCTTCTCATTTATAATGCTAGTGGGATTTTTACGAGACATCATGCGAGTATGTGTGTAACATGTACCACCGATAATTCGAAAGCACATTGGAAGCAAAACAAGTGTTATTATCTCGAGTAGGTAACACAGTAGGTAGAGAGTTGGAACGAGGGTTGGCGCTGCCACCGCCGGGCAGGCGGGAGCCGCCGGCGCCGCCGCCCCGCGCCGCCGGCCCGGCGGTCTCCAGCCAACAGTCGTACCTACTGACTGCTCATACCATATTCTGATCAATCGAACTACGGGAACTTTTCTTTCCCGCTGTATAATTTTACTCGCTAGTGGTTGAGATAATGTTGTAGAACCTAACAAGTTCTATAACATGTGTCAAGTGCTTGAAAGCAGCCTCTTGAGGCGCACTTAAAATCCTTTCACAACACAGTTTTGAAAGAAACTAGTGACACGACAAGATGAAGAAGAAGAAGTGGTAGAGATTTTTTATTAAACTTTATAATAATATGGGTGGACATTCCACACATCACTGACTCGCCCCAAACTAAGCCAAAGCTTGTCATATGGGAACCAGATAGTTTAGTTAGGTACCTATATACATTTATTTATTATACATAGTAAGACAAACATCTATGTTCATCACATAAATTTTTGTCCTCGATAGTGATCAAACCCTTGGCCTACGGCGCAGACGGTAAGAGATATCGTCTAGGTAAGACCTAACACCTCACATTTTTCTGCCGCCCAGCAGCCTAGCTGTGTTTCGGTTTGAAGAGTGTGGTCGCCGCGCCGGTGAAATTGCACATTGATGGACGCAGGGCAGTGCATCGTAGGGCACGTCCACGATCCGTGCGTGAGAGTAAGATCAGGTGGGTCAAAGGCTTGCACAATCAGCAAGTTAAAAAAACATACTTATTAAACTTATCACCCAGATAGAGAACAAACATCTATTACGTCCATTACACAAATGTTTGTGCTCGGTGGGGATCGAACCCAGGGCCTACAGCACAGAAAGCAGAGCTACTACCAACTGAGCTGTGTAGTCATAATGATGTGTGTAGTCATAACGAGATCTATAAACCAAAATATCCGGAGATATCCAAATAGAGTGAAACAATGCAAGATTATCATAGAGCTCTACCAAACAAAAGTTTAAACCCTCAAAAAACCTTTTCATGCACAAATTGCCACCCCCACCAACTCCCTGAAACTACGAGGGAATAAGGTCACACAGCTTCATTCAACTCTCGGTTGGCGCCAACAGGATCTGCGCACGCATTTAGGCCCTTCTATACGGTCAAACGGGTTGGTGTTTGAACAAACTGTGGATTTACGTCAAGCCATTCTGGGACGTTATTCATTATGACCAATCCAATAGCGTTTGCGTTTAGATCACGTTGCGACGTCACACGGTTAGGCCAAAGTATTTCCTATGTCTTAAAGAATAAAGAGAAAGATCACGTTTTGACGTTACACGGTTTAGGGCAAGGAATCTCCTATGTCATAGAGAATAATACCCCTGCGCTATAACGATAAATTGATTAGATATGTTGAATGTTACGGGCTTACGGCTTAGTTAGCTCCTACAGCGTTTACACTTAGCTCAAATGCGCAGGGACACGGGCAGCGACATGTCTAATCGAACAGTTTAAATGAGAAGATAAAGAAAAAAGTATTATGGTTTTGGCAAAACTTAATAATCAGGAAAGGAAGATGAAAATATTTTTAGTTTTTGTTTAGTTTGATGGGAAATTCTTGGTTATCCCATGTATGGCTTTTTTGGATAGATTAAATTATATTTCATAATGGAGTATTTATTACATCTTTTATCTGCATACAGATACGAATCAGGCGCGCCTGAATCGTATCTCTAAGCACGTAAAGTTTTCGTCAAACCGTTTGACCGTCACAAAGGGCCTTATAAGCATAAAATACGAGATTTTCCCGCTTTTCGCGTCATTCCCGCGCGCGTCCTCCGCCATGACACCCGCAGCTACCTTGTCCGGAAAAGCGACAACTACTACGAAAAGTTTTCGAATCAGCAATAACTTTATGCAATGGTTGCGAAATGTTTTAAATAGATTAAAGGACATCTTACGTGTTGTGGTGTAAAGGATTTCGGGATGCCGGAATCAGGTAGCACAGGTTGGTGTATTATTAATTACTAGCTTCTACTCGCGTCTTCGCTCGCTGGGATAAATATTTATTTATTGCTTTTGAATGATTTTTCGGGTTGCAAACTAGGAACAGTCAAACGGGGTAACTTGAGCCAGCGGGTTACATGAGACTTTTGTAAAAAAATGATTTAAGTCAACACTGCAGCACTGTGACCATTCATTCTTTGTCAGTCATTGTCAAAAGTTTCATATTCTGCTAATTGAATGGTCACAGTGTTGACATAGACCAAAGATAAAAAATGTTTACAAACGTCTCCAGTAACCCCGCAGGCTCATGTTACCCCATTTCATAGAACGTGATTTGTTCGATCTGAACAAGTTTTGGTCAGATTGGTCAGAGCATAAGAATGGAGGAAACTGTTAGAAAACATATTTAATTAAAAAGCTTCGAGCCAATTCGGAGTTTTTCCTTCGAATTTTCAAATATCTTAGAGCTCAGCATTTATAATATAACATAAAAAAGTATTTTGACGAAACTACCTATGGATAATCCATTCATTTATCCATCATACTAACATTTTTTTATCAATCAGAATACTGTCAATTCAATAAAACTAACGATAAAGATTTTGTGTTCGTTACTCTCAAATAAAAAAAAATTGGTTGATAGGTACCTATTTATCCTTCAAGTTGCACTTATGTAGACTTTTTTTAAACCAATGCTTACTCTCCTCCCTTCTCTAATATTAATCAAATAAAATGTATTTAGGGACTTAGGCCTATTGTGGTATGGTACGTTTAACAATTAACTTAATTTTAAAGTCAATATTTTTAATAAAACTTATTCAATTCAAACCAGGTGTATTTAATTAAAAATAGTCATTTGCAAAATGTATAACTTTGCATGTGTTTGATTGACAAATTGCGATCGAGTTTAAAGAAAGAAAGAGAAGAAAGAAAATAAGCTTGAAGGAAAAAAAAGCGAGAAGAAAGAAAATAAGCTAACAATACAATAGAATAGGGCGCATGAATCGATGGACGTAGTTTTTCTTTTGTGTTCTTACAAATACTGGAATAAAGTCAAGTCAAGACGAGATCGACACCGGTGTTTACGACCTTTCGTCGTTCGTTGTCTTTCATTACGAGAATTGTAAAAATTCACCCGCGCAGATTTAAATCCCGGTATTCCCACGGGATAAAAAGTAGCCTATGTGTTATTATTCCAGACTATAATCAAACTCTCTGCCAAGTTTCACCCAGATCCCTTCAGCCGTTCCGTCGTGAAAGAGTAACAAACATCCATCCATCCATCCATACTTACAAACTTTCGCGTTTATAATATTAGTAGGATATTCAAGAGCATTAAAATCAAGAATATTTCAACTGTGTGTGCACCTTGATTATGTTAACTTACGAAATGGTTAGAATACCACTCTCTCTCTCTCGCTTATCGTGTCACTAGGTTCATGTGAAACAGTGTGATGAAAGGATTTTAATTGCACCTCAAATGGGCTTCTTTATAAACCACACTGAAACTAGGCATTAGAGTTGTGTTGACAGAAAACCCAATCCGGAGGCCGGACTCATTGCAGTCTCCAAAATGTGAAGTCTCTTTATTTCATAAGTATCTTTTTTACCTAATTTGGCAGCACTAAAAATATTGTCATCCCTTTCTAAAAGACTGAAACAACAAGGACGGCTATAATTTTAGAGCTGTCAGATTAGGTTAGGTAGTTTAGGATAATACAACAGAATCGACAGCAGTGGCTCTTTAAGGTGAAGACAACAGCTAATGTGACTCTCGCTCGCACGTTTTGACTTGTTGAAGGATATAAAATCACTACTCTCAATTTCGAAAAATCGCAAACAACCATTTTGTGAGCAATCACATTGCCAACAGTTAGGTAAATATTTCATTTTGATCGATACATCTTTTAAGTTTGATTTATTTCATCCAAGTTTGATTTTCTTATTTTCGTACCCAAGCAAACTTTTGAGTAGGAAAAGTTGCATCAATCAAAATGAAATTTTTACCAAACTGTGTGCAATTTGATTGCACACAAAATGGTTGTTTGCGATTTTTCAAAATTGGGATTAGTGATTTTATATCTTTTAAATGTAGAATCGTGCGAGAGAGACGTACATTAGGTGTTGTGAACGCCTTAAAACTTCGTCACCAGCAGCATCATGACTAGCTTCCTTATCTGGCTTTGCCCGTAATAGTACAAGTACATGATCTGTGCACGGGTGCAGATTCGGTCGTGCTATCTCGCGGCGGCCGGCGGTTGTTATTTATTAACTTGACGTGTCTTTCTGTGCACATTCCGAACGGATTGCCAGTGAGTGGTTGCTAACTAGCAAACAGAAGGGACACTTCAAGATTCCAAGCACTTTTCAAACTTTGGAACTTCACGGCCATAACTTAACAATTGCTAGCCGAGGTGGACCACTTTTAATGAGACCACGGAATCATGGATGGCCAATAGCGATTAACTATCCAAATGGTGACAGCGCTGAACAATGCGCGTTTCCATTATGCAAATGACTTGCATACAAGTTGCATGCAATTTGTATCATTGATTTCACCCTGTTGCAAAGGAGCATTGAGGATCTTGCTCGTTTTAATGAGTGTTTCTCTAGAGAGGCTCCGAGACACCCACTGGTTTATTTAAAATTTCCAGACATGTAGATCTGGAGTTGCTTTCAGCTATATCCAGCCTCTCCTCCAAAGAAATAATAATTATGCACTGGTAGTCTGGTACTGTATAGTGGAAACCACAGCTTGCAAACAAGTTCATACACTTGCACACAAGTGTGACGTTATACTTGCAAGACTGATGAGATGCAAGGCTTGCCTAATGGAATCGCGGCTTTAGTTAAGCTAGGGACACAAGTGCTTATTTTCGAGAAAAAAGCATGCTCAAAATAGGCATGCTTATTTTGAGCACGAGTGTCAGTACCTTTAAACGAACGACCAAGCAAGCGTGCGACGACCGACCGTTCAAGTTCGCAGTAGGTAAAAACAACCAAATCCCACCGTCACATCTACCCTTCGCTAGTGCATGATCGCAGTCAGTGGCGCCGCACGCACACACGCGCGCGCACCTGACGCCGCCGTGCCACAGCCTGTCTGACAGTTAGTGCGGCGCCGCACCATACAGATGGTGGCGTAGTTACTACGGCGGCAGTCCGTCGGTGGCGCCAGCTGCCCCCCTCCCCCTCTCCAAGCAGCCACCCGCTCGACGCCCTCTGCGGGGCTGCCAGCTGAGAATTTCTGCCGAAAGTTGGCTAAATAATTCGATTGGAATGTTGGGAGCATAGTTCATTTCTGATCCTTGGACGATTCGACGATGGCTTCCCATCAGTAGGCTCTTTGGCGGATGTTTTCAGAAAACTGTTAAAAGAAAACCTCAGATTTTCTTAATGCTGATGATGAATCTTATGAGAACGTGGAGAATTGAGTGTCTTAAACAGCGCGTTGATGTCTTTTGTATAAGAATAATAATAAGTAGGTGGAAAGGTTTGTTTAGGGAACCAAACCAACCACTAAATGGTACTGTTAGTGCTGTGCTGTCCAATCAATTGATTGAGAACCGTGGCATCCTAAGATGAATGGGGTGACAAACTAGTTTTTTGCTGGTTATTTGTGCTTGCCAATTTAGCCTGTACGTTACCATGACGTTGCCCTAATTAGTACCGATTATTAATACAATAACAAGTTTACTGATGTTGATTTGTTGGTAATGCTTGCACCTTGAAAAATATGCCACTACAATGTCAAAATGTACAATACCTATGAACTGCTTGCACACGCTTATCATTAAAAATATTTTTCCTTTAGAAATTTTTATTGCAACTTACTTATATTATACCTAACTTTATGTTCTTTCAAAAACTTAGCTTCACAAGAACTTCAAACTTCTGTTATTTTTATATTCTCTAGTAACAATAAGTAAGATTACAATGTATCACCATTTGTTATTCTAAAGTAAAATAAAATAAAAGAACATCAACGACCAAAAAAGCCGGCAAAATATCAGGGAGCTGTGTAGGATGCAGCGTCGCGTGTGTCAGTGACGGCTGCGTGGCGGGCGAGCGAGGAGCGTGCGTGCGTCAGTCAGTCGAGCGGCTGGAGCCGGCGCGTGATGTCGTGCGCGCGTAGTGATGGCCCCGCGTGGCGGTGACGCCGGCGGGCCGGCATGTGATGTTCCGGAGACGCGCGCTGCGGCGGCGGCTGGCGGGCGCGGGCGCGGCCGCGGTGCCCGACGACCAGCTGCGCGTGCTGGCGCGCGCGCTGGACGCGGGCCCGGCGGGCGCCGCGTGCGCGCCGGCCGCGCCGCCTGCCCATCCCCTGCGGCTGGCGGTGCTGCGCGCCTTCCGCTACCCCGACCTGACGGACGAGACGGAGCTCCGCCGGCTGCCTCTCTGCCCGGAGCGGCTCTGCTGCAACCCCTACCACTGGAGCCGGCTCTGCAAGCCCGGTACGTCGAGGCCGATGACCCGCGCAACAAGTGCATCCGATCACATCTCGCGAGTAGCACCCGTCTCGTTTTCGAAATAGAATGTGCTGTGTCCGAGCGATATCGTATGTGAATGATTGCCGGAATGAATGGGTTTCGACGTGTCGTGCTAGTGATTTCAATTAATATATTGGAATAGCTAATTGTTTATTACTTGAGTTTGAGAGAGAGCGCAACTAATCCAACTACCGAGCCATGCAACATTACTAAGCTATCTTGACTAACAACTGTTGCTGCGGTTCTCTGTGAAAGCTGTGGTGCCATCACAAATTATTGTAAAGTGAATTTTCCAACTGTTTCATCGAAATCTTAGTATTTACCTTCAGTTTTCTGATGATTCCGTGTTTTCGCGCGGCTTACGAACTAACTGGATGCAACCTACGTGAAGTTGTACTTCACGTAGGTTGCATCCAGTACAATATTAGAGGCAGCAGTCGTTATCAGCGCACTATCGCTACTGTTTGTTTCTGTATTGCCAACGTTGCGTGGTGATGACGTCAGCGTCAGCATTGCTCCTTGTGCCGGTCACTTGCACAAAACTTAACTTTATCGCCGATTGAACTTTCATCAGTTTTAGAGACAAATCGTGTAAACAGTATCATTCGATTCGACTTCAGATGTTTAATAATAGCCGTGACATCAGCGGCTGTTTCTATAATATTAAAGTTTCGCTGTTGGTGTTGCTTTGTTTTTGTTTTGTGTTCCTTCGGCGCTGAAGCCCTTATCCGTAGCCTGTTGATTTATACATGTCTGAGAACATTGTTTGGAGTTAAGTTGAGGGTAGACGTCTAGTAATGTGGAGTTCTGTTCGGTCGGGTTGTTGTTCGTGGTGTGAGTAGCTCGGCAAGTGGATATCGCCTAATCTGCGGGCGTGCGAGGGTCACCCGTTCGCGATAACTAGACAAGGTCACGGCGCGGCGGCGCTGCGCTGGCGCCGGTGTGCCGCGACGCCGGCGCGCGCGCAGCCCGTTAACTTTTTAATTCGTCAAGCAATGGCGCTACCGTCGTCACTCAGCCGGCGTAAATGGCCACATTCCACCTCCTTAGTTTTCTGACCTCGTGAAATCACTTACTATTACATACCTGCCCTCTCTCTTATTCTTAATCACTGCCATTTTATAGCGGCTCAATAGAGTATTCTTGTCACTGTCAATTTCATGCCAACGAAGAGACAGCAACAGACTTATCGGTCTGCTAAGCTATTGGCGCGCTCAACGACCATTATAAATAAGGGCCATAGAGTTTAAAATCCGAACTATTAGGTGTTCGTTCTGTAGGTAAATCTTGTTTGTCTATTTTCGACGATGATGTAAAACTCATCCATCAGCCGCTTATATTCCGTGATAAGGTGTCTCTTGATTATTGAGTAATTAATTCAACTGTAAATCAATGATATGGCTGATACCTAGGTTGTTTACCTGGTGACCGACAATATCAACGTACCTAGTCGTTTATGACGAGACACTAACTGCTTGGCGCCTATCAAGATAAACGTACACAACTTCCTACTTAGTCATTATTCCATTTCAACCAAAGTGGTGTTGATAGCATAGAGGAAATCATTCCGGTTTCCGTAACCAAAAGTTTTGATGGTAAAATAATTCTTAAGCTGAGTGAGTCTCAGTGATCACGAAGTAAATATTATCTATACTTAAGAGAGAATCTTAAGTTGTGGTTTCCGAACGAATGAATGACCATGACACCAACTAGGTACTGCCAGTCAATCGCTTACAAACCGTCTCGCCCACACCATTTGTAGTAGGCAGGTATATTGTACCTACGTAGGTGTGTTGACAATGCCTGTTAGCATATTAATTAAGAAGAAAGCCAAGAAAAACATGAATATTAATGTTTCCTTATGTGGTAAGACCTCTGTCACTCAGGCCTCTCCAATCCATGTCGGGTGTGATTGACCAACCAGTTAGTTTTAATACTTATGACCTGGAAGCATGTACGCTACGCCACTTGTTTCGTTCTACCACGATGATGGAACCACATTCCTTATTTGTCTAGCATAAGCCAGAAACCGTTTCCAAAATTGGAAATTCCAAAATTAATAATATAATTATCATGAACTCTGTCTGGACAACTAACCAAATCTAAGCCCTTTTTTTTCAAAAGACCATCTCTTTCTTTTTGTTACTAAACAATATAGGTAGTTGTTTTGCAAAAGAAATGGTTGAGATTTCATCTCTCTCCAAAAGTACTTATACAGTAAATGAGTATATCTTTACGAGTAGTTCTTTCCCATTCACTTTCGCCTCAGCACCGCCTCAGCACCGCCTCAGCACCGCCTCAGCACCGCCACGCACGGGCTTCAAATTGGTCAAATCAGTTATGCACACCATTACACAGCTTGTAATGCGTATGCATATCTCATTTGATTGTAATTTGCTCAATAGGTTTGCTTGTGCGTCTTGATATTCAAGTGATTGAACTGAAGCGCTGAGGGGGAGCAACCGATCTGTGTGACAGACTGAATCTGAGCAACCGCAAGACAACGCCACTTAACTACTTCGCTAACTCTTTGGGTCAAACAAGCCAAGGAAAATTGGCGCAGTTGATACAAATTGATATCACTGAATCCACACGCTCAAAAAAATTGTGTCCCAAAATGATTTCTCAAATAAAATAATTCAAATCATTAAAACCAGAACAGTTAATACGTAGAAAAACTAACAATTTCCTGAAAAGGTTTCCAAAAAAGGACTTTAAAACATAATGATTGAACCTCAGCCCATCAATCTCGAATTGGATATCCAAACGTCTCGAAATGTAACAAGAAAAGAATTGAACAGGAAGTGAAGAAACAACCAAAAAACAGCTGGTTCATGATGGCCGAAGCCGGCGACCTCACCTGTAGACGATGGCTGTAGAGTTTTTTGCGGCGGCGGCGGCTGGCGGCGCCGCGGGTTCATGTCGCCACTGTTTTTGTCAACTTTCGCGTCCGTTCCCACCATAATGTACTCTCGGCTTACATACTCCCATTATAGACTGTATTATTGCGCGCTCGATTTTACTTGATGTGCACTTTGGCACCATTACGGAAATTTGTTTATCCTAATATAACTAGTCTCGTCTCCATCTCGCCTATTGTTTCGTCTACGTTCCGAAACCCATTAAATTCGTCATTCTCATGATTGGTCGCATTTCACGGCGATTGTGTTTCGCGGACTGCGATGTTACAAGCCAGGTTTACGATGTGAGTCGTACGATTCGTGTGCTATCCTCGATATCTGTTTGTCGTCGAGCACCTGTTTCGATTTATTCATCAGGTTTTCAATAACGCTCTTCGCTTTCAATATCGTTGCCTCGTTTAATGGAGTCGAGGAAGACCTCGATCGCTAAATCGAGGAATGTTAACTACGAGCCGACATGCTCACGCGCAATCTTTAAAGCCAAGTACGTCTCCGAGGAACTCGCGAGCCGGCGCCAGTCGCCGCCCGCGCCGCCCCCGGCCTCTGAGAGTATTTGTGAATGTTTTTATGCGAGCCAGTGCGTTTAGGGCACGCTGTGTGTCCGCAGAGCTGAAGGGGGATCCTTATCTTATCGTCGGCGTGGCGCGACGCCGCCGGCGCCTCGGGGACCCGCTCTGGTGCTCCGTCGAATCCTCTTCTGCCCGTTACGGAAATCGCTCACCCACATCCGGCAATTACCTACGCCCACACCGAAACCGACGACGGACATGCATTATCACGGAGCCCTGTCATTCACGATGTAGCGGTGCCCACGCCGATTCACCGAGGCACTGCGAGTGGGGTCCAACACGTAATGATGTTGTCTAGATACACCGGTATCCATCTGTCGATGGAGCGGCCGCGGCGGTGCGGCGCGTCGCAGGCGGCGGCGTGGCCGATATTTATTTAGCCATAATTGCTTGTCGGCTGACTGGCGCCGGCGCCCGCCGTGTCGCGCCTGCGCGGGGGACGGCGGCGGCCCCGAGGCGCGGGGGAGGGGAGACGAGCGCCGCCGCAGGTACGCAGAGTGCGCGTAAGCTCAACTCGATTTTCGTGATCGGTTTTTTTCTGGTTTTATTGTAGTCTGGTCATGTTTTTGGGTTGCTTTGTTGAATTTGTGAATGGTCTTATTACGCGCGACGGAGAATAGGCTTACCTACCTGCATCAAAAGGAGTTGTTTGTCGCAGACAATTCGTAGATAGGTAGGTACTTAACCTTTCCATGAAGTCCGGTAGTGAGGCCCTCGAAGGGTCTATCAAAATTACTGATTATGTCCAATTGTAGTCATAAAACTAAGCGATGTGAAGGTCTCGAATCCTTTGATTATTATCAGCAAAGTGTACCTATTGGCACAGAGTGTCACAAAGTGGCCCATTCAGGCCATTCAACGGCGGCACCTGTATCAGAACCGGTCACTCCCGTCGCCGACTCTTGCAAAACTGGAAAAATTGTCGTCTTTTATTACCTACACCCAGACCGAGACGACGTAAGCGATCGTTCATTTCACTTGCTAGGCGACTTACACACGCACGGCTGACCTGCCTCGATAGTCGTGGTAGCAGACCGAACAGACAAACCTTCTCGCTGAGGATCGAAGGTCGTATTGCTACCTCCTGCTGACAGCGCGTTGACCACTACTCGTGCGTCGTCGCTGTCGCCCCGCGGCGAGCGTTGCCGTGTGTATTGCGCCTGAGACTTAACTTGCTTCAGTATTTCTTGAGCATTGAAACTCACCGAGGATCGGAGGAATTTTGTGTCCCTTCCGGCCGCACGAATTCCTCAGGCAGGAACCACAAATCTGTCATGCTTCAAACTTGCCAACGCGATGTCTCATTTGAGTTCGTGGAACTTATACCTATTATTTATTTAATTCAAAGTCAAATCATTAGGGCTACATTGAATTACTGTATTGAATCTCTTAAGTTATTCAGCAACGATATCTTCAATATTGTACCTAGCCGCAAGTTGTTGCCACTTTTTCTAGGCTTTAGTCGCGTGGAACTGGCACCGTTTCAAAGTGATCTTTGTGATATATTATTACTGAATATCTAAATACCTTTTGACTTTGATATACTTCATAATTTTCTCAATCTTCACTCTCGGTTGCTGAATAGGGGCCCCTTATTGGTGATCTTGTCGGAATTACTACAAAAGTATAGTTATTGTGGGTGTGTTCTATGTATAATAAAAAATATATATCTATGTAATTATATAATGTATTCAATATATCAGTTATCTAGTACCCATAACACAAGCTTTAGTAGCTTACTTTGGGGCTAGATAGTGCTGTGTGGATTGTCCAGCATTATTTATTTATTTATTTTATTTATTTATTGGAGCACCACTATTTACTAACTCTTCGTATGCCCTTGGAATCTATCGTTCACAATAGTAGCTTAAAATAGATGCTTAAAAAGGTAATATTTCTTTAAAAGGTATACAAAAAATTAAATGATACAATGATACTGATAATGCAAAAAAAACTCGGGCCAAGCCGACCGTGGAAGATAGTCTCGAACAAGATGAGCAGTCCGAAGGAAACCGGGCTGATTGAGTCACATAATGTTGTCGTAATGTTATAGGAATTCCGACAGATTGTTTTACGAGGGGCCTTTGCCGGGATTAGGTTTTAGCAATTAAATAACATTTTATTAGCAAAAGTTCTCAAATCATTTTTATTCATACCAACGCAAATAATAACCGAAGAATTTTGAATAATATATCGACGCTTGAAAGGCAATAATGACTAAGCGACATGTGGGTAACTTTACACCAGAGCATTTTAAAGTTTTATTTTTTTGAAAATAAATCGTAAAAAATCGCCTATTAGTCATAGCTACTCAATTCCAACGATTTTTATAATTAATTTAAAAGTACTATAAACTGGCATTTAAAAATTATGAATTTTCTCAATACTTTATGAAATAGTGTCGGTTAGTAAAAATTTAATCAAAATCACAAACAGGTAAAAATTACTTACCGGCAACAAAATTTTATAAAAAAACATGAAAAATTAACTTAATCCAAGTACTTTATAATTGTGTTTCAAGCAAAATGATACATCCAGAAGAAGCAGATGTTTGACACATAGGTAAAATGATCGAAATAAAAACCAAAAAAAATTTTCTGCCAGGCAATTTTAACCATATTACAAATTAAATAAGGTGAGTGTAGGACTTTTTTTACCAAGTGACGAGGATAATAGATTTTAGTACGCAAAATTTAAGACTTTCGGACAAAGGTTTTGCATTGATATCGTCATCACCATCATCAAATCAGCCCTTGTAGTAATCTACAGCCCTTGTAGTAATCTACAGCCCTTGTAGTAATCTACAGCCCTTGTAGTAATCTACAGCCCTTGTACAAATCCCTCCTCAGAACGAGGCTGAAACGAGAGAATACAACGCAACGCTGACCTAGTACAGGTTGGTGGAGTTTTTAGGCCTGTATGCTAGGTAAAACCTCCACCAACCTGTTTTAGACGTATACATACGAATATTGTAGGGAAATCTCTCACAAAGTGGATAGCTGATTTTATAAAAGACATAAGCCGTTGTAAATTTAAAAAGGTTTTTTATTTTAAGCACACAGTATTTATTAGAATCAAAATCAGTATAGGTTCTAAGGAACACAATTAAATCACAAATAGTTATTATAGAGATAGGTAGGTACAATTCTCGAAAAAATAATCTTAATTTCACAAACGAGTTTTACGAGTGAAATTATTTTGTTAAACTATCAATTAAACAACACAGTTAAGTCTTAAAAATTTAAAGCTTTTTTGTAGCTACTTACTAAGAATATATAACATTTTATTAAATCATTCATTAATGTATTTGGAATGGCACATGTTAATTATTAATACTTTGAGCTTTATTATCACAATCAAATATCTATTATCTTACTTAAACTAAGTTACATAACGAAGTATTAACGAGCGAGGTACATGAAAGTTATTGAACTTAATAACTAGATTGAGATCCATCGACTTTAAAATCAAAGTTTTCTTATACCTAATCTACATAAGTCTTTTCTTACCTACTTAGTAGAAAAAACACATAAAAAAGGTTATCAAAATGACCAAATAAAAGTAACACTGAAAATTCTAAACATTTATGCATCATCAATCTCTACGTCTTCGATGTCTGAGTCTGGCAGAGCATCATTGGCGGTTGCAGCACAAGGTATTTCGGTGAATTCTTTGTGAAATTGAGCAGGGATAACTTTGTCCTTGCAAAGTTTAACAAGGTCATTATATTTTGCCTTTGCTATCGGTAGTCTTGAATGGTAATGGCCCCTAAAAATTAAAATTTTGTTATTAGTAGTTTCTATTAGTTACCTACGATTGAGAAAATAAAATAAACTATGATTATTTTACTATTTTATTATGCAGGTACATTACCGAGGTTCCAACATCCTTGCTATCCACACCGGCGTTTGACATAGCTTGCCTTATTATGTTATCAACACGTCTATTTCTATTCATTATGTACCAAAAATCATAAATTAAAATAAATAAAAATGAGCAATAAATAAATTTATTTATTACATAGTACTCGAGATATTATTATGTTTAAATTGCACTTACCCAGTGGACTTCGCGCTACGCTATGAAGCACTATGTGCGATGCGCGCGAGCACACGGGTTATCTATGTGACGGTTCAGTATGGATTAAAACAGTAATTTATATCCAACCGCCACTCAAAGTCTGCTTTACAGTGCGAATAAGCGACAAATCAAAATACGTGCATCAGGTCTAAGCTCACTTTTATACAAATTTCATATCAGGAATAGTTATCTATGTGACAAAAACAGTAAAGAAAAACGGCAAGTAAAAGTTACCAAACGACAAAACAGTAAGAAAAAACGGCAGGTAAAAAATTACCAAACGACAAAATGTACACTTTTTAGGTAGGTAAATATTACTACTTTACGTTTTTAAGTCATTTGAATCTAAGTAAAAAGTATTAAATGAAAATGAATAGATGATTAAGGTGTGTTAGAAAGTCCTAAATTACGAGAAAAATAATAATTGTCCCAGGTAAAATTTCTTAAGTGATTTTCATACCCTAGGTAGCGCAAGGCAAAAAATACTTAATGTTTAAACGCATTATTTCGAAGACAGGCAAAAATTACTAAGTATTAAAAGTAAAAATCGAACACACACTAAGTAAAAGTTATTCTTAAATCGGTAGAATTGTAGTCGCTTGGACGCCGAAAACTGAGAAAATTTGAGTTTTTATCGAGTTACCAAGCGACAAAAACTTTGTCCTAGCGGAATGAGAGTGAGACCAATCGACGCAGGATTTTTTTCTGATTCCAGTGATATATATAACTCAATATCGCCCAATATGTCGCTTGGTCATTTTTGCCTTTCAAGCGTCGATATGATGACAGTAATATTTTTATAGCTTTTAACTCATTGTTTGATGTTCTACTAATGAGAGACATTTTATCTCTTCTATTTGATATTTAAATGTATACTAGTAAAACATGATGTCCGCCATATCCACATGACATCTCTGTAATTGGACATAATTGGATTTTAGAGCCGCTGTAACGTGAGGGCTATTATGTGTCTTATTATAACTGAGGTATTTTTTCTTAACCGCTGTGGTAACTTACTAATAGGTACTAACTATTTTTATTAATTCTTTCAAGATCTGCAGCCCGATTACGCTAATGTATGGCTATCGAGGTGGCTTTCAGTTTGACATTTGATCAAGGAATAATACTCTCTGACGAGAGCATTCGAGAGCATGTGATTCCCATAGTGTGATAGCAACATATGGATGGATACTAGTATCTAAATTCCTTGAGATGGATGCTAAATTCCTTGGCTGGATGAGAATCAAATATCAAACTGAGAGCCATCTCATGATAGCCAGACATTAGCGTAATCTGGCCGCTGGAACCGTTCAACTAATTCGAGTGTTTCATTCGTTTTCTTTAAATCGTAACGAAATTCCGTAATTTACATTTAAGCTGCTCTTTTTAAAGCCATATTATTTTCTATATCTACGTAATGGTTGTCAAATGGTGTGGATGGCATGTCTCAAGCATTTGTGTCATCTACATTCTTGTTCCGTGTTAGTGCGTCAAGCTTGCCTTCCGGTATTACAGTAGCGTACAGTACAGACGAAGTCCGCGTGCCAAGCCACCCAACAACAGGTCATGTCACACAGGGCGGGTATCTGTCGCCACTACTTTACATTATTTATTTTTGCAATAAACTCTTATCACCGTGGTCAGAGAGCAATAAAAAGGGCATCAAATACGCTTGTTAAAATTGTTTTCATTCTGATTATGAAGTCTGGCGCCATGTTAGCGCCTGCGGTTGAAACTCCGCGAATACTTATGAAATGTGCGATGTATTGGAATAATGATGTGTTCGGATTCCGGCCTGCCAGCTCACTATTCTTGACGTCACCGGCGACACTGAACTTTGTGACATCAATCTACTCAAGAAAAGCAAATGTTCCAAGAACATGAATCAAACTAATTAGAAGATAATTACCTACCTACCTACTACAGGAAAAGTTAATGTCTGGTTTCCTTTGTCGGTTTATTATCGTGTCCTGCTGTGGTTTACCATTATTGTCATTGGTTCTTATAACACCTACAAAATATTGCTACTCAGACTGTGGAGTTTATTACCATTTACTTGACGTAAAAGTTTTTGAACAAAATTCTTCATTGCAATCATAAACATAGGATTTTTTTTAATATCAATAGGAAAAGCCTCATCTACAAACAAGGATTCTTCATCATTCTTCCTTCTCTTCTAACAAGATTTCCAAATGGCTTTGGGCATGGTACCACCTCAATACCAAGTACCTTTTTTATATCCCTCGACCGTTTATCCCATTTACTTGGGGTCGGCCTTCCTTGTCCTTTTTCTCCACTGCACACGATTTTGTGCAGTGTCAGTGTCGAGTTGACCTTCCTTTATGTCCTTTTCGACCGTCGTCAAACAGGTGGAAGGTGGTCTTCCGCGTCTTGATTTTGAGCCCTTCCACTTGGTCTCTTGCACGCAGCATGCATCTATCTGACGTCTTCTCAGAACGTCACTAAGTTCGGCACTTCTGCCCGTCATGGAACCTACGTTCCATTAAGTATATCTAATAACACCACAATCATTAGTTTCGTTTATAAAAACTAGCTGATCCTTATGAAATAAAGAATGTAAATCAACATCAAAATAAAACGGTCTTTATTCAGTACAATCACAGGCATCACTTTGTAATAGGCATAATGAGCCGCCAGCATTGCAAGTACCGTTCTTATCGATCGCTTAACTGACAGTTAGAATCGTCAAAAATTCGTTAAAATGGTTTCAACAATGGACAAAACCAGTTTTAACAAATTTTGACGATTCTATTATTAAATGTCAAATTAAGCGATCGATAAGAACGGTACTTGCATTGCTGGTTTGTAAAGTGTTGGTGGTTGTTGGTTTGTCAATAATACTTGTAGGGTTAGTTGTAAAGGCTGCGCCACAGTTTGGTGTAGAAGAGCGTGCGTGGGCGCGCCTCGCAGCCGCCGCAGCCGCCGCCGGCGCCATCCGACATGTTATAATTCGGGCGCGCTATTTCTGTACGTTCACACGCGCACGCGCACACAGTCGTGCGTACAACGATTTTTTTGGATTTCAGGAAATTATCCTGAAGCAAGGAGATCCGTCGCTTTCTGGAGTAAAGGAAATATCTAATCAAGATGCTTCACCCCCGGGTTCTGAAAGCTCCAATCAACACTAATCGGCTGTCTGCAGCTTTTACTTCAAATTAAATAGAGATAGCAAGTGAGTTGACAGACGATTAGTGTTGATTGCGCTTTCAGAAACCGGGGGTTAAACTGTTAAATAAATGAAAAAACAAGTGTTATCCATAGCTCTATCTACTTTTAGCCATCACTCCAGAAATCATTTAAAACTTATTTACCGGTAGGTACAATTCTGGGGGACTTTACTTGTTGCATTATCAGCTCTGTTCGCTTCGTCTGCTCACCAGGCTCACGCTGTGTTGATCGCGGAACAGCGTTAATTAATAATCTTCGGAAGTCTTGCCAAATTCTTGATCGCCAAACTGTGAAGCTACATCCTATTTCTGTGCTTGGGGCTACGAAGCATTTCCACACTTTTCTGGCATATTTATGGTGTGTTTAAACTAGATTTACTGTTTGTTTATTGTTTTGAATTTAGTTTTGCTATTCGTCTTAAGTAATAGACTAGATTTGTTAGTCGACTTTGTTTATTGGGTAGTTGCATTTTTCTACCGGGAATCCAAAAAAGTTTATTTTTAATAATTTTTTTGTTATGTCTGTCTACAGAAGAGAACAAGGCTGTAAGGCCATGTTCTGGGTTAATTTTTATTTATCCAATGATAGCTGTAACATCGGGTTGATCGTCAAGTGAATTATCGCCATCAGCTTTTGAGTCAAAGTCAAAATATGTTTATTCATTTAAATCACAAGGAAACCTCTTATAATCAGGTGGCTATATAGTGCCAGCTCCACGCTTGGTATCTATCGCTCATTTGTATGAACCTCGTTGATGTCTCCGCTATCTAGCGTACGTAGTATATCGGCCACAGCTTCTTTGAATATAGCGCATCTACCTGCTAAATTAAGTTGTAAGTAACAAAGTAATTTTCTAAACATAAGTATGAATCACTGCATACTTGCCACTTTGTTTCGTATTGCCAGCGCCGGCGCCGCGTAGCCGTTATTGCTTGATGTACAGAGGATTTTAGCATTCTCAACCTCTGTGTTGGTATTTTGAGACTTGGGTTTTATATTGTTGATAGTTGCTGATCGTCGAAATACCAGAATCACAATACTTTTATAAAAGCTGCCTGAAGTAGTTAACTAAGCAGGGATAAAAAAAAACACTTTTCCTAATAAAAATAACCAGTTGCTGCTCTTAAGTAATCTATCACTTATCAATGTTTTTTGAATTCAGACATTGTAGAGTTATACGCCGTGTTACAGATGCAGTCGTTATAATATTTTGTGCATGTCGAATTATGTTGACAAATTTATGCCGCCATGTTTAATACCACAACATTGTAACTAACTCCAGCTTATAACAAAATAGTAGTTTCTGTCGATAGAGCAATTAATAAGGCAAGAGCTGACCGGTTCACTAGTTACATAGTAATCGAAGGACAAACTGACTGACAACCTACGGTATTTATTGCTATAGATTGAATGTTCAGATTAATTACACATGCCGGGCCTCCGCTACGTACGCGCCTACCGTAGTACTTATCTACCTCATCAGCCGGCATTCCATCGCACGCCCGATAGATCTCAACTCTACCTATATTTATTCATGACCCATTATCCATTGACTGATTTCTTAAATAATTGAAACACGATATAACACCACCAAGTACTGGAATCTAAGCTCTAGCTCTCAGATAAATAGATTTGTTTTGCCTCGCAACGATGCAAGTTTAAACTTCGGAGCGAATGAACTTAATTGATCCTGATTAATGCTGTACCGAAACTGTGCTTTATACAGAGTCCTACAAAGTCTTTTTTCCTTTGAAGGACGTATGTAGTTATGATGTAATTCCTCTAAAAGAAATTTCAGTCACGCCACTTCACATGTATTTATATGAACGGCTTTCAAATTGCAAAATGGTTTATTCTCGATGATGGAAAGTGTAAACATCAATTTTATGGCGACAAATTAAGGTTCGAAATCGGTGGTTTGATGACACGAGATTGTGGTATCTGCGGCACACACGCGGCGCGTTTAATACGCGCCACAACAGATATTATTTATATCGGCTAGATGGAACGCTAGGCGTTTAGGGTCATTTACTTTCACGTCGTCGGAGAGTTGTTTTTCAGCTGCAGCGTGCTCGGGAATGTCAGAATCATAATGCCCCAGTCGTGACTCACTCAGCTTTGCATATTCACAATAACTATCTTCAATATTTTTAGTCTATGTCGGTCATCATCGTAATGCTCTCGACATTGCATCGCTGTCATCGGAGCTGTTTTGCATTATAATAAAACGGTTTTAAGAGCGCACAGTGAATGTACTGTAATAAAAACGATACTAAAACTCTTGTCTTGATTTATGTTTCATCTTCTGAAATTTCTCGTACCTATTCCATTTAGTATGCAGGTGCAAGTGTGACGATTGTTTTGCATTTCTCGCGCAAACGTAGCATTTTAACTTGAAACACTTCTCGGAAGCCGATGTGCACACCACTGCGACATGAAATCTCATTGAATTCAGTGTCATAATGCCAATTTGTATTCAAAATGTCCATCGGCATCGATTCCATTGAAAAACAGTGGCGACAGGTCCGCCACCGGCTGGCGCCGAATCACAAATGAAATGACAATAATTGCACAATTCACATTCCAAATTCGAAAATACAGCCATTCGAAATTCAAAATGCCCCATAGCTCGCTCGTGCTAGTTTGTAGGTACGTAAATGGAAAAGTTAGCGTTCTTGATTCAAATGTCATTGAAACGAATTCAACATAAGTTCATATTGTATCTAGTTGATGCTTGGTTTACCTGGGTATTTTCAAGTGGTACAAAGGTATTTTTACTAGCATTTAATGTAATGGTATAACGGTCGCTTCTGATGGGCGATGCGACAAATTAATATGAATGTAGAGCTCACTGATAGTCCTAAATTACGATTCAAGTGATGGAATCCAAAAATTCGTGGGGTCCTCATAAAACTGTTGTTATAGGGTCAAAATATAGGTTACCTCACGAAGGCTGTGATCGAGGTTTGAGTCCCGGGTCGGTAATTGCGGCTCTCTACCTGCGCGGGTTGTATTTGTTTTATGTTTTGCTTTTGTTTGGTCCACGTTACTCGGTTGGTTATTAGCTGCATTAAAACTTTGTCGATCGATTTACATTCCCGCTAATTTGATGTTGTATATTCTTCAAAATTGTAATTCTGTTAACGACTTTTAGTTCTACCCTTTTTTATTTTAAATTCAATTTACTTAATACGATATTTATGTATATAAGCTAGGTATCAATACTAAATTAATCCGCGTACCTACCATATTTACTAACTGGTGTTTTTTTGCCTTTTCAGAATCCCCTCCACCCCCTTACACTCGGTTTGCGATGGACGAACTCAAACCAGTTATACCTAAAGGAAAAGGTATGTTATACACTTTTTATTAGATTTATAGTGTTTACTACACTTAAGGAAATCACAAAGATTTTATAATGTCCCAATGTTTAGGGGAAGGTCGCGGGTTCAAATCCCGCTCGGAGGACTTTTGGGACATTATAAAATCTTTATGTTATACATATACAAATACAAAAACTCGCGAAATGCAGAGCTTTTATTAATACGACTTTTTTATGTTAGAGTCAGGTACCTACAGGTACCTAAATACAAAGCACAAAAAGAAGATGTCCAAAATACTTTTGAAAGTAATACTCCAGCCAGTGACTTTTATGAGATTTATTTTACTCTAGAGAGACAAAAATTTCAAGACCAAAGTATAAAAGACAGCAAATAAATTAATTAACCAATGCCAAAACAAAAACGATAGATCTAGCGAGCATAGTTTACGAAAAGGCGGGCATTTTGGAATTTGAGCGCGGACAGCGGCAGCGGGCGCCTTGCTTCCTGGAAATTAGGGATGCTGCGGGGTGCGGCCGAGAGCACGCGCCGATATCGATGACTACCTAAACTATACGTACCTACGTACTATGTATACCTATTATGCTAAAAAAAACTAAGGGATGATCTCAGTATTTTTCTTCTTGTCGTATTATTTGTTCTTTGGAAACAATGTGATGTAATTGGACCTCGAAGAGACTGAGTAAATGAGTCATTCTTATACCGAAACTAAAAAATAAAATCGTGATAAAACATTGAGAGTAAAGATGTTTTCATCGTTACCTTTGATGCTTTCTAATTCTCGAACATCATTAATTTCACATGCTGTAATTCCGAAAACCTCGAAATCGATTTAGTAGGCAATCGAGCGACGGCCGTCCCTACGGACGGGTCCCGCATTCCTTGCCGCCATCTTTAAACTACATTATTAATGCTTACGTTGCTGCATCGGCTTTTTCTGAGGCACCACGCAGGGCCCAGGATATATTTGTTTTTAATAAAGACCCTTGCGGTGTTTCCGTATAAGGGCACGAGTTCATTGGCTGGGGAGACTGTTACACTTCGTATGGCGCCACTTTTTGTATTATACTTACCTTCTTACTCGGGCTATATATTTTGTTGGTAGTATGCGAGCGAACTTTTTCATTGCTCCTGATAGTGCAAGTAAATTAAAAGATGCACTAACAGATGTTGCACTGCTTTACTTAAAATGTCATGAATCGGAACAATCTAAGAAGTCAGATTAAAGTAGGCGGTAAAATTGAAAGTTATTCATAGTATTCAGACACGAATAAAAACACTAAGTATGCAAACTACTTTTCTTGTTAGATTCCCAACAATTCTCCACGGTCATTACTACCAGTTGGGAATGTCATAGGTAGGTGGATGGCGCTAAATTAATACATGGTCATCGGCACGATAGGAAATCCCACTTTGCTCTATGCCTAGTGGGGTGCAAATTCGCTTTTATCACCCTGGGATTCCCTTCCAGCCTTGCCGCAGAATTTCCCATGACTCCTGACTCTAGACGCGCTTTTCCCCTTCGTTTTTCATTGCATTTTGGCGCCTGTCTGCGAATCGCCATATTTTATTGTCTCGCTCCCCTCTTATTTACATTCTTGCCCGCAATTAACGTCGCTAATACACCCCGAGTGCATTTCTGATTGGTATCTTATTTCACGGTAGCCTTTACGCTTTGTTTCATTTTAAGATGGCCGATTAAATGAACATAATTATCATGCAAATAAATCATTTAAATTCAAGTTCTTTTGTAATGGTGAACCTGTTTTGGATTGTTTGGATCGTCTAGCAAAAAACAAAGATTCGTTTCACGGAATTGACCCATTTAAAACTTGAGTGAACTTTAATTGGTCCCATTAGCGTTCTTCGTTCTATAGATTAGGACGACAGTGTCATCAATTTCGATATCCCGTCTCAGATTACTGAATGGACTAAAATCCAGACCCTTTTTTCCGATATGACTGTCAGCGACATTCCGAGCAGGTCCATTACGGTGTTTCTCATGTGCTTCCTCGAATTCATTCATTGCTCTCACAAATTTATCTCCCGGTGATTTTAAGTTATTGGAATTTGGTCTTTAGCCGGTGGGTGTAGAGGTTTTTTTGGTGCAAATGCGCGGCGGCGGCGGCGAGTCGCCGGCGTCGCTGTGCGGAGGGATCTGTCGAGTATTGGCTCCGCGATAACGACTGTATGCATTAACGTTATCGTGAAGTTATCGTGGCGCCGGCGCCTCGCCGCTGACACGAATACAAACGGTTCATGTTTGTCTTTGTCCGCTCTTGTTAGGAGCTCTCTGCTTCCTTCACGCCCTGTTGCTTCTATTGTTGCTATTTTAGAACCATCCGTGGTTCCGATCACGTCTTTTTATATTAAAAAAACATCGAGACCACGTTTGTTTTCGTAAGCTTCTGTCGCGTTGGAATTTAACTGCTTTACGTCTATATAAATTAGTATGTCTTCCATGAATAGATCGTTACTAGAAATACTTACCTTTAACGCCTCTAAATAACCCGTCTATATTTCTAAATCTGACTGATTTGAAAGAGCATTTTGTCGATCGCCTACGTCAACGAGTCGTTGTCATGGGATCGAAAACCTTAAAATGTGGGTTTAAGAGGTCATTTTCGTTTGATGGTACGCACTCGTTTATTTAATGCATGAGGATTTTATCAAGTTTTTAAAGTGCTTTTCGACTAAGTAGTTTCATAGCAGGTCTGACTTGGCTTGTGGCATGTTTAGTGTAGGTGCGCCTTAACGTCATCGTATGATTTATGGAGGCTTTGAGTACGTGGACAATAGTTATGGCGTTTGATGCGGTGACTAACACGGTTGGTGTTATTGTAATGGCAATGGATAGTTTATAATTTTATAATCGAGTTAATCGATTGAAAGTTGATTTATTATTCGATTCGATAAGATAAAGCCTCTGAGGTCGGCACGAGACACGGATTTTTTGTCTATGTACTTAATACTGTTGGAGTACGCATACGTAGGCGCAGAGGTATCTACTTTATAGAGAAATAGCGTTAGTGAAAGTTAATTTAATTGTAATAAAAACATAAATATTAACATACTTAATGGGTTAAGTTATTATTTGTTTATTATTGAATTTCATACATTGTGAACACACCCTTCACAAACGCAACCGCTAAATAAGTACCTACCCAAGTTATATATATTTTATTGTCTGTGGTAACAAGGACAGCCGTAAGAATGAAAACAGAGGAGCTTTCTAACGTATTGCTTGTCTTTGGTCTTGCATTCTCGACAGGGCCGTTGCAAGGCTGGTTAAAAAAAGAAACGGACTTTTACGACTCCGACTCTAGTCCATAGACAAGATAAAAAAAGTAAAAACCTTTCTATAAACGAGCTTTTACCTCACTGCACTCTATTTGTTTATTACAGATCAGTGATTTACATGCTTAAATTTTCGCTAACCATGCATTGTCATCCAAAAACCGTAGATAATAATATCTGCTTCAAACAAGTTATAAATAAATAAAATAAATATTGGTGGACATTCCACACAGCACTATCTGGCCCCAAAGCCTTAGCTTGTGGTATGGGAACCAGTACTTAAATACTTTTTTTTTTGTAAATACATACCTATAATATTATATAACACCCAGACAGAGAATAAACATCTATGTTCATCACACAAATGTTTTTTCACGCTGGGAATCGAACCCACGACCTACGGCGCAGAAAGCAGAGCTACTACCAAGTAAGCTATGTAGTTGCAAGATTCTATCCGAATAAACATTTAACATAGACATTGCAAGTTAAATAAAAACTTGTATTTTTTTTTTAAACTGGATAGACCGTCATTTGACTACAATCTCACCTGATGACAAAACAAGAATAATTGACAAGATTGGGACTCACTTTCTCTATTACTTAGGGTAGATCCTCTCAATTATGTTTTTTAAAATTGTTATGGTAACTCGTTCACCATAACAATTTAAAAAAAAACATAATTGCCTTATAGTTTCGTACGGTTATCATGAAAGCCCTCTAAAAGCCCCAATTCTCCGAACACCCTGTGCTGAGGACAACCCTGAACATTTTGCATTCCAAAAGATTTAGTTTTGGTGCTTGTGGTTTCTTCAAAGCGACATTCAGAGGATTAATTAGATTTATTAGCAGCCGCTGCATTTCATAAACTTAGAAACAAACACAGTGACTAAGTCGCACTTGTAAGTGCTGTAATAAGTGTAAAATATTCTCTCGAACGGTGAAGGAAAACATTAGGAGCAGGTTAAGTTAGGTAGCCAACTCTTTCTATAGTTTTTCGTTCGCGTATAAAACGTGGGCGCGTTTTTTACACGAGTAATATTTTTTTTTTTCAAAAACGTAGTTTTTTTTATAATTTGGAGACTGGATCTGTAGCGAGAGTGAAACAAATAATGCAAAGCAGTGGTTAGTGTGTCAACAGCAGGGGCCTTTATATTTTGACAACATTTGGATATTTTTTCACAGCCCTCACAGCTCAAATTGTACAGAGAAAGTCCATGCTGTGGTGACTGCTCAACGTCCAGTAGGCCATCGGATTGTCCCGTAATTCTTTTTGATTTGAACAACATGTCCTGATATTTGTACATAACAAACAAAGCACACTTTAACTTATTTACTTATTTAAAATTTATTGCACAACAAAAAATTAAAGTATAGAAAGAGAGCTGAAAAGAGGGCAGATGCACAAGCATTTTCTACCAGCCTTCCTAATTTGAATAATAATTTTTACTACTTAGTCCAAATTAACACTACTTAGTCTAAATTAACTCGACAGTTAATTAAGTACATTAATATTTAATAGAGTGTTAAAAGTTTATGTTTTATAGAGAGTAATAAAATTGCTATCAAAAACTTGATAAATCCTAAAACAGTATAATCCCTAAGATTATACTACACTTTATTGAATTAAATCGAAATTTATTCGGCTTCGGGCAGCCATACTTGGCGCTAGATGTCTTTATTTTCGCATTTTAGAACATAATCGTCAATAAGGTCTTAATAAGGAATGTTGTCTATTTGGTGGTTCTTTTAGTATTTATAATTTGCGAGAGTATTTTTAAATTTAACGCCTACATATTTATAACTCGTCTATGTTTCTTTTGATTTTGAACTTTTTATCTTAGAAAACCTGAACAGTCACATTCGTCGAAATAAAACAACCGAGATAAAAAAAAAATTGGCTGATTTTGTCTTAAATAATTACACGCAAACCAAGTCGCGTGCAATTCTACTATTCATACTCCTTTGTTTTTTTGCCTTTAATTCTGATTTAGCATTGATTTTAAAGTAAGCTCATGGACAGTAAGCAGTGGCCCACCAAACCAAAACACAGCAACGCTGACGGGACATATAAACATGGTAGAGGTACTTCCCCAGATGAGCCCTTCCAAACCAGCTCTACTTCAAGAGCTGGTATGTGATCGGTACCTTTAACTTTCCTCGATGTCGTATCGGATTGTGTAAAAGAGCCTTGGGCGGTGTCATTGAGCTAACAACTATTCGGCGCGCGGCTCGTGTGAACCGCCATGCACTGTTATAACTAACCGACCGGTAAAGGTGGTATGGTGCTGCAGTGAAGCCATTCCCTTCGTTACTCGGACAGGCCTAACAACTCAGGTGGTAGTAGCTCTGCCTTCTGCACTAAGCGTGGTTTGGTCTATAAGTTGAAAAAAAAGTGTGTTGGACTTAGATAAATAAAATAAAAATAAATATTGGTGCGGACATTCCACACAGCACTACCTAGCCCCAAACTAAGCCTAAGCGTGTTATGGGAACCAGATAGCTGATATACTAATATACTTTTATTTTGTAAATACATACTTTTAATATTATATAACACCCAGACAGAGAACAAACATCTATGTTCATCACACAAATGTGTGTTCACGGTGGGAATCGAGCCCACGACCTACGGCGCAGAAGGCAGAGCCAACTGAGCTATGTAGGTATAGATGTTTGTCTTGTGTCTGGATGTTATTTGGTGTGCTTAGTTAGGTGATGGTTACTACTCTACTAGCCTAAACCTACTTTATATACTACCTTTTTCTCATTGTAAGTGAACTGTAATATTCTTTTAACACAGTTGCTCATAAAGTGGCTCTACGGTCACCGCAATTAGGCACATAATGACACCCATTATTCAAACTGTGACTTTTTCATTGCTATAGCCCACTAGTGAGCTATAGATTTTTTTTTACATTTTATTGGTTGAGTTGTTTTGTTCCTAAAAAAGTATTTATTCAAAAAAAGATCGTGTTCATTAGAACAAATAAATTAATGTTCCTATTGCTTGCTCATTTCATGCAACTTCTTATATTATAGATAATTTTAACTCGTACGTGTTTAATAAGTAAAACATTCACTCAAATATAACTTTTGTTTTCTCTGTAATAAAAGAAAAATTAAATTCCCCATTTTTTACGTGGCAGAATAGGCGCAAACGCGCTAAGCCTATGCGCGGAAAATAAAAAAAAACCTCATCCCTTTAGTCTGTGGCCGATCGCAATGCGCGCGCTTATGAAAACTGATTCATTTTTCCCGCCGAAGCGAAACATTTTTCACAACTCGATTTCACTGTTGAAATTATAGTTATTTATTAATTAAAAATGTCTACAAGCACTAGTTACGAAGAAAATGATTTATGTTGTACACCGCCCGATTTATGATGTGAAGCCCTTAACCTAAGGAAACTTTACTACCTGAAAACTTTAAGGAAAAATATCTGTTCTGTGAGTTTTATTATTATTATTTTAATCACAAATGTGTTGAAAAACGTCGTACGATACACGTGTGGCTTGATGATAACCGTCCTCGGCTCTCTCGCCTACGGCTCGGGTCTCAATGGCGTCTCAGCGGTAATCACCAATGTGCCACACTAGTACCATAATGTACTATTGTGAGAATAAATTATTTAAGCCGTAGGTGGTCCATCTGCTTTTCGATTAGGAAGTTATATAAAAAAATGGTATTTTATAATTACCTTAGAATTATATAAACAAAATTAAATACACCAATAAAATAAATATTAATAGACAAAATTCAATGTTTCTCGGTGGGGATTGAACCCGCAGCCTTCAGCGCAGAAGGCAAAGTTACTACCACCTGAGCTGCGTGGCCTAATAAATCTGAAAACTTTATTTTTTCTAGTTTAGTCTGTGATTGATGCTCTGAGTCGGAACTATTTAGGAAGAAGTAGTTGAAAATCAGACGAAAAATTCGCATTTCTATGACGTATTCAAAAGGTATAGGTACCAAAGATCAGATACCTACTCGCTCGTCAAATGTGATCAGTAATTAGGAAAATCTACATAATAATATTCATTAAGGATTCAAACAGGTTGAACTTTTGGAATTTCCACATTCATTTTTGTGAAAACCCATTTACAAATAGACACGTAATATAGGTACAACTTCTTATTTTATTAATAATAGCACCCACTTATTTATAGTGTTTGTTCTCTGTCTGAGTATTTTTGAATAATGCTCAAAATTAGCCATCTCCTAAACATAATGACAGGGCAAAGTTAAGCATGATGATTATATCTAAATAGCAATTATAAGATGAGGGTGAATCATTATAATTCGATTTTTTGCATTTAATGTTAGTGTGCAATGCCAGTTCTCTCAAACGTTGAAGGAAAACATCGCGAGGAAACCGGCATGAGGTAGAACCTAAAAAGTAAACCGTGGGATCAACACTAATCGGCTGTCAAGCTGCTATTTCAGCTTTTATTTCAAATTAGATAGAGATAGCAAGTGACTTGAGAGCCGATTAGTGTTGATAGCTTTCAGCAACCGGGAGTTTATGCTTCAAGTGCTTAAAAATGCTTTTTTGAGACGCACCTTTTATCACTGTTTCGGAAGATCTAGTTACACCATAAGAGTGAGAGAGAGATTATCAGTCTTATGTAAAACTAGCTGAACCCGCGGCTTTGCTCGCGCCAAGGAATTGAAAGTTTCATACAAACTTTCATCCCCTATTTCATCCGCTTGGGGGTAGAATTGATCAAAATCCTTTCTTAGCGGATGCCTACGTCATATCATCTACCTGCATGCCAAATTTCAGCCCGATCCGTCTAGTGGTTTGGGCTGTGCGTTGATAGATCACTATGTCAGTCAGTCAGTCAGTCACCTTTGAGTTATATATGTATATTTAGAAGATGATAAAAACCTCTTCATATTTTATTTTTTATTATTTTTATAGTGCATTACTACTATTACTACATTACTATTACTACATTTAAAAAATTCGTATCAAGGGGAAGGTCGCGGGTTCAAATCCCGCTCGGAGAATAGCTTTTGGGAGATTATAAAATCTTTTGGGAGATTATAAAATCTTTTGGGACATTATAAAATCTCTTCATATTTTGTTCAGCCAGGTAAAATGCGGCAAGCGCGTTTCAAAACATCCTCAGAGCAGGAATTTCAACAACCTTACAATAAACGGTACAGTATAATGTTATTGTTTCAGTACATAAATACCTGCCACATGATTATTGTATGTAAATGTGCTTACACGTGGATAACCTAGCTTTCGTTTCCGGATAAACGTCGTGCGTTTTATTGAGGTCGTCGTAAAATCGTGAATCTTTAACAATTTTTAGGCAAACGTTTGATTGAATAAAACTTGATGAACTATGCGATAAGTAGAATTTGATTATCTCTGTCAACTTAAATTTATTCTGACTATCTTTTAAAACACTATTAAGCATACAAAAGAACTGTAGGAAGGAACCAAGCAGTAAGTTTGTTACCTGTTTACGCGTGGAACGGGCACCTTGATTCATCTAGCACTTAGACGTTTCATATTGATTCTTGTGGTTCAATTGAGTAAATACTTTTTGACTTTGATCTTAAAAATCTTTAGATCTTAAAACCGTATATGAGGAAAACATTATATTCCTAGGCCAATATTTTTTTTACAAATAATTTCAGGAACGTTTCAGGTAGCGAAAACAATAAAATTACCAATTTTATATTAATAATATTTTGAAATAAGTTGTCAAAGAAATTCTTATTTTTAATAATGCCAATATTTTTCATTGTGTTATTTATTAAAAAAAATATGGCGACACAATTTAAAACTCGTGAGAAAATTTGTAGAATTATTTGAAGTTCTGGGATATTCATTTCTCGATGTGGCTAGTCCTAGCAATGGTTTAATTATCTAAGAAAAAGCAGTAGCAATATCATTAAAATGGGTAGTTGCTCATTGAATAACCCAATCTCTCCGCTATTGTTATTGCTGGTAAGGCTTGCTAGTCGATCAACGTGCTGTCAAAAAGTTTTTCTTTTAATACTTAGTCTGAATGGCCAGAATTCCTGTATTTCACCAGCAACCGCAACGAAATACAGCAAAGCTGCGGAAGGTTTGACAGCAACCCAGAACTCAATGACTACACTGCTGTTGCGACGGCTTGTTTTTAGTGAATAGCCCCGCCGGCCTAACGGTTAGTCAAATCGAGCTGGAAGTTTAGGATATCTTAATTTTTATTATTGAGGATCATATTACGAGACACGTCTCACCGGTGTGGTCCCCAGCTGTAACCTCATATGCTAGCGCGCAATATTTCACATAGTAATGAAGTGCTTGAGACGTAGACGCTTGGTCATTCTAAGTTAAACTAATAAGTTAAACAACCTTTTGCGCAATTTTCCCACAATGACCACCAAGAGGTATTTCCATCTGACTGCTTCCATGCTTCCGAGGATACTTTAAGACAGCCTTTAAGGTTGCCTATTAGTATGTGGATTAAAAAGCTTCCAGAAAAATGTTAATAAAGTCCTTCAGGGTAGGCAACGCACTGACAACGCCCCTAGTCTTGTTGTTGTCTATGGGCGACGGTGACCGCTTACCATCAGGTGGGCCGTTAGCCCGTTTGTCTATCGTTTCCATAAAAAAGTAGGTACGGTTCCATGCGCTCAGAAGTAGTCGAAGCCAGGATACATGTTTCAATTAAATATGACACGTGTACCTACATTCATTAACCTTGATGAATTCTCAAATATGTTAAATATTATTATAATAATATAATTATATTATATTTCGACAGCCTACGTAGCTCAGTTGGTAGTAGCTATGCCTTCTGCGCCGTAGGTCGTGGGTTCGATTCCCACCGTGAACAAACATTTGTGTGGTGAACATAAATGTTTGTTCTCTGTCTGGGTGTTATATAATATTATAAGTATGTATTTACAAAAAAAAAGTATTATAAGTAGTTTATCAGCTATCTGGTTCTCCCATATTACAAGCATAAGCTTAGTTTGGGACTAGATAGTGCTGTGTGGAAAGTCCACCAATATTTATTTATTTATTTATTATAATCATGTACCTACCACCTAAGCTGGCAAACTTAGCCTGTACATTTGTCATACTTTAATTACAAATAAAATAGCATGCGAAATTTAAATCCTACTACTATAATATTAAAAACGCGAAAGTTTGTAAGTATGGATGGATGTTTGTTACTATTTCACGTAAAATATTGGATTTTAATGAAACTTTACAATAAGATTATACACTTATACATCAGAATAGCACATGCTCGTAGGCTACTTTTTATCCCATACAAATACCGGGATTTAAAACTACGTGGGTGAAACCGCGAGGCGCAGCTAGTGAAATATAAATTTTGTGTCTTGGGGACGGGAACGCTTTCCGTTTGCGCTGATTTGGATAACTTTAATAAGTTAATTATTCAAGTTGTAGTGATGTTCAGTTTTTAAGATGGCAAAGGCATTTCAAAATAGTTATTCCTGGAAACGCTGAAACGGTGAAGGAAAACATCGTGAGGAAACCAGTTAGTATTCTAACAGCGGCGATGGGCTTGCAACCTGTCACGTATGGAATACTAACTACTGCAAAATGTGGGTATGTGCCAAATGTAATGTTTGGACGTACCTCTGACTACCCCCCTTAGACATCCTCAAAGAATCTTGAATTAGTACCTACTTGGTACTGGGAGATCTGAAGGGATATCTAACGAGCCTGGGGATCAAAGTCGTGAAGCTGTTTCAGTTTTTTCAGTTTATTCCTGGAAATATGGATACAACAGTTCAAATCTTCATGCCGACATTGACAACTGAGGACTTCGGCCCAGATGCTCTGAAGTCCGGGGGCCTTCTTCTGGCTTCAAAACAGTCTGCCGAGTTAGGCACATATCATTTTTTTTACAAACAAGCCTGAGTAACTATAAATATGTAGTTAGGTGTGTATGTGTGCGTTTGCAGGTGTCTATGATGTCATAGTGGATAGACGGGTCCAGACGCCATTTTTCTTTTTTTAGTTGTAGTTTCCAGTTTGATTTTGTTATAGGAAGCTTAAGTTGTGATATTGCAATCTTTATTGACAAAGAAAATTACAACTAATAGTTACAATTATTTACAAAATGAACAAAATATACAAAATACATATGAAACAGTTGAGCTATCTGCAGACCGTTGGAAACGATCTATAGATAGCTCAACTGATCCAAATCAGTGCCAGTCGGAAGCGTACCCAAGACACTGGCTGCATTGCCACGCTGAATGGCAATGCTGATACGCTGAGCCAAGTATTCGCCAGGCCTCGGGTCACGCGTCGATTGTTGTTGGTTATGATTGATTGTGTGTTCAGGGTTGCTTTGTATTTGATACAGCCTTCTTCTTCCTATCCTGTCACTGGATTTTAAGTGCACCTTAAAGGGGCTTCTTATGAGCACTACTATTATCATATGATAAAAAAAAGCAATGCTTTACGGCGAAGCTTTTGTTTTGTTAAACACGATATTTTTTGAAATTCACAGATGTTTTGTAAAGTTTTTGTGTGTGATTGCAAACTTAAAAAGATGATAATGGCTATCTTCTGTTGTCCACAGAGCAAGGAGATAGCACAGAAGATGCAAGAAGGACAGATCATGAGCGGCTTGGAGCGGGTTCCCTCGCCACTGACGGCGAAGGTAATAATTACACGTTTTAATGGCTACCTTACTACCCTATCATATCGTAATACATTCGTATCATTATGGAAACAGGCAGTAGAACTACTACCTGTCATCCGTTCCATTCCAGGGCCCGTACCACCATCTCTTGAAGCATTCTTGTTTCAATATTACTTTTTGATTTTATAATAATAAACTCTATTCAGTTGATATACCTAAGACATTAACACACACACAGAGAAGTAATATTAAAATAATCTATAAGACATTG
This sequence comes from Plemyria rubiginata, assembly GCA_963576535.1. Classification (NCBI taxonomy): domain Eukaryota; kingdom Metazoa; phylum Arthropoda; class Insecta; order Lepidoptera; family Geometridae; genus Plemyria; species Plemyria rubiginata. The sequence continues at coordinate 539,120 of OY754914.1, read as the reverse complement.
ACAGAGAAGTAATATTGAAATAAGAATGCTTCAAGAGATGGCAGTACGGGCCTTGGTTACCCTTTCCTTTTTATTAGTTTTAAAACCAAGAGCTTCGAAGAGTTCCTTATTATCTCACAAGTACATCCTTATCAGCTTTTAAGAACACGATTAACCTAAGGTATCCGTAAAAGTAAATGTAGGTGACCACGTGACCAACAGTCATTGAACTTCGGAAAAGGAAATAAGACAATATGCGGGTTGGCTATAGCAATCCTTGTACCTGAGTTGAGGGTTGGGGATAGGGGAATGCAAGTGGGGGTAGATGGCAAGTCTTCCCCTTGAGTCCTTTTTTCTAGGAAATGAAAAAAAATAATTTAATTTTTCAGGTAAGTTACTAGTTAGGTTAGGGTTTTTTTTTATATGAAGAAAATCGGTAGTAGTAATTCATCTCTATGACAAAAAGACCCAAGGGACGGAATTCTCATTAGGTTAGGGTTATTTTTTTTTTTTTTTAAGTGAAGAAATTTGAATAAATTTTTTTTCTCATTTCCTAGAAAAAAGAACTATAGGGAAAGACTTGCCATCTACCTCCACATGCATCCCCCCTATCCCCAACCCTCAATTCAGGTACCAGGGTAGCTAAAGTTTAACCCAATATGCGCGTATGCACCTACGGCGATCGCACTCACACTTATCAACACTCTGATTGCTCAGCAGCCTGATGTAGATGTTTTTCACATAAATTGCCATCTATTGAATGTTATTCGTCCGTATAGACAATCTTGCCAGTGGTCTTGTGATTTCGTATGATACTTTTTAGTCAAGTCAGTCCATAGTCATTTTCATTTGTTTTCAAGAAAACGGTGTCGGTTTTCTTCAAAACATCCGAAACATTTTCTGTCAAATCACGATATCACATACACTTTCATTCCAAACGCTTACACTTTGCGCTAAGACATCATGTTGGTTAAAATGATAATGAAATTACACAGAGAAACAATTAAAATGAAAATGCTATGTTGCTTCGCAAAATGACAGAAAACTAATCATGATAGGGTTAACTTCACTCGATGTCAGCAAAAATCATAGTTGACAGTAGAAAACAAATCTTTAAAATATCGACAAGTTACCTAACAAAAGAATTCGTTTTCTGTCATCTATCGAAGCAACATAGCATTTTCATTTTAATTGTTTTTCCAGTGTTATTTTGAGTTGTGTTGTGTAATTTTGGTGGTATTTTAACCAACATTACTTGTGGTCTTAGCACAAAGTGTAAGCATTTGAAATGAAAGTGTATTATGTGATATCGTGATTTGACCGAAAATGTTTCAAATGTTTTGAAGAAACCGCTACTATTTTCTTCAAAACAATTGACTGACTCGACTTTCGACTGACGTGACTAGAAACATAGCAAAGAGCATATAATCTCTATCACTTGACACTGGCAAGATTGTCGATAGACAGGAGCCATAAAAAAAAAAAAAAAGTTAACAAAAGCTTGAACATTATTTTCTAGAAGTTTTCTATGACAACTCACCGACAAATTGGTTCCCTAATGATCACGACAACTTATTTTGCCAAGAAACTGGCAGAGCATCAAACACAAAGCAATGTCAAGTGCCATTTTCAAAGGTCTGGCCAGAAACGCTGTAATGAAATTACACATTCGTAATGAAATATCACCTGAAATTATTATAAATTTTAACCAACTAGTTTTTAAAATGTTGCACACTCTGTGTTTAAGAGTAGTAGAGCTCTTTGTGAAGGGCTCGTCCGGGGAAGTACTACCACCACGCCTTTTTCTGCCGCCAAGCAGCTACGCTGTGTTTCGGTTTGAAGAGTGTGGTCGCCGGTGTAATTACAGGCACATGAGGCTTAACATCTGTATGCCTCAAGTTGATGGACGCAGGGCAGTGCATCGTAGGGCACGTTCCTATTGTGCGTGACCTACGGGGCAATGTTTTGTTTATAGGTGATGGTTACCACTTAACATCAGGTGGGCCATCTGCTTGTTCCACAGCTAGTTGTATAAAAAAAAAACTCAGTTTAGGCACTGAGTACAACAACGTCTTTGTAAATGAACTTCAAAAACACTATTTTTTTATTTATTTATTAAGAAATTAACATCATTCTTTTAAAATATTCATACCCTATATTTGACTTTCTTAAGCCCGGTTTCTGAAAGCTCGATCTACAGTAATCGACTTGCTATTTCAGCTTTTACTTCAAATTAGATAGAGATAGCATGTGACTTGACAGCCGATTCGTGTTGATCGCGCTTTCAGAAACCGGGGGTTACTATCGTATATTTGAACTCTCCCCATCACTATGACATTGTCTAAAAACGATCCATAAAAATTAGGGACTCATTCCAAGCTTCCATGTCATGTTTTGGCACGTGTTTAACATTTCGAATCTGTAATGATGAAATACGGCAATGTGCTAAGCTCTAGATTAGTTGAAAATCTATAAACTAGCTCATAGCCAAGTGTAGCCGGTTCTGAAGTGTAATCTCTAAGCCAGCTTAGCTTAGTCCATAAACCCATAATCCCATCAGCCTGGTGGGTAACCTTGACGATCGATGCCGTCCCGCCCAGCCGGCGCCAGCCAGCTCTGACGTACCATGGATTGGTACCACCACGTTATATAAAGACGGGTTGAAATCTGGGTTTTGTTCGTTCGTATCACTGCTATTTTTTCGGCCATAGAATCAGTTGCCAATCAGGTCTACCATGGTGATTGCTGCAGTCAGTCTGGCATGGCCAGTCAATTTGGAGCTCCCAATGGTGCATAAAATGTTAGGCCGTCTCTGTTAATTCTTATTGTGTTCAAGATAAGCGTTCGATCATATCTACGCCCACCATATGTTTAGTTAGATCAGTTGCTGGCGTGGTCGCGGTGCGAACCGAACCCGTAACCTCGTCCCAAGCACAGCAGAGGAACACCCCAGGAGTTTTAGTCGGTATCAAGAGTCCGACATAACCCTCTAGCCCCCCGGCTAGTTGGTATCCATAAAGGATTTCCCCTGGGCAAAAAAAAATGGTTGGTCAAAAATATGAAAAAAATACAAAAAGAGGAACCAGTGGAAACTGAATGGCGCTGCTTATTCGCGTGCGCTAGTGTTATGACACCATTGCACAACTCGACCTGCACTTATTCGAGTTAAGATCTAATTCAATAAATTGGAACCTAACTTATCTAGCTTGAAAACTTAGTAGGTCACAATGCTTCTGTCGGTAATAGTCCATACGTTGGCGTCATCATGGCGCCAGTTACCTAAATATTTGTTTAGCTATGACCGTGACCTTCAGTCTTAGGCTCACCTAGGTTTTTATGTGACACCAATATTTCAACAAGAAATGAACAACCTCACTAAAATACACCTAAATTTTGACGAAAGTAATAACAGCAGTTTTTATCGGCAAATCTTTCAGAAAGATTTCATCAGATCGTTCACCTCCAGTCTATCTAAACTTGGCAAAGTTTCCGATACAGTTCAAAACCCCAACACCCTGTATCAGGTTACCGAAACAAAAGAACAGTTGCATTACCAAGATTTTGACTGTTGGCTTGGCATCCTATTGTAATGATTTGACCGGTCTGTTTGTCAGTACGCAATGTTGGAGCCAAGTCGTGCAATGATGTAATGGACGGAACTGGACCGATCGGAGTACTGTTGGCGTTTACTTAGAAAATGCATTTACGATGATATTTCGGCAATTGACGAGTTTGACAAAGCCTGTATGTAGATGTGGGATAAAACGGGATCCTAGATCTGAGGAGGCTAGACTGCTGTATCACTCGCGCTGCTGCAAATATCACGAACCTTCGCAACAGCAAATCTGAACCTTGAAGTCTACGACACCATGGTTCAGTAAACGTCTCCAGCCTTCTTAGCACTAGCATTCCTGAGACAAGAACAATAAACTCTCGATCGTATAAATGGTTCTTCAAAATCTTACCCTCTTATTCATAATTCCTGTAATTTTATAACGGCTCTATATAGTATTCTTGTCACTGTCACTTTCATGCCAATGAAAAGAGACAGCAACACGGATTCGTTTTCTGTCAATTAGCGAAGGAATATAGCATTTTAATTTTAATTGTTTTTCTAGTGTTATTTTGAGTGTGTTGTGTAATTTAGGTGGTATTTTAACCAGCATCACGTGTGGTACACAAAGTGTAAGCATTTGGAATGAAAGTATATTATGTGATATCGTGATATGACTGAAAATGTTTCAAAAATCTTTTGAAAAACCGCCACCATTTTCTTCAAAACAATTGACTGATTTGACTTTTGACTGAAGTGACTAGAAACTTATCTCTGAATCACATGACACTCGCAAGGTTTTTTACAGGAGCCATAAAAAAGAAAAAAGAAAGAGACAGCAACAGACTTATCGGTCTTATAAGCTATTGGCGTGCACAGCGACCACGCCTTTTTCTGCCGCCAAGCAGCAACGCTGTGTTTCGGTTTGAAGAGTGTGGTCGCCGGTGTAATTACAGGCACATGAGGCTTAACATCTGTATGCCTCAAGTTGATGGACGCAGGGCAGTGCATCGTAGGGCACGTTCCTATTGTGCGTGACCTACGGGGCAATGTTTTGTTTATAGGTGATGGTTACCACTTAAAATCAGGTGGGCCATCTGCTTGTTCCATCAACTAGTTCTATAAAAAAAAAAAAATTATGAATGGAATATGAATGGTCTTATAGTCTCTTTCTTTTATTGCAGAGCGTCAAAGCTGGGAGTCAGAATGGTGCAGGCTGGCTTACTGGGAGCTGAGTCAGCGGGTCGGCCGGCAGTTCGGGGTGCGGGTTCGCGCCGTGGACGTGTTCGGCGGCGGCGGCGGCTCGGGCCGGCGCGGCCTGTGCCTCGATGCATTGGAACAGACCTCGCAGGCTGAGCAGGTAACAATCTAAACATTAAATAAATAAATAATGCTGGACAATCCACACAGCACCATCTAGCCCCAAAGTAAGCTACTCAAAGCTTGTGTTATGGGTACTAGATAACTGATATATTTAATACGTTATATACTCACATAGATAGATATTTTTTATTATATGCATAGAAAACACCCAGACCAACGCAACAAATTTCTGCAGATCGTACACAAATTTGTTCCGAGGCAGGAATCGAACCCGCAACGTCTTGCTTCGCAGGCGGACTCTCGCCCGCTGCGCCACAGAGGTCGTCAAACATTGACCCTCATACTACAAAACGGTGCCTCATCATCATCATCATCAACAGCCTCAAGAAGTCCACTGCTGGACACAGGCCTCCCCATTCGTTTCCAGGAAAAACGATTCCGAGCCCTTTCCATCCGCCGACTACCTGCGGTCCTAACAATGTCGTCAGTCCATTGGGTAGGAGGACGTCGCATGCTTCGTTTTAGGGCACGTTCCTCCATTAGGTGGGCCATCTGCTTGTTCCATCAGCTAATTGTATAAAAAAAACATTGAGATCTGTATATGACAGTATAGTGATGTGGTGATCAATTCACGCTCAATTAACAAAAAACATCAGTTAGGATTTAGTTATTGCCAGCATGTAGGTACAATAATAATACATCAGATATAAGATTATTTATTATTTAGATTGTCTTATTTTATAGATTGAAAACATCGAGTCGCTCGATGAACAAAAATGAACTAAAGTCCAAAAAATTTTTGGGAATTGAATATTATCTAGGAGGTTATCAAAATTATTTTTATTATTATGAAGATTTGATTTTGGTTAAGTTTGCTGTAATGCACTTTATCGTAAGTTTTAAATTAGTTATTTCTCATTAACTGATTTGTTAATTCTTTTGAGAATAAAATCATTTAACCACAAACTGTAAGTTTTAATCATACTGATAATAATTTATTAATTATTCATAAAACATAAAGCTTAACAAATTATTATTCATTAGAATTCTGTAAACTATACAATAACACTTTATTCTGCAAAATCAATAATATTTAATAAGGTTTGCAATTACTGCCGACTGATTAGCAAGTGGCAAACGATCGTATTGATTTAGCATCTTGCCTGGTAGATAACCCCGGCGATAAGGCCACCGATAACGGGCGATAGCTCGCACTGTGCGCTCCATCTTCTAATCTCATTTATCGGATGTTAAACTCATGTTTTGTGTTCATGTTTGTAGTTCGTGGAAATTTTCAAATTAACAAATTTAAGAAATTATTTTTAAGAACAGATATTTTTAAGTAACAGACAATTCAACTTCCTGCTAGCTTTTATCTGACTTTGATTAAGTTAAAGGAAGTTACTTATGTTACTATTACTTAGCTATTTGTGTTAAAATTTTATTTTTCTTCAATATGACAAAGTGTGTGTTAGGTAACAATATCTTGTATTGTTTCAGGTGCGAAAAACAAGAGCGAAAATTGGTCTCGGCGTGACCCTATCGCTGGAGTCCGACGGGGTCTGGCTGTACAACCGGAGTTCTGAGCCTGTGTTTGTGAGCTCGCCAGCGCTGGACGCCGCGGCTGCCAAGGCGCTGCTAGTGTGGCGGGTGGCACCGGGCCACTGCCTCTGTATCTTCGACCCTGCCTGCCCGCCACCAGCGCTGTCCTTACCGCACATCGGCCCGGTGGATCCCAGGTCTGTCCGGATCTCATTCGCTAAGGGCTGGGGTCCGAAGTACTCCAGGCGTGACGTCACAGCGTGTCCTTGCTGGCTCGAAGTCCTCTTAGCACCCCCGAGCTGACCGTGATGATCGGAGTTGGTTTTGGAGACATACTGATTTTGATTTTTGACAGATGTTTAAGTTCCATCTTGTTCTATAATTGTTATTTATTTGCGTCTCTGATGCAGAGGCATTGAGTTACTGGTTTTTATGCAGACACAGAAGTTGTATTTAATAATTTATATACAAAATGTTACAGTGATGTCATCAAAGTTAAAATTAAATGTTTTCAAAACCAAGGAGCGGCTGAACTAAAACAGACAATATATAAGTGGAAAACGGACCATACAAGTGAAAAAAAACTATAGAAGTGCATGAACACTCAGTGTTTTTATATCAATTAGGTACCTTTTAAATTCAGATGGTAAAAGCTACTTCTTACAATTCGTTCAGTACATTTATTCAATAAATTGTATTGACTGTTGTGAGTACTGGTTGTTACAGTTTCTGGTGTATATTATTGATATTTAATAGTGCTTGCGTTGCACAGTCATTTTCCCCATTGACTACAGTTATAATATTATAATAAGAGCACCGGTGGTCTAGTGGGAGTGACCCCGCCTTCCGATCGTAAGGTCGCAGGTTCGAATCCGGTCGTGCACCAATGGATTTTTCTATCGAAAAATTTATGTGCGCAATGCCAGTGCTCTTAAACGGTGAAGGAAAACATCGTGAGGAAAACAGTTAGTATTCTAACAGCGGCGATGGGCTTGCAACCTGTCACGTATGGAATACTAACTACTGCAAAATGTGGGTATGTGCCAAATGTAATGTTTGGACGTACCTCTGACTACCCCCTTAGACATCCTCAAAGAATCTTGAATTAGTACCTACTTGGTACTGGGAGATCTGAAGGGATATCTACCGTGCCTGGGGATCAAAGTCGTGAAGCTGTTACTACAGTTATAAACTGTGAGTAAACTTAATGATGTCTTAATTTATTATGTAAATAATTCCAAATAGTTACGTCCCGCTACATGAGGCCTTATTGAAAGAATTATTGTGATTTTAAGCTTTATATATGTGTCGAATAGTTTATAATAATATGGATTGCAAACTTCAACGTCACTGATTTTATCATTCGTCAGAAGTAGTTAATCATGACTGTCATGATTTTTACTCACTTAGATTGGACTTGCCAATTTAGATGTTGAGTTCTACAATTTGCATCCATGTTTTATAAGAGTTGCCTTCATCGACGTTGCTTACAGCTATAAGGCCTTATATTTGTATATTTTCATGTATAGTAAGACTACTGTCATAGTAACAATGTATAATAATTGTATAAATTCGGCTATAAGACAACGCGAGACTGTATAAATAAAATAAAAGTTTCACTAATGTACTATATTTGTAATTAAATATTTAAGTTTACAAAAATATGCCTTAAATTAGTTGTATGTTAGAATAAAAATTAATTTTTGTACAAAACATTATATTTTAAAGATTTGTACTCGCGAGTTGATTCAATGTTTAAAAATGTGAAGGCTGTGTGATAAGCATTTTTAACCGACATGAAATTATAGGGTTATAATGTATCTCAAGCCGCGTTATGGGAGCAACACTGGACCCAGATATTTAGACACAATAATATATTTTAAGTTTTGTAAGCGAAGAAAGATCTGCCAATGTGTAAAGAACTTTTGTATAAATGTTAATCGTGCAATCGTAAGGATTTTAAAAGAATAGATAAGTAACAAAACATTATAAAAAGAACGTTGTGCCTTGAGTTGTATTCATATATTTATAAATATAGAAAATCCGAAATTTACATTGATAGGGTAATACAGTCAATTCACTGGCCTATACGAATAATATACAAATTAATGTTTATAAAACCTCGAATTTAAGAGTGTATCGCTTGACAGAGTGAGCTGACAATAAGATATTCATTCTAGTCTATATAAAATCTTGCTTTGTCTATCCGTTAGGGTATATAATGGAAGGCCAGTTTTTATAACTATCGATGGATAACATAAAACTTAAATTCGTAATGAAGAGCTTAAAAACAAATAAATAAGGCAGCTTTTAGAATAAACCATGAACTGCTTATAACACTAAATATTAAACTAAGACAGTCACAAACACATCTTTGCATAATTCCGATAATTTATTCATTTCTGAATGATCAGTTTAGTCATGCATTAGACTGAGTTAGCGCCTTATTCGCGTTTTATGCAATGTATAATATTTTTTATACAAAAATGTTTGGTTTACAAACTGTGAGTACATTGTATAAAATTTATACGAAGCTGAATATAAATACTGTAGAAGTTAATTTGTTCTCCCTGATTCGCCGATAATTGTTGTGAGTCTGACTGACGATGGATGACATTACGATAGTAAATGATAAATTATAAATAATTAAAGAGAAATATTTTTATTTTCGCCGTTTTATTTACACTTACACAAAGTCAAAGTCAAAGTCAAAGTCAAAGTATTTTATTGCATAAATACATGTATGAGAAGATGTCACATAATTATAATAATGTCCAATGTATTCTACTTAAAACTAGGCGTGCAATATTTTTGATTACATGAGAATATATAAAAAGACAAAGGAAAAAAGAGACACATATTACTATAACATAGATAACATAGGTGATTTGTTCAATACTACTTACTACTATTTTATACCTACTAAGTATGCAGGTACTACCTACTTTTACAACTTTCCTTGAAGTTAATCACAGAATATTAACAAAAAAACTAAATATAAACAGAGTTCGGCCACAAAAGTACTTACGTAATCATAATTATACTTACATAATTGAAAAATCTTTTTCTGAACAAAACAAGAGGGTCAATATGTTGCAATAGTAGGTGACACTAAATCAACGGAAGATCAAAATTATCACAAAATATTATTCAAGTTTCTTCAACGTTGTATTGGGGACGAAGAAGCACGCACAACCGCAAACTGAAATGAAAAATAGGCTTAGTACTCGATAAATAAAACAGAAATCAAAATAATACTACTGATAACAATATTGCCATGGCGATAAGAACGGAATGTTTCAAGTCAAAAATTGCAACAAATTTTGCCAGCGCCATCTGTACAATGTATCGCGAACTAAGTAATAAAACATAATTCCAACCTGTGATTTAGCTTGAAGATTGTCAAACTCAGTTCATTTTTTAACCAAATGCTATAGTAGTTTATAGAAATTTCACGAGATGACGCTGTAAAATAACTGCCAAAACTGGTTATATTTTTAGCATTTTTTTTTACTGGCTGGTGGAACAAGCAGATGGCCCTCCTCATGTTAAGTGGTACCATTACTTAACATGAGGACTTTGACGACTTCAGTGGCGCAACGGGCGAGAGTCCGCCTGCGACGCAGAAGTTGCGGGTTCGATTCCCGCCTCGGAACAAATTTGTGTACGATCTGCAGAAGGTTGTTCCGTGGTCTGGTTGTTTTCTATGTATAATAAAAAATATCTATCTTTAAGTATTATAAGTAATGTATTAAATATATCAGTTATCTAGTACCCATAACACAAGCTTTGAGTAGCTTACTTTGGGGCTAGATGGTGCTGTGTGGATTGTTCAGAATTATTTAATTTAATTTAATTATTACTTATATAATAATAACCCTTCATGCCGAAGCAAAGCAACGTTAGTTGGTGGCAGAAATAGGCATGATGGTAGATCCACACAAAATAATCTTCAACTTCTCTAAATTTGTTTACCTGCCATGACAGTAGCTATGGCCAAGAATGGCGGAAGACATCCATACGACATGAGGGCAGGAAAGGTCACTGCACCGCTTATTGTGCCTATTCTACCGGACATCAAAAATGTTGCCATGGCCATCACTCTGAAAAGAATAAAAATAACTGTTACTAGTTGCGCCCCGCGGTTTCACTCGCGCAGATTTAAATTCCGGTGTTCCAACGGGTTAAAAAGTAGCCTATCTCTCTGCCAAGTTTCATCCAGATCCGTTCAGCCGTTCCGACGTGAAAGAGTAACAAACATCCATCCATCCATACTTACAAACATTTGCGTTTATAATAGTAGTACATAGACTTCATAATTATGAAGTCTATGTCCAGAGGTAGTCTTTTTCTGGATGACGAGGAAATTACAATTCCACTCACTCACTTACCTCAAGGACGTAGGGAATAGGTCCACAGCAATACTGCTAAGCGAGGCTCCGCACAACGAAGTCAATGCTAGTATAGTGGTGACCATCATCACCACAGACGACGAAGAGTTGCCTAAGAACGGCAGCAGGACTATGATGACTGCGCTGCAGATCCCACAGACACCACAAACCATCTTTTTTCCACATCTGGAAGGAACGAAACATAATTAACTCCACTCGAATCGAACCCTTAACTTTTTGAGATGCAGTCTGGAAAGGGTTTTTATACTTGCTAATGGAACAACCAGATGTTCCACCTCATGTTATGTGGTAACCATCGCCTTGTCCCGCAAGTAACGCACGATATGAACGTGCCCATCTAATGCACTGCCCTGCGTCCATCAAATTGAGGCTTAGAGATGTGAAACTGAAACGAACACTGCTTGGTGGTAGAAATAGGCATGGTGATAGTTCTTCCCTTGACGAGCACTTCACAATAATTTACGATTACTAATTTGTTACCCCGTTTACACTCAGCTCATGTCCGTGGCAACGCGGACAGCAACGCGAGCGGAGATGGATTTTCCAGATTTTTCAGCCTGTTTTCATTCTCGCATTGCCCATGTCCCTGGGCATTACCACGGACACAAGCTAAGTGTAAACAGGATATATAAAACCCCGCATATAGCCAGACGATCAGTTAAACGTGGCTCTTATATACACAACTAGCTGAACCCGCGGCTTTGCTCGCGCCAAGGGTTTCATACATACTTTCATCCCCTATTTTATCCCCTTGGGGGTAGAATTGATCAAAATCCTTTCTTAGCGGATGCCTACGTCATGACATCTACCTGCATGCCAAATTTCAGCCCGATCCGTCCAGTGGTTTGGGCTGTGCGTTGATAGATCACTATGTCAGTCAGTCACCTTCGAGTTATATATATTTAGATATACCACTTAGGGCCTTACTACAAAACGGTGTCTATCTTTAAACAGTGTCTAAAATTAGCGCTGTCTCTGTTTGCCATTACGCAATGGCAAGAGATGTCAAAAGTTTAGGCAGTGTTTAACGTTTGCCTATTTTTTTATTTATTTATTTATAAAAAAAAACACATTAAGACTTACAGTCATCGCCAAGGCGCCTAAATGCTATGAAATATTGAATAATTAAATCAGAGTCAAAGATACAATACAATGAATAATACAATAAAAAAAAAATACATACAATTTGCTGGTCAGAATCAAAACAATACATAACCTAATAATTAAAAAATGTCAAAAAATATATTATTTTACCTACCCCATAAGTCAAAATCAAGTTTGGTAATTCAGAAAAAAATGACATTAAATGATATAACTTCAAAGCACTGTCGAAAAATAAGTCGGCGTCTGTCTGTTGTTGTTTTGTAGTAAGGCCCTTATTTATTATGTCAGGGTTAAATAAAAACCTGTTAACAATAGCTCCTCCGATGCCATAGGTCAGCACCGAGCCCGCGCCCACAGCAGCGCTTTGCAGGTACGTCAGCATGTCGGTCGCGATGGGGACGCAGGCCAGCACCGCCTCCGGGGCTGGCGTCGGTGCGATGGCGGAGCAGAGAGACTGGCTGGAGCCGATCATGGCTGCCAGCTGGGGATACCAGAGCCGGATCGTGTTGGAACTGGGGACAGGGAAACCGTAGTGATTAGGAGGCTAGGCCTGACAAATGACAAATGGTGAAATGAAACGGCTAATAGACTTGTGGAATGACAGAAGACAAAAAAATATTGTGATGAAAACTGCGTAAAGATAAAAATGCAGGATTTGTAGCCCACACATCATCCTACTATATAAACGCGAAAGTTTGTAAGTATGGATGGATGGATGTCTGTTACTCTTTCACGCCGGAACGGCTGACCGGATCTGGATGAAACTTGGCAGAGAGATAGATTATAGTCTGGAATAGCACATCGGCTACTTTTATCCCGTATGAATACCGGGATTTAAATCTGCGCGAATAAAACCGGGGGGCACAACTAGAAAGAAGTATTTTTAACCATGCCACTGAGCAAAGGACAATGATTTAGAAAGCGAGTTTTGTATCCATCATCAGGTTAATAGCTATACTTACCCAATCATGCATCCAAGATGTATGATGCAGATCAGAAGCAGCCACTTCACGTGAGGTGGTTTGAAGAGTGGCATGAGCTGTGCTACACCGCCTCGGAGCGCCGCCACCCCGCGGCCACGTTGTTCTGACTTCTCTAATACTAAGGATTTAACCTGAGAATAATGAAAAATTATACACGATAAAGAAGATGCAAACTTTTTAACATATGGACTTTTTGCGCAATAAAATCTAGCAAGCAACATCACCAGGAAAAATCTTTTTTTTTCAGGCTAACTTACCGGAAACTCATCAGCTGGTCTTCCAGTATTTAATGTGTAGATTTTTTTGAAAATAACCATAGCTTCCTCATTCCTCCCTCTGGACATTAGGAACTTGGGGCTTTCAGGTAACCAAAAAAACGCAAAGCCTGCCATGATCGGCATCAAAGCAGTCGCCAGAAGAAACAGGTTCCAGGAGTGAATCACTGTAATAGAAGTAACGCTTAAATAAATCACTGGGAATAGGCAACGATAGGCTACATCGATAGGCAACAACCTACTAGTCAGGACAGCGTTCTTTAGTACAGAGAACTTATTACACAGCATGCAATATCTTGTAAGAATCTTCTAGAAAGGAAATATCTCAAGACTAGATCTAAAAGAACAGCCTTACCAATGGTATCTTCCCAAATAGAAAAGTCCCAATTATTGGTCAGAATGGCCCAGGCTAGCAGTGGAAGCGTGGTGCTTGCAATGGTGTAGAACAGACTGCTAAGGAGGATGATCCTGGCGCGGAGCTCAGTTCGATGAAGCTCTGCTAGGTACGAGATGAGGACAGCAAAGGGGCCGTTGAAGCTGTAAAAGAACTCCCGGGAATTTAATTCCCACACAAAACAAAGTAATCACAACATCGATTTAAGTTTACACAAACCTACTACCATAGTCACCATTCTGTAGCCTCTATAAGGCTGGCCGAAAGAAATCTTGATAAGGTTGAGGTCGCCTTTTTGCTAATATCGTATATAACTTCTGTCTTCTGTGTTTTTGTGGTATTGGTTGCATGGAAAAAATAATAAGAAGAACAACTGCTAGTTTATGCTCTTCTAGGAAGATCAATATATTTTGCCACTGTTTTAATCAGCTAAAATTTCTTGCCCATACTAAAAAGGCATGGCTGGTAAAGTATATGTCCTTACAGAAATCCACTAGAAAACCGCGTGACCAGCAGCATCGGGAAGTTCTGACTCATCGCTGCCAGGATCTCCACCAGGCCTGAGGCGAGGAACCCCCACACCATGATCTTCCGTCTGCCGAGCGTGTCTGAGAGGAAGCCCCACAGCATGGCCGAGGAGATCATGCCTGGAACCATATAATAATATATATGGGTCAGTCAAAGTCAAGTTGGCATTTATTCAGTTGAATCACAAGAGTGACGCCATTTCCACGCGACCAAAGCCTAGAAGAAGGCTGTCTTTTATTAAGGAACTGCAGGTGGCCTTGCTTGTAGACCTAAGAGAGAGGCTTTGACAAAATAGCTGCCAAGAGGGGCCACATTGGAGGACAGAAGATGAATTATGTGTGATAGTTCAATAACGATTAACATTGAATCCGATTCTTATGTTTAGTAGCAGTTTATTTTGTTGCTCTTAGTAGGTTTTGTGACAAGCTTTTACAGTGGAAAATCATTTCTATTATTAATTAACTTTATACTCATGCTATGTGTTTACAAATACTATGATAAAATAGTAAAATAACCCAAATACAATTGTTTGCATTTCAATAACTTTTGAAAGCAACAGTGTGATCAATATTTGCTTTATTTCATAGGATGTTCTCGTTTCAATATTTGAACAGCTACCTATCGTTGTTTCAATATTTATGATCTAAGACAAAGCAGCTGTGAAAGACAGGCAAGTTCTTCATCTATTATTTAAAAGACTTATGGTAAAATTCGTCGGTAAAAACGTTTTTAATAGGAAGTTTTAAGGCCCATCGCCTGGATGAGTAGCCAAGACTGACTGGACCAAACTTATAAAGACTTGCAGAAGAATTCCAATGTCATGTTCAGAAAACCGTAGTGAAATCAGAAAACTCTGTTCTGATTTCACTACGTACTACTCTGTTCTGGTAATCTTAACGAAGCACTGGCTGACGATTTGAAACATGCCATAACAATGTTTGATATTATTGTTAAATTTTGACCTTTCCAAATGTAGGCATCATATTGAAATATCTTCCATAAATAAACTCTATAAATTCTCGTATCTCGCAATTTTAGGATAAGTAGGTACCTAACTAAACGGATTGCAGGGATACAGAGCGCAGACTTGGTCAATCTCTTTTTCTGAAATCTGGCTCCCAGTTTCGAGGTGCGATTGGCTATTATTTCATTTTATTTCATTTCGGGGAGGTTGTTTGAAAGAATAACTATCCAGTGACACGCATAAATACTGTTCGAATACA
Source organism: Plemyria rubiginata (assembly GCA_963576535.1). NCBI lineage: Eukaryota > Metazoa > Arthropoda > Insecta > Lepidoptera > Geometridae > Plemyria > Plemyria rubiginata. The sequence goes on along the minus strand of OY754914.1, from coordinate 523,804 downwards.
AATAATACAATAATATAAGGGAAATGTGCTTGAGTCAGAAATCATTTTGGTATTAGGTAAACGTAAGGCCAAACATACTAATACCAAAATGATTTCTGATTCGGGCATGGAACAGTATTTAAGCGTGTCACTGGATAGTTATTTTTTCAAACAACCTCCCCGAAATGAAATAAAATGAAATAATAGCCAATCGCATCTCGAAACTGCGAGCCGCTGTCGCCGGGCCCTTAAGATGAAAACAGCATATCGAAATGTTACATCATGTTTTCATGACAAAGGTAAGTTCATTGCAATGTCGTCATTACATTACCGATAACACAATTTTCCTCCACAGATTTCAAATGGAATTTTTTTATCACTTGTACTTTGGTTGTTGTTATAATAACGTGGATTTTTTTCATCCCAATTAACCACTGGCGTTTTTTAAAGAGAAAAACCCATAGAGTTTGATCAAAAAATATTTTTAAAATGAACTGAGCTAGGTCTCGACCACTGCCAAAAATAGTGCAGCGGCAACAGAGCGGAGCGAAAAATGAGAGGAAAATTACAAACGGGGAAGTGACTGCTCACATTTTTTCAGTCAAAATCTGTATGTTTACACAGTCTTGAGTTATTGCTTGTTTATTCTTAAGTTATGGTGTTATGCATTATAATATTAGACTCCAGTCAGGCTCATATAAGCATGATTTTCCAATCATGCTTATTCTCGATTATGCTGGTATGCATGCATACCATACAGATTAATCAAGACGTACCTACTTATTTTTATAGCTGCTGACGGGAAGATGGTCTGATGTTCTTACTTTTATGTTATTATGGGTTAGTGATAACCTTTCTGGGCATATGCAGACTAGGTACCTCTTTCTACTACTACTAGAATCCAAGCCATCCGAAGCACGAAAGCACTCAGAGAGACCACAACTACACTTAAGACCATAATTCACCAAACTTCAGGCAAATAAATACATTTCATTTCAGATAAAAGTACCACTCCAAACCCGCTAAATTAATGCCTGTTATGAATGACCAAGCAAGCTATACCCGTGCCATGCCATAAACTTTTCTGTACTCCAGAGACTGGCAGGCTAAAGACTACAGTTTGAAGTATACCTACCTGCATAAGTCATGGCAGAAACTGTGCCCATATCCAGAAGACTCAGGTTCATGTCGCACTGCGCTCTCGTGAAGATGTAAGAGGCTGCGCTGCTCACGGAGACGGCAGACCAGAAGGCTGGCACAGCGCACAGCATCAGCACTGCGTTGAACTTGCCGTAGCCTGTCGCTGCCATCGCCTCTTCGAAGTCGGCACGTGGAGGTTCTGGGGATGAAACATTTCTCAATTAAAGGATAGTTGCATCATCACCGATTTATATTCCTGTCCTGTCTTTATTGCAAATACAACTTCACTATCACTACATAGTATAAAAAAAGTCGCTTTCTATCCTATATCCCTATGTATGCTTAAATCTTTAAAATTTTGATGCGGTTTTTTTTAATAGATATAGTGATTCAAGAGAAGGTTTATATGTATAATACATGCATGATATAGTATAAAACAATGTGCAACCGTGCGAAACAGGGGCGCGCGGGCGGGTCGCTAGTGTAAAATAAATATAAAAACACTTAGAAATTAGACTCAAATTAGTTTTGATAATATCTCAAAAGTCTTGCCTACTCCGCAAGGATTCCCAGTGTCCTGGGTACAAACAGAGTTGACTGTTAGCTAAAACTTTAGTAATTAGAAACTACAAACACCACGGTACGAGCAATCCTAGCCAGAATTCCATCCCTTAAAATACAGTGATAATAATAATAATAATAAGCCCCGCTGTCGGTGGCATTCTAGTTTTTAGGTTTTTTATAATATAAAGTTTTTTATTTATTTATTTTATATTGTAAAAAACTTATAAATTATGAATATAAATAAATAAATGTGATAATAATAAAAAAGCCTTTTTATTTCCATCTCTTAAAAAAAGGTATCACAAATTTAAAAATGTTAGTTAAGTGTTAGTGTTAGTTTTATACCTTAGTTGTTAGTGATAGCGTTAGTTTTCTTATTGTCTATGAGATGTGATCCTTTTCCACAGCTCTCTGTCTGTTCCTGCGGACATCCAGTCCTTACCAGCAATTTGGATAATATCATCAGCCCCCCGGCTATACGGTCTACCAACTTTTCTTTTGCCTGCTGGCCAGGGTAATACAAAATACAGTGATATACCACCATAATAAGCCCACCAGCTACCTTTTAGTTCTAAGCGAAGATGGACATGATTTTCACCGTACATGCTGGGTAAATCGAACCCAAAAAGTTTTTCGGTCTTCATGTCTTCCCCAGACATGACCAGAAATTCCGCAGCCACGGCCTAATAAACATCCAAGTACCCATACCTAACCAAAAGAATATATAATAACATCGTAAAATACAGTGACATTTCACAGCAAACCGCCAAGGTGGATGATCTGGCTCCCGTCCAGAATTCGCTCAAAATCGGACCAGATTTAGACGTATTTTGTTTTGATGATCGTCGCGTACTCATTTATCGGCGTATTTTGACGATAGGAGAGTATTTAATATTGTGTTATTGTTTTTGTCTTGACGGCCACCTGGTGCCGTTTGCCAGACTCGTATAAATCACCATTCGTTTCAGGTACTACCTTTAATTATAAGCTTGTTCTCATCTAAATACAGTCAATGGAAATGTTGAAACCAACGACAACTACTGTGTTTTGTACTAACCAGACTAACTATTTAGTAATTCGCTAATTGGATAAATGTTTTTCAAATCATAATAAGTAGGTATCTGTGTGTATTATTTCCATGTAAGGTATTCCGTAACCTAGGCCTAGCCGCCTAGGTTCAGCCTTTGTCCTTTGAATTGGTCATCGAACTTTGTGCTGATGTTTACTTTCAAATCATTTACAACACAGGTACAATAAGCAAGGTAGGTACAGCAAAAAATAGTTTGACGTTGAATTGGAAGAAATATATAATTCTGAAGCCAAGAAAAAATTAAGTCAGGAACAAGAAAATCTTTTGTGTTTGAGATCCCAGTTTGAGCACTCAAAATAATTCAAAAGCACATACCCTGAGCCAGCTTCTCCAAACTCGTCACTGACAATCCAGTGACCATAAAAAGATGGTCATGCGGGATCTCCTCCTTGACCGTCGCCGCTTCAGCATCGTTGCCTTTCATTTTGATTAATTACGAAAATCGTTCGTCCATTGAATTGTCCAAAAACTGCACCAGTCTACCATTCTCGAGCTCAACAAAGTTATGAGGTAATACTGCTTAATACTTTTATATACAACGGAGCTGCCGTATCTCGAAAGTTTGCGAAGGGATCAGGTCTATGCGCTGAGCAAACAGTTTTCAGAGCAGACTGTATCTACAGTCAACAGCTACTGAAATAGCGGGCGCATGCATAAGTGGGAAATTATTTAATGTGGACGTACTCAAGGAAAACACAACGCACATCATCCTAAGCAAAAAAAATTAATTTATCCACAGCCCCTATGGGAGTGCTTGGGATCTAGGCTAGGATCCCTTCCCTACGAAGGGAGGCTTATGTTCGGATTCTAGCTTAGATCCTATCAATTCCATTTCAATTGTGCACAGTCTGGTACTGTACAGGCCAGTGTAACTGAAAGAGATGCCTATGATTTATACGATCAAAAAACGCGTCAATATAAACGTTCCTATTTTAAATGTATTTACCTACTTACCTTTGTCCGTGCAACATGTGAGTTCTTTTTGTGAACTCACATAGTCAAGTTGGTAGAGCCTGCCCTGTAATATTAACTTGGACAGCGGATTCTGGCCCGAAGGTGTCGTGTTCAGGGAGTCCAATGGAAGCCTGAGGTGACACACTCGCACACTCGTCATCGCTGACGTTTTGTTTACTTTTATATTAATAATAATAATAAAACTAGTTGTCCCCGGCAGACTTCGTACTACCTCAATCGATAATTCCGAGCTTTTTCATAGTATTATTTTTATTTGTTCACCTTTTAAACCTTCTCTGGACTTCCACAAATAATTCAAGCCCCAATTAGGCAAATAGGATCAGCCGTTCTCAAGATTTAGCGAGACTAACGAACAGCAATTCATTTTTATATTATAGAATAATGTAGGTATGATAGTCTGTAAGGTATATAATTAACTAGCGACCCGCCCCGGCTTCGCACGGGTTCAAAGTGTTTCTCTGCTATATTATGCATGTATTAATACCTTCCTCTTGAATCACTATCTATTAAAAAAACCGCATCAAAATCCGCATACGGATATAGGGACAGAGAAAGCGACTTTGTTCTAAACTATGTAGTGAATAGTGATTAGCTGTGCCCCGCGGTGTTACTATCAATAAAAAATAATTAATTGTCGTTTATATAATAAATAACGTTTTTAATAGTTTACTTTCACGCAGCCGAGGTAAACCTAGGTACGTCCAGACCAATATTGACGGTGTGATTGTTTGTTTGTTTGCCTCATTTATTGTCGTGATCATGTTTTCGCGTCGAGTGGTGTGATGGAGGCAAACAAAATAGGCGTGGCAGTCACTCGACACGGCAGGCGCCTGACCAAACAATGTGACTTTACATAATGTTGTTTCATTGTTTTTTTCATTAATATAAGGTTTGCCGCTCAGAGAACATTACCATTTCCCTAACAACAACGCCAGCACCTGAAATATACCTAAACGTTTTCAAAATATGTCTATACCTACAGGCTGATGCAAGGAATTTGAATACGGCGAATAATAGCGGCGATGGGCTTGCAACCTGTCACGTATGGAATACTAACTACTGCAAAATGTGGGTATGTGCCAAATGTAATGTTTGGACGTACCTCTGACTAACCCCCTTAGACATCCTCAAAGAATCTTGAATTAGTACCTACTTGGTACTGGGTGATCTGAAGGGATATCTACCGTGCCTGGGGTTCAAAGTCGTGAAGCTGTTTCAGTTTCAGTTTTAATAATAATTTGAATTTGAATCTTCCCCATGTCATAAGAAACTGAATTAACTAGTCTTGTAAATAACATAAATAATTAAAATAGAAATTATTATGTACTTAACTATGAAAGTTCTAAGACGCCTCGAGACAGCCTTCATAGCTCATTGGTAGTAGCTCTGCCTTCTGCGCCGTAGACCGTGGGTTCGATTTCCACCGAGAACAACCATATGTGTGATGAACAATAGATGTTTGTTCTCTGTCTGGGTGTTATCCTACTACTATTATAAACGCGAAAGTTTGTGAGTATGGATGGATGGATGGATTTTTGTTACTCTTTCACACCAGAACGGATCTGGATCAAACTTGGCAGAGATTATAGTCTGGAATAGCACATAAGCTACTTTTTATCCCGTGGGAATACCGGGATTTATATCTGCGCGGGTGAAACCGTGGGGCGCAACTAGTGTATTAAAAGTATGTATTTATAAAAAAAGTATATTATTTATTATATCAGCTATCTGGTTTCCAAATTACAAGCTGTGCTTAGTTTGGGTGATGGTGAGGTGTGGAAAATCCATCAATATTTATTTATAATTATAAACAAAAGCATTATACGCTCGAGGCTCATGACCGGTTTCTTCAGCTCTTTCTTCTTCTTCTTTATTCAGGCCGAATATATAAAAATGTAGGATTCCTTGCTCCCTATAGATTATTTTTCAGATGTTCCTAGAGACTGGTCCTGTTAGTCATTCACCGAAATATGTTTTGTAAACATAATTGCGCAATCACCGATAGCAGATCGCTCACCCGCGCTAATGTGACCTCGTCCTAGAGTGCGTCGGCCTGAACCCAGAAAAAACCAGGTAAAGTTAGTTAAGCTATTTAAGTCCATATTTTGCTACAGTGACATAAAGATTGCTTTTCAAGAAGTTTGGAAGGTAAGGCAGCATGGAGGCAGGCAACTGCCTAAACCGGGCGCCAAGTATATTAGCTTCAAATGTATGAACACTCGTTTGATTGCTGGTGCGAAAAGAGGCTATGTCTTCGTGCCACACAGCAATCAAACAAGTGTTCAAATTTGAAGCTATTCCTGGCGCCGCGCCGGCTTTACAGCGGCGATGGGCTTGCCACTCGTATGTAATAGCAGCTAATGCAAAATGTCGGTAAGTTGTGCCAAATGAAATGTTTGGACATACTCTGACTTCCCCTTAAACATCCTCAATGAATTTGGGGGTTACTTGCTACGAGATCTGAGGGGATATCACAAGTCACGCATGATAGCAACATGCCTACGATGCACTGCCATGCGTCCATCATACCTTGTCCAACAAAGGACTGATAAGATGTGTCTGCGCAAGTAGGTCATTGCAGATATTATTTACTATTTTTATGGATTGGTCATTTGTTGCGATTCTTTAGTAATTTAAATGTTGCAATGCTTAAGACAGTATTGTAATAGAAGATACTTTGATAAAAGGTGTCAATAATCAGAAATAGAATACTGTATCGCACACTACAGAGTACTGGGGATAATAATAATATGATAAGAACCCAACCGCCCTACCCCGGGATCCCATAGAGGTTTTGAGGTTTTGGTTAATAAATAATAAATAAATAATAATAAATAATGCTAGACAATCCACACAGCGCCATCTAGCCCCAAAGTAAGCTACTCAAAGCTTGTGTTATGGGTACTAGATGACTGATATATTTAATACATTATATATTTACATAGATAGATATTTTTTATTATACATAAACACCCAAACCAACGGAACAAATTTCTGCAGATCGTACACAAATTTGTTCCGAGGCGGGAATCGAACCCGCAACCTCTTGCGTCGCAGGCGGACTCTCGCCCGCTGCGCCACTGAGGTCGTCAAACCCTTTGGATTCGATTTCTATAATTTTGGGAAGCAAAATATATTTTTAGTTTTAATTGCTTTCATGATATTTTGAGTTTTTTTATGTAATTTCGTGGTTTTTAACCAACATCAACATCCCATCACAAGGTGCAATGATTTGGATCAAAAGTGTATCAGTATCATGTGATATTCGAAAATGTTTTGCGAGCTTAAGGGAAACTGGCGCCATTTTCTGTAAAACAAATGACGGCTGACTTGAATATGGACTGGCCAACTGAGTGGCTTCACTATGAAGTATAATAAAAAAAACCACTTGACTCTGGCAAGCTAGACAATCTAGATCTCTGACGTAGGTATCTAAATTCCTTGTCTCTGACAATCTAGATTGTCTGTCAAACGGACAGGTGCCAAAGGCGAAGAGAAGAAGAAGAAGTCTAGCAGTGGATTTACCATAGTTTTTAAATTTAAATTTAAATTTACACAACACGCTGATGACGACGTTTGCAACCCTTCTTGTCTGTGCGATGTTTTGCGAATGCATTCTCTATGAGAGAATCTGACTAGGTATCATTGCTCTGGGTTCACACAACAAAAATAGAATAAGCTGACAAATTCAAAATAACTAGATACAAGGAATTTTGATGTTCCATTATACCTACAAGCAGCCAGCACGTGAACCCTGCGTGCTGAACACAATTCAATCAGGAGTTATTGGGCTTCTCGCACTTGGCTGGAAATAGGGCTGCGGCGAAACTTTATAAAAATACTGTGCTGAGGACATTGCCCTTGGTTCACTATTAAATAAAAAAATATACAACTGGCTGATGGAACAAGCAGATGACCACCACCTTAGTTAAGTGGTAACCATCGCTTATAACAAAACTTAGCCTCGTAAGTCACGCACGATAGGATTGTGCCCTACGATGCCTTGCTCTGCGTCCAGATTTTAAGCTTCATGTGCCTGTAATTACACCGGCGACCACACTCTTCAAACCGATACAGCGTTGCTGCTTGGCGGCAGAAAAGGGCGTGGTGGTAGTACTTCCCCGGACGAGCCACACACAAAGAGCTCTATTAGGTACATTAAAAAAAATTACGAAGTTTTTCGTTTTATTCTGGTCTTATGGAACAAGCAAACAGCCCACCTGGAGCCTTATTCACTATGACAATAGGAGATTCCAAGGAGATTCCTTGCCCCAAACCGTGAAACGTCAAAACTTGATGTTGGACTTTATTCTTTAAGACATAGGAGATACTTTGCCCTGACCGTATGACACCGACTGCCTTGTCTTAGCCGAGCTCGCGCTGCAAATGGTCTTAGTGCATAAGGCTCCTGATATTACTGGTTAGCTACACTTATAACATGCGAGACACACGTCTAGCATTATGATATACCTACGCATGACCATACTACATCAATTTTGTACGTATACCTCTCCAGTTATCAGTAAACCTCAGTAAATAACAGTTTGCCTACCACAGAACACATATATCCTTTGCCTACTAAGGTATCTGAAAGTAGGTAGGCACGTACTATTCAGAGACACCCCTTCGGCCTTCAATACTGGACTTGGATCCGAGTCCAAAGATTCCCATTATAGACAAGAGACAAAGTACATCAACAACTTTATGTTCACTATATAGTTAGTTATGTTTACTATATACATATAGTTAGGTGGTACCTTTTTATAATCAACAGCCTTATGTTTACTATATACATATAGTTAGGTGGTACCTTTTTTATAATCAACAGCCTTATGTTTACTATATACATATAGTTAGGTGGTACCTTTTTTATAATCAACAGCCTTATGTTTACTATATACATATAGTTAGGTGGTACCTTTTTTATAATCAACAGCCTTATGTTTACTATATACATATAGTTAGGTGGTACCTTTTTTATAATCAACAGCCTTATGTTTACTATATACATATAGTTAGGTGGTACCTTTTTTATAATCAACAGCCTTATGTTTACTATATACATATAGTTAGGTGGTACCTTTTTTATAATCAACAGCCTTATGTTTACTATATACATATAGTTAGGTGGTACCTTTTTTTAAACAACTAGCTGATAGAATAAGCAGATAGCCCACCTGATGTTAAGTGATAATCATCACCACAAAGCATTATTATAATGAATTTTCAAAGTCACGTCTGAAATTATTAACTATTCGGGACGTTTCACTCGGGATTCAGTTATTGCACTATGTAATGCACGTCCTAGGCGACGTGTCTAGACGCATGACGTCACGCCACGCTGGGAAGTCCATTAGGCGACGAATCGTCACACAGACGTAGTGGTCTCATATACCCACCTCTGTATTCTGAAAACTGAAACGTGGTCTCATATACCCACCTACAATGTGTATTAAAAAAACAGAAACGCTATTGCAGCTTTTGCACAGCCTTTGATACCCACGCAAGATAACATCCTCTCAGTTTGTTCATGTATTGAATTTGGCTTACGCTGTGTGGAATGTCCACAAATCACTATCATCACTATCACTACTTCTCTACTTAGTATAAAACAAAGTCGCTTTCTCTGTCTTTATATCCCTATGTCCCTATGTATGCTTACATAGGGACATAGGGATATTTTTTCTTTAAAACTACGCAATGGATTTGCGGTTTTTTTTAATAGAGTGATTCAAGAGGAAGGTTTATATGTATAATACATGCATGATATATGTGCACCCGTGCGAAGCAGGGGCGCGTATATATCAAGGACATAAAAGCTTTGGTGGGCGGTTTTCAGAGGTATGTCCAAGTATTACATTTGACACTAACCCACATTTGACAGTAGAATACTGACGGGGAATACTGCGCCATAATAGCCCGCTCGCACTAGGCGTGTAGCGACGAGAGTACCACGGTATTTGGTGTTATCAGCCAACCAGTGGGGAGTTCTTATGTTCCTTGACCAGTGGACACGGACGCGTGGTGAGAGGTGCTACTACCCACTACAATCCTGCTGCGAACTACCTTCTATAGAATAGAATTCAAGATGATCCTTGTGATTTTATTGAATAAACATATTATTTTAAATTTGAATACTAACTGGTTGCCTCACGATGTTTGAGAGCATTGGCATTGCGCAAATACAGCTGTGCACCACTGGATTTGAACCCACAATACCTTACGATAAGAAAGCGGGGTCGATTGTCGAGGATTCCTCCCACTAAAACACAGGTGAACTCACTTCAAAACAGTTTTTTAGAATAGATCTATAGCAATAAAACGACTTTGATCCCAAATTTACACCAAACACTGGGTTAAACTATAGCTACCCTTGTACCTGAGTTGAGGGTTGGGGATAGGGGGGATGCAAGTGGGGGTAGATGGCAAGTCTTCCCCTTGAGTCCTTTTTTCTAGGAAATGAAAAAAATATTACTTCAAATTTCTTAACTTAAAAAAAAATAGCCCTAACCTAATGAGAATTCCTTCCCTTGAGTCTTTTTGTCATAGAGATGAAATATTACTACCAATTTTCTTCATATAAAAAAAAACCCCTAACCTAAGTAGTAACTTACCTGAAAAATTAAATTATTTTTTACATTTCCTAGAAAAAAGAACTCAAGGGGAAGACTTGCCATCTACCCCCACTTGCATCCCCCCTATCCCCAACCCTCAACTCAGGTACAAGGATTGCTCTAGCCAACCCAAACACTGAATTATTATTATCATATTAACACATTACTCTTTTGGTATACAAATGTTGAGTGGCGAGCGAAAAGTACATTACTTTTACATTTGGTAGTCAGACAAATACCTACTGTCATGCAAAGCGGATTCGATAGGTTCAAACTAGGTAGTCTATTTGTTCGTTTGTTTAACACGTGCTCGTTAAAACATTTTCGTGGATTTTTCCGAACATAATGTTGTAAGAAGGAAAATTTGTAAGTCGGCTTCCGGTTGTGAAACTCTATTTAGTTAGTTCGAGTGTATCATTGGATATTTTTTCTAATGGATATTGGCTTTGGACATTTTTCTTTTTTGGCATTATCATGCAAATCGTTGTTTCGACGTACGATGTATTACAAATTTGGAAACGAAATATCAAGAATTACAACCCATTACGGTTAAAATTCTTGATTTTTAACCGACTTGAAAAATAGAGGTCCTCAATTCAACTTTATGTTATTTTTATGTTTGATTATGCTATTACTCCGCCAATAAGGCATTGGTTTTGATCGCTCTTTTTTTCAGACGTAGGTATATATCGTAACTGAATTGCCAATTTTGAAAAAAACAAAACATAAATACAAGGAATTTGAATAAATGGTTTGTCACCAAATGGTTTGTTTAATGATTTTCAGTATAATTGAATAAGTGTTTTTTTTTAATATAGTTAGTCATTGTAGTATTTTAGGGCACTGTGCATTTTGAAAAGAAAAACTCATTGGTACACGACCGGTTTTGAACCCACTATCTTTGGATCGGCATTTAGGAAGGTGAAGCTGCTTACTAGACCAACAATGTCTCAGTTTCGCAGTATGATTCTCTTTTCCATAAAAACTCAAAAATAGCTACAACTGTTCTTAATTTCGCATTGATAACGTGTACAGCTTAGCATAATTATCTGAACGTTAAGGTCGCGCTACACTTGAGCTGACGATAAGCCTTAATTCATGCTGAGACCCTGAAATGTACAGGTACTTACATAATTGGATTGAAAACATAATATTTTATTTGTTAAGGGTGCGTTGAGGGAGGTTTGGCGAGGCTAATGAGATTAATGATGGAGTAACAGTGGTTACGACTGATGCTCCAGCTCCTAACGCTGACTGACATTCAATTATAGATTATACAATAATTTGACTTTAAGTATACATACATACATACATAAAATCACGCCTGTTTCCCATAGGGGTAGGCAGAGACCACGGATTTCCACTTGCTACGATCCTGACATACCTCTTTCGCTTCATTCACTCTCATAACATTCTTCATACATGCTCGTCGGTTTAGGGTACTCTTGACCTGGCCTTTCTCTAGAACATCTGCTATCTGATCTAGATAGGTCCGCCGAGGTCTTCCCCTCCCAACAGTCCCATTCACACTCGCCTGATGCACCTTTTTCGTCAATCTTCTTTCATCCATCCTCTCTACATGCCCAAACCAAACTTTAAGTATGGGTTTATAAAAAATAGTAAGTATAAGTTATAGGTATGTATTTATTAATTTTTTATGTATAAGTAAGTATGTATGTTTTGTAAGTTGGTAAATATTTAGTATTATTTTATGTTACGTTACACTTTTTGTTTTTAAAAGTTGTTCCCTTCTATTGTCCAAAGAGCACTACCACCCACTCCACAAAACCCAAAGGTTAACTGGAAGAAAATGCTAATTAGCAATAAGTTCGCCTAATGTACTTCATTTATGTGCAATAAAGAATTTTCTTATCTTGTCTTATAATCAGCACAAATAAAAAATAAATAAATAAGCAAAGCATGTAAATCAAATAGCTGATAATTTTGTAATCGAATCAAATATGGATGCAAGTGTTTACTCAATGTATGACGGCTGTAGTTGATTTCTTCGCAAATCCCCTATTTTATTTTATTTTCAGTTTCAGTATTAATCAAATGGGGTTTTTTATTTGTATTTCAAAATCCAGATTCATTTCTTCTAGTTTCGTTAAGTTTTACCTCCATAATTTTTATCTAACATCATAATTTGATTTCATTTCAGCGAAAGTGTATACCACATCATTGTTATGTTATTCCTTTCTCAAATACCCAAAATAATCATTTAAATATACAAGACGACACTTATACTGGCTAAAATCTAAAAAAAAATATGGACTATAAAAAAAATTGTTTTATTATTGTTATTATTTTATTTACTGTTTATCTGAATAAAACCATATGGTAGGAAATAAATTGTAATTTTCTTTGCATAGCTTCAAAAATGGTCCCTATTATAATTGATAACAGTAGCGTGGTCAGTTCCCGTGCACCGCCCAGCAGCGGCCAGTCGCGTCGGCCGCCTCACTCCGATCGGTAGTCACCGCCGCCCTGACAAATGCCGCCTAAGTACCGAGTTCGAGTCAAATTAAAGTGAACATTGCGAACCCTCTCCCACCACAAATGGGATAAAATACTGACTATATCAAAACCATAAACTATTTTTTTGAACAACTCGAGGCATGGGATAATTTTGAAAGTGATTTAGGTAGAAAATTGTGATCTAAAACTTCGACTCTCTACAGTGTGATATTAGTTATTAAGTTAAGTTTAGTTACTTTAGGGTTTAGTACACAGGTTTAGAGTTTGTGTTGTGTTCAGCTATGGAGGAGCAAGCAGGTAATATATTTTTAATTTTATGTTGTAATTTATTTCAAGGAAGATAAGATTCGACAACTGTGTGGTTCCAACGTAATATTTACAAAAATACTCTAAAATTATTTAAAATATTTAATTTTTAGAAATCGGTGTTTTTTTAATTGTATTCACTTACAATAAATAAACAGCATTTGCGTTTTTTTTTTATGATAATGCAATATCAGGGACAATTTGTTTCTCATGCCCCATTTCCGGGACTTCGCACTACTCGTACCTACGACAAATTAAATAATATTTTTAAATAGCTGTTCGGTATCAACTAAACTTTCTGATGCCTGGGACAGTTACTAAGATTCCAAAGTGATTTAATTCATTGAATTCATGCAAAAAAAATCAATGAACATACTGAATCTAAAACAAAGCATTTTATTATACATCCAATTCATTAGTCAGGACATAATTATGCTCAGTTTTTTCAACATTAAATGATTGTATTTTTAGCCGATAACTTTATATAAATGATTATCACCAGTTGTCACAAGTCTTGTGAAGTGATGACGTACAAACCGTACGTTTAGACTCTTGAGACATTATTTTTACATACACAATAACTCTCTGTACGTTTTCGATGTACAATACAAGCCTAGAGATATTTTGTTAACTTAGATAATAGACTTAAAAAACATAAATGGAAATTTGAGCGTGAGGGCACGCCCTCCTACCCGATGGACTGACGACATTGTTAGGATCGCGGGTAGTCGGCGGATGGAAAGGGCTCGGAATCGTTCTTCCTGGAAACGGATAGGGGAGCCCTATGTCCAGCAGTGGACTTCTTTGATGATGATGATGATGAGATGAATATTACAGGAAGTTGTGTCGGTACTAAGATAAAATATAGAACACTAGTTGCGCCCCGCGGCTCCACCCGCGTATTTTTAAATCCCGGTATTCCCACGGGATAAAAGTAGCCTATGTGTTATTCCAGACTATAAAATATCTCAGTGACTACTTTCACCAAGATCTGTTCAGCCGTTCTGGAGTTATAGAGTAACAAACATCCATCCATCCATATAGTAGTATACAGCAGGTGCTATTCCTTAAACTACGGAATCGTGGACTATTACAAAGCGGATCCGCACTCACTTCGCACAAGTTTCACCTCACTCAGGTTGGCATTAATCACTGCCAAAACATTCACATGGGTGGCGCTGGTAATGGGGAAATGTATTACAGAATAGAACTCACCGTGGATTCACTTCGGAGTGTCTTCAGAATAGCACTTCTGAGTGGTTTTTATCGCTAAACTAAAGTAGCTATCAGCTACTTTACTGAAGTATTAGTAGCTGACGGCCATAATTATTAGGTTTGCACATAGTTTCATTTATATAAACCCAGTGGTACTAACAACTGAGTGCGAATTTTAACTATACGAGTACATAAATCAATTTTAACTGAAAACTCTGGAGGTAACTAACATTTTAAAACTTGACACTAGACATGACTGTCTAGACTGTCTTTTTTTTTGTAATTAATTTGTCATTGGCAAGACTATGCAAGATGACAGAAGCCATTAACCCTTTGTCTGCTCTGCTTAAAATGTAGGTGTTGCGTCTCGAATCTGCGCAGGTTAAAAGGTTATAAAAGTATTGGACAAGCTCTAATTAATCCAAACATTAAGGCCCCTATCATGATGGTCATTAAGGTCCTTATTCAAACGCGCCAATAGCTTATCAGACCGATAAGTCTGTTGCTGTCTCTTTTCGTTAGCCAGTGTCAGTGACAAGTATATATACACTATTGAGCCGCTATAAAATGGCAGGGATTACTATGAATAAGAGGGTAAGATTCTAGCTACCTATGCGTTTCATTGAAAGATGATGAAATTTTCCTAGACTTCACCATAGGGACGATCATTCCTCATCACAAAAACCATTGAACCGACACCAGTCAGACAGAGTCAGTTAGCTCGTGGTGCAACAAACATACATCCAAGTAACAAGCATTATATGTTGTCACACCTGGTGCTAAGTGGTAACCATCATATATAATAAGTATAACTTCGCTCACCCACGGGAACGTGCCCCACGTTCCACTGCTTTGCTTGATGTCAAGACGCAGATAACCGTCAATTAACATCTCGCTTTTTTTTTTTTTTTTAACTGAATAGACCGTCCTTTGACTACAATCTCACCTGATGTTAAGCGACGATGTAGCCTACGGTGGAGCAGAACGGTCTAGAAGACACCTATTCACTCTTGCCTTGAAGAGACTCATGTTATATTGGTCAGGAAAGACAGACGACGGTAACGAGTTCCATTCCTTAGCGGTTCGCATAATGAAGGTTGAAGCGAAGCGCTTCGTGCGAATTGGTGGTATGCTAACTAGGAATGGATGGTATTGAGCCGTACGTCTATTTGTCCTGTAGTGGAATGGAGATGGTGGAATGAGGTCACACATTTCGCTCGCACATTTCAACTTATTTTATATTTTTTTAAAAAGACTGCAAATATCAAAAATCACAAGAATACTAAGTATTTTTGGAAGGTTCATATTTTATATTAAAATTAAGAACTTTATTTTTTAATTATTTTATATTCTTATTGAACTTATTAACAACTATTTTTTTACAATAATTGTGATAACTTGATTGAATAACTTGAATAAACCTTCAAAGTATTATGTACACAATCTAAGTATCGATTTGAGTCGGAATGAGTCATTTTACTTAGACGTAGATCATGAACAAACAAACCTTCATTCCTATCTAAGTCAAGAATTGACACAGAATAGGCATTGCGTAGGTACTGTCTATCTCGTAGCGGCATCTACGCCGTAGACTAGTTGCTACGAAACGGTTGCTACGAGCCACACAAAACGTAGCATGTAGAATCTTTATTACTTTACATTATTATACCTAAACAACCTACGAATAAATAGTAGAACTTAACACAATAAAATAATGCCAGCTCTCACAGAGCAAAGCAAAGCAGTAACTCTGCTTTCTACGCTGTAGGCCGTGGGTTCGATCCCCACATAGGACAAATATTAATTGTGTGATAAGCATAGATGCTGGTTCACTGTCTGGGTGTTATGATAGTAAACTAAACCGGAGCTCGATAGTGCTGTGTGAATTTATTGTGTAGTTGCGCCCCGCGGTTTCGATTTAAAAAAAAATTCAGTTTTAAATCCCGGTATTCCCACGTGATAAAAAGTAGCCCACGCAGGCAGTGCAGTGCATTGTAGGGCACGTTCTTGTCATGCATGACTTACGAGGCAATACTTTTTATAGGTGATGGTCCAAGGCTTACCACTTAACATTAGGTGGGCCATCTTGTTTCATCAACAAGTTGAATAAAAAGGTATAATTACTGGCATCCGTCCGTGACTCCGCTCCGCAAAACCTAAAATCCTGGTCAAAAACTATGTAATATCTGCTCACTCAAATGCTGTCTGTAAGAGATCGCTTTTCAGCCATAAGGCCGCCCGTTGTATCGTTTTTTTCTTGTTTGGTTTTCGATTGTTAGTTTATTTGTTTGCACCTTATTGCACAATAAACAATTTCTTAAATCTCTTAGTACCTACTAACTCAAGACTATTTGCGGATGTCTAAGGGGGGTAGTCAGAGGTACGTCAAAACATTACGTTTGGCATATACCCACATTTTGCAGTAGTTGGTATTCCATACGTGACAGGTTGCAAGCCCATCGTCGCTGTAAGAATACTAACTGGTACCTCGCGATGTTTTCCTTCTCCGTTTAAGAACAGATACCGTTGACTTAGAATGAGATATAGGAACATAAAGTTTAGGTTAGTGTCGAAGTGCATAACGTAAACCCAATAGGTCATAAACCCCATCTTACAAGTTAAAGTGACAAAGATAAGCTCTATTAGGTAAACATGCATCTATTTTGACATAATGTCCTGATATCAGAGTTCACGTCACTTATTGGTTGAACCACCTGTTGACTCTTTCGTTGTAGATAAAGATTTGTACCAATAAAAATAATGTAGTACATACATACAAACGGACACGCATCAGCCATTGCATTGTTCGCTTGACATGAAAGCGAATACAGTTGAAGTGCAAGTAATAAATAAAAAAATAAAAGCTTGAAGAAAACTGGGTAGCTTGCCTTTGTACATGACTTTAATGTATTTTTTGTGTTAATCATTTAATGCACAATAAAGAATGAAGAAAAATAAACATATAAACTATACTTGCATATAATAAAAAACGTTGTAATTGACCGAGCGAGCGAAGCGAGCGAAGCGTCTCAGTTTCCACATTGGCCAAAAATGCGTTTGTCCGGATGTCTGTCTGTCTGTCTGTCTGTCTGTTCTCCTCTACAGGTCGCATTTTCCAACCGATCTGGACGAAACTTGGTACACAGGTTATATGACTTATTAGAATTTTTTCGGTCGGTCGGTGGTCGTCGGGGATTTTTGATTGGAGGGGTACTTCCCCCAAAAAAAGGGCAAAAAGGGGGCTATTTGATATACTGGATATCTCCACCAAATGAGATCCGATTTCGATTATTCTTTTTATTTGAAAGGTAGTAACTATAAGTTGGTCTCATAAAAGTTTGGCGAAGATCTGATAAGGATCTTCAGCATGATGAATAGGATAGCTCATCAAACAATCGATGGTTTTCAATCAAATTTGAGAGAAACACAAAGGACCTCATTCTACACAAGATGATGCAAAAAAAAATCAAAAAAATCACAAAACGGAAAATGCACTTGCACATTACATTCCTCAAAAATTTACAAAATTAAATAGAAAAAACATCATGGGGATGGGCATTTTCTACTTCTCTTCAACATTTATAGGTTTCTTTCAAAACTCTGAAATAGCTTTTGCTAAGGCAGTAAATAGCTCACTTTTAGTATGCTCGCGAGGTCTACAGCTCCCAGAGCCACTAGTTTATATACTTAATGGAAAAAAACCATAACTTAGCAAGTAGATAGATAGATAGATACTCGTAGATAACTCTTTATTGTTCACCACACAGAAACATAGTACAGGCTAAATACAAGTACAATTAGGTAAAACAATGGGCGACCTTATCGCTGAGAGCGATCTCTTCCAGGCAACCTTGGAAGGATAAAAACTTATCAGAAATTGATGGCGGCGTAGTCACTTACAGAATATTATTATGATATCATACTTTTATATTATACCTAAATATATTATACCCCCAAGTACCGCCCGTGGTGGTGAAAGCCTCCTCCAAGTGCTTCCTCTCTGCTCTGTTTCTCGCCTTCCTTGACCGTTTTCCCGCTGCTTTGACTATTAGTCGTCGCGCCATCGTTGGCGGGAGGGGGTTTAACTTTTAAAGGGTCGGCAACGCGCTTGTGCTTTCTCTGTTATTACAGGCGTTTATAGGCTACGGTAACCGTTTACCATCAGACGGGCTGTAAGCTTGTTTGTCTACTATTATAAAAATGATTCCGTGTGAAAAAGAGAAAACATGCTATTGTTTTCTCTTTTTTTGTATTTTACCAAAAAAATTCTGCGTAGGTATGTCTATGCGTATTAATTGGATGGTACTACGCGGTAAGATAAAACATGGAATGACGTCATTGTAGAGGTTTAATTTTGCGTCTGAGTGCTCGTTATTAGCAGATAATGGTGATATAGGACGGAGGTAAACAGTGAGATAGCTCAAAAAGAGTGCAAAACTGGTTTATTATAGATTTTTTCAAAGTTGACAGACACCAATCAGCATACATTAAAAACGTCACACAAAATGCATAAAGGCCGATCCGCACACAATAGTGCCGACACACTGCCGCGGCCAGATTACGCTAATGTCTGCTGGCTATCGAGATGGCTTTCAGTTTGACATTTGATTCCCATACATCCTATACGATTGCTATTACACTATGGGAATCAAATGTCAAACTGAAAGCCATCTCGATAGCCAGAAATTAGCGTAATCGGGCCACTTCAGTAACGTATTCATCGGTGTGAAAATGATATTGTAGCATACATTTTGCACTACGCTAGTCGTACTCGTCAGTGACAGTAACGTTCAGCCGTTCCGGCGTGAAAGAGTAACAAACATCCATCCATCCATCCATAAAAGTCAAAGTATATTTATTTGCCGAATTGGGTTGGCTATAGCAATCCTTGTACCTGAGTTGAGGGTTGAGGATAGGGGGGATGCAAGTGGGGGTAGATGGCAAGTCTTCCCCTTGAGTCCTTTTTTCTAGGAAATGAAAAAAAATACTTGAATTTTTCAGGTAAGTTACTAGTTAGGTTAGGGTTTTTTTTTTATATGAAGAAAATTGGTAGTAATATTTCATCTCTATGACAAAGACTCAAGGGAAGGAATTCTCATTAGGTTAGGGTTTTTTTTTTTTTTAAAGATAAGAAATTTGAAGTAATATTTTTTTTCATTTCCTATAAAAAAAGGACTCAAGGGGAAGACTTGCCATCTACCCCCACTTGCATCCCCCCTATCCCCAACCCTCAACTCAGGTACAAGGGTAGCTATAGTTTAACCGCCGAGTTACATGTAATGTACTTACAAACTTTCGCGTTTATAATAGTAGTAGGATAGTATTGCTGCTGGGTTTCACCTTGAACCACAGAATATTGAGGTACCTAAAGTAGATACCTACTCTAATATGGCTTCGAGATTACGAATGTTATTCTGACGACTTCACATCTAGATACTATCAAGAGCTATACATGTGTCTGTTTAGATCTAGAAAAAAGTTTCCGTCTACCCTCTTTTATGAATCTTGAATGGGTAGGTAGTGGTACTGAGATTTGAGGGGATCTCAAAGTGTCCCGGGCCTCGGTTGAAGTTGGGAGGTTGTATTCAATAAAACAGCCTGACGTTGATTTAAAACGGGATATTTACCATGATTTGTGAGTTTGATTGTTTCCCGATATTTCGGCATAGTTGCATGCACTATGATTTATTTATTTATGTACCACTTGTAATTATCTTTACGGCTTTAGCGCCAAAACGATAACAAAGTTCACATTATTTACAATAGGTATTTTAACTTAACTATACCTACTTACTTAAATACTAACATGGAACCAGTATTTTAACATAACTACTTAGTTAGGTACTTAAATACTAACATGGCACAAAATAAGAATAAATAAAGGAAGTAAAAAGAGTGAGAAAGGTTACATACTCAGTTTGCGGTGTGTATGATCACGGGTCGCACTTATATCCCATCGTAAATCAAAGTTATGTTCGTAACCATGATAGTTTCAAAAATTATATAAAATAGGTTTTGTTTTGGCAGGGCTAGATCGTGCCTGAGGGGAACGCCTGCCTATGTATCGTTGTATGGAAATGACATTAGCTTACCTGACCCCCCTTTTCTGAAAGCACGATCAACACTAATCGGCTGTCAAGTCACTTGCTATTTCAGCTATTACTTCAAATTAGATAGAGATTTATTTATTTTATTTTATTTTTATTTCTCAGGAAAACAAACAGTACTTACAGACTAATTATAAATTCATGAAAATAGCTACAGACCATTAACACGTTTTCGCATAGTGAAACTATAAAAACAGCTTACCTGTTAATCAAAAAAAGAAAAAATTAATTAAAGTTTAAGAATGAAAAGAAAAATCAAAAAGAACAATAAAAATTAAACAAAATGAAATAGGTTACATTAACAAAAGAAATAGAGAGCCTAGGAAGACTCATCAAACCAGCGCTTCGTTAGGGTATCTTTGATTTTCGGTGCTTTAGAAACGAAGAGATCCAGTTCGGGGATGTCAACCAGGTTGTTATATGTAATTACTGCTCGACTAAAAAAAGTATTTTGCCTATAATTTGTTGAACTGAATGGTATTTCAAGGTGAGTTGGGTGTCTAACTGATCTGTTCGGAATTTTTAGTTTTATATTCTCTAGAAGTTGGGGGGAATCTATTTTACTCTGAGCAATTTTACTCAGGAAGACAACAGGAGATAGCAAGTGACTTTACAGCCGATTAGTAGTAATTGATCGAGCTTTCAGAAACCGGAGGTTAATGTACCTTTGTTGAAAAAAGCATTAGCTTGACAGATCAATAAATAAATAAATATTGGTGGACATTTCACACAGCACTATGTAGCCTCAAACTAAGCCAAGGCTTGTACTACTCCCTACTCAGGGATACTCACTAATGTCATTTTTATAGGCACAATATCCGTAAACAGAAAGTGGTTACAGAGCCTCGGAAGGGTCGCTAACCTATCAAGTGCGCAATAAACCTTCAAGGGCCTACCACCACATACTGGATAGATTGAGTTGGCGCGCGAATTGGCAAAATATTTACTTCGTTTCAATTTATTTGTCATCCCGTTGAACTCAAAAAGAAATAAAGAGTCGGTTAGATAATATCCATCAGTCAACTAGAAGGAAACATCGCGTAGTTTGGTAGTTTGCTTGGTCATTTCAAACCGATCAACTTATATGTATATATCAGTGGTAGCTAATATAAAATTTACACGGATTTTTTTTAATACTCACGGTTTTTCCTTTGCTATATTTCCTTGCAATAAAATCATTGGTGAACGACCAGGGGCCTAATTGTATAACTCGCTGGTAATCGTAATAGGCACAGATGAGGGAATATGTAGTATCGTAATGTCACAGATGAACTTGATATGTAGTACAGAAAGTTTGACACTTGAAACCCAGAATATCGCCATTGTAATGGGCTTCAAGTTACACAATAATCGGGTTTAACTCTACGACCTAAGGATCAGAGCTACCAGTCCAGCGGACGTTCCTCACGGTTTTCCAGCCGAGTCTAGTTCAAACCGGTATTTTTCAGATAAAAAGCCTCCGGTGATGCTCTTGCGCAGATCTGTTACAATTAACGTTGATTGGTGTTGAGAGGATACATTTGAGATGAAACGAAGCCGCCTGAAAATATGATGAAACAATTTGAACTGCATCCCGTTGACAACAACGGGATAACGAACAATTGTTACTGGATGAAAATAGTAACCAATCACAAAATTGTAATTACTCCTATTAATTGTTCGACGGCGAACTACAAATAAACTTTGCAAGTTTAGTTTGAAATTAGAAGCACCTACCAATTAGCTGACTATCAACCATTATCTTATAACTAGCTACTTATAGTATTAAGACTCATTATAAGTGGGCTGAAAGGTCCTTTCTCATCATCTTCCTGCCCTTATCCCACGCTAAGTGGGGTCGGCACAACAGGTTCTACTCCTCCACTCTCCTCTATCATTCGTCATCTCGGTGCTCACTCCTTTCTTACTCATATCATCCTTCACACAGTCCATCCATCTTTTCTTTGGCCTACCTCTCTTTCTAAAACCAATCACATCCATGTCTAACATTCTTCTCGTAATATGACTGAAGAGTCCTTTCTATGAGTTTTAAATAAATAATTAATAAAGTTCTTTAAACCGAATTAAGAATTAGGTGTAATTTTGTCCTTTATGGAATTTGTGTGCAATCTGCAGAAAGTTCCGTTGGTCTGGGTGTTTATGTATAATAAAAATGTCTATCTATGTAAGTATATAATGTATTAAATATATCAGTCATCTAGTACCCATAACACAAGCTTTGAGTAGCTTACTTTGGGGCTAGATGGTGCTGTGTGGATTGTCCAGCATTATTTATTTATTGTCCGTAAGCATGTAGAACTAGGTAGGTATTCGCGTTTTTATATTTTGCTCGCGTATTTGCGCAATCATCTTGTTTGTGAAATATAGGCAAATACAGACAAATTGGGTCACTATAGACATCGTCGTATTCTATCAAACATACATTTTGTAAAAAATTGCATGTTAAAACTATTAAGGGTTGTGCTGAGCTGGACACCATTTTATGACGTGGACGTATGTACGGTTACTAGTATAGTATTCTTTTATCTGTGGTACGGTATTGAGAGACACCTTCCCCCCTCCCCTAATTTGTTTCTTGTAAGTTTAGTATTAAGTTTGTTTAAATTATCTGCTGTTTATTATTATTATTAGTGTGTCGCTCTTGTTGTTATGTGTGTGTGTGTTGTCGTCATAAATAAAACTTTTTCTTTCTTTCTTTCTTTGGTGCTATCGAAACGAGAGTAAACGTAATTTTACAATACATGTGGTTACTACCTAAACCAGCGAATGAAATGAGGAGCTAGGTACTATAATAATTTGAGTATTTTTTTATCAGTTTGGTGTACCTAGGCAAATATAACGAATACGCGAACACAAATAGCTATGTGGAGTGACACCATTAAAACAGGTATTCTGAATCTATTTATATTTAAAAGTAAACTTTAGAGTTTTAGACAAACATGTTTCTCCCGGTATTCCACGATTCAAAAGTATTCATGTAGGTGATGTGTTTTCAAACAATCGTGATGTGTTTGTGTGATGTCTGGTCGTCTGTTTCCACAGGAAATTACGAAGATGTTCTGCTTTTTGGTAATTAATCCAAATTGTTGTCCTATTTACTGATGTAATTTCTTACTTAGAAAAAGATAGACGAGCGACGATGAGAGATTATAGCTTATTTTAAATATTGCAAAACCTAAATTCGTAAGAGATTCGTGAGGGTTAGTCAGTCATAACAACAGCCGAAAATTATTATGACACTTACCTACCCACATTTTGCATTTGTTGGTATTCCATACGTGACAGTTCAAAAGCCCATCGCCACCTCATTGCATTTATTGCCTCTTCTTCTTCTTAACGTGTCGATGCTTTCCTATATAATTTTGGCCACTTCAACAGCGCTACCTGGGAATACCCAAACACCTGCACGAGGAATACCTCGTGCAGGTGTTTGGGCACGAGGGGCACACTAGCAAGTGCTGCATTTATTGCCTAGGAGCTCAGACCAAATAAAAACTAAAAGACGGACTTCTGTGCACAGCAAAGTGAAGCCGGTCAAACTACGCCTCGCACGCACACACCAAATCGGCCCACGCAACTGACGCAACACATCTTTAGAAAACTGGCTTCACTTTTCTGTGTGTGTGCGTTTAGTTGTGTATGTACACGGGGCGAGGCGTAGTTTGACCGCAACACATCTTTAGAAAACTGGCTTCACTTTGCTGTTCACAGAAGTCTGTCCTTAGTTTTTATTTGGTCTGAGCCTAGGAGTTAGTAATTAAGTAGCGGACATAAGCTAGTTATTTCTATAAACAACGAAGTAATTAGTTCCTCTTACAACATTGGCTCGCACGCGTCACAGAGCAAATTATCTAAATCCAGCTAAGCAGGTCGCGCTATTTCAGTACACAGTTCTTTGTCAATGACAACAGTTTAGGCCGAACATTACTGGCTGCTCTATTCTGTGGCAGATGCATATCGACTGCTATTTATTCTGTGGAGCTGCTGTACTGAATATAACTGGTTCTGTGGTCGAAGCATACCGACTATGAGTTATTCCATGGGTGTTTAGTTCATCGAACTGAATATCCACACTTTAGTGTTTGTAAACGAACGAGTGGTGGGTGTATCAATGCCAGAATAAAGCAGTTTCAGCAAAATATAAATATTTTCATAGTTTTATGTAAGACATCAATCAGAAACGAAGACTTCACTCAACACACACAGTTTTCACTCAATTTATCTGCTATTTAAGCAGGTTAGACTACAGGAAGGTGTACAATAATTTAAAACAAAAAACATGACACCTGTTTATAAGATTTTCAATTTATGCCTCACTAGTAGCGCCCCGCGGTTTCACCGGCGCAGATTTAAATCCCGGTATTCCCGCGGGATAAAAAGTAGCCTAGGTGCTATTCCAGACTATAATATATCTCTATGCCAATTTCCACCAAGATCCGTTCAGCCGTTCTGGAGTTATAGAGTAACAAACATCCATCCATCCATCCATCCATACTTACAAACTTTCGCGTTTATAATATTAGTAGGATTGTCGTACAATTCAGGTTCCGATCGATAAAGTTCACAATCACGTGTCAATTGCGTATGAATGGAGTTGGCAGCGTAGCTGATCTATTTGTGTTGTTGTTGGCAGAGACCAAGGAGCGGCTGCAGCGCGCGCCCTTCGAGACCGCCCTGCATCACGCCGGTAAGTAACGCCCGCCCTCCGCACCAACTGGAATAGAATGGATAATGGAAATTTATGGACGTTTGAAAGGAATTTTTATGAAAATTCCTTTCAAACGTCAAGTTCCTTCAGGACTTATTTGATAGCAGTAAGAACTCCTCTTAGTGTGTGGCTCATCCGAGAAAATACAAGAACCAGATGCTGTGTTTCGGTTGAAAGGTGTGGTCGCCGGCGCCAGTGAATCAGACACATGAGGTTCATCATCTGTGTGCCTCAAGTTGTTGGGCTCAGGCAGGGCAGTAAAAAAATTTATTGCAGCAAAACACAGTAAAATATAATTAAAATTAAACAATTAACATCAGACAGACATAATATGTTTTGAAGAGAGCTAATCTTGCATCGTAGGGCATGATTCTATAGTGCGTTCTATAAAAATAGCAAAGGCTCAGCCCCGGCAAGAGATACAGAGGACCATTACATATAGATATTATCAACTATGGAAAGTGTAGAAGGGTCAGCCAAGGGCTGGTTAGGGACTGTTTTTCCACGCGCTCAAGCAGCCAGTATATTAGGTATCTGCTTAGGTACCAATTAGCCTAACAAACTTACTTAACGAAAATACTTGAAGTTTATAAATAATAGTAAGAGATTTGTTTCTAAAATAAGATGTCTGCTAAAACCCTCACGCGGGTGGCGCTAGTGGTGGCTGAATTGAACAGAATGCCGAATTGAAAACACCGCGATCATCTGGTGTTGTGGACAGCTTTTGAAACGTCAAATTGTCGGCGACGACATTTTTCCCTCCCCGTGCGTACCACGTTCCCATCCCTTACTTTCTACGCGACATAATGCTGTTTCCTAAACATTTTTTATACAACGATATTTCCAAAACTTCCCGTCCCGTCCGCATAAACCCGTCTCGTGTACAACGGCCTTAAAACGCCACACAACAAGCGATTTGCTAAATAAACAACGTCACGTGTTGACGCTGCCGCACGTCGGCAATTGAACCTGCTTGGCAGCACTTCTGCGGAAGTGCAAAGGTTGGAACCTCCACAATATCACGGCTGGGCTGGGTGGCAATGTATTGTGTGTGCTGATCAATAATCAATCCTACTACTATTATTATAAACGCGAAAGTTTGTAAGTATGGATGGATGGATGTTCGTAACTCTTTCACGCCGGAACGGCCAAACGGATCTGGATGAAACATGGCAGAGAGATAGTTTATAGTCTGGAATAGCACATAAGCTACTTTTTATCCCGTGGGAATACCGGGATTTAAATCTGCACGGGTGAAACCGTGGTGCGAAACTAGTGTACAATAATGAAAATCAACTCTGGTCAAAATGACCGTGTCTTTACCATTTAACCATCACCTATAACAGATCCAAGGTGGGCCATCTGCCGGTCACATTAGCAAGTAGTCTAAAAAAACTCAGGAGTTTCTACTGTCCAATCTACTGGTGTACTCGCTGGTAAGGAGTAATATTCTTTGGTAGCATCACAGTCAACCTACTTACATAAAAACCTAAACTTTATTATTCAGAATGTATCTATCTTTTAATGACTCATTCAAAAATAAGTCTTGTTTCGACGAATCACTGAAAAACAAAACAGAAAGAAAAACCGGCGCAGGAATGTAAACAAATCGCTAGATAGCGGGATTATAGAAAAACAAAGGTAAACGCTGCCAAATGTATATTCAACTACAGTAACAAGACATAGCAGTTTTGTGATTTTCAGATCGTATTAAAACGCTCCCCAATTTTTTCATTTTTTTACAAGTCGTTTACTTACCTAGAAGTATTTTTTTATTGTCTTTTGTCATTTTAGAAGCATCGGCGAAAGGGAACTTAAAACAAACTGTAATCTCCATTATTTTTGACGTATTTTTTATCCGACTTTTCCTATGTTATTTCTTAAATTCTTTGGCTACAAACTCATCTGATAGTAAGTGACGATGACACTGAAGATGGAGCAGAACAGTCTAGAAGACGCCTATAGGTAGCTACACGTTATCATGACTGTTATCTCTCCTCGTGATATGCCCGTAGGTGTGACGCTCCTAGCCCACTGCTTTTTCCGTTTCATGTTGATGGAAACCAGTAGGTTTGACTTTAAATCTTCCCTTATTATCTTCCAATTATCACTTAGGTATTCCGTATTTTATCCATTCGAGTCACTACATCCATCTCAACAGTCACATTTCTGCCAGGTCATGCCATATGTACCTCTGCCAGATCAAAGACACAGATGATATAATGCGAATAAATTATTTTATTTCATCTTTCCGTTGACATGATCTCATTGAATAACAAAAATATCAATATTTTCCTCCTAACATTCCTAATTCTGCCCCATAAGCTCGATCCATTAATCCAGCAATGATCGCATTAGATGGAAATCTACCCACATTTGTGCTATTTGCGAAGATGACGTGTTGTTTATTTATGAGCCTTTGAAGGACAACATCCCATTTTCTTAGTCAAGGCTATGTCTACACTTGAGGCTTAGTGAGGCTTTTGTAAAGAAACTAAAAACATTATGGAACGAACTACCAAATTGAAGAATTTTTAGGTTTGTAGGTATTTTTTTTCAACTTTAGAAATCAAGTTTTATGAGGTTTTCAGCGAGTAGTTTGTTATAAATCAGCAGGGTGGGTTTAAGACACACATATAGGCACAAGTATTTTTTTTATTTATTAAGAAATCATGCACAAAACAATAACAGAGCCTACGTTATTACTTTTACGGGATTGAGACCTAGGTGAGTCGTTTTTGGGTAGAGAGACCTTTTGGGTTGCTTTTATAGGAATAAAAATATATCACTTATAATGCTATTTCTTAGCTTTTTAGGGTAATATCATGGTTCAGTGGTAGTGGGGCTCTGTGTGGTTCAAAAACAAAAGTAATGAGTAGAAACCAACCGGTTCGCAGTGAAATTAAATTATTCTTTTAATTTACAGTTTTTAAGTGGGGAAACAATGTTTAGTCGCACAAAGTTTTACCGTGCTTTAGTGTGGACTAGCCTTATCCTATTGTCTTCGCAGATATTTGCAGAGAAGTAAAAGAGTCGTTAAAAATATGAGGAACGATAATAATTACAGCAGCTGTTGGCAAACGATTGATTTCGCGTTTTATTTGCAACATGCTGTCATTTGATATGTCATCAAAGACAGCATCTGCGTAAGAGAAAAGACAATGGTCAAGGTCATATTGACGTCCAGAAAGCAATACATCCAGATATCCCTTCAGGCACTTTTATTAAAGTAAAGTACATAAATAAATTGTGTTTTTTTTACATAATAAGATACATTATCGTATTTTGAATCTTGTTGAATGAAGTTCGTCTCAAGAGGCGCTGATAACTGCTAATGTACTTTTATTTTATTTATTTATTTAACTTATGTAGTTATTTATGAAAAATCGCAATCAGTTTAGCAAAAATATTACCTATTTGTATTTATGCAAGTTTTCCTATTTACGGGCTTCACTAGTTTTCGTAATTCAAATTCAAAATGGCCGATGAATCCTGTGACATCATTGATTGTCAATTTGTGATTCATTATGCGGTGCTATTCTTTTAGCTGCTCTTTCAATCAACTTTAACTCAGTTTTTTAAAGCAAAGAAATTATAGGACTAAAACAAAGCCTATGAAGATTTTAAGATTGTTTCAAATATCAGTCGTTGTTTTTCAGTAAGATTCGGTGTCTAAAAACTGTTCAAGTAACTTTAGTCAAGTAAGTTAGTAGGTAGGTTATGTGTATGTTTCACTGTTGAACGTGCATACCGGACAATAAAAGTCAGAAGTTTTTTGTTGGTTATGGATTTACAGTTTTATCATATCCGTCGATGAAATATGACGAAAAAGTTAGTTTTCAGACATTTTGCGCGTAGCATTAGCCCAAACTGTATTCGACGTCTGGCTTTGGTCGTCATCTCTCTGACTAAAAAAGTTTCTTTGTTTCGGATAGATTAACAAGGCTGTAAAACAAAATGGTTTATCACAAAATGGCGGATCCAAATAGGCGAGGTCATGCCGATTTCCCGCCAAAACAAACCGTGACACGACCGAGACGTATGGATCAAAGAGTTTTTCATTTAAAGTTTGAAGTTTTACGATTGTTTCCCTTGAAGTCGAGTGCTTTTTGATGATTATGATAATAAATTATGCTGATTCCAGCGTCTCTGTCTCGTCTAGACCGTGATGAATGCTGAAGTTTCAATGTTATCGCCGTGAAATTTCAATGATACGGATTTAGATCTTGAAATACGCGATCTCACGTGCATATCCAAGTTCTGACGCGTTTGCTACATTGTCTTGAACTTGCAAGTGCCTGGTGTACCCGCTTGGTGTACATACCTACCTAAACGCAGAAACTGAAGTAATGCATCAAATCGACTTTGAGTGTTCTTGCACTCAGTACGTACCTACTACCTACTTAAATGGCATTCAAATGTTTAGTTTTTATTTATTAATAGTTTTGAATCCCGTTATTCTCACGGGATAAAACGTAGCCTATGAGCTATCCCAGACTATAATCTATCTCTCTGCTAAGTTTCATCTAGATCCGTTCAGCCGTTCCGGCGTGAAAGTGTAACAAACATCCATCCATCCATCCATACTTACAAACTTACGCGATTATAATATTAGTAGGATATATAAAAAATTTTGATAAATAGACACAAACATAATTTTAAATCCATTAATTTCAAGACCTAAGTAAGTCAGCCTGGGAGCTAAAAATCCCACTGTATAGCATGTCTTAGCCCGGCCTTGCGCCTCAACCTTCAGCCTGTGACGTCATCGCCCCTCCCCTATTAGCTAAAAGCCCATCAAGGCATCACGAGGTTAATGGCAACGACAACAAACTAGTGATGGCCAACCTTGGACGCAAATAGATCGCTCATGGATTATCGCATCTGAAAATACACTTAAGGGATGATTTTATAAAGTGTAAATTCGTAGGACTCGCATCCTTTCCGCGTTGCTACAGAATTTACAGTTTACGAAGTCGACAATTTGAACTCTATTTCTACACTTACAGGTTCTAGTCAAGCTACACAGAGTCAAAGAAAAATGGCGCTTACTACAAGGACATAAAAGTGAAATAGACTGATAGACATAGACATAGACAGTATTTTATTGGCCACAAAAACACATGCGATACTACTACAGATTCGGTAAAAAATAATGGTGTGGAGAATATTTGGTGTTGTTCCAGAATTACCTACTGTGTAATAAATTAATTCCAAGTAATCATGCACAAAGAAAGATGACAAAAATGTTACTAAGAAGTAGATTGAAAATTATTTCAACCAAATACAGAGATTTAGGAGTAGTAGAGCTCTTTGTGAAGGGCTCGTCCGGGGAAGTACCACCACCACGCCTTTTTCTGCCGCCAAGCAGCCACGCTGTGTCGGTTTGAAGAGTGTGGTCGCCGGTGTAATTACAGGCACATTAGGCTAATCATTTTGTATGCCTTAAGTTGAAGAACGCTGGGCAGTGCATCGTAGGGCACGTTTATATCGTGAGTGACTTATAAGGCAATGCTTTGTTATAGCTGATGGTTACCACTTAACATCAGGTTGGCCATCTACTTGTTCCATCAGCTAGTTGTATATATAAAAAATATACAGGTATCATGAAGGTATATGCGCCACCGATGTACCGTTGGCGTTCACCGGCCACAAAAAATCCAATGTCCAGTTTTTTTTATTTTGCACCACTGGTGGGCATCACTACCACCTAACGACTACGTAGTATCCTCTAATCGGCATGATGGACGCTACGAGGGCCAATTACTGGCGAAGGTCGCTCTCACCTCGCGCACAAATTGATATTGAATGACAGTGTGGCTATTGTGGGAATATGCCGGAAGTGACTTCATTCCTCGTGTTCAAAGCTTCTTCCGTAAGCTTTTTGAGGCGATCGATGGCAGTTCTAATATACCTCTCGCTCGCATATTTCAACATGTTGAAAGACGAATCACTAAATTCAAAAAAAATGCAATCAACCAAGTCGCGCCAACATGTCGTCCAGGCCAACACCACGCCTGCCTGTTTCTGCCGCCAAGCAGCATTTCTGTATGAAATTGTTCGGTTTGAAGTATGGTCACCGGTGTAATTATGTTATACATGTTATGTTATTGTAGGTTATAACATTTCGGAGAGTTTTCGATGGCTAGGCTTCTTTTTCCAGATTCAATCATCAAACTAGTATCTATGAAAATATAACAAGGCCTAAAAACAAGAATAAAATAAGATTATTTTGTAAAAGTCCGAGGAAAGTACCTATATAGTCATAATTTTTTCTGAACATCAAGTTTCTGGAGGGCCATATTTCCCAGAATTGCGAGAATATTGCTGGACTTTTCACACAGCACTATCTAGTCCCGAACTAAGCCAAAGCTTGTGATATGGGAACCATAGATAGCTGATAAAATACTTATATATTTTTTTATGTAATTATATAGGTACCTTTAGTACATAATTACACCCAGACTGAGAACAAACATCTATGTTCATTACACAAATATTTGTTTTCGGTGGGGATCGAACCCACGGCCTACGGCGCAGAAGGCTGAGCTACTACCAACTGAGCTGTGAAGGCTGTCAAAGAATACCTAACTCAATACAAGACAGGTTGCACGCTCATCGCCATTGCTGAATATATCATTTTCTCTCGCCACTTTTTCTCAAGCCCTCAATACTCGCAGAAAATTCTATTGTACTTTCCCCATCATAAAACCAAGAAATGGTGTCAAAAGGGGTTGTATGGTATCGAGCTGTTTCTCCTGGGAATTCCCAAGCCGTGGAAAATCCCACCGAGTGGCGTCAGATTGTCCATGTCGAAACAAACTCATGATAATTGGACCCCGTCATAGGATTAACAATACACTGCTCTCTTTTATGTCCTTGCAGTAAGTGTCATTTTTGTTTAAATAAATAAATAATGCTGGACAATCCACACAGCACTATCTAGCCCCAAAGTAAGCTATTCAAAGCTTGTGTTACGGGTACTAGATAACTGATATATTTAATACATTATATACTTACATAGATAGATATTTTTTTAAATACATAGAAAACACCCAGACCATTGGAACAAATTTCTGCAGATCGTACACAAATTTGATCCACGGCGGGAATCGAACCCGCAACCTCTTGCGTCACAGGCAGGCTCTCGCCCGCTGCGCCACAGAGGTCGTCGAAAACTTTCGTCGTTTGACTTTGTGTAGCCGGTATCCGTGTGTACCAGTGTATTCAATTGTAAAACCTGAAAATAAAACTTCAGCCGTATTTAACGCATTTAACGAACAATAGGTGTAAACAAAGTGAATGATTAGTGTTCTGTGTAATCTCTGTGTGGCGGTAACGTAAACAGGGATTCCTCAGATGCCAAGAATAGACGGCATCGTGATGAGGTAAACTTCATGACAATAAATAGCAAGTCTGATAAAGGTATAGTATATACTGGGATAGTATATAGTATATACCCCACAGGGGCATACCAAAGTCAATACGAGTAATGGCTCATTCAATATTCTTCAATTTTAATCAAAAGGATCTTTGAAGTTTGAAACGTTAGGTTGACTGACACCCATCTTACAACTTCTCGCTCGCTCATTTCAACATTTTATTTTTTGCCTAAACATTATTTTTCATAATCTTAAAATACCGTTTATAGGATTGTGTGCAGTACTCAGTATATAAGTATTTATTGCATTATTATATACCAGTTAAGCGGGGCTATTTGGAACACTGCATTATTAGTTTTATTCGCTACTATGTAGGTATTTACTCAAAATCGTTGGACTTTGATTCAAGATTTTTTAGATTTCAAAATTTTGAGTAAATAGATTCAGAGTGTTCCAAATAATCCCTTGAATCCCCAATCGCCCCACTTTACGAATAATCCCCAATAGCCCCACTTTACGGATGTATGTAGATTTTACATTGTCAGGGACCTCAAGACTTATGACGTGTTTTATGATTCCACTAGCGACCCGCCCGCGCACCTGCTTCCCACGGGTGCACATATCATGCATGTATTGTACATATAAACCTTCCTCTTGAATCACTCTATCTATAAAAAAAACCGCATCAAAATCCGTTGCGTACCTACCTAGTTTTAAAAATTTAAGGATACGAGTACATAGGGACATGGGGATATAGGGACAGAGAAAGCGACTTTGTTTTATACTATGTAGTGATAGTGAGTGATACATAATGTTCCCGGTTAGGGTGTTGTAAAGAGAGAAGCGGGCCGAAATATTTTTTTTTACCATATACAGTATCGTAGTAAATGGTTTTATTTTAGGGGTAAACCATCGATCAATTCTTAATCGAAGCGGTAGACAGTGCCTTAGGACGACTTGAAATATTCTCACAAAATAACTATGTACCTAGGTACTTACCTATATACAGACTTCTTGACGTAATTAATTAGATTTTTGCTCTGTCACTGTAATGTTTTTGTCCTCATTGCCTCTACGCACTTGCAACAGGTCATTGAACTCTCTATATTTAAAACATGAAATGTGAAAATTTTTGAATTCGGCACGGAAAGTTATTGACCCGTAATGTGTTTGAGTGAACATCATGAGAAACTATAACTACCGCGCGGTGAGGAGTGACGATAGTGCTTTTACGACTTCACTCTCATTTTGAATTAGCAACACTGTATTATTTTAGCTTACTTATACTACAGATTAGCCTTAATTACCAATATGCCTAACAAAAAATATTTAAGCGCAACACCTGGATAATAAGTTGGTAATCATAATAATAATGATTTTCATTACCTACTTTCAACAAATCTGTAACAATATTTTTGATAAGAATTTGGAGCATGCCTATATTAAATTACCTTTAAAATACCCAAAATAGCTACATCCATAGAAGTCAGTCGATCTACAGATATTTGCAAACGAGCTTTATACATCCTAATAAAACACCCAATAAAACCATCCAAATCTTATGCATCAGACCTCTTTGTTTCCTAGAAGCCTGCGACCGACATAATGACAGCCGTCATTTCGGCAGCAATTACACCAATACCCCCGTCCTCCGTGACCTCATCCCAGATATATTCAGTCCTAGAGAATGTAAATAAAAATTATTTTCATTACTTTTCGCGTAGGTACACTTACTTTATGTATGCGACGATAAGCTTGCAACCTGTCACGTAATGAATACTCCTTTCTGCCGTGCCTTCATTAATTTGAAGCATGCAGATGTTACACCCCTTCTAAATAACTTTAACTACATTATCCAATGGTTGTCTGTTTAGCGATAAGACTGCCCATTCCACTTAATAAGTCGTTTTGACCATCATCAATATTAGCCCAAAGAAGTCCCCTTCCCCTGTACCCTTTATCCATCTAGCAATACCTCGTGATATTTATAACATCAGCATTATGTCAAGTTGTTTTCAATAACTTGTGCAAAAAGTATTTCTATATCTTTTTTTTTCTAGGTATCTAGATGCTAGGTACTTAACTAGGAGTCACATTTCTTGCCAGTGACGTGCCTAACGTCGTAATAAGCAGTTACCGCTTTTTGAAATCAACCATCTTGTATTTATGTCGGTCTGTGCCATCCAGCGCTCGTAATCCGGCGATGGGCCATCAAACTGTGTTTATGATCATAGTGCGATAATACTAACAGACCTATGTCGTTTTATTGAGCGCAATTTGTAAATATTGGACTTAATAGTCGTTTCGTTCATCAATGAGGAAATTATGAATGATTTATTGTACAAAACAGCTTCAGAACTTTGATACACAGACAAAAAAAATACTGTCTTTATTCTGTACAATCACAAGGATCACTGAAAAAGTAGTACCTACTGTTGTAAAGGCAAGGGTAACGGTAGACATCCCCTCAGACCTCTTAGTACCATTTTTTTTTTGAGAATTACATACTAAAGGTATAAAACAATTTTATTGCCATGAGCTTGCTCGTATTTTTGATCTCCAGAAGCATAAAATGTTTCTTTGAAATACAGCTTTCTTGTCAAAGTCAAAGTATATTTATTTGCAGAACTACATGTTATAATAATGTACTTAATAATGTTGAATAGCGACTATTTTTATCCAACGATATTCCTATAAGATGGGGTATGCTAAAGTTATCGTTCAGTTCCGCGTAGCTATAATCCTCCTGAGACCACCGGTATCGCCTACGATACTTCAACTAAATATTTTTTTTCACCTTTAGCTACCACCTTTACCACCTTTAGGTACCTACCTAGTCCAATAAATTGCTACATATAACTTTTCTAAACTCCATTTCATATTCAAGTTTCGAAGAGACCAGCCTTCTTCTTATCGTGTCACTAGTTTCTTTCGAAACAGTATGGTGAAAGAATTTGAGTGCGCCTCAAGAGGCTCCTTTCGAGCACTTGTCTCATGTTATAGAACTTGTTAGGTTTTACAACATGCCGGTTTCCTCACGATGTTTTCCTTCACCATTTGAGAGTACTGGCATTGCGCACATAAATTTTTGAACAGAAAAACTCATTGGTGCACGACCGGTTTTGAACCCACGACCTTAGGATCGGAAGGTGGGGCTGCTACCACTAGACCACCAGTGCTCTCATTAGGACCAGTAACAACTGTCGTTCGTGGTAAAGACTTAAAAAACTAATTATTACCAGCTAGTGGTGTGTTCTAGTCACAGTTTCCGTCAACATCATTACAGTATGTCATATAAAAACAAATTGACACGCTGTTGACGAGCTGCCAGAGAATGCAGTCTGCTCCTGTCGCGTATCTGTATCCAATTCGTTTATTGACGTCCAATCTACCTGCATACCTACAGCTATCATCATCTATATCAGTCCGAAGAACTCTACTGTCAGACACAGGACTAGATTTCTGGGAAGTCTTTTAGCCCTCTCCACTGAAATCCCAGGATCTTCATAATTTCGGTTCATATTTTCGTCAGACTGTCAGGTCAGGGTCTTACGCTTTAGATAGTCCGGCTCATGACCGCCATTCGAAAACTTTTTTCCAACGAAACGGATGTTTTTTTAGATTAACTAAGACAATATTGACACAAAGATTAAAATAGGCTCACAATTTTAGCATTACACTTGCTAGACCGATCCTTCGATTTATGTACAGTTCTTGATGACAATATAAAACCACTTATTCATCTTAGTCAACAGTTATCTAAGGCTCCGGTTTTCGGTGACTAGTTGGGAACCATTCGTCTATTTATTTATTTCAACTGGTCTGCTTTGTTGTAAGTAGTAAGCAGTAAGTAAAATTAGCATTCTGTAATGCTTGTTTTAACTCTGATAGTTCCATAATTCACATGTCACGTAATAATGTGTCACCCCGTTACGTCACGGAACATTGACCAAAATAGACCTATCAGACCAATGTACCTTTCTCGTAGTGACTTTGCACTGAAGACATCACGTGTTCTGCTGAAAATAGGCGTTGGACTTGGACTTCGTTCATCATATCTCTGCATGGTTACGTTGTTACCTCAAAATTTTTTTTTGATGATTCTTGTTAATGAAAGCTGGTGCTTGTCATGTGGTCCGATTTAAATTTGAGTCAAATCTAATTGAGTTATACCTAGTAGTATGAGTGTATTTCAAGTCGGTTTTTTCTTGAAAGAGTTATTTATTCTCACATTTCTGACATTTCACACAATAACCTCTGATTTCTGAAAGTTCGATCGACATTATTCGGCTGCCAAGATACCATAATCACCAGAAAAAAGCCAAGCCTAGATAATGCTTACGCTAATCCAACCTCCAAACTAACATAACATAATCTTGGTATAAGCAGTATTCGCAAATTAGATTTACGCACGAAACTGTAATCTAATTATTAGTGGCGATACAGGCGCCTGGGGGCCTACTCGAGCAATATTCCCTAGTGAGGATTGAGGCAATGTTGGTTAAAGGTGATGGATCCTTTTATCTTCGTGAGCCATCTGCTTGTCATCAATTCTCACATGTGATTTTTGAAAATGTGTATTTCATTATTATAAGTAAATTAATCTGTGCTAGATTGTCTCGCAATTTTTCACTGTTTCTTAGAAAAAGTATCCCCTCTCTTCTTACGTAAGATCGGGTGAGGTTCAGCTTGACCCCCTCTCTCCTAAATGCCTCACGTAGTTAATGGATGCCCCTTCACCTATTTAAGTACTCGCGTCGTTCGTTCTTTACAGCAGATTGCATCAGCAAAATGCACCACTGATTATGCATTGCCAATATTCACGGGCACACATCCCATAACTTTTGTCCTTTTGTAGTATCGATTCAATCGATTGAGAGCACTTATGCTAACGAGTCTCAATAGACTCAAGTAGTGTTTGTGATTTGTACCAATATCTGTGTATGATTAGATGGCGTTCTGGTTGGATCCGGATTGAATAGGAGAATTGCCAAGATTGTAACAACAGATTCTCAAGGATTTGACATGTCTGGACTTGCTGATGATCTTGAAATAAAGCTTTTGAGCTTCAAAGACTGCTAATAAAATGTCGAAGTGATATACTGAAAAATATTTGCAGATGTAGAACTGAACTGACCACTAGTTAAACCAATCCAGTCTATAAAGCTTGGGTAATTTTTAAGAATGAACACAATTCTCATAAATCACAAGACTTTGATGATAAACTTCATCACAAAGCTCTTATTCTCTAATTCACTTTTCTTTATTCTTATTCGCACCACGCCACGTGACGCCTCACTGAACCCATCAACTATAGATTGGTCTCGGCCCTTTTCAGAAGCATTATTGTTTTCATTCATCAGTTCATATATTTTCATTATACATTCTATATCCAAGAGAATTTCCCGTACACATCATCAGTCTTATGAGGTTTATTAGACTTGGCTTTTTCTACACCTTTGCTAGACATTATTATCCAAGTTCCCGCGATTCTCAAAATGTCATCGGATCATCGGGAGAGGAACGAGGGCGTCAACCAATAAATATAAGCTATGACAGAAAAGCACACATGAATTCCGTAACTTGTTCCAGGATACGGCTGCTTCCAATGGCTACTTCTAATGTCGTGCGGGGCTGTGTACGCAGTATGTGCACTGTCCACCACGACCCTCAGTTTTGTGCTGCCGGCAGCGGAGTACGACTTCAAACTGTCGTCCAGTGATAAAGGCAGACTCACTGCCACACCACTTATAGGTAACAGTTGAGGTTTTACAATTTGGGTCATCTAGATCATCGTGTTTTCATTACTTTTAAAATTTTAAGTCGGTAGAATTAACTTTAGTTTGATTTGAAATATTCATGAAAACTAAAATTTTCCCAGCATTTTGACACTAAATAGCGTGGATTCCTTATTTTGCTAGCTCATAAGTTTTCGTAGAAGCGTATAATAATTATTTGTCTTTCAGGAATGTGCGTAGGCTCCTACTTCTGGGGAAACCTGGCTGACGCCCGAGGCCGGAAGAAAGCGATCATTGGGGCCCTGCTCCTGGACTCCATCGCAGCGTTCCTCTCCAGTATTGTGCAGACGTTTCCAGCCTTTTTAGCTTGCAGGTATCTATGAACGTTCTAGTTCGGAGTTTGAGACTTGCAATGGAAACTCAATGGCACGAGTGTGAACAATTTACTGCATACAGTTGTTTGATGTAACAAATGATTTATGGCAATATCTACGGCGGCCGTTAGCTGATTTTAGTCGTCTAGACAAAAAGTATTTTTTTTACTAACGAATTTTAAGGGTCTATGCAATACCAATGTCTTTCGGTCCAGACGTAACTATTCGTTGTAGACTCTCGATCTTCCAGGTTTTTTTCCGGCTTCGGTATCATCGGCGCCACAGGGCTGGTGTTCCCTTACTTTGGGGACTTTCTCTCGTTGCGGCACCGAGACGTTATGCTGTGCAGGCTTGAGGTCTTCTGGACTTTTGGGACAATTTTGCTGCCAGGTAAGTTGCAGTCTCTTTCGTTTGTTTTAATACAAAAAGATTACTCTAGTTAATAGAAGCAATTCAATCGCTAATGTTGTGAATTGCTGGTTTTTCTAAGTCATTGGTTAGAAAGCTACGAAAAAATAACAAGGCAATCCTCAAAAGTCTTTCCACTCCGCCGCCCACGTCAGCTACCAATTTAGTGTGAACTACCCACAACCTTCGCAATGGCGAGTCGCGAGTCGCTTTGTTTCCGTTTTATACCGTCGTAAACCTTGGCCCGACATTGGGTTACTAGATTAAATTAGATTGACGATGGGTTGGGGAAATCGCACCCTGGAAATGTGAAGATCTAAAAATAGAGAAACAGCACACTGGAAAGTACTTGCTGTGTTTTACTACTAGAGCAGTTTGCGGAATAAATAAATAAAATAAATAAATAATGCTGGACAATCCACACAGCACTATCTAGCCCCAAAGTAAGCTACTAAAGCTTGTGTTATGGGTACTAGATAACTGATATATTTAATACATTATATAATTACATAAATAGATATTTTTTATTATACATAGAAAACACCCAGACCAATGAACAAATTTCTGCAGATCGTGCACAAATTTGTTCCGAGGCGGGAATCGAACCCGCAACCTCTGCGTCGCAGGCGGACTCTCGCCCGCTGCGCCACTGAGGTCGTCGATGATGTTTATGTTATATAGATTGTGGGTTAGATAACTAAAAAAAACTTTTTTTCACACTAGGTTCATAACTCTAAGAATAATATAGCTTATACAGCAATTTCATAATGTCCTCATTTATGTCAAACATCACTACAACGTCGAGGTTAGTAGAGTCATCTGCAAGGTGTGTCATGGGTACCACTTACACCTAAGTAAGTGTCTACTGTAAGCTCATGATAGAAATGTATTAGAAGGGTGTGTAGACTCACCTTGCTCCGTAGACTCGCTCTAGACTAACCTACGCCAGAATCTCGACAACAAAATAGAAGATTTCTGAGAAATGGCGTTACTTGTATATCCGTAACACTTGGAATAGGTTCAGTGCCAACAGTAGTAAATCACGGGCAGGAGAATTAACCACAAATAAACCACGACTGACGCGCTAAGACTAGTATGAACTTTGTGGTATAATTGTGGTAAATTACTTTTACAGGCATAGCGTTCCTCATCATCCCAGACAAACGCTTCAATTTCACGGAAGAAGGCGCTGACTTCCAGTACACCTCCTGGCGAGTGTTTGTTGCTGCTTGCGGGATCCCCAGCCTGCTGGTCGTGCTGCTTCTCTTCCCTTTCCCGGAGAGCCCGAGATACCTGCTGCATGCCAATAAGCCGGACACGGCCTTAACTGTGCTGCAGAGGATCTTCGTCGTAAACACCAAGCTGAGTGAGAAGGACTTTCCGGTGAGTAATACTAACTAACTAGTATTTAACTAAGTTAATGTGCTGTATTTTAAGGTCCAAAGTGTGAATAAAACTTGGCTAAATCAAAACGCGCTACAAGAAAGGGTCGATAAGCTGAGCGCAATTCTGAGCATCACACTATGTAGATCGCAAAAACCCACTACCACACGCTGTTGTGCTAGCTAACTATCTACGAGGTACCGCTCTTGTACGGTTATATTAAAATTCAGATTGGCATAATATCTACACCGTCCTCGGTAGAAAACTGCTATGAAGTAAACGAATAAAAAGTGTGCCCTTTCATGGTTTAGACGCCCCGTTCATATTATCGTTTTCGAGCATAGAGATCTGAAGATATTTTCAAATTTCAAATAATTCAAATTCATTTATTTTACCAAATAATATTACTGAAACTGAAACTGAAACAGCTTCACGACTTTGATCCCCAGGTACGGTAGATATCCCTTCAGATCTCCCAGTACCAAGTAGGTACTAATTCAAGATTCTTTGAGGATGTCTAAGGGGGGTTAGTCAGAGGTACATCCAAACATTACATTTGGCACATACCCACATTTTGCAGTAGTTAGTATTCCATACGTGACAGGTTGCAAGCCCATCGCCGCTGTTAGAATACTAACTGGTTTCCTCACGATGTTTTCCTTCACCGTTTAAGAGCACTGGTATTGCGCACATAAATTTTTCGATAGAAAAATCCATTGGTGCACGACCGGATTCGAACCTGCGACCTTACGATCGGAAGGCGGGGTCACTCCCACTAGACCACCGGTGCTCTACTAATAATATTACTCTACTAATATTACTAAAGTGCTTAAACATTAATAATTACCATTGGTCCAAGATATTTATGTATGACGTTTATGTATGAGTTTATTTAATAAGTATTTTATTATTTCAGGTGGAGTCCATGATAAGCGCAACAGAAGGCGATGAAGAAGAGGAGGTGGTCTCAGCAGACAATAACGGGAACGAGACGAAGGCACCTCTGACCTTCAACCAGCGATGGAACGCGTTCTGGGTGCGGAAGAAGATGTTGGTGACCCCACCATACATTGGGTTGCTAGTGTTGTGCTGTTTTGTGGACTTCGGACTGATGTTCAGGTAATAGAAAACTTTCAAAGTGAAGTCACTACTCCTAATGGTCAGTACAGCATAAGCTCGATAAGAATGGCAATAACGAGGAGCCCAATGGCAGAGGGAGCATATTCTATTTACAAGTAGTAGTGTATATTAATATAACAAAAAAAGTAATTTAGACAGCAGTAACTTCTTCTGGACCTGTAATGTTTGTGAGCAGCTATTTATCTATATAATTTAATTTCCAGTTACTACACCCTGATGATGTGGTTTCCGGATCTGTTCGAGAGGTTCAGCCAGTACTCCGTGTTGTACCCTGAGGGCTCAGCCGGCGTCTGCGAGGTTTCCCTGGCTCTTGCCAACTCAACTTCTGCAGCTCTGAATACGGTATGTTATACTTATTCTTTTGTCTGATTGATCCATCGAATGTTAATATTTTTTATCTAAATTTTAGGTATAACATCCATTATATTTACGCATTGATGCTTGAACACGTTGAGTGGTATCGGAACAGACTGGTTTGCTCCACAAAATACCAGCTCAACAATGCAAATAAAAATTGTTAATAAACTTTTAGTCTCTTGAAATTCATCTATTCCAACGCATAATCTAACGAAAAGCAAAGATATTACATGATTGTAGTTTCGCTCCGCATTTTCAGTCGTGGCCAAAACCCAGTTTATATGTGTTCTGAAAAATAGCGTTCAATGTTTCATAGAATCACCATTTACTTACCACTTAAATCAAGCTGCTATCACTACTACCTACTTACGAGAAATTCCTTTTAATCTGGACTTTTCAGGAAAAAATTGAGCCGTTAGACGTCAAAGTATACATCCACACCCTGATAGTGGCGCTGAGCTGCGTCCCCACTGCACTATCCGTGGGTCTCTCCATCAACATGGTTGGCAAGAAACCTATGTTAGGTAAGCAATCTTCTCAAATTCAAGAGTTATCTTTATGACACACATTCCTCTTCTTTGCAACTGATCGTTGAAGCCTTATCCAAATCGGCGTGGTTCTAGCTTGTTCTACTGCGAGTTAAAGTACAGACACTAGCTCTCTCGAGGGGCATCGGATGATCGCAAAGAGACGGTGAACGGGTTAATGCTTCAAAACGTTCTTCCTGGAAATTTACGTGGGAGGACTTTGTAGTCTTTTTCAAGCTGATGGTGATACTAAAGTACACACGGACACAATAAAAGTTACACTGACTGCAAGGTCATAAGAGCAAGCAGTCTAGAGCCTGATGGGTATTCGTGTGTACCTATACCTACTCGGACGAATAATTGTGTATCATGAATTCATGAACAAGACTCCAAGACTTGTCACCACATTTTTGTCAAGGTTAAAAAAGTACGGTTATTCATAAATATTTATCGTGTGTAGACAAGACAATAAAACCCCTTTTCTTATCTCTTCCAGTTTTTATGTTGATAAGCTCAGGCCTTGCTGCTCTGGGGCTGAACCTAGTCCGGTCTCCTATCGAGAACTTGATTCTCTCGTGCGTGTTTGAATCCATCGTCAGTTGCACAGAAGCTGTGCTGTTCTGTGTCATCTGCGAGATTTTCCCCACCAAAGTTGCGTAAGTACTTTGCTGTAAAATAACTGAATCATATACCTACCTACTCGTATATAATCTCTTCACAACTTTTGGTACCAACCAAATAGGTACGACCTCCAGATTCTTTGAGGACGTCTAGGACTACTTACTGTTTCTAATATTCGTTTGAACACTGGTGGTCTAGTGGTAGCAGGCTTGCCTTCTGATACTAAAGTCGTGTGTTCACCAGTTGGCACCAGAGTTTTTTTTTTCAAAACGTTTTCTTACGTAGTTATTGTATACTCTTTGACGTTTTGAGCACAATGGTGTTTAATTTTCCTAATATGACAGCACTAAAAATATTGCTATCCCTTTCTAATAGACCAAAACAACAAGGACGGCTATAATTTTAGAGCTGTCAGTGCAACAACAGAATCGACACCAGTATCAGTACTCTCAAACGGTGAAGGAAAAACATAGTGAGTAACCCGGCATCTTGTCGAACATAAAATGATTTACTATAAGTGTCTAGTAAAAGGAACTTCTTTGAGGCACTGAAATCCTTTCACCACACTGTTTCTAAACTAAAGAAGTGGTTGCCAGTGAAATCACAGGCACACAAGGATCAATATCTGTAGGTAGTATGTCACAAGTTGATGAACGCAGGGCAGCGCATAGTAGGGCAAGTTCACATCGTGCGTGACGAAACAGTGCTTGTTATAGGTGATGGTTACCACATACCACTGAGCTATCTGCTTGATCCATCAGCAATTAGTTGTTTAATTAAAACTTACGTTTCATGTCCACTCTTATTTTTCTAAATAAATTTTAACTGATCTTGTACTGTATTATCTTGTATTACAGGGCTACAGCCATGGCAGTTACAGTCATGTGTGGTCGCGTAGGTGCCATCGTCGGAAACGTTGTCTTCGGAGCGCTGGTCGACCAGCATTGTGTCGTGCCCATCTACATGTTTGGAACCTTCCTTATCAGTAAGTACTAATGCATAATTCAAGTTCATGAATTC
This sequence comes from Plemyria rubiginata, assembly GCA_963576535.1. Taxonomy (NCBI): domain Eukaryota; kingdom Metazoa; phylum Arthropoda; class Insecta; order Lepidoptera; family Geometridae; genus Plemyria; species Plemyria rubiginata. Next base: position 479,678 of record OY754914.1, on the reverse strand, counting down.
TGTAATATTTATTTATTGTGTGTCACTCTTTCAATAAGGCCCAGTCTGAAAACCAGCGCTACTCCCTAAACAAACTGGTGTTGTGATCCTATTTTACTATCTTACAATTCAAGGACACTGTTCTTGGCTATAATTTGAGCACAACTACAATTTATAGTGGCTGACTGCTCCTAGGGGAAGCAGGGATAATGGCGATCGTGTCGGGTAATCCCGCTCACTCCAATTACTTATTAAAATAAGGTGCCCTAAAACACAGCGAGCATGCTGCAGCGCAGGGGTTGTGACGCTTGAGAAGGCAGAGTTTCTAAACCTCAAAACTAACCTAAGACAAATTAAAAAACAAATAGAGCATTTTTCTCTTAGGTGATCGGCATTCCCCCGTCTTCCTCTATACATTTTCCAAAATTAAAATGTATTTGTCTGTTTGTTCCAGCGGCCGGTCTCCTGTGTATTATACTCCCGAAGAGCACGCGGCCGGCACGACCTGTGTTGTGAGCTGTTTATACATTTGCGTATTTTTATATGAATAAGGTTAATAAATATTATTATTTAAAATTTCATTGTGCATTCAATATCATCACCACCAAACCTGTTTCCTATAGGGTCCGACAGAGACGATAGATTTCTACTTGCTACGGTTCTGTTATACCTCGTTTGCTTCATACTACCCTACTAAACGAACTGGGAGACGAATCCCCCACCCTCTAGAAGTGAAGATGAAAACGGCTTAGCATAGTTCTACCTGGTTGATTTCTGGGGTAGCCAGTGATCAGCAGTGTGGAGCAGCAGCAGCTGGGCGTAGCCCCTCAACGACAACAAATCCTAGGAACCCCCAGGTCACTCTTCCACGCCTGTGAAGCCCCCAGGAAGCTTCTGCGCTTTTGGGAGGAGCTAGGCTGACTTCGTTTGTAGCCAGATCACCGCTCACGCATAAACGACCACCCGAGAGTCTAAATGCGGATACTACGTCCCGATTACGCTAATGTCTGGCTATCGAGATGGCTTTCTGTTTGACATTTGATTCCCATGCATCCTATATAATTGCTATTACACTATGGGAATCAAATGTCAAACTGAAAGCCATCTCGATAGCCAGACATTAGCGTAATCAGGCCGCAGGAGTCCAACAGAAGTAACAAGTAGGCGAATGAAGACATCATAATCACTACTAATTTACTTCACAAATGCTCATTATAGTAGGTATCCTAAACGATAATCTTGACCTTGGCCTATAGAAACAAAACTCTACCATATGCAAATACGCTCCACTTTAAAAGTCATTACAAATGGAAAAAAATACTTCGAAATGATTCCTCTAGTTATTGTTTTTAATAAGTGGCGCCTGCGATTTAAGGGAACACTTATTACTCCGCGCCTTGCTGTCTGCTTGGCGCCAGCACATGACAGCGTACGCTATGAGACTGATGCCGAGCAGGGCCGAGACCACTTGCCCTGAGATCAGGATGTAAGGCCCGTAAGTGTACAGCAGGCGAAGGATACTCTGTCCCTCCTCTGGAATCCTGGGGTGACTCTGGAAAAGAAAACTAGTTATCAAACACCGGTATAAATGCCTGCTCACAGTTTATAGGCAGATTTAGCAGGTCAATCTGGTCTTGATTGGTTAATCTACATAATAACAGATGAATAATGACTAAATATGCTTTGTTTTTATGTTTTAATCATTAGTTTTACGTCATGACAATTTAGAAAACGGGATTCCACTTGTGGTATTAAAAAATATGCCAAGGTAAGTAGCGTGAATTTTAAAATTCATGTATTCTTTCATTAGCTTAGTATTATAAATGCTGTACTGAGTTAGGAACCCGATTTTTATGCTTATTCAAATGGTGTCGTAAAAACTAGTAACCAAGTTAGGTACCGCAAAACATTGTGAGATAGGCAGAAACATATCGCTCATTCTTTCGGTTTCCTTGAACAAACTCATGTCTCCGAGCGACATAGACAGCTGCATGGATATAGAGGCGCCTAAGGTTACACCAATATTCTGAAAAAAACGTATAATTTAATCTTATAATATCTATTACGATTGCGGGCATGTCGTAATCATATTACATAGTCCTCTTTTTGAATCCTTTTCGATTTCTAATTCTCTATTAGGACCACTAGCTAAATACGGTTATGCTTCAGAGCCAAAAGGTATTTTTTCAACACAATCACAGAGATATCTTCAAACGATCCGAAGATCTTACGTGAGTTCTGCAATTTGTAGAGGACTTTCAACCAAGAGCTTTTAAAGATTTTTTCTATTATTCTGAAAGACGAGGATACATTTATGGACTTTTAAAACTGTAATACTACTTAATAATTATTTGTTTCTAGGTAAGATTTATCCTATTGAGCAACTTACTGGGTCCACAATGAGTGTAGATTCATGAAGACTTCGATTTGGCTTTAATCCCTTGATCTTCTTGAACAATTTCGGTTCAGTATCATGGAAGTGTCCCTTCGATAGAACGAAAGGAAATCCTGAAAAACAAAAAACTTCTATAAACGCCTGTTTTCTTCGGAAAGACCTGTTTGAGGCTTGTTGTGGTGTGAAATGTCCACAAATATTTACCTATTTGAACGTGCCTCTAACCCCCTCAAATATTCTTAAGTTGTGACTACGGGGATCTGATATCCGTGTATGTGAATCAAAGATGATGTTTCATTTTTGAGTAGATTTCGTTGCGTAAAATTTCAATAATGTCTATGTCTAATTTTAGAAGTAGGTATATGATTATGAAGCTTACCATTATAACAAGAAGAAAGGTCTAAGATCCCATTAGGGCACCAACCCTTGCTGTCGCAAGCTTTGAATTCTTTAAAAGTAGTATTATCAATCTTATATACAAAAGCCTCGGATCCATACGACGTTTGTTTTCTCCCGGTGTAGGCCATTCTCAAAGTCTTGCAGATTCTGTGGCGGTATATCTCAATAGGGAAGTCTGGTGTTATTCTTGGGGGGAACGCTGCACCTTCATAGGTGTTGTTGTAGATTTCTGTGCTAAAAGAAGGTTGTATTTTGCAATAAATAATTTAAAAGCATTAAATTTAAGCAACTTGCTTGTTAAAAGTTTGTAGCCTGTTCTTTTAAACTTGGTCGCGTGGAACCGGCCCTTAAATTCTCCTCCTAGCTCAAAGTCTTTATTTGCAATTGATGCAAATGATTTGCAGTATCAAGGCATAATAATCATCTCATCTACTCTGTAACCATACGTGAGGACCGCTAATTGGCGTCTCTGATAACCAATATTAATTAGAATTTAAGTTTTGATAAGCTGTTGGTCTTCCTTAAGTAAATAAATAAATAAATAATTTTATTCATGTCCTGATTTACGAGGCACTGTAGTTTCAGGGATATCAAATCAAATCAAATCAAATCATTTATTCTCAGACCATCCAAGTCCAATTTGTTAGTACACACACAAATAAAAACTTAAAAACTAATGTTAGTCTTATAATGTCATATAATCAATACCTACAAATTACAAATTATTGAAAACCCCCTACCTGAGTTTATTTTTGTTTGTCATTACATGAACCATAATAATAATTATAATATAATATTATAATTACACACACATTATAATTGTGTAGATTAAGCTCATTTACAGCTATTTCTAACGTCGTTACTTACTTTTCCAACATATTGCCTGATTTCAAGTCTTTGTTATCTGAAAACTTTTTGATTGTTTTTACTTGGAACTTATCCAGGTCAGTAGTACCCACAGTCAGTCTGTACTTGGCATCTAAATCGTAAAACTGAAAATTATGAGAGTTAAACCCCACGAAAAAATATTTATACCTATTTATTATTACACATCATCATCACCATTATAACTATGACTTTCTATTACTAGCTGCCACCGGCGGCTTTGCTCGCGTATTAGAAGTGATATATTGTTTACCACCAATTTTTATTATATTTGTTATATGGTTCATCACTATAATAGTGGCACAGTTTGACGACCTCTGTGGCGCAGCGGGCGAGAGCCTGCCTGCGACGCAAGAGGTTGCGGGTTCGATTCCCGCCTTGGAACAAATTTGTGTATGATCTGCAGAAATTTGTTCCGATGGTCTGGGTGTTTTCTATGTATAATAAAATAATATCTAACTATGTAAGTATATAATGTATTAAATATATCAGCTATCTAGTACCCATAACACAAGCTTTGAATAGCTTACTTTGGGGCTAGATAGTGCTGTGTGGATAGTCCAGCATTATTTATTTATTTATTTATTTATTTAGTTTCGCATAAATTGTTGTTTTGCTATATAGAAAGAAAAGAAAGAACTTCTTCGTTTCTTTCTTTCTTTGTTTCGTCTAAATGTTTACCGGTAATGAGTTAAAAACTTAACGAACCACGAAATTGGCGAGCAAGGCCGCGGGCGGCATCTATTGTATAAATATAATGTCCTGATTACTTACTCGTGTCAATATGCCTGTGGAGTTGTAGTAAATAAGTCCAGGTACCACGGTATTCACGGCTGATATCAAGGGGTCCGTATTGCTCCACAGATATTTGTAAGCGTTAATCCTAGGCATAGGATCTCGGCTCAAGCCTGATGTGAAGAGTTTGAAGAGCTGTCTGATGAAGATCGGGTATTTGCTGAGCAGCTGCACAGCTGACTGAAGCAAGTCACTTATTACCTACTGTACTATGACTTAAACTTAAAAATTGGCTTATAGATAAGGGTTCTACAGCTATGACGAATTCATGATGTTTAAAGAAGAAAGTTGTTGTGCATCAGTTGATCAACTGGGTACATAGTAAATTAATGTTTAATGTTCAATTTTATTTTAATTTATATATTCCATTGTATTTTATTTATTTGTGACATTTTTTAATTTTTACTTTTGATATTGAATTGCATATTAATATAATTGCGCAATATTTACGTTAGGCACGTATATTACCTATTATGAATTTGTGACCTATAATAATTGAAACTATTATCAATAAAATGTTTATATCTGTTTATATCTGTTTATGATGTTTTATGTGCCATTTTAAAATAATTAATGTGTATAATATCTCTTCTTTCTCTATCTTTGTCCTTATCAAATGTGCACTACCCAAAAATGCTTTCCCTTGACCCAAAGGTTAGCTGGTAGATAATGCTATCCAGCATTAAGCTCGCCTATGTAAACAGTATTTTTTTGCAATAAAGAATTTTCTATCTATCTATCTATAATGCTGTTTATTACTTAAAACGTATTTTATAGCAGAACGCTCCACGCATAAAAATTTCTCACAAGGTTTATTGGATAAAGGTCTTGGCAGAATAATAGCCCCTGATTATTAAAATAGTGGTTAGGCAGACGTGGAGTCGAGAGTCGAGACCCTTTAGCGGCTGCAGCACACAAACACCTACACAAATAATTTCTTCCACTGCTTTGTATGTGAATTTTTGTTTTTTAGCAAATAAATGTCTGTCCTTGTCCAAGTCAAAGAAACAGGAAAATAAAATATTTAATCATCAAATGATTAAGTACATCAATTAAATTTTGGTTTTCCCAAAATCATATTTCAAGGTTCGACGAACAAGGAAAAAAACTTACAAAAGTTAACAATTTTTTTTTCTTATTTTTGATGGAACAAGAAATGGTGTTAAGGGTCCGGCGACAGCGGCTCGCAATTTCGAGGTGCGATTGGCTATTATTTCATTTTATTTCATTTCGGGGAGGTTGTTTGAAAGAATAAATCTAAAGTTACACGCATAAATACCTACTGTTCGAACACAAATAATACAATAATATATATGATTTCTGACTCGGGCATGTTTCCCTTATATTATTGTATTATTTGTGTTCGAACAGTATTTATGCGTGTCACTTTAGAAATATTCTTTCAAACAACCTCCCCGAAATGAAATAAAATGAAATAATAGCCAATCGCACCTCGAAACTGCGAGCTGCTGTCGCCGGAGCCTTAAGTGGTAAATAGCACGCTATGAATGTGCCCTACGATGCCTGGTCTGCGTCTATCAACTTAGGGCACTTAGATGTTAAGCCTCATGTGTCTGTAATTTCACCAACATGACATCGTTGCTTGGCGGCAGAAATAGGCATAGTGGTAGTGGGTGCTTCCCGGACAAACGGACAAACCGTTCACAAGGTCTCTCGTTCACAAGGTCTCTCGTTCACAAGGTCTCTCGTTAAATAAGTATAATTTCTAACTAGCTTACCAGCAAGGCTACGTTAGGTAAGACGAGAAAGAAGTCCTCTGGTCTCCCCACCGACTCCTCGAGGACCAGCTCAGTGCGATGGTTGGGCGTATACCGCATGAGACCAGGCTCTACGTTGAGCTCCAAGTCATCGTTAGTGCGGTACTCTCTGCAAGAAACGTGAGACGGAAATCCTAGATGAAAGATTTTCGATTATATAAGGTTTTTTTATCTTACATAAATAAATAAATAAAAATAAATAATGCTGGACAACCCACACACACAGCACTATCTAGCCCCAAAGTAATCTATTCAAAGCTTGTGTTATGGGTACTAGATACCTGATATATTTAATACATTATATACTTACATAGATAGATATTTTTTTAATACATAGAAAACACCCAGACCATCGGAACAAATTTCTGCAGATCGTAAACAAATTTGTTCCACGGCGGGAATCGAACCCGCAACCTCTTGCGTCGCAGGCAGGCTCTCGCCCGCTGCGCCATAGAGGTCGTCATAAATCGAGTATCTTCTTTATTCTTTACTAGAACTAGAACAAAGACGAGCTGAACTCTGAGTAGGGTTTTCTTCCGGGGTTTTTCTGTTATGCCTATCGTATGTATGTGTATTTAGTATTGTATATTATTTATATAATCTGTTGTATATCTATAACTATAAGAATCAAAGTCCTGACTGACTAACATATAGACAACGCACAGCCTAAACCGCTGGTCGTAGAGACTTGATATTTGAGGAGTACATAGTTCTTACAGCGTGTAAAAAGGGTTGAAAACGTTTGTATGAAAAATCGTATTCCTTCAACCTAGAAACTTGAAACTTAGAGGACATATACCCCAATGTCAATAATTAAGTTTGTCATTTTTAGTTTTTGAGAACTACCCCCAATAAGGGTGCAAAAGGGTGTTGTAGTTTGTATGGGAGTTTTTTAACGAGTGGTTCGATTGATTTCAAACTTGGAGTAAATATACTTCTAAATAAATAATTAAGAACGACATTTTTAGTTTTTCTAAACTACCCTTAATAAGGGTGCAAAGAGATATCAAAGTTTGTACGAGAATTTTTGTACGCGTAGTGCGATTGACTTGAAACTAAAAGTAAAAGTAGACAAATAACAAAAAAATATACTAATTTAGGGTTTTATCTCGGGTGGAATGCGCGAGCGGCATCAGAGGCGCAGCGGTGGCGGGCGAAGCGCGGGGCGGGGCCCTTAGCGGGCCTAGCTGGGACTTGGACCGCTGTATTTAAGTACTTAGGCGCAAAAGTACTAAACAACGCGGGTGAAACCGCGGGGCACAGCTAGTTATTTATACGATTGGATACACACTGAAGCTTCAATATTGTATTACATAAATATTACTATGTTATAAGGATGAGATGAATGATGAAAGTATGTTACAAAACAACGATAGGATTGCCTGGAACGGCACCTAGAATCACCGAGCTTTCAAAGTCATCCTTGTGGTTTAATTGAATAAAAACTTTTTGACTTTGACTTGCACCAAACCTTTGGGAAAAGAAACAACAGCTTCACGACTTTGATCCCCAGGCTCGTTAGATATCCCTTCAGATCTCCCAGTACTAAGTAAGTACTAATTCAAGCTTCTTTGAGGATGTCTAAGGGGGGTAGTCAGAGGTACGTATTACATTTGGAGGTACACATTACATTTGGCACATACCCACATTTCGCAGTAGTTGGTATTCCATACGTGACAGGTTGCAAGCCCATCGCCACTGTTAGAATACTAACTGGTTTCCTCACGATGTTTTCCTTCACCGTTTAAGAGCACTTCGGGAAAAGAGGAACTGGTAATAATGGTGAGTTATACTTCTTCTTGTCGTATCGCTAGTTTCTTTGAAACAGTGTGGTGAAATGTTTATCAGTGCATCTCAAAAATTCTTCTTAAGCACTACTGAGTCTTTCCACCAAGTAGCTTTCGTTACAAACTGCTGCACTCTTCTTGTGATTTTAGCAGCTACCGTGGCTGGGGCCAAGAACTCCCACCATCGAGAGAGGATCGGAAGATCAGAAAGAACGAAGTGCATGACGTTTAGAAGGCAGTGGGATGTCATAAAGAATAAATCCTACTAATATTATAAACGTGATAGTTTGTAAGTATGGATGGATAAATGGAGGGATGGATGGATGGATCTCCATCCTTGTCACTCCGCACTTCCATCTTAACATTCGCATTTCTGCTGCATGCACTCTTCTTTCATCCGTCCCTTTGGTTGCCTAGTCTGGAATAACACATAGGCTACTAAAAAGTAGTCCCGTGGGATTACCGGGATTTAAATCTGCGCGGGTGAAACTAGTAAATAATAAATCAATATATAAATATTGGTGGCCTTGCCACACAGCACGATCTAGCCCCAAACTAAACCAAAGCTTGTAATATATATCAGCTATCTGGGTTACCAACCCAGATAGCTGATATATAATGCATATAATTATGCTTTTTTTTTGTAAATACATATAATATTATATAACAAACAGAGAACAAACATTTAGGTTCATCACACAAACGTTTGTTCTCTGTGGGAACCAACTGAGCTGTGAAAGCTGTCTGAATATTTACTGCTTATCCCGCTCGGAGAATAACTTTTGGGACATGGGAATAACTTTTGGGACATTATAAAAAATCTTTGAGAACTTACTGATAAACAAAAGGACCAACTTCGTTGACCTTCAGAACATCCTCGTCACCAGCCTTGAAGGCGTCTGCGTTGGTGATGTTGAACAGGGAGAAGGACAGCTTGGCACCTTCCATCTCGTGCCTCAGCAACTCGTGGAGGAGCGTTCCGTTTGCCAGGCGGAGTTTCTTTTAACACAGGTTTAAACATTATTTTTAGTGACATAAACATTGAGACCAGATTTTTTTGTAAGTTGCCGAGGTTTATTAACTATGGCAATTTGCATTTTATTTTTTAAATGTGGAACAAGCCAAGGAATTTAAATACAAGTACCTACACAAGCAGATGGCCTAAGGTGAAGTGGTACCTATAAAAAAGTAGGAATGTGCTCTACAATGCTCAGCCTTGCGTCCATCAACTTGTGACACCGACAACCACACTCTTTGAACCGAGACACAGACGCCCTGTTTGGCGGTAGAAAAAGGCATGGTAGTAGTAGGTACATCCTTGACGAGCCCTTCAAATAGAGTTCTGCTAATGTTCAATTAATTTTCATTCTCCCCGTCTTAACATATGGTGCGCAAACTTGGTCATTGACGCAACTTCAAAAGTCCAAAATCAAGGTTTGCCAACGTGCGATGGAGCGCAGTATTCTAGGTGTCAAGTTATTGGATAGAATCCGTAACACAGAACTGCGCTCACAGACACAAATCACAGACGTAGCTTCGAAAGCCGCTAAGCTGAAGTGGAATTGGGCTGGTCATGTCGGCCGTATGCCAGGTGAGCTGTGGGCAAAGATAGCCACTGATTGGCATCCTGACACAGCGAGAAGGCGACGCGGCCGACCAAAACGGAGATGGAGGGACGAGCTCGATGTTTTCCTGACGGACTGGGCAAACATAGCCCAGGATCGCGATGTGTGGAAGGAATGGGGGGAGGCCTTTGCCCAGCAGTGGGACCCGGAGGGCTTATAATAATAATAAATAATAATAATAATAATAACATCACCACTACAAAGTATAAAACAAAGTCGCTTTCTCTGTCCCTATATCCCCATGTCTCTATGTCCCTATTTATGCTTATATCTTTAAAACTACGCCACGGATTTTGATGCGGTTTTTTTAATAGATAGAGTGATTCAAGAGGAAGGTTTATATTATGTATAATACATGCATGGTATGTGCACCCGTGCGAAGCAGGGGCGCGCGGGCGGATCGCTAGTATTTCTATATAATATGTTATATAAGTGATTTTAGACATTAGAATCCGGAAAAAATATATTTTATATTAGGATAAATAGTAAGGGTAATAATAATCTTCCCCATTTATCGAATCAACTCGTCATCCCATCTCCGGGTTAGCCAGCCAATGAAAACGCGGAACCTTTTCATTGCTATTCATCGAAACTTTGTTTTTAATGATCTCCTAACAAGCTATAAAAAAAAACTTGATTTTGTAATTATAAACCTCCAAAATTGTTGTGAACGCGAGAGATTAAGAGGAAGTCTTTAGCTGTCTTAAGCTTCTTTGTCCTTACCGGCACTTCTAAGTATTACATATTAATATTCTTATCTCCCTTACCATGTTTACTGCCATCTGAATGGGGTTGACGAATATGAGTATGCATGAAGAGATTATAAATATTGATCCAAGCAGCATCAAAACAATCAAACATTCTGTAAGGAAACAATAATAAAAAATTTAATAAAAGAAGAAGTTAAAATAAGCAGTTGAAAGAAATAAATATTATGGGCATCAATAAAATTCTATCCTAAGTGCAGTGCTACTTTTTAACAAACTACTTTCTAGCCCCAAATACATACTGAATGGAAAAGAATGTCGACCAATATTTATTTATTGTGTTCTATTTTATTTAAAAAATAATAAATAAGTTTTTGTGAGCAAAAGTATCACATAACGCTAAGGTTGCAAACTAAGCAAAGCTACTATGGGAACAAATAACTAATAGTAAACTTTAAATAGTAAATTAATAAAATTTAATCATTTATTTATGTAAAAAAAAATATACATATTTATTTGTTATATTTTGTAAACATACTCGAAAATTACTTACTTTTACTTGAGTGGTGGTCCATGGTCAATAACTTTCAAGTTGTAGATTCCTGTCGTTTGAAAATCTTACACAATTGTCTTTGCAGAATTCTTTATTAGTATTATTAGGTCTTAGTTAAAGAGATAAGATAATTTAACATAATTAGACCCTTAATATAATTTTGTTATTGGCAGGCAATTTGTGTTACGGTACCATTTAGGAGTTAAAAATATGTGGAGCATTACAAACATAGAAAATTCTTCCTCAGCATTTCAGGGTATTTTTTTTTATTATTTTAAAGAACCCTATTTTTTACAAAATATTTTATGTTAGGTGTTAGGTTAACTTTGTAACTTCTTAGAAAAACTACACGAATTTCAGTCACTCACTATTTTAAAATCGAATTATTTACCACGTATTTTATAAAATGAAATAAGGTCCATTCTTACGGCTAGCGGCTGCCAAAGCTTACAATGACTGAAGTCCCTGAGGTCATCGTAACGAAACGAGTTCCAAAATTAATTCAAAACCAAAACATAAATATAGGGTGTGCAAAAATGACAAAAGTAAAACGATATGATTAAGAAATATTTATTATGAAATTTACCTGTTTCTCATTACTAAACACTCACTTTTCGTATAAGTACTTTCACTTTTTTACAAAAATATTTGATTTTGGTTTTCGCTATACCTATAAAACAATTAAACTAAATATTAATGATCATCTTTATGATATATCTGAAGGCAAAAAAACAGCTGCAACCGCTCCACCTGTAAAAAAACACCCTATAATATAGCTGTTTTGTAATTTCTACGCAAATTTTTCAAGTGTCCTAGCGGATTAAAAAAACATGAAGAGCTACTATTTATATTATATACAGTCGTGGTCAACTAATTAGGGACACTCTTTGGTTAAACCGAATTGTGAATTTATTTTTTATTTTCCAACGAGTCTAAACCATATTCCATATCTCTTACATGTAAGTATAATTAGTCATTTATGTGCCCGATTATACAAACAATAACAACTTCTTAAACATTAAACCTCTTTACAGTATAGCTGATAGTTTATCGTAGTGCTATTTGTTCAAATAATGCTGGCTGGCCATTTAATTAGGGACACTGAGATATTGCGTTCTATTTTTCAAAATTTGAATCTCAATATTTTTGTACTTCTTCTCTTATTGTTTCGTGGTAGTTTTGGCGGCAATTCCGATATTTATTTTAAGTTTTGAAAAATATTTTGAAGAAAAATGGGTAAAAATAAAAGTTGCGATCCAACACTACGAAAAATTATCATGAAGTTTGTTGTCGAGCATGGTTGGCCATACAGAAGGATAGCAGAACATTTAAATTGTTCCAAAACTATGGTATACAATGCAGTGCAACATGTCAGACGCAATAACACAGATTTAAATGTGCCCAGAACAAAAAGATCGAGAAAAACAACTCCGCAAGAAGATAGAATGAATAACCAGGTTAGCTAAGAAAGATCCGTTTCTAGGCTCTATTTTAATTAAACACGAAGTGTTTGGGACAGACGAAAGAGCTGGTGTCTCAGCGAGGACCGTTCGACGACGTCTGGTAGAAGCAGGGTTGTTCGGAAGAGTGGCTCGCAAAGTACCGTTGTTGAAGAAAGAACATAGAAATGCTCGTTTGGCGTTTGCACGTAAATATGGACATTGGACCTACGCCCAATGGCAACATGTATTATTCTCTGACGAGACCAAGGTTAATTTGATTTCTTCAGATGGAAGGCAATACGTAAGGCGTCCATTAAAAGCGGAAATGAATCCAAGATTCACAAAAAAGCAGGTGAAACATGGTGGTGGAAACAATTAAATGTGGGGTTCATTTTCTGGACGTGGAGTGGGACCTGTGAGGAAAGTTCAGGGTAACTTAGACCAACATCAATACAAGGCAATATTGGAGGAAACGATGCTTCCCTATGCTGAGGAGCATCTCTCTATTATATGGACGTTTCAGCATGATAACGACCCGAAACATACCGCCCGTTCAGTCAAGTCGTTTCTTACCAGTCAGTCAGTATCGGTGCTAGATTGGCCAGCAAATAGCCCGGACCTTAACCCAATCGAGCACCTTTGGCACGCAATCAAGAAAAAAGTAGCCACTTATCGTACCACAACTTTAGATGAACTTAATGTAGCTTTTTGTGAGGCATGGGCAAACATTCCTGTCGAAACATGCCAGAAACTGATAATGTCTATGCCACATCGGTGTCAAGCGGTAATTTTTTACTAACAAAGGTTTTGCTACTGGGTACTGATTTTACACGTAATAAAATGGAGCTGTTAAAGATATTATAATACTGCAGATTATTAGTTTTGTTTAACTCTATTTTTCATTATAGTTTACTGTCCTTAATTAAATGTCCAGCTACAGAATTTTACCTTAAAATTGAATACATGTTCAACCTTTGATATTAAATACGTTTTTCTATTTATTTATTCTTTTATTTACAGCCATTTAAAGCATAATAATCGGACCAAATTATGCAAATAATAGTTACTGAGAAATCAATAGGGTTTTATATTTGTATGTACATAACCGGTTATTGTTCTTCACTATCTTGCATGTCCCTAATTAGTTGACCACGACTGTATACCGATTTTGTTTTATCAATGTCTACGCTGGTTGCCAAGGGCAGACTATAAAACAATTTTATGAATGTAATATTGGCGATCTCACTTCATTATTCTGCCGTCAAATTATTTGCGCAATGCCAGTCTTAAAAAAATCATGAAGCAGTCAGTATTCCTAAAGCGGCTATGGCCTTGCAACCTTTCACTTTTGAATACCACTTACTGCAAAATGTTGTATTGAATAATTTAATATTGTGTTTTTTTTAGATGCAAGTAACATTTACATTTTGTAAATAATTGTAACTATTAGTTGTAATTTTCTTTGTAAATAAAGTTTTATATTTAAAAAAAAAGTTACATTCACATAAATTTTTAAAACAATTATGACTGAATAAATGAATTGAATTGAATTGAATTAAATACCGCGTTAACATTTGTACATTCCCGCTGCCATTCACGTGGACAGTTATGTGGCCGGACATATGTCCTCAGCGTCGCCGGCAACGAGTATTCACGGTTAGCCCGGACATGGAGCGGGGCATCGCGAACATCAACGCGAGTGGCAGCGTGAGCAGACATGGAAGTGGCCTGTTTACATTCTCACATTGCCTATGTCCCTGCCCATGTCCCTGCCCTTCCTCGGCGACAAGGCGACCTCTGTCGCGCAGCGGGCGAGAGCCTGCCTGCGACGCAAGAGGTTGCGGGTTCGATTCCCGCCGTGGAACAAATTTGTGTACGATCTGCAGAAATTTGTTCCGATGGTCTGGGTGTTTTCTATGTATAATAAAAAAAACTATCTATGTAAGTATATAATGTATTAAGTGTATCAGTTATCTAGTACCCATAACACAAGCTTTGAATAGCTTACTTTGGGGCTCGATAGTGCTGTGTGGATTGTCCAGCATTATTTATTTATTTATTTATTTATTATATTTCCACAGACATGAGCTGAGTGTAAGCGCGGTATTGACAGTAATTGATAATTTTTAGATCTGATGGTATAACCGCCGTGCCTGGGGGTATTTTCGGTAATTATCTGACAATAGGAATAGGAAGAATGCAGTACTAACTGAGCACGAGGGCGGCCGCTCCATAAAACGCCGTGCTGCAGTTCTGCGTCATAGCTCCTCCCACTATGTTGGTGCCTGCGAACGCACTAAGTCGTGCTACCATCATGCCGAGGCAGGCTACCATACCCCTAAAAAAATGTTTAGGTTTCAAGTGGTTATCATTTTATTGGCATAATAAGCATACCTACCTACCCAATTGGTACATCTACTTATGCTAAACGCTTTGAGCCTTGCTAGCTTACCGAGAGTAGCTTTTGTATCTAATTTCGAGAGTTGATTATAAGTAGTACGTACAATATAAGCTATAAGTTGACAATCAAAGACCCCAGACCTATACCCCATTCCATTGATAGGACGAAATATTAGGATTAAAATTATAAGTTTAAAATTGACTCTGACCCTTACTTGTCAGACGGCAACACTCGACTATTTATTAATAAAAAGTAAACAAAAGCTTTAAGTTGACCGGTCGCTCTGTCCATCGGCAGCTAACATTCTGCAATATCTGTCTTATAGTCTGTTTTCTATGCATAAGGTGCTATTAGTTTGAAACGAAGCATGTGCTCTGTTTTGAATTTGATTGTCTCTACCTTTTTTCTTTTATTTGTAGGGGAAAATGCCTTCGCATTACCCTTCCGCCATGGGGGTGACGGAAGGGGTATGTGGGGCTTGAACCCACTAAAAACCCCCCTGTGAGCCATCCTCCGCAAAAGATATAGCGAGATGGGGTTGCGTTTGCATTCACCACCTCGCCACAGCGGTAGACCCGGAATTACTTAACTGGGCTATTGCGTCTGTGCAGGGGCGACCTTGCTCACCAAGGCCACTCACCAGTCGTGTAGGGCCACATTACCCAGCGAAAGTCCCCGACCTTCCACTGGTGTCCCCACTACAGAGGCGGGAGAAGGCGGGCGAACCGCCTTCGCCTCCCTCCTGTCCGTCTGCGCCGGAGCAGGTCAGCTTGGACATCGTCCTCCCTAACTCGCTCCGCCGCCTCCTTCTGTGCCATAACTAATTCGCAGAAGGAGACCACCGCCTGCCACGACCTCTCGTTGGCAAGCATGGCACTAACCACACTTGGCAGAGAGAGGTCCGGGCCCACTATAGCTGCGAGGTTATGTCGCTGCGGGCCCCAGGCTGCACACACCTCCAACGTGTGGAGCACCGTGTCCTCTGGCGCCCCACATTCATGACAGGCTGGGGTTGCCTCAAGTCTTGCTATTTTGTGCAGGTACTTTCCGAAGCATCCGTGTCCGGAAAGCACCTGCACCAGTCGGAAAGTCAGAGAGCCGAAGGGCCGACCAACCCACTCTACAAGGACCGGGCGGATGGCTTCCACCGTCCAATGTCCAGGGACCGGCGGAGCCAGATCCTCCGTCCATCGCTGCAATAGTGCGGCCCGAGCTTGCAGCCGCATGATTGTCTCTACCTGTTTCAGTTTAGTACAGCCTACACTACAACGTTTAATTGGCACCACACCTGAGCTTAATTATTATATTGTAATTAGGAACATACAAAAGAACGATAGGAACCCATAGGTAAATTTGTTTCCTGTTCTTCTAGGCTTGTTGGAGTGGAACTGGCAGCCATTGGAAAGTGTTCCTCGTGATTCAAATATTTAAATATCTTTTGACGTTGACTTATACTCAAAGTCCCATAAGATGGTTCAAGTATCATCATCATCATCAACAGCCCACAAAAGTCCACTGCTGGACATAGGCCTCTCCTATCCGCTTCTAGGAGGAAGAACGATTCTGAGCCCTTTCCATCCACCGACTACCCGCGATCCTAACAATGTCGTCAGTCCATCGGGTAGGAGGGCGTCCCACACTTCGCTTTCCTGTTCGTGGTCGCCATTCAAGAACCTTTATTCCCCATCGGTTGTCAGTTCTTTGAGCTATATGACCTGCCCATTGCCACTTCAACTTGCTGATTCTGAGAGCTATGTCGGCTACCTTGGTTCAAGTATAGCTGAACATAATATGAACATAAGGAGTCCATCAAAAGCAACTGCTTACCGGTAGGATGTCGGATACAGATCCACAAAGTAAGAGGACACGACTCCGAAGACCATTGCCGTGGTGAGGAACACATAAAACAGGATAAGTCCTGAAATAGGTTCTCCAGTGTTGTCCAAGCCGACCGCTGCTGCTGCAGCTACAACCAGGATAGTGACGGTTAAAACCTGCAAAAAACTTGCTCTTTAGGAGCAAATTCGAATGTGACACAACCTGAGTGAGAAGAACAGGACTCAAAAGACTAAAAGAGTAGTCCTTACACACTTTGTGTCACTTATTGACATACTTAAAAAGTTATCTCCTGGTGGTACGATTATCTATGTTAAGTATCCAGCCCCCGATTTGTGTTTCATTGGATTTCTCACAAGACCTTCCTGCCTTTTGGTTATGCATCTAAGAGTATACCTACCTTTCTTTTTCCAGCACACTGTGAGATTAGTGCATTGAGTATGAAAAACGACAAGCCATGAGCACAGCCAGCCCATATAGTGTTATCATTAATTGTCCCTGTGCATTCTGTGACCTGAAAATTATAAACATACTGAAAATTTGTTACAATGGAGCCAATCTTCTAACCTCAAGGCCCAATGATGACATAAATAGCGATAGGTACCCTATCCAAGGGATCGATGAACATAGTGACATAACTAAAACTTTCAAGCACAAAGTATAGTAGTAGTTTTAAGAGTAGCAGAGCTCTTAGTGTGTGGCTCGTCCGGGGAAGTACTATCACCACGCCATTTTCTGACGCCAAGCAGCGTTGATGTGTTTCGGTTTGAATTTGAGTGTTTTTGCTAATGAAATTACAGGCACATGAGGTATTATGTAGGTCTCAAGTTGAGGAAAACAGAGCAGAAATTCGTCAAAAAAATCACGTTTTTAACGTTTAGTACACCTCTGACACAACCTCCGTCTCATTGCTGCTCATCCTGAAGAGATCGCAGAAGCCAGCGTCAGCGGCACTGGTAGCGTACGACGTGAAGAACAAGTTGAAAATCGTCGGTAAAATTATTGCAAAGCTGTTGTTTCTGAAACAAACAGACTTTTATTATAATAGAGCTCTTTGTTTAGGACTACTTCAGCGAATTTTAGCGATTAGTCAATGTAGGTTTACTTGTGTAGGTGCACATACTCGTGTTTTAAAGTTAGTACGGCCCTAAATGAGATAATGGCCTGATGAACTTACGCGATGTAGATGACGAAGGTCAAATAATAAAGCAAAAGAGTCCTCCACAGTAACGGAGGCTGGAGTAGTGGCGCTATCTGAGTCCAAAGCGATCGAAGGGAGAATACTCCTACTTCCTCTTTACTCCCTTCCTCAAGGTAGACTTGTTTTACCTGCAAAACTTTGAACTTTGATAAACAATAACGGTATACGAAAGTGCCTGTACTGTCAACAAACGTTTTTATGGCCTTAAGAAAATGAGAACCTGCTGAGAAGTAAAATGTAGAAATACATACAGGGAATTCCTTATCAGTCCCATTAGCATCATGCATCTTCTGTAGAATGTTAATGGCTTCCTCCTCCCTGCCTACGTTAACGAGAAACTTGGGACTCTCGTGGTAATAATGCAGCATTGCGGCTCCGAGCCCGAGAGGCAGTGCCATGATGAGGGTTAGCAGCCGCCAGGGCCGGTAGTCGATGCCCAACAAAGTGACGGAAAAGTTTAGCTTCGTGATCAGAAAGCCAGCAACTGAAATGATTTTGCCCACATTTTAATCATCAAAACTCCCACTACTACTGAAGTTACATTAAGAATAGACCTTAATCCTATAAAGCCTCTTAGGCCTTGTACCCATGATATGGATAAACTGAGAATATCAATAAAAAAATGCTTTTAATGAAGATAGTGTAAATTACGTACCGTAGTAAATGGTAGGTGTCAGCATGAGTGCGCTAGTCATCAGAAGCATGTACCGCGCCCGAACCCGGCTGCTGCAGCATTCTCCCAGTAGGGCATACGTTGCCGACTCAGCAGCACTTGACCTTTAATACAATGCAATATGACATTCTTTATCATAATTCCACTGCTGGTCTTGGCATCAGGAAAAGTGGCTTTGAGTTCTATCTATCCACCATCAATCTATACAAAAGAGCGATAGCTACCAAGCCGAGTTTGTTGCCTGTTCTTCTCGGCGTTGGTCGCGTGGAACTGGCACTAGAATCACCTAGTTTTTAAGACGTTTCAAGACGATCCTTGTGATTTTATTGAATAAAATTATTTTGACTTTGACTTTAAAACCGACTTCTCGCGAACTTAGCTGAGGGAAATTATACCTACGCTTCGTCTTCTAGTTCGTGGTCGCCGATCGATAGCTCTTAGCCGCCAGCGGATGTGAGTTCTTGACGATATTTGACATTACGACTAACTAGTAGGTAGGTAAGGTACCGATAAAACCCACTGCAAATAATATTAATTCCTATCCTTCCTACTTCCTAATGATCCTATTCTATCCCATCCTAATTGAAATGGCTTAACCACAAAGAACTCCTGAAACATTAAGTTAGCAATCTCTACTGTGTCAGCGAAGCCATCTAATGGTTATAGATATATAATATAACGAGATAAATAACTAGATAGATCTGGTTCAGGATTATCATTTTATTTATCTATAAGTAATAATAGGATTATAAAAGGGTTACAAATAAAAGGGTTTGCTAAATGGCACGATTATTCCTATATTAACGTCACATATTTTATTTAACACAACGTTTCGTTGAAATTTTTCAATTGTCAAGACCCTTCAGACTATATACAAAGTTGATTGACATTATCTGAGACAAAAAACACGGTCATGAAACAAGTTAAGATTACAAATTAAAATTTGATTTGACCTAGTTGTGACTCAGAAACTGGTCTAGTATTTTTGGATATCCAAATGTAAATACATCGTCGTCGTCGTGTGCGTTAGTTGTCCACATTTCTTGGTTCCTTGCAACCATTTTTGTATAGAATTGTTTGTTAAGGGTCCGGTGACTGCGGCTCGCAATTTCGAGGTGCGATTGGCTATTATTTCATTTTATTTCATTTTGGGGAGGTTGTTTGAAATAATAACTCTAAAGAAACACGCATAAATACTGTTCGAACACAAATAATACAATAATATAAGGGAAATGTGCTTGAGTCAGAAAGCATTTTGGTATTAGGTAAACGTAAGACCAAACATACTAATACCAAAATGATTTCTGATTCGGGCATGTTTCCCTTATATTATTGTATTATTTGTGTTCGAACAGTATTTATGCGTGTTTCTTTAGAGTTATTTTTTCAAACAATCTCCCCGAAATAAAATAAAATGAAATAATAGCCAATCGCACTTCGAAATTGCGAGCCGCTGTCACCGGAGCCTTAATCTTCTAATGCCGCTGATTAAACAGCTGAACACTCACATAGCAGAGCTGACGAAGCGTAGCGCAGCCAGGGTCTGCCAGTTCGGCGCTAGGCTGCTGAAGGCTGCACTGATGAAGCTGCCACACATAGCGCACATTAACACCAGCTTCCTCCCGCGCGTGTCTGAGAGGTATCCCCAGGGGTACGACATTACGATGATTCCTGAAATTGACAAGACAAAATGAGAGACAAAGCAAGGGGGAAATGAAAATGAAAAAGGGGATCGTGCACCGTTTATAGGCACATAATACGTTTTTATATAATTTTATTTGATGCATGCCTTGAAGAATAGAGATTAACACAACTCTTTAGAACGTGTTTTTAAATTATTTATTGTTAAACTGCTACTGGTCGAAGTCTGAAATATTATATGTATTTATTATTTATCTATTCCGTCAGTGGGAAAGAAGTTATAACTAGTGGCTCTGGGAGCTGTAGACCTCGCGAGCATGCTAAAAGTGAGCTATTTGAGGAATGTAATGTGCAAGTGCATTTTCCGTTTTGTGATTTTTTTGATCTTTTAGATTTTTTTGCATCATCTTGTGTAGAATGAGGTCCTTTGTGTTTCTCTCAAATTTGATTGAAAACCATCGATTGTTTGATGAGCTATCCTGTTCATCATGCTGAAGATCCTTATCAGATCTTTGCCAACATTTTATGAGACCAACTTATAGTTACTATCTTTCAAATAAAAAAAGAATAATCGAAATCGGATCTCATTTGGTGGAGATATCCAGTATATCAAATAGCCCCCTTTTTGCCCTTTTTTTGGGGGAAGTACCCCTCCAATCAAAAACGACCGACGACAAAAAATTCTAATAAGTCATATAACCTGTGTACCAAGTTTCGTCTAGATCGGTTGAAAAATGCGACCTGTAGAGGAGAACAGACAGACAGACAGACAGACAGACATCCGGACAAACGCATTTTTGGCCAATGTGGAAACTAAGACGCTTCGCTTGCTTCGCTCGCTCGGTCAATTATCTCATCGACTTAAATTGTATTTCACAGCCTCTCCAGACGCTTTTAAAATTATAGTTACCTGCGAAAGGCATAGACGAGAGAACTCCTATTTGGTTGAGTGTCATGGCCAGGTCACACGTAGCAGCGGTCACAATTATGCCCAGTCCAAAGATATCTATCCCCATGGCGACGATCACCATGAAGCAGGCGAGGAGAAGACCTCTATTGTATCTGCCGTGCCCTGGAAAATTGAATTAGAACATTCATAATTGCTATCACAAACTTCTAAGGAAGACTTCCACATAATTTATAACGATAAATTAAAAGTCAAAGAGAGAGAGAAAGTCAGAGCTCAAAGCAGAAGCAGCAGAGGGGCAGTAGGTTTACTGCTCCTCACCCGCGGCTTTGTTTGCGTAATAGTAGCGATTGCTAACGTTATCAAAGCAAGTTGCCTTTATTGGCGTTTGTTCATGATATGTTTTCTACTCCGCTTATTTTTTTCCAGATAAAAACTAGCCCAAATGCTAATTCAAGTTACGAAATAGCATTAGTCGGGACAGGTTCAGTATAGAGCGTAAGCTTTCCAACAACCATTAACAAAATGAAAATATATAAAACTAGTGGCTCTGGGAGCTGTAGACCTCGCGAGCATACTAAAAGTGAGCTATTTGAGGAATGTAATGTGCAAGTGCATTTTCCGTTTTGTGATTTTTTTTATCTTTTTGATTTTTTTGCATCATCTTGTGTAGAATGAGGTCCTTTGTGTTTCTCTCAAATTTGATTGAAAACCATCGATTGTTTGATGAGCTATCCTGTTCATCATGCTGAAGATCCTTATCAGATCTTCGCCAAACTTTTATGAGACCAACTCATAGTTACTACCTTTCAAATAAAAAAAGAATAATCGAAATCGGATCTTATTTGGTGGAGATATCCAGTATATCAAATAGCCCCCTTTTTGCCCTTTTTTTGGGGGAAGTACACCTCCAATCAAAAATCCCCGACGACAAAAAAATTCTAATAAGTCATATAACCTGTGTACCAAGTTTCGTCCAGATCGGTTGAAAAATGCGACCTGTAGAGGAGAACAGATAGACAGACAGACAGACAGACATCCGGACAAACGCATTTTTGGCCAATGTGGAAACTGAGACGCTTCGCTCGCTTCGCTCGCTCGGTAGGTAACGAACGATATCGAATTTATGAAGAGTAGGTGCAGTAATTCTGAGAGTGGACATTTGACAGAACTGTCCACACGTTAATGTACGTTTCTACTTTCTCTATGTAAATAAAGAAGCTCACCCGTTAAATACAAAGCCTCCTCATAGCTATAGCGTTGAGATTCTTCACTGTTTTTATATTTTTTCCTGTTGTTTTCCATATCGTCCAACTCCATTTCTTCCAAATCATTTTCAAAACTAGGGTTTACTTCAGCCATTATAATGGTCTATTTATTATTTATCTTGCTTAACCTATAACTATGATTATATCTGTGTATGTTTGTGTCCTTTGTCTTCATAACTTCTTGTCCACAGCAATGGTATTTTATGAACGGCGTTACCATACACTAATGCACTTTATTTTGACTATTGACAGGTCAGTATTTTATTATTCTTTGGTAAACTAACTTCGGTCATTCAGATATAAGTTCAATAACTAAGTTTTAAGCCGTATTTTGTAGATACGTGGCTGTAAATATTTAGTTTGTTTGGAATTGACACTTGATAATAAGTTTAGAAGCTAATTCTGGCACAATAATTGTGTGGCACAAAAAACTTTGCACGTAAAATTATACTGTTGTCGTGCCCGAAGGTAAGTCGAAACCGGTATGATTCGTATCAAAACGTGTTGAACACTGAACCGAATAGTTTTATTTGCAGATGAGGTCACAACATTATCTGTCAAGAGATATAGGTACACAGCTTTATAGTAGTAAACAGTTCAGTTCAGTTCATTTATTTTCTCATAGGCATGATATACATTGCACTTACGAATGTCAAATTTACATAACAGTACGTAACAGTGTATAAACATAGTACTTCCATGACAAGTTCACCGATACGATACGATAGGCTTATGATGAAATATGAAATCCAAAGGATTTGAATGGTCGAAACGCCAAGGCTAGATAATAGTAGACAAGCAGATGGCTCACCTTATGTTAAGTAGTAACCCTATATTTAAAGATCACCAAAAGCGATACCTACGAGAGCTAACTATAAAACAATTTAGGAAAATGCTTCTATATATTAGAGAAATACTGTGGCTTAAAGGGATATAATGCTAAAATTTGATTCCTGGCAACAGAATAGAGGTCCAACAACAGAGTAAAAGTAAAATCATTTGTTTATGATATTGGTACGATGACCTTACGGAAGACACATTGATAAAAACGTGGTTGTGAAGTAACATTGATAATCCATCACTTCAACAAACGATTGTTGCTGACAAAGTTATTAATTTCATCACAGAAATGGGTTTTCTCTGATCCGTGAATTTCATCTCCTGCTTGTGTGATGATTAGTCATAGTAGTAGTATGAAGGGGCTGAAACCCGTCAAAGTACTTCTTTCTCGCACATTTCAACCTTCGCAGTTTAGTTGGTAGTAGCTCTGCCTTCTGCGCCGTAGGCTCTTGGGTTCGATCCCCACCGAGTGATGAATGAACATAAATGTTTTGGAATACTTATAATATGTTTTCTGTACCGATTGAGATCACTAGCATTACGCTACATATATGTAATTTTCCGTACAAATCCATAGCATACGATGTTATTGTTACATATTACTTGTATTGGACTTCTGTATCCGCATTTAGACTCTAGGGTGGTCCATTATGTGTGAGGGGTCATACGATGGTACCTTACGATCAGAAGGCGGCGTCGCTCCCACTAGGCCATCGGTGCTCTATATTGGTGACTGTCTAATACGATGGTATTTAGTTTAGAAAATTATTTCTCGTGACCCTGGATGGCCGGACTGGAAAACTACATCAGGGATTCAATAGTGTTTGCCATTCTAATTGTTTTTACGAGCACTGCATTAAAGTGATTTCAATTGTCTCAGTTCTTCAGTGAGATTGTTGAAAGTGTGGTCATGCAAATGTGCTTTAACTCATTAAACTTTAAAATACAGTGATAAGTTTAATAAAGTTTTATATTTATATATTTTTACAACCAAAATAATAACATACTAAAAGTAGTAATATAACGAGTGAAGTGATGGTGAATAATGTTAGCTTTGAGAGAACGAATGAGGAATTACAAGAAGTACATGCAGTGAAGTCGTGCAACGAGGGTAGAGTGTATAGCTACGATGAAGCTATCGATTTGGCGGGTAAATATAGGCTAATTTAACATTAAAAATGAAAACTATTTGAATCGTTTGTGAATCAGGCGTTCCTCTCGACCAAGCGTGTAACTACAAGTAATTAGCTTACGGATGGAGTTGCAACTTGCGTGGAACTAGCTACGGTAGGATTCACTGCGTCTGTCAACCAGAGGCATATAGGTAGATGTTGAGTCTCAGGAAGATCTCAGGTGCATGTAATTTCACCGACATGGACTATTTTGCCTCAGTAAGTTTTCTGCCATTGCTGACAATGTACTTATTAGTATTATAACAAAATGTACCTGTTCAATTTGAATTTGAATAATTAAAAAGTACCTACGTACGCTAATTTCTAAACTTTTTTTTAGAGCACAATGTTTTATTACAGAGGGTACAAGGTAGCTATTAGGGCGCTAACGCTGTCTTCTAGAATCAAACCCCAGATACCAGTCATCACTCGGTAACTAAATTTTCCCTCTATGTAGCCAGCATTTAATTCTATGCCTGAATACCTACCAAATAAATAAATAATAAATAAATAAATAATGCTGGACAATCCACACAGCACTATCTAGCCCCAAAGTAAGCTACTTAAAGCTTGTGTTATGGGTACTAGATAACTGATATATTTAATACATTATATACTTACATAGATAGATATTTTTTATTATACATAGAAAACACCCAGACCATCGGAACAAATTTCTGCAGATCGTACACAAATTTGTTCCAAGGCAGGAATCGAACCCGCAACCTCTTGCGTCGCAGGCAGGCTCTCGCCCGCTGCGCCACAGAGGTCGTCTGGCCTAATAAATGACAAGGGGATAATTGAAATGGTCATGGTGATTTTGGAAACTAATATGTGCACCATTTGCAATCACTCGTCACTAAACAACACTTGTGACTTGTGAGATGTTCTTTTTCTGGATTTGAACTCAATTATCTCTACCTGAGTTTAAGAGTTCTTTAAGGGGAAAATGTTTGTAGAAAGGAATATAGAATCTGGTCAGTATCGGAGTCGGGATTTTGACGAAAGTGATAGTAAAAAGGAGAGCGATCAGAACTACACAGTGTGGGTGATCAGCAAGGATGGGAATGTAGTCACGCCGTACACCTATGATGAAGCCATCAGTCTAGCTGGTGAGTACACAGGGTACATATTGTACTCGCCTAATAGCTACCTTAGTACTAAACATTATAACTGCGATTTAGTACATGTTGGCAATAAATAAATCTAAATCTAATAATGCCTGTCTCTGCCGACGAGCAGCGTTGTTGTGTTTTGGTTTAAAGGGTGTGTTTGATAGTAAAATTTCAGGCACAATGCATTATTTTGATTGACGCAGGGCATATAAACTGAGGCAACAGGGCATATAAACTGAGGCAACAGGGCATATAACTAAGAGTACCTGGATTAGTTAAGTTATTAGTTATTTCTATTAACGAGATATAAAAAAATTACGCACATTATTTTATTTTATGTACCTAGGAAGTTATTCTGTTGCGCTTGTGTTTTTTTTTCATAGTAATGTAGTAGGATGTTATAACAATACAAGCACAAAGATTCACGGGCGGTGGACGGTGGTACACCAGCTAGACCCTAGGGCTGACAGACATCATTGCCCTCAAAATTATTATAAACAATTAGCGACAAAACCCCTCAATCATTCACAAATTTTATCTACATAGAATAACAGAATTGAATACAAAAAAGAACATTTTTTTTTACTCTTAAACTTTAATATCTAGTACAGTTTTTATATAATATTGTATACCCTATAAACCTCTAGTGGAAACCTCTAGTGGATTTCAAACAGTAGAGTAAAAACCTAAAGTAAATGTAACGAATCTAGTAGGAATGTGTTTAATCATCTTCAAATACTGAGACCAGCGCATAGCAAATCACACAATAGAAGACTTTGGTCAAGTTCATATTCAAGGACTTTCCTCACAACGCTAGACACCTATCTTCTTGTACCTATCGATTGTCACGTTGTGGTGAAAAAGAAAAACGCAGTGAGTTTTTTACTAAATTTAAAACAAATTTGACAGATTTGATTTAAACAAATTTGATTTTTAATAGAGCTATAATATATTTCTACCTCTGTATGAGCAGGTATCGGCTGGTACACACGAGGTCTACTGGTGGCTCTCAGCCTGAGTCTGCTCAGCATGGCCGTGGACATGTTCGGCTTCTCAGTCGTCGTGGCCGGCTGCGCATGCGACTTCGACCTCGACCATCCCCAGAAGAGCATCCTTATATCTGTGCCATTTATTGGTGAGACCGCCCCTTTGATGTTCTTGTATTTTTGTCAATTTTTTTATGATGCCTTATAACTGTTGGGCGATTCGTTAAAATTTACAAATTCTTTGATTATGCCAAGTTTATAGCGACTCCTAAAAATGTTACGCATAGCATCAGACGTGTTTGTCAGTTCAGTAAACCACGAGTCCAGATAACAATAATATGAATAAGAGTATACGTAGTAAAGCACCCAATTGCAAGTCTGAGAGAACAATTTCTGATTCCATCCAGGTCCAATAGTGATGTCTTACTTCTGGGGCTACCTAAGCGACACGCGAGGCCGGAGACTGACGCTACTGGTGGGCCTGTGGGGCGGCTT
Source organism: Plemyria rubiginata (assembly GCA_963576535.1). Classification (NCBI taxonomy): domain Eukaryota; kingdom Metazoa; phylum Arthropoda; class Insecta; order Lepidoptera; family Geometridae; genus Plemyria; species Plemyria rubiginata. The sequence goes on along the minus strand of OY754914.1, from coordinate 452,798 downwards.
TGTTGCCGCCTTCGTCAGTGCCTTCTCAACGCACTGGATGATGCTGGCCGTGCTAAAGATCATCGGAACAAGCTTGTGAGTGTCTGCCACTGTCTAAGGAGTAGTAGAGCTCTTTGTGAAAAGCGTGGCTGAAGTACCACCACTTCCCTAGGCGGACAGGGTTACTGTGGTTGCTTGTGAAATAACCGGCACATGAAGCTATATAAGTTGATGGATGCAGGGTAGTACATCGTAGGATACGTTCATATCGTGCGTAACTTGCAAGGGTAGGTTTGCTTTGTTATAGGTTACCTTTTTACATAGCGAGCGATCTGCTTGTTATATCAGCAAGTGGTGTAAAAAAAGAATTAAAAGAACTTGTAACTCCTTGTTCTAGCTCCAGCTCAGTCCAGTCAGTAACGTATTCCTTCCTGGGCGAGACCTGTCCGCCGCGAGTGAAGGCTTCCTACACGCTGATCATGACAAGTGTGCTGATGCTGTTCATGGTTTCTTATGATGGTCAGTCATTTTTGGGCAGCATTTAAGTTTTATATTATCTCAATCCATACATCTATGAAATGAAATGATATTTAATTGAGCACTTCATCATTGTTCAGTGTTAAAAATAACATTTAAATGTAATTTATGACATAGTTAGCCATATTTTATTGAAGCCGCAGATATCTAAACTAGACATTAAAAAGTCTGTCCTTAGTCCTTAGGATCTATATTAAAAGTTATAGGAATTTAATTTTGCTCCTATCAAGTAAGAGTAGTAAAACGGAATCTGCAAGTTCTTTTATTATGAAAAAAAAAACGTATGAAAACTATTCATACTAATTTTATCTGCTTTTGCTTCAGTAAAAGTATAACCAAATCCACAGCAGCAAAAACTCAAGTACCTGTGGCTGCGAAGGTTGGAGAATGGGAAAAGTACCGACACTAATGATAAGGTTGCTTTATTATTTCAGTTCTGCTTGAGTGAACCTGTTGGAGTTTAGCGATTTGAAATATACCTAACTTTTCATCGGTTCTTGAAGTTAATTTTATTGAAAAGTGGTCATTTCAAACAAAATGAATAAATGAATGAATGAAAATGCTTTATTGTACACCTTACAAACTAACAAAACAAGTGAAACAAGGATTAACAACTAGAGATATGTACAATGGGCGGTCTTATCGCTAGCAAGCGATCTCTTCCAGACAACCTTTGGATGGAGAGGTGCACCATAAAAATAACATGATGACCAAAAATTAAACAACTTACCTACACTAACTACACAGCTTATACTATTACATATACCTACATAGCTAAATGAAAATATAAAAATAAAATACATACACACTTACATAGTACATTCTATGAATAAATACATACCTACTATAAAGTATATATACATATATATATTTATAAATATACAATACCTATGACAGATCAGATGATGACGAACATCATGTCTCAAGATAGAAAAAATGGTAGTTTCTGAAAATTTTTTAACGTCTTACTTGTGTACATAATGTTATACGTTATTATGTACTTCTACCCGTGTAACGATGCCTTAGTTTTTGCACAGTTTGGACGCTACTTCAGTGTGACCAATTTATTTATTAATAATAATAAATATTTTCATCCATATTTTACAGTACCCGGCTACTTTATCCTGAATATGCAGTTCCACTATGACCTTGGCTTGATCCTCTTCACTCCCTGGCGTCTCTTAGCGCTGGTGATCGCTGCACCCCTCGGCTTGAGTGCGCTTATGATGCACTGTTTTAGCGAAAGCCCAAAGTTTTTGCTAAATGCTGGTAGGGAAGTTGAAGCTTTGGAGAGTCTTAGGACTATTTGGAGAAGAAATGGAAATTCTGTTGATTATCCGGTAAATTTTTAACTACCTACTGATAATTTACTAGTAGTAGAGTTTTTTTTTTACATTGAATAATTCAGATAATTTTGTTGAATTTGTCAATAACTGCAGGTTACAAAAGTGGTACTCAACGAAGAAGCCAGGATCAACATTAAAGATGAGTCTCTCCTGGAGTCCATGTGCGAACAGATCCTGCCACTCTTTCGGCCGCCATTGCTGTGGAGAACTCTGCAGCTATTCTACTTGACAACTGTCATCTATGCCATGTGAGTTGTTGTACTGAACTGACCTGTTACTTTTTATGGCAGCAACTGTATAGTTGCTAAAAGAAGGCTACAATAACAAGAAAAAAAAATATTGAATAGAAGTTTATTTCAGCAATAACAGCCTCGTTATGTGGATGCCGCTGATAGTGGAGGCGTTCACCTCAGGCTTGCAAGCTGACCAGCACTCCGGAAGCCTGTGCGATATTATAAATCATTCGAGGAACACCACAGAAGCTGCTGACGTGGTAGGTTAATAAAATAAAATGCTTCTATATTTAGGCGGTCCAACAATGTGATGGGTTGACGGTTTCAGAAAAACGGTTACATTAAAGTCTGTTTGAGAGAAACAGGAAGAAAGCAGCCTAATTAAGCCCAGCAGTAACTAATAACGGGCTAAAAGGCGATGATGATAGACCTTACAATACTCTTGATACATCTCTAATAGAATAATCTCGATACGTCGAGATGAAGATCCAAGTCTAAAGACACTATTAATGTCATGAACGATTTTCCTACTAAAGCTTTCCATTTTCAGATTGCCTGTACCTCCTCCATCGACAAGCGAACTTTGTTCTCCGGCGTCATCCACGGTGTGATGTTTTCAGTCATCACCCTGTTCATCTCCAGATTGGCTCATCGGAAGAAGGTGCTGATGACTGCATTCTTCGTAATTCCTCTTCTCTCAACTGTTGGAGCGATCTACAATGAGAATGATGTGGCCAGTTTGGTGCTTTTTGTCGGGATGATGATGACCAACATGTGTATGGGCGTGCTCTTTGCGTATTACGTGGATCTATATCCTACATCCTACAGGTTAGTCCTCGACCACCACTTCAATCAAGAAGGCTTGAATAGTTTTTCTCTCGTACCTTGGTTTAAGCTTAGTTCCATATATTATATCTGGGTCAGGTTGTGTGGAAGGTGCTCGGTGTACGTCGCTCCGTGAGCTGTGCAGTGTGGATCCACATTTACATTTGAATTTATTTACATTTGATTACAAAATATGAATTTAAGCTGCAGTTTTGTGTGAATGGTACTTCAACGTTCAACTTTTTAAGGAGTTGAATGAAAGTTGTAAAAATGTAGGGTTACCTAAATTGTAACGTTTCCTTGTTGTGGTCGCAGGGGCATGGCGGCTTGCCTGGGAGTCATGATGTCGCGTCTCAGCGGCCTGGCGGGCGTGCACTTCGTGGGGGCGCTGGTTATGACGCACTGCACGGCCACCTTCTACGCAATCGTTGTTTATTTACTCAGTAAGTGTTATCAATACATTACTTTTAAACGGCTAGATGATGCTTATGTGGCTTTGTAACATAGGAGTGTGAGGAGTCCAAAACTGGGCACAGTGGTGGGAGAGAGCTAGGTCGTAGGTCATATATCAGATGATGGATGATCATGATTTATATTTGTTAATAACAAAACTTTGAAAAACGATAACAGCTTGCACTAATGGGTTTTGCTATTAAAAAAATATTATGTTCGCAATGCCACTTCTATCGATCGGTATAATAAAACGTGTTCTTCACGATAGTTTGTAATGTAATAATGCCAGCAGAACCACTATTTTAGATAGTGTTGTAAAATGTCTATTTATTTCAATTTTGTTTGTTACAGGCGGAGTTCTTGTTTCGTATTTCCTGCCATCAGACAGACTGAGTAAATTGAATACGTAGAATTTCGATTTCACTTTTTAGTTGTTAACTACCAGAGATAATAATTCTATGACGTGGTGCGAAAAGTCAATAAGTGTAATTTTGTACCCGAATTGTAGAGTGCATTTGTGTTTGTGTGTATTTTTGGAATAAATGAGCATTAAAATTATGAAATAGTCTTTTTTTTTGTAAGATCCTCGTTCACTTGTCTCACTTTACCAAATAATAGTATTTTGTTTCCTATTTCTTGTAGGTTACCGTATTTAATTGAGTGAGCGAAGCGAACAAATATCTTAAATCAACATGGGCGATTTGGCACTTTATGTATGTATGTTTGTCCAGCGATAACTTGAGAAAATTTAAAAAGTTACTCAAAGATCAAAAAAGGTACTCAAAAACTTAAAGTTACATGTCATATGAAAGGGCTTGGGTTGGAAAATCCAAAACCATTTTCTTTTTTTTTTCTTGAAATAAATTAAGAACGTTTTCAGCTGCCATAAAATGGTGATAGTGACCTGTTCTGATGATGGAGCCAAGGTCTATTCAACGGAACTCTTCAATAAATAGGCTAATTCAGTTGAAACTTGGTTACCACACTTAGTTTAGTAGGTGGCACAATGTTTGGACTTGCCTCTGACTACCACTGATATTTTCGGAGCGTCCACGCGTGAAATCTCAGTTCGGGGCGAACCACTAGTTAAGTTCTAACATTTAACTAATCATGGATGGCCAATACATAAATATGTAATTGTCTATGAGGAGTAAGAGCAACAGAATGAAGATGAGAAGGCCGTAGTTAGGTATTTTATGTGCTTATTTAACAGGTTGCTATCTATGCAAATAGGCTGAAACGATGGTACCTAGTACTGAAGTTAGGTCTACTTTTGAAAACAATAGCAGCGTAAGGTGTGCTCCTTACAAGTTCGAATATCTGACGAGTAGTTTTTGAGTTACCTATATTAGTGTCGGTGTATTTCCAGTGTATTAGTGTCAGTGTATTTCCAGTGTATTAGTGTCGGTGTATTTCCAGTCTATTAGTGTCGGTGTATTTTCCAGTGTATTAGTGTCGGTGTATTTCCAGTGTATTAGTGTCGGTTTTATCTTGAACTAGCGACCCGCCCGCGCGCCCCTGCTTCGCACGGGTGCACATATCATGCATGTATTATACATGTAAACCTTCCTCTTGAATCACTCTATCTACTAAAAAAACCGCATCAAAATCCGTTGCGTAGTTTTTAAGATTTAAGCATACATAGGGACATGGGGACATAGGGATATAGGGACAGAGAAGGCGACTTTGTTTTATACTACGAGTATGTAGTGAAGAGTTATTTGTAACAAGGATCATAAAAGAACCGTAGGAACCATGCCGCAAGTTTGTTGCCGGTTCTTCTAGGTTTGGTCGCGTGGAATTGGCAATGAGAGATAGCTCTAGATAATGTTTATTTCTTAATAAATAAATATTTTGGTCTACCTTATCTAGGCATGCAGTTATCGTAGGGCAATATAATCTATGTCATGATATAATAATATACGGGAAAGAAAGCAATTATTCTTTGGTAATGTCTAGTACTTTCTTAATGTTAGTACTAGATTTTAAATAGACTAGTGTTATGCACATTGAATTAAAATATAAATTAATGTATTCATAGAATTTAAAACCTAGGTAGGTAGGTCACTATCGAAAAAAGAAGAAAATAAATAAAAAGATAACCATTAAATACATTTTGTAAATAATTGTAACTATTACCATTTAAGGTCGATTCACACATATCAGTGAACCCACAGTTCCGGCACAGTACCGTTACAGTTCCGTATCCGTGCTACAGTGGTGCGTCAGTGCTTCAATTCACACATATCAGGCACAGTATAGTTCTCTGCGGGTCTTCGTGCACGACGTTCCCTTCAGACTAGCGTTGACGTCGATTGTTTTGATGGCACTCTTCTTTTTGGCGTCAGTGATCCGTGATAAAATATCGTCGTCGCCGATCACGTCCGTGATGGCCGGTGCCGGCACTGACACTGACGGTACTGAGACGACACTGACACTGACAAGTGTGAATACATCCATAGAGAATGTTTGAAAGAACTTATTATATATATTATTTATATATTATATTTATATTTTTATATTATTTATATTTATATTTATATTTTTTATTATTATTTATTTTATTTTATTTATTTTTATTTATTATTTATATTTTTTTATATATTATTTTTATATTATCACTGATGCGGTACTGTGCCGGAACTGTGGGTTCACTGATATGTGTGAATCGACCTTAAGTTTTAATCATTTTTTATTCACTCTTTTCAAAGCCAATGTATACCAACTCTATAACGGAAGGTTAATGTATCAATAAAGATATCAAAATCCCAACTAATATTATAAATGCGAAAGTAGCTCTGTCTGTCTGTCTGTCTGTCTGTCTGTTACGCTTTCCCGCTTAAACCTCTCAACCGATTTTGATGAAATTTGGCACAGACAATCTTTAGACCCTGAGAAAGAACATAGGCTACCTTTTACTGCGAAAAAAAGAGATGAAGAGATTAAAAGTACGCAGACGAAGTCGCGGGTACCAGCTAGTGATTCATATAATCTAAATTTAACTCATTGGATAAATAATGCAAGGCTTACCCCATTGTTATGGCACAATAAGTGTTGATGAATACTTTGTGAAACAAAGGTTTTAGTTTAAGTATTTTTAGCTAGTGAATAACAACCTGATCAAGGAAAACAATTAAAATATTTAACACATTGTCATGTTCTTGTAAATAAATCATTGATAATGTAAATAAATAACTAATAATTTTCCTAGTCTGCATTGTGCCTTAGGCTCTGCGTAGATTGGCAACATTAGTTTGCTACAAGTCTACAACTAAAGTTGCTGTGTCTACGCAACCACTACGAGTACCAACTTTAGGGGTCAAGTCCACATCAGCTTCAAGTGTTTTTCTAATCATGCTTATTTCTGCCGCCAAGCAGCCTTGCTGTGTTTCGGTTTGAAGAGTGTTTCGGTTGCCGGTGAAATACCACTCAAGTTTTTTTTCTCAAGTTCTTGGACGCAGGGCAGTGCATCGTAAAGCGCTTTCATATCGTAAGTGATTTGCGAGTTAATGTTTTTTTAGGTTGCTCTACAAAAAATCGTCGTAACTGTTAGTTAGCGGCCAGTTGCCGTAACTACGAGTTACGTCTGTGAAGCGACTTAATTATTACTAATGTAATTAAATTTACGTACACAGATATGAAATTCATTCATCAAAGCATCTTCACTGGCTGCTGCTGCTCAGATATTATTTTTATGTAACTGTTTGGAATCTCATGAAGGGTATCCCTTGTACCCTGTATCCATACCACGTGCATACCAGTGTTTTCAGTCGCACCAGTCACTCAACAAAGTTTCGCTTCTATGTAGCATTATTTAATCCTATGCCTGAATGTAAATTAAGTCACAAGCGGATAATTGAAAAAGGCATACTAATTTTGGTTATTAGTATGCGCACCATTTAGAACCTTTTGTCATCAAAGAGCACACGTTATGTCTTCTTATCTAGACTTTTGTCTTAGACTTAAGTATCTGAAGTTTAGTCAACTATCGTAATAACATAGGCTAGTATAAATGAATTCGGATAGTTTTGAAAAATCATTGAAATCAGAGTCAAAGTTTCAAGGTATTTTATTCAATTGAACCACAAGGATAAATTTGAAACTTGGAGAACAGGAGTTAAAATTGAATGATGATTTGCATACTCACTGGTGAAATGGTTTATTGCAATTTATAGTGTAATAGACAGTGGGGAAAATGTTCGTGGAAAGGAAAATAGTATCTGGTAGATTCGGGACTAAGGACTTCGACGACAGTGACAGTGAAAAGGAAAGTGACCAAAACTACACAGTGTGGGTGATCAGCAAAGACGTGAATGTGGTCACGCCGTACACTTATGATGAAGCCATCAGTCTAGCTGGTGAGTACATATGCATTCTTTCCTCGTTGTGTATTAACTATCATGATCCTACTACTAATTATAAACGTGAAAGTTTGTAAGTATGGATGGATGGATGTTGGTTAAACTATAGCAATCCTTGTACCTGAGTTGAGGGTTGGGGATAGGGGGGATGCAAGTGGGGGTAGATGGCAAGTCTTCCTCTTAAGTCCTTTTTTCTAGGAAATGAAAATCTTTATGAAAAACAAACCGCAATTTCTGAAAATTAAGGACATCATAAAAATAAAGACCTATTTGACAGTCAAAGATGGCCAAATAGAGCTGATGATGATATTGTGTTTTGTTGTAGGTCATGGCTCCTACACCATCGGTCTCCTGGCGGTCTGCTCGTTGTCTATGCTCGCCATGTGTATAGACATGTTCGGAGTATCTACAGTGGTCAGTAGCAGCTCCTGCGACCTTGAGATCGGCCCGTTTCAGTATAATGTGCTGTTGTCGATGCCGTTTTTGGGTAAGCAGAAAATCGTACACGCTATGTATTTTTTTACACTAATTGCCAATAGGCACAAGCTGATTACCATTGCGTCCATAAACTTGATGCATATAAATAAACGAACTGATCCCGCGGCTTTGCTCGCGCTTGTTTACTTTGAAAATCTCATATAAACTTTCATCCCTTATTTTATCCCCTTGGGGGTAGAATTGATCAAAATCCTTTCTTAGCTGATGCCTACGTCATATCATCTACCTGCATGCCAAATTTCAGCCCGATCCGTCCAGTGGTTTGGGCTGTGCGTTGATAGGTAGATCACTATGTCAGTCAGTCACCAGACAGAGTCACAGTCAGAGTTATAATATATTTAGATAAAATAAAATATTAAATATTGGTGGACTTTCCACACAGCACTATCTAGCCCAAACTAAGCTTATGTTTGGTATGGGAACCAGATATGATGTGAATTTCACCGGCAACCACACTCACTAGGAATGGTGGTAGTAGGTACCTACTTCCCCGTGCTAGGTATAAGGCCACTAGTATTGATATTACAGTAACTAGGATAAAAGAAGGAGACGAGCACATGGGTAAAACCAATGATAACATTACCTAATCTCATAAATGAAACAAGTAAGCAACCGTTTACAAAATATTTAATAACTAACTACCTAATTATTTAGCGGATAATGTAAACAGGAATATTTTTAAATAAACCCATTTATCCTCTATAATGAGCGAGCCGTACCAGGAAAACTCGGCACAGACGTGGAATCATTCGATAAGCTGTGTTCTCAAATGGAGAAGAAATCCGTCCACTAATCAGATCTTATTGACCGTGCTTTATGTGGATAAAGCTGGCAAGGCTGAGAGACCATAAAGTTGTGAAAGCTAGCAGACAATCAGGACCACAAACTTCATGACACGATGATAAAAAGTAGCTGAAAAAATTACTCGAAACTAGATTACGAAAATGCTTATAAATAATAAATAAATAAATAAATAATGCTGGACAATCCACACAGCACTATCTAGCCCCAAAGTAAGCTATTCAAAGCTTGTGTTATGGGTACTAGATAACTGATATATTTAATACATTATATACTTACATAGATAGATATTTTTTTTTATTATACATAGAAAACACCCAGACTATCGGAACAAATTTCTGCAGATCGTACACAAATTTGTTCCAAGGCGGGAATCGAACCCGCAACCTCTTGCGTCGCAGGCAGGCTCTCGTCCGCTGCGCCCCAGAGGTCGTCCTAACTCGTTACCTCGTTACCTCGTTATAACTCCAACTAAGTAGCGTACGTAGTAAGCGCGTTTGTTACAAAGGATGAGATATGAGAAGCTGATGTTAAAATTTACTGTGCAATAGCGACAGAGTACGATGAGGCTACATCGTAGACATTTATATCGTTGACATTTCGAGTGGTTGTTGTGGGCTTTGAGTAGTAGGTTTGATCCTCACCGAGATAGACATTCGTTTGGTGAACATTGCTGTATGGGTGTTCTCATATATTTACATGTATTTACAAAAAAAAGTATTTAAGTATTATAATTATCAGCTATCTGTTTTCCATATTACAACCTGTGCTTAGTTCGGGGCTTGTGTATAGTGCTGTGTGGAAAGTCCACCAATTTTTAATTATTATTGACTGAGCAGGTGCAATGGCGACCGCATACGGATGGGGCTACTTCGCAGACACGCGTGGCCGGCAGCTCAGCTTAGTCGTGGCCATGTGGGGTAGTTTTGTGGCCACCGCAGCCTCTGCCTTCTCGCCCAACTGGCTCGTGCTGGCTGCTTTGAAGTTTATCAGCGTTGCTTTGTAAGTATTTAGTAGACCTTCTTCGTTCGATATTATTTTGTTTTTGGCCACCCTGTACTATAAGTAATCAGTTTACGTTCAGCCTTCAGCTACTGCTGGGTAGGTATAGGCATTAGGATGCCTATAGGAAAATGAAATAGTGTGCTAAGCCTACTTAGCACACTATTTCAAAAAAAAACTCAAAAAATTCCACTTGCTGACTGACCCATAACTTGGTTTCCAAAGTACTAGATTTCACGATCCATTCACAAACTTTTTGAAACTTAGGTGTCGAATTTGAGGTAAAAGTTGATGCCGCAAAATCCCATTGTACCGGCCTACTTACTAATATCATAGTTCCCAACAACTTTATGTTAGGTGGTTATATTTTTGTGTGGTGGCTTTTAGTTGCAGTTCTGCGCAGTCAACGACCTACACGCTGGTCGGAGAATGTTGTCCAATAAACGTGAAAAGAACCTACCTGTTCATTTTGAGCAGTGTTATACACCTTACTATGCCTATCTACACAGGTAATTTTTGTATTTATCCTACTAATATTATAAACGCGAAAGTTTGTAAGTATGGATGGATGGATGGAAGGATGTTTGTTACTCTCTCACGCTGGAACGGCTGAACGGATCTGGACGGAACTTGGCAGAGAGATGGATTACAGTCTGGAATAACACATAGGCTACTTTTTATCCCGTGGGAATACCGGGATTTAAATCTGCGCGGGTGAAACCGCGGGGCGCAACTAGTTAACACATTTATGTGAAAAGATCAGCTACACAGAACAGTAAAAAAATGAAGCATTCTCTTTCTAGCACTTGGCTACGCTACTCTGAACATGAGTTTTTCCTGGAATCTGGGCTTCATAACCTTCACACCTTGGAGACTGCTGGTACTCTGCCTGAGTCTGCCGCTTGGAGTCAGTGCAGTCTGCCTGCTGTTCTTCTACGAGAGCCCCAAGTTCCTGGCCAATGTGGGGGCTAGGGGACTGGCTCTGGAGAACCTGCGAGGCATTTGGAGGAGGAACAGCTGTGTTGGGAAGAAATACCCGGTACGTTTATATTTTAACTCAGGCTTTGAGTAGCTTACTTTGGGGCTAAATGGTGCTGTGTGGATTGCTCAGAATTATTATTTCTTTATAAAAAAAATTATAGCAAGTAGAAAACGCCCTTTGTGGCACTTATGTTGAATTGGTAAGTCTGTGACTGATTGGCCGAGATTACGATACCATTAGAGATAGATTATTTTTCTCTTCATGAACTACAAATAATTTCCAGGATTAGGAGTTGTAGTGGTGTTTGATACACGCATTCACACAGACTGCTGGGTCAGATAAGAATGATTATTAAAACCAAATAAGTATTTGTAGTTTTCCATTAGAAAGACGCATAAAATTAAGCTATCATCTACGCACAATATAAAAATATACTTAAAATAAAAAAAACAGGTGTATATCTAAGTATCTACCTATTCACAAGTGGCAATATTGTAGCCGCATTAATTAGTGCGCCACTTATAGGCTTTAAGATAAAAATTTGTAATATAATTAAATGATAAGTTATTTAAATAGATTTTAACAAATCCTTCGATTTCACTGCAAGACTGACTGAGTGATAGGTACAATGTGTGACTTTCAGGTAGAAAAGCTGATTCTTGAAGAAGAAGGTAACGCTACTATGAGCAGGCCGCTATCTTTCTCTCTTTGGGAGCAAACGGTGCCGCTGTTCAAGAGGCCACTTCTATTCAAAACATTACAACTATACTTCTTAAATTTTGTTGTTTATGGAGTGTAAGTATATTTTAAAAGCGTTTTATGTTCAGGTACTTTTCCAAATTTTAATTAAATATAGGATAGCATAGAATAAATAATGTAAACCTTTTGGGAAAATAAATATATTATTATTATTTAGACTTTGACTTTGTTGTTATTAATCCTACAGGACCAACAGCTTGCTGGTGTGGTTCCCGTACATGACTGACGCGTTCATATCGGGTATGACGTCACAGGAAGCTCCTGAAGGCGTATGCAACATCATAGAACACGCCCAGAACTTGACGAGCACCAATGACAGTGTAAGAATTACAAGAGCTCGATGTTGCCACAGATACTACTATCAATATTCTTTTACCCCATAAAGTAATAAGCTATAGGAATGGCAGGTCCTTGGTGAGAAAGGTACGGTTATCAGCCTTCTTATTTTTATATTCTTATCCCGGGGAAAACCGGGAAACCGCAAAATCTGCGTAAGTAAAACCGCGGGGCGCAACTAGTATATTTATATACATATACTGTAGTCAAAAAGTATTTTTTATCTCAGAAATTCATTTTATCGCACTATTTAATTTTGTTTGGTTTTACAGCTGTCTTGCATCCCCCAACTGAACATAACAGCAGTCTGGGCAAGCGCCATTGAAGGACTAGCCCTTGTCGTCATCAACCTCAGCATCTGCCTGGTACACGACCGGAAGACGCTCGTCCTTGTGATGATGACGATCGTGTCCGCAGCATCAGCCGGCTGCGCTTTCATAGAACACAACATCATCAGCTTGTTCCTATTCTTCACCATCTTCCTGGGGATCGTGGTCAACGGAATTGTATCCTCGTATTTAGTAGACTTGTTCCCTACTTCCTACCGGTAAGATGAAGCAGTTGTGGCGTATTTTTTGGCCTTGGCAAAACAACGTAAACTCACTCAAATGGACTTCGCCTGTCAATACTGAGTTCAAAGATTTTCTTGTTTAAATGAATGTTCCTTCTTAGTAAATATCACTAGAGCATAATAGTTGAGTCCTCAAGACGTTTTTATGAAAAAGTAGGAAGTAAAATAATAAATACGCCCTCCTACCCGGTGGACTGACGACATTTTTAGGATCGCGGGTAGTCGGTGGATAGAAAGGGCTCAAAATCGTTCTTCCGGGAAACGGATAGGGGAGGCCTATGTCCAGCAGTGGACTTCTGTAGGCTGATGATATCGTCAGAAAAAATATGCGAGTTAGAATTAGAATAACATGATGTTGAGAAAATTTGCTATTCAAAAAGTTGCGATCGAGGACATGAGCGAATATACATTTTCGCTATGACATAAAAGCCAGACGAAGAAATTTGTAGTTGAAAAAAAAAGATCACCGAAAAACGCGAATGCCGAAAGTTACTACACGGAAAAACGATTCAGCGGAAGCCGTCTAACAAATCCTACAGAAATACCCGCAAACTAGAAATCAAGACGAACCTTCATTCAAAATTTTTCATAGTGGCCCTTCTCCTCCGTCTGTTAGTTTGATAACTAACAAAACAGCTGGAGAGCACTGGTGGACTAGTGGTAACGTCTGGCCTTTCGAACCAAAAGCGTGGGTTTGAATCCCATGATCGTGATGAACGCGTGCACCGAGTTTTTCTGTTCCTTAATATATTTGCATAATGCTAGTCCCGGCATGTCATGGAACCTAAAAAGCTGGAAAAGCACTTTGAGGCGCACTTAAAATCGAAAGAAACAAGTGACACGACAAGAGCAAGTTGGATAACTTTAGTATGTTTATAATTTCAGCGGTATGGCCGCCTCGCTGTCAGTGATGGTGGCTCGTGCCAGCGGCCTCGTCAGCACCAGCGTGTCTGGCCTCTACATCATGACGCATTGCTCTGAGACCATGTACTTCATGGGAGCCAGCATTTTCTGTAAGTTTTATTTCATGGCCCAACAGCTGTATAAGCTTTAAGACCGTTGCACAAATAAAGTCACTTAGTTTCTTCGAAAAAAAAAATACGAAACCGAGTTGTCAACGATGACTGGTGTGTTTTTTTGAACCTGTGAAATTTTGGCAACTTGTTTTAATATACCAAACCAAAAAAATAAGTTAATTGTTTTTGAATTTCAATTACTTTTCTACAATTACGCCTTTTTCTGCCGCCAAGCAGCAACGCTGTGTCGGTTTGAAGAGTGTGGTCGCCGGTGTAGTTACACGCCCATGAGGCTTAACATCAGTATGCCTCAAGTTGATGGACGCAGGGCAGTGCATCGTAGGGCACGTTCCCATCGTGCGTGACTTACGAGGCAAGGCTTGGTTTGGTGATGATTACCACTTAACATCAGGTGGGCCATCTCCTTGTTCCATAAGCTGGTTGTATAAAAATAAAACACAAAGGAACTTATTTCGTGAAAACTCTTAGTCTTTTCATGAAACGTTCTAATAAAATCTTTGTAATATTTGCAGGTGGTGTGTTGGTAGCATTATTTTTACCATCTGATAGAGCAAAGCAGCTGAAGCCTGTATAGAAAGTTAAGTGATAGAGAAATACAAAATAATAATGAGTGAAGTGATAATGGACTCGTTTTATCGAATCGAATAACCACGAGGTAACTATATTGAGGGTTTAGAAAGTCCACTCCTGAAAATGGCAAAATACGCACATCTAATCTAAAATAGATCCTACGATCTTTTTTGAAGTACGATCTTTCGGTGGAAGATAATTAGGATGTGTGAATGAGAGAAAAAACATAAATAGAAATAAAAAATATATAAAAATAGTTTTATAAGTTTATTTAACAAGTATTTTATTTTCAAAAAATATATAAATATTATGTACACCTTATAGTAATATCAACCGTGGCCCTTATTCAAAATAACTGAATTTAATGTAGGCTTACCCAGGTAAATGTTTTGTCTCAGCGTCACTTTTATTATTAATTATATGTATCTACTTATTAACTCTTATATTATTATATGTTTTCGTATTTTCACCTTTAAGAGGTTGACTAGCTATTAGAGATATGTAAGTGTATTAAAGTTATGTTATATCACATGCTATTTTTTTTTGTGGACCATATTGTGTGTGTGTGTATTATCATTCGCAGCCTGACATAGCCCACATAGCCCACACCCTGGGCATTTCGCAGCCTGACATAGCCCACATAGCCCACACCCTGGGCATAGGCACACGATCTTGGGCTACTCTTATCCATCTGCGGTTCACGACGCGAATGACGCTGTCAATGTCAATAATGCCAATATTTGTAGTTTCACAGTAATTGGTTGACTGAATTTGCTAATATGTACAATAAAACACAACCAGTGTTTTATTGTGGTGTGGAAGAAGATACTAATGTATCCCCCTGCTAGCCTTACCCCAGCCAGCCCAACTCCTTCAAATAGCGGAGAAGGACCCTGGGCAGCAATTAAATTAAGGTACTCCTAATATTAGATGAAATTATGTCATCGTAACTTTAAAACAAACTACATTGGCTTCTCCTAAATATAATATTTTGTAATTGTAACTTTGGCTACCACCCCTAAACATGTTTAAAATGTCATTATAACTTTGGCTACCACCCTTAAACGTATTTTAACTATTGAGTATCAACGAATCAACGATGCTTATGGGGGATTTGCTTAAATAAAATAAAGTCATTTGAGTGTTGCTGTCATTTTAAAATTAACGGAATTTGAGCTTTAGAATTAAGCTTTGTGCCCAAAGTGGCGCTCATTTCGGAAATGTTTTTGGTAGTTTTGTTCAACACGTATAGAGTAAACAATAGTTTGAGTGAATAGCACAAACATATCATGCCAGATATGAAAAGTATGGTTTGTATGACTAGGAACACTTTGGGCATGGTTATATACATCAGTCGTAGAGCTTTTACTGCTATGTCCGGTAGTTTTGGCTGCTTCTGAAATAATGAATGTAACTGTTTAATATCCTGATTACTGCGGAAGGGATAGCGTCGGTAGTCTAGTGGAAGTAGCCCAGCTTTTGATCGTAAAGTTGTGAGCTCGAATCCAGTGGTCCACCAATATGTTGTACCCTAGTTCCAAAATAAACCTTTATTATTATTATTATTATTATCTTTTCTCGTCTAAAAATTTATGTGCACAATGTAAATTCTCATATTCAGTGAAGAAAAACATTGTGAGGTAACCAGCTAGTATTCTAACAGCGACGACTTTCTTTGACCTTTGGACTTACCTCTACCTACCGCCCTAAGACGTCCGCAAGGTGTTCGTACTTGGTTCTAAGAGATATTGAATTGACAACCAATTGAAATTGGTCGAGTGGAAATGCGACCTAGGGTCACGCTCCAGCTTTTAACGTTTCAAAGTGATGCTTGAGATTTTATTGAATAAATACATTTTGACTTTGACTTAAACGCAAAAAACTTACGATTTGGAAATGTGCGATCGGTAGCACTATGTCTGTGAATCGCCTCGCATGTGAGCTGTAGTTCAGGTTCCCAAGCACGATGTTTACTTGAAGCGACAGGTGCGTTTCCAATGTCAATCCTATTTTCTGAAAGCAGGATGTCAAATTGTATCGCATTTGTTTGCAACAAAGCAGTTATGCTCTTAAGTTGTATTCCCTTCACTTTACTTTGCAGAAGGCACTCGTATGTACTGAAATTGTATGCTCAATGGTAAGTAGATAGATGTGTTTTCGCTAGACACCTTGGATATATCATGGAATTAATGAGTTCAATTTAACGTAGGTACTCGTATATCTTCAACTAAATAGCTGCCGCCCGTGGTTTCATTTGCGTATAAGTAACTATTAGAACCTGGATGACCGAGCTATGCTCTTAATTTTTTAATTCGTAAAAAACCCCTTACTGGCTCTATGGTTAAGTGACTGTCGTGGATAATCTTATCCGGTTTGAGGCCTTCCACTCTGTCGTACAGCTGAGGATCTCCATCCAGGAAGTGGCCTTTTGATATAGCGAGTGGTAGTCCTGAAAATGATAAGTTCATACCATTACATCAATCAATCATCCTACATCTTTTGGGTAATAAGATAAAATAGATCTCTTTGAAAAAGGGATCGTCCGAAGAAGTATTACCACCATGATTTCTGCCGCCAAGCAGCGTTGCTGTGTTTCGGATTTAGGGTGTGGTTTCAAATGAAGTAAATCAGCAAGATGTACAAAAAATCCAAGCTTTATGCTAGTGAGTTATCTAATCAAAGACTAACCATAAAAACAAGGGCTCATATCCATCAGACCGTTGGGACAGAACCCTCTGCTGTTACAGAGACTTCGGCCGGTGAAGTGGTCGTCACGCATCTTGTACACGAAGGCCTGGGGGCCGTACTCCGAGGTGGTGGTCCCGCAAACCGTCATGCCGAAGCTCTTGCAGATGCCGACGCGGTAGATGTTGATGGGCGTGTCGGGTTGCAGAAGTGGGGGGTACGCTATACCCTCGTACGTGTCTGTGAAGTTGACTGTACTGGAAAATAGGGGATGTGTAAGATAATGTTTTGGACTTGCTTTTTTGTACTGGAACAAGCGTATGTTAAGTGGTAACCAATGCAAAGCAATAGCTTGTAAGCGTAAGTCACTTCTAAGTTGTCCTTTTGAAAAAAATAAGCAGGGCAGTAGGTACGTCGTAGGGCACGTTCCTATCGATCGTGACCTGCGATTTAATGCTTTTTTACATCTAGTGATCCACCACTTAACATCTAGTGATCTATGAGTTTGTATTTATTTTTATACTTCATGACGATGAACATCATGAAGTATAAAAATGAATGTCTGAATAATCATGCCAGCTTCCATGGAATTAATGTGATGTAAACGAAGTGACGCCACTAACAATGCGCAAACAGGAATTGTTTGAACTTACCTTTCAGTGACTGTCTCCTGCTGGCCACTCGTGATTATTTTGAAGAGCTTCACATTTTTGACGCTAAACTTGTCCGCATCTGTTGCACCGAGCTCCAGTCGGTAATACGAGTGTTTGTCGTACAACTGTAATAATTAATTACTGTTATAACTAATTATGAAATCCTATAAAAAATTATAAGCCCCACTGTTTGTAAATTAAGTACTCAATAATTGGATTTTTATTTAATTGCATAAAAAGCCTTCCTTGTTTACTTTTCTGGTGAAACGATTCTGCGCTATCAAATCTAAATACAAACACCATGCATTTTTGAATTAAAACTGCCGCATTTAACAAACCGAAAACATTAGCATAAATTTCTAAATCGCCTACTCTGTCCATAATCCCCGTCGTCGAGAAGTGTATTAGCCCTGGAACAAGCTTGTTCGCAAAGCTGAGCACTGGTTCGTGGTATCCCCAGATGTAGTCATACGCTGACTTGGAGACGATAGCTTTGGAGCCGAGCTGAGTCACCATTACGTTAAAGAGGCTTTGTACGAGGAACGGGGACGAGCTCAGTAGTGTTGATGCACTCTGGAAACAATAAGCAATTTATAAAAGAGTATCGCTAGTCTAGTGGTAGCGGCCTCATCTCCCGATTCTTTCATCGTGTGTTCAAAACCGCTCGTGTTCCAATGAGTATTACTGAAAAAAAAATGTGTGCACCAGTGCTCTCAAACGGTGAAGGAAAACATCGTGAAGAAACCAGCATGTCGTAAAACCGAAAAAGTTCTAAAGCATCCTGAGGAAACCGGCATACATGTGCCAAGTGCTCGAAAGGAGCCTCATTGTGGTTCACTTCAAATGCTTCCACCACTGTTTCGAAAAAACAAATGACTTGACAAGAAGCAGCCAAAGAATGAATCAGTTCAAAGAGCTCATAAACGCAGTACCGTTCAAATAAAAATGACACACTTCTTTCAAAGTCAAAGTCAAAATATGTTTATTCAATAAAATCACGAGGACCATCTTGAAACGTCTTAAAACTAGGTGACTCTAGTGCCAGTTCCTTTCTTGAAACTGATAGCAGTGCAATGAATAGTGTCAACCACACCCTAGTTTGTAAGTCTCGACGTCCTTGATAAAACCATAAGTATCTCAACAGGAGGTACAGCGACGGCTCCCAGCGGCCTTTAGCATGTTATCTAAACCAATTAGCTTTATCCCAACATACTCGTATTTCCGCATTGCTAGATTTAGTCCCTATCTACTTTTACTGCCCTAGGTCAAAGCGATAATAGTAATAAAATAATCATATCAGTTGATAGTAACCATGCTAATAAATTATTTATGACATACATACCAGCATCGGAATGTTCGGCATTGTGACGTTGATATCTTCCGGATAGCCGATTGACTCCTCTGGCACGAACACAGATCGGAGTATTGGTGTATATCGCATTATTCCATCTTTCAGTTCCAGGTCTTTATTCAGCCGATACTCTCTGAAAAACAGAGAGCTACTCACTCTTTCTTTCTTATAGTTAGTACTCTCACTCTTCGGAAGCGCTCTGGCGTCGCAGCGTGTCCTAACCGATCGTGTTATCATCATCGTTATCAGCCCTATAAAGTTCGGAACCATAACCTAACCTCCACAACACAGGTTTTTCCTAGGGTGGAGGTTAGTGCGCTACCAAATCGGTCAACATGTGACACGAAACTTACAGCTAATAATATTGTACCTAGTAAACTACTATTTTTTCTGTCATGTGTGTATATTTTAAGTTTTTTGAAGAAATTATTATTATTATAAACGGCTTTCCTTATTATTTCTTCATTTCCGTGAATGATTTAATGATTCCAGATATGTATGAACTTAAGTGATCGCTGAGCTGTACACTTAGTGAGGCACGAGAAAAACATTTCACTGTCTCGTGCCTCACTAAGCGTGCGGCTCAGTGATCACTTAAGTTCATACATATCTGGCACCGGGGTTAGGCTTCCACACAGCAAAGTGATGCACTAGGATCATCAGGATAAATGTAGGATTTTAAATGGCATCAAGACATCTGAGATGAAACCTACTGTTAGCTATTTTGACTTACAGGTAAGTGAAAGGTCCTATTTCCTCCAGCTTCAGTGTATAATCCTCGCCACTCATGAAAGCCTCAGCGTTGGTGATGTTGAAGAGGAACACCTCAAAGCGGCCGCACTCCAGCTCCTCGCTCAGGATCTCGTGCAGGATCGTGCCGTTTTCCAAGCGGAAGTTCTGGAGATAGGAGCATACTTGTTTCTTAGAGCATTCTTTTTCAAAGTCAAAGTTGAAATTTGTTTATTCAATAAAATCACAAGGATAGGAAGGAGGAAATCACAAGGACCTTTTTAACATTTTCACGTTTATTTTTATTATGTGTTCTAGAGTACTTTATCGGAATTTTTAAAGATACATGTAATTATGTAAAATTCTAAAATGCATAGCAACCCTGTTGGTTGGAATTAAGTTACGTCAAGAAATTTCAACGCATAACTACCAAGCCAAGATAACAGTCATAATTTAAATTTTATTTAACTGCAAGCTGCATTTACCCTGTGGGTTATTCTATTGCAATTAAGGTCGAATTGCATAAATAATCATTGTGTAATAAGCAGATTCGTTAATTTTTTTTGACAACTAGTTGATGGAACAAGCAGACGACCCACCGGGTGTTAAGTGGTAACCATCGCCTCGCCACAAAGCACTGCCTCGTAAGTCACGCCCGATAGGAACGTGCCCGTTCGTATCATAACTTCGTTGTATTAGCCTAGTGAGTCCACTTACGTATTTGCCGATGATGAACATGGGGTCCACGGCGATCAATACTACAGGCAGCAGCAGGAAGAACAAGCCAGCCGTGGTGCACGCACAGAGCTTTCCTGACATTACACCAATTTATTAGATTGGCCGGCCATTTAGTTGGCCGTTGAATTGAGAAGGTCGCCTGTAAACGGTTACTGGGAAACGTAGCTTGCTTAGCCTTTTTTGTTTTTATTTTATTGAGGTACACACGCACACGCATCAGACTATGGACTGCGTTGTGTCTTTAAAATAAGCTTTCTGTATTCGTTGTGTTCCTAGTAATGAATTTACAAAATGTTTTCCTACGCCGTTTGAGATTACAATGTGTTTTTACATAAATTTTTTACCAGAAAAAGTTATTGTTGCATGATGGATTCCCTACGATGATATCGTAACGTTCAAGGATTGAGCAGAAGCACTATTTCCATCTTGTGTTCACCCAAGCAAGTGTGCACACCCTTTTGTTGTGGTTAACAGTGTCAATACGTTTTGCAAATTTGTTAATAAACTTACTTTTTGTCCCTCTAATGGGATCGACGTTTGCTTTCATAGTTGCCATCGAAATAACTACCTTCTGCAGTTTATGTCCCATTTGGGATCCTGAAACAATATTAACAAAACATAGTTAGTCCTCGGTTTATAAACTTTGGCCCGTTTTGACTAAAAAACAAATCTATTGTTAAAAGCAAATCTATTGTTTTCTTTTGTTATTTTTTCCAGACCAACTCTCTCCTCTTTCGCTTCGCTAATTTTTTTTTATTAGTATTGATTGCGGAATAAAGCCCTTTTGTCATCACTGTAGATCCAATACTTTTTTGTTATTGTAGTACAAGATATATGAATAAGGGTAATTTGTAACTTAATCTATGAGTATATTCGATTTTGAGCTGTTCTTTTCGATCTTAGAGATTATTTAGACCGGGCCACCAAATGCGCTCCATTACGTTGTTAGATTTAATAACTAAGATCTAAAGATCACCATTTAGTAAGCAATCATTATTTTGCATGAAGTACTGATCTTGTTCCTCGACAAGAACTGCTGAACGGATCTTGGTGAAAATTGGCATAGAGATATATTTTAGTCTGGAAAAACACATAGGCAACTTATGAAATGAAAAAAAAAATTAAATGAAGTACGTTTATTATGAAACACAGAACAGGGAAGTTAAAAAAGAAAATGAAAATATAACAATGAAAAAAGAATGAGGTAACAAAAATAAACTAAATAAGTCATATTGGTCCTGCTCTGTATGGTGGGGTTTTAATCCCGTGGGAATGTGAAACCGCGGGACGCAACTAGTACTTACATGTATACAGAACGATACAGTCCGGTGATCAAACGGCTTATAACGGTTCCTAATTAGTTCTGTTATCAAACCTAGATTGGTTTATTATTGCTTTTTATCTTCACTGTCCTGATAACTCAGTTGTTAGTAGCTCTGCCTTCAGCGCTGTGGGCCGTAGGTTCAAATAAGGACAAAAAGAAGGAGCCGATCCGTAACTTTCAAAAAAGGTGGAATTACTTCTAGCACTGCTATGAGAGATGAAATAGGAACTAATACGTGGTCCGTGATAGCAGCTGTTATTTGAGTGGGAAGTTCGTATTTTTTTTTATACAACTAGCTGATGGAACAAGCAGATGGCCCACCTGATGTTAAGTGGTAACCATCACCTATAAACAAAACATTGCCCCGTAGGTCACGCACAATAGGAACGTGCCCTACGATGCACTGCCCTGCGTCCATCAACTTGAGGCATACAGATGTTAAGCCTCATGTGCCTGTAATTACACCGGCGACCACACTCTTCAAACCGAAACGAAGCGTTGCTGCTTAGCGGCAGAAAAAGGCGTGGTGGTAGTACTTCCCCGGACTTTCACTAATAGATATAATATGTTCGATGGCATTTTATCTTATCTGGTATGATGATCAATAGTTTCGTGCGTGCCTATCGTATAAATAGCAGGTAACACGGTTTGGTGAAAAAAACAGAATACGATACGTGTGATCCTTTAAAAGGCATGGTAGATATTCTCTCGTCAGATCTTTAAGTACTAAGAACACAAACTCAGGATTCGCTAGGGTATATATAAACGCAATAAATGTCAAAATTCAGTCGTGATCAGCCCCAGGTGCTTACTCACCAGCTCGAGTCACGTTGATACAGCGAAGACGTCGTTACGTATGAGGGTTTCTCCGAAACTTGGTTGGTGATTTGTCATATCCACATTCAGTGATTCAGTCTTTGATCTCTTAGTGTTGATATGTGCGAGTGAGAAGTTAATGACGGCTGTCAGCCTGTTAAGTAGACACGGTTACATGACTCTACAGCTAATAGAGAACTGCCGCGCGGAAGTGAACTACGTTGCCGTGCAGTACTTATAAACCTCGTATGATATTATTGTACCTATCTACACCCCTCAAAAACAAAAATGCTGTAGGGGAAGACGGGGGAATGCCGATCACCTGAGAGAAAAATGGTGTATAAAATTTGTTTTTTCATTTCTTATGTTACTTTTGAGTTATAAAGACTCTGACTGCTCAAGAGTACAACCCCTGCGCCGCAGCGTGCAACCTTATTGACTGGATTTTATGGACTGAGCGGTATTACCCGACGCAATTGCCATTACCCCTGTAATACCCTACTTACATCTAAAAAAGTCAATTTTCTGTAGATGATTAGTGCATACTGTGCATAGCTTGTGAAATTTCGCCTTCGGCAATCGGGCAAAGAAGATTGGCATGCGACTAAGAAGTTGGCCGATCTTTCGTTTAATTTAAATTTTCTGGATAAAAAACTAAACTTAATATTTTTAACGAGAACCAATGCAATCTTTTTTTTTACTTAACGGTAATCTATAAGACATTATTTATGACATCAAGTTTTGAAACTTTGGACTACTTTAAAGATCATTGAACTAAGGAAAGGCAGACTAAAATATCACATCGCAATAGGCGCCATTGGTTCTGTTTACTTATTAGAATTAATATAATTAAAACTTATTACCAACTGATTTATGAAGAAATAAAATATAGGTAGACTTATCATCTGAATGCAGTTCATTCATTAACTCACTGGGGTCAATGGTCACGGTCAATAATTTACAGGGTGTCACAGAAAATAGTGATAAGCGAAAGACCAGAGATAGAGCACCACTTGGGGTACCTGAATCACCCCCATGTATGCTCTGCGTTTGCTCAATAGTTTCGAGTTTAGATTTTTTTATGAATTTTTGAGAACTTTCGACGGAAAATTATGACTTCAAAAATACGAGTAGATGACCTCTACGCAATCATCCGCAACAGAATAGCATCCCTTTTGCGGCGGTTGCGCGGCAGCACCAACAGCTACCTCCAGTTGGTAGCGGACAGACTGGACGTCGACACAGTGTTCATGAAGCACTGGACACTAGTGCACACTGTGCACTCATAGTTTGTGTGCATAGTTTTATTTGATAATTGTATGTGTAGTTGTAATTATTGCTTGTATGTTCCCACGTAGTTTTAAGTAGGTATTTATGGCTGAAATACTTTTTGTGTGAATGCTGAAATAAACGTATTATTATTATTAAAAATTTTGTGGTTTTCGAAAAAATCACGACATTCAAACCGTAGTTTCGGGTTATTGGCCACTCTTTAGCGGGATGAGCTCTATGGACCGGTTATGAACATGATGTATACAGAGTGTCCCATTGCACTAGTCTAGTGGTAGCAGCCCCGCTTTCCGATCCTAAGGTCGTGGATTCAGAACCGGTCGTTAACCAATGCCTTTTTCTGTTTAAATATTTATGTGCACAATGCCATTACTCTCAAACGGTGAAGGAAAAACGTTATTGACCGAGCGAGCGAAGCGTCTCAGTTTCCACATTGGCCAAAAATGCGTTTGTCCGGATGTCTGTCTGTTCTCCTCTACAGGTCACATTTTTCAACCTTTGATTTTTGATTGGAGGGGTACTTCCCCAAAAAAGGGGCAAAAAAGGGGGCTATTTCATATACTGAATATCTCCACCAAATGAGATCCGATTTCGATTGTTCTTTTTTTATTTGAAAGGTACTATAAGTTTGAACTATAAGTTGGTCTCAGAAAAGTTTGGTGAAGATCTGATGAGGATCTTTAGCATGATGAACGGGATAGCTCATCAAAAAATCGACGGGTTTCAATCAAATTTGAGAGAACCACTAAGGACCTCATTCTACACAAGATGATTAAAAAAAACAATAAAAATCAATAAAATCAAAAGAATCAAAAATCGGAAAAATTATATCTACCTCCCGCTAAGCCAGTGAATTGCTCACTTTTAGTGTGCTCGCGAGGTCTACCAGCTCACAGAGCCACTAGTTTAATCTCGACCGGTTTTACATGATTTTATAACGAAAGTATTTAATTTGTACCTATTTATCTTTGTTATTTTAATGCTTACAGCGACTAACTTACAGCGACTAACTTACAGCGACTAACTTTTTGACAGATTTATGAATATTATTTACAGTCATGCATTTTTTGAATAGGTATTCGTCTCCCTTGGTGGCTAAAAGTTAATATCTTGATATACATATTTTATTGATGATAACTTTAGTTTTATTTTATTAATAATCGTTTCCGTTGATTAAGTAAAATTTTAAGGTTTAAAAAAGAATCTATTGATGTTTAAGGAGGTATGCAGGGTTATTAGATTATAAAGAACGTATAGGTACATTGCGCTTAAAATAAATCGTAAAAATAGATAAGATTAGTTCAATATCACTTAGTTTGAAATAAATTTAGATCTTATCTGAAAACTATTGTTTTACAAGTGAATAGCATTTAATATTTTTTTATTATTCAAATGTGCTCTAAATTGTAAGTGCTGTTGAACAAAGAACATAAATAAATATTTTGTATTATGTACACGAATGTCTGATTTGTACATACAAGGATCATGCAAAATGTTGGAAACAAGCTGTGAGTTTGTTGCCTGTGTTTCTTCTTCTATAGGTTTGCTTTCGTTGAACTGCCACATAGATAATGTTCCAGATTGACCCGTACGATTGAATTTAATTAAATAGTTTCTGTAGGAGTGGTTACCTTATAGCTTATACGATTCAGTACAATTATTTATACACAGACACAGTTTTATACTTTTGCAGTCAGTATCGTTACAAAGTTTGTTATACTTGTATCCTGGTTCCAAAATTAACATTTTTCTAGTTTACACTTTATAAAATCTTTGTTAATTGACCATACCTACATCTATACAAATAAACAGGAAAAGGATTGGGAAACAGAATTTCTTTCTGTGAAAATTAAAAAAAACAGTAAAACAAAAAGTATTATGTTTAAAAGTAAATCAATGTTATTAATTTATTACAATAGCGGTTGTCATTAAAAACTTACCAAACGAATAAGTGAATCTTTTGTCACCAGAACTTTTATGTTGGCACAATAAAGTCTGCATTAGCTATGTTTTTTACACTTCCGTGCACTTTTTGAACCACACGTCAGCGTGTCGTATCTTTTCCGTTCAAATGATAAGTACTTACGCCTGAAAGTATTTTCATATTATGAACTATATTTATTATTGGGTACTTCATATCTAGGTAGTTTAGGGTTCCACTAGGGAGACAAGAGCTGTGTTGAATGAAATATGTTTTAGTTTTAAAAACTAGGAAAACTTATTTTGGGAAATAAATCAAAATAATAAATTTATGGATTATTCGGTTAATAAATAGAATCTAAGGCAATGAGCACTAAGAAGGAATGAAACTAGTAAGAGGTAGCGACTTTATTTAGGTCCCGTACTCATAACATCAGCTGGGCCATCTGCTTGTTCCATCAGCTAGTTTTATAAAAAATATGTATATATATATTTGCTTAATAGGTATTTTTTTCTGGATTGCGAAAAAGAATCATCTGTGTGGCATCTAACCAGCGCTACTTGCAAAAAATTACATGCAATAAAAAAAAGCTTCTAAATGCAATTTAACCTACCTAACTATTAAGTATAGGTACTATTTGCTGATGCCACCTGCGGTTTAAACCATCACCTCAAACAAAAGTAAACGTACGAGTAGTATATGTGCTTGTGTCGGTATGTCATCGAAACTAATAGCAATGTGAGCGCTCGCGTGATTGCCATTAAGAGTTTTAATACTTTGCTAATTGATTGAGTGAGCGAAGCGAACGATAATCTTATAAACATCTTGGGCGATTTGGCATTTTATGTATGTTTGTCCGACGATAACTTGAGAACCGTACATCCGATCTGCATGAAATTTGGTAAATCGATAGCTTGTAATTGAGAAATTTACTGGTAAGTATATGAGTAAAATCGGATAAGGGGTTACTAAAATATGGGGTTTTTAAGGGGGCAAAAATTAAAAAAGTTACACAAAAAAAATAAAGTTACATGTGAAAGAACTTGGTTTGGACATTCCAAAACCATTTTTATTTTTTTCTGGGTAGCCTGGTTTTTGAGATATAACAAAAAATTAATTAAGATAACCAACGACCCAAGAGCTCTCATTTCTAAGAGTTTCGTTGGCATCAAGACTGGTCGGGCAGTTCCTTTACTTTTTCAATTTTAATTTTCTGAAAATAAATTAATAAGGTGCTTCGACCTGTTCTAATGATGGAGCCAGGGTCTGTTCAACGTAACTCTTCAATAAATAGGCCAATTCAGTTGAAACTTGGTTACCTTTACTTAGTAGGTGGCAGCCAGAGACACGTCCACACAAAGTTTAGACTTGCCTCTGACTACTACTTACTTATATTTTCGGAGCGTTCGCGTCGCGTTGCGTCACGAAATTTCAGTTCGAGGCGAACTACTAGTATTATAAATAATAAATAAATAATAATTACGTACCTAGGTGCTTCATTATCATCTCAGCCTGGTATCCCCACTGCTGGGTATAGGCCTCCCTCATGTTTTGCCAGCCTCGTCTGTCCTGTGCGTTCCTGGTCCAGTTGTTTCTTACGAACTTCATGACGTCGTCGAGCTATCGCGCTTGGCCACCACTCGGTCAAGGCTTTGCTCCAACGGCCATCACCGCGTCTAACGGTGTCCTGACCAACAATATTGAATATTTTTTTCAAGTCAGCCCATAGTAATGTCGGTCGTGATTTGTTGCTAAGAAAATGGTGGCAGTTTTCTTCAAAACTTTCTAAATATTTTCGTTCAAATGTACACATATGTTCAAGTATACACTTTCATTCGAAATGTTTACATTTTGCGCCTAAGACCTCAAGTAATGTTGGATAATAATACACCGAAGAACTCAAAACAGCACTAGAAAAACAATTAAAAAAGAAAATCTGTTTTTTCCCAATTTGACAGAAAACAATCTCAAAGTGAAGTTATAAAGGTACATTAAAACGTACATGAAATAATGACGGACGGTAAAACCCGTGTCAAAAGTCAAAACTGCTATGAAATAGCGTAGTACCTAATTATATTCAATAGGAGCCACAGTCATGACATACAGACCGAAGGCCAAAGCACCGATATACACGACACCAGGCACTTGCACTATGCAGTCATTTACTGCATTATAATTAAGGTCATTTACTTTAATAAAATTACAGCTGTCACGATGACCATCACTGTTTAAGCAAACCATAATGACTGATTCTGGTACCATCGACTTCTGTCGAAAATAATCAAAAACTGTGTGTGTCTCTGTTATTATTTTTATAATTGAACCTTAGTGTCTTTCTCGTGAATTTCGTGTGAGCCTTGTCGCGAGGCCTTCTGCAACTCTCCAAGCTAGAAAGTAATTCCCCAATGCTGTTAAACCATTAAAAGTAGTTTTGAGAGTGGTAGGTAGAGCTCTTTGTGAAGGGCTCTTCCGGGTGCGTATAACATCCCGTTTTCAACTATATTTTGCCGAACATTTGTAATAAATAAAAATCGTTTATTTCAGACGACAACAAGTCTATATATAGTACAATTTTTAAAATACTCAAAATCAACTAAGATTTAATTAAATTAAAAAGACGGAATTGTGAAACACTGAGAATGATCAATGTGAGGAATATACGCATTAGAATTGTCTGTTAGGTTATTCTATTTTTTAATAAAGAATTTGAATTCCTCCATTGATCGTCCGCAGCACAAGACATTTCCAAATAGAAGAACTTAATTAAAACTTTGTTATTTGCGCTTTTTTTATTTCAAATTTTTCAAATCTTCTAATACATATTCAAAAATACCTATGCCCGCGTAAAAATAATATAACAAATCGACGAAGATTATCGTATGATATAAATACATAATCATACTACATAATGGCCGTCTTACTATTACACATAAAGTAAGAATAGGTAATTAGTGGACGAACAAGTGAATTGCCATTGTACACTTTGTAACGGATTTATATAACATTAAATACCTTCAAGTATACCTACTACATACTTCGTGAATATTTGCATACGTCATATTTCGTGGCCTAGAATGATGTCAAGGTGAATCTAGTTGCCAATTTCACACACAGGTAGGTACCTAATCCATTTCAGAAAAAAAACCTGTTACCTTTGTTTATTTTATGTATAACTTAATATAATAATAATTATACCTAGAAATCAAATCTATCTTATTTCATTTATAGTAACATACACAACTTATGTGTTTTTCGAGTAAAATAAAATGAAATAGCTATAAAATAAATGATTAATTCCGGACCTAAAAATAAAAATAGCGGTAGGTACATAGTACATATTATATTATACCTACTGAAAACCTTCTATTATTTTATACTCTGTTAAAAGTAAGATCGTCTAAACTTGCCCTTGCCTCTGGTTACCTCTTAGAGGCTCAAACAAAAAACGCCGGAAGACAATACTGTGACACAAAATGACTCTACAAGACGCGTTCTAATAATAACTAGACACCATACACTAATTGTAGTACGTGGAACAGTATATCGTTCAGTGCGCGTGCGTTCGATACCTACGGTCGGTCGGCTGGTTGGGTAAAAATAAAAACATAACCTATACATTTACATAAAACATTGAATTAGACACACTTGAAAGTTACAAAAAAAATTCATATGAAGTTAAGATTCGCTAGAGATGATTTCTGTGAAGTGGTTTACGTGAAATAAATCAGTGTCTTATGATCCGTTTTTGGATGAAGTTGAAGTTGTGTTTGAAGAAGTGAAGTACCTACTGTAAGTAACTATCAATATTTCAAAATAGTTATTATACCTACTTTTAAATAAAAACCTAGCCTAACTAGTTTATTCAGCTGAAAAACCGGAGGTATAATTTTTCATCTCCTAGACAAAAGGACTCAATGAAATTTGACGACCTCTGTGGCGCAGCGGGCGAGAGCCTGCCTGCGACGCAAGAGATTGCGGGTTCGATTCCCGCCTTGGAACAAATTTGTGTACGATCTGCAGAAATTTGTTCCGATGGTCTGGGTGTTTTCTATATATGTATAATAAAAAATATCTATCTATGTAAGTATATAATGTATTAAATATATCAGTTATCTAGTACCCATCCATAACACAAGCTTTGAATAGCTTACTTTGGGGC
This sequence comes from Plemyria rubiginata, assembly GCA_963576535.1. Lineage (NCBI taxonomy): Eukaryota > Metazoa > Arthropoda > Insecta > Lepidoptera > Geometridae > Plemyria > Plemyria rubiginata. The sequence continues at coordinate 422,842 of OY754914.1, read as the reverse complement.
TAGATAGTGCTGTGTGGATTGTCCAGCATTATTTATTTATTTATTTGTTTGTCTTAATAATCACACATACAGAAATAACAAGTATAACCACAATATGTTCTAACAATCAAAAATATTGTTGTGACTTTAAAAACGAGGGGCTTCAAATTTAATTTAATTGAAATATGGTAATGCTGCTTGACTATTATTATTATTTTACACACTTGCTAATATATTATAGCGAAAGTTACGATGGTTGGATGTTTGTGACTCAATCCACGCTCTAACCGCGCACGGTAGCCACTCACTAAACCGAACGAGATGAAACTTAAAAAAAAAACGAACCTCAATCGGATCAAGCATATTATTAATCGACTTTTAATGATATTTTTATCATTTTTATTCTGCTTAAGACATTAAAACAAGAACTCGCGGTGAAATTTTAGTAAGTGATTTATTATCAAGCATGTCATTCGTCAACTTATAGCGTTTAGTTTCAATAACCTTCGTGATCGTGTTAATGTTTGACAAACTGTGCTTTTGTTATCATGATAGACCACATGCTAATAAACATTGCATAATATTAAACAAGACTTAAAATTTGCCGTGCCCTGTCAGTACCGATAGGTTAAGTTTTGTTTAGAAGGCACACGTTCACTTTGAACATGCATTTATACAATTTAAAATTTAGTTTTTTGGTCGTGTTATCTCTGCTTATTATATGCTTACATACTTTATTTTTGTTCTTGTTTGTTAGCAATGTATTACAGTCATTACTGTTACCTAGTGTTTACAGAAAGTATTGTTTTTATTATTTATATTATCTGGCGAACATTCGATGAGAAGAGCCGAAGTCTGGGTTCAGAGGCATGCACATTGCCCAATAGCATGTCTTTGCGAGAGTCCACGTCCACATGTTGATAATGATGATGATTATTAGATAAAACCGGTGTGTGGTCGCCGGTGTAATTACAGGCACATGAGGCTTAACATCTGTATGCCTCAAGTTGATGGACGCAGGGCAGTGCATCGTAGGGCACGTTCCTATTGTGCGTGACCTACGGGGCAATGTTTTGTTTATAGGTGATGGTTACCACTTAACATCAGGTGGGCCATCTGCTTGTTCCATCAGCAAGTTGTACAAAAAAAAAACCTTATTACACTACTTCACGGTCACCAACAGTCATGGGATCGTCGACCGGTAAAACATTATGTAAGTGTGACGTGCGTCATGACCAAATTAATTGTTCGTGCATCGGCGTCATTTGATTAGTTATTTCATCAAACGTACAATTTCTGCAATTCTTACGAAATGCTATAATTTATGAAGTGCCTGTTATAAAATAAATAAAACAATTAAAGATAATGCTATAAAATACACAAATAAAATAAAATAATTAAAGTTAATGTTATAAAATACTAATATTATAAAAACCTAATAATTATGAAATATAAATTTATGACAAACCTGTATTTTGGTGATGCTTTATTCAGAATTTGAAATGTAATATTTCAAATTCCGAAATCATAAATAAAAGCTATCTAACCTAATTTTGCTCCCTTATACTTACTTACCTATACCAAAAAAGCTACAGTTTTAAGTTATTAAGTCTAAAAATAAGTATTTTTTTCTAGGATTATTGTTGCTGTTGGCTCAGACTATACTTTTAAAGCATTTTGCAAATTTTACTTATCTGTCAAACTACACCAAATCCTTGTAATAGTTTTAAAAGTCTTAAAGATAACTTATTTTTTTAAATTATGGATTTTTTTAGATTATATTAAGTTTATGTTGTAAAAATTACCAGTTGCTCGCAGTTAATTGTAACTTGAAAAAGCAATAAAACTGTCTCTTCAATTACAAAGGTAAAAAAATAAAAAAATAAAATCATCTCCACAATCACAAAATTGTTAAAAGTTTTTGATATAATAAAGACATTCTTTTTCCTACTGGGTTTCCCTGACTTTCGAGTTTATATTATCCTTTTAGATAGAATCTTAATTTTACATAGCCACGTAATTTCTATGCTATGGGTTTAGCCCGATGGGCTTACAAAATATTATTTTCTGCAGTTTTAAAACCTGTCTTTGTTTTTTGATAAGGAAAACAAATCATAACTTTCTGTGTATGGAGTACCTACTCGTAGTCGAGTGGTACCTACTCTATAGAGACTTATCGGTATGGTAAGCTAATGGAGCGCTCAGCGGTCACTAAGAGTAAGGGCCCAATAACATAGGAAGATACTTAAGCCCCAGAGAGAGAAAAAATATCTATGTTGATTACACAAGTGTTTATTTTCGGTGGGGATCGAAAATAAACATTTGTCAATCTGTTAGCGCTGCCTTACTAAAATTATAAATAAAATGTAATCAAAAAAGTGGAGGCACTTACCATTCAACAGCTGCGTCCTTAAAATAACAAATTCCAACGAAGCGTGCTCCTTCTCTGCTGTCTCTACTCTTTTCCGGTGTCACAAACGCTCAGCTATAGGTAATGTATATAAATATGAAAAAAAAACAAATAAATTATTATAAATCTTTTCTTGGATATCTTGAGTCGTTTTACTAGCCACCATCCATGAAATTTTAAATTGGGAGGGAGGGGCTTAGAATTCAAAATGCGCTTCTTGGTGCATGCTAATTTATAACCAATAGTGCTGTTAAAAAGGAATGAAATGGCTCAGCAAATTTCTAAAATCTGCGCTGGATGTTGTTTTTGTGCATTTCTTTAAAACATATAAATCAAAATTTAATCAGGCAAGTGTGAGCGAGGCTTTTGTCCTAAAGGTTCATTTTTTTTTGAAACGTTACCGAGTTTCAGCAATATTTTTTGTTAAAGCATTATTTAAAAAATATTAAAAAATGTTAATTGCACAACATAGGACTAATTTGACGAATTTGACAACGTGCGCCAACCTAGAAACTAATCATTTGACAACGTGCGCCAACCTAGAAACTAATCATTTGACAACGTGCGCCAACCTAGAAACTAATCATTTGACAACGTGCGCCAACCTAGAAACTAATCATTTGACAACGTGCGCCAACCTAGAAACTAATCATTTGACAACGTGCGCCAACCTAGAAACTAATCATTTGACAACGTGCGCCAACCTAGAAACTAATCATTTGACAACGTGCGCCAACCTAGAAACTAATCATTTGACAACGTGCGCCAACCTAGAAACTAATCATTTGACAACGTGCGCCAACCTAGAAACTAATCATTTGAACATACAAACTTCTTTGGGTTTTCGGTGTCTTTTCTTATCGGTGGTGTGCCGATTGTTGCCTCACAGAATACATTTTATCAATGTTATAATTAGGTATGTAACGTTTATAGGAAGGTGGTGGTCACATCTTTCCTGCTATATACAATTTTGTAACAGGTGACTGGATTTTGTGACCTGAAGAAGTCTATCGCAGAACGTAGGTCTTCCCTATACATTTCCAGGAAGAACCACCATCGTCCTGCAATCCACAAATTAAGCTAAATATGTCATTTAAAGTATAAAAGTTCCAAATTTTAGCTTTAAATTTTTTCAGAAATAATCAGACAACAGACGCAAAAAAACGCGAGCCTCCGTTTTACCATTTTGGTTTGGAACCCGAATTATAAAAATTTGATAATTATGCATAACTGTATGAGTTATGCGTTTAACGTCACTGTACTAGACATAAATAATGAATTTACTAGCGAAGCTGGAATTTTAATAAATAAATAGGATTTGCAAACATTTGCAAATGCCAAGTTGGAGTTTTCCAGATTTCATGTTACCTATACTTGCCGCTTATTGCTTCTTTAGCAACAGTTGACAACTTGAATGCACTATCAGAAGACGTAGTTACTGCGCCTATGCATTTAAAACAAGCTCGATAATTACAGGCTTCAAACAAACCAATCCATGTGCTAGCAGTTTGTTTTATTTTATTTAATTCAATACAACCAGCTGATGGAACAAGCAGATGGCCTACCCAACAAAGCATTACCTCGTAAGTCAAGCTCGGTTGGAAACGTGCCCTACGATGCACTGCCCTGCGTCCATCAACTTGAGGCATACTGATGTTTAGCTTCATGTGCCTGTAATTACACCGGCGACCACACTCTTCATACTGAAACAGCGTTGCTGCTGAAAAGGCGTGGTACTACTTCCCCGGATGAGCCACACACAGAGCTCTACTACACAAGGTTACTGGAGCTCTACTACACAGGATTACTACTTAATAAACTGGAACAGTATCATGGCTTTGATCCCTGATAATGATATAGGTGGGTATCACCTAATCTGTCTCCGATCTTCTAATTACCAAATAGGAACTCGGGATTTCAAAGAATAAAAAAGGACCTTGGAGGTCCTCAAAAGGACGTCCAAGGAGGGTAGTCAGAGGTACGTACAAACATTACATTAGGCACGTACAAACATTTGGTGTGCAGTGGTATACCATACGTGACGTTGCAAGCCCATCGCCGCTGTTAGAATACTATGGATGGCCTATGGATTCAAAATATAACTGTGCCTATCTTATTATGTCAATAAAACACATTTTTACTTAACTTTTACTAACTTGGTAACAATTTAAGAGCTGGAATTGCGCACATTTTTTAAGATAATTATTGTAAATAGTATACAATGCCGCATTTTAAACGAGTTTTAAATAAAAATATAAGACAGTGTTTGTGCTAGGCAGTGACGTCGTCGTTACGAAATGTTGTACAAAAATTTAATTAAATTTGATAGGAAGTGAGCAGTAAAGACACTGGATACCTGTATTAATAAAACCCGTGTACCTATTCATTGTAATATTATTAAATATTATAAGCTCTACTGATTTTTTATTGAAATTGGCAAAAACTAATGTAGCACTTATAGTCACTATACAGCTATAGTGTATATAGTATAACAGCTATATAGAATATCTATAAAACAAACGTGATATTTTTTGCTCGTTTTTATAGATGATTGTACGGACCCTTTCGCGCGCGAGTTAGTCTCGCACTGGCCGGTTTTTTTACTCTTGATAATAAAAAAACGATTCGTAAATGTCGATGTCAATAATCCTCTCGCTCGCACAATATTTCTGTCTCATGGGGTAAATGAAAGGTCCTTGCTCTGTATATACTCACACACCTGCATGCGTACTGCAGGCAAAATAATTTAACTTATTGCCAAAAAAGTTGTTAAGGATGATTCATACTACAATGTGTCGCGACCGGGCCCCGTCCGCCGTGCGCCGGCCGGGCCAGGCATTCATGTCACACCGGGCCCCGGGCTGTTTGGGTGTATTATTTGCACGAGTAGTGTGGTTTTGTTAGGGCCGGACCGTGCCGGAGACGAGAAACAATACCCACCGACATTTCAACGCCGTGCCCCGTCCGTGCCCGGACGGCGCACGGACGGGGCACGGCCGAGCCATGTTCTGGCATGTATTACTTCATACAAATAGTATACCATAATGTTTGAACGTGCCCCGGCCGGAGCCCGGACGGGGCACGGCCCGGTCGCGACACGTTGTAGCGTGAATCATTCTTTAAGGATGTTCAAACATTATGGTATACTATTTGTATGAAGTAATACATGCCAGAACGTGGCTCGGCCGTGCCCCGTCCGTGCGCCGTCCGGGCACGGACGGGGCACGGCGTTGAAATGTCGGTGGGTATTGTTTCCCGTCTCCGGCACGTTCCGGCCCTAACAAAACCACACTACTCGTGCAAATAATACACCCAAACAGCCCGGGGCCCGGTGTAACATGAACGACTGGCCCGGTCGTGACACGTTGTAGCGTGAATCATCCTTTACAAGACATCTCACATACCTGCCTATATACACTCAATTCAACGCATTTTGAATTTGAATACGAAATTGAATACACCGATAAGCATTACGAAACTTTTGCTAAAGGGAGCCACACCACACGCCATAACATTATCAGTGTAGTTAGGTGTATACTTTCGTTTTTGACAGACTAGAGGTTATTTTAGAGAACATTGATGGAAAATATTAAAAATTCACATCTTAGGTTTTAAACTGGGTTTAAGGATGGTGTTCTAGTTCTAATAGAACAGATAATTGTGTCCTGCAGGCTGACCTGAAAGAAATCTGGTGAGCTTGCAAGGTCAGTGTTAATCAGCTATTACCCGTAATTAATTACTAACGCTCTTATTCATAATCCCTGCCATTTTATAGCGGCTCTATAAAGTATTATTGTACCTTTCATGCCAACGAAAAGAGACAGCAACAGACTTATTGGTCTGATAAGCTATTGGCGCGCTCAGCGACCATCATGAATAAGGATAGTACCTTAATTTTTTACTACGTAGAATATTAACACAGGAAATTGCAAAAAATACAAGTATTTTAGGAGTAGTAGAGCTCCTTGTGTGTGTGTGGCTCGTCCGGGGAAGTACCTACTACCACTACGCCTTTTTCTACAAGGTTTCGGTTTGAAGAGTGTGGTCGCCGTAAAATTACAGGCATACTGGTAGGCCTCAAGTTGATAGACGCAGGGCAGTGCATCGTAAGGCGTATCACGTATCGTGCGTGACTTATGAGGCAATGCTTTGTTATAGGTAATGGTTACCACTCAATTTTGCCAATTTTACGCCATTTGCTTGTTCCATCAGCTACTTGTATAAAAAAAAATACAAAATAGGTACAACAGTTGAAAAACTGAATGAAACCTATGTTGCCGAAAACCTTCCAACAGCCATTTAGAATCGGCATTTTTATCGTTTTAAGTCCATAAAAATAAAGGGCCCTTAAACAATAAGAAGAAGAGGGAACAAAACACAAACGGGTCTCTCTGTCTTGCTTAGTTGTGCCTATTTGTCGCTAGCCTGATGGTACTCGTAGGTATTTCATAAACTACGTACCTACGGAGAGCGCGATTGTCATTTATATAGAGCAGGCCATGTTAAAACAGTGCTTCATTGTAGGTAACAGTCGTCTCATGGTGGCAGGTGATAGTGGTGATAGTATTATTTTTGAGTTTTTTGGAAACAACGTTGACAAGACAATTTTTTTTTTATCTTTGACGCTACTTTCATTCAAGAAATAAATACAGGAGTACAGAGTACGAAATCGATCGGGCTAGAGAAGGTAAGTGATTTTAATAGTATAAATAAATTTGGTGACCTTTCCACTCAGAACTATTTCCTAGCAAAGCTTGTTAGGTATATGGAAGCCAGATAGCTATAATAAATCAGATTTGCCTTGTTTTTTTGTTATATATACATAAAATTTATTACAAAACCCAGACAGACAACAAACTCGTATCAGTGTACTAATGTTAGCAGGTAAGTAAACTACATAGACATAGACAGTATTTTATTGGCCACAAGAACACACAGCATACAATTAAGGTATTGTAGGTAGGTAGAATAAAAATAATATTATAAGAAAACGACTCATTTTACACATTAATTAAAATCTACTTTCTAAGGTAGGTAATTTGACAAGAAGATAATAAAAATAAAAAACTATAGGTACCCACTATACAGCATACCCATGCCTACATACTATGAAACATATATTATTATTAGTGCTGTGTGCTACAGCAGCAAAAAGGTCCCGGCTCAGCATTATGCTTCACTATCCGAAGACAGGTCAGCGCTATTATTCTGCCGATACCTTGCCTAACTACACGGGAGTGAAGCAACGGGCGGGCGCCAGTTTTATAGATCTTGTGAATGGGAAGGTCCTACGACACATTATGACAACAAAATAAATGTGATCGCCTCTTTCCACTGTAGATTGTACGAAGCTTTGAGTCCTTGATGAAGCGGGGTCAGTCGGGGGCTTCTATTTTTCTCCACTCTTGTTGTCTTATAAGTGCCATGAAATTATTTGCCGTTTTGTATCAAAAATACTTAATTTCGTAATTTTTTGAGTAGATATGGTGCAAGTATGCAAGTTGGAGTAAGTTTTGGGGTCAGGAAAGGACATAGAGGACAACAACATACTTTTTAATCGCGGGAAACACCGCGGGGCGCTCCTAGTTTATCATAAATCATTATTGTTCGTGAATCTGGGTTTTACAAAGTAAGATGTTTGGTGATTTTCTTATATCTACTTTTCCTTAGGGAAAGAGGAAATTACATTCATACAAATACAAATTCATTTATTTACCAAATAAAATTACCAAAGTGTAATTATCCTAATATCATAGTTATGCATGTCATTAGTTTGATTATTTTTAGACAATAGAATAGAATAGAAAAGGCTTTATTTTGTCTCTTATATAATTATATAAAAGCACTGTTACAATTAAAGAGCACCGGTGGTCTAGTGGGAGTGACCCCGCCTTCCGATCGTAACGTCGCAGGTTCGAATTCGGTCGTGCACCAATGGATTTTTCTATCGAAAAATTTATGTGCGCAATGCCAGTGCTCTTAAACGGTGAAGGAAAACATCGTGAGGAAACCAGTTAGTATTCTAACAGCGGCGATGGGCTTGCAACCTGTCACGTATGGAATACTAACTACTGCAAAATGTGGGTATGTGCCAAATGTAATGTTTGGACGTACCTCTGACTACCCCCTTAGACATCCTCAAAAGAATCTTGAATTAGTACCTACTTGGTACTGGGAGATCTGAAGGGATATCTACCGTGCCTGGGGATCAAAGTCGTGAAGCTGTTTCAGTTTTTTTTTACTGTTACAATTTGTTTGACGACAAACAAGGCCACCACTCAGCATTTTGCGCATGAGCTCAAGCCCATAAAGCGCTGGTTTTCAGTGGCGCTTTTTTTCTTCAATTCTTTCGATTGATAACTAAGCGATGTCAAGTCAATATGCAATGCAAACCTCATACGCATTGCGTACGAGTTTTATTTGTGAAGTATTTTGGGAACAATTTTTTGTAACATCTGTCGCGTATTTGGCTAAAAGCAAACCTCGATAACTTGGTGGTAGATAGAGATTTATAACTTCTGCGCTACTATCATCAGTAGCCTCTGCTGAAACAGTCCTTAAATTTTTCTGGTAGTTACAAAAGAGTGGTGTAGTTAGGATTTGGTATATTGTAGATAGTACCTATACAAGAAACCCAAAAACGAAAAGCTCCTTTCGATTTGAAGCTATTCATTTGAAAATAGTCATAATATATACATTATTCATAATTTATCAATATATACATTATTATATTCTAGTATAAATATATACATTATGTATATTTTATATATATAACTTCTATTAAATGTTTAAACAAACCGTTTCATAAATAGTAACACGCCACACCACTTTTTGCACGCCCAGGAAGATTGGTAGAAAATGCTATTAGCATTAAGTCCTCCTAGCACTATATTGTTTTGTGTGAAAGTTTTTAAATAAATAAATAATTAAAAAATATAATAATGTCTACATAAGCTATGTTAATCTAATTTCTTTAATTCCTTCTTTTAATTAAACCTTCCTCTTGCATCAATATCTATTAAAAAAACCGCATCAAAATCCGTTGCGTAGTTTTAAAGATTTAAACATACATAGGCATATAGAGATATAGGGACAGAGAAAGCGACTTTGTTTTATACTATGTAGTGATAGTGAATGTGAAGTGATAAGATGGTAAACTGTTGATTTTTTAGGAAAACGGTAGATTTTGATATTTTAAAAAAATGTCTTTAGTGGTTTTACTGTGTAATCATACGAGGTACGTTAGCCATAAACCAATGACACCCAAAGTGGTCTGACTCCCGAGGGTCGTCGACCTACAAGATGTCCTTGTGAGCGAAAGCAAGAATTTGGGGTTTATTGTTATTTACAAAAGGGTCAACGATCATTGTCTGCTTTGCTGATTTCCTGAAAACATAACCATCGACGGGTAGTAGGTGATTATTAATGTTATTTAAATGAAAAAAGTAAATTTTGTTGATTAAATGATTTATATCTCTGATTCTAGAATTTGTGAATTAATACGTCTCATGAATGACCTTGGTTTTTAGGGTTCCGTACCCAAAGGGTAAACGGGAACCCTATTATTTAAAAAGGTCCCGTTGTCTGTCTGTCCTCCGTCACCGGGCTGTAGCCCATGAACCGTGACAGTGAGTGTAATAGAAATACATCACCTGTAATCAATTAGCTAGCAATTGATCACAGATCATGTATTTATATTGCTTTAACAACAAATAATCAAATAAAAATAAAATAAAAATTTAAGGGGGCTCCATACAACAAACGCGATTTTTGCCGTTTCTAGAGATATGGTACGGAACCCTTCGTGCGCGAGCCCGACTCGCACTTGGCTGGTTTTTCTTTTACTACATCTCACTACAAAAACAGTTAGACAACATTCAAAACACATTTTCAAGTTGATACTTATTTTTAAAGAGCAATATTAGCTATGTAACTTTCCAAAACCTGTGACCGATACAAAAAAAACTCTACCAACATGGCAAGTGGTCTACGAGACAAAAAACTTTGAGGACCTCTAATAAACAAACGTAAGGACATCGCTCATCAGCTCACACAGGTGAAAGTATCATAGAAGATCTGAAGACACATAATCTGGAGCGCATCACTGCGGCTCATTCAGTGCGAAGTCGCGCCCCAAAGCGACCGTGTTATCAGCATTTTTGTGGGCGTTCGTAATTTTTTTGTCATTACTGTTAAACCCCACATTTCAATACGCAAGTATTGACTCGCCATGTTGATACAGTTGGAAGCTATTTTATGATTTTTTGTAATAGTGTTGGTTAGTTACAAAGTGTTGACGAGTAATAAGTAAGTATAATATTGACAAAGAAAATTACAACTAATAGTTACAATTATTTACAAAATGTACAAAATATACAAAATATACAAAATACATAATATGAAACAGTTGAGCTATCTGCAGACCGTTGCAAACGATCTATAGATAGCTCAAAGTGTTTGGTTACAAGTTGCGTTTTTGACTGATCATTGGATACTGAACCGACGAGGGTGTGCTACTTGCAATACTTTAGGTAGCTATAATATTACAGAATAATACTTCTATGATCGCATAAGTTAATTATAAATTTTTATCAAATAGTTTTTATAAAACACTAGTTGACCACGCAAACTTCGTATCGCCTCGTCAATGAATGTCAGATGTTTGACAATTACGAATCCCGTGAACACAAGGAATTTGAATATTCCTTGCGTGAACATGAACGGGAGAATGTGATGCTTAATTTTTTTTTATGTGAACCTTCATCTGACAATATAGCTAACACCACAAAAAAGAATTAGCAAAATCGGTCCAGCCATTCACGCGTGATTACGTGGCCAAGGGAAATAGGGTTATTTTTTATATTAATTATTTTAGGATATAGATAGAAAATATGGACTTGCTTGTGTTCGCATATATTTATGATCTACAAATTGATATTTTCGGTGTTCTTTGTTTACTATTTTTGATCTACATTTAGTGAAAATTATTGCTTATCCTTGCAACAATCAAAAATCTGAAAAATTCTTCGGACCTTCATCAGTCTTTTATAGATCTTAGCATGAGTATTCAGGATACACTTACTTACTTTACTTTTACAGCCATTTGTACCCTTTGCAGGGGTAGTCCTAAGTTTGAAGTCGATTCGCAGCACGCGTTAAAAAATTCTCATGCAAACTTTAACATCCCTTTGCACCCTTATTAAGAGTAGTTAAAAAAATACCTTCCCTTTATTTTATTAGTCTTGGAATGCATGTGCTTCAAGTTTCAAGATTGTAGGTTCAATGAATACTACGTTTTCAACCATTTTTACACCCCTAAGGGTTTAATTTCCAAAAATCCCTTCTTAGTGAACCACTACTCCCGAAGACCTATGTACCTCCTCTCAAATTTCAAGTCTCTAGGACCGGCTGCTTAGGCTGTGCGTTGTCTATTATTATGTCATTCAGAGTCAGTCAGTCAGAACTTTGAGTTCTAAAGATATTAGTCCTTGCATTTATTTCAACCCTGTATTATTAAAAAGATGTCCTAATGTGCGAGTGAGAATATGCCCGAAGGTTGTTTGCGTCATATTTGTATAAAATTAGAATTAAATTATTATTAGAATTAAATTAAAAAATTAGAAAAAATTAAAATAAATATTTTTTAATGTCCAATATACAAAACGGTGATCAAGGCCCATTCACAAAAAAATGAGATATCAAGCCCAGCCTTTTTCTATGAACCTTTATAAAATCCTACTATTTATTCGTAGATTATCCTTCTTATTCAAAATCCCTGCCATTTGTACCACCACACGGTACTACCGCACCGCTGAGATGACGTGCTGTGTAGTGTGCGTGGCACACTGTAGGGATGCTAACGCATCTCGAATGAATTTTGTCATGGTGGCAACAGCGTAGTATTCTAGCGAAAATCGAATTTCAAAATTCTAATTTTATCCTGAAGGTCCAACTGATAAGTAAAAAAGTACTTTGACTTTGACACGCATTTGAACAAATAATACGCATGCCGAGCGGTTTTTTTTCCCAAAACCAATAAACTCTTTTAATCAATCATTACATTAGGCAAGCGCTAAACATATCCATGACTGGACGGATCTGGTCCGATTCCAGTCGGGTGCGGACTACGTATCCAGGAGTCGTGTCCGAAGATTTGGTCGAATCGCGTTTACGATCGCACATTTTTGTATTGCAGTCAATATTATTTTACAATCATTGTTCTACATTGTAGTTTAGTGGGAGGTACAAAAATTTTCGTATTTCTAGGTTCATACAACTAAAACTTAACTTAGATACTAGTGCCGTACAGTATTTCCTACTTATTTAAATACTACTGATTTATATAGTAAATTATATTAATAAGGTATAATTTATCTGTTTTATTGTAGGTCGTAGTAACTGGTTTACTCGTACGTATGGATCCGGATTCGACAATCGAACACGTCCGAGCCCGTAGGATTATTCCAATTTTTTTCAATTTTGCTATTCGTATTTTTGAATGGAGAATTTGAACCAACTCGCTAAATAACTTTTCATATCGATCAGTATTGCACCAGCCCGTGTTTTGTATGGAGACGCGAGAGTTCTCAGTGCGCCCGACAAGGGCGCTTGTCGCTTCTCTAACAGAAAACAGCTTCTTCAGTACCTTGCCTAAAGGAACTCATTTTAATAATGTTTTAGTTAATATTATGGTTATTATATCATATTTTCTTTTAAAGGTTTTTAGTTTTAGGTAAATTAGGTTAATTTAATATAGGTATTTAATAATTAACACAGCATAGTATTAGTACCTACCTACAAAGTTGCAAATTACATAGTATAAAACAAAGTCGCTTTCTCTGTCCCTATATCCCTATGTCCCCATGTCCCTATGTATGCTTAAATCTTTAAAACTACGCAACGGATTTCGATGCGGTTTTTTTTAATAGATAGATATATATGATAGATAGATTCAAGAGGAAGGTTTATATGTATAATACATGCATGGTATGTGCACCCGTGCGAAGCAGGGGCGCGCGGGCGGGTCACTACTAAAGTATATTTAGAAATACAGAAAATACTCGTACTAACGACTTGAAAATTTTACTATACAAATTAAATTAATTACCTAACAATAACAACAATAAGCACAACAAACATGAACTAGTTCAAAGATAAACATACATAAGCAAACTAAACTAACCGGGACCTAGAACAGAGATTTTTTTAAAAGCTCAACAACACGCCTATATGAAACCTGCTGAGGTTTTTGACCACCATTCGGCTGCCGTAAGTAGATAAACCGTTGATTACTGTATTAATTTACTGGCGTTTTTATGTAGATACACAGTTATCTACAATAATATTAGAAAGAGGAAAGATTTGTATTAGCGTTCTCACTGCTACATTCTATTCCTACTTAAATATTATAAACGCGAAAGTTTGTAAGTATGGATGGATGTTTGTTACTCTTTCACGCCGGAACGGCTGAACGGATCTGGATGAAACTGGGCAGAGATATTGGCTATAGTCTGGAATAACACATAGATTACTTTTTATCGCGCGGGAACACCGTGATTTAAATCTGCGCCGGTGAAACCGCGGGGCGCAACTAGTAAAGAATAAAGAGTAACATAGCCTGTAGATTTTATAGTGTGTCCACGCTTGCGAAAGCCGGCCGGTACGCGCCACTAGCACAATGATTCTGTTGTTGCATTATCTTAAACTAACCTAATCTGACAGCTCTAAAATTATAGACGTCCTTGTTGTTTCCGTGTTTTAGAAAGGGATGGCAATATTTTTAGTGCTGTCAATTAGGTTAAGTTAGGAAAATTAAACAACAGAATTGGCACCATTATTCTTAATCCTATTCTCAATTTAGTCAAAAGTAATCTGAATTGAGTTTATTCAAAATTCAAAGCTGTAAAAACTAACGATAAAACTGTTTCGTTTAACTTCAATTTATGTTTTTCTTTATCTCGTAAGACAGACACAGGATACAAAACCAATAAAAAAACGTTCATATCCGTTACTATATGTACCCACATTACCCGTTGGTATATTGTCATCCACGTGAACGCTTTCTGTACATAGTGTATATTTTACCAACGAATGAATGAATGAATGAAAAATTCTTTATTGTACACCAAAATTTACAGAAAAAAAAGAACACTTAGTAGTATAAAAATAAACCTTACTGCTAAGAGTATTCTCTTACCTGTGATGCTACACACGGTTAAACTTAAATCCGCTTCATTGTAGATTAGCAGCGGCCTTCCGATCGCGGCTTCTAAACCCGTCGTGCACCAAAAAATATAATTATAAAATAAATAAAAATATGGATAACTCAACACTGACGCATATTTATTCATCACATAAGTTGGCGCAGTTTTAGAAATGTCAGTCTGAGGTACCTACTGATTGGACCACGGAACAGAGAAGATTGGACTTTAGTGTATGTAATCAGAACCAGAATAAGGTCTATCAGATTTGAGACTAAGAGACTAAAGTAAAAACTAGGTAAAAAACTAGACTAGGTAAAAAAGTAAAGACTAAAGCATTTGTTAGTTCGTTCAACAGAATTGGCACCAGTGGCAGTGCATAAAGAACTATGGTGAACTCAGACCGTTTTAATTCATCCCAACCCATTTTATATTTATGTTTTTTTATGTAAGAAGTTACCCTTGCATTTCATCCGAAGGCTGCCGGGTAGAAAGCTTGCTCAATACACCTCGGTTCCTTTCCGCCAAACTTAAGGTCATCCATACCATCGCGGTGCAGGTTGATGTCTTGGCTAGGTCTATTTTAAAACATTCGGAATGTTTCCGCCATTCTGAAACGTCAAAATAGGTTTCTTTCTCTTTTTTGCTGACTGGGGAGGCAACACTGATCTGTATTATACCTACAGAGATCAGTGGGAGCCAAGCTCAGGGGGTGTGTTGGTACGTAAGTCGCGGTAGTTGTCACTCAATCAATGCCAGACGGACGAACCAGGCGGACGTTTCTCTATTTGACAATTTGCCCAAGCAACCTGTGGGAAAATCAAGAACGGATTTGACGTTCGGAACCACACCGAATAAGGTCGAATATCGCTAGGATACGCAACAAAAGTCAAAAGTCATTCGTGACCTCAGAAGTTGTTCTTCTGAGTTCGTGACCAACCTACACTTAAAAAACCAAAGATACAGAAGCTGGCGTTTCCGACCGGAAACATTCAGCTACAATTTTTGTTGCAGATTTGAGTGAAACACAAATAGCAGAAATGCTGTGGCTGAAGAGTGGAGAACGAAGTAAACGCCAGAAAATTTTCAGAAGTGAGTTTCCTTCGATAACTCTTCTAATATTAATCATGACTAAAAATATATTTGGTATAAAAACTTCTGAATTTTAAAGACACAAACAAGAATTTTGTTGTGTTAATCATTTTTCCGTTTTTGTTGATGATTTAATAATATTACTAAAAAGCAATATTTAATGACAGAGTTTTGTATTCCAGTTTTCATGATTGTTTTCAGGAAATGTTATTGCAAAAACAACAGCAGGCCTCATTCTGTTCGTCATAGCGATGCTCTCCTTCATACTGGATCCTCTTCGGCTGGTTATCAAATACGTGAGTTGTGACTACTTGACTACTTTTACTATATTCTATTATTTACACAATATGTCATGTCTTTTATTTATTACTAGCGACCCGCCCCTGCTTCGCACGGGTGCACATTGTTTTTCTACTATATCATGCATGTACTATACATATAAACCTTTCTCTTGAATCACTCTATCTATTAATAAAAACCGCATCAAAATCCGTTGCGTGGTTTTAAAGATTTAAGCATACATATTGATATAGGGACAGAGAAAGCGACTTTGTTTTATACTATGTAGTGATTTTCCTACTATCTTACTAATAAAAAAATTGTAAGTATGGATGGATGGATGGATGGATGTTTGTTACTCAATAACGCCAAAACGGCTGAATGTATCAGGATTAAATTAGGCATAGATAGAGTCTGGAATATCACATCCCGGTATTTAAAACTACGCGGGTGAAACCGCGGGGCGCAGCGGGTCTCTAATCAAAGTCATGAACTTTTTATTTTTTTCCAATAGTCCAATAGTTTCATGTCAAAAGTATATATAGTGGTATTCCTTAAGTAGGTACGTGTCAGGTTGTCGCTGTTAGAGTACCAACTGGTTTCTCCACCATGAACAACTCCACCGTTATGGACTGATGGCACACACAAATCATACTGGCTTAGTTTAAAATTAGTAGACGTGTGCCTCCAGTTTTCTGTAGCTCTCTACTTCCCTAATACTATTAAATAAACTACTGACAAAAAAACATTTGTTTATTATTAACTTTAATTAACACGGTGAGAACCAATTACATTAATTAAAGAAGTTAAAATTACATAAAATTAAAATTACCAATTAAAATGTTAAACAAGTAGGTACAGACAGTAAAAATGACAGAAAAACTATTAAATTTATACAAACAGAATTTACAACAATCAATAAATGTCAGAATTATAATTTAGCAATAGGTACCTACTTACCGTATTCTATGAAAGATCATACAAAAAACAGCACAGGCGTAACTTGACGTATGTTTCTCTCTCTCTCTCTCTCTCTCGGTCTCTTTTGGTCGCGAAAAACTGACGCAGGCTGACATTGTTCATAAAACATTTCAAACGGACCCTCGTGATTCTATTGAAAAATAAACCGTTTTTATTTTATCACAGGTACATAATATGTAACTCATGTTGTTTTATGTTTTTACCAAAAGTCCAGGTGGCCGTTACTGAAGGCGTGGTTATATGTGTTTTTGCCTGAAATATCTGCGTCAGTATTTTAGACAAAAACTCTGAATGAAGGTCTAGTCTTTTAGCGATGTGCTAGCGTACTGCCTTCGCATTGTGATTAGCGTAGCGTTTTACGTAGCGGTTAGCGTAGCGTTCTGCGTAGCGGCTAGCGTAGGTAGAGCACATTAGCAGTAAGGCATTATTAACATAAGAATAAGTGTGAATTTATTTAATAAAAACTGACGTTTAGTAAAAATGTACGTGACGCAACCTATAACTGTAGAGAATATAGCCTATCATGAGTTTAGTGTCGACCGCGATCGATCGTAGATCGCAACGATCTACACCGAATTTCAAGGAAATTAAACAACGGCATCTAGCGTATTCTTTGAGAAGCTTAAGGGAAACTTCTCAAAGAATGCGAATAATATATAATATTTATAATAAGAATAATGATAAAAATCATAAGAATTTATTAGCAGTATAAGAATAATATATAATATTGAATTTCCTTGAAATGCGGTGTCTATCGGTGTGATCTACGATCGATCGCGGTCGGCACCGGAACTCGTGATAGGCCCTCAGGTCCCATCTGAAAACCAGCGCCGCTTCACTTGTGGAGCGGCAATAAGCTGAGATGGGGCCTGTTTTGGATCGCGCGCACATGCACTTGGCACGAGCTGATTTGCACCTTCCACCTATCTACACACGTCCTTCTCTGTTTTTATTTCTACTTTTCCTGTTTACTTTATTCTACTTACTGTTTTTATCCTGAAATTGTTCTTCTTTGTCTTCTCGTGTTTGCTTTTCTGTCGTGCTTCTGTTAATGTTTTTATTGTATTTTCTTGTTTTAATTATTATAAGTGTATGTATCGTGTGTGTCCAAAATAAATGTATTTTCTTTCTTTGCTTTCTTTTTTCTTTCTATATAGGGTTTTTTTAGTTGCGCGGGAAGTTTGGATAGTCCATGTTTTATGCACTAGGTATCTACAACTACTTCAACAAGGATGACAAGCCAAAACAGGATAATCTGTATAAAACGACATTTTATTTTGTTGTTTAAAATGCCACGAGAAAACCGGCATTTTGCTGAGGATTGTTCGTAACTTTTCCTTAAAGCGAGAATTTTTGATGAGCATCTTGGTGGGTGTTGTTTCGGATTCAACGCATAATTTACACCATAGTAAAATTTAATTTCAATTTGTGTGTGTGTTATTCAAGCTCAAAAAAATATTACTTGCGGACTTTAGGGGAGTTACGTGTCTCACGTTTGGTAAAACGGCTTCAGAAGTTGATACAAATAGTTGATTTTTGAGCAATAATTAATTGCTCGCCAACACGAATGGATCAATCTGGATTAATACATACATATATAAAATCACGCCTGTTTCCCCTATGGGTAGGCAGCTACCACGGATTTCCACTTGCTACGATCCTGAAATACCTCTTTCGCTTCATTCATTCTCATAATATCTAGAGTAATTGAGGTAGCAATTAGATTAGATTTGCTGTTTGGATTGTCCAGCATTATTTATTTATTTATTAGATGCATTATTGTCGAAATAATTATCATTTTTTTTTTTTATAAATTGCTGCATATTATCCCATTTATAACTCCAGATCGATCCATTCGTCATTTGTGTTGCCGAGCAAGTTTTCAAGTCAAATGTTAAAAACAGAAAAACTTCTTCAACACTTTTTTCTGCGAATAAAAAATCGTGTATCAGTTTTAGATTATGCACAAAGCCAGTGGTGCCAATTCTGTTGTTTAATTTTCCTAACATAACCTAATTTGACAGCACTAAAAATATTGCCATCCCTTTCTAAAAGACCGAAACATCAAGGACGGCTATAATTTTAGAGCTGTCAGATTAGGTTAGTTTAGGATAATGCAACAACAGAATCGACACCAGTACTCTCAAACGGTGAACAAAAACATCGCAAGGACACCGGAATGACGAAAAACCTATAAAATTTTAAAACCATTGGTTAAGGTTCCGGTGACAGCGGCTCGCAATTTCGAGGTGCGAACAACCTCCCCGAAATGAAATAAAATGAAATAATAGCCAATCACACCTCGAAATTGCGAGCCGCTGTCACCGGACCCTTAAGTACACTTAATTCCCTCAAGAACTCAAGAAGTGGCCTTCTTCTTATCCTTATCTTGTCATTAGCTTTTTCAAACTAATGCAGTGAAAGGAAGAAGCAGAAGGATGAAGAAGAGAATCAAGATACACTGTAGAATATTTATTGTTTAATTATCAGTAACTAGGGACCCGCCCGCGCGCCCCTGCTTCGCACGGGTGCAAATATCATGCATGTATTATACAAATAAACCTTCCTCTTGAATCACTCTATCTTTGAAAAAAACCACATCAAAATCCGTTGCGTAGTTTTAAAGATTTAAGCATACATAGGAACAGGGACATGGGGATAAAGGGACAGAGAAAGCGACTTTGTTTTATGCTATGTAGTGATGTATTTTTCAGGGTACCAGTGTGACGAATGGTTCATTCCTGTTCAACGTGTTCCAAACTGAGATCGAGGGAGCCCGTCTCTCTCTGTACGTGTTCAACATCACCAACGCGCAGCGGTTCCTGGCTGGAGACGACTACAAGCTGAAAGTCCAGGAAGTTGGTCCTTTCTCATACCGGTGAGTTGTTACTGCTGCAGGCAGACCACTATAAAAGAACAAGTAGGAGAGCTCTTTGTGAAGGGCTCGTCCGGGGAAGTATTACCACCACGCCTTTTTCCGCCGCCAAGCAGCAACGCTGTGTCGGTTTGAAGAGTGTGGTCGCCGGTGTAATTACAGGCACATGAGGGTTAACATCAGTATGCCTTAAGTTGAACGCAGGGCAGTGCATCGCAGAGTAAGGTCCGATCGTGCGTTACTTGCGAGGCAATGTTTTGTTTACAAGTGATGGTTACCACATCAAGTGGCCCATCTGCTTGTTTCACCCGCTAGTTAGCTAGCTAGTATTAAAAAAACAACTTTAAAGTAATATTCATAATATCACTTATACCACATAGTTTATGCAATGTCGGTGTTTTTAAACGGTGAAGGAAAGCATCGTGTGGAAACTAGTTATCATTCAAACAGCGGCGATGGGCTTGCAACCTGTCACGTATGGAATACCAACTATTGCAAAATGTTGGTAAGTGCCAAATGTAATGTTTGGACGTACCTACCTCTGACTTAGACGTCCTCGAGAACCTGGGGTTAGTTCTTGGTACTAATAGATCTGAACAGTGGTGGATTTCCGGTCCTGGCCGCGCTAGGCCGTGTATAGTACAATTACTATCAATAGAATATATTACCTAGTATAGGTTTAAATTAAGGAAATGAAGATAAATTTAATTTAGTACGGGTTTATTTTCATACAATGCATAAAACATTTTTTATAAGTTACAAAACGCGTCTACATTTCAACTGAAACTGAAAACTGAAACAGCTTCACGACTTTGATCCCCAGGTACGGCAGATATCCCTTCAGATCTCCCAGTACCAAGTAGGTACTAATTCAAGATTCTTTGAGGATGTCTAAGGGGGGTAGTCAGAGGTACGTCCAAACATTACATTTGGCACATACCCACATTTAGCAGTAGTTAGTATTCCATACGTGACAGGTTGCAAGCCCATCGCCGCGGTTAGAATACTAACTGGTTTCCTCACGATGTTTTCCTTCACCGTTTAAGAGCACTGGCATTGCGCACATAAATTTTTCGATAGAAAAATCCATTGGTGCACGACTGGATTCGAACCTGCGACCTTACGATCGGAAGGCGGGGTCACTCCCACTAGACCACCGGTGCTCCTTTCCTACATTTCATCAATCATTAATTAAATCTTCGTAATACTACTGGATTGCGAAAATATAATTATTGATTTTCCTTACACAATTCTACAATTCCACTTCCACTTCTACAATTGAGTAAAGCTAGATCATTAATTTAACCATCGCATGTCATTGTTGTGCGGTCGCAAACCCTAATCTAAAATTATCTCTTTCCATGAGTCTCTACTAACAGGAGTACCTTAATGCACACATACAGAGTGCAATATCTACGTTTGGATAAATAGTTTGAAGACCTCAGCACGTAGCAATTACTAAAAACTAACAGCACTCTTTCGATCCTCATTGTTTAGGGTTCCGTACCCAAGGGGTAAAACGGGAACCCTATTACTACGACGACCTCTGTGGCGCAGCGGGCGAAAGTCCACCTGCGACGCTAGAGGTTGCTGGTTCGATTCCCGCCTCGGAACAAATTTGTGTACGATCTGCAGAAATTTGTTCCGTTGGTCTGGGTGTTTTCTATGTTTATAATAAAAAATATCTATCTATGTAAGTATGTAATGTATTAAATATATCAGTCATCTAGTACCCATAACACAAGCTTTGAGTAGCTTACTTTGGGGCTAGATGGTGGTGTGTGGATTGTCCAGCATTATTTATTTATTTATTTAGAAAAAAAAAAAAAAAAAAAAAAGGCTCCGCTGCCCGTCCGTCTGTCTGTCACTAGGCTGTATCTCACGAACCGTGGTAGTTAGATAGTTGAAAATTTCCCAGATGATGCAATTTTGCTACCAACCTTTAACAAACACAATAGTTATTTGTTATACAAGAGTGCAAAGTTGCTTTTTAACCGCGTGCTCAATTTTGATGACCGAGCAAGCGAAGGATTCTAAAATTTAATCACGAGCGCAGCGAGTGATTCAAAATTAGAATCCTGAGCGTTAGCGAGGGAATCAAAAGAGCACGAGGTGAAAAATCTTTGCACTCGAGTGCAACACGTAACTTTTCATTCCACCTCAGCGAGGAAATGACTAAATGCAAAAAAAAAAAACGTTTACAATCACAAGATAGGTACTTTTATTTCAGTTTAGGTATTAACTACTACATTTTTACAGGTAAGTATTACATAATAATCTTCAAATTATAACAAAATAATAGTAAGGTATAATTAAGAAAATTTGAAAGTAACGTTGCTACAGTTATTTAAATTGAGTGTAATATTTTTGTTTGGTACTGTAATATTGGTGTTAGTCACTTGTGTACTGTTTTTCGGTAAACTATCTGTCATACTTAATAGTTGTACCGATTCATCGGATTCCCTTGGCGTGAATGTTGAAGAGAGAGGGAGATGGTTAGGTGTTTCATAACGGCTTATTTTTGATGTAGAAGGGCCAGTCCAAGGATCTGATTGAGGCTCTTTCAGTGTAATGGCTCCTACGATGCCTTCACATATTTTAGACTTATTTTGGATGGAATCCTCTATGTATCCCTCTACAACTGCATTGGACTTCCAGCCTCCGTGGCGCTTAAGGGACAGGAGATCAGCTCCGGAATCAGCCAAAAGTGTGGCTGAAGTTCGTCGGAAACAATGACCCGTGTACAACAGGGGTTCTGGAAGTTCAAGAAATGTTGCTATTTCTCGTGGGATACTGCCAATTTTATTAGTACCCATAGGCTGTCTAACACACTTTCCATTGCGATACTGTAGAAAAAATCGATTGATTGGAGTGTTAGGCGGGCGTAAGGCTTGATATTTCTCAAAAATCGTTACGTATTCCTTGCGAATGACGAAGTTGCGGTCTCTTTTTGTCTTTGTATTAGGTAAATTAATTAATAGTAAGTCATCTGAATGTTTCTCAATGTTTTTGACATTAAGTTGTGTTAGTTCATTAGTTCGACATGCTCCGTTTATTCCAATAATAAGAACAACCTGTAACGTAAAGAGTATTGTAGTAGATAAATTAATAAAATTGATATGAACGCATAATTATGCCTATCAACATCTACTAAGTATACTATTTAATTGAGATTAATATACTTAAGTAGATACTGAATGTGCAACTGACTTACTTTTGCCGCCAAATATACGGAATCGGGTGCTTCGTTAAGAAACTTTTCAATATCAGATACTGTGAAAACCTTCGATTTTTTTGGTTGATGACCAGATGAGGCTCTTTTTAAAAATGCCACTAATTTAGGATAGGTATCGATATGTATATCTTTTTTCATCTTTATTGTTGCTTTTAGCATCGAATACGTACTCCATAGAGTGCTTGCTTTCTTGTTCTCGGATAATTCTATAAAATATGCCAGCAAAACGTTTTCTGAGAAAGTTTTGGCTCCTTTTGCTAGTCGCCACGTGTTGAACATATCGTACTGTTTTAAATACTTCTCGCGTGATTGTTGAGGGAGAAAGCTCATTTGCGCATTATTAACAGTTTCAGTCAATTCTGTTGGCGTCAAACAAACTTCCTCGTCGCTAGAATCACTCATTTTAGTTTTTTCACTTGTTTTCAAGTTTCTTGTTTTTAATATAAGGTTTAACAATGACGTGTAAAAATGCCGCGTAAAGATCCGCGTACAAAGCAAATTGAAAAAAGAACACCAAGAAGGTTCCGAGTCTGAGTTTTTAACAAATTAAAAAAAAGTTGTATGATATATTCGGCACCATAGAGGTAGCAGTAAATAGGTTTAATGTTTTTTTAAATTCACAAATTTAGTGCACACGATGTTCTAAATTCAATTTACTTTATCCTCTAGAGAATAAAAACGGCTTTTGCACTCAGATATTGAAGAGCAAAATTACTCTTGCCGAGATGGTGGGATGAAAATAGTTATTTGTTATACAAGAGTGCAAAGTTGCTTTTTAACCGCGTGTTCGATTTTGATGACCGAGCAAGCGAAGGATTCTAAAATTTAATCACGAGCGCAGCGAGTGATTTAAAATTAGAATCCTGAGCGTTAGCGAGGGAATCAAAAGAGCACGAGGTGAAAAATCTTTGCACTCGAGTGCAACACGTAACTTTTCATTCCACCTCAGCGAGGAAATTACTAAATGCAAAAAAAAAGTCTACAATCACAAGATAGGTACTTTTATTTCAGTTTAGGTATTAACTACTACATTTTTCACTTGTTTTCAAGTTTCTTGTTTTTAATATAAGGTTTAACAATGACGTGAAAAAATGCCGCGTAAAGAACCGCGTACAAAGCAAATTGAAAACAGAACACCAAGAAGGTTCCGAGTCTGAGTTTTTAACAAATTAAAAAAAAGTTGTATGATATATTCGGCACCATAGAGGTAGCAGTAAATAGGTTTAATGATTTTTTTTAATTCACAAACTTAGTGCACACGATGTTCTAAATTCAATTTACTTTATCCTCTAGAGAATAAAAACGGCTTTTGCACTCAGATATTGAAGAGCAAAATTACTCTTTCCGAGATGGTGGGATGAAAACAAATTTATAATATGTCTGTGTCTGTCTATCCTTGAGTTCACTGGTCTATCCTCCGTCATCAGACTGTATCTCATGAACTGTGATAGTTAGACAGTTGAAATTTTTACAGATTATGTATTTCTGTTGCCGCTATAACGACAAATACTAAAAAAACGGATAAAATTAATATTTAAGGGGGCTCCCATACAACAAACTGGTTTTGTTGCCGTTTTTATAGATAATGGTACGGAACCCTACGTACGCGAGTCCGACTCGCGCTGGGCCGGTTTTTTTTATACTTTAGTGATCACGAAAATATTACTGGAATAAAAAGACTATAACAAAACACCGTGAGTGACATACGAGGCACGTAAGTCACACACGATAGAAACGTGCCCTACGGTTCCATACATACTTGAGTATACTCGTACATCTACTTGAGGAATACAGATGTTAGGCCTCATGTATGTAATTAACCGGCACCACGCTCTTCACGGCAGTAAAAAGCATGGTAGTAGTACTTCCCCGTTGGAGCCTTTCACAAAGAGCTCTACTACTCAAGTATTTTATTATAGAAATAATTATAATAATCGATTATCACAGTGTAATGTCATTTGTTGTTCTAATTATGCATTTACAAAAAAATGTATTGTTGATATGTTAATTGATTTGTTAATTGATTTAAACATCCGGAAGATTCTATTCTATTCTAAATAGTGATGTTGAATTAAGTTGGCAAATTAGCAGCAGGCATGCAAGTGGCTATGGCTGCTTGCACGTGCCAGGGAGCGCAATGGAAGCATTCAACAAAACTTATTAATATTAGTTAAAGACGATTAGAAATCGAGCAATTTCCATAATTCGCTACATAAAGAAATATATAAAGATATACCTAGTCGAAGTAGTTGGGCAATGGTGAAGTGAAGACCGCCGCAGGATCGGAGAGAGTGCGCGGCGATTTAAGGAGGAGGCTTATACTCAGCAGTGGGTGCATACGGGCTGAATAGATAGATAAAAATAAACAGTGAAACTCGTTTCTTTTCACCTATAGTTTTAAGACGTTTCAAGGTGATCCTTGTGATTTTAATAAATAAACATATTTTGACTTTTTCAAAGTCGGCTAAACGTACGTATCACTATCACCACATAGTATAAAACAAAGTCGCTTTCTATGTCCCCATATCTCTTTGTATGCTTAAATCTTTAAAACTACGCAACGGAGTTTGATGCGTTTTTTTTAATAGATAGAGTGATTCAAGAGGAAGGTTTATATGTATAATACATGCATGATATGTGCACCCGTGCGAAGCAGGGGTGCGCGGGCGGGTCACTAGTAGTACATATAATTTACGTATAGTATAGTAGAAACTGCTGACATAGTTTGGTTTGTAGGTTTAGGAAGATAAATTCTGTTTCCCGATCCAGATTTTTAAAGCAAACAAGCGTGTGCGAAGCCGCTGGTTCAGCTGGACATTCCACACAGCATCTTGGCCACAGCGATCTTTAATCTGGAGGAATCTGGAGTCTTTGGCACTAAGAAATCTGGGAGGATATCTCTCGTGCTGGGGATCATGGCCGTGAACCTGTTTCAGTTGTTTGAAACCATTTGAATAATTTCCAGAGAGATACGAAGAAACGGAGACGTGGAGCTGGACGAGGAGGCTGGGGAGATGTGGTTCACGCCGCACATGAGCGTGCGGTTCCTCCCCGAGGAGTCTGTGGGGGACCCTCAGAAGGTGCAGGTCACCGTGCCGAGCCTCGCTTTATTGGTAAGGGTAGTCTGACGTTAGAAACTGGAGTCAATAAGTGGCATGGCGGCACTCGCGCCTTGCCGTGACGGCCACGACAACGCCGTGTCCTGTCTTGGTGTGCTTGGAATGTCTGGAATAACATGATAACGAGAACAAGCTACATTCAGAATATGATCAAGCAAATACAACAGCAACAGATATAAATACAACAGCAACAGATATAAATACAACAGCAACAGATATAAATACAACAGCAACAGATATACATCAAAATCATCTTAATTTAAAAAATGATATCCAGTTCATATTCAAATTCATAAACGTTATTGACCGCCAAAAATCTTGAGTTGAAATTTTTCAAAATTTAAATTTTGATTCGGAATTTAAACTCTAATCTAACTTATCTATGTATTGCCTAAATGTAAATTCGGTACTTTAAGTACCAATTATAATAAATAACACACTGCCTTGAAAATATTATCCAAAACTCTGTTTATTGCCAACTGTGTCTAAAACTCGAAAACTAACGTTTTTATTGTTTATTTTAACTGTTTAATTTGGATAACTAATTATAGGTTCAAAATACATACTGTTGTTCGTTTTTTTTGTTACCGATCGTGGTACTAGTTTTTCTAGTCAATCTGAGTAAGTCATCGTAGTGGAACTAAGTGGCGAGAAGGGATTCAGTTCCTTACTTATTTTGTTTTGCCTCTATGACGTTCTAAGGCCACCCGAAGAACTCCACCCTAAATAAATCTGAAGCTATTATTATAATAATGTGTAGCGAAAACGGCAATTTGATGTGTTGTATAGCACAGAAAAAATAAAAAGCGCTCAAATAAAGCACCAGCACGCAAAAGACATGGTCAATTCTTACATACGGGTTTTATCTATATCTGTATGCAAGTCTCAAGTCTCTCCACCTTCAGCTAAAACAAAGTTTTATGTTCATTATTTTCATTACTAAAACATAGAACAATGCGATTTCACTTCATCGTCTTCCGTTGTGGCCTGAAGTCATCGAAAGGTAGGATCCAAGTTTGATGTCTGTTCTAGGTTAATCTAGGTGCTTGGCTTCACCTAAATTCACCTATTTTTTAAAAGTTTCAGTGAAATAATGAAAAATAAATTATCAAAAATCCAGAGAAATAATCACAACTTGGAAACTATAAAAAAATTGCATAATATCATGGACATTCGTAATTCACTAGGTTAGCAGGAAATGCAGAGTATCTAATTTCAAAAACATGCTCTCAAGTTACAGGATGCGTTTGCCGCGAAATAAGAGAGCTGACCATTGTTTTGGCTGCTTTGTGCTAGGTACTTACCTAAATAAGTACCTACTTACAGTGGTTTTGGAATACACTTTCACGACTTATCCATTTTTATTACATGCTGATAAAATGAGCAGATGGTTATTTTGGTACAAGTGTTCGCCCTTGCAAAATGAGACCACAATCCATGTATTTTTTTGAGTAGTAGAGATCTTTGTGAAGGGCTTGTCCGGGGAAGTACTACCACCACGCCTACCTGGCGCCAAACTGCGTTGCTGTGTTTTGGTTTGAAGAGTGTGGTTGCCGGTGTGATTACAGGCACATGAGGCTTAACATCTGTATGCCTCAAGTTGATGGACGCAAGGATTTAAAATGACAAAACGAAACAAAAATAGATTATTAAAATGTTTTGCAATTACAATGTTGACATATCTACCTAGTTGATATTGATACAAAGTAGCAGCTAAGTATGTCAGGGTCTGGAAAGGCATCTTTATGCTAAACTAGCTTTTGCCCGCGGCTTCGCTCGCGTTAAGAGTATAATTTAAAAATTGACAAAGTTTTATACAAACTTTCATCCCCTATTTTATCCCCTTGGGGGTAGAATTGATCAAAATCCTTTCTTAGCGGATGCCTACGTCATAACATCTACCTGCATGCCAAATTTCAGCCCGATCCGTCCAGTGGTTTGGGCTGTGCGTTGATAGATCACTATGTCAGTCAGTCAGTCAGTCAGTCACCTTTGAGTTATATATATTTAGATATCATCGCGATAGCCGCGGAACAAAATCTACCAAACTTGAAACTCAGTCAATATGTATCTACTTATAATTATTATTATTTTAATCATTTATTTTATATCAACATAGGTATAAATAACAATGTAATAGACTCACAAGAACAATGAAGTAATTTTAAAAAATTATAAATTGTTGAGAGAAGTCCAAAGATAGGTATATATATAGTATATAGGTATATAGGTATATATAACCTTTATGTTGACACCGGTGTAGCCTTCTAAGTGATAGAATACCGATAATTATTATAGGCATAATTTATTCAGTCGTAAACACAGGTTATTATTACATAAAAGACAAGTACCTACCTAGATGGTAATTGTTGGCAAGTAAGGACTTCTGTACTGCACCTGGCAGCATACAAACATTAAGTAGCATTAATTAATTAAATTTTTAATAACTTATCATATATCATTTGTGCCTCTAGAGCGCGGCTTCCCTCCTCCGCAAATACCCATTCTGGATCCAGAACGCGTTCAACGTGATAGCCCATCAGCTTGGCTCCAAGATCATCAGCTCCTTGGACGCGCACAGCTTTCTGTGGGGCTACAACGACCCCTTGATCGCGCTGGCGAACAAACTCGCGCCGGGTCTCATCTACTTCAATAGACTGGGGATTATTGATAGGGTAAGTGATACCGCCGCTCAGACCATCCGATGAAATGAATGCCAATGTTGAGGAATGGAGAATTCTTTACACGGAGCTACGGAGCTAGGTATCGTTCACGAATGAGACGCCGGTATTTTAAATAGACCGAATCATCTCTAGCACCAATTTTATGGCAGTTTTCGTTAAAAGAAAAGATTTTATTGTAGTCGCCTATAAAATAAGATGATCACAAGAGTAGTTAAATAAATAAATAAATAATGCTGGACAATCCACACAGCACTATCTAGCCCCAAAGTAAGCTATTCAAAGCTTGTGTTATGGGTACTAGACAACTGATATATTTAACACATTATATACTTACATAGATAGATATTTTTTATTATACATAGACCCAGACCATCGGAACAAATTTCTGCAGAGAGAGTTTGATCTAACTATTCGCATATTTGTTCCAGTTGTATGATAACAACACGTT
The DNA here is from genome assembly GCA_963576535.1 of Plemyria rubiginata. NCBI lineage: Eukaryota > Metazoa > Arthropoda > Insecta > Lepidoptera > Geometridae > Plemyria > Plemyria rubiginata. Next base: position 393,540 of record OY754914.1, on the reverse strand, counting down.
GTACCGAATGAAGGTGGGCATAACTGAAGATGATAAATGGAGCATCAAGGTGCTCAGCAAATATCTGAAGGGGAAGAAGCTGGAGCATCAGGTTCCGTTAGAAAGGTAAACATCGAATCCACAGCATTTCAAAGAAGCAGGACATTGTAGCACGTCATGTTAACATCTCTGCCAAAGAGTAACGAATGCGTTCAGTCAGATAAGCAAAAACATTCTTGAATTTTCGGTATATTCGCTGTTCGTGATGATGTGTGCAAGGAATGTTCGATCGAATAAAAAGCAAATATAAAATGAAATACCTAATAGCTATTTGAAGTACCACCATAAGCTGTAATTAGTATTTGTTATATTCCAGCTACAACTTCACAAACACATACGAAGGCGTCTCCTTCCCTCCCGGCCTCACCCCCTCTACCCCTCTCAACATGTACCGCATAGGCGTCTGCAGACCTCTCAACTTGGAGTACGTTGGTCAGAAAGCCCTCGACTACGGACCCCAAGCTATGGTCTTTCAGATCAGCAACGAGACCTTTCATAGAGATTGCAGTGTTCCGCATGGGATGTGCGGGATGTTGGACTTGTCTAAGTGCACCTATGGTGAGTTTGAGATGCGGAAGGCTGGCACAAGGGAGCCAACCTTATCATACATTTTAGAGATGTTTGTTTTGGTATATTTTACCTGTTTTATTATAATTATAATAAAACATGTTTTATGGATATTTTATTTTTAAAAAGGTCAAAAAATATTTTGTACCCTTTAATGACAAATGCGTAGCTGCCAAAGCCTACCTATAATCTAAGACCAGTTTAACCTGATCTGTACTATAATTAACGGAATAGGTTTCTTCAAGATCACGCCCATTTTATCCATGACCTTGAATAATATTTTTTATCTACTCTCATGTCATAAAATTCGAATTATAAACGTCAAAACGAATTCATATTGATATACTTTATAAACGCAATACCGTAACCAAATTAAAAAATTTAATTATGATACAGCTCCTCATACAAAGATAGATGTATAAAATAACTTTTTTACCATAACGATACAGTTCTTTTTCTTTTTGGAAAAGGCAAGGGTCTTGAAACCGTACAGCCAAAGAGTTTGATAGTCTGTGGCGACGGCGCGGCGCGGCGGCGGCGGCGCAGCGCGCGCATGCGCTGTTATACGGTTGGTTTGGCGCCAATTGATACGTTTTGTTTCAGTCAACTGGATTTCTTACTAATTTTGATATTTTATTTATTAGGTTCAACACTAATGTATGAGAGTAGATAAAGTAGTGTATGAAACTGCACATAACTAGGTATTAAAACTCTCGTGGGATAACACCCCCTCGAGTTTTAATACCCCTCATTATGCAACAGTTTCATAAGCTTGGCAACCATTATGTTTTTTAAGTTTCACCTTTATTTTTGCGATTGACAACATAAATTTCACTTGTTTTTAGGTATTCCTATAGCAATTTCACGGACTCACTTCCTGCATTCAGAGCCGAGGTTGTTCGAGCGGGTGGAAGGCATGACGCCTGATGTGTACAAGCACGACAGCACCTTTGTCATGGAACCGGTAAGGGTACCCTCATACTCATTTTTATATTATATCATATTGTAACAAGGATCATACAAAATATTGTTGCCTGTTCTTCTAGGCTTGGTCGCGTGGAACTGGCACGTAGATTCACGTAGTGATCACTAAATCTCAGAAATCTTGCTGTAAGACGTTTCATTGATTCTTGTCGATAAGTACCTAGGTATTAAAGCAGCATTGAAATTATTTTACAATAGCGGTTAGTTTTTTTTTACAGGCCACAGAGTAAAAAGTGTACGAATCCTACCTGCTCTATCTACCTATTATAAATATTCATTTTATGTTTATGTTTTGCAACAGCTCGAGTCAGTGCCAACATCGACACAAACCTTGCTAGGTTTTACGATGTTGTATTATTAATACTGTTATTTAAGTTTTGCTGAATAAATAAATAAATTGTGATTCAACTGAATAAATACCTATTTGACTTTACCAGTCACTGATAATCGTTTTAAAAAAGTTAAATACTTTGTAGGTACTAAATTAAAAAACGCGTTGAAGTCTTTTATAGGTCCAACGTAGTATATTTTACCATGGACAAATATTTTACGTTATGTCATATGAAATTTCAAGACAATTGAAGATTTTTTTATATACTATCTTTATATACTTTTTTACAATTTCTTTATATACTATTATCTTTATATACTATTATCTATATAAATATCTTTTGTTAAACTATTTATTTATGACATAAATGGTAGTAGGCTTATATTATGCAGAACAAAATGCTTGCATCTTAATTTTTTAAATTTAAAAATATAATTAGGCACAGAATCACCAGTTAACATGAATTTGGTCATTGAAAATATCAACATGTTTGTTGTTTACTATGTGTATATATATGTATCGTGCTTTTTTCCTTCAAGAAAATGGGCTTCGAGTTGCAAACAAACCTTTCACTGCAGATGAACATAGTCCTGGATGACGTCAGCTTCAGCAAGGAAGCCCGCATGTTCTCCAACATGACCGTGCCTATTGCTTACATCAAAGTGGTTAGTTCTGTCTCTCTTTTTAGTAGCCAGGAGATTTATTGCATTATTATTTACTAACGATCCGCTCGCGCGCCACTGCTTCGCACGGGTACACATATCATGCATGTATTATATATAAACCTTCCTTTTGAATCACTCTATTAAAAAAACCGCATCAAAATCCGTTGCGTAGTTTTAAAGATTTAAGCATACATAGGGACATAGGGATATAGGGACAGAGAAAGCGACTTTGTTTTTTACTATGTAGTGATGTAGATTTAACATCGTCAGGGCCCGTACCACCGTCCCTTGAAGCATTCTTTTTCAATATTACTTTTATCAATGTCTTATATCAACTGCATAGAGTCAGCTTTATGATAAAAAAGTTAACCTTTTTGTCAATTCAGGTTATGAACTACATTTTGTTCTGAGTTTCATCCCGATCGATTCAGTGGTTGGGTGGTGGTCCCCTTTTTACTTAATTTCATGAAAATCGTTGGTGAGCCGTTTTCGGAAAACTTCCATATTTGTTTTAGTAGGTAATGACGTCATCTGCCTATTATATAACGCTACAATAAACATTGCTTGAATGTAGCCTTGAATTTTCATTACCCATAGTTAGCTGTAGCCGGATAAAAATCCTAAAATATTGTCGGACATGTTTACTCAGCAACTCAGTATGAGACGCTGCTATTTAGAATTCTTACTCGTTTCACAAAGTTTTCCTTCACCATTTGAAAGCACTAATAACGACACAACTTTAACTTTCAGGAGCAGCCCGAGGTTTTCGACAACTTCAAACTAGTCCTGAAGATAGTGTATGTGTGGGGCCCCAACTTACTGATATGTACTCAAAGTATCCTGATCATCATAAGCACAGCATTATTATTGACGGCTTTCAAACAGTACTGGGCTAGCAGGCAATGTTCTAGCGAAGCCAGTTTGGTTACAGCTACTAATGAAAAAGAAGTACCTCTTATGAGCTAGAATCTTTTTCATAGATTTTATGGAATAACTATCTTGGCTTCACTTGGTATATCGAATTCACATTTTTTTTTATGGCTCCTGTCTATCGACAATCTTGCCAGTGTCAAGTGATAGAGATTATATGCTCTTTGCTATGTTTCTAGTCACGTCAGTCGAAAGTCGAGTCAGTCAATTGTTTTGAAGAAAATGGTGGCGGTTTCTTCAAAACATTAGAAACATTTTCGGTCAAATCACGATATCACATAATACACTTTCATTTCAAATGCTTACACTTTGTGCTAAGACCACAAGTAATGTTGGTTAAAATACCACCAAAATTACACAACACAACTCAAAAAAACACTAGAAAAACAATTAAAATGAAAATGCTATATTGCTTCGATAGATGACAGAAAACGAATCGAATTCACATTTGATATCAAAGATCTCTTTCGAGCTCCGCTCCATTTTGTAGCGGCTCTACATATAAAGTAGGTATACTTTATTTGTTACTCTCATCTTCATCTCTATGAGTAGAGACATAGAGTATATTTATTGGTAATTTTAGCTTATGGAACGCAGGCAATCAATGTAAATAGGATCTTCAAATTAATGAAACTGAAAACTGAAACATCTTCACAACTTTGATCCCCAGGTACGGTAGATATCCCTTCAGATCTCCCAGTACCAAGTAGGTACTAATTCAAGATTCTTTGAGGATGTCTAAGGGGGGTAGGTAGGGGGTTCAAATTAATGTTTATAGCCAATGTGGATTCGATGAAGGTTTGCATTTTTTATAAAAAAAAACCTTAGATTTCGTCTGTCTGTTACTGCTTCACGTAAACGCATAGAGGTCCTATTATTTATAACCCGCAACAAGGACAACAAGGGAATCTCGCAATGTAAATCAAGGAATTTGATTAAGTAAATTATTCAAATTCCTTGAAGTAAATAGTCGTATAGTCTGTAGTTTTACATATCAAACACCAAAGAATTTGAATATTCAAATTCCTTGATCCAACACCGACTATTTTAGTTTTTATTAGTTTATTTACCTCGGTCACAGATGTCGACAATTCTAGTAACTACCTACCTCGGTATCATCTTATTCTAGTTCTTGATAACTGCTAAGGTAACGTTTTACAATACTGTTCAAATGTTATGGGTAATACAAACGAAAATAGCAATACGTATGTTTTATTTTAATGTTTATAGTAGATTTAGTAGGGAATTGTCCTAGCTTCAGAGTTTTCAGGCTCATCTCCATCCAAAGGAGATCGCTTTTTAGCAATAATATCGTTCTGATTGTACATTTTGTTCCATGATCTTATTTTGTTGATTTTTTAAGTATGAATATTTTTCCTGCATTCTAAAATGGCTTGAAAGATACAATGCGCGTCACGCAAAAAGAACGCCGGAAGGAGTGGAAGGGGATGTGATGGTGCGAATATTTTTTTATGCGCAAACACTTTTTTCTAGCGTTATTTTTGGTTGACGCGCGCTATAGATAGATAGATAACTCTTTATTGCCACACAGAAACATAATCGGTAGGTACAGGGTTGAAGCATACATTAAGGTAAAACAATGGGTGATCTTATCGGTGGGAGCTATGGTTTCCAGGCAACCTTGGAAGGAAAAAACTAATCAGAATTGACGGCTGTGTAGTCACTTACAGAATATAATATGATATTTTATTGGATCTTTACATAACAATCTATTATAAGCTAATTCGTCCAGTGAGTTATTTCTCAATCTTTGTCTGCGAATCTATTCGCTAAGTTTTCTAGGCCGTGTCGTTTGGAGTCTTGTAAATTGAAGGCAGCCTGTTCCCTGCAGTTGAGCTGCTCCTCAGATAATAAATAAACTAATACTTATATAAATAATATAGATGTAAGTTGAAATAAATAAAAAAATATGCTTCTGCTTATGAGCAATGTGATAAAACGTGAACGGGAATGTGTGTAACATACCTACTCGTAATGGAAACATCTGTAAGTAGAGGGCTGTTGGTAGTGGAATACTTCAGACTGATTATGTGAACCTGAGTTGTATAATAAGAATAATCTTCTTTAAGGAATTACCATTGTATTGTGATGTACCTATTGTATGAACCTTACTTAACCTAAATCAATCAAAATTGGGAAAGAATCGCTCGCGCGTTTCTCCCTTTTTGAAGATATGAAATCACTGAATATTATGCTATGGAATTATCGCAATCAACCAAGTTTAACAGAAAATCATTACAAAGGTTCAGTACAAAAATTATTTTGATCAAATCAAGGTTTCCTGCTGTTTGCTGTAAACCAAAACTCATTTCAAATAACTTTATGCATTTAGTTCTATAAACTGGTGAATGGATCACATAGCTGTTAGACTGAATACTTTTAAACTTAATGTATTATATATATATATATATATAATACATTAAGTTATATAGGTATAACTAGGAACTACTTGAAATATAATGTAAAATAAATTTATTTAAGAAAGATACGATAAGAAGATAAGATAAAGATGATGTAAATATTGCTGAACATATTATACACAGCGCCATCTAGGTTCGAATTCGAAACAAGCAAAACTAGTTCTAGATTATCCAATATTAGAATACATAATATTTAACTACTTAATAATAATGTAATAATAGTTTATGAAACTGTTGCATAATGAGGGGTATTAAAACTCGAGGGGGTGTTTAAAAACCGAGCCGTGGGCGAGGTTTTTAATAGTATCCCACGAGAGTTTTAATACCTAGTTATGTGCAGTTTCATACACTACTTTATCTACTCTCATACATTAGTGTTGAACCTAATAAATAAAATATCAAAGCTAGTAAGAAATCCAGTTGACTGAAATAAAACGTATCAATTGGCGCCAAACCAACCGTATAACAGCGCATGCGCGCGCTGCGCCGCCGCCGCCGCGCCGCGCCGTCGCCACAGACTATCAAACTCTTTGGCTGTACGGTTTCAAGACCCTTGCGTTTTCCAAAAAGAAAAAGAACTGTATCGTTATGGTAAAAAAGTTATTTTATACAACTATCTTTGCATGAGGAGCTGTATCATAATTAAATTTTTTAATTTGGTTACGGTATTGCGTTTACCTATAAAGTATATCAATATGAATTCGTTTTGACGTTTATAATTCGAATTTTATGACATGAGAGTAGATAAAAGTACCTATTAACCTAATTACATTTACTTATAAAACATTTTTGCAGCACTATAATGTATTTATAAATGTAAAAAATAAAACTGGCCTTGAATATTTATTTAAAATTTACAAGTAGGTCTAATTTAGGTGCGTAGGCAGGTATAAAGTTTATAATTAATTATTAAACGAACTTATGTACCCTGTACGTATCTTAATTAACGTATAAATAGTAATTTAAAGTAATGTTAGTCCGTATTTAGTACCTAAATACTAATCTAGAAGAAAGACAAGCACGAGTAACTAGCTCAACTAGATTTTTAATTTATAGTGAAACATTAATAAATTAAATTAAGCAGCTTTAGAAAATTGTATATTGACATAATGGATAAGCTAATTAATAATTACTTTCATCCTAATAAATAACATGAAATGAGTAGGTGTTTTTTTACTAAATCATAAATGATAAATAATATTTACCTATCTATAATTTTCGAATTTCCTTCATAATCATGGAACCCTTGATGCTACGTATAATTTAATTTTATGGAGCCCTTACATGAAAACTATCATCATAATAGTCAACAGAACTGTAACCATCATCAGAATCACTGCTGTCTGAATCTGAGTCACTGGACCTTGGCCTTTTCCTTCTCCTTCTCTTCATGATCTTCTTGATCTTGTGGAGGGGAGGGTGGTCGTGGATGACCGGCTCGTAGAAGGTTTGTGCAGGAACTACTATTGGTATCTGAGGCACCTGTGGAACTGGCACGGGATAAGCCATGGGCATGGGGTACGGACAGGGGAAGCACGATACTTCGTTACAACAAGGTATACTAGTGTTTGATCCATTTTCTTTCAATTTTGGTTCATCAATCATGATTGTAAGATTGTTATCCATGGCAATATTTTTATTGTAACCATTTAGTTCATTCTGCTTCATGTAATTTGGCTTGTCTGGACTGTTCAGGCCACTATTGGTTCTTGAGATATGTATTACATTGTTTCGCTTGATTTCAACAATACTTGGCAGGTTACTCAGCGTCGTATGTGTTATACTTTTGGTGATTAGAAACAGCAGGAGTACTTTCATGGTGACTCGTGAAGATTGACTGAGCTCGAGAATGGGAGCTATCAGTGATTTTTCCATAGCCTTCACTGATGAATGGTTCATTGTTCAAGAGCCAATTCTAGTTACGTATAAATAGGTACTGTAGGTAGGTAGGTTCCTACAGATTTAGAACACAGACCGTGCTTACGTGACATTATTGGATCGGAGACTTCATGATCATCATCAGCCTAAAGAAGTCCACCGCTGGACATAAGTACGCCTCCCCTATACATTTCCAACGAACGATTCCGAGCCCTTTCCATCCACCGACTTCCCGTGATCCTAACAGCCAGTCCGTCGGGAAGGAGCGTCCCACGCTGCGTTTTCCTGTTCTTAGTCGCCATTCGAGAACATTTGTTCCCCAGCGGTCTTCGAGCTATATACTCATTGCCACTTCAACTTGCTGATTCTGCGAGCTATGTCAGCTACCTTGGTTCTTCTACGGATTCCCTCATTTCTGATTCCATCCCGTAGTGAAACTCCCAGCATAGCTCTCTCCATAGCCCGTTGTGCGATTTTCAGTTTGTTGATGAGGTCAATTGGTAAGCGACCACGTCTCAGTTCCATACGTCATCACTGGCAACACACTCTCTGTGACTAGAAGATGTTGCTTAACTTCCCGAATGCTGCCCATCCGAGTTTGATTTGTCGGCCACTTTATCAAAGTGAGGTCAAACTTTGATAAAGGCGAGTTATTGGATCGTCTGACCCAGATACAATAGTCTACAACTTCAAAACAACAAACAACTTCGAAGTTCAAAGGATCCCTTATAGTCCCTAGTTTTATAAAAGACGAAAAAAATATAATTATTTTAATCAAAGTACAAAAATATTTCACAAATGACTTCATTCGCTAATTTGAAAAGACACTGATAAATTACTGATTTTCTTGCCGCCAGGTGGTCTGAACACCAGCTCCTTCTTACCTATCCCGAGCATATGCTGAGCTGCACCTGTCGTCAGGAGCACTTGCCTCCGCCGGTGGTTATTTTTATGAGATTGATCTCTTGCAGATTTATTCTCATTCTTCGAAGTAATCAAAACTCTCGGCATGTTTTCGCTATCTTCTCCAGCAATCACACGGATCTTCTGATATGGCTTATCGTTCATTAACTCAGCCGCTTCATCGTTAGTCAATGTTCTTTTCAACTTGATGTTACCGTCTTGGCTCAGATAAGTCAGAACTGGCTTGACTAGCTCGTCACTGGATTCAAAAGACAAAAAGTTTCTACGATAAGGCCTTCTTTTCATGTGTCCTATCTTTTTTCTTCGTTTTCTTCTGCGCTCATAGCTGGAGCTGGAGCTGGAGCTGGTGTCATCTGCAGAGTCTGTGTCTGTGTTTGTGCAATCTGATGAGGAACTGGAAGAGCTAGGTCGAGGTCTCCATGGTGGTCGCGGAGGAGGGAAAGGTACAACAACGACCGGTGGCGGTCCGAACATTGCCGGCATCGGTACAGCGACGCCGTATGATGTCCCCATGGCTGAAGGGGGAGGTCTTGGAGGTTTGGGTACAGGTGTGTCCTCTTTGCTACGGCACCTACACTTCTGGTGACATGGAGAGCAGTAAGAGAAGAATGCTGGAGTACAAGAAGGCATACACAGACAGGGTGGACATGGAGGGCAGTTTTTCGGTCGATTTGTGGCCTGACAGGCTACGGCTGGAAAGGCAGGAAAGGCGAACGGTACCGGCATAGGCATAGGCATGGGCATGGGCACTGCGACTGGGAATGCAACACCAATACTGCTCTTCTCCGTCGTGGTCGTGGTCGTCGTCTTTGTCGTCTCATCTTGCTCTCGTATCATGATCGGCACAGGCACGGCCATCGGGACCGCGATATGCACCGCGGGCGGCGGCGGGAACATTGGGTACATCGCCACCTGCGGATCTACTGATGACACCACCAGGAAGTAGGTAACAGCAATCCATTTCCTTTTAGAATGCTGCAAATAAAATAAAACTGTGAAAAAAAACTGCAAAAATTGTAAAGCTAATCTTCGTAGAAAAATCTTACTAAAACCATTGTGCTCTTTTCACGAAACTTATGCCTTTCATAAGTGCAATGGAGTTTTATGCATGTTGTGCAGTTGGTTGCATAACGACAGCATTGTACTGCACTACAACAAGAAAAAGGAATTTGGTGGCGGCTTTTGATAGTTTATTTTACTGATAAGGTTTTATTGAAATCGAAAGCACAGTCGGTAATATAATATTATTTTCATCACTAAAAAAATTATAAAATAAAAAGCACGATAATGCACGAATAGGATAATTTTTTTAGGATCAATAATGATCCTATTCAGAATTTTAATATTGTATTCATAGCAGGAGTCCTGCAGAAAAATTTAAAAATACTTTAGAAAAAAAAGAAAGTACTTAATATAATATAATATTTATCTCTATGCACTATTATTATGATAGCTAAGTATACTTCTAATATTGTATTCCTTGCAAGTCACGCACGTTAGAAACGTGGCGTAGCGTAGGTACCTATGATGTGCTGCCCTGCGTCCATCAACTTGAGGCATACAATATAAAGGCTGTAATACCCACACCCTTCTCTTCAAACCGCAATAATAGCAACGTTTTTTGTTAAAAATAGCTGTTGGAACAAGCAGATAGCCCACCTGATGTTAAGTGGTAACCATCATCTATAACAAAGCATTACCTCGTAAGTCACGCACGATGGCAGCGTACCCTACGTACGATGCACTGCCCTGCGTCCATCAACTTTAGGGATACCGATGTTTAGCCTCATGTGCCTGTAATTACACTGGCGACCACACTCTTCAAACCGAAACACAGCGTTGCTGCTTGGCGGCAGAAAAAGGCGTGGTGGTAGAACTTCCCCGGACGAGCCCTTCACAAAGAGCTCTATTATTATTATTATTATTTATTATTTATTTATTTGGATCGCCAAGAGATAATACACAAAACTTAATACTAGATACAAACAAAAAAACATCCTGACCCGTGCTTATCCACCAAAGGCAACCACAGCTAGCACAGGCATCGTAAATATATAAGTAGGTAATATGAACATCATTAAAATAATATAAATCAAAAAGTAAGTAAAGTCCAGATTAAAGTTAAAATGATAAAATAATTGTAAAATTGAAATAATTAAATGATTGTAAATTTGTCATTAACATTTCGGATCTAATAATTTAAATAATACAAAACATACACAATAGAATAGTAGAGAATCGAAATTAGGTAGACCATAGTAAGTAGACATGCATAAGGAGTGTTTCTTTTCTCTCAGCAATTCCAATAGGTATACTACTCGTTACTCGTACAACCTAACAACAGCGTTTGGAGGTAGAAGCAATGCTGTCATTACCTTATTACGAAAGGGCTTCCGTGCTGTCTGAATTGGCCTTGGCATCATTATAGACAGACCTATCCTTGAAGAGGCCCTAAAAACTTCTGTTCTCCTAGTATTTACATAATACTTATTTCTATTCTGTGCATGTACCTACCTACAATCTTATTGTTGGTCATGATCATGACTGTTCTTATGGCATTGATGGAAGATCAGCGTTTGTAACTGCAACTCTAAGCTGACTCAGTGTCCGTCTTGCGAGGCTCTAACTAAACTGAAAAAAAACTGAAACAGCTTCACGACTTTGATCCCCAGGCACGGTAGATATCCCTTCAGATCTCTCAATACCAAGTACTAACTCAATATTCTATGAGGATGTCTAAGGGGGTAGTCAGAGGTACGTCCAATCATTACATTTGGCTCTAACTATCCTTACTAATATTATAAATGCGAAAGTGTGTAAGTATAGATAAATAAATAAATAAATATAAATAAATAATGCTGGACAATCCACACAGCACTATCTAGCCCCAAAGTAAGCTATTCAAAGCTTGTGTTATGGGTACTAGATAACTGGTATATTTAATACATTATATACTTACATAGATAGATATTTTTTTTTATTATACATAGAAAACACCCAGACCAACGGAACAAATTTCTGCAGATCGTACACAAATTAGTTCCGAGGCGGGAATCGAACCCGCAACCTCTAGCGTCGCAGGCGGACTCTCGCCCGCTGCGCCACAGAGGTCGTCGACCATTTAATGAGAACTGAGTTCCCTGTGATTACGAGTACGAACTCTTAAATATGACTGTCCGTCTTCTGTCCAAACACGAATTTGCATCATCAAGAATCTAGGTACCTTCGTTCGGTTATGGACAGATTATGTTTATTAATCTGTCCATAACCGAACGGAGGATTATAACTACAATTATTTCTTTATAACATTATGTAGAATAAAAAGTCATTTTTTAAAATGAATAAGTTTAATAAAATACAAAATTACAAAAGTTTGTTTCTTTATAAGGCCCGTTTCGATAGTAACTTATTGATAGCTGGAGCAATCCCTTTGCGATGATGCCTTCTCAAATGGACGATAGGAGTAGTTACTTCTTTCTTATCTTTCCCATTCTCTTTTTCTCTCTCTTCATCGTTTTCTCCGTCGTCTTCTCTACTATTATCTCTTTTTATGTTGATTTCCTCAACTTCTGTGTTTTGTTTTTCATGAACACTAGCATCTAAGCCATCATCATTCCGTTCTTCGGGTCTCTGTTCTCTGAGCCAATCCTTCGCCTCGCCTTTTGAGATTGTTTTCTCATAAATGACGTACCCATCGTTGGTGACGTACTGGAGAACTGGGGTCAGTAAATCCTTCTTCTTTTTATTGTGTCTCCTCTTAGAATGATGAGAATGATGTCCTTTACTAGATCGTCTCCCATTTTTCCTCCAACCATGCTTTTTGCCCTTCCACCACCCATCTGAAGAATCTGTGTCAGAAGTATCAGAAGATGTACCAGTCTCAGAGTCGGTTTCAGTAGATTCATGTTGTCTCTTGGGCTTCTTCCAGCCTGGATCTCCAGGTCTCTTTGGACGCTCTGGTTTCTTGAACGATTTGTCGGGAGAGTAAAACGGCATTACAATTACTGGAAGCTTGTGACTCGGTGCTGTCCCTGGCATCATTGAACCTGACATAGGCATCATAGGACCTGGCATACCCATAGCACCTGGTATAGGCATAGCTCCCGGCATAGGCATAGCTCCTGACATAGGCATTGCTCCTGGCATGGGCACAGGCATGCCTGGAGCCATCGGAACTGGAATGGGCATCGGTTGCCTGTCTGCTGCTGGGGGCTGCATGGTCATGCTTGTCATTCCAGGATACGAGGGAAAGTCAGCTCCGGTTGGCATGCGGCAGTGCATGGGCAAGCTTTGCGGGAAGTACTGGAAGTTGGTTGGACATAGTGGGAGCTCTACGTCTTTAGCTCTGGTCAATGCTGAACCGATGAACAATATTACACAAAACAGCTGGTTCTTCATATTGAATCCTTAAATAAAAATAGTTAATTATTTAGTACTTTTACCTGCAATAATTAAACTTATAAAAAATATAGTTTTTCTTGCACGATCTTCTCTTAGTAGTAGGTTTATTACTTAGTAGTCTCTGGTTTACTTACTTTGCTCGATATTCAGAATAGCTGGTACTGTACTGGCCACGCCAAGTTTTAACCATCATAGTGTGGACCACTGAAAGAGTTGAGCCTTTTGTAAACTTTTTACATGATTGCTGAAAAAGGACAACAGCATGCAGTGCCAGGCGTTACGGATTGGCTACAATGAACTTTATGTAATAGGCATATTCACAATGGGTTTTATTGTTGAATGGAAATTATTCGGATCTTTGTTGATGATTAGGTAATAGAGTAACATAGCCATTATAGGTAAAGGCATCTAGGTACTCTATCTAAACCAAAAAATTCTCTATCTTATGCAAAACTATACTTATCCAAAAGTTTTGCATTAAAATTTAGCGATACAATGCGCGCGTGCAGAACAAAATAGCTTGTAGGTAGGTACATAGGTACGTTACGTACAACGATAATTATGTCAACATTGTAAACACAATGAAAATTAGGTAAGAATGGCTGAAACTACAAATCTCAATGTTGTTTCTGAAAAGTATAAAATGATCGTTTCACTGAATTCAGGCAGTCAATTGCTTCAACTCCTGGTTCAGGCGCCAACGTTGAAAATTATAATCCTGCAAAATCATATTTTACAATGGTAAGTGATAAATGATAGCAATAATAGCCTTGATTTAAGGTTTCCAAAACAGAACATTGACTTTGACTTGCCACAACCAATAGTTCTTAGATAGGTACGTACATACCTACCTACCTAAATAAGCAGCACTCAGGTAGGTACCTATGTATAGATGTACCTACGTAAGCTAATAACAACCTGGTCCTTACATACTAATAATTTTCTTATGATTACAGACGCTAACATCATCTACAATCCAAGGTGTCATCATTCTACAAGTAATCTCCAGGACGGTGTCTCAGTTCCCCGTTCCATTTCCCTTCCCAGGAGGACCTCCTCAAATGATGCCGAGCATGGGCCCTATACCGTCTGTTCCACCACAGCCCTTCCTACCTGGAGGTATGGGGGCTCTTCAAATGCATTACCCCATGCAGCAAAAGATGCCCATGGTCGTCATGCCTTACTACTCAAAATCCGCCGACAAAGCTCATAATAAAAACAAACGTAAGAAGAGAAGGCTCAAGAAGATTAGCTTTGACGACTCCTCGTGTGAAGAGGATGATTCTGACTCTTCGTCCGATGAATTCAACTTTCGCGCTAAACCAAAATCTAAACGAAGACAAGTTTTGACTCCAGTGGTTTCGTACGTGACTAAAGATGGCTATGTGGTTTATCAGAAGAAGATAAAGAAGGATAAAGCAAGAGATTGGCTGGAGATGGGTAGCAAGGGTAGGGGAGCAAGGGAAAGCCAGGAAAGAGACAGAGGAGACCGGGATGACAGGGAAAGGCTGCTGAGAAAGCTGAAGAAGCTGAAGTTTTCGAAGAGGCATCGCAACGATTAATAAAGTGTAGGTACGAAAAATTCGTTGCAATTTTATACATTTATAGTTGTTATACTTACCTAGATAAATAATTTAGCTATAACTTTCTAACATCAAAAATAAAGTTTTAAAAATACGCTGCTTATATCTCCATAACTTTTTATCATTAAAACGAAGTTTAACTCATAAACTGAAGATCATCCATGGTTTTAAAAATTTCATAATACAAAACACAGTACTACTTAGGTACCTACTTAGTAAGTTACCAGAGATAATCCATAGTTTTTCTAGTTGTGTGCCAATGCTAGGGGGAAAAAGGTTATAATTATTATTTCTCTTCTAGTCTCTACTAAAGTTAGTCGAGTTTCATGTTTCAACTAAGTATTGTAGATGGCGCTTTTAGAATCTCTGCATAAAAGTCTTGCCTCGACATTATAGCCTGCAATATCGCTCTACTAACTGCACTGTAAACACGTCATATTTGAAAAAAAGGTAAAAAATCAAAGAATTATTTTGCATTTATAATTATTTTTGTCGACCTCAGTGGCGCAGCGGGCGAGAGTCCGCCTACGACGCTAGAGGTGGCGGGTTCGATTCCCAACAAAGTGTATGATCCGCAGAATTTTTTTCCGTTGGTCTGGGTGTTTTCTATGTATAATAAAAAAATATCTATCTTATGTAAGTATAATATAGTGTATGAAATACATCAGTTATCTAGTACTACCCATCCATAACACAAGCTTTGAGTTAGACACTAGCTTTGGGGCTAGATAGTGCTGTTTGGATTGTCCATCATTATTTATTATTATTATTTATAATGTAATAGTAGTGGCACAGAAGAAATAAATTAAGTAGGTACCTACCTACGTAGCCTACTTGTGGGTGTCTGATTCTGATCTCTAGCTTCTACGAGTAAGCAAAAGTACCTACTTCTAAGAAAGGAAGTCTATTAACTATAATGTGCCTACACCTACTTGCCTCTCTAGCACAGCTACCCTCCCTATCACAGACGTATTATGGATGCTAACTCATCTCCCTATTCATTTTTTTATGAATTTCAGATGATTCGAATTTTTCTTCTGTTGGTCAGCATTTCATCCTGCTTCTCGCTGAGGCTTTACAAAAACGACTGCATCCATTGTGAGATCCCTGCCAAAGAGATAAGCTCTCAACCCATGTGGCCCAGGCAGCAATGGCCTTGGGTGCCAGGATACCTGACCGGCCAAAATTATATTTTGCCTCTGTACTTTAATGGATAATAATTGTGCGGTCCAGACACGCCACTGACTGAAGTAAATACCTACTTACTTACCTACTTATGTACAAATTGAATGCGCTCTACATAGAAGAAAAAATAAATATTTCCTCTTTTTTTCTGTAGGTAAGTAAGTATACCTATACGGGCAGGAGCCGAAAATGAGGGAATGTTTATTTTTTCATATGATTAACGCAATCACTGAATAACTTAGCATAATAACGGCCGGTCTCTGAAAGCTAGATAAAAATTAATCGGCTGTCAAGTCACTTGCTATTTCAGCTTCGATCTTTCAGAAACCGGCGGCTATGTTAGCATTTTGCGAAGCAACATGTACCTACTTTCGGTGGTAACAATAACAAAACGAACATTACTTGAGGTCTACAAAGTGTTAGGCTTGCTCACACTTTGAAGTGAAAAAATGCAATGAAAGTGTGTTTTGTTTGTGTTTTGTTTTTCAAATCTTTTCTTTCTTTCTTATTTTTATGGCTCCTGTCATAGACAATCTTGCCAATGTCAAGTGATTCAGAGATTATACTCTTTGTAGTTATGTTTCTAGTCACGTCAGTCCAAAGTCGAGTCAGTCAATTGTTTTGAAGAAAATGGTGGCGGTTTCTTCAGAACATTTGAAACATTTTCGGTCAAATCACGATATCACATAATACACTTTCATTTCAAATGCTTACATTTTGTGCTAAGACCACAAGTAATGTTGGTTAAAATACCACCAAAATTACACAACACAACTCAAAATAACACTAGAAAAACAATTAAAATGAAAATGCTATGTTGCTTCGATATCGATAGATGACAGAAAATGTCTTTTTATAACAATGTACTCTGTGACAGAAAACGAATCCGCCACCATTTTATTCACAAAACAAATATGACGGCTCGCATAACTTGACTTTAAACTGACTTGAAAATGTATTCAAATTCCTTGCTAGAAGATCTTGGGCAAGGCAAGATCAAGGAATTTGAATACAAGTATATTGCTTGGGCAAGATTATTGTATCGTGTATTATTGTATCGTAGTGGATCTAGCGGATCTGTTAGCTGCGTGATCCGTTAGGATGCGCTTGCAGTAACAGCAGTAGGTAGGTATGTATTTTAGCGTGTATGAATAGTTGTGAGAAATACTATCAATTAGGTACCTACCGGCCTAACCTAACATCATTGGCGAAATAAAATCACATAGGCTGCGCTGGCTCGGCCACTATGTATGGAGGAGGATCGGGCGGCAAAACGGGCCTACTTTGGAGTGCCAGTTGGCCGACGACCAGTCGGTCGACCCAGATACAGGTGGAAGGACGAAGTGGAGAAGGACCTTCGCTCACTTCAAGTCTTTCCACCGGACTGGCTGGAGGCGGCACAAGACCGAAGTCGATGGCGTGCTATTGTGTCGGAGGCCAAGACCCACTTCGGGGTTGATGCGCCAGGATAGTAAGTAGTAAGTAAGTAAGGTACCTACCGGCAACAAATAGATTTAGGTAGATAGTTATTAGTTTTGTACTGCACTAATAAAAATGTACTACTTTTTTAATACATACCGGTTTTTATATCTACCTACATAATAGTAAGTGCTTTAAGTACATTTAAGTAATTATGTAATACTAGTTGCGCCCCGTGGTTTCACCCGCGCAGATTTAAATCCCAGTGATCGAAAAACATTTATACCTACGATTGCTGATATCACCCATTGCTCAAAACGCAACGATAGCGTGTGCTAATTTTTCCTATTACTACTTACTAGTTATTATTTAGGAACTAAAAATGTATCAGCTAAATACGGTAAAATGTTAAATATCTGCAAACACCCGGTATTCTTTTTTTGACAGCCTACGTAGCTCAGTTGGTAGTAGCTCTGCCTTCTGCGCCGTAGGTCGTGGGTTCGATTCCCACCGTGAACAAACATTTGTGTGATGAACATAAATGTTTGTTCTCTGTCTGGGTGTTATATAATATTATAAGTATGTATTTACAAAAAAAAAGTATTATAAGTAGTATATCAGCTATCTGGTTCCCATATTACAAGCATAAGCTTAGTTTGGGGCTAGATAGTGCTGTGTGGAAAGTCCACCAATATTTATTATTATTTATTTATTTATTCTCACGGGATTAAAAGTAGCCTATGTGTTCTTCCAGACTATAATCCATATCTCTGCCAAGTTTCATCCGGATCCGTTCAGCCGTTCCGGCGTGAAAGAGTAACAAACATCCATCCATCCATCCATCCATACATACAAACTTTCGCGTTTATAATATTAGTAGGATGCCCAATAACGAATGGAAGATGGTCCAAACGGCTAACTTCAGACCGGTTCAGATAAGTTGGTCAGAGCCATCTGTTAGTGATCCTTCAGTTTCGTTTCGTTCGTTTACGTCGTCGTCGTCCGTTGTCCGTCGGTTCCAAAGAGTAAAATAAGTATGTGGAAAGTCGGTTCGGTCGGTCCACCCGCAGTCTCGTTAGCATCCCTCCCGTCCCTAGTCTCTACTAGTCTGCTTGCTTACGTACGTAGTTATTTTATTGTATTGTATACTCTTTGCTAGTCTGCAGTTCTGCTGGATCGTGTGTGTGTACGTTGTATTTACCGGAAAAAATATAAAATTTTATTCTAAAGTTCGTAACAGCACATTCTTCTGTGCAATGTTCGCCGCATGTGAAAACTGGGTTCTACCATCAAAAAGATAAGAGATAGTGTAACCGGGATGTGAACTACAAATTTTGTAGCGGGAAACTACGTACCTGCATTTCTTTGACTCTTGTTTTGGTGTTTTCTCGAACATGGATGTGAATACGGAAAGTGATTGGAAAACCAAAATGGGCTTCCCAATCAACTACGACTCGGGGCAGAGCACCGATGACGATTTGTAAGTTTGCGTAGCAATTATTGTAAAACCAACCTCTGGTGTTCGAAACAAGTTTGCTGTTTGTTATTTACTATTACAGTCTACAATCGCAAGAAAAATAAAAAAACATAGGTTTAAACGTCGGCTGTTTACTGTAGGACATTGCTAGTAACACAAAAAATAAAACTACACAGAAAATTACCTAGTCAAACAAGTTATTGTAGTGTATTTTTTATAAAATTATATTTTGAACGGGTTGGCTATAGCAATCCTTGTACCTGAGTTGAGGGTTGGGGATAGGGGGGATGCAAGTGGGGGTAGATGGCAAGTCTTCCCTTCCCAAGAGTCCTTTTTTCTAGGAAATGAAAAAAAATAATTTAATTTTTCAGGTAAGTTACTAGCTAGGTTAGGGTTTTTTTTATATGAAAAAAATTGGTATTAATATTTCATCTCTATGACAAAAAGACTCAAGGGAAGGAATTCTCATTAGGTTAGGGTTATTTTTTATTTTTTTTTTAAAGAAGAAATTTGAAAGAAATTTTTTGGAATTTTTTTTTCATTTCCTAGAAAAAAGAACTATAGGGAAAGACTTGCCATCTACCCCCACATGCTTTCCCCCTATCCCCAACCCTCAACTCAGGTACCAGGGTAGCTATAGTTTAACCTTTTGAACTATGGATTTATTAGATTTATTGTTAGGTGTTACATAGTTACTTAAATAGCATATCAACAATAGCAGGTAATTTATGTAATTTATTTAATATGCTGTATATGTGTATGCTGAATGCTGATAGAAAAAGCATATTTGCTCACCAGGTATGTACCATCATCTTCCTGCCCTTACTTATGTACACATCACCTTAAAAT
The DNA here is from genome assembly GCA_963576535.1 of Plemyria rubiginata. Lineage (NCBI taxonomy): Eukaryota > Metazoa > Arthropoda > Insecta > Lepidoptera > Geometridae > Plemyria > Plemyria rubiginata. The sequence goes on along the minus strand of OY754914.1, from coordinate 373,867 downwards.
AAAGAAATGCCTTGTAATTCATGGAACTTATGAATGTTCCCTACAATGCACTGCACTGTGTCAAGCCCCATGTGCATGTAATTACTCTGGCACCCAAACCCCTAAAATCGAAACAGCAATGCTGCTTGATGGCAGTAATAAGGATGATGGTAGTACTTCCCGGATACTCTTCTAGGCTGTGGTTGTAAGGAACTGGCGGCAGATTCACCTTGTACTTCTTATAAGGTTGGCTTGGCTATAGCAACGCTTGTACCTGGGTTGAGGGTTGTGGGCAGGGGGTTGCAAGTCATGGTAGGTGGCAAGTCCTTGTTTCAAAGTGATTATTGTACGTACTGAATAAAAACAAAGAAGTCTGAAAAATAAATTTGATTTTGACTAAGTACTACTACTACTACTCAAATATACTTTCTTTAGAAACTATATTGAAATTAGGGGAACACAGACTGGGTTGAATCAACTGACACCTATATTTTCGAATGAGTCAAGCCATGGTGCTAATATTTTAAATCATGACACGAGTTTTGACTGAAGCAAAAACCTCAAGGTTATGTCTCAATTGTCTGTTCATGTTTCACATACTCCACCTACTTTTCATCTGCAATTATAGGTAGGTAGGTACCTAGGTAAGTATCTGACATTGTTGATTCTATTTCCAGAAGTGTCGTCACACACTAAGTAACAGCACATTCTAAGAAAACTTCTACAAAAGGGGCAACCTTATGGAAGCCATACTCATTAGTTTTGTTAGAACCAATCAGTTCTCCTGAGTCTCTTGTGTTGAACTAGGCATGTGATAAATTATTTTAGGAGCCTACTCAGGTACTTACTAGTAGGTTGGTTTATTTCTATGTAAACTGTTCATAGAAAAATCCTTTGAAAACTAGTCCGAGTCTCATGCCTTATTGCCTCAGCCTACAAGCTTCAAGACCATGTCTGATGAAATTTTGATTTTAATTGAATTGTTTGAAAATTACATCATCTGTTATGTGTAAAATTAAGTAATATAGGTAAAAAAATAAAATTAATATAAAAAACATTGTTAAATGTTCCACATGCAGAAAGACAGTCTTGTAATAATCCCTAGGTTAGTATATTCATTTCTTCTGTGGACCCAAAATGAGGTTAGTAGGTTGTAGATAGTTTAGGTTGAGGATAAGGCCCTACATACACAGTTACAAAACTTTGTATCAGCCTGATGCAGTTTTAGTACACCTAGTTATTGAAGCACAAGTGGCCGTGATAATAATTTTATGGTAATCACAGTATCACAACCCATTACCAAGTGTGCAAGTAAACAAACTAAATCCTAGATTGCTTATCAGACACAGAATAGTGGTAGTGCTATGTATCTATCAACCAGAGATATTATCTGGCTATTTACCTAACTGAGTCTGGGTGAAGTTTGATGTTAAAATTAGATTCACCTGTTTTGTTTTTATCGTATCTAGGTATTAATCAAGGCAACTGTGGCATAGCTTACTTGGTAATTACTGACTAATGCAATACATGTGAATACCTATCAGTAGAATGAAGATTTAAAATTTCAATAAAATCACTTTGAAACATCTAAGCTATGTAGGTAGGTGACTCCAGATCTAGGCCCACCAAGTGATGATTGCTCAATTCACGCACAGTCAGTCACATGACGACCTCTGTGGCGCAGCGGGCGAGAGCCTGCCTGCGACGCAAGAGGTTGCGGGTTGATTCCCGCCTTGGAACAAATTTGTGTACGATCTGCAGAAATTTGTTCTGATGGTCTGGGTGTTTTCTATGTATAATAAAAAATATCTATCTATGTAAGTATATAATGTATTAAATATATCAGTTATCTAGTACCCATAACACAAGCATTGAATAGCTTACTTTGGGGCTAGATAGTGCTGTGTGGGATTGTCCAACATTATTTATTTATTTACAGTCATGGTCTTTATTCAGTACAATCACAGGGATCACTTAGCAACGTCTTATATACTAGGTGAATCTACCGCCAGCTCGTCGCGACCAAAGCCTAGACTAAACCTAGTTTAGGCACGAAACCGCCTATGGTTACCCAGAAGGTAATCTATAATTAGAAATGTTGTTCTAGCGACAGCAAAGACGTGGTGTTGAGGCACACGCGATCCTCGTCCCGCTTCCTGCTGGCGGACGGCGGCGACGGCGCCGAGGCCGACTTGCTCGGCACCACGCCGCCGCGCTCCCGCATCCGGGATAAAGAGAAACGGAAGTACGTATCTCATCTTACTGAATATACACTGGACCTTTTTATAACAACTGTGGACTGTGCGGAAAGTCCAGCTATATTTATTTACTCTACGGAACCTACTTTTTAATGTCGGGTAACACCGCGAGGCGCAGCTAGTCTACAATAAATATAATTATTTCGTTAAATAAGTTAGTGTCTCAAATTTTAAACCACTAAAACGTGGCCCACAAGAATTGGGCCCCAAAGTCAACATACCTAATAATCCTAATTTACATCTAAAACTGATGCAAGCATGGTTTTGAATTTCGATGTTTCAATGACTTGTATATTTTACATACTTATTGCTGCTTGGCGGCAGAAATAGCCATGGAAATATGTTACACTAGTTGCGCCCCGCGGTTTTACCCGCGCAGATTTAAATCCCGGTATTCCCACGGGATAAAAAGTAGCCTATGTGTTATTCCAGACTATAACGTATCTCTCTACCAAGTTTCATCCAGATCCGTTCTGTCGTTCCAGCGGGAAAGAGTAACAAACATCCATCCATCCATCCATACTTACAAACTTTCGCATTTATAATATCAGTAGGATTTGTGATCCTCCATTAAATGTTTATCGGAAAATAAATATCTGTATGATTTGGTCTGAGCGATGCTTGAATGGAAATGGATGATGTTACGTTATCAGCTATCAGGCACTCGTCGGGAACGCTAGTTGCTGATATCAAAACACATTTTGCCCACCTAAGTACTTATTGCAGTATTATTTTTGGTTATCTAAGTGCAGTTGGCATTTTTTGGAGTACTATAAAATGAGTCATTTTGGTGGTTGGTTGGTTATTGAATAATTAGGTACCTAAATTAAAACGCAAAGCAGTGTTGCTATGTCGGTTTGAATGGTGTGGGTGTTAGTTAAATAACAGGCATAATGATATCTACCTCAAATTTATGGACGCAAAGCAGTATATCAAACTCTGGCGCTATAAATAAAAAAAAAACTGAAACAGCTTCACGACTTTGATCCCCAGGTACGGTAGATATCCCTTCAGATCTCCCAGTACCAACTAGGTACTAATTCAAGATTCTTTGAGGATGTCTAAGGGGGGTAGTCAGAGGTACGTCCAAACATTACATTTGGCACATACCCACATTTTGCAGTAGTTAGTATTCCATACGTAACAGGTTGCAAGCCCATCGCCGCTGTTAGAATACTAACTGGTTTCCTCACGATGTTTTCCTTCACCGTTAAAATAAATAAGATTATAGATAATCTAGAATCTCTGACGATCTAAAATAGTTTTTTTTACAATCTATAGGTAAAAAACTATAGGTACCTAAAATAAACCTATTCAGGTTTATTTTAGATACCTATATACCGTCTCTTGAAAACATCCAAATTGCACGCATCTGGAAAAACCGACGCCGGTAAGGTATTCCACTCTTCAGATGTAAAGAGATGTCAATTGTAGTTGCGCTACATTATCAATCATACCATCAAACACTTCCATTACTTTATTTTAATTAATCAAATGTAAGTTAGTGGAAAACTTGTACACTCGTGGCTTTATTGCACTAGGCAAACATTTAAAAGTAAATATTTATTTAAGACCTTATTAATTTTAGTCGCTGAGCGCTCCATTAGCTAAACTGAGTGATAAGTATATCGCTGTCACTTTCCGTAATTTTATTTAACAGGTAGCGCCCTGCGGTTTCGCCCGCGTAGTTTTAAATCCCGGTATTCCCACGGGATAAAAAGTAGCCCATGTGTTATTCCAGACTATAAAATATATCTCTGTGCCAATTTTCACCAAGATCCGATCAGCCGTTCCGGCGTGAAAGAGTAACAAACATCCATACATCCATCTATCCATCCATCCATACTTACAAACTTTCACGTTTATAATATTAGTAGGATTAAGTAAGTAGGATGAAGCGGCAGGGACCGATATGAATACAATTATTAATCTTTTGACGACCTCTGTGGCGCAGCGGGCGAGAGCCTGCCTGCTACGCAAGAGGTTGCGGGTTCGATTCCCGCCTTGGAACAAATTTGTGTACGATCTGCAGAAATTTGTTCCGATGGTCTGGGTGTTTTCTATGTATAATAAAAAAATATCTATCTATGTAAGTATATAATGTATTAAATATATCAGTTATCTAGTACCCATAACACAAGCTTTGAATAGCTTACTTTGGGGCTAGATAGTGCTGTGTGGATTGTCCAGCATTATTTATTTATTTATTTTATTTTTTATTCAATCTATTTTTGAGTTAGAAACAATAAAATAATAATGTGACCTAGAACTAAAATTTTATTAAAATTCAGTCATGCGGTTCAGAATTACGAGTAGCAATACATCCTCAAAGTTAAGACAGTATCAGAAGAGATCAAAACTACTGAAGTCTACCTAGACAAACTGAAAAACCACCATCAACCTGCTAGCACCGCAGCTCTTAGGGCCACATCTACATGAGAAAACTCAAGAGAAAAGATGTCATCCTTTTGAATGGCCTAATGAAGTGTAAGAACATGTGTTCTTCATGCGAAGAAAACAATTCAGGTGTGTGCTCAGCCCGATATGAAACCCACAAAATATAAAAAACCTGTCCACAGATAAAACTCATATGGTATACTTGCAGCGTTTTGTATTGAATGACCTTAAACTTTTTCAAAGTAGGTTTAATACAAGTAAAACTGCTAACTACATAAAGCGGTTACCTTGTAGAGTTTCCAACAAGAGCCATCATTATTATTGGCCCTTAGAAACGGCGATTTACATAATCGCTCGCACGCAACAAGGAAATACAAATCGTAAGAGCGGCCTACCTTTTATCAGATAATGCTAGGCTAGGTACAGTATCTACTGTGATACAATATCTTACTTGAAACACAGAACAAATAATAAATACCTAATAGTATCTGTATGCCTCAAGTTGATGGACGCAGGGCAGTGCATCGTAGGGCACGTTCCTATTGTGCGTGACCTACAGGGCAATGTTTTGTTTATAGGTGATGGTTACCACTTAACATCAGGTGGGCCATCTGCTTGTTCCATCAGCTAGTTGTATAAAAAAAAGTAAAATTGAATAAGTAAAAGTACATTGGAATCCTTAGATATGTCAACATTTTGTGTTTGTGTGAATAGCGTGGTATATCAATCGGAGGGCGAGGGGGTGTTTCTTGGAGAAACCTCTTTTAGAAACGTAGCGACAAAACGTACAATACAGCTTGATTTTGTCTCTCTGAATACTTACATAATAAGTGCGATAGGTACTTCAATGATTACCTTTACTATCATAATGATTATGTTATATGTGGGAGAATCTCTAGGGAATTACCACTTACTTTATTCAATAAACCAGCTGATCCCGCGGCTTTGCTCGCGCTCGTTTACTTTGAAAATGTCATACAAACTTTCATCCCCTATTTTATCCCCTTGGGGGTAGAATTGATCAAAATCCTTTCTTAGCGGATGCCTTCGTCATAACATCTACCTGCATGCCAAATTTCAGCCCGATCCGTCCAGTGGTTTGGGCTGTGCGTTGATAGATCACTATGTCAGTCAGTCAGTCACCTTTGAGTTATATATATTTAGAAGAAGAAGATTTTGTCACGTAGTTTATATAAAAAAAAACTTTAAAACTCTTAGTCAATATTTAGTAGATATTCTTAAATACATAGAAACTCTCTGTAGTCGATCCGTAAAAAATGCTTGAGGATAATGTAAACTGTTAAAATGATTATTATAGGTACACAATTAATGAATTGAAAAACAGGTGATTACCAAAGGTATTTCAGCTATCCAGTTTCTCCGAAATTGCATCAATTAAACGATAACAGGATATCTTATCGACAACGTTGTGCTTTTGCCGGAGCTCGAACACTGACACAGATGATTCATACTGGAAAAACAAAGTCCGGTCTTTAGGTATCGCGTTATCTCAGTATGACGACCTCAGTAGCGCAGCGGGCGAGAGTCCGCCTGCGACGCAGAGGTTGCGGGTTCGATTCCCGCCTCGGAACAAATTTGTGTACGATCTGCAGAAATTTGTTCCGTGGTCTGGGTGTTTTCTATGTATGATAAAAAATATCTATCTATGTAAGTATATAATGTATTAAATATATCAGTTATCTAGTACCCATAACACAAGCTTTGAGTAGCTTTCTTTGGGGCTAGATGGTGCTGTGTGGATTGTCCAGCATTATTTATTTATTTTATCTACAAAAAACAACAAAACTGGAACTATTGTGGTCAATATTTTTTAATAATTAGATGCTATACTGACTTATCTATATTATTTTTAGCTCTATAAATGTAGGCTTGGTCATTCGCGTAGTCGCGACCGAGTGTGACGACCGAACGTCGGCCTGCCTCATACAATCAATTAAAATTACTCAAAAAAGTATTGTGTCAAGTTTTTAGGTCTGAGCAAAAATGCAGACTTACGACCAGTCTGATATTAAAGGCATACTAGTTTGAGGCATTTTGATTTCTCGTGAATTACTTATATTGTGAATAATAAGTTTAATTTATATCCAATATTTTTTGTAGGTATATATGTGTTGAGTTGAAAGTGAAATTTCTTCTAGTATATATTTGTGAAAAGTGTGTAGTGTTCTAATATTTTTTCTGTATGTAAGTAATACTGTAAATTAAAAAGTGTTAATAAACAATACCTCAGAAGAAAAGCAATCTTCTTCGTCGGTGCTTAAACACCCATTAGTCTGACCTGGTCTAGGTATGCCTACTTAAGTTGAAATAGTTGAGAATTTTTTGAGAAACTAGTTATTAAGGCTCCGGTGACAGCGGCTCGCAATTTCGAAGTGCGATTGGCTATTATTTCATTTTATTTCATTTCGGGGAGATAGTTTGAAAAAATAACTCTAAAGAAACACGCATAAATACTGTTCGAACACAAATAATACAATAATATAAGGGAAACATGCCCGAATCAGAAATCATTTTGGTATTAGTATGTTTGGTCTTACGTTTACCTAATACCAAAATGATTTCTGACTCAAGCACATTTCCCTTATATTATTGTATTATTTGTGTTCGAACAGTATTTATGCGTGTTTCTTTAGAGTTATTATTTCAAACAACCTTCCCAAAATGAAATAAAATGAAATAATAGCCAATCGCACCTCGAAATTGCGAGCCGCAGTCACCGGACCCTTAAGGATTATTAGTTTGTTTTTCCTACTGCGTTATACACATAGGTGGTGGGTTCGATTTCTACCAAGGGATTCATCGGGTGATGAACATAGATATACTAGTGGCTCTGGGAGCTGTAGACCTCGCGAGCATACTAAAAGTGAGCTATTTACTGCCTTGGCAAAAGCTATTTCAGAGTTTTGAAAGAAACCTATCAATGTTGAAGAGAAGTAGAAAATACCCATCCCCACTACTTCTCACCTGACACCCATCCCGTACCCGCAACCCCCACTGTAGGTTATCTCATTCTCCCTTTTTTACCGAAACACCTTCACGCACCACCCCTTACATGTTTACCAGCCTGTTTAATCTTTCTTATGTTTTTTCTATTTAATTTTGTAAATTTTTGAGGAATGTAATGTGCAAGTGCATTTTCCGTTTTGTGATTTTTTGATTTTTTTGATTTTTTTTTGCATCATCTTGTGTAGAATGAGGTCCTTTGTGTTTCTCTCAAATTTGATTGAAAGCCATCGATTGTTTGATGAGCTATCCTGTTTATCATGCTGAAGATCCTTATCAGATCTTCGCCAAACTTTTATGAGACCAACTTATAGTTACTACCTTTCAAATAAAAAAAGGATAATCGAAATCGGATCTCATTTGGTGGAGATATCCAGTATATCAAATAGCCCCCTTTTTGCCCTTTTTTTGGGGGAAGTACCCCTCCAATCAAAAATCCCCGACGACAAAAAAAATCTAATAAGTCATATAACCTGTGTACCAAGTTTCGTCCAGATCGGTTGAAAAATGCGACCTGTAGAGGAGAACAGACAGACAGACAGACATCCGGACAAACGCATTTTTGGCCAATGTGAAAACTAAGACGCTTCGCTCGCTTCGCTCGCTCGGTCAATTATAAGTACCTAATGTAGGTATATGGCAGGTGAAGGTGAACAAGTAAAAAAAAGAATCAAAGTAAGTTTATATCGGTTTGCGTGTTTCTTAGTATAATAATACGTTTATTATACAGCATTCACACAAGAAGTATTTCAGCCATAGATACTTAAAACTACGTGCGGGTACATAAATGCAAGACTGCAAGTATAAAAGACTGGCAGTAAGCCGTAAACAAACTTGTTTTAACGGCCGGACTGCATCTTGCAAATCTACGGGCCAACATATTGGCTCTGACCGGTAATGCCCTGCGCTCCCTTTCCACATCTACATCGTCCGAGAGAGTCTCGGTGACCCAGTGGACATATCGCCGCGAAAACGTCTGCCATCATTTATGATTTATTAACTAGACTAGACTTTATTGTTTTCCTGAATAAACATATTCGATTTGGTTTGATTTGATTATTGTTATTGTAATTCCAGGAACTTCCTCGACTCCGGAGCCAGCTTGCAGCGCATGATGCGAGAGAGGAAAGACGTGGTCGATGCTGCTAGTCCCGACTCTACCCCAAGTACGTTACTCATGACGAACTCCAGTGTTACAGTTCAGTTTATTTATATTTGGCGACCTCAGTGGCGCAGCGGGCGAGAGTCCGCCTGCGACGCAGAGGTTGCGGGTTTGATTCCCGCCTCGGAACAAATTGTGTATGATCTGCAGAAATTTGTTCCGTGGTCTGGCTTTTTTCTATGTATAATATAAACTATCTATCTATGTCAGTATATAATGTATTAAATATATTATCAGTTATCTGGTATCCATAACACAAGGTTTGAGTAGCTTACTTTGGGGCTAGATGGTGCTGTGTGGATCACGGAATAGAGAAAACCCTAACCAAACCCTTCCAGCATTATTTATTTATTCATGAGCTATTATTAACTTCGACTACTGCGGGAATCTAACCACACGCAACCCACACGTCAATCTTACATCGTTACACCGTGATATAGCATAGGACCTACTTCACTTCTCGTGAATGTCATACATAGGCGACCAGGGAACACCAGGGGATGGGAATAGCATCTCTTGGGTACTATCGACTTGACGACCTCAGTGGCGCAGCGGGCGAGAGTCCGCCTGCGACGCAGAGGTTGCGGGTTCGATTCCCGCCTCGGAACAAATTTGTGTATGATCTGCAGAAATTTGTTCATTGGTCTGGGTGTTTCTATGTATAATAAAAAATATCTATCTATGTAATTATATAATGTATTAAATATATCAGTTATCTAGTACCCATAACACAAGCTTTAGTAGCTTACTTTGGGGCTAGATAGTGCTGTGTGGATTGTCCAGCATTATTTATTTTATTTATTTATTTATCATCAATATAGAATAGAATAGAATAGAATATATGTTTATTTGACGACAACACACAGAAGAAACATACAGACAAGAAAGAACAGAAAAAAAGGCAGTAGGTAGAGAATATACAGTAGGTAGATTAACAAACACTTAAAAAATAAAGATAGCCTACACACAAATAACAAGCCTCTCCCTGTGTGAGTCAGTCAAAAAGGCTTAGTCTCAGCTTGATGCCACTCTCCAACAGGGTTAGAGAGTGGCGCTGGTTTTCAGACTAAGCCTTGTTGTTAGGGTGACATCACGGGCGAAATATAAATAACAATAAAAATAAAAGTAAAAAGATAAATAGATATTTATAGAAAAGGTATGTACCTATGTAAGTACTACACATAGTACATTTGTCACAGAGAACTCAACCCCTTCCACGCGAATATCGATTGACCCTTTCATGGCTCACTTTAACGCGGCTAAACGATTGTAGATGTGTTCCAAACTATTCCTGATATTATGTTATATTTTATTTTTGATTATTAAAAACGAATTTCCTTCAGGTTCTTTATTAATGCCTTAGCATGCGGTTCGGTTAAAATTATGTATATTTGCATGTTTTGTAGAATTTAGTGTTTATCTAGCAAATTAGCAAGTGATGACGTCTCGTCTGGTGGGGCGGATACCTGGCGACGATGAGTGTTCTGATCAGCTAGTGTTGTATTAATGGATAAGCATTAAAAATAAAATTTTATATTTTAACTACTTACTTATGTACTTTTTTGACTACTATACATATTTTGACACAAATAAGTAAACAAAAATAGTTAATAAAACCTTGAATATTTTTTTAAATAAAAATTTATAATATTGCTAAGTATTAATAGTGTTGATATTGTTCGAAACTTGGTATTGGCGACTTTTCATTAAAGTTAAATCGCTAAAATTTAAGAAATATGAGGGCGATTTTCTACCTCCTAATGTGAAATACTCTTGTAGGGCGTAAAGAGGGTAATAGTATTATTATTCTCAGTTGCAGAGCGGCTTCGAAAACGCTCGAGTCTAAAGGTGATTCGATCCAAGGAGAGAGATTTCAAACTGGACATGAGTCAGCAGAATAAGGCAGATTCTCTGCCCTCGCCGAACCCCATGGCGCCTCCTGTGCCCACTCTGGTAAGCTCTTCTATGTTCACATCTGATTTAACTGCTTTTATTCGTTTTCAAGCCAAAGCGCAGCAAAACACGACCTATTTTCTTACACACGCGCGTTATAAATAGATAGATAGATAACTCTTTATTGTTCACCACACAGAAACATAGTAAAGAGTAAAAGCATACATTTAAGGTAAAACAATGGGCGACCTTATCGCTGATAGCGATCTCTTCCAGGCAACCTTGGAAGGATAAGAACTAATCAGAAATTGACGGCGATGTAGTTACGGAATAAAGTTTAGATAATCTATTGGACCTAAACCTACATATTTACTAATAGCCATGTAGGTACATAAGTACCTACTCAAGGCACAAGCTAACTTAACCTAACTAATAAATGCACAGAGTTTTACGATACTAATGTACCTAAACAGGCCTGAAACGAATGTTGTATTTTAATAACTGCTTTGCAACAACAAGCACTTTCTTACTACTATTTATAAGTATGCCATTAGTATTGTTATTATGGAATTCCACTTTATTTTCATTGATAAAGTATAACCTTATCAACCATATGTTCAGTTGTGCTCACAGGTGGAATCATGCAGTCGCTTCATGTCGCTAACGTCAAAACCCAAGAACCGCGACCTCGGGCCCGCGACAGAGACAGAAACTGAAGAACCCTGGCAGCAAGAGAGGGATGAACAGCTACCGACCAATCGCGTCAACTTCCACAAGACTTTCAGCATGCTCATCAATATGGGCAACATTGATAAGACGTGTAGACGAACTGTGAGTATTTATTTATTTATTTATTTAAAACTTTCACACAAAACAATATAGTGCTAGGAGGACTTAATGCTAATAGCAAAAAAATAATAAATAAATAATACTCAATACATTTGTTGCTTTATCTTGATTTAGGTACATCACACTCTGCTTACGGTATCAACTAGGCAGGCTGAGGTTATAAATGATAGTTGGTAGATATTATTGATAATGTTACACCATCTAGACAGTAGACGATGTGTAAACCAATAAAAAAATACGAATTAGAAAAGCACACCATCTACACTAATCAACAGTCGAGAGAGTCAAGCACACCGTCAACTGTCTAAATACCACACCGTCTACTGTCTAGATACCACAACGTATATCGTCTAGATACCACACCGTCAACTGTCTAGATACCACACCGTCAAATGTCTAGATATCACACCGTCAACTGTCTAGAAACCACACCGTCTACTGTCTTGATACCACACCGTCAACTGTCTAGATGGCACACTGTCTACTGTCTACTGTCTAGATATCACACCGTCTACTTTATTGATACCACACGGTCAACTGTCTAGATACCACACCGTCAAATGTCTAGATATCACACCGTCAACTGTCTAGATACCACACCGTCAAATGTCTAGATACTACACTGTCAAATGTCTAGATATCACACCGTCAACTGTCTAGATACCACACCGTCAAATGTCTAGATACTACACTGTCAAATGTCTAGATATCACACCGTCAACTGTCTAGATACCACACCGTCAAATGCCTAGATACCACACCGTCAAATGCCTAGATACGACACCGTTAAATGTCTAGATATCACACCGTCAACTGTCTAGAAACCACACCGTCTTCTGTCTTGATACCACACCGTCGAATTATCTACTGTCTCCATTTTAGACAGTATAGGCTGTGTGTGTGGATGGAATGCTAACAGTGTATGTTCCTCGAGTGCCAGATAAGCCGCGAAGAGCAGGTGTGGCAGAACGAGCTGAAGGACCTGATCTGGTTGGAGCTGCAGGCGCGCGTGGCGGGCCGCTCGCTGGCCGCGCACGACGCCTGGCTGTGCGCGCAGCGGCGCCAGGTGCCGCTAGTGCTGCACAACATCGCCACGTACAGGTGCTGACTCTAATGTCTAGGTATAGGAACTAGGGTTTGGAAATTCCCCTCAATTACAAAGTTCCGGGACACGAGACAGCCTACAGTCAAAGTCCCGGGAATTCCCGGGACTTCGAGACTAAAATTTTAAGGGCTTTTTGAAGGTAAGCTTTTTTTTAGAAAAGTAGGTATTTGAATTGTTTTAAATTCTGGTGAAACCTATTAAAAAAAACAATTTTTATCAAAATTAACATTTATTCAACAGAAAATTAAAGCTCCGATCTTTAACGTTAATTTCCGTCTTATTTATTGCTTTGTTTACTTTTTTTAGTCACACATAGATAATTTTTTTTCAATCACAACATTGTTAATACTCTTAATAACTTTTTTCATTTGATTTTTCGTTTCATAATTAAATCATAATTAATTAAACAATAATTTAACAGACTTTTAAATCAGTTTTTAAAAAAATAGGAGCGTCACCAAATTTGTCAACAGATATCTGTTTAATGTGTTTAAGGCTTCGGTGACAGCGGCTCGCAATTTCGAGGTGCGATTGGCTATTATTTCATTTTATTTCATTTCGGGGAGGTTGTTTGAAAAAATAACTCTAAAGAAACACGCATAAATACTGTTCGAACACAAATGGGTGAATCAACTTTTAAGGCACTCCTTTTGTGTCCCTGTCATGCAAAGAGCATAAAAATCCTAATTTCCTTATAAAATATGTTTGTTTTGATGTTAACGTAAACTTAGATCCTTTCCTAACATGCTAGTTTAATAGTATTTTATAGTTAATAGGAAAATTTTTGACTTTATTATGGTAACTCAGCAGAACATAAGCACTATCCATACAAAAAACATGTGTCCCCAGGCCTAGATGACGATACAATTTAGGACGTATCTTAAAAAAAAGGTATGAATGCACAGCCTTTTTACCCAATATTATGATTCAGAAAAAGATAAACTTACGTTTAAAGTTAACATTTATAAAAGTTTGACAAATATTTTATATTTTTCGTGCATCCAAACTTTTGTCCCAAACTTTGATCAAAACATCAGTTCTACAGAGTTACCGATAAAAATTCATGACCGTTATCAAGAGATGACGCCTACCTTTGTGTCATCTAAGGCGATTATTGTCTAATATTTAGTTGGTATGATCAAAAAATCTCTACCAAGCTTTACCGCCCCCCCAGCCTAAATTAAGTTCTCAGCTGGTGCGCGTAGGTTTATTGTCGCTCTACAGCGTTGCAATGGATATTTATGAGGCACCCTCGTCACTTTTTCTAAAAAAACTCGTTAATATTAGCTTAGATGTCGTGCCCCACTGCAAAACCTGAAAATAGATAAACTTGTGCAAATGTTAACAGTATATTTTCATAATATTTCGATGATTTATTTTTTATTTTTAGTTGTTCATAATGTTGTCAAAGGAGTGTCTTAAAAGTTGATTCACCCAAATAATAAAATAATATAAGGGAAACATGCCCGAATCAGAAATCATTTTGGTATTAGTATGTTTGGTCTTACATTTACCTAATACCAAAATGATTTCTGACTCAAGCACATTTCCCTTATATTATTGTATTATTTGTGTTCGAACAGTATTTATGCGTGTTTCTTTAGAGTTATTTTTTCAAACAACCTCCCCGAAATGAAATAAAATGAAATAATAGCCAATCGCACCTCGAAATTGCGAGCCGCTGTCACCGGACCCTTAAGGCTTTAAGTTTAAACAGTACCTAGTTCCAAACTTTTTGTACGTTTTCCGGTTGCTAAAACTCCTTTTTTAATGTTGCTCTTGTTTTTCAAGTATTTTTCTTTCAATTATTTGAAAAAAAAATGATTAGGGGCAACAATTTCGACAACCTTGTCTAATCTCGACCCGAAAGTCCCGGGACTCGAGACAACTAAAATTACGAAAAGTCCCGGGACTTTGAGACCACGACACGTCCCGGGACCCAAACCCTAATAGGAACATCGTGAATATATACATTTACCATATTACATTTTGCATTATTCTTTTCATTATTTATGACATCCTAAATCATCTTTACAGATTCGTGAACAAAAACCCGTGCAGAAGGCAAGCTGCACGAGAGGGAGACACGCAGAGCTCCCGCGAGGATCTCACTGATAACCAAATCAACGACGATGGTAAGGCTCTGACGGAACTTTCTTTATCTTACAAGAGATATACTGACAGAGGTGTGTAATGTCTACCAATGTTTATTATTAATGATTGGTCGAGCTTGACGCCATATTGTTTTGATATAGACTGTCTGTGTGTTCTGTCTTCAGAAAATGCTGCCAGATAATCAGTTCTTTTACGTTTTCTATGTACTTCGTAGTTCCTTATTCCTAGACATAGATACAGTGGGTACTAACTCTCTCTCTTCAATCGTTTATCGCACCTGTCAGTCATTGTACAAACAATTTAGCCAGTGTCAAGTTGAATTACGAACACCGAAACGAGGCGACGATAACAGCCGTCAAATAAAAGTACAAACGTCACTGTCCCCGCGATCGAAATGACAGGCACAAGAGTGAACGCCGACTCGACAGACGTAACTGAATTTTGGCTGGAATGTTAAAAAAATCTTAGATTA
This sequence comes from Plemyria rubiginata, assembly GCA_963576535.1. NCBI lineage: Eukaryota > Metazoa > Arthropoda > Insecta > Lepidoptera > Geometridae > Plemyria > Plemyria rubiginata. The sequence continues at coordinate 358,613 of OY754914.1, read as the reverse complement.
TTAACTAAGTCTAACTGATGACTGAACTGAAGTAATAAAATAAATAAAAAAAAAGTTTTTTTTTTTTATTTATTTCGTGTTTATTTTGTAAGTCACGCGCGATAGGAACGTGCCTTACGATGAGTGCATCGTCAGGGCAGCGGCCCTGCGTCCATCAACTTGAGGCATACAGATGTTAAGCCTCATGTGCCTGTAATTACACCGGCGACCACACTCTTCAAACCGAAACACAGCGTTGCTGCTTGGCGGCAGAAAAAGGCGTGGTGGTAGTACTTCCCCGGACGAGCCCTTCACAAAGAGCTCTACTACTCTTAAAATACAGGTATTTAAAGATTTAATTATAATTGTTCCAGGAGTAGACTACGGCTGCCTGCAGCTGGACTGCCAGAGCTGCGCGGACGCGGTGGGCCGCGCCATGCGCGAGGTGGGCACGCTACTCGACTCCTTCTACAACGCCGTCTCGCTCTATCCCTCCTCGAAAGCCATGACTGTCGATCTCCCACTGGTGGCTACCAATCTCTTCAAAAACAGATTAAAGGTGCGCCTGTTCTATACGTACGTGTGTTTATGATGTGATTTATTTAATTATTGAAAAAACAATAATAAAAAAATAAAAAATAAAATGTGATAGAGATTACATAATAGATAAAGAAGTGAGAGAGAGAGATAAAGATTTTCATACAAAAAACTATACAGTTTTTGTTCTTTTTGACTGTATGCAAGCAACACAATGATGATCGATGATGGGCTAATGATTTGTGTTGATTCACCTAGTTTTAAGATGTTTCAAAGTGATCCTTCCAAGTTTTATAGTGTTTACTACACTTATGGAAATAAAATATAAAAGTTGGTAGCGTAGCCCCGTATCAAGAGGATGGTCGCGGGTTCACATCCCGCTCGTAGAATAACTTTTGGGACATTATAAATATCTTTGTGATCCTTGTGATTTTACTAAAAGTAAAAAATATAAACAAAATTATTTCCGCTCGAGATGCGTTAGTACGTAAATACTAGTTGCGCCCCGCGGTTTCACGAACGCAGATTTAAATCCCGGTATTCCCACGGTATAACAAGTAGCCCATGTGCTATTCCGGACTATAATCAAACTCTCTGCCAAGTTTCACCCAGATCCGTTCAGCCGTTCCGGTGTGAAAGAGTAACAAACATCCATCCATCCATACTTACAAACTTTCGCGTTTATAATAGTAGTAGGATAATGTCCTGTCGCATGTGCAGGCGATGTGCCTCTGGTACAACACGGCGCTGAACATGCGGCTGAAGATGCTGGCCGTGCAGCGCCTGCTGCGCTCCATCAAGCTGAAGAGTCAGCGCGAGCTGCGCCAGCGCGTCTCACTCGACTCCAACGTCAGCAGGTAACCACTGCACCAGTATCGTGCGCGGAAAGAACGCTGGAAACAGTGGGGGGGAAGGTGTTCGCGCATACGACGCATGACGACCTCAGTGGCGCAGCGGGCGAGAGTCCGCCTGCGACGCAGAGCTTGCGGGTTCGATTCCCGCCTCGGAACAAATTTGTGTACGATCTGCAGAAATTCGTTCCGTTGGTCCAGGTGTTTTCTATGTATAATAAAAATATCTATCTATGTAAGTATATAATGTAAATATATCAGTCATCTAGTACCCATAACACAAGCTTTGAGTAGGTTACTTTGGGGCTAGATGGATTGTCCAGCATTATTTATAATACAAATAACTCGCGCCATCACCCCCCTACCCCCTCCATCGGCGTTATTTTTGCTTGACGCGCAGTACAACTAAGCAGAAAACATGGAACACACACAGTTTGTAACCTGGTATTACATTAGGCTGGGTACTTTTTATTCCAAAAAATGTTCTAGATAACTTGATAGACCAATAAAAAAACGCCCGTTAGCAATATGCGACCGAATCCACCGGCGGCAGCTAGTAACAAATAAAACTATTCATTCGTACAACAAGCGTGGATCCAACGTTGCGCCCACAACTCTAAGGGAACGTACGCATTGTACATGACCCATTAAAAATCGCCCTACCCTCCCTCTGTGGCCATCTGTAGTGTTTGGCAAGAAAAAAAACAGATGTCTCTAGGTAGAGGGTAGTCACAACAGGACGAAAACCTAAGTGCTAAAAACGTGCAAAATGCAAAGTGTCTTGCATTTTTCAAAAAAGGTGATTTCCAATTATTTTTGCTATGTTGCCGTATTATTGTCTGAATTGTTTATGCATTAGTTAATTGATTACATTGCAATGTAGTTACTTTACTTACTTTTATTCTTTATTGTACACAAACTGATTTACACAAAAAATACATAATAGTCATGTACAAAGGCGAGCTTAACCCTATATAGAGTTTTCTTCCAGCAAACCTTAGAGGATAGAGAGAGCTGATTATAGTGGTGGGAAGGTGTACAACATACTTAAAAGAAAAACATTGAAATAATAGAAGAGAAATCCTAATAAATTATATACAGTACCTACATGCAAAATGAATATCATTATATATATATATGATATACACATATAGATAAATATATAAACATAAATACCTAAAATATAATAACTAGTCTTATATAGATAGAAACATAAATAGACAAAAAATAAATAAATAATACATACATACATACTAATAATTTGATTACAAGGAGAGATAATGCAATAGTATAGTAGAGTAAGTAGTAAGATAGTTGAATAAGTTTTTTAGTGTAATTGGTAATGAATAAGCATTCTAATTAAATTAAAGTACTAAGTAGTATATCTGTTTCCCTAGACAATCATCAGAGAGCCATCGCATCTCCACAGTCCAGTTCAACATGAGCAACGAACCCACGCCCAGCGGCTCCAGCAACAGCGACTCCAGCTACGCCAAAGAAGAGGACATCAAAGAACAACCGGAACCGGAGAACGCTGGTGCAGATGTCAAGGATGCTGAGGGAGCAGAGGATGAACTTGACAGTGCTGATGGTAGTAAGTACATAGAAGCAAGGTGTATTTCATCATCCTACTGATATTATAAATGCGAAAGATTGTAAGTATGGATGGATGGATGTTTGTTACTCTATAACTCCAGAAGGGCTGAACGGATCTTGGTGAAAATTGGCACAGAGTTGTATTATAGTCTGGAATAACACATAGGCTACTTTTTATCCCGTGGGAATACCGGGATTTAAAACTACGCGGGTGAAACCGTGGGGCGCTACTAGTATAATCATAAACTAAACCATCGCGCATTATTCTGCCGCCAAGCGGCAACGCTGTGTTTCTGTTTGAACAGTGTGGTCGCCGGTGTAATTACAGGCACATGAAGCTTAAAATCTGTATCCCTCAAGTTGATGGACGCAGGGCAGTGCATCGTAGCGTAGGGCACGTTCCCATCATGCGTGACTTACGAGGCAATGCTTTGTTATAGGTGATGATTACCAGATTGTTCCATCAAATAATTCTATAAAAAACTATTATGTACTTTGCTTCATAGTGTACACACACGGATATGCATTAGGATATACATTGGTCGCTTTTATGACATTGTAAATCGCGTAGTGTTTTTCTGGATTTGCGTAGTTTTGTTTATGTTTCTAATAGATCTGTTTCTGTGTGTAAGTAAAAACAAGTGGCATAGAAGCCGTAAGTTTGTTGGCTGTTCTTGGTTTTGGTCGCGTGGGACAGGCGTCTAGATTCACCTAGCTTTACGACGTTTCAAAGTGATCCTTGTCATTTTTGAACACGAAGACGATTGCGTGGCAGAAGCGCGTGCGCCCCCATATCTTACCTTCCCCCTTCCCCCAGGAGCGTGCGTATCCCTATATAATTGACCTTCCATTTCTCCCCAGGAGCGCGCGTGCTCCTATATAATTGACCTTCCCCCTTGTCCCCAGGAGCGCGCGTGCCCCTATAATATTGACCTTCCCCCTTCTCCCCAGGAGCGCGCGTGCCCCTATATTATTGACCTTCCCCCTTCTCCCCAGGAGCGCGCGTGCCTCCATATTACTTACCTTTCCCCTTCCCCCCTGTAGCGCGCGCGCCCCCATATTACTTCCCCCCCCCCGTAGCGCGCGCGCCCCATATTACTTCCCCCCCGTAGCGTGCGCGCCCCCATATTACTGACCTCCCCCCCCCCAGGATGCATGTTGCCCCCGACCCCCCCGCCGGGCGACGGCCGCTACAGCACGGTGGAGTCGAGCGACACGGGCTACCTGTCGGACGCGTCGTCGCCGGCGCCGGCGCCGCCCTACGACGCGTACGACGTGGGCCCGCTCACCGACCTCACGCAACTCGTGGTGCTCGACAAGGCCAAGGTCTCTATATACAGGTACCTACACACACACACACACTACACGTCATATATATGTATCATTCTAATACATGGATAGATTTAAGTGTAGTAGAGCTCTTTGTGAAGGGCTCGTCCGGGGAAGTACTACCAACCACGCCTTTTCTGCCGCTAAGCAGCAACGCTGTGTTTCGGTTTGAAGGGTGTGGTCGCCGGTGTAATTACAGGCACATGAGGCAACATCTGTATGCCTCAAGTTGATGGACGCAGGCTAATAGGTTTACTTGTATCCTGTGTTCGTAGATTACTGATTTTAGAAATTTTATGTGTACAAATTTATGAATTTATTAAGTTTTACCTTATATTATGTGATCTGTAACAAATCTGTTATGAATAAATAACTATGAACTATGAGCAGGGCAGTGCAACGCAGGGCACGATCCTATCGTCCATGACTTGTTAGACAATACTATGATTTATAAGTAATGGTTTTACATAAGGTAAATTGTATAGACTGCTCACGGCAGTTATACAATCAACATAAATATTTGTGATTTCAGAAAGCACCATCAAGATATACTGAAGACTCAGGGCGTGCGACGTTGCATGACCTTCATTAACAAGATGAGGAAGAATATTCTCTACAAGGTCTACTTGACGCTCGAGAAACCAGACGTGAGAACTTTCAATTTATTTTTTTACACTACCAAGTAAACAAGCGTACGGCCCACCTGATGGGATGCGGTTGCCGTAGCCTATGGACGTTTGTAACTGGTGTCACACTCGCGTTGCTGATAGAAACTAAATTTTTATCTCCACTAACACGACGTACAGATAACTAGTGTTGAAATACTAACTTCTGCATAATTTGATCATACAAAAGAGCGGTATACCAAGCCGAGTTCGTTGCCCTTTCTTCTAGGCTTTGGTCGCGTGCAACTGGTGGCACCTAGAGTCACCTAGTTTTAAGACGTTTCAAAGTGAGTCATGTGATTTTATTGAATTAATACATGACTTTGATTTGAGTATGTATGCGATTTTATAGGATGTAAAGAACAGGTTTTCGTTACAACAATGGTTCTAAGACAAAGATCTAACTAAAAATATCGTTATAATTGTCAGACGGATCACAAATCCAAGGAACTGGAGGAACCTGCTGAAGTGTTCCACGATCCGAAGGAGGAAGAGAATCAACCCGACAAGGACGAAGACAACGGAAGCAACGAGCTGAGGAGGTAAACTCACTTTTGAATAGAATACAATACAATAATTTTTTTTTCATCCCACCATCTCGGAAAGAGTATTTTTGCTCTTCAATATCTGAGTGCAAAAGCCGTTTTTATTCTCTAGAGGATAAAGTAAATTGAATTTAGAACATCGTGTGCACTAAGTTTGTGAATTAAAAAAAAACATTAAACCTATTTACTGCTACCTCTATGGTGCCGAATATATCATACATCTTTTTTTTAATTTGTTAAAAACTCAGACTCGGAACCTTCTTGGTGTTCTTTTTTCAATTTGCTTTGTACGCGGTTCTTTACGCGGCATTTTTTCACGTCATTGTTAAACCTTATATTAAAAACAAGAAACTTGAAAACAAGTGAAGAAACTAAAATGAGTGATTCTAGCGACGAGGAAGTTTGACGCCAACATGTAATTGTAAACGTTTTTATTTTGCATTTAGTCATTTCCTCGCTGAGGTGGAATGAAAAGTTACGTGTTGCACTCGAGTGCAAAGATTTTTCACCTCGTGCTCTTTTTATTCCCTCGCTAACGCTCAGGATTCTAATTTTGAATCACTCGCTGCGCTCGTGATTAAATTTTAGAATCCTTCGCTTGCTCGGTCATCAAAATTGAACACGCGGTTAAAAAGCAACTTTGCACTCTTGTATAACAAATAACTATTTACATCCTTAGCACTCAGAGTGTGAAAGAAAATTTGCAAAAAAAACGCTTTTCATCTTACCAGCTCAAAGAGGACGCTTTTGTCGCGTAAAAACAGTGAGGAAAAGTCTACTTTGCGCACACTATGAGCAGAACAGATTTGAATTTAGAATGCTGCAAGCTATCGAACAAATATAATCCTTCGCTTGTTCGGTATTCAACCTCAGCACTCACAACAAATACTAATTTTGCTCTCTTGCGGTACAATGTATTAATTACGGCGTAAGTGTTGCAGTAAGTGAACGTTTCCCAGATTCGGTTGTTGGTCGGAGGAATGCACGTCGATGCGGCTGCCGTCGTACCGGTCGCACTTCCTGCTGCTGTGCAGCATCAGCATGGAGGTGGTGCACGACTACCTGTCGCTGCGGCTCGAGGTCAAGCCGGAGCGGCCCTCCTGTCTCACGGTCAAACAGGTACACACCGGGTCTCTAGCTCGGCCCTCCTGTCTCACGGTCAAACAGGTACATACCGGGTCTCTAGCTCGGCCCTCCTGTCTCACGGTCAAACAGGTACACACTGAGCCTATAGCTCGGCCCTCCTGTCTCACGGTCAAACAGGTACACACCGGGTCTCTAGCTCGGCCCTCCTGTCTCACGGTCAAACAGGTACACACCGGGTCTCTAGCTCGGCCCTCCTGTCTCATGGTCAAACAGGTACACACTGAGCCTATAGCTCGGCCCTCCTGTCTCACGGTCAAACAGGTACACACCGGGTCTCTAGCTCGGCCCTCCTGTTTACGGTCAAACAGGTACACACTGAGCCTATAGCTCGGCCCTCCTGTCTCACGGTCAAACAGGTACACACCGTGTCTCTAGCTTGGCCCTCCTGTCTCAAGGTCAAACAAGTACACACTGGGTCTCTAGCTCGGCCCTACTGTCTCACGGTCAAACAGGTACACACTGAGCCTATAGCTCGGCACTCCTGTCTCACGGTCAAACAGGTACACACCGGGTCTCTAGCTCGGCCCTCCTGCCTCATGGTCAAACAAGTACACACTGGGTCTCTAGCTCGGCCCTACTGTCTCACGGTCAAACAGGTACACACTGAGCCTATAGCTCGGCCCTCCTGTCTCACGGTCAAACAGGTACACACCGGGTCTCTAGCTCGGCCCTCCTGTCTCACGGTCAAACAGGTACACACCGAGCCTATAGCTCGGTACTCCTGTCTCACGGTCAAACAGGTACACACCGGGTCTCTAGCTCGGCCCTCCTGCCTCATGGTCAAACAAGTACACACTGGGTCTCTAGCTCGGCCCTACTGTCTCACGGTCAAACAGGTACACACTGAGCCTATAGCTCGGCCCTCCTGCCTCACGGTCAAACAGGTACACATTGGGTCTCTAGCTTGGCCCTCCTGTCTCACGGTCAAACAGGTACACACCGAGCCTATAGCTCGGTACTCCTGTCTCACGGTCAAACAGGTACACACCGGGTCTCTAGCTCGGCCCTCCTGTCTCACGGTCAAACAGGTACACACCGGGTCTCTAGCTCGGCCCTCCTGTCTCATGGTCAAACAGGTACACACTGAGCCTATAGCTCGGCCCTCCTGTCTCACGGTCAAACAGGTACACACCGGGTCTCTAGCTCGGCCCTCCTGTCTCACGGTCAAACAGGTACACACCGGGTCTCTAGCTCGGCCCTCCTGTCTCATGGTCAAACAGGTACACACTGAGCCTATAGCTCGGCCCTCCTGTCTCACGGTCAAACAGGTACACACCGGGTCTCTAGCTCGGCCCTCCTGTTTACGGTCAAACAGGTACACACTGAGCCTATAGCTCGGCCCTCCTGTCTCACGGTCAAACAGGTACACACCGTGTCTCTAGCTTGGCCCTCCTGTCTCAAGGTCAAACAAGTACACACTGGGTCTCTAGCTCGGCCCTACTGTCTCACGGTCAAACAGGTACACACTGAGCCTATAGCTCGGCCCTCCTGTCTCACGGTCAAACAGGTACACACCGGGTCTCTAGCTCGGCCCTCCTGTCTCACGGTCAAACAGGTACACACCGAGCCTATAGCTCGGTACTCCTGTCTCACGGTCAAACAGGTACACACCGGGTCTCTAGCTCGGCCCTCCTGCCTCATGGTCAAACAAGTACACACTGGGTCTCTAGCTCGGCCCTACTGTCTCACGGTCAAACAGGTACACACTGAGCCTATAGCTCGGCCCTCCTGCCTCACGGTCAAACAGGTACACATTGGGTCTCTAGCTTGGCCCTCCTGTCTCACGGTCAAACAGGTACACACCGAGCCTATAGCTCGGTACTCCTGATAGTTATCTGACTAAGGTGCGCCAAGTGCGGGCCGGGCGGGGTAAGCGGGAAACGCATTGAGACGAGCGGGTGCCACCCGCTCCTGCTGGCCGCCTCGTGCCACTGTACTCGCGCACTTAGACATTGTGTGTGTACAGTTAATGCAAGAGCTGCGCGACGGGCTGGACATAGCCACGGAGAGCCGCTGCGACTTCGTGCGCAACGTGCAGGTCGCGCTGGTCGGCCGCAGCGCGGGCGGCGCCGCGCGCGACCTGCTGCTGCTCGTCAACACGTTCGACAGCACCGTCGGAACTATGCTCGAGGTAACGCCTGCGGACTATTGATGCGCTGCGACTTCGTGCGCCACGCGCAGGTCGCGCTGGTCGGCCGCGACCTGCTCACACGACCCCATCCTTCAAACAGAAACACAGCAAGGCGGCTTGGCGGCAGATAAAGGTGTGGTGGTAGTACTTCCCCTTCACAAAGAGCTCTACTACTCTTAATTCAACACCTTTTACAAAACAAAAAAATGTTTTTACTTTCAGCTATACCTTTCATACCTAACCATGATGTCGGCTAAGGAAGCTTTGCGCCGCGGAGTCCTCCAATCAGAGTGGGCCTTCGTCGCGCGACTCGCTCGCCGCTCGCGTGCTGCTCACCGATTGGCTCCCGTCACATTCGCGTGAGTACCTTGTAATAATTACTAATTATCCTATTTCGAGTTAGGATGGCAACTAAAAAGTAACCCTAAACCGACGAGAATGTATGAGAGTGAATGAAGCGAAAGAGGAATGTAAGGATAGTAGCAAATGGAAATCCGTAGTCTCTGCCTAGGAAACCAGGCGTGATTGTATGTACGTATGGTGACGAATAAAAAAAATGTTATTTCTTTTTCAGTAAAATCGCATGCAACCAGCTGGATCGCCTGCTTGCTCAGTTCAAAGAAAAGTTCAAAAAACTGTCTGAAAGTGAGCACGACTTAGAAAATGATCGGTAAAAATCACTAATATTTGATTTATTATTTTAACACATTTATTTTTTTGTATTTTTTATAAACTGATTTTACAAAATCGTTTATTTATGTGTGGCATATAATAAAAATATTTGATTTGATTTTGTAACGTATTATGTATTTTTATGTAGTTTCGTCGCTTAGTGACTTCTAGCAATAAGCCGACTATGTAATATAAACGACTAGCGACCCGCCCGCGCGCCCCTGCTTCGCACGGGTGCACATATTATGCATGTATTATACGTATAAACTTTCCTCTTGAATCACTATCTATTAAAATAAACCGCATCAAAATCCGTTGCGTAGTTTTAAAGATTTAAGCATACATAGGGACATAGGGACAGAGCTAGCGACTTTGTTTTATACTATGTAGTGATGTTGTTACCAGACAGGCGGTGTACTCGCTGTGCCGCGCGGTGCAGTACATATTCACGAGCGAGCGCGAGCACACGCTGCGCGCGGCGCAGTGGGCGCGCGCGCTCGCCGCGCGGCTCGCGAAGGCGCCGCCGCCGGCCTATATCAACGAGAGACTGGATATATTCGTAAGTTTATTACTCATTTTATTAAGCCTCCGGCGACAGCTCGCAATTACGAGGTGCGATTGGCTATTATTTCATTTTATTTCATTTCGGGGAGGTTTTTTGAAAGAATAACTTTAAAGTGACATGCATAAATACTGTTCGAACACAAATAATAGCCAATCGCACCTCGAAATTGCGAGCCGCTGTCGCCGGAGCCTTAAGTAAAATAATAAATAATGCTGGACAATCCACACAGCATCATCTAGCCCCAAAGTAAGCTACTCAAAGCTTGTGTTATGGGTACTAGATGACTGATTATTTAATACATTATATACTTACATAGATAGATATTTTTTATTATACATAAACACCCAGACCAACGGAACAAATTCTGCAGATCATACACAAATTTGTTCCGAGGCGGGAATCGAACCCGCAACCTCTTGCGTCGCAGGCGAACTATCGCACGCTGCGCCACTGAGGTCGTCGTTATTACAAAACATTGTACCTTTTAAACATTGGGCATGTAATATTCCTGTCAGTGTCCGACCATGAGCTACGACTACAGTATGTATTGTTTGCAGAACTCTCTAATGGGCATCCGCGACTTCATAGTGAAGGAAGTGGAGTTCATCCTGGCACAGTCGGCGGCGCTCACGTGGGAGAACTCGGATCCCCTCGTGACTCGCGTGCGGGAACTGCTGCTGCAGATATGCAAGCTTGGCTTCGAGGTCTGTACTTTGTACCAACCGTAGTTTACCGAACTACAGTCGCTACCAAACCTCTGACGTAGTTACAGTGTCTAGAAATGTAGTCTTGTAAACACTTATTTCATAACCTAACTCTAACACGTTTCTACCAACTTATCTTAAGGTGAAGTGGGAGCCAACATAGAAGTTGTAGAAACATTTTCTTGGCAAAAATTATACACTGACCTTTTTTCCAGTACTTATATGACTGTACAGTCAGCTACGGAAGTTGATTAATATCTGATTAAAATCTTAATGACTCCGGAACCCCTTGCCTTAGATCAATTTTTATTTTTCTAAAATGGTTTTTAATCAACATCCGTTGCTAAAAACAGTAACCTATAAAAATATAAACTTTTTTTTCAATTTTTATTCCTAACTATGGTGGTCGCATGAACGGTTTCTTATTCTCCAGTGCACTATACAAAGTTAACAGCATGCGTTCACAACAGCCCGGTAAGGTACGCACTAGCATGTTTAACGGTTGACAGTTGCACCGCGAGCTGTACACATTCGCATGCGTGCCGCTGCAGCGCGAGACTAGTCGCGCGACCCGCCCCGCGTCGCTGCAGCCGGCGCGCGCGCCGCCGGTCGCGCGACCGCCGCGCCCCGGGACCATGCTGCTCAACGATACTCACAATGTAGGGGTTCTGAGGGTTTGGTCAATGCGGGACTTGTTTTGTGGACCGCGGTTTTGTGATGTGTGGATGATACTTTGAGAATGGGAATGGGGATATAAAGATTGTTTTGTGATGTGTTTTTGTCATATGTTGCGGATTGCCTGCTGCTATTGTGTGCTTGTGAGTTTATTTCAGACTTGTCACGTGGACTTAACTATTACGACATTACTGGGAAATGGGGATATGTAGAGGTTATGTGACTTTTCTATGCCTCCGATTTAACTAAAGTGCTCGAGATTCGTTCAGACGTTTAGTTCCACTGCTCTTACAGTCTGACTTTAGGGGGAATAGGGGTTTGTAGGTAGGGATGATGGCGTTGGTCTAGTGCTTTGTGTCACGGTGGATTGCCTGCTGATGTGTGCTAAAGTGCTTGAGTGTCGTGCAAACTGTTCACGTGTTATTTCTCCTTACAAGTTGCAACATTTTCACTACTCATAGCTTCATTACTACAAACATTTACAGTTGGGGCTTTTAATCTAAATGGATATATCTGATGAAGTCCTACCAACTCGCTGGAGAAGAAGATATTGTGTGTTTTGTACAGTTTTTGTCGTTCTAATAACAAACTGCATCTTGTGTTTGTGCTAAAATACTCAAAAATATGTCTTGGAGAAGAAAAATTTCACCTTGCAAATCAATGTATGTTCATGTACGTTTCTCGCTGACTGCAGTATAAACATTTCAGATTCACCGCGAGCTGCATCGCTTCGTGAACTCCCCGCCGCTGCGTCGCGCGGCGCCCTCCCCCCCGACGCCCCCGCGCCCGCCCCGCGGCCGCTTCATGCGGCTTGACAGCGTGCTTGACGATACCGAGACTGACGTCGTGGACACCATGCACCAGTTCACTGACGGGAGGGTAAGTCTTCATTTACTACTGAACGGATTTTTTACTATCTGCCGCCTACGTATTTGCTGCTTAATTATTGGTAACATTAAACTCTCGTATGCCGGAGTTCCAGACAAAATTGGAAATGCATTCTGTCTCGCGTTTATTTATTTATGACCATAGGCATCATGTTGTCTAAAGCCTTCTAAAGCCTCTCACGCTGGAAACAGGACCGTTGGTTGCTTGACGGCGGAAGTTGAAATGGAGTAAAAAATAGTTGTATGATGTTGCCATCAGCCTCAGAGCAGCATCGAGCTGCTCCTCACCGGCTCGCCGGCCGCGGAGGAGGTGGAGCTGCGCGGGGGGGCGGGGCCGGCGGCGGGGGAGGGGGAGGTGCGCGGCGCGGTGACGGCGCACGAGAAGCAGTGGGCGTGTCGCGTGGCGCGTGCCGTCATAGAGTTTGCAGAGTGCTGGATGAAGTTCGTCGTCGAACGCTGCGACCGAGGGCGCGGCCTGAGGCCGAGGTAACTATGCTATTACAATTTCAAATTAAACAAAAATGGTGGAAATTCTACGCAGCACTATCTGACAATGTTGGTTACATTTACAACCTTTTCTGTTGGATCTAGATATTTGATGTAATACATGTATACTCTACTTATTGTGCCGAGCCCACTTAGCGTACCTAAGATAAGGGCAGGATAATTATGATGACTCTATTTTTGTAACACGGACGTTTACGTTTATCGCACATTCGTTCTATGTCGGGATCGAGCCCACCCAACGTGACTATGTAGGCTTAAAGCTCTCTCCACCTACATCCCCTATGAGTATTACTATGTCATTGATGCGCCCGACTAATAAACTTAAAGTTGATCACGCTACCAGTCCCTGTCCGTGTTGTCTATCGAATTTGAACCCGTAAATTGGGTTGCAACAACAACAAGCAATTAGTTGAATTTATACACGTCTTTATTTGTGCTCCGTGAGCTTTATCGTCTTAGAAATAAAGTTTAAATTGAATTTGAAGGCACTAAGAAGATAATGAAAGACAAGTATGTGTTTTAACTTTCACCAACCAGTATCAAATTAAATGGAGAGTCACTTACCTATTAAAAAATTTAAAGTGTACATTAAGAATTATCTGATAAGGAAAGCTTACTATACTATAGATAGTTATATTAATGATAAAAATGCGTGGCCCGATGTCCCGGTCGCTCTGCCCATCGACGGCTAACATATCTGCAATGTCTTTACTATTATGTTATTTAAAAAAAGATTTTTTTTTTATTGTTGTTTGACTTACTACACTTCTTACTTATGTATGAGTATTATTAGTTTAAAGCGTGTGTTCTTTTATGAATCTGTTTACTTTTCCTTTTTCTGTTAGATTACTTAATGTATTATATAGCTTCAATATGATGATCTGATGGTCTGGGTATTTTCTATGTATAATAAAAAAATATCTATCTATGTAAGTATATAATGTATTAAATATATCAGTTATCTAGTACCCATAACACAAGCTTTGAATAGCTTACTTTGGGGCTAGATAGTGCTGTGTGGATTGTCCAGCATTATTTATTTATTTATTTAATAGTGTCGGTATTTTATTACATTGTAACGAGGATCATATAAAAGAGCGATAGATACCAAGCCGAGCGTGTTGCCTGTTCTTCTCGGTGTTGGTCGCGTGGAACTGGCACTAGAGACACCTAGTTTTAAGACGGTTCAAGATGGTCCTTGTGATTTTATTGAATAAACATATTTTGACTTTGACTGACTTTGACATCACCTATTTCAGATGGGCGTCTCAAGGTTTAGAGTTCCTAATGCTGGCTTGCGATCCGTGCAACACCAAGCATCTGACTGAAGAAGAATTTGAGGTACCTACCACACAGTTATAAGTATCTAATAGTTACCAAATAAGTTGTCCTCTGACTGCGCAGGTGGATGGTTTGTATAAGAAACGCGTTCTGCGCTTTCGCACGCACGTGTGACGTGGTCCGTCGGAAAACAATTTGTTTACCTACCACCAGATTTTTGTATAGGTATAGTGCGCGTCAGCTAAAAAGAACGCTGGAAAACAGTGGAGGGGATGTGTTTAAAATACTCACGCCATGACATCCCCTCCCTGCTTGATGATGGAACAAGAAGATTAAGTTAAGTTGTTACTAACCATCACCTATAACCAAGTGATCGGTACGTGCCCTACAGTGCACTACCCTGCGTCTAGCAACTTGAGACACATATTTAAGCCTCATGTAATGTAACCGACGTGTCACGTATGGAATACTAACTACTGCAAAATGTGGGTATGTGCCAAATGTAATGTTTGGACGTACCTGAGACTAACCCCCTTAGACATCCTCAAAGAATCTTAAGTTATTACTTGGTACTGAGAGATCTGAAGGGATATCTACCGTGCCTGGGGATCAAAGTCGTGAAGCTGTTACAGTTTCAGTAATTTAACCGAGCGCACTTATACCCTTCATACCGAAACACTGTTTGTCGGCAGTTGGCAGAAATAGGCACGGGAGTACTTCCCCGGACAGGCCACACACATAGAGCTCTACTAACCATGACTTGCCGGCGTATTATTGATGATGATGGAGTTATATTAATTATATACTCGACCTCAGTGGCGCAGCGGGCGACTTCTGCGACGCAAGAGGTTGCGGGTTGGATTCCCGCCTCGGAACAAATTTGTGTCCGATCTGCAGAAGTTCCGTTAGTCTGGGTGTTTATGTATAGTAAAAGATATTTATCTATGTAAGTATATAATGTATTAAATATATCAGTCATAACACAAGCTTTGAATAGCTTACTTTGGGGCTCGATGGTGGTGTGTGGATTGTCCAGCATTATTGATTTATAAGTGTTGCATTGTGTCGCAGGAGTTAAAGCAGCTGATGGACGGCTGTATATCGCACGTGATCGGCTCCCGGCCGACGCCTGACCCGTGTGCGGCGTCGCCGAGACCGAGGCATAGATTACATGTAAGAACTAACTGTTCGTTTTATCGTAGCCTCACTAAAAGTTAAGTAGGTATTACAAATTAACTTAAAGGTGTAATAGAGAAACTACAAACGTATTGTAATACCTTGTTGCCATTAAACTTAGATATTAATAACAACATGCGAGTATACAGTGCCTAAAAAATCGTTAATCAATCTTTTTGGCCACCCTGTATATGCGAGCAATATACAGTGTCTTATTCCGGCTCCGTGTTGGTAGATTTGTGAAACTATATGGGTACCTACTAGGCTAATTTTTCAATTATTCTCATTGCCGTTTGAGAATTTTGAAAACATAGATCTCTTTTGTCAAAATTAGGTTGAGGACCTACATATATCTGAAATATAAACCCTGTTTCTTTGATCACAGAGTCCATTTTCGAGTAGCTCCGGCGGTAAAGAAATACCTACGCCACCAACGCCGCCACCTACCGAGCCAGATCCTATGTCCTTCGATGGACCTGAAAATAGTGGTATGTAATATTGGGCAGTAATGTTTCATTGAGAAATTAATCCAGGGGCGAAATTCGATTACTAACACACACTGTAATCCTTCTTATTTGAAGTCGGTTAACAAAAAAGTTAACTCTTCATTAGACAAATGTAATAGAATTGATACAGTCTCACGACTTAAATCCCCGCACGCGGTCTACCGAGATATACATCTATATCCCCTCATTTCTCTCAGTGCCAACTACCAATTTAAGATGATTTGAGGATGTATATGGGGGTACCCACATTTTGTATATGTTGGTATTCTATACGTGACAGGTTGCAAGCTCATCGCCGATAATAGAATATCAACTGATTTCCTCACTATGTTCAGAATCTTCCATGTTGGTATTCTATACGTGACAGGTTGCAAGCTCCTCGCCGATACTGGAATATTACCTGACTTCCTCACTATGTTAAGAATCTCCATTGAGTAAAGTTTTGTATTTGTATTTATTTTATTTCAACATTACATCTATTGTTACAGGTAAGACCTAATACAATAGAGTAGTCCTAACAAATCATTATTTCAATTAAAACAGTAGGTACAAGTAAGAATGTCACGCATAAACAAAATCAAAATCAGTCAAATATGAATTAATCAAAAAAAGTTTGAAGAGAGGAATTGCATTGGTAACCAGGTCACTGCCGGCGCGTCCTCGCCGCCATCCGGCAGGTGGAAGAGGCGCGCGAGCGACAGCTGCGCGACAACAAGCGGGTCGGCCGCGTGGTCACCTCCACCGTCTCCGAGTACGAGCCCAAGCTGCGCCAGCTCACGTTCAAGTGGCAGCGCGGCCTGAAGATCGGCGCTGGCAGCTTCGGCAAGGTTCGTACAACCTTACTTAAACGGTCTTATACTGATTCTTGTCCTGTCGCAGCTCTCTTAAAGCAGTGGTGAAAGTATTTTATGTTTTTTAAGCACATTTTTAAGTTACTACGCCGTTTTCCTTCACCGTTTTCCGGCAGTGGTGAAAGTATTTTAAGTTTTTCAAGCACATTTTTAAGTTCCTACGCCGTTTTCCTTCACCGTTTGAGAGTACTGGCGCTGTGCTCATAAATTTTTGAGCAGAAAATCGAACCATGTTCTCCTCTCAGTTACTATTCGCGCTAAGATCCTCCTGGAACAGATTTGCATCGCCTGTGGACTTTATATTTTATGGAGTTTTATCTTTGAAGAAAGAAACCTTGCTGTATATATTATTGCATACCTTGTGTTTATACCAGCAAGTCGTTGAAGAAAATGAGGAATAAGATCGGACCACGGTGGGAGCCCTGTGACACACCGTAAGAAGCAGCAAAAGGATTTAAGTTGTACTCTCCAACGACTACTTATTGGGTTTATCTGAGAGATATGACCTAAACCAGCCTAAGATTGGATCATGAATGTCGCACAGAATCAGCTTTTCAAGGAGAAGCTCGTGATCAACGTTGTCGAATGCACCTCTAAAGTCAGTGTAATTGAGTTCAGAGCAGGTAGTTGCAGCATTGTGTTGTTCCAGGTGTACACCGTGGTGAACACGGAGAGCGGACAGCTGCTAGCGATGAAGGAGCTGAGCGTGGGCGCCGACCGCCGCGCGTCGCAGCGCGCCGCCAACGAGCTGCGCGTGCTCGAGGGACTCATCCACCCGCACCTGGTGCGCTACTACGGCTGCGAGCTGCACCGGGTACGCAACCCACGCTACTGTTACTGTGCTGCACTCCGCGGCACTGTCGCCGCTATGCTGCTCCTTTAGCACAAGCCTCGCCTAGATAGTGTACGCATACAGAGATATAGACAAAGTTTCGCATAGGGGTAGGCAGAGATCACGGATTTCCACCTTCCATGTAGATTTTTTCGAAAACTCTGCACAGATTGGAGATTGTCTACCTTAATGATCTCCCGTAGAACAATTTATTGCATCTTATGACCCCATCTAGCCCCTAGTTGCGTTTTATGCAAGACTTTTTTCCACCCTGTGCAATACGTATGGTGTTTGTTTGTGTTCAGGAGGAGATGCTGATCTTCATGGAGCTGTGCGTGGAGGGCTCGCTGGAGGCGCTGGTGGCGACGGCGGGCGCGCTGGCCGAGCCCGCCGTGCGCCGCTACACCAAGCAGCTGCTGAGCGCCGTGGCCGCGCTGCATGCACGGACCATCGCGCATCGCGACATCAAGAGTAACTATACTGTGCTGTGCCGTAGACTTAGCTGGCGCGACGGCGGGCCCCTACACAATCCATTATATTGTACCTGTGACTGTGACAAAGCTACGCAACTCTCGAGCCCACAACTAAGTCGATGTTTCAGGCGGCAACATCTTCCTAACGAACGAAGGCCATTGTCTGAAGCTGGGCGACTTCGGATGCGCCGTGAAGATCCGAGCGAACACTACCGCGCCTAACGAACTGCAAGGATTCGTCGGCACGCAAGGTAACTCACCATTTGAACTAGCTAGCAGCCAACTGATTACTGAAACTAATCATAAAGTAGATACCATAATTATTGTAGGTAGTGTCATATAATAAATCCTAAAAGCTAGGCCGTAAGTTTCATGCCTGTTCTTCTAGGCTTTGGTCGAGAAGAACTGGCGCTTGATGGCAGTAGGTGTTCACTGGCGGGAGTATACCACGCTCTGCCGCCATGGTCTTTCCGTTACACTAATATGTTTATTAGAATATGTATGATAATGTTCCAGCTTACATGGCACCGGAAGTGTTCATGAAATCTTCAGGTCACGGACGCGCGGCCGACATCTGGTCCGTAGGATGCTGCATCACTGAAATGGCCTCCGGGAAGGTACGTACACATGATCCTTATATATTCTTTGCCAACCCTCGTTCCTGACGGCACTATACAGCAAAAGAGAAAGCCGGCCTCCTTGGATCTCTGTTAGCTTCCAACTCCACTCTCCATGGTGAGGACACGACCTCGCCTCCAACGAAACTAGTGTTCAAGCTCCATGCCCGAAATCTACTTTTTTCATTCATTCATACACCGTTCTGAACTATCACACACCTCAGGTAATGTGCCTTCTTCGTGGATGATAATAGCTCATGTACATTGTACACCCTATTTCCAAAAAAGGTGGTCGAACCAACCTATCCAACTACTGTAATTAGGTGATGGAGCGAGTAATTAGGATCCGCTTTCTGGTGAACCTAGAAGAGCATCGGGCTGATTAGAAACCGTCAATACGGCTTCCGCCATTGCCGATCCGCTGATTGTTTTTTTTTCACTCACCGTCCAGCTAAAGCTGTCGAGAGTTATGGGAAAGCCCTGGCAGTCAACCTTGACCTTGCCAAGGCTTTTGATCGTGTCTGGCACAGGCTAATCTCCCATCATACGGGCATCCCGAGGGTTTTTGCTAATGGGTTGCCAGTTTCTTGTCTGGGCAGAGTAGCAGAGCTGTAGTCGATGGTTCCTGCTTGGACCTAATGCCTTTCAACGCTCGCGTCCCGCAGGGATCAGTACTGTCGCCCAAGCTATTTTTCATGCACATTATTGGTTCGAATCTGCCCTGAATAACTATTTGACCTTATTTATCCCAGCGTCAGGATTTTACCACCGCTCCTCTCGGAATCGGGGGCTTGTACACATAAACTAGGTCACATAAAGGGTTTTCCGCCAATATACTACATTGGTTCAAGATAAATGTCCATAAAGTCGTTGATGTTTGTAATGATGTACGTAACGATGTGTGTGTTGCAGCGTCCGTTCGCGGAGTACGACAGCCACTACCAGATAATGTTCATGGTGGGCATGGGCGCGCGGCCCGCCATCCCGCCCGCGCTCTCCGAGGAGGGCCGCCAGTTCTGCGAGCTCTGTCTCACGCACGAGCCCGAGGCGCGGCCGCGCGCGCGCGACCTGCTCCTGCACTCCTTCCTCATGGTATGTACCCCGCGGAGCCGCCCCTAATAATACATACATGTATACATACATATAATCACGCCTATTTCCCATAGAGGTAGGCAGGGACCACGGATTTCCTCTTGCTACGATCCTGACATACCTCTTTCGCTTCATTCACTCTTATCTCATAACATTCTTCATACCTGCTCGTCGGTTTAATAATCCCTAATAATAGCTAGTCTAATTTAATATACCACAGATTAACTATAGATATTGTGTGCTGGTATTATATATGGTATTTATACATTTACTGTTTCAGGTGAAAGACGCCGAGGAAGATTGCAAGTGCGAGCCAGGATTTCTCGTCACTCACACCGACTCCACTGCGTAGTCTTCAAGAACGGACCATTGGAACGTCCATAGATTAGAAAATAAATAGGTACCTGCATTCCATTTTGTAGCTAAGAAAGCACGCTCATTTTTGTCATAATGTAAACAACAGCTGCTAATGTGATATTTCCACATTTTTATTAAAAATCTATGAACAAAGATTTAAAATCCATGAACGTTTTTATCAAAAATAGCAATCAACCAAGTGTAATCACATTGCACGCAGATCAGGCAAAATATGATTTTGATCCAAACAAGTTTTCTTACAAAAAAGTTTGCTTTTTTACTATTTGTACCGCGACGCGTGCTTTGGAATATCGTTAACTGGATTTGAACAATAGTAGCCATATTTAGTAGATTAATTAACTGGTAGCTATTTTACAGTCAGACATAGACAAAATATATTTTCATACATATATAATTATATTATTTTATATATTTAATTTTAGCATAGTTATAATAATACAATAAACATAATAACTATAACATATTATTAAGAGGAGTCCCTATAGGCAAGGTACCGAAGATGCTGGCAGCATTCCGCCTTTGAATAGTCTGACTAATTCTTTGTTCGAGGTAGCTGCCAGCTCTTCGGTCTCTTGTGACGTTGACTAGCCTCTTTGCAATTTCTTTAAAAAGCCTAATAGCGCTAGGACCCGACGGACCAAGGGTCTCGACACCGAATGGTACAAAATCGTATTCGGAGCCTAGACCCTTGTATTTGCCTGTTTTAGCTTTTTCCGCCGCTTCACAAGCCGCACCAGCTCGGTTGTTGGTTCCATGTAGATGGGAAGGGGCCAGCGTGTCTAAACAGGTTGCATCCCATACCAGCACCCGGCCCATCTTCCATGGAATCAAACTCAACTTTTTTTTTCATACATTGTCAAAATGTCAGTTTGCTTAGTCTTTTTGTATTTCCCTACACGGCATTTTGTTGTTTATTCCCAGCAGCTAAGAACTAACAGTGCAGCAAGAAAAGCATATCGCAATTGATTGTACCATCATTTTTGAATTTGTATAGTTAATTGAACTGATACCATTACTGATGGCATCGTTCAGATTTATATCTAAGTTGGGCAGCTGCAATACCCACGAAGGCAGTGTTTCATATTCACACATTAGATTTCTTATTCCATAGTTATTGATGTTGTCAATTTTAAATCCCAACTTTATTTCTTATTTATATGGATGTACCCCTGACTACCTCCCTTAGACATCCTCAAGGAATCTTATGTACTTGGTACGCAAAGATCTGAGGTAATATCAACTATGCCCCGGCTTTGAAATTATGATGCAATTTTGTTTCCTTACATTTTTTATTTTTTGGCTATTAACTTATCTATGACTACGATAGACATTGTTATCGTTTAAGAGGATTAGGAGGTAGAGTTCAGCGATCTCGCTTCATTTTATTTATTCTAAATAATTGAATCCTAATATAAATTATTTGAATTTTAACAAAATCTCTGGTTACCTATGTAAAAACTATTCCAGTGAAAATTTTTATGAATTTGAATCAAATTATTTATATTTATGTAATTTTAGGCAAAATGAATATAATTTTGTTTGTCAATTGTTAAGAAAGGATGTATTTTATCAGTTTCATACGTAGGTGGATGTCAGTAATCAATAAAATGAATTCGTAATCAGAACCCACCTGAGTTTTTTTTGTAAAACCCAAAAAGTACCCACTACTATTCATATCCTAACAAAATTGGGGTCCATTAGTTACTACCTAATACGTGTAGTATTAAGCGGTGTTGCCACTTACGATTGGAAATAAAGAAATAAGTTTTTTACTTGTAACTTTATTGAGAACAACATTGAATTGACATAGAGACACTTAACACTACTGATATGCATAGGTACATTTGTAACCACATAGGACAGATATTCACGAGATACTAATAAATAAATAAAATAATGCTGAACAATCCACACAGCACCATCTAGCCCCAAAGTAAGCTACTCAAAGCTTGTGTTATGGGTACTAGATGACATGATGATATATTTAATACATTATATACTTAGATAGATATTTTTTATTATACATAAACACCCAGACCAACGGAACAAATTCTGCAGATCGTACATAAATTTGTTCCGAGGCGGGAATCGAACCCGCAACCTCTTGCGTCGCAGGCGGACTCTCGCCCGCTGCGCCACTGAGGTCGTCAAATACTATATCTAGAATACAATTATTTTTGGCATTAAATGATTATCAAACCACTGACGATTTTTCTCGGAAATAGAAGTCAAGCGGTAACAAATCGTTCCTGATTGGTCAACGGAAACACCATTCGTTGTAGTTTAGCTCGTGATGGCTATTTTGAAATCATTGTACTGAATGGAACTCTGAGTAGAATTGTTTTCTAAGCGAATCTACTTACACAAATTACTAATATTCACACCAATACACAGGTATAGAAATACAGTAAATTTAAACGAACAAACACATTAAAGGAGTCTACACACCAAACCCGCCGACCAGCCGACACAGCCCGGCGGCTTGGTGTCGGCGACCCAAACCCGCCAACCCGCCAACATGTGTCATGGGGCTGTGTCGGTGAGTTAGTCGGCGGCAAGAAATCAGTACAACTTTTTTAGTTAGTGATTGCAGTGTGTACGAACGTGACGTGTTGTTTTTCTCGAATATTGCAGCCTACAATAAACATGGATACTGATGCTGATCTAATAATAGCAGCATGTGGAATAATTTTAGCTGGGTCAAAAAACACAAGCACGTCACTATCGCTGGAGTGTCGGCGGGCAACTGAGCGTGCGCGTACGCAAGTCGCCGGCCATGCCGCCGACTTGCACGCGCGGGTACGAGTCGCCGACATGATTCTTGAAACAAAGTCGCCGACACCAAGCCGCCGGGCTGTGTCGGCGGGTCGGCGGGTTTGGTGTGTAGACTCCTTAACATTTATTTCTTAAATTCCTAAGTTTTGTGTGTATTATGCATGCGACAGCGGTCATAATTAAGTTAACTATTTACTTTTAATATGGATAATGAATAAATATTGGTGGACTTTGAAATGATGATAGGTTGGTTCTTATTAAATTAGGTAGCAAGTATAAAATACAGCAATTAACACGTTCCTATTAAAAAAACTGGAACAGTCGCAAAACAACTTACATATTTCATTAAAATCTAGAAGGTAAAATAGTAAATTACATAATAAACTCAAGAAACTTACTGCATTTAAATTGATAAAAAATTAAGTAGTTAATTAACAGAAATAATATATGTTTTAATTTTAATCATTATTGAAAATACCATTGATAATTTAAAATCTTACTCTAGACTTAAGATTAACTTCATAATTAGTATATTTGATATCGTATCCTATATATTTAAGTGTAAACATTGATATGTTTTTGATAATTATCCTAGACTTAAGTGTAAACATTGATATGTTTTGATATTCTTGGTCATGTTCTTGCATGAGACAAGTCTATACGATATGTATTCGTTTCCTTACCCTAATTTATTATCCTAAAAAAACTAGTTCTAAACTAGTTTAGAAAGAAACATGTACCAGGTACCTAGGTAGCTGCTGAATCGTGATTTAAAATAAAATGGCTATATTCATTATCAAATCTAAGAAAAAATGTGTGTTATGCACCAGACTGGAGCTTCACTATTGTATTATTTACATTGTAACCTCAGACCAAATAAAAACTAAGGACAGACTTCTGTGAATAGCAAAGTGAAGCCAGTTTTCTGAAGATGTGTTGCGGTCAAACTACGCCTCGCCCCGTGTACATACACAACTAAACGCACACACACAGAAAAGTGAAGCCAGTTTTCTAAAGATGTGTGCGTGGGCCGATTTGGTGTGTGCGTGCGAGGCGTAGTTTGACCGGCTTCACTTTGCTGTGCACAGAAGTCCGTCTTTTAGTTTTTATTTGGTCTGAGATTGTAACAAGGATCATACAAAAGAGCGGTAGGAACCCAAGCCGTAAGTTTGTTGCCTGTTCTTCTAGGCTTTGATAGCGTGCCATGGAACTGAGATGGACCTAGAGTCACCTAGCTACAAGACGTTTCATAGTGATCCTTGGGATTTTATTGAATAAACATTTTTTGACTTTGTAAAGAAATGCCAGGATGAGACAAAGTACCTAGGTACCTAGTGATAGAATGACAAATGAAATCAACGTCATTGAAAGTTTACAATCTAGCTTCCTAAACTTAGTTCTTAGTATCAATAACTAGGTACCGACTGCAATCAATATTATTCTATTATCTATTACTCAGGTACCTATAACAAAATAAAAAATTGATATCATAAACAAATAGATCAACAACTAAATAATATAATCTCACATTCAAAGTAAATTCTAATAGATAGAGAGATTTCAAGTTGAAACAGCTTTAAAAAACATTCTAAACATGGCTCAAAGAAGAGCTCTACATAGCCTTAAGACACAACAACAATAACAACAACAAATGTAAACACAACAACTCCTAAGGAGATAAAAATGGCAATTAGGACTAGAGTAGAGGCATTAGAGGCAACTACGGCAATAACATCAAGAATAACTAGGACATAAAAACAAACAAATCTAAGATTTCATTATAATTTCGGAAGTTTTACGTGTCCTACACGAGTTTAGCTGAGATGTTAAACATACAAAGCAAATATATTATCTAAAGCAAACCCAGGAGGGATATAATTATAAAGCTTCGAACTATACGACAGAGTCGTTAAAACAACAAATTGCATAAGACATAGAAATCACGGCAATTGTTATCAATAATTTTAAAATTGACAAATAGTAAGATAGTTATAATTATGTAAAAATAACTTTCTATCGATATGATATGTATCGGTTACTGATCAGTGATAATTCAATTAAATAAGTCTTAACTAAGTCTAAATATAGACAATTATTATTCTACGTACTAACGTTATATAAGTAATCTATAATCGTAATATAGAAATCAAGTTATAGATTATTTTGATATGTATCAATTACATTTTCAGTGCTAGGTATACCTACACACATACAATGATTAAATATGTTTCTCATCTTAGACCTATGGCACAAAAGCGCTAATACTTCATAATTTGATATGTTTCAGTAGTAACTATTAATTGTGCTAGGCTTACAACAAATATGCTTTTAAAAGCTATATAATCGCATGTATTTCAACACAATCATGCCTAATATTATGTGTAATAATGTACATAACAATGCAATTTGTGCAGAGATTATCATCAAACCTTCTGTTTTTCCTTTTTTCTTAATTTCCTATGAACCATTCGCGTATTTCAATACGTCTAGCATTTTTTTTACGTAAATACAAACAATATATAAATATAAACATGCAAATAGTCAAAGATATTTTTCCAATATAAATAGATCTGGTGGATAATATCATTTTTTAAACCCATGTAACACGAAATAACAATTTTCCTACATTTATCTTACTTTTGTATGTATGCGTGATTATATCAATATATTTCAATTCTTAAGCTTCGGCTTTCTTATTCTGGAACATAAGCTTCATGGAGTCCAGCGCTTCCTCCAACGACTGCTTGAAAGCCTCTGTGTTGGTGACGCTAGAGGAAGTGAGAGAGGATATGCAGAATATGACAGTCTCGCGCTTCGGATTGTAGCTGCAGCCGTAGCCGTCAGGAACTACTGCTCCGTAGCCCATGAATGTGCCTTCGGTAGTTGTCGCCACCTGGAAAGTAACGGTTTGATTCAGCAAGTGTTAAGGTGCGCGTCGACCGCGTACGCATCGCTGCGGACTGAGCGGACGGATTAGTTGCTTTGTATTGATTTGTATGGTACGGCGTGCACTGGATCGGCATTTCGGCGCCAGAGACGGGTATTTCTGCTGATGACGTCATCCGCAGTGAACGCGCCATTCAGAATTGCTTTGAAAATACCGATACTGCCGATGCAAAATCCGGATGCA
Source organism: Plemyria rubiginata (assembly GCA_963576535.1). Lineage (NCBI taxonomy): Eukaryota > Metazoa > Arthropoda > Insecta > Lepidoptera > Geometridae > Plemyria > Plemyria rubiginata. The sequence continues at coordinate 332,713 of OY754914.1, read as the reverse complement.
GTGGGCGCACCCCATCGGCATTTTGTATATACCGACGCTCCGTCCGCTCCGTACGCAGTGATGCGGACGCGGTGGACGCGTACCATTTAAACTCATTACGCAGAAACTCATGAGTTTCACTTGTGAACCGAGACCCGCAGACTTGAGGAGTAGACTTGTAGTGTAGTGCTTACCTGACTGGTGCTGAGCTTGAACTCGATCATCTGCTTGTAAGTGGCGTCGCTGAAGAGCGGCGGCAGGTCTCCCGTGGTCTCCCGCGCCATCTCGCGCAGCCCGAGCAGGTGGTTGTCGATCCCGCGCCCGAGAATGTTCGCCTCCATGATTTCCGTCTGCTTGCGGACTGCCTCTTCGAACAGCTCCAACTTCTTCTGCTCCTGCAAACAGTTTCATTGTAAGTATTGTGACGCGGTGCTTCTAGGGCAAAGCACAGTAGCCAATATAGTAAGAATGTAGGTTCATTAGTCCCCAGGATCCGTTTAGTGTGCATGATGTAAGGAGATAATCGTTTTCCACTTGAACTGAATCCCTCCTTCGTGTTCAGTACTTTCTGACGTATCGCTATTTCAGAATTTAATGATAATTTAATGTTTCCCACTTACTTCGTGTTTGTCTTCAGTGTTGTCAAAGCATCTACGCTGCAGTAGGAGAGTACCTTACCCCATATAAATTAAACGAGACCTTTTTCTGTCCATCGTCGGGTTCGTTCATCGGCGATCTTTCGGCGGTGCACATAGAGGCTGCCCACGCGTGGGCTGCGGCGTGGGCGGATCTGATGTTGTCGACGCGGCCGTTCCGGAAGCGACGGAGGGAAGCGGACTCATATGTGCTGACCAGGTAACCGTACATTCTGGAAACAGTATTCCTCATTACTGAGGGTCGTGATTCCCCCGACGTTGAGCCAACATAGCATATCTTTATATAAACGAGTCATACTGCACCCGAGATACGAAAATAATGTCTGCCATAAGAAACCAAAACGTAACAGTTGAAGGTACAAAAGGCAAGGAAAGCCTCACTTGTAGTAAGCATACTGCATGGCCAGCTGGATGTAGACGTCGGGGCTGGTGCGGCACGCCTTCATAAACTCGCGTCCGTAGCCGCGGTATGTATACACCTTGAAGTCCAGGTTTGATATTGCCCTGAAACAAAACACCGCGAGGTCACGTCCCATCTGCTAACATCGTATTTTACATAAAATTCAAACAGATGCTGAGCTCCATGTACCTACCTGTAATTTCACCGGCAACTGTAGGTGCCCTAGACGAAATACAGTAAGCAGTGGTTTTGTTTCGGTTGGCGGCAGAAATAGACATGGTAGTTCTTCCACGGACGAACCTTTCACGAAGGGCTCTTTCAAAGAGCTTTACTATTAATACCAATTTTAAAACCGATTCATCTCAACTTGCTCGTTAGACCGTGCTGCATGACCGGTAGGTATTTTCTGTTGAACACAATAAGCCCGTGGTAGAGGCTACGCATTTAGATTGGGACATGATTACGTAGTCTAATTCACGGTGGGGGAGTAAGATCTGCACTGTCGTCCAGCAGTGGGGTAAAAAAACTGAAACAGCTTCACGACTTTGATACGCAGGCACGGTAGATATCCCTTCAGATCTCTCAGTACCAAGTACTAACTCAAGATTCTTTGAGGATGTCTAAGGGGGGTAGTCAGAGGTACGTCCAAACATTACATTTGGCACATACCCACATTTTGCAGTATAGATAGTATTCCATACGTGACAGGTTGCAAGCACATCGCCGCTGTTTGAATACTAACGGGTACAGCAGTGGGGTATTGTGCATTATCCCCTTGCTAACGTCACCCCCAGCCAGCCCAGCTCCTTCAAGTAGCGGAGCAGGACTTTGTTGTAGGCAGCAATCCCCGATAATGATGATGTGGAATCCCTTACAGGAGCGAGATTCGATCAGCTCCTGCAGCCCCGTGTTTGGCTTCGCTTGTTCCAGAGCATGATTCGATTATGCTTTTGGATTATTCTCACCTGTCCAGATCCCTCGCTGCGCTCTCAATGGTCCTGTGCACGTCAGCGCCGACGTGCCAGTGCAGGCGCTGCGGGGGGGGCAGCAGCGCGGGCGGGGGCGCGGGGCGGGGCGCCACGGCGGCGCGGGCCAGCGCGCGCTCCGCCAGCCGCACCACCGCCACGCCCTCCGCCGCGCTGTGCTCGTAGCACATGCCGGTCGTGCCGTCTTGCGATATTATCAGCTGCAGGCAAACATTACGCTTCCATTGCTGCCGGCTGTTGCTGATTTATAGGTCAATTGTTATAGAGATGGCATGAGCGAGGAGTGCGGATGTGATGGCTGATGGAGAGAAATTAAAGATGAATACAATTTGGGCCAACCTAAACATTGTGAAAAGTTATAACTCATAAGTTAAGAATTATTCGAAGCGGAGGAATGTCCTCCAATGGCACTCTTCAGTTTTAGTAATATTTGTAAGTTTCCTTAATATACCTTGTACCTATGTTAAGAAAACGTATAGGGAATGAAAGAGGCATGGCTCATACCCTTACCTGAACAGTCTTGTCAAACCAGCGGTTGGCGGAATGGTAGCGGGTTCCCGCTCCGTGCATCGCCCGCAGCAGGCCGTTGGTGTCCTCGTCGGAGTCCGCGCGGTCGCCGCCCGCCTCGTCCAGGCACAGGATGCACAGAGCTCGCGAGATCAGCTCCAGGTTGCTGCGGTTGTTCTCGTCTGCGAACGTTACGTTACGTTACTTGAAGTTATGGGCCATCTGCTTGTTCCATCCGCGAGTTGTATAAAAAAAATATGTGCAAGCTTTACAAATAATAGGTACCTGTCTAACCAAGACAGGTTGTGATACCTACGCTTTCTATAGCTACCTTTGATAAGCGTTTCCCTAGCTCGGGCCCATGCGTCTCGTTGCATAGAAGTGAGAAGCCCGACCCGGGGCGCCGCCGGCGCGCTGGCTGCGTCTATCATGCAGTGCAAGATCTGCGCCTGTATCTCTCCCGGAGTGAGACGACCGCGGTCTTCTGCCTTCACTGGGATGGGGTAGAACTGCAACAAAACGAGAGATCCAAGAATACATTTTACAACATCCTTATTTTTTCTTCGGCGACCTCTGTGGCGCAGCGGGCGAGAGCCTGCCTGCGACGCAAGAGGTTGCGGGTTCGATTCCCGCCGTGGAACAAATTTGTGTACGATCTGCAGAAATTTGTTCCGATGGTCTGGGTGTTTTCTATGTATAATAAAAAATATCTATCTATGTAAGTATATAACGTATTAAGTGTATCAGTTATCTAGTACCCATAACACAAGCTTTAAATAGCTTACTTTGGGGCTAGATAGTGCTGTGTGGATTGTCCAGCATTATTTATTTATTTATTTATTTAGAAGATCTTTTTGCTGCGATTTTATTATGCATTTCTGTACCAGGCAAACCACCCACATTAGAAACTTATTGTAAATACAAGTGAAATATAAGTCATACTTAGGTATATGTGTACTAAAAGTATTGCTACTAAGCTTATTTTGAGTTGAGTCCTCCCTTTTATACAACGCAAACCGCACGATAAATATCCCAATAGTTTGCAAACTCCGCAACTTAAGTGATCGAGCGAACCAGTAAGTGCTAAGTGAGTTATCGAGCGCAAACTATAAGTAACTAAGTTAACTCAGTCGCGGAGACATTGAATTAGGGGGATCCTGCAGCCTAGTTGAGAATAACTGGCTGAATTAAATATTCCTAAAGTCAGAGTTAGGAGAACTTTTATAGCTAACTAAGTCTGCTTAAAAAGTTGTCGCGTCTATATCACAAACTAAATTCCGCTGAATCTCTACCCCACAGCTCATAGTCTAATGTGAGATGAGAACAAGACGTCCATGACGTTTTTTGTAGAATACTAGCGACCCGCCCGCGCGCCCCTGCTTCGCACGGGTGCACATTGCTTTACTACTATATCATGCATGTATTATACAATAAACCTTTCTCTTGAATCACTCTATCTATATACTCGTATAAAAAAAAACGCATCAAAATCCGTTGCGTAGTTTTAAAGATTTAAGCATACATAGGGACATAGGGATATAGGGACAGAGAAAGAGACTTTGTTTTATACTATGTAGTGATAGTGATAAGAATGTGGGGTTTTACCGTTCGGTACTCAAATAATGATAGTCTCAGGTAATCACACAGCTGATTAAAGGTACTTACATGGTTCCTGCAAGCCACCACGACCAGCTCCTCATATTCCTCAGGGTCGTCCTTCACCAGCGGCAGTTCCAGCCGGTCCCTGCCCACTTCTGGGATGCGACACACGCCGAGCAGACGGTAGAACTGCTCCATACACAGAGGCTGGCCTTTTTCGCGGCTTGTCGCTCGTTCAAGTGGCAACTCTCCCCTGGTTACGAAAGCTACAGGTAAATGATTGTGTACATAACGCTTAGACGTTGACTGAAATTACCAATCACGTAGGTGATTAGTAGCATAGACATACACTAGCAGTCCCTAATCCCGATGTTGAACTAAAAACAAAAAGCTCCACAACTTTGACCCCACGCCACGGTAGATGTCTTAGTACCTACATACATACATACATAAAATCACGCCTATTTCCCATAGGGGTAGGCAGAGACCACGGATTTCCACTTGCTACGATCCTGACATACCTCTTTCGCTTCATTCACTCTCATAACATTCTTCATACATGCTCGTCGGTTAAGGGTACTCTTGACCTGGCCTTTCTCTAGAACATCTGCTATCTGATCTAGATAGGTCCGCCGAGGTCTTCCCCTCCCAACAGTCCCATTCACACTCGCCTGATACACTTTTTTCGTCAATCTTATTTCATTCATCCTCTCTACATGCCCAAACCATCTTAGCATACCTTTTTCTACTGTCTTAGTACAAAGTGCTAAATCCAAAAATTTGGTACTCCATACGTGACAGAACAAGTTGCTAGCCCGTCGCTGCTGTTAGAATACTAACTGGTTTCCACGTGATGTTTTTCTTCACTGTAAGAGCACTGGCATTGTGCACATAATTTTTTTTATAGAAATATTCAATTAGTACACGAACGGATGATCTTTGACCTTACGAACAAAAGGCGGGTCACTCCCACTAGACAACCGGTGCTTTAGATATTCAACTCAGGGTATTAATGCCCTGCTCAATAATTAGCGACACCATATTAATACCTACAGTATTGAATTATATTCCTCACTACATAGTCAGTTTTCGTCGGAAGGAATCTACGAAGAAATAATATTATACATTGGTGGCATCGCCTCATAAAAATCTCTATGAAACGTTCATTTTATTCATGACCTTGTTTTTCGTTAAAAAATAAGTAATTTAAGTGCGGTGGCACTAATGTCTTTTAAATGACCTAAGCCGGCGCGAACACTGAAATATTCAGTGTCTTACATAATTAATAGTAACGCTCATTCCATTCATAGCTAATGTACCTAGTTAGAATAACGTGGTAGTTTTCATCCTCAAACCGAGTGGATGAGGATGACCTAAATAATACCTGTCTAGCATCTCCTTGTAATCCAGCAGGTCATCAATGAAGAGCGCGCCGAGGTCCGCCACCTCTTCCATTTTAGCGAAATGTCTACGAGGGAACATCATGCCAGGGTTGGAGTTGATGGGCAGCGGCAGCCGGACACGAAGATACATGTCGTCGACCCACCAGTCTGTTACCTGTTACAATAATAAGTAAGCTATGATCACGCGGTGTAAAATAACTTTATTATGGTACAAAATGAAATATACTCGTACATACCTTACTTTCTTTTTAACTTAATTAAATAAAATATTTCGGAATACGTCATCTTTTTTAAGTCTCCGTAATGTCTTAGATAATGCAATTTTTTACGGAAGTTATAAAATAAAAAACGTGAGAATTTTCAGTCAATTTATAGCACTAAAACCTTAAAAATAACGATTGTACGGCACAGTGGGGCTATAAAAGAACAGCGTTCTTCCCTTGCGTCTTGTCCTCGCTGTCACCACCGTGCTCACAGTCGGCTCGGGGTAGCTCCTCTTGTAGAACAACAAAGAGGGGTTTAAATTATACTCATCTTCCACATCTTCTTGCCTCTCTAAGAAATATTCTTTCCAGATGTCTTTCTTTGTTGTGGGCTTTACATAATCTGATACATAATTTCTGATAGAATGTATTCTATCTCGTAAAAACCTTGGTTTTTCTAACACTGGAGGCAAATACGATGGCATTTCGATATTGTTTTGGTCTTGATTTTCAGGATGAGTAAATTGATTGCGCAATGCTTCCTGCACAAAGTTGACTTTCTTTCTCCTAGTCAAACTGTTAAGGTGGTGGGTAGCTTTAAACTCATCTCTGAAAAAATCTTCATCTTTCTGTAGAAGTATCGGCTTCGGCCAGAAATATTTCATATTATGAAAATAGCTCTTGTCCATAATATCAAACTTTGGCCTTAAAATCACTTGTCGTGGTATCGAAGTTACTGGCTTGTGTATTCTTGTAGGCATCATGTACGGTCTTTGGGGAATTACTTTACTCATCGAAAATGGAGAAAATAATTTGGATTGTATCTCATTTTTATTAGTCATCTGAATTCTTTTCATCACTTTTCGCTGTGTCAGTGGTGACATCATTTTTAACGGATACATGTTACTTTTAGCGAAAGGATCCAACAAGTTTGATTCTAAATTTTTAAGGCTTCTGAAGTTCTTCGTGACTATTCTTGAACGCAAATTCATATTGAAATCTCGACGATTGTATTTGGCTTGCGAGGTGGTAGGCGAGGTATTAGTCACCGTTTGTTTCTTGATAAATTCTTCCATTGTAGTAGATTTGGGAAAATTCGTAACCGTTGTATACTTCATTGTCTCAGTAGTTCGTCTGTATTTCATTTGGCTTCTCAATTTCGTGGTTGTTGGGCGACTTCGGGTGATATTTTTTTCTTTGGATAGTTTTTTTAGATGATTTTTGTGCGACGGCGTTAGCTTATAGCCTAATTTCATTGATATATCTAACTCTTCACCAGTATTCGGTTGATATGTGTTATATTTTATTGTTTTTCCTTTAATTGTGTCTGTGGTTTGAGCGCTGAAAATGTTCTTTAATACATTGTTTTTACTTGTATTATAATCGTTAGGATCTTTTGGTGGGTTTTTAGATGTAGCAGTTCTATTTAGCTTGTTTGTAAGTATGTTTTTGTTGGTAGACAATTCTGGTGCTGTATGAATATTTTTCGCCTGAAATGAATTAGAAGTATCTATTGTTTTTTCAGGTTTAGTTGCTCTATTTACATCTAAAACGTGAATTTTGATTTTTTTTCGTATTTGACGTATATCAACGGTAGGTTCAGTGACTAAAGATAAAGTCGCTGGTAGATTCGTTGAAATATAGCTTGATCTCATACTTTTGTTTGAATTGTTTCGTGGTAAAACTTGCACTTCTGTTCCTATAATGCTTGAATAGCTCACGATCTCTGGTAACGCTGTTACTTTTTTAATCTTTTCTATTTTATTCAATAAAGAACTGTCTTTAACTTTCGTTGCTATTGACTGACCTCGAGCTCCTAAAATTCTGGGGTAAGAGCTTATATTTTGTGTGACTGGCGTATTTTCTTGATAAAAATCTTGAGCAGCAAATACATTCCTTGGATGAGCAGTAGTCAATGCCATTACTTCACTGCCAGTGGTTATTCTCTTAACAAGATCTTCATGATCATGAGCTGTAGTATTTAATGCAAATGCTGCTGTAAGAGATCTCACGAGCATTTTCCATTTAGAATTAAGTTGGTTGTTAGAAGTTTTAAATAATGCATCAGTACTAGCACTAGATTTAGCTGTACATTTTACGGTAATATTTGAACTAGTCTTAGTAGGATCTAGTGTAAAAGTTTTGTTAGTTTCTTCTGACGAACTAGGAATAGAACTAACTAGAAGCCCGGCTGTAAAACTGGGACTGATACTGCTGCCAACAATATTTACTGTCGTAGGCTTTTCCGTAGTAGTGGAGATAGTAGCATTTGCAAGATTTTTAGAAGTATAACTTGATACTGTTTTGTTATTAAAATAATCTTTAGTGCACTTTTTTTTAGATTTTTGCGTAGCGTTGCTTAAAATAGCCGTGGGCTCTTTTTTTATAGCGTTGTTATCATTGGCCTCTAGCTTTTTTATAGCACTGCTAGTAGTTGTGGAAGTACTATGCGTTTCTGTAATAGAGCCAACTACTATAGTTTTACTTGTGGAGTATCCTCTTGAACACTTCTTAACAGAAGTTGTCTTAGATATATATGTGGCATTACTAGCCACAGAATCAGTCTTAAGCTCTTCAATTTTGTTAGCATAAGAGGTAATAGTAGGCTTTTCTACGGTGGACAAGCTAGCAACTGTTACGACAGTTGTTGGTTGTTTTGTGTTTGAGGAAGTTGTATGAGGCTCTGTAGTAGAGCCAACCATTGTCGAAAAAGTTATTTTATCATCATAGCTAGTTGTTTCATTGCGAGAATCGATTGTTGTTTCACCGCCGGATTTTATTTGATTTCCAACAGTCATTGTTGTTTTATCGCCATAGCTAGATGTTTTATCATTATCAGCAGTATTTGCTATGTTATCAGACGCTGTTCTTTTATGAAAGCTACTTGTTATTTCACTGATCACTGTTGATTTTTCATCACTTGAGATTGTTGTGATATTGTATGTGATTGCTGTGTCATTGGTGAATGTTGTTGTGAAATTGCCAGATGCTCTTATTTCACTAGTAGATGTGGTTGCTGATTCATCGGCGGAAATGGGTATTGTATTGCCACTGATTGGTGTTCCATTTACGAGGGTTGTTGTAAAACTGCCCGATGCTGTTAAATCAAAGGCATAGATGGTTGATACTACATCTGCGGTGATTGTTGTTACATCGCCTGTGGCTGCTATTTCACTGGTGAGATTTGCTGTTAAACTTATAGATGCTGTTGTTTCACTGTCATGCATTGTTGCTATCTCATTGCTAGGGGTTATCGTTAGAATGCCAGTGGTTACCATTTCATCGGGGATAGTTATCAAACTATCATATGTTTCTGTTTTACTGGCTGAAGCTGTTGCTGTTTCACCGCTGATGGTTGTTGTTATAATACCAGTTGTTTCCATTTCATTGGTGAGAGTTGTTGTTAAGTTGTCAGATTTTGCTGTTTCACTGGCAGACTTAGTTGCTGTTTCATTGCTAAGGGTTTTTTTTATATAGCTAGTTGTTGCTGTATTATTAACAAGTTCTGCTGTTAAACCGCTAGATGCTATTTTTTCACTGGCTAAGACCATTGCTGTTTCATTTGCGGTGATTGTTGTACCATTGCCAGTATTTTGTGATTTGCTGGTGAGCATTGCTGTTAAACTGCCACATGATACTGTTTCATTGGCAGATGTTATTGTGGTTTCATAGCTAGAGGTTGTTGTTATATCGCCTGTGGTTATTGTTTCATTAGTTAGTGTTGCTGTTAAACTGCCAAATGGTGTTATTTCACTGCCAGACATTGATACTGTTTCATCGATGAGGATTTTTGTTTCACTGGTAGAGGATTTGCCTTTATTGGCAAAGGTTTCAAAATCAAAAGTAGTTATTAAACTGCCTGATGGTAATTTACCATAGACGGAAGCTGTTGCTTTTTCATCGCTGGAGGTTGTTGTTGAACGGTCAGATGTTGTTGATGCAACAGTAGAGTTTGATGTTTCGTCTATGGAGCTGACGAAAGCTGCTTCTATTTTATTGGTCAAGGTTACTGCTAAAATACCTGATGCAGTTGTTTTATTTACGGAGGCTGTTGCCGTTTCACTGGCTGAGTTTTTAGTCAAACGCTGAGTTGTTGTTAGTGCATCAGTGGGGTTTGATGTTCCATGGATGGAGGTTGTTGTTAGATAGCTATTTGCTGCTGTTTCACTAGCGAAAGTTGTTGATGTTTCTTTGAGTAATATTTTTGTCAAGCTGCCAAATGCCGTTGTTAAATTGGCGTTAAATTTACTAGCAGAGTTTGTTGTAGTCGGATTGGTATAGGATGTCACCCTTTTATTGGTTTCTGGCTCATTAGTGGTAGTTTTTATTACACTAACGGAGGTTTTTGCTGTTTTACTGGTATAGCTTAATGGTTTATTGTTGTATATTTTTGTTATATTTCCAGGTGTCGCTGTTAAACTGCTAAATGATATTTTTTCACTAGAAAATGCCGCTGCCATTGTATCAGCTAGGGTAGTTGTTGTTTTACGGGTAAAGGTTATTGTTTTACTATCAGACATTGGTGATTCTATAATAGTGACTAATGTTTTACTAAAGGGAGTTGTTGCCGTTTTGTTGGCAGAGTTTGTTGTTTCATTGCTGGAGGTTATTTTGAAACTGCTAGATGTCGCTGTTTTACTGGAGGCGGTTATTGCTGTTCCAACGGCGGAGACTTTTGTTATATTTGTTTTTGCTTCATTGGCATAAGTTATTGTTTTTTCGCCGAAGGTCGTCCAACTACCCGATGTTGTTGATTGGCCATTTGTGGCTTTTGCTGTTTCATTCGTCAAGGTTATAGTTAAACTTCCAGATGCTTTCGTTTCACTTGCAGAGGTTTTTGGAGTTTTACTATTTGATGTAGTTGTTGAACTTTGAAACGTTGTTAATGCATCGATGGATGGATGATCGGATGAAGTTGGTTCATTTTTATAGTATGTTGTTTTATTGCCAGGTGCTATTGCTTTTTTGCTAGAGGTTGTTGTTACGATGCCATATGATATAATTTCATTTTCTAACGATTTTGTATCATTTTCAAAACCAATATTTGCTTCATTTCCAGCAGCTTTATTTGATACATTACTGGTCGTGGTCGTTTCACTATCAAAGGCCATTGGGGTTTCATTGCTAGCCACTGTTATTGTTTCTTCGCCAAGAGCCATTGTGGTTTTATTGCCAGATACTGCAATAGTTTTACTGCCTGATGTCGTGTTTGTTTCGTTGCCAGAGGCAACTGTCATTTCACTGCCTGACATTGTGGCTGTTTCATTGCCAGAAGCTATTGTGGTTTCATTGCCTGTGGTTTTGGCTGTTTCATTGTCAGAGACCATTGTGGGTTCTTTGCTGAAGGTCATGGCTGTTTCGTTTCCAGAATTCATCGTGGATTCATCGCTAGAGATCGTGGCTGTTTCATTGCCAGAAGCCATTAATGTTTCATTGCCAGAAGCCATTGATGTTTCATTGCCAGAAGCCATTATGGTTTCATGGCCAGACACTGGGGTTGTTCCATTGCCAATAGCCGTTGTTACTTCATTGCCAGTTGCCATTGTGGTTTCATCGCCAGAGGCCATTGTGGTTTCATTGCCAATGGCCATTGTGGTTTCATTGCCAGCAGTCAATGTGGTTTTATTACCAAAGGCAACTATGGTTTTATAGCCAGAGGTCTTCATTGTTTCACTGCCCGCACTGGTAGTATCAAAGGAAGAAACTGTCGTTTCATAACCAGAGGTAAAAGTTATTACTTTGCTAGAGGTAATAGTTTCATTGGCATTAGTTGTCACATTGTGAAAAAAATCTGTAGTATCATTGATAGAGAATAAAGTTATTTGGTCCATAAAGGCAGTTGTAGATGTTGTATTGCTAGCGTTAGACTTTAGTTCATTGTCTATTGTCATAGTTGATGCGTTGTCAGAGGTTATATTTACAACACCATCATAGCTAGTCGTTGTTTTGTTTCCAGTATTAGCAGCTGTTAAATTGCCGTGGTAAGTGGTTTCATTGTAAGAAAAAGTAATAGTTTCATTTTGTAACATATTGTCCTGAATGTTTTGTGAAATGTTCATGTTTCTTCGTTCTTCTTTGCTAGAGTATAGAGGAACAATTTCATTTTTATTGAAACTGGATTTTAACTGTTCAAAAGCCCTTTTTGAATTATTATATTTAGTTTTTATAGTATTTTTATGAATATTTTGGCTGGGCATATATCCATCGTCTATAATTGCTGAATATTCATCCTCTTTTAAATTAAGATTAGGTGGGCTATTGCGTTCACGAGCTAAATTTTGGTCATTACTCTGATAAATAGACCAAGGTTCTTGACGCAGCAAATTAACTGCATAATTTGATTGAGACTGAGATTTTTCACCATTTTCATCCTTGTTTTTACTACTTTGCTGAAATATTTCGGATATATGTAATGTTGATTCAAAAGGGTTTTCTGCTATTTTGTGGTCCGAAGTAGCTGTTCTAATACATTCAGAATCTGTATTATTTAGTCCGCCCATACCTAAGTTGTTAGATTTATCTTTATTTATTTTAGCATCATACAGCTTTACCAAGTTTTTTATTTTTGAAATGGTATCCTTATAATTTTGAATCCCTTGATATTTTACGTAGTTTACATTGATATTATTATTGTTTCTTTTTCCAATGCACCATTTTACGAAAGTTTTGTTATTGCAACATGTACTAATAAAATCAAAATCATCTTTGCTACCCTCTGCATCAATGTATATTTTTATTGCATTGTGTTTTCCAAGCAATTTGAATACATTGGTTTTATTTTGTACCTCTCTTTGTGAAAAATATGCATAAATTGAATCTAAATGACAACTTTTTACGCTATTCTCAGACACTTTTTGATGATTATGCATTGTTATAATGTCAATCTCTATTGGATAACTTGAATTGAGTGTGTCATCTAAGACGTTTTCATCAATCAGCTTAGATTTCTTTACTTTATCTTTTCGATAGAGCGTTATTATAAGAATTATACTTCGTTTTGATAAATTAAAAGTGTTTGTTTGTCTAAATACGTTATTCCACTCGATGGTGTAGTTATGGAAATCTCTGTTCTGAATCAACACTTTATGTAAGACGTCTTCTATCGTTGTTGTCAGTCGTGAGTTAGTTATTATGTTAGTATCACTACTGTTATGACTTTTGCTAAAATTAGTAACGTTTGATAAAACTTCATTGTCACTATCTGCATTGGTCTTAGACAGTTTAGCTGATAGTTCCTGACGTAAATTGAAGCAAGTGTTGTTGTAGATCTTCCTGTATAAGTCCAGATCTTTGGTACTGTCATGTTGTTCATCAACTTGAATGGAATTCGTTTCACTGTCAAATAGAACTTTGGCTTCTCTTGCTTGTAGCGTTTTTCTCATGCACGCACACACACTTTTGAGAAGTTGCAACGTGACATCGAATAAGTGTTCACCACTTGTAGCCACGTCCACGGCTTGAAGTATTTTCATCAGAACTGGACTCTCGCTCGCGGTCAAAATGCCGTGATTCGCTATCCCGAGAATAGTCAGCACTATCCCAAAACTAATCGGCTTCATTTTAACTGGGCAGGTACATAGGCGACATATTTACGCGACTTCAAATAAGACTGAATGGAAAACAATGGTGTTGACGAACTCCGGTTGTTTTGAATTTAAACTCGAGCAAATGCCAATCGATAAGGGCTCGAGTGCTCGTAAACTTTGAGTGGTGGGGTAATAATTATTTAAGAAACTGCTTATTAGTATGACGTCACGAGTTATGAAAAGCAATTAGAGCGGCTGTTATTATTTTGTCGATTGTTGTACTCACCCAATTATCCATTTCGTTGTGCCGCTCGAGGAGTGCCTCCTGCAGCCTCGGGCCCAGCTCCTCCATGAAGCCGCGCGCCAGCCCGCGCGAGCGCTGCGCCTGCTGCGGAGACACCACCACGCTCGCGAACTCCAGGTACGAATCTAGCGTGCTCTGCAGATCTGGCACGGGCAGCTTCGACAGCTGCAGGTTCTGCACAGACAGTTTAGGATGGTTTTACTACCTACATTTTATTTAGGATTCTGAAAGTCGTATTTGGTACAAAGAGATCTGCTGGGATATATCTACCGTGCCCGGGGATCAAAGTAGTGAAGCTGTTTCAGTTGTTCGTTTTATTTGATTATGTAACTTGTTGATATGTATACGAAAAATTAAACCAAGGTTTATTGTGTTTTGTTTGTTCAAGGATCAACAAAAAGACCTCTTTTAAATTTTTTGCTAGGTATGTATTAAGAATTTAGTAGACCGATAGCCTTATGCAGCAGTAATATCTATAGAGGTTTTTTTATACAACTAGCTGATGGAACAATCTGATGGCCCACCTGATGTTAAGTGGTAACTATCACCACAAGGGTAACTAGGCAATTTGAAAATTAGGTATTGTGATTAGTTTGAAAGCTAGTATATTGACCTGGAAGTCGTCGTCCTCTGTCCCGTACGCCTGCGTGCTGAGCCAGCGCTGCGGCAGCGACAGCAGAGACTCGGCCCATGCTGGAACAACAAGTCAAAGTCAAAAGAGAGTCAGAGAGAGCCAAGTAGAAGACTATTTCTGTATTCTGAGACTATAAGTACATACAAAAAAAGCATATAAGGAGGTAGTATAACAGCTATCAGGTTCCCATTACACAGGCGTTTGCTTAGTTTGGGACGAGATAGTGCTGTATGGAATATCCACCAATACTTGTATTTATAAATAAACCAGTTGGCTTTATACCTACATATTTGCTTGATCTACATAGTACATATACCCAAAACAGACTCTGGAACGTGCTAAGACTGTAATGGTTGAGCAAATAATTCCCCAATTTAAAAGATCAACAAGCTAATTGGATTTACGTCTCCGTAAAATGTAATCTCGATTTTATTGAACACCCTGTCTTTAGACTTGTGGGGTAATATCCTGTTCGGAACTACAATTTGCGCGCAGACTTCATGTCACGGTAATTTGTGTCCTATTTCCTTTGTAGAAAATCTCGTTTCGATGAGATGGGAACAGAATTGGAGCCGGTAAATTGAAGCGAGCACGTAAAGGAATAAGCTCGGGTTTCAGTATAAATAAAGTTTCTCTCAGCTCCAGCATTTACGGACACCGCGAACGCTGAGTTAAAAGAACAATGAAATATTTTGCTTGTGTATATAGTTAACAAAAACACCTGCAGTTTCAACAGTTAGATCCCGCTCTAGCTTTTCTCATCAAAATGCTGCACAACGAAAACATTATCTAGTTTTTTTTCACGACGGATATATCACTACATAGTATAAAACAAAGTCGCTTTCTCTGTCCCTATGTCCCTTTGTATGCTTAAATCTTTAAAACTACGCAATGGATTTTGGTTCGGTTTTTTTAATAGATAGAGTGATTCAAGAGGAAGGTTTATATGTATAATACATGCATTATATGTGCACCCGTGCGAAGCAGGGGCACGCGGGCGGGTCGCTAGTTTTGTAAAAAAATAATATGTGGTCATTCGTTTGCCAAGCGCAGAGAACAAACTTACCAAACAGAAGGTCGTGTCTAGTGGTGGACTGAAAATTATGAATGAGAAATTGTTTGAGTTAACTCTTATGCAAATAATTGAGGAAATTACTTTCTTTGCTGAAGTAAATTTGGAATTGTTTGTTCCCGCGTTGACTCAATTAGGACGCGTCCTCGGGATACAGATGGACGAATGAAATAATTTACTAGACGACGGACGCCGCTTCAACTTAATGGCTGAATACAATTTGCAGAGGACGCTCAATCATAAAAAGTTTTTAATGCTTCTCGTCGACGGAACATTTGTGGTGTGGGTGCCTACTCGGCTGTGGAACGGCTACCATTTCATACAACAAAGCATTTTCAGTTTGACGACCTCAGTGGCGCAGCGGGCGAGAGTCCGCCTGCGACGCAGAGGTTGCGGGTTCGATTCCCGCCTCGAAACAAATTTGTGTACGATCTGCAGAAATTTGTTCATTGGTCTGGGTGTTTTCTATGTATGTATAATAAAAAAAAAATATATCTATCTATGTAATTATATTCAGTTATCTAGTACCCATAACACAAGCTTTAGTAGCTTACTTTGGGGCTAGATAGTGCTGTGTGGATTGTCCAGCATAATTTATTATTATTATTATTATTATTGCCACGCAGGTTACGCTCCAAATAAAGTATTTCATCATCAATTGACGACCTCTGTGGCGCAGCGGGCGAGAGCCTGCCTGCGACGCAAGAGGTTGCGGGTTCGATTCCCGCCTTGGAACAAATGTTTGTACGATCTGCAGAAATTTGTTCCGATGGTAGATAGATATAGATATTTTTTATTATACATAGAGAACACCCAGTTCTCTATGTATAATAAAAAATATCTATCTATGTAAGTATATAATGTATTAAATATATCAGTTATCTAGTACCCATAACACAAGCTTTGAATAGCTTACTTTCGGGCTAGATAGTGCTGTGTGGATTGTCCAGCATTATTTATTTATTTATTTTTTATCGTCTTTCTTTCCCTCTTTCCTTCATACCTTTTTTTTATACAACCAGCTGATGGAACAAGCAGATGGCCCACCTGATGTTAAGTGGTAACCATCGCCTATAACAAAGCATTGCCTCGTAAGTCACGTACGATAGGAACGTGCCTTACGTCCCTGCTCTGCGTCCATCAACTTGAGGCATACAGATGTTAAGCCTCATTTGCCTGTACACCGTCCTATAAGCTCGTCCATACAACCATACTGTACCTACTCTCTCTCTTATCGTGTCACTGGTTTCTTGTAAAACAGTGTGGTGTAGTGAAAGGAAGTTAAGTCCTTTCGAGCATGTAATAAAACTTTTTTTAGGTAGTTACTACATACAACAGATGGGTACCCACGTAATAAATCCGCAAGTTAAATCCAGAACCTTCTGAAACTCCAATTACCTACATTTCATCACGTGGTCCAATAAAGCACGTCCTATATTACCGCTGATTGCGACCCCCACAGACAGTCCAACAGTTACCACGCACACCCCGGTGGTGTAGAATAATGCCACAGTTTGTATGAGAGGATTGATAGTCGTGTCAGGGATGGGGACCGCTAAATTAGATGGTCACATGGGGTGGACAACGGACAGTGACCGATCTGTGCGGGCATGCCAGAGAAATAGTTACTTGTGTCAGTTTTTCAAGCAGTGTCCAGCAATCAGTTTAGTCTGGCGGAACTAGCACCAAGGTTGTGAAAATGTCTCAAATCCATCCTTGCATATATTTACTTTGACTTTACGGCTATTTCTAGTCATGTTCTCCACATGATGAGTACTTATTTATATAAATCAAACCACGGAATAGAGAAAACTTATATTTCTGTTAGTCAAACAATTTTTTCGTTTAATTTCACTTTGGGGCTAGATGGTGCTGTGTGGATTGTCCAACAACGTGGGCGACGGACCCTTAATACTTACTCATGAATTGATTGTCAAAACAGTATTCCAAACAAAAACATTTATTCGATAACAATATCAGAGTACACGTCTCCCCCGTAATACAAGCCCACACACCTTATACAATTATGCAGGGTGTCCTATATCAACTCGGCATACAGGATGTCCCCTCGGTGTGAGCAATTAATATTCTGCCCAGGTGGCAGTTCCCACGAGGCTCTGCTTCCTGTTATAGCGAATCGATGAGGTTCAGTCTGAAGGAAAACAGAGGGCGATCCGCTCTGAATTAAAATCGGGAAAGTTTTTAAGCCTACTTACAGACTCTTCCTAACGAAACGAGGAACCAAATGTATTTTGCATAGTGTGATATCGAAAGAGAGTCTCATTTATTTTGTGTAGATTGAGCCAAATAAGGCCTAAGAGGATGGTATAGGTGATGGGTATTGAGTAAGCCTATATATTCCATCTAAAATATAGCCCACTGCCGCCGGCGACTTCACTCACGTATTAGTAGTGCTATCTAACATCCATAATGACAACATAACATCCATGATGTTAATTTCCCAATAAATAAATAAATAAATATTTAAGGTTCCCGTTTCTAGTTTTTTCAGTATAAAAGTAACTTCAATGCTAATTCAGGTAACGAAATATATTTGTTCAAAGTTTTATCCGAAAAACATAATAATATAAAAATATTAAGCATGTGGATAAAATAAATCGGATAACGTGGGTTAATTAGGGTTATTGATCAGGGTATTCATGAACATTTGATCGAGGACAAACTCATTCGCCTAATTCGGTTTGCGTGCCGCGAGACCTATCAATACACGGGTTTCCTTAAAACGAACTTCGTCGTAAAGCGATCTTTACGTAGCGACGACGACACTAGTTAACGATACACTATTTAACGATAAGTTACATCATTGTAATATCAACAGCGTACTTACTTCACAATCATTTACCGATTGGAAAACGAATCTAAGTTTTTTTTTTTCAATCAGTGAAAAAATCATGCTAGTGATGGGTGTGAAACATCAACGCCAACTACTTCAAAATACACAACAGAAGTAGGTAGAGACGTGCTAGGAGTATAAGTGGACTGTGGACGTACCTCTGACTGCCACCCTTTTGAGTTGGTAGTTGGTAATAAAATATCTCATGAGTTATCTCCGTGCCAGGGAGTATGTGTGAATACAATAAATACAAATACAAAATGGAAATGGAAGTCCATCAATAATTGGATCGGGTCTCAAACAGCAAAAAGCAAGCAGTAAAAAATACTTCTTAGGTTGTAGAAAGATCTCCCTCGAGCTGTTCCCTAGAGACTACAGAGGGTCCGCAGGAAAGGCTTCACGTTTCTTAATGGTTTTTGGACGCCAATTCGCAAAACTTATTGCAAAAACTAACTGAAGTACGCTTTGAACATCATCAACCCGGATTGGTTTATTAAACATGACGTGATAAATTAAATTATTCCTCAATATTACATTAGCTGGGCACTGTCAGGCACACGGTGTTAATGTAATAAAAACGCATGCCCTACCCTGAGTACACACATGGATAGCTATAGCACGAGTACATGCAAGGACCCACAACTCAATTAATCTACGCGCGGTTCAGCCAACGAATACTCGGCTGAGCTAGGTATAGGTGAAGCGAGGCGCGATTGAGTCGTCGCCAAGTATTTTTTACTTCTACAAAAAAATAATCATAATAAAGTAAAAAGTAAAAGTAAAAAAATTTTTATTGCAGCAAAACAGTAAAATATACTTAAAATTAAACATTGTAAACTTTTTATGTTTTGCAGAGAGCCAATATACAAAAGTAGGATCGTTAGTCGTCACTAGGCAGAACCTGCATCGAGGAGACCAGTGTACCAGAACAGAATACATGAATGAATAGCGCTCGGCAGACAAGAAAGTAGATAAACAAATATAATTGTTTGCTAAAAGAACTGTTTGATAACAAATGAAAAAATAATAATAATAATAATAATACAATATATAATGATAGCAATATTTTAAATACCTGGTAACAAGGTAGCAATACTTATTTTGGCAAATATAAATAAAATGAAAGAGGCTAATGATGTAACCCCAGACATCCATTCTTTATTCTTTATTGTACACAACATGATTTACACAAAAAATACATAGTAGTCATGTACCTTAGAGGATAGAGAGAGCTGATTATAGTGGTGGGAAGGTGTACAACATAAAAGAAAAACATTGAAATAATAAGAGAGAAATCCTAATCAATCAGATATAGTACCTATATGCAAAATGAATATATATATAAATATATATTATATACACATATGGATAAATATATAAACTCCTTCAAGACTTTCTCGCGTGTTAGATAGTCAGACAAAAAGTTACCTTTTCATGCAGGTCCCAGGCTACTCATATTTCTGTGTTGGATGTATAGTATATTCTTTTAGCATAAAACGCTCACCCGCTATATGTCGGGCGCGGCCTCGACAGCGGGGTGCGGGGGTGAGTGCGTTGCCATGGCAACTCAGGTGCGATCGATACCAGGTGAGCGCTACCCTGTATGCTACACTCGGCTCTACCGCACGCCGGGCTACCTCGTGAATGTATTACAGCCGTCGGGGTCAAAGATGAAGGGTACACATCCCGAAATAACATTATCTAACGATTAGCACATCCTAGGTTTCGGCAACCTTGTGGTCGGCCGAGAAAGCGCTGGCGGAACGAACTGGATACTATTAGAAAAGATATACAGGGAGAACTGGCTAGCTAAGCTTTTGCCCAGCAGTGGGACTACATAGGCGAAGGAAAAAAACATTCCCAAGCTGGTAACAGCTAAAAGCTAAGCTAAGCTGCTAAGCTAAGGTAAGCTATAAGCTGGTATATCTGGAACTTTAAAACTAGCTGTAACAGTTCATAAGCTCCATGTCGTGTCAAATTATGAATTTATAATTATTGAAAGAATGATTATAACCTAACTACTAGAAGGTTCTTATCCGTTTTTCTCAAGCTGTTGCTCGCGGCTTCACTCGCGTATAGAACTAGTTGTATAAGGCGTTTTCTTTTATTGTGAATGATCGTGTCGTCTAGCCTATTCCAATTATGTTTCGAGATAAAAAGCAATCTATATGCTAATCCAGATTGCGAACTATATTTGTGTTTGTTTTATCAACTGTGGTAAGGCCGTGATTGAGCCTCAAACATGGAACTATCGTAACATTCGCATTTATGTATGACTAGTAGTGCCCCGTGGTTTCACCCGCGTAGTTTTAAATCCCGGTATTCCCACGGGATAAAAAGCCTATGTGTTATTCCAGACTATAATATATCTCTGTGCCAATTTTCACCAAGATCCGTTTAGCCGTTCTGGAGTTATTGAGTAACAAACATCCATCCATCCATCCATCCATACTTACAAACTTTTGCATTTATAATATTGGTAGAAGGATAAAGGACCGTACTATGACTTTATTGCATACTTATTTATTATCTTAGGTTGATACTCTTGCTACTTGTAATTCAAACTACCATTTTGTTGAAATAAATATCTTTACTTCTAATATGAGTTTATAGCTACGCTCGGGGCCTAGTAAACTTAACTATAAAACCCGCAATCCCCGGAGTCGTGCCGAGCTAGCGACGTTACAATGTTGCCACTAACGAGCTACACGTTACAACGTTGTGTGTGGTTGCGTTGCGTAGGCACTACAACTCGGCCCATTTAAAAGTTGTATAAGTCTTTATTGTATCTGTATTGTGTAAGAATTACATTTCATTATTTTTTCCGGCATATCATCACTACATAGTATAAAACAAAGTCGCTTTCTCTGTCCCTATATCCCTATGTCCCTATGTATGCTTAAATCTTTAAAACTACGCAACGGATTTTGATGCGGTTTTTTTAATAGATATAGTGATTCAAGAGGAAGGATAATATGTATAATAAATGCATGATATGTGCATTGTGCACCCGTGCGAAGCAAGGTCGCGCGGACGGGTCGCTAGTATTTTATAAAGTTAGAAAGCTCGCAATTTTTTTGAGATATAGATAGATAACACTTTTTTGTACACAAGGATGCATCATAAATCTATAGGCGTAAATATTTTAGTACAATGGGCAGCCTTATCGCTGAAAGCGATTTCTTCCAGGCAACCTTAGGATGGAAAGTATTTAAACAGAGCGGTGATGATCGTTTTAATTAATGAAATATGCAGATAGACCTCCTGATTGTGAGTTATGCTTACAATATAAATACGATATAATAAATATAAATACAATATAATAAATATAAATATTTGTGGACTTCATGGGTCTGTGATTGATCGGAATACAATTCAAAACACACTCACGTCAAAAAGTTTTTATTCAATTGAATGAATATCACTTTGAAACGTCTCAAAGCAAGCTAGCTAAAATGTATATTTGACCTCAGAATTTCTTGGAAAGGTCTGTAATCTTTTAACAAATTAGAAAAATAATTTTATTCGGCAAGCGTATTCTACGCCCTAGCTATTTACCTAAAAACACAAACGATGAGCTGTGTTGCTACGGTCCGCCGCACAGTCTGTAGCACTGCTACGTAACTCGATTAGAGCTACGAAAGAGCTACGCTGATTGCTACGAAAGCTACGAAGTTTTGTGTTATGAACACAATTTCAACTTCATAGAAATGTTTTTTTTCTTTACTAACCAGGCTATTATCTCCCCTTAACCTTTCCAAGCATCTGTTTTTTGTTAAACAAATAAATTTTATACCTTTTTAATTTGCGAATTCTCAGATAAAAACATTTATTATACCTTCACAAAATACGCGCACGTTTCAATAAACCTCTCCAAAGTTAATTATGGAGGGTCGACTGGTCGACACCTTGTAAAATTTTCATGCATGTGTCCCCCCCCCCTTCACCCCTGTTACAGAGCCGGCACCCACTCCCTCCGGGGAAAACACGTCTCAACAATAACTTTTAGATAGTGTCACCTCAATTTAAGAGGGTTTTTTCGTCGCTTCTAACAAACTTAAAACTTTTATTATCTCTTAAATTAATACGACACTTCGTGAGCCTAAGGGAAACAATATCTTCTAGGGATGATTTCATTATAGCACATTTATTGACCGAGCGAGCGAAGCGAGCGAAGCGTCTCAGTTTCCACATTGGGCAAAAATGCGTTTGTCCGGATGTCTGTCTGTCTGTTCTCCTCTACAGGTCGCATTTTTCAACCGATCTGGACGAAACTTGGTACACAGGTTATATGACTTATTAGAATTTTTTTGACGTCGGGGATTTTTGATTGGAGGGGTACTTCCCCCAAAAAAAGGCCAAAAAAGGGGCTATTTGATATACTGGATATCTCCACCAAATGAGATCCGATTTCGATTATTCTTTTTTTATTTGACAGATAGTAACTATAAGTTGGTCTCATAAAAGTTTGGCGAAGATCTGATAAGGAATAGCTCATCAAACAATCGATGGTTTTCAATCAAATTTGAGAGAAACACAAAGGACCTCATTCTACACAAGATGATGCAAAAAAAATCAAAAAGATCAAAAAAATCACAAAACAGAAAATGCACTTGCACATTACATTCCTCAAATAGCTCACTTTTAGTATGCTCGCGAGGTCTACAGCTCCCAGAGCCACTAGTTGTTTATGGAAAACAAAGAACAAAAAACGTATTTGGGTAAAAATTTTGGTTATAGTCCAGCCAGACTAACGGCATAAAAAAAATTCAAAAAACTAAAAATAGACCACGCGATACTTGGTTTCCATGCTCCATCTTGACTTTTGTACCAAAGTCAAAGTCAAAATATGTTTATTCAATAAAAACACAAGGATTACCTTGAAACGTCTTAAAACTAGGTGACTCGTGCCAGTTCCACGCGACCAACGCCGAGAACCTATACCTATAGATGAAGTGAGGCGGTCCCCCGGGGCCAGGAGTCAGCTCCTCGCAGGCAGCCCCGACCGCGGCGGACACTCGAGCAGCGATACCCCTTGACTGGAAGTCGAGGGCCGCGGTACTCGGCGCTCTTTGCTTAGAGAGGGTTAGGCGCTCTTGTTTGTATAGAACTACGTGTTCCAACAAACACTATTGAGTATTTTTCAAACAAAATGTACGTAACGAAAAACTATTTGTTACGAAATTTTACTAATTCGTTACGTAACTAGGAAATTAAGGAAGGAAAAGCTATGAATTAGTAAAATTTCGTAACAAAAACTTTTCCGTTACGTGCATTTTGTTTGAGAAATACTCTATTAAAATTGTTTTAAAAAATCGTTCGAGATCTCTGTGACGTCATCATCAGCCTGCAAGAAACGTTTCCCGCGATCCCCACAATGTCATCGGTAAATCTTGTCAAGTACGTATTGTAAAAAAAAACCAGTTAATATTTATTCAATTAATATTCTAATGTACCCTGACTACCTCTTTAGATATTCTTATGATTTCGAGATTTGGGATACCTACCGTGCAGAGAGTAGAGTATTCAGATAAACTTTCACATGAAGTTGCATAAAAATGCCAGAAACTACCATAAAATGATAGGCACGGTATAAGGACACGTTCTCGCGTGCTTTATTATAGTATTATTTATAGTGCACTTTTTATGAGAGGAAATTGCTTAACATCAAGTGGTGACCCACTTTGCTCCAATACTTTTATTATTATAGAAAACATTAGCCATCGGCTACATCTACATCTACATGTCTCGTCGCGTTCCAACTCATACCACTAACTGCAAGAACAACCACACCCTGGCTATGCCCTGGCCTACACGCCACTTCAACCCCTCGCAATTGTCAAACGAATCTCCACCCTAACTCTACAAAAATAGAGTTACAATATCCTAACGAATACTTCTTTGATAAATTGACGAAATGAAAAATGAATCCTAACTTTAAAACTTTACGGTTCTAATTTGGCTGTCATAACTTTACAAACATAAAAGAACTTGAACACGCCAGAAAAAGCTCACAGTTAAACGGTTTAGAGTTTATATTCGCTTGAGTCGAAAGTTGGAACCGATGTGATCACTAATTGGTTGATTTGCATTCGGTACGCAAACGTATATTTTGATAGAGGGTGCTCAAGTTTTGGAAGCAATTACTTAATTCGTAGCTAAGGGGTACTTTAGGGGTAGTATGGGGCATGGAGGGTAACGACGATAAAATCAGCTGTAAATGCCTCGCAGAACAAAAGGTCAACCGACTAATAATAATAAACTGGTAGATATTATTTATTGTTATTGCTTATTTTATTCGTTTTATCTTCTACAATTTTTATTATATCCAGATAAGATATTTTATCTGAAGGATGTTTATCATGAGAGGTAGGACTATGGTTTAAAGTTAAAAGGATTTTCAGTAACATGTAATTTGGACGTACGACGTACCTCTGACTACTCCCCTTAGATATCCACATGGAATCATGAGTTGGTATTTAAACATTTGAGAAGATATCTACCGTGCCTGGAGATAAAAGTTGTGAAGCTGTTTGTGTTATTAATTAAACATGGTAGGATTATGTAGATTAATTAAATTTGTTCAGTTTTGTTGTAACAATTTATTCGATCACTGATTGATATTAATTTACATACAACTATATAGAATATTATAAGGTTATAAGGTAGTATCTAGTAATTCAACATTTACAATTTATGTGCGGAAATAACATCTTGAACCCATCTTGATACTAATATGCATAGATTTATCTAATTATACACTTAATACTTTCTACATTAAATAATTTATTTACGTGAAGTTACATTATTATATCTAGCTTACACTACCGCGTGTAATCATAATTTATTTTAATAAGTAATAGCTATTTGTAATTTTGATCGATAACGTTTTCCGACTCAGTGTGTGTGTCTGTTTCCGTAGAAAAGTGGATAAACGTCATTTGTTAGTCATTCAATTCATCATATTTTTGCGTTTTTCTTACATTCACTGTAATATTTTCTAGTCAAGATATTATTTCTAACACGTTTCAATAACTTTACATAACTATTCGGAAAGCTATAACATAGCAAGTATGTACTATCACACTAAATAAAAATAATCACAGATTAAACGTTATAATTTCAAAGACTTAGTACATTAATTTACATTTTAAAACAATATGTCTCTAATCTATAGATTTCTAATAAGCTAAGAGTTACATCGAAATACCTAATTGATAAGTAAAATATTTTCTACGATTACATTTGCATATTTTGATTATAGCTTTAATTTTACACATTATAAGAGTATTTTATACCTAGTGTTATTTCTATAATAATTTTGATAATTTACAAATAATAAATAAACTCAATTCTTGGATTCAACCCATATCGAATCTCAAAGTGCCAAGAATTTCTAAATGAAACGAGGTGTTCAACAATATAGCATTTAGTAAGTAAGATACGTTTATAATAGTAGTATTAACCTACGTGCAATGCATTTTAATTTTATTTTATACCCATAAATGAAAGATTATAACAACGCTGAGCATAATCGTATTTTATTAAGTGATAACTTAAGATAAATATTGCGAATATTTTCCTTCGTTCTATATTGTTTTATTATAGAGCACTAAGCTTTTTATAACGGTTTACTTGACTAAGTTAAGGAAATGTTTGTTGATGTTCTTAACAATTACAAGTTTCTGTTTATTATAATTATGAAAACCGTGATAATAATAATAATAAATAATGCTGGACAACCCACACAGCACCATCTAGCCCCAAAGTAAGCTACTCAAACCTTGTGTTATAGGTACTAGATGACTGATATATTTAATACATTATATACTTACGTAGATAGATATTGTGATAATTCTTGATAAATAATACTAGTTTTAAATATTTAATACTTAGAAAACCACAACATGAAATGAACAGTATTTTTTATGCTAACTTATGAATTTACGTTCTTCTTCTTAGAAACAACTTTTCCACTACATAATTTTCATAATAATGTAAAAAAATATATATTGATAAAATAGATTAAACTCATACAGAATGTAAATGATGTAAAAAAGTTTATTTATTTATATAATGATAAAAACACTCAAAAAAATTGTATAAACATTCACAGGAAGAAAAAGAAATGTAAAGCAATTTTCGAATGGTACTTTTCGAATAAGATGGCTCCAAGTTTATACTAAATGACCGATATTAATGAGTTATAGAAAGAGAAAATACAGTTTTCTCATTAGCAATTCTAGTGAATGCTCATCTTAATTTAGTATTTTATGAACTCTACTAGGCAAGTGTTTTCATCATAATTATGAACATTTCATTAAATACATTTAACCATTTATCACTCATATTTGTGTGTCATTTTATATTTACAATCTTCATCCTTATTTATTAGTCTAAATGAAAAATTGAATAATTACACAGAATTAAAAATATATCAATAAGTTACTACATTACGGAAAAGTACAGTACTTTACATATTAAAGTAGAGTAGAAAAATAGCAAAACACAAAAAGTAATTTGAACTGTTTTAGATAAAAAATCATAGAGTATTTAGGTACAAATGAAGATGAGAATGATAAATTTAAGTATTACGTGCAATCCTAATAGTAGAGTTAGATCTAGCGGACGGGTTTTGACCTATGAAGGAAATCTAACTGCGAACCCTGAAGCTATTTATATTGAAATAATGAGTTTTAATATAATATTTTGCAAATATATATCTGATCATACTTATATATATTTTTAGAATTGATACAATCTGAATATCACTATTTTTTAAAGTGGTATGTTTTAATCTTTTATTTTCGCAATTAGATTTTAAAGATTTAAAAAAACAACGTAGATTTAGAAACTACTAGATTGAATATAGAAGACACGACGCTAAGCAAAAGAACACTTGAAAGAAGATAAAATTGAAGCCCATACACTCTTAAATACGTTTACAAATAGATATATTTATAGTTCTTATAGTGTTTCGATACTAAATTAATGGTTTCTTATACTTCTTAGACTTTGACTCTTTTAATAGATGTTATTGAATTATAAATTTTCACCTTGGAACCTGTGCGCAACAAAAGGTATTAGTTACGAAGCTTTGGATAGAGCACACTAATTCAAATATATATACCATTTATATGGTGTTACAATTTAAGTAGATAAGTCTTTAAAAAGGCATTTAATCTAACAAACATTGAAATTTTCTTATAGATTAACCTTTATACTTTAGAAATGAGAAACATGAATCGCCAGTTGTTAATATCTTTATACAAACCCTATGGAATAATTTCTACGTTAGGGAATATTTTGATAATTCCTAATCATTTCTAAAATATAAGGGTCTCACTAATGTAAATATCAATCTTAGAATTTCAAAAATACATAGAAAAGTAGCACTATATCAAAATGTTTAGTATATACTTATTTCTAATGATATGTATCTGATCTGGCTGTAGCTTATTGCTGGTACAAATATGTATAGGTACCTACTTACAATTAATAGTAGGTAATGTATACCTTAATAAAACAGCAATGAATCATACAGATCTCTTGGAATGTATGGTTAGAAACACTTTTCTTTAAACTATCTTTTTACATCATGTTATTCATAAAATAAGTCAAATTATTATTTTATGAATAACATTTGATTGGTTTCGTAAGATACCTGTTAATTTAACTTGAAAAGGATACATTAAATGTGGATAACTAATGGTTATGTTTAGATATGTACTTTATTTTATATTTGTTTCAAGAGAACTGTACACCTCAACTGCGTAAAACACATGAAGAAATCTTAGTTATTATTTAATATTCATACAACTTTTCACTCTGCGCAAACACTACTAAGTAATTGAATTTCGGGAGAATTTGAAAATTGACACTTAACTTACAAATTTAATTAACGAGAGACGTTAAACACCCATTACTCATAATTATGACATATGGTTTGTTTGTTTGATTTTGACAGAATTGGACAAGATTTGCGTTTATTATTTTGAAAGATATTAAAGTTGTCATGGTTTTGTTCACTATTTTGTCAGGCTTTACACCTAGCTTATCTAGTTTTTTAGTGTGTTGTACATTATATTTGTATATTTTTTCGTTCTATTGAAATTGTCGTCAACGTGAGTTACCGCGTAATTCATTAATACGATTGGTATCTATAAAATATAATTAGAAACCTCACTCATTCCTCAAAATTTAGCGGTGATAACAACTTATTTTATTAATTTTGTGCGGAAAGATATGTTTGGTTTTGTGCATCACAATTTATGTCTACGAATACTATTGTACTCTGCAGGCTAAGTTCACATAATACCATAGTTTTTTTTAAATATTATACTAAAATGAAATTTAACATTGGGATTTTTGGTGCATTAGTAAAATTTTACTGCCGTAGCCCTCGTAATAACAATTTAACGCATACTTTACTTAATATTCGTATTTTTTACTTTATACATTCTTTCAATTGACATATTGGGCACGTCATATTCTTGTACAATTATTTTTAGATAATTTTGATTAAACTTATCAAAATGTGTCCATTCATCTGCAAAGTAAGTTATCATCATTCGAAAGGATGAAACTATTTATTTGATTTAATAAATTCTAGAATATAACCAGCACACACACATTTGTTATTTGGTTAACAAATAGTAAATGTAAGTGGCTCTGCCTACTTATCCATCTTTGATAGTTATAGTGATTTATTCATGACTTAAAACCTTAATATAATAAAAGTAACATAGATTTCATCCCAGCGAGCGATCCCATAGTTCTTCATATTAATTCTGATGACACGTACTTTAGATGGTATTGTTCATTATGTATGATATATTACGATAGACATATTATATCATGAATATGTTAAATAATTGAAATATGATATTTAAAATTGATATATTAAGATTACCTACTAACTGTACACCTAATAAAAATACATCTGAATGTTCTTAGCCTACGACGAATCAAAAGATTCTGATATGTTTCGTTACTTGGTTGCAACTTTATCACAAGTTGATCATAATCTAATTTACTCTAATTGATAATTATAATTGATATAGTTCGACAACAATTGATATTTAAATTGATAATTACATATACTGAAGCTACTATAACTCCTTAAACTAGTATTGCTGTTTTAGCATGGGAAGAAAATTAGGATATAAATTACATCTATAATTTACTGCATCTTTTATGATAATATTATAGATCGTTCACATGTTTTAGAAAGATATTTTTTTAATATTATTTTGCATACCCATGTTAAAATAATATAGTTATTCATGTATCTACTTATGTAGGTACCTATGCCTTAGTATAAATTCAACTCGACACACATAATCCATTACATAAGTACCGAACATTTATATCCACCTAGAAAATAAAGTCGTAAACGCCATAAGATTTCAAATATATATTACATCTTAGGCCCTTACTAATTAGCTTATATATAATTTAGGTATTTTGATGGAAAACTTAGATAAAAACAAATAACTTTAGGGTCTTATTCACGGGTCACGATGTTTATTATTTCCTATCCCCATTCTAGCGAAGGCATACATTCAACAGTATCTTACGAATAGTTTTATATTTGAACACTAAATTCAAGAAGGGAAACCATCTGACTGATTTTATAGAACCACACTTGCAATTAGTTAACTTCGCTACCACAATTTTTACATTCATGTAAAATTCACCTTGACTTGTTGTACCTATACGTACCACTGTAGATATTGTTTGCTTCGAGCTAAATATGCTAAGCGCCATACAGTCAGTCTAGATAGCACTACTTACAATATTACAAGCACAGCTAACTAAACTCATCCAGATACATATGACGCCGCCGGTAGGTCGCGGCTCAGTGATCGAAGTTAAATAAAGAACATTTATAATTACACAACAAGTTATTTCAAAAAGACAACAACACTAAATTTGAGTTTAAAAGCCTTGCCTAAAAGGGTTTTTGATTGCAGGCCCAGGAGCTGCGGGAGCAGGAGCGGGCGCGACCGGCGCGACTCCTGCCCTGAAAGGGTTGCTGGCGGCCGGCTGAGGCTGCGCCGGCAACTGTCGCGGCTGGTTGTACCCCTGCTCCTGCTGATATTCAGGCTGGTAACCCTGCTGTTGTGGCTGCTGGTCGTACCCCTGCTGACTGTAGTTTTGATATGACCCTCCCTGCTGATACGACTGATCGTACGAATATCCTCCAGCATCGACGCTCGTCTCCTGCGTTCCAGCCATTTCTCCCGATACGTTGGAGTACTCGAGATGGTTCTTGTAGTCTCCGTTGACCGGCCGCTGGTCCTGCAGGCTGTAGGTCTGGTACTCCTTGTCCGGGGGGTCGGCCATCAGGATGTTCGCCTCGTTTTCGAAAGGCTTGAAGTCATAGATATGTCTCAAGTACATAAGCATCGGTGCGTACAGCAAATTACTGAAGGCTATGAAGAGATTGAGTGCCGTAAAGCCGATGGTCTCGACGACCTCGCCAGCGATGATGGGGCCGACGGCGTATGCGAACGAGTAAGATATGTCGGCGATGGCGTAGATACTACCATACACCGACACGTAGCGCACGTCCACCAGGTAGCCCAGCATCGGCAGCAGCGCGGTGTCGATCAGCGCGATGCCGAAGCAGATCCCGCAGATCGGGATCATCAGCATCTTGTATGAGGTCGCGAACGGAATAATAAAACAGCACAGACCTTCCAGCGCCAACCCGGCGGCGGCCATCAACCACTGATGCTGCGGATACTTCTTTGCCATCTTTACGGTGATGACCACGCCGAGCACATGAGGGAAGAACGCCGGTAGCCAGATCATACCGATTTTCCAGTTATCCTTGGTCATGTTGTCTTCCATCCAGAAAGAGATCGTGGGCTCAAGGAAGGCGAGGGCCACATTAGACATCATAAGTGCGCCGGCGCATACAGCGATGTACGGATCCATCAGAAGTTTCCAGATCGGCGTTCCAGCTTGCTTGGGCTGCTGCGCTTCAATTATCTGAGTTTTGAGCGGCTTCATCACGAGCAGCAACATGAATCCGTCAATCAGCGATATCAACGCAAGGATCAAGAATGGGACTTCTTTTCCTGCGAACTGGTACAGAGCGCCACCGAAGGGTGGCGCAACCAAGCAGCCAAAGCTGATGAAAGCCAGTGCGATGCCTAACGCCTTTGATCTTTCATTCTCCTCTGTAAAACGGTCAGCGATCATAGCCAGACCTGAAGTATCCGCGAAAGCGGAGCCAACACCTTGGAGACTTCTCGCAAAGAATAACATACCGTAGCTCCGACCACAGGCGAAAATAGAAGTAGACAGGAACATAATTATCAGGCCGATCATCATCGGTATATCATACCCAATGCGGTCTATAAGAGCGCCGGAAAAGGGGTTAATCATAAGCTGGACTATGGCTTTGGATGCGAATAGTACTCCTGTTGCCGAGTCCTGACCCTCGTGGGAACCGGGAATGATCATTGTAGGGGTGATGGTTTTGTTGCCTTCTTTGTAAGGCGTCATGGTGACGACGTGGTCGTATCCATCCTCGCCCCACGCACCGATGTACCGCAGGTAATCTGGTATGATGGGCACGATTACCATGTACAACATGTTGTCCAGCAACAGAGCAATGCTCACGATCACAAGGATGATCTTCCGCTGGGAGGTCGGCTCCTGGATCTTCTCCCAGAGGATCTCCCTCACCTCCTTCACCTCGAGGTTCACCACCGGTATGGTGGCGGTATCGATCTTCCGCCATACCGACTGCGGCTCTTCTGCCATATTGCCTTTTTCTTTAGACTTTAAGGAGATTGTGTTCTATCTTTCGAGAGATTCTTTGTCCATTTTGGCATCACTCATTCACCGCCTTCCCACGTCGACCCTCGGGACTTCGGAACCTGA
This sequence comes from Plemyria rubiginata, assembly GCA_963576535.1. Lineage (NCBI taxonomy): Eukaryota > Metazoa > Arthropoda > Insecta > Lepidoptera > Geometridae > Plemyria > Plemyria rubiginata. The sequence goes on along the minus strand of OY754914.1, from coordinate 300,691 downwards.
CAACAAACAGAAATGATCATTGAATTATCATTTCGTTGAGGAAAGTGACTTGGGGGACTCGCAATGCGGGATGTTTCAAAAGGATTTTGAGTCGATCTTTGTTTCTGTCAGTTGGCAAGGTTCCTCTGTCCCGAAAATGGTCGGATATCAGTCAGATCTTCCCGTCCCAAAGACGATTCAGAGTCCTTTTGAACACAGCACAAAGACAAATAATATCATATTATCGTAATTAATTTATTTTAAACTAAAAAGTATATAGTTAACGAAAGACTCCTTAGTGCCTAAAAAGGAAAACAAACGACCAAAATAAAAAGATTCATTGTACAAAAAAATCTATCAACCTTTCTATACGTTACAATTTACAAAGCTAACGACTTGTTTAACCGAAATCCAATTTGGGCCGACGACAGTCGCGAAGCCAATGTCATTAGTACACGAAGGGTCCTTTTCTTCTGAATCCCGAAAATACGCTTAATACCATCCTTTCAGTCCTGTAACGCCTTTATTGGCTTTTTGTGAAATTCAGCAGTGAAACTAAAATATTTGGTAAAATAGTAGCATGAACAAATCAAATCCTTAAAAAACTATAAATAAAATGCAAAAAAATATCTTACTAATATTACAAACGCGAAAGTTTGTAAGTATGGATGGATGGATGGATGGATGTTTGTTACTCTTTCACGCCGGAACGGCTGAGCGGATCTGGATGAAACTTGGCAGAGAGATTGTTTATGGTCTGGAATAACACATAGGCTACTTTTTATCCCGCGGGAATACCGGGATTTAAATCTGCGCGGGTGGAACCGCGGGGCGCAACTAGTTTAACATAAAACACACAAGTTACTCTTAACATTCTACTACATTAAAATAAAATGAAGCCTAAAATGTAATCAGGGTCAACAGATATTGAAAGATAATGAAAATCTTGTAAAATATCCAATGAAGTAGATTTAATAAATCGTTATTAAAATATCCCAGCGAAGGCGGCAGGTAGCCAGCAGGGAGGTAGTCAAAGGAAGGGTAATCTTTTGAAGCCCGACAATTCTTTTCTCTCGTTAGGGGCAAGGAGCGGAAAATCTCGAGACCGGGACGAGAATTTCAATGAACTACAAGTACCCACTGAGGCGGATAATATTCAACCCCTACCATCAGTTTTTCGCGTAATTGGATGAATATCAAGTCGCAAAAGGTAGAATATTGATTAGAAAAAATATACTTTAAGTCTTTCCTTAAAATCTGATGACTCTTCTTTCTCTACAACTCGATGTTATAAACAATTGCTTTGATAGATTCAATAATGTAGTTTGTGTTGGTCACTACACCACACGTTACCAAGTGCCGTATTTTTTTATGTGTAACACACCTACTGGCTTTGAAAAAGTTTACTTAGCCAGCGATTATAAAAAAATGATTTAAACTGAAACAAGTTGTTCCTAAACAACAAATAGTTGGAGTATCTCTAGTTTTCGACCTTGAAGGCTTAGAGCTTTTTGAAGTAAAGCCACGGGCGAGGCCAAAGCTAGGTCAGGGGGCAAACGGGTCACCTTCTCACATTATTTGGCGCATAATTATTTAAAGTATTAGGTAAGTGAGTGGTTATAACTGTATTTTATTATCTGTATGTCATAATAGACATTTTCAAAATGTAATTCTCATATTTTAAGTATTTTTCGCAGATAGTGGTGTCGATTCTGTTGTTGCATTATCCTAAACTAACTTAATCTGACAGCTCTAAAATTTCAGTCGTCCTTGTTGTTTCGATCTTGTAGAAAGGGATGGCAATTTACAGAATTGGCACCATTGTTAGTTGTCAAATGCAATTTCAGATAGGTACTCTTTATCAAAATAAAGAGTACCTATCTGAAATTGCATTTGACAACTAACAATGGTGCCAATTCTGTTGTTTAATTTTCCAAACTTATCTTAATTTCACAGCATTAAAATGATTGCCATCCCTTTCTACAAGATCGAAACAACAAGGACGACTAAATATCTCATATAATATATTTTAAAATCCTATCCACCTTATTTACAATCGATTTGTACCAATAGTACTTATTTATGAACTTACTAGTTGCGGTCCGCGGTTTCACCCGCGCAGATTTAAATCCCGGTATTCCCACGGGATAAAAAGTAGCATATGAGCTATTCCAGACTATAATCTATCTCTCTGCCAAGTTTCATCCAGATCCGTTCAGCCGTTCCGGCGTGAAAGAGTAACAAACATCCATTTATCCATCCATACTTACAAACTTTCGCGTTTTTAATAAGTATTAGTAGAATATACAAGGTAAGTACAGATATTTTACACATAAGATTACTAGAATGAAATGTTACTCGTCCGTGCTCTACCAAATACTGCGCAGGAGTCTTCCGACAGCTCTGCGCAAAACCGTTCAGAAATATCGAGGGACTCCCGCAGGCGCGCGACACTTAAGAAAAAATTACGGATTAACTTCCACCTGATGCTAAGTACCTAAACTGCCTAAATCTGCCAAATTCGCATTACGCACACCACCCAGCAAAAACATGCCGCAAGTAAAGAAACATGTCCCAGACAAAAGAATGACTTCTTTCACTGACATGAAAGAAATCGCAAAGGTTCAGTTTAGTAGATATGTGAGGTAGCTGTCAACGTTATTTGTTCTGTAGTAATGGTGGCGGAAATTCCAGCGGTCATATCCTACTATTCTGACTATTAGCTAGCTTCGTCCATAGTACCTTTGGGGGCGAGGCCTTTGTCCAGCAAGTCTCATAGAAATTTATTGACCTTTATTTGTCATGTGTCGTGTCGTCATAAATAAAAACTTTTACTTTCTTTCTTTCTGACAACGGACCAATTATTTATAGAGTTACACACCACAGGCTTTTCAAAATTACCCGTAATTGGATGCTCTGTAACGAGCCCTGGAATCAACATTTGAAGATTCAAAATAAATACTTGAGTACACTACTACGTAAACTCGATATCCAAGCAGAAGGAATAAGGCTCATTTTAGCGTAGACTGGCGAATATACGGGCAAAGTGTGCCCTCTGGTGAAATGAGCACTCTACTCCACTTGAGTCTCCGTAATTATTACGCCACTGGCTTAGATTACACATGGATTTAACCTGCAAATTGAATACAGTGAAGTTGTGTGTTTATTGTTATTGTGAACTCTTTTTTTATTTGGCGCACACAAACACCCCTACTAAATTTCATGAGTCCACTTCGTCCAACGGTTGTCTGGTTGAGATCGATGTTTAGCGATAAGACTGCCCATTTGTACTCTGTAGCTTTAAGTTTGTTTTTTGTAATATCCGTTGTGTGCAATAAAGTACTATCTTTTTTTTTTTTTTTTTATACAACTAGCTGATGGAACAAGCAGATGGCCCACCTGATGTTAAGTGGTAACCATCACCTATAAACAAAACATTGCCCCGTAGGTCAGGCACAATAGGAACGTGCCCTACGATGCACTGCCCTGCGTCCATCAACTTGAGGCATACAGATGTTAAGCCTCATGTGCCTGTAATTACACCGGCGACCACACTCTTCAAACCGAAACACAGCGTTGCTGCTTGGCGGCAGAAAAAGGCGTGGTGTATCTCTACAGATATGTTCGGAAAATGGCTGGTTCGTTTCGACGTGTTCCTGAGGCATTAGATTAGTGGTTATTCGTGCCGCGAATATTTGCCGCGAGTTCTGTAGGTAAAAGCTTTTAGTGAAGGGTCGAAATGGGTTGTAAAATATCGAAGTGTTATCGCTTGCTTTTAGTACCCGCCCAGCTATTATTGTAAAGAAAATGTCTAACTACCGTCTTATGTAATATACCTGTCATAGAGATATTCGAATCCTCGCTGTGAGGGTTTTCATAATTGAAGAATATACCCAAAACTAACAATATAATTAATATATAGCCGATTATATTGTTAATTAGGAAATCATATTTGATTATAATCACAAGGATCACTTGATTGTTTATTTTAGGGTAACATTAAATTGTCATTAGAGCACCGGTGGTCTAGTGGGAGTGACCCCGCCTTCCGATCGTAAGGTCGCAGGTTCGAATCCGGTCGTGCACCAATGGATTTTTCTATCGAAAAATTTATGTGCGCAATGCCAGTGCTCTTAAGGCGCAGCATACGGCGCGCCGCTATCTCGCTCGCACAATGGAATATTTTTGAAGATATAAAATCTCTGAATGTAGTTATGTAAGATCACAATCGGTCAAGTTGTGGTCAATGGCATTGCAAAGATATAGCGAAAATAAAAATTTTATCCAAGCAAGTTTTCATACATGAAAATTTTAAAAATATAAAGTCGCATTTTCATGTATGAAAACTTGCTTGGATAAAATTTTTATTTTCGCTATATCTTTACAATGCCATTGACCACAACTTGACCGATTGTGATCTTACATAACTACATTCAGAGATTTTATATCTTCAAAAATATTCCATTGTGCGAGCGAGATAGCGGCGCGCCGTATGCTGCGCCTTAAACGGTGAAGGAAAACATCGTGAGGAAACCAGTTAGTATTCTAACAGCGGCGATGGGCTTGCAACCTGTCACGTATGGAATACTAACTACTGCAAAATGTGGGTATGTGCCAAATGTAATGTTTGGACGTACCTCTGACTACCCCGCTTAGACATCCTCAAAGAATCTTGAATTAGTACCTACTTGGTACTGGGAGATCTGAAGGGATATCTACCGTGCCTGGGGATCGAAGTCGTGAAGCTGTTTCTTTTTTTTTTATTAATTGATTACCAAGTAGTACAATATTAACATACGCCACCTTACAATTAATTGGATGAAAAAAGAATTTTGAAAGGAGATAGGTAGGTAGGTACATAATATAATCTGCAATGTACATACCTTCTCCTGCTGGGATACTACATTAAGTATTTTTTAATAAATGTTTTATTGTATTAGGAACACTTCTGACAGAATAGAGCCCAAGTTTCCGCAATCACTATTTCAAGTCAGCAAACATCTTTTGGTCGTTTGAAGCAAGTTGTGATTGAAAGTACCACGGAGCACGCCATCACAAGGTCCCCCCAAACTAAGTAACCGTCGGCGTCGTGTCGTGTCCGTCATACATCGCGTGTTATGTTGGAGCGAGCCGCAGGGCCGCCGGGCACGCGACGCAGTGTGCGCGATCGATATCGTGTTCTTGGCTGTTCTAAGCTTTTACTTAGAAACTATTTCCGTTTACGTAGAAGAAAGTATTTCCTTGAACGATTTACTTGATATTGAAAATCCTTTAAGCAATAACGGCCAGCAGTGCAAGTAGCGTTCTTATCGATCGCATAATTTGACATTTAGAATCGTCAAAATTCGTTAAAAATGGTTAAAGTTTTAAAATTCAACACTGGATAAAACCAGTTTTAACGAATTTTGACGATTTTAAATGTCAAATTATGCGATCGATAAGAACGGTACTTGCACTGCAGACATATGCTTTTACGACGGCGATTTATTTTCCTTACATCTGCATGAAGGTTTGAAGGTTGCGATTGCCAGTGAAATTACCGGCACATTAGGCTTAACATGCCTGAAGGTGATTGAAGCAGGGCAGTGCATCCGCATCGTAGGGCACGTACCTACCTACCGTGACGTGCGTGACTTACGAGGCAATGTTTCGTTATGATGACAACTAGAAATCTGGTGGGTTGTATGCTTGTTTCATCAGACGTAAGTATTAACTCGTAGATTTGTGGCTTTATTATTCTACATTTTAGTTCCTTACAAAATAAATTTTCAGAGCCATCAAAGATTCAGTACTTTATAATTTTCTCGAAACGGCATGTTGTGACGAAAATATGTAATTGCGAGGCCCTGCGATCGTAGCCCGAGGCCCCCGGTCCCTGAGGCCTCTAACTGGATTATATTAAAGCAAACACTCGCATTATAAAGGAAAGGAATTGCTATTTGTGAACTCCCCGTGGAGTGTGTACAGACTGGAGATAGCGGAATGTTTCTCAGGTGACTTACCATAACAGAACGGTTGTACCAAATACAACAAATCAGAAACCATCTTAAACTTAAAAGGCATTTTAAATTAGTATTATTATTTATTATTGACAGCCTACGTAGCTCTATTGGTAGTAGCTATGCCTTCTGCGCCGTAGGTCGTGGGTTCGATTCCCACCGTGAACAAACATTTGTGTGGTGAACATAAATGTTTGTTCTCTGTCTGGGTGTTATATAATATTATAAGTATGTATTTACAAAAAAAAAGTATTATAAGTAGTATATCAGCTATCTGGTTCTCCCATATTAGCATAAGCTTAGTTTGGGGCTAGATAGTGCTGTGTGGAACGTCCACCAATATTTATTTTATTTTTATTAGTATTATCAGCCATCTATGTCCCACTGCTGGACAAAGGCCGCCGTCCACTCTGTGCGGTGTCGTGCTATGGTGCAAAATTAGGATTACCTACATGTTTTATTAATGAGCATTACACGCGCCATTTCCGATGCAATTTAGAAGGACGTATGGTACTTTGTGACGTCGTCGGAGTTTTTCACGCATTGCTTTTGCTACCAGAGTTTCGGCGTCAAAGCTACGAGATATACCTACAAAGGAATTCCATTTTAAAACAACTAAAATCGAATTTTCTTTTGCGACGTGCAATCTCGAAGTTCCGCAATAGTTTCCTATCCAGACAGGTGGACAATGCCGGTGTCTCATTGAATCTCGTGTCTGTCGGACGTCCAATTTGTCGTGCGTCTGTGCGCGGGGCGTGTGGTGAGAGGCGATGGCGGCGGCGGCGCTCAAAGGACAGGTGAGGCGGGGCGCGGCGCCGCGTGCCGGGGGCGCTGCCGGCCCTAGTGACCCGTCAGGGCTGCCACGTATTAGGTTTAGTAATATATAAATAAAAAGCATTTTTTATTTTTTTTATACAACTTATTAATGGTCACGGGATGCTTGAAGACCTAGAGGCAGATTGACCACCCGTTGTCAAAAATCATTGTTCTGAGTGCTGAGAATGAGTGGGATGAGACCCCGCAAGATTCCCACGGGATAAAAAGTAGCCTATGTGCTATTCCAGACTATAATCTATCTCTCTGCCAAGTTTCATCCAGATCCGTTCAGCCGTTTCGGCATGATAGAGTAACAAACATCCATTCATCCATCCATCCATCCATCAATCCATCCATCCATCCATCCATATATCCATCCATCGATACTTACAAATTTTTGCGTTTACAATAGTAAGTACGATATATTTTGTTGCTCCAAGTGATTGTAATATTTTAAGATTAGTTCTAGATGGCGGAGAGCCAGCCCTAGTGCTCTAGTGCGCTCTATATTTACGGCTGAGTGTACACTTGCAGGGGTGAGCGCGGAGCTCTGAATTTTGTATCACCTTTCAGAAAGCTTTTCGCGAAGTTTTGTTGGTCCGTCTGCCTCCTCAAACAAATGCATAGCCATAACAACATTATTTATTATATGTATTATTATTTGTTTTGTTTGTGCGGGAAACTATATTTTGCTTGTTTTTTTTTAATTTGAAAAAAGTTGAGATTATCTGAGAGCGCACTCACCTTGAGGGGTAAAAAGTTACCACGCGCAAAGCAATTTTATTGCTAAAACTCCATGTTTTCATTTTTCTACAGGTCGTTGCGCGATCTAATGTTTTTATTAATGAAGTAACAAGTAAGATAGGAATAGGTACCTTCCATTATCAGTGGGTACAAAACGAATTAATGTAACACGTTAAACACGCATTTTAACTTCCCTAGCGGGGAGGCAGTTCCTGAAAGGTGTTCGTGTAAAATTGTTATACGTAATAATGATACATTACGCTCAAATAGGTATAGTCCGTTTTTTAAAGCAGTTGTTTTCATATTACTCCTGCTGTATAGACGAAACTTATTGTATACATACAAAAAAACATAAAAGTTTAGTCATTTAGATGGTATGCAATTTTTCATTCCGAAGTAGGAAAACACATTGGTATCGTGGATGAAACGGGACCAGAAAACGCTTTCCAATTAAAATAAGTACAATGTCACATCCACAGTTTAGTTTATGGATTGTAATGAGATATTTGCACAAAAGCGAAGTCCCGCCGCGCTACCTTTGTGTCCTGATCGGCTGTCGCGAGCACGCCCCGCCCCGGGGTCTAGCGGTTTAGAGCTAAACGTAATAACTACTCGTGGACACTACACAATGATTTTATTTTACTTTCACGAAATAAATTGAAAAAACAGCGCATTTTTTACTTTTATTCTTTATTCTTTATTGTACACAAACTGATTTACACAAAAAATACATAATAGTCATGTACAAAGGCGAGCTTAACCCTATATAGAGTTTTCTTCCAGCAAACCTTAGAGGCCAAACATAATTTAAGTTTAAAAAAACGGCCACAGTTATTGATCCCCAGGCACGGCAGATATCACTTCAGATCTCTTGGGACAATTACCTCAAGATTATTTAAGTATGTCGATGGGGAGTCAGTCAGGATTTATTTATTTATTTACTAAACTTTAACTAACACGGTGAGCACTTATGTGATACCTATTTACACCTAACAACTATAAGTATGTCTTTATTGCCATGCGTAACAACAAAATTAATAATTTAGGCAATATTTTAATCTGAGTAAAGTTCATGAGAGGTGTATTTATTCATTTTTTTCAGTCGACTCTATGCCGGTATAAAGGGTCAAAGCCTCGTGCTACCAAACAACTGATAGAATAAAACAATACCCTCGCATCAGAGGTCAAGAGTCCTCCAGAGCGGAGCGTGCCCTATCGCTGCCGTCCCCCGCGCCACCGGTCGTTAGGGCACACTTGCCACTCGCTACTGGAGCTGATAATTTGAGTGCACCATGTATAATAGTTCCGATGTTAACAAGTCTCTCGTGACAGATGAGTTTTGTTTATAAGTTTCCTGCCAAATATTTTTGAAGTAGGTTTGAGGTAGGTACATAGGTTGTTGAGTAATGAATAATTTAATAATGATAACGTTGATTTATTCTGTTTGAGCTTAGCTTTCTCCTATTTTCACAGTTTCATTTAGCTTTCCTTCTAAATCTAACGACTCCATTCATTCCGACGAGAAACAATTTATTTTCATCACATTCAAATCATTTAAAAAGATGAATTTAAAAGCGCTACGTAAAAAATAGCGTGACTTTTTCAGCTTTTCATTTTGAGCGAAACTGGATTATCTGGGTCCCTGGGGAGGAGAGGGGGGGAAGGGCGGGCGAGGGGACCAAGTTTACGTAAGTCCGCAGTAATCTCGTTTGTTTGGGTCACTGTGGCGAGTAGTTGGATAAAATGTTAGACTTTTTTGCTTTTGCTGACTCTAGCCTCTAGGCTTATCGGAGTTATTTAATAACGATTATTTATTACGTTATTATATTAACAAAGGATAGCTTTGTTTCTGCTTGTAATTACCAATTGGTAAAACAGCAACAGTCTCAATAAGTGTTCTATTGGTAGGTTTTTAAAAGTAATATACCCGTAACTACGTCTTCTGAAGTTTACAGCAAGAGGACTATTTCCGTTCGTTATCCGTGCCGTGTAGAAGATTCACCGCCAATACTTCATTGAGATCTCTTACAACTATTCTCAATAAATGAACATTTTGCCTATTTTATTAGACCTTGATTGATCAGATTTTTTTGATATAATTATTGTAGAGTTATTGACTCAATATTATGGTAACGATTACCTACACTATCTTCAAGATGCTGCAAAACGATTTATGTATTTAAGTAGGTACCTATACGTATGTAACTTATGTTAGTAGATATATTAGTTATTCAATTAATGATTTCTGATTTCTATGAAACTATTTTTTTTGTTTGTTAATAAATAAAACAACAATAAAGTATTCAATTCAACCTACTTGCCACATGAAAGAGATCTGACATAGAAATAATACATAATTTATCATTATGATGGACGTACGTAGTACTTAAGTATCTCTCGTGTGAGAGATCTCACTTTACTTGCCTTCTCAGTCCAGCCAGACAAAGACGAAACTAAATAAAGACTAAAGGTACATACTACCTGCAGATTCATTAAATTTGCACGAACCACAGAACAAGACACCGCTGTAATTGCGAGGGGAGACTGGGCAAATTAAGTCATTCCTCACTGGAAACTCACGTCTAAGTACTTCATTGAATCAATGGATTCTCGACCCTATTGCCATACAATACAGCTGCACACAGCAGCAACATAAGATGAGCTTAACCATCCCAGTTTTTAAATTCGTCCGTTCTATTTTCGACTCTCCAGCTTCGAGATAAGAGCGTTTGAAATTGAGTGCAAATAGTAGTTATTAGGATGTGGCAACACAAGGGTAGTGTTTCAGAGATGTGTAGTTTGTTGTAAGTAATGAGCATTTGTTGTGGCGTAAAACAATACGAGGGAAAGTAGTTTTAGTTATAAATATAAACACGACCTCTTTTCAGAAAAGGTTAGTCGTTTATCCTTAAAAATATATTGTTAGGTATGTTTGATGATACTACTGAGAAGCAAAATGGTACTATACCAAAACTGTGGAAGCTATCTGGTTTATGTATGCTTGTACCCTCAGGCAAAACTAATCTAGATTGCATATCGAGCGTAAATTGGAAGCGTAAATCTTAGGGTCCCGCCGTATCAAATCCCACAACGATACGGAGCCCGCAGGCTGGCCATATAAAGCATTTACCGAGAATACCCGAAAGTGCCCGAACTTCCCCGAGGATACGCGTATATCTTTAGAAATGCCACGCAAAATGCCAGGCATTTTCTCTGAAGATTGAAATGTCACTGGGAGGGGATGGATTGGCACTTTTTATTGGATTAAAGTTTTTGTTACTTTTCCATTTACGATTTATTTTTTGAACGCAAAGAAAACTGATGGAAGAAAGATTCCTTAAAAAGCTTTTAGTAGGATATTTTAGGTTGTGATATAAAAAAAATATATAATAAATATTTGGCGGCAACCATTTTAAAATTGACACTAGGTATACATTTTGTCCTGGGTGGGAAGTTTCCCACCTGTATAATTATATAATGCAAAAGGCAGAGTTACTAACAATCGATGGGACGCCCAGTCTTTAATGTAAGCAGGTAACTTATAAAATAACATTGATTATCGCTTCAATCTGATAAATAATGTGAGCGCACCAATACTACCAAACCTTAGTGCTAAGCCGTTTATTTTTATGTCCATCAGGCGATTTCCATCCCCAACCGTGGTGGTGCTAAATTGTCCGTCAGTAACGCGGGGGCGATGATTTGTGCCGACGCCGATAGGACACGGCTAATGCGCGCTTGTAAACTATCGCCGAGGAAAATTGCCAGCGGATAACATCTTAGGGGTTCGGAGGGAAATATGCGGCCAATACTGCGAACGTAATCATGGGATAGCTCCTTTTTATGGTGCTTTCGTGTTTCAATTAGCTTAGTTTCGTTTCTAGTTTCATAAGATTATTAATTGATTCAGGCGAGACTTACGTTTCTCACTCTAGTTCTATAGTCTAGTTTCGTACTAAACAACTATAGCACAGTAGGTAATAGGTACCAGGAAAAGATATCGATTTACTAAATGTGTCTACTAATTACCCTTTCTGGATGCTTGACACATCCAGATTCCAGTTTTTGTAAATAACATGCTCTATTCGATTAAAACACAAATTGTTTTAATAATAAAATTTACTATTTAGTATTACCAAACGATACGATGTATAGGTAACGTTATAACAAAATTGACCTACCTACCTATTAACCTGCAATAGGTCCTAATCTATTTCCATCGTTATATTCCATCCATTCCATCGCTATATTCCCAACGAAAACCAAAATAAGTGTTATTTAGATGTCTCTTAATACATAATATTTTCCCACGACTGCAGTGTATGTACACAAACGCGAACTTATCTCATTTCAAGAAGCAGAACGTTTATTATGACAAAGCATCGGAGGGGAGACATCTTGCAAATATTATGGTACCATTATGCCGCTTCTCCTCTCACAATAATGGTTGCATTTTACGCCTCATTTCTTCCATGGCGTGGAGAAACGATACAGATGCTACCTATAACGTTATTGACGTAAGATATTGTTTTTCTCTGTGCTTACAAACCATTTTCTTTTTAAATGCTTGTTTCCTTAATTGTTAAAAAGCTATTAAATTCTTGTTTCCTTTATGTTTTGTCAATAGGTGTATTCATATAATAGGTCCTAATTGTTGCTAATTGTTAAAATGCTTCTAAATGCTTGTTTCCTTTATGTTTTGTCAATATTCATCAAAATAAGTCCTTATTATTGTGGTGTTTTTAACTGTCGTCGATTTTTGTTACCTATTTCATAATTTTATAGTGTAAATCCGTTATTGGCTGCATGCTAGAAATTTAAGTATACCTATATAGTGTATTTTTAAGAGCTGTGGATTTTGTTCAATAAATAAAATAAAATAAAAATTTCTATTACCTACCGACCTACTCGTCGCTGTGGATGAATATTGAGTAATTTTATTATCATCTAAAGTTTATTATTTAATTTTATTTAATGAATAGTTTAACAAAAAATCATTTGCAACTTGCAATTCTATTATAAACGCGAAAGTTTGTAACTATGGATGGATGGATGGATGTTTGTTACTCTTTCACGCCGAAACGGCTGAACGGATCTGGATGAAACTTAGCAGAGAGATAGAATATAGTCTGGAATAGCACATAGGGTACTTTTTATCCTATTATTCTATTCGATTTAAATCTGCGCGGGGGAAACCGCGGGGCGCAACTAGTTTAAGTAATAATGCGTTAGTATTTTTACTTTATCATAATTTGACTGCTGGATACGCCTGAGTATTAGCTAAGTACACAGTAGGTGCTATAAGGGTCACTCACTCAGGTTAGTATTTTGCAGTTTATAGACAGCTCTCATCAGATTCTTGTATTACAAGAAATAATTAGTAATAATCACAGAATGTGTGCCAAATTTAGAATTAAAGCCAAATCTTGAAAACAAAGTAAAAGTAAATGATTTTATTTGCTGCAGTGCTAATGGAGGATTCATGTAGGAGACCGCTGGGTTTAGTTACCAGTAAATAAAATCAAAATTAACAAAGCAATAACGATAAATCTTAATGCCCGCGCACAAACAACTTAAACAACGTTTTCAAAAGTGCAACCCCTGTCGAAACAAAAGCAAGCCCCTGCCGCGGCGTCTCCACAATACCACACTACCCCGCGCGGCGCGGCGGCGTGCCGGTGTTGCCAGCCAACAATGGCAATAAATGTAAGCCGAGGGGAGACGGGGCTGAGCGGCCTCATTAAAACTGGGATTACGTTTGTTGGGTGTTGGAATGTAGATTGGAGCTGGTGGTGTGAAATATTTTAATTGACTGTCCAAATATTTGAACTTCTAGCTAGATGTTTGTTGTAAAATGTAAAGCAAAGCTATTTTGGGAGTCGTTAAGTTTTATGTCTCTGAGGTTTGATTAATCCGTATTTTTTAAAAAATATGTTTGTGGTGCAGCTATGTGTTATTAAAATCGAATATGATTTGATAATAAAAAATAATAACCTAGATCGAGACGGGGTACTTTTTAAGCAAGTTTATTTTAATATCATAATACTTATTCTAGTATCCTCCATTTAAATAAAAAAGTGCAAAACAATTTGCTCATCTTACACAATAAATGCCAAAATTCATGTTGTCTTTATCTAAATGCCCAATTAGTGTAAGTGCTGTTATAAAATATATTTTTAACCTCGTGAATGCGACAGAGGAGACCGAGTGGATGCTGCAGGAATCCAGACTTCATCTAGTCGTGCTTTCTATTTATCCAATCTCCTTAAAAGTTTATGGGTTTTAAAGGTTCGATAGCGTTACACATTTTTATTAACTGATACTAATACTTACTAATATAATAAACTTATAATAGACGCTTCAAAGTGATGCCTGTGACTGTACTAAAGACTAACTAAAGACCGTTTTGAAATTAATGAAATGAATAGCGAATAAGTTGTGTTACAGCTAATGTAAGTTGGTACTATTTCAATATTTATGTTGCAAAACCGAAATTGTAAAGAACGTTAGGGTTGCATTCATGGCCCGTGTCCAATGCATCCGAACAAAAAGCACGTCCGGGGGGAGGTCAGGCAAAGTAGGCACATCGGAAACGGTTAGTTACGGACAAGATAAATAGCGACAGGGGCTGATTGCGACGACTCTTGTGACCTGAATACTGATGCAGTTCCTTTGATTTCTATTCTGCGATAGAATTTATCTGCACAATCGCAATTATTTCACTTTTGCACGGAGATTAGAAAATAAATCCAAAAATTGGTAAGTAGGTACGACAATTAGGTAAACATCATCTAGTCTGGATGTGAAATATTGTAGTTGGTCAATCTTTAATAATTTGTAAAATAAGATATTGTGATAATGAGACTGAGTTTGTCCTTTGAGTTTGAGTAGGGATTTGTTATTACTAGTAGCTCTAATAAGATTGTGGCTGGATTGCATTCGTGAGTTACATTTTCTAAAGTGTTCAGACATGAAAAAAGATCAGTAAGATTACATCAAAACCTTTAAGAAGATACTATATCGATAATCGTACCATTTCAAACACACCCCACCCCAATCACGACACGGAGCGTGTTGTGTTATCTGTGGACCCATTTGTCATGCGTTGTCAAAGCAAGTAGGCAAGTGGGGGCCGCGTTCAGTCATGATTTCGATTCTATCGATAACGGAAACATGACAATCGAGAAAATTCATGTGGGTTATTGTTTGTAATCGTTGTAAATACTATGACACTGTTAGTGTACAGTCGTGACATTTGTATTAATTGCTAATAGCTATTGCTACACTTCGTAATCTTTCATTGCGTAGATACTTTTTTTCTCCATTGGCCTCACTACATAGTCATTTTATTTCATAATCAATTTGTTGAATGGGTTTAATTAATTTAAAACCAAAGATTTAACACTATACAAGCACAAGTGGCCAAGGGCGGTTCGACCAACACTATCGGATACATTATAATTAGGTATATTTTCGTCTTTTTTTTTATATCATCATCATCATTTCAGCCTGTTTGCACCCTCTGAGTATAGGCCTCCTCTTTAGCACGCCACTCTTTCCGGTCGTCCCTTGCGAGTCTCATCCATTCATTTCCATTTACTTCCATAGGGTTATAAGTAAAACAAAAACATAAAACAATGCATGCTGTGTTTGCATCTAAAAGGTTGTGAAATTTGGTTGTCACGGCTGGTCTGTGTGCCTATTAGTAAAAAAAAACAAAGTCATCAAGGTGGAAATAATGTATCAGACGGATAGCAAGTTGGAATCTGTTGGTTGGAGTCGGAGATGATTAAACCCGCCCTTAGTTATCTAGACGATTTCAATCTATAACAATACCTACAACGTGCCGCAAAAAAATAGGCTTTTTAAAACTCTATGTTAAAAATAGCAGATGTGCTAGCGAATCAATATTTTCCATTACCTTCATCGCCTGCAGCGGCTTCATCATCCAATTTGCGTGCTTCAATATTAAAATAAGCATTCGCTATTCTAAATACTTTAAGGCAGACAAAAATATTATGATTTCTATTTTATCACTTATCTTTACTGCGTTAAACTTTAACGTACGGAAAAAGTCAATCTTTGTCAGTGTCTAAACATAATCAGATCAAATATCTATTTCGAAAGCCGCTCACAACGTCGACGTCGCGTCTGTCAGATACAGTATTTGCATAGTACACAAGTTTCGACTTTTGCCCGCCCGCGGGACGTCGAGCCATCTAATATTCATACGCAGGGGCCCAGTCTCCCCTTTCTCCCTTCATACCTGTCTGTTTCGGGTAGAAACTTTGTATTGCTAAGCTCAACATTGTTGTTTGGTCGGTAATACCTATTGAAATAAGATGGGTTCACTATAAACATATTGCGAACGAAGTTGTACCGATAAACGATATTGTATTCTGAATGTTGCAAACAATATTACAAAAACTTGCGAATGTAACATTTTCATGGCTTAACTAAAGTATACCTCTTCCTATTTGCATCGATATGTATATCATCAATTCATCACTGCTGGAGATCCGTCAGCAGTGAGGAAGTGATTTTTGTGAAGAACATTACTGGTTGTAATGTTTCTCCAACTTATTGGGAACAATCATTAATGGCCTATTTCTTTCCACCTCTACCTAATCTCACCTCCAGAAAATAAAAGAATACCTGCGTTGTGATATTGTATACATTATTCGAAGAAATTTTCTAGTAGGTAATAACTTCCGCGGAAATACAATTTCTATTTCAGCTACCTCGCGATCGATCGCTGTTCTACCCCACACGGCCGATCTTATCGTCATCACGTTATACATTGAACGATCGAGTCTGCGCGGCAAATCTAATCACGTACGTCCCTGGTAATGTACGTCGGGGAAATACTTTTAGTCTCAGATGTTTCCTTTTAAAGTCATTTCATATTAAAGGCATGATTAGTATGAAGTATGAAGTATAATTACTTAAAAATATGGTTAATTTGTTGCTAAGGATCAGGGATTGTTGGATATATAAATTAGATCGAACACCACACCAGTTAGTACAGTTAGTACGGAGGTGTACACCTCCGACAAAATGTGGTTTTATTTCTTAATTTTCTTTCATTTCAGTCAGTTAAAACATAATAATCAACTTGACAGTTGATATCTGTAAATGTCAGGGTTTCCAGTTGTAATTTTTTTTATTTATTTATTAATATCTGTACTAACTGGCGTCAATTATTAATGTTTTCAAAGTCGAACTAGCGATTAGCCTCCGCCCTCATCAGCCCTGACCTGCCCAATTAAAAAGTGATCTTCTTCAAAAGAAAACTGAAATAAGGCTAAACTGTGTAACGACTGTAACGAGAGTAACGGGATCGGGAGTCGAACCTGCGACGTAATTGATCCAATTAGGGGGATGTCGGCAAATTGTGGTTGTAGGGGAATAATGGGGAAAACCGTTTTACCGTGAACGAAACACGGGTAAGCGTAAATACAAGGCGAATATAAGGATTTAGTTTTGCAGTTTAGATTTAAGATTGCTAAGCATCTGCATCTCGTCACACGACGAGAGGTGACCTAGTTCAGCGATGCTACTTTGGGATTCGGTAACTGAGTGATTACTATAAAAAATTTGTTTTTTCACTCTCTCTATAATACAACCTACTTCCCTTCTTTCTAGACGTTTCCAAACTTTCTTTGGGATTTAGTTGAATAAATACCTTTACACTTTGACTTTTAAGTTAGTCAAGTCTTTTAAGACTTGACTTTCTTCTTTAGACTTACTACTTACTAGTTTTTTAAGACTTGACTGAAAAAAGAATATAAATTAAATTAATAAGTTGATTTACGTGAAACCGTGAAACTCATTTTGTGTGAAACTCACCTTGACATGCCCCCGGTTTCTGAAAGCTCGATCAACTCTAATCGGCTGTCAAGTCACTTGCTATCTCTATCTTATTTGAAGTTAAGCTGAAAAAGCAAGTGACTTGACAGCTGATGTTGATCGAGCTTTCAGAAACCGGGGGTAAGTTAGTGATTTTGTGCTAGCCCATACTTTTAAGTTTAATGTTCTGTTTGAAATATAGCGACCCGAAAGTTCTTTATAGCCAATTGTACAACTAGTGTGCTGAAAAACACAATGCATAACGAACATACTCGTACAGAATAATAGTGTTATTTGAATTTCGAACATCTTTATTCCACGTTACGTCACTCCCTTGTTTATCCTACAACATCCATAAAGGCATGCTTCCACAAATATTTGTTCATCGTTAGGTCGCCTTATACAACACTTTACCAATATCATTCCTATGCACTGGTAATAAAGCTTACTTTACATGTATTGAATGGAGGACTAATATCTTGTTTGAAGAGAGGAGCCCCGTCTTATTATTTGGTAGCAATTGAATTACGGTGACTGCCAAAAAACATCGGAGTACACTCCAAACAACATTTTCTAATAAGCTTTTACAATACAAGCGAACGTAGCAAGCAATAAACATTCTGTTTTATCACAGCAAATATGATTATAATATGTTCTTACTGTCTGTCCGTTTAATAAAATATCCATAAGATTTGACATTATTTTTATTCATAAAATTTTGCTAGAATCTTTTGATGTTGTATGCCTAATCCCCTAATAATCTTATTCTCTTATCCCCTAATCCCCCCTAATATTAATTGTAACCAAAATTGTTGTATATCTTTATATAACGTGTCTGTGAAAGAAAGAAGAAAGAAAGAAAATACGTTTATTCAACTAGAATAAACGTATTTTCTTTCTTTATTTCTTTCCCTAATTATCATAACAGGTTTTAACGTTAGTAAGTTAGCTTGATAAATAAGGGCTAAGATTATCTTTTCGGTCCGTTCCATATCACGTCATGACAGCTACTGTATCTACTCGTAATAATTATTATCGAAATCAACTGACCTGTGTCTCTGAGCTGCAACGAGCTGACTTTGTTGGAGAGGTAGCCCTTGATGGAGCTAGCAACCCGCGACGGCGAGGCGGCGGCGGCGCCCCCGCGCAGCGCCCCTTGCAGCCGCCCGAACAGCGCGCCCCCTTCTGCCTCCACCGTAGCGCCCCCGGGGCAGCTGCCCCACACACCAGCAAAAACTAAACTTCTAACCGATCCTTTCAAATGTAAACCTTCTTGGTTTACTTTCGATTCGATTCTAATTTGGAATCTTAACTCCTTTTTAAAAATTCTTAATTTAAATAACTTTATTTTAAAATATTTATTTCTTAGCTACAGGCCAGCCCGGTAGCTGTATTTAGTGTATAACTATATATTTATTTAGTTCAGTTTATCAGTGCATTATTCGATATGTATCTGATTTGATTTTGTGGCGCGCAGTGTTACTCCATGGTGTGCTCGATCTGTAACAAGAAAAAAGGAAACTCTTATCATATTTTATCCTCTAAATGAACAAACCTTATTCATTTGTTTATTATCTTAATCTGTAAAACTACCGATTTTCATGGAATTTTGATGTTTCGTGGGTGATAAATCGATCTAGTTAGGATTCATTTTTAGAAAATGCTTTCTTATATCCGTGTATCCTTTCAGGCAATGAAAAAAATAAACATAAATGGAAAATAAGACTCTTCCTGGTATCTATTGGCAAATAATAATAATCAAAGTCAAAGTCAAAGTATATTTATTTGCTGAATTACATGTACATGAGATGTTAAATGTTTATATTGACCAGTGTAATTCGACCATACACGGGCATGCAAAATTATAACTTTTAAACAATAAGTCAAAATAAAAATAACAAATTATATAAAATTAAAAACTAATAATAAAATGGCAATAAAAATGACAAAATGAAAGAATGATATTATAAATTATGATTAATTTCAAATTAATGTACCTAGAAAAAATAATAATTCAATAATACAGTAATGGTACCTACTAAAATTAAATATAATGTCAGAGAATGATAAATTTAAATAAAATTGTAAATAAAATGTCAAATGTAAATAAAAGATAGTTAACATAAATTAAGAAATAATTGTGTTGGTCAGTAGTTTATCTGACATAAATTCATTAATCGTATAATAACATTTACCAGCCAGAATAGTTCTTAGCTTCCTCTGAAATATTGGCGTTGGAAGTTCTCTAAAAGCTATCGGAAGTTTGTTGAAGATGAGTGGAGCCATAAAAAAGATACTTTTGCGCATTAGTGTGGTCTTACAGTTACGGACGCAAATTTTATTTTGGTCTCGTCTGTTACGCTGAACGACATCAGACAACCGACAAAACAGATCAGGATTGTGCCTAACATACATGGCCGTTTCAAAAATATACAGCGAAGGAACCGTTAAGATATTGTATTTAACGAAGTATGATTTGCACGAATCTGTTACCTTAATTTTTTTAAGCTACTTCTGTAGAGGGCGTGGTTAAGAAACCGAGCAACTCTCTCACTCAGATATTTTGTGTTAAAGATTAACGACGTCTAGCTGCTTGTTATTATTCAAAAAGTTGCGTTGAATGCGCCGCTTACATAATGAGTCATGTAGAATGCACATTACTACTACAACAGTATTAGCCAGAATCGGATAAAATTGTTTTATTCAAGAGGAAACAGCAGATATAATGTGTTTCAGAATGAAGTAATAAGGATCAAAATACTTATTTTTTTCTTGGTTTCATGAAACACATCAGTGTTATGAAATAGCTGTTTTTTTCGAAGAAAATGAAGATTTCAAACTATTAATCATTTAATCGGTGTGAAAGAAGTAAATCAAATCTTATATTCGTGATCCTGAGGTTTTGGACCTAAGAATTGCGTTTAGATTTTACTTTTTTGTTCGTTTTAAACTTTCATCATTATGAAAATTTGTGTGTTCAAAGGTTAGAGCATGCTCATAAAAAAGTCTACATCTCGAGCGGAGAGTTTTCCCGGATGTGTACTGGAGGAAACCGCCACTCGAGCCGCTTCCGGCAGCCATCTTGCCGCGGGAAACGCACCGGTTACGACATCCGGCCCTTTGTGCCGAATGTGGCTGAATTCGTTCCGCTTTTATTGCTTCTGTAATTGTGGTGTTCCTTTTCAGACTGAATTATTTATCTCCAGGTGAATTGACACACGCTTACATACTCGTAACTATTACGTGCGGGGAGGGGTTTCAGCCGCCGGCGCCGCCTCAGAAGAGTAAACTTTTTTTTTAATTCGACTTCATTTTAAACTAATATTAAATGTTTTATATCTAGTGAATAAGCTCTTTGAAAATCTATTGGTTAGTAAGAAATACAGTTTTTATTATAAATGGGAACGTACCTAGCTATTATTACTGTTATGTATATATAGTTACGATTATGACTTGAATATTACGAAAGGCAAAAACCATTATCATATTAGTATCGAAAAAATAGTTCTAATAATGAATGAAAGCTCTCGTAACGAGCCCCACGCCGCGGCGCCGGCGAGGCTACGGCGGCGTAGGGCTGCAGCGACGCGCCGCGCCCGGGAAAGTTTGGGTTTGTAATAATTTTAATTACGTCATTAATACTAATTATCAGGCAAAAATTTTTGTATGGATGTGATTAATGTCCATTTTAAAAAAGTTTGGGTACAAGTTTACTAAGAAATAATAATAAAAAAATTATACATTAAATCGTATTATTATGGAACTTGTTGAAGCTTATAAAAGCTCGCAGATTAGTTCTTTTCAAATTAAATTTGTCTTAAAATTTGGGAAAAATCATCCGTTCTATTTTCTTACGGTCATATTAAATAAATCTCACAACGCATTCATTAAAATCACTGCGGGTCTTTTAAATGGTTCTTGCCTTAGGTACATACTCACTCGCATCACCATATTTACGCAACCTATTACATAACCCTTTTCACAGCGCTACCGAAAACATTGTATTGCGGACCTGCCCTAAACTACACTTCAATAACATACAATCAAAAACTAAACCACTACAAGCACTTTTAACCATCTATTTGCATCAAAAACGGGGTAGATTTAAATTTAAATGTAATATTGACCTTTGTTTAGCGGCGGCAGTGCTTGGCACACCTGGACACCTCGCTCCGACTGTCCCGGATCGCCAGTGAGCCTGAAAGCCTCCGTTGCCATGCGCAACCCGCCGCCCTCCCATTGGCCGAAACGCTCAACCTACGTCACAGCCTTCCAGCCAATGAGAGGCTCCTGAAACCTTCATGTAGGTATGGCCGACTATGGCCCGGTCGATGACTAAAAATAGGCTTTAGGGCGTGCGGCGCGGGACGGCCGATGGACCGCGGAGCCCTCGCCTACGAGACGAGCAGGCTATGTGAGGAGTGATTACAGATTTAGGCAAATCTGCTTAAATATGGCCGCTTTATCTTCAGTAAAATAAATGTAATTTTTAAGCGAGATCGCGCGTTCAGGAACTTTATAGCTGTAATTAATCTCGCGCAGCGGGATTTGTAAAAATACTACTAAATAATAAAATAATACTAATCTGACGTACGGCCTTTTGTTGCCTGAAAACTATTAATATTTAATTTCATGAAACCTACATACTCTTATAACCAAGGTGGCTTCAGACAGTCATCCATAATTTTTTAATAATTATCAAAGCTTTTCGCTATATTTCTATCTCAAGCCTACCTAATTGTACCTATGATTTCAGATTTATAGATGAACACAGCAGGTCTAGGTTTATGAGTGACCTTCCCTTCTATTCCATTGGTTACAGGCTTACAGCCATGCAAAAAAATATATCGCTAAAAATTTATTAATTCTTTTGTTAAAACCTTGAAATAAAACATCATCCTAAGGAAACCTATTGCTATAAAATATCGACAAACTGTACAGTGTAATGCAGTATGAATTACCCCTATACAATCCTTTGAAGAGTGTGGTCGCCGGTGTAATTACAGGCACATGAGGCTTAACATCAGTATGCCTCAAGTTGATGGACGCAAGCAGTGCATCATAGGGCACGTTCCTATCATGCGTGACTTACGAGGCAAATAATGCTTTGTTATAGGTGACGGTTACCACTTAACATCAGGTGGGTCATCTGCTTGTTCTATCAGCTGTTTTTTTTTTAAAATCCTCGGCTGAATATAATAATAATAATAAATAATAAAATAATAAATAATGCTGGACAATCCACACAGCACTATCTAGCCCCAAAGTAAGCTATTCAAAGTTTGTGTTATGGGTACTAGATAACTGATATATTTAATACATTATATACTTACATAGATAGATAATTTTTATTATACATAGAAAACACCCAGACCATCGGAACAAATTTCTGCAGATCGTACACAAATTTGTTCCACGACGGGAATCGAACCCGCAACCTCTTGCGTCGCAGGCAGGCTCTCGCCCGCTGCGCCACAGAGGTCGTCAATCAATAATAACACTAGTAATGGTATAATGCTCATATTATCATTGTAGGCGACAAAAAATTTTGCGCATAGATAGTTGTCAATCAAAACAAACACGCCATCATGGTTTCCGGAAAGATATTATGGATGATTTTTAATTAAATTTTCACAGATTATGTATTTTGATTGTATATTCTGCATAAAGTCCACAAGGCACTCATTATGTATGTACCTACACACATATTGTTCAACTCCATTTTATGTTTAATATTTAGTTTTAGAGCTTTACTTCGTGCTGCGGTTTTACTCGAGAAACATTTACATAAAACATATATTTACTCCGAAATAGGGTCTCTTGATAATAAAGTTAACACCTCCTTAGGGAATCCTAGAAACGAAACCTGGATAATGTACTGGAATAAATATTCTTTGAATTAGTAGCTAGAGAGGCAATATTAATACAATTTATTCAACATCAGTCAAATAGTTTTGCAACTTCAAGTGAAATAAGGTCTATTAAACACAACAAAAAAACTTAAAAAGAAATTAGGACGACAAACACATTGGTTTTCATTCACGCTGCAATTATGGTCACTAAGGGAAGTTAAGTCATTCTCTTTCCTATGCAAGGTCCAAAGGGATACGAAAGGATATGCTGAGAAGTACAAGGGAAGCACTAGCTTTGAAAGCTGAGAACTACAAGGGAAGCACTAGCTTTGAAAGCTGAGAACTACAAGGGAAGCACTAGCTTTGAAAGCTGAGAACTACAAGGGAAGCACTAGCTTTGAAAGCTGAGAACTACAAGGGAAGCACTAGCTTTGAAAGCTGAGAACTACAAGGGAAGCACTAGCTTTGAAAGCTGAGAACTACAAGGGAAGCACTAGCTTTGAAAGCTGAGAACTACAAGGGAAGCACTAGCTTTGAAAGCTGAGAACTACAAGGGAAGCACTAGCTTTCAAATAAAAAAAATCATAATCGGTTCACCCTGTGGAAAGATCCGAGATAACAAACATAACAAAAAATTGAGAAGCTTCTTATTTCGGCTGTATTTTTTTCTCATAAGTTTTTACTGGGTAGACCTACGAATAATAAATATATCGTAGGGGTGGACCGATTTTGCCTATTATTTTTTTATCAAAAGCTGGTGCTCCTCATATTATCATGTTTTTCTTGTCACGTGGTCCCATTTAAGTTTTAAAAGTCAGAGTTTTTGAGTTATATACTATGAGTGTATTTTTCAGTGTATTTGAAGTCGGTTAAAAATGACTACCTATGGCCTCTGCACACAAAAACAACCCCGGTGGGCTAGGCCGCCGGGGTTGTTTTGTATGGTTTTTATTGTTTTTGGGCATCCACACCAAGTCCACCAGTTATAGTAATATTACTATTACGAATAATAGAGAAAGAGCCAGCTCTTTAGGCAAGCTCTTTGTGAAGGGCTTGCCCGGGGAAGTACTACCACCACGCCTTTTTCTGCCGCCAACCAGCAACGCTGTGTTTCGGTTTGAAGAGCGTGGTCACCGGTGTAATTGCAGGCACATGAGGTTTACCATCGGTATGCCTCAATTTGATGGACGCAGGGCAGTGCATCGTAGGGCACTTCCCTATCTTGCGTGACTTACGACGTAGGTAACACATTGTTATAGGTGATAACACACTTAACATCAGGTAGGCCATCTGCTTGTTCTACAGCTAGTTTTAGGTAACGCCAGCGGGCCTGCAGCTTTTGGTATGTAGATGCCTGTAGGTACGATTTGCTCGATGTTTAAACGAATACATCTGCATCCTAAAATTCGGTACACCAGACCTTTCTATAACTCACCCCATATTCCCAACAATTCCTAACTAACATTTTTGGTCCTTCTATAATCGCCACCATCCCACCGCCATTCTCCACAATGTCGCCGGCCCATCAAGCTCGGAGCAAGCTCAGTTCGGAGGTGTCGTGGTATCTGGTATCGCCACTCACCACCACGCTATTAATACGAGGGTCGATATGGCACGCGCATGCGCCCCTTAACGCGCATGCCGCGACCTGAAAAATTAATGGAGAAGTTTCTAATCTTATGTATATTTTGGAAGATACTACTACACATGGCCTAGCCATGCCTGCCTGGTTATTCGTAGCTGGACCCTAATTGTCTAACTCTAGTTATCGCAATCGGCACAGATGAGAGAATATGTAGTATTGTAATGACACAGATGAACATAATATGTAGTACAGAAAGATTGACACTTGAAACTCAGAATATCGTCATGGTAATGGGCTTCAAATTAGGCAATAATAGGCCCCTGATGCAACGTTCTGCGGGGTCATTGTAATTTTTAAAATATTCTCAACTAAGTCCCGTTAGAAGTGGTTTGACAGTTTCTGCATGCTCTAAATTCGAAAATGCGAATAGCTAAATGTAAAAATTCGGAGTCTGAGTGCCTCGAAGGATATACGAATTTACATTACGTTTTTCCATCAAGTAGTGGCGTGATTTTAGATTTAGTACCATATTCTTATGAATATGGTACTAATGCCATGGTATCTGCCATGGTTATCCATGGCAGATATTATGCAAGACAACACACTTTCTAAGCCAACAGGATAAACCAATAGGCCGCGTGGAACTGACTACAAGGGTTTCATATTTTATACAAAACTAAAACCGTAGCCGTACCGTTTTTATTTTATGTGACTGTTCACATCTGACTCCTGGCCCAAAACGTTACAAAAATATCGAACGGCACCTCGACAAAAAGCAATCCCAAGAACTTATGAATTATTTCCTCCACCTCCACCCTCTGTACTGTTTGCATTAGCATATAAATAAACTAATACAAGCGATCACCCCCTTCGCCCTTCCTGCCCTCCCCTGGGAACCAGCGTGTGTTGCCAGCGCTGAGCTGAACACTCCAAACATCCATTCATGTTTTGTAAATTATTATAAACTAGTTGCGCCCTGCGGTTTCATCCGCGCAGATTTAAATCCTGGTATTCCCATGGGATTAAAAGTAGCCTATGTGCTATTCCAGACTATAATCTATCTCTCTGCCAAGTTTCATCCAGATTCGTTCAGGCGTGAAAGAGTAACAAAGATCCATCCATCCATCCATACTTACAAAGTATAGCGTTTGTAGTGCTTACACGCGACTTCGACCACGAGCTCTTTGCTTCTTCATGACAATTACCGTGACAAATTCACAATTTTTTCAATGACTACACTATATTACGAACAGAAAATTCTAAATGTTGTTGCTTAGGTTCCGTTTTGAGGGTGAGCTTAATTATTGCCATCATGCAAGTGTGGATACGGTTTGGCCGGTCAGTGCTGGGGTAGGCCGGGGATAAATCACGGGACCCCGCGACTGATGTAATCCCGTAATCCCGCTCGAACTTGTTAGTCGCAGCGTTGATCCCGGTGACCGCGCCGCAAATACCGGTGTACGACTTGACACTTTACCCTATCAGAACACGATAACAAGTCAAACGTCGTTTCGTTTTTTATTCAAACTTATATGGCAACCACGAACAAAACATCAAAGCTTGGGACGCCGTTCTACTCGATAGATCCGTGAAATTTCTAGGAGAGGCCTACGGGCAATAGTGACCTTCTTGAGGCTGATGATGATGATGATTGTTGGGACTTTAACTAACGTGGCATGATGGTCCAACGTGGCAGCGTGGCATAATAGCCATAAAATGTTCGTCGTGTTTCTATAAAGAAACTACTAGATATGTACGTAATAGGGAACTCCCGTTATTTGTAAAGCCAGAGTTGCCGTTATCAGGAGTTTGAAAGTGATCTGTGTTGCCAGATGATGCCCGCAGGAGTTTCGTTAGATAAATGGAAAAAGTTATCGCTCTTAACTCTTGTCGGAAATAAAACGAATGGGAGACAATATTTTATGAAAGAATCTTCAGCTACATTTTCAACTTTATAAAGGAGTTTATTTTGTCAATATTGCTAACATGGTATTTAGAAAAAAAAAATAGAAATTATTTGATGCCCAGGCTCGGTAGAAAT
Source organism: Plemyria rubiginata (assembly GCA_963576535.1). NCBI lineage: Eukaryota > Metazoa > Arthropoda > Insecta > Lepidoptera > Geometridae > Plemyria > Plemyria rubiginata. The sequence continues at coordinate 273,826 of OY754914.1, read as the reverse complement.
CAGATCTCTTAGTACCAAGTACCAAATAAAAAATATTTGAGGATGTCTATGTAATTCCTGGACGTACGACTACATCAATTATAACTTCAGCCTACAAAGGTGTATTCAACTTAATCCCAATCACGTGGAACTGGCACCATATTCACCTAGTTTTAAGACGGTAAAAGCACCGGTGGTCTAGTGGGAGTGACCCCGCCTTCCGATCGTAAGGTCGCAGGTTCAAATCCTGCACCTGGATGGATTGATGGATGAATTGATTTTTCTATTGAAAAATTTATGTGCGCAATGCCAGTGCTCTTAAACGGTGAAGGAAAACATCGTGAGGAAACCAGTTAGTATTCTAACAGCGGCGATGGGCTTTGCAACCTGTCACGTATGGAATACTTACTACTGCAAAATGTGGGTATGTGCCAAATGTAATGTTTGGACGTACCTCTGACTACCCCCCTTAGACATCCTCAAAGAATCTTGAATTAGTACCTACTTGGTACTGGGAGATCTGAAGGGATATCTACCGTGCCTGCGGATCAAAGTCATAAAGCTGTTTCCGTTTCAGTATTTTCAGTCTTAAAACGGTTCAAATTGATCCTTGTGAGTAATGCCCAGCCTCGGTGTTTATCTTCACAATATCACATTAGCTGAAACCTGTACAAACGATAATGCTTATAGATAAAAGACTCTTTGATCTTAAATTATTTCACGAGTTTTCTTAGACGGCGAAAATGAAATGAAATATCTTAAGATATGTTGAGCAATACATTTTTATAAGAAATGTGACCTAAATTGCTCTGAAAAAACGTTATAACTTCAGAAAAGACTTGACAAATTGGCCTTCACCCTAGATTTTCACTGAAAAGGGTTTTTAGGGATGTTACAGAACATTATACTCGCAACCTTAAAATATTTTTCAACCAACTCACGTGTGGGTATATTAAATTGGTAACTTTGTTTTAACGATGTTTTAACTGGACCTTTGTAATGCCATTTTCTCAAAACATGTTATTTTGCGTTTTTCCACTAAATGGTTTGTGGCGTTGTTCCAAAAATGTGGAAATGAATGATGACTGATAGTAATAGTGTTCACACTAGTGTTCAGACGGAACAGATAGTACCTAGAGCCTGGAATGGTTCCCGATGTGTCCCGCCCTTTAGACCAGTTATTCACAACACGTTTTTCACGCGTCTCTAGTGTCTCGTCATTTCTCCCGCGCGTCGCTAGGTACCTCACACCTAACTACACCTTACTCCACATTTTTCATCTGTCTACAATACCTTTTATGATAAAAATGATAATGAACATGAAAAGCTGAAAGTTTTATGCCCGTGAACTTAGCAGAGCATTTTCCAGCAGATCAAAAAAAAATGTGAGTTCTATACGCATGCAGCATAGTTCTATAGTTCCTGATACATTTCAGGAATAGTTCTGGCCTGAAAACCTGAAAAAAGTTACTTGAAAAAATGCTCTGCTAACTTCCGGTAGCAGAGCATTTTTCAGCAAAAATAAAATAAAAAATATTTTCTGACTTATACAGCTCTGTTCTATAGTTCCTGATACTTTTCAGAAATAGTTCTGTGCTGAAAACCTGAAAAAAAAATGTTTAAACAAAATCACCTCCCAACAAAACGTAAATAATCATTTTGGAATTTTAACGTTTCAAATCATTATTGCAAACTACAACTACGTCGTTTCTCATAAACCTGCTCAAGAACTAAAACCAAGAACTAGATTCAAGCCCAGAACTCACGTAAAAATGCCAGAAGAACATGCCGGAATAGTATGAGTTCTAAAAATCACGTCCAAACGCCAGCAGAGCAGGCCTAAACATATAGTTTTCATGGTTTCAAACAACTCTTAGAGTCTAGAACTGTTAAGTTTCTGATAGATCTGTGTAAGACCTACAATCTAGATTTTTATTCAAATCTAGACCTCACATTAAAGTGCCAGCAGAGCATGGTACAAAGTTAAAAATTATTTTTTTATGTCCGCAAACTACACCTAGATTCTAGAACTGTCAAGTTTCTGATAGATCTGTGTAAGACCTCCAATCTAGACTTTTATTCAAATCTAGACCTCACGTTAAAATGCCAGCAGAGCATGGTACAAAGTTTTAAATGAAATTTTCATGGACTCAAACTATACCTAGACGCTAGAACTGTCAAGTTTCTGATAGATCTTCATAAGACCTACAATCTAGACTTTAATTCAAATCTAGACCTCACATTAAAATGCCAGCAGAGCATGGTACAAAGTTAAAAATGAAATTTTCATGGACTCAAACTATACCTAGACCCTAGAACTCTCAAGTTTCTGATAGATCTTCATAAGACCTACAATCTAGACTTTAATTCAAATCTAGACCTCACGTTAAAATGCCAGCAGAGCATGGTACAAAGTTAAAAATGAAATTTTCATGGACTCAAACTTTACCTAGAGTCTAGAACTGTCAAGTTTCTGATAGATCTTCATAAGACCTACAATCTAGACTTTGATTAAAATCTAGACCTCACGTTAAAATGCCAGCAGAGCATGGTACAAAGTTAAAAATGAAATTTTCATGGACTCAAACTTTACCTAGAGTCTAGAACTGTCAAGTTTCTGATAGATCTTCATAAGACCTACAATCTAGACTTTGATTAAAATCTAGACCTCACGTTAAAATGCCAGCAGAGCATGGTACAAAGTTAAAAATGAAATTTTCATGGACTCATACTTTACCTAGAGTCTAGAACTGTCAAGTTTCTGATAGATCTTCATAAGACCTACAATCTAGACTTTGATTAAAATCTAGACCTCACATTAAAATGCCAGCAGAGCATGGTACAAAGTTAAAAATGAAATTTTCATGGACTCAAACTATACCTAGACCCTAGAACTCTCAAGTTTCTGATAGATCTTCATAAGACCTACAATCTAGACTTTAATTCAAATCTAGACCTCACGTTAAAATGCCAGCAGAGCATGGTACAAAGTTAAAAATGAAATTTTCATGGACTCAAACTATACCTAGACCCTAGAACTCTCAAGTTTCTGATAGATCTTCATAAGACCTACAATCTAGACTTTAATTCAAATCTAGACCTCACGTTAAAATGCCAGCAGAGCATGGTACAAAGTTAAAAATGAAATTTTCATGGACTCAAACTTTACCTAGAGTCTAGAACTGTCAAGTTTCTGATAGATCTTCATAAGACCTACAATCTAGACTTTAATTCAAATCTAGACCTCACGTTAAAATGCCAGCAGAGCATGGTACAAAGTTAAAAATGAAATTTTCATGGACTCAAACTTTACCTAGAGTCTAGAACTGTCAAGTTTCTGATAGATCTTCATAAGACCTACAATCTAGACTTTGATTAAAATCTAGACCTCACGTTAAAATGCCAGCAGAGCATGGTACAAAGTTAAAAATGAAATTTTCATGGACTCAAACTTTACCTAGAGTCTAGAACTGTCAAGTTTCTGATAGATCTTCATAAGACCTACAATCTAGACTTTGATTAAAATCTAGACCTCACGTTAAAATGCCAGCAGAGCATGGTACAAAGTTAAAAATGAAATTTTCATGGACTCATACTTTACCTAGAGTCTAGAACTGTCAAGTTTCTGATAGATCTTCATAAGACCTACAATCTAGACTTTGATTAAAATCTAGACCTCACATTAAAATGCCAGCAGAGCATGGTACAAAGTTAAAAATGAAATTTTCATGGACTCAAACTATACCTAGACCCTAGAACTCTCAAGTTTCTGATAGATCTTCATAAGACCTACAATCTAGACTTTAATTCAAATCTAGACCTCACGTTAAAATGCCAGCAGAGCATGGTACAAAGTTAAAAATGAAATTTTCATGGACTCAAACTATACCTAGACCCTAGAACTCTCAAGTTTCTGATAGATCTTCATAAGACCTACAATCTAGACTTTAATTCAAATCTAGACCTCACGTTAAAATGCCAGCAGAGCATGGTACAAAGTTAAAAATGAAATTTTCATGGACTCAAACTTTACCTAGAGTCTAGAACTGTCAAGTTTCTGATAGATCTTCATAAGACCTACAATCTAGACTTTAATTCAAATCTAGACCTCACGTTAAAATGCCAGCAGAGCATGGTACAAAGTTAAAAATGAAATTTTCATGGACTCAAACTTTACCTAGAGTCTAGAACTGTCAAGTTTCTGATAGATCTTCATAAGACCTACAATCTAGACTTTAATTCAAATCTAGACCTCACGTTAAAATGCCAGCAGAGCATGGTACAAAGTTAAAAATGAAATTTTCATGGACTCAAACTTTACCTAGAGTCTAGAACTGTCAAGTTTCTGATAGATCTTCATAAGACCTACAATCTAGACTTTAATTCAAATCTAGACCTCACATTAAAATGCCAGCAGAGCATGGTACAAAGTTAAAAATGAAATTTTCATGGACTCAAACTATACCTAGACCCTAGAACTCTCAAGTTTCTGATAGATCTTCATAAGACCTACAATCTAGACTTTGATTAAAATCTAGACCTCACATTAAAATGCCAGCAGAGCATGGTACAAAGTTAAAAATGAAATTTTCATGGACTCAAACTATACCTAGACCCTAGAACTCTCAAGTTTCTGATAGATCTTCATAAGACCTACAATCTAGACTTTAATTCAAATCTAGACCTCACGTTAAAATGCCAGCAGAGCATGGTACAAAGTTAAAAATGAAATTTTCATGGACTCAAACTATACCTAGACCCTAGAACTCTCAAGTTTCTGATAGATCTTCATAAGACCTACAATCTAGACTTTAATTCAAATCTAGACCTCACGTTAAAATGCCAGCAGAGCATGGTACAAAGTTAAAAATGAAATTTTCATGGACTCAAACTTTACCTAGAGTCTAGAACTGTCAAGTTTCTGATAGATCTTCATAAGACCTACAATCTAGACTTTGATTAAAATCTAGACCTCACGTTAAAATGCCAGCAGAGCATGGTACAAAGTTAAAAATGAAATTTTCATGGACTCAAACTATACCTAGACCCTAGAACTCTCAAGTTTCTGATAGATCTTCATAAGACCTACAATCTAGACTTTGATTAAAATCTAGACCTCACATTAAAATGCCAGCAGAGCATGGTACAAAGTTAAAAATGAAATTTTCATGGACTCAAACTATACCTAGACCCTAGAACTCTCAAGTTTCTGATAGATCTTCATAAGACCTACAATCTAGACTTTAATTCAAATCTAGACCTCACGTTAAAATGCCAGCAGAGCATGGTACAAAGTTAAAAATGAAATTTTCATGGACTCAAACTTTACCTAGAGTCTAGAACTGTCAAGTTTCTGATAGATCTTCATAAGACCTACAATCTAGACTTTGATTAAAATCTAGACCTCACGTTAAAATGCCAGCAGAGCATGGTACAAAGTTAAAAATGAAATTTTCATGGACTCAAACTATACCTAGACCCTAGAACTCTCAAGTTTCTGATAGATCTTCATAAGACCTACAATCTAGACTTTGATTAAAATCTAGACCTCACATTAAAATGCCAGCAGAGCATGGTACAAAGTTAAAAATGAAATTTTCATGGACTCAAACTATACCTAGACCCTAGAACTCTCAAGTTTCTGATAGATCTTCATAAGACCTACAATCTAGACTTTGATTAAAATCTAGACCTCACGTTAAAATGCCAGCAGAGCATGGTACAAAGTTAAAAATGAAATTTTCATGGACTTAAACTATACCTAGACCCTAGAACTCTCAAGTTTCTGATAGATCTTCATAAGACCTACAATCTAGACTTTAATTCAAATCTAGACCTCACGTTAAAATGCCAGCAGAGCATGGTACAAAGTTAAAAATGAAATTTTCATGGACTCAAACTATACCTAGACCCTAGAACTCTCAAGTTTCTGATAGATCTTCATAAGACCTACAATCTAGACTTTGATTAAAATCTAGACCTCACGTTAAAATGCCAGCAGAGCATGGTACAAAGTTAAAAATGAAATTTTCATGGACTCAAACTATACCTAGACCCTAGAACTCTCAAGTTTCTGATAGATCTTCATAAGACCTACAATCTAGACTTTAATTCAAATCTAGACCTCACGTTAAAATGCCAGCAGAGCATGGTACAAAGTTAAAAATGAAATTTTCATGGACTCAAACTATACCTAGACCCTAGAACTCTCAAGTTTCTGATAGATCTTCATAAGACCTACAATCTAGACTTTGATTAAAATCTAGACCTCACATTAAAATGCCAGCAGAGCATGGTACAAAGTTAAAAATAAAATTTTCAAGGACTCAAACTATACCTAGACCCTAGAACTCTCAAGTTTCTGATAGATCTTCATAAGACCTACAATCTAGACTTTGATTAAAATCTAGACCTCACATTAAAATGCCAGCAGAGCATGGTACAAAGTTAAAAATGAAATTTTCATGGACTCAAACTATACCTAGACCCTAGAACTCTCAAGTTTCTGATAGATCTTCATAAGACCTACAATCTAGACTTTGATTAAAATCTAGACCTCACATTAAAATGCCAGCAGAGCATGGTACAAAGTTAAAAATGAAATTTTCATGGACTCAAACTATACCTAGACCCTAGAACTCTCAAGTTTCTGATAGATCTTCATAAGACCTACAATCTAGACTTTGATTAAAATCTAGACCTCACATTAAAATGCCAGCAGAGCATGGTACAAAGTTAAAAATGAAATTTTCATGGACTCAAACTATACCTAGACCCTAGAACTCTCAAGTTTCTGATAGATCTTCATAAGACCTACAATCTAGACTTTGATTAAAATCTAGACCTCACATTAAAATGCCAGCAGAGCATGGTACAAAGTTAAAAATGAAATTTTCATGGACTCAAACTATACCTAGACCCTAGAACTCTCAAGTTTCTGATAGATCTTCATAAGACCTACAATCTAGACTTTAATTCAAATCTAGACCTCACGTTAAAATGCCAGCAGAGCATGGTACAAAGTTAAAAATGAAATTTTCATGGACTCAAACTTTACCTAGAGTCTAGAACTGTCAAGTTTCTGATAGATCTTCATAAGACCTACAATCTAGACTTTGATTAAAATCTAGACCTCACATTAAAATGCCAGCAGAGCATGGTACAAAGTTAAAAATGAAATTTTCATGGACTCAAACTTTACCTAGAGTCTAGAACTGTCAAGTTTCTTATAGATCTTCATAAGACCTACAATCTAGACTTTGATTAAAATCTAGACCTCACATTAAAATGCCAGCAGAGCATGGTACAAAGTTAAAAATGAAATTTTCATGGACTCAAACTATACCTAGACCCTAGAACTCTCAAGTTTCTGATAGATCTTCATAAGACCTACAATCTAGACTTTGATTAAAATCTAGACCTCACATTAAAATGCCAGCAGAGCATGGTACAAAATTAAAAATGAAATTTTCATGGACTCAACCTATACCTAGACCCCAGAACTGTCAAGTTTCTGATAGATCTTCATAAGACCTACAATCTAGACAAAAATCGCAATTAGCGCTTCCAAAAACCTATAAAACCACTATATCAAACATTCTAGAAATCAAATCGCCAAAAAAAAAAAATTAAAACCACCATCTTAGATTTATAACTGAATGTTCGATTCGCAATCAGTACTCCCAAAAACCAATAAAACAAAACCTATCAAATATTTGAGGGTAGAAAATTATGTACCTTTTCATTATTTTCTTCTCTTTCTTTCATCTTCAGGTAACTTTGTTTTGTTTGTACTTTATACAACAACAAAATCAGATCAGAAAGTAGAAAGAAACTTTCATTCTAGTACTTATAACACAGTTTTATAGTACACAGAAACACCATCGCCTAGTATCCTGGCTAATGTTGGCAAAAGAAATTCGAGTTAGTAGAAAATGAAATATCTTCATGTTGCAGGGTAAAATAGTAATAGTAAGGCTATTCCCTGTGATCTTCACAAACAGTTTTAATATACGGGAGGAATTAGGGTTAAAATACGGGAGGAATTAGGACAAAATAAATTCAAACGTAAACATTTTGTAGGAAAAAGTTGTAGTACCCAAGGCTGTTTTCTGTGATCTTCAGAAACAAGTTTCATATTTTGGCTTTCAAAATCTTAGTTTTTGATACGCAGCGATATCTCTTAGTTTTTTTAACTATATTATCAAGTCGTTGTGACTTCCGGTCACTCAATTTAATTTAGGCTTTAAATCGATTTCTCAACATTTTTAAAAATTAATCAATAGAACATTTTATTGCATTTTTTTAGTTATTTTCAACCATTATTATCCATTGTGACAGTCAAAGTAACATCGCCCGGTGTGCCAGCTTGACCCAGCAAAATAAAACTTTAGGAATAAGCACAAACTAAATTAAAACGTCAACATTTTGTAGGAAAAAGTTGTAGTACCCAAGGCTGTTTTCTGTGATCTTCAGAAACAAGTTTCATATTTTGGCTTTCAAAACCTTAGTTTTTGATACGCAGCGATATCTCTTAGTTTTCTTAACTATATTATCAAGTCGTTGTGACTCCCGGTCACTCAATTTAATTTAGGTTAAATCGATTCCTCAACATTTTTAAAAATTAATCAATGGATCATTTTTATGTATTTTTTTAGTTATTTTCAACCATTATTATCCATTGTGACAGTCAAAGTAACATCGCCCGGTGTGCCGGCTTGACCCAGCAAAAAAAACTTTAGGAATTAGCACAAAATAAATTCAAACGTAAAAATTTTGTAGGAAAAAGTTGTAGTACCCAAGGCTGTTTTCGGCGATCTTCAGAAACAAATTTAATATTAGCATCTTCTGTCATTCTGGTTTTAAGAAATAGTCGATTTGTTTTTTGTTCTTCATTTTTCTTCACCTTTTTCAACCCATTTTTCGGAATTTTTTTGTTAAGTAATTCACTTATAAAAAGCTAAAAAGTCAAATTAAAATGTCTTCCAAACCAGCGTATGATAAAAATGCTCTGAGGGAAATTCTATCAGATGCTAATTGTCTTGCCATTGATGATGACGGACGTCTTTTTCCTCCTTCTCATGAGGTATATCAAACAATTTCAAACATGATGGCGGATAAAGGGTCCGTGATTACGCCCAAACACATCTATACTATAATTAATGAGAATCGCTCTGGGTTTAAAGATTTCATAGTGGAAGTGTTTAATATTCAAGTACGAGATTTAAGCGTTTCCATGGAAAGCTGTGTAGATGTAGACCAGACCACCGATGCCAGTTTGACTTCAATGAACGTAAAATTGGTAATATCGGAAAAAAAATGGCAGAATATGAAACCCCAACAAAAGATTTACGGTACACGCGTTTATTGGAAATTACGCGGAGGGTGGGCTGACGTGGTTGCTGAAGCTTTATGGGTTCAGCACCACTTAGATTGTGTTGTTGCATTCAAAAACCACAATGTCTATATGAGTGCATCTTCAAAGTTTTTTTTAACAATACAAGGGTTATGCCGCGAATGCAACGCAAAGGTTCATTGTACCCTGTTAAAAGAGCCTAAAAAAGGAGTTGATGTAATTCTTCAATGCAACGTTGATGGCATTAAGCCAGAATCTCATTCGAGAAAAAAAAGAAGACAATTGAGGGGCGCTCGTCGCCTCAAAGTGGCGGACTATCTCATCAATGGCCGTAAAGATGCGGTGACATGGCGACGTAAAGAAGCTGGTCGTATAAAGAAATTTGGAGGTAAAGATCCGCCAATATTACCGAGTAATGAAGTCGTCCGAAAAGCCAAAGAGCAGCGACTATTAAATAAATATGGATTGCAGTTCGGAAATCCTGCATTGAATCTACTCAATAGCGCTGAGCATGGTAAGTTGGTTGGTTGTATACAATCCATCGGATTGTACCAATTTAACTGTATATATTGGCTACCTGAACAGCTCCAAATATACATTTCCCGTTGTAAAAGGGACCCTAACAATGCAACTTTAGCAATAGATGCTACAGGTGGCGTTGCAAAGCGTGCTGATAAGTCACATAAGCCGCACATTTTTCTGTACCAGTGTGTGCTCGTGACGAAAGATGGTAGCGTGCCAACATTCCAGATGGTATCAGCCGATCAACGCTCTATCATAGTCGCGGAGTTTTTTGGCCACATCCTTGCTGCAAACGCTCCTATTCCACCAATCGTTGTAACCGATTTTGGGTGGTCTTTGCTCATTGCGGTAGCGCGAATATTTGGCCAATGCGCAAGTTTAAACGATTATTTACAAAAGTGTTACGATGCTATTGTGAATAAATCCTTGTTACTACCGTCGACATTTATGCGACTAGACGTATGTCATCTATCGGCAATGATAACACGATGGCCCAGTTTGAAAGGAAAAGATAAGACATTAGTACGGCGATTTTATAAACGATGCGTTGGAAAAGCTTGCCAGATCTCGAATCTAGAAGACTTATCCTACTTCCTAGAATCCGTTCTCATCGTTGCGCTAAGTAAATGCATTGGGTCTGGACCAGATGACAAGCTTCTGCCATCAGTTGAACGACTTCGTTTTTTGAACAATAAGATCAAAGGACACGAAATAAAAAATGAAGACGATCATGAAGATTACGATGAGCATAACACAAACAACAGTGACGAAGAAACTGGTCTCAGCACCGACGAAGAATCTGCTTTTAATAGTGCTGATAAAAATGAAATAGAAAAACCAGGCTGGAAATCGTGGTGTGATGGATTATATGACGCAGCAATCCAAATAGCTGATCAGTCGTCGGAAGGCGATACGATCAACGCATGCTACAACCCCGATTTCGCAAAACGGTTGAAAAGGTCCCTCCTTCCATACTTACCCCTATGGACCGCAATCATGGTGCCTGTTTTCGGGAGAGGCTCATTGACCGCCACCTCCGCGTCAGTTGAATCCGAATTTTCTGATTTAAAACGGCGTGAATTTCGAGGTGAAATTCCAATGCGGATTGACAGATTCGTCATGCAACATCTTGAGCGAATCGATGACAAAATAAAGGAGCGCTCCAAGGTGTCAGATGGTTCACCACAAAACAGAGATGATTTAGAATCCAAAGCCCCGGTTAACACCAACCTCAATGAATTTTCGGGACCCCGATTTGTATTTGCTGAAGAAGTCAACGATCTTCAACACAAAACACTTGAGTCTGAGGAAATGTCATTTGATGTGAAAAACATTTTACCCAGTCTCGAGCCAAAAGTGAAGCCACTTGAATCTGCTGCGATAGTGACTGTTAGTACAGTGATTACAGCTTCTGATTCTTCGGACACACTTTCGGATTCAGCTGATATAAATGCGGAAAGTGAAAGTATTTCTGATGACGATTGGAACGTTCAAGATGTATGGAGAGGGGTATTCAAAAAAGAAAAACAGAAGGTTTCCGATTCTACAGCAAAAAAAAGATCAAAAGCAGCTCAGTTATCAAGCCACGAAAATATTGCTGATAACGATTGGAACGTTCGAGAAGAATGGAGAGGATTTCATAAAAACGAAGATTCACTTAACAAAAAGCGTGCAAAACCGACGTGTTTTGATGATTGTCCTGAGTGGGATTTCATCAAAAATTCGAAAACTGCCCACGCTCCAGTTCTTCTTAATGGAAACATCGCAGGACCTGTGCGCCTAAATAATGAATATTTCAATATTACTTCAACTTGTGCATTTGATGCAATTTTTCAGCTAATTCTTTCTGGACTTTTGGCTAGTAAAGCCTACGCTGACAATTTAAAATCATCACACTGCCCCATTATAAAAATGGCCCAGAGTGTATATGATAAAAAAAATATTTTACGAGAACATTATGCTCAGCGGGCCAAAATATTATCAGGCATACAAATTTTTCAAGTCACGACCTACATGAAAAATATCAAGCGATTAGACGTGGAATGCAATGCTGCCCATTTAGCGCAGTACCTTTTTGAAAAAGAACCGAGCTATGAGTCTAGCGTAGATTGTTCCTGTGGATATAAGAACCGGAAAAAATACACTTTTGTAAGTGTCAATGTTGACATCATTTTGTGTCGGGGTCTTCATCTAATTCAGGAAGCAATAGAAGATTGCATGACCATAGAAAGATCTTGCTTCAACTGCAAAAAAACAATTCCTTGCGTTAATAGGTATGGGTCGCACCTGATTATCGATAGCACGGTTATAAGTGATCCAGGTTATCCTAATAAAGACAGCATCATTGTTCCTAGGTTGGATGCGATAAAAAAAACAATTGAGGTTGGTGGAGAAACTTATATGATAGCTGCTATCGTTGATTTCAGTGAAGAAAAAAAGCATTACACCGCGTACGGATTAACGGGCGAGTTTTGGCATAAATATGATGGCTTAGTAAAAAAACGTGCTTCAGCAACGCTAAGAACTAAGATAACTCCGCATCTGATTGTATATACAATCTGCAGTAAGTAAGTGGTAATATAAAAATGCTTACAAATAAAAAACAACTTTTTTGTTATTTCTCCAAATAATCTTCATACACAAACTTCTGCATCCAGTTTAACTCCTCCCTGTGTATTTTTCTCAAGTGTTCTCTTAATTTCAGTGATTTTAACTTATAATTTTGTAATTTTACCAAGTCGATTATAATGCCTTCCTGTGTTACTAATCGTTTTGTGTTTTTAATAAATACTCGTGAATTTTATTTCTTTTGTGTTTTTTATGTATAGTTTTGTAATTTCTGCAAGCTTAGTGTAACGCCTTCCTGTGTTTTTACTAATCGATTTATAATTCCTTTTTGAAGTTACAAAACGGTCAGTAAAAACACAGGAAGGCAATTAGACTAGGCTTGCAGAGATTACAAAATATGTAATATAATAAAAATATAGGTAAATAAATCACAGGATTATTTATTGTGATTTCTAGTATATTTTTTAGTGATTATTTATTAACTCATACTTTTGTTATTTCTCCAAGTTTATTGAAACGCCTTCCTGTGTTTTAACTTAATTTCAGTGATTTTAACTTATAATTTTGTAATTTTACCAAGTCGATTATAACGCCTTCCTGTGTTACTAATCGTTTTGTGTTTTTAATAAATACTCGTGATTTTTATTTCTTTTGTGTTTTTTATGTACAGTTTTGTAATTTCTGCAAGCTCAGTGTAACGCCTTCCTGTATTTTTACTAATCGATTTATAATTCCTTTTTGAAGTTACAAAACGGTCAGTAAAAACACAGGAAGGCAATTAGACTAGGCTTGCAGAAATTACAAAATATATAATATAATAAAAATATAGGTAAATAAATCACAGGATTATTTATTGTGATTTCTAGTATATTTTTAGTGATTATTTATACTCATACATTTGTTATCTCTCCAAGTCTATTGATACGCCTTCCTGTGTTTTAACTTAATTTCAGTAATTTTTAAGTTATAATTTTGTAATTTTACCAAGTCGATTATAATGCCTTCCTGTGTTACTAATTTTGTTTTGTGTTTTTAATAAATACTCGTGATTTTTATTTCTTTTGTGTTTTTTATGTAAGTATTATTATTGTATTATTATGTATGTATTTTTTATGTATTTATTTCTTTTGTGTTTTTTATGTATAGTTTTGTAATTTCTGCAAGCTTAGTGTAACGCCTTCCTGTGTTTTTACTAATCGATTTATAATTCCTTTTTGAAGTTACAAAACGGTCAGTAAAAACACAGGAAGGCAGTTAGAATAGGCTTGCAGAAATTACAAAATATATAATATAATATAATAAAAATATAGGTAAATAAATCACTGGATTATTTATTGTGATTTCTAGTATATTTATTAGTGATTATTTATTAACTCATAGTTTTGTAATATCTACAAGCAGCACTGAGGCACTGATAAGTGTTGTAACTCATTTCATAAAATACTTATATTGTGTTTTCTAGTAATTTTTTTCAGTGATTTTATTTATTAGATTTGTGATTTCTGCAAAAATTAGAAAACAACTATAACTAATATATTGTAGATCAGACCAAATTATTTTTTAAAAACTATAAAGAGCTCTGTACTTTCTTGTTTCTTCAAGTATTTCGCCACTGAAAAATGTCACTACTTCTGGCAAAACCTAAATACTTGAAAAATTTGAATATGCAAAGCTTAGATAGTAGTTACATAAATACTTTGAATTTACAATATGCGCAAAAAAATGTTTAAATTGTCATCTTAGTTTTTGCAGAAAATAGAACAATTCGTTGGAATTATTGAGGTAATGTTAAATAATAAAAAAAACTACACTACTTAATAAATGGGTTTTTTATTTCTTAGCTTACATACATAGGTAGGTAAATGATGCTAATAATTTTACATACGTAGGTGTTTTGTTTACATTATTCCTTCACTATAGGGTAGAAAAACAGGGACTGATGGTTCACTCACTGATTGTATTGTATGACCGCGCATAACTTTTTTCAGAGTAAAATGATTTAGATATTTCTTATAATGGATAGAGTGTACCTCTAGTTTGGTCACATAAAGAGAATTATGAAAATTGGATTACTATGTAAGAAGTTACGCGTGGTCAATCAGTCAGTGAGTGAACAATCAAACATCCCTATTTTCCTACCCTAGGTTTGTTTCTAAATTTAAATGGGACAATCTCCAGGGTATACCCTTTCCAAAAAACGTAACACATAAGTAGATTATACCAACAAAAAAAAAACTTTTTCGCAAAAAATATTACCGCGCCGGAATGACTGAACAGCAAAAACTAATAAACCTATTTTTATTTAAACTTAATAACTGTTCTGAAACGAATAAAATTATACCTAAGTATTTTTGAGTCGGCGCCAAACAAGGAATTTAAGCCAATAGATACGTGACAGTTCTAGGTTCTAGGTATTAATCATGATCATAATTTTTAAAATTGAATACAAGAAAATTACATTGCTGGCATTTTAATGTGAGGTCTAGATTTTAATCAAAGTCTAGATTGTAGGTCTTATGAAGATCTATCAGAAACTTGACAGTTCTAGACTCTAGGTAAAGTTTGAGTCCATGAAAATTTCATTTTTAACTTTGTACCATGCTCTGCTGGCATTTTAACGTGAGGTCTAGATTTTAATCAAAGTCTAGATTGTAGGTCTTATGAAGATCTATCAGAAACTTGAGAGTTCTAGGGTCTGGGTATAGTTTGAGTCCATGAAAATTTCATTTTTAACTTTGTACCATGCTCTGCTGGCATTTTAACGTGAGGTCTAGATTTTAATCAAAGTCTAGATTGTAGGTCTTATGAAGATCTATCAGAAACTTGAGAGTTCTAGGGTCTAGGTATAGTTTGAGTCCATGAAAATTTCATTTTTAACTTTGTACCATGCTCTGCTGGCATTTTATTGTGAGGTCTAGATTTTAATCAAAGTCTAGATTGTAGGTCTTATGAAGATCTATCAGAAACTTGAGAGTTCTAGGGTCTAGGTATAGTTTGAGTCCATGAAAATTTCATTTTTAACTTTGTACCATGCTCTGCTGGCATTTTAACGTGGGGTCTAGATTTGAATTAAAGTCTAGATTGTAGGTCTTATGAAGATCTATCAGAAACTTGAGAGTTCTAGGGTCTAGGTATAGTTTGAGTCCATGAAAATTTCATTTTTAACTTTGTACCATGCTCTGCTGGCATTTTAATGTGAGGTCTAGATTTGAATTAAAGTCTAGATTGTAGGTCTTATGAAGATCTATCAGAAACTTGAGAGTTCTAGGGTCTAGGTATAGTTTGAGTCCATGAAAATTTCATTTTTAACTTTGTACCATGCTCTGCTGGCATTTTAACGTGAGGTCTAGATTTGAATTAAAGTCTAGATTGTAGGTCTTATGAAGATCTATCAGAAACTTGAGAGTTCTAGGGTCTAGGTATAGTTTGAGTCCATGAAAATTTCATTTTTAACTTTGTACCATGCTCTGCTGGCATTTTAATGTGAGTTCTAGATTTTAATCAAAGTTTAGATTGTAGGTCTTATGAAGATCTATCAGAAACTTGAGAGTTCTAGGGTCAAGGTATAGTTTGAGTCCATGAAAATTTCATTTTTAACTTTGTACCATGCTCTGCTGGCATTTTAATGTGAGGTCTAGATTTTAATCAAAGTCTAGATTGTAGGTCTTATGAAGATCTATCAGAAACTTGAGAGTTCTAGGGTCTAGGTATAGTTTGAGTCCATGAAAATTTCATTTTTAACTTTGTACCATGCTCTGCTGGCATTTTAATGTGAGGTCTAGATTTTAATCAAAGTTTAGATTGTAGGTCTTATGAAGATCTATCAGAAACTTGACAGTTCTAGACTCTAGGTAAAGTTTGAGTCCATGAAAATTTCATTTTTAACTTTGTACCATGCTCTGCTGGCATTTTAACGTGGGGTCTAGATTTGAAATAAAGTCTAGATTGTAGGTCTTATGAAGATCTATCAGAAACTTGACAGTTCTAGGGTCTAGGTATAGTTTGAGTCCATGAAAATTTCATTTTTAACTTTGTACCATGCTCTGCTGGCATTTTAATGTGAGTTCTAGATTTTAATCAAAGTCTAGATTGTAGGTCTTATGAAGATCTATCAGAAACTTGAGAGTTCTAGGGTCTAGGTATAGTTTGAGTCCATGAAAATTTCATTTTTAACTTTGTACCATGCTCTGCTGGCATTTTAATGTGAGGTCTAGATTTTAATCAAAGTTTAGATTGTAGGTCTTATGAAGATCTATCAGAAACTTGACAGTTCTAGACTCTAGGTAAAGTTTGAGTCCATGAAAATTTCATTTTTAACTTTGTACCATGCTCTGCTGGCATTTTAACGTGAGGTCTAGATTTTAATCAAAGTCTAGATTGTAGGTCTTATGAAGATCTATCAGAAACTTGAGAGTTCTAGGGTCTAGGTATAGTTTGAGTCCATGAAAATTTCATTTTTAACTTTGTACCATGCTCTGCTGGCATTTTAATGTGAGGTCTAGATTTTAATCAAAGTCTAGATTGTAGGTCTTATGAAGATCTATCAGAAACTTGAGAGTTCTAGGGTCAAGGTATAGTTTGAGTCCATGAAAATTTCATTTTTAACTTTGTACCATGCTCTGCTGGCATTTTAATGTGAGGTCTAGATTTTAATCAAAGTCTAGATTGTAGGTCTTATGAAGATCTATCAGAAACTTGAGAGTTCTAGGGTCTAGGTATAGTTTGAGTCCATGAAAATTTCATTTTTAACTTTGTACCATGCTCTGCTGGCATTTTAACGTGGGGTCTAGATTTGAATTAAAGTCTAGATTGTAGGTCTTATGAAGATCTATCAGAAACTTGAGAGTTCTAGGGTCTAGGTATAGTTTGAGTCCATGAAAATTTCATTTTTAACTTTGTACCATGCTCTGCTGGCATTTTAATGTGAGGTCTAGATTTGAATTAAAGTCTAGATTGTAGGTCTTATGAAGATCTATCAGAAACTTGAGAGTTCTAGGGTCTAGGTATAGTTTGAGTCCATGAAAATTTCATTTTTAACTTTGTACCATGCTCTGCTGGCATTTTAACGTGAGGTCTAGATTTGAATTAAAGTCTAGATTGTAGGTCTTATGAAGATCTATCAGAAACTTGAGAGTTCTAGGGTCTAGGTATAGTTTGAGTCCATGAAAATTTCATTTTTAACTTTGTACCATGCTCTGCTGGCATTTTAACGTGAGGTCTAGATTTGAATTAAAGTCTAGATTGTAGGTCTTATGAAGATCTATCAGAAACTTGAGAGTTCTAGGGTCTAGGTATAGTTTGAGTCCATGAAAATTTCATTTTTAACTTTGTACCATGCTCTGCTGGCATTTTAACGTGAGGTCTAGATTTGAATTAAAGTCTAGATTGTAGGTCTTATGAAGATCTATCAGAAACTTGAGAGTTCTAGGGTCTAGGTATAGTTTGAGTCCATGAAAATTTCATTTTTAACTTTGTACCATGCTCTGCTGGCATTTTAATGTGAGGTCTAGATTTTAATCAAAGTCTAGATTGTAGGTCTTATGAAGATCTATCAGAAACTTGACAGTTCTAGACTCTAGGTAAAGTATGAGTCCATGAAAATTTCATTTAAAACTTTGTACCATGCTCTGCTGGCATTTTAACGTAAGGTATAGATTTTAATCAAAGTCTAGATTGTAGGTCTTATGAAGATCTATCAGAAACTCGAGAGTTCTAGGGTCTAGGTATAGTTTGAGTCCATGAAAATTTCATTTTTAACTTTGTACCATGCTCTGCTGGCATTTTAACGTGAGGTCTAGATTTGAATTAAAGTCTAGATTGTAGGTCTTATGAAGATCTATCAGAAACTTGACAGTTCTAGACTCTAGGTAAAGTTTGAGTCCATGAAAATTTCATTTTTAACTTTGTACCATGCTCTGCTGGCATTTTAACGTGAGGTCTAGATTTGAATTAAAGTCTAGATTGTAGGTCTTATGAAGATCTATCAGAAACTTGAGAGTTCTAGGGTCTAGGTATAGTTTGAGTCCATGAAAATTTCATTTTTAACTTTGTACCATGCTCTGCTGGCATTTTAATGTGAGTTCTAGATTTTAATCAAAGTCTAGATTGTAGGTCTTTTGAAGATCTATCAGAAACTTGACAGTTCTAGACTCTAGGTAAAGTATGAGTCCATGAAAATTTCATTTTTAACTTTGTACCATGCTCTGCTGGCATTTTAACGTAAGGTATAGATTTTAATCAAAGTCTAGATTGTAGGTCTTATGAAGATCTATCAGAAACTCGAGAGTTCTAGGGTCTAGGTATAGTTTGAGTCCATGAAAATTTCATTTTTAACTTTGTACCATGCTCTGCTGGCATTTTAACGTGAGGTCTAGATTTGAATTAAAGTCTAGATTGTAGGTCTTATGAAGATCTATCAGAAACTTGACAGTTCTAGACTCTAGGTAAAGTTTGAGTCCATGAAAATTTCATTTTTAACTTTGTACCATGCTCTGCTGGCATTTTAACGTGAGGTCTAGATTTGAATTAAAGTCTAGATTGTAGGTCTTATGAAGATCTATCAGAAACTTGAGAGTTCTAGGGTCTAGGTATAGTTTGAGTCCATGAAAATTTCATTTTTAACTTTGTACCATGCTCTGCTGGCATTTTAATGTGAGTTCTAGATTTTAATCAAAGTCTAGATTGTAGGTCTTATGAAGATCTATCAGAAACTTGAGAGTTCTAGGGTCTAGGTATAGTTTGAGTCCATGAAAATTTCATTTTTAACTTTGTACCATGCTCTGCTGGCATTTTAATGTGAGGTCTAGATTTGAATTAAAGTCTAGATTGTAGGTCTTATGAAGATCTATCAGAAACTTGACAGTTCTAGCGTCTAGGTATAGTTTGAGTCCATGAAAATTTCATTTAAAACTTTGTACCATGCTCTGCTGGCATTTTAACGTGAGGTCTAGATTTGAATAAAAGTCTAGATTGGAGGTCTTACACAGATCTATCAGAAACTTGACAGTTCTAGAATCTAGGTGTAGTTTGCGGACATAAAAAAATAATTTTTAACTTTGTACCATGCTCTGCTGGCACTTTAATGTGAGGTCTAGATTTGAATAAAAATCTAGATTGTAGGTCTTACACAGATCTATCAGAAACTTAACAGTTCTAGGCTCTAAGAGTTGTTTGAAACCATGAAAACTATATGTTTAGGCCTGCTCTGCTGGCGTTTGGACGTGATTTTTAGAACTCATACTATTCCGGCAGGTTCTTCTGGCATTTTTACGTGAGTTCTGGGCTTGAATCTAGTTCTTGGTTTTAGTTCTTGAGCAGGTTTATGAGAAACGACGTAGTTGTAGTTTGCAATAATGATTTGAAACGTTAAAATTCCAAAATGATTATTTACGTTTTGTTGGGAGGTGATTTTGTTTAAACATTTTTTTTTCAGGTTTTCAGCACAGAACTATTTCTGAAAAGTATCAGGAACTATAGAACAGAGCTGTATAAGTCAGAAAATATTTTTTATTTTATTTTTGCTGAAAAATGCTCTGCTACCGGAAGTTAGCAGAGCATTTTTTCAAGTAACTTTTTTCAGGTTTTCAGGCCAGAACTATTCCTGAAATGTATCAGGAACTATAGAACTATGCTGCATGCGAATAGAACTCACATTTTTTTTTGATCTGCTGGAAAATGCTCTGCTAAGTTCACGGGCATGAAAGTTTTAGTGGAAAGAGAAATGTTACTTGAAACATAAGTGTTGATTGTTAAATTGTTTGAGGCAAACATAAACCCTGTTAGGGCACAGCAATATTCCACTAGTCTTTAACAATCGTAATTTTTATTTCATGGATTATTATCTTTACCAATCAAGATTCCACAGCCTCCCCCCCTCCCCCTGGGGTTCCACCAGGTCTGGCAGAGTGCATCGCTGCGACATCAGTGGATCAATACCACTGACCTCAAATACTATAATAGAGGTCAGTGATCAATGCTAACTTGGCCCGTTTGGGATCGTTCGATGTCAATTATCAAATTGAGTAGAAAACTAAATATTTTTTGAAGAATATTAGGACTACAGTAACATCATTATGTCAAATCTGAATATTTATTTATTTATTTATTTATTGAGATATTAACATCATAACAGGTTTTTTTATTAAGCCCTAAGGCGATGTTAAATCTAGGTACTAACTTAACATTAACTTACTGCACAACACTGCTTACTTTAAACATCTCGTTTCTATAACAATCTGTGCCATTTCCAAGACTTTCGGCAGGTTTTGATATAATAATATGATTACAATATTTATTTAATTGAATTTTTAAAAGCTTTCGAGACATTTAAATAAAAAAAATTACCTTCTCTTCACGTCACTGTTCTTTCAGTGTGTTGAAAGGATGTTAAGTGTGGCTCATTTCGAACACTAAAAGCTCACTGAATAGTTGTAGGTACCTACTTATATGAAGCTTATAGATGAAATAATGATAGTTCCATGTTAAAATAGTTATAAATAGTTTACTGGTCCATAAAACCTGCAAAACCGTATAATAAGCATTTTATTTCAACTCGCTCTGTTAGTACCTATAAATAATTCTGTAAAAGTCTGTAAAAATGGTATTACGAGCTCTCGTTTTGAACTCCGACTTTTTTAATAAAGAATGAAAATATTAACGCAAACGCCACCCAGCGCGGCGCCATTCGTCTTCATTACCGTTCTTTATGAAGATATGATACACTTCGTCATTAACAAAAATAAAGGTAGAGGTCGCGATTTGGAACAGCAAAGTTTTTAAGATATTAGATTCTGAAACCAGTCGAATCGAGCAAAGCCTTTTGGGCCAGAACCCAGGGCTTTTTTAAAGACGAGAAACATTGAAATATTTTGATTTTTTGAGTTCATATATAGTCAAAGTCAATACAAATACATTTATTTACCAAAAACAATTACATAATGGTTACTGATGGTCCCTGCACAAGGACAAGCCTGTATCGCGGGAGGCCAGAGTAAAAAAGAGCACGATTTACTTATACAATAGTTTACACAAAAACAAGGCGCAAGACACGAGACTAAACACAGGAGACGAATAAACAGCTAAAGGACACGACATGATGTAAAAACACAGTTAACACAGCATAAGAATGTGGGTGTAGTATAGTGTAGTGTAGTATGTATACCTTTTGAAAATTGAACTGAATCACAAGCATCACTTTAAAAAGTTATTGAACCTAAGTGTCAGTCCCATCCACGCGAGCACGCCTGGAAGAACAGGCAACAAACTTACATGCAACAAATGCGTGAAATAGTCACGCTTTTTAATGAATAAAAGTTTATATCAACTTGATATCAACCTGTACAAATGCAGTCCGATGTCGGTACCTACCTAAAAATTAAATTTTCACTCAACCAGTCGTAATAAAAAGCGTGCCTGGACGCATCCCGCTTTGCCCTGCTAATGCAATTACCGACTCGCCCCTAACACGCAGAATAACAAAGCGTCAAGTAGACTAAGTAAGCAGGAACGTAGAAATATAGGGGATAGAATACTCAGTTACAGCAGTGCCTTAACCCATAATAAAAAAACGTACCTATGCTGAAAATTCTAATAAACCAAACGGAAACTTTATCTTTGTATACAGGTTGTCCCAAAAATAGCGTCAAGCGGTTCAGAGACTGAAAACTATACAATTCGAGAGTTATTTAGATTACCACCTTGCGTGTTGATGTGCATCATCACTGATGATTCTTACCCCCGGTTTCTGAAAGATCGAACAACACTAATCGGCACAAGTCACTTGCTATTTCCGCTATTACTTCAAATTAGATAGAGATAGCAGGTGACTTGACAGCTGATTAGTGTTGATCGCGCTTTCAGAAATCGGGGGTTACTGTATCAAAATGACCGTACTGTACTGCGGCCACTGTGGCCTCGGCGCGTGTGCTTCACCCGCTCGCCGGGGGAATGAATAAGCTGATATACTTACATTGTAGGTAAGTTTGTTCGTTATTTCCAGTCAAGCATGAAGCTGCACTCATTTATCAAACAGTTGTTAGGAAAACGAAATATCTGTAGTTGTGTGAGCGTGGTCCAACTAAACTATATTACTAGTATAGTATTATCTGTGACTATATTCAAATAACTAATTTAATATAGGGTTGTTTAAAAAAATATAAATTTAGGGCTATGTGAGTCGAAATAGCCCACGGTACAGATTACCTTCCTTCCTTAGTTTCCTTAAAGAACGTTACATTTCTGTGATCCTTCGTGATATCATTTTATCGTAAATATTGTTCTTGATTTAAATTCGTTTTTATTTGAAGTTTCTATATTTTATTAGAAGTTTGTATTTCATTTGAAGTTTGGTTTGGTATTTTATTATGATTTTATGAAGCTTAACAGTTAATTGGGCCACCATAGCATCCTTGACCTTAAAACAATAAAAAAACGCTATAAATCCGATGGTAAACGTGACATTTATCTGCACTAATCATGATTTTGTAGATATCCTATTTTACTTTCAAGGGGTAGGTATAAAAAGCAGAACACTTCGACATCAGGGTGCCTCTCAGCTCGCCGCGCATCTCTTGACCCCGATGCTTAGAACATTTTATAATACAAGTTTTCAGAAAGGCGGTGATCATCATTTTATGACCGCATCATTATGCGCCTGATAACTGGGTGCCGCTGCCGCAACATTCAAACATAATGTCCTTGTGTATGCCACTTGCGTAATGTAGGATCACATTACGCAAGTGGCACTACATCTATACCAGATTATAATCGCACTGACTCTGCGTTCCGCTCACTGTTTTTTGTATAATAAACGTCCATTTTTTAGAGTGACATTAAATTTTGTATGGACACAGTACATAAAGGTATTAAAAATCACACAAAATAAATAATAAGTCCTTCTTTATAAATTGAAAATAATCCTGGTAATTTGTAGACGGATGAGCAATACAACGGCGTGCGCAATTTGTAGGTGTAAGCTCGAATGGGTTTTCGTTGGCAAATATGCAGATCGTTTTCTGACCTCGGACATCTGTTAGAGCGATCGCAGGGAACATTTCACTGATGTTGCTGTAGTATAATTCGATGCTGGCCGTGTCTTTGTTGTTACGGTCGGTGAGCGGACATAGTATCTTTGAAACTCTTCGTCGCATCACTTTGTCTTGCCTGCCGGCGCGCGGCTGCAGGCGATATTCATTAAAAAAAATCGAGCAGCGCTTTGCTTCAAAGGCTATTTCTGAATGATACTGCATAGAGAACGACTCTTGACCCACACAGGCATAAGTATACTCTCAAGTAGGTACAGAAATATGTCAACTACTGCGAATACAAATATTAATAAACAACCTAGGGCCGACTAGTGCATGCGGAGTAAATGATGATGATAGATCTGGTTTATACATTTAACCCAGAGACTGAATAACCGAAAACATGCGATAATACTTCTTCTTCATTTATCGGTATGATAAACCGAAAAATATTACGGTACCGATAAGCTAAGGGTCGAAACACAAAAATGTGTAGCGGTAGCCGTAATCGTAATGAATGAAGGTTTTCTTTGAGCTGTGCTTGTTTAATTCAAATTGAACCAACACAAGCGCATCAAAGAAATACCTCAAACACACACACAACTGGAAGGAACTTGTCTAGTTCTAATCGGTCCCAGGGTGACTATTCAATAAAATAGCAACCATACCCTCTTAACTGTACTGAATGAAGGATCCAACGTACCATGGAAAGATGGCTATCTTCATTTATTACTTTCTCTACAACTGATTGACATTTGCTGCGCGATAAGTCCTACTAATATTATAAACTCGAAAGTTTGTAAGTATGGATGGATGGATAGATGGATGGATGGATGTTTGTTACTCTTTCACGCCGGAACGGCTGAAAGGATCTCGGTGAAACTTGGCAGAAAGATAGATTATAGTCTGGAATAACACATAGGATACTTTTTATCCCGTGGGAATACCGGGATTTAAATCTGCGCGGGTGAAACCGTGGGGCGCTACTAGTATCAGTATACATTCATATAGCTCGCAACTTAGTAATTTACGGCACGACAACAGCTTCACGACTTTGACGTTCAGGCACAGTAGACATCCCCTCAGGCACAGTAGATCCTCTCAGATCATTTGTAGTAAGTACGAAGTCCAAATTCTTTGAGGACATCCAAAGGGGGTAGTCATAGTTACGTAAAAACATTAATTATGGAACATACCCAGATTATGCAGTAGTTGCAGTACCTAATTTAGTGAGCAATAAGTTCTGGGTTTATAGATGTTTTTTTTATTAAAATTTACTATGTATTAATTACTAGTATTCATAGATATTACCCTTACCAACAATATATAAAATTCCCCTGCAATATGAATAAAACGAAAAATGGAAAGTCGAATGCCGCACAAATATTAAATTGTAAACCATTGCTAAATCTGTTCATAATCATGAGCGGTCATCTGCATCCACTATTGGATTTATCTTGAAATGTGCGGTGAGGGGCGGGGCGGGCGAGGGGCGTGGTCGGTCGATACAGCCTGCATACATACTGCCACGTCAGCTGTGGCCGCGCTGAAAATACCCTGAAACCAGACCGCGCTATGTATACAAATGAGTCGCTCAGATAAATCCCAGATATCTTCTGGAAGATTTAATTCTGAGTACGAATAAAAGTCTTTGTACGCCTGTATTGGTAGTATTTTAGAGACCATATTTTTTATAGAGAACTTCTTTACAGTAGTATGCTAAAAAGAGAGGCTAAAATAATATAGAAAAACATTGCATTTTAATGTAAAGAGGGCTAAAACAATCAATCGACGAGACGTGACAAGTTTTCACTCGCAATTTTGACAGATGTTACTTGAACTCATTTAAGCACGGAACAGAGAAAACCCCATTTAAGAGACTTGCTTCCACTTTATTCCACTACACGCTTCCACTACATACGGGTAGTCAGGGATGAAATAATACAAATTTTTTGGTATCGCCGTAGGTACGGCAGCTGCTTCTTTTTTTATGGTTGATAGACGGAAGTCAAATTCAAGGGGTATATTTATTGAATAAACTCTTTCAAGAAAAAACCGACTTCAAAATACACTCGTGCTACATACTTTAATTCAAAAACTACTCGTCAGATCTCAGCTCTTTCAGCTCAGCGCTCGACGAGGTAACACGTTCGGTGCACAGCGGGTCAATTTCCTGAAGATGCTTCGTAGAGAGGTGAAACACGTGTCGAAGTCTAATTAAGTTTATTCCAGCTTAAGATTAGATCAGCGGATTAGTACTACATATTGCTTTGTTCAAGTTAATTTTTATTTACTCGTCAGATCTGACAAATTTAATTGGGACTAAATGACAAACAACAGCTCTCGGTTAAAAAACGAATCATCAAAATCAGTCTACCCATTAAAACGGTACGAGGTAACAAACAAAAAAAAATACAGCTCCTTTTTTTGAAGTTGGTTAAAAATCATTAGGATCAAGAGTAAAAACTTTAAAAACAAGGTTAAATCTAGGTGCCCGCTCCACGCGTAGTAGGGCTAATAGCGAATAGCTGACCAGCTGGCCATGCTTCAGCAGTAATAAAGTACTGACCTGACCCACAACCAAGATATCAAATGAAGCATTGTCGCAAGCGAGCGGCCTCGCGTGCTGCGCTAATGGCAGAGCTTGCACGCTGGGACCGAGCCGCCCCGCGCCGCCCCGCGCCGCCCCGCGCCGCCCCGCGCCGCCCCGCGCCGTCTGTGGGCCTCAAGGTCGAGTTTTTTTTTCAATTTATTCGTTTTTAACCCATCAACATGAATAACTTTTTCTTAGGTACTAATACATAAAGAGCTGGAAGAGCGGGAAGACCACAGGGGCTAGAGTTATCCCCTGTGGTCTTCCCAGTGGTCTTTTTACACCCTTTATAAATAAAAAATACGTTTATTTCAGACCACGAAGTCCATAGAAGGTACATAAATTATTAAAAACACACGATTTCGACAAATACTTAAACTAACGAAAAATAAAATGGGCATCCCGTTGTGAAGCACTGAAGACGATCAACGTGAGAAATATATTCCTCCATTGATCGTTCTCAGCACAAAATATTTCCTTATAGGAGACATCCAGCTATCAGCAACAATCATCAGGATGCTGTAGGGGCCGCACTCTGCTGGTCAGTGATACAGCTTACATCTGTGTGGTCGTGTACAAATATCTCATCGCACTCGTATATTATTCATCGTATTATACTTTCTCTTACTTATAACGAATACGAGACTATCAGAGCACATAAAATAGTGTTTATCTCATTTAACATTTCGATTAAATTAGGTAACTTGTGCAAGCGTCTACCCGATATACAATACACACTTCTTCACATATTATGGATTATCTTGAAACTAGTAGTGCCCCGCGGTTTCATCCGCGTAGCTTTAAATCCCGGTATACCCACGGGATAAAAAGTAGCCTATGTATTCCAGACTATAATCAATCTCTCTGCCAAGTTTCATCCAGATCCGTTCGGCCGTTCCAGCGTGAAAGAGTAACATCCATCCATCCATACATACAAACTTTCGCATTCATAATATTAGTAGGATGTAATAGAAAATATAAGCTTAACTTAAGCAAGATCTGTAAGTTAATTAAGTTTTTTATGAGGATACAGGATTATTTATAGCTCAAAGCTAACTATGTATAACATTTGGAAATCAACGCAACGATTGATTGAATTTACTTTATTGCATATTAAAATAGCAGCACAAAGGCGAACTTAATCGCTCTACAAGAACCTTTGTGCAATAAATAAATAAATAAATAAATAATGCTGGACTATCCACACAGCACTATCTAGCCCCAAAGTAAGCTATTCAAAGCTTGTGTTATGGGTACTAGATAGCTGATATATTTAATACATTATATACTTACATAGATAGATATTTTTTATTATACATAGAGAACACCCGGACCATCGGAACAAATTTCTGTGCAATGTGGATTAAATACGTGTCGGTAGTGCCGAGAGAGGAAAATTAAGTAGATAATTCGTAATAAATTGAGGTAGTGAACTTACATACAAAAGCTATAGGTATATGTAATAAATAGTACATAATATATAGTGGGTACATAAATAGCAACATTTAGGGCTGATGATTTTTTTTAAGTACCTACATTTTGCTGACTGAATAAACGGAAACCGAACTTGCACACAACAAGGTCATTGCCCCCAATGTTGTATTGCACCTTTGTATTATTGAGACGAGAGTAAGGTATAATCACATGCCTGATAGAATCGCACCGGTATCGGATCATAGCAATGCGAGGAATACGACGGTAGTACTTCCCGGACCTCTTTCTCAAAGAGCTACTAGGTCAAGGTCAAAGTCAAAACCTATGATTGAGTGTCGATCTAGTTCTGTCTTTAATTTGAACCTTAGATACTTACCTAACCTTAGACTCCAAATTGTAGCAGTGGATTTGATGCTCTATAAATGCAAAGTTTATTGCACTTCTAGTAATAACACGGCTAATTTGGTCAGTGGTCGCAATCGCACGTTGCATACCACTCATGCTGACCTACTGCCACCGTCACCCACTATAAGTACAGGGTGTACTCCCGAACCCTGAAGATGCATGGACAGCAATCTCCCAGCAGATAGGGAACGTTTCTAAATAGGTTTGATGCTGATGGAGCCCAGACATTGATGTAAGTTAGGGGGTTGTGTTGACCCCGGATAAACACAAAGATATAAAAAATCTGTCAGAAATATTTTTATAATCAATTAGAAGAATATTTTCCCTTTTCTGTACAATGCTAAAATTTTTGGTCCCATTTTAGTATCTTAAGACAATTTAATGATCTGTTTCATTTTTTTAAATAGCTCACTAATGTATGTAATTATATACAATTTATTTTATTATCTCATTATATAGGTGACTATGGGAAACATACAAGAACTGTCAGCTCTAGAGTGCTTGGGTGGTGTGCGGTGTACCAATGTACCAGCCGTTCGGCCGTGACCATGTCGCGCTGAACAGTCGCAGCGAGGCTAACAGTTTTAGAGTTACACCCACATTTTGTTGAATAAACAATTAACACAATAATGCAGATGCTGTGATTGTAACCTACTAGCAGAATAAAAATGTATTTTTTGTTTTAATTATAGGACACAAGGTAAAAAATTGTCATAGATTTTGGCTTGTGGTTATTGCAACCCTATTTGTGGGTGGTCAACGAAATTAAGAAATAACGGCGCACTGTGGCAGTTATAACAAACTGTGAATTTCATTTTATTTAAATAGCTTTACGTATTGATTTCCATTACCTACAACTTGACTATGATTGTATACCTTTTGTTCAAACAAAGTCACGGGCCTAAGCCGCCTAAATATCTAAGTACCTACGGAACAATACAAATCGCTTCAGGCAAAAAGGTGACTGTGAGTCACACACATCGGAAAATTTCGCATTTCATTATACTAGCATATATACTACTATACCTACTACTATTATAAACGCGAAAGTTTGTAAGTATGCGGATGGATGGATTGATGGATGTTTGTTACTCTTTCACGTCGGAACGGCTGAACTGATCTGGATGAAACTTGGCAGAGAGATAGATTATAGTCTGGAATAGCACATAGGCTACTTTTTATCCCGTGCAAATACCGGGATTTAAATCTACGCGGGTGAAACCGCGGGCGCAACTAGTGTCATATAAAGTATGGGTGCTTCTTGCCTGTTCGTCTAAGCTTGGTCGTGTTGAAATGGCACCTAGGTTCACCTATAGCTGTAAGACGTTTTAAAAAAATCCTTGTGGTTCATTTTATGATTCAACTGAATAAATACCTATTGACTTTGGCGGTTTTATCGCGAAAAGAAGCAATGCTTTGTTAGCACTGCTCGTGGAATAATTCTCTTATTGCGTGCACGCCTGCTGTTATTAATTTTGACCTTAGTTTGTTGTCTTTAGACCACATTTTAGAAACAATTTGTTAATTTATAATGTTTGACCTTAATACCCTAGGTCACAGACGTCTCATCAAGTGTTGTGAGTAGCGGGTGAGTACCTAGTTGACTCTAGCTGGCTCTAAAGCAAAGTACTATGATTTGTCTTGTTGTGCAACGAAGTGTGGTTTAGCTGGCCTCACATCTCATTGGTACGAGTAGCTAAGCTCTACTTTCGTTTGTGGGAGTTTTCATTAAATGAATAAATAAATAATGCTGGACAATCCACACAGCACCATCTAGCCCCAAAGTAAGCTACTCAAAGCTTGTCTTATGGGTACCAGATAACTGATATATTTAAGACGAAGACAAGAGCTAATGTGACTCTCGCTCGCACGTTTTGACTTGTTGAAAGATATAAAATCACTAAACCCATTTTATATATTTAAATACGGCGGGCTGATGCTGCCGTGCTTTTTGGGTCGTAACCAAGATTTAGTTAATTTATACAGCTATTGTTTATTTTCATCGTAATACGCGATAACGCGACTACTTACCCACTTCTAATAGGGGTTAAATAAACTACGTTTTTTTTTGTGAGAAAGTTTATGCATTTCAAACCTTTTAACACTTTATTTTGATTCTAGAGGATGATTTTTGAGTGCCTTAAGTTTAGACGACCGCAGTGGCGCAGCGGGCGAGAGTCCGCCTGCGATGCGGCGACGTAGAGGATGTATTAAGGCGTTGACAACACCTAACATTTCTCTCGCTCGCACGATTCGACATTTTGAAAGATATAAAATCACAAATTCCAATTTTGAAAAATCGCAAACAACTATTTTGTGTGCAATCACATTGCGCACAGTTTAGTAAAAAAATCATTTTGATCGATACAAGTTTTCCTACTTAAAAGTTTGCTTTTCTAGTTTTCGTACTCAAGCAAACTTTTGAGTAAGAAAACTTGCATCAATCAAAATGATTTTTTTATCAAACTATGCGCAATGTGATTGCACACAAAATAGTTGTTTGCGATTTTTCAAAATTGGAATTTGTGATTTTATATCTTTCAAAATGTCGAATCGTGCGAGCGAGAGAAATGTTAGGTGTTGTCAACGCCTTAATACATCCTCTACGTCGCCGCATCGCAGGCGGACTCTCGCCCGCTGCGCCACTGCGGTCGTCTAAACTTAAGGCACTCAAAAATCATCCTCTAGAATCAAAATAAAGTGTTAAAAGGTTTGAAATGCATAAACTTTCTCACAAAAAAAAACGTAGTTTATTTAACCCCTATTAGAAGTGGGTAAGTAGTCGCGTTATCGCGTATTACGATGAAAATAAACAATAGCTGTATAAATTAACTAAATCTTGGTTACGACCCAAAAAGCACGGCAGCATCAGCCCGCCGTATTTACATACAAATGGCACATTACGGCGATACATCACATAATGGCGTAACTGCACACACGCGTTTTGCAAGCAGCCGCACCAGCTCTTCGGTATCGAAGACGACTCAATTGACCTTTGCCAGTAATTACATGCTACCGTATGCTTCTAAAATTAAAGTGATGTGTGTAATTTTGATTGATACTAACATTAGTTGCGTCTCTTGCTCGTAGAAACATAGAACTCTTCTACGTCAGAATTTTTTCATAATGAAGAACATGAGGTTTGGTTCTGACAATCTAAAACATTACAAGACACGTTTGTGGAAAGAACTTAGTCGCAGCAGTCGGACATCGAGAAGCTGACAACCACCAAACAGCTTCTTACTCACTACGTTATGATAAAGCACAAACACTCGTAATTTTTTATCTTCAAAAATGTTCGTGCTATAGACTATAAACGTGCTAGCTAGAACTCGTTTGACATTTACCTGCGATCTATTGGTTTCTGGTGGTCTGACTGATTTATAGATTACTAGCGACCCGCCCGCACGCCCCAGCTTTGCACGGGTGCCCATTATTTTTCTACATTAACATGCATGTATTATACATATAAACCTTCCTCTTGAATCACTCTATCTATTAAAAAAACCGCATCAAAATCCGTTGCGTAGTTCTAAAGATTTAAGCATACATAGGGACATAGGGATATAGGGACAGAGAAAGCAACTTTGTTTTATACTAGGTATGTAGTGATTACCAATCTATAAATGTGTGTTATGTTTCATGAATAAACCACTAAACTGATGTAGAAAAAAAGGGATCCGGAAAAGGACATAGCAATATGTATTGTTTTTTACGGATTAGTCTTTTTTCGTGTGCAGCCTCCCACAGTCACCAATCACTCCATTAGACATAGTAAATAAAGAAATTACCTACATGTATACATAGTTATTAAAGTAGGTAGGTATACTGTACCAATACCGTAACGTAAAACAATATTGCACTATAATAAGTACACGATTGACCAATGAATGCGTGACCTGTTTCCGTACGGTCTCCGCTCGCTAAGTTAGAATAATCCACAGATGATTTCCGACCCGACAAACATTGAAAGTGCTTGTCCGTCACCACGCCACGCCATGGCGGCGGCGACACATCCATGGCGTTATATAACACAATTGTTTACATACGCGATATTATTGCCCAACTGTCATGGGTCTATTAGATTTGGGTAATACCTATTTGCTTCCTATATTTAGGTGAATTGTTATTGTGCAAATGTAAGAGGAAACATGATAATTTGTAAAGATGTTTTCTTGTTTGGTGATCGGCGATCAATTATCTAACCAGCAACAGCGATAGCGGTAGCCGTCGTTGTCGTTGTTTGTAAGTAAGTTGGCGTCTGTCGTATCGGTTAGCTTGCTGATAAGTTAATGAATTTCTGACAGAGATTTTCCTTTTTGTTTTTGACAAGTCTAAAATAGAGACCGAATTATTCATTTATAAGGTTTAACTTAGGAATGAATAATTCGTAGTTTATGCTTTAGCTTAACCTTCGTTAGGCCGAATTCTTTATTTGTGGCTATAGGGATTTGGATGCTTTTATTATTAAACTAGCGACCCGCCCGCGCGCCCCTGATTCGCACTGGGTGCACATATCATGCATGTATTATACATATAAACCTTTCTCTTGAATCACTCTATCTATTAAAAAAACCACATCATAATCCGTTGCGTAGTTTTAAAGATTTAAGCATACATAAGTCCTCCAATATTATTATATACTATGTAGTGATACTAGTTGCGCCCCCAGTTTCACCCGCGCAGATTTAAACCCCGGTATTCCCACGGGATAAAAATAGCCTATGTGCTATTCCAGACTATAATCTATCTCTCTGCCAAGTTTTATCCAGATCCGTTCAGCCGTTCCGGCGTGAAAGAGTAACAAACATCTATCCATCCATCCATCGATACTTACAAACTTTCGCGTTTATAATATCACTAGTAGGATCTTAGGGCTCAAATGAAAAGTTCCTGGAAATGTATACGGAAGGCTTATTTACGGCAGTGGGTCTCTTCGGACCGAAAGAAATGATGTAAATTTATGTGCACGACAGTGACAGTATTTATGTGCACGACAGTGACAGTATTTATGTGCACGACAGTGACAGTATTTAATTAATTTAAACGATGATGAATAAAAACATCGTTTTGGTCTGCGTACTGTAAGCTTACTATCATTTAAGTAATAAATAAATAATAAATAATCGTGAGAAAACAGGCATGGAGACAAAGAGCCAGGTCGTGGAACCAAAAAGTTCTAAAACATGCTGTCAAGCTTAAAAGGAGCCTCTCCTTTCACCACACTGTTTTGAAAGAACCAATGATACGACAAGAACAAGAGAAGCTTTAAAATAAGCACCGGAAGTTATCATATGCTGATTCCGGGTCTGCTGTGAATAGTACTACCTAAGTCACAGAAAACGTAATAGTATGTTCCTACATAACTACCTAAGTACTTTAGTCTAAGTAAGTAGGTATACGTGCAGTATTACAGCTCCAGGCACTTACAAGCTGTAGGAAGTGACATGGTTGGGTCATGTGCATTTGCAACGGCTTTCTTAAGTTTCAAATAGTAGGTACCTTCTCCAATCCTAATAATCATACCTACCATCAGTATGTACGAGTACCTACGGCAGCAATTTATGTGGATTAATTTTAAGACATTTTAAAATATTTTTTTACCAACAGAGTTATATCTATCGCTTTTTATCGTTATGTGAAAAGGGCTAATTAGGTATACAAAGGATCGTTGCAACCCAAATCGTTAGTTAGTATGTACCTAGCATGTTCTTAGGCTTGGTCGCGCTGCACCAGATATTCTGATTCACATCGATGACACAAGTAAGGCGATTAGCGAATTAGGCGATGTAATAAAATAAAAATATAAAAACGTAGAGTACCTACCTACATTGACGTTTTGTAGTGACTCGAAAAACCACAAGATATAATATTCATGTGTAATCCGCTAATACAGCAGAGTTTAGTATTAGAATGTCAATAAGTACCTTCGTATGATACAATCACGAACTACTACAGCGGCTACAATGATGGCATTTGACACTTTTCTCTGCGGGTCGGACGGAGCGACGCAACGCAATGGCCTGACCTCCGGCGGCATCGCAGAGCGCACGGAAGTTTTAGCACGGGAGGTCAGCGGAGAAATTCCTATTCAGGTACTCAAAATACTCAAAATATCTGTAATCGTTTTTAACCCGTACTTATGAAGAAATACATTGTGTCTTGTGCTTGTCTTGTGTTAGATTCGCATTATCTACACCAGTGTTTTTCAATCTTTTTGAATACGAGATCTCTATAATGGGTTGAAAATTCAGAAAAGGCATACGACATTCTTGTCACTAAAATTGTGTTTTTTTCCTTTTGCCGGCGACCCTTCAAGGAAGGCTTCGCGTGTGGGTCGACCAAAAGATTGAGAAACACTGATCTACACGAATGAACTCCGAAACGCGTGCAGGAAACAGGTTCGCCACAATGTCTAGGCTTCAAGTAATGTGTTCCTTGACCTCAAGCCATGCCTGACATAGACAATAAAGATTCAGATAACGTACGTTGTTTAAGGATGCGACCGGTGGTTTGCGAAACTTGAAACCGGATGTGGAGGGAAAAACAATGTTTAACTTCCAGGAAAATCTACTCAAAATCATAAACTTACAGATTTACATGTTTTCTACAAGCGGCAGTTTAAATAAATAAGTAAATATTGGTGGACGACATTCCACACAGCACTATCTCGATTCAAACTAAGCCAAATGATATGGGAACCAGCAACGTTGTATATCGGTTTGAAGAGACTGGTCTGCGGTGAAATTACAGGCTCTTGAGGCTCTACATCTTTATGCCTCAAGTTGATGGACGCAGGGCAGTGCATCGTAGGTCACGTTACCATCGGGCGTTACAAGAGGTGATGGTTTCCACTTAACATTAGGTGGGCCATCTGCTTGTTCCATCAGCATAGTTGTAAAAAAACAGGCTTAGTTCCTCCACTCTTTTGTATGTTGATTTTTACTAAATGAAGCTCCAGGTGCCAATTAATATCGATAGGGCTAATAACTTTGCAAGGGAGCTTCTGGTATAGACAGGAAATGGCGGATATTAGTTTACCTTTTAATTAATTTATTTTGTAAATATTTACTCCTAAAGATTTTTCTATCCCTATTGGCTCGACGATTAGCCAATACCGTCTTCATTATAGGTAAATCCTTCATCATATATTATCAGACCGAGGAACTCCATTACTAGACTGGGCATCCCTATAGATTTGCTGATCATTGACTGGGTTTACGATGGTCACCACACTTCACGTAATGGTGATCACAGAAATGGTGACAATGATAATGGTAATACTTAGAGGATGCATCTATACCTATATTAGATTTCCACCTGGTTTATTTGTCTCAAGCCGCAACTCGCTCGGCCTGTCGCACCTTTTAACTGGGCTGAGGGCTATCACAGAACGGTAATGATAACCCTTACGACAAGATTAATATGAGGATGAGGCTATGGGTCGGCTTATAATATTGTAAACTCGCACATGACTTTACTACCTAAGCTGGCAGAAGGTCATGCGGTAGACCATGGTCTCTTCGCTGGCACAGGCACCCAGCGTTTCCCGTTTCTAAAGGCCCATTTCATCGAGTTCGCTCGATGGGACCTAATCTAACTCAGGCCTCTTTTTATTTCCCAAGCGTTAACAACGCTTATCCCAGGTCGAACGAACTAGGCCTTGTAAAAAGGTAGTGGACTTTCTTTATTAACGCGGAAGATAGAGTTCAACGTGGAACCGTCTTCCCATAACCACTAGCCCTCCATTATAACACTTGATTATTTTCAAGCACTTACCCTGTCACCGAGGGATATCTTCCTTCTCAACCGTAGGGAATCTTGACTGACCAGGCAAGGCAGTGTGCCTCGTCCAACCGAAAAGCAACGATTGCTTTGAGCTGTACACCTCGTTTTGTACCTTCACTAACTCATTTTCAGCTAAACATTCATCTACGAACATCACAAAACCAGTGTTACAATCTCACAAAACTGATTTATGTCCAAGAAACTCGATCAATTGACCTCGTGCGTAGCGCGACACGGCCATTTCATTGTTACGAGTCTAGGACTCGGAATTGTTAATTTTCTTTTATGGTGAATACAAGAGCTAATGTGACTCTCGCTCGCACGTTTTGATTTGTTGAAGGATATATATAAAAACACTAAACCCAATTTCGAAAAATCGCAAACAACCATTTTTGTAAAAAATCATTTTGATCGGTACAAGTTTTTCTAATATACTTCAAAGTTTGCTGTTCTAGTTTTCGTACATAAGCAAACTTTAAGTAACTTGCATCAATCAAAATCAAATTTTTACTTAACTGTGTGCAATGTGATGCACACAAAATTTATTTATTTATTTATTTATTGAGATATTAACATCATAACAGGTTTTTTTATTAAGCCCTAAGGCGATGTTAAATCTAGGTACTTACTTAATATTAACTTACTACACAACACTGCTTACTTTAAACATCTCGTTTCTATAACAATCTGTGCCATTTCCAAGATTTTCGGCAGGTTTTGATAAAATATATCAACGCTGTTTTGGGACAGAATATTTAATAAGTAAATAGCGAGTGACATGGGGGCAAACTTAAGAAGGTTGGTCCTACAAGTGGGCACCTCCAGCATGGCGGGTTGAAAAATGGTTGTTTGCCATTTTTCCAAATTGTATTTAGTGATTTTATATCTTTCAAAATTTCGAATCGTGAGAGCGAGAGTAATATTAGGTGTTGTAAACGCCTTAGGAGGTACATAAATACGCGCTCCTTCTTTCTTCAATAGTACCTAGCTTTGCTTTGGTCTACATGATTACCACAAATTGTTTTATTTTTAAAAGAGAAGGTCTTATAAACTATGAACAGTCACAACTGTTAATTATTAAGGAAGGAAAGTACCAAAGCACTAAAGGCAATCGTCCACTTGTGCGACATTATTGTATAACCTTCGTCTAATGCTTTTTCCCTGATATCTGTGAGCTGTGAGCTAACACAATAGTGCAGGTAATGACTGACCCATGACATAACTTGCGTATTACAAACTATTAGCTTGTAAGTAGAGGATTATTCATTACATAGAAAAGAAACTGTACTCGATGATTTTATAGACACTTTGCTTTTTCGGTGAGAATGCAAGTAACAAACTAAACATCTGACTTCTCTGAGTCAGAGGGCATAAGGCACACAAGGGCAAGTCCTCTGTCAGAGACTGACTGTATATAATGTATTAAATATATCAGTTATCTAGTACCCATAATACAAGCTTTGAGTAGCTTACTTTGGGGCTAGATAGTGCTGTGTGGATTGTCCAGCATTATTATTATTATAGTATGAAATAACACATAGGCTACTTTTTATCCCGTGGGAATACCAGGATTTAAATCTGCGCGGATGAAACCGCGGGGCTAAATGTTAATTTTAAAAAAATTGAAAAATAGATTGGAGTCCTTTTTTGAATTGTTACTTGTTGAATCAACAATATCACTACTATTCACTAGTAAGGTTGTTCATGGTTCACTCGAAAGTGCTAATTAGAGTATAGCCCCGCCGCCGGCGCATTCGTTAACATTTACGGTTAGCATTCGTTATAAACATCTGTCAAAAGATAATCACCTAGACCTATGACCTCTTTCATTTAAAACCTCGGTCTATCCGTATATAGTATACCCAAAAACTATATACCTAAATTAAACTACGTGTAAGTAATTAAGACGAAGACAAGAGTTAATGTGACTCTCGCTCGCACGTTTCGACTTATTGAAAGATATAAAATCACTAAACCCATTTTCGAAAAATCGCAAACAACCATCTTGTGTGCAATCACATTGCGCACAGTTAAGTAAATAAATCATTTTGATCGATACAAGTTTTCCTACTTAAAAGTTTGCTTTTCTAGTTTTCGTACTCAAGCAAACTTTTGAGAAGGAAAACTTGCATCAATCAAAATGAAATTTTTACCAAACTATGCGCAATGTGATTGCACACAAAATGGTTGTTTGCGATTTTTCAAAATTGGAATTTGCGATTTTATATCTTTCAAAATGTCTAATCGTGCGAGCGAGAGGAATGTTAGGTGTTGTCAACGCCTTAATGTACATATTGAATATTGAACAGTGTCGGAGCGGTCGGTGCTAACTTTAAGAAATGTTTCAACACTACCACCCTTCAAAGAACTTATTGCTTTATCTTTAACTTATCTAAGAACTTAACAAGCTTTAATTTATGATCAACGAGTATTTACGGCCGTTATATAATGTTGATATTCTTTTAAGGAATTAATATAATTAGTTAGTTTTATTCTGAATACGCATAGAGATGGTATCAACGTGTGTACGGACACAGGCGCTCAATCAACGCATGCGCTCTGTGCTCTGGGAATCCACCCATTAAGACTATCAGAGCTTAATGCACCAATAAACCTACAAAGATAAGCAGGATTTAGGACTTTATTTTTTGCACTTAAACTCATAAGAAATTTGAAACATCAAAATCAAAATGCAAAGGATCCTGAAAATTAATAATGAGATTTCGATAGACCATAAATAATTTTCTACAACAAAAATTAATTTCTTAGACAATGCAGCCATACGATGATCAATATTGAGACATCTGGAAGTAACGATACCTACAATCTTAAAGCCCTATGTACTTATTGCGTTGCGTTTTCATTCATTCATTCATTCTTTAATTAGACCTGATAAGACCTTAAGGATCTCCCGTAGAACAATTTTTTGCAGCTGATGACCCCATCTCGCCCCTAGTTGCGTTTGATCCAAGACGTTTTGGGCACCCTGTATAAGTATTTAACTTTAATTTTCTCGGAGATTTTCCTCAATATTGATAGATAGATAGATAGATAACGCATTTATTTGCCCAACTGATACACACAAATAAGAGAAATAACAAACAAAATAAGAATAAACTAACAAAGTAAATTATAAAATAAACAAACTTTTTGAACACAAACTTAATAACTTATTCTATTGAAAACTAAATATTAACTTATTGTATTGAAAAACATTGACTGATATACCTATTGCTTGTTTGTTTATTGTTATCATTTTCACCTCAGTTCTTGCTCCGCTCCTCCATCGGCGGTAGCAGTCGAGACATTGCATACAGCTCAATAAAGCTCCGAGTGCGTGGCTGTGCCTATACTGTAGTAGTAGTAGTTAGTACGTTTAGTAAGTATACTGTAAATAGCGAATTGGCGATCTGATGAGGTGGTAATGACTTCGTGCGCATCCTTGAACGTGCGCTGCAAGAAATGTCGCACTGTTCATCCCACGCGTGGCCTTCTGATGGCCCGATAGGCTTCTGTAAATACTCACATGGGCAACAAATTACGATCTATATCTAAAATGATATCTTCACAATCAAATGAAATACATTTTTTATCATTTAAATTATAATGTTACAATGGATAAAGTACTCTAATTAATTGAAAATAAGCAGCACTTAAGGCTCCGGTGACAACGGCTCGCAATTTCGAGGTGCGATTGGCTATTATTTCATTTTATTTCATTTCGGGGAGGTTGTTTGAAAGAATAACTCTAAAGAAACACGCATTAAATACTGTTCGAACACAAATAATACAATAATATAAGGGAAATGTGCTTGAGTCAGAAATCATTTTGGTATTAGGTAAACGTAAGACCAAACATGCTAATACCAAAATAATTTCTGATTCGGGCATGTTTCCCTTATATTATTGTATTAAGTATTTGTGTTCGAACAGTATTTATGCGTGTTTCTTTAGTGTTATTCTTTCAAACAACCTCCCCGAAATGAAATAAAATGAAATAATAGCCAATCGCACCTCGAAATTGCGAGCCGCTGTCACCGGACCCTTAAGAGTGTATGGTATCCAGTATCCAGGCATGAACACATTGTCGTTAAGCCCGTGGACCTGAATGTAGCAGCCGTCAAGCCATAATGAAAAAAATGTAGTTCTCATCAGACCTCTATCACAAAAATCAATCGAAAACTTACAAAACACAGATAAAAAACAAAGCCGGCTCCCACGAAGCACAAGTTTTCAACGGCGTTTTTTGTTCCAACAAAACAATGCCAAATCTTATTAAGTGATAGGATCGAATCGTATCGAGTGAGATGCACGAGAGAGGGGCTCCACATAAAAAGGAGATGCGCGTGCGCGGGGCTCACAGTGCGCTGCACAGCACGCACGTGCCCTACTAGCTCGCTAACACTTGCACTCGTGCGTGCGCTACCCACGCACTCTCCGATACACATTGCTGGTGAGTATCGCGACTTAGGCACAAAGTGATCCTGTGATTGTACTCAATAAAAACCGTTCTGATTAGATTTTTGAGTGAAGTGAATATAAACAGTGATTCCAATTAAAAAAAGGAAGTTGGTGCTGTCATCGTCACCAATAATATTATAGCAATCCTGAAATTATTAGGAAACGTGATCATAATTACAAAGATTTTATAATGTCCCAAAAGTAAACAGTAAAGTATAAAACTAATAAAACGTGATGAAGATAATAGAGTAGCTCCGCTGACGACCGCAAATTACGGTTTTTCGTTAATTTGAATAAAAACCGGGTACTGACTGTCGGGTTGCATTTCAGAAGTAGTCCCGTGCCGCTGGTGACATGGCGCGCCTACACTCACTGGTAAGTTCACTATTATTCACTTTTTTATTTTGAAACGCCCAGTTTTTTCATAACTAAACAATAATTCTTCTTGAAAGTACTCTACATGAACTTAAAGATTATCGTGAATATATAAAAGTTTTTATAATAATTGAAAAAAAAAACAAAAATAAATTGTATAACTAGGTGTATGTATCTTTAATTATTAAATAAATAAAACGATGCTATACCTCAAGTAGATGGCAATAGAGGGCAGTGAATCGTAGAGCACGTTTTTCATTGTAACAAGTGATGGTCACCACCTCACATCAGGTAGACCATCTATTCTGTCAGAACGTTGAACAAATAGTAAGATTACGTAGTGATCCTCCCTCTCAGAATGTGCATTACATAACATAATAATGCAGTTAAACATACGCGTTATTAATATACTTATACATAATAAGCAGTAATGCTGGTTGCGCATAATTATGTTCGGGACAGAAATTGTTCGCGCTCTGCTGCACGAAACTGCATTAAATGTTTATAAAAACTGTGTGGTAAACGATTGATCCACTAGTTTTGTATTCAAAATTAAATTCAAATTCAAAAACTATAGCAAAAAAATATGAAATTTTTTTTTGTGATAAAAAAAATATTTCATACAGGTTACCTACGAACTTTATTTTTTTTAAGTTTCACCCCCACCGGTTCAGTGGTTAGGTAGTGATTGAGCTACAAAAATTATAACTATGGTAAAAGAGTATCTACAATCACTTACACACAATACCGTTATTTTTTTTAAATTGTATTTCACTGAAACCGTAAAAACCGACAAAAATAAGATAGTTTCAAAAAATTATAAATAATAGTTTTCGTATTTATTCTCATAAGTGTGACTGTTTTATATAAGGCTTATTTATGTATGTAGAGGTCAGTTTACAATGAGATGAATACTGACCCTAGAAAATAAATTTATTTCGAATTTATTCGGTAAGTGAGACACCTCAGCTGTTCGCAACCACGGAAGTGCTCTAGGATTAGCAAATTATGTACCTGAATACAAAAGGCTTCAATAAATAACAAGATAAAAAATGCGGGTCGGTTTAAACTGTAATTTTAAACTTTCACTAGGCCGACGCTTTACAAATTGCCTGAGTCTAGATTTTCAAATGAACGATGTCAAAATGTGCATAATGGTGATGACTAGAAATGTACCCACTAATGGCTGCAGGGTTTCAGTGACCCACTCAGTCCCCTTGAAAATAGCTTCTTCGTCGTCTTGAAAGTCGTCTATAATAGATTCCAATAGCTTTCCTCCGCAAAGATTTTTCAAGTTTCTCTTGAGATATACATAAAAACTTTAGCTGGTACTGATGGATATTCTAAGATCAAAAAGGAGGAGTACCGTTCAACGATACGGGGAGAGAAGACATACGTTATGGTGTGATCAAATTAATTTGGTATGTAATTGACATAATAATATTATTGCCTCTCGTCTCAAATGTTCGTTAAATTTGGTTAAATTAAGGCGCCGCCACAAACTGTGCGACTCAGTGCGACAGAGCTAGGTCGTTACGTCACCCACGATAATCTGCGCCACATCGCGCCGCACAGTTGCGTCACTCACTCTAATCTAGGGCTGACACTGTGTCATTGGGTTCGAGTACTCTTGATTTAGAGCACACGTCTCTTCGTCTTGACAAATCGTAGTTGTAATGTTATGTGTAAGATATGATTTATTCAGACATGTTGGTATCATTACACACTCATATTTTGTAACTACCAGAAAAAAATTAAGGACTCTTTCAGCAGGGGCTAGTAATGATAAAAGCACTATCAAAACATTTTTTATACTTTTTGGGTTTTTTTTTTAGTTTTTATCCAAAAACGGGATCAATTTTATGGGCACAGTACTAGAAAATACCTACTTCTCAGGTCAATCTCATACGCAATGCGTACAGGTTTACTTGTGAAGCATTTTGGGAACAATTCTTGTAACATTGATTTTTTTTCCATTATGACATTTGTATACACGTAAATAATTTGATTAATATTTGACTGATTTTGATTTTTGTTTATGCGAGACATTCTTACTTGTACCTTCTGTTTTAATTTAAATATTTATTTGTTAGGACTACTCTATTGTATTAGGTCTTACCTGTAATAATAGATATAATGTTGAAATAAATAAAAAAAAAATAAAAAAAATTGTCGCGTTTTTGGCTAAAAGCAAACCTCGATAATTTGGTGATTGATAGAGATTTTAAAGTTCTGACAGCGCTAATATATTATCATCAGGAGCCATTGCTAAAACAGTCCTTTAATTTTTTCTGGTAGTTACAAACTAGTGGTGTATAGTATAACTAGTGGCTCTGTGAGCTGGTAGACCTCGCGAGCACACTAAAAGTGAGCAATTCACTGGCTTAGCGGTAGGTAGTTATAATTTTTCCGATTTTTGATTCTTTTGATTTTATTGATTTTATTGTTTTTTTTTTAATCATCTTATGTAGAATGAGGTCCTTAGTGTTTCTCTCAAATTTGATTGAAACCCGTCGATTTTTTGTGGAGCTATCCCGTTCATCATGCTACAGATCCTCATCAGATCTTCACCAAACTTTTATGAGACCAACTTATAGTTACTACCTTTCAAATAAAAAAAGAACAATCGAAATCGAATCTCATTTGGTGGATATATTCAGTATATGAAATAGCCCCCTTTTTTGTCCCTTTTTGGGGGAAGTACCCCTCCAATGATTTTAATCCCCGACGACAAAAAAAATCTATTAAGTCATATAACCTGTGTACCAAGTTTCGTCCAGATCGGTTGAAAAATGCGACCTGTAGAGGAGAACAGACAGACAGACAGACATCCGGACAAACGCATTTTTGGCCAATGTGGAAACTGAGACGCTTCGCTCGCTCGGTCAATTAATCATTTCACTACCAATATGAATGCTTTTAGTGTAGAAAGAATTAGTTTAAGAAGCGAGCTTCGGTATTTTTTTATCAGTTATAATAATACTATGATGATGTTCCTCATGATTCTTCGATTGTTTTTCTTTATGTTGTTATACTATAAATGATATGAAAATAGTATTATTTATTTGAAATGCAAGCGTCACACAACCCTAGCAAGGGGCGACCGCAAGGGGTGCTTACGAACACAATAAGAAACCATCAATGCAGTGAAATTTTAGCATAATAGAAAATGTGTTTTGTCTCGGCCAGGGAATTCCGGACTTTTGTTACAGTAATGTCACTTTTGTACCTGCATACTTCGGAATAAAACACAATAGCTATAATTATTTTTATTCACTCTTAGTCTTGCTGTGAAGTATTACAACTTTTAATTCACTCACAAAAATCATTACTGAAACTTATCTACTTATCTTAAAACCTTCCTACGGCTGCTGGTATGGTGGTACAGGTAAGGTGGTACAGGTATGGTGGTACAGGTATGGTGGTACAGGTATTTGAGCTTTTCATAAAAAAAAAATCAAACCAAGTTAGAGTTTATATTATATATATATGTATTATAGTTAGTGCTGTTTGGAATGTCCACCCATCTTTATTTATTTATTTTAATTAACACTTAAATTTTTGTTTTATTAAATACTTAAATATAACAAAAGAAGTAAGTAAGAAATAATCTGATAACACTTTAAAGTTAACAAATGATCCAACAGGTTATCTCACGACAAATAAAGCCGGCCTACAAAGCCGCGTAATGTTTATTCATCTAATTCTCACGTCGGCATACATCGCCGCCTTATAACGAGAAAGCGTCCGGAAGGTCAATGTCGCGCGCCGAACGTTTACCGGACATTAGTTAAGGCGTTGACAACACCTAATGTACCTCTCGCTCGCACGATTCGATATTTTGAAATATATAAAATGATTGCACACAGTTTGGTAAAAATTTAATTTTGGTTGATACAAGTTTTCCTACTCAAAAGTTTGCTTAAGTACGAAACTAGAAAAGTAAACTTTTAAGTAGGAAAACATGTATCGATGAAAATGTTTTTTTTTTTTACTAAAGTGTGCGTAATGTGATATCACACAAAATGGTTGTTTGCGATTTTTCGAAAATGGGTTCAGTGATTTTATATCCTTCAACAAGTCAAAACGTACGAGCGAGAGTCACATTAGCTAGTCACGTCACCTAAATCGATGCGTTGGTAATACTCCTCGAAACTCATGAACGGAAGGAAGGGCTCAAAGTCAAAGTCAAATAATGTTTATTCAATAAAATCACAAGGACCATCTTGAGCTCTAGTCATATTTAGTAAATCATGTATATCTTTCTTACCTTCTATACTGTCACAGTTTACGAGCACATTATTATGTTTGCGAAAGGCATAACATGCTTTCTTGGCCAAACTAT
This sequence comes from Plemyria rubiginata, assembly GCA_963576535.1. NCBI lineage: Eukaryota > Metazoa > Arthropoda > Insecta > Lepidoptera > Geometridae > Plemyria > Plemyria rubiginata. Next base: position 228,980 of record OY754914.1, on the reverse strand, counting down.
GATTGCGTGGAAAATCTTCCTTTCCGTAATAGTGTCAGAAAATGACGGGAGTAGAGTGGCTACAGCGTTAGGAACGCGATTATCATCAAGCACTACATAGTAGAAAACAAAGTCGGTTTCTCTGTCCCTATATCCCTATGTCCCTATGTATGCTTAAATCTTTAAAACTACGCAACGGATTTTGATGCCGTATTTTTTAATAGATAGAGTGATTCAAGAGGAAGGTTTATAAATTATAAACCATTATACATTATAAATTATATATACATTATAAATTATAATGTATAATACATGAATGATATGTGCACCCGTGCGAAGAAGGGGCGCGCGGGCGGGTCGCTAGTCCCAGTATATTATATTCCTGTGATAGCATGTAACTCATTATAAACATTGAATAACACGGACCTCATTTGAGCTTGAGCACTTGGTAGGTACCTTTCTTGTTGAGAAGTAGATAGGTAACCTTTCTGACCTTTCGACCAATTTTCGGCCACCACGCAATAGAATTTTACGTAAGTGCAATAAATAAATGTCACAGCAACATTTATACATACGAGTACATACATGGCGCGGAGTCGTGACACCTCATTACAACGTTCATTGTCCGCAAGCCTGTTTAGAAGCATGAGAGGGACATGCTATCACTCATTCATCTCATCATACACGGAACAATATAATAATCTGGGTGACTGAGCTTTGCTCGGTTGCTGAATCCTAGCTAGACCGGTTTATCGCCCCCGAATCCCCCTGGATACCAAATTTCATGAAAATCGTTGGAGCCGTTTCCGAGCTTTCAATTTTTTTTTAACAAAAAATTTCTATTGGAACAGATTGGACAGATATACCTAAGATGTTTCAAAGTTATCAGAGTGTAAGTAGAATTTGATAACCAATTAACTTCAAGTGGCCCACCTGCTATGCCTAACGGCCGGTTTCTGAAAGCCGATCTAATCTAATCAGATGTCAAGTCAGTTGCTATCTCTATCAAATGCGATGTAATAGCTGAAATAGCAAGTGACTTGACCACACTTGACATCCGATTACGTTTGATCAAGCTTTCCTTACCTTAAATATTAAGTTATAGAATCGAGCGATTCGCATTTGATTGTTAAACACTAGCGACCCGCCCGCGCGCCCCTGCTTCGCACGGGTGCACAAATCATGCATGTATTATACATATAAACCTTTCTCTTGAATCACTCTATCTATTCAAAACCGCATCCAAATCCGTTGCGTAGTTGTAAAGATTTAAGCGTACAAAGGGACATGGGGACATAGGGACAGAGAAAGCGACTTTGTTTTTAGTGATAGTGATATGAACCGTAAGAAGGTACTAGGCACGTACGGTACCCACGGTTTTCATTGACACACGTATGTTCCGAGAACACAGTAATCACAGCAGTAAGGTGCTGTGAAGACTTACGTAATGAATCAATAAGGCGCTCCACAGAGTGGTGCGAATGCGAACCCGCCGCCGCGCCGCCCTGACCCGGGTTTTGTAGTCGCGACCTACAAACGAGCTTTGTGCTACTATCTTTACGCCGAGTGTCTTTTGTGTGACGTAATAGAAAGTGGGTTATAGATACCTGTCAAAGGCTAAGGGGCCATCATTGACTACTTCCACTACTATAGAGATAACTACTTCATAAACAATTGAAGTTCATACCAACATAGGTTTATCTTATTTTTTTATTGAGCTATTGAAGATTAACATCTCTACCTAGGTGGAGACTACTTTCATGGAAATTCCATGATGGAATTGATAGCTAAGCCTCAAAGACAGATAGATTTTTTATAATTTTAGTTGTACCTATCTACCACTATATATTGTATAGAAAAATGTTAGTATGAATAATATAAAACATAAGAAAACATGAAATTGCAGACGCTAAATTCTTTAAAAGTAGAATTTTCGTGATCATGGACGTTATTTCCAGCTATGTAGGCTTACAATGCATATATAAAACAAACGCTGCAGTGCTAACTACTACCTCTATCTTTTGCTTCAAAACGTCAATGTAGGTAGGTTGACGTCGTCAGTTATAACAAGCGAGAAAATTTTACTTTCGCTGTGGGAATGTCTTCCGTTATGTCATACAACTTAGCAAAATGGGCAATTATTATTATGAATGTAAATCTGTATGAACTCGAAAACAACTTATTTTATGAATCCATGAATAAAATTTACGTAAAGTACGCAGGTAGGAGGGTACTTAGCGCTCGTATGAAGATTACTTTTGTTTATCAGTTTATACAATACCTACAAAAATTTAAGTGGGTTAATGTACAAACACTACAGAATAGCATTGCAAAAGTGATTTTATTCGCTCTATTTAAAATGTAGGTACGTCTACCACATTTCTGAATTTTTACGGTGGCGGCGCGGTTTAGTGCATTCTCTTCGTAACATATTGTGTGCTTAGTGCACAGTATATTTAATCCTTCACCAACTATCCAAAAGGCACGCAAGGAAAATCGAAACAAATAAAGATCACTCATTCACTGGTGTAATTACAGGCACATGAGGCTTATCATCTGTATGCCTCAAGTTGATTGACGCAGGGCAGTGCATCGTAGGGCACGTTTTTATTGTGCGTGACCTACGGGGCAATGTTTTGTTTATAGGTGATGGTTACCACTTAACATCAGGTGGGCCATCTGCTTGTTCCATCAGCGGGTAGTATAAAAAAAGATCGACCAAAGCTGCATTATATTCATAACAGATGAGAAAATAAGAGAATAACCGCCGGTATCTGAAAGTAGTAGAGATATTTACCTCGAGAAAGTGTCATGGCAACGAGTCCCTTGTGATATCGGAGATGCTTCCTCAAAGAACAAAAACCACGCATTCTCACACTGAACGTGTGACAATTTGAGCAGAATAAAGTAATTAGAATTTCAGATTAATTTCCATAATCGTTGATTCTTACGGCAAGAAAATAATGAATTGTAAGTTGTAATTGATTACTTTCTCTCGTAGATTACCCAGGTACCTAGGGACGTCAGATGGACCCTCATGTAACATGACTCACGTTACAATGAGCGAGCGGTGTGCTTGGGACAGGATTCATTTAGACTTTCCTACCTCTTTTATGTCTGACTAAGTACCTAAGATTTCCATAACATTTAGGCAGATCCATGGTAAAACCGACCTGTGGATGTGTTTGATTACACTTTTGTCATAGAGTCGTACTTAGCACTTGAAAATGAAATTTACGTAAATCAAATCCAATACCACGCTGACAATCCTATCTCCTCCTCGCGTCGTACTCCTCACTGCTGAGGGTCGTGACCTCCATGGACCACTTTATCATTCACAACTCTTCGCCATCTGGATCTGTTGCCGGCGACATGAATCGATCAAGACTTTTAGACAAACCTACCTAAGCAGGGAGTAATGTGAACATAGGTCTTACATATTCGTTCAACATCTTGCCAAAAAGGTCACCGCGGACGCCGGCGGTAGGTACTTATACAGGGTGGCCCAAATATCGTGGACCAAACGAACCAGAGTGATAGAGGAGGTGATTTCCAACAAAAAATCTTTCACAGCATGGTCATAACTTAATTGGATAAAAAGTGATGATCATTTTTGTTTTTTTTTTTCAAATAAACTACCGATTTATTTACAATTTCATTAATACAGAAAAAAGTTGATAATAAACAACAAAACAAAAGGTGTTGTATTATGACTAGATAATGTATCATTACAAAAAAAAATGAATTGCAGGTCTGGGTACCAAATTAAAAAAAAAACAAAAATGATCATCACTTTTTATCCAATTAAGTTATGAGCATGCTGTAGAAAGATTTTTTGTTGGAAATCACCTCCTCTATCACTCTAGTTCGTTTGATCCACGATATTTGGGCCACCCTGTATACTTTCTTATGGAACGTTCGCGTTGGAAAAACGGTTTGGCAGACAGCTGAGGCTTAGAAACCAGTGGCGACAGTTCCTCCAGTTTCCTCGTACATTTGGCACGACGGCGGCGCTGGCAGATAGCCTGATAACCTTTTCCTGCTAAAACTATTGGAATGTATGGTATTGAATGTCGTGGGAAGTGAATGTCCGTCTAGGTGCCATTTAGATTTTCGATAGTCCAACGTGTTTGTATAAGATTTGATGATCAGCCACAGTCTTTTTAGTTTTCCGATGAATTTATTGTTTGACGTTTTAGTTTGCTTATTACTCGTCACTTTGTTGTTCATCTTTATCCTTTGATACATATTATATTGTAATTACATCTTAATTTTGGTTGGTTAATTATTTTACAGGTAAGTACAACAATGGGTTATTTCTAGTTTTTACCACTGATAAGTTTTATTTTTTATTTTTTTTTATTGTTGATAGCTAGACGAACTACTACTACTTACTGACAATCAAGCCTCTGCTAACCACCACTAGGTACCCACTGACTTTAACAGCCAAACCAAGATGTAGATGCCTAGTTGGATCACAAAAGCACTTGGAATTGAATTAGCTTCTATCACCTATGCAAAGAATCCACGCATGTTGCGCAATTTGGAACAATCGCCATGTTGCACAGCTGCATTGTGGCGGATCCCATGCACGCCGACAACCGCCGGCGAGGACAGGTTCCCGTGAGATGCACACACTTTATTTATGACACGGCTCTAGCTATTACAGTATTCCGAATCAAATTCAAATTCAGTATCAAAATCCGTTCCGTAGTTTTAAAGATTTAAGGATACATAGGGATATAGGGACAGAGAAAGTGACTTTGTTTTATACTATGTAGTGATAGTGATAAGAACTAACCTTAAAGTGATTAGGATTCACCAGGTTGTCAGTTGTATTTGTATTTGTATTATTACTTCACGTGGCCTACTACCTATTCCTTATAGCTATACCACAGTATGTAGGTACATACTAAGTATGTCGACTATCTTCTGTGGTTTTAAACCAATCCATTTTCACGCATGCAGCCGCATTTGTATTTTCAATCATTTACTTGATTCCACTTTAGAAACGTTAACTACAATGATTTCTTCCGACTCATTTGTATAATCTCGGAAATGCAATTGCTGACGTAGCAGCATGCACCTTCACCGATCTCTGCTCTGGTAATTTATGTCATAGAGATTGGCTTCTACAATAACTGTCACTCGACTTAGAATCCTAGTACCTTGACATAGAAGTTACGACGCTCTTTCCATTTCCGCGCTTTTGTAGATGACAGGAAACTGCGGTTCGATCGGTTTTTGCTCTGAATTATCTTTTTAAATGGGCCATTTGGCTCTGATTCACTAGCGTCGTCGTCTGACAAAACCTCGTTACACTCGTCTAGGTTCTACTCAACATCCGCGGGAAGTGAACTCTGCAATTGCATCTGAAACTTCAATATTTCGATAGCGTCTACTATTACTAGAGTTGCCTTCGTGTTATTTTCTTAAAACTTAACATTTTGCCCCAGTCACACTCACACCTGTCGCGCGCGCCGCGCTTGTGCACGAAATGTGTGCTTGTTGTACGCAGTCAGTAACGTAACGATTTTATATTGTTTTCTTAAGATTGATTGACTACATAGATTCTTTGATCCATCAGCCTTTGTAGGTGCAATATGTGGCAATGTTTCGTCACGGCATTTATTCGGCGTGTGTAGAAAGGTCGCAGAGGGCAGCCATTGTCGGACAATTGACGGCCCATGCGGAACTCTTTGCCTGTTAGCTGTAACGCTGCGTCACACGAGACGAATCGATTAATCGCAATATAAAGGATCATGAAGCTCCCATCCTTCATATTTTCAATAGAATCACAAGAAAATTTATCGGCCTAGAGGTATCTAAGCCATACATTACAGCCAGCCTAAACAAAACTCCCGTGAAAGCTTTAGTTATAGTACTGTCGGGTTCTGCATACTATAGTTGGTCCATAAACTAACATAGTTGGTTAGGTATGCGCATGCTTTCCAGCTATACGGAATGCGGCATAATCAGCAGAATTTCATAATCAGTGCTCATTTTCTTACCTATCTACCTACTTTGTCTAATGTTTATTTTGAGAAAGTTACGTGGTCACATTATTACATCGTGCTGATATTACCATCTGTGGCGTGCTAAACACTCGTAATTATCGTATAACAAAGAGTGCGCCTATCCTGTGTAATAAGATAATCAACGGTACTTTCACCTTTATTAACACCTCTGTAGAAGAAACTAGGTAATTTTAATCATTCTTAGTGACTCATTTTTCAACCTTGGATTTTTTGTTTTCGCAATTTTACTCAAGTTTTTACTTATATGTGGAGTGATATTTTCAGATCCATGCCAATCTAACAACTAGAGTACTTATATTCTTCGATGCCAATGGTCTTTTATGGCATAACAAATCAAACTTAGAACTGTAAATCATCCACAGATAAATATGCAAACGTATAATTATATCTGTGATAATCGTCTGTATAAAATTATTCGACACGTTAGAGATTTCATCAAATTCCTGCGACCTCAGGCTTACCAACACGTTTTGGGCTGATACACACGAAATCCCTTCAAATTATTCATTGCGATGCGACCGACACTATTTGGCGCATACCATACGAGCTGACAAGAAATATCGCGATGAATCTCGTAATGTTTGTAACTAACAAATCAAAAGGCAGTAAATTTTAAAAATGGTAACATACAGATTAGACTTACGTAATGGATTTTTATAGGATAGGACGCTATAGAACTAATAAACCAAAAAATAATTAACCAAAAAAAAAAGATTTACTACCTACAGCATTTATTGGTCCTGCAAACTAGAATATTAACGGAAATCTATTTATTTCCGACTTATATTTTAAGAAGATACCATTATAATAGTATTATTTATAATAATTTATATACATTAAGCCTAGCTTATTTGGTAAATGTTTGATTTGGGTATAGGTACAGCAAGTTTAAAGGAATTTCATAAAAGTCTTTTGCGTCTACCAGAATTTTATTTAACACCGGAAATGCGTTAGTGTTTCTTAGCTGATTTACATTTCAATTAGGAACTATATTCAAAATAATTGAGTTAGCTTTCAAGAAAAAAGCATGCAGTGTCCAAGCCATTAAGATAAAGATCTGGGTTGAAAGATCCGCAAGTAGAAGACATGCGGACAGACTGCCAAGTATTTGTTTATTAACAAGAGTTTCACCTCAAGAGGTTGTGAGCCTGACTCGGCTCCTAACTGTTGTTTATGTAAGAGGCCCTAATGGATTACCTGGACGTGACCCGCGTGTGATGAGGATATAACTTGCCTTGCAAACATAAAGACCCGAAAACATGAACCTCAATCAATCGCTATCAAATGTTAAATTTTACCCAGGATTTGCGTCTTCACGACCCTGATCCCCAGGTGCGGTAGATATCCTCTCAGATCTCTAAGTACCAAGTCAGATCCTGTCCATATTACTAAAAACGTTAGCTAGCCTACCTATATTTTTAACTTAATATTCTAAATAAAAAAATTTATTTTATTTTATTTTATTTTGAAATTTTTGGAAAACTTACAGCTAGGTACAGATCATTGTTAAAAACATAATTAACAAAATCTTAAAAAAATTGATTATGTTAACTAAAGGCCAATTAAAAGTTTCCACAGATAAAACAGATAAAATAAAACAACTGCTGTGTAAAGATTTAACAACTCTGTTTGATTATTTGTCACCTGTTTTATCAGTAGGTTTAGTGAGGGTGATTTAGTAATGGATTAGGTGGAGCCGTGTACTGAAAGGGTTAATTTGGCAAATTGCTCCTATTCATCGTTGAGTGTATGCGCGCTAAGTAAAGGCTCGTTTTTAGGCAACATTGCTTCACTGATTGTTCTCACCTACCCAGACTACTATTTCTAAGAAATGGCAATATTTTAAATATCGTTTATCCCAACCCTATTTTCTAAATGAGTCCCGTGGTCAATTTATCGAATGTAGTTATAATTTTAAAGGCGTTCTTCTAGATTTCGATCGACTTGGTATCGATACGACTAAGTTTATTATTTGAAATCCTTGTGATAATAATGTAAATCCATTTGATTTAGATTTTTTGATAGTTTAAAAAAATCAGAGAGTAGTGCTAGATAAAAGCCGTTAGATGCTCCAATCCCGAGGTTTGCAGAAACCCGAGGTTGCGACAGGCGGTGTCGGGGTGACGACCACCGCAAGTCACCTTGGCCAGCGCGGGACCAGCCATTGCGCAAACCCTTTGCTTTTCGGAAATATAGCTACCGGCATAAAACGACCGTAATTAGCGGTGCCCCGCATTTGCAAGTACCTACTAACTATTGTTACAAAGCATAGTATCTAAACCATGGGAGCACGAACTAATTGAAATCGGACCGAGATACCTTCAGTCTTTTGTGCCTTTGAACGGTTACAATAATCGCCACTTTATAATACAGCCTACGTAGCTCAGTTGGTAGTAACTATGCCTTCTGCGCCGTAGGTCGTGGGTTCGATTCCCACCGTGAACAAACATTTGTGTGGTGAACATAAATGTTTGTTCTCTGTCTGGGTGTTATATAATATTATAAGTATGTATTTACAAAAAAAAAGTATTATAAGTAGTATATCAGCTATCTGGTTCCCATATTACAAGCATAAGCTTAGTTTGGGGCTAGATAGTGCTGTGTGGAATGTCCACCAATATTTATTTATTTATTTATTTATTTATTTATAATGGTGGTCACCGTTTTCATGAAACCAGAGATTTTGCGAAATGTGAACTACAGTGTAGTGTAGTGTAGTTGATGGGGTAAACGTTTAACGACTCCACAATTGCGTGCGGCGACTCTTGATAGTAGAGAGCAGAGCTGGCACTTTGTTAACATAGTTGAAACGAAAAGGCATTTAAAAATATTACAAAAAAACACTTAGTACAAAAGGCCTATGTACTATGACATTGAGCAATTCCTTGCCGACCGCAAATCACGGAATAACGCTATTGAATTATGAATTTGTATATTAGGTATTTTTAATTTAAATTTAGTTATTAGTGTAGTTTTTTTTAATCTTTATCATTGTTAATTTATTTTGAATAATTATTTTTATACACTGTTATGTACCTACTTATGTAAATTTGACATTCTTAAGTGCAATGTAGGCACAACATGCCTGTCAGAAAAATAAATGAACTGAACTGAACATAATTAATTAATCACAAAGTTTTTTTATAATAACCCCAGTTATTATTTGAGTGCGATTTGAACCTACGACATTTCTATATGGGGCTGCGCTAACCACCCGTCATCGGACTCAGAATAATAAATTAAATTGGAATTTATTAGTGGTAACTTGAAATTATAATTTGTTTCAGCTGGTGCCAGCGATCCTGCTGTTCGCCATAGCAGCTGCGACCCCCAGGAACCACTTCAAACGTGAAGGTGAGCTCATCTCTATCAGAAACCTGTATCAGGATTCTGAGACAGTATTTATTCGTAGTACAGGTTCATATATTATATTAAATTAGATCGTTCATGATTGTTCTTTCCGTGATAAACTTGCTCGTATGTGTCTGAATAAAAGCGAGTGACGCTGGCGAGTCTTAGTCGTAAATATTTTGCTCATTTGGGAAATGTTCTGAATGCTCGAATCATTTTTGATTGAATCAAACGAAATAGTTTTATAGAACTTGTATACATAGTTCTGTAGGCGAAGCATCTGCAAGAGTAACCTAGAGGTGATGCTTCTCTAGGTCGACAATTTTTACTTCTTACCCAAATACCTATTTTATGATATCCCAAAACACCATAACTTATTCTTAAAAATCTTATCTTATCTCTTAAAAAAGAGATATTTTTTAAGAGATAAGAAAGCACTGGTGGTATTGTGGGAGCAGCCTCGCCTTCTGACCATGGGTTTGAATCAAGTCGCGCACCAATGGAATGGTGAAGGAAGACATCGTGAAAAAAACTGTTTATTTTAGAGGATCTCTGACTACTCCCCTTAGACATCCTCCAAGAACCCTAGGTTGGAATCCCACACATCTTGTACTTAACTACTCACAATTTTCATCTATTGAACAACTTCTTTTTGCTTTCAGCACCGTTGAGCTCATCGTATCTTCCACCATCGAGTGGAGGCGGTCACGGCGGAGGTCACGGCGGTGGTGGTCACGGCGGTGGTGGTCACGGCGGTGGTGGTCACGGCGGTGGTGGTCACGGCGGTGGACATAGTAGCGGTCACGGGAGCGGTCATGGAGGCGGTCACGGAGGTGGTCACGGAGGCGGTGGCGGTCACGGTGGCGGCCACGGTGGCGGCCACGGTGGTGGCCACGGTGGTGGCCACGGTGGTGGTGGCGGCAGGCCATCCTCCAGCTACAGTGCCCCCCGCCCATCTAGCAGCTACGGGGCTCCCAAGCCGTCTTCCAGCTACGGAGCACCATCCAGCTCATACGGTGCTCCTGCTCCTTCAAGCAGCTATGGGGCCCCAGCCCCTTCCAGCTCATATGGCGCTCCTGCCCCATCCAGCTCTTATGGAGCCCCTGCTCCTTCCAGCTCTTATGGAGCCCCATCAAAGCCATCGTCAAGCTACGGAGCCCCCGCTCCACGCCCTTCATCTAGCTACGGAGCCCCGAAACCTTCCAGCTCTTACGGTGCCCCAGCCAGGCCCCCTGCAACCAGCTACGGCGTTCCAACAGGACCTTCGACTACTTACGGAGCTCCGAAGCCATCAAGCTCGTACGGTGCTCCAGCTTCTAAGCCATCCTCCTCATACGGAGCTCCGGCGCCATCTAGCTCATACGGTGCTCCACCCTCCAGCTCGTATGGTGCTCCAGCTCCATCGAGCTCCTATGGTGCCCCAGCCCCGTCCAGCTCTTATGGAGCTCCAGCACCTGCTCCATCTTCTTCCTACGGTGCGCCATCATCTGGCGGTCATGGTTCGTCAGGCGGGCACGGAGGATCAGGACATGGCGGTGGATTCGGCGGTGGTGGTAGCGGATTCGGCGGCGGCGGTGGTGGCGGAGGCGGCTTCAGCAGTGGCGGCGGTGGCGGCTTCAGCAGTGGATTCGGCGGCAGTGCTCCCTCAAGCTCTTACGGCGCTCCTTCTGCTCCATCAAGCAGTTACGGTGCCCCCGCTGCTCCTTCCAGCAGTTATGGTGCACCAGCGGCTCCTTCCAGTAGCTACGGAGCCCCCGCAGCACCTTCGAGCAGCTACGGAGCACCAAGCGGCGGTGGTTCGTCAGGTGGCTTCTCATCCAGCTCTTCATTCTCTTCAGGTGGCTTCGGATCAGGTTTCTCCTCAGGAGGAGGTGGGTTCTCTAGTGGTGGGTCGAGTGGATACTCATCAGGCGGTGGTCACTCGGCCGGAGGTGGCTTTTCGTCTGGTGGCTCAGGGGGTGGATACTCCTCGGGCGGCGGAGGTGGGGGCTACTCCTCGGGTGGATCATCCGCGGGATATTCATCTGGTGGCTCAGGAGGTGGCTATTCGTCTGGAGGTGGTCATTCGTCTGGTGGTGGGGGCTATTCTTCCGGCGGCGGCGGCGGTGGCTACTCTTCCGGAGGGTCAGGAGGTCACGGCTCCGGCTTCTCCTCAGGTGGTTCAGGCTTCTCCAGCTCAGGTCACGGCTCCAGCGTGCCGGCTACCATCAACCAGAGCTACGATTCCAACGGTGGCTATAAATACTAGACTCATGTGTAGACTAGCTTCATAGTACCTATTGCCGCCATGGCATATGTGCAGTGCATGCCATACCTATATGGCGCCACTGAAAACCAGCGCTGTATGGGCTCGAGCTCATACAGCAAATGCTGAGTGGTCGCCTTTTTTGTCATCAAACAAATTGTAAAAGTGTTTTAAAAAAATTATGAGATAAAATAAACAATTTTCTATTCTATTCTATTCTATTTTTATACCATTAGTCAATATTTAATAGATCTACGAAGATCCTGATAAGTTTGTAAGCTTACTGTGATTGTAACATAACAAGTCGCCCCAACCAGCAAATAAATGCTAAATATTTTACCATTTATTAATTCTGTACGTTGATCAAATCTGTTACCATAATTTTAAGGATCGTAAAACGAAAGTATTAACTATTTAATGTATTAATTGTACAAAATAAGTGTAAGTACAAAATAAAAAATTATTTTGTATAAAATAAAAAATTGTAAATATAAAATTTGTTTTCAATGCACCTACCTCCTCCTTCCTTCCAAAAAAATATAGAATTGTAAGCTCGAATGTATTTCAAAAGAAAGTCTTCAACATGCTATATACTTTATTAATGTCACAGGAGCAACCGTAGAGTTCACAACATTACACATACATACATATATTCCACATTTTCAAAATATTCAACAAGAACTAGAAACAAGTCAATAGGTAGGTATATCTACTAGCTAACAGTGGGACGCGACGGTCGCTTCCTAATACAATCTTATAATATTTTACAAAAAAGATTACATAAATGCCACGGTATAATTATAAAGGATAAAAAAAATTAAAGCAAAATGAGAGAATATTCGGATATTCCACTTTTTATCATAGAATAGGCATTAAATTAGTAGATGTAGGTACTACTGTATTAAATAAATGCATATTGTGCTAGTCATAATAGGAAGCGACGCCGAAGTATATAACAACATACCTAAAATCTACTCTTACGTCTATTGATATGTATCACACTAAAAACTATTTTAAATTACAGTCACAAGGACTTGATATGTATAGAATTTCATCATAGTCTCAGTAAAGTTACAGGCTGATATGATACTCTTTTAAGCGTATATGCTGATATATTTATATTACGTATCGCAACATAATTTTGATATGTATACCTACTGTGCGTATAGCAATTTAGGTTTTTAAAGTTCAAAAAGCTTTACTGGACTCGAACATTAATTTTAAACATCAAGAAAATACACAGATACAGTATACTAAAACACACGGATCACATCACTATTTGGAAACACATTTTACGAATAATAATAAGTGGATGTCTCATGCATCAGTTTTTGCTCCAAACTATGTTTCCACATGTATCATGTTTAGGCCTTTGATTTCATACATAACAGTAGGTACAAGTCATAGGGCATACCATCATACCTCCCAAACACTGAAATTATTGACCATCTTCACATACGTGCGTACGTTATCTATCTAAAATAACATTAACCAACGTCAATAATATAGATTTGTTTCAACACAAACAATAACATTATTAATGAACTTTCATCCAACGCAGTAATAGTCTTTAAAATTAGTAGTTAACCTAGTACCTACTAATTTTCTACAAGCTCAGAAATTTTGATAGGTACCAAAATTAGAATTTCAATTATAGGTAGCGTTTTATAAAAGTGAAGATGCCGTAGCGTACTAAAAAACATTAGGCTGGTTTTTTCAATGAATTCAAGAACGATATTTAAGTAATGTATGTTTAGGTTTATCTACGAAGCAAGCAGAACGTACAGCGCCTATCTCCACTTTTTGTAACAATTTAAAGATCCTTTGATGCTTTGCATATTGATAAATGTCATACGAACAATAATAATGTAATTACATTTTTTTATTATATATCTTTGGTTGGTCACATGGTTTTCATTGAAATTTTATACATTTTGATAATGTATATCGTAGACACAGGTGACTCCAGCCAGACATAGATTGCAGTATTTGTATTTGTAGTTTTAAAATTACACTACATCACGCACACGTGTGAGCTACAAAGCACGTCTTGTGGAAACAGTGCGTCTTTCTATATATTAATTGACGTAAATAAGGAATCTTCTCAATATAAATAATATACAATAAATATAATATATTTCCTAAACATAATAATTCACATTTTGATATGTATCAGTTTCATTACACTAAATTGTTTCTACGTATAAATATTTTATACATTTGATATAAATATATATTTATATATTGCTTTTACTTCTTCAATATTTCACAGAGTTCTCAGCATTAACAGTTCGTTATCGATAACATTGTGTGAAGCTTTTTACATAATCATACAAAGTGCTCTGCGGAAGAAACCGTTAAAGTTGAGCATAGAGTAGGTGATCGTTCGCAATACTGAAGTTCGTTTCGATGTGATATATACTTAGTAAAATTGTCGTAAAATATGTTTTTCTAAGAGAAGGGTCCGCCGCGGTCGGTTCAGAACGCCGTTTGCTTGCCGAAGGGTTGGACCGGCGGCGGCGCGCTGGAGCTGCCGAACAGCGGCGTCGGTCCGTCGTTGGGGTCGTCGAGGTCGTCGTCGTCCTCGAGCGCGGGGTTGACGCGGCCAGCGCGCTCGTCGCCGCCGACCAGCGTGCTGGCCGCGCCGTACAGCCGGCCCGGCACGCCGCCCAGCACCGACATCTGCTCGCCCGCCTCCGCCGGCTCGGCCACGCGGCCCAGGTCCTCGGGGATGTTCACCACGCAGGTGAAGTAGTCCGCCTCGGGGCTCAGGTAGCCGTTGTTGAACAGGAACCTGCACATTCATTCACATTCTATTCACACAACAAAAACGATGTATTGCATACTCCTAATACCTATGTCTTGAAGGCGTTGGCTTGTATTTGAGTTTCAATGCGTGAGTGTGAATGTGCCCGAGGCTCATGAAGGCATTAGCCTTCATGAGCCTCGGGCACATATATACATACCGCCGACCGCGACGTTACACATTAGTGTAACGTCGCGGTCGGCGGTAAATGTAGCGTCACCTCTTTCAACGAATAACCTCTCACTGACCATTAGGTTACTGACATAATAATACCTTTAGTAGGTTTAATATTTAAATTTTATTTATATAAACTGTCAAAAACTATGCATCGTCATGTTCTCACACAGTGGCGGTGGCATTGTGCAGACGTCGTGATTCACTCGCACTTTCGAACTCGTTACGTCGCCGCCGCGGCCGGCGCGTGCGTCCGTCTGTCTGTCACGATGCATACAATCGCCCATTACGCACGGAAAGTGGCAACAATCTTGCTGCACTCAAAATGTCGCTTCCTGGTTTCCGGATTGCAGAAATAATCATACCCCTACAGAAACCTGACCATGTATAGGTAACATTTAATTTTGGACTTGTTATAATAGGCACTTGAGTATTTGCAGATCTTTTCAGTCGGTTGATGATCATAATTAATACACTACCTTATTTCGTAATTTCTGTGTAAATTTCATTTCCCAAGAGTAATCGTTTTTCCTTCCTCCGCTACGTAATGAAATCAGAAAATCCAAATCATTTAAATGTTTAAATGGCAAGTCGGAACTTTGCTTGTGAATGTTTAATGAAGCGCGAACTTTCTCCTTTCCCGAATGTCTATGCTCCCGAACGTGAAGGAAACCCGCTTTTGTTATGACGAACGGCTGTATTTCTCTGAATTTAAATCGGGTCACAATTAATGTTCTTATACATATTCCTTTTCAAATTGTGCTGTTTTTTAACCAGCGCCTGCCCGCGCCATCGCTAACATCACGGCGAGCATGAGTAGGCAGGCAGAGGCATTATTCTCTATGATATAGGAGATTCCTTGCCCCAAACCGTGTCAAGTCACAACGGGACCTTGGACTTTATTCTTTACTAACTGCGCCCCGCGATTTCACCCGCGTAGCTTTTTGGTTTTATTTAATTCCGAGCATTTTCATATTTATTCACCTTTTAAACCTTCTACAAATAATTCATGGCCAAAATTAGCCAAATCGGATCAGCCGTTCTCGAGATTGAGCGAGAATAACGAACAGCAATTCATTTTTATATAGGTATATAGATAGAAGATGACATAGGAGATACTTTGCCTTAACCGTGTGACGTCACAACGTGATCTAAACGCAAACGCGATTGGATTGGTCATGGTGAAAACGCCCCTGGTTAGGTAACACTCACACTGAAAGCCAGGACACGAAGGCCAGCGTGAACAAGCTGAGCACCATCGCCATGGTCCGGAAGGGGAACAGCTGGATCTCCTTGTCCGCGTCCCAGCCCGGGTAGTGGATCAGCGCCGGCAGCCCCAGCATCTGCTCCCCGCCCGACAGCCGCAGCAGCAGCGCCACCACGTAGGCGGCCAGCGAGCCGTACGCGTTGCAGTGCCGCTTGAAGTGCACCACCATCAGCAGTTGCGGGAACAGGATCACGTACACCAGGTCGGAGCACATCGACCTGCACGGAAACTATCATAAGTATTCCCAATCTATCTAATCTAAATACATATATATAACTCAAAGGTGACTGACTGACTGACATAGTGATCTATCAACGCACAGCCCAAATCACTGGACGGATCGGGCTGAAATTTGGCATGCAGGTAGATGTTATGACGTAGGCATCCGCTAAGAAAGGATTTTGATCAATTCTACCCCCAAGGGGATAAAATAGAGGATGAAAGTTTGTATGAAACTTTGAATTCCTTGGCGCGAGCAAAGCCGCGGGATCAGCTAGTCTACATATATTTTACGTCAATACCAAAATTATCAGTGAATGGATACGAGAGCTCGTCATCAAACTAGGCCAGGGGCGGCTATCTTATGAGTCAGAAGAGTCAAAAATTACAATTTAAGAAATTTCAAAGTTTATAAAGAGCCACAGTCCTTGTCAATCGTTTTAGAACGACTTTTGAATATTTTTGATAAAATATATAATATTCGTAATGGAACTAAAGAGCCACAGTATCACATTCAAAGAGTCATATGTGGCTCGCGAGCCGCATAGATTGCCGACCCCTGAGCTAGGCTTGCCAGACGGAAAAGAATGTTTACCTACTGAAAGTTTTCGTCAAATAATAGTTATTTGTTATACAAGAGTGCAAAGTTGCTTTTTAACCGCGTGTTCAATTTTGATGACCGAGCAAGCGAAGGATTCTAAAATTTAATCACGAGCGCAGCGAGTGATTCAAAATTAGAATCCTGAGCGTTAGCGAGGGAATCAAAAGAGCACGAGGTGAAAAATCTTTGCACTCGAGTGCAACACGTAACTTTTCATTCCACCTCAGCGAGGAAATGACTAAATGCAAAAAAAAAGTTTACAATCACAAGATAGGTACTTTTATTTCAGTTTAGGTATTAACTACTACATTTTTCACTTGTTTTCAAGTTTCTTGTTTTTAATATAAGGTTTAACAATGACGTGAAAAAATGCCGCGTAAAGAACCGCGTACAAAGCAAATTGAAAAAAGAACACCAAGAAGGTTCCGAGTCTGAGTTTTTAACAAATTAAAAAAAAGTTGTATGATATATTCGGCACCATAGAGGTAGCAGTAAATAGGTTTAATGTTTTTTTTTTAATTCACAAACTTAGTGCACACGATGTTCTAAATTCAATTTACTTTATCCTCTAGAGAATAAAAACGGCTTTTGCACTCAGATATTGAAGAGCAAAATTACTCTTTCCGAGATGGTGGGATGAAAAATACTTATAATAATTGAAACACGTCATACTCTGTATATTTGTTATTCTGTATGTCTCTCGTATGTTGAATCATTACCTAATTGTAAGGTTGTTTAATTACTTGTGAAGTGACATGGACTGGATAGGTACGCAATGGTGCTATATCATTATTTTCTGCAAAATGTTTCAGATGATTGCATCATTAGTGAAATCATCTTAGCTTAGCTAAACGGCCAGCGTGTCCTTCGCGCAGCGCTTGCGAAATGCCCCTTCATGCATTATGTGAACTGGAGCAAATGATGACTATGACTAGAAGGGAATCTGTTACTATTATATTATGTTTGAAGTTAGTAACTATTAGTCGTTTAAATCATAGTAACGTTAAGAAGGGCATCATTTGAACATTCCCCACATAATTTTATGATCGCTTTTGATTTGAAAAAAGGGAGGGCTTTTCTTATTAAATACATTTTTTTTATTTGAAGATTCAATAATAAGAATTTTCCTTTCCACTTCTGAAGGTAAACTACGGAACCAATTGTTGTTTTGTAATCAACCCTTCAGCCCCAGGCCTCCGCCTAAACCGCAGCTCTACATCTATTTTCAATAAGGGGTGGCTATTGGAAGCCTCCTCGAAACCCCCTGTTGCCAAGAATATAACAAGGTAGGTTTATAAGAGTGTAAAAGATTCAATGTTTCTTGAATTACGTTATTTCCGAGTAGCTTCACTATTGAGGCATAAATAAAGTTCTGTACATAATGTCTTCCAATGTAAACCTTGAATTAATCGGAGCAATTCTTGTTTCAATAAAAATAATCGTGTTTATTGTGCTTGACCTACGGGGCAATGTTTTGTTTACAGGTGATGGTTACCACTTAATATCAGGTGGCCCATCGGCTTGTTCCATCAGCGAGTTGTATAAAAAAAAACAGAAACCGCTCCAACTATTTTCATGAAATTTGGTTTGCAATTTATTCAGAGGCGATAAATCGATCTGCTAGGATTCAACAACCAAGCATAGCTCGGTCACCCAGTTTTTTTGATTTCATAATAAAAGTCAAAGTTGAGTATTTTTTTTCACAAGACGATATTATTATGAGATGTTAAATATTTGAACGTGTTTCTGGATGCGGTGTCACCCAACTAGCCAACTCCAGGTACACTCCTGGCCGGTCCATGCCCGGAGGCGGAGGGTGTTCGGATTAAGGCGTTGACAACACCTAATGATTCTCTCGCTCGCACGATTCGACATTTTGAAAGATATAAAATCACAAATTCCAATTTTGAAAAATCGCAAACAACTATTTTGTGTGCAATCACATTGCGCATAGTTTGATAAAAAAATCATTTTGATTGATGCAAGTTCTCTTACTCAAAAGTTTGCTTGAGTACGAAAACTAGAAAAGCAAACTTTTAAGTAAGAAAACTTGTATCGATCAAAATGATTTTTTTTACTAAACTGTACGCAATGTAATTGCACACAAAATGGTTTTTTGCGATTTTTCGAAAATGGGTTTAGTGATTTTATATCTTTCATCAAGTCAAAACGTGCGAGCGAGAGTCACATTAGCTCTTGTCTTCGTCTTAAATTCCAATTACTTCTCTATCCCGGTGCGCGGGCCTATAATGTTTGTACAAAGTTTTTCTGGATCGCTTTGTGCTTTAAAATTAATTATTTCAGCTCAGTGAAGGAAATTGCACCGCTGTTCCATTTTCCGAGGGTTATTGTTTGAGTGCCTTTCAAGTCTATGTTACGTGGCTTTACTGATTGTTGAAAAAGGAATTAAAGGATTATAGGATTAGCTATCGAACTTGAACATTGCTTTTAAAATCTCAGGACAAGCTTTCACTAAGGTAGGGAGAAAAACTTTGCACGTCCTGAGTTTTATGGAAGAACTTGGATTTCACTGAAGTCTACATTCCCGTTTAATAACGGGTATACTTAATCGTAAATAGGTACCTACATTCAATTTATTCTTAGTGGAAACAAGCCTATTCATATAATAATTTATTGCGATCACAAGGTTGTTAATCCTTTGCGTTAACTTATAGGGGATTGCTATTTGGGTGTTCAATAATAAGATTTTGATGCATGATTAAGTAATTAGATTTTGCCTTCAAGTTGAAATCACGAAGGATCCTTCGTACGTATACCTATCGATCGATCAATTCGTCATTATGTGAACCCGGCCCGCGCCATCGTGTCGCAATCTGTAATCGTCCTTAGCTCTAATGACGACTCCGTGATATCTCCCAGATATTAGCTAATGTTGCACATCGCTATTTACCCACTACCTACTGGTACCTACTGTTGGGTTTGGTTTCGTCAGAAACTGTGACCGCTATATTATGAAGTAGATAAACTTAGACGTCAGTTGTGAGCTGTGTTGTTGTGGCTATTACGAGCGTTATTGTCATTTACCGCTTCTTCGAAATAGCAAAGATCAATTAAAGTTTGATGAGTGCGGGCTCATTAGGTTGATGTTATTTTGACAGTTCCAAGTACGTCAAGAATAGGTACATAGCTGACTGTCTCTTATGATTGAAGAGTAACCATGCTAATAAACCCTGCTTTACAGTTCCACAATAGGGTTAACTTGCGACACCAGAGTAACGGCAATGCTTCGACCACACGTAACGTATCGCTTGTTTATGGGCCATCATAGGACTCATTGGTGCAATTTGTACCGTTTATCGCCCATTGTACGATTATGGGAGAATGTAAGATCGACTAATCTGTGTCGTGTCCTTGCATTGCTTCACACACATTTACACTACACGCATTATTCATAATCAGGATTCTAGAATTACTTGTGCACGATTTTTGACTGTGATATAGTTTCGTTGAGATTGCATCTGTGGATTAATGCTTATATATTTCGATGGAAATCTGCATTTCAGATGAGTTTGAATAATCTTTTCGAGAAATAATCGAATTGTGTAGGTCTATATCCTTGGGGCTTGGAAACGTTTAATAAAATGGTCCACCCGTCCTTGTAATATCACTGAGAGAAACATCTTGTTTGGTTAGCTGCTTACCACAATTATTTCCGAGACCAGAACCTTTATTGAGATCCCAGGTTTTTAGTTGACTATAATGCACTATGTTTAATATAATGCAGAAATACTTTTTTGCGGTTACCTGTGTCTGGTGAAAATGAACACTCACCAGAGGCCGTAGATGGAAGGGATGGTGAGCGCCATCACTGTGGACAGGACGCCGACGACGATGATGCCCACGCGCATCACCCAGATGATCTCCATCTCCGACGCGCGCTGTCTGAAGATCAACTTGTACACGTTCCTGAAGCAGACCGCCATGTATGATACTTTACATATACAACATATACTAAATAACTTATTAAAGAATTAGTTTACGCGGCACATACACAAAAAGTAAACTTCTTTTAGTACCAGTCAGCATCAGATAGCAGCAACCTTACCTGGCGAACATTGAGGAAGCCGACAGTACGCTGGAGTCTGCCGACGACATGACGGCGGCGGAGACCGCTCCCAGACCGAAGAATGACACGAAGTCAGGCGTCAGGTGCTGCAGCACCAGCGGGAGGATCATGGAAGTCTGGTCCGATGTCAGCTCGCCTTCCGGAGTCAGGTCGCCGTGGTAGCCTGTCTCGTTCCACGCTGCACAAAATACCAACATATAAACATGATAGTTTTTCATAAAATAGTCTTGCAATATTCTAGCAAACGCGCTTACCTATATGTTATGCCATGTTACTAGACTATAATTATGTAACCATATTGTAAGTTTCCCCAAATCCATGTATCTATTACGGAGATAAGTGCGAGCAAATATCGTATTTAATATCTATTAATAGATAATTATTTATGTTTACCTGTTCCTTTGGCGATGGCTCCGATGAGCACCGGTGGAATAGCCATCAGTAAGCACCCGAAAGCCGCCACATATGACAACAGCTGAGCTCTTCCAGCTGTTTTGCTGCTCAGCACGCGTTGAAAGTATACCTGGTATGCAAATCATTCCCCATTTAAGTACGAATGAGATTGTGTTGAGATTGAGATAAGATATGCATGATACAAGTCATAAGTAGGTAGGTACTTTGTAATAATTAGGCATGTCGTTACCTGCCAAGGTATTCCTCCAAAGACCAGCAGCAGGCCATAATCCACGTAGAACCAGTAGTACTCCGGATCTATGTGTCCTATCCAGTCGACGTCCATGGAGCTGAGCGGCTTCACGTGCTCGTTGGCCCACGCGAACGGGATGCACATCCACAGGCCGATGAAGATGCAGAACAGCTGGATGACGTCAGTGTACGCCACGGAGTACAGTCCTCCGAACAGAGTGTAGAAGACGGCCACGCAAGCGCTGAAGATGACCGACGTTTTTTGGTCCATGTCGATGATGACCGCCAGAGTCGCACCTGAACACACGTTGTAACACCAATGTAGTAACCTCAACTACTCGCTTGGAAGTGAGATGAAGGTTTTAGACAGCCTTTTAATAAACGGTCTTAACTATCCTGATTATCTTCTTAACGAGAGCTTGGGGTTTGAAATTCTCAATAAAAATCAAAAGTCAGATCATCGGGGCGTGAAAACTGCTCAGGCACAGACAGAACACGATACTTTTCGGAGGCTCTAAGTGGTTTATAGCCTGTTAACCTTTTACCCCACGACCCGACACCCGAAGCCTCTTCAAAGTAATACAATTTTGTCTAAAGCCTTCACTCTGCGTCGTTGCTTTGTGGAAAAGATTTTATAGATATTGTTGTTAGGAAATGACTGAATTTTCTCTCGAGTTTATAAAAATCCAGCGACATGATTCAACATTACGAGTAGTTGCTATTATATCATGATTCTACAAGATTGTTATAGAAGAAAACAAAATTTAGTACAGACAGTACAGTTAATACGTTAACCCTATACTTGGCAAGACATTTTTTTTTTAATTCATGAAAAAATTTGGTTGATGTGAGTTCTAGGGACATTAACAAAATATTGAGTGTTAGTGAGTAAAATATGATATCTTTCACAAAAACTGCAACTATACTTACCTATAGTATTCTCATATCTGTGACTATACTAAAAATAAAGCTGCCTAAGGTGTAATAATTATGTTGCAGAGCACAAATATATAAAAACAATGGCGACAGACGCCGCAGGTGGTAAGGACCCTTTGTCCCAAAGACCATTTACTAACTCTGACCTGACTGCCTCCGGCCTAGGGGCTGTCGATGACGTCATGCCATGCCACGCAATAACAAGAGCCCTGACATAGATAAAAACACAGAACCCTGATTTATTTTTACTATCAGAGACAGTCGTACCTCTATATGTTGTGTTCAGTTTTATCGCAATCTGGAGCTTCTTCGGCTGTGACGTACCGATCTGTTTTTCTGAGCAGAAAGGTCTACACAGTCATTTACCGCCATCAATCCAGCCCAATGTCTCCAAAAATGTACACAGCTTTTGGTTTTATCCAGGATAAAATAGGCCAAAGGCAAATGATGGGTGGTAGCTCATAACTAAATAGAAAAACATTCTGGAAAATACCTAATCGCGTACGCGTAGATTTTGTGTATGAATAAGATACCGGTCGATTCTTAAAGTCGCGGATTCAAATCCGGTTAAAAAAAATCAATAGCTTTTTTTAGGTACTTACAAAAATAACTTATTCACGCGCTACTTTTAATAAAAAAAGCATAACTACCTAGGGTTTATTTTCAAGTTCAGCACGAAGCTCATAAAAATGTTCGATTCAAGAAAGTTTATGCAATGAAGTTAGTATGCAAATAAAATGGACCAATAAATGCCGAGGTTACTGCTTTTTAGTCATTCTACAATGTATTTCGCTGCTGTTTATACGTATTCGATTTCAGGTCAGGCATTCTAATATCTAAGTGATAACGTTTATTTGTTAACCTAATGAACGCTTTGTGTAACTGTATTATTTACGTATATAATTTACAATACAAAGGTACGTACTCGTAACAGCAGCCGGTTTGTAATGATATGGACAATTATTCAATTGGTTTCAGACAGTCTCAGACCAAGGAATTTGGATACTCAGACTGTCCTGCGTGAGGTCACGAGTAAATAAATTATTTGTTTTTCCAATAGGTTTTACAGGTAGATTAGCGATTGATTACGTTACATAGGTAGGTACTCTATTTTTGTAAGTATATAGACAAGGTGTAAAACATCAGCGTCAAAACGGGAGAAAGAGGGTTCTTTTTATTGTCATTGGTTGTGCCACAAGACTTCCGAGCATACAGGGACTCACCTAGCGCGGCCAGGATGCCCGCCGCCCAGAACACCTCCCCACACAGCGCCGGCAGGAACAGCAGGCCGCCCATGCGGCTGCCGAACAGGTCCTGCAGAGGGTCCAGCATCGTCACGTAGCCTTGCCGGCGCATTGGGTTCGCGAAGAATACACCGCCTGAACAATAAATACATTGATAACGACACTCTGTGACTTGTAGGGGAAGACTGAGGAATGCCGTCACCTGAGGGAAAAAAATCTCTTTTTTTTTTCATAATTATGATACAGTTTTGAGGTTTAGAGTTAAGAGATGTTGCCTGCTCAAGCGCCACAATCACTGCGATGCAGCGTACTCGCTGTGTTTCAAGGCAACGTCGGTATTACCCGACGAGAGCCATTACCCCTGCTTCCCCTATTAGCCTGTCGAAAATAATTGTTGAAAATTCAAAGTTATAGAATCAAAGAATACATAAAGCGCGTATGATCGACGAGAATTAAATTTTCTAGTGGATTATTGGAGCTTATTTGAGGCACACTTAAAATCCCTTCACCGCACTGACTGCTTCGCCAGAAACTAGTGACGCGACTAAAAGAAGAGTGGATTGATGAATAAACTGTGCGATTAATAAGTTATGACAAAACTCACCGAAGACCAGCGACAGTGCATATCCGAAGGGGGCCTGGCACCACACCAGCCCCGACGTGTAGATGGCTTCGGCGGTGCCGTTGATGTACCCGCCGCCGACCCACGTCGCTGGACAACATTCTTATTAGTCAGGGAAATAGGTATTCTTCTAAACGGTAACGGTAGTTTAGATCTAAACGCCGCGCGCCGCACAGAGCTAAACAAGAAGACGGTAAAATAGCTTCATTCTGCCATCGTGTACCTCCTGCATGCTTTAGGCAGAGAGTTCATCCACACACATTGGAGAAAGGATGTTTTCCATACAGACTAGAGCATATAGAGTTCTTCAAATAAAGGGCTTTTTTTAATATTTGTCGGGTCAGTGACGCGCCTGTGCTGCCTCTAGTGTTGCAAGCGTCCATAAGCTACGGGAGCCACTTACGTACGCTTGGTTGCTTACGTACGCTTGGTTGCTTACGTACGCTTGGTTGCTTACGTAGCAGTATAAAAAAAACGCAGAGCAAATATTGCTGCACTATTGAAATGCCTATAGAAAGCATTACAAAATATTTAAAATTTCAAAGCCATTCCTTATGTAAAACAATCAAGCAAAGTGTAGTCTAAGCATTTAATTGTGCTGAGAATAGTGTTGAATCAAGGACTTTATATGTATATTATTGAACAGTGTGACAAATGTGACAACTACACTCGGTAATAATCACGCAAAGTAATGAATGTGTCGGTGGCGGGGTGGCGGGGTGGATGGCGGCGAGCGTCTTCCCATCTGTTAGGTTGAGTAGTTCTGTCGGCAGAACTACTGGGAATCCATTTCCCATTTGTTCTGTGAATAGAACTGATGGGAATGAAATGGGAAAAAACTACTCAACAGAACAGGTGGGAATAAACGGGACTGAGTATTGTGCGTGCACATCTGACTCACTTTTTGTGGGTCAAATGTCACCGTGTCCATTAATTTACATTAGTTAAATAGTATAGTAGAAACACATCCGACAGTAGTAGAAAGCGTCTTATACAATACAGCTAAGGACGCTGGCACCATGCTGGCACTCAAAGAATCATAAGCGGTTACTAGGTATTAAAAGATCTGAGGGTATATCTACCATGCCATGCTCTCATTCAATGTGAACATGGGGATCAAAGTCGTGAAGCTGCTACTAATCTGCTACGCGGAATTTCAATTTGAATGAGATCTCGACAATTTATGCAAAATATAAAATTTCAAAATTAAACAATTAACTTCTCATTGCGAACGTGTTTCAGGCCGGAACAAAATAATATTTGTATAACGTTCATTTTTAAACTGTAGTAGTTAGTTATCCGACACGCATTTTAAAATGTTTTAAATGAGTATCGATGATGAAGAATTAAGTCAAAGACAAAGTCAAAAAGTGATTCAGTTGCATCACACGGATTGCCTTGAAGTGATACCAGGCAAGCAGAAAGAGGTTATAATTGTTTTATAATTAGTTAATATCTTTTTCGAGATAAAACCGACTTAAATTCATTGCAAAATACACTCATGCTACTATAATTCAAGAACTACTCGTCAGATTTTACTCAAATTATTCAATTAAAAAAATTATCAAAATCGGTCCTCTCAGTAAAAAGTTATGAGGTAACAAACATAAAAAAACATACAGTCGAATTAAGAACCTACTCCTTTTTTGAAATCGGTTAAAAAGCAGGCGGTAGAATAGAACTGCCGATGACTCTCCGGCTAAGGCAATGAGTAAAGAAACTCAATGAACTCAGTGAGCCGTGGGCTGGAGACTACCTGTCATAGTGAAGATCCCCACGAAGAGGCCGATGGAGCGGCCCGCCAGCATGACCTCCTCCTCGGAGTTCTCCCCGGGGGGCTTCTTGCGGCCCGCCCAGATCCCCACCGCCAGGATCAGCACGTAGAACAGGATTATGGAGATCACGCCCGCCACGTTTATCATCTTGATTGCTTATGTTGCTCCTGAGCGGGGATTTTCAAATGTATTACCATTTTCTCGATGCTTTTCAGCTATTTTATAGTTAAGGGATTTTAAATCCATGTTAAGAAAACCATACCTCGGATCCAAGGATTGACTAAACTAGCCTTACAGAACCCAGAGCTGCATTTTTAATAATCCTGGCATTTAATGCAGACTGTTAGATTGAGATAATGGATTCCCTCATAATAGATGATTTGCGCTCACCTTTTTGATATGTATAAAATCACTCGACGGAATCGTACACCCCCGCACTTCAATCTTCGTCCATTATGTTTTATATAAGATCCATCTAAAATAGATTGCTATAAACTATAACACTAGGTATACGTCCGTCAGTGGAGCGCCGAGAGACGGTGGCCTTCGCCTCAGCCGCGGGACAGCTGTCGCCCCATCGGAGGGAGGTTTTCTGCGAAGGGCTGTTCCTGGTGCTAAAACTTAGCCCGCACATGGATGCCCGGACACGGGTGCTCCGACATCAGGCGCGTTACGTAACCCGGAGCCACGGGTTCAGCTCGCGGGCCGAGTGCGCGCTCGGGCCGGGTGCCACTGGCGGCCGATCGATCCCCTGACGTCATCGGCCGCGGCGACAGCGGGCGCATGCGCCGCGCCGCCCACACGCCTGCCTCCACCTCGCCGTCAGATCGCCGCGCCGGCGGTACATTGCAACCTTCTCATGAGAACCTACAAACTCATGCGTAGCATACAACGCGTTAGTCGCGAAAGCTGAATAACATCACGCCCTCGGAGATCGAAGGCGCAGCGAGGAATCGTATGGAAATAACAGGTCGCTTTTCTCATTGACAAATTGATTGATGACGCTCTCAAAGTTAACTCGAGAGCTCAGGGAGCTCGGCCACGTTGACTGCGAGGAGTGTGAGTGGAGATACCTGCGGTACACGCAGGAGGACACAATCTATAATTCAAATCGAGTAGGCGTTCTGAAGTGATCAATTAGTTAATACAATTTGCATACTTAGAGTAGTGGATAAATAGATAAATAATTTTAAGAACGCCTCAAAGAGACTTTTTTCGAGCATAGGTGTATATGTCTTAGAACTTTTAGGTTCCTCACGATGTTTTCCTTCACCGTTTGAGAGTACTGGCACTGTGCACCTACATTTTCAACAGAAGAACTCATTCTTACACGACCGGTTTCGAACCTACGATCGGAAGGTGGAGCCGCTACTGTCAGTGCTACTGACATGAAACTGAACATGCCATCCTGACACCCTGAGCACCAATAATCAAGAGATATTTATTTCGAATTTCGATATGTCATGCCAGTTGTCATAAAATGTCCGTAATGTTTACAACAGAACAAATTTTTATATAAACTCTACTACAAGGAATCTAAATTGCTGTGCATTAAAATAGTCTACATTTCATTCAAGCATATATCGTAATAATTAGGTTGTGAGAATGCATGACACGGTAAGTATTCAAGGGCTTCATTTACACGCGGAAACCGCCAAGCGTACCTTCGAGTACTTGCTCTGTTTTTCTAAGTCAAGAGTGAAATGGTGAAGTAGAAGCAACCCAGTCCTCCAATGTGAGATCACTGGTTTGAATCTGTTTGTTTACATATGCTTAAGTAGTTACACGATGGTCGCTACATCAAACAATGCCGGGTTGGTCGCGTAAAACTTATGCACCTAATTAAGTGATCCAACTGAAAAATGCCTTTTGCCTTTGTATTTTATTAAATTATTGTTTATTTATTATTATTTTAATTGTTATTGATTATGTTCCCATTTTTTTGCATCTCGAAGCACAAGATAAGTTACTAAAGTGGTGGGTCAAATTCAGTTTATAATAAATAGGTAATGATTTAAATGTTGAAACTCTTTTGTATTTGTAATCATGCAACACACACCCATGTTGTAAGGGCAGGCACTTACCATGTTGTAAGTTTGTTGCGTGATCTTCTCGTCGCGTTGAACTGCCGCTTAGATAAATTCATCTAAGGTTTAGGTCGTACATGGTGGTTTTAGTGAGTTCGAGTATTATGATTGCTTTGTCTGCAGATAGTCCGTCTGGCCGATGTGTGGAAGACGTGCAACAAGATCCGCGCGGCGGCGTTCCGCGTCGGGCTCAACCTGTGGGACTGGTACCGGCCGCTCGACCCCGAGGGGAACTCCCTCATATCCGGTACTGCACCACCACCAGCGTCAGCCTGAACAAGTCCAATGCTGGACTTATGCCAGCCCTACACATTCCCAAGAAGAACGAATTTGTGCCCTCCACCTACCGACCTCCCGCGATCTTAACAATGACGTCAGTCCATCGGGTGGGAGGGATAATCTTGAGATCACCTGGAATTAATAAAGACTGCAGTTTTTAAGAGTTCAGTTTTGGGTTTCCTTTTTAGTGCACTTTTAGGGCATTAAAACATTTCCGAAACTCTCCACTATTATTGATACTCTTATAATTATAATATGCGTTGATGAACATTTAAGTGAAGATGTCATCTATCAACTACGCCTCATGTAGTGTAAGCACCCGCTTGTGACTTTACTCGCATAGTAAAAAAATCGTGCTCAGACGTGATTTCATCACAAATATAATTAATTACTAAATTCATCATGAAGCTACTTATACTAGTGCGTATGATAATGTAATGACGTATGTATAGGTAATACTATAATAATAGTAATGTATAATGCAGAGTCGTTGTTCGTGTCGGTGCTCGCGGGGCCGCTGCGCAGCGTCGTGGGGCTGTCCGACGCGGAGGTGTCCCAGCTCGCGGACTACTTCCGCGCGCAGGACGGCCGCGTGCTGTACCACCAGCTCTGCCAGATCGTACACGGAGAAGGTGAGTCTACGAGGAGGTGTCCCAGCTCGCGGACTACTTCCGCGCGCAGGACGGCCGCGTGCTGTACCACCAGCTCTGCCAGATCGTACACGGAGAAGGTGAGTCTACGAGGAGGTGTCCCAGCTCGCGGACTACTTCCGCGCGCAGGACGGCCGCGTGCTGTACCACCAGCTCTGCCAGATCGTACACGGAGAAGGTGAGTCTACGAGGAGGTGTCCCAGCTCGCGGACTACTTCCGCGCGCAGGACGGCCGCGTGCTGTACCACCAGCTCTGCCAGATCGTACACGGAGAAGGTGAGTCTACGAGGAGGTGTCCCAGCTCGCGGACTACTTCCGCGCGCAGGACGGCCGCGTGCTGTACCACCAGCTCTGCCAGATCGTACACGGAGAAGGTGAGTCTACGAGGAGGTGTCCCAGCTCGCGGACTACTTCCGCGCGCAGGACGGCCGCGTGCTGTACCACCAGCTCTGCCAGATCGTACACGGAGAAGGTGAGTCTACGAGGAGGTGTCCCAGCTCGCGGACTACTTCCGCGCGCAGGACGGCCGCGTGCTGTACCACCAGCTCTGCCAGATCGTACACGGAGAAGGTGAGTCTACGAGGAGGTGTCCCAGCTCGCGGACTACTTCCGCGCGCAGGACGGTCGCGTGCTGTACCACCAGCTCTGCCAGATCGTACACGGAGAAGGTGAGTCTACGAGGAGGTGTCCCAGCTCGAAATATTTATTTTATTTTTTCATGTCATTGGTAGCCGGTCACGCAGCCGCAGCGTGATGTACCTAAATATTGTCTACGACGTCACTACGTAGTAGAATTAGTAGTAGCTACGCCGTAGCTGCAACATGCTCGCACGTAGTACAGTCTACACCGTAGGCCGTAGCCATAGCTTTTACCCACTACGCCGTAGCATCTAACTCCTACGCCGTAGCTCTCATCCCTAACGCCCGGTCGATACGTTTTACTTTATGGTGTACTTATTTTATTTACTTGGAACTTTATTTTCATATTTTTTTGTATCGCACCGTAACTCGTAACGTCTGCTGATGTAGAAAACCTCCGTACGATACGTACCATCTTACATACGGGATAAGATAAAGAAGTAGAACGAAGTAACGTGACAGTAATATATATATAAGAGACTGGTGCTGGATAGGAACATAAAGTAGGACGAATAGGGCATCCGGAAGCAGACGGAAACCAGGTCAATCGATAGCCAAGAATAGCGAGAGCGGACGAGAGCTCGCATTCAACGAACGTGTTAACGCCATTTTGTATCTCTTTTCAATTGAAAGTACGTACTTATTACATAAATGTTTCGGCGACCGAGCTTTGCTCGGTTGCTTAACAACGCCATCTACTGAAGTAGCTTAGTAAATACTAAATAGTCACATCAAGCACAAAGAGAAACCGAACGTGATGTCATCAATCGTGTCATCTCAATTTGAGGCGTAGGTTTGGTCGCAAGTGCGCCTAGATTGTAAATGTAATCTGCTCAACCAGTGGTAATGATATGTTCGAACATATACGAGTAGGTGAAAATACACATGCCAGTGAAATGGAACAGTTAGCGGTCATGCAGGATTTACTGGCACACTAGCTGAGCCGGCAGACTTCGTACTGCACCCGCACGCCACGTGCGGGTGCAGTACGAAGTCTGTACCTGAGTGAAAGTATAATGTGGTGCTAACTACTAGCATGCCAGATACAGGCATGCCAATCTGCGTATTGTACCTGTAGCTTGCATGCAAGTGTGCCAGCTACGGCATGTGTAGTGGAGATAGTGGTAGTGAGTGCAGGCCGCGCCCGCAGACGCCGGCGGCCGCGACGCCACGTCGGCGGACTGCCTGCTGGAGGCGTGTCCCCCGCCGCCCGCGCCCGCGTGCCACGCCCTCGACCAGTGGCAGGCGCGCCGGCTGTGCTGTCTGCTGGCCACCATCGCGGCCAGGGACCTGCCGCTCAAGCCGTACTTCCAGGACTACGAGCTGGTATAGTCCGTTTGCAGCCGGCGGGTAGCGACGCGAGTAGCACCACGGTATTTTGGTGTTATCAGCCAACCAGGAGACACGGACGCATGGTGAGAGGTGCTACTCGCCTCGCTAGAAGCCTGCTGCGAACAAGGTAGTAGCGTCACGCCACGCCACGCATTACCTTATTCATGGTTTTATAGTTAGCCTTATATTCCAATGCCTAGTACAGATCTCGTCAAGTAAAATGAACGCCGGAAGGAGGGGGAGGGGGTGTGATGGCGCGAGTGTTTTGTATGCGTAAACACATCCCATAGACTGTTTTTCAGCGTTCTTTTTAGATCACGCGACTTCTAACATCGTCAGGTTACTCATCATCTGCTTGTAATATTGAAGGGTACAATATTAACAAAACCACTGCTAGCCGTAATCAAAAAAAAATGTTCGATCTACGTGTTTAAGGCTCCGGCGACAGCGGCTCGCAATTTCGAGGTGCGATTGGCTATTATTTCATTTTATTTCATTTCGGGGAGGTTGTTTGAAAGAATAACTCTAAAGTGACACGCATAAATACTGTTCGAACACAAATAATACAATAATATAAGGGAAACATGCCCGAATCAGAAATCATTTTGGTATTTGGTATCATGTTTGGTCTTACGTTTACCTAATACCGAAATGATTTCTGACTCAAGCACATTTCCCTTATATTATTGTATTATTTGTGTTCGAACAGTATTTAGGCGTGTCACTTTTTTATTCTTTCAAACTACCTCCCCGAAATGAAATAAAATGAAATAATAGCCAATCGCACCTCGAAATTGCGAGCCGCTGTCGCCGGACCCTTAATAATTTTTGTTTATAACTGAGTACGTACATTGTACATCGCTATTGTGTGGAACATCCGCAGGTGGCCAAGAACGACGGGCGCATCACGTTCGCGCACTTGAAGCGCATCCTGGACTTCGTCGGCGTCATCGTGTCTCCCGAGGACTTCAACCTGCTGGTGCGCCGCTTCATCAAGGACTCGTACACGCTGGACTACGTGGAGCTGCTGCGCGTGCTGGAGGCCGTCAAGAAGGAGGGCATCGCGGGCCTGGGAGACGTGAGCCTTCGGGAACTTGCACTTTAGGCGCTCAGCGCAGCGCGCCACCCGACGCATTTACACTAACATTCATCATCATCATCACCAACCGCCCACAGAAGTCCTCTGCTGGACATAGGCCTCCCCTATCCGCTTCCAGGAGGAACGATTCTGAGCCCTTTCCATCCACCGACTACCCGCGATCCTTACAATGTCGTCAGTCCATCGGGTAGGAGGGCGTCCCCCACTTCGCTTTCCTGTTCGTGGTGTTCGTGTTATTACAGATACATTACAGATAACCAATCCCGAATACGCAAATACTTACTAGTTGTATTTGTATTAGCGGCTATGGATGAGATGTAGTTAGGAAGGCGACGCGTGTCCGCCAGGCGTACAAGCACCCGCGCGCGGTGCTGGACACGCGGCTGCCGACGCTGGCGCGGCCGGAGCTGGCGGCGCAGCGCTCGCCGGCCGCGCTGGGCGCCGCCGACGTGTTCCACCCGGCGCTGCAGCCGCCGCCGCCCGCGCGCCGCCTGCAGGACCTCATGCTGCGCGTGCAGCAGTACGTGCTGCAGAGGAGCATCCGAGTCTCCGAGTTCTTTCGGGTACACAACTACTATCATACAACGCTAGATCAGATCACTGCATGCATTCCCCATCTCAAAGAATATTTAGTAGCACATCTACCGTGCCTCAGGATTACAATTGCCGACGTGTTAGGAAATCCTACCGGTTCCAAAATTAACACCATTTATGGGTGATGGTTCCAACTTCAAATGAAGTGGACCATCGATCATCATGTAGTCCAGTTAACGAGAGTCTAGAGTGTGAACGTTGTGACGATGTCCAGGACTTCGACCCGCTGAACTGCGGTCGCATCGCGCCGCAGCAGTTCCGGCGCGCGCTGGACGCGGCCGGGCTGGGCGCCGCGCTCTCCGCGGACGAGCTGGCGTGCGTGCTGCGCCACTACCGCGACCCCAACGACGAGCAGCGCGTCTGCTGGCGCACCTTCGAGGACGACTGCGACCAAGGTGCGCCGTTACCTGCCATCCACTTACACACTCTCGTAGGTCTTAGTGCCCTAATGAAAACAGGTCAAGTCCACTCGACAAACAAGGTCAAGTCAACTAACCCCTTTTTACCAATGTTTTAAATGTACTTTTATTGGCGTATAAAAGTCAATCACACTGAGTATCGAGAGATCAGAAGGAGCCGTGTTTGTAGACTATACTCGTAATCGTAAGCCTATTTTAATTTAATTGAACTGTAAACAAACCAGCCGGCCGCAGACTAAAAACCTCTGGCTAAGTAAATGCGCAGGGACATGGGCAGCAACATGGGCAATGCGCGAAAGGCAACGCGTGCGGTAACGCGAGAGAGAGAGAGAGAGAGCGCGAGAGAGTTTTTACGTTCGCGTAGCCACGGACTTGAGCTGGGTATAAACGCTACATTAGGTAGGTAGGTAGGGTGTAGGTATATGATGTGGTGTGGTGTTGCGCCTGGCAGTGTTCACGGTGAAGGAGCTGGAGAAGCACCCCACGGCTTGCGCGGGCGCGGCGCGCGGCGCGGTGGCGGCGCTGGCGGCGCGCGGCGCGGCCGACCCGAGCGGGGACGAGCTGGAGCTGGCGCAGGCCGCGCTGCTGCGCGTGCGCGCCGCCGTGCAGGAGCGCGCCATAGACCTGCGCCCCGCGTTCGCGGACCACGACCAGTGAGTTACATCACCTCTTACTATAGGTATCTAGTTCACCAACTGATAGGCTGCGAGGCCTGTCAGACTTAGAAGTGCGCAGAAGGCTAAAGATAGGGCCTCACTTCGAAAGAGGGAGAGATGGTGCCGGTCTATTAATGAGTACATAATGCGATCTCGTGTTGCGTCGCGCAGACACAACAACGGGCACGTCTCGCGCGCGGAGCTGCGGCGCGTGCTGGCGCGCGTGGGCGTGCTGCTGGGCGCGCCGGCCGTGCGCGCGCTCGAGGCGCGCTACCTGGACGACTGCGGGTTCAGCTACGTGCGGCTGCTGGACGAGGTTACACCGCCGTACTCTTCTAACATTAACGTGCCGGCGCGCGTGGGCGTGCTGCTGGGCGCGCCGGCCGTGCGCGCGCTCGAGGCGCGCTACCTGGACGACTGCGGGTTCAGCTACGTGCGGCTGCTGGACGAGGTTACACCGCCGTACTCTTCTAACATTAACGTGCCGGCGCGCGTGGGCGTGCTGCTGGGCGCGCCGGAATGCAGGCAAAATTCTGATCCAGCTGGATGTGTGTGTTACAGCTGGTGGAGCGTCCGGTGGAGAGCGCCACCATCTCGGCGGCGGTGGCGACTCCGCGCCGCGCCGCCGCCGCCGCCAGCCCGCTCGAGACCGACATCGTGCAGATCCTCGCCAAGGTCAAGGGCAAGGTATGACACGCGACACGCCTTCTTTGGAGCGGATGGGCTTTCTCGTCATCATTGTCCAGAAAATAAACGAGATCTACAAACTGTGCTGTGTAGGTAAACCTTGCCCATCTAGTCGTGTCAATCCCTAAACCTAGCGTTTTTAGATCAACATAACGTAACGACATAGATAAGCAATCGCTGATATTGTGTTTCAGATGGTGCGTGAAGGCGTGCGCCCGCGAGAGTTCCTGCGTCAGTTCGACAAGAACAACGAGCTGGTGATTCCTCGCGCAGACTTCTACCGCGGCCTCAGCGCGGCCGGCCTGGCCCTCACGCCGCGCGAGATGGATACGCTTATGGAAGTGTATGTTATACAGTTATACGTTAACAGCTTCACGACTTTGATCCCCAGGCACGGGTGATATCCCTTCAGATCTCTCAGTACCAAGTACTAACTCAAGATTCTTTGAGGATGTCTAAGGGGAGTAGTCAGATTGATGAATTTAATGAAATGGAATTGTGCAAAATCTAGGACTTCTTACCAACTGAGTTTATTTCGTAGAATCCAACAAACTTCACTTAAGTACCTACGGGCTTTTTTTTTGAATTTGAGTTGGTTACGCTACGAAACGCTGCTGAGATATTACTTATAGGTACATACTTGATTGTGCCATTGCATTACATTGCATAGGTTCGCCGCCGTGGGACGCCGCCGCTACGTGGAGTACGAGCGGTTTTGCTCGTGCGTGGGAGAAGCGCTCACGCAGGTAAACAATTCCGGCATCATCTTCTTACTAGTTGCGCCCCGCGGTTTCACCCGCGCAGATTTAAATCCCGGTATTCCCACGGGATAAAAAGTAGCCTATGTGCTATTCCAAACTATAACCTATCTCTCTGCCAAGTTTCATCCAGATCCGTTTAGGCGTTCCGGCGTGAAAGAGTAACAAACATCCATCCATCCATCCATCCATCTATACTTACAAACTTTCGCGTTTATAATAGTATAGGATAGGATATTATGACAAAAGCACAACTTAGGTAAAGCAAGGCTCAAAGCTTTGGGGTTTAGGATTTACAGTCGTACTCGCCTGACGTGACCAACGCGCGCGATGTAGAGCTAGCTAAAGAAAGAAGTAAACGTTGTCGTCGGTCGATCTGTCACTGTCAGTGCGAGTGGAGTGTCACTGTCGACAGGCTGGGCTGGAGCGCGCGCCACTGCTGACGCCGGTGCCGCACGTGCCGACGCGGGACTCGCCGCTCAACTTCCTCAACTTCGAGGAGCGCAGCATCGTGGCCGGCGCGCTGGCCAAGCTGTCGCATCATCCCGACCAGCTCTCTAACATACTAGAGGTTTTCAAGGTAACACTATATTATTATAATCGTCGATGTTGTGATTGTGAGAGCTTGCAACCAAGTAACTTAGGTAGACTCGTGTCTGAATTGATGATGGAGATGAGATGTTGTGTGTGTGCAGGACATGGACCCGGTGCGTTGCGGCACGGTCCCGCAGGTGTCGTGCACGCGCGCGCTGTGCACGCGCGGCCTGTTGCAGCTGCTGTCGTCGCGAGAGAGGGACCTGCTCTATCGCTGCTTCGGCTACCAGCGCGGAGCCGGCACAGAGGTAGCCTGCTGTTCGTAGGACATGGACCCGGTGCGCTGCGGCCCGGTCATAAATATATAACTCACCAGCGCTCCCTACTCCCTCGGCATAATCGAGCGCGGCTGAGCATTCTTTATAAGGCAGATGATTAGCGACCATTAGCCCTAGTTGTTACCCTTCTTCTAACTACTTCTTAGTCTTCGATCAAAGCTTTTAAATGTTTATAAGTACGAACTTACGATTTCTTTTTTGTTAATAATATTTATTTTCTATCGTACGTCGTAAGTACGTAGGTATCTACGAGCCTGGTTTAAGGTGAAGACAAGAGCTAATGTGACTCTCGCTCGCACGTTTTGACTTGTTAAAGGATATAAATTCATTAAACCCATTTTCGAAAAATCGCAAACAACCATTTTGTGTGCAATCACATTGCGCACAGTTTAGTAAAAAAATCATTTTGATCGGTACAAGTTTTCCTACTTAAAAGTTTGCTTTTCTAGTTTTCGTACATAAGTAAACTTTTGAGTAGGAAAACTTGCATCAATCAAAGTCAAATTTTTACTAAACTGTGTGCAACGTGATTGCACACAAAATGGTTGTTTGCGATTTTTCAAAATTGTATTTAGTGATTTTATATCTTTCAAGTCGAATCGTGCGAGCGAGAGAAATATTAGGTGTTGTCAACGCCCTAGCAAGGTTACAAGATTAGTTATTGTTTCAGGTGAATTACCAGGCGCTTTGCACTGCGCTGGACGTACTACACGCCACGGCCGCCGCACAACCCTGCTGATGTGATGCGTGCGTTCAAGTGTCGTGTGTCGTGTCCTATGCTGTCTGAATTATACCCATACTACCTACGTGTATTGCTTTCCTTCGTACCTACAATAATACCTACCAAATTCCGAAAGGAAAACGTGTATCTACGTAGGTACCTACTAGGTAGGCCTCATAACTCGCTTCCAGGTAACAAGATCAGCCATAGCAGAGCACCTTGTCGGCCTTTGTTCGGTGTAGGACAGATTAGACAGATTCGTAATTCGGCAGATTCACTACCTATGTACTCTGTACACGAACAAGCCGTGAATTTCTTCGAATTCTTGGATTCGACATAATTCTAATCCTGGATCGAATTACATGATCCCATTCAGGCCTCGGTCACGACCTTCCCATGAACATAAAAAACAACCATTCAGTCAAGAGGAATGTAGGTAGGCACCTATTCCACATAATATACCAAGGTACCGAACCGTCTTGTTCGGTGTAGGACAGACTAGAAATTAGACAGATTCGGCAGATTCACTACCTAGGTACACGACAGATCGTGAATTGGTCAGATTCGAGGGCCAGATGAGTGAGAAAGCAATACAAAGTCAAATGTAATTTTATTTACATCTTTTATTGTGACATACAACAACATGTATATCCTCAAAAGTTTGTTCATGTCGGATTACTTAAAACTAAAATTCATTCCTAAACGATGGATGAAACATCTAGATTGTAAAAAATACATGATTTCGATTCTTAGATCTTTTACCAAATAATACAAAACTACCAACATTTCTGCAATGAGATCCAGAATCATTATTTATTGAAACACATTAGAGGGCGCACGACGACGCACGCAACATTGTATGTATTGCATTGCATTGCATTGCACAAGCGTTGTGCACAATGCACTCTCACAAACGCACTCTCGCATACACATACTCACGCACTCTTGTCTGTGTGAACCGGCTTCCCCGCGCGAAGGAATCATGTTTGTTATTAATTTATAAGCTCTGTTAGGATTAATAATTTACTCATATTTAATTCCGTTCTCAAGACAATATCGAAATTGAATCTAATCAATCGGCAATAATACTCAAGTGAATCTATTATCCATATGTACTATATTATTTATAAATAATTTTATGCAGTGCTCGAATGCGACCACATCGCATGTGTTTTATCCTTAAAATCTTCTTACGAGATTAGTTTCCTAAATTAATTTTAATGTGGAATGAAATGACGTGCCCTCAGCGCGGCGACTCGGCGCGTAGGGGACTCATGACCGGTGACTTAACCTGCAACAGAAAGCTAAATTAGCTGCCAATCATCAAATATAACTTAAACATAATTATGGTTTTGCTACATGAAATAAATGGAAATGAGATGTGTATTCTTTTTTATATCGACCAAAGAAAGACACAACACTGAACAGACAGGACAGACAGAAATGTCTTGAGAGCGGAGTGTACAGTAGTGGAGCAGTGGGGCCTCACCTCACTATTGGACTGAGATGACTATCGGCAGGTACTGGGAGCGGCGCCTAGTAGGGCTGATGCCTCTGGTTGGCACGGCCGCCACCGCCACTGCCGCGCTGCTTGCCGCCCTGGTAGCCCGCTGCAACACATGCCCCCATCCGTTACCGACCACGCCTCGTCACATGTCCCATCCCCATCCCATCGCACGCAAACTATGTACCCAGTCTAGAGGGCGTTACTGGAACGTATATCTACAGGGCCATTATAGTCCAGGCCATTTCAATAATATCAAGTATAGTACCTATGGAAGATCAACTGTGCCAGATAGCGTTCAGTCATTTTGTGGCCAAATATTGCAACAGTTTGGGCCAAACCCTTGTTAGAGTACTTACGAAAGGCTTCCTTCCTAACTGCCTCAACATAATAAACCTCTGTTGGAATATCGAGCCACAAGTGAAACACATTGTGACAACTAAAATCAACCAGTCAAAAGCTAAGGTTTTGTTATGAGTAAATATGAATATCAAGAAGTTATTTTTACTAAGAAAATGTTAGAAACTGTGTAGTAGGTACACACACTTTTATATGCATTCACAAAAGCTGTGTTACATGCTAATGAGGCCACAAAACAGGTAGAGTAGATATTTTACTACACTTGACTTTAGATATCAATAACTAAATTCAATTTCAGAGCTACATAACTAAGTAAAGGACTAACATGTCTAGCCTCGCCTGCTAGGAAGTCCATAAAACATACAATTTCGATTATTTACTTGATATATTTACACTTCATTGTTATCAATGGAAAGCTAATCCAAAAAAAGGCCAAATCAGTTTCGAGGAATCACGAAAGCGGGACCAACATGGGAGCAAAAACTATCATGCCTTACAAATATTTTCAAACTACATACTAAGGAACCGTAGAGGTTAGATTTTTTAGCATTAGCACAGAGAAAACATTTGTAAGGAGAAATGGATGAGAAAATCGTAAGAGGTGCGAGTACCTTTCCCGCGAGGAGCAGCGCGCGCGCCGTACCCGCCTTCGTACCCCCCGTACCCGCCGTAGTCTGCCCGACAACAACGAGTTAGTGCTGCACTCTACTCTACTCTACTCTCTCTATACGCGACATGTCATCCGCGATGCCGCATGCCGCATGCCGCCCTAACCTAACCAACGCCTTTTCTATTCCCCTCTTTATTTACTTTATAAGAACGTGATATAATCCTTAGGGACTAAAATATGGTTGGTTGGATTTGACCATGACTTGTTCGCAACATTGTTTCTACCCATATCAATGTAGGAATAAATTGTATGATCATTAATTAGTAACTTATACCTATTGCCTGCCACCGACACGATGCGTCGCAAGTGCTACCTGCCCTTTAATTTACCGTTTTTATTAATGAAAACTGCATGCTACTGCTTTGTAATAATAATTATGTTTCATGAACAGCAAAGTAATTTTTATTTATTTAAGTTTTTGTTGTCTGAGCTGATTAATGAATGTAAGTAGGTAAAGTAAAAAAATTTAAGATAAAACTAAAACTAGTGTTTACTAGGTATACTGACTGCAGAAGTATAAAACTGTAGCAAAACTTTAGGATGTGCTAGTGTGAAGCGTATGGTGAGGGGTAGGAATGGAGGGTATATGGAAACACATTGAGAATTTTTGTAACAGTGCTTTATTCAAAGCTTCATCATATCTTTATCACTTTCACAATGTCTCTCCATATTTACCCCATTTCCCAAATGTAGCATGTGGCATGAGTGTCAATAGTTAAAATTAATACAAATAAAAACTCCAGCGACATTGCTACATGTGTCAAAAGTGGTATTACAAATAAACACTTATAAACATAAGGCAGGTAGGTAACATTAGGTACAGAATAGAGAATAGATAATACCCAGTGAAACAATGACAAAGAGCGATAGCACTGTCACCTACCGACGCCACCGCCACGGGGCGTTGTCGCCTGCGTACGCCTCGCTCAAATAAACTGTGCCAAACATTGCAAAAGTTAAACTAACACTATATGAGTGACTCGACTAACTAATGTTAGCTTAATCAAATCACTCGCTAAAGTAGGACCGACGTGATTACTCGTTTCGATTGTATACCTACTTGCCGCCTCGACAACATTCACTACACATTATCTCGATAGAATATTAAAATATATAGAAAAATAAATATTTTCTACACACTAAGTTAAATACCTAAGTTTCGCGTGATGTCGATCTTTCTATCCAAATATAACAGTCTTAGTGCACGTAAATGGGCATCTCGAGGACGGAGCGCGCCTCAATGCTGCTTGTACGCAACACTAACCTAGCCTTACTCTACGTTTACATTACATCCTATCCATATCCTAGGGATCAGGTAACATCAGTCGAGGTAACGTGTCGGTGAGCGGGATCGCGGGACTCGCCACTCTACTAAAACTGCTTGCCGCGTTTACCGTAATTGGGATATCCAGAGTAATCGTATCCGCCGTAGCCCGAGTAGCCGTCGTAGCCGTATCCCCCATACCCGTAGCCATCGTAGCCGCCGCCGTATCCACCTTGTCCATAGCCGTAGCCGCCGTATCCGCCTTGGTTGCCCCAGGCGCCCTGGCCGCCATAGCCGCCGCGACCGCCACGGCCGCCCCTACCGCCGCGCGCGCCCCGGCTGCCGCGGCCGCCCATGCCCCCGGGCCCGTCCGGCTTCGGCGTCGCGCGCTTCACGTCCACCTGCACAAACCAAACCTCTATAACAAACGCAAACACACCACATCCACTCATCGCAGATAGTATAATTTCTTCAGATATTTGGGTAAAAGCTTCTTCAAAACTGATTCAGAAGCAGAACTGAATTAAGTCATCATATGAAGGAAAAAAAACAGATTGTAATGTCGTACTTTGTGTACATTCTTACCTCTTTGCCACCAATGGTCTGTTTGGGAGTCTTCAAAAGTTCGTTAACCACCTGCTCAGATTCAAATGTAATGAAACAGAATCCTTTTCTTTGGTTCTTGGTCTTATCAAAAGGCATTTCAACTTCGATGATCTGAAACAAATGAAGTTAAGTTTATGAAGGGGTTTATGTAAATTATGACTAGGTACTTAAAACTTCATTAAAGATCAGTGGCCCGGATGTATCTTCAGTGAAGTCTAGTTTTTGAAATCTCACCATAACCGGATTTGTCATCATATGAAAGAATTGCAGAAATTTGTTATATACCTATATTCATAGGTTTAATAAATATTCACTTACCGTTCCAAAGTTGCCAAAGAAGTTTTTAATTTCATCATCAGAGATTTCACTACTGAGACCTCCAACAAAGATTTTACCATGACGCGCTTTTGCTTTCTTTGGGTCAACTTTCTTGTTGTTGATGGTGTGTTCTCCAGCTGCCATCACCTTATCGATGGAGTCAGCCGCCTTAAATACAATGAAAGCGAATCCTCGCGATCTGCCAGTGTTGGGATCAGTTTTAACATTGATGCTTTCAATCTCTCCATATGCACCAAAGTGGTCACGCAATTCCTCTGTAATGAAAATACATTATTCATAATCTATCAACTAGGTACCTAGAAGTCTTGAAATCTAAACTTGAAGTTAAAAAATCAGGTGTTTGGGTATAGGCTTCCTCAAAATTAATTCAGAAGCAGAACTGAATAAGGTCATCATATCAATACATTCAAGAAATCAATATGTAGGTAACTAGGTATTTCAATATATATAAAAAAACAAAGATAACATTTGATTCTCCATAAAAGCACCAATAATCTCTCCAGATCCTCATCTGAGAACAATAGCTAGGGCTGGTAGCAATCCTTGTACCCAAGTTGAGGGTTGGAGGTAGGGGGTCGCAAGTGTGGGGATAGGTACATGGCAAGTCATAAAATAGGTATTATAGGTAGATAAAGTACGTATTAAGATTTCATGAGGTTTAACTTACTGTCTGTGGTCTCCCAGCTCAACCCTCCAACAAACAGTTTTCTGTGAAAATGTTATAAATGTGAATAATTATTGAAGGCGGGTACAGGTATGCAAATGTGTCTCGATTCAGAAACTGACTTATCATTAAATTTTAAAATTAAAAACTATGCAGTACTTGTTTTTAGTACTTTACAGCTACAATTTTGTTCAAAAACAAACTCCAAGCACTGCAGCAAATCAAATTGACAACCTGTAAGTTACAAAGGTAAACTGGAAATTTAAATTACAATCAAAACAACGAAAATGATAGGTACAATGTTACAGTGATAACGCAAGATTTGAAATTGGCAAATGTGAACGAGGCCCAAAGTTAGGTGGCCTGAATCTAGTCAGTTTGGTCGTGATTACTTTTGTGTGAGCCCATTTGATAGGTACCATGGTTCTTCGACGTCTGCGGCAGCGGCGGCGCAGGCTCACACCTGCAGAGAGGACACATCGTTAGTGGCGCCCAAACTGACCGCGCGTCGCGAGGCCGACGACCCCACATGCGCTACCGATTTGAAATCTTGCAATTTACATACGCGTGACTCCACCGTTAGACCTCAACAAAATTGAAAGAAAACTGATGACAAAAACCGATAGCGTCTTCAAGCCTGTGCCGGGTACAAACCGCGCGCAAATATGACGCCATTTTAACTTCATGCGGCTCTGACGGAGTAATCTACAATTTTGTTACTCTGAAATGAAAATTAAGCCTTCTAGGACCAAATTTAAGCCGCATCTATGACACTGTAGATGTGAAAACATAAAATTTTGAAGAGATTCCGTGGATTATAAGAGATTATACCGATAGGTAATGAATCATGTCCGACCGACGCCATTGAGGCGAGCTATGTTACGGTAAATATTGTAAGTAAATTTCAATAGAATAAAAATTAGAATACACGGATTAAAATGCCTTACTCAAAAAGATAGCTGGGCAAGAGATGATACTAAAACCAAATTACCTGTCGTCATCGCGTCCCGGAGCTTCAGCACTGTTATGGTCATGTTGGGCGTCACCTCCACCGTTTTCCGAATTTCCGTTTAGTTGATTATCAGTAACATCTTGCGCAAAATTATCGTTGTTAGCCATGACTTACAACAAAATACACTATTGCCTAAAATTATCAATAAACTATGAGCTAAGGCCTACACACGACGTTCAACAACGAATGCCAAATGCAGAAGAAAGAAAGGAAAGGAAATAACGCCACGAACGATGAGTCGGCGCCAAGTCTATAATGTTGGCTGAAATGATAATTAATGAATGACATTACTAAAACCTCCAATCAGAGAGCATGTAGTAAAAGTTCATTGTCCTTACGCCAGAGAAACAAGAACCGATAGATGCCAATATCTACGAAGTAGAAAGAGAAAGCATACAAACTGCAAAATCAATGAACTGCCAACATTAGAAAATAAAACACGCTTCATTTTCTCCCTTCTCCTCCCGTTCTGCAGTGTTACCATATATAAAGTGTTCATTGTTCATAGCATGTTTTATCTATCCTCCTAAAGCCTGACATTTTAAAAAGCTACTTGTTGTTGCGACCGGATGTACTATAGAATGAACAAATGCGTTTGTACCACTCC
Source organism: Plemyria rubiginata (assembly GCA_963576535.1). NCBI lineage: Eukaryota > Metazoa > Arthropoda > Insecta > Lepidoptera > Geometridae > Plemyria > Plemyria rubiginata. The sequence continues at coordinate 185,172 of OY754914.1, read as the reverse complement.
TGTTTGTAGTCCTGAACCTTCGCGTGCTTGTTTTAAAGACTATATTTATTTTATGGATTTTTGCTAGAACAAAGTTATTTTATGACTTACTAGCGACCCGCCCGCGCGCCCCTGCTTCGCACGGGTGCAAATTGTTTTTCTACAATATCATGCATATATTATACATATAAACCTTCCTCTTGAATCACTCTATCTATTGAAAAAACCGCATCAAAATCCGTTGCGTAGTTTTAAAGATTCAAGATTTTACAAAGGGACAAGGGGACACAAGGACAGAGAAAGCGACTTTGTTTTATACTATGTAGTGATAGTGATAGTGATGATGATTACTGATTACATTGAGTTAAGTTTCAAACTTCTATAATTTGTCCTTTATAAAGGACATCCGGTCTCAGTTTGAGTAATTTTGACCTAATAAGGATGATTTTTGAATAGAAAATAGTGAAATATTTTACGTTTTTTATTATTTAAAAATGTGGGTGAATCAACTTTTAAGACACTCCTTTGACAACATTATGAACAACTAAAAATAAAAAATAAATCATCGAAATATTATGAAAATATACTGTCAACATTTGCACAAGTTTATCTATTTTTAGGTTTTGCAGTGGGGCACGACATCTAAGCTAATATTAACGAGTTTTTTTAGAAAAAGTGACGAGGGTGCCTCATAAATATCCATTGCAACGCTGTAGAGCGACAATAAACCTACGCGCACCAGCTGATAACTTAATTTAGGCTGGGGGGGGGGGGCCTTAAAGCTAGGTAGAGATTTATTGATCATACCAACTAAATATTAGCAATAATCGCCTTAGATGACACCAAGGTATATGTTGTCATAATTTAGTAAGTTGTAGAAATAAAAGTTCATAATTATTTATTTATTTTATTCCATTCGAAAAAAATCGCTCTCGGTACCCACGCCGAAAACAAATCGATACGGGTGGTTCGGAGCCCTTGCACATCGAATGCGGTGCGTTCCCGAAAACACTGGTAGGTACGATCGTGTGGACGGTGCACATATTCGGAAATCATTCGAAGATTCATCATCGAGAACTCTAATGAGACTTATTGATTACAATTTAATAGGTATGTAATGTTGTCGGGTTTACGATAATTTTGCCAAAAAAACCAATGCTTTTAATTGCAGGTCTGAAACCGCCGAAAAATGTTTACTATATAAGCTAACGCACTTGCGATTGCGACTTATAACAGTGACTGTTCTATAAACGCAACAAACTTGCTACGTTCATACCGCGTTTTAATCGTGCGTTTTTTTTTTGTTTCCCATAAGCGCAGCACATACGACGAAAACATTATAATAGATGCCTATGCCATGTCTGTAACCTCACTAGCTGTCCAGCATCATGCTGTTGTTCCACTCTGACCAGGGTTAACTCCATTAAATATCTTGGAGTCATTATAGATGATAAGTTGAACTGGAACGTTCATATAGAATCGCTGGCTGCAAGGGTAAGAAAACTTATCTACGTCTTTAAAACCCTCCGCAGTGTTGCTGAAAGTAAGCTGGTAATCGATACCTACAAAGCTCTGTGCGAGTGCATTGTAAGGTACTGCATAAGCGCTTGGGGAAGAGCGGCTAAAACAAACTTAATCACCGCAGAGCGTGCCCAACGCGCTGTTCTTAAAGTTATCCTCTACTTACCCTTTCGGCACTCCACCACAGACGTATATGAGAAAACCAATGTACTAAGTGTTAGGAAACTGTTTGTTTATGAGGGCATACGCCGTTATCATAGAAAAACAGTACCTCTCCTACCTGACATAAGTAGAAGAGTGGAGCGGTTTCCCGCACCTAGAGTTAAAACGCGATTCGCTCAAAAACAATTTGATGTTGTGGTTCCACACCTCTATAATGCACTCAATAAAGTACATAAGATTAAAAAATTAAGTAATTATGGTATTAAGAGTGTGATCCTTGCCTGGTTGAGAGGATTTGATTACGATGGCATTGAAACAATGCTAGCTAGTTTCTATACATAGGTAATATTCTTATTTCGCTCTTATGATTTTGTGGTAGGCGTTGTTTTAAACAATATTTATATAATGTCAATAGATATATCTGTCTATTTATTATTGTAGGGGTAGGTAAACACACCGTAGTAAATTTTGTTTCTATTTGGTTGATCATTACATCAAATAATAGTACACAAAAGTGGGTAGGTACAAATAAGTATAATTGGTAGGTAACAGTGATTTAAGTAATTTGTGGTACTAAACATGTTAGTTTAAACGAGAGATTTTGTTGGTAGATACTTGTATGTTTTTTCTTCTCTAACAATAGGTACTTGGTTGGATTTGCATTTATTCAAAATTATGCCTATGTCTATATTGTATTGTTTTTCTATTCTTTTTTATTGGAAAATGTATATATTGTGTTGTGTAATATTAACATAATCACTGCTTAATTCAATTGGAGAAGCCACTGGCTCCTGAAACACAGTTTATTAACTAGTTCGGGAGCCTATGGATTCAAATTATAACTGTGCTTGTCTTATGTCAATAAAACACATTTTTACTTTTTTACTTTTACTTTACTATGTTGACCCATACAAACACAATTACTATGTATGAGCCATCATCACAGAGGTTTACGATATTATGTATATATTTTCATTTATTAATTGTACGGTATATTGATAATGGTTGTATGGCAAGCGGGCGGCAAGGTGGGGCGGCAGCAAGGAATATGGTAGATAATTCAAATTCTTGGGCGGCGCGGCGGCAGCATCTGTCTGTACCATAGAACATGTTAGACTTCATCCAAGAGTCGTTGTTAGCATCCTTATTAGTCTTTGGTGACGACTGACGGACGCGACGTGCTCTGTGCTTCATCCAAGGCTCTGTGCCAAAGAGTATACAATAACTATGTTCTGTGCGACTGACTAACTGACGGACGACTGACTGACCCGCCCGAGTTGACTGACTGTGACTGACACTCGTACGTACGGCGGTGAGCTGAGGTCAGAGGTAGCCTCTTTTCTGTTTTCAGCAAAAAACGTAAAATTGTGTGGTTTTCATATAATTGCGATTTAAACTACGCCGTTTTCATGCCTATACGTTACTGAGGTAAGTTGTTCTAAAAATTATAAAACACTTTGAGAACTTCAATATATTCGTTGTCGGCTAAGATGTATTCGTCGGAAAGGTTAGTCTCCACCAATAGTTTGAAGAAAGGCGCTTTCCTCAACACACTATCAATATAATCTCAAACCTATGGATCTTAGTTACATATCTACCCTAGCAAGGATACCCTAACTGGCCTCTTGTTAATTTTAATAAAAGACTGAAAATCCATCTAAAATATTTTCTTCATAGATTCGCCATGCGTGCTTTAGAGTGTCAAGTCTAGCGTTTTTGTCATTTATAATCTTTAGAGATTGCGTAAATAAGCCTCATTCATTGTTGTTCAGAAATAGGGTGGTAATCTGCGTGATCTTTGTAAATGAACAACAGACAGATAAGTACTTGATATTCAACACTTTGTTTTTGGCACTGGATGGCTTGTAGCTTTGGTTAAGCTTGTTGAAGCATATTTTATACGCTAGGAACAATGTGTTCCTGCAATAATATTATTTGCAGTTGTTTTTAAATAAGCAGATTTAGTACAGAGGTAGGCTCCTACTACAGGTACTGGTTTGAGAGTAGTGGAGCTCTTTGTGAAAGGCTAGTCCAGGGAAGTACTATCACCATTCCTATATCTGCCACCAGACAGTGTTTCCATTTGAAGGGTTGCTTGTGGGGATTGTTGCCGCTGAAATTACAGGTACAGGCTTAACATTATGCCTCAAGTTGATGTACACAGATCAGCAGATGCAGGTGGATGCCTTGTTATAGGTGATGGTTGCTACTTTTCCTCGGGTGGACCATCTGTACCATCAGAAAGCTAAAAGGGACAGGTTATTTTAAGTCATTTACTGATGTTTCAGCAAGTGTTTCATTACTATACATTGTGTATTATTATGGTATGGGCATGTCATGAGGAGGGATGAAAGTCATCACATTCACACCTACCCGATTTATAATTAACAACCTATCTAAATAGCTACCTACACATACACCATGACACACTACCTACACTACACATTTCATTATCACATTTTATGTTACACATTGTTCTCTTTTTTTTGTGATCAACTTTATATTTTATATCTGTTTTATTAGTTAACTTTCACCTTATTATTTTGGTTAGTCTTTTCAGTATCATCTGCCTACCTACACAAGTTGCTTATAAAATGTAGATTCGATTTGGTTTATGCACAATGTATATTATATAGTTTATATTAGACAAGAAAACTGTGAATCTAAGAATGAATAAATAAATAAATAAATAAGTCATATTACAAGAATAGTGTTAGATATGAATGTGGATGATATAAGAAATAGAGGTAGGTAGGCCAAATAAAAGATTTATGTGAAGGATGACATGAGTAAGGGGAGTGAGCACCAAGATAATGAACGATAGAGGAGAGCAAAGGAATAAAACCTGTTGTGCCATTGTGATGTGTTAAGTTTTATAGCTGAATTTGTTCCCTATTTGCAGTTATTACCAGCTTAGTGTCAAGTATTATCTACAGAGAGTGAGAAAGAGAAAGTACTTATCTAGAGTTGCCAAGGCTCCAATAAAAACCAGCGCTGTATGGTTATATGCTCTTACAGTAAATGCAGAGTGGTGGGAATTAGGTATCTATTCTAATTGTGTATTGAATAGACCTGTGTTTAAGCAGACAAGGATTAGTGAGAGCACAATAAAAACTATAAGGCGTGGAAGGGCCGCGACGCCGCCGAGCACTGTTGGCACGGAGTGCGGAATAATTGGGACATAATTATTTCCTAACGTTTTGGGCGCCTTCGCAGTAGCTGTAAGCCCAACTGTATTTTTCTAAGTAACTATAGGTAGAAGCCAGACAAATAATAAAATGTATAATCTATATCTAAATATATATAACTCAAAGGTGAATGACTGACTGACTGACATAGTGATCTATCAACGCACAGCCCAAACCACTGAACGGATCGGGCTGAAATTTGGCATGCAGGTAGATGTTATGACGTAGGCATCCGCTAAGAAATGATTTTGATCAATTCTACCCCCAAGGGGATAAAATAGGGGATGAAAGTTTGTATGAAACTTTGAATTCCCTGACGCGAGCAAAGCCGCGGGCTTCAGCTAGTTATATAATATAGATTATACATTTTATAGGTTATTCATTATGTGGGCAAAGAAAGTTCTCTCAATCAGCGAAGGCAAACATTCAGCAGTGATGGACTTGCAACCTGTTGTTGCTCATTCCAAATGCCGAACCTAGAGCTACTTGTGACTATGCCAAATGTAGTATGTAGCTAGGATGTCTAAATATCCGGAAAAAATTTCAAGTTGGTAGGTACTTGGTACTAAGATATTTGAGGGGAATCATCTGGGAATCATAACTCACAGCTATGATACAGAGGGAGCTCTGTTTTATTTTTAGATATACATCGGTATGTAAGAATAAGTTGATATAAGTTCCATACAGATAGATAGCATTGTGTAGAATATCCACTGATAGGTATAGGTTATAATATAAATTTGCAGGTCAGTGTAAAGCAGTGGCAGAGGGCTGTACCGGCGCCGTGACATCACAGAAATGGTAATGGAGGCGTCGCCGTCTCCACAGAGCGTCGGCCGCGAGTTCGTCCGCCAGTACTACACGCTTCTCAACAAGGCGCCCGCCCATCTGCACAGGTCGGTGCCCTTATCCGCCCCCCGCCCACTTGAAAGATGCAATTAATTGTGCTTTTAGCCAATCAAATCATAAATAATATGCAGATTTCCTAGGTTTGCTGCTGCAAGACATGGCTGGTTTAGGAAGACCATGCTTAAAATACAAGAATCAAGTTACCCTTCAGATTAGAAGCTTCAATTATCATATTTATTCGTCAATGTATTAGGAGCACGACAAACCCTCAGATAGACAAAAGCACATGCGATTTTCTTGAAATTCGTTTGCTTAAAGATAAAATTGTATAAAATATGACATTAGTAACACAGGTCAAAGTATCTTTATGGCAGACTAGTAGCGCCCTGCGGTTTCACCCGCGTAGTTTTGAATCCCGGTATTCCCACGGGATATAAAGTAGCCTATGTGTTATTCCAGACTATAATATATCTCTGTACCAATTTTCCCCAAGATCCATTCAGCCGTTCTGGAGTTATAGAGTAACAAACATCCATCCATCCATACTTACAAACTTTCAGAAATCAGAAATATTTACCGCGAACTCACCGCGAACTCACCACGGAAATAGCGCGCCAACTCTAACAGCACTAACTCTTTTCAACGCATTTTTACACAAGGAGTGAATATTTAAACATATTTTTAAGTTTAAAGCTAAGATAGTAGGCGTTATGGTCTGTGTACGCTTACTATCATTTAGGTAATAAATAAATAATATCCTCCCAATCTCTCAGATTTGCCATTGTCACATACACGGAATAGAGAAAACCCTCTGTGGTCACATAAGATCATATATGTGATATGGGTATGAATGGTTGCTCCAGATTCTACAACAACTTATCGTCATTCGTGCACGGTGGACTCGACGCGCCCAACCGCGAGACGCTGCCCGTGGTCGGACAGAAGCAGATCCACAACCGCATCCAGCAGCTCAACTTCCGAGACTGCCATGCCAAGATCAGCCAGGTCAGTAACTATTGCACGGGAACTATCTTAATCACGCCAACACGCAACGGCGCGCCATACGACGACCTCAGTGGCGCAGCGGGCGAGAGTCCGCCTGCGACGCAGAGGTTGCGGGTTCGATTCCCGCCTCGGAACAAATTTGTGTACGATCTGCAGAAATTTGTTCATTGGTCTGGGTGTTTTCTATGTATAATAAAAAAATATCTATCTATGTAATTATATAATGTATTAAATATATCAGTTATCTAGTACCCATAACACAAGCTTTAGTAGCTTACTTTGGGGCTAGATAGTGCTGTGTGGATTGTCCAGCATAATTTATTTATAATTTATTTATACATATCACAAACAATAGTACGAGAGATGGGTACAACTTAACATCAAGAAAGCTATCTGCATCGGCACGTCGTATAAACCTTCGTCAGACTAAAATCGCGTAGATACATCAAATAGAAAGGTGCGTATTAAAAGGCTAAAGGCTGCCGCGCGAGCCAGTGTTCGGCTGGAGGAAACGTTCGTATGCCGCGCGAGCCAATATGTTGATATGAATTTAGTAGGCCGCGGTTGCCGCGCGCTTAGCGATCCAGCTCGAACAGCCCGCGGCGGCGGATAGCTATTCTTCGTATTTGCCGCGCGAGCCAATTCAATACCGTCCCAACTGCTTGTTTCTTTCATAATAAATGTATATTAGCTATATGTATTGTAGTAGGTATAGTATGTATGTATTTATGATTAGGTAATGTAAGTATTTATGTATATATTGGTTTCTAATTTCTTTGTATTTTGTATGTATATTCACAAATTCTTTTTATTTATCTCCACGCACACAAGGACCCCTTCTAAATTTCTTGAGTCCATTTCATCCAACGGTTGTCTGGTAGAGATCGCTACTTAGTGATAAGGCCGCCCATTGTACTTTTAGTTTTAAGTTAGTTTTTTTGTTGTATCCTTAAGTTGTGTGCAATAAAGTATTTTCTATGTATGTATGTATGTATGTGTGTGTGTGCGTGGCAGGTGGACGCGCAGGCGACGCTGGGCAGCGGCGTGGTGGTGCAGGTGACGGGCGAGCTGTCCAACGACGGCGCGCCCATGCGGCGCTTCACGCAGACCTTCGTGCTGGCCGCGCAGTCGCCCAAGAAGTACTACGTGCACAACGACATCTTCCGCTACCAGGTAGCTACCCACTGCCGCCGGCCGAGCGCAACACAGATCTATCTATACCTAACACCTAACAACAATGAACAATGATTGCAGGACATTGTATTCTCTGACGAAGAGGGCGAGAACTCGGGCCGGTCGGAGGGCGAGGACGAGGGCGCGGCGGGCGGGTACTTCCCCGGCGCCTTCCCCGCGCCGCCGCCCGCGCCGCACTCGCCCCCCGCGCCCGAGGCCGCGCCCCCCGCGCCCCCCGCGCCCCCCGCGCCGCATCACAACGGCCTGCCGCCGCTGCACGAGGACGGCGCGCGACACGCCGCCGGCGCCGCGCTGCACGGTCAGACACGATGTTCTATACATAAGGCGTTGACAACACCTAATATTCCTCTCGCTCGCACGATTCGACTTTTTGAAAGATATAAAATTACTAAATACAATTTTGAAAAATCGCAAACAACCATTTTGTGTGCAATCACATTGCGCACAGTTTAGTAAAAATTTGATTTTGATTGATGCAAGTTTTCCTACTCAAAAGTTTGCTTATGTACGAAAACTAGAAAAGCAAACTTTTAAGTAGAAAAACTTGTATCGATCAAAATGATTTTTTTACTAAACTGTGCGCAATGTGATTGCACACAAAATGGTTGTTTGCGATTTTTCGAAAACGGGTTTTGTGATTTTATATGCTTCAACAAGTCAAAACGTGCGAGCGAGAGTCACATTAGCTCTTGTCTTCACCATAACTATTACTAGCGGCCTGTCCTAGCTACGCTCGGACGTGGACATACATTTTTTCAATGTTCTAGGTAAAACTTAAGGTATCAGACAAACATAAGGTATATTCGGTCATTTTTCGTTCATTTTCGACTTTCATTTGGCAACTTTTACTCGAAACTGGCACTAGAGTCACCTAGTTTTAAGACGGTTCAAGATGGTCCTTGTGATTTTATTGAATAAACATATTTTGACTTTGACTTTGAAATGTAACGTTTTAATACAAAATGAAACAAAAGTGCCAAATAAGTTAATTAATGAATCGATATCCAATCCAACAATGTTGGGTATTATACACATACAGAATATATCCCACGGAACAGATTATATCCAATGATGATGGAAACATGAGTGAACGAAAATGAACAATACGAACACAGAGTGAATGATACTAAAGTAATTCCAACACGCACGACTTCATTTGACGACATCTTTCGATATATGTGTTCTGTGGATAAGAGGAGGTGAATATTCTTTTCTGAGTAATTCCAGCTAAGCCAGCTAAGCTAAGAGTGAACATTCATTCGAGTGACCTGTCTTAGGTATATCACCATTAGAGAAAAAAAATACATTTTGCACGCACTTCTCCCGCGCTTCGGTGGCCCCGCCCTCGGCGACGCGACGCCGACGCCGGCGTGCCACCTTGTGTCCGCTGCGCTGAGTGAAGCGAAAACTAAATTTTTAAATTTGTTATATCAAATGAATGGAATGTCCGATTTAAAAAATTTAAGAAGCATTCAACAGTTATTGAAACAGCCTTAGATGCAAAATGATTTATTGAGCTACGCATAAAAGTATGTATAACATGGTCTGATTGTGATCGGCATTTCTATTAACTTTCATTATATTGATGTTTTGGTACTCCTGTAAAGATGGATGTAAGTTGAAATATAGAAATAAAAATTCTTTGAAAAATAAATTGGTTGATATGATTGGTTCACCTGCAGCGACGTCGCTGGGTGGCGGCGCTCTCGAGGCGGAGGCGTCGGAGCCGTCGTCGGAGGAGCGCTCTCCCTCCGTCGCGCCCGCGCCCGCGCCGGACCCCGAGCCCGAGCCGGAGCCGGAGCGCGAGCCGGAGCCGGAGCCCGACCCGCCTATGCAGCGTGAGTACGCCACCACTACACTACTGCACACATTATATACTATCTACTGTAGACATTGTAATACTATTAATACTGTTGTAAATACAAACAATTTTATGAATATACGCTCTCTTGCCAAATCGATCTCGATTAATTCTAGTATGGTTGTAAGTACACTAGGAGTAATACGTGGCGTCTGTTCGTCCAGCGCTGGTGCAAGTCCCCCCGGAGCCGAAGACGTACGCTAACCTGCTCAAGTCAGGCGGCGGCAACCTGCGCGCCGCGCCCCCCGGCGCCCCCGCCGCCGCGCCCCCCGGCGCCCCCGCCGCCGCGCCGGCGCCCCCCGCGCCCCCCGCGCCCGCGCCGCCGCCCGACCCGCGCGCGCGCCATCCGCGACCACCGCCGACCTCAGGAGGTAACCTAGCCTAATAGCCTTATTAACCACTTTCAATTTGCAAGTAAATGCATCATTGGCGCAAGTACTTAGCTGGTTTGCTTTTAATGATCTCTTGTTCAATGCTGGGAAACGAAAGGCATTTCGAAATATCGAATCGTCACATAAAAACAAGAGCGCATACAGAATAAGTTTGCTAGGTTCTTGTACTTGAACGTGTATGGAATCTATCCTTTTCGTACTGTTGTTTGTACTGGGCGTGGTGGGGATACAATAAACTGGAAGTAGGAGGAACCTGCCGCTTGTTCTGTATGTGTTGAAGGTTACGTGGTAGGATTGCCAACGCAGACATTTTAGAGGCGGTAACATTACGAGTGCCTAATGAGTTCGTGCACCGGCGGAGGCGGCCGCCTCTCCCGGAGGGGCCGCCTCTCCCGGAGGGGCCGCCTCTCCCGGAGGGGCCGCCTCTCCCGGAGGGGCCGCGCGCCAAAACAAACCTTTTGGGTACAGTACAGGCACCTCTGACTCAGACGATTGGGACACTCAATTAAGTAGCTGAAAGTATTGATATTATTTCAGTGTTCTTTGAGCGAAATCGCTTATATATTTAAGAGTAGTAGAGCTCTTTGTGAAGGGCTCGTCCGGGGAAGTACTACCACCACGCCTTTTTCTGCCGCCAAGCAGCAACGCTGTGTTTCGGTTTGAAGAGTGTGGTCGCCGGTGTAATTACAGGCACATGAGGCTTAACATCTGTATGCCTCAAGTTGATGGACGCAGGGCAGTGCATCGTAGGGCACGTTCCTATTGTGCGTGACCTACGGGGCAATGTTTTGTTTATAGGTGATGGTTACCACTTAACATCAGGTGGACCATCTGCTTGTTCCATCAGCTAGTTGTATTAAAAAAAAAAAATCGCAAAGGCTTCCTTGCATATTTTAGAATTTAATTGTTAATTTATTTAGTTTTTTACTTGCTATTTAATTGTTAGTTTATTTTTTATTTTTTTACGATTTTGATTTGGATTTGGAATTCGTATCGTATTAGGATAAACCTGTAAATATAGAGTATGGATAATGGTGAATAAATAAATAAAAATACAAAGGTTTCCTCTTGATAATATTCCTTGATTGTGTATGGTGTGTTGCAGGTGAGACGCGTGAGGCGCGCGGCGCGGGGGGCGCGGGGCTGCGCTACAGCGACGCGCAGCAGCTGTTCCTCGGCAACCTGCCGCACTCGGCGACGGAGGAGGAGCTGCGCGCGCTGTTCGCGCGCTTCGGGCCCGTCGCCGAGCTGCGCGTGCACGCCAAGGGCGCCGCGCCCGGCCAGCCGCGCCATCCCAACTACGGCTTCATCACGTACGAGAGCTCCGCGCACGCGCACGACTGTCTCGCGGCCGCGGTACGTCGCTGAGCGCGCGCGCGCGTCCCCTCCACCCCCGCACCCGCCGTGACCGCGCCCTCTGTTGCAGCCGCTGTACTTCCCGCCGGACTGCGCGGACGGCGTCAAGCTGAACGTGGAGGAGAAGAAGGCGCGCGGCCGCGACGCGCCGCGCCGCCGCCCGCTCTCCGGGCACCGCGGCGCCGCGCCCGCGCCCGCCTTCGCGCGCCCGCCCTTCCGCCGCTAGCGCGCCCGCCGCACGTCACTGCTAGCTGGCGGCGCTCGCCCACGCCGCGGTTGGTCGCAGGCGCTCGAGTCGCCGCGGCACGGAGCCGTCTCCACGTGTACTGTGATTTTTGTTTAAGACTAGCCGGGCAGGTCGCCGCCGCATCTCGGCGCCTCGAGCTCGCCTCGCGACGCTGCGGTGCTCCGTTCGATCCTTTAAAATTACTTGTATAGATCTTGACTATAGGCGCAGGATGAAATGAGACTTAAAATTATTGATATGATTTATTGAGTGTTGAACTCGTGTTCGGTGCGTCTGTCCGGCCGCGGCCGCGCGTGACGATGTATCCGCTTCTCTTCCTTTCTCTTCATCGACTAAGTAGTTAGATAGTGAATGAATGACTGTACGACGACCGATGGGAGCCGACTGTACGACGACCGATGGGAGCCGACTGTACGACGACCGATGGGAGCCGACTGTACGACGACCGATGGGAGCCGACTGTACGACGACCGATGGGAGCCGACTGTACGACGACCGATGGGAGCCGACTGTACGACGACCGATACTTCGCTTCGGTCATTTCTAATTATATTGGACGAATTTGTAAAAGGATATCTTATATCTTATAGAAGTGGACCGAGTTGGATCTGTGCTCAGATCGAGTTCGCTCGGGGGCTATACGAGTGCGCGTAAGGCGTTCACTGTGAATGCTTGTTTAACGCACCTGTCGGTGAATGCGATGCGTTGGTTCCGTGTCGCTCGGCTCTGCACGCCGCCGCGTCGGCGCCTCATCGCGGCGACCTCGGCGCGGGGCGCGGGGTGCGGGGCGCGGGGGAGGAGCTCGCAACAGATGCCGCGTTTTAGCTAATTCTGTATGCACTTAAAATGTTATTTCTGAACCATGAACTCCGGATCAAAAATTTGCTTTTTCGGCAAGTTCGCTAAATAAAATGTATTTTAACAACTGACTCGCGGCCAGTCTCCCTGTGTCGTCGAATATTTGTTCCGATCGGCGACCTACTTTAATTTATAACGAAGGTGATGGTGATGCTTTTATAAATTATAACTGCAGTGGAATGCAGTTACAATTTATAAAAGCATCGATAAGGGAACGTTCATATCGCGTATTATTATCGGTCGCGTAACGCCAGAACAGACCAATGTATAGAAAAACACTTGACCGTTCACACTCAACCGATGATACGTTAGTGCGTCGAGCGTACAGCGCCCGTAATAATGTGGAAAAACGAAGATACGCCCGACGCATCGTCCGTCAGATTATGTGAACCTTCCCTGAGTCGGCTGCGTCGCTCTCCTCTCGTGTGCGCTGTGGTGCGTGCTCGACCCCCTCCTCGCCCCTCTTCCCCCCTCCTGCCCGTCGATCGCGAGTGTGTGTAGGTACAGTACAGTTAGTAGTTACAGTTACTTTGTATATTTTACTACCTATATTTATACATTATTGTCTCCGTACAGTTCGTGTAAAAAGCAGCCGAGTACGCTCAGCGACATTGCCCTCGACAATGTGACCGCGTTACTTGTATCGATGAGAACTTACTGTGTCATGTCGAATGGCGCTGATCATACTTCGGTTCGAAGGACTCGACACTCGAGTAGATCACTTCAATGTCTAAAATGAGAGCGCAATAAAATCTCTCATGCCATCTTTTTTATTAAAACTGTAATTTTTGTATAAAGTATTTTTATTTATTATCTGCCTAAACGCACCCTTACGGATGTAGTTCGCATTTATTTCTCGTTTCATTAAATGTACCTTTGTCACGTACATTCGGTTGCGTCGACTGAGAGCTGTGAGATCCCATCGCGCCGCTAGAGATCCGATGTGATGGGTACACGCTGCATTTAGAAGCGAGAGCGAATGGTGCATGTGTTTGATTGCGCTCGCATTGCATTGGACACGTCCCGAGTCGCGAGGCGCGCGGCCGGGTCGCGTCGCCGCGCCGGACTCGCTTCCCTAGCATTAGTGGCACTAGTTACCGCTAGGCGCGCGGGTCGCGCCCACTGCACTGAGGTTTATTACTTCGCTCAGACATTTACATATCGTTTGATTGCCTACGTGCCTTGATATTGCAGCACGTATAGGTATCTAAGTGTCGTGCGACACGCGACACGAGTGCGGGTAGGTCGCGGCTCGCGCCTGGTAGATAGTTTCTCTAAATTTCCCGTGTTGTGGAATCCATATTTTGTAATTATACGCTAATCCAATTAAACATCTTACTTTTCGATTGTTGTTTATTTCATTTCCGGGGAATTACATAGGTACTACCACCACGCCTTTCTCTGCCGCCAAGCAGCAACGCTGTGTTTCAGTTTGAAGAGTGAGTGTGGTCGCCTCGTTTGTAATTACAGGCACATGAGGCTTAGCATCTGAATGCCTCAAGTTGATGGACGCAAGGCAGTGCATGGTAGGGCACGTTCCTATTGTGCGTGGTGATGGTTACCACTTATCATTAGGTGGGCCATCTGCATGGTCCATCAGCACCTATATTTATAGCTTACACATGGTTTAGTTCAGGCACAAACATAGTTGTTATGTGTCACAAGACCCCTACATAGTTCGCCCGCGTTCTCACCCGAAGGCGAAGGACGCCGCGCTCCGAAGTGCGTGCAAATCTATGTCGTCTAGAAGTTTATCCTATAATGTAGAGTCCACCCATGCGAAGCTGGGACAGGCCTGACTGAACGTCTCTGAATATAGTATAGACATCAGAATACATCTCCTTTCCTTCACCCGTGGAATATAGAATGGCCGTGGCCTTGCGTGGTCTTAATATCATGTTAGAACGCTGCAGCGGTTGTCTAATTCAGGATTTCCTAGATCCTGAGCACTAACAGCGGTTTATGGAAATAAGTAAGCTAAGCAACTCCATTTATAGATAGCATGGGACCGCTGCTAGTAGGTACCTACCCTGTTCGCTTCGCTATTACCGGCCTCGGTGGCCTGAAAAACTAACCAAGTTGGCCAGCCCAGTGAACATAGAAACGATGATTAAGTTTAGAAACTTGAAAATCGGAACTCATAATGTAAGTACTTGAACATATCGGTGATAGATTTCTACCGCCAAGCAGAGTTGCTGTTTCTCGATTTGAAGGGTTAATTGCCGGTAAAATTATAAGCAATGCCTAAAGCTGGTGGACGCAGGGTAGTGCCGTAGGTAGAGCACGTTCCGATCGACGTGACCTGCGAAGTAATGTTTTCTTTACGGGTAATGGCTACCTACCATTAACATCTATTCAGTCAGGGGCTAATATGCTTGTTCCATCGGCAAGTACATAGGTATAGTATCCGTCAAACTTCTTGGACAAACGACCTTGAATGAAAATGAAACAAAAAATAGGTCTCTTTGGTGGTGCGAAGAGTGCAAACCTTTCCCCTGCCACCTCGCGCGATGGCCAAGAAGTTTGACAGGTACCTACTATACCTACTGTAAACAAAGAATAAAAGTTGTAGTTCAAAATATTTTGGTTCGTCTTTTGTCCTAATATCTCGATCGTACGCCCCGGGTTCGAGTTTGATGCAGAATAATGCACAGTAGGTACGGGCGCCGGCAGCGCCAGCGCAGCGGTGGCGCGTGGGTCGCTCGGCCGCAGTCGCCTGCCAGTGCCAGCCCGCCACCGACCGCGGCGAGTAGGTACTGGCTTGACTACCCAAACCCAGCGGCCAGCAGCCAGCGGCCAGCACCCAGCGCCAGCACGGTCACGGCAGCAAACAGTCAGTCAGTGGGCGCCGCGCTCGCAAACAACACGCAGGCTTAACGACACACATCGCGCTAAAGGTAAGTTTTATAATTTTCTTGTCCATTTCATAAGTGCGCTGTCCGTCCTACTAAGGTTCACATTTTAGTATTTTACAATTAATCAAGATTTAAGCGCACACATACAGACAGACTAAGATACTATAATATTTCATCTTAAGATAAAATATCGCTCGCCATACAGAGCCATCACAGACGGTAAAGATATTAATATAATTTTTCATATTACGGAATCATAAGGCTGGGGTATCTATCTCCCAAACGATAATTTCTGTGCCACGCCTTTCCAAACTCATGCGCAAGAGCTACTCAAAGAGGAGTTACTGGAGAAAACTCATGTTGGGCTGAGTTAAGATCGTATGGCGAGCTTTAATTATTCTAATTATTTAATTCTAATTTTATTTTAAATTTAGATGAACAATTATAGTATTATTGTTTTTAAAGAATCACCGACTTTGAAAGTTTATACTTATACATAGGTAATAAGTAAGTGTCTAAACCTATCGTGAAAAAACACCGGCTGTGTAGAGAAAATAAAAAGAAAGGATTGCTCCAGGCAGGATCGTTGGAATCGTTTCGCTAAAACTGGTTTGGTTTGGTACCTACCTACCTAGTCCTGGCCTGTTTCTGTAAAATTTTATTCTGAAGACCGCGCTTACCGAGAACTGTTTGTTTCAAAAGTTTTGTTTTAATCTGCACTTTGACCTATTTTATTACTAGTAGTTCGCCCCGAACTGAGATTTCGTGAAGCGACGCGAACGCTCCGAAAATAAAAGTAAGTGGTAGTCAGAGGCAAGTCCAAACATTGTCTTTGTACTTGTCTCCGGCTGCCACTTACTAACTAAATATGGTAACCAAGTTTCAACTGAATTGGCCTATTTATTGAAGAGTTCCGTTGAACAGACCTTGGCTCCATCATCAGAACAGGTCGCTATCACCATTTAATGAGAGCCAAGTACCTTCTTATTTTATTTCAAGACAAAATAATTGAAAAAGCAAAGAAACTGACCGACCAGTAGAAAAACCTTGATGCCAACGAAACTCTTAGAAATGGGAGCTCTTCGGTCGTTGGTTATCTTAATTTAATTTTTTTGTTGTATCTAAAAAAGCGGGCATCCTAGAAAAAAAATAAAAATGGTTTTGGAATGTCCAAGCCAAGCCCTTTCATATGACACGTAACTTTATTTTTTTTGGGTAACTTTTTTAATTTTTGCCCCCTTAAAAAACCTTATAGGTATTTTAATAACCCCTCATCCGATTTTACCCATATACTTACCAGTAAATTTCTCAAGTACAAGCTATCGACTTACCAAATTTCATGCAGATCGGATAAACGGTTCTCAAGTTATCGTCGGACAAACATACATACATACATACACACATAAAATGCCAAATCGCCCAAGTTGATTGTAAGATTTTCGTTCGCTTCGCTCACTCAATCAATAAGTAAACCAATTTGAATTGTTTTTAAATGTTTATGTGTAGGCTAAGTCAGGGGATTAGACACAAAAATATGTTTCTGTATGATCTGCGATCGCTTGACATAAGTACTTAGGTGAGTAGGTATGATGTCATCGAAGTTTCTCAGAAACGCGGTGCTTGTCCGAGCTTATCGCTGAAACGCTGTAAGTTATTGCGAAGTAGGTAGGTACCTAGGTCGTCAGCATCTCTAGCGCACAGCCAGAGCGGCCGACGGCTGAGTTAGTGACGACCGAGACGGCCTCATTCCTCGCTGGGTGGTGTAGCTGTCTGTACACGTACTAGGTATACAGTATGTTTGTTCTCGGTTGATCTTTTTGGCTGTTACCACCGCACCGGTATCTGCATGAAAGCTCGATCAAAGCTAATCGGCATTGACAATGACAACACACAATGTAGGTACCTCTCGCTCGCACGATTCGACATTTTGAAAGATATAAAATCACTAAGCTTCATTTTGAAAAATCGCAAACAAGCATTTTGTGTGCGATCACATTGCACACAGTTTGGTAAAAATTTCATTCTGATCGATGCAAGTTTTCCTACTCAAAAGTTTGCTTATCTACGAAAACTATAAGGCGATTTTTCGAAAATGGGTTTTGTGATTTTATATCCTTCAGCAAGTCAAAACGTGCGAGCGAGAGTCACATTAGCTCTTGTCTTCACCCTATGTAGAAAAACTTGTATCGATCAAAATGATTTTTTACTTAACTGTGCGGAATGTGATTGCACACAAAATGATTGTTTGCGATTTTTTGAAAATGGGTTCAGTGATTTTATAGGTATCCTTCAACAAGGCAAAACGTGCGAGCGAGAGTCACATTAGCTCGTGTCTTCACCTAAAATCGCGTCAATAGCATCAGGTACACGTTTTCGCACTTGGAAAAGGGACGATATTTTTCTATTTTTTATGTACCTATGAAAACTTGCTTGCATCGAAATTTTATTTTCGCTAAATCTATGTACCTAGGTAATGCCTTTGACAACGCCCTTATGCCAATTGTGATTTTTCATAACTACATTCAGTGATATTTACCTATATCTTTAAAAAATGTTCAATTGTGCGAGCGAGATAGCGGCGCGCCCCATCCATGGCGCCTATCCTATTACCTACTACTGCAAACTTACGCGAAAGTTTGTAAGTATGGATGGATGGATGTTTGTTAATCTTTCACGCCGGAATGGCTGAACGGATCTGGATGAAACTTGGCAGAGAGATAGGCTAGCTTTTATATTAGATAACTAGACTATAGTCTGGAATAGCACATAGGCTACTTTTTAGCCCGTGGGAATACCGGGATTTAAATCTCCGCGGGTGAAACCGCAGGGCGCAACTAGTCTCAATTATAATTTGATGTAAAAGCTGAAATAGAAAGTGACTTGGCTGGCAGTTCAACAGTTTTGATCGGGCTTTCAGAAACCGGCGGTTAGTGTTAAGTACCTAAATATTACATAGTTAGAGAAAGAATCAATATAAACGTATCTAGGTAGTTCTTTGGAATAGAAATAACTACTTAACTAATTCAATAGTTTTTAAAATATAAAACCAAAGAGTTATAATGTAGCAAGTTGACACAATAGCGATGTTTTTATAGTTTTATCTGCGGGGTCGCGCGCTATCTCGCGGCGCGGCGCGGCAATGATAGCAGGGCTTCCGCTCCTCTCGCGAATCGTCCAGCAATGTACTTTAATCGTGCTTTTGTTGGGTGACCCTATTTTTTTTCGCAATACTTCTAGCAGGTAGGTACCTACCAGTAGTTTAGTTTCGCGATCCGTTTGAAACTGGACCAATACCTACCTACTGATAAAATCTACGGTCAATACCTAGTCCTTCTAAATTGTACCTAGGTACATATTTTGAAATAGGACCCTCGATGATTGAATAGTAAGTAGGTATTGAAAATACTAAAAGCATTCGCTTATTCGTCAGATCTCATATTACACACACTGTGCATGTTTATGGTGCACGAAGCGACCGATGTTTCAAATACCGACCTACAAAGAAGTCTGTTCAGCATTCGGCTCCATAAAATAACGCATGGTAGTTTCCAGAGAAGTCGTTAAACAAACCGGCGCGACGACACAGTTTGTAGTTGGTTTGGGCACACACAGCTAGAGAATACGGTTTGGGTAACCGGGTCGGGGCGCGCCCGGGTTATCGCGCTCCGATATAAAGTTCAAAAATACTGATGACACCCGCGCAAGGAGCATAGCCTTCAATATTTGGTAGGTACACATTGATTCAAAGAGACATCGCTATTTACAATATTTTGTCCATCGATGACCTATATCTGGATGAGCGAGGGTGTCTAATAAGAACTAAATTCAAGCTGCTAATCAAGATTGATGATTTTATAATTTGCTGATTACGATGCGATTACCACAAACATGATCAGAATTTATGAAACCTGCTTGAGTGAAACCCACCTTTGGGTATTACATCCTGTCTGAGTTCAGCCGCTAACTAACTCCGAAGCTGAAACCCTTTGATAGGAGCCACAAAAACTGACAACAATTGGGTTCGAGGCGGACCGGACGGCTCCCACATACGCGCAATTCACCCTCTCTATAGGTATCTACACGTCGTCGGACGAAACTGCAGATGTATGTGTACACGTGTAGAATGCTTTACAAACGTTTGTGAAATGCAAATGAATCACACAAGACCGGACGGTGGTGCGTGACAACTAGAAAGACTCCGCGTCGTCTAAGAAGCCACTCATTGCACTGCACATGTGCCTAATCAGTGGAATCGGATCGCGAGGCTCGTCTCCATTAGCTGATTCCAGGTACCTATCTACTGAATGTGGATGTGCATTCGACCCATTTGCTCAAGTTTACTGGGCTGTCGTGCGAGAGCCGCCTAGCGCATCAATTGAATCTCGTTACGGCCAAATCGATTTCTTGTGTTAGATGACTACCAACGTCATATACTGATACCGCTTCATTTATTACCTACTAGCGGCTTGTCCCAGCTTCACAATGAACAGAACAGAATTTTTTTCAGAATTTTAGCTTATGGCGTTGACAAGACCATAAAAACCTCTAAGACCCTCTAAGCCTAATTTTGAAAAATCGCAAACAACCATTTTGTGTGCAATCACATTGCACACAGTTTAGTAAAAATTTCATTCTGATTGATGCAAGTTTTCCTACTCAAAAGTTTGCTTATGTACAAAAACTAGAAAAGTAAACTTTTGAGTAGGAAAACTTGTATCAATCAAAGTGATTTTTTACTAAACTGTGCGCAATGTGATTGCACAAAAAATGGTTGTTTGCGATTTTTCGAAAATGTGTTCTGTGATTTTATATCCTCCAACAAATCAAATCGTGCGAGCGAGAGTCACATTAGCTCTTGTCTTCACCTTATTCATAGATTTTACGCACTTCTCCAGCTCTTGGCCGCCTTGCCCGCTGCGCCCCGTACGCTCGCTTTTATTTATAGCGAACAAGTTTTTAAGGTGAAGACAAGAGCTAATGTGACTCTCGCTCGCACGTTTTGATTTATTGAAGAATATAAAATAACTAAAGCTATTTAAAAAAAATCGCAAACAACCATTTTATGTGCAATCACATGGTACCTACATTTACTTTTCTAGTTTTAAACTTTTGAGTAGGAAAACTTGCATCGATCAAAATTATTTTTTTACCAAACTGTGTTTAATGTGATTGAACTGAACACAAAATGGTTGTTCGCGATTTTTCAAAATTGGGATTAGTGATTTTATATCTTTCAAAAAGACGAATCGTGTGAGCGAGAGGAAATTTAGGTGTTGTCATGGAATGACCGATTTCAAAAATCCAAGAAGTAGGTACTACAGGTAAAATAGTTTATTTGGATATAATCACATTGCACACAATATGGTTAAATAATCATTTTGATATAGGTATGCAAGTTTTCCTAAGTAGTTTACTTTCCTAGTTTTCGTACCTAAGCAATCTTTTGAATGATCGGGTCTACAGCTCATAAAGAACCTACCTAGTAGACGTAGAGTTGTGCAATGCCACAGAGACGCTTCTAAGAGGGAGGCGTGTCATTAAAATCAGGTTAATAGGAACAAATAGAGCAGAGGTTGCGGCCGGCTCGTTGATACCAATTCGAATGGTACAAACTTACTAGATAGGTAGGTACAGCTGCAACGCACATGCATGAGCGGCGAGCCTCTCCGCGCACTCCTCGCAGCCCTCACCGCGTGCTTCTCCGCTACGCACACCTAGGTACCTACTACCCCACTGATTAACCTGAGCTTTAACGGCTTTTTTCAAGTGGATGCACTCGTTTGTGCTATAAATAAATTTATCTTGGCAGGCTAAATTGAAACAATTATGATCAGCTTAAACAGTAGGTACCTACCTACCTATAGCTTTCAGAGGTCATGGTTCGACCGTGCTGATGTAACTGGAGTCATATTTAAAACAATTTTACTACCGACGACTCAAGTAATCCAATGAAACTAGGCGTACGTACCCTATACCCAACAGTAGGTATTATACCTAATACTCATAGGTCCTGGACCCTGCTGTTCTTTGTTACCTACTTCGATACTGCAAGGTTTCCAAGTTGTGTGACGATGTAAAGTGCAATAATATTAATTATGATACCTATACTACGTGACCTCATCTTTCATTACTAACTAGGTACCTAGATGTTATTACAAAAACAGTTGCCAAATTGTCGGAACAGCCACCCATCTGGGCGCACCGCGCTCGGGGCGCTGCGCTGACTATTTATGCAGATGCTCGTGAGGTCACCCGTGAGATCATGCATACGCTGCAATTGGATTGGACGGTGTTGTGTTTCCACTTAGAGACCATAGCCTATCAACAGACGTAATAGACAAACTAGGTATATTGTATTACCGCGATATTTTGACTACCTAGGTGCCTAGATCATTATTTTAAAGAAGCTCGCGAAAACACCCGATCGCTGAAGGTCTTTGATAATTTTCACCGTCTTAAAAATTGCCGAATTTTCTTGCGTAGCTATCTACGCAAGAAATGGTACCTACAGGATCATCAAATCATCCTGTAATATCCTGTGTTCCTGTAGATATAATTCATGGAATAAAATATTTAATAGCAATCAAACATCTTCTGAAAATAAGCTGGATTGAGTTAACAATAATTTTCCCACGTGTGTTTGATTGAACGTGAGTCATTTTCAGGCGCATGGTATCGCTTACCTGTTTGATTTGACGTAACCCGATCGTTGCCTTCAGCGCGGAAGTGTGCATTCAGCATTATTTGGGATGCGAGCCGAACTCTATAGGTAGGTACATTAGTGTGGAACCCATGCATGTGCGCTAAACTGTCTTGGTTATGTAAGGGATTAAATAAATGATTTTCATATAAAACTGTTATTATACCTAATTCATTTAGGTAGGTAGGTATATCAGATTCATAATCAATCCATACTTAAATTAAATTATAATTAGGTACAATTTACAGCATAATTACAATTAATAGTCGAACTAAAATTAAGTAAAATGAAATGTCACACCATTATAAAAATTATATAAATTAGGTATTGCTTGAAATTGTTATTCTTTTCCCACGACAGATACCTAATATAATTATGCTTAGTACTTAGGTGTTACCTATTAAATAATGCAACATAATAAAACACCGAAGTCACAAAAGCCAGATCCATCTCATTTAATATCATAATAAACATACCTACATACTTATGTTCCAGAACGCAGCACAATGAAGGGCGGCTTCCTACTGCTGGCCTTGACGGTCGCAGTAATCTGTACTGCTGATGCAGAGGTATGTACTCGTACCTACCTATATGTATACTTGAAGCACGATGCTGTCTAAATATTTAGGAAATTTGTAGGGAAGTAAAAATACTAAAAAATACCTTTTTATTAGGTACCTAGTATGTTAGTTTCTAAATAGGCCCTGCTGTTCGAAATAATTAGGTATCATATTTATATGACTCCAACGAAACCCTACCTATAAAAAGAAGAAACAGGCCTGGTGGTAGTAGGTACTTCCCCGGACGAGGTCTTCACAACAGTCGATTAGCTTTGATCGAGCTTTCGAACCAGGGCAGCGGTTTCGGCGGGGCCTTATTTTCTAATGTCTAAACATTTAGAATAACATAATAAAAGTATGTACTTACGTAGTATCTAAATAGGTACCTTGGTAATAATATAATAGTTATGTACCTATGTTGTTGTCAAAGTCAAAATACCACCCACTGCCACTTTGGAACAGAGACACCGCAGACGGCACCGGCGCCTGCGCACCACCACGACGCAGCGGCCGGAGGCGGCGGGGGCGGCGGGGGCGGCGGGCCGGGAGGACCCCGAGGGGGAACAGATCGAGCTCGGCATGGCGGAGCAGCTGGACGAGATGAGGTTCCAGGTACTTACATAGTGGTGACAATTCTGTTGTTTAAATTAACTAAAAATATTGCCATCCCTTTCTAAAATACAAGAACAACAAGGACGGCTATAATTTTAGAGCTGTCAGATTAGGTTAGATGTTTAGTAGGATAATGCAACCACAGAGTCGACACCAGTATGCACCATTCACTATTCGTATTGTTTTAATTTATTTGAAGGGCTTTGTCACTCGAGTGAGCTTACATGAATCTCACTTAGTTCAGTAGGACACATTAGATCTGCGCAATTCTTCGGTCCATTTTATATAGCCTAGGCATGTTTGTAAGTATAAAAAATTCAACTAAATCCGAACAATAGGTAGGTATATTGAGTAAACAGTGAAGGAGTAACAACTAGCACTAACCTGGCATCTTCAGGTTTAAAAGCAGAGATAGGTAGGTAGGTATTAAAGTTGATTACAAGATGGCTATGTGGTAGACTGAAGGTATGTCCATTTGTGGAATTTCTGTCTACACGTCAATATTGTATAATATAATATTTGCAGGAAGCCGAGCGCACTCGCGCCCTCGGCCGCGGCGCCCCCCCCGGCGACAACGAGCTCTTCATGGACGGTAGGTACCCGCCTGCCTGCCTGACCTTTCTATGTACCTAAGCTACCCTATCCCATACTGTGTGTAATTAATACCCACTTAGGAAAAAAACTATGCAAAGTAACACCTTCGGACTTCTACGAATTCTGCAACTAAACTCCTTTTTTTAATATTAGTGGTGTTATGTACCTAAACGTATGTGTTGTAAGAA
This sequence comes from Plemyria rubiginata, assembly GCA_963576535.1. Classification (NCBI taxonomy): domain Eukaryota; kingdom Metazoa; phylum Arthropoda; class Insecta; order Lepidoptera; family Geometridae; genus Plemyria; species Plemyria rubiginata. The sequence continues at coordinate 161,051 of OY754914.1, read as the reverse complement.
TAGGTATATTTAGGTATCGATTGTTTTATGTCCAGATCCATGCCTCAAAGTGCATTGCAGCGCGGGCCGCGTCTGCGAGATCGACGAGCTGGGCGAGGCGGTCTGCAACTGCATCAAGGAGTGTCCCTACGAGACCGAATCGCGCCGCAAGGTACCTACCTAACCGCCATGCATTCAATACAAGGAGTGTCCCTACGAGACCGAATCGCGCCGCAAGGTACCTACCTAACCGCCATGCATTCAATACAAGGAGTGTCCCTACGAGACCGAATCGCGCCGCAAGGTACCTACCTAACCGCCATGCATTCAATACAAGGAATTTCCATACCTTGTACATGGCATTGAGATCGTTGACCAATGGACTAAACGCGACGTGACAAGGCGTTGACAACACCTAATATTCCTCTCGCTCGCACGATTCGACATTTTGAAAGGTATAAAATCACAAATCTCAATTTTAAATCGAAAACAACCATTTTGTGTGCAATCAAATTGCGCACAGTTTGGTATAAGTTTCATTTTGATCGATGCAAGTTTTCCTACTCAAAAGTTTACTTTTATTTTTTTGTTTTTTTTTGCATCATCTTGTGTAGAATGAGGTCCTTTGTGTTTCTCTCAAATTTGATTGAAAACCATCGATTGTTTGATGAGCTATCCTGTTCATCATGCTGAAGATCCTTATCAGATCTTCGCCAAACTTTTATGAGACCAACTTATAGTTACTACCTTTCAAATAAAAAAAGAATAATCGAAATCGGATCTCATTTGGTGGAGATATCCTGTATATCAAATAGCCCCCTTTTTGCCCTTTTTTTGGGGGAAGTACCCCTCCAATCAAAAATCCCCGACGACAAAAAAATTCTCATAAGTCATATAACCTGTGTACCAAGTTTCGTCCAGATCGGTTGAAAAATGCGACCTGTAGAGGAGAACAAACAGACAGACAGACAGACAGACAGACAGACATCCGGACAAACGCATTTTTGGCCAATGTGGAAACTGAGACGCTTCGCTCGCTCGGTCAATGATTTTTTTACTGAACTGTCCGCAATGTGATTGCACACAAAATGGTTGTTATCTTTCAAAATGTCGAATCGTGCGAGCGAGTGGAATATTAGGTGTTCTCATCGCCTTAAGAGGGAATCAGAGGGAGATTCGGATGAGTTTGTGAATTGAAGTTTGTCAAATGAGAACCAGATAGGCACCTGCTTATTTAGATATTAAGGTACCCACTCCCTAAAGTAATAAAATAATTGTATTTCCGTGCAGGTGTGCACCAACCACAACGAGACATGGGCGTCCGACTGCGAGGTGTACCGGCAGCGCTGCCTGTGCCTCGACCGCTCGGAGCTGTGCCGCGGCGCGCAGTACCACCACGTGCAGATCGAGTACTACGGCGCCTGCCGGGAGATGCCGGTACTACGACTGCGCTGACGTCACATGCAGCGACAGCGAGTCGACTGCGGTGGCCAGACAGGTTGTTGTCGATGCGAGTGTAACGTGTTTGTGTTGTCAGGAATGCAGCGAGGATGAGATGGCGGACTTCCCGCGGCGCATGCGCGACTGGCTGTTCAACATAATGCGCGACCTGGCCGAGCGGCGCGAGCTGTCCCCGCACTACCTCGCCATGGAGCGCGAGGCGGAGGGGAACCTCACGCGGCGCTGGACCAACGCCGCCGTCTGGAAGTGGTGCGACCTGGACGCGCACGACAACGACAGGTCCTCCACCCACACACCTTGCTTACCTACCTACCTACCTACTGCACTAACAGTTACACGTACCGATCCGCATCGACAAGCACCTACCTCACTACCTATGTAGATCAATGGTGCCGTGCCGGTAGAGTTCAAAGTGAACAGGATCACTTTTCATTAATTTTTACGTTATTCGAAAATCAAACATGATTTTTTAACCTATGTACATTTATCGGTGACTGGTTCTCAACTATGCTGAAGAAATGTTTAGGCGTAGTTCTGTGCCACAGATGAAATATGGACTAAGCGGCCGAATGGTGTGTCGATATCCTATTTAGAAAGTATAGATAAGCCATAGTAAAGAAGAGTGTGGTGAGTGAGCTGAGCTGACGTTGTTTTTGTTGTTGTGGCGCTCAGGTTCGTGTCGCGGCACGAGTTGTTCCCGATCCGCGCGCCGCTGCTGTCGCTGGAGCACTGCATCGCGCCCTTCCTCGACCAGTGCGACGCGGACGACGACCATCGCATCACGCTCGCCGAGTGGGGGCGGTGCCTGCAGCTCGACGAGGTATGCTATCTATGCACCTATCTACACTACGCAACAAAGCTATCCACGCTTAGCCTGAAAACAACACCAAAATTAGGCTGTAGAAAATAATACCCGTGTAGAGAACACGGGTATCATTTTTTACAGCCTAATTTTCTTTCTCGTCTGTATGTTGTCAATTATATTTATATCATCTACCTACGCTAACGACACACCCCCACTACCTACCTTACCTTCTTCGTATGCTGGGTTAGTTAGCTATTTCACCGTGTGCCACTTAGTGGCATGTTTTTTTTGTGTGTAACCAATAACTATAGTTTTCATCACATCTATTCGAAAAGAACGACTGGTTCGCCTTTATCTGCACCCAAAGGTGGTGTTTTCTATAAGAAACAATAAGTGCGCGGGAAAATTAATTCCGGCGCACTTATTTAATTTGGAATATCTTCGCTTTAAGTTCGCCTATGTACTTCATTTTTGTGCAATAAAGAATGTTCTTATATTATATTATCTTGTCTTATGTGCCTTTTGATTCTCATAGTGGGTGATGAAAGTAGAGTGTACCACTCGGGAGCAAAATATATTTTTGGCTCGGGCGACGTACTTTGAATCCCTCGCTACGTTCAGGATTCTACTAAAGAATCCCTCGCTGAGCTCGGGATTCTACTCTAGAATCCTTCACTTCACTCTGGATTCAAAAAGCGCCCTCGCCGTAAAAATATGGTTTCGCTCCCTTATAATACAATCTACTATTATTTTCGTTCTAGGCGGAGCTGGAGGATCGCTGTGACGAGTTCTCGGAGGATTCCGAAGACGCCTAGCTACCTACTGGCTAGCTCCGGCCCGTCCCCGAGGCGGGATCGCATCGCCAGACACCGGGCGATGCCTGATATGAACACTGCCTGCCGCTCGCTGCTACGAGCGACATTCTAGCTTTACACCTTTTTTACTTTTACCATCTCGTTACACGCACGAGGAGAAGAGTAGGAAATACATTCATCAAAATAATGTACATACCTACCTAGCGATTACCTACTGTGATGATGCTACCAAATAAATATTAAAGTAAATTACATACATAAACTGGTTTTTTAATTAAGCAGAGTACCTACCTAGACCGAAGGAAGGTGAGTTACCTTACTTATGAAGACTGACCGCCGGAGCAGCCTCGCGAGGCAGATGCTCGGGCGGCCGCGGCGACGCGCCGGCGCCGCCGGCGGGCTGGACGTGTCTCGCCTCAGTCGATTGCCTCGAATGGATACCCAGCTAGAGTTCGAAAAACGGTCTTACTAGTTCAAATTGTCTGTACATAATGCTTATCACCTTTTCCTAAACATTCAAGTTTCTTTTTTAATTCAAGTACCTATCTAAATTTATTGTTATTTTTTCCTTCCAGTTTTATATTATACTAGTTGCGCCCCGCGGTTTCACCCGCGCAGATTTAATTCCCGGGGGATAAAAAGTAGCCTATGTGTTATTCCAGACCATAACCAATCACTGCCAAATTTCATCCAGATCCGTTCAGCCGTGAAAGAGTAACAAACATCCATCCATCCATACTTACAAATTTTCATGTTTATAATATTATTAGGATTCAGTGAATTACTTTGTGTTTGGGTAGAGCAGTGTTTTTCAATCTTTTTGAATACGAGACCCCATATTATGGGATGAAAAATTCTGGCGACCCCCTTAGGCCACAGAGACAAAAAGTTATACGCAATTCTTCCACTAACACTGTGTTTTTACTCTAGTGTAGTGTAGAACCTTGCCTTTTTCCCAATTGCCGGCAACCTCCCCCACCCCTTCCGAGGAAGGTTTCGTGTGTGGATCGCATCGCAATTCGCAACTTGACGTCACAGATTGAAAAACACTGGCGTCAAGTAATAAACAAAATTAGCGCTTCTTCAATATATTTCAAAGATCAAAATACATTTCTTACAACTTGTAACAGTTCAATCATACCAAATTACAATAAAGAACAACATACCGTTATTACCACTATTGCTAATATAATGTCACTAAAAAAATACAAAATGCTGCAAAATATAATTACAACTGTTAACAGCTCTAGACATCAAAAGTAATTTTTGAAGGTGCGGTCACCAGCCTCTAAAGCCAACAGAAGCGCGGCGCTAGAGTCTTGGATTAAGATATTTTGAGCATCTACATGTCATCATTTACAAATTATATGGAAAATTTAATGTTCCATAAACACGGAAATTTAACTTAATTCTACTATATTATTTAAATCTCCTTAATACTAATACACAAAGGAAAGCTGAATGTCTTTACAAAGGTACACAAAAATCTTTATATGCATTAAGCTAGGCTAATAATTTAAAAGGTTATGCAAAATTTTAACAAAAGAATTTGATTTTGAAAACGATCAATTATTAGTCTCAGCTGCTACCACACATTTTGATATAACCCATACTAACGGCGCCTACTCGGTGGTTAAAACATCACTCTCCGCAAACCAGCGGAGGCGCTGCAAAGATACTGAGAATAAATCAATTTAAATTAAACCTCAACTATTATGACATGCGGTTGAAAATGTCAACGCGCGGCGGCCGAGTATATTCTGAGTATTCAGAGTATCTATCAATCAGTTGATTATCAATAGCTTTCGCTGGAGTATGAACAACGGGTCTTTCGACAGATTGTGGGGCAAGGGTTACATTTGTGATTTTGTCACTTTTTTTCGTCCTTGTCGGTGGATCACAAAAACCGGGTTTTTCGGCAGTTTGTAGAGGAAGAGCTGAGTTTGTAATTTTGTCTTTTTAGCTGGAATTCGAACTAACTTCATATTGTGACTTTCTTTCTTAGCGCATTTAACGATTTAGACACAAGGGTTTTGCTGGCAATTTATTTATTTATAATTTATTTATTTATCATTGGATGCAGGTGATGTCTCAACGCACATTTTCGTAATATATTTTTTGGCACTTTCTGTTATATTTTTAATTTTTTTAGGAACTACGTCGATACCAGTCATGTTGGAGAGATCTTGAGTTGTTGAAGCTGTAATTTTGACATCTTTTCTCTTCGTTGTCGCTGGAATATCATCGACTCGGAAGGAGGAAGGGTCGAATCTGTTATTTTATCATATTTTTTTTGTCTTTGTCACTGGAGTATGGACAGTGGGCCAGTTTGAGTTCACGACTACATATTCTTCTCCATTTTCGTCAACTGTATTTACAATACTGGATACCGTTTTAGGATTTTTGTTTACGTCTTTGACTTTGGGAGAAGCGAATTCTTTCGGAACAACATGAGATTTGTTTGGAACTTTAAATTATTCCTTCGGCAAACGAAGAAATAATGTTTACTATTCCTTTTTTGATCAATTTACCTGTACTCGTTTCTAAGAATTTTTTCATTGATATAATGATTGTGTCAGACAGCACCATTTCATTTATATAAATAATGTTTGCTTGTTCATCAATGCTGTGGCATGACATGACCAATTCGCATGTCATACCTAGTAGTTAAGGTTTAATTTAAAATGATTTATTTTCAGTATGTTCGCCGCGCCTCTGCTTGCGCTGCGCTGTGCCTAACATAGGTAACTTGAGTCTGGAACATAGATTGTTTTTAAAATAAAAAAACATTATAAAATTGCACAAAAATTGGCACATTGCCTATTTCTGACATGGGTGAAGATGTTACAAAAAATATAAAAAACCTTAGACAAAACCTTCAGCTGTCCCTCTGTATTCCTAACTCTTAAAATCTAACAAAATAAGTCTGGATCGACAGTTCTCAGGTCACTCCACAGTCCACATCACTAACTTTATTATGAAAACTATGTTTATTAACTTGGTGATGAATATTTCAACATTAAAAACCATGCCCGGAGTCAAATGCAACTGTTGAAGTCTTGAAACCTGAAAAAAAAAGTATGTTGATAGGTTTCTAATAGTCAAATTATATTTCTGGCAGTAGTAAAATTGCTTTCTGCACTACTACAGGTTGTGGGTTCACATCATAGCAACGCACAATGCACACTGGACTGGTCTCACTGTTCAGTTGGTACCTACTACTAGCTGTTACATTATACCCTTCAAGTTGCACAAATATTAGTTTGTATCGCCAAATTCTACAGGGTTTGTATTAATAGCACAGCATGGACAGTATATTTAAGTAGGTATTATAATGTGTGAGGCCACATAATATATCAGAAACCCTCAGATCATAGACATTTATTTGTATCATGATATCTCAGAGTAAGTAGGTAATAACTTAGAAAATTTGAATACACAAAAAGTGTTATTAACACTACTACACACTGTAACACACACTATTACACACAACAAAAAGTGTTATAGGACTTTTTGTTTGTAAACATTTACTGTCAATACATGAACCATTGCTGTATGGTTCATGTAATGACAAACAAAAATAAACTCAGGTAGGGGGTTTTCAATATTTTTTTTTTGTGATAATATATAATAATTTGTAGGTATTGAATATATGACATTATAAGACTAACATTACTTTTTAAGTTTTTATTTGTGTGTGTACTAACAAATTGGACTTGGATGGTCTTAGAATAAATGATTTGATTTTGATTTGAATGGACTTTTGTATGAAACAAAATAATAATTAGTTATATCTGTGGTGTTTTGGATGAGTACATACAATTTTTGTTGGATGTATTTTGTACCTGTAATGTAACAATTTGTCTCTAAGATGTACTTTTCAGTGAAGAATGTTGAACCTTGCTCTAAGCTAAAAAAACTTGTGTTTAGATGCAAGGGTCTCTGCTTCAGATAATGGAACGGAAATGCAGCAGAAATTATGCTCACAACTTAAAAAATTGCACTTGTGGGCTTTACACTAAACAGTGGCTGCAACAGTTTATTACTTCTGCAGATGAATATCATCATTCCTGACTTTAAACACAGAAGAAATAAACAGTAGTACCTACAGAAAGTTGACTCCGCAGATCGCTCTCACAACAATAATTGCCTAAATATTCGCCTCCCTTTATAACATGAAACATATCTCACAGGCTTTGAAATTGTTTATGTAACTAGCTTCTGCTCGCGGCTCCTTCCGCTTAGCACTGGGATAAAAACTAAAAAGCTAGAGATGCTGGTTATTATTTTTGCATCAAGTTGTGGTGATTATAAGTAATAAATAAATAAACTTTCTTGGGCACAGATCTCATCTAGTGAAACTGTCAATAACACTTGTCACACTTGATCATGTCGGGGACCCATTAAATTAACTTTAACAAAGGTCTACTATGACTAGGTATAATGTGATGATAATTATTTACATAAGTACCTACCTTGTATTAGACAGGAGCCCCTGGCCCACCTTTCTTGCCGATAAGTGATTTGTGTATGTGAGGAATGACACCACCACCAGCAATAGTGGCTTTGATCAGACTGTCCAACTCCTCATCTCCTCTGATGGCAAGCTGCAAGTGGCGAGGGGTGATGCGCTTTACTTTGAGATCCTTTGATGCATTCCCCGCCAACTCCAAAACCTGTCAGTGACATGTAAACAAACTTGAGCATCATCAAGCAAATCTGTGGATTGTACATATTCAATTATTGTACTTGTTTACCCACTTTACAAACCTAATTGTTGGCCGTGTTTTTTATGTTGTGTTGTTGAGGCATAATAGGTATACCTATGACTCTCAAGTTGTTTACTGGTTCAATTATTTATTTGGATGGTTATTGATAATTTTCCCGCCAAAATACTACAATTACCTAAATAAGCACTTGAAATAGGTACGTTACGACTAAAGCAAAGCGAAAGAAAAGGTTTCTTTCGCTTCACTAAGATATAATTATATAAGAAAATGTGCTGCTCCAAAACATAAAAATTAATATGCTGCTGCAAGCGAAGCGATTGCCGCCATTTTGGCAGGGCGTCGTTTCCTTACCTCGGCCGTTAGATATTCCAATATAGCAGCAGAGTACACTGCTGCTGTAGCTCCAACACGCCCATGGCTTGTAGTTCTATTTTTGAGATGTCTATGGATTCTTCCCACAGGGAACTAGAATCATTACAGAAAACCAGATTATTGATTGAAATTGAATCATGAAGTTAGCCGCGCCGCCATACTTCAAGAGGTCATTCGTACTATTTTTATTCAGGGAATAATTTTACGAGAACGAGTTACGAATATTTAACTGTTCTGTAATTCCATAAATAAATTCAGATATTTGCAGGACTTACCTGCAGTCCAGCTCGTGCTGACCTGGAGACTGCTTTAGCCTTCGCTTTGCCAGAATCTTTACCCGCTTTACCACCAGCCTAAAATTGATGAAATATCCATTAATTTTGCTCGTACGAAACTGAAATTTCGTCAGATAACAAAGCACAACACTGTTCACCGAAATACACTTTTAAATCTCCACAAAAATAGCTAGTTCGCCCGAAATCTTGGAAAACTCACCATTTTGAAACGTGTAACTCACTAACACAAACTACACCGAGAAACTCAACACAGGAAAGGCGCCAAGCCAAATCTCTACTAAATTTCCGAAACAAAGATGGCAGCTAGCACGACCACGCGTAAAGGTGGCCAATCAGACACTAGCGGATATGACGTGACAAAATACTGCTAACCAATCAGTGCAAGCAATATTGGCGGGTCCGCCAACTGTGCTGCCAAGCCAAACCATGGGAAAATTTAGAACTATGTTTTATTTTTTTAACGTTTCATTTTACGCAGTCGCAGTAAGTCAGTACGTCCAGGTTACTATTTTATTTTAACAGATAGATGACAATCAAGAAATTTCGCTATTTGTGTTGAAAATCCGCGTTTTTTCAAGCGCATAGTTACTGCATTTTCAATTGTTGTTGGCAATACTACCCAAAGAGCATAATAATAATAAACTAAATTAATATAATAATTATAATATATTAATTTAATAATTATTATAATATACAATAAACCAATAAACTCTACCTACTGGGTGGCACTTGGATGAAGTATATAACATGGATTGGGCGTGAAATAATAATACCAAGAGTAAGAGAGACGCGATAATACGAATTATACCTATGAGTGAGGGAAATATCATATAAATGTTCTGTCCCTTACTCCGTATACGTTTTTTGATACGTTTTGGCACCAAAGTTGTCAAACTTGGGGCTTGTAATAGGGGAACCAGATAGCTGATATGATACTTTTTTTTGTAAATACATACTTATAATATTATATAACACCCAGACAGAGAACAAACATTTATGATCATCACACAAATGTTTGTTCACGGTGGGAATCGAACCCACAACCTACGGCAGAGCTACTACCAACTGAGCTACGTAGGCTGTCATAAAGTATGATAAGAGTTGTAGAGCTCTTTGTGAAGGGCTCGTCCGAGGAAGTACTACCACCACCACGCCTTTTTGAAGAATTTGGTCGCCGGTGTAATTACAGGCTATGAGGCTTAACATCGGTTTGCCTTAAGTTGATTGACGCAGGGCAGTGCATCGTAGAGCAAGTTCCTGTCGTGCGTGCCTTACAAGGCAAGGCTTTGTTATAGGTGATGGCTACCACTTAACATCAGGTGGGCCATCAGCCTGTTCCATCAGCTAGTTGTATAAAAGAATGATATTAACAGTGACAAGAATACTCTATTGAGCCGCTATAAAATGACAGGGATTATGAATAAGAGGGTTAATATGCAAAGCAAAGCTAAAAATATAATGAACTTAAAAGGTACCTACCTATGTAATTATTTTGTATTTAATTACCTATCTTTATGTACCTACTTACGTCATTTACACGCCTTACATATTTCTTTAAATTTAATAATAAAAAGTTATGAGGTTAAGTAAACCGCGACCATTTATTTTTTTCTAGTTCATTCTATTGTACCTATATATAATGTTTGAACATAAAATAGCATATCCGACTCGATTCGACCCTAGTGATTAGTTTCCCAACGTTTTTGGCAAATAGATTTATTTTTAGTTGGCAGCCTGAAAAATCGTATAACCCAGCTAAATTATGCAGATTTTTGTTTTTTAGGACTACCACATTTTGACTAACCATGTCAATTTGTGTGGTTTTTAGTAACCTATACCAAATTTTATAAATATTTAAATAATACAAATCTACTTGATAAGGCGATAGAAAGCCAACACAATCGTTACATGATTAATTGTGAACACTTTGCTCTCTACTTCCTGAAGTTTTATTGGCAAATAGAACATAAAATTGCTACTTACCGATGGAAGCGTATATTTTCACTTTTCCGTGCTCTATTCATAACGCACGCTAAATACTACAATGCACCACATTTGAACATAGCTCTACGTTAACAAATTTTAATATTATCCGTTAGTGACTACATCGCCTTTAGTTTTTAATTAGATCTTTCTATCCAAGGTTGCCTGGAAGAGATCGCTCTCAGCAATAAGGTCGCCCATTGTTTTGCCTAGATTTATGCCTCTAACCTGTATTTTGTTTCTGTGTGGTGAACAATAAAGAGTTATCTATCTATCTATCTACGTTTACTGGGACCTAGGCACACATTATTTTCATTGAAATTCGGCTTAGAAACACGTTAAATCACTTGACCCAACCGAACGTTCGGCACCAAGTTCTGACAAGTTTGGTGTCAAACGTTTTAAAAAACGTATACGGAGTTAGGGACAGAACATTTTTATGATCTTTCCCTCACTCATAGGTATAATTCGTATTATCGCGTCTCTCTTACTCTAGGTATTATTATTTCATGACCAATCCATGTTATACTTCATCCAAGGCATATATACAGGGTTACTGGTAACTCGACGTATTCCTTGACGTCCTAGTAGGGTTAAAATGCAGCAAATTAGGCCACCAAATGTTCTACCGAAGTTCAGTAGTTTTTGAGTTAGTTAGATTTTTTGGTGTTTTATGAAAAATCCTAGATTAAATCATTTGAAGCCAATATAAAAATGATTTACAGCGCGACTGTACTGAAATTTAAGTTAATATCATAGTTGATGCCGTAGCAGATCTTTGTTAAACAGTTGATACATTGTAATCTTAATTTACTTATTGTTACTAAAGATTGTACGAGTAAATGTACAACCCACTACGTTATCCACGGATTACTAAGAATAAATAAGAGTAATTGAAGTTGTTGTGAAGCTAAGTTTTTGAAATAAAAAGAAGTTAAGTTATGTTGCAATAAAAGTTTGTAATAAAAGAAAAATGCTTTTATAGTAATAATAATAATAAGCGTTTGGAGCAATTTATGTTGTACATTTATTATATATTCTTAAATTTAGAGGTTTTAAGAAAATTTTGCATAATTTTTTTAAACGAATGGGGAAAACATTACACAAATGTCGCTGTTTTAAGGTTTTTAATGTTAAAAACGTAAATATATTTTATTTCCTTTCCTCTTTTTTTATGCAGTGCTACGGCCCACCTTTGTTAGACATGGCTTTTTCACGTGTACACGGCCGCTTAAATTTTTTTATTGGCAGCACTGAGCCAGCAGCAGTCAATCAATCAATTCCAGTGTTGCCAACTCAGTGGATTTTCCACTAGATCTGGTTGTTTAGATTAGCAGGATTTCTCTAGTGGCTTAGATTGTTTCATTTAGTGGTACGGCTAGACATTTAACCACCAGCACAATTTACATATCTACAGGAAAGAACTTGAACGTTTACATTACATGATGGGTATATTTAAAAAAAACACAGAAACCGAATGAAGTTAGATCTGCTATCTTCAATTCTCACAATCCGTGCGGGTTTAAAACGCGAAGGAAAATGCTGCAATAACTACATGTTACCGAACAGCGTAGTGCAAAAAATTGGAACTAAAGAAGTGTATTCTTCAAAATCAGAAGTTGTAGAAGAAGCCGATTCTTCCGAAGATGATTTTTAATCTATATTTTGTTTGTCTTCTTGTAATTTTTTACCTTACTGAAATAAACTGATTTTATGATACAATTTAGGATAATGTTTTTTTTGCCAAAAAGTATCTTGATAATGTTAGTGGTTTTCTGGTGGTTTGAAGAATAGCAAAACTTAGTGGTTTTCTGGTGGGTTAACACGCTAGAATTTGTGGATTTGTTAAAAATTTGTTGGCAACACTGATCAATTCATACATTCATTTTTTTATCTCAGATTTGGTAATATAAAACGATGATACTAGTCATACTAGTTCTATAAAATAGAAATAAAATTGCATTTCGATTGCATCCATCCTATTGTGAAAGTATAACACGACGCATGTAAGCATTAGTTAAACCAACGCAACGGCTTATATTATCGGCCGCAATACCTACAATTTTCGGACTCTCTGGCGTCGCCACCAGCTCACCAAAATGAGTACGCGACATCGAGACCGTAGCCGTTCACGGTCCCGAGACCGCGAGCGGCACAAGGACCGCGAGCGCGACAAAAATCGAGACAAGGACCGCGATAGAGACCGAGGTCGTCATCGCTCGAAAAGGTATGATTAAAGTATTATAATTATGTCAATAGCTTTTGCTTAACATGAAAGTCCTATGGTGTACAGTGTATTTTTTATGATAAGGCACAAGGCGGGGTCGCGCGACCGTAGCCGCAGCCGGGAGCGACACAAGGACAAGCGCCGCAGCCGCTCGCCGCGCAGTCGCAGTCGCAGCCGTGGCAGGAAGTCCAAAGACAGGTTATTGTCACATTCAACTATGATTACTAACAATGGAGTGGAATCCAATTTATTGTTATTCTCAAAAATGTGTTTATTTTTCAATGTTCTCAGGACCACACCTCAACCAACCCTACCCATATGATATTATAAAGGCTCACATCCCCATGCATAGTAGAAATATCTCTCTTCAGGCTGCCTGTCTATTGAAGTGGTGTGTGGCTGCGGAGCAAATAAACATTAACCCTTGTGATTGCATGAAATCTCTTGAGCTGAGATTTTATGCTATCCTATTGGTTAATATTTCTCAGTTTCTCCGCTCCGCAGCTTCGCTCAGCTTCAGTGGACAGGATGCCTTATGCTGAGATTATTGAGAATGTCATCTATAGACCTTTTGGGAAGCGTACAGATAAGGCAGGGTCCTAAGACATGACAAATGCCCACACTTGTGTGCATTAATGGCAGTAGGTATCTTGAAGAAATAATTTTTGTAACATTGTGTAGAGAGGTATTGAGCTATACACTGACTAAAGCTTAGTAATGACATTTTCAGGGATGGTACTATTGCTCTTTTGGACCAAATGGTGGGGACAACCACTAAGGCCACTTCAAGGGCAGTCACAAATAATGGAGTGAACCCGGCCACCCAGGCCGCCATCCTTGCAGCAGCAGCTGTGGCCCAGGTAGGCACCACTGTTACATGCACTCCAATACTGAACTCACAATATTTGTATATTCTATTAATTTCAACAATACCAAAAATTAGTATATCTCTCTAGGGAGAAGACCTCCTTAGGGAGGAAAGTGATTTGAATTTGGAATGTGCTTATAAGTAAAACATTCCAAGTTCTGTAAAATGTTCCAATCACCAAAGAGATCATGCACGAACACTATGAACAAGCAGTTTGTTTGTATTATTAAAAAAGTAATAATACACGCGAAACGTGCATTACGCCTTTGTTCAATCCAATTATTTACTTCAGATTTTATTTAGTTTTATTAAAAAAAAATTGCATAATGAATACATGAATAAGATTATAGTGGTGGTTATGACTGTGATCATGTGACCAGGGACTATTGTGACTTCTTGACTTCACAGCTTCATGACTTCTCGACTTCCTAAAATTCGTGAATTCGTGACTGTGACTGATTATGACTATGACAGTGACTGTAACTATTCATAAGTTGCAATTACTTATTTTCTCATTAAGGGTGATAAAAAGTAGTGTTCACCTCAGGAACAACACTATTTTAAAGCTCAAGTGAAGTACTTTGAATCCCTTGGTACAATTAGGATTCAAAAAACACTTGCCATCAAAATAGTTGTTTGCTCCCTTGGTAAACAATCTACTATTATGATATTATACTGTTGCTGATGGAACATGCGGATGACCTTTCTGACACAAAAGGCCCATCACAGTAACAGGATCTTTCCCAAAACCATATTATTATAGTAAAATGTGTTACATAGATAGACACACATCAAAAGATTGAACGTGTGGTTGTTGCGCAGACGTTCGTTGCGTCGCGGCGCATGGCGGCGCCCGTGCAGCCGGCGGCCGCGGCGGCGGCGGCGCTGTCGGCCGCCACCGCCATCCCGCCGCCCACCTCCGTGCAGCAGAAGCTGGAGCAGCTGCACAAGCGCTACGGCGCGCGCCATCCGCGGCACCACCCGCACCACGAGCCCGGCGAGGCCGCGCCGCCCGCCGCCGGCGACGAGCTGCACGGCGACGCCAGTACGTACGCTACACCGACAGCTAGCGAGCGAGTGTCGGCGGCGATGCAGTGAGCGTGCGTGCTATTGTCGCAGGCCCGCCCGGCGAGACGGCGGAGCAGCGGCGGCTGCGGCGGCGCCGCACGCGCTGGATGGGCTCCGAGCACGACAAGACGTTCATCCCGGGCCTGCCCACCGTGCTGCCGTCCACGCTCACCAAGGACCAGGAGGACCAGTACCTGCGTGAGTACCACTAACTATTACAACGCTGTAAAACACGAGGGGATGTGTTTGCGCATACCAAATATTCGCGTCATACACCCCCCCTCCCGCTCCGCTCCGGCGCTCTATACCATACCAACCACGTGCTATGTACCTGTGTCTTGTGTTGTGTGTGCAGGACAGTAATTGCTTGTTTTATGACGCGTGGTTGGGTGTTTGAGTGAGTTAAATGATATAACTCATGAACTATACATGTTTGAGTGAGTTAAATGATATAACTCATGAACTATACATGTTTGAGTGAGTTAAATGATATAACTCATGAACTATACATGTTTGAGTGAGTTAAATGATATAACTCATGAACTATACATGTTTGAGTGAGTTAAATGATATAACTCATGAACTATACATGTTTGAGTGAGTTAAATGATATAACTCATGAACTATACATGTTTGAGTGAGTTAAATGATATAACTCATGAACTATACATGTTTGAGTGAGTTAAATGATATAACTCATGAACTATACATGTTTGAGTGAGTTAAATGATATAACTCATGAACTATACATGTTTGAGTGAGTTAAATGATATAACTCATGAACTATACATGTTACCTATTTGTGCTCCGGATGCTCCATCTGGGCTGTACTTTCTGTTGTTCATCTTTATTGTGTATTGATTAAAAAATGATATTTAAATAATTTGTGACTCAGTGAAGATGATACAATAATGTCTAATGGTAAAAATGTGACTCATTTACACATCCTCTTTTTATTGTAGCTTTACAGTAAATGATCCACATCATCCTAATTATTATATTTACTCAATTTCAGTCTGATTGCAGGATTCAATTAATTAATATGACTGTGTTTACTTATTAATGCTGTTGATCACTGCTATGTACTTGATAACCTATAACCTTGTCATCTGATCTAATGAGAGGTGGATCTGAGTGGGTGCAGTCACTCTCAACATCCTTTTGAATAAAAAGATGCAACTGTTATTCAGAATCACCTTTCACATATAAACGTCATTCTATTTACGAAGTACCTAATTCCTTAATCTAATACAGAATTTCAGATTATATGAATGATTTTAAATCTACACTAAAGCTGGGTTAGTAACAGTTGGCCGTACATGAGATGATGAGGGTAGACAGAGGCGCGGCCTCGTCTGCCCGCGCACAAGGCAGGCAGGTTTGCATTATAAAGGATAGCAATTAGGGCACGATTCACAAGTTGCAACGCTCGTTTGCAACAATAACGTTTCTCTAGAAACGTTGCTATGGTGGGAATATGTGATGTATGAATGAGGGGTGTCGCTGGAAGCGCTGAGTGGTCAGTGGTCAGAGTTAGGGCGCGAGGCGTGTCCGCGGTATTCTAATGCGTTTGTTGTTGGCGGTGCCTAACCCGTTCCATTGCAGTGCAGCTGCAGATCGAAGAAGTCAGTCGCAAGC
Source organism: Plemyria rubiginata (assembly GCA_963576535.1). NCBI lineage: Eukaryota > Metazoa > Arthropoda > Insecta > Lepidoptera > Geometridae > Plemyria > Plemyria rubiginata. The sequence goes on along the minus strand of OY754914.1, from coordinate 144,809 downwards.
TGCGCTCCGGGGACCTCGGCATCCCGCCCAACGTCGACGAGAGGTAACCGCGCCACCCGCGCCGCGTGACGTCACCTCACCTGCGGCGCAGTGCGACGTGACGTCACCGCACGCAACAACCATGAGTATCGCACACAGTGCTATTATAATAAGCTACCTACCTGTGAACCTCGAGACAGCTAATACATGCCACTTAATCCTTACGATTTGATTGAAACCAGAACTACCAATAGGTACGAGTGAGTTCAAATTAAAAAGTATGAAGAGCCAGACACGTAGAAAAATAAACCTCTTTTTGTTAACGTTAGAATTTTAATGTTGCAGACAGACAGTTTTAAGATGCAGGCGCAGGAGACGACATAATTTGAAAGACGTGACTATTATTATTAATGAAAGCGTAGCACCTTCTTCATGGTAAAGTTGTTAATCGGCCATTATGCCAATATTTATATTTGCCTTAAAGCCCTTTTACACGTTTTTAATTTTTTTACAATACCTACATATTTTAAATTTGGAACGATTTAAACGTGAAACTTTAATTCAAACGCTCTATGAGTGTAGGTAAGGTCCATGCACACACACACGCTCGCTCTAGGATCGATACTAAAGTGGTTTTGCATTCAGCCTGGTCGCCGCCGCCGCCGCCCGCCCCGCGCCCCGCGTCCCGCGTCCCCCCGCGAGCCTCAGCGGACGCACTGTTAATCAATACAAATAATTAATCAATACCTACAACTAATTAAACCTAATCAGACTCTTTTCAGCCTCTAATCAAGTTATTTTCAGGGCTAATTCCATTGAAATTTCAGGTTTAAACTAATCCAAAAGTTCTCTTCTAGGGCTCTAGGGTAACGGTTAGGGATCTAGCTAGGCTATACGTGTGCGTCGCACGCGCTCCCTCGCTCTCGGCCGGGCTCCGCCTTCCGCGAGCAGCGCCACGCGCCGCCGCCGCGCGCCACTGTGCAGGGCACTGCAGCGCAACACTTCTAATTCAAATCTTACGTGCCAAACTACTTCTCGCTCGTTCATTTCAATATTCAAAGCTTTAGTCACACTAATCGCTGCGAATGCCTATTCGCCTATTAAAATTGAATAGGCAAAACTCTTATCGCGGCGACTGAATTTATTCGCAGCGAATAGCCTGTCACTTACAGTGAATACTCGCGGCGAATAGGCATTCGCAGTGATTAGTCGCTGTGTGTGACAGAAGCTTTAGAGAATACAAAATTATTGAAGGTAGTTCTGAAATACAATTTTTCATAACAATAAAGCTCCGGCGAAAAACATAACAAATACTCGCCAGAAATATAATTCAAATCCATGCAAGTTTTCCTATTTTTTTTATTTAAACATTAGTTTAACAAGTTATTGTACTTTATTAAACTCTTCTTCTTTGTAACTGTCGTTTGCGGTTTCTTATACCGACCTAACTAACTGCCTTCAGTATTTTTTTATTGAGTATGTGCGTGGTGGTGGTGGTGGTGGTGGTAGTGGGCGTGGCTACAGCAGCGTTGCGCGTTGCAGGTCGCCGTCGCCGGAGCCCATCTACTCGACGGACGGCAAGCGGCTGAACACGCGCGAGTACCGCACGCGCCGCAAGCTGGAGGAGCAGCGCCACGCCCTCGTCACAACCATGCACGCCATCAACCCGGAGTTCAAGCCGCCGCCGGATTACAAGTATGTCACAACCATGCACGCCATCAACCCGGAGTTCAAGCCGCCGCCGGATTACAAGTATGTCACAACCATGCACGCCATCAACCCGGAGTTCAAGCCGCCGCCGGATTACAAGTATGTCACAACCATGCACGCCATCAACCCGGAGTTCAAGCCGCCGCCGGATTACAAGTATGTCACAACCATGCACGCCATCAACCCGGAGTTCAAGCCGCCGCCGGATTACAAGTATGTCACAACCATGCACGCCATCAACCCGGAGTTCAAGCCGCCGCCGGATTACAAATATGTCACAACCATGCACGCCATCAACCCGGAGTTCAAGCCGCCGCCGGATTACAAATATGTCACAACCATGCACGCCATCAACCCGGAGTTCAAGCCGCCGCCGGATTACAAGTATGTCACAACCATGCACGCCATCAACCCGGAGTTCAAGCCGCCGCCGGATTACAAATATGTCACAACCATGCACGCCATCAACCCGGAGTTCAAGCCGCCGCCGGATTACAAATATGTCACAACCATGCACGCCATCAACCCGGAGTTCAAGCCGCCGCCGGATTACAAGTATGTCTACTCGCAGCACTGCTGAACACGCGCGAACGTATTAAAGCTAAGTGTATCTAGGTGCCATTTCCGTGCGCCTAAGCCGAGACCAGCGCGCCTGTTCTAGGCATGCTGTGTACCTAGCTCTGTGTATATAATTATATTGTGTGGTCACTTTGTTCGTGGGTCGCAAAGTCGAGGCTGTGTATCAATAACTAACAGTATGACGTTGTGGTGCAGGCCGCCCGTGGTGCGCGTGCACGACAAGGTGATGATCCCGCAGGAGGAGCACCCCGACATCAACTTCGTGGGCCTGCTCATCGGCCCGCGCGGGAACACGCTCAAAGGTACGCCAGCCCAACCCACCGCCCGCAGCGCAGCACCGCACAGCATGGCGCTTCTAACGAAATCATGTGTCTTTAGCGATGGAGAAGGAGACCGGCGCTAAGATAATCATCCGCGGCAAGGGCTCCGTGAAGGAGGGCAAGGTCGGCCGCAAGGACGGGCAGCCGCTGCCGGGCGAGGACGAGCCGCTGCACGCCTACATCACCGCCACCAACGCCGACGCCGTCAAGAAGGCCGTCGACAAGATCAAGGAGGTGTGTGTCGTACCGTCCCATGAGCCACCTACACCACACCACACCCGCCGGCGCTGCATCGTGACGTGACGTAACGTGGTGTGCGCGCAGGTGATCCGGCAAGGCGTGGAGGTGCCCGAGGGACAGAACGACCTGCGCCGCATGCAGCTGCGCGAGCTGGCGCAGCTCAACGGCACGCTGCGCGAGCACGACCAGCAGCGCTGCGCCAACTGCACCGCCACCGACCACAAGACCTGGCTGTGCCCCGACCGCCCCAACGTCACCTCCAGCGTGGTGTGCTCCTCGTGCGGCGGCGCCGGCCACATCGCGCGGGACTGCCGCGCGCGCCGCCCCGGCCACGCGCCCGGCGCCGCCGGCGCCGCCGACCGCGCCAAGATAGACGAGGAGTACCTCTCGCTGATGGCGGAGCTCGGCGAGGCGCTGCCGGCCGGCGCGCCGCCGCCGCGCCGCCTGCTGCCCGCGCCGCGCTCCGCCGCGCAGCACGCGCCGCGCGCGCTCATGCCGCCGCCAGGTACTGTCCGCGCACTCACACTCGCGCACTCATGAGGTCAGACTTCCACCTCGGGGCAAGGGTATAGAATGCCATACGCACGTGCGGTACCTCGGCGAGGATATCGACAGGTCGTTGAAAATGACTCCGCAAGTGGATCGCGCCCTTCAACAGGCGCGAGGCGCTAGGAGTCTTCTCCGACCTGTCCTGGTATCCAGTCTGCCGCTAAGGACCAAAATTCGTGTGTATAAAACCTATATCCGGTCCCAACTGACTCTCGCGGCACCGGCATGGTACGCGCTGACTTCCGCCACCAATCGACGGAAACTGCAGGCAGTGCAGAACATCGCTCTCCGCACCGGTACGGGTACAGGGCCAGCGCGGCCCGTTACGTCCGCAACGACGCACTGGTGTGGAGAGCGTCAACGACTTCATCGTTTTGTCCGCCCGGCGGATGTTCGATGAGGCTGACGACGGCCACCACGAACACCTGGGGGCGCTCGCCCCCTCCATGCACGCCCGCCTGACTGGCAGGCGACGGCGGGCCCCCCCCCCGTGAAATCCTGGGGATTTCGGAGTCAGGTAACTGAGAGCGAAGCTCCCATCCCCCCTCCCCATTCACATTATCCTTCCCATATCATGAACCTTACTGTGCAATCTCCTTTTTCCAAAAAAAAAATACATATGTGTGTGTATATAGTTATGTAAGCTTGATTGAAAATTTGTATCATAAAAAAAATATATAATAATAATAAAAAAGATAAAAAAAACAATACAAAACAAAAAAAAAGATAGAAGGTAGTTTTTAAGGTTCACTGCCCTTATTAAAAGGGCGAAATCCCTGGACCCTGGGGTTGTCACCCCAGGAGTTGAAGCCTGGGCAAAGATGTTGTCATCGAGGCCCAATCCTCTTCGCCCCCCCAAGGGGAAAAGAAGATCATCGTGGGTCACGATGTCCTCCATGTGTTGTTGTGTGCGCAGGCATGCCGGGCGCGCTGCCGCCGCCGCCGGGCGCCTTCCCCCCGCCCCCGCCGCCCGCGCCCGCGCCCGCGCCCGCGCCCTGGCTCGGTATGTACAGTGCACCACGCTATGCTAGGCCACTCCACTGTACAACATCATTATACTATCAATGAATTAATATCAGACCAAACTACTGACTGACACAAGTATTTCCTAATTTTTACAACAATTATTTTCATGTTCACAATTTGTTTGACATTTCAGTTCCATTTTTTTTCTCTTTCTTTTAATCCATAACTACCTGGAAGTCCCCACATTAGATGAGGAAATGCAACATCGGGAAAATGGTTACTTGTACCGTCTCAAGAACCACATCAACCCATAAAAGTCACAGTTACACTGTTACTTGCGCACAGTGTGCTAACAGCTCGTATCGTATCGTCAGGTTCCGCGGTGGGCGCGCAGCCGCCCCCCCCCGGCAGCGCGGCGCCGCTGCCTCCCCCCGCGTTCCCGCCGCCGCCGCCTCCGATGCATCAGGTAACAATATTATATTATATCACTTGATGAGACAGTTTTAAACAAGTACATTGTGGTGAAATTAGACTCACATTCACATGCGAGTTTCGTGATACTTTATTTTAAGCAAACTGATAATATTTGAATTCGACAGAACGACAAGATGTGTCCCCCGGGTATGGGCGGTCACCACGGCATGCCGCCGAACATGGGGCCTCCTCCGAACATGGGCCCCCCACCGAACATGGGTCCCCCTCCCAACATGCCCCCCCACGGACACATGCCGCCGCCCCCTCCCGGTAACACTCTGAAATTTCATAATATAATGATGAGTTAGTCTGCCTGCGGGTGCCGTGTACCCTAGCGCTGGCATAGAGTGTGAGTGAGTATGTGCGTTACGCTTGCTTGCAGGCATGATGGGCATGGGCTGGCGCGGCGCGTTCAACCCCCCGCCGTGGGCGCCCCCCGCGCCGCCGCCCCCCGCCTTCCTGGCGCCGCCGCCCCCCCCGCCGCCCGTCTCCGACTGCTAGCCGCGCGCCGCCGACAAGGCGCTCGCGACACCCGACAGCTGCATTAGCTGCGAGGCGGGTGGCGGGCGGCGGGCGGCCATACTCTCCGACAGTTTATGAGTAGGTGAGGTGACGGTCCTCGAGTAAGGTTTACTTGTGAGTGAGGCGACAGATGATTCCTTGTTATACGTTAAACCACATTGCCGTGCACCTTACGTGCATGTTTATATTTTTAAGAAAGAGTTTGAACCACATCTGCATTGCTTTAATGGAAGTTTAATAGGCCTCTCGGTTAATTTTGACTGTTGAGAAAAAAAAGGTAAATTTTCCTTATACATATTTACAGTAATTATACTATAGATACCTTAAAACATTATCGCAGGATAACGCCCACGCTCGTTGATGTTTCGGTTACATGACTCTGTTCTCTCTCGAGAAACTTTACCAAACATGATTTAAATATTGACATCAGAACGCTGCGGCCGGCGAACTAGAGGCCTGGATTATAATAATATGCCAACATTTAGTAGTTATTTACCAGTTCCCCAAAACACAGCCTTATAATTTATTTATTTATAATTTGTAGATATAGTAGTGGCTTGACATACATGTACATACAATCCATCAACTCTTCCTTGTTGCGGTTGCAACTGCTCCTTTCTTAAAAAAGGAGTTACAGACCTTGGCTCCATCATCAGAACAGGTCACTATCACCATTTAATGAGAACCAAGTACCTTCTTAATCATTTAAAAAAAAAACATTGAAAAAACAAAGAAATTGGCCGACCAGTAGAAAAACCTTGAGGCCAACGAAACTCTTAGAAATGGGAGCTCATGGGTCATTGGTTATCGTATTTTATTTTTTTTGTTGTATCTCAAAAACCGGGCATCCTAGAAAAAAAAAATAGTTTTGGAACGTCCAAACCAAGCCCTTTCATATGACATGTAGTTTTATTAACTTACTTAACTTTTTTAATTTTTGCCCCCTTAAAAACCCCCATAATTTAATAACCCCTCATCCGATTTGACTCATATACTTACCAGTAAATTTCTCAAGTACAAGCTATCGACTTACCAAATTTCATGCAGATCGGATAAACGGTTCTCAAGTTATCGTCGGACAAACATACAAACACACATAAAATGCCAAATCGCCCAAGTTGATTGTAAGATTTTCGTTCGCTTCGCTCACTCAATCAATAATACCTCACATGATTGTGCTTAATACAAAAGTACTATCAAATGCATAACTAAACTGTAGCTACTAACTGGGCTATGGCTTGTTGTCCAGAGTCCCTCGTTGCAGAGGCTCGCTACTAAATTAGTATTAAATCTTGGCATATAAATAAATAAATACAAATAAAATTCCATACAGCACTATCTCGCCCCAAACTAAGTCATAGCTTGTGATGTCGGAAGCAGATAGCTGATATACTACGTATATACTTTTTTGTAATACATACTTATAATACCAGATAACACCCAGACATACAGACTGATGATGTAATCCAGGCCTTTAGCTCGCGGGGCCCAGGGTTCTGATGTCAACATTTAAATAACCGCAGCGCAGCGCGCTGGTTGGACATGACAATGTAAAACGTGTTCCATATCACATCCTCACATTGTATAAGAATTAAACTATAATTGACACTGAAATAAGATCATTCACAGAATGTGCAATATGCAATTAATTATGTAATTGTAAAGAATTATTTACACGGAAGAAACCGGTTGGTTTATTTTCTTATTTTATAAAATATGGTTATGTAAATTAAATTGTAACTCCATTGACTTATTTGTTGTGCACAGTTACCGCGTTCCTTGAGCGAGCGCGTCGCGCCGATCATTGACTTGCATTCATATAAACTTCCATTGTAAGGATGTCGTTAGCGCTCAAAAATCTTTGACTAAATTAATTCTGGAAGGCCGCAGTCGTACTTCTATTTGTATAGAGGCATGGAATGGAAGAATGCAAACTATATTATATTGTTGATTAAATTCGAATCACCAGTGTTTCATTTATCATCTATTGGTTGTTGTAGTGTAGAGGGTACAAAATATTGTAGAATTAACTTAATTCAATATGCCTTGCATTTTCACTGCGCTTTATAGTCCACTAAATAAATACTTACTTATGTGATCATACCTTGTTTTATTGAATAATAAAATGTCCAAGCTTTTTTTTAAACAACTAGCTGATGGTACAGGCAGATGACCCACCTGATGTTAAATGGTAACCATCACCCAGATTTAAAAAAAATATTTCTCGAAAGCACGGAAACGCCTATTTCCGTGAAAAACTATTTTAGATGTGGGCTTCTTATGTGTAGACCTACGTGTGACAAACATTTGTCTCCTAGCTGAGCTCGCATTTTAGAAAACTGAGCCAGATCCTTTTTTAACAGGTAGCCGTTCAACCATGATCATGAACATGATGTTTCAAAATGAAAGATTGCACAGGGTTTCGTCAGCAAACAGTAAATCTTGGGTCTAATTAAGTTGACCACTGCTGTTGTAAAGCATTCTCCGGCGACATACTGCTCACGACTGGCCAGTGTGAACAAGTGCTACCTATGTCGCGGACATTGTCCCACAACTTCTGCAGAGACAACTAGGTACGTGAATGTCGGTCGAATTGTTTATTGTGCCGAAGCAGGCAGACGAGCATGCCACCTGATGGAAAGTGGTCACCGTCGCCCATTGACGCGTTGCTGACGCGCTGCCGGCCTTTTGACCCCATGTCGTAACTCCGAGGGAAAACCGCAGGGGGAAGTTGGTTCCACAACTTACTCTTTCGAGATAAAAATGACCGTGAGAAACGAGTAGTTGAGGAGAACCAGCCATCTAGGTGGTGAGGATGGAATTTTGTTTTGCGGCGTGTGGTGCGATGGTGGAATTCAGCAGCGGGCACCAAATTAAACCATTCCTCAGAACACTCCACATTGTACAGATGATAGAGTAGAGCACACACAGAGGACCCGCGTCTCTCCGTAGACTTAGGGTCTCAAGGTCGTTTGTGAGCTTAGGATAAGTTTTTGGACCGACGCGACGCGCGACGAAGTACCGGCTGCCGGCTGGCCCGGTTGAAGACGCAGAGTTTCGATGCCAGTTTGGCCTTCCAAGTGATTACGGAATTGGATGTCACTCGAAATGTCAACACCAAAGATTCCCATCCATTCCAAACGCGCAAACTTGTGTCTTAGAGGGTTTAAAACGAACCCAGTTTCGTTCACCCCAGTCTGAGACCTGCTTCTGGTCTCCTACTCCGACATGACGGATACTACAGGGTTTTCAACATTGGCGGCGGGACAGCCTCCTGAGATGAAAATTGTTCCCGCTACATGACCCCTAGTGAAAACGCGGTATAATAGTTCGCTGAGGGATGAAGAAGCTGGCCGTTTAATATAAAGGCTAGCTACGCAGTTTTTTTTACCTCCTAAGCAGAAGTTCTTCGAATTTGAATGGATTTACCTACCAAACTGCTGCCCGCAATAATTAAAAAAGAAGAAAATAAAACGATTTTTAAATACATATTACACATTTTATTTGATAAATTAATAATAACCAAATATAAATCACGTCAGTCGCAAATAATAACGATATCATTCTGTACAAAATGAACCTTCATTTAAATGCACAAAAATATATCTACTTCATGATTATTGCTTCCATGAACCGTAAATGAAAATAACTTCCTTGGTCAATAAACATGAACTTCATTATTTACCTATCATAAATTATAATCTCTTTAAATAAATATGAATCTTAACTAAACACGAGTGTAGTGCGCTCGCTCGGCGGCGCACAATATGGTATTTAATCCCAAAACCTGGTTAAAAATGTTTTTTTTTACTGTTTCCCGCCCCATTGTGAAGCGTCTTCGTTCGCCAGATAGTTATTGCAATAACTTGTCACACAGCGCCAGCGCGTCCCGGCGCGTCGCGCGCGCGTCGTGCAATCAGTCGCAAGTGCCCTTCGTGCTCGTGCGCGTAGTGTCATGTGATTGGTCGATGTGCTCTGTATTGTTGTGTGAAAAGGCTATGGTTTTGTGCATATTCAATAATTTACTGGTTGTTTTGTAATCGATTATGTATGTAATTTATGTAACATCCTAAATTTGTTCTAAATGTTAATAGTTTAGAAGATAGTAGTAGTGATGAATATTTATTACTGATATGGAACTAAGTCTTCGTCGATTTATTGTTGGCTCTACAATGTACACGTAGGTACGTCTGTAGCTTTTAGGTGGTCTAAATAGTTTTGACCAGGTTTAGGAATCAAATACCACACCGCGGCGGGGAGGACGCAGCTGAGACGCCGCGCGCCCTTTGCATACCTTAATAAAAGTTACAATATAACGGTACAAAATATAAATTAACTGTCCTTACCAACATCGGTACGATTCGTTATTCCTATGTTTAGTTTACATAAACTTTTGTATCAAATCTATATAATTTGCATGTAAAAAACTAACTACTAATACAGGAAGGCTATCTTCTCTATAGTCATGACAATAATGTTCTATTGTTTCCCATCGTAATCGGTCCTCGTGAGAGAATACATTTGCACTTCACTAAGCACGCGTCAGATGCACCACTTCATTACTTTATTCTAGAATCACTAGCTAGTCCGCCCGCACGCGACGCCGACGCCGACGCCTGCCTCGGCCGCCGCGTCCGCCTGTCACTCAGCTGAGGCGTCGCGTCGCCACAGTTAAGGTACTGACATACACGTGCTTATTTTCGAGCTAAAAGCTTGCTTTTTCGAGCCTTGCTCAATATAAGCACGTGTGATCATGTCGTGCTAGTAAATAAGAATGCTGATTTGGTCGTACGTCGGTTGATTTTTGAGCACATGTGTCAGTACCATAACAGTCGGCGACACCCACAGGCGGCGCAGCGATACAAAGGCTGTGCGAGCATACAAGGCGTAACATAATGTCCCTATTTGAGCCCGAAAGAAGGGTAGGTTTTCTACACGTCATGGCGAACAACGTTTGTTCTACGACTTTAGAAGTAACATAATTTTTCATTCATGAAATGCCCATATTATGATGAAATTACCTTTTTATCTTAATTTTTTACCGCAGTACACTAAGAGAAATAACAGAATTGGCACCAAACCTTGGCACATGACAAATTATTCAAGTTATTAGCATGTTTTTTTTTATAAAACTCCGTAATTTCAATAGTCGTCCAACGTTATTCGTAATGACGTGCGGAATACCTCCCTTACGGGCTTATAGGGATATTATGTAACTCTCTGTATATTATGTCTGCGCGAAGCTTCTGGCATTCTTATTTCGATACCTGCCTAATGACCACGCTACTACATCATCACAATTTATCATATTATCACTAAATCAAACTACATTATTAGCATGAAGGACAATGGTGTCGATTCTGTTGTTGCAATAATAAACTAACTTAATCTGACAGCTCTAAAATTATAGCCGTCCTTGTTGTTTCGGTCTTTTAGAAAGGGATGGCAATGTATTTATTAGTGCTGTCAAATTAGGTTAGTTTAGGATAATGCAACAACAGAATTGGCACCATTAGCAAGTGGAGGGAGATTACTCAATACTCATCTCGGAAATGTATGAATCCATCAATAGAATGAAATGTCGACAATCGAGCCATCCGATGTATCCATTCGAATAAGAAATTAAAATTTTAATAAAAAGCCTCTCACTCTATATAATAAAGTACCTACGTGATAAGTAAAGGTGCTTTTGGTGAATGAGATGCGCGGTGGACGGTGCAAGCGGAGGGTGGAGAGGGGGTGGGAGACAGAAGGAGGGGTTCACCGCGCCTCCTTGGCCGTGAGCTCCTGCAGCGGCGCCAGCTGGAGTGGGTGCGAGTGGAGGGGGAGGGGTTCACCGCGCCTCCTTGGCCGTGAGCTTGTCGATGAGTTCCTGCAGCGGCGCCAGCTGGAGAGGGTGCGAGTGGATGGGGAGGGGTTCACCGCGCCTCCTTGGCCGTGAGCTCCTGCAGCGGCGCCAGCTGGAGAGGGTGCGAGTGGAGGGGGAGGGGTTCACCGCGCCTCCTTGGCCGTGAGCTCCTGCAGCGGCGCCAGCTGGAGAGGGTGCGAGTGGAGGGGGAGGGGTTCACCGCGCCTCCTTGGCCGTGAGCTCCTGCAGCGGCGCCAGCTGAAGAGGGTGCGAGTGGAGGGGGAGGGGTTCACCGCGCCTCCTTGGCCGTGAGCTCCTGCAGCGGCACCAGCTGGATTGGGTGCGAGTGGAGGGGGAGGGGTTCACCGCGCCTCCTTGGCCGTGAGCTTGTCGATGAGCTCCTGCAGCGGCGCCAGCTGGAGAGGGTGCGAGTGGAGGGGGAGGGGTTCACCGCGCCTCCTTGGCCGTGAGCTCCTGCAGCGGCGCCAGCTGGAGTGGGTGCGAGTGGAGGGGGAGGGGTTCACCGCGCCTCCTTGGCCGTGAGCTCCTGCAGCGGCGCCAGCTGGAGTAGGTGCGAGTGGAGGGGGAGGGGTTCACCGCGCCTCCTTGGCCGTGAGCTTGTCGATGAGTTCCTGCAGCGGCGCCAGCTCGCGCCGCTCGATCAGGTTGAATTCCTGCAAATTAAGATTTTATATTATGTATGTACAGTTTTAGGTAATATTTCTCATTATTCCTGAGTAACATGGGCTATATTTACTACAATAAATACTACAATAAAAAAAATATGATCCTTACTAAAACTTCTATACTTACTGAAACTGAAGTTGTAAAATAATGGCCATAAAAATGTCTTTTATTGCATAGGGTGCGGAAACTATTGATAGAACAATAGTAGATTGTATCATAAGGTAACATACATAACGTAGTAAAAAAATATTTTTACACAAACCATTTATTTGATAATACCGAAGACGTGCCGAGACGTGTGAAGAGGATAATGAATGGATATAAATAAACGATTTATGTTACAAATAAGGACCACGGGACAACCGGTCGCGAGTAAGATCAAGTCCAGACTGAATGGCCATGATAGTAGGGATGAAGCGTATTTACTCGACCTGGTATAAATACCAGGTATTTCCATGCGATTACGCGTACCTAATTCGACTATTGGGTCGAACAAGGTACCGGTAGTACTGGCATGACTCGGTACGTGTCGATTGTAGGGATGAAGCGTATTTATTCGACCTAGTATAAATACCAGGTATTTCCATTGATACTTCGAGGCAAGCATCGCGTCGCCCTGGTACGCGCAAACCTTGTTGAACAAGGCCGGGCGCGGGGCGATGCGATGAGCGAGGAGGAGGGAGGAGGAGATGTCGGTCGGTCAGGTCCCGAGTCCCGTCGCGTCGCCGAGCCGCGCCACGCGGCGGCAGTTCACGGGCAAGTAAGAAGGAATGATACGTCACCCTCGCTCTGTATTATGCAGGCTAGCTAGTAGCTAGGTAGATACATATACATAAGACGCATTTTTGATTGTGATTTAAGACCTTGAACTCTTGAACTTGCAAAATGAAAACGTACAAGTGCCATTATAATATTACAGCTATGACTCCTTCATAAGAATAAGATACATTATCGCACGTACTTAGATTTTTTTTTCAAATTGAGTAAATTGGGTCCTTTTTTATTCGTCAGTTTATTTATTGTGCGTTGTGTTGTGTGTGCAGTAGGTACCTAATGAGTCATTTTTACTAACTTCTGTGAGTACCTTACTTACCTACTTACAAACTTACAGCCTTACTTATAAAAACTGTTTGAATACCTAGGAGTTTTAACTTTGCTTAGTTATGGTACCTAGGTACCTTCCTCTTCTAGTTCTCTTCAGAGAGTTCAACAAGCGTATCCCACCTTTTTCTGAACTCTCTGGGCCTCCACTGCTGGATTAAAGTTTAGGCCGACGGCAATAAGCCCGACCGCGTCGCGAAAAACGCGTAGGTAGGTAGGTAGGTACATCGTTCAAGTCCTTCATTTTTAGGAAAAAAATATTCCCGAGTTGATTACATACCTACCTACCTACACACCAAAGAGTATATACCTAGGTAACGCTACGCTCGCTACACATTAAGTTCGCCTATGTACTTTATTTAAGTAGGTATGTGTAGTACTAGTAGGTAGATATACGTTACGTAGTACCTATAGTGCGCGTCAACCAAAAATAACGCTGGAAAACAGTGGAGGGGATGTGGTTGCGCATACAAAATACTCGCGGCATCAAACCCCCCCCCCCCCCCCCTCCACACCTTCCGGCGTTCTTTTTGCGTGACGCGGACTTTACGTAGGTACGTATTGCGCATTGCGCTAAGTATTGGAAGTTCCAAAGTACTAAAATACCGTGGGAATGGTGGTGCTTGCTGCGGGCCGAGTACGTACTATGCTATGATCCAAGTCAGTCCATAAAACTATCCAAGTACTTGAAGACCTGGTATCTGAACAAGGTACGCAAAGGTGGAAGCGCTGCCTAGGCCTGGTACGTGATTAATACAAGTACGACCCATCGCTACATGATGACTCCGCATAATGTAGGATGCCCTATCAGCGCATCGCCAGCAACAACTTGTACATAGTATTGACATAACAGTACGCTATGGTACGCGGCCGTAGGTGGGTAGGCTAGGTACCTGTACGAAGAATATGAAGTGCTTGAAGGAAGTGTTGAGATGCGCCTCCTCGCCGAGCTGCACCACCTGCGGGAAGTGCGCGTGGTAGATGTGCGCGTACACGCGGAACAGCCGCTTCAGGATCGTCTTCGCCATCGACAGGAAGTTCTTCGGGAACGGCACTCCTGCGCATTCAGTCACGGTCACACACCGACACATGCGTTACATTACGATCTATAGCAACAACATTCAGGACAGTGCAGTGCTGGGCTTACAACAGGGGATTCGATCAACAATCGCCAGTCTTATCATAGGTAGCGATCCCTTCCAGAAAACCGTTATACTAAACTGTACGTATATTTATATGTCACGTAGTTTATGTATGTATTTATGATTAGGTATTGTAAGTATTTATTTCAAGATATTTTTTATATAATTGTTTCTAATTCTTTTTCGTTAGTATGTCTGTAGCTGATTTGTAGCTACAAATATACATAATAGACATCTACTTTACACTCAATAATTTTTTATCTGATCATAATAAAAAAAAATTGTTAAGAGTAGTAGAGCTCTTTGTGTGCGGTTTGGCAGAGTAAGTAACCTCTACTACGCCTTTTTCTGCCGCTAAGCAGCGTTGCTTGCTATGTTTCGGTTAGACGAGTGTGGTCGTCGATGTAATTTCAGGCACATGAGGCTTAACATCTGTATGCCTCAAGCAGTGCATCGTTAGGGCACGTTCCTATCGTGCGTGGCTTACGAGGCAAGGCTTTGTTATAGGTGATGGTTACCACTCAATACCAGGTGGGCCATCTGCTTGTTCCATCAGCTGGTTGTATAAAAGAAAAAACCACGCGCACACAAACAACCCTTCTACATTCATGAGTCCACTTAACGGTTGTCTGAAGACCGCCCGTTGTACTTTGTAATTTTAAGTTTGTTTTTGGAATATCCATATAAGTTGTGTGTAATAAAGTAGATTCTATCTAAATTTGGATGAATGTTGTTCACCACCGAGCGCAGGGTGCGAGTGTGTCGGCACCGTTCACATTACTATTAATTCTACAGCGTAATTGACATGCACCATCTTCAGCTATTTAAATAATAATAATAACAATTCTGGACAATCCACACAGCACCATCTAGCCCCAAAGTAAGCTACTCAAAGCTTGTGTTATGGGAACTAGATAACTGGTATAATTATTAATAACGTTATATGTATACTTACATAGATAGAGTTTTTTATTTTAATACATAGAAAACACCCAGAGCAACGGAACTTTCTGCAGATCGTACATATATTAGTTCCGAGGCGGGAATGGAAGGCTGGGAATGTTGCGTCGCAGGCGGACTCACTGAGCTGTAGTTACCTATCTTGGAGGGGAAGAGTGTTTCGTCGTCGAGCTGGTCCTGCGCCCACGTCATCAGATAGTCGATGTACTTGGGCGCGGAGCACTTGATCGGCTTTTTGACGGTGTGTCCGTCCGCCCAGTGGTACTCGTACTTGGGGCCCGCGGACATGACGGCGCACGCCGCCTCCGAACAGAACTCCGTTATAGTGCCGTACAGCATGTTGATCTGGTTGAAGAAGTCCACCGCTGGAATACAACACGAAACTAATATATACCCATGTATCACACGCACACGCACAGCCTTCACTATCTGCGCCGTAGGCCGTGGGTTCGATCCTCAACGAGAACAAACATTTGTGTGATGAAACAGATGTTTGTTCTCAGTCTGGGTGTTAACTATCAAACAGGGTGTTTGGTGGATGGACCGAAAAAATATTTTGGGGGGTTGGATGCGCAAGTTTTCACGGTTTTTTAGATATGATATTTTTTGTAAGTTTTTGAAAATAATCCAAAAATCTTGCCTTTAAATGGTGCTAACTTTTTATTTTGTAGATATAACACGTACAAAATAAAATACTATAGGTTTAGAAGGGGAATACTATAAAAAATACTAAAACACAAAGGAAAGCCTTGTGAATTGCATCTGACTCTTTTGTGTGCCAATTTTCAAAGGCTGGAAAAACAATATGAGTAAGAATATACTTATAATTAGGTATATATTATGTTGTTAAGTATTCTAATCATTCAAAAATACCCATCTAATGCAACAACCCTACTAATATTATAAACGCGAAAGCTGGTAAGTATGGATAGATGGATGTTTGATACTCTTTCACGCCGGAACGGCTGAACGGGTCTAGATGAAACTTGGCAGAGATTTATTATAGTCTGGAAATAGCACATAGGCTACTTTTTATCTCGTGGGATTTAAATCTGCGCGGGTGAAACCGCGGGGCGCAACTAATTATGTAACTTCTGGTTCTTCTTCTGCAATGAATTCAGAAGTCATTGGTGTTACTTCTGAGACATTTGAAAAAGGAATCATAAATCGTTTATTGTTTGTGAATCGAGGTAACGATAACATACATAATCAGATGGTAGGTTGGTGTGGTTTGGAATCTCCAGATCCTGCTTCTAAGCATACAAACATTAATTATGTACCTAATCCCAACTAATATTATAAATGCGAAAGTAACTCTGTCTGTCTTTCTGTCTGTTACGCTTTCCCGCTTAAACCTCTCAACCGATTTTGATGAAATTTGGCACAGACAATCTTTAGACCCTGAGAAAGAACATAGGCTACCTTTCATTGCGAAAAAAAGAGATGAAGAGATTAAAAGTACGCAGACGAAGTCGCGGGTACCAGCTAGTATAAAATAATTTGAATCATGGTCAACATAATATAAATTAAAAAACTAAATTAAATATTACAGACATAGGTACCTAAAACCAATTAAATTAAAAAATACCTGTCTACAATATCATGGTTATCTGAAAACATGAATGTCACTGTCATCTAAAAAGTCACTCACTGTTTAATATGCTTTTCTAACCAAAATATTGTTCAACTCTCTTTTAAAAGCGTACGATCTGCAGAAATTTGTTCCGATGGTCTGGGTGTTTTCTATGTATAATAAAAAATATATATCTGTGTAAGTATATAATGTATTAAATATATCAGTTATCTAGTACCCATAACACAAGCTTTGAATAGCTTACTTTGGGGCTAGATAGTGCTGTGTGGATTGTCCAGCATTATTTATTTATTTATTTTAAAAGCATGATTTTGGCAAAAGACAATGAGGAAGTGGAATTTTGTTATAAATGCTAGATGCCACACAAAATATACTTGTACTAAGCAAATGTGTTTTACATGATAAATTGCGCATTTCTTCCCTCTAGCCGGCTTCCAACTGCAAACCATTCAAACTGCTCTGGATAAGTTTTCACAAAAACAGTGACTTCTCTATATAATGCTTTAACTTCATTTACCTTAGTACCCATGTGATTAATGTTCATATCGAGATCAGTAATATTTCTGCATTTAAAATTCATAATAAAAGTTTTAGTTATGGAGTTGTTGTAGTAAGGGAGTTAGAATTTTTAATTTTTAGAAACAGAAATGGAACCAATACATTTCCTTGAGGAACGCTATGGCTCACAACCCTGGTATTAGACTCAAAGTGGGTTGGCTATGGTGTGTCTATGACTGAATTAGGTGGTTTGTGGTGCCTCTAACTCCGTAGCCCTCCAGCTTTTGAAGCAGCGTCTCACTGAATGGAACATCTTACTGGAATGCAACTCACTGTTGACAGCCACCCACTCATTGAGGTCCTCTCCCTCGGGCAGCATGACGGCGAGGCGCAGGTTACCGGATCCGAGCGTGGCGGCAGCGTGCCGCATCAGGTCGTACTGGTGCGTACCTTCAGGGATGTTTTTCTTCGGCTTGAAAGTCTTGTTCGACCGACTCCCACTGGAACACAAACAATCGGCGCTATTGTTACAATATCAAGTCAATAGACTGTGTTACTCTTGAGCCTCTGACTACTAGGATGCTCTGATTATGGACCTTCGTTAAAATCAACTCTTTCTGAGAACTTGGATTCATTGGGTTCATGAAGTTCCAGAAAGGTCACGGATAATATTAAGTAGTGCCATGGGTGGGGCTCTTCATGGGCGGCGCCTCCATCTATACTTTGGGGCAATCTTTTAGATGTCTAAGCGGTAGTAAATACGTCAGAGCTTACAAATAGAAGATGTTCACATTTAGATAGTACGCCATCGTATAACATCTTGTTTACTTACAAAAGGAAACTCATTTTTCCGTTTAAAAATTCTAAATTAGTGTATTTCATTCACACAAACAACACCCATACATTGAAACATGTGTGTAATAATCTAAAAAAATTAAAATATTCACAACACAACACAAATAGAGTTATTGATGGCCACACAACACAAAAGTCACAAATAGAATTAATGATGGCCATTTTTGGGGAGTCTGGAGTCCGGTTATTGTTTGTACTACATTACATGATAATGTACAGCACGATGATTGGAAGCTAAAAGGTAAATCATTTTTAAATTAATTATCTTCATAGAAAAAAAGTACTCACAATATGTGGACACGGATAGTCTCAATAGTGTGCATTATTGGGGTGTAAATCCCGTACATTTACATGCCGTGTATTATTCCTTGATTGGCTCCACTTTGGCTCCCATTTTGGGGATGCATCAAATGATCCATGGTAAAAAAAATATTGTATTCGCACAAGCAAAACCACGCGCCATTACCACTAAAAACTTCAATGTTTAGGAAATATTATCTGTTCCTGTCTTTATGACAGTGACATATCATGACATTTCTTTGTTTCTGAACCCGAGTAGTTGTGTGCTAACCAAAGACCTTCTACCTATAACAAGTTATAAGTCTTAGAGCAGTTCTAAATGCTCTAAGTTATAAGTACAAGGTCTTTGGTGCTAACTGTTTTGATAAGAATGCGTTTGGGGCACTCGTGTACCCCAGCCCATTTAGCCCGGATGAAAATAGTGTCTGATCCACTGTGTGCCTATGGAGATGAATTTGGTGACCTCAATCATATATAATCTATGTGTACACAATATATCCTTACCTTGTATATTTATATGTATAATTTTACTAATCCTGTCCTCTGAATCCTTCCGAGTCAATTGAATGCCTGTTTCCCTAATTTTTGATTATTAAAAAAAAAACGTAAAATGGCAAATGCACATAAAGTACAACGCCAAAAAAAAAAAGTTGTGTGCTACTCAAAGACCTTGGTTATAGCGGACTATACTTATAAATCTGTGGTTATAGCAAGGAATTTGAATAAAGACATGTATTCAAATTCCTTGGGTTATAGCATGGTTATAGTAGAAGGTCTGTGGTGCTACTCGATTGTTCTTCTGAGGTGTGCTATCATGTCAAACATAATGTTAAATTGTCATCATAATCATCATCAGTTTTCTTCAGTGTTGCCAATGCTACGGCAATTGCCGTGTTCTACGGCTTTCAGGCCAAAGAATCACAAAATCTACGGCCTACGGCCGGCCGCATCCTTGTTGGCCGTAGCAGAATCTACGGCTTTTTGCAATTCTACGGTAATTCATTAATTCACGGGTTGTTTTGTACGAAGTGTTACTCCGATGCATGAAATTTGACAATGTTTGGGTGAGTGGGACACCTAAATATTGTTTGACGGGAGGGAATTCGAGAGGAACGGCACTATAATGTCGAAAAATAACAACAGCAAAAATGATTGCAGAGAACCCACCACCTAACCCTCAATGTACTTACCAAAAAATTAAAGATTGGAGAGGTTTTAAGAAAACATTTGTATATTTTATTCAAAGAAATAGAAAAAATTTGCAAACATTACCGCACGTTATAACATTTTCCATTTTTTTAAGCAGTGCTACGGTACGGCCTTAGAGCATTTATAACTGGAGATGTTAACGCAAGGCGTACCCCTCTGCCGGCCATAAGGCGCGACTTGGCCATGCACGTTATATAAAACTACTTCACTCATCCCGCGCGGCCATTAGTTGTCGTTTCGTGTCGCGAAGTAGTGCTCAGTAAAAATGGTGAATTGTGCGGTATTTCGGTGTAAAAGGAGATCAGAGACATCAAACTTTAGGGAACACGGTATTTCCTATCACAAGTAAGTGATATTTTAGTCAATTGTTTTTGTAATTACGTTTAATTTATATTTAATGGAATACCAGTTACGACAGTTTTAATACGACGCCAACGTCTTGGTAGGAGGTGTCGGTGAATTTATATTCCTTGGTAGAAGGCGTAGTGTGGGGACTAGTTGAGCGAAATCGATTGAATGAATGATGGAATGAACGTAAAATTAGAATAAAATGCGATGTGTTTTTTGTACCCATATTTAACCGATTTAAAAAAAGGATGTTCAGTATTGGACTCTACAAAAACTGTCTCTGTCATTCTGCCTTCAATACGTCGCTTCATGGAGCTCCCTTAAAATTTTAGTTGTGCTGTGTCGTTGGTTTATTGCTATTTTCTTTGTACTTTTTGAACACAGAATCGTATAAACGTGATTTTTGTATAGCTGTAGTATGTTAGCTGGAGAGGGACATGGGCTATGAGCATTTGTTAACAGCCGCTATTCTTCTACTGCTCTTCATTTTTTTCACCCCGTCATACCAATCATCATCATCAGCCTATGTAAGTCCACTGCTCGACACATCATACCAATAAAAAAACAAAATGTTTATCTAAAAATGCATTCATGAAAGACTACTTACTTGAAAGATTACTTACTACTTGCGAAAATAGAATATAGCTTAAAGTTACTCAACAACAGTGTAGCTTTCTATTTGTAAAATAATTTTTAAAATCGTTTCAGTAGTTTCAGAGATTACGCTCTACAAACTCTTAATAAAATATTTTTTACAAAAAAAAACCGACTCCAAAACTGCTATCCAATTTGTTATGAAAAATACACTAAAAAGTTAAAAATAATTGCATTATGGATTTATATTTCAATCTACTTACAAATAGGTATCCATTTTTTCAACAAATCTTATAATTTTATTATTATGACATTATACAATTACTGATATTTTTGGAGTTGGTGCCAGCACTCTATTTACTTAGTAATACCTACTAGGCTAGACAGGTACACGTTTGTTAATCTTGGCTAAAAAAAGGAAAAGTAGTATATGATTTTGAACCACCCTGTTTCATTCATTTGAAATCATTCATTTCGTCGGTCTTTTTACAACCCATCACTACTTTTTTGTGTTAGTGTGTAACTAAACAAAAGTGTAACAACAGTCATTCTTTAATTGTGTTATTGTTTTTGTGTTGGTGTACAGCTTTTACTTGCGTGTGCGTTTATAGGGACGCTTAATTTTTCTGCATTAGTATGCGTGATTATGTAAATGTGTTCTGTACCGTACTACCCCGCCTCCCGCGAAAACCGGCAGAAAGATTTTAGTACTAAAAGTAGCGCTTGGCATCTCCCGTTATAAATGCTCTAAGGGTACGGCCCATTTTGGTCATTTTCCTTAGAAACACGGCTTATTCACCTCATGTACACAGCCGCCTAAAAATTTTCATTGGCAGCACTGGTTTTCTTTCTTTCTATCTACGTCAGTCTTTGCGTCAGTCAGTCAACAATACGTACGTAACGCGTTATATACGCTTGGCGTAACGCGACGCTGCGCTGGCTGCTCTGTAAGAGATACGAAACGAAGGAAAAATAAGTATTCTTGTGGTGAATTCTAGTGGTTCCATTCCAGTAAATAAAGTCAACCAAAATGCAGGGTTTGAGCATCGAGAGCTTAAAGAGACATAAGGCTGTAAGTTTTATTGGATTATAAATGTTCCAACGAACTGCGCTTCATTGTCTGCAGTGCTTACATAATACATTTTTAACCTTCTAGGTATTGCTGCTCAAAAAATCTTGCAGTGATAGTACCTTTAGATTTGTTAAATGATGGGCCCCGTACATACATGATGATAATTTTTTGCTTGGATTAGTAAAGTTGGTTAAAATTTTATCAGTTAGGTGTAGTTCTTATAAATCAATAGTAAATTGTAGGACTAGCTTAGCATGTAGATGTTTCTTATGATTGTTTAAAAATAAATTAAATCACCTTGATTGAACCTGGTTTTGCAATTAATATCGTAAATTAATTTAACGTTGTTTTTGGTATAGTTGATCCCGCTGTATGTATGCACGGGTATTGGGTGCGCGATGGCTGTGTTCTATACCCTACGCCTTGCCACCCGCAATCCTGATGTCTCCTGGAACAAGAAGAGCAACCCAGAGCCCTGGGAAGAGTACAGGACCAAGCAGTACAAGGTATTATAATAATATAGGTACTTTTTTTTAGTACAACTACTACTAATGTTATGTGGTATCCATCACATATAACAAAGCATTGCCTTGTAAGTCACACGCTATAGGAATATGCATGTTGATGCATTGCCCTGCGTCCATCAACTTGAGGCATACAGATGTTAAGCCTCATATGCCTGCAATTACATCGGCAACCACACTTTTCAAACCGATACACAGCAATGATGCTTGGTGGCAGAAAAAGGTGTGGTGGTAGTACTTCTCAGGATGAGCCCTTTAGAGAGCTTTACTACCTTTAAAATAACCTAGTTGTCTTTATTAAACCTGGTATTAGATATTTAGCAGAATTTGTTTTGATTCTCAAATGATGCCAGCACTAAAAGTATGCTGTGCTGATGCTAGTGAGTAGTTGGTCATACAAGTAGGTAGATGAACAGTTCATATTAAATGTCAAATACCTCATCAAGCAGCTCACTTGATTTTACACATAATTATGATTTTATTTTAGATAGAAGACATGAAACTAATATAATTTCGGCTGCTATCACCAGACTATTGGGAGAAGGAGGTGTAATCTTTAGATAAGATAGATCCAAACCATAACTTCCACAGCCTTCACAGCTCAGTTGGTAGTAGCTCTGCCTTCTGCATCGAAGGCCGTGCATATGTATCCCACAGAGAAAAAACATTTGTGTGATGAACATAGATGTTTGTTCTCCGTTTTATAATATCATAAATATGTACCTATTTACAAAAAAAAAGGTTATGATATCTATTATATCAGCTTTCTGATTCCCATATTACAAGCTTTGGCTTAGTTTGGGGCTACATAGTGTTGTGTGGAAAGTCTTCCAATGTATATTTATAAGTGATACATATCAGCTTGGATTGCGACTACAAGCAGACGGAGCTGTGTAGAATGTGCACCAATGAATATGTATTTGTTTCAGTTCTACTCCCCCAACCGCGACTACTCCAAGGAAGAGCATCCTGCTCCTAAGTTCTAATCTGTCAAGTTGCTCGGCACTGCTGATCAACAGTATGGCGCCCATTAGTTGGTTATTATTTAATAAATAGAAGTTATGTGATATTCTATACTTGTTTTATTTACTCAAAAAAATTGTGTATAATCTTAAGAAATAACTTTATTGATAAGATAATGCAAATCAATATTATTACATAGTACCTACCTAACTAATTTTTTACATAAAAATATTGTACAAAATGAATATTTGAGTTCTACTTGGCTACAAAACAATGAGATTTTTATAAGACAAACAACCCTACTGCTAAATGCACAGTAAAATCACCTAGAAAGCAAATGAATTGGTACACAATAGATAAACACATTGTAATACGTAAGTATTTGATACTTCTAAAAGCACAATTTTACATTCTATGCCTCTTCCACCATTATTATTTCTTTAATATTGCTGTACAAAGATAATAAATAATTCTTTACAACCTGTATAATGCCAGATAATATGTTACATGGTCTAGCGATATATTTATGAAACATCAGTGTGCTATTGCTCAGATGGACACAGATAGGTGCCTTTACGAGTTTAACTTCATTTGTTTATATCACATCTCATCTTGCCACATAAAACTAATTAAATTCTAGTACAGATAATATTGTAATTTGGATAATTTTTCCACTGTAGTAGAGATGCAGCGAGCGCACCCACAACACAATATTATGGTGAATCTAAGACCCTTCAATTTAACGCCTTTATTATTATTAGATACATAAATGCCTGTATTTATTATGAATTAGAACGGGACGTAGCATAGCGCATGGTGCTACAATGGAATGGAACAGCATCACTGCTGCGGGTAGGGGTTGTACCCGGGCGGCGGGGGCGCGGCGTGGCCGGCCGGCGCCGGGTACTGGTACGGCTGGTAGGGCTGCGCGGGCGGCAGGCGCGGCGCGTGGTGCGGGTACGGCAGCGTCGCGTACGGGTTGTAGAGCGCCGGCATGGGCGGCGCGTAGTACCCGTACGGCGCCGGAGCCCCGCCCACTGCGCCGTACGGCAGCGGCATGCCTGCGCACAACACACTTCGTGTACCCACTATACTATAAATTCGCTGCTCGATCCAATCTGTTTGTAGTAAGTCATTTTTCTTATATTATTCGTGCGTACATTTCCTTAAGGCGGCACGGGACGGTTTTTGAACAGCTGTAAATCTACTAGAATGTAAAAAATACATGAAAAAACGAAAACTTTAAAATTTTACATGTACTCGAGCGCTGTGTAAAGATATAAACGTAAATATAATGATAATTTTCTTGATAAACAAAAATTATAAAGATGACACTAAATCGACATTTCAAACATCAATTACTAAGAGAGTTTTTCTTGAAATCATGTCAAAAATAGGGGTTATTTACTAGCGCTGTGAAAAACTTTTAAAAATTTCATTATTAATCTCTGAGAAGAAAATCTAACGAAATCTATCTGTTCAAGTGCTCGCGCCGAGCAGTCAGTACCCGCCGGCGCCGAGGCGTCTCGGAGGTTCTGGGACATCCCGCCTGAAGTAGCTATTTCAATACTGTGGTGCGTGCGCTCCAGTCTCGAACTACAATGTCAGCCAGGATTATACAGAGTGAGTGACAGACTACAAATGCAAGACTTGTTTCGAAGTCGGAGTCGGTCACTTGTATACCCTGTACAGTACAATCGTGACTATCCATATGGCACTGTACCTTGCGGCTGCGCGGGGTAGGGCAGCGCGGCGGGGGCCGCGGGTGCGGGGGCGGGACCCGCCGCGGGGGGAGGCGGGCGCGGCGGGGGGCTGCGCTTCGCGGCTGCCGGCTACACGGGAACAAGAGCACAGTTACAGGATATTACCAATTAAACTATATAAATCCGCTGCTGGACATAGGTTTCCCCAAAGGCGTGCCGCGCGCCGCGCCACGGAGCCCGGTTTTCGACTGCGATTGTCGGTTCTACAGTACTGTAGGCATGGCCGATCCTTATTTTATTTCAGGTTGTAATCCTTCGGTTATCAGTCGGAAAAGCACGTTTCGGATTGCATAGTAATTGCATAGCTAGGAGATATGTCTGCGAATAGGTAGGTACCTCGGCGTCGGGCGCGGCGCGGCTCGCCTCCTGCGTGAGGTCCTTCAGCAGCTCCTCCTTCTCCGCGCGGCGCGCGAAGCAGAAGTCCGACACCTTGTTCTGGTAGGCCACGAGCAGCTGCAACAGACGCGCGCGTTACGTCGCCGCTGTGCGCCGCTCGCTGCGTGCGCTCCGGCGGCGGTACCTGCGTGAGGTCGTTGTAGAACTTGACTCCCTCGGTGAGGTTGGCGGTCAGCTCCTGGTAGGCGTCGTGCGCGGCCGCGAGCCGGCGCAGCGCGGCGGCGCGCTCCTCCCCCGCGCCCGCGCCCGCGCCCCCGCCGCCGCCGCCGAGCGCCGCGACGCCGGCCTGCAGGCGCGCCTGCAGCGCGTCCTGGCGGCGCAGCGTGTCGGCGACGCGCGCCTGCAGCGGCTGCAGCGCGGCGCGCAGCGCGGGCAGCGTCACCGCGGGCTCGTCGAGCGCGCCGCGCGCCGCCGCCTGCTCGAGCGCGCCGCGCACGTCGACGCGCGCCGCCTTCAGCTCCGCCTCCAGCGCGTCGCGCTCCGCCTTCAGCGCGTCCACCTCGCGCATGAGCTGCAGCAGGTCGCGGCGCGCGGCGCCGGCGCCGGGCGCGTCGGGCGCGGTGGGCGCCGCGACGGGCACGCCGGCCGACAGCTCCGCGTCGCCGCGGCTCAGCAGCGCGATGCCGTCGCGGTGCGCGCGGTACTTGTCGCGCACGATGGCGTCGGCGCGCACGGCGTTGTCGATGACCAGGCGGTACTTGTCGCCGCTGGCGCGGAAGGCGCCGACGAGCGCGGCGGACGGCGTGCGCGCCCAGCGAGCGCCGAACTGCGCGCGCAGCGCCGCGTCCGCGTCCGCCTCCTCGCGCAGCATGCGCTCCGCCTGCGACGCGCGCGCGCACAATCACATACAATCTAGCTCATTCTTATCTACAAGTAATACATGATACATATTGGATAGGTTTGTGCTGGGAGTGATAGAGCCCATCTAGGGTTTAACATGCAGGTGGGTGTTATCACGAGTTTGTGTACATAGCCGCATCTGCTGTGTCATTTTGTGTTTAGTTCAAGTTAGTTTTTAGGTCTATGGATTATTTATATCTGAAATAAAAACTTTTCATTTTATTTTTTTATCTAATATATGAAACATATAAAAGTTTGTATTCATTGGACATATTTGAATGAACTTTTGTATGAATTGAGTACGGCACAAATAATGAGCAAAGTATTTCAGCGTTTTCCAAAAATTTATGGCCAAACTAAGAGTGTGTCACAAAACATTATTATTTCTTACTAGTTACGTCCCGCGGTTTCACCCGATTAGATTTAAATCCCGGTATTCCCACGGGATAAAAAGTAGCCTATGTGCTATTCCAGTTTATAATCTATCTCTCTGCAAAGTTTCATCCAGATCCGTTCAGCCGTTCCGGCGTGAAAGAGTAACAAACTTACAAACTTTATTCATCCTTACAAACTTTCGCGTTTATAATATTAAGTAAGTAGTAGGAAGTAGGATAAACAAACTATATAGCATGATCGCAAACGCACCGCGTGCTACATTACCAACAATCAGCTTCAGATCCCAACCGTTAGAGAAGACGCCAAAACCAAGCTCAAATGTTACGGCAAACGCCTGGACCGCCATCCGGACGAGCTAGCCTGTGACCTAATGAACCCTGCCGCCATAACTTTCACAAGAATAAGGAGAAGACATGGACTAACAGAGATAGTTGGATGTGTCAGTGGACGCACACCACTCATGCCTGACGTCGCGTCGGTGAATTCCATTTTAATTGTTATATTTTTCTTAAGATATGTTAGTGTAATTGGTCTGCGTACCGCACTAATTATTTAAATAAATAAGAAAAAAATATGCACTAATCATTAGCTATTTTAGAAGCCATTTTGTCCTTTTTCAGTCTCATGATCATAATCATAATCATGATCATGATCATGACAAAACTATTAAATTTACAGACTCAAAAAAATAGCCTTCAGAGTATTTTATCTAACTCCTTTAAAAGATAAATCGGGTTTTCTTAGTCTTAAAAATTAGATAACTTTTATTTCAAAGCAGCCAGATCATCCTCTTTCGTGATAGCCATTGAAACGTCCCCGTCGGGACTATAGTCCCGAGAGTCAATTGACTCAAACGTCCGCGCGCCCCTAGCGAACTATATTGTCCAACGTCCGTCTACGGCTCGTCGATTTAAGCGCATCCGGCACGTCCGGACTATAGTCCCGACGGACGTTACATATATTGGCATTTTCGGGTTTGTAGTCCCGGCGGACGTTTGGCATTTGCGCCTGCGCGCGACGGACGTTTTAATGGTTAAGATAACATAAAACGTGCCATTGCCAAAATTGCGCGCTACAATGCAAAGGCCACGTAAACAACAAGGAAAAATGGGAGTTTCAGTAACGGCGGCCAACCTCGACGTAACAACGAAATGCGCACGCGCGGCCAGAGGGAGGGTGTTTGCGTGCGAGTACCTCGTTGAGTATGTCCTTGTTCCGCTGCAGCAGCTCCGGCAGCTCCTGCATGAGCCGCGCCAGCTCCTCGGCGCCGCCCGCCGCGCGCACCGCGCCCGCCTTCTCCGCGATGGAGGCGGGCAGCGCGCCCTCCGCGCCGGCGCCGCTCTCCTCCAGGCACGCGGGCAGGTTCAGCGACGCCAGGATGCTGTTCAGCAGCTGCGTGCCCTCGCGCAGCTTGTTCACCTCCGCGGCCGCGGCGTCTGCGCGCCGCGCGTTGGCCGCCTGCAGCGCCGCGCGCACGCCCAGCGGCACCAGCCCCGCGAACAGATCTGCAACCGCGCGCCATGCTGATGCTCGCTCTCGCAGCACGGCCGCGCCGCGCTGCGAGCACGGCACTCACCCTTGCCGGCGGCGCTCCAGCGCGCGGGCGGCGGCAGCGGCTTGGCGACGGGCGCGCGCGGCACCGGCTCGAGCGCGGCGCGCTCCGGCACGCGCTCGTGGTAGATGAAGTCGTTGTCCTTGACGGCGGCGGCGAGCAGCCGCGCGGCGCGCGCGCCCGCGCCCCGCGCCGCCCCCGCGCCCCCCCGCGCCGGCAGCAGCTCCGCCGCCCACTGCAGGCGCGCGATCTCCTCGCCGCGCGCGCCGGCCGCGCGGCAGGCGGCGGCGCGGTGCAGCTGCGCGAGCCCCTGGAAGGCGCGCCGCTTGGCCTGCACGGCGGGCGCCCACTCGCGCTCCGCCAGCGCGCGCGCCTCGTCCCGCGCGAGCGCGCGCGCCGCCTCCGCGTACATCTCGTCGCAGGCGGAGCACACCTTGCTCACCATGCTGTCGGTCATCTCGTCTGCAACAGGACGCGGCGCGCTGTGACGTCACGCGCCCCCCGCGGCGCGCGGCGCGCGGCGCGCGGGGCGCGGGGCGCGGCAACACTCACCGCGCATGCACTTGTAGGCGATCACCTCCTGCGCCTGCGCCAGCATCAGCTTGGCGAGCGCGTCCAGCACGTCGGGCGACAGGTCGGGCGTGGTCTCCTGGTGCACGGCCAGCATTACGTTCGCCTTGAGGTGCGCGAACACTCCCGCCGCTTGCTGGAAGGAGCGCGCGGTGAGTGCGGGGCACGGCGCAGCGAGAGCGAGAGGTTACATGTGAGTGAATGAGAGACCTGCAACAGCTTGGCCGCCTGCTTGAGGTCCTCCTCCGAGTCGAGCGGCAGCGCGGCGGCGGCTGCGCTCTGCAGGGCGCCGATGTTGAACAGAACGCACACGCGCTCGAACGCCAGAGAACTGATGGCTGCAAACATATTTATTGCTCATGTCTAACTGCACCTAACTGAATCCAGTTGTTCTCATCCCATGAAACAGTGAGCCGTAATCTCCTGTCAACTGACTGATGTAGGTTACTTGTTTAATATGAAGTTGCAACTCACTTAGACTCATCCGGCCTCCAAATATGGATCCCCTGTCGAAGGCATCCTTCCACTTGAAGGGCACTTGCACCTCCTGCGGCGGCACCTTGGCTTCCAGCGACACCAGCTGGTCATAGTAGCTGCATATGCATACATACAAATATCATCATTTCATTAAACTTATTCAATTTATCATCCCACTTATATTATAAATGCAAAAGTTTGTAAGTATGAATGGATGGATGTTTGTTACTCTTTCACACCAGAACGGCTGAACAGATCTGGATGAAACTTGACAGAGAGGTAGATTATAGCACATAGGCTACTTTTTATCTATACTATATGCGCGGGTAAACCGCGGGGCGCTAACTAGTCCTTCATAAAAATCATGAACACCCGCCTAAGTTTAAACAAACCCTAACTAGTAATTCAGCTGAAAAAGTCGTTATATTTTTTTTCATCTAAAAAAACGACTCAAGGGAAGGCCTCGCCCCCTGCCCCTAGTCCTCAACCCAGGTACAGGAATTGCTATAGCCAACCTGATAACCTAATATTCAGCTGAAAAAGAGATGTTATAATTTTTCTTTGGTTGGCTATAGTCAAATATATTCTTAAGGCTGGTGCCAGATATGTATGAACTTAAGTAAGTGATCACTGAGCCGCACACTCAGTGAGGCACAAGAAAAACTCTTGACTGTCTCATGCCTCACTAAGTGTGCGGCTCAGTGATCACTTAAGTTCATACATTTCTGGCACCGGGGTTACACTAATATGGTATCTTCGTCATCTTGTCTGTGATGCGCGGTAAACAGTGACTGGGCTAATTATCAGCAATGTTTATTTTTAAGCTGTTTATTCATTGGGGGTCTGTATAGGTAAGTTGCTGGGAAACAGTACAACCGCAGGAACGTACAGTTTGACGATGATTCAACAATAGCGAATGAGTCATTGGGAACAAACACCGATTACCTGTAAATAACGTCAAGCGAAGAATTGTCGAATACTTTCCAAATAGCATTGGTGCGCAGACGACTTAGTTCGTTGATGGCATCACTGTAATCTTCGCTGGTCTCACCGCTATTGTAAGTTGATTGAATCAAATTTTTCAATGGTTTAACAATATCGACGTCCGAAGATTTTTTTATTGGAATTACTAACAATTCCGCCATTGCCGCAACTTACAGAGTACTAGGTACCTACTCTACTTTGCGACTGACTGACTCAAAGAGAATGTAAAACTACTAGAAGAGGCGGGACTTAGTAAAGAGCCAATGAGAGCCAATGGGATCCTTTTACATGGCACTTCAATACCAACACAACGAATATGTACGTCAAACAACAACAGTTTTACCAACCTATCAGCCTATATAGTGCTGCGCGATGGCACTCGCTTTTATATCGATATCGATAAAATATGCACGCAAAATATAAAAATCCACTTACTTTCACAGTCTCGCAGTTCTTATTAGGTATGTCATCAAAGCCGTAACTGTTACCACAGTAGGTATGTGACCGAGGGCTCACTAATATCAGTAGTGGGTACTAATCTTTTCATATTTAGCATGGATTTTTCAATGGTAGTATCTGCAATATATATATATATATATATATTATAATAATATAACCCGATAATCATGAATTTGTGCATTTAGCAGGGAAAATTTTAAATTTCAAAAAACAAATACTTGATTACTATTAGCCACCGCGGAAAGCCCATTTTGTAAGACTGTGTATGTAGCCTCCTAGATGTGCACGTTATATTGGGATATTAGCATAGAAAGAACTGTCCGACACAGTTATCGATAATTACATTAGGTACATCACTATAACACGAATATTCAGTATTTACCTCTAGTAAATCCATAAAATCTCTTTTCAATACGATGCATGTTATTTGTTCGTTGATAGTATTCACTAAAATATCTAATTCAATGTTTACCGAGCCTCATCCAAAGAAACTAGACTTCCTTTTTCTATAATTTTACGGCTCGCTTGATCGCCACCATTTCAAAATATAAATTAACTTGAACAAAGCAATATGTCGACACTTCGAAAGTGAAGTCTTTCAGCTCAGCGCTTGACGAGGTAACACGTTCAGTGCACAGCGAGTCAATTTCCTGAAGATGCTTCGTAGAGAGGTGTCCATTAATATTAGGTTTACCAAAGTAAGAACTAGATGGCGCCCCTAAAATGTGTAAAATCCTAGATCGCGCTATCGTTGCGTTTTGTGATTTTTGTTACCTCAAGTTATTATATGAATATATTTTTGGCTTCGCTCTCACGGGGAATGCAGTTGTTTTATTATAACTAACCCGATCTACCTACTTACGACTAGTAGCTAACAGTAGTTTCTACATGGTCCTTACGAGTCGGATTTATTTCCGCGGTAATTTTTTTGAACCAACGCACTAGAGAAAGTGGTGGATCGCCACTCAGTGCTCACCGGGCGGATTCTCAGCCAGCTACCTAGCTTGGCTTGGAGATCTGTCACGGGTGGTTGGATCGCAGCAAAGCATTGGTGGGTGTGGGTGCGTACGCGCAAATCCACCACCAATCCAACCAAGGAGGAAACCCCAAGCGGAGGCCCGCGCCAATTGGCTGGCGCCAACTTGCTGATCAGTCAGTGCTTGACGCGGACGTCAAGCAACGACGTACGCAGTCAAGCATCAACCGGAGGAGGCGACAAGCAAGCGACGGTGTCACAAGGTGTGACGTATACGCCGCGCTACCGACGTCACAGCAGTGACGCGGAGGAAACGTCATTCTTCGGCAGTGGAGTTAACGGCAAGTGGTAAAGAAGTGAAATCGTGAGTACATTGACTTTATTATTGTTCAGCAACTTAGAAAAAATCATGAAGATTATGGACTTTAAAATTTTTGCATGTTTGTAGATTAGACTTAGAATAATTTCTCAAAAAGTGAACCGACGGGGAACCTACGCCCGATTTTGGTCAGACTGTATTACATTCTCAAACACTTGTAAAATTTTAAAAAGTTGTTTGGGACTTAGAAAAATTAGAGTTTATTTTAACATAAAAATTACTTGTGTTTTGAATATCGAGCAGTAGGTCACAATGTCTTTGTCATCGATGATAAAAACTCAGTTAGGCTATAAGTCTATGATAGACAGGGCATACGCAAACTTTAAAAAGTCCCCTAGGGAAAGGCTACTTAAAGAGTCTTATTTACAAACAAGAATAGAGTCATTAGATGAGAAATGGAAGGTTTTCTCAGACACTCATAAGAGAATAATTACTGAAAGTCCCACTGAAGAATTAGCTTCATCTCAGTACATTACGGATAACATCTATGAGTGTGTTGAGGAAACTTACATTGAATGTAAAGCTGAAATTAGGGAATACATGTCAATATTGAAACGTCAAAATGCATCAGTCGTCTCGAATCCAAGTTCTGAGTCGAAGACTGAACATTGTAACGTTAAATTGCCCAAGATATCGATTCCTACATTTTCTGGGTCTTATTCAGAATGGACAACGTTCAAGGATCTGTATGAATCACTGGTTCACAACAACGCTTCAATAGACGACGTTCAAAAAATGCATTACCTAAAGGGCCATCTATCGGGAGAGGCCGAACAGCTTTTGAGACATGTTCCTATCACATCGGCTAATTATCAAGAATCATGGTCAACGCTATATAATAGGTACAACAATAAAAAATATTTAGCCAATTGTTTATTGAAGCGATTTGTGAACCAGCCGAGTCTTGGAACCGAGTCAAGCAGTGCTTTAAAAAATCTGTTGGATGTAACTAATGACACGTTGAATGGGTTAAGGAATTTAGGCATAGATGTGAATTCTTGGGACACCATTGTTATCTATCTAGTTAGTTCAAAGCTGGATGCCGAAACACGTAAGCTTTGGGAATCAACGATCGGATCATCCGACGAGCTACCAGCTTTGAAACAACTGAAGGAATTCTTGGAAACAAGATTCCGGTCCCTCGAATTTGTAGATGCGAAAAAGGTTACGAAACCAAATGTTCCCAAAAAGCATGCATTGCACGCCGTAGCGACTGGTTCCAATGCTCAAGTTAAGTGTACGTATTGTAAGGGTGAACACAAATTGTCAAACTGTAAACAATTTGCGAGCGTTGACTACGATAAGCGACATGATTATGTCCAAACCAGCAGGCTTTGTTTTAATTGTTTAGGCAGCAACCACTCCGCCAACATTTGTCGGTCAGTAGTGAGATGTCGTGTTTGTCGGAGAAAGCATCACTCATTGCTTCATCCGAAACAGTCAGAACCCGGCACGTCAGAATCTTCAAAGTCAGATTTAGAAGTTGAGGTCGCTGAAACGGTTTCGAAAGTTAAGACATCAGTAGACAATCCGGAACCAACAGTAAAGCTTGCAGCTCACTTTTCGAAGAAGACTTCTTCGAGACAAATTTTGCTGGCTACCGCTCTTGTTCAAGCTGAAGCAAGAGACGGAAGCTTTTATACTCTTCGCGCTCTGATAGATCAAGGCTCTGAGGCATCATTTGTCACAGAGTCAGCGGCACAGTTACTTGGTTTGAAGAAGATAGCTAATAGAAGCAGCATCACTGGATTAGGCGGCGACAAAGGTACATTAGCGTCGAAGTATGTCATAATGGTACGAATTCAATCACGTCATGATCCTGACTTTCAAATGCAAGTACGTGCGCATGTGCTTAGCGCTATAACTAGCCTTCTGCCATCAGAGAAGGTAAGTCATGTGGAATGGCCTGAGTTGGCGGAGATCACACTCGCTGATCCTCAATTCCACACGCCGAGCAAAATAGATATTTTGCTTGGAGCAGACGTCTACGGTCAGCTAATAAGAGAAGGTCTGATTAAGGGTCCCAAGGGCATGCCTACAGCGCAATGTACAGCCTTGGGATGGATCATTTCTGGTCCCACACATCACACAGATGATAATCGGAGTCCTTCGCCGCAGTGTCACCATAGTGTCATTGTGAGCATGCACGCTCAGACCGATGACAACGAGTTACTCAAAAGGTTTTGGGAAATAGAGTCTGTTGTTCCTCAAAGGAAGATCCTTACAGCAGATGAGCAGCGTTGTGAAGAAATTTACACGCAAACCACTGTCAGAGATGACAGCGGTCGGTACGTAGTCAATCTTCCATTCCGAACAAACAATCCAACATGTCAACATGGAAGGTCCAGAGATCTCGCGATAAGAAGATTTCAACATCTCGAAAAGAAGTTCGAGAAGGATCCTGAGATCAAGAAGCAGTACTCCGAAGTGTTTCATGATTATTTAAACCTTGGTCATATGGAACGCGTACCAGCGAATGACATACGTAAACCATCAGCGGTTTACCTACCGCATCACGCTGTCATACGTAACGACAAAACAACAACCAAGGTTCGAATAGTATTTGACGCATCGATGAAAGGTACAAACGGAGTATCACTGAACGATGATCTTCTGGTAGGTCCCACGTTGCAACCACCATTACGTCACATCATTATGCGATGGAGATTGCATCCTATTAGTCTTTGTGCTGACGTCATCAAGATGTACAGGCAGGTGAAGATTGCTCCAACGCACGCTGATTTCCATAGGGTGGTGTGGCGCGATGATCCCGCATCTGAAATAAAAGAGTATAGATTACTACGAGTTACCTTCGGTACAGCATCAGCTCCTTACCTTGCAGTGAAGTCCTTGCAGCAGGTCGCGATCGATGAAGGCGCTCAGCATCCCGAAGTATCTGAAAACATAAAGAACAATTTTTACGTTGATGACCTAATGACGGGCTGCCAAACCATTGAAGACGGTTTGAAGCTATACAAAGATATGGAAAAGGTACTTACCAAAGGAGGATTTCAATTACAGAAATGGGTTAGTAGTTCTAAGGAGTTAGATAGAGAAATTTCAGATAAGGAAATCAAGGTGGAAGGAAGGGTTGATGGAGAAGAAGGAAAAAAGGACATTAAGGTGGATGAAATAGTGAAGATATTGGGAATTAGCTGGGATCGTGAAGGGGATGAATTTAAATATTCTGTGATACTTCCCGTGCAGCAGACTCCAATCACGAAGAGGCGGGTCATATCAGACATTTCTCGCCTATTTGATCCACTAGGTTGGGCAGCACCCTGTGTTGTCACTTCCAAAATATTTATCCAGAAGCTGTGGCTGTCTGGACTAGAATGGGACGACGAATTAACGCCCGAGCTATCAGCAGAATGGCACACCTACAGAGAGAACCTTTTAGAGACGAGTCAATTTAGCATACCAAGATGGGTCAAAACTAAAGCTGACGACTTGATAGTAGAGTTGCATGGGTTTTGTGACGCGTCAGAAGCAGCCTATGCTGCCGCAGTATACATTCGCGTCGTAGACTCACAACAGAACATCACGACCAGTCTTATCACGTCTCGAACAAAGGTGTCTCCAGTGAAACAGCAATCAATTCCTAGACTCGAATTGATGGGAGCAGTGTTGCTGTCTGAGTTGATAGTAGAAGTAGCTGAAGTCATGAGAGTTGCACAAGCTCATATTCATGCCTGGACTGATTCAACAGTGGTTTTGGCGTGGCTCAGCAGCCATCCGAGTCGCTGGTCTACCTTTGTCGGAAATAGAGTTTCCACCATTCTCACTCAATTGGATAATTCGCATTGGGCTCATGTCCAATCTGCTCAAAATCCTGCAGACATCGCATCCAGAGGAATAACTCCACAAGAGCTAGCATGCAGTGATTTGTGGGCACAAGGACCAACGTGGCTGAGACAAGAAACAATTGATTACACAAGACCGAAATCAATAGCCACAAGTGTAGAGCAAAGAAACATCAAGGCTCACGTTGGAACTGAAGAAGCTAAAGAAGATTTCTTATGGACAAGATTTTCTTCATTACAGAAACTGGTGCGAGTTGTTGCCTATTGCAGAAGAGTTTTGAAATGGAAGACTAGAGGAGATGGAATGAAACGATATGAAGCGTATCTGACAAAGCAAGAAATTGCAGATGCAATGAAGATTTGTATAAAAAGAGTCCTGAAGCAAGAGTTCAGTGAAGAGATAGAAGAAATCAAGAAAACAGGAAAGGCTAAGATCAGAGGAAAGTTGAAATCCCTTTGCCCAATAATCGACGATGATGGAATTGTGCGCGTAAGCGGTCGTCTCCAAAACGCAGATTTGGATGAGAACCTGAAGCAACCCATCATCATGCCGCACAATAGCCATTTCACCAATCTTTTGATTGCAGAAGCCCACAAAACCACACTGCATGGAGGTCCCACTTTAATGTTGCACCATTTGCGTAGTAAGTTCTGGATCATACGGGCTAAAACACTCGTAAAACTGTACGTACGCAAATGTGTCAAATGCAAGAGATACGCAGCAGCTACTCAAACCCAGTTGATGGGTCAGCTGCCGGCCAGCAGGGTTACTCCAGCAAGAGCGTTTAGACACAGTGGTGTAGATTTTGCAGGCCCTATAAGCATCCGTACATCAAAGGGCCGCGGACACCAATCTTACAAGGGATACATTTGTCTCTTTATATGCATGGTGACTAAGGCAATCCATTTGGAGGCTATTAGTGACCTTTCGTCGCAAGGTTTTATCGCGGGATTTAAAAGATTTGTTGCCCGGAGAGGAGTTATTACTGACGTCTGGAGTGACAACGGTACAAATTTCGTTGGTGCCTCGAAAGAACTTCGTCACTTGGTCGATGTAGAGAGGTCTTCAGCAGCTGCTACTGAAATCAAAGAGTGGTTAGGCAATCACAGCGTCTCCTGGCATTTTATATTTAATAAATGTATTTTCTTTCTTTCTTTCTTTCTTTCTTTATTCCACCTCACGCTCCTAACTTTGGAGGCTTATGGGAGGCTGGAGTAAAATCTACGAAGTACCACTTGAGGCGAGTGATCGGAACTTCAACCCTCACATATGAGGAGCTGTCCACAGTTTTGGCTCAGGTGGAAGCATGCCTTAATTCTCGACCGTTGTCAGTGATCCCAGATAGTGTTAACGATCCAATGCCTCTTACACCAGGTCACTTTTTAATCGGTGAACCATTAATAACGGTCCCTGATCGCAATTATGAAGATTTTAATATGAGTAGTTTGAAACGTTGGCAGGTTACGCAGCGTATGCTGCAAGAATTTTGGCGGAAATGGTCGCAGGAATATTTAGTGCACTTAATGCAGCGACACAAGTGGAATAAACATGTTCCAGAACCAAACATCGGCGACGTTGTTTTGGTTAAAGAGGACAATTTGCCTCCAGCTCGATGGCTTTTGGGAAAGGTCACCGAAAAGCATCCTGGTTTGGACAAAATTAGTCGAGTGGTTACGCTTAAATGTAACGATTCGTTGGTAAAACGTCCTGGAGCCCAATTCCAGACTTATGACATTTACGTTAGAGATAGACATCTGAAATGTCACGAAAATCATCAAATGTTTATACGACATATATCTAACCGCGCCAAAATACGTATTCTAGCTACCGATAGACTTTGTGCCACCGTCTGTCTGAAGTTAGCCGATTGGGGCATCTTCCATTCGCTATTGGCCATTTAGGCACAAACAGCTAACCTCAGACCGGTTCAGGTGACTACGTTAGTAGACATGTCAAAAAGAAGGTTCATTCATAGAGCTTCCACAGACTATCTCGCACTATAGAATGCCAAGACAAGTTCCGATAACTTCCGTTTCTCAATAATTGTATGTACGATGGTACATACATACAATGTCTTCAATTTTTTTTTCTAGTAATTTGGATTTATTATGCGTTCTTGTTGTTGTTCATAAAAGATTTATTTTAATCAGTGTAGTTTTCGTATAAAATATTAATTACAGTTTTTAAACTTGTTTACATTATTCAAGGAATATAGAGTATCAAAATTATTTAGCATTTTTAGAAAACAGAACATATATCTTTCAAAATTTCAAATCGTGCGAGCGAGAGATACATTAGGTGTTAAAAATATGCACAGATTATGATCATTCAACATAGTAAAAGAATCGTACAATTACTAAGTCCGTACGATTTCTGTGATTCGATCGTACAGTTGTAAACGGGAATAAATCGTACGAATACGATTTAAATCGTACCTACATCTGGCAACGCTGGAAAAAAGGATAGTTAATAAAGCTTCCACAGACTGTCCCACACTAGAAACGGTCCGTTTCGATCTCTATAGAATAGTTCGGTAACACTAACTAACTCTGCACTGTCTTCAATTAAATACATTGTCTAGTACTTAAACTGGGTTAATAATGCGTTCTTGATGTTGTTCATAATGAATTAATTTCCATTATTACAGCAATGTCAGTGGAGTGCATATAAAATACTAGTTACAGTTCTAGAAACTTATTCGCATTTTACGAAACGGAATGTTAGGTAGGTAGATATAAAAAAAAACTGACTTAGATCTGGCATCCCTACTAATCTGTGATTAGTAGGCGTTGCCAGATGTAAATTGTATTCATTTAATTTTTTCCCCGTTTTACTATTATACGCTCGAATCACAGGATACGTACGTAAATGTACGATTCTGTGCTTCTTTATTCTATGATGGCTTTCAAGCGGTGGTCTTAGAAAGTTCAGCAGTCAATGTCATTTACATCCATCAGTCTTGCATTATGTCAAATCAAGCAATCAAACCTTATGGAACTTTAACAAACCAAACTACACACTACTCACCATGAAGTTGTAGATAAAAATGGAGGCCACACTTGGAACTACAACTTGAGTCAAATACCTACGTATGTCTATCTCGCTCTCTGTGGGCAGACCTCTCTTTTTAGTGTGGACTATAGTACTAGTATAGTATTCTCTTATCTGTGACTATAGTATTGCTATCTATCTATTTAGAAAGAGAGGGTCTGCCCACATAGAGCGAGATAGTAATACATAGGTTATGCTTCAAGTAGGTATTCGAAGTGTGGTCTCCATTTTTATCTACAACAAAGAGAATGTAAAACTACGAGAATCTACAACTTCATGCTACTCTCACCATGTTTTTTAATGTTAAAAATAAAATAAAATTTAGAGTCTTTATTGGTATGAACAATGTTTTACACAGTATAAGATTGATATATTTGCTATGTATTCGAACGATAAACAGTCGTTTCTTAGAGAAAAAAAAGAGAAAATAATTTATCTGTGTACCGTGTTGTTTTGGTTGTGTTGATGAAGGTGGGCTCTAAATTTGACATTTTATCAAGGTAAATGGATGTTTTATGGAATATTTTGTAATAATTAGGGTACGGTAAAGCTATTTACGTCATTGGATTTGCGAATTTCGTTGTAGTTTTCTTGTTTTCGACATTACTGGTACCAAAATTTTCATTTTTTTACGTATTCATTATGTTTTTGTGTTGTGGTTTGTACATTTTGGCTTACAAAAATGATAAAAACTTATAGAAATATTATTTAGGAAGCTAACATCGTTTACAGAACTTAGATACGTGGTCTAGTATTTTTTTATTTAATTTTCATTTTCGGAAAATCAAAAATCGGGGAGGCGCGCGGTTCGGGGCGTGTGATATTGTTGAGCGCCGTATTCGCTATAATTCATATGCAAAAAAAAAAGATTCAAAAGGTTAATTAATTATTTATGAACCAGCAAATGAAACGCTCAATCTGATGTACATAAAAAAATGTTTATGACGTAACTTATTTTATTACTAAATTTTCTTACATAAATTAAGTACCTATTTACGACTTTTTTTTTCATTTTTTCTCGAAAATCGGGTTTTCTAAACACCTTGCGTACGATCGATATCACTCGATTAAAAACATCTGGCAAACCCTAGGGATGCTTACGCAAATAGTTTTTGTATAATCTTTGATAGGTTAGGTATTGTAATTTGTAGATTGCATATCAGTCAGTCAGAATGAAAAAAACTTGCTAAATATCAATTCAAACAAAAGTTGTTGATATGTTGTTGGTTAGGTACCTAAATAAAACACACACAATAATAATGAATAATAACGACGACGTGGTGAGAGTGCGGAAAATATATCCGACTGCAGCCCAAACTATGAAACTAATATGTCAGTCCCTCATGAACATGTAGTGTAGAGTAGTCAGTGTCGACCGCTGCTGACCACTCGATACGTATCTAGCGGCCTACGCTCGACAAATATCTACAGTGACATTGATAAATACGAAATCTGTTGAAATTTTAGTGTCTATTGAAATTTGACAGTTACCGTGATATATGTCTACCGTGGCATGCTAAATGTCTAGTGGTGATGTCACTCGACAGTACATGTCTACCAGCCTACGCTCGACAAATGTCTAATGTGATATTGCTAGAATACAAAATCGATTGCAAATTGTCGTGTCTATTGAAATTTGACAGTTTTCGTGACATATGTCTAATGTGACAAAAAAGTCAC
This sequence comes from Plemyria rubiginata, assembly GCA_963576535.1. Classification (NCBI taxonomy): domain Eukaryota; kingdom Metazoa; phylum Arthropoda; class Insecta; order Lepidoptera; family Geometridae; genus Plemyria; species Plemyria rubiginata. The sequence goes on along the minus strand of OY754914.1, from coordinate 104,448 downwards.
GGGTCTAGAATCGGCCCACTGTATCAAAATTGTGTCTACTGCCTGTGTCTGAATAAAATGTGTAAGTTAGAATTTAATTCAAGAACGTTTGTTAGTTTAAGAAATGCATGTATTTATCGAGGTCAAAATTTATGTATGAAGATATGAGGTTACTAGTTTTAAGTTTATTATTATATACAGTCCACTGTCTCTAAGATAAAATTTGGTAAATAAGTATGTAAAGCTCTGTTGTTTAAGTTAGGCTCGCACCTCATGGTGGGCGGCAATACAGAGTTGTTAAGGACATTTATTATGTCCTTGGTGGGCGGTATGTCCATTAATATTAGGTTTACCAAAGTAAGAACTAGATGGCGCCCCTAAAATGTGCAAAATCCTAGATCGCGCTATCGTTGCGTTTTGTGATTTTTGTTACCTCAAGTTATTATATGAATATATTTTTGGCTTCGCTCTCACGGGGAATGCAGTTGTTTTATTATAACTAACCCGATCTACCTACTTACGACTAGTAGCTAACAGTAGTTTCTACAGAGGTGAAACACGTGTCGAAGTCTAATTAAGCTTATTCCAGCTTAAGGAGATTAGATCAGCGGATTAGTACAACATATTGCCTTGTTCAAGTTAATTTATATTTAACAATGGACTTCCGCAAAGTCACGCCTGAGTCAATTAACTCCACCATTTCGCACGTTATGAATCGTTTTTTGGAGGTATCGCCGTAAAATATTACGTTCACTGAACAATAACGATCAATTTCACATTTTATGGACGTAATCTAATCTAAATATATATAACTCAAAGGTGACTGACTGACTGACATAGTGATCTATCAACGCACAGCCCAAACCACTAGACGGATCGGGCTGAAATTTGGCATGCAGGTAGATGATATGACGTAGACATCCGCTAAGAAAGGATTTTGATCAATTCCACCCCCAAGGGGATGAAATAGGGGATGAAACTTTGTCAATTTTAATAATAATAATACTTTTTAACGCGAGTGAAGCCGCGAGCAAAAGCTAGTTATTGATAAATCTGCTAGAAATTTACAAAAACAAACAAACAAAATACGAGTGGAAGCTACAAGTAAACAAAGCAGCAGACGAAGAAGAGAGTGAGTTGTGAAAGAACGAGAGAACACTGATTGAATGGAACGATCATTCGTTCCATTCAATCAGTGTCAATCAAGCAACAATCATGTCAAATCAGTCAATCAGCCATTATTTGCCATGCTAAGTCCATTCAAATTTTTTGACGTTCCTTGTTGCGTCAGGGTGGACTGACTCTGAGTCTCTGACTGACTCCGCTGACTCGGACTCTGCTCTGACAGTGACAGATTCAGTCCTTAGATCAAGAAACAAAAATACATAGAATTGATAGGCGCGTATACCCGAGCAAGACAGACAACAAGTACATACCAAGTATAATTTACTTAGAGCATTTAGAACTAAATTTGTTGTTCTAAATGCTCTAAGATAATTTATATATATTATTATTTTTTATTTATATTGTATATTTATATTTTTATATTACCCAGTAACAACCAAGGAATTTGAATACTAACAACTGCCAACAGTTGGTATGGGCGTCTACAGCGTGTAACGGAAGGGGGTATCAACCCTGAAGGAGGTGAATGTGCTCATGAAACTCAACAACTTTCCCCAAAGAACATAGGTCGAAATATGAAAAAAAAATGTGGCCCTCCCTTGGCCCTCCCATAGTAAATCAATCAGCTGGTAGTCATTTTGTAAGGGAGGGCTAAGTTCTTTGGGGAAAGTTGTTGAGTTTCATGAGCACATTCACCTCCTTCAGGGTTGATACCCCCCTTCCGTTACACGCTGTATATTTGGTATGATGGTCATGGGTCAAAGCGTAGCGTTATAACTCTTGGGTCATGGGTGGAATTTCTTGAGGTCAGTGTTGGCACTGACCTCAATTAATTCATGCCATTAAAGACGTAAATGTTTGACGACATCAAATGATTGACATCAAAAGAAAAAAAATAATTTAGTTAGCCCAAATTGTATGTGAATGTACATGTATATCTAAAATTTTTAATAAAATGGTGAATTTTAAATCTGTAGTAAAAACGTAAGTAAGATCATTATCTATGTTAGCTAGTAAATATTAAATGTACGTAGGCTTTCTGAATATGAACCTCGGTTTAGGTAGTTAGCGTAGCGTTCTAAACTCTTAGGTAGGTAGGTACATCCCATACTCTTTATAAATCCCGCTTGAGCGACCCATATTTTTCCATCGGTTTCTTTCACACTTCACAACTCTTTTATTTTAATCAACACTTGCATACAGCTTGCTGACAACGCTGAGCTACAGATAAAAGAATACTGTACTAGTACAAATACCTCATCTCATACATTGAAATGGTCCCGTCCTAAGTCGGGCTATTCTTCGGGCTATTTTGTTTTGCCCGCAAATCTAAGCAAAATAGCCCGCATAGCCACTAGACGTCGCTAAGTTGCGTTGCGAGCAAGCGGCCGGCGGCATCTCGTATAATGCACTTGCAACCAATTTATGTATTTTTTTTTATTATGTAGATAGGACATCGGTAATCAAAATATGAAATATTACCTACATACATTATTGAAATGCCTGAACGAAACGCAAAAAAATCGTTTACAGCAAGTAGCGCCATCCATCAATACACTAAACAAACTTTTGGAAGCAAACAACGTAGTACAAATTACAGCCACCAGGAAAAGTGAGATCAATATTGAAAATAAAAAATTTTCAAAAACATAAAGAATTTGATAAAATCATAATTCCTCATCTTCCCGTGCTTATGGGAGATTTTTTCACAGTATAACTCAGGCTAATCATGACCATAATTCTTCTTAATTGGACAAACAAAACCCTATAGTTCAATCGAAACCTGTATCGCCATCTATTGAAGTCTATTTGGAACTCAAAAACTGTTCTTAAAGATGGGTGCCCATGACTGAGCAGGCTAATGCCTCTGTAGTTCTTGCAGTCTTGTTGCGAGCCCTTCCTTACCCTTGTTTGTACAACGGAACTATGACGGACGACCTTGCACCAATCGCTTAGCATTCGACCGGCACTCCAGCACTAATTGAAAAGGCAGCACAACTGACTTGCTACTATGCCATGTCCAGCTTTCAGCATTTCAATAACCGGTCTCTGATCGAGTTAGATAAGCACATAATGTACAATAAAACATGTTACCTATCAACACACATCATCTTCATACGAATTGATGATGGATCGAGATGGCAGCTGCCATTCGCCCATGAAAACAATTTTTTTTACCAACGAGTGCAACTGAATAGGAGTTTGATAAAGTTTAGTGCAGCAGGCGGTCGTTGTCAGGGAGTTTTATGAATACGGGGAAAGGGCAATCGCTCATGCGCAGTACCTACCTACATACTTCCCGTCGTCGTAGGATATTCAACCATATCGTATGGATCGAAAACCGAGTCCGCTGGTGGACGCCACAAAGGCAGTTCGCTAGCTGATCGCTGCGCGCTGCGCCTCCGGTCCGGCCGCGGCCCCGCGTCGGAGTCGCGTCGGCGTCCGCACGACCTAGTCACGTGCGTGTCGTTACCGTGCCGTTGCGTAGTTCGTGCTTCGTACAGTAGACTCGGAGTGCGTGCTACATGCATGGCATGGCCGCTGGCGACTACGATCATTCACACAGTGCCTGCCTTGTCCATACCCAGTGCCGCGGCCGCTCCGTGCGTGCACAACTCAACTGACAATCTGTTGCTCGAGCGATCGATTGACTGGAAGTGTGCTTTTGTTTTGACCTCAAATTGATAGTGAGCAAAGTACTTAGCTCATTAAACCTCTATAATTAGTTAGTCGTAACTAACTAAATAGAGGCGAGTCTGATAGCTGTCGAAGTAGGTACCTAAATAATTTCCAACTTACACAGCCAGGTAAGTAAGTAGGTAAACATAAAATACATTAACTTTTGCTTAGGTAGGTACCTAGATAGTTTTTTTGTTTTTTAGCCAAAATTTTACCCTTTCTCACTTAGCACAAACTGAGATGTTTGGGGTTGGACTATACCCGGTGTGAGAGTAACAAACATCCATATATGTATATCCATCCATTCTTACAAAGTACAAACTTTCGCGTTCGGATGCATGTAGGTAGCTCTAGTTTCTCGGCTACGCGCGTAAGCTCAGAAACGCGCGAGGGCTTATGGAGGGGATGCATGCAGCTCTATTCTCTCGGCTACGCGCGTAAGACTACGCGCCAAGTGGATCGGCTCATAGCTGTTGTCATGCATTGTAGAGATCGAGATGCGGTGCCACCTCCGCTCGGCCGCACTAGCAGCGCGCAGTCCTCGGCTAAGGCTCAAGCAGTGAGCTACGTCCGCTCCGGCCAGCAGACGCGACATCGCGCGCCGCCCCGCCCCCGCCCCCGCCCCCGCCCCCGCCCCGGGGAGGACTCGCAGCGCCGCACCACCTCCAACCCTGTTGTCATCGTCGCTGCCACCGCCGCCGCTAGGTACCTACTTACCTACATATTTTTTTTGGCACACTAGGTACCTACATAGATTCAAAACTGGAGCAAAGTATACCTAAGAACCTAGGTACCAATGGATGAAATATGAGCATCATACCTAAGCGTAGTACCTATTCACAGATTAACCTGGACGTGCTTAGACTACAAACAAAAATTGAATGAACATTACAGATCAGAAAATGTTCCAGATGAAATGTAGGAACCTACTTACCTAATTTATCTCAGGCAACGTTTCAGATCGTGTCGCGATCGCGAGACGGCCATCGAAGAAGAGGCCGAGGACGTCATCGACCTAGGAGCGCCTCGCTGGAGTCGCCAGCCGCGGCCTCGTCGCCTAACCGCCTGCCCCGCGTCTCCCGGGCTTCGCCCCCGCCCCGTCGCGCGGCGTGCCCTGCCTCCCAACCCACGACTGTCAGTACCTACTTAAATCTTCAGATCACAGTCCACAGACTAGTCTGATAGATAGATAGAAAATTCTTAATTGCACAAAAATACAGTGTACATAGGCGAGCTTCATTCTGGATAGCATTATCTACCAGCTAACCTTTGGGTAATGGGAAAACATTTTAGGTAGTGCACATTTGACAAGGACAAAGGTAGCAAATAAAGAAAAAAAGCAAAGATTTAAGAGAAATTACATAACAAAGTAGAAAACTAAGAGTAAAATAAACAAACTAAATTTAGGTCTTAACTTAACATGGAAATTATATAACAAGGTAATATAACATAGCTCACATGTAGCAACAGGGAAATACGGAAACAAAAAAAAAAAAAAGAAACTATTGATTGGTATAAGATCCCAACATGAGGGACAGGTAATGGGTATAGATTTAGGATTTGAAGGCTTCGAGAGAGGGTGCCTCACGATATTGATAAGGAATACTATTCCAGAGTCGAGTAGCCGTGGTAGTGAAGGAGTCTGAGTAGCAAGATGTGCTGTGCTGAGGAGTAGTTAGCATGAGTCTAGATCTTTCTCTAACAGGGCGGTTTGTGATATGCAATGGAGTGAAGCGTTCCTTAAGATAGTTCGGAGCTTGATGGTTATTCAGGATGTTGTAAAGAAGACACAGTATATGAACATCCCGACGCTCTCTGATCTCAAGCCATTTTAGTTGCACACGGTAAGCAGATACATGGTCATTCTTTCGCAGACCATATATGAAACGGATACAGAGGTTTTGCAACCGTTCGAGCTTGTTAAACTGTTCTTCAGTGGCGTCAGGGTAGCACACGTCAGCATAGTCGAGTAGGGGAAACAATAGCGAATTTACCAACGCCATCCTAGTAGATTGGGGCAGAAAGTTCTTCATGAGCTTCAGGGAATGCATGCTTCCATACATCCTCCTACTAACCTTAGCAATGTGTAGGTCCCAGGATAAATTGCTGGTCATATTATATAGACCCAAGTTCTTAACTTCTGTGCAGAATTTTAGAGGATGGTTATTATATTTCACTGGAGGGAGATCGTTAAGGTTAAGCCTGGAAATATAGTAATTACTACCAACAATCATTACCTGGCTCTTAGAATGGTTAATGACTAATCCAAACTTCTGAGTCCAGTCATATACAGCACTGAGAAACAAGACTAGTCCTAGGATGCGATGCCACACTAGCCTAGTGCACTCACCCCCCCGTCCCTTCCCTAAGGTACCCGGGAGCGAAGCCGACGCCGCGTGTAAGACGCAGCGGTGGCACTGCCGACGCGAGCCGAGCGCGCCGCCGGAAGCGCCGGCCGCGGCCGCGGCCCGTGCCCAACTCGCGCCTGTACCGGCCGGCGCCGGCGCGTCCCCCCGCGCCGCCGCCGCCTCCCCCTGCGCGGCCCCGCGCCACCTGGCCAGCGCCCGCGCCACCGCGCGCCCTCGACACCGCGTCCCGTGCCGCGCTGCGCCTCGCCCCCCCTCCGGCTCTGTGCGCCCCCTTCTTGCCTCCCCCGGAGCGTGCGCGGAGGCTGGTGGTGACACTCGCGCTGCCGGAGACGGCGCCGCGCTACCGGCCTGCGAGCGAACACTTCCGAGCGCGCGCCGCGGCCGAGTCCAGCGCCGACGTCGACTCGGGCGAGTCCACGCCGCCAGCGGCGCGCCTGCGTCCGCGCCAGCCCCCGCCCTCCGCCGCCATGGAGGCCGCCGGCCGCCAGTCGACGAGCCCGGAGGATCGCTCCGACGGTAACGAGACCTTGTCCGCACCGAGTGAATTTTTGGCCGAGGTGAGGAAAGACATGGAGACGTTCGTTAAGGTAATTAATGATGTTCATTTATCATATTAAGATGTTATCGCGGCTCGTTCCAGTTCCTGTCGGCGATAATGCGGCGGCAGTACGCCGAGGCGCTGAAGTACTGCCGGCTCATCCTTCAGTACGAGCCGCGCAACGCCACGGCGCGCGGCTTCTACCCGCTGCTGCGGCGCCGCACAGGTATGCCGGCCGGGGAGGCGCGGGGCTAGGCGCGGCGCGATCTCACTGACTGTGGTGCGTGCGTTGCGTGTGCAGAGGTGGCAGCGGCGGCGGCAGGGGGGGGCAGCCCCGATAGCTCCGGGGACGAGGCCGCCGGGCCGGGGGAGTCCCCACTTCCAGCACGACAGGTCGGCGTCAATGGCCCTGCCAGCGAGCCCGCGCTCCGCTCGTCTATAAATACGGAGGTATTTTTTCATATATAATAATTCACTGCCCCAGGCCTAAGCCAAAACTTCGTTTAATCCGTAGTTTCAAAGATAACGATCTAGACAGCTTGAAATTTGATGCAAATAACATTGACTGGACTCCCCTCGTAAATGCAGTTAGGTAGTATTTTTTTATTTACTTTACGTAAAAGTTACGTTGGAAGAATCTTGGGGTTGGCTATATAGGTAGTTGAGGGTTGGGTATAGGTATTGACGACAAAGTTTCTACTTTCACCTCAATCATCGTTGGTCTGTATGACAATCACGCCCTTCTTAAACGTGTCAAAATTAAACATCCACCAGCTCCCCGGTTGACATAGCCTATTAAAAAGGCCATGGCTTTACGGGACAAAGCTAAGAGGCTCTACGAGAGGTCTCCCCCTGAGAAAAATTTGACCGGATATGAAAGACTTCACAACCGATGCACTAAAATGTGTAGGGATGCAAAGAGACGCCATATTCTCTCCTCTATCCTAACTGCAGTCCCCCTCTCATGTGAAAATTTCTCACCTCCTTAGGAATTGGAAAACGCTCCCATGCTTTTCACCATAGACCACTTATCTCGCCTATCCAAAGCTAATAACTGTCCTGATTTTATCCTAGATAGGATTGCTGAGGGGAAGTGTTAAAACTGATTTATTCCATAGGTATCCACGAAAGCTATCGGTGTAGATGGCATTCATGTCAACATGCTGCAAATCTTTTCCTTATTAACTTTTCTCTTGAAACGAGCTCATTATCCTTCCATCTGGAAAAAAGCTCTCCCTAAAACCCCAAATCCCTCTACCGTATCCGAATTAAGACTCATATCCATCCTACTTTTCCTATCCAAAATCCTAGAGCATGTTGTCCATAAACAACCGTCTCACTTTCTCCATTAATACAACCATTTTTTTTGAGTCCCTGCCAGTCCGGCTTTCACCCCGGCCACAGCACTGTCAGTGCCCTGATAAAGGTATCCGATGATATTCGTTGGGCTATTGACAATCAGCTGGTCACTGTTCTGGTGTTACTGAACTTTAGCAGTGCCTTCGATGCAGTTGATTACGACATACATCCATTCTTTCCGCTCTCAATATTTCTCCCTCAGCTATCTCCTGGTTTAGTTTTTATTTGTCGGGTCGCACGCAGTGTTTATGGTCTGAAGAGTCTGTCTCTGATTGGTGTGACATCACTGCGGGTGTACCGCAAGGGGGTGTTCTCTCCCCTCTCTTTTTTCAGTCTTCATTAGTGCTATCACTCAAGTAATTTATTTATTTATTTCTTCCCACTAGGTATCACCTTTATGCGGACGACCTGCAAATTTATATCCATTTTAAAGTCGACGAAATTTTCTTTTTTTTTTTTTTTTTTTTTACAACTTATAGGTAAAAACGTTTGACCGCAATCTCACCTGATGTTAAGTGATGATGCGGTCGACGATGTGGCACGTTTACCTAGAAAATACCTGTTCACTCTTCTCTTGAAAGTAACCAAATTATAGGTCATCGGAAAGACGGACGCCGGTAAGGAATTCCATTCATTGGCTGTGCGCATGATGAATGAAGAAGCAAAGCGCTTGGTGCGGGCAGTTGGTATGTCAACCATGAATGGATGCCTCGTTTCCGTACGTCTAGTGGTCCGATGGTAGAATGGGGATGAGGGGATCATGCTGTGGAGTTCGGACGCGCACTCACCGAAATGTATCCTATAGAATACCGATAGACTGGCAACTTTGCGGCGATGCTCGAGAGTCAGGAGCTTTGACTCGAACAACGCGTCGTTACCTATGAGCCTTTTGGCTCGTCTCTCAATAGTTTCCAAGGCCTCAAGCTGGTATTTGGCAGAGCCATCCCAAAGATGAGAACAGTACTCCATACACGACCGGACTTGCGCTTGGTACAGATAAAGCAGCTGTCCCGGTGTGAAGTACCGTCTCACTTTCGATAATATGCCTAGCTTCTTGGCAGCTGTCTTGGCCTTGGATTCAATGAACAAGCCAAAGTTTAGTTTACTGGTTAATGTAAAACCTAAAAGCTCGAGCTGGTCTGAAATCGGTAACGAAACATCACGGAAAGTGGGCGTCAGTTCGAACTGACTCCTCTTAGCGGAGAAAAGACACGCCTGGGTTTTTGATGCATTGAACTTGACAAGATTGGTATCTCCCCAATCAGCAACTGCTTTTAGAGTCAAGTTCATGCGCTCAACCATGGCCTCTCTGAAGGACTGGACCTGTGATCCACTAGCTCGTGTGTCAGGTATGTAACTCTCTACGACTGTGCTGTCGTCTGCATACCCAATGATTCCGGGCTTAAGCAGATCAATGATGTGCAGCAAAAACAGTGTCGCAGAGAGAACTGACCCTTGAGGGACCCCGGCATTAATTGCCAGGTGATCAGACGAGCAGCCATCAACGACTACTCGTAGTGACCGGCCCCTCAGAAAGTCGGATACCCAAGCACAGAGGTCATCGGGTAGACCAAATGATGGAAGCTTGCTTAAAAGGCCGTCGTGCCAAACCCTGTCAAATGCCTTAGAGATGTCTAGAGATACCGCGAGAGCTTCTCCGTTCTTCTCAATAGCTTCACTCCATATATGAGTGGCATACGCAAGAAGATCTCCAGTAGACCGGTTTCGGCGGAACCCGTATTGCCGGTCACTTAGGAGGTCATTGTCTTCCAGGTATGCCAGGAGCTTATTGTTCAGTATACGCTCCATACTCTTGCATAGTACGGACGTAACTGAGATGGGTCTGTAATTGGCTGGGTTGGCGCGACTTCCCTTCTTAGGTACTGGCTGTACATTTGCAAACTTCCAGGACTTTGGCACTTGACCCGTCGTAATAGAAAGGCGAAAGAGGCGTGTCAATATAGGAGACAACTCAGCGGCACAAGTCCTCAGAACTACAGCTGGAATACCATCCGGGCCACTAGCTTTGTTCACGTCTAGATTGCGCAGAGTCTTGCGGACCTCTACCTGTCGGATACGAATTTTTGACATGAAGGAATCACATCTATTCGGGACAGGTTGAGGTATTGCACTACCAGCATCCAGACGTGAAGATTCCGCAAAAAGAGAGGCAAACAAATTTGCTTTCTCTTTAGCGGTGTGGGCTAGCGTCCCATCAGGTTTCAGCATTGGAGGCAGCGAGGGCGAGCAAAAGTTCGATTCAACCGACTTAGCAAGGGACCAAAAGGCTTTACTTCCCGCTGGGTGAGAAGCTAGCTTGTTCCCTATTCTGCTTATGTGGTCAAATCGAGCTTTTCGCAATACCTTCTTACAGGACTTGGCAGCTCTGTTAAAGGCTTTCTTCCATTTACGTATATCATTCGACTTGCGGTTTCGAGCGTCTTATTTTATTAACCGGGCATTAACCGAATAAACGCTCTCTCCAAAAAATCCACTTGGAGCAAGTGCTTTTGGTCTCCTGCGGTAGCGTCCATATGTTGAATATGTGTACCTAGTATGATTTAAAACAAAGAGGCGGAGATCTGAGTCAAGAAAAGAAACTAAAAATTGATTCGTTAAAATGATAAAACATAAAATTAGAATTATTTATTGATTGAGTGAGTGAAGCGAGCGAAAATTTTACAATCAACTTGGCCGATTCGGCATTATATGTATGTATGCATGTATGTTTGTCCGACGATAACTTGAGAACCGTTTATCCGATCTGCATGAAATTTGGTAAGACGATAGCTTGTAGTTGAGAAATTTACTGGTAAGTATATGAGTATAAAATCGGATGAGGTGTTATTAAACTAAGGGTTTTAAGGGGGCAAAAATTAAAAAAGTGTTTCATAAATAAATTATTATTGTAAAAAAAAATATTATTGTATTGTATTGTACACAAAAAAGTTACACAAAAAAAAGTTACATGTCATATGAAAGGATTTGGTATTTTCTAGGATGCCCGCTTTTTGAGATTCAACAAAAAAACTAAATTAAGATAACCAACGACCCAAGAGCTCCCATTGCTGTTTTTTTTAATAAATTAAGATGGTACTTGGTTCTCATTAAATGGTGATAGCGATGAATTCTGATGATGGAGCCAAGGTCTGTTCAACGGAGCTCCTTAAGAAATAGGCCAATTCATTTGAAACTTGGTTACCATACTTAGTTAGTAAGTGGCAGCCAGAGGCAAGTCCAACATGGTGTTTGGACTTGCCTCTGACTACCACTTAGGTACTTATGTTTTCGGAGCGGTCGCGTCATGAAATCTCACTTCGGGCGCACTACTATTATTACAAGATTAAAATAATATAAAACTATAGTAAATGAAGGTACAGTAAACACAGTAGGTAAGTAGTAAGGTACAGTAAAGGTGCAGTAAAGGTACAGTAGACAGAGGAATAAAGAGTTATGTGTAATGGTTTTTAAACGGTGGTCCTTGAAAAGCCAGCTGTCAATGTCTTGTAGTTGTAATTGTTTTTTTTTTTTTTTTTTTTAATGCTGGACAATCCACACAGCACTATCTAGCCCCAAAGTAAGCTACTCAAAGCTTGTGTTATGGGTACTAGATGACTGATATATTTAATACATTATATACTTACATAGATACCTAGATATTTTTTATTATACATAAACACCCAGACCAACGGAACAAATTTCTGTAGATCGTACACAAATTTGTTCGGAGGCGGGAATCGAACCCGCAACCTTTTGCGTCGCAGGCAGACTCTCGCCCGCTGCGCCACTGAGGTCGTCGTATTGTCTTGTCATTCACGGCCGTCAGTCTTGCATGATGTCAAATCAAGGAATCGAACCATAAAGGAACTTTAACAAACCAAAAAGCCGCCATACAAGTCCCTAGTCGGGTTTATATCGAGAAAGTTTATTCAACAGTTTTACATATTTTAATGTAGTTAAAATTATGAATCAGCAACTGAAACAATCAATCTGATGACATAAAAACATCCTGTAAGACGTTAACTAATTTTATTACTAAATAAACTTTCTTACATTAACATTATAATTTTTTATACCTACCTACTAACTTTTACGATCGCACTTTCGAAAACGTCTGGCGCTTACCGGCTTGGCGGAGCAGGAGCGGTCGGCGGAGTCCGGCGGCGACGGCGAGTCGGACGCGTCCGCGGCCGGCGACCACTCGGAGCTCGAGCTCGACTCTTCCTCGGAGCCCGGCGCCGGCGACACCGCGGACAGTGAGTGCCGGCTAGCGCGCCTCCCGCCCGCGCTGTCTGCACAGAGCGCTCACCGAGCTGTGCCCGCCAGGTGCGTCGGGCGCGGGCTGGGACAGCGCGGCGAGCGGCGAGCGCTCGGAGGCGGCCGACGACAACGGAAACGCCCCCTCCACCCCCGCGCACACACATCTACTACCAGGTACCTGCTATTTACCTACTACCTATACCGTATCTCGGCCTGTGTTGCCAATGCTACTACTTCTACTTCTACGGCTTTCTGGCCAAAGAATCACAAAATCTACGGCCTACGACCGCATCCTTGTTGCCGTAGCAGAATCTACGGCTTTTTGCTAATTCTTCGGTAATTAATTCACGGGTTGTTTTGTACGAAGAGTTACTCCGATGCATGAAATTTGAACATAGTGCCGTCCCACTCACTCAAATATTGTTTGACAGGAGGGAATTCGAGAGGAACGGCTCTATTATAATGTCGAAAAGTAACAACAGCAAAATGATTGCAGAGAACCCACCACCTCAATGTACTTACCAAAAATTTAAAGATTGGAAAGGTTTTAAGAAAATATTTGCATTATTTTTTAAACATATGGAAAAAGTCAATTTCCTTAGCAACACGGCTTTTTTTCATGTACACGGGGCCGCCTAAAAATTTTCATTGGCAACACTGATCTCGGCTACGCGCGTAGTCTCGGAAACGCGTGAGAGTTTCTGGACGAGATTGTAGGTCTAGTAGTATCCTCGGCCTTTGCGCGTAAGACTACACGCGCCGCGAGCGAATTCGCGCGTTTCGATTTATATTGCGTCCAGATGGCGCGATTTACGCGCGTTCCTAGGCGACGCGGCGCGTCGCACGCGAGCTTCTGGAACTTCTGAACGGGATTGAAGGGCCCGGCGCGGCGACAGCGGCTCGCAGTTTCGAGGTGCGGTGCGATTGGCTATTATTTCATTTCGGGGACGTTGTTTGCCCGAATCAGAAATCATTTTGGTATTAGTATGTTTGGCCTTACGTTTACCTAATACCAAAATGATTTCTGACTCAAGCACATTTCCTTTATATTATTATAACTATTATTTGTATTTGAACAGTATTTATGCGTGTCACTGAATAGTTATTCTTTCAAACAACCTCCCCGAAATGAAATAAAATGTAATAATAGCCAATCGCACCTCGAAACTGCGAGCCGCTGTCGCCGGGCCCTTAAGTATGTAGCTCTAGTATCTCGGAAACCACGGAGTAGAGAAAAATTTATATTTCTGTGTCGGAAACGCTGCTCGAGAGCTTCTGGACGGAATTTATGAATTAGCTTTAGTATGTTGGCTACGCGCGTAAGACTACGCGCCCTGGGGGCTTATGCACTAACTTTTATGAGATGCCCTGTCTACAGAGGTTCTAATAATAATCATTTATTTCAGGCAACAAAGTAAAAAGATCTTAAAAATACAGGGCCCATACCATAGCATAAATGCCTCACAAACTAAAATATATACATAATTATTATGACATATTTAACTAGCACTTAATGACTGCGTGGGCGCGACAGGGCTCGGCAACCGACCCCGGAAACTTCGATATACGATTCCCTTTCGCCACAGATCTTCCTACATGAAAGTCGAAATATTTTCGGTCGGCACTCTCACCACGAATGAGTTGAAGTTGACCCTGTGTCCTAAGTCGCGTCACACAAAAAGAACGTTGGGAAGGAGGGGGAGAGGTGTCTCATAGCGTGAATGTTTTGGATGCGCAAACATATCCCCTTGTTTTGGATTTCCCAGCGCGCAGCGGGGGGTAAATGAGTACCTATATACCCAGCGAGGGGTAAATGAGTACCTATATACCCACCCATAGAAATATAGGGTAAACTTCAATAGTGTAGTACTTATCATATTTAATTGTAACATGGATCATACAAAAGAGCGGTAGAACCAAGCCGAGTCTGTTGCACCAAGAGTCACCTTAAGGCGTTTCAAAGCGATCCTTGCAGCGCGCCCGCGCCGCCGCCGCCTGGTGGACGCTATGCTTTATAGGTAGTTTATAGCATTCTCGCTATATCTATTCGCACCTCGTATTTGAAATGTGCGGGGTACCCGCCGCGCCGGCCGAGGCTACCCCCTCTTCCCCTACTTAGCAGTTCGCCTTAGTATTTTCAATCAATCAATCCCCTTGTGGATGAAGCATGGATGAAGGTAAGTAAGCCTAAACATGGCCGTGTGCGTGTGTGTGCTTACAGATGACCTGGAGAACGACAACGGCGGCGCCGGCGCCGGGGGCGGCGAGCCGAATCATGCGACCAGCTACAAGGTCCTACCTAGTCTGCCGTCTTACCGCAAAAGAGCACATCTAACATTTTACATAAATTGTGAACAGTTATGATACCCCCTACCCGTAGATAAAGGATTATCCACTATAGGTACTCCTTACGCCTACTCGCTTAAATACATATTATTGACCGAGCGAGCGAAGCGTCTCAGTTTCCACATTGGCCAAAAATGCGTTTGTCCGGATGTCTGTCTGTCTGTTCTCCTCTACAGGTCGCATTTTTCAACCGATCTGGACGAAACTTGGTACACAGGTTATATGACTTATTAGAATTTTTTTGTCGTCGAGGATTTTTGATTGGAGGGGTACTTCCCCCAAAAAAAGGGCAAAAAGGGGGCTATTTGATATACTGGATATCTCCACCAAATGAGATCCGATTTCGATTATTCTTTTTTTATTTGAAAGGTAGTAACTATAAGTTGGTCTCATAAAAGTTTGGCGAAGATCTGATAAGGATCTTCAGCATGATGAACAGGATAGCTCATCAAACAATCGATGGTTTTCAATCAAATTTGAGAGAAACACAAAGGACCTCATTCTACACAAGATGATGCAATAAAAAACAAAAAGATCAAAAAAATCACAAAACGGAAACTGCACTTGCACATTACATTCCTCAAATAGCTCACTTTTAGTATGCTCGCGAGGTCTACAGCTCCCAGAGCGAGTAGTATTTATATATATTTTTATTATTTATTTATTCTAGTTATTTCTAAAATCATGATCTTCCTTTTAGCTTTTATTTTCTTCCATGCTTTCATGCAGATCGTAGATAGGTACTATAACATTTTTCACTCTAAAAATGTACGCCCCTCCATTTGTCTTCACCATACCACCAAGCTATCGAGGTTTGCTTTTAGCCAAAGTTGGTATGGTAGTAGTGTTTTTTAGGTTTATATTATATAATATTTTATATATATTATATATATATTTAATATGCATTATAGTAATATATTGGTTTTTAGGTTAACATTATTTGTCGCACGTCAATTCTAATTTGTACCAACACTAAGGAGGTCTGGTAGAAAATGCTTGTGCATTAAGCCCTCCTTTTGTACTTTGTGTGTAACTTTGTGTTTTGTGCAATAAATGATAAATAAATAAATAGTACTAAGTACCATAGGAACTGAGCTGCAGATCAATTATTTATTTAAAGAATAGCAAGTATGGTAGGTAGGTACTCGTAGATACCTAATAATATTAAACATGAATGCCAGCTGAGTTGTTGCTTTGCTTGGTGTCCTCAGAGCGAGGCGGCGCCGGCCGCGGCGTCCTCCCTGCGGCGGCTGCGCGCGCACTTCGCGTGTTCCATCAAGTGACGGCCGCGCCCGCTTTGTACTCTGTACCTCACCTGCTCCGCTCTTGTACCTATATAATATTCTACTGTATACTAATAGTATAGACACCTGCCTAATCTAGTCAATGTAAGTAGGTACTTCCTTGTGTTTAGTTAACTGTCTTCTTACACTTCTGTCACTTTATCACACTTTGTTTTATTTATAGTCTACCTACACACTTGGGGATGTCATTAGGATCAATTGATTGACAGACAGCTATGATCTAGTCTAGATATACTCTAGACTAGATCATAGTACACCTATAGTTAGAGCCTGTCCAAAAAGCGCGCTTTACGCACGAGTGGCCTGCTGCATTTCGTTTTTGCGTCCAACCAGAGGGCGTAGTCGCAGTTTTGGTTGACACATTACACGCGTGTATGGTGTACACTACACGCAGTTTTTGTATGAAAATACTAGCGACCCGCCCGCGCGCCCCTGCTTAGCACGGGTGCACATATCATGCATGTACCTATAACTTATACATATAAACCTTCCTCTTAAATCACTCTAGGTATCTATTAAAAAAAATCGCATCAAAATCTGTAGCGTTTAGTTTAAAGATTTAAGCATACAAAGGAGCATGAGGACATAAGGACAGAGAAAGCGACTTTGTTTTATACTATGTAGTGAAGAAAAGCGCCCCTAGCGGACACGACGGACTTTTGAACGGATCTGAATGAAATTAGGCACAGAGATATAGTCTGGAATAGCACTTATAGGCTACTTTTTATCCCGTGAAAATACCGGGATTTAAAACTACGCGAGTTAAACTGCGGAGCGCAGCTAGTCGTCAATAAAAGGTTTCGTGTTGAATTTATCGATTTCCATTTACTCGCGTCCGACTCGCGCGCGCGCGTTGCTCTCGACGCCTTTGAAATGCCATTGACAACAACTTAACCGACATGCCTCACCTCATCTCGACCACATACCAATTACCTAGCTATAAATAGGCCCACCTAGGTAGCGTAGGTATAAGTAGCGTCACATAAAAAGAACGCTGGAAAGGAGAGCTGGAAAGGGGATGGGATGGCGCGAGTGTTTTGAAACATTCCTTCCACTTTTTCCCAGCGTTTTTTTTAATGACGCGACGCGACACTACCTCTAGGTACCTGTTACCTGTACCTAGGTACCTACTACAACCAGTCTTCATGACTTTGTCAGCTGTCTGACGTTTATTAGTGAGTGTGCGGTCGGACAAAATTAAAGACAAATTGTATTTTCTTAACAATTTTATTATGAATGATAAAACTTTGACTTTTAATGAAGTAGGTATGCTACCTATGTACCTAGGTAGGTTAGGTAGCGTGGTAGCTGGGTAGCCACTATTCATAACAATGTGATTCATAGAGCTGGCGGCGAGCGGCGCCGGCGTCCACTCGGTCCGAGTCGGTGACGTCATCGCGCGCGCCTCCGCACGCCACGCGATACCAACCAACATAATGCTAGTCTGCCGACTGCCCTGCCCAGTGCCCAGTGCCTAGTGCCCAGTGCCCAGTGCCTAGTGCCCAGTGCCAGGCACCAGGCACAAGGGAATAGGCGAGCCGTTAATAATAACATTAGACTTACAAAAGAAAACAACAATAAAATTAGAATAATATGTACTTAATACTTAAGAATTACATTATAATAATAATATGTATGTACCTGAATAAACTATTATGCACTTCTGTGTAGGTAAATTAAAATAATACCGACACAGTATGAACCTAATTAAGAGGAAAGGAGAGACTTTTGAAAAATAGGTATTTCATTTCCTCTTAATACAATCAATTACATAGGTACCTAATCATTCAGATTTAAAAAAGATTAGAAACACGAATAAATATTCTACATACCATTCTCTTAGTGACCTATCTAGCGGGGGACGAGAGAGCTCTACGAGTTAGTCGCCGAAACCGAACAATATGTTCCGACGAGTGCTTCATAGGTACCCCATAACCGGAGTTAAAGCTTCTAACCGGCGCGCCGGTGCATGTACTGGTATGATCCCAAAACTTGGCCGTAATGGTTTATTGATTGAGTGAGCGAAGCGAACGAAAATCTTACAATCAACGTGGGCGATTTGACATTTTATGTATGTACGTATATATGTTTGTATGATTGTCCGACGATAACTTGAGAACCGTACCAGTAAATTTCTCAAGTACAGGCTATCGACTTAACAAATTTCATGCGGCAGTGCAAGTAGGTACCGTTCTTATCGATCGCTTAATTTGGCATTTAGAATCGTCAAAATTCGTTAAAAAAGGTTTTATCCATTGTTGAAACCGTTTTTAACGAATTTTCGACGATTCTAAATGTCAATTAAGCGATCGATAAGAACGGTACTTGCACTGCAGATCAGATAAACGGTTCTCAAGTTGTCGTCTGACAAACATACATAAATAAAATGCCAAATCGCCCGAATCGCCAGGTTGATTGTAAGATTTTCGTTCCGATAAGCAGGTAGCGTACAAATTCAGTAAAATACCTACTTGTTTGTAGATTGAAAAAATCTTCGCGAGAGGCGACGGGATAATCATCTCGTTTACAATATAGGTACCTACCTACTTACTGAGTAGGATCGCAGCACCCAGATAAAAACAACCCCTTAATAGTTTTTAATTGTTGGGAATCGAACTAACGTAACAACGTTCAGTGCATAAGGCAGAGCTACTACTAACTAAGCTATAAGGCAACTCACAATGATTACAGGTACCTACTTGACATCAGGCTCATCAGAGTACCTACTTTCAATAATCTTCTGATCAAAGTTCGAGCTCTTCTAAGCGATGTACCTACATACGCAATGTTATTATAATATACTTAGTCTGGCCATCAATTTATAGAAGACTATGAACTATTAACTACTAGTTAATAGAAGCTTTGATTGCTTCTATGAACTGGCCTCAGCGTTTAGAGGACTGTATTGCAGCCAATGGAGACCCACTTCGAATAAGCTTTTTATATTTTAAATTGTTTTATATTTATGTATTAAACTAACACACTGTAAAATTAATAAATGTTATTTGCAATAGATTTTTTTTTCTTTGTTTCAGTATTTATGGCAAGACTAGGTATACAGGGTTACAGGAAAAATCGTGCTAGATCCGTTAAGGACGTGGAGTACCCATCATTTCTGACTTATTTCACAAACAATTGCCATAATATTTTTTTTAGATATCCCTTAGAGAAAAATAAACTTTCTAGTATTTTTTCTTATTTCTTAACTTTCACTTGTCTACTACGGTCTATTCAATTAACTTATGCACTATTTTAATGATTGACATCCTAAAGCATCTTATTACACATGTAAAAATGCAATAATAATAATAATTAAGGTGCACAAAATTTTCAATAAAAAAATTAAAAGTCGAATTGCTTGAAAAGGGTTATGTTTAGGGTAGGGTGTTTCATAGTGAAATAAGTCAGAAATGATGGGTACTCCACGCCCTTAACGGATCTAGCACGATTTTTCCTGTAACCCTGTATAGGTACCTAAAATATCTGAGTTATTTATTTATTTATTATAATGTAGTTGCATAACAACGCCAAAAGTCATTTAATGGTAAACCCACACTGCAATATTTTTTTGATGATCAACTTTTCCAAATGTTACTCAGCAACATCCATCAGCATCAACATTCATTTAATGTAATTAGTGTTTGCCGTACCTACCTATACCTACCTATACCTACCTACCTATAACTAAATGCTAAGCAACGTTGCAGAACATTGATTAGTACCTAACTTTTAAAAACAACTCAACACCCTCTACATTATTGGCGGTAAGGTAAGGACGCGACGACCAACATTCAACAAACAGTAACAAGCAGCCACAAAAGTGACAGAAAGTTAGCTAATGTGTTGCACAGTGTTGCTCAACATAACTGCGGTGTGGATGGACCCGTAAGAGGATAACTGTCAAACAAACAATTTCTAGCACATTCATAATATATACACAGCTGAAAGCAGGTAATAATGAAATATACCTAGTAAACCAAAAATATGGTCGATAATTAGGTACCAAAAGCTATCCTAGTATGTAATAAAAATGGGTTGGTTCCCTCTATGTCGAGTCCCTTTACGTCGAGCCTAGAAAGTTGTCTCGCTTTTATTACCCCTGTGTCGAGTCTCCGATTTCAACCCGCTTCTATTCCCTTAACATCGAGTTTCAATGCCCCGCTTCTATTACCTTTACGTCGAGCTTAATACCATCACATTTTAAAGTACTGTCAGATTCACATGTATGTGTAATTGTTTTTGAATCTAAAGAAGTACTGGTAATATCATCATCGTCAACCTATTATTATTAGTCCACTGCTGGACGTAGGGGCAAAAAATCCTTTAAGGTACTGACACACATGCTTATTTTCGAGCTAAAAGCATGCTTTTTTCGAGCCTTGTTCAATAAAAGCACGTGTGAACAGGGCGTGCTAGTAAATGAGCATGCTTGTTTGGTCGTACGTCGGTTGATTTTTGAGCATGCTCAAAAGAAGCATGCTTATTTTTGAGCATGTGTGTCAGTACCTTTAATATAGAGGATAAAAACCCTTTAAAAGTATATTATATTGAAATATGTACCATACTTCACGCAAATAAATTATTTAATTTTCATTTCATTTCATTTCTGCAACATACTAAAATCGAAATGCAAATTCATTTATTTTGTGAATGCGGAGGTTTATTTTTAGTTCCATAAAAAATAAACCTTAAACCTCCGCATTCACAAAATAAATGAATTTGCATTTCGATTTTAGTATGTTGCAGAAATAAAAGTGTGGTCGCCGGTGTAATTACAGGCACATGTGGCTTAACATCCGTATGCCTCAAGTTGATGGACGCAGGGCAGTGCATCGTAGGGCACGTTCATATTGTGCGTGACCTACGGGGCAATGTTTTGTTTATAGGTGATGGTTACCACTTAACTTCAGGTGGGCCATCTGCTTGTTCCATCAGCTAGTTGCATAAAAAAAAAAAACTTAAATAAATACACGTAAATTAGTCAAAAAAATTATGTATTAAACATGTAAGTCAGTATTTTGTTGCGGGTTCGATTCCCGCCTCGGAACAAATTTGTGTACTATCTGCAGTAATTTGTTCCGTTGGTCTGGGTGTTTATGTATAATAAAAAAAATATCTATCTATGTAAGTATATAATGTATTAAATATATCAGTCATCTAGTACCCATAACACAAACTTTGAGTACATTATTTGGGGCTAGATGGTGCTGTGTGGATTGTCCAGCATTATTTATTTATTATTATTATTTTGAATAAATAATATACAGTAAACTAAATACATGGGCCAGTAATTTTCAGCGCGTAACCATACACACAAAATTTGGTTGGTACAAATTATCGGCTTCTTTATTCGGAACTGTTGTTAGTTGTTCTAATAGTACTTGAAATGTGCAACCCAACAAAATAATAACATTAATACCCTTCTTAGAACACGTAAGAAATATGAAACTAAACATGCCATCCACGCATTTTAAAGATACTGACTTAATTTATATCTTGACTGTACATATGATCCAAACTCGACATAACGGTAGGTAATAGAAAGTGAGAATAGCAATAATGTTTTTCAAGAAATAGACTCTCAGACTAGACGTAAGGGGACTCGAGATAAATATCATAAAAATTTGTTTGGATCAAAATGATGTTTTCATTGAACTTTGTATGAGACTTACCAACTAGTGATTTTGTAGTTTTCAATGTTGAAATATGCGAGCGTTAAGTCTTAGTGACTTAACGCTTATCAACGTCTTAAGATATTTTATCGATTAATGAACATGGTTCTAGCAGTTATCGCAATAAGTATTACAAGGGTGCGGTTTCTGAGAAGAAAGTAGACGCTAGGCCGCGGGACCAGAGAGGCATCGTAACGTAAGTACCTAGGTAGGCACCCGCACCCGGCTAGGGTTCATTCAGCCTTCCGAGGCGAGGTGCGAATTCTCGCGCATTCACGAACAACAATGGCAGGACTACTGATCTACCGATCTATGTTCTTGAAACTCCGAAGACTGCGATTCTATTTAAATTCCACCCTGTATCGTAACATCTAAATAATCTTAATCAACGCTTTACATAACAGTCTGCAGCCAGCAGACATCGGCCGCGGGCGTGCAGAGCTCGCGCGCCGGCGCCGAGTGGAACACACGGTCGGTGGGGGCGGGGCAGTGGGCGGGGCGGGGCTACAGCAGCACGTCCAGGCGGCCGGGCCGGCGCAGCAGGCGCACGCCGCCCGAGTGTTCGTCGAGCGCGTGCTCGTCCAGCGCGTGCTCGTCGAGCGCGTGCTCGCCGAGCGCATGGAACGCGACGGTCACCACCTGCGTGCCGAAGTTAGCCTCGAACCTGCGCCGCGCACACAACACAATCATTACCTACCTGTCGAGCTGAACCTTGACTGCGCCACAACCGACGATCGTTACGAACGCACACCTTGTTACTGACACCTACCTACCTGACAATAAAACAAGGAAGGTCGATTCATGAAACATAAAACTATGTGTAAGTAGGTACCTATACGTAATACGTAAGTAGGTATTCATTCTGTAAGCCATACGCAGCAGTCAGTGCCGACTACTAACTATTACAGACAGTCAACCATTATTAAGTTCGATCACAACTCACAATAAAATTAAGGATCACTACGTCAGGAAACCTTCCATCGTCGTATCATGTCGATGGGTTCTGTGAGATCTTGAGTAGGTACTTATCGATGTCCCATGTTTGCTAGTATTACTAGTTAAGGTCGCTGCATACGTGACGAGATAATACCTCGGACGGGACATGAACGGAACGGAGCCGTGACTGGCTCGGTTCAAAGGCCCGCGCCCGTCACGCCACGTTCCCGTCCCGTACTTAGGGTCTCCGCGAAATAGGTACTTAGGTAAATGCTCTTCATATTAGGTAGGTACATTTTGTATGAAACGAGATGTCTAAAACGTCCCGTCCCGTCCTGAAGCCGTCTCGTATGCAGGTTCTCGGTATCAGTATAGTAGGTATGTATGCTCACTCGGTGGCGATGTGTACGTGCGGCGGCGCGCCGACCGCGTTCTGCACCACCAGGAACAGCTTCGTGGCGAGCTCCAGCACGTGCCGCGTGCGCAGCACCACGTCGCCGCGTCGCCGGGGGGAGCCCTGCGCGCGGGGAGGCGTGGTCAGTGCGCTGCAGGCGGGGGGAGCGCGGGGCGCGGGGCGGACACTCACCACCAGGCAGGTGTCGGCGTGCGCGTGCGTGTGTCGCACGTGCAGCACCAGCACGTCGTCCGCGTGCGGCGACAGCGATAGGCGCAGCACGTCGTGCGCGGGCACGCGGCGCCGCACGCGCAGCGAGCGCGCCTCTAGCAGCAGCAGCGCGGCCGTGCTCAGCACGCACAGCACGCGCTGCAGGCGGCCGCTGGCGCGTGCCACCTTGCCGGCCGCGTCCGCGAACACCACGTAGCGGTCGTCGTCGCGCGCGCCGCGCCGCCACGCGCCCGACGCGCGAAGCCGCACGTAGTCGCCGAGGAAGGGGTGCGCCACGCAGCGCGCGTCGTACCGCGCCTTGCGCCCCAGGAACAGCGCGCTCGCGGTCGCCTTCTCGCGCAGCCGGTTCCGCGCGCGCTGGTCCAGCCGCAGCCGGTACTCGCGGCACCGCCACGCGTGGTGCGCGCGCCGCAGCAGCGCGTCCGTCGCGCCCAGCAGCCGCGGCGCCGGCACCGGCGGCCACGCGCCGCACGCCGGCGAGCGGTGCCGCGCCGGCAGCCGCGCCCACAGCGCCGCCAGATACCGCCGCCGCGCCGCGCGACACCACCAGCGCCACAGACGCCGCGCCGCCTCCTCGCGCGCCTCCTCGGGGGCGCGGGGGGCGCGGGGGGCGCGCTGCCGGTGCCGCCGCCAGGCTCGCTGCGCGCGCGTCACGAGGTGCGCGACGCGCGCCGCCCGCAGCGCCTCCAGCTCCCACACCTGCGAGGCACGGCGCCGCTATGACTGCCGACACGCGCGCCGCAGCTGCTGACGTGTGCCTCGTCGTGCCTGTCCTACCAGTTTACTGACGCCTCCGACTGCCTGCGATTATTCAATATCGCTCTCGCTTTTCTGCCCACCGTACCTCTAAGGACACGAAGTTGTGACGAATCTTTCGATAACTGAATCATCAAAATCCATCCAGCCGTTTGGGCGCTACATGGTCCTAATGGACATATCGAAGGATGGATACATTTCACATTACCCTCGGCACTCGGGTAGAAACCACCTTTTCCGACTTTGATGTCTTGATAAACTGCATAGTACACCCCACATTCCATCCGATTTGCCATCGGAGCGTAGGTACCTACCAGACTAATTATATTTATAATTGGAAAATACACAATATAAACGACATCGATATGGCAATCGACACGAGATCGAATGCTTCATAGAGGTCGACAGAACAGGCATACCTACCTACTACTACTCTCGCGTTTAGTTTAGTTTGACGCGAGTCGAGTCGGATATTTAGATGTAGGCGTGCCATGCCATCACACACGCAGCGCACTCACCGTCCGAGGGCTGCGGACGAAGACGCGAGTGCGGCCGAACGCGAACTCTGCGCTCGGGATCGGCAGCGCGCGCAGCACCGCTCGCACCGCGCGCACCGCCTGCGTCGCGTGCGGCGAGGGCGGCGCGTTCGCGGCGTGCGGCGCGAGCACCGCGTACCGGCGCAGCGCGGCGCGCGCGCACATGGACTCGCACCAGCCGGCGCGCCGCAGCTGCGCCATCTCGAGGATGTTCTGCGAGCGCAGCTGGTGCCGCACCAGCGCCGCGTCCCAGCAGCGCGGCCGCAGCGCGCCATTCGCGCGCAGGCAGCGCACGAGCCGCGGCGCGTCCGGCAGCCGCCGCACCAGCGCGCCCACCAGCGCGCGCTGCCGGCACGCGAGCGCGGCGGGCCGCCCGGCGCCGTCCGCCTGCAGGAACAGCTCGCGCAGCAGCGGCTCGCGCGCCGCGCCCAGCACGCGCGCCGCGCGCCCGCTCACCAAGTCGCGGTTCTGCGCGACCATGCCGCGCGCGTCGTACGTCACGCTGCCGGCGAAGTGCACCACCCTGCGAGCGCACGCACGCACCTCGTTACTGCCGCTGCACTGCGCGTGCACGTGCGCGATGACATGTGGACGGACTCACGTGAAGTGGTCCGGCGGGTGCGGCACGAGGCGCGCGTGCGCGACGCGCTGCAGGCGCTGCATGAGCGCGCGCGTGGAGTCGCCGTCGCCCGGCTGCAGCGCGGCCAGCAGCGAGTGCGGGCCCTGGTCGAGCAGGTCTGCGTGCAGGTCGTGCGGCGCGTGCGTCACGGGGCGCCACGCGAGCCCCTCGCGCGAGTACTCCTCCTGCTCGCGGCGCAGCGCGCTCGCGCACACGGCCGCGTGCACGCGCTCCGCCGCGTAGTTGATCAGCAGCCGCTCGAGACCGTTGCGCTGGAGCCGCTCGAACCCGTACACGTCGAGCACGCCGAGCGAGGCGCCTCCCCCTCCCGCCGCCGCCGCCAGCGCCGCGTTGACGCGCCGCACGAGCCACGTGAAGAGGCGCGCGTACACGGCGCTCAGCAGGCGGTCGCGCGCCGCGCGCGCCCATTCGGCGCCGTCGTCGGCGTCGTCGCCGGCGTCGCTGTCCGCGTCGCCGCCGGCCGCGTGCTGGGGCCGCGTGAGCGCGTCCTCCAGCGCGCCGCCGTCCGCGCCGACGAGCGCGCACGCCTCGCCCAGCTCTGCGCGCACACGCGACACGACATGACGACATGACACGCCGGCCGGGTGCACATGACAGCTGGCGGTAGGTAGGTGAGGCAGGTACTGACCGTGCGCGCGGTGCAGACGCGCGCCGATGGAGCCGTCGATGCCGTGCTGCGGCTCGAAGTGCACGTTGCCGAGCTTCAGGAGGAACGCCAGCAGGCGCAGCACGCCGCCGCACTCGTCGCCGCTGAAGCCGAGCGTCGCCATCGCCGCCTGCGGACAGCGCGCGGTGCCGACACTGTGGCCCAGTGTACCTACCTACCTCATACCTCAAGTTTGCCTGTTTATTTATTTATTTCGCTGTTCTTTATTACCTATTTTCTTGACCTCTCCAAGGCATTTGATCTGGTTTCGTCCGATGTGCTCCGGACAAAATTGAGGGAGTGTACCGGTGGAATTCCTTCGATTGCTCCAGTCCTGGTGGTATATAGGGACCCAAACAATTTTTTTAAGATGGACCTATTTTATTTCGGAAGCGTTAGATTGGAGACTGGGATAAGATAGAGGGTTGACGTCTCTCAGGCTCTTCAACCGTACGTGAACGATCTGATCGTGGGGCGATGCAGGCGGCATACGTGTCCGTTGTCGGATGGATGGCGTGAGTATCAGCTGTGCCGTGACGTTGTGCTCGACGTAGAGCCCGACGGTGCAGCGGCGGGAGGCTTGACAGAACTACTCAGGTAGGTAGAGCAGAAAGACCAAAGTACTTGTACCTACATGATATTTAAGGCCAGCGGTAAAAGTTCAGCGAGCTCAGCGCATAACTTTGAATGGATTAAATATCAATAAACATGGTTAAAATAATTTGCATGAAAGTGTCATAGCATAGCATAGTGTAGTGGTAATGTATCCGTAGGGTCGAGTCGAGTTGAGCGCCGGTGGCGTGCTCTGCTCATGCCCAGTTCACCTTGGTGAAGGCGAAGTGATCGACGTCATGTTTGGCGGCGCGGTGCGGGGCGCGCGGGGGCGGCGACGGTGGCGGCGGCGGCGGGGGCGCGGGGGACGCGGCGCGGCCGGCGGGGGGCGCGCGCCGCGGGGACGCGCCCGCCTCCTCGACGTCGGGGCGCGCGCGCAGGATGCGGTAGTGCTCCCACGAGCGCTGCAGCTTCAGCCGCTCTGCACGCACACACGGAGAAGAGGTGAGGTGAGCGAGTTGGTGGACGGGGGGCGGGGGGCGGTGGGCGGCGCGACACTCACTCAGCAGCTGCACGTCGGCGCCAGCCAGTAGCTGGTAGAGCACGTGGAAGTTGCGCTCGCCCGCGGGCACGCGGCACGCGCGCTCCTGCGCACACAAGCCGCACCATCACCATCACCATCACCGAACGACAACACGCGACGGCGCATCACATTACATACGCGTGCGCATGCGGGTACATAGGTACCTACCTACAGAACACCAGTGATTCATTTCATCCTATAAATGGCCTCAGTGTTACCTTTTTATGTCACTTTTGTGTTATAATGTGCCGATGGTTTTCCCGAAAAGAATAAATAAATAAATATTATCTACACTTCTATTGAAAAACTTTGTCTATCTAAACTAATATTATAAAGAGGAAAGATTTGATTGTTTGTTTGTTTGTTTGTTTGCATTGAATAGGCTCCGAAACTACTTGACCGATTTGAAAAATTCTTTCACCGTTGGGAAGCTACACTATCCCCGGTGAACATAGGCTATATTACATTTTCAAAAAAATTTGGGATCCTTACTAAAATTTAAATAATGTAACCCAAGGTGTAAAAAAATTCGTAAAATATTCTTTACATCGCGTGCACTGCAAAAACTATTGATGATAGAATAAAATAATGTTATACAACTTTGCAGAACACATCATTATTTACAAAAAGTGTCGCGACAGCATATGTCTAACTATTATAGTTATGCCACAATAAGTGTTTTTTTATTTTAAAATTTTAATTGAAATGCCGCCGCTATAAGAGGCTCTTTATTTGTATCTTGGTATTAATCCTTATCAAAATAAATTACTTCATATTCAAAACTGCTTCAATACCTTTATAAAACTTTTTAAATTATTCAATTCGGACATTCCATTCGAAAGATATCACAATTTAAAAAATGTAAGTATTAGAAAAAAGTCGCGTGGTAGCCCTCACCCTGCTTGGCGAGCTAGGCAGCACCTTAGGGTAGGGGCCGCACGGGTGGGGTGCTAGGTCGGGTAACCTCCTCGTGGTGCACCCTGGTAACACCATGAAACACGCCTGCAGAATACTGCGGACGTGTTTCATGGTGGCCAATAATCCGACACGGCGGGCCTCTCCACGTGTCCCTCTGATTAGCAGAGGGCACAGTGTGATGAGGCAGAGTAGACCTTTTGGTCTGCCCAGGCGGGTATGGGCTGTTTAGGCAGCCCGGACGGATGAAGCGGTAGAGCGCGCGCGAGAGACGCCTTAACTTCTCGCGCCGCTATGTGGTGAATAGCGGGAGAAGACCTGGGGGCACCTTCTCCCGCATTGCACATATTCACCACTCCCGTCGGGCGGGAACAGCCGAGCACTCGCGGTCGTTCCCGGGCCCCTCCCTGCAAAGGGGGGGGGGGGGGCGTGTGGGCCCCGCCGTTAAGGCGGGGACATTTGCGGGCCCCGCTGTAAAGGCGGGCGGTCGTCGGCGGGGGACTGGATGAAAAGGCTCTGCCAGTTTCCCAGTTCCCCTCCAACAAAGACGACGCGGGAGTGCCGCTGGGTTGTTTAGTGGGTATTCCGGTAGCGGAAACCGGGGAGTCCCACATATCCCTCCCATCCTCCAATGGGGGGGAATGCGTAACGCATTTTTCCCAGCGTCAAAAAATAAAAAGGGGCCGTACGGGTGGGGAGTCAATGTCAAGAAATGAAGTCGGCTCCCCTACGCAACGGTCGTGTACGGAATCGAATAAATCAGGCTCTAAAATATTTTGAATTCGATTAGTAGGTAATTAAACTCAACAAATAAAGCTATTTTTAGAACTGAATAAAAGTTCTTTTTAGAACTAAATAAAAGTTCTTTCATAACTAAACCAATATTTTTCAGTAAGTAGGTACTGATAATAAATGTTGGCAGATGTTTTGAATTATACCGTATTTAGATGTAATACATATTTTAGTTTCTGAAAAATAACTAGATAGTATTATTTTATTTTTATTTTATTTTTCATTCATGCTACGTTCGCATTGCTTTACCTACTTACCTTACCTACCTAGCAGGTAGGTAGGTAAATCATCATAAGGTTGGTACCTATAACCTACCCTACCTTATGATGATTTACCTACTACTACCTACCTACTACCTACGTACCAAGCAATCAACATATTCATTCAACATAACCCAACATGATAAATAAAGTTTCAGATCAAGCAAGTAGGTAGGTAGGGTTTGTAGGCCTGTTTACCGTCCACGTCCCTTTCCCGTCCATTCGTTATTTATTATTATTTTTTTACAGGGAAGCTCTGACTCAATAAATTTAATGGCTTTTGTTTTGTATATATTATGATCTTTTTACTAAAATTAGAAATAAAAAAAATTAAATACTTATGAAAAAAAAAATAGGTAAGTAATAAAAATAAAAGTTCATTAAAATAATAATGTTCAAATTTTCTTTATCCTTTTCTTTTTTAGTAACCTAACGCAAATAGAAGGGTTTATGTGTGTGTATTATAATTTTGAAATTATTGTTAAAATACCCGTGCGAAGCCGGGGCGGGCCGCTAGTATTTTTATATTTTTGGCTTAGTTTCGGGCTAGATAGTGCTGTGTGAAAATCCTTATCCAAATAAATCATTTTGTATGCAAGGCTGTTTCAATACTTGTAGATTACTCCTTGATTTTTTTAAATCGGACATTCTCATCGACGGCCCGCCGCCCGTGAGAATGCGCTACAACGGGGTACAAGTACGTGCAAATCTATGTCTAATTCTTAAGTTTATCCTAAAATTTTGAAAAATATTATGTTCACCCATGCGAAGCTGGGACAAGCCGACAGTTATCGATAAAGTCACACACGCGGACACTTTTGATCACGTAGGTACCTATATAGTGCGCGTCATGCAAAAAGTACGCCGAAAAGAACCCTCCCCTTCCTTTCGGTGTGATGGACACGATAAGGTATTTTTTATGCGCAAACACATCCCCTCCATAGTTTTCCAGCGTTCTTTCTGCTTGGCGCGACCTATACCTACGTAAATAACCAATGATTTTTCCAAAATAAATAAATATAGCTCGCAGTTGATTGGTTCCCTTTATGTCGAGTCCCTTTACGTCGAGCCTAGAAAGTTCTCGCTTTTACTACCCTTATGTCGAGTTTCTCGCACAGATGTTTTGAAAGAACAATACTCTTAGACTCGACGTAAGGGGACTCGACATAAAGGGAATCAATCACGCATTTACCTATCTCCAAGAGTCAGGTAAGCATTATTATTTATTCTTTGAATTTGACTTTTAGCAGCTTGATCTGTATCCGTGCGTGTGACCTTACCCAGGTAGGTAGGTAATAAGCCGAATTATAAAAGAACTTTACCTTTTCCAAGAGATCTGCATGCAACAAACAAAACTTCACTTGAAGTAAACGTATCGCGTTAGCGTCGGATGAGGAATATTATGAATTTGCGCGTCACATGTATGTATGTATGTATGTATGTATGTATGTGGGTTGGGTGGGTACTCACAGTGCGTGATGT
Source organism: Plemyria rubiginata (assembly GCA_963576535.1). Classification (NCBI taxonomy): domain Eukaryota; kingdom Metazoa; phylum Arthropoda; class Insecta; order Lepidoptera; family Geometridae; genus Plemyria; species Plemyria rubiginata. The sequence goes on along the minus strand of OY754914.1, from coordinate 74,094 downwards.
GTCCGCCGACCGGCTGCCCCTTGAAGTCGAACTCGATCTCCAGCAGCTTGCCCTGCAACACACACAGAGCGGTGGTGTAGCGGGTAGCGGGGTGAGTGCGGGGCGGGGCGGGGCGGGTAGGACTGTGCTTACGAATCTGCTCGCGTTGTGGTTCCGGATGGTGGCCGCGTTGCCGAACGCCTCGAGCAGCGTGCCGGCGGCGGTGAGGCGCGCCCCGGCGCCCCCCGCGCCCCCGGCGCCCCCAGCGCCCTCGCCCGCCACCACGACGCACTGCAGGCAGACGCGCGCGGCCTCCGTCTTGCCGGCGCCGCTCTCGCCTGCAACGGAGCGAGGCGCGGCCGGTGAGCGAGCGAGACGGAGGACACGTCACGTCACGTCGCCCCGCCCACTCACCTGTGACTACGATGCACTGACTCTCGTTGCGGTCGCGGACCCAGCGATAAGCGGTCGCCGTCAGAGCGTACCTGTAACCTCTCATCGTTAGTTATACAACGAGTGGGTACCTACTTCATCTAATAATAATGCTGCACAATGACATAAAATGTTAACACTCGACTCATGGCCGCCGTGGCGACGCGAACGTCGACGCTCTCTCTCTCACAGTTTCGCGTCATCGCACGCGTTGCCTTTCACGCAATACCCATGTCCCTGCGCATTGTAAGTGTAAACGGGGTAGGTAGGTACAAAACTTGGGTACCTATTATATTTCTACTGCTACTGTTATACTTTAATGTGAATTCCCTGTACAAGCAGTCAGTCTCGCTGTTAGGCAGTAGGGTAGGGCGGCACTCACAGATGCGGCGGCAGCTGGTAGGGCGGGCGCGCGAGGTAGGCCTGCAGGCGCGCCCGCGAGTAGAGCGGCAGCGCGCGGCACGGGTTCACGCTCACCAGCGCCGCGCCGACCCACGTCTGCAACAGAGGAGGCGCTCAGTGCACCGCGCGCCCCGCCCCCCGCGCGCCCCGCCCCCCGCCCCCGCACTCACGTAGACCACGTCGCGCTCGTAGCGCACGTGCAGGTTGTGCAGGAACGAGTCCTCGCTGAGCGGCGCCAGCAGCACGGCGTCCGGCTGGCCGGCCTCGTCCGCCTCCGCGTCCGCCTCCGCCTCCGCGTCCGCCCCCGCGTCCGCCATGCCGCCGTCACCGCCGCCGCGCCGCCATCTCCGCCCTGCCTTACGTTACATTTTAGTTGGTAGGTTCCTACAATACCTATACCTTTGTTAGTTATGAAAGAGGATGTTGTAACTGAATAGTTTTCTTAGGTGAATTCTTTCTTATGAGCACCGAATATTGTTTCCTGATGCTATCCTACTAATGCCAATGCACAATACACCCCATTGCGGGACGTCCGTGCAGATCTCATTCCCCCACCACGAATTAGAATTAGAATTATCCTACTAATATTATAAATGCGAAAGTTTGTGAGTATGGATGGATGTTTGTTACTCTTTCACGCCGGAACGGCTGAACAAACATGGATGAAATTTGGCAGAGAGTTTGATTATAGTCTGGAATAACACATAGGCTACTTTTTACCCCCTGGGAATACAGGGATTTACATCTGTGTGGGTGAAACCGCGGGACGCAACTAGTAATACATACATATGCATACAGAGGTAAGTATACAATCCTAAGTAACAAGTCTTCTGTGGCCGTACCTAATACCTATTAGTACAAAGTAGGTACACAGATTGTGAGTACATGATATTAGCAATTGTTTGTGTTGAAAAAAAATAATATACATATTAAGCAGTTAGTGCATAAAATATGAATTTAACGCAAGGGCTATAGATGAATCACAAGCAAATGAAGGATTCTAATGACTGAATCACAATGACCTTAAGGTGATTGGGAAAGATTTGAGACACTCGGACTACTTGATTCTTTCTGTTCAGCACTCAACAAGATAACACATCCTAATTTCAGTGTACAGCAAATCTATTTCCTGAAGATGCTTCATAGAGAGGCAAAAAATGTGTCAATATCTTGTTTTTTTTTATCTCTGTATCTTGCAATCTGCCCATGCGGGCATTGAGCTAGAGTTTGGTCTATTTTTCTTTTTGCGGACATATTGTATGGAAAACGCCCAATAGCGCTTCCATTTTTATTTCTTTATTCCTTTATTAGGTCTTGAGGGGCTCTCCTGTTTAATCTTTTAAATGAAGTGGTATTTTTCATCAAGTGTTTAGCCAATTTCTTTGGATGATTCTCTAGACGTTTTGCGTATGATGTTATTCTGTTCGCTATCTCTTGTTTGACAGGTGCATCTTCAAGGTCATGGTGGAGTTGCCTATTTGTGAGGTACCACGGAGCATTCACTATCATACATAGTATTTTGGATTGGAAGCGCTGAATAATTTCCAGATTCGTGTTAGCCGCTGTTCCCCATAGTTCAGCTCCATAAGACCAAACTGGTTTGAGTATGCATTTGTACAGGAGGAGTTTGTTGTTTAGAGACAGATTTGATTTTCTAGCCAAAAGCCAATAGAGTTTTCTCATTTGCAATCCAAGTGCCTTTCTTTTGGTAAATATGTGCTTTTTCCATGTGAGACGCCGATCTAGATAAATCCACAGGTAGCGCACGTCTTCGCATTGAGGTATTGGTATCTCATTCAGCTTAACAGCGGGGCATGTTCCATGTCTCAGGGTCTTTACCCTGAGACATGGAACATGCCCAAACTGCACAAACTTGCTTTCGTTTGCCTTAATGCGCCAGTCTTTCAGCCACGTTGAGATGTTGGTGAGACTTTTTTGCAGCGTGGATGAAGCAATAGCTGGGTTTTCATGTGTTGCAAGCAGGGCTGTGTCGTCAGCGAATGTACCAACAACGACACTTTCAATATCTTGAGAAGTTTTTTATTTTATTTTCTGTTGTGTCTAATTTACCTTATTTTCACTTTGCAGGGTTTGCCGGTGCTGTATAGAGTGCACACACAAGTCTTAGTCTTGTCTTGTCTAGTCTTATATTCTTTGAATATGGAAGTGTCCTGTAATTTTACCTGTAAAAAAATTATTACCATCTAGTTGCACGCAGCGGTTTTAACCGCTTAGATTTAAATCGCGGTATACCCACGGGATAAAAAGTACCTAGCCTTATGTGCTATATCAAACTAAAATCTACCTCTCTGCCAAGTTTCATCCAGATCCATTCAGCCGTTCCGGTGGGAAAGAGTTACAAACATCCATCCAGTAGAGTTACAAACATCCATCCAGTAGAAGTAGGTAAATTACTTTAATTTTAAAAAATTCTAACACCTGAGTTACTTTACAAAAAATATATGTTCAAGAATTAATATTAATATAAATATAGCCAGTGTCATAGCATCTTGGAATCCTTAGGAAATGCACCAACTTGAACGGTTCTTGCAGAATCAACATAGAACGATCGCGGGGTTAGGCAGCTGTACAAAGCTAAATCTAGTTTGTGCTTTTCTAGACATTACCTACAAAAACAAATGTGCACTACCTACATACTTACCGAATTATTTAGTAGTCAAATAGAACTCAACTCATCCTACTCATTTTGATAAAATGTCGTAGAGCGACATCGAGCTATAATCACTAACTCAATGTAGAGCGATCATAATTATTCGTAAAATAAAATAGATGAGATAGGTATCAGGTAGATATCAGAAGGAACCGTTAACCATAGCGTGTACTCTGGGACATCTTTTGATAGATCTTTGGCGAGGAATTTAATATTTTTGGGAGGAACTCCCAAGGAATTTAGTTCTCTTCTCTGTAATGTAACAAGAGGGAACGGAACTACAAATCTACAATACTCTTTCTTTGGGGAACAAAGAGAATATAAAACTACGAGAAGAGGCGGGACTTAGTACATAGACAATGGGATCCATTTACATGGCAATTCAATACCAACAGAAAGAATATGTACGTCAAACAACAACAGTTTCACCAACCTATCAGCATAAATAGTGCTGCGCGATGGCCCTCGCTTTTATATCAATGTCGATAAAATATACGAGTTCGAAATTGAGATTTTTTTTTAATTCATTTATTGACTGTACAACCTAGGTCCCGAATTCCTAGGTTGGATTTAAATGTGGATTTGATATGAAATAAAAAGCTTTTTGCATTATTACTTAATTTTTGTACATAATACCTATTCATTTTATGAATTTGTTTTTCATTTATTACAATGTTTAGCATTTTTGCATTAGCAGGACGGACACGGTGGGCTTGATATATTCTGTAACAAAGTATTTTTTATTAATATTAAGGTAGTTTTTTTAAGAAGTATGTACCTAGAGCATGAGTTTACAAGATATGAACAAGAAATACAATTATAAGGTATACAATTATTTGTTTCCAATAAAACTACACGTCATATTCTTGAAAAGGTTATTATAATTTAAACAGTACAAACTTATACACTTTTTGCGAATCCCAGCAATTGTCATCTTTAGCATGGATTTTTTGTTTCTGAATAAGTGGGACCTAATATTTTATGAAGGCAAAATATAAAAATCAACTTACTTTCAGTCTCGCAGTTCTTATCAGGCATAATTTTATTCTATAGATGATTTATGACACATAAGCATGACATTTAACTTATTCTTTTTTATTCAATGATTATTTTAATGATTCATGACATTTAACCTTATTTTGTTCAATGATTATTTTATTTTATTTAACATTTATTCTATATATCTAACTAAACCATAACATATTATATACAAAGTGGCCTTCGCAATTTCGTTCAGAGAAGCATGCAGTATATCTACAGTCTCCGCAATCACATTGAGCGTGTGCATAGCGCGCGTAAGAGGTGCTTTGCCTAACAAGTCAGTCCTGCCACGAGATACCTCGAACATCCGCGGCTGCCTACGTCGGTGCACGTATTCGTTTGGCACGCATAAAATTATTAACTCCAGAATGCCAGGGTTGACAATACTACCCCGAAACACCCTAACCAGGTAAAGTGCGAGTGCCAGATCCCGCCTAGTTTCTAATTTGTTGTATCTAACTATGCCCTGTACAAACAAGGTTGGATACATCAACGGATAAAAAGCGTAAACGCCGTACCGTTTCCAGTACAGGTACCTAGTAAATTTGTTTTTTATGTGCTCCATCCATGACTGTATTTTGTTTCATGTGGAGCCAACACTGAACACTATATATAAAATACAGGTGCGACCATTTGAGGAAAACTGCACAAGAAAAATATTTTATAATTACTAAAATAACCCTAATTGTATGCTGTATGTTTTTGTGGCCAATAAAATACTGTCTATGTCTATGTCTAAAAAAACTTACATAACTTTCTTAATTGTTCACTTAGAAATCAATTATATGTTTCCAAAAATAGCAGTTAGTTGGTTCTATTGCATGCCTTAATTGAAACTTAAAAACGTTGCTTGTATAGAAAGTAACAGCATTTCTTTTGGTTTTCTCTGATATCCATAGAAAAATTATAACTCCTGTTCTAAACTGAATTGACTTCTGGGATTCCTACTCTAGCATTAAAGACAGCTTAATGTTTCGATTAGTATCATAAAAAGTAGGCGTCCGATTTTCACCGCGATTTTCATACTGTGCATCGCCGTAAAATATTACGTTCACTGAAAAATAACGATCACTTTCACATTTATGGACGAAATTATTGATAAATATGCTAGAAATTTACAACAACAAACAAAATACGAGTGGAAGCTATAAGCAAAGAGTATAAATTAACCACGTAATGTAAACAAGGCAGACGAATAAGAGAGTGAGTTGTGAAAGAACGAGAGCGTACTGATTGAATGAACGGCCACCATTATTTGCCATGCAAACTCCATACAGAATTTTTGTTGTTCCTTGTTGCGTCAGCGTCAGGGTGTTGGGGAACTCCGCTCCGCGACCGATCCGACCCAAAGATAATTCAATTTATAAAATACGAGAAGATGCGGGATTTAGTACAGTAGAGTAGTACAGAGCCAATGCAATGGAATCAATTTACATAATCAATTTGCAGTAATAAATTGTTGATGGTGGCAACGCATAAATTGTATGTCTTGTTGTCCGTCTTGCTCAGGTATACGCGCCTGTGAAATCTATGTATTCTATGATGTGTGGATTGATGAAATCACAGACTACTAAAGGATAGGTTACACAGTGCGAGCAGCTGATATGACAGTAGACAGCTACTGTGCATGTGTACTCGTATGACAGTAGCTCGACTCGCCTCGCTCGGTCACACTATGCGAACTGCTGGCGTCGCAGGAAGACAGCTACTGCACCAGTGTACTCGCATAGTTCGTCTGTATCATGTCTCGTGCAATGTTGTCGCAAAATACACGTTTAATCACAGTGCATACCACTATAAAAGCAGTTACGAAAATACTTTGTGTTGAAATTGAAAGAGCTATACAAAAAAAAAGAAGAAGAGAAGTGTTTGGGTCAGGACTTGGCTGCAAAGAAAAGGGGCAACGAATTCAATATTTAAAGAGCTATATGATGAAGATCCCCGAGAATATAAAGCACTGCACCGGCGGCGTGGGCCCGAGCGTACGAGCTACTGTCATTTCGCGAAATCATGCGAGTTGACGACCGAGCGACGTGCGAGTGGCGTGGTGGGGGAAGGCCAGTTGCGAGTAAAAACAAAAAATGTTGAAGTAACTCGCTTGCGAGCAACTGTCCCACTCGCACATAACAGTTACTCGTATGATGCGGTCACACAGTGCGAGCTATTGCACTTCAGTAACTGACACGGTCAGCTCGCATGCTAGCTCGCACCGTGTAACCTAGGCTTAACGCATGATGAGATCGAGCCGAGCAAGCGATTTTGCTTGCTTAAGCGTTAGCATAGCATCCCCAATAATCTGTGGCCAAGCAAGCAAGCACTTGATTGCTTGGCTAAAAAAAATTCTTAAAATTGTAAATAAATAATGGCCTTCACCATCAGTTTTCTAACACAGAAATTAAATATTCTGAAGGCGTATAGGACAAACAAGACAATACTTTCTAGTAAAAGGTCCATCGCATTATCAACACTGAAAATGGAGAAGGTAGTAGAGAATTTGCAAAATAACCCCTATTATGAAAAATATGCAAGCCGTATTTCAGAATTGCAAAAATCATCCCCTGAAAAGTTCAAGGCTATTGTGCAACAGAAGACCAAAGAAGAAGAAAAAAGTATCAAGCTCGCTCCTGTTGATACGAGGTTATTTCTAGCATTCTGAAAGTATTTGTACTGTTGGTTTTGGTTGTCGACATCTAGTAAGTACTTGCTTATCGAACTAAATTATTTTCTGTTTATAATTTTAGACAATATTCTTCAGTTTTAAACCCTAAATCATCTAAAACAGATGTATCCTCAAATAACGAAAAAAAACTGAGTGATATATTCAAAGTAGACTTAGTTGACGACAAAGATGGAGCAGAAATCAAAATCATATGGGAAGAGTATCATAAGCTCAAGGAGGTAATATCTGCAACCATTCCACTGCAACTGTACTCTGACATCGTAAGGAAGATGAAAGAGTACCCTCTGTTCCTATTGCCCCTGCCTCGTGCCCAGGGCTACGAGTTCATGCTCAGCCAGTGCCACGGACACTCGGTGCACTTCACTCCTCTGCTGGCATACCAGGTACCACATCAACGCCTACTATAATTATTGCTGCAAGGGTATCAGCCTATCAGATCTAATTTTTAGTTTATTGAATAACGCGACAACTCTGACTTCACACAGTTTTATCATCTAACAGCCCTCTCAGTTCAGTATTAGAAGGTAGAGTAGAAGTTATGTATGCCATGTTTCGGGCCATGGGTTCAAACCCCACAAAGAACAAAACCAGGACAAAGTGATGTGTGAATTGTTTATAAATATTTATTTATTGTGCATTAATTCCACAATATTAATTATATTTATCTTCTGTAACCTAAAATGGTACCTACAAGTCGGTTACATATTAAATAAATAAATAAAGTTTATCCAGTACCATGTCATGTCATACAGATTCAGACACAATCATTTTTTACAGGATTGCGAATGAATTGATGAATACAAGTCTAGTTTTTGGTTACAGGTGCATAAAGAGAATTCACCAGAGTGCCTTACCATGGTGCACTATACTGAGCTGGAGGATAAAGGCATTGTTCTCATGCGTGGAGAATACGATAAGGTCAGTCAGGTACTTTATTATAGACCTATAGCATAAGCAATGAAAGACGTTTTATATATTAGACCTTGGGTTACATTATTGATGTTTTAGTAGGGATCCCTAATTTTTTCAAATAATAAATTTAATAATGCAAATAATGAATGTAGCCTTTGTTAATCAGTGATTATGTACCTACCTAGCTATCTTAGTTGAAAAATTTTTGAGCCTCTTCATTACCTACATACAAAACTATTCATTACATACAAAACTATTCATTACATACAAAACTATTCATTACATACAAAACTGCAAAGGTTTCCTCTTTATAATATTAGTATAGAAAACACCTAAAGCCATCAAAGAAAACAAAATTTTTTACATTGTTCAATAGTTGATAAGTGTTTCTATAGGCTCATTATCCTTACTTAATTTATAAATACTTAAGGCTCCGGTGACAGCGGCACGCAATTTCGAGGTGCGATTGGCTATTGTTTCATTTTATTTCATGTCGGGGAGGTTGTTTGAAAGAATAACTCTAAAGTGACATGCATAATTACTGTTCGAACACAATTAATACAATAATATAAAGGAAACATGCCCTAATCAGAAATCATTTTGGTATTAGTATGTTTGGTCTTACGTTTACCTAATACCAAAATGATTTCTGACTCAAGCACATTTCCCTTATATTATTGTATTATTTGTGTTCGAACAGTATTTATGAGTGTCACTTTAGAGTTTTTCTTTCAAACAACCTCCCCGAAATGAAATAAAATAATAGCTAATCGCACCTCGAAATTGCGAGCCGCTGTCGCCGGACCCTTAAATATTGTACCGATAAGTACTTCATGTGAATAATTTAATTTCATAGTGATTTTCTAAATATTTTCAGAATGTTCTTACTGGTCAAGAAGCTCAGTGTCTGGCAAATCAATTCCAAATGTACTACAATGGCAAGGAACAAACAAAGCTGAAAATGCTAGAGCTATTTACAAAGAATCCAGACAACTTTAAGCATATGGATTTAATTGAACAGTTGGAAAATATACAATTAGTAGTTTAGTTTAACTAAAGTACTTCAAACTGCAATATCTCATAAAGTTTGTTGGTTTAGCAGAGCAGTAAAAAAAGTTATTCTTTAAATTAAAAAACTAAGTTTTACTTTTAAAAATATTTTTATTAGTTCAACCTATGAGGATAATAAGTGTATTCAGGAGTATCATACAAAGGAACATCATGAGTGCTTTCTCTCCTGAAAATGAATGGTGACTGGTCAGTGACAGCAGAGACAGGTGCTGCAGCAGTCGATGACAAGGGGCTGGATGTCTCAGAGTTTCCCAACTCATCATGCATACCCTGCTGTTGGTCACACTTAAGCCTTATGTAGTCCAATGGCTTTTGAGCTATAGAATCTTTTAAACATTTCAATGTTGCTGTAGATTTATTGTCCATTTCATGTTTCAAGATGCATGTCTGGTGTTCCTCAATCCAGCTTCTATTGTATAGTTTTTGTAGCTTTACTTTAGTGTTTTTAATAACATCTTCATTGATTACAGCAGAAGTAACTTTCTTTAGATGGGATGAAATTTTATTCATTAATTCTTCATAGAGATCATGTCCATGGCTTCCTTCTAATGTTTCTGATGTAAGTGATGTACTTGAAGTTGAGTACATTCCAGCTGTAAGCCCAGCTGGATTTTCTGAAAAATTCATTTGTGAGTTCTGAAAGTCCCTGAATGGGGTGGCAATGAGGTTTCTTTTATGGACTTGCAGTGATTCTTTCAACTCTAACATAGGCATGCCATTGTTGGAAACATGGGGCTCTAAACATTCAACTTCAGGATTTTTTTTTTGACTGGAACTCTGTATACATTTATTCAAATCTGTAGAGGTGTGTGTATAACTTGATTTGTGTTTTATTTCTTCCAGCACTGGCCGTGTTATAGTTTCGGAACGAATAGCTTTTGGAAACATGTTTAGAGTCAATCGATTCATTGTTACCAGTCTATGGCTATGTGTAAGGGCCGCTTCTGTATAATTTTTTGCATGCTCGTGAGAATTCTCACATACACCGCTCTTCGTACGGCGTGATCTTTTCCTAATTTCGTCCAAGCATTTACGAGTTTTGCGTTTTTTCTTTTTAGTGACACTATGAAATTCCATATTTTATTGCCGGTACACAGATTTATAAGTATAGTCCTAAAGGATGTGCCGGTATAAAGGTTAGGTAGGTACCTACCTAAAGGGTACCTACTGATATTACACGTAGTTATTGTATACTCTGAATATTATACTCTGAATATTACCTTACACCAAGGAATACCTCTAATACTCCTAGCTCTTTCTGAATAAGCTGATGTTTTCGTAGATCTTTGCCTAAAGTTTTTGTTTGTATACTCTTTGGTTTTTGTTTTGTTACAACAAAGACAACATAGAATGTCATAGAACCAAAGACCTTGTATCGTACCTGTAAATGCTCTAAGCCTTGTACTTATAATTACAAAGTTATAAGTACAAAGTCTGCATAGAACACAGACACAGGCTATTTAATCTATAGCAGTGTTGCCAATGAAAATTTTTAGGCGTGTACATGAGGTGAAAAAGCCGACGGCTCGGCTCGCTTAGGATCATCGTGCTACCCCGCGTCGTACGAGCAGGCTTGCGTCCGAATTGAGACGAGCCGCGCCTACACGCGCGCTGATGGGATGGTGCGGCTCGTGTTACAGCGGGTCGTTTATCCGCAGCTGTACCTACATATCTCTGAGGGCGTAGTCGCAGTTTTGGTTGATACATTACACGCGTGTATGGTGTACACTACACGCAGTTTTTGTATGAAAATAAGAAAAGCGCTCCTAGCGGACACGACCGACTTTTCTTATTTTCATACAAAAACTGCGTGTATGTAGGTTTGATATTATGCGTTAGCGTTATTCTTAGTAGTCTGTGGGTTTGATCATTGATTATTACAGCAGTGAATAAGGCTGCTGTGCAGCCCAAGGAATTTGAATACTAGTACAATATTCCTTGGTGCAGCCCAAGGAATTTGAATACTATTCTAATAAGTCATCAGGAGCCTTATTCACTATGACAATAGGTTCCTTGCCCCAAACCATGAAACGTCAAAACTTGATTTTGGGCTTTATTTTTTATGCCATAGGAGATACTTTGCCCTGACCGTATGACACCGGCTGCCTTGTCTTAGCTGTGATCGCGGTGCAAATGGTCATAGTGAATAAGGCTCCAGAGGGCGTAGTCGCAGTTTTGGTTGACACATGCGTCAGCATCCTAGTAGTCTGTGGTTGACACATTACACGCGTGTATGGTGTACACTTAGAAGAAGAATACTATAGAATTGACGGGCGCGTATACCCGAGCAAGACAGACAATAAGTACATACCAAGTACATACAATTTATGGGTTGCCACCATCATATAATTTATTACCCAAGCAAAAGTTATGATGTCACCTCGGCTCCAGTTGTTTTTTTCATTTAAGTATATGTTTTAAGAAATGTGTTGAAAAATGGCAATGAAGCCCATCACATGCATGACATGTAGGTTTTTAACCCTAATATTATCCTGTAGCTGATCGAACGAGCGAACCGAACGAAGACCTTTCAAACAACTTGGGCTTTTTGGCTTTGTATGCACGTGTTGTAATGCATTTTTCTACCACCTATGAAATGTTATAGGGTAAATGAGCACACAATAATATCCCAAGGATATCATAAACTTTATTAACGGCCGCTTTTAGAAAGCCCGATCAAACGTAACCAGATGTCACTTGTTATTTCAGCTTTGCATAAAATTAAAAAAAGCTATAATTCCATCCTTCATGCGGTTGCCCATCTGGAGCTTGGTGATAGATAAGTAGCTTTAAACTATCAGCCCAAGTAGTTGCATCTTTGGGAAATCTGTAAAACAAAAGTGTACCTAATTATTACGTAGGTATGTATGTATTCAATCGCACGACACACGCGAAGGCGGTCTCAGACATAAAATAATCATCAATTTCTATCTAATGCGAAAATTATGAGGAGACCTAAATTAATAGGCCCTTATTTATAATAGACTGAGCGTGCCAATAGCTTATCAGACCGATAAGTCTGTTGCTGTATATTTTCGTTGGCATGATAAATAAAAATAAATATTGGTGGACTTTCCTTAAAGCACTATCTATCCCCAAACTAAGCGTATGCTTGTAATATGGGAACCAGATAGCTGATGTACTAGAGAGAGAGAGATAGAATACTTTTTTTTGTAAATACATACCTATAATATTATATAACACCCAGACAGAGAACAAACATTTATGTTCATCACACAAATGTTTGTTCACGGGGGGAATCGAACCCACGACCTACGGTGCAGAAGGCAGAGCTACTACCAACTGAGCTACGTAGGCTGTCATAAAGTATGATAAGAGTTGTAGAGCTCTCTGTGAAGGGCTCGTCCGAGGAAGTACTACCACCACCACGCCTTTTTGAAGAATGTGGTCGCCGGTGTAATTACAGGCACATGAGGCTTAACATCGGTTTGCCTTAGTTGATTGACGCAGGACAGTAAATCTAACTAACTAAACTAAACTAATAATGCTGGACAATCCACACAGCACTATCTAGCCCCAAAGTAAGCTATTCAAAGCTTGTGTTATGGGTACTAGATAACTGATATATTTAATACATTATATACTTACATAGATAGATATTTTTTATTATACATAGAAAACACCCAGACCATCGGAACAAATTTCTGCAGATCGTACACAAATTTGTTCCACGGCGGGAATCGAACCCGCAACCTCTTGCGTCGCAGGCAGGCTCTCGCCCGCTGCGCCACAGAGGTTGTCATCGTAGAGCACGTTTCTGTCGTGCGTGCCTTACAAGGCAAGGCTTTGTTATAGGTGATGGTTACCACTTAACATCAGGTGGGCCATCAGCCTGTTCCATCAGTTAGTTGCATAAAAGAATGATAGTAACAGTGACAAGAATACTCTATTGAGCCGCTATAAAATGACAGGGATTATGAATAAGAGGGTTAATATGCAAAGCAAAGCTAAAAATATAATGAACTTACAAGGTACCTATATAATTATTTTTTATTTAATTACCTATCTGTATGTACCTACTTACGTCATTTACACGCCTTACATATTTCTTTAAATTAAATAATAAAAAGTTATGAGGTTATGTAAGCCGCAACCATTTATTTTTTTCTAGTTCATTCTATTGTATAATGTTCGAACATAAATTATCATATCCGACTCGATTCGACCCTAGTGATTCGTTTCCCAACGTTTTTGGCAAATAGATTTATTTTTAGTTGGCAGGCCGAAAAATCGTATAACCCAGCTAAATTATGCAGATTTTTGTTTTGTATGACTACGTAGCTGGTTTGACATTTTGACTAACCATGTCAATTTGTGTAGTTTTTAGTAACCTATACTAAATTTTATAAATAACTAGCTGGTACCCGCGACTTCGTCTGCGTACTTTTAATCTCTTCATCTCTTTTTTTCGCAATAAAAGGTAGCCTATGTTCTTTCTCAGGGTCTAAAGATTGTCTGTGCCAAATTTCATCAAAATCGGTTGAGAGGTTTAAGCGGGAAAGCGTAACAGACAGACAGACAGACAGACAGAAAGACAGACAGACAGAGTTACTTTCGCATTTATAATATTAGTTAGGATTAGGATTAGGATTACATTATACAAATCTTCTTGATTATGCGTTACAAAGCCAACACAATCGTTACATGATTAATTGTGAACACTTTGTTCTCTACTTCCTAAAGTTTTATTGACAAATAGAACATTAAATTGCTACTTACCGATGGAAGCGTATATTTTCACTTTTCCGTGCTCTTTTCATAACACACGCTAAATACTACAATGCACCACATTTGAACATAGCTCTACGTTAACTGGGACCTAGGCACACATTATTTTTATTGAAATTCGGCTTGAAAACACGTAAAATCACTTGACCCAACCCAAAGTTTGGCTCCAACCAGTGTTGCCAGCCGGGTCTTGTCAAAAGTTACCTAAAATGGATAAAAAAGTAACCTTTTAGTGTGAAAAGTAACCTTTTAATTTTTTTCCGACAAAAATGTGACTAAAACATCTTTTTTTTTACTAACTATGATTGAATGCCTTGCTGGGTAGTGTTGGGATTGTTGCAACCATGGAGTATATTATTAGAATGGAAATTCAAACCTAATAAGTAGGTACCTACCCAGATATAGCATTTTAACCATCCTCTAAGACCCAGCTATATACATACCTACCGATAAGACCGCCCATTGTACCTACTACTTAATTTTTATATTACTATGTTCTTTTTTTTCTGTAAATTTTGGTGTACAATAAAGAATTTTTCATTCATTCATTCATTCATACCTAGTTAAAAATATTTTCGACCTACAGTAACTAGTATGCAAAGTAGGTATTCGCTTTAGTTGTACATTCTAGTACCTACATAAAATATTACAATGTTTCCGCCGGCGCCGTTTTTAATGAGTATGTTTATCCAGGCAGCGAGCGAGTCAAACGAATTATGAGATAAACTTTTATAGAACTATTGAGTTATGGTTATCCTCATCCTCAAGCACCTACTAAATAATTAGTCCAGTATCTAGTTTCTTTCAAACAAAACAAAACTAAATGCGTCAGTGCGACCGACCGACTGACTGATTCGGCGACAAGCACAAACGAACGAACTCAACACGAACAAGAACGAATCCATCCGATTGAACGAGTGAGTAACCGAGACGCTTTGGTCATTAGTGCGAGAGAGAAAGAGATGTTTTTAAGAGTTTCACTCCCTGCTCACGAACGAAGTTTTGCCGTTTGCGTTGGCCAGCATTGCATTCCGTTTCTGGTTAGTTTCACGTAAGAAATTAAAAATTAATTCTACAAATTCCGCAAAATCACCTAAAAGTAACCTTTCAAGTCGTGTAACCTTGAAGTAACCTGGAGGAGTAGAAAATCACCTAAAAGGTTACAAAAGTAACCTTCTGGCAACGCAGGCTCCAACAAGCTTTGGAGCCAAATAGTATCAAAAAACGTATACGGAGTAAGGGACAGAAAATTTATATGATCTTTCCCTCACTCATAGGTATAATTCGTATTATTGCGTCTCTCTTACTCTTGGTATTATTATTTCACGCCCAATCCATGTTATACTTCATCCAAGTGAAAATAAGAAAAGCGCCCCTAGCGGACACGACGGACTTTTCATATTTTCATACAAAAACTGCGTGTAGTGTACGCCATACACGCGTGTAATGTACACCATACACGCGTGTAATGTACACCATACACGCGTGTAATATGTCAACCAAAACTGCGACTACGCCCTCAGCCCATAGATTTTGTAGCTATCTTGGTAGCTATGGCTATGCATGCGCCGCGCCGGTCGGGCACCAACGAGGTTTCCTGTTCAAAATAGTATGTGCACAATGCCAGTAGGTCCTCTCAAACGGTGAAAGAAATCATCGTGAGGAAACCGAGAGCAGTAGCGAGAGCGAGGTGCGGCGGGCATGTCTGCATCCGCCTGCGACCCCATGTCCGTCTAGAGCATTACCCGCTTCGCCGAAGCGGCAGAACCATACCACCAGCCACTCTGTTTTATATTAGGTTATGTACCTACATCCTATATGTATAGTGATAACTGAATGAGCGTTAGGCGTCGCCCTATTCTATTGCCATTGCTCGCGCGATAACCATCGCGCGGTCCGCGAGCAACGGCAAGAAGCCACGGGCGTCGCGTCGGCCAGTAGGAACGAATGATACTAGCAGTTTGATTAAAAATATATTGTTCAGCTAGTATAGTAGATGTGCGTGTGAGTGAGGGCGACGGTTTAGCCGCGGGGCAGCGGCGGCGGCACGCGGCGCGCGCCCGCCAGGTAGGGGTGCGCGGCGGCCAGGCGCGCCGGCACGCGCGCGCTCGGCTCGTAGCGCAGCATGGCCTCGAAGAGGTCGCCGGCGGCGGCGTCGGCGCGCAGCGGCGCCGGCAGCAGCGCGCGCGCCGCGGCCGCCGGCCAGCGCGGGAACGCGGCGCGGTAGTCGGGCAGCCGGCGCGCCGCCTCCCAGAGCTGCGCGCCGGGCGCGCCGGGCGTGCCGAGCGCGCGGAACACGCGGAACAGCTGGTCGATCTCGCTGTCGCCGGGGAAGAGCGTGCGTCCGCTGGCCATCTCCGCGAAGATGCAGGCGAGGCTCCACACGTCCACGGCGGTGGAGTAGAGCCTGGCGCCGAGCAGGATCTCGGGCGCGCGGTACCACAGCGTGACCACCTCGTGCGTGTACGCGCGCACGGGGATGCCGAAGGCGCGCGCCAGCCCGAAGTCCGCCAGCTTGATGCGACCCGCGCCGTCCACCAGCAGGTTCTGCGGCTTCAAGTCGCGGTGCAGCACGCGCGCCGCGTGGCAGTACGCCACGCCCTCCGCCAGCTGACGCAGGTAGCTCTGCAACCGACCGTCGCGACGTGTTACTCTGTGCCTGTACCCGCGTACCCACCACCACCTACACCAGCACCGCCGAGCGTACCTTCACGAGGTCCGGCGGCAGCGGGCCCTTGACGAGGTCCATCAGACGCTTGAGGTCCATGTGCAGGTACTCGAACACGAGGAACAGCTTGGAGTCGGCGACCAGCACGTCCAGCAGACGCACCACGGCCGGATGGCGCAGCGAGCGCAGCACTGAGATCTCGCGCAGCGCGGTCGACGGCACGCCCTCAGGCTCACTGCAACATGCAATCATCATTACCTCCCTTCCAATCATCAACTTGACTTCTCTTCTTCTCAAAAGATGCTAAAAGTACATATGACTCGGAAAACTAGGTGTTTCCATGTAAAACGATTTTAGATCTGGACTTAGATAGATAGATAGACAACGCATTTATTTGCCCAACTGATACACACAAAAAAAAAAAATAACAAACAAAGTAAGAATAAACTAACAAAGTAAATTATAAAATAAACAAACTTCTTGAACAAAAACTTAATAGCTTTGTAAGGGCCAAAATGTTTGTTCTTGTACCTTACATGAATGTTGATGTTGTATGTTATAGCGCCCACTCACTGATAGTTATGTTAAGTTAGTAATGTTGTTGAGTACGAGGAAAACACAAGATTCACTATTTCCGGGTATAATGTTAAAATAGTTCTATGTGTGTTTGAAAAGTGAGTGTATGCAGGAATGTAAGTGAAAACTCTTTAGATGTAGGCATGAGTTGATGCGAGTGTGAATATGTGTTATGTTGAGCTTGAGAAAGAGAGATAAATACCTACTTTCATATGGCCTATAAAAGTCACTATAAATTTTGGTTTTGTGGTTGGCGAACGAAGTGTTGTGAGGAAATCTCTTTTTGCTTATTCAACAGTAACTTTTTTAAATGTGATTTGAAAGTGAACTTGGATTGGAAATTACGAATAGGAGGGGGGATATTGTTCCAAAACTTTGTTGCCAAATATCGGAAGCTACCAGTGAATGCTGCCGTTTTATGACTGTGATAAAGAAGTGCAGATCTAAGAGACCGTAAGGCAGTACGGTCACTATTTTCATAGGTGAACTTAAGCTTAGCATGTAAATATTCAGGTTTTTTAAATTTGATAACATCAAAAATCAGCCCTCCGAGATGTAGTTCTCTACGAGAAGCCATATTCAGCAGGGACTTTTTGTTTAGGAAAGGAGTTATGTGACTACGAGGCGGAACGTTAAAGCAGAAGCGGCAGCATGCATTCTGCACTCGCTGTACCACTCGCTGAGTTCTGAGAAGTAACCTAGGTCCATAAACAAGCCTTGTATCGCATTTTAGAAACCTCAACTAAAGATAGAGAGATAAGAAAAGAGAGCACCGGTGGTCTAGTGGGAGTGACCCCGCCTTCCGATCGTAAGGTCGCAGGTTCGAATCCGGTCATGCACCAATGGATTTTTCTATCGAAAAATTTATGTGCGCAATGCCAGTGCTCTTAAACGGTGAAGGAAAACATCGTGAGGAAACCAGTTAGTATTCTAAAAGCGGCGATGGGCTTGCAACCTGTCACGTATGGAATACTAACTACTGCAAAATGTGGGTATGTGCCAAATGTAATGTTTGGACGTACCTCTGACTACCCCCCTTAGACATCCTCAAAGAATCTTGAACTAGTACCTACTTGGTACTGGGAGATCTGAAGGGATATCTACCGTGCCTGGGGATCAAAGTCGTGAAGCTGTTTCAGTTTCAGTTTCAACTAAAGATATACTTAGGATATACTCTAGAATTTCTAAACTAAAGATATACCTCCTCTAGAATTTCTTCAACACAATTTTATGTCAACAAAAATGTATTGGGTATATATTCATATTGAGATTTTGAGGAAGATTATATACATGTAATAATCTTCCTCAAAATCTCAATCAAAATCAGATTCATAAAACTTTGAGTGGCTATAGGCGCCGGCGCCGCGCCGCTCGCGCACATTAGGCAAGGGTTATCTTGGGTTGAACTGTTTTTTAATATACCTAGAAACACCATCCCTGTCCACTGTACTTACTTTTCAAGTTTGATTTTTTTTAAAGCAATTTCTTGTCCAGTTACACTATCTTTTGCTTTGTATACGACCCCGTAGGTTCCTTCGCCGATTTTTTCAACTCTTGAAAAGTTCTCCATTAGTTACTACACGACTACGGTAAGTATTTAGGAGCTTTCTTTGGATACAAAAAGTACAGCATTTGTTCATTTATGTTTTGCGTAAGTATAACACGTTGATTGAACGAATCACAGGAGACGCCACCGAAATAAATTTAATAAAACTAGAAAAAACCTGTAAAATCAAAAAGGTTGATTTTTTCCCTCGTTTCTGTCTGTTTTGTTTTGACAATTGTTTTTTTTTTTTTTTTTTTTTTTTTTTTTTTTTTTTTTTTTTTGGCTACTGCGACTGCTTGTCACAATTCTGCCAGTGTCCGTTTCATGCTAGTTTCATAAACGAGATGGAGATGTGTTATGAGAATATGGCCGGTAATCAATTTTATAATATGATCGGTGATAGGGACTGAAAATCGATCATACTTTTTAACCAAGATGATTTTTCTAAAGCAAAAGAGACAACACAAAGTAAATAAACAAGACAATGTTAGTAGATAAATACTGATAAAAGCGGGGTTAAATTTTGCTACGTTGACATAAATATTTACATTTTAATTTTATTCATAGTAATAAATTTACATAAAATAAAGTTAATTAGAGGGGAGAAGATGAGGGATAGTATCCATTTAAAGGAGATAGGACGGGGAATAATAGGGGGAAGAACGTCATAAAGGGAACGACTTAGTTTTGGACAGTTGAAGAATATGTGGTCCATGCTTCCTTCGTCCAGGCCACACTCACACATTGAGTGGTCCCTGATCCTGAGTTTGGCTAAAAATACAGGTGTACACGCGTGACCTAACCTAAGACGACAAATTGTAGAGGTGGTAGCTTTGTTTGCTTTGCGGAACTTGAAAAACCAGGGGGTATGAGGTATATCTGGCTGAATGTCTGCATAATGTTTGCCTTTAACAGCTTTAGAGGTATTCCAAACCTTCGTCCAAGACTCTTGAAGATATGATTTGGGGAGTAGACAAAGGTCGTGACAATAAGTTTTGAAGTGCTCCGTGGTGCCACTCTGTGCGGCTGACTTTGCAAAAGTATCTGCAGACTCATTGCCGGGGATTCCAGAATGTCCTGGGATCCAAGCAAGAACAATGTTAATGCCAAGGATGTGACACTCGTAAAGTAGTTCCTTAATTTTGAGGATTAAGGGTAGTCGAGATATGGAACGAAAAGGATTAGAAGTAATAGATTGCAGACAGCTTTGGGAATCTGAGAAGATGATAGAATTATTCAGATGATGGGACTTGACAAATTTTATAGCTTCAAGTACGGCAAGTGCTTCACCAGTAAAGACTGAAGCAGAGGGAGGGCATTTAAAACTCAGAGTAATGCTAGTAAAAGGGAGCCATACTGCTGCGCCAACGGCACTATCTTGGGATAATTTAGATGCATCGGTAAAAATTGTGTACCAACCACTATACTTTGAATTAACTTGTTCAAAGAATATTCCACAGGCATCATTCGAGTCCTTGTCTATACCAAAGTGTAGGAGGATATTAGGTTGGTAAACCAAGGCTTCATAGGCAGTTAAATAAAGAGGGTGAGTTGGATACTGAACGACGGGGTTTGGAAGTTGGGTATATTTTAGAAGGCTATGAAGAAGACAAGGGTATTTATCAGGGTTACTTGAGTCAAACAGGTCACGTAGTCTATAAAGTTTTGGGAGGAGAGGATGGTTAGAATTTTGAATTAATTTAAAAAAGAATCTATCAGAAAGAAACTGTCTACGTAAACTCAGAGGAGGCTCGTTGCACTCAACCTGCATAGCATTTATGGGAGAAGATTTCATTGCTCCAAGAATTATACGTAGGCATTTTGACTGGACTTTGTCCATTTTAAATAAACCACTTTTATTACATAGGTTGAGGAGAAAACCACCATAGTCAAAACCGTAGGTTCCTTCGCCGATTTTTTCAACTCTTGAAAGTTCTCCATTAGTTACTACACGACTAAGGTAAGTATTTAGGAGCTTTCTTTGGATACAAAAAGTACAGCATTTGTTCATTTATGTTTTGCGTAAGTATAACACGTTGATTGAACGAATCACAGGAGACGCCACCGAAATAAATTTAATAAAACTAGAAAAAACCTGTAAAATCAAAAAGGTTGATTTTTTCCCTCGTTTCTGTCTGTTTTGTTTTGACAATTGATTTGTTTATTTTATTTTGTAATCATCTTCCTGTCAAGTATTATTTGAATATTCTATACCTACCTCTCCATAGACTTACAATACTAAAGCGCATCACAGACGACGAACTCGCCATACATACAATCACTATACCAGTCTCAAAGATACCGTATGAAAATACATATACCAACTGAACCGTCTGTGATGGCTCATCATGTGATTGTATGGGGAGCGATATTTTTAAGATAACTTGATTTTATTATATTACTAGCGACCCGCCCGCGCGCTTCTGCTTCGCACGGGTGCACATATCATGCATGTATTGTACATATAAACCTTCCTCTTGAATCACTCTATCTATTAAATAAATAAATAAATATTAAAAAAAACCGCATCAAAATCCGTTGCGTAGTTTTAAATATTTAAGCTTAGAAAGGGATATGGGGACATAGGGACAGAGAAACCGTATCAAAAAACGTATACGGAGTAAGGGACAGAAAATTTATATGATCTTTCCCTCACTCATAGGTATAATTCGTATTATCGGGTCTCTCTTACTCTTGGTATTATTATTTCACGCCCAATCCATGTTGGTATTATATCCAAGGAATATAGATATTATATCTATGTATCCTATGGGTTGGGTACTTGCATTCAAATTCCTTGATCCGTACCAAGGAATTTGAATACACGATCCGTATCCAACCCAAGGTATATAATATAAAGATGTATTTGTATGCAAATTCCTTGATCCATACCTACATGTATACTCTTTAGTCATGGTTTGACAGTTCAAACTTTAGCCATAGACCGGTGAACAGCCAAAAAAAAAAAAAAGATGTTTTGTTTTGATTTTGGAAGTTTCGGATTGTGATTTGGGTGATTTGAGAATCTAGTTGAGAGTTGTACCTACCTAATTATTTGTTGTTGTGCTCGTGGTTGATTCTATGTTTCTTCATCACATTTAATTTTAATAACGTAGTAGGTTCTTCTTCCAAGTTGACTATAGAGTTAAATTCAGTTTGAGAAGTCAGAATGTCTATCGAAATTGAATCTGCAGAGTAAGTTTCTGTTCATATTTTGCATATTCCTCCCGCTATTGTAAAAGTTGCACACTTCTGATTTGCCCAGCAGTCCATTTTACAACAAACTTAAACTGTTTATGTATCTCTAAATTATTCAGAGCTTAATTTAGTTTACTTTAAAAAATGTTAATGTTATCCAATGTTAACCTACCCATGTCTACCATAAACTAAATGTTAATGTTATCCAATGTTAACCTACCCATGTCTACCATAAACTAAATGACCTGTATCAAATCTGTTATGAATATACTATGAACATTATTGCACAGGAATAATGGATACATTATCAAAATGTGTGTCCACCCACTGCTAGGTATAAGCCTCTTCCAATCATAAGCTGCATTGGCTGTGAAGTTGTAGTGTTCATAGCTTCCTATATGAACATTCATCAGCAGGAAACTCCCCAGTCTATCACCTATAATCCCACTATAACAATGCTAACATTGTTGCAGTGTGATCCGGCTAATACAGCAATACCTGAAGGAGTCCAACCTCACCAAAACTCTACAAACTTTACAGGTACGTACGGGACAAATCATAAACATGCAAAGATATAGCAAATAACTTTCTTAATTAAAAAAAAATATTATACTGACTTAAGGGGTTGACAACACCTAATATTTCTCACGCTCGCACAATTCGACATTTTGGAAGATATAAAATCACAAATTATAATTTTGAAAAATTGCAAATAACCATTTTGTGTGCAATCACATAGCGCATTTGGTAATAATTTCATTTTGATTGATGCTAGTTTTCCTACTCAACGGTTTGCTCGAGAATGAAAACTAGAAAAGCAAACTTTTAAGTAGGAAAACTTGTATTCATCAAAATGATTTTTGTACTAAACTGTGCGCAATGTGATTGCACACAAAATGGTGGTTTGCGATTTTTCGAAAATGGATTTAGTGATTTTATATCGAGAGTGCGAGCGAGAGTCACATTTGTTCTTGTCTTCGTTTTAAATAAATAATATGCAAAACATTGGTGAGTGTAGGTACTCAGGAACTGTACAATCTCATTCTCCTGTCACCCTTTCACCACACAATTAATCACTAGTTAGTGGTAATGGCGCGCAGTTTTGCTTGTGTGGATACATACAATATTTTATTTCCTAACAAAACTTTAGAACAGAACACATAAAAGCAGTATAGTGCGTGTCACACAAAAATAATGCTGGTAGGAGGGGGAGCGGGAGGGGGAGGCGCTGTGATGGCGCGAGTATTTTGTTTGCGCAAACACATCCCCTCCACTGTTTTCCAGCGTTCTTTTTGGTTGAAACAACCTATATGCCTACATTAAAACTAACCAAGGGCCAAAATAATATCATATTTTTATTGCATAAAAATAGGTAGGTACTTAGGTATTACATTATTCTGACGCGGCAGCGCGGGCTGAGGTTCCATATTTTGTAAAAATACCAACACAGCAACAAGGTCGAAAAATTAACAAAACTTATAACAATAACAGACAGCAACAAGCAGTGAAATTTGTTACATAAATAAATTAAGGCAGGCAGAAGAGTTGTATGGAATACTAACAATGTGGAGAATGTGGATTCATTCTAAATTCAAATTACTTGTAGTTCCTGTTTCCGAAGAAGATTGATCTAGCTGCTAGCAAATAGATGTGTGTGTGTTTGCTACAATGTATGTATGTAGGTAGGTGAGTGGTAGCTGTATCATGTATGTAATGATGTTGGTTCGTTGGTTGGTTGCAGGAGGAGACGGGCGTGTCGCTGAACACGGTGGACAGCGTGGACGGGTTCTGCGGCGACATCACGAGCGGGCACTGGGACGCCGTGCTGGGCGTGGCCGCCTCGCTGAAGCTGCCGGAGCGCAAGCTGATGGAGCTGTACGAGCAGGTGGTGCTGGAGCTGGCGGAGCTGCGCGAGCTGGGCGCCGCGCGCTCGCTGCTGCGCCACGCGCCGCCCTGCCAGCTGCTGAAGGCGCTGCAGCCCGACCGCTACCTGGCGCTCGAGGCGCTGCTGGCGCGCTCCTACTTCGACCCGCGCGACGCGTACGGAGCGGGCGCCGCCGGCGGCAAGGAGCGCCGCCGCGCCGCGCTGGCCGCCTCGCTCGCCACCGAGCTCAGCGTGGTGCCGAGCTCGCGTCTGCTGGCGCTGCTCGGCCAGGCGCTCAAGTGGCAGCAGCACCAGGGCCTGCTGCCGCCCGGCACCACCATCGACCTGTTCCGCGGCAAGGCGGCCATGCGCGACCACGAGGAGGACCGCTGCGCCGCGCGCCTCTCCAAGACCATCAAGTTCGGCGTCAAGTCGCACGTGGAGTGCGCGCGCTTCTCGCCCGACGGGCAGTACCTGGTGACGGGCGCGGTGGACGGCGTCGTCGAAGTGTGGAACTTCACCACCGGCAAGATCCGCAAGGACCTGCGCTACCAGGCGGCCGACGAGTTCATGGCCATGGAGGCGGCCGTGCTGAGCCTCGCGTTCGCGCGCGACTCGGACACGCTGGCGGCGGGCGCCAACGACGGCGCCGTGCGCGTGTGGCGCGTGTCCTCGGGCGCCGTGCTGCGCCGCCTGCCGCGCGCGCACGCCAAGGGCGTCACCAGCCTGCAGTTCAGCCGCGACGCGCACCAGCTGCTGTCCGCGTCCTTCGACCGCACGGTGCGCATCCACGGCCTGCGCTCCGGCAAGCTGCTCAAGGAGTTCCGCGGCCACGCCTCCTTCGTGAACGAGGCCGTGTTCGCGCTCGACAACCACAGCGTGCTGAGCGGCTCCTCCGACGGCACCGTCAAGGTGTGGGCGGTGCGCGGCGGCGAGTGCACCGCGACGCTGCGGCCGCCGGGCGCGGGGGGCGCGGGGGGCGCGGCCGACCCGCCCGTCAACTCGCTGCTGCTGACGCCCAAGAACCCGGAGCACTTCGTGGTGTGCAACCGCACCAGCACCGCGGTGATCATGAACACGAGCGGGCAGGTGGTGCGCGCGCTGTCGTCGGGCCGGCGCGAGGCGGCGGGCGGCGCGCTGGCGTGCGCGGCGCTCAGCGCGCGCGGCGCGCTCGTCTACTGCGCCGGCGAGGACCTCGTGCTGTACGCCTTCTGCGCCGCCACCGGCAAGCTGGAGCGCACCATCACGGTCAGTCGCTCACTCACTCACTGCCGACGAGGGCGGCGCCGCGCTTGATACGCAAGGGCTTCCCGTCGTGGGTTCAAATCCCACTCGGATAATTACTTTTGGAACTATATAACTAGTAGTTCGCCCCGAACTGAGATTTCGCGACGCCACGCGAACGCTCTGAAAATATATAAGTGGTAGTCAGAGGCAAATCCAAACATTGTGTTTGGACTTGTCTCTGTGCTGCACAAACCATGGCTGCATCATCAAAACAGGTCGCTATCACCATTTAATGAGAACCAAGTATCTTCTTAATTTAATTTAAGAAAAAAAAAAATTGAAAAAGCAAAGGAACTGGCGGCCGACCAGCAGAAAAACCTTGATGCCAACGAAACTCTTAGAAATGGGAGCTCTTGGGTCGTTGGTTATCTTAATTTAACTTTTTTGTTGTATCTCAAAAACCGGGCTACCTAGAAAAAAAATGGTTTAGGAATAATTTTTTTAATTTTTGCACCCTTAAAAAACCCTATATTTTAATAACCCCTTATCCAATTTTACTCATATAACTTACCATAAATTTCTTAAGTAGATATAAGCTATCGACTTACGTATTTCATGCAAATCGGATAAACGGTTCTCAAGTTATCGGACAAACATACATACATACATAAAATGCTAAATTGCCCAAGTTGATTGGAGGTTTTTCGTTCGATTCGCTTACTCAATCAATTATGTTGTCTGAATCAATGTGTAGCAGTGTCATAAAAATGTCTATAACGCGCATAGCCGTTCGCTTTTTGATTATTGCATAATCTCTTGGGGTGGGGTGGCCAAACTCACATGATCGAAGTGGAAAGAGTTCAACGAGCAATTCAAGTCACTTTAGTCTCATTTGATTACTATTACTACTTTTATACTAATACCGCTTGTGTCCGGTTATAACATCTGCGGGTTGGGGCCGGCTGACCTGTACACAAGCTTTATTCAACCTATCGCAGACAGCAGACGCAACCTTCAGTGAGGAGAGAATACATTAGTTGGTCTGTGTCGCAGGTGCACGAGAAGGCGGTGATCGGCATGGCGCACCACCCGCACCAGAACCTGCTCGCCACCTACAGCGAGGACGGCCTGCTCAAGCTGTGGAAGCCGTAGTGACGTGGCAGTGACGCTGCCCTCGACGGATTAGACCTAAGCCTGTACATTTATCGATGTTAAATAAATTAGGGTGTTAAAATTATTCAACTAAAATAAAAATAAAATGAATAAAACCTATAAAAATAAGTTTCTTTATGATAGGTAGCCCAGTTGTCTCATTTACATTTATAGTAGGTTATTGATCAAAGTGAGCGTCCGATATAATCCCTATTAAGGCTCCGGTGACAGCGGCTCGCAATTTCGAAGTGCGATTGGCTATTATTTCATTTTATTTCATTTCGGGGAGGTTGTTTGAAAAAATAACTCTAAAGAAACACGCATAAATACTGTTCGAACACAAATAATACAATAATATAAGGGAAACATGCCCGAATCAGAAATCATTTTGGTATTAGTATGTTTGGTCTTACGTTTACCTAATAC